>OY292277.1:28427049-33227049 GCA_958496175.1 Sisyra terminalis | reverse complement strand
AAATATCTTAAAATAAATAGTTAAGGGGAGCAAAAAGAGGACGGAAAAGTAAATCTTTTGCACTTGGAAATGTCTTGTTCGAGTGAAAATGTTAATTGATATTTAATTGGTGATGATAGAAGGATCGTACTGGGCACGTGTGAGTCATGTGCATATAGAAAGTTGTTGAGTGTATGTGTAATAAGAGGACACATGGTATATTATTGCCGAGTCAAAGTGAAAATTTTCTTTATTTATTTATAGTTGCGTATAATGTATTTGTGCAGTGCATTGGCTTTTCATTCTGCATGACTCATTGGATGTTGAGCCATGCTGGCTAATCCTGATATGCCCTGTCTCATCACCAGTCACCACCCAGAATTCCCGGAATCGTACCGAGGTTGCTATTTAAATACGTACATATCGATAGATTTTTTCGAATCGAAACGGGAAAAGCCGATATTTCTCTAACCCAAATATAATGCATGTGTATGCCAGAACACAGATAAGTGGCATGAAAATGACGGTAATTGAATTCGATAATTATTCAGAATGCAGCTGTTGACAAATTTGTATGTGCGATAAAATGTAATCTAAGCGATGTGGATTTTTGCTGCTCGTTTTGTTTTAATTGTGACATGGTTTGTCACCGGTGCGGCGGTGATATCCACCGCCTCTGATCTCCACCGCCACCATCCTATCCCATCCACCACCCAGTGCCACCGTTCGAAATTGAAAAGACGGGAGAATGATGGGATCAAACGGGATCTCGACATGATTTTCCGATGATTATGATGATGATGATGAAGGTTGTTATTGCCGATCAGGCCAGCTGTGCTTTTCGGTTTTCTCAAAATCCCCGATATAGCATGCAGTATGAGTCACTGTTCCACTTATAGATATTATAGTTTGTTTGGATGGCTGTGTGTGCCGTTTCTCTGCCTTCTTACTACCATTAGCCATTAATTCTGGCCCGCCACGTCTCCATTCCCTATCGTATACGGTTTTGACGTGACGATCGTAGATGTATGTTCCTCAAAGCCCAGGGAGTCACCGATTATTTTTCTCACAAGAGAATATTCTAAATTTTTGTAGCCATGCTTTATTACATCACTATAAGCTTAAACTGCATATATTTAACCACAAAATTTATGGGCTTTCTTGAAAATTAAATGAAAAAATAAACAAAGAATTAAATAATTAAATAATATAACCGGATATAAAACACATATGGAAATTCTACCTCCAGGACGTTTTTTATTTAGACTTAAACAATCGTTTTTGTACCAACTGAGAATAATTCAGCCAAATTTTTAGATATTAATCTTAAGCAATATTTTCCCAATACTTGCTCTAAATTATTGTCCAAAAACCCAAAACTAAAAGGAATGGAAACATACGTTTGTTACGATTCCCCGATATGCAGCCGATTTAAAAAAGAAAAGTAATAATATTAAAAAAAAATTTTTTGACTACTTTCTAGAATGTATCGCTTTTATACTTCTTTTTTGTTACCTTTGTTTTAATTTTTTATCTTTTAGTACCTTGTTTTTACGGTGCAAAGAAAAATTACCTAAAAAACAGGGAATTTTTAGAAGTTAGAGTCATTCGGGGTCAGTGCAGTGGGTAAGTATGCGCATCCCTTTAATCCTGAAAGATTGGAGAGATAAGTCGTATTATGTGTAGTCTACTGAAAGGTACGGTAACGAGGAACTAATTTATCTACAAGATCGCGACATGGTGTAATTCATTTTTTTTAAACAATAATTATTGGAATTCGGCACTGTAAATATAACTTTTGTTATCACGGCAAAGATTCGCATATCATACTAAATACATTCACCAAGATAATTTTTTTTCATACTAGTAAGTTATTCAAGTTTTCTGTTCTTCATATAATTTAAGGGTATATTTAGTATGAGCAAAGTTATATGAATATACATCAAAAATCTCGGCCTGGGGAAGGGTGCGCGGGTAATTTGGGTGCTAACATTGGGTGCCACCACATGACAGACACTACTTCAACCACTGGCAGAGCATTTTTCAGTCTTCGGAAACCTAAGTACTTTCTTGCATGCAATAAATTCATGGCAGGGTACCCTATAAAAGCTATTACCCAATACCATGTAGTTCGGTTATTCAATGAAGCTTATAAAAAGGTCGCCACATTAGAAAACGCTGAATTTGACTTTAATTTCGTAATTTTTAGTCAACTTATTTTATGTGCTTTTATATTAATAAGTCGGTTTCTAACCATTATAACTATAAAAAATGCGTACACTTACCCGCAAGTCGGGTCAAGTGTGCGCATTTGAAATCATTCTAAATAACCTTTTTTATTTTTTAAGTGTCAAGGTTTTATGTGTTATTACTTAATTTAATTAATTACCCAATGAATACTTTATTGTTTCCAGGGTTTCTTTTTCTCTTATTCCTTATTGTTTAATTTTTACTCCGGTTTAAATTCTTAAGTGCGCACACTTGACTCGAATGACTCTATAAGTTATTTCCAGGATAAAATGTTCGATTTTAGTTCAAGTTTTCCGTGTTTGAAACTTTTTAACAATCGGTATTGATTAATATATAAACGGTATTGATTCAAAACTGAGTGCAAATTTCTAAGATCAGAATTTTGGAATTCAAACAATATAGAAGTATTTTTTTCCTTATGCCCCAAAGTAGATCCCCCTTGTGCCTGCGTAATTTTAGTTAGTCTTGTTTCTTGTATCGAACTAGGAGAAGGACGTTGATACTGTGTGCTATAAAAATTAAGGACATCTATTAAAAAAAATATGAGAAAATCCAAAATAAAAAACACTTAAGTGTATAATTCCTAATTACAACCACTGAGTCGTATGACTAGAGTGAACCTGGTCGTAAATCTGTAAAAAAATATAATGAATGCCATTGGGTCTCCACTTTCTTACTTTTTTTAAAGATCAGCAACTGCTATCCAGGAGCAATTCTATATTACTTGACAACCACTGAGAAATTTTGCTTGGCAATCAAAATACGTACCTGAGCAATACGTCGAAATTACTTTTGTTTGAGCTTTTATTAAAATTTAAATTTCTAGTTTACTTTTGTATTAAATTATATTACATAAATAAGACCAACAATGTGTTTTATATACTGTATAAACAATATGAACATTCAAAGTCAGCAAAAAAAAATATATTTTGATTTTATATAACCCATTAAGTTTTGATAGTTTAATAATTTAATTTTTGTTCTAACTTGAATAGCTTACACTCCGTTAATAATAAACAAAAATATATATACAGTATAAATATTGTACAGTATAATGTACCAAAGTTAAATTACAGATAAACGCAAATATTGAACTAACATTGAGGAAAGTTTCTGATGGTATTGTCGCAGATACGTATTTCGACTGTGAAACAATTTTCTTCAATGGCCATCAAAAAGGATTTTTTCGCAACATCAATGTAATGATTGACGAATAACGGATATTAACGTGACTTATCACTTTACAATTGAGACAAAATTAATATTACTTTATCACTACTAGGATTGTTTGGTAATCGAAATACGTATCTGAGGCAACATGTGTAAAAATATTTTTTAAATATTGCTCAAAATTTGCGTTTGTTTGTTATTTAATTTTGGTAAATTATATTGCAATATATTTTTGTATATAAGGTGATAATTTATATATTTTTAAGGTATATTTCGCTGGCCATATTTTTTTTACAAATTACTGTATTATTAAAAAAAATTAATGAGACATAGGTTTACATTTTTTCCATGATCAACTAGACATTGTTTAGAAATTTCGAAAAAAAAATTATAAAACAAAATAAAATAGATCACATCGAAAAATAAAACGGAATTTTTCATTGAAAATTGATAAATTGAACATTTAGAGTTTTGTACCATTTCTTTATATTTATTTAAAGCGAATTTCTACATATTCGCAGCCAAAAATCTCCAATAGAATGTGAATAGCACTCCAAAGACACCCATCTGGAAAACATGAACGCTTATTGCCTCTAAGATTATGGCTAATTGGCTTATCTTAAATATAGAAAATAGCCTCTTAATCTGTAAGCTTGAAAGCATTGAATATACTACAATCGTTTGAATATATGGAAAATTGGAATTTTGATAAATTTCTCCAGAAAATGTTGCAATTTCACGATTTTTTTTTAGATTTTTGTTATAAAAGACAGAAATATTTGGAATTTTCCGATGTGTTGAATTTACCTTATAAATTGGAAGTACCTTATAATCGGTCAAAACGTTCTTGAGATATAATGGAGACAAGTTTGAAAAACAGTTTTAAGAAAAATGCCTTTAAATTTTCAAATACGGTTAAAATTGTAACGATTTTTGTATCTTTTTAACGACTTCCTATTTTAAAAAAATCGCTTTACCGCCATATTCTAGACATGTTACGGAAGCAATTTATGCAAAAAAAATGGATATGTAAACCTGTCATACAATAGAATCCTCTTAAGCAAATTTTAAAAATTTGGAAATTTTTATTTTTGTAATAACAATTTTTTTTGGAAGTTATAGAAATTAAAACTAAATTTCGTTTGTTAAAATATTTAATTATATCGTTGCCTGCTGGTACAATAACGTAAATGAACCTTTTTATCAGTTTCTTACAAATTGTCAACTTCGCCTATTCGTAGAAGTTCATAGGCTTTACAATAATAAAACTTTTATGATTTTTTAAATAAACACCCCTCTTGTGTTTTAATATTTTCCAAGAAACATTATTGCTTTTAAAATAGATTTGGTTTATGTAAATACAAACTGGGGATACAACTTAGTTAATTAACCGTTAAGAGTATAATACTGAACGCATAAAATTTTCCAAGAATGCCTTAATTAAATTGAACTCAAAATTAGTTAGACGCTATTATAAATAGTACCATATAATTCAAATGCGAGTATGGATGCGAGAAAATAACATCAAAAAATGATTGTTTCATATTTATGAAATACAGAATATTGCATAATTTTTTATTCAGTTTCGACCGAAATTTGCTAATTGGTGATCATAATTGTAATGTAGAGCACATGATAAACTAATTTACGGTGATTTGACGTTTTTCTTATATACGAAAATACTTAATAAAAATTCCGTGAAATAAATATTTTTCTTAGACGTTTCACTTTAATTACTTCACCTTTAAATTTCTTTTAATGCAGTAGACCTGAGACCTAATGCACATGATCTAAAGATAGTTTTAAAATGTTCTAAGCTAGTATCAAAACATAATGTAGCTGTTAGTTTTAAACTTTATTTGATAAAATTTAAGAAATATTAATTTATATGTAGAAAAAAAATTGTTAAATCTAAAATGCTTTAGACTAAAACGTATTGGCCCGGCATGAAAATGACGTCACAGTACAGAAACTTTAAAATCTTATGGATACTGTATGATGATACTATATGAATAATGTATTTAAACACATAGGAAAAGGTTGTTTAAATCGTTTAAACATTATGTTAATGATTTAAACGGTTAACAATCTACACAACCTTAAAAATTGTGAAAAACGTCAAAAATTGTGTAAACTATTACTGTTTCTATAACATATCATTAATGCTCAATGATATGTTTTTATTTCGGTTTCAATACGCGTACAAATGCGTACTGTGACGTCACAGAAGACCCATAGGCGAACTCATCGTTTTCGGGCTTTCATTTGCTTATTAAAAATTAATAAAAATAATTAAAAATTAAAAATTTTTTTTCTGCCAAAATACAAGTTTTTCGTAACTAAAAATTGATTTTCCTCATATTAATAATGTCCTTTATCGATTAAAAAAAAGGTTTATGGTCTAATAACATTACTTTTAATAAAAAAAATATAATTCTTTCGTAAGTAGGCATATTTTTTTTAAGGAATGTGCTATTCCGATAATTTTTTCTTGCCTGAATTTGAACAGAAAAACTTGCAAGAATTTGTATATGCTTTTTAATCCAAATACCTTTAAATACCTATATCAATATAATATTAGTAATACCCTTATAAGGGTATACAAATTCGGAAATAAGCCATTTATTAGCAATTATTGGAAGACTGAAAAATAAAAACCTCCTAAAATGAGTTCAGTTGCATTAAAATCCTTTCATTTGTTTTTTCAAAAAAGCGAAAAAGTTCTTGTGTATACTACATCGGTAATAAGTATGCATTCTTTATCCGGAATTGTCCAGAAAACCAGATTAGAAAAGTATGTGGTTTATAGATCTACAATGTTTCAAGAAGTTATTAGGAAACTTCCAAAGAAATCAATTACGTTAAAAAAAAATTCATCCTTTCTTTCCCTGCTCGAATTTTACTGAAAATATGAAATTTTTGCCCCAAAAATTGTAAATTAGCAAGGTTAACTGTTTGCACTGAATAATTTTTAGTCAAAACCTAGATATAGCTGATAGTTCAAAAATGTTAATTATAAGGAAAAGTGTAGAAAAAGCCATAGAACTATAACAATGTAAAACTGGCCTCAGAAAGGTGTTTGGACTATTTTTAGAGGGTTGGCACAAAAAGGATACGTTAATACTCCGAGTTTCAGCTTTCTATGTCCTTTTATTTATGAGTTAAAGTGTACCAATTTGGCTGAAGTTTGGACATATTATGAAAGTATTATAAAAAGTTTGTATTCAGAAAAAATAACAACTCTTAATCTTTATTGTAACTCTTTGAATGAAATGATTTATCTACTTCTCTGCTCAGATGACTAATTGTAAAGTGATTTTTAAAGAGTAAATTATCATACATTTTCTTCAAAAAATTTAGGAAGTATAATAAAATATATCTGGCTTCACTGAATTTCAAATATTGTAAATGGTTTTAATCATTATAGTTTAGTTTGAACGATTTAAACAATCTTACTATTTGTGCTTAAATACATTTGATATGGGAAAACGTCAGTGGTATTTTAAAGTTTCTGTACTGTGACGTCATTTTAATGCCGGGTTATTGGGAACTTGTTTTAGACGATTTGAATTAACTAACGTTTCTGCATCGATTTTTCAAAAATCGTTGTAGTTATTATGTTTTTCATCCTTGCTAACTTTTTTGAATTATTAATTTTTGCATCAATCAATTCCGAAAATCCAAAACTTAACCTTGTTTTTATTTTTGCAAAAATAAGCCGTTTTTCTTAAGTTCACTATTTTTTTATTCTTTGTACTTCTCTTAATCCTATTATTATATTCTTGAATTTATTATTTCATATGATATTTTACGACCAAATAAAAAAATTATAAAACCGACAGATTTATGAATGTTTTTGGCACCCGGAAGGACAGTCTGTTTCGTTTCATTTTTGCCGTTAAGAAATACAGTTACGTTTTTCTCAGTTACTTTATTTTTAGAAAAAAGAAAAAAACTAGGAAATTATTTACAACAATAAACATTTGTTTCCGTCCAGAAAGTGTAAATCAGTTCTGAATTATAATGATAAAGATGAAAAAGTATAGGTAGATTTAATATTACTATTCATTTTTCAAGTTGATACTTAAAATAATTCCATATATTTTTCTCTTCTCAATAAATCTATCATCTAATTAAATAAGGCAATTTGATGTAAACTACCCTTGAAATTTGTCAAAACTGGAACAAATAGACATTTGAAATTTGGAAGGTTGAAATTTGCGATTTATTAGGCTCCTAACTCGTTTAGTAATTTAAACGTAATTCTAGCGATAACGAACTAAAATAACGATGCTGATGATGATGGCCAAAATGTTTGCCCCAAATACCAAAGTTATGATGGCAATCAATCGTTTTCAGTGTTATTATTTATTTATTCTAACGTGACTGTAGACATTAACGCAGATATAGTATCGATAGGTGGATGCTTATGCATATTACACATCTGCTTTGCTGCTGTAAGCCATAACATAGGATCGGGAAAATCAAAGAAAATTCACAAAACGAAAATATATTACACAGAATTCGACGAGCAAAAAAAAAGACAGGAAAAGATGTACACATTTATTTTTATTATTGGGTTACGCCACACTTAATATTCGAGGCGTCAGAAAAGTACAATCTTACCACCCATATTTATTTTTTCTCGTACGGCAAAGTTTCCTCTACTCCTTTTTATACTATATAAAATTAATTCGGCATCTTTGTTTGGCTTTTTTTTTCTTTTTTGAAACTCAGACAAGTCTAGGCATTGTTTTAGGTTGTACTTCAACATTTGCTGCTACCACTTGTAGTTCTTTTATCAGATTTATTCTTATTATCTTATGAGACAATTGGAGCAGAAACAAATACCGAAATAAAAAGCAAACTAGGAAGTTGTTACTTTGGTAAATTTGATATTTTAACGGCAACGCAAAAACCAAAAACTCTTAACTTTTACCTAATGATTTCAATGGTTTCATAATTCTCCAGGTTCCTTTCTATATTGAACGGATATCTACGTAATTCCGGTTGTATAATCAAGAGGTTCAACGGTCTGAGAAATCTCGCAAACTAGGGAATACTAGGGAATTTAACAAATATTGAAAGTTTTTAATTTTCTTCGTAATTAGGTTTAAATTAAAATTAGAAAAGATTTAGACATTATTGTAAGTAAGTATATTAAGTAAAGAACCTTTACGTTCAGTTCATAAATATGAAAACAATGATTAAATTCTTCAATTTATACTTTTTTAAAAATAAGGTTAGTGAAAAAAAAACCAAACTTGGGATACACCAGGATAAACGATCGTTGTAGATCATCCGAACTTCTGGATGATACAAGACCACACGATAGCCAAATTTAGTTTTGAAATACCTTTCGAGACCAGAATAAATCAAAGAGAAAAATAAAGTAAATCCCAGTGGATATAGTATGGTTCACTAACGGATCAGAAACAAACGATGGGGTAGGCGCTGGATTTTGGGGAAAAAATCTCAGAAAACTAATAGTCGTAGGGTTAGGGAAAAAGCCCATAGTATTTCTAGCAGAAGTCTACGTCATCATCGTATGCCTACAAGACAACATGAGAAGGAAATATCAAATTACACGATAAGAATTTTCTTAAATAGCCGCAATTAAAGCGATTTAATCTTATCAAACGAACTCCAAATTGGTTTGGGAATATGAAACACTCTTCACCTAGTTGGCGACATCCAATAAAATAACGCTAACCTGGGTGTGTTAAAAGTAACGAAGAAGCATATGGGCTTGCAAAGATAAGTTTAGGTATGGTGTTTATGGGTTTAGAGCCTATAGGTGTCCCGATGTGCGATCACTAAATCGAATAGCCGAATGGAATCAAGATTAGCAAATAAAATCCTGGAATAATTACTCAGGATACATTTTCAAAAGCTATGATAAAGAAACTTCTGAAAACCACAATAATACTATGACTTCTACACCTAGGAAGGAAGAATATCAGAATGCTAGTAGGTTAGTTAATAAATCGCTTAGGATAATTACTAGTCTACTATGAAAATACTACATTTAGGGTTGGTATTTTCACTCATCAATAGAAAGACCTTATTCTTAAGATAGCTATTTAATAGAAAAAATGTTTCTGTTCGATAAACTCTACACATATCGCTATTCTAGAAGAAATTACGGATATTTTCTCTATGTAGTTGTTCTCAAATAAAACTTTATCTGGAAGATAAACGTCATTATCGAGATGTGAAAATTCTTAGTAACAGTGCATTGTGATTTAGGAAAGCATCTCTAAACTCTAAGGATAAACACTAAGTTAAGGAAGAAGAAACTACCTCCCACGTACTGTTTGATAGCTCAGGTATGACTCAAAGCCGTTTCAGCTCTCTTGGGACCTGGATATGGTATAAGCTGGGAAATACATATTTTAATCCAGTTGGCTGTCTACTGAGGTTTATCTCAGAAGTAGACCTGACCATGAACCTGGGAACATGACAGAAAAGAACATTTCAGAACACGAAAAAGGTTCCGTAAAAAAGAATAATTGTTGCGCCCAACTGGTGGTAAAAAAGTGAAGTAAACCATCTTATTGGCATTTCAAGGGGATAATTAAATATATATATTTTTCCTAATCCATTTAACTCAATTTGAGATTTCTTTGACATATTTTTAAATTTGATATAAAAATGCCCTGGAAACGGTTAAGGGACTGTATTTTCACATCTAGATAATGACATTTATCTTCCAGATAAAATTTTATCCGGAGAATAGAGAAAAGTTTCGTATTTTCTTCTAAGAATTGCGATATGTGTAGGATTTATCTAACACAGGGATGAGAAACCCGCGGCTCATCAAAGTTTTATTTTTGCTCGTGTAATTGATTATTTTATTTATATTTTATCACAAAATGTTTAACTAATTATCACAAAATATTTAAATTTGATTATTTTATTTGACATTTAAAAATTTTAATGTTTTAATTGATCTGCAGTAAAGTAAAGTTGCTCATCCCTGATCTAACAAATATTTGTTATCTATTAAATAGCTATCTTAAGGATAAGGTTTATCCATCGTTGAGTGAAAACATCGAATCTAAAATTAGTAATTTCATATTGCACTGGTATTTATATTAAGCGATTTATTTTACTAAACATGGCATGGAAATAAAGTATCTATAACGTACCTTGGTTTTACATCAGATGAATCTTCGATCGACTGCATTTATTCAGTAGGTACATGAAAAAATGTTGCATTTAATAACTGTCGATTTATTTAAAAGTTACTATACTTTTTTATTATTTTTTCTTACCATATTAATGAAATGATGTAATTTTAGTGATTTTGTGATTGTTTTGTTTTGTTCGATTACACGTAATTCTATTTACAATTGATTATTAAAATTGGGGTAAAGTGGATTTAGAACTTCTGGTGATTGTTATTTGCGGATTGGGCATTTTTGTTTGGAGCTTTGGTCAACCTACCGTTTTAAAGGGTTTTATAATTTGAAAAAAAATATCCAAAATTGTTAGTGCATTTCAAAGTGAAGTCTTCGACTAGTACGACTAGTACCAACTAGAACTATTTCAGTTCGTAAAAAATCAACAATGCTATAAAAAAATATGTTGTCTATACTTTTCTGGGGATACTGCAACGTCATAATGGTTATGCACCAGGTACTACTATTCATAAGTACAAATATAGGAAATTGTATTGTTTGATTTATTTATGCCTGAAAATAAAAGGAAAAAATTAGCTGCAAATCATTGGCCTCTGGCGAGGTCTTTTCTGTTTTCTGATTTCTCTCTTTTCTTATAAATGGATATTATTATGTTTGTAAGTGCTAAATATATTTACGATGTGGTTGTGTATGTAACAAGTATGTGATTTCTTAGAGGTTTCCCTCTCCCGTGTCGATTCCCCGTTTTTCGATCAAAAGAAAATCCTGTGGGACGCCGCATCGTATCGTTCGTTTCGTCTTCGAAACCAACACTGTCAGTCACATGTTTGACGTTGACGGTAACGAATCTCCGTCGAAAAATCGGCAAAATTTGTTGTGATCCGAATCGAAATCGTAAACGAGAAAATTTTTTAATTGTATATTTCTAAAATTCTCGCGTTTTTTCGCTCTTCAAATTTATGTTTTGCAAACCAATAAGCGGGTGGTTTCTTGGTACTAGGATTTGAACTTAAATGGATTTCGTACGGATTGTTTTGTTACATGTGTATGAAAGGTTTTATTAAAAAAAAATATTATATTTACACAAAAGGACCAACTAATCGGAGATTTATGTGCGACTGTTGTTTGATTTAAACAAAGAAAAATGCGCTGATTTAGTCGAAAGAAAATTATAGTTTGTAATTTGTTGAGACATTGTTGCGTCGGGGAAGTAATAAGTTTTAAATTTGCACTACGAAAATGTGTGATTGTCCAATTTCCACGATCTATACGACCCGTGAAACGGTCAAATGTAGTTGGATCGTTTATGGCAGTTGCTCAGAAAGTAATGGTAATATTTAATTTTATTTTTTAGTACTTTCTACAGTGAATACTAAGTAATATTTATTTGAAATCACTTTATCGAAATCGTGTTGGAACTAAAATAATTATTTATTAAAAGTATTTTTGGATTACATATTTGAAAAAGTGTAAGGAAAGCTCTTACGTAGATATACAAATCGTAGTCATACGCAAATGAACGTATTTATTATTATTATGTAAACTATTGGACGTTTGAAACGTTGAAAAATAATTAATTAACGTCACTTATAAGACTATTATATTAGCAAAGGTTATTTTTCTGCTGATCTTTTACATTACAATACATCTTTTACGTTACAATACATCTTTTACGTTACAATACATCTTTTACGTACTGTTTGTTAATCTACATTACAATATGTAAGACGTAAGTATAATATAAAAAGAACTTTTTGTCAATTATATTAATGTTGGAAAAAGTCAAAAACTAACATAAGTAACTATTTGCATCATTTAATTTAAATTTATATTAAACTATTTGAATTTCCCACCAAAGCGTTTCCAACTTTTTGATATTAACTGGTATGACGTCACTTTTTCACAGTTCTGAAGGACCTGGAGGACCGTGTTATATCCCTATAAACAAAACATACTCATTTTAACGAAATCGCAAAAGAAATGTTACAAATAATATTCTATAGTATAGACCAGTGATGGCAAACCTATGACCCGTGGGTCAGATATTGACCCATTATGGTTAGGCAACCATTTGTTTGCTATATTTGTAGAAAAAATCTTCCATAGCACTTGTATCGTCCCTTCTCTCTTTCACCTTGTGAGACGCTAATGGGCACCATGCACATTAGTGACCCACGGGCTAGTACTAAAAAATATATGAGAAAAATTTGACCCACGTTTCAAAAAGGTTTGCCCTCCCTAGTGCCTATAGACTATGAAGTATAAATGTCATTTTGATTTCAAAAAATTGAGGGAAAAACGACTTTAGATTGATGATTGGCAAATTCATTAATCAGAAGAGTCAAATAACAAATTTTATAAAGTTTTATGATTTATTTTGAAAGCCGAATTCTTTCACCATAATCAGAGTCCAATCGATAACCAGAATTCGTAATTAAAATCGATTTATAATAGATCGGCAAATGGTTAGAGAGGTGTAGTTCCTAAATCGACTCCTGGCTTAAGTAAAGACGGCTTCAAATGAAAACTAACTTAAAAACCTTCAGTTTAAAAGGCTTTAGAAATGCTAACTTAAAAACACTTGTTTTATAATAAGAGTGTCCCAAAAGAAGTAACCAGCAGAAATGGTACGCTTAGGGGATGAATTTTGAAATGAAAAGTCTTCTTAGTGACCCAATCTTACTAATAGCCAATTTATCAGAAGAGCGTTAAGAAGAATAAGATGAAGTAGAAGAGTTATTGTTGAGTCGGCTGTGGTACGAATGGTACAAACTGGTACTGTCACTAAACTGCCACTACGCCGGCCTTTTTATAGCTTATGATTTTATTAATTTATTAATTTAATAGTTCATTTGTAAATAATGTTATTGTTTTTGTGAATTAAGCTTCAATCTAGATCAGTGGAGGCGAACCTATGATCCGAGGGTTAGATACTGACCCACGCAAGCTTTTTAACTGACCCAAGATGGCTAGGCAACCATTTGTTTGTTATGTTTGTAGAAAGAGACTTCCATAGGATTTGTATCGCCCCCTTTGTTTCACCTTGTGAAGCGCTAATGGGCGCCATGCACATTGGTGCCCTATGAGCTAGTAATAAAAAAAAATATGAACAAAATTTGACCCACGCTTGAAAAAGGTTCGCCATATGTGATCTAGATTGTAATTAGAGAATCTACAAAAATGTTTGTATAGTATACTTTTTTTAATATTAAAGATAGAGATTGTTAAATTTGTTCAGAGTACTTATCAACTGGAAGTTAGGTTTTCAGTTTCGTTTTTCTAGACAAGACTTCAAAAAAAAAAAGCCTTTGATGGCTTCAGCCTTAGCGAATATAAATGTAGGAATCGAAAAAAATTTATAAAAACAAAGCTCAATACTTCTCAAACTTTTTCATACCACGACTCCTTCTCTTAAAATTTTGGACTTCAGTAACCACCAGTACTTTATTAACCCCAATTAAACCCCGCAAGGGTAATTTTAGCTAATTTTAGATTCTTTGAACCTCTTTTGGGATATTTTTACTATTACAGAAAGTGCTGGAACTATTATTTTAACTTTGTACGCATAAAAATGAATCAACTTCTTGATACAAGTAATTCTGTATTTGAAACTTAAAGATTTTAAAGACAGGCTTATATTTAAGTAGAATAAACAATTACCTACCATTAATTATTATAATCTAAAGGTACATTTTTATAAAAAGTAATATTTTTACTAAAAGTATAGGTAGTTTGTTAATATTAGTAGATTATTAATTTAGGACATACGTAAATTGAGGATTGGAACCAGAAAACATCGAATCTATAGGGAAGTGGGAAAGAGTATAGAGTAATATTGCCAAACATTATGTTAAGCTCTATTACTTTATACGCTGACAAAGTAGATAATTCGTAAGATAAACTCGTAACAGTAACTTGATATTTTTCCAAATTCCTCTATATTAAATCACAGAACCAGTTCGCTTTATTGTATAAAAAACAATCTTTTAAATTGTTAATTTGTTTTTAATATTTATGAAATAAATTCTTTCAGGAGTCGCCAAAGTGGTCGATATTGGGGTCGATTTAATACTATTTGGGGGTCCATTTGATCTAAAACCTGTTTCTTAACCTAGGATGTCCGCACTCCTGGGGGTGAGGGAGAAGCCCCGAACAATATAAATTATGAAATTTTCATAATAAATTTCGCAAAAATGTATTTTTCTTAACTAAAAAAACACATTTTTAATGGGGTGCAAAGATCTTTTTTCAGATTTAAAGGAGTGCGGCTCACTTAAAAGGTTAAGAAACACTGATCTAAAGAGTCGATTTGGGTTCGAAAGGAAAATAGTTCTTAATACGCAAATAATACATACTTAACCGCGTATGCAACTATATAATAAATAATTAGATGTTTATGTGTAACTTTTTTTAAATAATGTACTTGAAAAAATGTTTAAATTCATAAAATAAAATGTAAAAACACAGCTTTTTTTCTTTAACTGAAAATTATTTTTATGAGGGTCGATGAGGGATTTCGAAAATTATGTAGGGGTCGCTGATTAAAAAAGTTTTGTTCCCTCTATTCTATGTTAATATTAAGAAATCTTAAAATTATTGTTCCTTTTAAGCCGATGAGTTCTAAAAAAAGTCACCTAGTACTGATCCTGGGTAGTTTAGATCAGATTTATTTATACTGGTTCATGTTAACAAAGTTAACGTTAAATTTATCGTAAAGTAGCTTTATGGTTTAATAAAGCTACAATTTTTTTTTATTAGAGGTTCCCAAATACGCTTATTGTCGTACATATACACAGTATGTATATGTACATCTGTACATATACACACTATGTATATATACAGTAGTCGGGGCCGTAGGCCCCGGGTGGTACATGAACAAGGGATGACATATTGACATTAATAATTGCATAAAACAAATTCTTTGAGGAAACACGATGAATATATTTTTAATTAATAAATAAAGAGTTTAAAGGTTATTGACTTTTTACTAATTCTCTTGACGAATTATGAAAATAGGGGGCGACAAATTTCCTTTAGAATTTCTTTTAGGGCCGGTACTTTCACTCGATAGATAGGCCATATCCGTACGATTATTTAATAGATACTATTTAAAAGATAAACATTTAGCTCTTAGATAAATCCTACACATTAACTATATAAATACGAGACATCACTATTCTTAGGTGAAATACGGTTCTTTCCTCTATTCTCCGGATAAAATTTTATCCGGAAGATAAATGTCACTATCAAGATGTGAAAAATATCAGCCGTAAATTAATTTTTATATTGGTATTATTGTATGTAACTGTTTTGTAGATTTAATCATTATCACTTGATTATATTGAGAAGATAAATTAGTTAGGGTAATTTATTTCTGGCCTACTAGAGTATAAGTTAATGAAAAGTATAAGTTAAGTAAAATGACCCATTTTTAATAACATTATAAGAAAAACAAATTTAAATATTATTTTATAATTGTAAAGAAGGTAAATATTTAAAATTGTAAAAAAACGTAACCGAAATAAGTTGTGTGTATTTTATACAATTTAGTCTCAAAAAATAGAGGATGATTAAGTTGGTAGGTACTTTAACATTGTACGAGATAAATTTTTTTCTTTGCTAAATGAAGCCTATTTCTCCCCTTGTTGTATTGATTAAAAAAATTATTGTGCGTTGGTTTATTAATTATTTTTCAATTTTTTTAAAGAGTTATTTTATTTGAATCTTGAAATATTACAGTTATGAGCTTTTTGGTCACTAACATTGATTTTGCAGCAGATTTATTTGGAAAACTTAATTGTTTTGTTTTTGACGTTTTATAAAAAATATTCAGCTTTCACAAACTGTAGAGTACCTATATTACTATACAACTGTCGTAGTATCCATCACTATCGAATAGATAGTCTTTCTCATGTTTAACTTAATTTCCAAAAAGTATGTTATTGGTCCTGATATGCTCAGTTTTTCGCTCACAATTGGGCAAAATTCCGGAGTCCTGAGGGATAGTTTGAGGATCAAGTTCTACATAACACTTCATCAAGAACAACGATTTCTTATTCTATTTGCTCAACTTCATCGAACCTTAAACTGGAATCAGATCACTCTTAATTGTGAGCTTTTTTTAGCGGTTTCCTCCATGTGTACGTTTTTCAGTTTTAAAAGCTTTTTCAATTAAAAATAAGATAAAATAAATTTAATTAAAAATTTTATGATTTAATACTATTCACACGCAATTTAATTAGGTAACCCATGTGCATTGTACAATGCACTTTATGCACAATTATTTCTTATCACAATCAATAACAGATGAGAGTATATATTTTTTATACCGGATCTCGATAAGGACTTTAATTTTTTTATCAGTTCAGAAAGTCGTATTTATAGGTACTCTACATTGATGTTAAAATACCGTGGAAGTTAAAACCAAGTAAAACTGCAATGAACTAAATGGCAATGAAATTTATATAATAATTACATAATTGCAGCTTTATCGATTAAATTGTGACAAAGAGAGGGAACTTATAGTATATATGTAGGAAGAATTTTCCTTTTCACTCCTAAGTGTTACTCTTAATTGGCTATTTGTTATATGGAAAGTTGACTACAATTTAAGAGTGTTGCCTTACAAAACAATAAGCTTATAAGTACTATTTGTACCAATAATACCATGAATACCACAGTTTCGGTTTGGGAAACTATTTTCAATAAAAATAGAAAATTGAGAAATTATTTGCATTAAAATACAACCTCTAGAGTCACTTTACTCTTTAACCATGAATAAAATGCTATAACTATAACTTATGAGTGTATCTTTATAAACTAATAAGCTTATAAGTACATTCTGTATCAACCAAATCGCAGTTTTCGGTTTGGAAAACTATTTTCAACTAAAATTAAAAGATTGAAAATTATTAATATTAAATCTAGTGTAAATTTTATTTATTGACGATGAATTAATTCTATATTATTCAATTGCCAGTCATTGTGCGTGGTCCAGCATGCATTGGACCGATTTTATTATTATAAATAGTGTATTAAAAAAAAAAAAATTGGATTAGTAACGTTTGAAATTTGTAAAAGTTCGAAAAACAGGAAAATCTTTTTTCGGGTTGAATAAAAAAGATAAATAATAACATGATTATATAATTTTTCTAAGTTGTATAACATAAATAGTTTAGTAATTAAAAGGGGTAGGGAGTATCTACGGAGTTTCCCGTAAATTATTATTGCAAATGTATGTTTTGCTTCTTAGACAAGATTACAATGTATACCAATTAACCAATTATAACAATTACAAATGTGTGGGGTTTGAATCTCGTATCGAGCAAATTTTCGATATTTCTCGATTTACGGATTTATATTAACTCTAGAGTCGTTTAAGACCTTCGTAGTTATAAAGTGACGGTAAATAATAATTACAAAAAATGTGTTTGTTTTACAAATTCTAAATTTGGGAAACACATTTAAGTATAGGTATTCTTATTACATTAGTAAACTCTAATAAGAAACTTTTTCATCTGCAGTTGGTAAAATTTAAATACATGTATTGTCTCTGCTATGCCTCATATACTTCTTTAAAAAAATATTAGTAAACATTGCTTAAAAAGATTAAACATGATTCATAGTTGTTTTGACTCGTTATTTTGTGTAGTAAGATTGGCATGGATCATTAATATTTAACAAAATAAAAGTAAAAAAAATGTAAATAAAACATTTATTTCGTTTTCGTATAAGATTCATTCATTTTTGTTAAACAAATATTTGTATTTATATTCCCGATGAAGTGCAATCGTTTACCTATTGCGAAATCTAGAAATTAATAATATTAGTGATATTTAATAAATTATAGTGTTTAGAAACGCTTTAAAAATCTGTTGATGCTTCAGTATTTATAGTTTTTCCAAATATTTATATTGAAAATTCATAAAAAATATTATCAACAATTATTTATTTTATGAACCAAAAAACCATATGGAAGCAATTAAAACACTGACGTTTAGGAAAAAAATTCAAACAAATCGACGAAATGTTTTCTAAATTTAATCGTTTGAAACTTTCACAGGAATATAGAATTATAACAACAATAAACAAAAGCGTCTCATTTCCGGGAAGCGAAAATACTACGAAGGGTTTTTTTTCATGATGTGTTGAGGATTGATTAGATTTTCTTTTATTTTTCCTCTTCTTTTTGAACAATGATTTTTCCAAGTGTCTCGACAGTGAAGGAAAAAATAAACAAATTTTAAGGCCATTTGCAAACGTTACTCTACCACCACTTTAATAGTTTGAGTTTGAGCCACACGCGAAAATAGCGATTGACTCACGCCGAATTTTAGCGGCGAGAAAGAAACGTTTGGGAACTCTGACTCCGTCTCTTGCTATTCGCTTCCATTGTCCTATTTGTGGCTTAATTCAAAAATAAAGCGCTAAAAATAGTTTTGTTTTAAATATTGAAAAAAAAAAACAGTTTTTTCTTGAATCTTTTTGATGAATGGTTTTTGTTGGTTTTAGGAAATGCAACGTCCGAGACTGCTGAGCATAGTGAAGAAATGATGATGGATCGAGACGTGGATGATGATACTAAAGATGATTCCGATCCAGCATTAGACAATGTTTATTTGATGCTCGAACCGCATCTGCGACCCGTCACCCCCGACCTAGAAATCCCTCAATCGAAGCAAATTTTCGACGAACATAAACAATTAGCGCAAGAATATTTGAAGGTATATCAAATGTTACAAACATGCTTTTACTTTTCCAAATGTTAGTTTTTTAATACAGAGGATTCTGGATAACTCAAAACTCAAGGGATA
This sequence comes from Sisyra terminalis, assembly GCA_958496175.1. Classification (NCBI taxonomy): domain Eukaryota; kingdom Metazoa; phylum Arthropoda; class Insecta; order Neuroptera; family Sisyridae; genus Sisyra; species Sisyra terminalis. The sequence goes on along the minus strand of OY292277.1, from coordinate 33,207,692 downwards.
GTTAAAAATCAAATTACCCCAACCTTGCAATTAAAGACAATATAAAAAATTAGTCCTGTATGGAATATAGTTTTGAAACCAGGATCTTAATAAGCTAGAATATTATAATTAACTGTAATATATTATTTTAATATCTACTATTACAGTAATTTTTAAAGTGTCATAACTTAATAAAGTAGTAACCAAAACAAAAAATCGAAGCAAAGATACTGTAACATATAACATATTATCCTCAGATCCCACATAAATATTCATAAAATAAAATTTTCAGTTTTTTTGGATCAATTTAATTTATTGTTTTTCAATTCCGCAACGTTTCATCACATATCGTGACTTCCTCAGGCATTTAATACATAAACATACTATGAACATACATAAACATATAAAAGATAATACAATATACAATGTATACCTTGAAAAACATAAATTACATTAAAATTATCACAAAAGACAATTCTATTATAATTGAAACAAAAGTTCAATTTTGACTATAGCAATTATAGCAATATATATATTATATTATATTATATATATTATATATATATATATATATATATATATATATATATATATATATATATATATATATATATATATGTATATATATATATATTATAGCAATTATAGTACTATAATTACTTAATTAGAGATTGCTTAAAGTTGTTAATTTTATCGTTAAATGTTACATAAAATAAATTTTTTAGGTTTTTTTTGATCAATTAAATTTATTGTTTTCCAATTCCGTAATGTTTCGTCACTTATCGTGACTACCTCAGACATCTAAATACATAAAAATATTATAAACATACATGAACATATAAAAGGTAATATAAATGTAAATATAATTTACACAAATGACTTTTCTATTAAAATTGTAAAAAAAGTTAAAATAATTAAATAAATGAACATTATAGTTAATTAGCCCCCCTGGGGCCCCATATGGTTACAGGTTACTATCGTTACTATAATTGCTATAATATTATGTTATATATATATATATATTATAGCAATTATAGTAACGATAGTAACCTGTAACCATATGGGGCCCCAGGGGGGCTAATTAACTATAATGTTCATTTATTTAATTATTTTAACTTTTTTTACAATTTTAATAGAAAAGTCATTTGTGTAAATTATATTTACATTTATATTACCTTTTATATGTTCATGTATGTTTATAATATTTTTATGTATTTAGATGTCTGAGGTAGTCACGATAAGTGACGAAACATTACGGAATTGGAAAACAATAAATTTAATTGATCAAAAAAAACCTAAAAAATTTATTTTATGTAACATTTAACGATAAAATTAACAACTTTAAGAAATCTCTCACAAATTATCATACTATTAATTCCTAGAGAGACAAATGACTGATGCGAAATAATTAAAACAATAGATAACAGGTTCAATAGGTCTAAAAAATTGAGAATAAAAACAAGGAACTTTTTCCCAATGTGATAAATTAGGGGCTAACACAGAAAACAGGGTTGGTGTTATGGGGTTTGCCAAAGCAGGTACAACAAAAATTCAAATAATGAAAATTTAAGAATTTTATTTTCACTGTTATAATGGTTATAATGTTACAATAGACCTAATGCACATGTTTTGAAAAAAACTTTTAAATTTTTAACTTCAATTGATAAAATTTAAGAAATATTAATTTAAAAATGCAAAAAAAAATATGGTTAATTTCAAAATGCCTAAAACGAGCTACTATTAACCCGGCATTAAGGTGACGCCACAATACGAAATTTAAAAATCCCATGGATGTTTTCTTATGACAAATGCACTTTAAAAGAAAGGGAAAGGTTGTTTAACTCGTTTTTAAATCATTATAATCTGCAAAACTTTTATTCGTAAGGTATAAAATTGATAGTAATTTTTATGATATAAACATGTTTTCCATGGCGAAAAATTGTGAAAAATGCCAACAATTGTGTAAATTATTACTGTTTCTCTGATAAATTCTCAATGATTTGTTAATATATCAGTTTCAATACGCGTGCTGATGCGTACTGTGACGTCACAGAAGACCCGTAGAACACTTATCGTATTATAACCTTTTTTCTGCCACAATACAAGTTTTTCGTAACTAAAAACTGGGTTTTTCTCATATTAATATTGTCCTTTATCGATTAAAAAAAAAAAAATATGTGCATATGGTCTATTAGACTTTCAAGAAACCAAAAAAAAAAAAGAAATAGAAAACATCGAATAAATCAGATTTTCTTACTAATGAGTTCACATTACTGTAGTTTGAACTTTTCTTTTAATTATTTTATATTTTGCTTTGGAGTACTAATTTTTAAAATAATTCAAATGCTGACTCCACCTACCTTGAGACCAAGACCTTATCTACATTGCAAGAAATAAATATATTTCACTATAAATTAACTAGATAATGCAATTGAATTAACAAAATTATAATCTATTGAAATCGTATATAAAATTACCATTCAAATCCTCAAAATTGTATTAAGTTACCTGTTTAAATTGCACAATTGAGGCTGTAAGTCTTATTTGATCCGAAAAATAGATAAATAGAGATGCTGGAATTAAATTTTTCTAGATTTTTTTAAAAAAAAATTAACGCGTTGTTAGCATTTGTTATTTTAAGGCGTGAAATAGGAATTCTAAATCAAGACAATCATGAACAGTCATGTAAAATGCTTTTGTTTAAAAAGTAAAATTTTATTAACCCTAGGGTCGCCAAAGACCTTGGTAGTTATAAAACGACGGTACATAACAATTAAAAAAAACTATAACTAAAGTATTCCAAGTAAAAACGGCCCCATATTACAAACTCTGCTTTTATCGATTTTTCATAATTTTTTATGTTACATTACTGTACTTACTTACTGTACATTACTGTATTTTTTTTTTTTACTTTTAACCCAACTGGTTTGGGTCTATGATTCAAAAGAAAGTGGCGTTTCAAACTCTTTTTTTGAAAAATATCTCAATTATTAGTTTTTTTTTTCTACTTAAATTTTCAATGCATTATTTTCCACAAAATTCTATGAAAAAATACCTTTGAAAAGTCGTAAGTCGATTTAATATGGCCACTTTTGATCTCAGATATTTCTATAAAAAATTTAATAAAACGACAAATATAGGGTGTTGTATTTTATTTCTATGTTACCTACTGTAAGTTGTAATACTTTAGAACAAATTTGGTTATAGAATACTCACGATTTGTTCGCATTTTTTCTATTTATTTTTTCATTTTGTTTTCTACTTGACCGCTTTTCGTATACTGATTATTGTTGGGGTAGTAGTACGGGAAGAGTATATTTAAAATTTAAAAACAAAATAAGAAAAACATTCTTATAAAACCCTAAAAAAATACAAGTCGGAGTTTCAGAAAATTGTAGTCATAATTTTATCAGTTAATTATGATACGATAACGTTGGATTTGCTGAAATTTTGTATTTTTTTTAGGTCACAGAGGTGTAATATAAAGTGCTCAATATTCATGTTATACTTTGAGTATGCTCGTTTAACAAAATGGGAATCATTGTGTTTCACTTATTTTTCACATGTATAATACAGACAAAAAGAGATTGATTGATTTTTTATTATAAGTGGGATATAAGTGTTGTTGATATAAGTGGGACCAACCCACGAATTGTGAGAAAAATACGAACATATTATGAGTACTCTATCTTACATCTCCGTGTTGTAGCTAAGTGTCTTTCATTAAATAGTATAAAATTATAGTTTTATAAACAGAACATACATTAGTTAAGATATTGTAGCTTGAAGTATTATATATATTATGTAATTCTGTTTCAGGTACAAACACAACTAGCATACCTATCTCAACATAGAAATGAATTAATAAAACAGAAAGGTAGTGAGCAATTAGCACGACGACAAGCCTTAACAAAACTGCAAGAAGAACGAGACCAATTAGCAACCCTTCACCAGAATTTAATAAAGCAATTACAACTGTTACAAAATTCAAATATTCCAAACGAAGCACGAATGTCGAACGAATGGGTTATGATACCTAGAAATAATTAATATTGCCTTATAAAAAATTATATGAAATTTAAAAAAATATATATATAAATAATTATTGCTACTTTAATAAAATTTGTAAGCATTTCATTTTCTAGAAGATAAGTCATCGATGAACGCTTTGATGAGTTTTCTTTCGAAGATGAAAAAAATAGAAAAGTATTTTGAAATTTAGTGTAAATGAAAATGATGGTATTTTAAAAGTGTAAGAGTTTGTGACATTTTATTGTTTTTTATTTATGTAATTTAAATATTATATACTATTTTTAATTAAAATGATAAAATTGTTTAAATGTTGTGGTTTATTCTGTTCATATTTGTTCCGTTATATTCGCAAAAAGAAATAATTGCTGAAAGTTTCGCATTGATTATGGTTTCTTGTAAGTGATAAATTAATGTATAAAATTTGGAGAGTAGTTGAATAATTTGTTGAAAACATAAAATGTATAATGTACATTAAAGTTACTTATACTACGTTATACTAGTTATAATATATCAGGTAAACAGCGGTAACAAAACCTACTGGCCGCTCAAAAACTAGTAGGTAGTGGGTTCGATCCTCGTATCGTACAAATTTTCAATATTTCTCGATAACGGAATTAATTAACCCGAGAGTCGCTAAAGGACCTTAGTAGTTATCCTGTTTACCTTATTAGATTACTTTGAACTTATGAGCATTTAGTAAAAAAAGTGTACTGGAAGTATACTAGTGGCCGATTAGCCAAGGTGGTCACTCCAAAACTAGTAGATGTTAGGTTTGAATCTCATATCGAGCAAATTTTTTATACTTCTCGATTTACGGATTTTTATTAACCCTAGAGTCGCTAAGGATAGTTAGCTGAGCTCCGACCCGTATCTAACAAAAACTTCCAATCTTGGGACCTACATCTTAGCTGTTTTAGACAAAAAAGGGTATTAAATATAGAAATACTATATTTCTATAGGTAATAGGTAATACTATTAGAAATAGCAAACTTATAACTCCCTTTTTTATTTATTCATGTCTTATACAGTGGTGAATCGTTCATTATGGTCCACTCAATATTCGCTCGCAACCCATACTTTGGGAAATGCTGCGATAGACACATTTTTTTAATTCAGTTCGCAAATAAATCGATCAACTCATTATGAACAATTCATTATTGCTAAATTTGTTATGGTCGATTTATTCGTGAATTGAATTCAAAGAAAATAGAGAAGGAAATGTTGCCAAATTGTACAAGGCTAAACTTCGGAAACATTTCTATGTGAAACCAGGGTTTTTTTATTTTTTCTCGTTATATTATATATTTTTGTTCAACTAATTAATTTTTTATGAAAAAATGTTTAATAACATTGCCTCGGTCAGGGCACTTTACGTTTGTATTTCTATTTTCTAAGAACTAAGAAAGAAATATTCTTTTGAAAAAATAACCTTACATTGGTTCTTCGAGTCGGATTGTTGTAAGTATTTTAATATAAATAAATAATATAATTTTCTTAATTTTTTCTTACCTTTTTAGTTAAAATTAAAAAAAAAAAACTAGCATTCAATTTTTCAAGGGCAAGTTTTATTAATAATTTAATTAATACATAATTTTAGGTACATTTAAGTATTTTGTCTTACTTGTACATTTTAGACTCGTTTAAAACTTAATTCATTCAAAATGATTATGACTTAAAAAAATTACAATACAAGTATATAATTAAAAAATATGGAACTATCAATTATATTTTGTTAAAATCTATTAATTTACTTTCTTGACTTTGTAATATTGAAAAAATAATTATCTATTAAGACATTATCAATGCCTGAATTCTGAAGTAAAGGATTTTTATTTTATTTATAAATTAATCACACTGCTGTTCCAATTGTAAATGGCTTAAATTTGCCAAAAGCTTAAAGTTTGGTTTCCTATTTCTATTTCTAGTCAATGATTGTGGATTTGTTAATTAAGTCATTTAATATTAACTTATTTCAGTTTAAGTGCAACAACAGTAAGCCATATATGCATCAGTAAATTATTGCATTGTTAAGCTCACAATAGCTACACAAGAGCAATTAATTTTCATGAAATTCTTGTCACAATTGGAAAAAATTAAGGTAAGGAACAATTTTTTTAACTTTAAAAACGTGTATTTTCTATATACGAATCACTACCACAACGTTGATTCTAATATAGCAGCAGTCGTTTGATTATTGAGAATGAAGAACAATTTTTGATTTGCAATCAATTTGTTTAAATATTAAATTAATAAATAATAACACAAAATTAATATCAATATCCTTTGAGCAAATAGTTAATTCTTAATCATCAAAACCATCCATTGTTGCGTGACTTCTTATAAAAAGTAAAAGATAAATACATTTTATTGTCGAGGAATTGTTTTTTTCTTCAATTTCGTAACCAATTATCTATTTAGTTAAAATTAAGGTGAAGTAACTGGGACGGATACCTATCTATTGCTGTAATTTTTATCTAATAATAAAATTTCAACAGATTGAACGAGAAAAAATAAGTATTGTTGTATCTTATAGATAATTAAAGCATTCAAAAAGAAAAAGTAAACCATTGAGATTGTGTGAAAATGTTTGTATTATTTATGGAAAGCTTTTACTGTTTTTAAATGAGGAAAAGAATACACCACGTAGTATTAAGAGATATGAAGTTCTAATTTAATAAAGCTCTTCATTTGAGGAATTAGCGATATAACTATCAAAAATATTGACTGAAATGTTAATAGAATCACATACTAAACTAGATAAGCTTATAGATCTGAATATTAAGATATTGATTAACAAAAATTTAAGTAGGTAATCGAAATTTTTCAAAATTAAAAAAAATATTTCTGTATTGGAAAAAAAACAAAAATTCTGTATAACTAACATACAAAAACTAAGCTTAACTGTAAGAAGATAATAAGTAATACATTTAAGCCGTTTACTTTAAAAATTAATTCCAGAAATACCGAAACTAATAAAAACTTTCCAACACTTTTTGAGAAATACTATTTTTTTATGCTCATGCATTATATTAACAATAAGAAACGATTGATTTCGATGTCATTGTTGGTGACCAAACTCTTTGTAATATTGCCAAAATTTAAGTTGCTATAAACATATGTACAACAAGTGGTCAAAGTGGTCGTTTCAAAGCTGTTAAGTACTCGGTTCGAATTTAGTAACGAACAAATTTTCTAATATTTCTTCATTGACCTATTTTTATTGACCCTAGAGTCGTTAGACTTAGCAGTTATAGTGGCGGTAAAAATCAACATAATGGAAAAATATGCTATTTATATTTAATGATGGATTTCGTTTACGAATATTATGTAATACTTCTATATTAGCTTATATTCGTTAATTAGATAATATAACGTACATCATTTCCCATTTTCTTTCTTGTAGAGAACTACCGTAAAGTTGTTAAAGTAGTAAATACACCTAATTCTTTCTAACACGAATTGTTTTTATCATGAATTGTGTGTAAGTGCGAAATAAATTCTGGAGTGAACTTTAAAAATATTTTTTTTAACATTGTTTACAACCAATTCTCTTTTTACACGTTTTATAAGGGCCGTTTTTATTGTGTAAAAAGAGAATTAGATGTAACGTAAAAATTATGAAACTAAAAACCAAAGTTTTAAACAGTAAATAAAATATATTGTGGTCTAATTTATGTAATATAATTTACAAAATTAAGTTATTAATATAAATTTGAAGCTCGTACAAATATATTTTTGACGTATTAACCAGATACGTGTTTCGATAGCCAAGCAATCTTCCTCGGTGGTTCTCAAATAGTATTGGATCGCACCGTAACTGTTATGTGATGAATCACCGTATTAAATAATTAAATATTAAATTATATTACATAAATTAGACTTCAATATATGTTATAAATTGTTTAAACAGTATAACTATTTAAAGTCAGTGAAAAAATTTAATTTGTAAATTTTCAATGAGTAAATAAGTAAAATACGTAGGTTTTTTGCTTCCATTTAAACTTTTTTACGTTCCTTTGTATTATGTACGGTATACTTAAACATAAAAAAATATAGCTTTTTGGCTGCCAAGTATCAAGAAGCCAATTTAACTTATTCAGTCATTGCGCAGTCTTTGAAGTTAATAACAATTGTTAACAACAAATTTGTAAATCATAAATATTTCTTTTAGTTAGAATTACCTCCACGAAAAGAAAATTTTAGAAGTGGAACGTAATTAAAATTAGTACTAATACCGTAGAGATAAATCGAAGGATATAAAAAGGAGAAAAAATTTTACTCGTCTTGTTAAGTTAAGAAATACATATAAAAAAATATGTAATACAATCTTATCAGTTTTTGTTTATATTTTTCCTTGTACGTTGTGCAGGTTGTCGTTTTTTAAGTTCACCTAGTTGAATAAAGTAGTTCTCCAAAAGAAAAGATAAGCTTAGAGTACAGCGTTTAGAGGACAAGTAGGACTAGTAATACTACTTTAGATGGGATAGACTACTTAAAAGTAATAATCCATTTCTTTTATTTGATATTGTAATATGAAAAAGGTAGACATGGAGCTTAAATCCAAAAATCACAAATATTACAAATTGCTTGAAAAATGATTAAACTAAATATTAATTCCATTAATTCTTTTTATAACTGACTAAGTTAGTTCTACCATTATGGTTTACGACTATTAAAATTTCCTTTAAACACAATTTTGCAGATAGTCGCCTTAAAACAAAAATGTGTTGAGTTCAATTTTCAAGACGAGCATTTCGATATTTCTCAATTTACGGATTTTATAAATTTTAGAATACTTCAGCACTGAAATACTTGTTTCATATCTTCGATTAAAGGATTTTGTCCGATCAAAACTCTTCCCCGAAATAAAATGTAGATATTTCAAACTGAAAATCTATGGTAGTTCGCTATATATTTTAGTAATGAGTACCACTAGTGTTCCTCAAACTTTTTTGTACATGATTCTCTTCTGTACTGTGTAAAATTTCAAAGGAATTCCAAATAAAGAATATGGTAAAATAAGCATACAAAAAAGTAGGAAACTCGTATTTAAACTTCATATATTGTTCAATATTTATAGCTTTCCGATCATATTGTCTATTTGTTTTGTCTCATCTTCCTTTATGCCACGTCAACATCTGGCAACGTTGTATTTTTTACTTTGTAAATCCCATTTCGAATTTAAAAATCATTGGGTTAATAACTTGTTAATAATTTTCATCAAGTTAATAATTTGGAAAATTTGACAAAAAATATCATTTTACGCACATAATTCAAAAATAATAATTGAAAGTAACGAGTTCTTATAAAGTATTACTTTATAACTATACCGTTTATTTCTTTAACAGAAAATAACATTATAAATTCCATATCCCCTGAAAAAAACTTTAATGGTCGAAGTGTGATAGGACTAGGAATAATATATTATTTCATAGGAACTCGTTTCTTCTAATTGCAATGTGCATAAAAATACGCAAAAAGTTCACTTTTCAATTCCGATGTATACATTTTTAAATAAAGATTTCCTTACGTAGACGTGAGAAATTTCAAATAGGATTACAGAGGTAAAAATAAACGCACCAAATTTCCATAAGACAGTCTTTACGTAAAAATTTATCTTTATCAACTAAAATATTTGCGAACTGTGTTTATGCAGATTATTTTTTATCGAATTATTTAAAACAAATACACATATTTAAGAACGGGGTTATTCAAAAAATTGATAACGTTAATTTCCTTTAACTTTCCTATTTGGAACTCCCACTGAAGTGTATGACTAGAGTGAATGTGCTCCATAAGTCCCCATGTTAAATTTATACTGTCATTTCTTCTTAATCTGCCGAATGCTCGTACCCCCTCCACAGCAAAATTACAAAATGTACTCTCTCCTCTCCAAAATGGCATATGGAGCATAATGGAATAGTTCTAATGACCACCACGAGAGAGCGCTGATAAAAAAAGGTAAGAAAGTGGGGGTCCGATGGCATTCAAAACTATAATGATATTTTTGAAAGATTTATGACCAGGTTCACTCTAGTTATTAAGCTCCGTGGGGACACCATATCACTGTTACGTTTAATTAAAACTCCCTAAGTCAATAAGTTTGAAAAAGCTAGCATTTACAAGTACAGTACTTATTTACAGTTGGTTCGTATTTGCAGATAAATGGTGTGGTGATTTTGAACAAGACATTATGTTTATTTTTGCATGTTAATTTCGGTTACGTAACATATACAAAGCGATTCTTTCTCACATACTGCTAAGTCACCTTTTGATAGATAAGGGGGTTTTACCCCTTCTTGCTTTATATATTTTTAAACATCTCCAATTTTGCTTTTGTAGTAGGAAAAAATGTGAAGATAAGTCACTATTGTTAGCCATTAAGAATAACCATATTTGTATATTGATGTAGCAAAATGTAAAATAACAGAAAATTCTGTTGCATTGAAAATCATTTTGCTCCGGAAGAAAATACATTTAAATGAATAAAACGTCCTCAAACAAACATTATCCTTAATAAAATCAAAGTCTGAACTAAATCCAACAAAATGATTTGCCACTCTTATACTTTACTTTTTAATTTGTACAAAATTAAGAATTATAGCTGTTAGATTTAACACTTTATTTTTCAATACAAAAGAAAATCTAAGCTTCGTCATACATATCCTAAACGTTGTATGCACTAAAAAAATGATCAGAAGTTTTTTTTAAACACACATCAAAACCAATACATTCAGTACACATGAATGTCGAGAGTTTAAATAGTAGGAATATTTTCTATCAAAAATAAGCTTAGTTTGCGTTTTAATTTTGAGACTTTAACGACTCTCGTTCAAATAGCTAATGATTTATACACATTTTCTCCACATACTCATGAAAAAAAAACAATATTCACGCACTACGAAAAGGATATGTATGAAAAAAATTACATTTACGTTCACTCATTTTTATTAGTATCACTTGAGTTCATTAATACACAGTCATTGTTCACTTTAAATAAGTTTTTTATTTACATTTTCAATTGACTACGATTTGCTTCTTAATTCATAAAATAAGTTGAAATTTGCCTTTCAGTTAAATTATAAGATATTTGTTGTAATTGTAGCAAAAGATCACTGAAAACTGAAATTTTTATAGTCCAAAAGCATCGTTTTATTTCTTCTCTTTGTGTGTATATAAATAAACAAATTACTTAAAATATATCGACCTTAAAATTACTACTCTTTGTTCTTAATCTCTGCCTAATTAGAAATTAAAATTCAATTAAAAACGAAACATTTTATAAAATGACATAATATTTAAAAGCATTTAAATAGTTGTTTATATACATCTTTGTAAACTTTACACTTTTTTCTTTAAGAAAATACGTTTTACAATTTTCAATATCTATAAAATAATGCTAATTAATTCGAATCTTACACTTTTAGAGATTAAGATTCAAAAGAGCGAATTATAAATGAGTTCGCGGCGTTAAAAATTATTAAAATTTAAAATATTTATTTTTACAATACCGACTCGATTTGTTTGATTTCATGTTGGCTAGTTGGATTCATTGGACTGGCTGCGGTTTCAACAATTTGAGGAATTGGTCCAATCGTGATTGGACCATCTTCTTCTTCCTCGTCTTCATCAATGGGCGTGAGAGCATCTAGGGTGATGGGTTGTTCTTGTTTGGGTGAGAAGCGTTTCATACAGGGTGCAATGAAGCTGGACAACGCCGATAATCCGAAGAAGCCGCCGGCCATGAAAAACGGAATTGAATAGGAGTTGGTTGCATCATAAACAGCACCGGCCAATGGAGATCCCAGAATTGCAGCGGCGCCACGAAACAGAATTAGTAAACCGAAGGCATTTGTAAGTTTATCCAGTCCAAGAAGGTCGACCAAGATGATGGAAGTCAAGGATATGTAACCCGCTAAAAATATTTTTTTTTGTTAATATAAATTTTAATCAATTTTAAGTTAGAGATCCAAGGAATTAGTTACTATCTGCCATTTTGTTATAGTTATTTAATAAAAACTACCAACTGGATTTCTCTTTTCCCTTTTAAACTAAATTTAAACCTTTGCACTCGAGTCTCCTCTCTCATGAGATATCATAGTTCTAGCATACCATTCGGATATCCCCTCTAATGGGGCATTGAATATTATTAGTGATTACGAAGAGCATACTTTGGGCTACTATAATGTGCAAAATTAAAGAAAATAAAGTATTGATCTGGATTGATTCTGGATGTCAACCAATGACCATGTAAGTTCAATATCCAGTATCATAATCCAATACGTAACTTCGTTCGAAAACTATTCTGAATAATTCGAGGGTTATAAATGGACGTTTCTGCTACAAAATAGGAACAAATATCGTTACATTTTCTATAAAAATTACCAGTCTCTTAGCTTTTGAGATCGTTTTCATGGAAAAGTTAAATACTATAATTATCTATCATCATATGATCAGAGATGAAACATTTTCAAAATAACAGTGTTTGAAATACAAAATACCTATTTCCATTTTGTATTTAAATACTCTTTTTAGAAAAGTATTTTGTATTTCATTTGAAATACTCTTTAGGGCATATTTTGTAATTGCAAAATACTTTTTGATAATTTTTTTTTATAAATTTATCGTCGCTTTATATCTATTAAGGTCTTTAGGGACTTATGGGTTTATTATTTATCCGTAATCCAAAAATATTGAAAATTTGCTTGATACAAGGATCAAACCCTACACCTACCAGTTTTGGAGCGGTCATCTTGACCACTCGACCACCAGTAGGCTTGATAAAATTTGTTATTATATAAGTTAATTTTTTTAATCACTATGGTTACCAAAGGCAAAAGGATGCTGGAAGTGAGATTAACAATAATAATAATTGATCCTTTGTTTGAATAAAAATCTTATAAAATACAGCAAAAAATAAAAAATAAATAGAATAGAGAATTATAAGTATTTTATAAGAAAAGTATTTTGGAAATACGAATGTTGCATTTAGTATTATAAATATAAAATGAAAAACTATTTTATATTTGAAATAGAAAATTCTAAAAAGTATTTGCATTCTGTATTCAAATACATTTTTTAATTATTTTACACATATCTGCATATGATAATGAGAATCGCGTATTTTAACTTTTTGGTCAATTTAACTAACTAAACTAAGGCAAATTTAGCCATTATTGCAGAAAACAATTTATTAAAATCAGGGATGTACAATACATATAGAAATGAATGATAATAGACGGTAAACATATACTATGTTTAACTTGCGACAACCAGATAACTCGAAAACATAATGGTTTTTCAAAAAATAATCCAAATAAAACTTTGATTTTATGGGAAAAATCAAATGATATTGTATATTTAGTGGCGCAGTGTGTATTTTCGTCACCCGGGGCTGCCCGAAAATTCGCCGCCCTCTATTCATTTTACTCAAGAAAATTTGTAAAATGTCTATAGGAATAAATCGGTCTACTTAATTTTTAAAAGAAGATGACGGATATCTAGACACATATTCTTTGGATCTCTTCAAATCTTTCAAACAACTTAAACGATAAATACGTACAAACTGCTATTCCAAAAAATATTGCCATTGTCACATACGCAAAGTAGGTATGGCAAAAAGGCGTTGCTGACACGGCGATGGTTGATATCACTAAACAAATATTGTTGAGCAGAAGAGAATCAACCCATGGAAAATCTGCAAAATATCCACAAGCCACACGACCAAATGTATTTGTAATACCAATAATCGACAGCAAAAACGAAGCTGAATTTGGCTCAATTCCCTAAAATCACATTAACTTATTGAAATATTATCAATTATTTATCGAAATTTGCATATATTTACATCCAAAATAGCAGCATCGACTAAGTACACAAACGGCACATAAAGACCGGCCATTCCAAAAATATTGGAAACTCCAATCAACATAAAAACTGGATCTTTTAGTAAAGTAAAATCCATCATTGAGGCTAAAGCGCTTTTAAAGCTTTCCGGTAACACGAAGCAAGGGCATAAATCATATTCTAAAAAATATATATAAGGAATTATTAAAAATTAAGGTAGATTTTTTTTCATCCTACGTTCAACTTTTTCAGGATCCAACTCTCGTCCATGTCCTCTAGGCAAGGATAGTTGACTTTGACGATAATTAGTTAAAGATTTTTGAGATTGATATTCAGGAAGGTTGACAACTGATCCAGAGTAAAAGATATCTTTTCGGGACATTGGACGTACCATCATCGGACGCTCTGCAGGACGCGAGATAGAAGCTCGTGATGTAGTAAAAGACATATTGTCATTGTCAGCCTAAAATATGTTACGCTTTTAAACCTATTTTTTTTTAAATTGATTAATCTAAATTACATCATCACTGTTATTGTTTTTGCTTCCAGTAAAGGATGCCGTTGAAAGACGAAGGTGAAGACTTTTGCGAATATCTCCATTAGAATTAACGTTGCCTCTAGATCTCGACTGAATGGCTCCTAAAGTTGGACGATAACGTTCACCCATGGATGTTTTACGAATTCGATCAAAAAATGGAACAGATCCGTTCTTCGGTAGCCCTTGGTGGTGAGTAGTGAAAGCCGGTTGCGACGCATTACGTGGTAAATTAGATTTGTTGTTGGAACCAAATTCTTGCTCTCCTGGTTTTTGTTCACTTTCGGTGACATCCGTTTTGGCAGGCTCACTTTTTTGTAATTCGGCAATTCGTGGATTTTTACGTTTGTTTTGCACATCTCCAGCCGAGCTGGCAGCGTTTTGTTCTTGAACTTTAACTTCGGATATTGTAGGTAACGTTGGAACTGTGGGAATTGGAGTGATCGGTGTACCGGGAACTAACTGATCTAAATTGAAGCTTGAATGTACACCTGGATCAATATTAATTGGCATTTTCATTCGTTTCTCCATACTTCCGTCAGGTAATTGGACGATAAAGTATGAACCACCAATGCTACCACGTTCCATTTGGAATCGTTTTTCTTCAGCCATTCGCTGGAGGAGAGGCTTCACACTAGGCACTTTTGGATACTCTAACGGTCGCATCATTGCGCCAAAGATTGCACAGTTCAAAATTAAACCAGCTAAAATTAAATTAGCCCCCCTCCAATCATACTGTTCTAGTAACCACGTGGCAAGTGGTGCAAATGCGAATGTTCCAACACCTGAACCGCATACTGCAATTCCTGTCGCTAGGGATCTTTTTGTTTCGAAATAATATCCGACGGCTACAACGGCAGGTAAGTATATCAAACCGAATCCAATTCCTAAAAATCAAAACTCAATGAAATAACTAAAAACAATTAATTACCCAATATTAATTACCTCCCAAAACTCCGTAGGTTACCATCAAGACATTAACGGTGGGCGAAAAAATTGATAGCACAAATGCAAATGCAGCTATAAAACTACCTGCCATACAAGTTGCTCTGCATCCAAATTTATTAGTTATAGCCGAAACAATAGGTCCTGTAAAATAAAACAGTACAATAGAAACAATAATTAATAAAAAGCCCTAATTATTTTTTGCAACCCCATGAGTAACGTACAAACTTTTCAATTCTATTGGATTAATTCTATACTAACAAGTTTGAAAATTCAAAAACCTCTTTTGCCCAATAAGCATATGACTTCAAAATCAGGACAAAGAGGACAATATGATTTAGAAGATACTTATTATAAATTTGAAAATTGTTGAATTACTAAGCAAAAGAGAATATACAAAAAATGTAAAACAAAAAGAGGTCCATAATTTGTATTGTAAAATGGCTGAAAAACGAAAATAAATATTCAATAACAAGTTAAGGAGTCAATAATAAGATTAGGCACCCGAAAAATAAGGGTAAAAAGGGTCTAAGGTCGGAAATTGTAAATTAAATAAAATCAGATGTTTTAGAATTTGTTAATTGAGATTAGGGGCGGACTAAGGCCTAGGCACGAGCTTAGAACCCGAAAATTAGGTTTTTAATTTTTATAGTTATTTTTATTTAACAGAAAAACGTGATATTAATAATTATTGCTGAAACGTATTTAAATTATGCCGAATCGTTGAATGATAAAATCGACAAGTGTGATAGGCCCGGAATTACAATGTTGCTTAGGGCCCGCTTAAGCCTTAGTTCGTCACTGATTAAAATGGTGATATCAGTGGCGGATTTAATTCCGAAGCTGCCCTAGGCCTCGTTCAATATTCCGTCTTTTTTTGCTTCATAACTAGTAGGTTTTCAAGATAAAATATGTTATTTTTAAATGAAATACTTAAGTTATGAATTAATTTTTATTAGTTTTTACAAAACTTTTTATGGATTTACATATAATTTTTTAAATATAACTTAATAATTCCTTTATTTCAAAGTTCAATATTCAGCTTTTTTCCAACTTCACTTAAGAACTTAAGATATTAACTTCCTCTCCCTAGATATGATTTACTCAAAAATGTTTTTTGCACTAATTAAGCTTTAAAAGATTTTAAATCTAGGATATCAAGTCTATCATGGTCAACACTTGCACGTTAGTAGTTTTTTATCCGTTCCAGAGTGGAAAAAGATCTTTCTCCTGAACGATTTGTCGTTTAGACTTAAAAAAAAATTGGCAAAGCAATGTCAACACATCTCTGAGATTCCGTAAATGCAATGTTTTCCATATATTTTCCGCTAAGTGAATATTTTCACTATTTTGTAATGAATCTTTTTTATATTTGTGAATATATTCGTCTATTAAAGTCTCTCCTAAATTGTCAGGATACTCTGATGGTTTAGATAAATACAACGTATTGCGATTATCAGGGTTTGTATAGGACTTAAAATGTTTTGACAAAAGTGGATCAAATTTAGAAAGAAGTTCCATGGTTCCTAAAAAATACCATTATGAGGATCTTCAATATGTTCTAAATATCTCTTAAATGGTAGTTCTCTAATTATCAGTGATTTAACAATTGAAAAATGTGTTGACATAAATTGAATAGTAAATTCAATAAAATAAATGTTTTACTTTGTCGAAAATGTTCTATAAATTCTTAAATTTGAATTACGCGTATATTATTTCGCTTCTAAAATGTTAGCTTTTTGAAAACTTTACCGCCCCTAAAATCGTGTTGCTCTAGCCTCACGGGCCTACGCTTAAATCCATCACTGGGTGATACGGACTGTGTGCTTAAAAATTAAAAGCCATTTTTAGACAAGTAAATTTAGATCCTTAGATCAATAAAGCCGAAAAGAATGCGACTTTAAAAATGCTGTAATATGATATTTAAATGCCAAGAAAACACCTAAATTCAAGTATCTCAATTTTTATTTTCCCTGAAAACTAAATTTGAAACTTACTACGATACTCATAATTATTACCCCAATTAGAACATTACAAATTACTCACCTTCACTTAAATACACTCCTGATAATAAACTACCCACCCAGGCCGTTTTTCCTTTTCCTTCTCCATAATAATTAACGAATTCAGGAAGAAATATGCCAAACGTATAAGCAATCCCGTCCACAATCATATTACACATAAACGATGCAAATACGATAACCCATCCATAACCACCGTCTGGAGGAGGTGGGAAATCGTGATATTCACAGTATGACATAACATCTTCCTCTTCACCACCGGCACCACTTTCTGAAACGACATTATCACCACCTCCCGATGTAAGCCTTTGCGCTTCTTCGCAAGAACATTCCGACTCCGTCTGAAAAGAAAACAAATCTATTAGTACAATTATAAATTTATATTGAAAAAAATAACATACACGCCTCAAAAATTCATTTGAGGTAAAATGGAAATATGTTGTGATTTCATTCATTACAAATTTTGACACAACACGCCAATTGGGCGTTGCAATATCAAATAATATACTTAGAAATAAATAATTATATATAACTGATCATTTTAATACGAAGCACCAGTACCTATAACTTCGTTTCCAGAATTAATTTACCATTCTTACCGAAAAGAAGATAACAGCGATATATCTTTGTGTACATACCTATCTAATATTTATCGTTCTACCAATCGGAATAGTGTATGTAATGTTCAAATAATTCCTAGTTACGAGTTTAAATTTATCAGCCAATGGTTGGAATAAAACTATTATTTTAGGGAACTCTTTTTCAATAATTTGGATATTGGAACATGTGTCAGGTCACGTTTAGGAAGTCTGGTTTTTAATTTAACCGAATGAATTTAACAAAGATAATTATTTATATAATATGAGGTAAGCAACACAGGATCATCAATTATGGTCTGTATAAGTAATAATTCTAGTCTATTTTGAAACATCAACAATTAATTCTTCAACCATCGGCATGTAATAGGTTTTCAATTGGATAATTCTATTGGTTGGGGAATAAGCTAGTAGCATTATATTATTTTATTTTCTTTTACAATTATTTTAATTTGATACAGTGTATAGTATTCATTCGATAGAGCTTTTTGCTTACATTCTGCTCCACAAAATTGTACTTATCGTCTTTTTAAGGAATTTAATTTTTTTATTACTTTCGAGACTTAAAGGTGGACTATCCAGAAGGTAAGCAGTTTTATACGTACTAGCCCAGTTATCAAAACTTAATAATTTTAGGCCTTTATATTTTCAATTAAAATTTAACTTTTTTCTCTTTTATTGGTTTAGATATTAAATTTGTTAATCATAGCAACTAGAACACAGATACCGAATACAAATTGTAGAAATAATTCCTCGTATTTATTAAAGCAAATAACTTTTAAATATTAATTGGTTTTGTAACCCTTAACACTACTTAAAATAACTATTATTTTTTTGTAGAAAAAAATAAAAATTTTGCAACATAGAAAATGAGTTGGGAGTATTTAATTAATTCTAAGACAAATATTTTCTACTGAATCATACTATCTACTAATTACTCTGAATTAATCTGAAGGATAGTTAAATAAATATAAATGAAAATATGTAGACGCTTAATTGTTCATGAAGTTTCTTTATAATTGTGTGGGTAAAAAAATTCTTCAGTTTTATTTTTAAATTCTTTTATTGAAAGATTTTATAAGTCATAAATTCTTATCACAATTATCTGAAAATTTTTTGATATCATGTACTACCAGACAATATCTGTTTCAATATAGTCTTCCTTGTTATCAGGAAGACATTGCTCATTGGTAATTTGTAACAAGCATAACTTAATACAATATAATAACAGCCTGCAATATTTAAATATTAAGTAGAATATCTATTTTTAACTGAAATAAAGTTTGCTTGTACAATGCCTTATAAATTTAAGATTTTAGGGTTGAATTTATACATTGGTATTTAAATATTTACCTAATAATAAAATGCCGAAGTAATACTTACTTTAATATTTAACATAAAATTTGAATCTTATCATGTCTTAAAATATGATGTAAAGGAAGTGGTTGTTTTCTATCTGTGCTTCTTATATTATTCTACACCACTGTATAATACTAAAAATATTTGTCCATTTTTACTGCTTATAAAGCAAAAGAGCTAATTGTTTGAGAAAATAACTTATTTTTAGCTTTTTTTAACAAAACAGTACTTAATTGTTGATACTTAATAATGAAGTGTTAATTTAAATAAACTTATTAATAATTCCAAATTGTTAAAAATAAATCTTTCAAAGTATAAAAAATAATATTATCGAGAATACGTGTGTAATGTAAAACATTAAATGAGTACCACATTTTCTCAGATTGACTTTAACTATGATTACGATTCTAAAAGTATTAAAAAGTGTAGAAAAAAATGATAATCACTAAAAAAAATTCCTATTCGTTTTTCTGTTAGACTTTATACATGAAGAATATCTTTATCAATTTCGTTGAAATTTGGGATTTAGCTACGACTCATTGACCCGTAATTTATAAGACATAAAATCAAATAAATTTATCAAATATTTCATATCATATATATCAAATAAATATATAAATAGATCAATATTTTAATATGAAAAATATGGGAGGAACTCCACATATCAGTGAGAACTGAAAAAATCTACATAATCGTGTGGCGATTCATTGATTAAATCTTAAGGAATATTTTTTTAGTAACTTTTTCATTTAATAGATGAGATACATGTTAGAATTTAAATATGTTTAATTGTTACAATTCTCAACCTTTTGTTCTATATACCTGTTTACTAATAAATCAGTTAAGAGTCACATTCAAACCTCCGTGATGTACGTTTCGTTAATTATAGTGAAACCCGATCTGAACCTAAACCACCAAAAACCTAATTAATATTCTAATAATACATATGGTATATTTTTGTTCTAAGAAATCTGTGAAAAGATTTTGTAGAAAAACTAAGGCTTACATAGATTATTCAAGAAAAGAGTTTACAATATCGGTGATATTTCAAAAAATCATCGCATTTTATTTACCGTCCCTTTATAACTACCAATATATTACGTGACTCTAGGGTTAATAAAAATCCGTAAATGGAAAAATATCGAAAATTTGCTCGATACGAAATTTAATCTCAACATCTACTAGTTTTGGAGCGGTTACTTGACCAGTAGGCTTGATTTTAGGATTTTTTTTATCAGAAAAAATAATCGAAACTGAAAAACTCGTTTTTTCTTATTATTTAAAAGGCTGTCTGATTTTTTTCTTCTGTGTATGTGACGGTATGTGTGACGGTGATGAATTGAAAATTATTAATAATTACTAAAAGTAGTGAAAAAAGTAACTTTTTTTACCACTCCAGCACTCTTTATTAGTCCGGACTTCTGTCTGAAGTCGAGAGGGTCGTAAGGAGAACGTAAAAATTAACTCTGAACAAAAAAATCGAATCTTAATTAATCGATTTTTTCCATAACTGATTATTTTTCTTCATATCCCTAATTTTATGATGGTGATTGTAAAAAGATGATAGTATATGAAGTAATAATATACCAAACAATAGAAAAATATATAAAGCTCTTCATTCACATCAATGAACAATAAAGAATGAAACTTAGGAAGTATTAAATTCCTTCTTCTAAAAATAAAATCCCGAAACCTGAATTTTCTGCTTAAATTAGGTTTATTTATTACTTTATTTTCTGGTAAGATAAGATTGTTTTTATTGACTTTAGATTGTTTAAGAAAAATTTGAATAATTCTTGACTAAAAAATACAGAGTAAAAGGCAGTAAAAGGTATGACGATATTTAGAGTCCAATTGAGACTTGATTTTGCAACCGAAACCGAAATCTTAGCTTCAACTAAAACTTCCGATAAGCTTGGTTTGAACCGTTATAAATGAAAATGAAATAAATATAGAAGTATGATTTATAAGTTTATAGTGGTCGCGTCCGAATATCGCAAAAAAGTTCACAAAGGTAATTTGGGATTCGACACAAAATCTAAACTTCAATTTAGTGCCGAAACTTGCTGAACCGAAATCAAATGTTCACAAATTTAAACACTTAAGATATTTCTTATAACGAAGGGGTGTTATTCGTCAAAATTATAAAAAAAGGAATTTTTCCACTGTTGATATAAATGAAAGATACATTGTACATAGTTGGAATGATCCTATTAAGAACATTAATAATTATATGTGTTTAAATTTTTATAACAATCGTAAGAAAAAATACATCTTAAACGTGTATTAATTTTTTATATAATTTATGATTTATATAATTTTTAAGATTATAAAGAACAAAATACACTAACTCAAAAGAAATTACTTTTAATACATTATTTTTTGTACTTTTTGTAGTAGGGGAGGTAGGTTTCAATTACTACGAAGAGATTTAAAATCGATGGAACTTTTTATTGTTTGGTGTATTCTAAGAAAAATAATTGAAACTATGTATATTCCAGGAATTCATTAAAAGGACGAGAACGTGACCTATTTGTTTACTTACGTTGACCTACTAAAAGAATTTATTTTAATTGAAATGAAAACTGTTGGCAATTAATACGATTGAATTGCATTTTTAGTTCGTTTTTAAACGAAATAATAACCATTCGAATTTGAAGAGAATTATTACGTATTATGGTTGAAGAAGGAGGATTCATTTTCAAAGCTTTCTAAAGTATAGTATCAAGAAAAGTTTGATGTGAAATAACTAATATACAATAAACTCTTCTTTTGGAAAAATAAAATATATTTTTTTTAAATTCAAAGCAAAGATATATCTTAAAACATTGATCATATGAGTCGGGGTTGACTCTTGACCTCAGTCGAACCCGCGAGACTGACTCACCGAACCCCTGGAGTTCGATTGAACCCCGGTTAAAAACCACTGCTATAATAACATACCCAAGTGATCATTACTAAAAATATAAAGTTAATGGTATGTTTCCATCGGTTATTCATTTTCAAGACAATTGATTAACCCAAAAGCACAAAAAAAATTTTTTTTGCATCAAATTTTAAATTTTGTCGTCAGAATATGATTATGAATGTGTCAAAACGTGAATCGTGAACGTGAGTCTCAAAGAAAACTTGGCATTCAATTTGAATTCAAAACTTTCCTCATAACTTACTTTCAAATAAGAAATATATTCACAAATGTTATCTATATTTTTAAAATAATTTAAAACACTAACATTTCCTGTGAGATTAATGGTGGCATGAGGCCAAACTGGAGTATAATTGACTTCAAACTTGAAGCAAATGTGTCCCATAATGCAAGAGAATCAATTTAAATTGAACAATGGCTTCCATTATTCTGATATTAATATTACAGAGCATAAAGCATCAATGTGATTCCGCTATCATACTCTATTTTCAGAAAGTGCATTATGTTTTCCTCGTAATTTGTCAAAAGCCATTGTAGTAATTAGATATGAGTACATAAGCACTTTATGAATCCATCAACTGTATATATGGTTTCTTAAACAAAAAGCTCAAATTATAGATACGTTTACTAATTTTATTAAAAACCAATTAACCTTGTTTTCTACTTGTGATAGTATATAATAAGACATTAAGAAATAAGCGGAATACTTTTTGCAGTTAACGAAAACTATCCCTTACGAATTTGTAATAATTTTTTAAAAATAACAAAAAAAAAAACATCGCCTACTTATAGTTCAGTGAAATTTCACCTTTATTTGTTGGAAAGGTATTAAGAATCTCCTTATTCGTAACCGAATACCCCAAATAACGATCTATCCATAGCCGTAAGCAAATCTGATACAAAAGTTTTGAATAATTTCGAATGGATACAGAACCTAATTGAGTTAAATCCCAATCGTTACCTTGTATTCTCCTATTACTTAGCTCCTAAGAAAATTAATGTCCTAATTTAAAACTATCCAAAACCATAAGGTAGTTCAAAATTATTTTATACTAGTAGCTACCCGTGAATTCTTCACAGCTAATACTCACACGTTAACTGAATGAAATCGAAATGACAGTTGAAGCAAATAACAACAATTCGTTAGTTTAAATTTGAGACAATGATTAATTTGGTTTTCACTAAAAGATTTTATGTATTTTGTATTTAAATATATTATTTGTTCTGTCTTTGCCGACATACATACATATATAGTATATACATTTGCCTATAATTATATTATATTGATCCGTATACGTAACTGGAAGCGGTATAATATTGTTTATTATCCGTACCCAAATTTGGATTTGAAATTTCTTATCCATAAAATTAGTGATATATACCTACCCCAAAAAGAAAATGAAAAATTATATAGTTATGAAGTTGTGGTAAATGGAACCGTTCATAAAAAAACGTTCGCATACTAGGTGAGGTTAGGGATTTTAGGAAACTTGACGATTGTAGTTCATCAAACAATTTTACTTTAATTTTCCACTCGATTTGTTTTATTTTATCTTTCTATTACGATACAAAGTCATTTGATTTATATGTATAAATATTTATATATTTTGAAATATATTTACGTCTACATTTCGGTCCTAATAGCTGTTATAACTTCTTATATTTGCTCATGTTTGTACGGGAGAAGTTTATCTTTCATGACATTATATTTATCGAATGGGGGGGTCCAGAAAATGTGACGAAGGGGTGGTAGGGGATAGAAAGGTGCAATATGAATGACAGTGAATTGAGTCACGTATTTTAGGAACGACCCCTTACTAAGAAAGTGTGCTATTATAAAAATTAAAACTATTAAGAAAATGCTTGAAATATTTAACACTAAAATAGAAACGTGCATGATACTGAATAAAATACGACTATATCTTTAAATTTCTGATGTCATTCCAAGAAATTTCCCTTTACTAGAAAAAAAAGTTTCATTCAGGAGCGCATTTCCTATGTGGACAGATAGGTAGTAACTACCATAGAAGTCCTGATAAATTTGGGTGAAAAAAAATCACATGAAAAAACCGTAAGGTGGGTTTGCTATTTAACTACTTGATTATTTTGTAGTAGTCGCTATAATATTGATAAAACACATTCCCGAATATGATAAAATGGTATGAAATCCCAGATTTACTTAGAAATTGAGCCTGAGATTTTTCTAAAATTGATTAGCAATAATTGATTGTTATGGATAATAGGTAATTTAATTGGAAAAGTAATGAAACAAGCCATTTTGATTTTATCCTGGATACCTTTCAATGAGTGGGTCACCACAAAAGATGCCTATAGGGTCCTTACAAGTTTAAATATGTACACCTTTGGATATCTACCAGTACCATGATCTAAGTATCAATTATGTACTTTTAACGATTATTAAACGTGCTTAATTACATTTATTCTATTTTTTTACTGTAAAAAATTTACAAAGGCCTACTGGTGACCGAGTAATCAAGATTGCTGCTTCAAAACTGATAGGTGCTGGGTTCTAATCTCCTATTGAGTAAATTTTCGATATTTCCCGATTTACGGATTTTAATTAACCTTAGAATCGATAAAAACTTTGGTAATTATAAAGCAACGGTAAATAACAATAAACAAATGTTTTTAATATTTGCCTAAAAATATTTAAAAAGTTACGAAAACTAAAAACTGGATTTTTTTTTTGACGAAATAATAAAGGTTAAATGTATTGTAACATAAAAAAAATGATTTCCATTTAAATAATTCCAAACCCTGCAATAAAAAAGATTCAATTTTATAATGAAGCCTTCTTAGAACTGTGATTATCATGCATTATGGTGCAACAAAGTTGCATTCAAATTTCAACATGCAACCCACTTAACTATTGTAAATTGTAACTAAATACAGGGCGTTTTTTTATTTTTATTTATTGCAAAATCCTTCTTAACAATTCGTTTTGATTTGTGTCCGTTTTTATAACATTCGACCGACAAAATTAGATAAAATACCTACAAATATAACATATATATTCGTTTATTCCATGCTACATCAAGTGGTTATTTATAGATAATACATTAATCTATAAAATTCAAAGCGCAAAGTACTTTTCGTTCACTTGTAAAAAAGTAATCACAGATTTATTGTACATTCATTAAATTAAACATTGATACATTGTTTAAATGATTCAAATGAAATTTCCGTCAGTTTACTTTGTTTTTGATTCATTTTGAGATAATCGTTTTGCTACTAAGAAAAACGGCCTCATTTTCTTCTCCACGTTTTTTAAAATGCAAATATTTGAGAGGAAAACAACGTTTTGCAAATTTACTTTTTTAAATTTAATTTTAAGTAAAGTTTAACATTTTTCCTTGAATTTCCATTATCTTGTACTAGTTTAGTTTTTCTTTTTACTTGTTTAGCTTTTATTCATTTTATTTCCATTAAACTCTTTCTGGCGAACTTTTCTCAATTAAAATTTATTTAGAAAATGCAATTTGTTCGTAAAAGCTAGATGAAAATCTCCATTTAGTTAATGGCAAGAAAGAAGCAAATGCAATTACACTTTTCACTGCACCTTCTTTCTTTGCATTTTGAAATTAAACTACTTTTGTTTTTGCGTTTTCTTATGAAAATTATATTTCTAAGAAAAATTTTCATTTTATTTTCATGGTAGATAATTAACTGGGAAGTAGACTAATAATAGAATTTCTCTTTGTAGATGCTGGCATTTTTTCTTTGTGGAAAATTTTGTTGCACTCGTAAATAAGCAAAGGAACTTTTTTTAAGAGTCATCTTCATTTTGTTATCATTTATGACCACCAAATTTTCAGCTATACATACATGCATTAGATATAAATCAAATTTACAATGCTATTTTTTAGGACTTAACTTTAAGAAGCATATTTTAATCGAAAAATAATACTAATTAAAACCTGTTTCATAAACATTATAAAAGAAATAAAATGTATTTTTAACAAATTTATAGTCAAGAAAATAGGTATGGAAAAACCGAAAATAATTCACGGTTGGTGTCGTTAGATGGCGCAGCTGCTTTATTTGGAGATGTAGTATGTACTGCTTAATTATTTTTTTTTTTTTTTGATGAGGGAAAATCATATTGTTATATAACAACTTTAAATACTAACATTATTTAATAAATGTAATACATATATAGTATATACATATGTTACCGTCAAAGTATACTTAGGCGTTAGTGTACACACTAACGAATTTATTTATGATATATCCACTTTTAAAGTTTAACTTTAAACTATTTAAAAACTTTTAAAACTATTTAATCTCAAGCAATAAAAAAAATATTTACCTACTTTTTAATTTACACACCTTTTGTTAAATTGCTTCTTGGAAGTTGTGAGCCGTAAATTATCATGAATTTTTGGCATATATTTTTAAAATTGTTGTAAAATGTTTATTGTTCAGAGTGGATTTCCCAAACATCACAAATTACATCTTAAAATTTGCAATAATGGATAATTTAATTAACACTGTCTTGTTACTGTATACTTTAACGGTGTTTATGCTGTACTGAATAACGGGAGCTTATACATTAATTTAAAGATACCAGCTTTCTTGGAGACAACCTAAATTTGATTTAAGTTTTTTAGTCCATCGTGAGTCTATATATTTATAAAATATGATTCATCCATTATTTTTTTTCTTGTCACCTCATCGATGATTATTACTGATTCATTGACTTTTCGTAATACTGTTGTGATTTGATGTGTCTGTATTTGATATTCTCTATTCTTCTTAGTTCTTAGCTGAATTTATACCATTATAATTATAAAAATACGGTAGCTAACCATGTAATATTCACCACCAATACTGACACAACTGGTGAATGATAATATAAATAATTGAATCAAATTGAAATAACAGTTGAAACAAATGACAACAATAAACCTACTGGTGGCCGAGTAGTCTATTTTTCAAAGTAATTTTTAAAACATTGACGATTGATTATATATCTTGATAATGATAAAAACATAGCCTTGGTTTCGTGTTTTTTTTTTTTTTTTTTTAAATTTACCATTTGATACTATAACCATGAAATTATAAGCAGATGCCGATAATATCGTTTTTTCATACAAAAAAAAAAAATCAAAAAATTAATAAGAATAGAAAAAAATAGTGATGATGTGACATCAAATATGAATAAAATTTTGTACTCAATATTTTATATTTAAATGTTTATTAATTTATTTATTAATTTTCCATCTTCATAGATGATTGTTAGCTTCTAATTTATTAGTTTGCAGTATCATGCTTGTCGTAAAATTAATAAATTTGACTTCCAAATATGTTAAGTACTTATGTATATCGAATGTGTGACATGATAATTTCACGCATTTAATTAGCCATTGAAATTTAATTGGCTTCTATATCGCTCGCCCAACTTATATAACTAATTGATAAAATATATTTATGTATGTATTAACGAAGGTTTTCAATTGTCTCCTTACGGAACGAGAGGTAAAAGTCAATGATGTGCTCGATACTTTTATCATTTGAAAAAATAAAAAGATAAAATTTTGAGCAAAGGTCAACACGGTTTAAAATTAAATCGAAAAAAATTCCTTGGATACATATACGTAAATGAAAAAAAAAATTAAACAGATGAAATGTGCCGATATTTGGTTTAATAATTGTGATAACTTTTTCATGCTTATTGGAGAACGAGCCACATATAATTATCACGGAAAATTATTCATAGTTTGTGCGTTCAATAATAAGTTTAGTAAATAAGGTCTAAAATTTCTACAATGGATATAACTTAAAAAAGATTCGTCAGCAATCAGCAGGCAAATAATATTTGAAAATATGTTTTTATTGTAATATTGCTGTTTTAAATTTTGTTTGCCTAAACAATTTCAATTTCTGATAAATATGAATTTTTGAATGCATTTTGTTGACAGTAAATATTTAGCTTTCAGTAATTGAGCAGAAATAAAACGAAGTTTTATGAGTTATTACCATTAGTATTACTAACTAACTGATTAAAATTTAACTATTCTTAGTTGTGAAAAGATTCTCTTTTTTAAATTATTTATCATCACATTATAACATCTTAGCGGTTCTATAATCCATACTATTGCAGCAAACCGAGAAAAAAACAATGCTTCTTATTCAATATTAACCAGGAATAAAATATGCATTTCTTTTTCTCATAAACGACTTAATTATTCCAAGTAGTCTGATGATTTATACTTCAATACTTCAACGTGTGTTATAGTTTTTTAAATCTTTAACAATTTCCATTTTTTATTAATATTTTTAATATATTATTAAGTCTAACGGTGGCCGAGTGGTCAAGGTGACCGCTCCAAAACTGGTAAGTATTGGGTGCAAGGTGCAAATCTCGTAACGGGCCAATTTTCAGTAATTCTAAGTTTACGGATTTTTATAAACCCTAGAGTTTCTAAAGGCCTGATTTGTAAAAAAGCGAGAATAAATAAATAAATATATTATTGGCTTACAATTTTGGAAATAACCTCTAAAGTTGTTGCACACGGATACACTGACAGTTATCCGCTTATTTTATTTGTAATATTATATAATTTTTTTGTTTCTTTTTTACGATTGCAACATCAAAAATATAAATACCAGACATTTATTTTTTTAATTATTTGTAAGATATATTCAGAGAGGAATTTGGAAACAAAACATGTAATAAACTTTTAAAAAAAAATGCAAATGAGCACCAAACATTGCATTGAAAAAATAGTGTTATAGAATATAGGGTATTCTCTTTATCAATAACTAGCTGATGTCCACTATTTACCTGCAGGATATAACGATATATTAAATACGTAATATTTTTTCTAATTAAAAATCGTTATTATAAAATAAATTGTTACCTAAACATTTACATATGACTTGGTTCTTTTGGTTGTATATATTTGTCGATATATGCATATTATATAATTGATATTGTAAATCGAGATGGAAAAACATTGGCATTATAATTGTTTGTATAACACAGTATATTTGTGTAACACAGCATTTTTTTAAGAAGATTTTCGAAAATATAATTTAGAACGACAAAAAAAATCGTGAAATTTTGAGCCCTTAATATTGATATTAAAATTAATATTAAAATTAATATTGACATACGTATATAGATCAAGTTCGAAAATTGTTTATTCACTTATAAATTTAGGGTTTTAGTATTTTAAATTTTAACATGTGACGTCACAAACCTTTTGACCCCCCCTGCCTCATGTCACACTATGTCACATTACGGTGATACTCTCCCCCATTAACGTGTGACGTAATTTATGGATGATCCCTTATAAGCTGTTATATTATTATTCGATTGAAAATTTTAATTTTTAATTAATTGTTAGATGAATTCAGAGGTATCTGTATACGGAATACCGATCAGCAATTATCAAATTATCCAAATAATAAATAGATAGGTAGAGAGACGTTGTCTTTTAACATAGAAATAATGGAAATAATATTCATCTAAAAACAAATCATAAGTCTAAATATTATACGTAAAATAAAAGAAATTATGTTTTAATTACTGTTTTTTGGTGATGTACAAATATTATAGATTGATTGTAAAAAATAACGATAGATAATATTTTTTTTACAAGCGAATATTTTTTTAACAATAATTCCAAATACGATTACAGCAGAATTAAATTTTGAAGGATTGAAAGTATATAAATGTTAATTTTATATCAATAGCAAATTTTGATAAAAAATCAATATGCATCATTATTCTTTAAAAAAAAATATTTTATACTAAAAATTTACATTAAAATATATATTTCGATATTTTCAAAAAGATGCTTCATATCTTACTCAAAGACTTAATCATATACGTTGATATTTTATGGAAATTAATTAATAATATTAATTGAAAATGAATATCATTTTACTTTTACATAAATAATTTTATGACTATTTTAAAACCTAAAATAATAAATAAAAAAAAAAATGTTAATAAACGACTTGCAATGTGCTGAAAATGAAGAAAAGTATCTTCTTAATTTTCTTTACAAAATTGTTTACAATACTTTATAAAACAATTAAAATAATTATTTAAAGGCTATTTTTTTACTTTTTGAAATAAACAAACGAAACAAAAACCAAAACAAATAATTAAAATCTACAAATCGCTTGACTGCCCCATTTAACTTGACTTGGTTGTTATCACTTGTTTTCGTATATTAGGGGGACCGGAAAGTATTTTCATTTCTTCATCATAAACTTAAAACAATTTTTAAAAGGTATTATTTATTTATTTATATTTTATAATTAACCTCATATATGTAAATTCTTAATACTAAATTAGTAAATATTGATGGAATACTAAACAAAAAATCTAAAAATCACATTTTGAACATCAATTAAATTTTCAACCTTTTTATCATTTAGAAAGTTTTGTAATGATTGAAAAAAAATAAAAATCCCATAGAACAACTATAGACGATTTTGGTAGGTTTGGCAATATCAGGCATCTTTAATTATTTTCTAGGGTTTTTCTTGTGCAGAGAAATTTTGCATTACTGTGTTGCAGAATCAAGTTTTCTCAAATGACAATTCTTAGAAACTTTTGGGTACTTGATTTCGACTGTCTGCTATGGATTTGGTACCACTAGCTCTTTTAACACCTTATTGTTTAAAGTTTTCATCACTCTTGGTTGGTAAAAGTTGCAGAACTCAAAATTAACGAATTTACACTTAACAAAACTCTTTTGCCCTTAATAAACATCAAACAAACTTGGATAAATATTGAAAATGTTTTTGGTAGTAACTTTATGTTACTATCTTGTAAACCTTGAAGAGCATAAAATACAAATGAAATTTGTATTCCTTCGGGCATTTCTTTAACCATTTCAATATAAATTTCAGAAAAATAAATGTTTTTTAATATTTAACAAGTTAACAAGTCACTCTAATGATAAAACATCTTTAGTACGACTTTGAAATAACTTAAAAGTCAATAAATTGCAATTGAATGTCTATAGGTTCAGAAACAGCATTACTTTCCGGTCCCCCTAAAACTTGTAAGTAACATTTTTTGAAAATATTCAAGCAAATACTAAAAACTATTGACTTAATAATTATTTTTACAATCCATAATGAAATTTGAATAAAATATGTATTTCATTTCTATTAGAGTTTAAGAAGTTTTATTTATTAACATTTTTTTACTGACAGAAACCAATTACTTTAATAATTTCAAATTAGGTAAATTTATTTCTTCCATTGCAAATACTCCAAATTGATTCTTCAAAAAGATGGAGGATTTTGCAGTTTAAATATAAATTTCACAAATTAAAAATAAACCAAATAGTTTTCGACTGTCTAAGACTATGAAGACCTAATTAGTAAGTAGATGATAGTTAAAAATATTACTCACACGGAAGTAAATGTCCAACTAACATCAGTTAGTGCATTGACTAACGTTAAATTACACATTTACTATAGCGTATATATTAACGAGTTAGTGCATAAGCCAACGCAACATTTATGGAAAGTATTACGGTAATAATTCCACCCGACTAATGATTATGCATATAAATATATAAACTACACATGTTTAAACATGAACCAACTAAATCGAGTAACTATAGGTACCCGATTTTTAGATACTTGATTCGTACCCCGGATATGGGGCATCAGCGAATATCGTTTAGAAAAAAATGGGAGTTTTTCAAATTTTTTAATTAGGTATATATATATATATATATATATATACAAATTATATATACAAATATATATACAAATTATATACAAATTATATATATATATATATATATATATATATATATATATATATATATATATATATATATAGATATACATTTTATGAAAATAGTTTAAATATTTGTTTTCAATAACTTTTAAAATTTTATGTTTTAAAAATCTGATAAAAAAAAAACTTTAGGAAACCACTTTGAAAGATTTCTTCAATAAATATAATAAATTATTTCAGAGTTTATTATTTCAAAATTTTGTTTATTTCTTTCTTTTATATTTTGTAACATGGAAATAGTATAAGAAAATAATAATGGTCACTTTTGAAAATTACTTTTTATAGCATTTATCGGATCAAATATAAGCAATTGGATTCTATAACTATTTCCATTATAACCCATTCAGGATTCATACGATTGTTCTTGTGATTTTCTATTTCCAATTTTCCGTTGGTATTAGAATTTATCTCATTTGAAAAAAAATCATATCTCACACATAAAAATATTTTATGATAAAGTAAATATTAGCCAAATAAAGTCATAAATTATAACTGAATGTCACATATGACAATGAATCCAATTTTTAGAAACAATTAAAATAAAAAGTATTGTTTAAATCAAAATCGAAGAGGGTCGCTCATAAATAAGAGAAATGTCATTGATTCTTTTGAAGATCAAAATTGAAATAATATTTGGATCTTAAAACTTGCACATTTTTACAATTTCCTTATTTTCATGGAAAATAAAAAATTATTCATGTTATTGAATGAAGTCGATACAGTCACATGTTGGACATATGTTAGTAGATATATAAATAATGACCTTAAAATATTTGAAAAAAGAGCACTTATCATTTGCACTTACATTTTTCGACATAACTACTTTAATGAAGTATTGATGAATTAAACACAAATGTTTCAACAATGTATTATAACATTCAATTTCAAAAAGCACAAACTATTAATGTACACTGCTTAGTCAAACACAAACTATTTAAGTAACAATACTTCAGTAAGAAATGAGAGCTTTTCCGATCAAACGTTGCGGTATCAAGCTTTTAATGTTGGTAAGATAAAATCGGTTTTCGGTCCAATACATAATCAGCACTTTGGATGGATGTCATGCGATAGATTTCGGCTATCGATAGCAATTCAGAACTGAATCAATTTTTTGCCCCTGTGGGACTTGTGTGTTGACTGAAGGATCTCTTGACACACACTGACAATATTACAATGATTAAATTAATCTAAAACACTTGTGAGAGATATGAATTACTTAAAAATATTGAAGGTCAATGTGTGTATGTATGTGGCCATGTAGGGGAGAAGCGGCTCAATTGTCTTATTAACCACTGAAGCTTTTTATGTGAACAAAACATTTCAATTAAAGATATTTAATTGAACTTTATTGGAACTGAAATAAAATGAATACATTTCCAAGATATTCGATACATACTTTATCAGTGAATATTCAATGCAGGTGTACGACTAATTATAATAATTCTAATTACCAAATGTGGACAAGTAAATAATTATTCTAAGTGACACACTGACAATTAATTAGTGTACAAGTGATGTAACAACTTTATCTCTGATTTTAAACGACTAAATTTTAAAGACAATTTAATTATATATATAGGTAAGTGTTGAAATTTTTTTTACATTAATATTTAACTAATCATTATAGACCTTCCCATAATTAATAAGTCACGACAGACCGAGTGACTATACTTTTTTTTTGTAATTTTATGTCTACAAAAAAGTAAGTAAGAATTACATATGAGAGGAAGATACAAGTAAACCCATATATACAAATACTATGTATAAAGCATTAACAACTACATATAACAGAATGGCTTAAAAATATTTTTTTACAATTTTTACAATCAATACAATAATAGGCAAGAATACGTAATTTATACTTCAAAGAACAAAGATTGTGGTTAAGATTGAAGTTAGGTACTAGTCAAATATATAGTTACTATCTAAAATTTGAAATTTGTTGTCGTTTGTTTCAATTGCCATTTCGATTTTTTGTCAATTGTTGTCTCATTGTTGACTGTGAATATTCCGGGTGGTTACTAATTTTAGTCTGAATTAATCATATATTAATAATATATATAATAATAATTAAAAGTACATAAATTCAGTAGTATTGGTTACTAAAATCTAAACAAAATTTGGGGAGAAAATTTTTGAGAAACATAGAGAACTCATGTTTAATATTATTTGACAGTTAGTAGTTCGGAGTCTCTTTCTCTCTCCCTCACTCTCTAATTATCATTTCACTTCAATGAAAAATCGAAAACGGTTGTCATTAGAGGGCAGCAGTAAAATTGGATGTGATTTGATAAGTCATAAAGAAAGCACTGGACGTATATAACATAGCACTCTACACTACATCTCTGTGAGTTTTCACTGAAAAATATGAGTTTCTGAAAGGTCGAAATTTTCAAGTTGAGGTAAGATCTGGTAAGATATTTCTAAAAAATTCATACCAGATTTAATCAAAACCATTGATAAGGGAAGAAAATTTTTCGGTTTTTTGGGAACCTTGTTATATTCTTTGGGAACCGATTTCTATAACTTTTGTGGTGTTTAGTGAGTTTTAGCTCTTAAAACAAAAGACCATCCAAAACAAGAAAGATTCAAACATAACAATGAAGGGGATGAAATAGGAGCGCTAAAGATATCTTTTTAAGAATTTTTGTTCGTTTTCACTATTTTGAAAATTTTCAATATTTCCTTGTTTCGAAGTTCTACTTTTGGAAAAGAAAATAGTGCATACACTTTTAAAGCTGTACAATTTACTTTAATAATAAAATAATTAAAAAAAAATGGATTTTTTTCAAAAGTTCTTAAGTACTACATTCAAAAGTAATATATTTAAAAAAAATCATTCAAAAATATCTAAAAATTGTTTTTCGTTCTCTTTACTTAATAAAATTTATTAATGTACAGTCTTTCAGTAAAATAATATAATAAAAATCGATGAACTCTATTACCACTAATTAGTATTCCAACATCGTGCCAAATGGGCTTATGGGCTTACGAATTGAAATCTTTGGCAAATGACATGAAAATTTGTTACATGAGCGTTTGTATAAATCCAGTCTTATAGTAAGGAATCACTTAAAGATATTAGATCAATTTCATTTATATAACCTGTTGCATTTATATATCTCTTCAAAACAAATTTTAATAAATTGATTGTTGAAAATAGTACTTATTTTGTTCTCATGGTAAAAGTATTGCGTTTTTGGTATTCTCACAAACTTATCTATTTTTACAATTTTTGGCGAATTTACGGAATTTTTCAGAAACTTATTTCTAGACCGACAAATTAAAATATAATATAAATTTTAATTAAGATAAACGAGTGCGAAAAAATTCCGTGTTTTAACGTATAAGAATCTCATTTCTATTTTTGTACTTGAAATGGCACAGAAATTTTTTTCTAAAGAGATCCTTTGATTAAAATTATTCATCTATATCAATACAATAATTAGCAAGCGTACATAATATATATGTCAGCAAAGACAGAGAACAAATAATGTAAAAAAATACGTAAGTGAAAACTAAATAAAATAATTATTGCCTCAAATTTGAACTAACTGATTCTTGTCATTTGTTTTAACTGTCATTGGGAATCCATTGAATTGCCAACTTTTGTCGTTTATTAGTTATATTAGTGTTAGACTGTGAGTATGTCACGAGTAGTTACTGATACCGAACAATAGGTATTTTACAAGTCGATTTTCTTATTTACTGACTAATGCATCAGAGAAAAAAGGATAAATACTTTCGCAAATTTACTTGATTATGTGTTGTGAATTTACTATACTATTACTATAATTTCAGTTTCAGAGTTTATTTAAAACATAATACCTGTAAGAAATTTATTTGTTTATTGGCTTGGCGGTGACCACACTGCCAAGTTCAACTTATGAATTATTAACAATAAAGAAACGATTGAAGTGCATGAAATATAACCATGAGACAACTTTATAAGCTTTCTGTTTGGATAGAAAAAGATATATAAATCGTTCAACCTTGTTTTTTGTGAATTTATTAAAATTTCCTTTAAGTTCTTACTCTACGAAAACATTGCATTATCCATTGTCATTTCTTCTTGATTGATCTTTTTTTTTTTAATTTTTTTGTCACAATGAAGATCGAGGAGCCGGAAGAAGGAAACCGGAGTCAAATATTTTTTTTAATAAAGCCAAGACTGGAACCGAAATCTTTAAAGTTTATAATGATTCCGAACTATTTTTGAAATTAAATTTAGTATAGTGATATAATAAATACTTAAAAGAATTAATTGGATTTTCCTAACTTTAGTCAAATTTTAAAGCAACAAAATTGCATTTAAATTGGCGTTTTATAGCAGCAATGTATAATTATATAAAAATACCCCGAATTTACATATATTGATTTAGACTAAAGCAAAAATCGAAACGAGAATCAAACATTGGCTAAAGTCAGGGCTACAGTTAAAACTGAGCTACAATTTAATAATTATTGACTCCAAAGTCGAACTTCAATAATAAAACTATTAGTAGGTAAACAGGTCCTGTTTTTCAAAATTTTATATTTGTGATTATTGGTACATGTATGAATCAAACTTAAAAAAATGAGCGTATCCTATGAGAACCACTATACAATGATGTTAACAAATTACAAATGAGAAAATCGGCAAGATACCATTAATCTACCAAAATGAAAAACGTTAGCTAATGCTGTAACGTTGGGAAGGAAAAAATAATGGGAATTTATATTATACTATTTTTTTCATTAAGTCAAAGTCCAGTTATTACAATATGTTATACAACACACTGGTGCTCAAAGCTCTCATGGCGAACATCTCATGACATCAATAGTCATGATTAACGAGTGAAATTTAATTTCTTTTCGCTAGAGTTTACTATAATTTAATGCTAGATGAATTATTTTTACAACTTTAATAAAATGGTTATTAAAAGGGAAAAATAGCCTGGTGACCAAATGAGCAAGGTAACTACTCCAAAACTGATAGGTATTGCCACGGACTATAGATACAAGGAGTCCGAACGGTATAAGCTTTTTCACAATATTCATGTACACAATAAACGACCCAAATCATAGTTCTCTTTTCTGTCACTAACAGCGCAAGTATTCAGAACGTATCAAAGGTCACTAAGGTTGTAAGAAAGTATTCTAATCTTGCGGTGTACAAAGGGAAACGTGTCAAGATGTGGCGCCGCCATTAGTGCATTTGCAGTACTAACTTAAAGTAACATAAAGAAACAATACTTATGTAACTTAAAGTAACATAAATTAGTACTCCAAACACTCTTGTGACAGCGCCATATCTTGACACATTTCCCATCGTGCGGAAGATTGTAATTTACAGTTTTTAATAACAACAACACTTCCCGCATAATGATTCAAGTGGGTACTTTGTGAAGTGTAGCGTAGTCTACCGATACTGAATCTCAAATTGATATCATTTTTTTAACATTACGTTCGGACTTCTTTTGTCTATACTCCGTAGGTATTGGGTTTGAAGGTCATATCGAGCAAATTTTCGGTATTTCTCGATTTACAGACTTTTATTACCCCTAGAGTCGCTAAAGACTTTGATAGTTCTAAAGCGACTGTAAATAACAATTGAAAAAAAAGATAAAAATACTTTTTGCAAACAAAAAAGTACAGAATGCAGTTAATAACTATTTAGAAGGAATATTTTACTTACATCGAAGCAATTAAAGACTCCTAGATAAAATGTACTAATATTATGGAACTAATATTTATTGTACTAATATTTATGGAAATTACATAAAAAATAGAGCTTTTTGTATGCAAAACATTTATGATTTTTTTGTTGGTTTGCATACTTTTGATTTCAAACGTATTAATTATTACTTACATGATTTTTTTTGCTTTTGCATAATTTTTAGATCATGGAAAAATATTTTTTTACTTGATGTTATTTACAATTAGTGAGCATCATATTAAAAACTAAAATAATTGTTGTTTTTATCTAAAATGTACAATTTTTGTAACTTTCCTCTAAATTATCATTTATATGGAATATCATAAAATTACACACATAGATACATGAAAACGTTTTAATTTCACATATCACACTCAAAAATTAAACACTGACACACATCTACAGTATTATACAATATCAAATAGCGTTCTGATTAAAATTAAACCATTTGTTAAATTAAAACATGTGACAACACAACGACATGTGCTTATTTATTATGTTAATTTAATCAATTGTCCGAATACGCGTGTTTTGGGGTTGAATTCATTACACAATTCGCCAGTGCCTAAGTACTTAACTGAGACGTTTGGTGAAATTTTTACCATTGGTCAAATTAAAATTAAAGTTACAACCAAAAAAAAAAGAAGAAGATAGAATGACAGTGTTATGTAAAAGCGTTTTATAACAAATTTTATTAAAGTACAACATTCAGTGATTAATCAAAGAGGTCATACAAAAATTAAACAAAAATTAATCGAGAAAAATAATAAATTTTATCAAGAGATAATAAAGAAGTGTTTGTTGAAACGATATTTAATATTGCTTTAAACGATGTATAAAATTCAGAGTTTCTACTCTGTTTTTTAAATAATTTTGCAGTTCCTATATAAAAATAGGCTCAAGTCCCTTTTAGATCAGTCAAATCTGGCAACGTTACATTTTCTACTTTGTTTTTAATTTAATTCGCGAATAAATCGGCCCATAATGAAAAATAACCACAAAAGATAAAATTATACCACATTAGAATTGAATTACCAAAAAAATCACGAACAGAATAAAACACAAAGTAGAAAATGCAACGTTACCAGATTTAACTGTTCTAAAAAGGACTTGAGCCCAAAAAATGATAAAGAGTCAATACCCGCAACTTCATGTGTAACTTAAACATAAGTATAATATGGAGTAAGGGTAATGTTCACCACAAGGGTAGTTGTGATAGAACCCAATCTAAGGGGGATAAGCCGGGTAAATGCCCAGAGCGCCAAAATTGTGCGTACCGGGTGGATGCAATTATGTATTTCTTTTATTTGTATTAAATTTAAAAAATAATAATTTTCTGTTTTTTAATTAATATGAAATATATGAACGTTAAGGGGGTTCTCCGGTATAACAACCTGCTGTTGAAGTATACTTTGGGATTTTTTCTTAACGAACCATAAAAAGATAGAACTTTGAGTTTTTGATAATTTGTTTGTTTGTTTTAAATGTAAGCATATAAATTTTTAGCAAAAAATCTCCAGTAGACCGTGAGTTATAGCACTTCGAACACACCCGTCTTGAAAAAATGCAGTTTCTCTTCTTCTTATGGCTTATGTGTTTTTAAACAAAAAACGGCATTTTAATTTATAAACTTAAAAACATGGAATGATCTACAATCAATTGGAAATATAAAAAGTTAGATTCTGGCCGAGCTATACTTGTGGCACCAAATTTCCATTTTGACGCCACATCACGGGTTTTTATTAAAAAAAATACTCGGAATTTCTCGATGATTTTAGTTCAATCTGTGCGTCTACATGTGCTGAGTCTACCCTTTAAAATGGAAGTCAGTCGGTGAAACCTTCTTTGAGATATAATGGAGGGAAATTTGAAAAAGACAGTTTTAAAAGAAAAAACGAGTGCAAAGTTTCAATTACAGTTAAAATAATAACGACAACTGTATCTCTATAACGACTATATTTTTCTTACGACTTAAAATTTAAGAAAAATACTTTACTACCATATTTTTACATATTGAAAAAGGAATTTCTGCAACAAAAAAAAATTTTTTAACCCATCATACGGGAGAATCCCCTTAACAAAAATATTGTATCTTAAGTACGTTGGTATAAACCGACTTCATAATTTTAAATTTGATCCGAATCTTCTAAACTTCCGAAACGATTTTGATGAAAAATGTTTATTGTTGTCTAAGTTAAAGGGCCATAAATAGACAACACTATTCCAAGATAGGGAAAAATGGTGCAAGCGAAAAAAGACGTATACCCAGCAATGAGTCGAAATGGGTTGATGAAGAAAGTGAAGGATACATAAGTCGAAAAAAAATATATTAAAATGTGTAGTAATTTCTGATAAATTATTTAAAGTTATCATTCAAAATTAAAAAAAACAAATTTGAGTACATAAAATAAGCTATTTCGTTCATAATACAAGTCATTATTCAATCAAATATTGACTATAAATTCTTGTTAATTTTACTCATATATTGTATATTTTAAGTCTTCATATTCAACGAAATTTTTATGAATTCTGATTATTTTTAATTTATATTTATAAATATCTCACATGAATACTCTAAAAAGTACAAAAATTATTATTAATGTTTTCTCCAAATTTAGTGGTAGTAATCCCCCTAGAAATTCTAGCTGAGCTTCCTAATGGATAAAAATAGTACAAAACTTATGTAATAGTTTGAAATAGTTGTTTGATGCTTGATTTATGCGAAATTAAAACGATATAAAACTCTAATACGTTCCTCTCAAATCGTAAAAAATACCTAAAATATGCTCCAAGCCTAATTTTTTTCCTGCATTTTTAAACATGAAACAAAATATATGGATCTAGACATTAATGAACCATTGAAAGCTAAATAAAATATGCTGAGAGTAGAATTACAATAGTCGACAGTAGTTTTGCTAATGAGCCAAAAAGTATGAACGAGAGGTATTTACCATTTTCTAGAGATTTGAAGCATAAGGAAAGTGATGGAGAAATTTACAAAAAAACCCAATCATCAGGAATTAAAAAACTATACTTTTTGTATCTGCGAATTAATTGGCACTCATTTGATTTTTATTTTCTAGCTTGCCATCAACCAGGTACTTAAGGAGGTTCTCCCGTGTAACGGCCTGTTTTTGAATCATTTTTCGGGTTTTTTTTTTTTTTGGGGATCAATGATGGAACTTTGTATTTTTTATTATTTGTTAAATTCATTGTACTTTCTTAAGCTTTCACTCATTTATTACATCAGATAAACAAAAAATACTTTAATTTGCATATATTTGGATTAAACCGTTTTTTGTGAAGGGGGGTGGGGTGAAACTGCGAATTCTTATTGCATTTTTTAAAAAATGTGTATATTTTACGAAGAACAACGTAAAAGTTGTTCAAAACAATACCTATCAAGCTACTCAAAATCAATTCACTCATAATCGAATCTTCAAACACCACAAATTATTTAAACAAATAAGATTTGCTAACAGATAAGATAACACTATTTTAATAGGTAATGGAGTAGTATTTTAGTTGTGAAGGAAAATATTACTTTCGACAAAAAATAGATCACAAAATTAAATTTTATCATAAAATTTATCCAAAATTCCAATTTGATTATTGCGGGGTACACAATTTTATCTTTATTTATACCTTCTTGTAGACTTTTTTATTATTTTTTGTTATACATTCTTTAACCCTTCCGTTCCTATGGTTGTGTACTTAATATATTGTAACGTAACGTCTCAAAACTGTATTGAGATGGCGTTTATTCGATCTTTTAATTTCTTTTGAAAATAAATAATCACTTTCACACTTAACAATCACTTTTTTATAACACTTTTTATTACACAATTACACTTGTCAAAACAATCACTTAAATGACAATAATCACTTTTAATTCAAATCACACTAATAATCGCTTTGTCGTAACGGAAATTCAAAGAGAACTTCAATACAGAACTGTAAACTGTTTTGAACTGAGCGCCTTATATACCCGCAACCCAACATTCCAGAATGGTCTCCAAGGTTCGCTAATGTTCGAGAACCTTCTACGTTGGTGGGAGAGAGAAAGAAGTCACTCAGGCAATTGCGTGCCGGCATGGCACAAAGAGAGAGAGAGAGATAGACTTTGTCCCTTTTCGTTACAATATGCTGCCTTTAATAATTTAAATATCTCTATAAATATAAAGGACAATGAGTTCATATTTTTGGTATTCCTTCCTAATATATTTACACATAGAATAAAATCATAATAATAACAAAAAAACAGAATGTATCCCGTACAATAAGGTGATTTATCAAAAAATCTATCGCAAATACCAATAAAGTCAAACATGACATATTTTTGGGTATATATTAGTTTTGCATCTTTTACATCATACGAAATAGTTAAAAGGAACACTCGCTTCACTTCTCAGTATGTTTTTCCTCATTTTTAACTTCGTATTGGTTCGTTTCTCCTACCAGCGGAAGATAAAACCACCCCAGCGCTAATAGTGAGAGCTCCGGTACTACCATTTATAGAAAAAGCGGTATGCTTCGAACCACCGGTTCAATAATTAATAATAGTTATAATGACGATAATAATTGAAGTATTTCAACTTAAACTATCATCAATTTAAACAATATTTATAACCACTCAAATATTTCAGAATTTTAAACATTTTTTGCAAAGCTGTACTAAAAACAGATCACTGTATCGTACATTCTTTTTTTAACACCGTAAAGGAAAGGATAATAACGGTGACTCCTTTTTCTCAGGAAAATTACTCACAAATATATACCAAAAAAAAAAAAATTGGGTCATCTTTCATCCCTGTTTACAATTAGTTTAAACTATTTTTGGAAGAAAAATTCATTAAAAAATATTGCTTCATTAATTATGTGTAAACCAAAATCGTTGACAAGATAACAATAAGAAAGAATATTTACTCCGTTCAAAAATATGGTATACATATGTACCTTATTTTTGTATTTCAATGTATACCACATTTTCGAAAGAGGTTTGTATCTAAAAACAGAACACGAAACTTGAATGTATGTAATGTATGTATGACATGAATGTAACAATACGAACACCTATAGTTTTTAAAAGAGCTTAATAATTTTGAACATTTTTAGATCCACTGATTCTTTATATAAATCATAATATTACGTGATAGCAATTACAACGTGAATAAACTAAATTCCAAACATTACAAAACTCACCTAAAAATAACTTGTTTTTCGATTGATTGAAAATTGAGAAGAGAAAAGAAAAACTTTCGTAGATAATAACGATTGGAATTTTTTTCAAGTTCCTCAATCCACATAACTATAAAACTAAAATTAAAAAAATAATAATCTGACCACAAGATAAAAACAAATTTGTGGAATTAATA
This sequence comes from Sisyra terminalis, assembly GCA_958496175.1. Lineage (NCBI taxonomy): Eukaryota > Metazoa > Arthropoda > Insecta > Neuroptera > Sisyridae > Sisyra > Sisyra terminalis. Next base: position 33,164,581 of record OY292277.1, on the reverse strand, counting down.
CAACTAATACGCATTTTTATTTTATTAAATTCAGTATCTAAGTTTTAATAAACATGGTCGTTAACGAGATCAGGGTTGAATTAATAAAGTATTAGATTAATAAAGTTTTTATCCTCAATGATATTAAATCTCAATTATTTACTTACTATTTGTATACTGTAGTTAAAAACATTGCTTCGTTATAATTTCAAGAGTAAAAATTTAAATGTTGAAATAATTACAACTACATATGCGTTAAGGAAACCGTATATGAACAGCACAATTTTCTTAAAGGAATAATATTTCTTTCATTTATTATATTTTATTTTAGAAGAAGAAACAAGAGCATAAAAGTGGTTAACCTTAGTCTCCATTTTCTTTAGTTTATAAATAAAAAAATAATTTACGTTTTTCAAGAAGTTCCACATTCCCATCTAAAAGAATAAAAATTAAAAAAATAATAATAATAGTAAATACATAAATTTCAGCCCAAGGAAAAACGGTTTTCCTTTCAATTTTCAAAATATTTCCATTTTGCAATCAAAGGATCTTTAACATATAAATATACGTCATTAAGAATATTTCAAAATATATATTTTTAACCTCAGTTTCAATGATATAGCAAGTTCTATTAAACTTATTGTTTTTATAACCATAGGAAATATATAACTCATTTATGTATGTAAAAACATATTCGGAAATATAAGAAATATTTTATTTATATAAGTGAATATAAGAAAATTGTTTTGATTTGAATAAAAAATTGTTTGCAAGCAATAATCTAAATGATAAAGTTATATTTTTTCTCATTTTATTTAAAAGGAAGCGAAAAATGATATCACACTTGTGTAATTATCTGAGTGCACAGTTCGTCAAACTCGATTAATAAAGATATATTTATATGAATATTATTTAATATCTTCTATTTTAGTTTAGCATCGATACAATTCACCTTTAATTCTTATCATCAATGTTTCGAAATATTTATTCAAGATATTTAAACTTCTACTTGTATATTTCGCAACTATTATGATAGAAAAAATATTGCACATAGTACATTTATCTATTTCAAATTTACGTATCGTTATATCATCGTATTTATCAAAGTTTTAAAATTATTGTTTTACGGTAAGAAATGTTTATTAAGTCACTATTTATTTCGTTACTGTTTTCCATTTATTATATTGACAAAATAAAAATTAGAATTGTACTTCAAATTTAGCGAATGGTTAATCAAAATGCATAAAATGTAAAATTTATTGAAAAAACTTTTAATTATAACTGTAACGATTAATGTAAATTATTAATTGGAGGTAATTAATCGATTTATAGGATCAATTATGTAATATAAATTACAAAATTAAACTACAAACATAAAGAAACTTAAACAAAATGTATTTTTGACGTTTTTTACCCCAGATACGTATTTCGATTGTCAAGCAATTTTCCTCATTAAGTAGTCTTGGATCACTCTAGAATTATATATAGCATTTCGGACAGAGATATAATATAGAGTGCTCATGTTGTACACAACTAATTCTTTTTTCATCACCTAATATTTCATATCAAAATTCGGAAATTCTATCTCTCTTTAACCAAGTTAATCATGGACATAACATGAAATGTCATGTGTCTACTGCTGTCCACTGAAGCCGACTATTAGCACTATCGTAGCACTGTTCAAAACAGTTGCATATAGTTCTGGATGACTGTTGCCAAGTATTGTTGAGACCGTTAATATAGGAAATACAAATATTCTCCTAGAGTATTGACAATAAATAAAAAGCATTCCTTCTTCTTTTCACTTCCGTTTTTAAACTGCCATTCATGAATTTTATTACAAACAATATTGAAGTTTTGAAACGACTGCACTTTGACTGAGTTAGTAAAGTGAAAAGACAATTGGAGAGATATAAGATCTCTGAATCGAAAACGCGGTTAAAAAAGTCTTCTAAACTTTACTTTTGTGGTTACGGAGCGATCCAGTACTTATAAATGACCACTGAGAATGGTTGCTTGGCAATCGAAATATATATCTGGGCAATACATCAAAAATACATTTGGTCGAACTTTTCTTCAAATTTATGTTTTAACTTACTTTTGTAAATAATAGTACATAAATTAGACTACAATAAATTTTATCTATCCTACTAGTGGCAGAGTGGTCTAGGTGACCACAAATTTTTGATATTTTTCGATTACAGATTTTTATTAATCCTAGAGCCGCTCAAGATCATAGCAGTTATAAGTGACGGTAAATAACAATTAAAAAAAATATCTATTGTTTAAATAGTGTAACTGTTGAAAGCCAGCACAAAAAATCAATTTGATTTCACATAGACGAAGTTCAGGAAGCAATTGATGCAATAAAAGAGGCTAAGCTATCCAATTCAAAGCGTACTAGGGCAAAATTCTTAAATCCCTTCGACAAATATAATATTGAATGTTTTCGATTATTTCTTCTCAAATATTGTTCCAAAAATCTAGAGCAATGGTTGCCAAAGTGGTCAAAATAGACCTTTTGGGGTTGATTTAACACTAATAGGGGATTAATTTGTTCCAGAGGGTCGAAAAAAACAGTTTTTAATTTGCAAATAACACAAATCTAACCACATTTTAGTAAATATAGTAAATATTGTAGTAAATATTTGGTAAAAGGAAGAAAAGCTGGAACACTACATCCCAAAAAGAGAAAGGTTCGACCTATAAATTAATGTCGATCCGTGATTACTTTGTGAGTCATCACATAGCAATTACGGAAAAATCCAATACTACTCGTTAAGATTGCTTGCTAATCGGAATACGTACCGGGCATTACGCCAAAAATACCTTTGTTTGAACTTTGGTTAAAATTTATGTTTGTAAATTATATTACATAAATAAGACCACAATATATTTTATAAATTATGTACACAGAATGTTTCTTCAAAAGCAGAGAAGAAATCAAATTGCATATGTATAGTTTTTGAATGTTTTTAAAATTGATTTACCAAGAAAAAAATGTATAAATGTATATTTGTACTATATGTACAAATGAACTATTATTTAAAAATGTACGTTAACAATAAATTGTAACATATTCAAATGTACACACACAGATAGCTTCATTTTAATTATTTGAAAGTTATTTTTATGGAGGCCGTTGAGAGAATTTAAAAATTACGTAGAAGTCGATGGTTAAAAAAGTTTCACATCTAGAGAAATAACCTCTACATTATTTATGCAACAAAAATTGAGAGGCTTGGGTCACAAATTACGTAGTTGGTAAAATTCCTTAACACAATAAATAGGAGAGAGCCTCGCGTGGCCGAGTGGTTAAGGTGACCGCTCTAAAATTAGAAGGTGTTTGGTTCGAATTTTGTAGTGAGTAAATTTTCGATATTTCACGATTTACAGATTTTTATTAACCCTAGGGACGCTAAAGATCTTTATAGTTATAAAGCGACGGTAAATATCAAATAAAAAAAAAACAGAAGAAATCAGATTTTCATCAACTCAATTTAAAATCAGGAATCGATGGATGTGGATTCAGTTTCCCCGAGTGAAAAATAATCATGATGGATCTTAACTTATAGAAAGAACGCATAGTATATCCCTTTACGATCCCAGTTTATATTATTTTCGTTTATTATTTTTGGTGGTAGCGTAATAAAAATTTTCTTCTAATATTTAATAAATTAGGGTTTTTGTTTAATTGTTCCGTAATTAAGGCCAATATGAGTATATAAGTAAAATATTCACGAATAATAATTAATAAAAAATTTATGCAAATTATAATAACAATGGCTTTGTTCTTTTTCAGTTTAAAGCTGTAAAGTAACATTGTAAGCTTCTCATTTGAGTAAAGCGTGTCAAAAAGTTTTCTGTATACTAATATTAAACAAACTTTACCTATAATTAAACCGGTAATTTCTAGACAGTATACGGATTAAAGTTGTTTGGAAAAAAAACTTTACAAAATAAGCTTTAGTATGCTTTTAAATAATGTTCACATATTAAAACTTTTGAAGCTCCTTAGCTTCATTATTTATAGTTGAATAATGATTAACTATTGAAACATTTTTTGCTCTAATTTTAGCATTGCAATTACGTATTAAATTTTTGCAACTTTTGAATTAACGTTTTTTTTTTTTTGTAAACATTCATACCTACAACATTAAACCATATTCCGTTTACATTTTAATTTCGAAAAAAAAAACATTTCATGAAAAATACCAGAATGTACGTAGTGATGTACAATATCCATATTCCGAAGTGATGATTTTTTAGTGTAATTTACATATTTCCGTTCAGGTACAAATGAAACGAAATAAAACTGAAAAATTAATTTTAATTTAAAGGCCTCGCAGAAAATATGCATTCGTGTGTAGGAAATTTTCCTCGCTCGATTGATTCCAACGTTGGAAAATGAATTGAACAAAAGAAGCATACAGATGTATTCATCAATATTTCAAAATTCAAATTCAGTTTACTGATGCTGTAACTTATTGAAATTCGAACATTGGAACATATTTCAATAGTTTCAAACATGAAACATACTAATATCTACTTTTTAATAAAGTTTTGTTCATTAGAATAAAAATGTGAAATATTGAATAATAAATGCCTAGATGAAATTTAAATTGATTAATATTCCAATATTGGAAACTTTAAATATTTCAGGTGCACCATTTTTATAACAATTTTATAACGGAAGTTAGTTAGGGCTGTTACGTTCACTGTGTATACATGGGAAACGTAGTAAATGATAAACAAGAAGCCACGCTAAAAACAATTGAAACTGCGCATGTGCCCAAACGGGTAACTTCTATTACATGTAAAAAATCGAGGAAAATTCATGAAAAATCATATTCGAGGAAATGACGGAACAATTCAATCAAATCGATAGTTAAGAATGTGAAATCAAATAAAAGTTAGCAATAAAAAGTAAAATACAGAATTCCCCAAACAGTAAATAACTATGTGCAAAAAATTGAATAGGAATTTTTAATTTTCGTTAGTGTGTATAGATGGAAAACGTAGTGAACGGTAAACAAGAAATCACGCTAAAAATAATTAAAACTGCGCATGTGCCTAAACGGGTAACTTCTATTATATGTAAAAAATCGAGGAAAATTCATGAAAAAAGAAATTCGAGGAAATGACGAAACAATTCAAGCAAATCGATAATTAAGAATGGGCAATGTTGTTGCTTTTACATATCAGTAACAAGTGAAATCAAATAAAAGTTAGCAATAAAAAGTAAAACATAGAATTCCCCAAACAGTAAGTAACTATGTACAAAAAATTGAATAGGAATTTTTAATTTGCAAAATTTTGTTATAGTATTTACTATTTGCAGTTCCATAGTCGATAATTTGAAGTTTGAACTATTCATATTATCTTCTATTTAAACATCTCAAATAAAATATTATCGAGCATAGCACATGCATCTTGCGGTACATTTTAAATTAATCCTAATGTTTGACTTAATTCAATTGAATTTTAAATAGCCATTTAAACATATTATGGCTTTGTTTAGTAAATAAGATACTCAGTACATTATTTAGAAAAGTAACAATTTTATTGGAGAGTGACTCATAACAATGAGAGAATAATTCATTTTAATTCCTATTACATCTAAACTTTTATGACTGCTTTTATTTTTCATGCTGGCTTTTACATTGATGAAATGTGAACACTGAGCACTTTATTAGGAGTGAATTATTCAATCAATTACTATATTGACTTCGTCAAACTAAAGCTTATTTCTCTATATTTACACAAGCTTTATATTTATGTTAGAATAAAGCTTCAGTTGATGTCTGTCGTAAAATTTATATCAAACTATATAAAAATAAAAGAAAGACTTGGTTCTTTCAACAATTAAACTATATGGTTATTGTAAAGTATTGTAATAATTGAAAACCACTAGATAAAACCATATTTATTTGTTCGTTTAACGACAGTTTAAGTTACTTGTATTATCATATCGAGTTAATAAAATAAAAATTATTTTTTGGTTATTTAACAAAGTGAATTGCAATTTGAGGCTTCATCATTAAATCATTTTAAAAATCAGCCAAGAACGTGTCAGATCAGGCATAGAGGAATTCATAGTAAAGAACATTTGCAAAACGAATGCTTTTATACCTTAATGAGTTAAACATATTATAATAAAACGAGTAAATCAGTACAAGATTTCTCAAAAATTCGATTTTTAAAACTTAATTTTCGATGGAAACTTTCGAAATCAAATGAGAACCATGCCTCCTAACCTGGCTCTAACTATATGGCCCTCTGAAGAAAAAAATGTGAACTCTTTGAAGAGTAGTAAAAAAATTTTAAGTGCTTTAATAAAGACATAGCCTTTATTATCGAAAAAAATCTTTTTATTGCCTACTGGTAGCCGAGTTGTCTAGATGACCGCTCCAAAACTAGAAGGTAGTGGGTTCGATCCAAGGTTTATAAATTACACAGGTTGCCCCATTAGAAAAAAAAAATGACGTCATACGAAGAATTTTGAAATTTGAATCAGTCTGAAGATATATACGAATTTCTTCTGGATACGTCACGTGGCGCATGAGGTCACCTGTGTATTTTATAAACCTTGGGTCCGATCCTCGTATCGTGAAAATTTTCAATATTCCTCGATAACGGATTTAATTAACCCTCGAGTCGCTGAAGGCCCTTATGAAGCGACGGTAAATAACAATGTAAAAAAATATTTTTATTCGTAATACTCGTCCAAATAAATTATATAGATACCAAAACAATGATACCTATTATGGCAGTATAAAACGGTAACCTGATTATACAATCAAGGAAAAGCATTGTTACTTACATAATTATTTGATTACTAGAGAACGGTAACTATGGCCAACTTATGTAGTAGTGCTCGCTCTGTATTTCATGCAATGAACTTCATTACAGATTCGAAGTTCAATTGATAATTCCGATGTCAAAGTTCAATTACCATAAAAACTGATAACTTTGGGGCTGCCGTAAGCTTTTAGTAGTGGAAGTAAATATTATCTGGGGTCCAAATAATTTCGACCAAAACCAATATTTCAACTTTAACCAGCGTCTTCAATTGAAATTTGCGTATACAACTAATAATATAAACATCAGAAACTCATGATCTAGAGAAGCCGTATTATCTCTAGTACAAATAAAACAGAAACTGGGATCGCTATTTTAGAATCAAAGACCGGAAGTTCGTCAAACTTTTAATTAAGAATTCGAAAAAAGAAAAACGATACTAAAAAAATAATAGAATCAGCTCCATTTCATCATTCCTATACAAATTAGATATAGTGCACGCGTGGTTGTACAAGTTCGTAGATTTTTGATACCAAAAATGCACTTTAGGTTTCGGTCAAACATTCCATTGTTTTTTTGGCAAAGCGGACGGTGATTTTTTTGCTGAATTTCAGTTTTTGATCAGACTTTAATTTTATATAAAAATAGATATAATTTCATAATATATTTCACAGACTTTGTAAAAAAAGATTATTTTTTAAAATTTCAATAAGTAGTATTCTATACCTCTAAAAATATCCAATGTAAGTATCAAAGTCAAACTAATATTCGTTGAGAGTAAAGGTCATAAGATTTCTCTCTTTTCAGGAAAACTTTAACTATCCTAGGATAACTATAGTTCGCCTGAAAAAAAGATACTTCAACGATATAACGCAATATAACATTTATCACGTTAATTTCATCAGAAATTTTTGCTGTACACTTGAAAAGTTAGAAAAGGAAAAAACTTGTTTAAATACTAAAAACGCATGTCTGAACACTTATTGGTGTAAATAAAAAAATAAATTGAAACCTTTTTATATTTTTTCAAACTTCCTCAACTATATCCTAAACACGTAATGCAGTAATTTCTTTCATCCCACAATTACGGCTAAAATGCTCATAGTATTCTCTACACCGGTGTATAGTGGTTCATAGAAAACCTCTTTCTTCCAAATTTCATCATATAATATACAGTGGTAATAGTCTCCACGTAAATCGAATTCATTTAGATGAACCAGAGGACGAAAACAAAGGGATTTAATTTTACTATTTGAATAAGAACCCTAAAAGTACTCATATCATGTAATTATACGTTAGTCTATGTTCTAGGGCAGTGGTCCCCAATCGTGTTCTCACGAGCACCATGGTGCCCGCCACTGGATTACTATGATAAAAATAATGAAGTTTCTTTTTATATTTTGTATGTATTATTAACTAATTATTAATTATTTTTTATTTTTGATTGAAATTTTATGTATCTTGGAGGTTTTATTATTATTTTTGTCTACTGTACCGTATCTATAAAAATGAATCATGACAAGGATTATTGTTGAGAAAGTTAAAGTGATTGTTTATGAACGCCTGAGGAAGGCTCAATAAAGAGGCCGAAACATCGCATGTAAAAACCAAGTTTTAACTGCTTACTTTTAATCCTAGTCTTCTGAGAATTTGTATTAACCAATAAATTTATCTTGTAAAATAAATACCGCACACCATTTGACTGGCATCTACAATGTACTCTAAGGCTAAAAATAGTTGAGGACCTCTGGTGCAGGGCCTACACGTTAATTGAGAGATAATTACCTAGCTAGCTAAAGGTATCACAATAAATAGCGTAATAATTAAAATTTTTAAAGGTGGTTTGACTTTTGAAACAAAATTTTGATATTCAAAACTATTAGAAAAAAAAATCAAAATCTTGATATATTTCTTTTTACTTTTCTCGGACAAAGTTATTTCTTCTTTAAAGGCCATTTGCCAAATTTATTACTTATTATAGTAAAATGTACCTATAAAGAAAAAAAAATAATGCGATCGCATAATTGCATGTGGGAATAGTAAAACGCCAGCCATATAAATTTAAATTTTTCTTCTTTTCTTCATAGCAAGTATAATTTTCTATTGAAACTTTTCTTTTAGGTACTTTTCGTGTGCAAAAATGTAAATTTCATATTGAAAAATTTTCAAGTTTGGAAAAGTCATGAAATCAATACATTTGTAATGCAAATTATTTTAATATTTTCCAACTATTGAAGCCGATTTAGTTTGTTTCTAAATGATCTTAACCTTGCAAATCTACAATTTTTATAGCAAAATAAGATTTACCTAATAAGGAAAATAAATTGTAAGACCTACAAATAAATTGTTGAACATATTGCGATTTATGTTATACAAACAATTAAGATTACTTTTTATTCTACACTTTTACTTTACGTGTAAACTATATAAAATGCTTTAATGCTAAAATGCTTTAACATTATTTGATACATTACATCACTATAAACATTAAAATTTTAACGCAATCGGTTTTAATTTTCATTGAAAAAATGTAAAAAAAAACTTCTTTTAATGTATTTTTAATGACATTCGACGTTTATTAAGACTTTTAAGGCGAGGACCTCATAATATTTATGAAAAATATGTGGGATTCTGTAACTATTGTAGGCTAATACTATTACGCAGTTTTAGGCCATAAAACCTGACCTATCGTGACTAAGCATGGTGAGTTGGCCCCGGAAAAATATTTTGATGATACTTAAATGGTGTGTAGGTACTAATAAATTTCTAGTATCCAGGAAAATTCAGATCTCAATGTCAATTATTTTTTATGAAAAATCTAACTACTTTAGTGCTTTAAGTCGATTGCTCTTGTTTAACTTGAATAGTTACAAAATTATATCATCAAAAAGGAAAGAAACTTATATTAGGTATCATTTCATACTGTTTTTCCTACAATTTTTCTAAAATTTGAAACAGGAAAATATTTTATCAAAACTATTATTAAGCTTAATTATTAATTATTAAAGGGATTGAGGTTTGGGAAATAGCTAGTCAATTCTTTAAAAATATAAGGAATATTTAAAAATAGTACAAAATTAATAAGAATAAATATTGATACTTTATACTTTAAATTTTGTTAAATACATTAAAGCAAATTTTATTAAGTTCAGACATTTAATAGTTAAAAATTATCTCAAGAATAAATAATTAAAAGCAACACTTAACTGTAACAACAAAAAAAAAGAAGAAAAATATCAGTTATTACCAGTTTATTAACTCATAATTAAAGTATAATATTTTGTATCTATAAAATTACATAAGATTTTACGTCGTTAGAAAAGTACTTGTTGCACTACAGAGTGATTATATTTTCAATTAGTTGCCTAATGATGTTTCACTGAACGTGATAAACGACAAATTTATAGGCAAAAAAAAACCAAGGCTTCAAAAGTGAAAGGTTTGCGTATTTTTATAAATAAATTTTGATAAGATTTCACGTTTTCTTCATTTTTGACCTGATTAAATTCGTTGTAATTTTCACTTTAACGCAAATTGAAATGTAAAAAGTATTATACAAGATAATTAAAATCGTACTTAACTATGTATATGAATTGATTAATTATCATTAACGTTTTGATTAGTAAAATTTAATCACTGACGAGTCTTGTTTTAAAACATGCAAATGATATTTTAAATAAGGCAATTTTGCTGAAGCAACGATGGAATTGTACGGAAAAATCCTTTGATTAATTATTCAAATGAGGCTGTTGGGATTTTAAATCAGTCTATTCTTGGCGTCTGATTTATTTCTTTCCACTTGGCCATGTTTGGATAGAAAAAATCACAAATGCTTCCTTAATCCAAAAGTTCAAAGTTATTAATTTTATTTAAATTTACTTGGTACCTGCTACTTCCCATGCGTAATATGCTAACAAATCGTCACTATTTCCTTTTTGACAACCTCTGTTAAAACAACCTGGTCAGAAATTTATGTACAAATAGCTTTTCTGTTTTTCTTCTCCTAACTAATATATTGTAGTACCTAATTGTAGCACCTATATTGTAGTACCTAATATTTGAAACCCCATCGTTTCCACTGATAAGCAGCCACAAATTGTAACTAATCTCAATCTTTTTGTTGCAAAAATCAAAATTGTGACAAAAAATGAAAAAAATTATTGTAAGACAATAAAATTGGTCTAGTAGCCAACAATACCAATTTATTGTTATTTTTATTGCTTTACAACCTATGTTTGTCAATGGAGTTTTGTAACGAAAACTTTTGTTTTCAATCTTTGCAAATATTAGGATAAGACCAATTAATTCTCAAAATTATTTTTTCAGCCTTGGAAATGACTAAGTCAAGATCAGCAGCTAGCTATTGGTCACAAAATATTTCACAAATAATTACAAGATAATAATTCGGTACTCGTTGCAGATAAATAAAAGTGCAAGTGTTTATTGGTTCTAAGTCTTTAAATAATAATACCTTGTGTAAATTAACGTGTAAATTAATATAGTAATAAAGATTTCTCTTTTTACATGCTCGATATGTTCCCAAAAAATCGTGTAAAAAGAGAATTAGAAGTATATGTATTTAGGTATGTAGTTATGTCGGCGAAGATAGAGAACAAAGGTTGTATTTAAACACTTATGCGTGAATGAAACAAAAAAACACATGTGAGTAAAACCCAAATATAATAATTATCGTCTTAACTATCTTAATTTCAACTATCTGATAGTTGTCATTTCTTTCAACTGTCATTTCGATTTCATTCAATAGCCAATTTTTACCGTTTTTCGGTCGCTATATTAGTGTTGGCTATGAATATGTCACGGGTAGCTACTAGTAAGTAAATATTAAACGTATATTGTATTACTAATTATAAATAAATCAATCGTGTTAATAAATATCTGTCGAAAAAACTAACTTATTTAGTATTTCACAAACTTTTACGAATTTACAGATCAATAAAGACGTTAAAACATTATACTGTCAGAAGTCATTTATAACAGCGGTCGTCAAAATTTTTATCCTCATGGACCAATTAACTCATATTTTAAATCCTACAGACCACTTATAGGTTTTCTTAAGTTTTAAATATATTGTAATAATTTTATGCTACATTTCTCTGTGAACCAGCGAAATTTTCTCGCCTACCACTAATTCGCGGACCGTCACTTTGGCGACCGCTGATCTATTAGTACATACAATAAGTTAAACATTTTAAAAAGAAAATGAAATAAACAGTTTTCTTATTTTTGTTTCTTACAAAAAAGAATCTTAATTCGTGCAATTAAAAATTCTTAATTCTTAAAATTAGAATTTCTTCTAATTATTGAATGCATTCTTTTGTTTTGGATTAGAAACTCGAGGAAGTAATAATATAATAATGATTTGAAAATTTGATCCGTAATTTTTAATAAATCTTTGCGGACTTAGGACATTTAAACAATGAAAATACAACTATATAAAAATATTCAAACATATTCTATGGATGATGGAATATGCAAGAAGCATCTTGAACTTTCTATAAGTTTCCAGAGTCAGGCCAAACTAATATATAAAGAGTTTGACAGGCAACAATCAATACAGTTAAACAGTGACAAGTAAACACAATTCGAAAACAATAAACAGTGAAAAATTGAATGATTTATCAATTATTCGATCTCGACAACCATTATTTTCACTGTCGATTTGTAAAATAAATAAATAATCGTGGAGTGTAAAATAAATAAATAGACGTGTATAATAAAATAAATTGTTATTGTTGTATGTCCTAAAACACAAATCCAACGAACCCGTCAATATTAATAAGTCAAAAACAATATTATAAAATAAAATTGCAAGATTTCCCACCTTATTGCGTCTATGAAAAAAAAAATTCTTCGAATGTTTTACTCTATATGTGAAAATTTTTCTTTCTAACGATTTCATCCACAGGTTTTTTTTTAAATTTGTCCAAAATGTGGTTCAAAGAAGTTCTTTCTCATATCCTTATTATTAAAAATTGTTTTTACTTAGGTAATTAAATATGTAATTAATAATAACATTTAAGTATTGAATTAATTTACTAATGCAGTCAAATTAGTTAAATGTTCATAAGATTTTTTTCATAATTTTCTTTTATAGAGCGCCGAGGGGTTGAAAAACCCTAAACCTAAACGTGCACATTTCTATTTTGTAGGTATAGTATTAACCAAACTAACGAGTTATTATTTTGAATCAAGTGATAGATATATATTAAATTTTTCGAGAGGTTTATATAAAATAAATTTATATAAAAATGAACCAAAAGACTAGGTATGTATCGTAGCATGTACGGAATATTGAGTTGTATACAAAACTTCATCAAAATCAATAGAACTATTCTTGATTTATAGAATGGCATTCTGAAAAACGCAGTTATAAGTACAAATATTTAAAACACGTTGGAAGTATAAGAACATCTTGATAGTAAAATTAATAAAATTTGAAATTGTGATGTACTGATTTTATATATTAAAATATATTGATAAGGAATACGATTGAGAAGATTGAGAGAATCTAGCTTTAAGGTCATAATTATTTGGTAAATTGAAGGATAGCGATTGAGAGACGAATCAACTTGGTAAATAACCAACATTTAATTGCTATTGTACACTAATATTAACTCTCAAAACATTTTCATTGTTTTCTGCCAAATTCATTAAGGATTTCAATTTGCAAATCAATTACACGAGCGTTATATTAATTCGTTGTTACTATGAGCCACTGAAAACAAATTCAACAGGTGAAATAATTCTAGTGTTAAAAATGTGTGGGCACTAGGCCAAAATGTACCTATTTTCCTAGAAAAATTCACACATCTGCAACAATCTGACCTTCTAATTGAAAATAAAACAAGAATAAAAATATTCCATAATCGCTTTACATACTAAATCATAAATCTTTAAAAAAAAATAAGTAAAAATAAAATAAGGAAAGTTCGACATGGAAATTCCCACTTCGGAGATTCGAAACGTTTGCACATCCATAAATCATATTTTTTTGATAAGCCCATTATGTTATATAAAAATATTTTATTAATATTAGAAACATGAAATTTATTTTTTTGATGCAGAAACGAAATTATCTTCTATCTATAAAACACCTAGGCATACTTTCAATCGTTCGAAGTAAAAAAATCCCAGAATAATCTTTTGACATACGAATTAAAATATTTTAAATATATAGAGTATAGCATTTTAATTGGTATGTTTCATGATTTATGGGTTTAAGAATTCATTCAAAAATCTTTTTGCACTTAAATAGAATACCTATATAGGTTACGCAAGTTATATATTTATTTTATTTTACTAGCTGGAATAGTACTGTGAAATCCTCAACACAACGCGACATCTTGAACTTAACCCATGTATTTCTCAAAAAATTATTCAAAGAATAAAATTAAGTTGAATAAGAGTTTTTACCTACCATTCAAATTTAGCTAGTCAATTTATAAATAGACTAGTAGTTCCCCGTTGCATTCGCAACTAAAGGTTTTATCTCAATAAAATGTTTAATATGAGATAATGTAGAGTTAATCAACAATCGAAATTTTAAAATTAATAATCAAAGTGTTGTTAATATAAAAAAAGTTTATCTAAAATTATATTAAGAAATAAAATATAAGTGTTTTTTTTTATATCATTTTAATAACAACATTTTAATTAACGTCATTTTACTAAATTAGTATGTAAGTTTAATACTTATGTAGTACTTATACTAAATAGGCGATTTTAAATTTTGGTTCGTTTTTCAACAATCAAACTTTTTAAAATCTACTTTTTTATGAACCAATGGTTGTGATCTGGAGTAATTATATATTCGGCTGAAAAGCATTAACGTAGCCATTTTTTGCCATATATTTCACTGTCAATTCAAATATAAAATCTTCGATACTAACTTTTTTTCGGTATTTGGAACAATTTGAAAACCAATTATTGTTATTGAAAATAAATAAAATATTCGTCTTTACTTCCACGCTTTCCATCTATTTCCAACAATTTTGTATGTACAACGTCCAAATGTTCGAAATCGAATAGCCTTGTAGTCATGTTAACTAACATGAAGAAGGTCATTATTTTTTTTCGTTTTACATTGTATTTTCAAATATAAGTGCACATTTGTATCGATGAAATTTGGAAAGTGTTTTCCTTATACGATGCAGATATATAATAAGAAAGGGTTTTTGAAAATTTCTCCCCTAAAAGAGTGAAAAACGGTAGCCAAGTTTGTGAGGGATAACGTTTAATAAACAATCGAAATTTCAAATTTAATAATCAATTAAAGTCCGTTAAAAGCGAAACGTTATTACTGTTTCATATAAAACAAAGTTGATTTATTATTAGAAAAACTTAGGGGTTGCTTAAAAATTTAAACTCTGATAAGTAGATATATCTGAAAAGGTTAAGTTAAGTTTATAAATGAGCATTATGTTTTTTAGCTTTCACATATTGTAAACCTGAAAATCCGAAATATGTATTCACAAATAAATACATTAGTGAGTGAATACCCCTACCAACGTTTTGAATGCGTAAGTGGGGATAATAACGCATGCGCATAGTCCATTCTACACGGACGCACGGTAAGATAGTCAATTTATATATATGAAAATATTTAGCTACAAAATAACATAGTAAAGAGAATATAAAAATAATAAACTATTTAAAATTTCAGTGAAAGAAAATTACAGAGCAGTAATTTAACTACAATTTCTTAATATCATATATTGTCTTAATATTTCTTAACTTATCCTTAATATTGAAAGTTGGTAAGAGTTCACTTACTAAAAAAACTTTTTTCTTTATTCAATTTTTGAAATGAACAAAATATATATGAACTTTTAGAATAAATAGGGCATAAGTATGGAGTCAGGCACTTAAAACTTTGCATAAGCCTGAAAGAAGTATACTTATTCAACTTGAAACTTATTTTTTTTTTTAAGTTTCCTCTAAATATCTATCATCTCATCTACACTGTAACTATATAATAGCTAACTAATTTTGATGAAATTTGATATTTAGGTACAATATATTGCTCTTTTCGCAATTGACTATATATCTAATAGTCATAATATTTTTTATTTACACTTAAATGTGTCCAGATAACGCTTCCTAAAATATAATTCTAAATTAAATTTTAAGTGAGGATTTTGTTCTATAATGATACAGTCTACTAATTTATAATAAGTATAAATAAAAATATAATAATTTTAAAAAATTAAAAAAACACAGCTTCTGTAAAAAAGCGTAAGGGACTTTTTAGTAATATTTATTTAATGAATCTACTCCTTCATATATAACAACCGATGGAAAATGTAATATCATACATTTCTATTGAAACGTGTTTTTTATATTTTTTTAAACTACAATTTACTTCTAAAAATATAACCAGCAAATTAAGTAGACAAAACAAGAAATTTCAATTGAAATAAAAATGAAATTTAAAAACTCATTTCATTACCTCATCTATGCCAATATTACTCCCAAAGACGTCGCCTCTTTTTACTCAAAAAATTAACAAGGGTGTATATTAGTCTATTCATTCTATGCTATAGCTAAAGAATTAAATAATACATTTTTAGATACTTGGAAATTTAATTTCGAATTCAAGATTCTTAGAATTTCATTCAGTGAACAATACAAATAATAAATAACAATAATCATTTTGACCAGGAGAAGAGGCAAATAAAAAAATTATTTCATTTAATAAACCATTAATAATATCTATCAATTTGTTCTGTTTAAACAATATATAAAATAAAATGTGTTAAATTTATGTAATATAATTTACAGAAGTAAACAAGAGACATAAATTTGAACAAAAGTTCAATATTAATGATGTAACAGCAACTCATCACATAACAGTTACGGAGAGATCTAATCAGATCTAATATTGCTTGACGCCTACTGATAAAGTTTGCTTGGCAACCGAAATATGTAACTGCGGTAATATGCCATAAATACACTTTGTTTGAACTTTTCTTCAAATTTATGATTAAAGTTTTCTATATTAAATTAAATTACATAAAACTTTCTTTGACTATAGTATAGTTTAAATAGTGTTTAAACAAAATAAACTGTAAAAACTCAGTAAGAAATCTAGTTGAATTTTATCAATTTAAAGTAATATCGTATAAGACAATTTGCATTCTGGAAAATAAAAACCGGTTCTTATTGCATAATAACAAATAAAACTCGATGTATCATGAGTTAGCTTCTAACCTAAGAAGGATATTTTTACAAATATGATATTTAATTATAAGTACGCTAAAGAAACAATTTGTACATGTATTAGCTTTTCCTGCAAAAATTGTATTCTGAAATAATAGTCTTTTATCACAAAAATTTGGCTTTTCATCCAGGTAA
This sequence comes from Sisyra terminalis, assembly GCA_958496175.1. Classification (NCBI taxonomy): domain Eukaryota; kingdom Metazoa; phylum Arthropoda; class Insecta; order Neuroptera; family Sisyridae; genus Sisyra; species Sisyra terminalis. The sequence goes on along the minus strand of OY292277.1, from coordinate 33,147,427 downwards.
AAAAGAAATTAACCGCCGAAAATGATTGCTTTGTTGTTTAGGTTTATGTCCAGTATATTGATTTTTGTAAGAAAAACTAATCAGAACTGAAAAAATCGTAATTTTCTTATTACTGGAAAGCATCGCTGCTTTTCTTTCATCTGTATAGGTTACAATAAGTGTGATAAATTAAAAAATATTAATAAATATCAATCATTATTAATAATTATCAAAAGTCGAGGAAAAAGTAAGCGCTTTTACCTTACCGCTCAGGATTCCTGTCGGGACTCGGGAGGGTTGCGGACATAAAAATCGGCAGTGAACAAAAACATCGATTCTTTGTAATATAAAAACCATTTGATAAAATCGATTTTTATAAAACAAATAATCGATTTTGGACAAAAATTATTTTGTCACATCCTTACTATTGTTACAAAACAATTTGATTCACAGCGTTAAAACTTGCCGTTTAATAGTTCATTTCTGAGATTTTTTTAATGAAGTTCTATAAATATTTCCATTTACCTTTTAAAACTACAGTTTATTCCTTTGTGTAATATAAATGTTTTTATAGGTGTATATTGACCTGTGTGATATTTTCTTTAACTGCATTACAATTTTTAGACATGTGAATATTTATTCACAATTATTCAATAGTTCTGCCAGTCAATGGGTTCCGACACTTCCGTTTCGCGGAAGCAATTTAAAAAGAGGATATAAAATTTACGTTCGATTAAATACAAATTCGTTTGCCAAATTCAGTAATATCTTTTTCAACGTTCCCTTTGGATAAGTTATTGTTTTTCCACACGCACATAAATAAATAATTCCAAAGCCGTGCATGTATTTTTAGCTCCGGAAAGGTCTATAAATGTCGAGGTTCATCAAAAATTTAAAAACTAACTTCTACGATTTTAACTTTATCCATTTGTTTTAAAATAACCGTATAGGTATAGGTAAACCACGGCAGATCTACAAGTCTGTCACTTCAAGATAAATCATTAAGGGAAATTGAAAAAGAGCTTTGTTTTTAATTATTATTTATCGTCACTTTATAATATAATCGTCACTTACTAAGGTCTTTAGCGACTCTAGGGTTAATAAAAATTCGTAATCGAGAAATATTGAAATTTTCTCGATACGAGGAGCGAACCCTACATTACCAGTTTTAAAGCGGTCATCTTGACCACTCTGCCACTAGTAGGTTACATTTTTTTTTTGTTTTTAATAAAAATGGGCGTCAGTCTTATATTTTAGGCAAAAGTTAAAAATTGATAACTTATACTTCTTACTCAAAAATGTTGAATCTTTAATACTATATGTAGGGGAAACCTTGGGATGAACTCATTTTTATTATGAACAAAGAAATCATAACTAGAGCATGAAACCATCTTAAATTTATTTCATTACCATCGGGATTCTAGACTCTCACTTGTTTAATGCATTTTTGCAACGTCTTAGTAAACAAGACATAAAGTATAAACCAATTTACAATTTCAATTTTAACCTAGGACAATTTTTTTCTAATTAGTACAATAATGTATTGATTTAATTTTCATGGTTACACTATGATTCAGACCAGTGAAATCTGTGAGTACTCTTTCTTTGTCGTAGTTAGTCAAATATGTAATTGTTAAATAAATAACCAATTGCTAAGCAAAGGTCACAAATGCAAACTCAAACAGATCAATGAACGCAAAATTTTATCAACAAAATTCATTTTAAGAGATCAGTGACTTTCCATAACAAAATGCTCCGTACTGTATACAAGTCATTATACATTATTATGGCGTTTTGGGTTTCTGTAGATAAAGCATTATAGATATAATCACGTTGTAGACTATCAATATATGTTTTAAATTAGGCCAAAAATTTTGTTGGGAAAGAGATTGAATGTTTGTATTCGTTTATTGTTACAAAGGTCGTTTGAAACGATTTAAATATTTGGGAGCGGCAATCCTAGAAAACACATCTTGCAAACACAATGCAGTTTTGTCAAGGCTACAATTAATTGTATTCAGTCCTTTATTGCAGCGATTATAATCTTTTCCTGTTTTTATCATTTTAGCACAATCTAACATAAATTTAGGTTTCATATTAAACAGCAGCGCAATAGTATACAATCAAAGTTGCAGTTTTGCTAGTCAAAACAAGAAAAAAGAGTACAAAATGCCAGTGTTTACAAGGTTTTATACTAGGTACTTAAAGAAAAATATAATAAGAAAATTTACATAATATTTCTACAATAATAAATTAGTTATATTTCCTTGTTTTCGGGAATTTTATTTTTTATTTATTTTCGTGTAACGTTTCGTCGGTTTTTCGACTTCTTCAGATGCTATAATAATTCTTAACAACATAACATAATACATTTTGTAAAATTATAAGCAAAATTTGAATAAAATGAAAAAAAAAACATTTTTTAAACTCAAGAAAAGAAAAAGATTTATTGAGTTTTTTTTTTAATTCTTCCCACAGAATCTAACATAATCCAGGGCAATTGTTACAAATATCGGGGTACACTGAGGAACATTTATGTCTGTATTGCTTATTCGAAAGAATCTTTAATGGAGAAGAAACCTTTACTTTGCACAATCTAAAAAAAAATCGCAGCAATTCTAGATTTTTTGTTATTAGTTAGATTGATTAATTATTAATTGTTATTAGATATCTTGTGTTCTAATTATCGTACACTGACAAATTACAGTTTTTTATTTATTTGTTATTATATAGATATTCTTTAATTAATGTTAGGTCAAGTTTCATGATTTGTAAAACTTTCGTAATGGTTCCACAAGAAAAAAGTTTGGGAAACGCTGATCTCAATACATTACTGAGTTAGTAAAATACTGAAAGTAATAGCATTTTCGTGTAAGTCTGGAAAGTTCGTGCAAATTTTCGTTAGGTGACATAAAGGGTTTTGGAAGATTTGCAATTTTAAGTTGTCTAAAAGAAGAAGAAAAATTATAGAACAAAGTTAAAGAAATATATAATTTAACAATATTTAACCAAAATTTAAATGTATTGTGTATCAATTATCTATCAAAATCGGTACGAGCTTTCCAGAAACCAAATATTATTAGTTCCAAGATGTGTTGATTTTAAGGTGTTAAATTTGTTAGTGTATAAATTATCAGCCGATCAATCGTTAGTGTATGTATGTATAATCGTTAACAATACGTATTTAAGAATAAAGAAACTACATAACTTGATGCCCAATGTTCGTATTTATACATAGTTACTCGTATTGACTCCGAATGACATCTTCATATAAATAAGAAAAAACAAGATTTCATATACATATATAATATTTATATAGTTTATACTGTACTAACGCAATAATAAAATTATTGTGATAACGATGGAACGACGTTTTAAATATTTTATACTAATATCAATATTATTATGTATCGATAACAATTTTAACTTTAATACTGTTGACGTTTAATTATATTAGATCAATGGTTCTTAACCTGGATTCAATCGAACCCCAGGGGTTCGGTGAGTCAGTCTTACGGGTTCAACGGGTTCTAAATGATGAATTGTTGTTCATTTTATGCAACCTATCCATAAATATATGCTAATATTTTGAATTTGAAAAATTCATATTTTATTCTTCCAATTAAGAGTTCAGTGAATGCGCAGATAAAAGGGGATAAAAGTACCTACATCCAAGAAGGTAAAGAACTACTATATTAGATTGAGGTAAATATTTTTTGGTTAGAGTTTGTGTTTTTACAATGTACTGTTTTGATCAAAAGATTATTATTCGGAATTGCTATTATTAGAATTTTACAGATAATCAGTTATATAGTTCTGATATACAGTTTATTCATTATCCTGGCCTAAAGATACTCATGTTAATAAATTTTGTTATAGTACTTGAAAAAGCCTCGAAAAGGGATGAAACGTTGTGCAAAAATCGAATAAAAATAATTGAAAAAAAAAATAAGTTCAAAAATCTCAAACGCTATCTCATTTAAGTAATAATGAACATAAACAATATAATTTTTGTTTTATTTTAAATATTTTGATAATCTATGCAGGAACGTCATAAATTTATTTCAACCACATTTTGATACATAAGACCCCTAGTTACGATGTTACCTACTCTCCATAACTTTATTTCTGTAAGTATAACATAAAATTTTCCAGTCATTTTTGATTCTATTTTCTAATTTAGGCTTCATTATGAAAGCTTAGGATTTATGAATTTCTCGGCTTTTTAAACCAAATTTAATGAAACTAAAATTTGATATAGGCACCCTATCCATTCTTTAAACGGTTTCTATTTTAAGGTTCATTTGGGTCTTCCTTAAGGTATTTTCATGCTTACGACGTCCTTTACGTAGAAGTGCAACGTAAAAATAAAATATTAAAGTACCATCGAATTAAATAAGTGAATATACTCAATATTTAATAAATAATTTCGTTAATTTAGTGAAAAATCATTAATGCTTCTGATTAATTTTTAGGGAGCTTAACACACTTAATTCTTTTAGAAGAACTCTCACCGTGCTCCAAAGAAACGATAATAAATCGCCAATTTTATTTTAGAAATTTTGGCAAAGAAAAAAAAGAAAGAAAGATAAAACGTTAAAGGAAGTAAATAACAGTAATTACTATATTAATGATAATACTACAAATTAATCTTATACTCGAATACTTGGACAAAATAAGAACAAAACTAGTAGGTATTCTTATTGTAATGAACAAATTTCTTTTGGCCATTCACCTCATTTTAACTTGGCAAAAACAATTTTTATGATTTTATTTTCCTGTCAATCAAAAGTCCAATTTTGGTATTCTTTAATGGCGTTTTATAACAAACTTAATTCTTTGTCCCAATTCAATGAATGGAATTTTAATAATAGTTCTACAATAATTGATTAATTGTTGAGCTAGTTTGTAGAGAAGTAGAACTCTAGAGCTAATAATTAATTTACAGTGGAAATTAGCTTTAATTACAATAATTCATCACCGAAAATTAGAAATCAAATCGAAGCCATCGGTTTACGTGACATAATCAAAATTAGAACGATTCAACTATGCAAACAAATCTCGACCGGTTTGTTAACTTGTGTAAGAGCTTTTACGGATTAATTTCATAAATGGCAATTAAAAGCTTAACGATCATACTCAAGATACTGTGGTAACCTAAGATAATCTTTAATTTCAATAGGAAGACTTATTTTATATATAAAGATTGCTGATCGGTGAAATGTTTTCGTTGGTGCTGAGAAATAGTCTCTCTCTCTCCACCTGCATCCATTCCATGCATATTACAACTTTCGTTGTATTTGATCTACTAAGCTCAACAAATCTCGCTTTCTCACTCTTCTCCACCAAAATTACATTTCGTTGTAGTTAAAGCAGCTGATCTCTGGCCGTAATACTTTCCGTTAAAATGAAGCCTAACGGGTTCTAACTAGTTTCTTATAAAAATAAATATCAAAATCTGAATAAATACATAATCACATGAGAAACTGAACCTGCCATAAGGTAGAAAACAGAAGGAAACGAATAGTAAAAGTGCACAACTTGAGTGCTTTGTTCTTAAAGATTTATTAGTTTTAATAAAGCAGTTACTATGCGAAATATCGTACACATAGACATTCATTTAAATTGCCATTTACGCTTTAATTATACTTCTGGTTTTACATTGTTTCATCGTGTGGGATGATCCCGCATATTTTTTATTTATTACCTTTTCGCCTGTTTCTGACATGAAGTCAACATGTTCCCTGCAGTTTTCCCTTATTTTTTGCCTTCAACAACTGTCAAAATCAACCCCACTTCCCACTTTGTTTTGTCTGGCATTTAAAATGACTTACAAAATATTAATTTGATTAAATGGTCGATAAATTGTTTAACTTCTTGCATAATTCCAACAATTTATAAACTTTCGAACATCCCTTAATGGATTTTAGAGGTGAAAAACTTTCAGTCTATATCGATCAAACTTTTCAGTACATCTGGAAGACAAGGTAGGGTGATTTTGTGCTTGGGATACAAAATACCGCATAGTGTATACTAGAAAATTATCAAAGGTTCACTGTAATTTGGAATGAAATGGAATGAAGAGCAGATAAATTTGTTTGATAAAGTTTTTTGAAAAGTATAAAATTTTTCAATAACCAAGCTATTGTCAGATAAAAAAACTTAAACATAAATAATACTTCAAATTAAACCTATTGGTGGTCGAGTAGTCTAGGTGGCCGCTCCAAAACTGGTAAGTGTTGGGTTCGAATCTCGTATCGAGCAAATTTTCGAAATTTCTCAATTTACGGATTTTTTTTAACTCTAGAGTCGCTAAAGATTTTGGTAGTTAGTAAAATCCCCCATAATCTATTCTCGAAGAATTCTTAATCACTATACTCATAATGTAATTTGAGCAATTGTTCCCCTTTTAGGCAATATTATTCTTTTTTTTAATCCAATAATAAGACTTTATTCCTGAAAATTTTAGATTTGAGGTCTCCCAAAAGAAAATGGATAAACAATTAATGAGATGACACGAATATGGTCTAGAATTTTTTGATGATAATAGAAATGAGCTAATCCAGTTAAATGTTAAAAGTGGACTCCCAATAACACATAGCAGGTAGAAAAAAGCATACCTATCCCTAACAAAATGCTATAGTATTTAAACACTTACGAAATTGAGTAATATGATATACGATACTAAGGAAATACCAGTAGATTAAAGTAGACCAGTAGATTTAAGATCGACCTTAATAACCATTCCGAAAAAGGGAAACTCTAAAAAATACGGGGATACCGTGAAAATACCGACCCTAAGTGGGTTGTCTGCTTTTATTGTACCAATTTCTCCAATGATTTGGGTGAATACAAATAATGTTGTGTAGTAAATAGATTTTAGCAAACTTTTTTTTTTGTTTGGTAGTATTGCGTTTTGAAATTTATCAAATACAACTATGTTCTTAACTTCGATAGGAAGATAAGAAATTTTAAACTTTTCTATAAATCCATAAATACAATCATACATATAACATACTTTAAACTTCCGTGAAGTAGATACAAGATTAACAGCTAGGTATATATATCAGAATATACACATTTCGAAATGGATACTCATACTTGCCGGTAGCATAAAATATATTCTTCCTGTATTGTTTTCTTTGGCATTAACTACATAATGACAAATTATTATTATTACAAACAAAGCATCGATTTTTGATTAGAAAAAAATCTTTCATGTCACTTCATAATATGTAAGTACATATATAAATTATTTAAACAAGTTATCGCTATATTTTACCTCCCTTTCTAATTTGTTCAAGGATGGTCGAGCTTTGCTCAAATCGGACGTTTAAATAGTGATTTATTCATGTAATTAAATTAGAAAACTACACGGAGAAAACGAGTCTCGAAAATATAGTAAAAATTACAATATTTTAGTAAAATTTACTAACAGAAATGAATAAATACATTTCATATTTTAATTATTACAAAACGTTTAGTAAAATTTACTGTACAGTAATTATTACAATATGCAGATTTTAAAAATTATTATAAGTAATAGATTTTTTACTATCATGATAGGATTTTTTATTAATAGAGTTTTAAATTTTATTAAATTAGTTTTCAATAAATACAATATAGCAGAAAGTATATTTTACAAGGCAATATAGTAATTATTACATTTTTGAGATTTGATAAATTATTAAACGGAATATAAATTTTGCTATTCATAAAATAAAATTTACTAAACGGATAATAATTTTTACAATTACTTTATAAAATTTACTACCCATATTACGAATTTTATTATGCGCAAAAGAAATACTACTACATAGTATACAAAAATTACTAAACGCTTAGTAATTTTGTCTTTTGTGTGAAACCATATCGTTCTAACCCGGCGTGCGATCCACTCAGTCCCGCCAAAACGGCTTTAGCATCAGTACGGAGCGAATCTGTGTACTTGTGGAAACATAACCTGTTAACTTGTGTTATATATGAATTATACGTGAATTATTGAATTGATTGATGATATATTGATTGATTGATATACATTTCATGTGTTTGTGACTGCGGTGTGATAAAAGTGCAAATGTGAGAAAAGTTAAAAAAAAAAAAATGGAACAGGAATCAAGTGCGTCAGTTACAGGGAGTTCTTTAGAATCGAACGGCACGTTTAAATGTAAGTATTGGTATTGGAATGATTATAAAAAATTGTCAGGATATATTTTCCTTCCTATCTTAGCTTGATTTTTATTTTGATATGCTTTGACTTCTCTTTTTATTTTGATGATAGTAAGGTTAGCCGACATCTAATAATTTTGGAACTTTTTGTTAAACAATAAATCATTAAAAAAAAATTATTTTAAAAACTTGCACATGTAGAAAGTAAAAAAATCTGAATGCGTAATTTATGGAAAATTTTTTTTTTATGATTTTTTGTTTTTAAAAACATTAAAAAATTATTAGATGTCAGTTAACTTGAGTAATGATACTAATATTAGCCAACATCTAATAATTTTTGAATTTTTTTTTAAACAATAAGTCATTCAAGAAAAATTATTTCTAAAAATTAGACACGTAGAAAATAAAAAAAACTCAATATGCAATTTTTTGAAAAAAATTTTTTAAAATAATTTATTGTTAATTCGAGAAAAAAAAATGAGGATGAAATTACCAGTCAGCAATTTTTTTTAATTTTCTGGCTAATTCAAATTTCATGATACAAAAAAACTATGAAATTGTGTAAACAATGTTTTAAAAATTTTCCAATGGAATTTTTTTATTGTTTTCTTTTGTTATAATGAAATTGATTATGAGTTTTTAAAAAATTAATGCATGTCTGTTACATTCATCCTCATGCAACAAAATTTTTTCCATTAAACAACAATTGTTGGATACTATTGTTTTATATTACACGCTACACTATTGTTTCTATTTTATTTAAAAATGTAGCTTATGGAGGTGCATCTTATGATTCATTAACAAACAATTTCACTCAAACCAATTTTTCTTCGTCGTGTGATTTTAATCAACATGAGGTATATTTTCAATCTATTATTAAGAATATTTTTCATTGGGTCATTATCCTTTCTTAAATGACATCTGAAATGACAAATTTGCAAATGGTTCAAGTATTAATTAATCAACGACTATTTTATTTACTTTACAGATTGATTTATTTGGTGGCTCGGGACTAAATCAAAGTCAGTGGAACCCTGAGAACAGTGGTCCCAGTGAAAGTATGCTTTATTATATTAAATAAGCTTCTACACAATCATCATCAATTATTTATTAATATTTATTGCAGCTAGTGGTTCTTACACTTTACATGAGCTACAAACTGTTCCGCCACACAATATTCCATTATCTTCAAGGGAAGAAGATTCTGGATCCAAAAGTGACTCGCAAAATTTAGGAACAAATGGAAATCCGACTACAGTTCAAAATAATGTTTTTGTAACTGTGATAAACCCGACAACTTTAAGTACTATCAGCACTAATGAAGTAGATGTTGATGATGAGGGAGAAGTTATAACTGATCAAGATATTTTAAATCTTGTGAGTAATTATAAATTACACGATCATGAAAAAAAAGATATATGATTAAAATTTTTACTAATTGGTTATATATGTGAATTAAACTGCATTATTATCTTAATACTATTTCATTTTTAGAACTTACTTGGTTATTTACAATCAACAAGCGAAGGTATTGCATTAATTAATATTATTAAAAATCATGGACAGCTGACTAAGAATTCGCGATCTCGCTTAACTCGATTGATAATTAAAAAAGAATTAGATGAAGCACTTGTTCGTGTTGGTGGTCGCGAATTATACTCTTCAGAGTTTACGTAAGTGTTTAACTTAAATAATTTTTAAACTGAACCTCAAGATGATGTATTACTATACAAATTAATTACTATCAATTGGAACTGTTCATTATATTTATATCATAAGCGTAAGTTATTAAGAGGTAAATTATAGTTGAAATCATATTTTCCAGAATAACAAAAAGAAAATTTTTGATATATACGAAGTCCATCGTGAAAATTTTCCCCTCTGAGTTACGTTGTACGTATTACAGTCCTTATTCAAATGTAGGTGGTATCAGAATCGCACCTAAAGGAAAATTGTATGATAATTATTCATATACTAAAAGTAAATTGCGCGATGATGGTGTTTTAGCTACTTCTACATCTGCTTCATTGACTGAAAAATCCGTATCACAAACTCCTATTTTAACTGAAAACCAAAATGATCCAGGTAAAAATCTTTAATCTTGTACTACTTCCCTTTTAAACATAAGTTGTAAAAAAACCTGGACATCAAATATAAATTTAATTTTTTTTATTTTTCAGACATAGCTAAAAAATTCCAGAGTCTGCAAACTGAAGTTCTAGAAGTGGATATACTTCGAGAATACTGGGATAATACTTATGAAAAAAGACGTGCATTATTAATCAAAGATCGTTTGTCTGTTTATGATTATTTTCATAAGTTTCCGTGCTTATCTAATGATGCCTACGCTATTGAACTAGTGAGAAAATTTAATAATAATATATTTAATAATAATAAAATATGTTTGGTAAATATACGATAACTAAATACTTTTAATATGATTCTTTCAGCTGAGCAACGATTTTGAAAAACTTTTCGAAACAAAAGCCCAAAGCTTAACACAAAATTGGCCACAGCTTAAAGCAAAATTGATTACTTTGATTGACAAACTAAAAAATATTAAAGACGTTGATGATTTAGCTCTTAGGAAACTTATTCCAAATGTTACTTCTAGTATGTATAAATATTTAATATTTTATTTTGCGTATGTATGGATGATCCGCTATCGATCTAACAATGATTTAAATTGTACAATAGGTAATCAAGATGCAATTATTTTACATTTAATGCCATATCTCACTGGGCACCCTTATATCGACATTCCTGAAGAAGAACAAGTTGAAAAAGTTGGAGCAAAGCGTAAACGGAAAGTAACAAAACGTCGAGCAACACCTATACAGAATCGTGAATCATTTTTTATGCTATCTGCAGTAAGTTTAATTTCTTTCATTGCAAATTACTAAATATTATTAAATCATATTTTAATAAAATTAATTTATTCCAGACAGTGGGAAATATTGACGAAGCAATCCGTGTGCATAAAGAGAAACTTTTACAACTGAAACTTCCACTTCAACCCTTGCCGATTTTTGTTGGGAGATTGTCTGATATTGTTGATACGTATGTTATAGTTGACGATATAAAGTATCGAACAGAGAATCCAATTGCAGCCATTGATCTGGCATTCAAAATCTTTCACGTTGTTGACTGTCAATATCCAGAGCCTTCCTTGTTTTCATGGTTATTGATTAAAGAATTTGGATATGGCCTACCTTCATGTGAGACTAATCTTCCATTAACAATGAAAGTATTACTAGGCGAACTAAAAAAGTAATCGTCCTAAAAATAATTTTAATTTTATATTATTTTTATTTTTTTTTTTTGTTTTAATACTTGAAATTCTTTTCATTGAAAAATATTTTAATTATGACCATCTTTTAATAATTTCATTTAAGTATTTTATATTTTATCAAATATAAAAAAGTAAGTTAGTTAGGAATAAAATATTTGCGGGAAGTAAATTTAGTTATCAGTTCTGTATTGCGGAATTATTTGTTAAAGTGAATAAGTTAGAGATTAAGAATAAAAAATGTTCACATGCTACAATTGCAAAGAAATTTTATCAACTAATCGGGATTTATTAGAGCATGTAAAAATTGCTCATCCTTTTTTAACAAGTTATAGATGTTCAGAGTACAATTGTGAGCGAATTTTTTCACGGTATTACACTTTTTGGAAACACCGCAAACGAGATCATGAAAAAAACTCTGACAATAATTTTTTGTCTAATGACGAATTAAGTAGTGGCTTAAATATTGCAACAAAAAATATTGATAGTGTCAGTGACTCGAATATTATACAAGAACATCATGTAGAATCCGATTTAGATGATTTAGAAGATGATCGAGTTGAAACTACCAGTAACGAACCTGTAATTTCTAACGCGGAATCTACTATTGATACATTAGAAGAGAACAATACTAAATCGTACAGTTTTGATGCAATACATAATAATAATATTAAGTCTGAACTTATAGTAAATAAAAATGATGAAAAATTTAATAACTTATCAGTAAACTTAATAGCTAAATGGTTAAGTATAAATGATTTACCTCGAACACGCGTTCAATTGTTGTTAAAAGACGTGCAAAATTTCCTAAATAGTAATATCGACACCCTACATAACCAAGTTTTATCACGGCTGCAGTTTCATGGTGAAAGTTCAACCGAATTATCAAAGATTGATAATATTTTTAATAAATTAAAAAATCCATTCAACAATTTATCCTCAGAGTATTTGCAACTTAAATTTTTCAAAGAAAATGGTACATTAATATATCCGATTCGTCACATTGTAAATTATCGTAGTGAATATACAAAAATAGGCAACGAAATGTCCACGAAAAAAATTCCTATTTCAGCTGAGTATATACCGATTCGTATAGTCTTCGCCAAATTGTTTAGTAATCTTGATTTCTATAATAAAGTTATGTCGTATGTTAATTTTTTATATACATGTGGTGACACTGTTATTTTTAATATCATCCAAAGTCAGTTGTGGAAAGATAAAATAAAAACCTTTGGCAACAAGCTGGTATTACCATTAATATTATTTTTTGATGAATACGAGACTAATAATCCCCTTGGCAGCCACAAAGGCATTCAAAAATGCAGTGCATTATATTTAAAAATTCCATGCCTTCCTCCGAATTTGCAGTCAAAAATCAATTATACGTTTTTATTAGGTTTATTCAACGCTATGGATAGGAGTGACCCAAATATTTTTAATCCTGCTGTTAAGGAATTACAATATTTAGAATCGACAGGTATAACAATTCTCTTGAATAACGAATTACAAACTATTCACTTTAAATTAATAGCTATTACTGGTGATAATTTAGGCTTGCACCAAGTATTTGGTCTTGTTGAGAGTTTCAGAGCTTTAGTTTATTGCCGTTTTTGTTTAATAAACCGCGCAAATGTCAACAAATGTTTTCGGGAAGCAGATTGTAAATTGCGAAATAAAACCAACTATGAAGAAGGTTTAGCAGAAAATGATTTTAGAAAAACGGGAATTGTGAAGAAAAGTGTTTTTAAAGATTTGAAAGATTTTCATATGACAGAAAATTTATCAGTTGATTATATGCATGATTTACTGGAGGGTGTGTGCCAATATGACTTGGGAAAAATACTTAATTATTTTATTAAAGAAAAACTCTACTTTTCTGTTCAGTCTTTTAACTCTCTCATACAGGGCTTTGATTATATTTACAATGATAAACAAAACAAACCATGTGCTTTGACAGATGAACATTTAAAAAATCTAAATTACACGATGTCTGCATCGGAAATGCTCTCCTTAATTCGTAATTTACCGATGATTATAGGCCACTTAATTCCTAGAAAGTGTGAACACTGGCAATTAATAACTTTATTGAACCAAATCATTTGTTGTGTTACTGAGAAATATTGTCACCGCTCTGCCCATCACTATCTTGAAACTATCATAACTGAATATCTAACCTTATTACAAAAATTATTCCCTAATTCGTTCAAACCAAAACATCATTTCCTTGTGCACTATGGAAGGGTTATGCAAACTATTGGACCTATTTCCCATGTTGGGTGCATGACCTTTGAGCGAAAACATAAATCTGGAAAGACCACTGCTACTACTGCACTGAGTCGAGTAAATGTCTTGTATACTATAGCTATGAAAGAGCAACTTATGTTAAATTATCAGTTAATAGAGATGCCCTCTTATGCAGAATTTGAAACTGGTCGCATGACAATGGCTAATATTTCCGAGCTTGACAATTATTTATCATTTCAAGGTTTATTGAAGGATGAAATTTCTTTAAATAAAGTTACAATTACGGCCTCTATATCATTTGATAACAATTTGTTAACCTCCGGTGCGATTGTTATGGTACCATCAGAGGATGTTTTTAATTTTTACTCAATTTGTTATTTAATCATGTCCAATACGGATAAAGTCATAGCAATTGTAAAAAAAGTATCATATTCATATGATCATCACTTTTTAGCATATGAAATAAAAGGATACTTTGCAAATTATGAGAAACTACCATGGTCGATTATTAAAAACGCGTACTTATCATTCAAAACACGGTTAGGAAATGGGCAAATGTATATTTCTAAAAGATGGTCCTAATTATTTTTGACTGTATTGTTACCTTTAAATATTTATTACAAATACTCACAATTTATTGTATCATGACAAATATAACAATAACTTTTTAAATAAAATGTTTTGGTGAGAACAATAATAGCAAAATGAATCATTTATTTATCCTTTAAAGACAGTGAATTTTCTATGATGAATATATTTTTTAAGTTCAATAAATAGTTATAAATCTAGTTAACACTAACTTGTTAACTAGTGTACAGTCAACTATACTCGAATCAATGATTTGAAATTAATTAATTATACTTTTAAAGATGTAATTGTTAGTAAAACTTTATAATAATTACGTATGGTAAATATTCTAATAAACTTTATAATAATTACGTATAGTAAATATTCTAAGATCAGTAGAGTCATGTGGGGCAAGTGTGCGCTGAGGGTAAGTGTACGCAATCCCATTCATTTCGGACTGAAATGCATGGGTTTGCGCACACTTGCCCCACATGACTCTATTTGAAAAATTACTAAAAGATTTACAATTATTACTAATGAGGTTTTGTACTATTTCGTATTTGAAATGTATATTTTACTAAACAGTATAGTAAATATTCCAATGTCAGTATTTGAAAAATTACTGAACGATTTGTAATTAGTACTAATCAGGCTTTGTAATATTTAGTATTTGACATGTATATTTTACTAAACAGTATAGTAAATATTCCAATGTCAGTATTTGAAAAATTACTGAACGATTTGTAATTAGTACTAATCAGGCTTTGTAATATTTAGTATTTGACATGTATATTTTACTAACAGTATAGTAAATATTCCTTTATCCGCATTTTAAAAATTACTAACCACATTAGTAAAATATACTTGTGTGATTAATAATATTTACTATATTTTCAATAGCGGTTCAACATTACAATCTAAATTTAGTAATTTTTACCCATATTTTTTAGTAAAAATTACTATATTTTTTTCTCCGTGTAGTTAATCTAATTTGGCATGCATTGTCATTTTAAATTTCAATCCTTTCGTGTTGCATAAAAGTATTTTTGATTGTAATAAATCCATCATGCCATAAATGATTACAATAAAGAAAAATCATCCATTACAAATAATGAATTCGAAAAATTTTCTTACAGATTTGCTCAGCTCGTACTTCGACGGAAAAGATTTATCCTAGACTTTCAGAAGCTTTATAAAATCCTTGTACTTTTATTTATGGCAATTGAGTAAAGTAAATAGATGCGAGATTCTATGAAAAGACAAATCTCTTACTAGTGATACTACTTTGGGTTTTGATACTATTAGATCATTACTGAGTTCACTAAATTGGGGTTCATTATTGATTATATTTGTTGTTGTTACATTCTTTTTTAAAAATTGCTCTGTCATACTGTAATAATTGTATACTTGAAATAAGCAACGTTACAATATGAAAAAGCTATGTTTTTATAAATTTTTGATAACCTACGTTGGGAAACTAAAACAAAATATATTTTATAGTTTATTTTACATATTTTGTAAACGGATATCTATGTAATATATTACTATCATTGGAATGCTAAGTTTCCATTTTAATGATTTGGTACCTACTTATTATTTTTATAGCGAATACTGTATTAAAAGCTCGTCATTATTAATTTAATGTGGATCCGCTTATTGTCTTTTTATCCATTAAAACTCTTTTGTATTATGAAATTTTATTACTTTCGGCAACGATTCTTTTAAGTATGAACAATATCCTTTCATAAAATATTTAAAATTATCTTACGCCATTCACAACTCTTATCGATTCTTTTAAAAATAATAATTTATATCAGATTGACAAAGTATTGCCACTACAATTTTTAATTTCCCGGTAAAACTATGCATTTTGTGGTTCTAAAAAAAGCGGCAAAAG
This sequence comes from Sisyra terminalis, assembly GCA_958496175.1. Taxonomy (NCBI): domain Eukaryota; kingdom Metazoa; phylum Arthropoda; class Insecta; order Neuroptera; family Sisyridae; genus Sisyra; species Sisyra terminalis. The sequence continues at coordinate 33,131,282 of OY292277.1, read as the reverse complement.
ATGGAAATCTAGCATCTCTAAGTTATCAAAACTTCAACTCACAACTAAATCTCAGGAAAATCATATTATAGAGTCGATGTTTCATTGAAAGCAATTTGCGTTGTGACTTCCCTAAAGTGAATCAATAACAAAATTATATTTCCTGTGAGATCCATAATTCACTCCCCCTAAAAGCAATACATAGTACACATTTCGAATCGCAGACTAAACTGCTTTTCAATTTCACCTTTTAACCACCTCGCCTCTTTTTTAATTCGTTAAGGGAAATTCTCCTATTCAAAAATTTTAATTATCTTTTTTCGAAAACTATACCATCCCTAAAACGATAAAACATTTCTTCGAGTGATATTTCACGAAAAATTGATAGTTAAAATTTGTTATTTTTTGCTGTTCAGGTTACGTATAATTAAATAAAAACAGGATCTAAGGAGGTTCACAACTTTGCAGATGGTGCAGGGAATGGAGACTGATGCTGAATGTTTCATAACCATTCGAAATTTAATTTTATTGAATATAGAGAGCTTCTGGCGGTATAAGATAGTATGCAAAAATAGAACTTCAGAAATTATATACTTCTTTTCATATATTTTACTATTTTTGAGGCTACTTAGAAAAGTATCTCTTTTTATCACAAAAACATTTCTATTTTTCCAAAATAAATTATTTCCCATAAAAATATGTCCAACAACTAATAATATACGGCATTATTTGTACATTTTTAATAAATTTGTCAAATTCAATGAAATTGTCTAAATTACTACTACTAATCTAGTTTAAAATAGATTTAAGTAGATATGGCAAAGGTTCCATGATTCGTAAAAATGACCGTAAGGGTTTCCCAAGAAAAGCAGTTTGGGAACCCCTAGTCTAGACTCAAGCGGATTAGGTCTCGGTGGCATAGTGTCCGATTAGGTCTCGAATTTCAAAATCCTTGTTGGAACACCATAAAAAATATTTTATATATATTATTATATTCAATACTAAAATAATCAAAATAAAATTTCGACTGTATGAACCATGTTTTATAAACGGTATTTTATCATAGCACCACAGTCATATTCATGATCTATGATTAAGTAAGGTAAAATTGTAATTTAACCACATTAGATTATACACTGCCGAAGTTTACATTTTTACGATATAGTATTTTAATATTTAAAAATATGGCTCAAGCCCCGTTTAGAACACTCAAATCTGGCAACGTTGCATTTTCTACTTTATTTTTTATTCTTTTTATGATTTTTTTGTTAATTCAATTCTAATATGGTATACTTTTCTCTTTTTTAGCTAAATTTTCATGGTCCGATTTATTCAATTAAACTAAAAACAAAGTCGAAAATACAACGTTGCCAAATTTTACTGTTCTAGAACAGACTTGTGCCCAAAATGTTTTATATAAATATAATTAAATGATGGTAAAAACCGTCGAAAAAAAATCACTATATCGTTCATAAACTTTGATGTTTTTAACATCGATGTTCTAATATCGATATTTTTATGAGCAATGATGTATCCCTAATCATCGGACGAATCGTAGCATCCCCCAAAATCTTCTTTTAATTCTTTTAAATATAAAATTTGAATATTTCGCTTCTTTATTTTCTTACAAAACATTATAAATAAAACCAGTTTTCTCATATGAACGTATTCTTAATACCTTTAGTGCTTTTTTGCAAAAAGAAATCCGTTACTGACTCAACAAGCTTATTCTTTCGTAATGTTTCCAATCCATCAATATAATTAACCTGAAACGAGTGAAATGTTATTGCGCAGATTAATTTTGACCAAAACAAAAAACAAACGACAAAAATTGATATTTCCAAAACAAGTTGTTAAGTGGGGGTAATCTGAGACTACACCAACCATTTTTTTAGTGGGCCAACCTTTAAAAACCCCCAAATTAATATATAAAACGCCGATTTTAATGAGTTTTTGTTGAATTTTTTACAACCTGTTTATAATATTTGCGAGAATTTAGTTTTGAGGAGTGGAATAAAAAATGAGTAGAGAGAATTGGTCGCTTTTTTGGGGTTTAGTTTCAAGTATTTCTTTGGTATTTTTACGAAACAAAAATTTTATTGACAAAAAAAGCTATACATACTCTGCTGATTTTTCGTATCCGATTACTCCTGGCTACTGGTTTGTTTAACGAAACTCGCGACATTATAGAAACTTAAAATGTTAAAATCACAATATTTAAGAAAAAATAAGCACTAAATAATAAAGAACATAAAATAATGAGAATTAGTGATCACTTAGTACATATCACTTGAATATTGTTTAGATTGAATATTTGTATAAACAATTTGATTTTCAAACAAACACCACATAAATTATAACTATTTGAAGTGGTTTCGCAATATTTGCACGTATTTGTTTATATTATATTTGAGATAGGAGTTCAGTTTTAAAATGGAAAATGAAATATTTCACGAATTTCAATGTTTTCCCTATGAATCACATTCTTTTAGCATTGACGAACATCTCTAACCTAACAATATGGTTGGACTGATGGTAACTTCCAAATGTCACGTCAAATCGAATCGATTCCGATAGGTACAACGTGGGGTCACCGTTCGATATAATCCGACAATTTGTTACTATTATAAAGAATTCAAGTTGACGTTGAGGAAATATCTTTTCGAGGCATTGATGCGAAAATGTTGCCGTAAAATGTGAGGAAAAGCACTGAACACAATGGACAAAATGTTCATGGTTGGTCTAAAATAAGTAGTGTGCGAGTGGCGTTGATCACTTGCGACGTCGAAACACAGTTTTCGACTGTAACGGAGTGCGTTTGACGTATAATAATTTTAGAGTAAATACGAATACCGACGGCACACTCTTCCCCACCCGCGGAACGTATCGCTTACCCCACTACAACTCGTCGCTATAGAGCGACAAATTACCGCCTATCTCACTTTCACTCGTTTCGATTGACATTTCGTATTGTTCTCGTCAGCTGTTTTCGACGACGTCAAAATGCATGTGTACACTACCCCACATAAAGATTTGTTCACTTGCGGTTAATTTAATTGCGAAGAAATTAAGATAGCCCCATAATATCTAGGTTAATAAAATATAAATCTATGGGTCGAAAAAAAAACAAAGTTAAACTTATTAATATTACCAATATGCATAAAAACATGAAGTTACCGAATTCGTGGCTTAGGAAAAAATTCTATGACAAAAATTTAACATGTAAATCGAGGACACTGCGATTCTTCCGGCGCTACGGTATTGTGACGGATACTTATAGATCGCGACGAAAAAAAAAAAACGAAAATGGTGAATAAAACTTTCGATATCTCGCTTCGTTTACGAACTATCAACCCTTAAAAATGAAAATATTAATTGATTTTTTTCACTTTTTTAAACGGATTTCTTAGGGTTTTCATGAAAAAAGATAAGTGTTTACAACTGTAGCTCCACCAATTTTTTGTGCTAAAAAAACATAAACAAGGGGCCCTGGGGGGGGACCCCCGGCAGGAATTGGGAAAATGAAAATGATAAAAAAAAATAAAATGAGATGTTTATTTAATTTTGGCCTAATTGACTCGCGAATTAAATTAAAAACAAAATCGAAAATGCAATATTGCCATATATGCGTGACGCCCCCCAAACCTTATCGGAATTTCACCCCTGGACCCCTTCTTCATAAACTTTTGAGGGCAAAAAAATAGGTGAAGCTACGGTTGTAAACATTTACCTTTTTTTTTGTCATGCAAATCCTGAGAAATCCATCTTAAAAAGTGAAAAAAATCAATTAATTTTTCCATTTTAAGGGGTCGATATTTCATAAACTAAGCGAGATATCGAAAAAATTTATTCTTCATTTTCGTTTTTTTTTCACCGAGATCTATAAGAAACCGCCATAAAATCGTAAGGCCGGAAAAATCGTAGTCTTGCCTGTAAATCAATGGGAGTAGTCTTTCATTTACTATTTTCACTGTTTTCAGAAATAACAAATTATATATTGATCTTCAAGTGCATTTTCATCATTTCATGCAATCGCTAGTCGCTGGTTTCTAGCGAAAATGTGGTCACGTTCTGAAATGTCAAAGCGTCAAAATTTGGGCGACAAATGAGGCTCTCTATCGAATGTCAATGTATCTATATAACCACTACTAGTGTAAAACCCGTTAGGCTCCATCCAAACGGAAAGTGTTACGGACAGAGATCAGCTGCTTTAACTACAACGAAATGCAATTTGGTAGATAACAGTAAGTTAGCGAGATTTGTTGAGCTTAGTAGTTCAAATACAACGCAAGTTGTATTATGCATGGAATAGATGAGGATGGAATGAGAGATACTATTTCTCCACACCAACTAAAACGTCTCACCGATCAAAAATCTTAATATATAGAATTGGAAGTTACAAAATTAACTCCTTGTATAAAAAAAAGGTGAATTTAAGGTGCTTGAAATATGTTTTCTTGCTATACCCAAGTCTTATAGTAATTTTGTTTACGTCAAATAATTGTCCAGAAAGGAACCAACAATTATTTACTACTTTCAATATTGATCCTTGAATTTCGTGAGGTTTTTTCATATGAGCCCATTGTAAATAAAATGCTGTAAAACTTAAAACATTTCTGCTTGTGTTTTCATCTTAGTATATACGATATTGTATAGGTATGTGTAAATAATTGCGAGTAATAAGTATTAATATTTGTTAGTAAACATTCAGCTTATGAATAATAAATGTACTGATTATGAACTCTTTTTGAAAATGTATTAAATTAATAGGTAATAGATAATAGAATTAATAGTCTGATGAATATGGCATGTCTGGTAGAATCAGTAGAATTCGGCAAAATAGCTAAATAAAAAGTTCATGTCCCTTTTAGAACCATCAAATCTAGCGACGTCGCATTTTCTACTTTTTTTTTTTCAATTCGCGAATAAATCGACTCATGTTGAAAATTTAACCACATAAGATAAAATTTTAATGTATTAGAATTGAATTAATAAAATAATTGGGAAAAGAGTAAAAAACAATGTAAAAAATGCAATGTTGCCAGATTTGAGGGTTTTCGAAGGGAAATGAGTCAAATAAAATTTAGCTTTATCGCTACTTTTTTTCAAATAGTGTATACGTTACATTTTAGTCACATGATCACATTTTCGCTAGAAACTAGCGACTACATGAAAATCCACCAACACTTAAGAAGGTGTAATTTTTTATAAGAAGTTTTTTAAAATTTATTTGTCGTTATTCTTCAGAATTACTATCAAATATTGGTTATTAATCTAGTGGGAACTGAAACCAACGACCAGCGGCTATATGAAAATGTACCATTACTTAAGAACATGTAATTTTTCATAAGAAGTTTTCTAAAATATGATTGTAGTTATCGTTAAGAATTATTATCGAAAATTGGTTAATGATCTAGCGAGAACTAGGTGACCCCCTTCGAACCGGAATCCTGGGCCCTTGCCCTGAGTGCCCAGTAGAAAAGATGTACCTAGCCATAAGACATTATTTTCGTGCTTTTTGGATAGATTTTTGTGATAACTTCAAAAATAAACCGGTGACTGAATTTTTTTTTGCGTAGATTTTAGACTTTCTAAGCATATGCCTTGATCTAAATTTTAAAGCATATACCTTGATCATTTATCACTCCTGTTAGCTTAAATTCTACTACTTTTTAAGGTCAAAACTATAAACTTAGTTATAAAATGTGGTTTAGAAAAAAAAACTAAAATCGAAAAAAATATCCGTAATATGTTTTGGTTTTTTGCTAATGCTAAGGATTGTTTCTCATTTTTTTATATTCGGTTCTATCGAATATTAACGCAAAATCGTTTTACTTAAGTCTATATGTTTATAACAAAGTAAAGATACTAATCAATAGAACCAAATAAATTTAAAAAAAGTGTGTTCTAATAGGCGCAATTAAGAAGATATACTTATTTGTAAAAGTTTAGCTTTTTCCTAGATACAAGTTTCAACTGTTCTTGTTTTACATCTAGAGTTCTAAATAGAATTTCCATCATTATAGTTATGAGGTCCTTGTAGTCCTATGAAATATTCCATCTGACAAATGACAAAAATTGACAATTGATTGAAATCGAAATGATAGTTGAAACAAATGACAACAATGCACATGCACAGTTACGTTTTGTTTAGTTCAATCCGATTTTGTGTATTTTCCAGGGTATGTCACAGCCTACAGCAACGTCCGTATCCCAATTTTCGTAACACAATTTATTTTTACCCCCTCATTCGATGCCTAAAGAAGTATAACTTCAAAAACTATATGAATAAATGGCTCCAAAGAAGTGTAACTTAAAAAAATAATCCTAGCTTTAACATTTTTATTTTTGTTTCTCAGTATTGAAAATAATTAGTAAATAATGTTTTTCGTTCATTTTGTAGATGCGAATACCATTCTATTTCACATAGATGAAAACAATAATGTACTACAATAAAACGGAAAATTACGATAATTATTATGTAATTATCATCTTTTTCCCCATTTAATCAAAATGAAAACAAAAAGTACCTATTGAAATCATTTTGTCTTTCACTAAAACAGTTTATAGACAAAAAATATTTGCATAAAACATAATCAAGTACATTTCAATTGCAATGTAGGTAATTTGTTAAACGCTTTATTTTTTAAATGTATTTAATATTAATACCATATACAAAAGAATTCAATGAAATCATCAAATGAATTATTTGTTTTATGTGTAAAAACAATAAAATTATTATAATTTTGTATGGATACGAAAAATAAAAGTTATATAGGTACCTACAATAGTTGTATTCTTCAGTTTGTTGATATATTCGATAATTAAATGATTATTGACTGCGTGAACCGCGTTCATAAATATATAATCGAATTGGAATGGATTGATTTTATCTTAACAGTTTACAAAGAATTAAATTTAAACGTGTAGGCAAAATATAGATTTTAATGCATTCCTATTACTAAATATAGGTTAATAGCTAATAAAGGATAAACTGTAAGTTGCAGCACGTTTTATTTTTATTATGGCTTCTAACAGTTTGGGTTCCACACGCTAAGTGTAAAACCGGTTAAATTCCTAACTGGTGTGGAATTGTAAACAATTCTACTCTCAACTGGTGATATGAAATAACAAGTACAACCAGTACGTAGAATTGTATAAATGAATTCATAAATGGCATATTTGAATCTGCCTTTCTCTCGTACACATTTTGGTCTTCAAGTTATTACTATGTTATTTCATAAAACCAGTCGAGAGTAGAATTGTTTGCCATTCCATACTTACAATTTCCTTTTGAGGCCCGCGGATTGGCTCCCTTTGATTTAAATAAACAATGTTGTAAGTATCATAATTCTAGTCAGTTATCATTTTTAGAAGCTTAGTTGGCCAAGCGTAAAAAAAATAAATGATACTCTACATTTGATCATTTTTCACATTATTTTTCCTATTTAAAGGAGAAACTTTTTTTTTAAATGGAAATTGACATTTTATTATTAATTTATAAGAACTGGAATATTGAATTGTGCACGGAATAGCATATAAAGTAAATATTTTTCGCAGACTTAACTATGGCACGTACGAAAGCTTCTATTGAAAATATTTATGAGTATTTTGCATACAACTAAATGGTATAAACCTAAAATTTTAAAAATACTAAAAAAGTTTAATTGCATGAGTGGCCAATTCTGACCATGAAAACTAGAAATTAAACTAGTCTCTAATTATTACAATAATAGAAATTTTCCTTAGTTTGGATGGCATGTGGAACCGTCTCGTTGAAAACATGTTTTATCTTCATTAATATTTCGGCTTAAAACATTCAATGATTATGTCATAATAGGAATTATCATTATCTTCTTGCCTGACCAGTTGAATGTTTTAGAAGAATTCGAATAATGCCTAAAGTGAAAACTCATCTTTTTGAAAGTTTGTAATGAAATTGTGGCTGTTCTTTGGCACAGGGTAATTTTTTTTCGTATTACTACGTAATACTACGTATACTACTCACATAAAGGTATTATTTTATGATCGAAGAAAAAATATGCTCTTATGAGGAAAAATCACCCCTTGAAAATAGAATAATTTCAGGGCTAAGTTTAACATTGATAAGTATTTTATTTACTTCCGAATCACAATAAATTAATGGATAATAATATATATAAGTCTTTGAGATTCAATTAAATTTCTTTATTACGACGCGTTTCGACAGTTTTTGACTGTCATCATCAGGTAATAATACAGAATAATAATTATTTTGACAATTTTTATTTTTTTTTTCAATTTTGTCAATTAAAATTGACAAAATAATTATTATTCTGTATTATTACCTGATGATGACAGTCAAAAACTGTCGAAACGCGTCGTAATAAAGAAATTTAATTGAATCTCAAAGACTTATATATATTATTATCCATTAATTCAGGGCTAATTTGTCACATGCATTTTTACCTCCATAACTTTCCGTTTTGTTTTCTCAAGGAATTATCTACTAAATGCAATATCTCTTTATGCAATTACGTTAAGGATGCTTCAATCTAAAATATTCTGTTCATTACCAGGGAGAAAAGGGATATCTTATATCCTTATTTTGCAATTAAAAATTGTCCTTTTTGAAACTTTCAAATGAAATTGTGGCAATCATTTTACACATAGGACAACATTTTTTCAGAATACTACTCCTATAAGGACATTGTTTTATAATTCGTTGATAATATTACTCACCCCTTGAAAACGACCAATTTCAGGGCTCATTTCTCGCATCCATTTTTACCTCCTTAACTTTAAGTACTAATACCAACATTTTTGAATGAATTTGCTTTCCATCATTAACTTGTGGAGTTTTCTAAACCTCAAATGCGACAATTTTGTCGATTAACGAAGCCATTAAGATGACAATGAACCTCTCCAGACTGCAAACTGTTGTAGTCACGTCTTCATGGTCTCAAAATTATTGTTTAACAATCAGGATACATTGTTCTTTTGTGTAACACTTCATTTTTAACAATTTGAATAAGCAACTATCAAACTCATTTTTTTAATATAAAAGTATATTTAAAGCTTACATATTTCCTTTTGTAAAATGGATACACATATAAGTAGTTATCTACTCAAAAAAATATAAAGGCTGTGAAGATTCAAAGATTAGAATGCCGATTATCCAAAATAGGCAACCATGCCCTGTATAAATTAATTGAAAATTAAAAAATGTAGCTAAATTCTACTGGTAGACTTTAGATAAAATGTCCTAAGTAATTAGCTTCCCAATATTTCCAATACAAACGCTCTGATGTATAACATATCGTGGAAACCTTGTGTATTTATTATTGTATCTAGTAAAGGTCATTTATTTAAACGATTCAATGCAGTAGCGAAATAATTAAAAAGGAGGCAGCGTCGGAAAAAATATTACTGTCAGAACTCCGATACGCATCACAAAGAAGAAAATAATTGCGGAAAACGAAGTCCGATAAAAGTATATAGAATATGCAAATGAAAGGAAATTGAAACTCACCACATTTTCAAGATGTTGGCGAATGTTAATGCCGGAACCAAATCCTTTTGCTGCAGGAGCTTCGCAGTCCGTATCGCCATCGTCTTCTATTTCTCGACTGGCGACCGGCCCCATAATGCAGACCCACCACCATACGGACTTGGAGCACTAGCACTTAGGGTGCCGGTTGCACGTCGCTAACCCACTCTTTAACAAAACAATCAATGGTTATTCTAATTCGTCCTAGGATCTACAATATTATAGTAAAATAAGTAGTTTAATATAACATATATAAAATAAAAAGAAAATCTTCGAGAATTATTCCAAAATGTACACCAGGACACCTTCACAAAAATGAAAGCAATATTTTAGTAGTTAATCAACAAAAATGGATTGTGTAGTTATGCATTGTTTTATAATACGATAGGTTGAAGTGGAGACATATAACAGTAATAATACAAACGTAAGCATTGGAGATATTAAATTTTCTGAATAAGTTCAACCTCCTTATATAGGTTTATATCATAACATCTCAATTACAGATGACCGTTAGATATATTATTTATAGATGCAACGCAGTTTCTTAATAATTTTATCCAGAATAAGTATTACACAATTCAGAATCTTGAATTGATAGTCAAGTAAATAAATGCATTATTCAATTTTCGAATTATGGTAAACTTGTTTAAGGGTGAAACAATTAATATTATTAGATACATAGATTTTATCATTCCTAATAATCTACTCTAATTACCAATTACTGTTTTAACAATATTGAATTCGTTTCTTTTTTTCAAAACTCAGTAGAAATTAGGGTAGTTTTAGAACTTCTTGAGTCAAAAACGACTTAATTTAGTACTGTAGAAATTTTACATAGAAAGTATAAGCGTTATACAATTGAAATTTGAGGGGTATATGTAGGTATTCCAAGAACAACTGTAATGTAATACTTTAAACACGTTATAAAACAATGAAAAAATACAGAATTTTCGTATATTTTATATAAAGCTGGGAATTTAAAAATATTAGATTAGATAATCGTGTGAAGAGTCGTTGGATATTTCAGTGAAAATTAAAAAAAAATCATAGTCGATCTTTTATTTAAAAACAATAGAAAATGAAATAAATGCTTCTGGAGAAATAAAAATGTCTTACTATATTTTAAACGTTTTGAATAATATAGTGGACAAATTTCGAAATTTCCGTTCGGAAATTTTCGAGACGGGTATCTTCGGATCGCTGTAACTCATGTTCTATTAAATATTTTTGGTTTAAAATAATAATAAACAAATGATAAATAACTCAAAGTTATATCTTTTCATTGGTCCACAAAAAAAAGTCCTAAAAAATGCTTAGAAAGACAGACGGTCCCACGAGAGAACTTCCGTAGCTATTTTTTGTTGTTGCAAGAATGTAATTATAGTTGCCTACTTCTGTTGTACACGAAAGCTAAGATGAAAAAAAGAGAATATTTTTTTCCAAAAATTTGTAGTAATACCACACGTCGAGATGAGTTGTAAGTATCTATTTTGATATTTTCTGGTTCAGGTATTTTGGCGGGTTTCATCACCGATTTTTGTGAAAACTTAATGGGATAAATATTTCAACAAAATTTGGAAAAATTGGGATGCAATTTACTGACTTCAGGCATATACATCGCGAAATTCGTTAATACACATTAAATACATATTCAAATATATCACTCAAGTCTATTTACTGTAACTTTAATTTTTTTTTACAACTATATGGGATTTTAAGAAACTATTCAACCATCAAAAAAAAATCTTCTTTTTCTCTATTCTTCACAATTTCAAGACTAATACCTTCCTTTTTTTGGGAAGTTCGAAAAAGAACAAAAAAACTATCGTATTAAATCTTAAGCCGCGTTTTATACCATACATTTTATACCTATTTTGGTATGCCCTGAGTACCGAGGTAGGATTTTTTAAAATTGAATCCTTTTCGGAAGAGAAAGCAAAAGAGTGTCCGAAGGTTTTTATTTTATTAAGCCCATGACATTTCAATACTATTAAAAAAAATAATTATCCTTTTTCAATACTCAAAACATACACTAAAAAGTATAACAAATATAAATTCTATTCACATCCTTTAAGAGATTGCCGAGAAAAGTGGTCCCTAGTTTTGATTGTCTTTTTTAAATACGTTGCAGCACCTTCTATAAAATTATAATAAAACGTAAAACAAATAATATATTCGTGTATTATTGAAAACATTTTCAATATATTTAGCTTTTTTTAATTCGGATCGTAGAATAGTATCTGAAATAGTCTTTGTTAACAAAAATATTAAAATTTATTGTTAATTTATGTATACCATAATATTATTTAGATTTTTCTATTTTTGCCCTTAAAATATCATATTTTTATCACTTTAACTTAGAAAAACATGTTCCCAAAATGGATGAAATTTCCTAATAAAACATTGAGCAAATTCAAAATATTTTTCAAAACCAATAACAATGCTAAATGCACGTCATTATAATTAGGTATCTGCTAAATATTATTAGACAAAAATCTTCAAGTAGGTATTTATTTTTAATTCTGTATCACATTTCAAAATACATAGTTACCAAGTACCTATGAATCTAAGTGCATATGTTTAATATATGATACCGCACCCTGTAATATAAGAATTCCCTAAGGATAAAAGTTCATAAATATCTTCTGGTTTAGTTGCTATTTTTTTTAGAAAAAAAAATATTTATAACACAAACTATAGTCATGTACTTAATTCACAAGGGATTAATATTTTAAATCCCTTTTAAAACTATTATATTAATTCCACAAGCAAACTGCACGACTTTTAAAGAATTGAAAAATAGTTATTATATCTACAGAATATTACAAAAAATCGACAACTCCCAATGGTAGTGTTACTTTTACATTTCACAGAATCCATTCTACGGATTCTACAGTAAAAATATTTTTAAAGCCATTGAATATTACTGTAAATGTTGGTGCTGTGTATTACAACAGAAATACACTGAAATGTGTAGTTCATAATCGCTATTACTTAAATTTCTAATTCTAGGCAACTACGTATACATAGATGCATATTTTAAACATATGTAGAATGTAGATTTCAGATGCATGTAGCACTAAAAATTACCTAATGGCTCGAATGGCTCAATAGAAAACACTACCCTAATAGTGTTATACTTGGATTTATAACACAATAATGGTGGTTCAACAGTGGTTCATTATATTTTCAATTTTTTATTAATTTAAAATTAAATAATCAACATTACACATAAGAACGTATAAATGTAAGAACGTATTAATAAACCATTAATATCCCCTAGAAGTACCTGAATTATCCGTTACGCACAATGGCGCTTCCATTTTACTTCTCGTTTGGACAAACTACATAGGTATAGTTGCAATTCAATTTTTTATCGGTTACTTTATTTGAGTATATTTCTGCAGAAAATGATTCCTATAAGCCTCGATAAGTGTACCCCATAGCAAAGCAGGGGAGTCGGAGTTTCTAAAATTTATACTGTCTTCAGCTCTCAACAATCTCAATAATCCAAATGCTCAAAGTGAATACTCAAAAAAAAAAAATTGTCTTAACCCAACAGATTTCGTGAGGTCCCGAAACCGTTAAAATTGCATTTAAATTTGTAATTTATGTTAGTGATTTGTGGTCAGTAAAACAGCGTTCCTAAGTTATCTAGAATCGAGTCTGGAGTCAGAGTTTAAATATAGGAGTCTAAATCAATTTAGGTAACTTCTCAAGTCCTAGTATATTATACCTAGCGGATAGCGATTATTACATAGATTGCAAGCTATTATCAATTAGTTACTGTCTAATTTAAATAAAAAAAATCTTCAATAGTTTCATTTTCTAAATAATATTGTAGTTCCATTAACTTCAATTTGTTATTTATTTACATACGTTTATATTTAAATGAGCAAATATTTAATTATTCGTAAATAATGTAAAATTGAAAATAAATTACTCCTAAAATAATTATAGTTCGTTTATTAAATATTTGATGTTAATAACTGAAATATTCCCTATTAATTAATTTTGTAATAATTTCCAATTTATGATTTTTACGCTAATTCGCTAACACATTAGTAGTAAAAGTAAAAACATTAAAATTGAATATTTATAAAAAATGTTAATTCAATAGTTATTTATAAGTTTTAAAAGTAAAAAATGTTTAAGTTATTTTATAAAATGACTGAAGTTATAAAATATCCAAGTTTTACGTTTGCAAATTTTATTGAATAATTTACGGTTATGTCTAGACTGTAAATAATATGGGAAATTGATTTGTATCAATCTAATTTCCCAATGCATTATATTTTTCCAGTAAATCCCTAAGTATTATTACAGTCAATCAACGGGTTTGAATAATTTATAAATTGCAAGCTAAACCTGGGGAAAACTTAGCCAATTTATCTGCATCATCCCTTATTTTAACCCTTTAAAATCGAAGAAGCAACAAATTTTTGCGAATGCATGCAAATTCAAGACATGTCCATTCGTATTTCGTGCACATGCATACGAATACATATACCAGTAGATATATTCAGACTGTTCTAGTACTCTATAATATGACTTATTATATTACCGATATTACCTAATAGAAAATGAAATCAATTGTTGATTTTGTTCAATGAAAAGTGTATCAAGTAACCCCAAAGACCATTAGATTTTAATTGAAAAAATATATGTGAAATTATTGAAACACTTACATTAGCAGAATCGAAGAAATTACAATATTAAACCAGTGCATTTTACAGCTGCAATACCGTCAATCCGACACCGGCGTAACAACCGACCTTCCCTTGAATAAGGGTAGCTACTGTGTAAAAGACGGAGAAAATACGCGAAGCTCCTCCAACGCGCATGCGCCGTTTAATTGGGGCTGCACAATCGAACATCGACAGCTGTTTTATATCAAGCTTTTTTTAAAAGAAAAAAACAATCATAACAATTGAATTTGGGCAGTTTCAAGTTATGCCTTAATAAATAAGCTTATTTTTTTCTCCAAATTGGTTTCTAGCTGGTTTTTATTTATAGAGCTCTAAAACAACGATTGTAATTAAAAATAAAACTTTTTTTTGAGCTTTCACAGTAATGTATAACTGGTCAAAGTTTTATTGGGAAACAAAGACTATTTCAAATGTTTTTTCGAGATGGAAACAAAAAAAAATTTTTGCTCAAATTTTAGAAACTATAAATATAATAAAAATAGTAATAGAAAGAATAATTTGATTTACTGTTTTTCTAACTATAAAACTATAAGATTCCATATATAATAAAAATTTAAGGCAGAAAATGAGTAAGCTGTTGAGTAAGCGAAAGCAAAACGGACCACTTAAGAGAAAATGCATGTAGAAAATGAACTATATGTTTTAGTATAAAGATTTCTAATTATACTTCTCTTTCAATAAAACTTAATTAAGCATAAATAATTAAAACTTAAATAAAATAACTGAATATATACTACAGAGGTGTTAAGAAATTTATATTATCCTTAATTTTTTTGTTTTGCTTCATTGTTAAGGTAAAGCAGGGAAAAAAGGCCCATAAGTTAGTAGCCAACTCAATTTCTTTTGTTTACCTTTTTTTATACTTTAAGTGCATTTGTATTCGTCTAGCATTTCTTTTTATAACAGTGTTCTTTAGCTTATCAGATGGTTGAGGAAATTTATTGAGATCCATTTTTTTTGTATTTTTTTTTTTTTTGTATTAAAATACTAATTAATTATTTATTTTAAGCATCTATACTAGTCTTACGTTTACTATATTATTTCTCGTCTACATAAAATCAAAAAAATTAAAAATGTATTTTTTACATTGAACTGAACCCTATTAAAAATGAAGCTTACTTTGATCCGTTTTGCCTTTTATATATTATACTAACGATACTAACAACAACAATTCAGACTACTGAAGTTTTAAAAATGTTATCATTTCAATAGTTCGATATAAAATCACCTCAAAACCCCTTACAATTACTATATCAGAACATTTTTTTTTTTGTGGACTTTTGTGTATTTTGCACCAGTTCAGCGGTGTGTCGCTATATCATGGTGGTGATGTCGGGCAATTGGTCTTTAGCGGCGTTTCAGTAGCTGGAGGAGTCGAACTTCATTCCTCTGTCTTTTGTATTTTTTATTTGTTGTTTGGTTTTTGATCTTGTGGTCAAACATCTACTACTTCTTGGAGCTCTTGTGTTAGTTTCCGCTTCAGCCTTCTATGTTTTATGGTTTCTCCCAAGCCTAGTTCTACTGCACTAGGACAATTTTCTAGGCCGTTAAGGAAGTTCCTTGTGAGTGCGGTTAGAAAGTCTTTTAAGTATGGAACGCTCATTTCATGATGGATTTGGTTGTTTCTCACATACCATGGAGCTTTGGTGATAATCCTCAAGACTCTATTTTGGAACACTTGTAGCTCATTATGATTTTTCTTTGAGGATGGAAGCCAGACTGCGCAAGAGTATGTGAGAAGTGGTCTAATGACTGATTTGTATATCATCAGTGAACATTCCATACTTAGACGAGACCTTCTGTTGATAAGTGGGTATAGTTGGATGAGTCGAGTGTTGGCTTCTCTGATTTTATTTGAGATGTGGTTTTGCCAGGTTAATTTCGAGTCCAGAAGTATACCCAGATATTTAACAGGCATTTTTTTCTCACACCACGGAATTTCCATGTGATCCAACACAATAGGCTCCAATTGGTTGGAGAAACGTCTTAGAGAGAAAATTTTTGCGACGCTTTTAGATGGATTTATGAGAATTTTCCATCTACTGAACCAGGAAGATAGGTGGTTGATAGACTGCTGGGTTTTCTGAACGGCCCTTTGAAGATCTTTGTCCAGGTTGAAGATGGCGATGTCATCCGCGTACATTGAGATTATGCAGTGGTCTGGTGACGGAAGGTCCGCAACGTACAGATTGAATAGGATTGGACCCAATACTGATCCCTGAGGTACCCCCGAGTGGATGTGCTTTTCCTCTGATAGCTGATCGTCCATTTTGATTTGGAAGCATCGGTTGCTCAGAAATGAAGAAATTATGTTGTATAGATACTCTGGGGTATGATAGTTCTGAAGCTTTGTGAGTAGCCCTTGATGCCAAACTCGATCGAACGCTTGCGTCGCGTCCAAGAACAAACCCACTGAGTATTTTTTTTCTTCAAAACCCCTTTCGATTATTTCTACTATTCTTAAGATTTGTTGCGAAGTGGAGTGGTGAGGCCTAAATCCAAATTGCGTGTTGGGTAGAATTTGGTTGAGTTCTATCCAAGTGTGAAGCCGTTGCTTGATGATTCTTTCGAATAACTTGGACAGTGTGCTGAGCAGGCTGATCGGCCGATAGCTTGTGATTTTATTTTTGGGTTTTGAGTTTTTATGGACAACAACTATGTGAGCTTTTTTCCAGGTGGAGGGAAAGTATCCTGTGCTTAGGCATAGATTAAAGATAGATGTAAGAAAGGATATTATTTTGTTTGGTTAGTTTTTTAGCATTGAATTAGTGATTTGATCGGGGCCAGGAGATTTTTTTGATTTTAGAGCCTTAATTTGTTGTTTCAATTCGGATGGAGTTACAAATTCTACTTGGTTCTCTGGGATTTGGAGATGATTATAGGAATTAGGGTCGGATTGTACGCAGGTTTGATTGAAGACCTTTCCAAAAAAGTGTGAAAATCCAGAACACTTATCCTTGATGGAGTCATATGTATGTCCTTCTTCTTGCAGAGAAGGGATTTGACTTTTTTTCTGTAAGATAGCTTTGGTTGTCTTCCATATTTGGTGGTCCTCTGGATGAATGTCTTCGAGATATTTTTGATAGTGGTTGTTGGTGAAGTTTTCCAGTTCCTTTCTCACAAGATGAACAAGATTATTAAATTCTCTTTTGTAAATCCGATTTCTTGTTCTTTGCCACATGCGCCTCATTTTATTTTTTTCCTGGATCATTTTTTTTATTTTTATCGGAATATCCCTATAGGTAGAGTGTTGATTTCCTTTTTTATTAATATTCAGTTCAGATAATCTAGCTGCTTCGTTTATTGATTTTGTAATAATAGAAATTGATTCGTCTATGTTGTTTGGGTTTTGTAGAAGCATATGAACCGGAAGGTTGGTACTTGTGAGAAGTTTTTTAAAAGTGTCCCAGCAGTGAAAACGGGTAAGGTTAGTTGCGGATTTATATCCTACTTTAACGTCCAGTACTGAGATTATCACTGGATTGTGGTCTGAGTCCAGTTCATCGATCACTTCCTGGCTCATGTGGTTGACAACGTCTTTCTGTACCATAATATCAAGAATATCCGGCGTATGTTCTTGTCTGTAAGGGTAGTGGGTTGGTTTGTTTGGTGCACATACGATGAGTGAATTTTCAGATGCAGCTTTTCTTAGCTTAATACCGTTGGGATTTGTTTTAATACACCCCCAGGACGTATGTTTGCAGTTGAGATCACCAAGCAGGATGGTAGGACTTGACTCGTTGAAAAGTGTTGAAATTTCTAGTGTTTCTAGTCTGACGTTTGGTCTTTTGTAAGCGGCTATTATATTGATTGGTCTAATGGTTGATGACTCAATTTTGATCTTGACGGCCTCGATATTTAACATTGTTGGTAGGGTGACGTGATGATGTTCGATATTCTTTTTTATTAGTATGGCTACTCCTCCGGATGCAAAATCTGTTTCTCTGTCTTCTCTATGAATGTTGTATCCCGCTACTTTGAATGTTTCATGATGTAGTAGATGCGTTTCCGAGATACAGGCTATGTCTACTCTGTGACGGTGTAGAAACTCGATGAAAGCGCTTCTTTTTTCCTTGATGCCGTCGGCATTCCAGTTGAGAAGGATAAGCATAGGAGTAGGAGGCATGATTTTTTTTTTGCGTTTGGATTTAGTTGTTAGGTGAATGGGTGGTTAGAAAGGACATGAACATTGTTGTAATTTCTGGTAGGTGAGGACGTATGAGGTTGAGAATGAAGTTTACTACCATGGGGATAATGGTGCTTGTCTCGAATGGTATATGTGTTGAGTTTGGCTGAGTTTGCTCGGGTATTGTGCTGTTTGGTGCATTTATGGTGTGATGTTGAGAGGGAGAATTATTTTTTAACATGGACGCGTAAGAAGCGGGATTGATGTTTGGAACGGAATTCCTGTGAGTTTGGATTTTGGGGGACTGGGTGTTTATATTTGATCGGGCGCTTCGGAACGAGTTTTTGTAATAGGGGCATCCTCTATAGTTTGCTGGGTGCGTACCCCCGCAGTTTACACATTTTGGCGGCTCTTCCGGCTTTTTATCACATTCGGTAAATTTGTGATGTTTATCGCACTTGACGCATCTGGCGTTTAGGCGACAATAATTTTTAGTGTGGCCGAAACGCTGACAATTGGTGCATTGTGGAGTATTTGGGTTTTTTCGGCGGGCCTCGACGTAGACCACTGCTCTGTCCAGATGTTTTAGCTCAAAGATTTTGAGTCCTTCTTCTGTTTTAGGCATTAGCACAGCGCACAGTGGAGTTGGTTTTTTGTCTCTATTATGCAGTCTGGTTACGTTTATTACCGGGTAATTATTATTTTTTAGTATTTCCATAACTTCTTCTTCTTTCAACGAGTATGGAACGTTTCGGATGATAACAGATAGGTTATTGTTGGTCGGGTTTTTGAATGTGTGGTAGTTTATTTTATTTGAATCGTAAAATTTGGTCAAGTTGCGAAAGTCGTCGATTTTAGTAAGATTTATTTTGAAAACATTTTTGTTTTTTTGCGAAACAGTGAAATCTATGATTTGCAATTTTGTGATATCATCGACTAGTTTTTGGTAATTGTTAGCGTCGTGAACAAAGATTGGGGGAATTTTTATTGGGTTTTGCTCTGGCATTTCATTTTCTTCATCCTCGCTGGATGAGAGGACTTGATATCGGTTTTGTGTAGTTAATTTGGCGAATTTATTGTTTGTTGTTCGAACAGCAACAACTCGCTTGCGAGATTTAGCCTGGGTCCAGTGTTTAGCTAATATTTCTGAATCGCTGTTGAGATCTGTGTCGTTTTCCATTTTTGTTAAAGTAAAGAAAACTTGTACTCACCCGCACGGGTGAGACCGGCGAGGCACACAGCTGTTGAACTGGCTAACTTTTGCACGTCGCAGTTTGATTTTTAGATTTCTGCAGCACACTTTTAATTTTTATTTGTGATGAGTTTTAAATGAATAACAATCAACAATTTGATACTCGTCCTCTCACTTTGCTGGTTAATCACCGAATGAGAACATTTTTATAAAGCAATATAGACAATATATACAAAAGATGATTTGTAAGTGAGAGCTTTTAAAGGATTTTGCAATCGATTTATGAATAATTTTAACAAAAGGTTTATTCAGCAATAAGTGATTAAAAAACTAATAAGCATATGATAGAGAAAGGTTAAATATGACCATGATGAAGTTTCACCTTTTGTAAGTCCCCTGGTGAGATTACTAACATGGTAGTTGATCGGTTTTATCAAAGGATTCCAATTTCAAAATTCGTGTTTCAGTGATTCAAGTTAACTTCATATAATAATCATGTTTTTGTTGTTTTTATCAAATTCTTATTTGTTTCTCTAGTATTCTATGCTACTTCTCTATACATATTCTCTATATCAACCTATGGTTAAAATTATTTAATAAAGTGCTTCAAAAACTTTCAAAAGCCTTAGTTACTTTGAAGTTGTTCCTTTTTTTTGACAAAAAGTAACAAGTAACTTAGATACTTTTCAAAAAGAACTGTATCTTGTAACTTAAAAAGTATCGTAGATATCGAAAATTAGCTTAGATAGCCAAAAGTATCTAAGATAATAAAAAACTAAGAATAAAATGGGGTACCTGACTATTTGATGCAACCTGGTGGTATAAAATAATGCTTATTTTATGATTTATTTTTTTGGAAAGTTTTAACAGTTTTATTTTTATTTTAATCAAAGTAACTGTAGGCATGTTTTAATTTTTAAAATATTGCTCTATAATTAGACTTTTATTTAGCATAGTTCTGTAAACTTTTAAAGTGTGTTGTGTTTGCAGCGGTTTATACAACCATATTTTCCTTTCCTTAAATTAATAAAGAAATGATTTATCTGTTTACTTAGCCACTTTATCTTATATGTTACAAAACTTAGTAAACATGATAAACAAAGTAACTTAAAAAAAAATTCTTAAGGAGAAACTCAAAATAAGTATTGAAACTCCTTTTTTTAAAGATTAAATTACCCAAAGTAACTACGAATACTTTTTAAGAAAGTAGCTGATATAGTATTCAGACACTTTCCCAAAATATCTTTGGTAGCTTTGCTTTTAAAGTTGTACTTCTTAATTGGTTACGTCAATTAGAAAAAGTGTTAACATGAAAATACCTAAAATCATATTTTCATCATCAATAAACGCACACGAGGTGGCGGTATTGATAATATTCACCAAAAATGGTAGTATGTGAAATTATCGTATGCTATAACTTATTCAGAAAGCAGAGTTATCAAAGATACCTACTTTGGAAGAGTGTCTAGATACGAGATACGTTACTTCTTAAAAAGTATCCGAAGGTACTTGGGATATCTAGTTACTCTTACAAAAAGGAACTTGAATGGTTTTAAAGTTACAAGATAAACTTCTTTTTGAAAATTATCTAAGACGCTAGTTACTTTTTATCAAAAAATAAAGGAACTAAGATACAGTAACTTAGATTCTTTAAAGTACATAAGATACTTTTTTCTGGTAGCTCTCTTAGAAAAATTATAGTTTGGAAAATATTATGGTGGGTCTCTTTACTTGCATGACCTGATTTTCTTTCACTTCCCGTATAAGTATTACAGAAAAGAAAAGAAATTTAAAAGGAGCTTCAGCTCCCCTAGAATACGTATAAAAATATTTTTTAAAGTTTCAATTCAGAACTTGAAAGATCGCATAGAAAAATAAATATTTTCAGTTGATGTAGGTATCCAACTAACGAAAAAAGCTTTTACTCTGTTTTTTGTCAATAATAAGGAGTACTGGAATATCATTTTACCTAATATGAATTTAATCTTTGGAAAGAAAGGTCCTAAAATAATTTTGGATTTTGCAGAACATTTGATCCAGAAACTATCATTTATCACGCAACTTACTGCATCACTAAGTTTGTAACTTGGAGAAGATGTTTATCAGGATTCATTTTTAATGTATATGGGACAAAAATTTGGCCTCAAAAGGATTCTTTTAACATATTTGTCCTAGGATTGAACCATATTAAACATGAATTATTGTCTCTATTTAAGAGAAAAAGTGATTTCGAATTTTCAAATTGAAAAAAGAATATTTCCGCAAGATTTATAGATTCAAACTTGCAGTGTTTTTTTTTTACGAACGTTGGAATAATTTTTATGTTATTCCTGATCCATATGTAAGAGGATTACTCCTTACTGGTTGTTTTTTGTTAAAATTTTTCCTCAAAATTCATTATCATCAATTACATATAATCAAGAATAATTCCTATCTCATAAAATGTGCCAAATTAGAGCGATAAAATTGACTCCAAGATAGGAGCTTTTAACTATAAAGTTTTGAGAAATATTAAAATTTTTCAGGCTCTGCTTTAGATTAACTAAAACCTTAAGCATTGGCGCTTATGTAAATTTATAAAATTTAGAATATTTTGAAACCATATCGCCATTGCTTTGACCTGTTCATGGCATTCATCTTTAAGGTCTCACGTCATGTTTCACATTTATAATAGAACGGATTTAACTCACATATTTTTTACCATTCCTTGATTTAACTTTAGATTCAGGTCATTAGAAACATATTGAGTTAATTGATTTATAATAGGTATGTGGTTCGGTAAACTATAAACTAAACACTATCCATAAACAGACATTCTCTCTACTCGTTTCAACCATCAATTTCCTCATTAATTAAATTTTATCCACTTTAAAATATTCTAATGATTTAACTAAATATAAACAACTGACAAGTTGTACTGACAAATAAATCAAAAATTATATTTTCGAATCTTCATCAAATTCACTCGAAATACTTCAATCTACGTATAATATACATATTATATTGAATAAATGCAAATTCAATTATTAAAAATAATGTAAATAAAAAGCGCAACATGTTTCAAGGTAAAATAATTTTTTGACTATTTTAACGGAGTGGCATTAAAACGATGAATCCTATTGATATTTTTAAATACGTATTGAATAATAATTCAAAGTAATTCAATTCCCTGCGGCTTATTTTGCAATTTATGGAAGTAATTTTACAAATTATTATATTTTTCATCAATATAACGTAAGCCATTGAAACCTTCCCACCTGCATTTGATTTTTGTGAAGATGCAGGAAACAAAAATATCCTCGAACTTATAAATTTTTATTTTTACATAAACCTACAGCAATTATCATCAAGGCATAGATCTTTTTAATCACCAATTGGCATTTTACGAAATAACTGTAACTTTTGCCCTAATTTATCCTTTTTTGTTATATTTTTATTTCTTTCACGCATATTTACGCTTATTGTATTTGGCACCTTTTATCTTAGGAAAATTTTAGATCTTAGAAACTAGGCTTTTCTAGGTGGCTAGATGAAAGCATTATGAGGTTGAAAGTCTTGACAACCAATTTGCAATAGTGAAGCGAAGTAGGTGCCGAAGGGGCCATGTCCCCGGGCGACAAATGAAAAGGGGGCAGTATTTTACAAAAATTTTTACAATTTTTTACAAAAACAGAGTAAATCTTTAAGTAGATTTAAAGATATTTGACTATTAACCAATTTTCTAGACTAATGATGAAAATAGAGGGAGTAATTTTAGTAAGTAATTTTAAAAATTCCTTTTTTCATAATAACTTTTTTATTTGGGGGGATGGTCTATTAATTCTTCTATGTTTTTCCTTTTTGTTTTATTATTGAACAATAATTGCGACAAGTTTCCTGCATTTTATCTTTATATGTCACTTTGAACCCCATTTTATTAATATCTTACTATATCAATGGTTCAATAATTAATTTTTTGTAATTAATTAATTACTACTAAACTATTTTATCTCGAACAAAATGGATTCTTTCACAAATCTCTACGAAGGAATTCCTATCGATTGGCAAAAGAAAATTTCGGAAAATTCATACTTTAAATTTTCATTGGCTAATCAGTACCTATTGGATAAATTAATTACTTAAGTACCCACATAGTACATATCTACCTACTTATAATATCGTTGTAAAGTGTAGTCGAAGAGTATGATCTACATATCTTTGATAATAGCTCTCTATATTGAACTCCATATAAATGTTCATTTGACATAAGTGGATCTGGATTTAGTGTCTCTAGAGTGGTACTTAAGGGTCTTATTGTTAAAATCTAAAAATTCCTATTTGCAGTCGGTTCTCGATTTATTTACTTCTTCTGAACAAATTATCTAAATTAAATATAAATAAATAAATGCAGACTTTTAAACAGTGGCGTAGTGTGCGATTTCGCCACCCCCTATTTTCATTTATATTATCAATTGGTTAAAAAATCCAATATCTTTATTTTTTTTAATTACTCAAACAGGTATTCTTTGTGTTTTTCTCAAAACGAAATTTTTTATGGAATTATCAATGCCGCCCTCGTTTCATGAGCCGCCCGGAGCACATAAAACATGGTTTCTTCGACTCCTACCACTCTACGTTACTGCTTTTTAAACACACTTAAATGTTCTTAAAATTAAAATATTATACGAACACAATTATTCTTTTATTTTAAAAAATAAGGGTGATAATCATTTTATTGTTAGGGGTTGAAATTTGAAGAATAATGTCTAATATGGAAATTTTACAATTTACAGCATGTAGTTTTGGAAAAATAAAAATTTATACTTTTTTTATATATCAATCTATTCTTTAAAAAAATAGGTATACCTTCTTAAGTTATTAAAATATTTCAATAAAACTTGAATTTATTCTTTGAAAAGCTTTAGCAATTAGATGAAACTTATAATCATTTTTACATATTAAATTATATTGTGTGTATAAAAATTATCAATGAAATTATGCACCTAAAGGCCATTAAATTTTATTTCCTCAAATTATAAAGTGGTAATGGTTTTTTGATATATGAATTTAAGTTAGAAAAAAAACTGTTCCGCGATTTAGTAATTAAAGATATTTCAATAATAAAACTTGACCTGCAGGTATAAATATTTTCAAATCACAGGATTCTATTCCAGTTATTACCTAATCGTTTGAAACGTTTGTTATAGTAAAGGCGGATTTGGTAATTATTTTTTTTCCACCGAAATCAACGCTTTTGTCCGTCATGATTGAATGATATTTAATTTTTCGGTTTTCCGACTAATTAATATTAGTAATTATGAGAACATTTGGCAAAAAGATAGAGGAGAATCTTTACAGAACGTGATTTCGATTTTTTTTACTTGTTAGCCCTGAAATCAACACCTACATACTATATCACAATATTATTACGTGACTGCCAGATTTTAATATTTGAAAAGAGGAAAAAAGAAATAATAAAAGATTTACGCTATAGTCGTGACATTTGTTAAAATTTTAAAATTTATTTTCACCGCGATTCAGCCAGACATGCAAAATGGCATTGCTACCCATATGACTTCCTATTGGATAAAGCGGAATTCGATATAAACATTAATTGGAAAAAAATAATTATATAGCTTGGATAGGTAACAAACATTTTTTGAATTGTTTTTTTACCGTTTCCAAGCCGTGAAAATAGGGTGTAGCTTAATATTTTTTTCCATTTTTATAGGCATATTATAGGCATATAAATTCCGATCGTAAAAAAATAATTATAAATAATGAGTATGACGTACGTTTTTTTTAAACTGAGCAATTAAAAAATTATTATCTTGTGTTCCTATTGATTTTATAATAATATCATCTAATTAATGAGCTGAAAAATGTTAAGGTTCGAAAAAATTAAAATATTTTTTCAATCGCTATTGGCTTTTGATAATTTAAAATTGAATTTATTGCCGCCTTGATATTACAATAAAAAATATACATCTAAAAGTTATACATTTTTTAATATAAACATAGACAACAAAATATTTTTACTTCATTTACCAAAACCATCTGAAGAAATTCTGAGGAAAAAAAATGGACGGTAGGCTCTGTTAAGTGGCATAGCCGCTGGGGTTTAATTACAAAATGGCAACCATCTAAATTTTTCACAATTTTTACTAATTCGTAAGATTTTCAATTAGGTCGTGTATCAAACCAAGTGGAAAAATTCAAAATTGATAATTTTAAAAAAGCTCAACTTTAAACCCCAAAAAACCTGATGTGGAGAAACAAATAGAAATATTATATTTTGAGAAAATATAGTATATACTGTTACATTGTTAATCATGACCAGATAATGCCATTCTATTATTTTCACCTCTCTTTAATATATGATTATTTTAAAATTCCTTTTTTACAAATATATGACAATGATTTAGGAGTGAAAATATTAAAAAAAGTTTTATATAACTTACATGAACTGTTAGAAAAGGGCATCTAACTAATTTCGGAATATTATTATTAATGATTTTATATAGTAGTATAAACATGGTGCATTTATATTTCCGGGAAATCTACAGTATTATCAATAAAAATCGATGTCAAAGGCATTTAAAGTTAAAAACCCCCAAAATCGCTTTAAAAACGGTATTTCTGTAATGGCAGGGACGTGTGACGTCATTTGCAAGTAAACGAGT
This sequence comes from Sisyra terminalis, assembly GCA_958496175.1. NCBI lineage: Eukaryota > Metazoa > Arthropoda > Insecta > Neuroptera > Sisyridae > Sisyra > Sisyra terminalis. The sequence goes on along the minus strand of OY292277.1, from coordinate 33,105,085 downwards.
CAACCTAATTGATCTAAAGTAAATTTTGACATTTTTCTTTAAATTTATGAGAAAGAATAGTGTACAAATAGTGTATAGCGCCTCAATGTATTAATGTCTACCAGAACTTTACATAAATTGTTGGTTTCTGTGCCAAAATTCCAAAAAATATCGTTATTTCAAAGTTTTTGTCAGCAGAACCTAAAATGAGATTTTACAAAACTCCTGAATGAGCCCACGAACGATTGTAAATATGTAATTCTCTTTCTATCTCTTCTCTATTTTCGGTTATTAGTTGCTGTTATCTGCTCGCATAAAATTTAACTACATTTTATGGTTTAAAATAATTACCCTCACACTTATTATAAAGTTTTATAACATAACACCAAAAAACCAAAAAATAATAGCTCAAAAATGGAATATAACACCCAGAAAACATAAAGCTCAAACAACAATGAATCAAAGAAAGTATGTTTACTTGCATATGACGTCACCGGAATTGCAACCAATCACAAGTCATTTCCGTTGAAACTTCAAAAATTGACCTCTTTTTTCCTTAAATTTGCGAAATCTATAATTTAATGTGAAATAAATTTAAATATTTTTTTTTGCTAATATATAATTGAATAACAACAATTGATATTATATTTTCAAATACTTTATATTTTTTAATCAATCCAATAAAGGCAGATTTTATTTGAAATTTGAAAATTTCGATATATTGATTTATTTAAAATTAAAGGTGTAGCAGAAACGTTTAAGTCAATATCCTTTTGATTAATTTATTTGAATCCATCTATCATTGGTCCTTCCTAACTGGTTTATCGTATTTGTTGATATATTAGTAAAATAAAATTAAAATATTATGTTTTCTATCGAATAGTAATTTATTGTTTAAGATTTTTTTATCAATTAAATCCATAATTTATTTATAATATTATATATTATGTTAATAATTTTTGTGAAATAATTGCGTGACCATAACTTATCAGAGGTTAAGTTGATCTTTCCAATAAGTTTGAATGTAATTCTTAAATACGTTTTGAATTTAAAGAAATTTTGACAATTTTTACTGTATAAAAACAAGGCAATAATTTTAAATCATCAAATAAGAGTCTTTTTACTTAAGAAAATATTAATAATTAGTTGACTTATAAAAGAGTAATGGCTTAAAAACGTAGGTATTCTAAAAAAGATGTCCTGTTTATAAATTACAAGTACCATATATTAGTTATTTTTGGTGAAAATTATGATTTGTGAAAAGTGAAAAAAAAGAATTTCCTAGAATAGCTTAAGAACAAAATATAAACTTTGAAAACAGAAAACTGCGCAGTAGAAATAAATCGTTAAAAAAAAGCTAAAAATTTTAAATAATTTTTATTTTTAGTTGCATTTGATTTACAACAAAAAATTAAGCTTCATCAAATAATTCATGACGGGTTCTCCCTCTTAAGCTTTTCTGCATAGATCAAAAGGATGGTGTATGAAAATAAAATCAAATTCGCGATACAGTAAAAAAGATGAAAGTATAAAAAAATGAAGTAGGGATGAGTAGAACATCATCACTATAAAAGAGAATATAAATATGAAAATCCTCTAAAATTAAATCGAATCATTTTAATAAATACAAGCAAAATGAAACTATCGAGTGCTATAATTATCAGTTGGCTTGTGGTTGCAGTTTCAGCGGCGAATCAAGATGAAGATGGGTTCTATTACAATTATAATTCTCAAGGTATTTAATGAAAAATGAGGAAATGAAATAATTTACGAATTCCCTTTTTTTAAAAGGTAATCGAGTTTGTGGTGATCCTTTCGCTCGATGGCTAACGTGCGGATCAGTTTGTCAAAAAACCTGCGAAAATCCAACCGCCGAATGTGCATCTAATTGCATTGCCGGTTGCTTTTGCATTCCTGGATACGTTTTGAACCCTAGCGGAAATTGTGTGCCCCAATACGAGTGCTACAAGGTATTTATAGAAATACATAAAAACTATTAGTGGACTATTAAACTATTGCCTATATCCTTATTCCTTATCCTATATCCTAAAACTCTCCTTGATATCTTAGCTTCAATTTTTCTTGTTTAAAAATTATAAAATATAAAAGTAAAAAAAAATACTAACAAAAATCGTAAGGTTTTCATCCGATTTTTTCCCTGTGCCTCAATAGCTACTACTATGGCTACCTATGAACCTATCTCTGTTAAAAAAGGCACTTAGAGGCATTTTGAAATCGTTACATTTAAAATGGCTTTAATAAGTTTAAACGACTTCTAATGGTTTTTTTGATCATTTAGAATGCCTTTAAATGCCCTTTTAACAGAGATATTTTGTATTTTCTTAAACATCCTATTATTGAAGTTATTTTTAATAATTTCTTTGATTTTTATATTTTCTAATAATTTGATTTTTGAGCAAAATACAATTTCATAAAATTGTTGTTGTGAGAACCAGCCTGTGAAAATTACATTTTTTTTAATTCCTTAACTATTGCGATTGTAGTCACGATTCACTGCTTAAGAAACTTTGGAATAAAGGATCCCTAGGAACTCGACATATTTAATTTCCATAATAAGGCACATAATTTACATAAGAGCCGATGAATATCGAACCAGAGAAAAATCGTGATAATAGAAAAATTAATTCTTTATCATATTACAAAAAAATATTATTTATTTCCTGAGTTTTTAAACTACCAGTGGTATAGCTACATGGAAGCAACTGAAAGTAATGCTTTCGGGCCCCCGATTGTAGAGATCCATTTTAAAAATTTATTTATTTATTCTAAATTTATAAAAAAATAATATATTTAATAAAATTTTTATTTAAAAAATAAAATAAAAAATAATATCATAATGACAACATTTCCGACAAATCGAGATCTTTTTATGCTTTATTAAATAAAATAAATAAAAGTTTTTTATTGCAATAATTAATAAAAAAATACAATATTTTACACTTACATAAAATATTTTTGTACATTTATTACTTAAATTACGGCTGTACCTCTTTCAAACAATCCATAGATCTTATGAATGTAACAATATATTTTTTATGCCTAATTAGATTATGAATAGATTAATGGAAAATGAAATTTTCAGTTCCTAATTCTTTTGATTTTTTATATTTTGTTATTATATATTATATATTATTGTATATTAAGTTAAATTGAAAAATAATTTTCCTTTGTATAAACAGTACAAATATGGTAGTAATAGAGATCCCATAGTAGGAATTTGCTTAAGGGCCTAAATCTAGTTACACCACAGCTAACTGCTTAATTTTGTTGCCATTTAATTTGCCTAACAATTTGTTGTTCACCAAATAAAAGTGCTCTAAAACTTAGTAGCTTAATTACTAGATTTAGATCAGTTATCGTCTTTTTACAAAAGGGATATTTTTGAGAACATAAATTTCTTGTTTTCTGGATCAAATTATGGTAGCTTTTTTATTAATGCAAATGATTCAACCCGTACAGATGGCTGATCTACGTCTCAAATGAAACTTTACGTGGCATTTTGAAATCGTTAAATTAAAAATACCTTTAATCACTTTTAGTGATTTAAATGATTTATAATGGGGTTTTTGAACGTTTAAAATGCCTTTAAATGCCTTTTTAACAGGGTTTCTTTTCATGATTTCACGAATCTATTATTCTTCATTGTTGCGGATGATTTAGATTTGAAAAATTTATAATGTATAAAGTTTCATTTGAGACGTAGATCAGCCATCTGTACGGGTTGCATCATTTGCATTAATAAAAAAGCTACCATAATTTGATCCAGAAAACATAAGAAATGTATGTTCTCAAAAATATCCCTATTTATGGTAGTATGAGTTAGTCTGGTAGTAAAATATGTAGTACTTAAACATAGTCATCACTTTTATTTTCAGTATTTGAGTGTAAGATATTACAGCAATGAAATCTCAGATGCTTCAACTCCGAGAAGTCCCTACGAATCATTCAATTACCAAAAACCAACGGAACCCTCGTATACCACAACAACCACCCAAAAATATTATCCATTCTTTTCAAATTCAGGTAAGAAAAAAATGAATTACTTAAAACTTAAAATACATTTTCATATTTCAATTAAATATTACAGCAAATCGATGTCCCGGTCTCAATGAAATTTGGACGGAATGTGGTAGTGCTTGTAAAAAAACCTGTGAAAACTTCAATCCCGCTTGCACTGGTGGATGTGTCGCACGTTGCATTTGTAAACCAGGATATGTGCGAAACAAATTTGGATTCTGTGTTCCCCAAGAACATTGTTTTGTAGGGGTAAGTATATTTAAGGGATATTAAGAAAAAGTAATAATTTATATAACATTTTCATAATATATTTTAGCTTCCCAAGACAGTAAACCGTTACAGTTTTCAAGGCCGTAAGTATTTTTAAACACATTTAAATAAAATATATCAAAACTCGCAATTAAAAGAGCGACTCCTGTAAATAACATTTTACAGAAGAAAACGGTCAAAGTCCGTTGAATTACTACTTTTCTTCAACATACGACATTTAATTCTAAGAGCAATCAAATTAGACGTTGAGGAACAAATCTCGCTTCGTTAAATTAAAGACATCATTAAACTGTTCTAAATATCTTTATGTTAACCAATGGAACACAAGGAAGGAAATTCAATGAACTTTAACAGTTCTTCTTTTCTAGATAGTTTTTATATACCGTGGCTTTATAATTAGTAAAGTTTTAAGCGACTCTAGAAATAATAAAAATCCCTAAATCGAGAAACATCGAAAATATGCTCGATACGAGCAACGAGATTTGAACCCAACACTTCACAGTTTAGAAGCGACAACTTTGACCACGCGGCCACCAATAGGCTTTCTATATAATTTGTTATTAATCGAAATTCTACAATTTCAACAAAATAATTCTTAATTATTTCTTTAATGTTTCAGCCAAACGATGTTTTGGTGTAAATGAGATATGGAGCGAATGTGGCAGCTTATGTCCAAAAACTTGTCCACCCAAAGAAAAAAGCTGTAACGACATATGCGTTCCAGGATGTATTTGCACCAATGGTCACGTACGCAACTCTTTTGGATTCTGTATTTCCGAATACCAATGCTACAGACAAGTAAGCCTCAATTAATTTAAATACATTTTTGAATAAATTAACCAATGTTTTTTTAGGAATTACTAGAGGAATATCGCAGGGGAAGGTCTTTGCTGGTATCGAAAAACGCTACGAGTACCAACTATTAAGAAAATAACTCATCAAAAAGTTATTGTAATGTTTATATTAAATATCAAATATTTTAGTTATTGCTCGTTGAGTAAAATCTTTAGTTATGTATGTAATAACATGTAAGGATTTATTTAGTAATACAAAATCCGGCGTACATGATGTTTCATGAAAACAATAAAATTTTGAGCATACGAAGCTACATCATCAAAAGTATCCTCATACTACAAAAAATTACAAAGGCTTTAAAGTATTATAAAGAAAAATAAACAAGTGATTTTTTTTTCTATTTCATTTTGCTGGATACTTGGTCGCAATAGTGGATATAACTTTTGTTAAAGCTCTTGTATTGACGAAAATCAAAATACAATATGTACGCTCTTTTAGTAGTTTAAGTTCTGTTCACTAACGAACATCAGTATTAATCATTTTGAATCAAATATAATTTTAATACCGTTACTTCTATTGTATTTTAATGAAATAAAAATGCATTTGGTGAAAAAAAATTAAATTTTGCGATAAATACCTAAATGTTATGATTCCTTTGCATTTTGCAACCTTGTCGGTCATTTATTCCTGCTTTTTCCCATGGTACCCTCCGTTCCATCATGAGACCATCCATTCCTTCTTGAGACCTTCCTTCGTTTATATGACTAAAGGGTTTCCACCTTAATACTTTCCCTGATTTTTTGGTGTTATTCATCCTTCCAAAATGTTCAAACTAATAGAAATATCAGCTTTCTCTCAATTTTAGTAGTTAACGTTTATAATCTAACTTATTTTCTCATTGGGAAAAGTCTACCAGTGTTAAGGCGCAGCATTTTCCCCAGTGGTCATTTTTCAATACATCGATTTCCTTTTTCACACCTCATGGCACCACCCATCTATTTGATCTATTTGTAACATTTGTCACTATTCTTTCCAATAAAAAAAAATACGTTTTTAGGTTTCAAAGCATAGAATTTTGTTAAGGAGTTTCCGTGCTTTTCCTTCAGAATCATTAATCGAAGATATTTGTAGTCGTTTAAACTTTAAATGATTTTTCCCCTATATTGAAATCGTTGTACCTCCTAACATCTTCAAAAGAATGTATTTTTTTAACTAACTTTAATTTCTTACTTAATCTATTTTCCAATCAATTTTCTAAACAAATATCTACCGCAAATCCCTCTCATTCATTATAAGGACAACCTGATCGCTCACTTAAGGGGGCTCTCCCGTGTGGTGGGCTATAAATTACTCTGTTTGTATAAAATGCTCCCTTAAAATACTTAGAGCATGTTGGTAAAGCGATTTTTTAAAAATTGGAAGTTTTAATAATTTTGGCCGTACTTGAAACTTTAAACACATTCTTCTCAAAATTGTATCTTTTTAACTTGTTTCCATCATATCTCAAGAACAGTTGGACCGACTGACTTTCAATTTATAGGGTAGATATAGCACATATAAATGCATGGATTAATCTAAAATCCTCGAAAAATCCCGAATATTTATGTTTTTTATAATAAAAAAAAAAACGTTGAACTACAACTTTTCATCAGAAATCTACCAAAAATCCAATTTTCCATATTTTCAATCGTTTTTGGTTTATTCTCTTAAGCTTACAGATTAAAACGCTCTTTTTTCTTTTATTTGAGATAAGCCAATCAGCTGAAATCGTGGAGACAATGAGTAACCATTTTTTTGAAACGGGTATCTTCGGAACACTATAACTCATAGATTCTATAACTCATGATTTATTGTTTCTTCTAATTTTAATAGTTGATCAACAATAAGCCATACAAAAGATCTAAGACCTTATTTTAGGAAGGACCTATGAAAACGGTCTTTTATTAGTTTTATGTAAGTATGTATAATCAAACACTAATGGAACCACCATTATCTTTTAGTTTATTATATTAAGACATGCTGATATCAAAGGTAACGAAGAGGCAGATGAACTTGCAAAGGTAGTCTAAAGTATACTATTTATGGATCCAGAACCGGCCATAGGTCTACCGAGCGTTTTCATAGGTACTTCCTAAAATTAGGTCTTAGATCTTTTGACTATTGACTACATGACTTATTGTTGATCAACTTTGAAAATTAGAAGAATTATATATATATAAAGTTCAAGATTGTATGCTTAAAAAACAAGGCCTCACACGGGAGAACCCCTTTATGCTATTACCATCCATGGTTTGAATTAAAACGATAAATAATAGATATAAACCGACGACTTATTCATAAAATATATTAAATTTATTTTGATAATTATACAGTATTTTTTTTTTACATTAAATCTTATAACTTATTTTTACTTTTTTATAATATATTTGAACCGTCAGGTACAAACTAAATCGTTTAAAGTAATAAAATTAGACTTAAAACTTAAGAACTTATAAATTTCTCTTTACCTCTCTGTACCTCTGAAAAGAATTTTAAATCACAAAATGTAAAGTTTTGGAAATAGCAATTTAAAATTTTCTTCATTTGTCGTTAATATAATAATATATATTAATATCACTTAAAGTGCTTATCTTCTTACAACTACCGATGCATAACTTTAAAAAAATCATCTAAAAGAGGAACTAAGATTATTTACTTCCACCTAAGATTAAATATTTTCACAGAAAAAAACGATTTTATCTAAATTTGCACTTGAAATGTTATTGCTTTATTATGAGGTACAGATTTAGATATTTGATTTAAGACTACTTTTCGATTTTACAGTACATGGACTGCATATAGGTATAGGGAATTACAGAAATTTTGGAAGCCAGAAATGATGACGTCATACAGTGTGAGCGGGAAACGTCGAGTCTGCCGATATTTAACAATTTTGTCGATCGTACTTAAACACATGGTGCACAACCGCAACTGATGATCTCAGTTGGTGTCAATGCTCATTTCATGTAATCGAGAAACATCATGTAGAATGGACACTATATGACATCATTATCATTGCTTCTAAGAGTAACCATCACGGTATTTGAGTAATCCATGTATTGTATGATCAAAAACACTACCACTCTAAAAATTTAGATTCTATGCAAATTGTAATAATTTTAGAGAAAAAAAAAACGTAGAATGAAATATTCTCATACGGTTGTTTTGTAATGGAAGCTGCAAAAGTTACGCGTACTTATAAGTCGTACATTTGTTATGCTTATAGGTTCTCTAATAATAAGGGCAAAATTATTTTCACTATATAGAAATGTACATAAATTTTTCATAACAAAAGATAGAAAAGTAAATTGAAATGATAAATAGATGATAATTTTTAAAAAGTACGACATATAACTTTATGTCACTCTTCTGTAAGTTCTGTATAAATGCTATTTGTAAATACTTCATCCTCTACGTTTTTTATTTACCACCGCAGAATTATTAAAATCAGAGTGGTAGCCCAAATTTAAAAACTAAATTAAATTATATAATATAAACTTCAAAATTATTCGCAAAATGCATTTTTTTCAACATGTATTTGCAGAAATGATTAATTATCGCTTCGTAAGATATAATATTTATGATTTCAGATTAACTGGAAAGTCTAATTCAAGTAACCAAAGCTATCACTTGAATTAAATCACAATTGTTACATAAAATTATAATCTGCGGATATTAATTAATTAAATTTATTTATTAAATGGTACTTCATTAATCACAGCCTAAGTTAATATGATTTGAACATTAAAAATTGCAGTTAAATGTTAAAAATATTACTAATAGAAAAGGGAAAATGTAAAATGTTTATTTTGAATATGAATTTTCGATGAAATTTATAAATCTTAGAATAATTTTTCGAGGAAAAATCCAGTAATTGTCTTTACTTTTAACTACGTAATAATATTTTAGTTAAATTTAACTAAAGAGGTATGCGTTAAAATAAAGACTTTAATTACAATGTTTAAAAATAGATTGAAGAAAAAAAAAATTTTTGTGTAGAGTTAAAAATACACATATTATTGGATATTGACAAAAATTACGATAAGAACATTAAAAAAATATTTTATAAGTATACGTCTTAAAACCCATCAATCATACATCTTATTTGTTTATGATTGCACTAAAAGTTACATTTAATAAAGGAAATCACAAAATCGGTTAGTTGAAAAATTACAATAGCTTCCAAAATAAATAGCTAGTTCGTTAAAAACATTTTTATTTAAATTCATCTAAAATAAATAAAGAATAGAAATGTTTATAATTACAAATATTTTAGAATATAGGCTAATCTGATTTTTTTAAATAGAAAATATATCTTTTTAGCTACGTTTGTATTTTCTAATTTAATTTAATAAAAACAGCCAATTGCACAATTGCATCCAGTTAGTTTAATTAACCACTTAAATAAACGAGCAAATATTTGGTTATACTATTTTAAAATTGACCTAAGTTTATCTGAAGAATACTCAATTCATAAAGGTACTACTGACATAATGTATATATAACTAGAGGTAAAAAACTACAATTTTTGTTATCTCAACTTTTTAAAATGGCCAAATAACCTATTATGTATAAAACATCGTTATCGGATTAAACAGAACTTGACAGAATAAAATAGAACAAATCAAACCAGAACATGAAAAAAGAGGTTTTTAATTTTTTTTTTCATAGGGTATTTGACAACGTTAAAAATATAGTACAAATTGTTGTAATTCTATCATGTATTAGCGAAAAAAAAGATATTTTAATTTATTTCCCATCAAATTAAGTATACTTTTTACCAATTTCAAGAAAAAAGAGGTCAATTTTTTCAACGGAAATGACTTGTGATTGGTTGCAACTCCGATGGCGTCATATGCAAGTAAACGCACTTTCTTTGATTCATTGTTGTTTGCGCTTTATATTTTCTGGGTGTTATATTCCATTTTTGAATTATTGTTGATTTGGTTTTTTGGTATTCTGTTATAAAACGTTATAATAAGTGTGAGATTAATCATTTTGAACCATAAAATGGAGTCAAATTTTATGCGAGCAGATAACAGCAACTAATAATCGAAAATAGAGAAGAGTTAGAAAGAGAATTACTTATTTACAATCGTTCGTGGGCTCATTCAGGAGTTTTGTAAAATTTAATTTTAGGTTATGCTGACAAAAACTTTGAAATAACTTGAAAAAATTTTGAAATAAATATTTTTTGGTATTTATTGGAACAAAAACAAACAATTTATGTGAAGTTTTTGTTAACGTATTTGTACTTTGAGGGACTACATCATTTGAACCAGAGAAGATTTGTACACCATTCTATCAAATAAAATTGAAGAAAAAGGACAAATTCACATTAGCTGAATAAGGTTTACATGTTTACTTGCAAATGACGTCATACGTCACCGCCATTATAGAAAGAACGTTTTTGGCGCGGTTTTGGTATTTTAAACTGTAACATCGATTTTTATTGATAATACTGTAGATTTCCCTGAAATATCAGTGTATTGTGTTTATAATGTAATATATAATAATTTCAAAGAATTTTCCAAAATTTGTCAAACATCCTATATATTGGCGAGAAAAAAAAATACAGTAAGTATTTGTTTTAAAATTTTGGGGAAATGAAGAAATACATCCTTGAACATTAATAACAAATATTTTTTTACTGCAATTTCGGGATTCTTTGCCAGATTTTATAGCAGAACAAAAATTGTATACTTGCAAAATTGGTATTAAATTATTTCGGAAACTGTTAAGTTCAAAATTCCAATGGTATCCAAATAATTTTTCCTTGCAATTTTTACACAAAAAAAAAATGTTATGCTCTGTGAAGTTCTGTTCTGTCATACAACAATAAAATATGAACGTTTCCTTAAGTTAATAACTAAATCAAAAAAATCTGACCAATCTTCGTAAATAAATAGCCAAATACACTATATTTTACTTAAAAGAATACTGCTTTTATATAAACAAATAAACGTTTTAATAATATATTAAAAATTCACAACCAAAAGACATAAAACAAACTATATTTAAAGTAAATAACTTTGGCTACTTTTAAAATTATTAAAAATTTTCAAGTGTAAAATTAAGAGGAGGTAAACTTGAAAATGAATGAATTGAAAGGTGGTTTTAAGAAGATATCCAAAATAAAAAAAGTTCTACATTGTTTAGGTTTTTTAACTAAACGGCGCCACTTAAACGCATGGCTAGTTGTTTAATTAAGTGGTAAATCAAACTAATTAACTGAACAAAATATGATCAAGTTGGTGATTAAATCATTTTTTTAGTTCAATTTTTTTCAAATTTTAGAACAATATTCTCTCAGAATCGCTAATTTCTTTTTTAAGTATGTTTTTTATTTATGATAACGAGCTGATAAAAAATTGGGAAAGAATTTTCTTAAAAAGCATGATTTAACTCCAACCTAAACACAACTTGGTTTAAACCAGTGTATCTAACGTAATTAAAATATCTAATATAAATAGCTACCTATTTTTAAAATAATTTAATAATTATAATATAGTAACGTTATTGATGAAATCGTACCTTTTTTGTTTTCTGATTTGCTCGTTTTTTAATATTTCTATGATCTTTAAGATATCTTTTTGTTTGAATTTTTATCAAATAAATAAAACACCTACCATTTGATTTATACATACCGATATAAAATTCGGAATGCTTTGATGGAAATTATATGTGGTAGCTTAAAAATCCAAACTCAATTAAAATTTTTGGTATATTTTAAATGTTACTTTCGTTACTTCATTAACATTTAAATGGACGTTTTCGGTTGGTAATAATCCTGAAAAGAAATAAAAAAAAAAACTTAATTTATTTTTATTTATTTAAATGACTGCACCAACGTACGATGAAATCATTGAATCTATATTTTCGGCAGGCGATTCATAATTTTGAATTGGTGATAAATTTGTAACTTCAAATGCATCTACGGTTGTGTCACCAACTTTGGTATCCTTCAATTTTGTTATTTTAACCACATTATTGTTGGCCTGAAAATAAAAAAAAAATTGACATGATGTGTATATTTTCAAATAAATAACTTTACCGGATCGAAAAAAATACATAATTATGTATTTAACTATTATGGTTTTAAGGATTATAAAATATTACGTTATAATTTATAAAAACTATATCAACAAAAATGACATTGTTGCAACTTACATATTACACATTTATATTGTTATTTGCAATCGATGGAAGAAGCAGTGATAAACTGCAAAATGTTGGGAAAAATATTTAAAAAAAACAGTATTCATGAATCCTCGGAACCATAATAATTAAAGACAAACTTATGATCGGAATTATTAATACATGTATCAATCATAATAACAGGCAAAAATACGTAATGTAAATGACGGTAAAAATAAAAAACAAAGATTTTAAAGCCATACGATTGAGTGAAATACATTCATTACCTCGAATTTGAACTTGCTCATTGTTGTTATGTCTTCAACTATCATTTTGAATTCATTAAATTACCAATTTTTACTATTTGTCAATTGTGTAAATGTTGGGCTATGAATATTTCACGGGAAGTTACTAGTTTTAACATAATAATAATAGGCAAACGTATGTTATGCATGTATGCATATGTACGTTAGTCGGCATAGCCAGAGAACGTATGAGTGAAAACCAAAAGTATAAAATCATTGTCTCAATTTTGAACTAACTGTATATTGTAGTTTGTCTCAACTGTCATTTCAGTTTCAGTCAATAGCCAGTTTTTGCCATTTGCCAGTTGTGTTTTGGTTGACGGTGAATATTTCACGGGTAGTTACTAGTGTAACAATATTAAGCAATTGTAGAAAAGGAGTTCAGACAAGAGTCTAGCATTAGTCTTGTCTTTAACGGCTTTTACAAACATTAAAATTGTGAATTTAACAAAGTAAATATATGTAAAAACTGATTTGAGAAAATTAAATTCCATGTATTGCTAGTATTTAAATATAAGAACGTAACTTAAAAGTTAATGGCAAACAGAATGACAACAGAGAAAAATTTTAAAACTCCAATAATTCCAGGTTTTCCAGGATATTTTATATATTTTTCTATGGCTTGAAAATTCTATTTATATGCTCCAGATATTTGAATATTTAAAGTTTTGATAGTTGTAACTTTTTACTTAATGTTTCAAATCACCATATTTGCGAGCATATTTTAAAATGCCTTATTGTCTTACTTTTGTAGAAAATTGCAAACCGATATCAACAATTTTGTTTTCCAAATTTGTATTTATTTTCATTCATTCAAAGTATACTAACAATTAAAGATATGCAAATACCGAATTGTAATTTTTTAAAAACACCACCTATTCTAGTGGGCACCCTTTTTTCGAAAATACAGTATAATCTCACTAATCCGGCACTTCGATCGATCGGCACGTCCAATAATCCGGCACCCTCAGCCCACGCCTCCCTCGCCCCTATACTTTTATTCCCTCTATGAAATGTTTTATTTTATTCATTACCTATGACTTTTTAACTAAAATCCAGTAATCCGAACATTCCAATAACCCGGCACCCTCCGATTTTTAATAATGCCGGATTAGTGAGATTACACTGTATATTTTCAACTGTTTTAAAAGAAATGTTTTCTTGTCACAGCAGTAACAAGTTTTTTGATAATAAAATATATATTCTCATAATTGAAAAAAATATAGCATATATACCATTCTTTAAATAAATTTACGTCATTTTCAAAATAAAAGCTCAATAATTCTTACCATTTGTAAAACGGCAGAAAAATACCGTGAAACTTCCTTTCCGCTCTGTTTCTCAACGATTTTTTGAAAATTAATAGTTGCTTTGTTTCCATTTATTGGAAAATTATCCAATATTTTATCTTCATATTCGTGAATATTGAAATAGTTGCGTTCTTCAGAGTTAGTCAGTTTTGGTGTAATATATTCCTTCCATTCTTTAACTCGGCCAAGCATTTCTAGCTTTTGTTGCTGAAAATCAAAAATGTTTTTTATAAATATTGAAAATCAAAATTGACATTATTACTTCTTGCTCCGTTTGGTCTTTAAATACTTTAACCACTTTATTTAGCACATCTCCTTCAGGTGAGTCATCCCAGTTGGCGAAAAGGTTGTTAATATGATCTTTGGTTGCGTTTACTTCTTCATTACAAATCGCAGAGTCGACCGAAAGTGAAGAGTTGTTTGCAGCGTCTACCTCAATAGTGGACTGTTCAAAAGAATCGACATCCGCGATCCCAGAATCCTGCGTCAACATCGCATTCTCCTGAGTATCTTCTATTACTTCAGTTTGCGAATTTGCTGAGTCTAACGGATCTAATCGAATGGCACAATCAAAACTCCCATTAACATCATCTCCAAATACTGAAAACATTAAAAAAAATATTTTTATGTTTCAGCTTTTAGAAAGTATAAAAGTGTAATGGCCAAAATAGAAACATTAATTTTAAATAACGTTTCACGACTACTTGATGCTTTAGCCTTAAAAATAGGAGTTTTAATTTAGTCTTTAGCCTACTGATGGCTGAATGGTCTAAATGACTGCTCTAAAACTGGTAGGCAGTGAGCTCGATTCCCGTATTGAGCAAATTTTTCATATTTCTCGATAACAAATTTTATTAACTTTCGAGGTTCCTTCGAGTCGCTAAAAGACCTTAGTAGTTATAAAGCGACGGTAAATAGCAACAAAAAGTCTTTGATATTACTTAAAAATATATAAACTAAAATAAAACCTTAATTCCAGAATCTATCTGTACATTTTGATTTTATGATATAAATTTGGAATAAATATTTCTTTAAATTCTTCTTATTTCAAACTTATTGCAAGGGATTGATGAACGACTGGATCGATTTTGATGAAAATTGGTACTTAGGAGTAACCCAATGTTCCCCACCAAGAGTTTACATGATTATACGTAAAAACGTATAATTACGTAAGAAAAATAAGGTTAATAGGTAATAACCATACATACGATTGAGAGATAACAACAAATTTACTTTATTTAAAAAAAATGTATTATTTCTAAAGGGGATCGTTTTTCATCTTTTGTGATCACTTGGTCATAAAATAGTGACGCACAGTCTTCAAGAGAATAATAATTATTGTATCTATCAAAATTAGTTTTACTTTTTTGTACGTTTTTTCAGTATTTATAGTTTAGAAAGTTAACGAAAAGTTAGTTCAGTTAGTAAATAAGTAGTTTATTGTTTTTCACTTTAATTCTTTATATATATAATTCCTCCGCATGTGTGTTTGTCACTGAACTCCTTCTAAACCGCTCGACCGATTCTGCTGAAAATTTCTGTGTGTATTTGAGAGTGATCCTGGATGGTTGAGATTTACAATTGGATCCTATAGATGAAAAGCGGGAAAAGAAAGAACAAAATTTGTTTGATCAACAATCTAATTTTCAAATTTAATAATCAAAAGGCAGTTAAGCACGAAACATTATTACCACTTATCTATATACCACACCTTTTTACTTAATACATATCTATCACGTTGATATAGAAAAATCTAACGACAGTACAATATGATTTTAATCCTATTTTAGGATGAGTACTGGTTTCAAGATTCCCTTATTCCAAATTTACTGTTTTAAAATTTTTGTGTCAGTCTGTTATGTCGTCTTTTAACTAGAGAACCGATAAACTGATTTTTATTAAATTTGATAATAAGATACAAGGTTCTACTCATTAAAGGCTATATATCCTTTAATAAAAAATTATTTAGGAAATTATAAGAGAAATCCCCAACGTAAAAGGAACGAAAACATGGAAGAAAAAAACATACTGTATATAGTTGTGTGGTGTATCATTGGAAAGATTTTAAAAACACTTTTCTTATACTTTTTCAATTTGAACTGATCATTTTTAATGATGCACTTACACTAATTAAACCAGGCAAACAAAAATGCAATGTCCAGGTAGACAACGCCAGCCGGATTCACTAGTGTTAAATAAATAATTGGCGAATAGTTATTTGTTATTTATGATAAATAAATTTTAGTTCTAATGCCTATTAGTTATAGTATCTAGTGTAAGCTTGCGTGTTAATAAATAAATATTAAACGTAAGTTTTAGATAAAAAGGGTTAATAACGTAAACATTATAATAAATATCCATAGAAATAAATAGCTACCTTATTTTTCTCTATGTTATAATTTTTTCACGGAATCTATAAAATATTATAGATTACATTACAATTCGTTGTTAAACTATACCATTGGAACATGGCTCTTCATTTTTTATGGTTATATAAAAGGCTTGAAAAACGTAAGACGTTATTTTAAAGAATGCATTATTTTTCATGCTCAATGTTTTTGGTTAATTTTTTTCATTATTATGAATTACCTTCTTCTTTTATGACGATGTTTTGTGGCTCAATCTTCAATGGCTCATTGGGTTTCTTTGGTTTCAACATTCGTGATCTTCGTTTTAGCTATTAAACATAGAATATAATATAGTTAAATATTGTTAACATAAAGCTTAAAATTTATACCTTTTCCTCCATAATGAGCTCGGCGGGCAGTTTGAAAGATTTTGTACTTTTCAGGAGTCGCTTTGGTAATAGAAAGAAATTATTAATTTTGCATCTCATAATAACTATTGAATTTGTTGAACTAAATGGATTTTCATTTAACTCATTCAATAATTCATCAAAATTTCCTTCCTCTGAGGTATCGTCTTCAAACGATTCTATTAACTTTTTTACTACGGATTTAGAATCTGGAATTTGCGAAGCTTTGCGTTTACATTTGTTCGTATGAAACGAAATTTCCTCATCGGATAATTTTTTTAAGGAGACAGAAAGCTCTTTTAGTTTACAACTGTGAGGAGTTGATGTTATTAGGTCATCTTGAAATGTAAAGTCAAGATCGTCGTCATCGGGTAAGCTTCGCGGTGTATCGAATACACTTGTTAATGGTGGAAAACACGGTTTTAAGAATTCTATAATTCGTAATCGGTCTTCGTCATTTCTCCAATTACACTTAAGTTTATTTCTTATTTCTAACAACAACATTACTTTACATATTAGCATTCTTTTTTCTTCGATTTGAGCAAAAAAGTCGCGACTTTGATCACTATAGTTTGTCGTTAAGAATCGGCGAAAAACTTCCGGAAGCGAATAAGGCTCATTTAATAGCGATAACAATATTTCACTACAAATTTGTCTGTTTTCTATTGTTACACTTGTAAAAATTGGTAGGGACGATTGGAGATCTTCTTCTTCAAGTTCACTTTCGATTAGCAATCGTTTTTGTATTGGAGCTGTTAGTTTCTTAAGTAGCGGTACTAAAATATCCATTATGTTAGTAGAACTTTGTTCTTGGTTTGCATTGATAACAGCATCAATAAGATCTGTGGTCGATTCAGGCGGAGGTTTTTCTTCACGTTTCTTCTTCTTTTGCGGTGGTTCTTCCGGTTGAACAGTTTCAACAGGTTGGATAACGTTGTTGTTTTCCTCAACCAGTGGTTCATTGGGATTTGGGTTTTCTTTGGATAATCGTTCCTCCAGCTCTTTTTCCCGTCTTAAAAAGAACAAATCATTATCATCTTTGATGACCTACTTTTTAAAATAATCAAATTTAAACTTTACACAAAGTCTAGCTACTTAAAAATTAGTTTTTCTAAGAATTCAGTAGATAAAGGAAAGTACTAATCAAAAATTAATCGACAGGATGATGCCATTACTTATTAACGTAATACTTACTGTATTGCATTGTAAGTTAACGATAATTGCAATCCTAAAACTTCCTTTTCCAAAAGTTTGATTTTCTTAGCATAAATCTGTACTGAATTTTGCAAAACCAAGCCAATTTCTGCGAAATTTAAGTGGATGATATCTTCTTCGGTGGTATGACTGACTCCGATTTCAGTCATATATTCTCGTAGTAACTACAACAGAATGGACAGCATTTTTAAACTTTGAACTTAAAAAAAGGCGAAAAACTATGTATATATTTATACCTTATCTAAATTAATTTTCCAATTTTTCTCCAAATTCGAGGTATTGGAGATTAGAAGCTGAAACAGTTGTTGTTGCCTTACAGATCCACTGCTGCTGGTGCTGCTGGTACTCTGCCGATTTTCCCGATCCATTTTTCCAACTAGAAATAATAATTATTTGAAAAAATCAGATCAACCAACATGCTTAAATTCAAATTCAACTGTTTTTGTATTCTTGCTATTTTGTTTTTGTTTGTTTACATGAATTAACCTCAAAATCAACGTTTTGACTTCAACTTAGTCATTGTAAATTGATATAAATTTAATTGTTACACTTACTATTACATTATTTCACATATCTTCAAATAATTAAATGAACTTTTTATAGTAATTGAATATTAAAAATCGAATCAAATCACATATTTTAAGCATAGCGTCTAATGAGGTTACATTTTAATGGCCGATTAACAGTGCTTGGATTGGCTGTACTCCATTTTAGAATGCAATGTTGAAAATGTTTTAGAAAGTTATTTTACAATTTCTATACATGCATTTGGTTGTTTTGATGACTTTTTTTAATATTTTTAAAAAATCAAATTTTCAAATTTAATTTTTATAATCCTAACGGCCAAATTGTTGTATAAGTACATCATTTAGTTAAAACTGAGTCTGATTTGAACTATTAATCAAAAATACATATTACATAATAATTTTGAGCCTAAATATTTATGAATCATACGAATTATTACAATATAACTCTTTAAATAGCTTGCATTAATAATATGAAAAATCAGATTTATTAATAGCCTAACCTGTTAAGGAAGTAAATACCTAGTATTAGTAATAAAATTATAAATTTTTAGTATTAACGACTTGACAAGATTTTAAATTATTTTCTAAATATATTATTCTTTTTGATAATCAACTAGTAATTCTTTATAAGTTCGCCATAAAATTTTGGACTTCCGATTAGGGCTGTCGTACTTCGTTGTTTTACAATTTGAATCCCAGTTTGAAAGCCTTTTCTGGCAACTAAAGGGATTATGAAGAACCATTATAATAATAATATATAAAAATCCGTAGATCAAGAAACTAATATTTTGTCCGTTTTTGTATTGTCAACCAACAAAAAAATGCCTAATGAAGAACCCGATGAAGATTTACAGTACTAGCCCAAAAAAAAAAAACGCAATCGGTTTCGGCGTCAAAAACAATTAACAAACTTTAAGTACGAATTGCGAGTTGATAAGCGAATAGCGGAAATTATCATTATTGAAAACTGACAAGTAGGTGAGGCTTAAAAAACATGGCTACGTATTGTGTGCAAACAAAGACTTGCCCAAAGGTTTACATTAACTTTGTGTTAATATTTTAGTTTATTTTTATTTTCTTTAAATGAAATTTTCTACTGAGTTGATTTGAATTCTGCTCAGAAAAATGTTTTAAATGCAGAACAAATTCTTAAAGCTTAACATTTATTTAATTAAATGTGGTAAAATAATGAAAATATAAGCAATAATGTTGTGAGTTTTACAGGGTTTTGTTTACAATGATCTCATATGAAAAAACCTCACGAAATTCAAAGACCAATATCGAAAGTAGTAAATATTTTTTTGTTCCTTTCTGGACAATTATTTGACGTAAACAAAATTGCTATTAGACTTGGATATAGCGAGAATACTTATTTTAAGATTTTGAAGTGATTTACTATCATAACCATTCATAGCACATTAAATTCAACTTTTTTTATACATGTTAATTTTTTAACTTCCATTTCAATTAAAAAAATTGTATTTGCTTTTAAATTTAATATTAGTTAACTACTTGATCTAATTGTATAAAAGAGTGCAGATGAAAATATAAATTTAATTAGTATTCTTTTTATAAATTGAAAATTTACTAAGTGTTGACGTCCGGTTGCAAAAACTATATAAAATATTTTCAAATAATTTTATTCTAAAGCTAAACAAAGTTATTCGGAGTAAATAAAAGACATTTATCTAAAACTAAATAAATTGATGCTACAAAATTGTTACCGCCACCTAGTGAATTTAAAAAAAACATTACAGAATCTATTTGAAGGAGAAGTCGTGAGCCCAGCTGTGATAATAAACGCGGGAAAATACAAATTCAAGAGAGGCATAGTTTTAAATCTTATAAAAATATTGATACACATTTTCAATTCTCAGCTGTTTTATAATTAATTGAATCTTAATTGCGTTATTATTTATCAATACATTTATAAAGTTGCAGTTTTGTTGTTGCAGTGAAATAAAAAAGAATTAAATATACCTATTGAAATAGAATAAAATATAGGGAAGCGTATAGAAGTCAATGGTAAAAAATATGCAATTGGTGTGGAGCGTTTCGTAGCATGTCTGATCACGGGTTATATTTATGTCTTCGTCCTTTTTTGTTACAAGCACATCAGTTTTACTATCACTTATTTTTCTATCAACCTTGTTAGAATGCAATTTATTGTTAAAAATGTTTCAAAAAGTTAATTATCTACCGTACCTACTTTCGTTGCACCAAAATAAAAATGTAGAGATTTAAAATTGGAGATAGGTACAATAAGTAGGTTTTAAAAATCTAAGTTATTATTTGGGTTATTATCTAAGTTATTATTATTACCTCTTATTCTCTGTTTTGATTTTAATTCAATTCACGAATAAATCGATCATAATTAAAATTTAGCAGCAGAATTGAATTAACAGCAAAATCGCGAACAAATTTGGGAATTGAATTAAAGACAAAATACAGAATGAGACGTTGCCAGATAGTGAATTGATGTAAAAGCTTTAGCTATAGCATTTATACAGAATAATTTTATCAAAAACTGTTTTTATTAACACGAAATTATTAAATTCTGCCAGGTTACATTACAATTGCATATTTTGAATAGATTTGAACATTGATTTGAATAGATTGAATAGATTTTGACCTTTTTTGAATTTAAACACCCAAAATGGTTAATTTTATTGAAAAAATGCCAGAATACTCCATTACAATCATATTATAATATTGATTATAATATTGATAGCGAGTACTATTTAAATAAGGTATTAGCATCTGTAAAAAAAACGTTCTTACAAATTGGTGCTATTTTACTTTTTGCACAGTTAGAGAGGCGGGTAGGTTGTTAACACACGATATAAAATATCATTAAACTAAATAATTTTAAATATCTTACTTTGTAATGGATTACATTTTCGGCAACAATTTTCTGGAACTTAGATCCG
The DNA here is from genome assembly GCA_958496175.1 of Sisyra terminalis. Classification (NCBI taxonomy): domain Eukaryota; kingdom Metazoa; phylum Arthropoda; class Insecta; order Neuroptera; family Sisyridae; genus Sisyra; species Sisyra terminalis. Next base: position 33,083,785 of record OY292277.1, on the reverse strand, counting down.
AATAATAATCAATATTAAAAGCAAATAAAAATCATTCACAATATCATAAATTGGTGTTGAAAAAACTAAATTTTAACATATAAATAAATGCTTATTTCATTCTTACAAATAAAATGTTTTTTTCTTTCTGATTAGGCGTTTTTGTTTATCTATTCATATTTTATGGAATAAAACGTTAAAATGGTATAAATGAAATAATTCGAAAATATATCTTTATACATAAACGCACACATTTCATTCTTTGATAAGATTGCAAAACGTAAATGTTGTGTCACTTATAAGACAATTTTTTCCACAAATATCTTAAGAAAATATAAGCATATTTACTAATTCGAACAAATATAAATGTAAACTATATCGGTTGTGTTAGCTTTTCTAATCAATATTATAATGAATTCCAAATGAAGAGAATAATTTGAGATAATTTTCATAGTTAAATCTCAAGCGCAAAACTAGAACTGAAGTGTGAGGAACAAAAATATAAATATTTTTTTATCTTTAATAGTTAATTGAATTTTTATTTTCAAAATTGAAAGGATGTTGTACATTTATCAATGATTCATCAGTTTTATATTTAAATAATGTACATTATTATTTAAATATTTTAAATTTGTGTTTATTGATATAGTGTCCTGTTACAAATACAACTTGGAAACTAAGGTTTTTGAAATCGCGTTTTTTGAATAATTTTAGCAATAGATTCTTAGAGAAGTGAATGATAATTAAATCAATAAATACATGTGCCAGAAAAGAACAAATATCATAATCGTAAGAAGTTGACTTGAGCCACAGAAAGGCATTTTTTGAAAATGAAATCATTTGATATCATTATCAACTACGGATTTGGTAAATACACCTGATGACTTATGAGAAGAAATTTCTTAATACGACGGTCATATTTGATCTTTTTTGTCACAAGCTAATTGTTTTTTTTTATCATTCCCTTTTCTATCAACCTATTGTTAAACTAATTCAAAAAAAGGATTACATGTCTGTTTCCATTTAAAGAAACATAGTAGAAAATGCAACGTTACCAGATATTGACCGACCTAAAACGGATATAAACTAAATTTACTAGGTATAGCTTTTGGGAAGCATTCAATATATGATACCTGTTATTTTTATGTTTTGGAATATTCCATAGAAATTTTTACAAACGCCCTTGAAAGCAGTTCTTAAATCCTTTTCAAGGATGAATAAAGTATAACAACTGATGTTTCAAATTATATTTTTTTTCACTAACTTTGAACAGTTTTACTGTAAACAATATATAAAATATATTGTGGTTTAGTTTGTGCAATATAACTTACAAAAGTAAACTAAAAATTTGGAAAATAGCTCAAACAAAATATATTTCTGATGTATCGCCCCATATACGTATTTCGATTGCCAAGCAATTCACTTCAGTGGTTATCAAGTAGTATTGGATTTCTCCATAACTGCTATGGCATGTTGATGACCACTGAAGAATATTGCTTAATAATCGAAATACGTATCCGGAACAATATATTAAAAATACATTTATTTCGAGTTTTTCTTCAAATTTATGTGTATAGTTTACTTAAATAAGACCACAATATACTTTATATACTGTTTAAACTGGTACTTATCTAGATTGGTTTCAAATAATTGTATAAAATATACAAAACAACAATAAATTAATGAACAAATTCTAATAAGGCAATGAAATTCGCACATTGCTGATATAATAACAATTCTATTAGTAAATAGTGACAGAAAAAGTAAATATGTTGTACAAGTAAAAATAATTTTGATTCTCTCTCGTAAACGTTAATTTAATTCGTAAGTTTTACGAAATTTAAAATAGCAACAATGACAAAATTTCGTTCTTAATTAAACATAAATAAAATTTTATCAATATCATTGTTGTTATTAACATTTTCGTGACTATTAAAAGCTAAAGCAACTCTGTTAAAAATTAATTTCAGATTTAAGATTTAAGGAAATTTATTAGAAAAGGAGTAAATTATCTCATTCTTGAGGGCACGGGGTATAGAATTGATATTAAATCTGTTGTCAACTTTTAATACATTATCCTCAGATCCCATATAAATATTGATATAGTAATTTTTTTCAATTTTTTTGGATGAATTTAATTTGTTGTTTTTCAATTTCGCTACGTTTCGTCACGTATCGTGACTTCCTCAGGCATCTAATATGTAAATATTATATTATAAACGTCTAAAAGATACTACAATATACTATTTATATCTTGAAATAATAAATAATAATTACCACAAATGTCATTTCTACTATAATTGCACCAAAGTTGAAATAATTATATGAATAAACATTAGAGTCAGTCTGCCCACCTGTGTATGGTTACAGGTTATTATCGTTACTACTAAGAATCGCTATAGCCAAAATTACATTATGTTTAGTATACTATTAACTTCCTTTTTACGTTGATTACATTGAAAGTTTTATTATATACATATTTTTATCAATAACATTTTAAATTTCAGAACTGCCATAGAAAATTTGAATAACATTTACTCGAATTTGTTGTGTAAGTTTAAATTACACTCCAACCAATGTAAAAAGTAAGTTAATAATAGGTATAGTTATACTATTAATATTAGTTATACTAAAATATAGTGTAATTTTGACTATAGCGATTATTAGTAGTAACGATAGTAACCTGTCACCAAACACAGGTGGGCAGCCTAACTCTAATATTTATTAATTTAATTGTTGAACTTTTGTTACAATTGTAATAGAATTGACATTTGTGTTAATTTTTATTTACTATTTCAAAGTATAAAGTGTACTGTCTTTTATATGTTTATGTATGCTTATAATGTTTATTTTTGATCAACTTTAAATTTCCACACTACGGAACCCTTTATCGTGCGTGGTAGTTATTATTCGCGATTAGCTAATTTTTTCTTCAGTATTTTAATTATTCGTTCATAATATCATAATTGAGCCCTATTTCTTTTTTTTTGATATGGTTTTTTATTGGTGTGAACTTATTTGACCTGAGTCTTTTGTTTTCCTTTTGGAATTCATGACCAAATATCTCTTAAAGAAACAGATCTATGAGAAATATGAGTTTAAATTATTTAATAATTAATGTTTAAGTATAAATAAGGAGTAATTAAAATTTTACAGCGACAAAAAGTTTATTGATCCTAAGCGGTAGGTAAGTGATAGAAGAGAATTTTAAAAGTGCAAAGAGTAAACTGAAATCTATTGAAAGAGTAAAACAAATCGCATGTCAGGGTTATTGAAAATGTAGCGAGTTGGATGATTTCCGTGCAATTTCTTGGTTAGTGTCGAGGTCAATCTACTCCACCCATTTGCTATAAGTTGAACGAAACCAAACGAAACTCCCGAACCGCTCATTTATCCCTTCTATCCCACATGTATCCCAGCGACAGCTGCCATTGCATTGGTGGAGCGCGCATGCCCACTACCCATCCCCGGTCTATCGAGATTTGTCCCATTTATTAATTCGTAATATCTGAAGAAGAGACGGAGACGCAGCAGTTAAATACTCTTTCCATCATGTGTTTTGATCTTCATTAAACCTCACTTCATATCAACTTTTTGTCCACGTTTACCAATCAACTCTATATTGCCGTGAAATCAATTGATATAAAATGGGTTTGGGCGGTTGTTATGGTGTTATTAAGTTCCTTGTGGTGCTTGTCAACTTCATCTTTTGGGTGAGTCTCGTTAATAAAACGTCAAATATTTGTTTCCCACTTCCTCGTTCCGTTCCCGTTCCTGTAATCACTTCTTGTACTTACAAAATTATTCGATTTACTCATCAACATTTCTCATGCTTGTTATTTTGTAATGTGTGTTTCCACTGGTGTTAGTCATTAGTTATTATGCATATGTGCATAATCAGGAAGTCATTCTTATGCAGTAGGAATAATAAAAATATTCCAGCTACACTTACCATTTTATCGTATTTATTTAAATATTATAACCAGTATTTTATTTTTGTAGCTCTAACTTGCCAGAAACTGGATTTATTTTTTATTTTACAAAAACAATTTTATAAATCTTTGCACGTCCCACAGTTTGTTTTATTTTTACCCCGGGTCGTGTGGGGAGGCTAATTTGAATTTCAAGTATAATTTAAAATTTAAACAAATTCCAATATGAAAACATGTTGTATTGTCTCATTTTACCAGCAAATACTTCTATTGTATTTTTTTAAAAATCCCATCCTTATCTGACGAAGAACCTATTTCAATTTATTACTAGAAATTAATAGATAGTAACATATTTAATTGATACAAAAATTGATCATTAAAATTGAAGATTGTTTGTATAAACATTTTCTCCAGATACTTACTTATCAAAACTAAAAAAAGAAATAAAATGGAAATAAATTCAACATTATAACTACCATGAAACTAATCACATAAATCAATCTCGGAATTTCAGTTCGTAAAACCTCGACAGCTACTTTTCAACATTTATTATTGATACATTATCCATTATCAATTACCAGCAATTGATTTTAAAGTAAATTTTAAAACGGGAGTCAAATTCCACAAAAAAATATCTTCACATCTAAGAACTTTATTTTGGGCCATATTGGCCCCATATGTGGTTTATTATTACCATGGGTTGTTTAGAGTTTAGACTAATAAGAATAGAAAGTTAAATCAATACCTAGTCAGGCATCTGAAAAATTCAATCTTAAAATGTATTTTTTTTTCATTAAAGCCGATTTTTTGTTACTAATAGAGAAAAAAACAGTTAACTACTTAATTATTGATGGCTTGACTGATGTAATGGAAAAAAATGCTATAGTACGTAGACAAACGACAAAAATCGATTGAGTTCATTTTCATTCGTTATTTCTGTTATAAAAGGGAGAAAGTATAGAAAGGAAATTATGATTCATAGAGTGCAAAATGGAGGGTGGAAGCTATTTCTTGGAAATGCTATTCATATTATTTGTATTTTGTGAATTATCTGATGAATTTAATATTACTGGATGGTCTCTGAAGACCGTTGCTTGGCAATCAAACTACGTATCTAAGGTAATGGTTCCCAAAGTCGACTGGGTTCTGACCTATCTAACTAAAATTTTCAATCTTGGGATCCGCCTCTTAGCTGTCCTTGAGAAAAGAGAGCATAAATATTGGTAATGCTATTGTAAATATCAAATTTATCTCTTTCTATTTTGTTTTATTCATGTCTTTTTTTATGTTATTTACCGTCGCTATATAACTTCTAAGGTCTTTAACGACTTTAGAGAAATATCGAAAATTTGCACGACAGGAGGATTGAACCCAACACCTACTAGTTTTGGAGCGGTTACCTAGACTACTCGGTCACCAGTAAGCTTAATCTTGCCATATGCAGGGGCGACTCGCCCATTAGGGCGTATTCAATATTCGCTCGCGACCCATTGTTTGGGGAATACTGATCTAAGGCAATACGTCAAAAAATGTTTTTAAAAGTTTTTTCAATATTGATGTTAATAGTTTAATTTTAGTTAGTTATGCATATTGCAAATTTTTTGGTTGCATCATGTTTTTACTTATAGTAAAACAGCGGTCGCTAAACTTGCTGATTTCACGGACCACTAAACCACATTTTCACTCCCGTGAAAATTTTAATAATAATTTTAATTTTGATAATGTTAAAATTGCTTTATTGCAATGTTTTAAGTTAAGCGGGTTCTTCAGTATGACGACTTATTTTTTGAACATTTTTTGGGATATTTTTATGAGGTTCAACGAAAAGATAAAACTTTGAACTATTTGTCATGTATTTATACTTATTTTATATACATATTTTATGTATATATAAATAAACATGAATTGAACTAAAATCATTCAAAATATAGAAAATTTGATTTTTGACTGACTTATATAGAACACTTTGTAATTTCACGGTTATTCGGAATTTTTTTATGATTTTAATTTAAATTGAAAATCAGTCAGTCAAACCGTTCTTGAAATATGTTGGAGGAAAGTTTGAAAAACATAGTTTTGAGAAAAACGTGTTTAAAGTTTCAAGTATGGTTAAAATTATAGTGACTTCTGTAGCTTTTTAACGGTTGTATATTTAAAACGATTTCAAATTTTAAAAATATCATTACTGTACTATCAAATTCTAAATATGTAAAGAAGCAATTGGTACAAAAAAAATATTCCATCGCATGGAGAACCCCTTTATTTTATAATTATAAAGTATATTAAATATTGTTAATAGTGACTAAACATTAAAGCATTGGTTCTTAACCTAGGTTTGATCAAACCCCTAGGGCTCGGTGAGTCAGTCTCGCGGGTTCGGCAGAGGTGAAGACACATACTCAACTCATGTTACCTATGTAAACCTATGTATAAATGTATACCTATGTTTTGAATTTTAAAAAATCATATTTTATTTTTCCAATTAAGAAGGGTACGGTGGATGAGCATATGAAACTGGTGGGGGTCAGTACTTCCAACAAGGTTAAGAACCACTGCATTGAAGTCTCATTACATTTTTTTTATAGCGATACAAATGTTCCTAATATTATTAAATGTGAATAGTGTCAATACTTTTATAGTTCGCGAATGTCTCTTCCATTGCACCTAGAGTCCAAGGCGTATACTTTTACTGAGGCAAATTGGATTTCAGGTTGTTAGTCATTAAGACTTTCAAATTAGGCTTTTTCTTTAATTTAGTTACTCTAGGGATAATGAAAATTCGTAAGTTGAGAAATATTGAAAATCTTTTCGGTACGAGGCTTTTTTTTAGAGACTAGAATATCTATAAAATTGAACAAAAAAAACTTTATTCAAAATGTGATGTAAAAAAAGTTTTCTTTGTTTCATCCAAATACATATGGATCATTGATACTTGAGGGAAAAATATCCTAAAATATAACATGAAACGATAATAATATGTAATTTTATAATATATAACATTTGCCTAATGATGTTGCCAGTAAATAGCTCATTATGTAGATTGTTTGAGCGTTATGCTCAAATATTTCAATTACTAAAGTATTTTTATAAAAATAGATATAAAACTATCACTTAATAGAAAATGATAGATTTTGTCCAAATTTAACTAAATTCGTTTTAGTTCATTGTATCCCGTTTGTTCTATCTTTTTAATTTTCTCAAGATAATCTTATAGAATTATCCAAAAAATGAATTTTTAGACAAAAAAAATCTTCAAAAATTGTTTTGTCTTAATTCTAATGGCTTACGTTTATTTAATTATCGAACACATTCAAATAACTTGGTAATAAAAAAACTTACTAACTGTGCCAAATGGTTTAAATAAAGAATTGTTTACAAATACGTTAATGAAAATTTATTTAAAAAATTATAAGAAGCACGATTTCATCAAATAATTCAAAGAAAACGGTTTTCTTGAAATCCTCTTCAACTCATTAAATATAAATGATAATAATAAAATATGTCATTAAATTCTTTCTAAGCAGGAAAAATTAAATGATGACAAATTGTTGAAAAATTAATAATAGCCTCGTCCAATTTGTAGCAATTATTTTAAGCACATCCGTCGTTATTTTAAACGACAAATAATAGTTTTTTTTTTTTTTATAAACAGAAAATCTATTCTTAGGCGTTTTCAGATAGGTATTTTAATTGAGTGTGAGATTTTTGGTTTTCCGATTGAACGCAAATTATAAATAGATTAGTGTTAAATAAGTATGTTTGGAATTGAGGAAATTATTTAATAATGAATCTATAATTAGATACTAAGCACACCAAATTGCAGGAAAATTACTACACAATGTATTTATATGTATATGGATTGTGTACATATAATATTTTGCATAACTTTTTCTTGCCAAATATTTGATGAAATACCTTTTTTGGCATAATTTTAGGTGGCCAAGTTTTCTTATGATTTCATTTTGCCAAGAGGTAAATGTTGTTATCTGTTTTTTACTTTATTTTTAACTATATCGATAACCTTGTTTTTTAATTTCCTAATTAAAAATTTAAATTATATTTCACACAACGTGTTTGGGATTTTGCAACAATTTGCAAATTATATTTTTTGGAAGAATAAATTATTTAATAATTTATGTAATGTCTACATTTTAATTAAAGTAAAAAAGTATATATATTTTTTATGTTTACAAAAAAGGAAAGATTTTCAATTATTTTTAGTTACAGAAAAAATTAATCAAATAATTTTTAATATGGTGTACGTATACCGTGTACGTATATCGCATAGTATGTGCTGCTATGAATGTTGACTATTCACAAAAGCAGGTACGATTACAGAACAAGGTATTGGTTACAATTGCTTCTAGACCTCATTATTGAATCAAACAAAACTTGTCGTTTGTAATATTAAAAAATAGTCTAATAAATATGAATGACTAATATTAAAAAAACTAACCTTTACAAATGTAATTGGAAGTAGTAATAGCAGGGGTCAATTCTCTCTTTCTCTTTCTCTTTCTCTTCTTATTTGTTTCTTTCTATTGAGAGTGCAATATGGTCACTGAAATGAAATTACGAAAATATTCGTAAAAAATACGATTTGCCTAGGATTTTACAAGACTGTACAAATCACCATTATCTTGTAAAATCCTAGGCAAATCGTATTTTTTACGAATATTTTCGTAATTTCATTTCAGTGACCATATTGCACTCTCAATAGAAAGAAACAGATAAGCGGAGAAAGAGAAGAGAGAGAAAGAGAGAAGAGTACCACCTATGATTCACGATACCCTGATGTTCAGAGTCTTAGACGGTTAGCCAAAGGAAGGAATTGTTGTTGGGAAAGGTAACCGGGTTCCCCGACTTAAGCTGGCGACCGTTGCTTGGGAACCAACGAGACGAATTCACATGTTCACGTGTAATTTGCCAGATCTCAAACTCGCCATTTTTTGCAAATTGTAAGAACATAATCAAGAATAAAATTATTAGAAACTGATCTAGAGAGGTCTATCGTCCATGATCAAAATATAGCTTGATTTTTAAGAGTTCATGAATCCTGGAATTAAAGGTCGAAATTTTATGAAATTTTAAACCCAAAAAGGCGAGGAAAGAGAATAATTTCGCTAGGTTCTATATAAGTAATAGTAATAGAAACAACCCCACCACCTACTCTTCAGGCAATTTTAGCGTGTTCGTATAGTTTTATGGTTTTGGAAGTAAATATGCACCCTCGACTTCGGTCAAATTTTTAAATGATTTTTTTGTCCAAAACCGAAATTTTGATCGGACCTAAATGACAACTGATGACTGAGATTAATCTACCCACAGGGACGAACGAATTTTTAGGGCCACTAAGAACTATAAAGAAATATCAATGCAATTTTAAATACAAACTTTTTGGAAACAATTAAAGATATCTGTTGAGCATCCTTTTCGCTTACAGCAAATTTCGTACTATGTATAGTAATTTTGGTTAAAAAGGAATTCAATTTTTGGATTTCCCTTATTTCCTCGTCTTATTTTATTTTATTTTTACACTCAGTTGCTCCACTTTGGTTAACTTTTATAATTTTTACCTGTAATAAATATCAATGCTATAGTAATAGATTAAATAAAAAATATAATGATTTTTGTACCAACAGTATGATCAATTATCTTGATGAGTTATTTAAACGTTTTTTTAGATTTTCCTCGAATATTTTGTAAAAACTTTGCATACACACATAAAAATGAAATTAAGTAGGCAACTTAGCTGTAAGAATATGAAATTACTTCTCTTTAAGACAATTCCGTTAAAGTGCACCAGAAGTGAGCTAGGAATGAGGACTTTTTGTTCACTTCTTGCGCACTTTTGGGCTTCGCCTTAAAGGCTAAAAATGAAGTACTTATTTTTATTTTTTTCATACAAAAAAATGATAAACCGTTTTTTATTTGATTATTTATTTTAACTGCCGCCGGTTAGTGCTGGGTTGGAAAGTTTTGGATCCCTAAAATTCTAGGGCCCCTAAAATACGGCTTAGTCGGCATATAGATAAATCTGCTCCTTTATACACAGTACCCTAAAGTTTGCCTCCCTTTTATCAATTTTTGTAAAAAGGGATTTTTTTACCCTTTTTACATTTTTTTTTTACAATTTTTGGCCGAAGTTTACTTTAGGTCGATACAATATGGTAACGTTTCATTTTCTATTATGAGGTTAATCCAATTTGCGAATAAATGGACCAAAATGAATTTAGCCAAAAAAATATAAAAAAATAAATCGATTTCATATTGTACTGGTCTAAAGGAAATCTTTGTCGATTATATTGTTTTGAATGATTATTCGTTGTTTTGAATTCGTGGTTAAAATCACCAAGGAGTGAGATGGAAACAAAAACTGCATAAAGCTGGGATCAAAAAGGACTAATTAATAAGTAAAATAAAAAAAAAAACTAGAAACGTTGCGAAGGTTTTTGATGCAACTGATTTTTGCTACATGATTTAGTGCATACATTAACATCTACATTTTAACGATAAGAATTATATATACTGATTTTCGGCAATTATTGACCAAGAAAATAAACTCAGCAAGGTAATAAAAAAAGGCATGATTTGTTTTTTTGATTTCAAAATATGGTGAACCAACAATAATATAATCCATACTTGAATGTCTTGTAATAAATAAGGTTGCTAAAAACAATAGTTTATTTAACTTTTTTTAATTTACCTTCCCAAAAAAATAATTTATAAAATCTACCGGTACATAACGAACTAGGAAGTAATAATTAACTTTTACTGTAATTTTACAATATGTTAAATACATGATAAGGAAAAATTACCGCAATAAACAATAATAAAAAAAAATTAGTACATACCGATAAAAAACCGACTTTTGCCTTCAATTTTATTTCCCAGTTGGTTAAAAAAATTATGCAAACAACAAAATTATGTAATTTCACTTCAGAAAATGTATACTTTTCTAAGATTGAAATGATTCTATTATGAAAACTACACTGTTCTTTTGGTGCAATTGTAAATTTAACAGTCTACAGTTTTGAGTCTACACGATTGAAAAGATTAAATCTAACTGGCAAAATTAATCGATTTATGGTCTTAATGTCCATTAAAACTGAAAGAAATTGATTAAATTACTAATTGGTGTTAAGATGTATATTTTTGTATAAACAAAATTATTTCACTTCCTAAGAATTGCTCTAATACTGTGATTGAAAGAATGCATTTTTATTAAATAAATAAACTTATATACCTAATTTATCACTTCCTTAGAAATTAAAAAAAAACTATTTCTAATAATTTATGTTATTCCTAAATATTGCTTTTGAATAATAATATAAACATATAAACATTACGTGCAATGTTCATGTTGACGAATTTTTGATGATTCATGAAGATTATTCTTCGATGATGTTTCTTTTATCCGTTTTTATCGAACCACCTAATAAAATTCAATATCCGCTTCAATTATACGTAAATTTGAATTGGTAGCTATTCAAATTCTGTACTTAGAGCTGTTATGAATGCAATGCTTTTAGATATGCACTGTTTTACGACTTTTAATCTTAATAAAAAGTTCCTCATTAAAGTTGAAACTTTCAAATGAGAAGCTGTGTAGTAGCTGTAGCAATAAGCATGATCACCGGTAAATATTTCTGTAAGTATGGGGGGCACGTTCTTTCAAAATGGTTTTTTTTTAATGGACGAGCATAGAATTAAAAAAAGCTCGTGTTTATTTAACTATATTAAATTTGACAAAAATTGAAAACACTCTTGGGTCACATTGGCAATTTCATTAACTAAGTAAATCGTATTTTATTATATTATTATATTTTTTTTGTATACTTGAAATACAAGTAGTGTTTCTTTGTCAAATTCGCACTAAAACGGCATTACATCGTCCTTTTTCAATTGGTTATAAAATTAATCACTAATATCCTATAAATGCTTGTTAGGTATATAGTTGATCTAAAATGTAATGAAACAGAATTAATACTTTTTCTTCGGCATTTTCCTAGTAAGAGTTCGCTGTTTTTATCCTCCTCTGTTTTTCCAATGTCCCTCCTAGATCTTCTTTTGCTTTAGCTTGTCCGATGTATGTTTCTCATCGTAGATCAGATCTCTCTTTTCGTCTCTTTCCTGAAGATTCTCAGAAAAAAAATACTTACTTTACTTCCTAGAAGTTAATACCCAAATTTTATTATTGATTATCCAAAAGTACTTCATATTTTTGTATCGGTATAGAAATATTGAAGCAGATATTCTTTTAGAGAATGTTACGCTTTATAAAAAAAAAACATAATTTTATAAATTTTTGAATAAAATACCTAGAAGTTTGGTAAAACCATTGAATTATATTTGTTGGTAATTTGTTATTTTAACAACTTATTTGTCTACGATCTACTGATACTAGCGACTTCGTCTAAATACTAGGAATCTAGGGGGTATTCTGAGGTATAAAGTAGGAGTTTTTTTTTTTAATTTACAGAATAACAAATTTATAAACTCTTAAATCTAAAAAATCTGATATAACTAAGTTTTAAACAATTTAAACTACCAGAGCTTCATTATCTTTAAGTTAATTATATGTATTTTACTAAAAACCAATTTTTGTTCTCAATATTAAATGTAATATATTTACTGAAACCCGCGTCTTTGGGTGCAGTATATGAACTTACACTATATTGCAGGGGTGGGTATTCATGAGTATTTAATATTAAAATCTAAGAACAATCCGTTTAGGGAAAAAACTGTATGTCATTATGTTTTTTCCCATAGTACAACTAAGTTGCTTGTGACTTCCTCTATGTGATACATTATTACATAATATTTTAATGGAAATTTTTTGGATTTTTGAGATAATTTCCTGTCCCTTAAATATTTTATAATGTTTGAAGGATTTGAAGTATGTGTACAATGCATACAATGTATGCAATATATTTCGGTAGTTGCCATAAAACACCTTTAGATGTGTCCTATAATTTATAAATGGTCTTTCTGAAGAAAATGTTTCACTGCTCGCCTTGCGAGCTATGAGCCATGCTTTCCGTCTTTTGTTTTCAGCATTATATACGGGTGAGAATAAAAAATGAACTTAAGCGATATTTTGTCGTTAGCCTTTGAATCATAATATGATCTCAAAATTAATACAAGCTCCATATCATGGAGCATAAAATAATCATTGAAATAATAAATTATCGAAAATCAAAAGTAATCGAAAATAATTGGGTATATCAGTATTTAAAGTTTACTTAATTGAAAATTGATTTTGATAACTTTCTTGAGCCTAAATTTCCTTTCCATAAATGTGTTTTTTTTTGGAATTTCAGTACATTTGCATTAGTGGATTCAGAGATGCTTAGAGTCTTAAGCTACCCTCCCCTTTCTCAAAAGTATATGAGTCCCAATAGGATAGCGTAGTGGGTGCAAAGCCCCAAACGGCATATGAAAATGGGACGATATATTGACATTGATAATTTCTTGAAAGATTTTACTTTGAGAAAAACACGAAGAGAAAATTTTTATATAACTAAAGAAAAAGTTTAAATAATTTAAAGGTGTTTAAATTTTTACCAATTTTCTTTATTAATGATGAAAATACATTGGTAGCGGAGAATGTCCGGTTGGCCTCGGGCGGCGAAATCGAGTGCTATGCCATTGCTGAATCCTGTGAAAAATCTTAAATGTGTGTTTTTTATTGCATACCTTTATGAAACCTACTCTCAGCGGGGTCGAGCTCCTCCCACGCTAAAATTCTGGACCTGCTGCTATAGATTAGCTATGCTATTTGTAAACGTTCTTATTAATAAACGTTTATATAATGCATTTGCCTCTAAATACATTCACAAAGAAACAGTGATTTACATATAATTTTTTTTGATGAGTATACATTGTGTCAAGAATTTTTTACTTTTATCAATAAATCATTATATGTTTTATTTTTCACCGAAACCCTAATAAAACGTTTCATTTTTATTGTTTCAGTTGGTCGGATTGGCCTCATTGGTTCTTGTAATATGGATGCTAGTCGACCCCACATTTTATGTGTCGATGGCGCAGGATAAAATGAACTATGACATTGTTCTTTACATTTCTCTGGTCGCTGCAATTTTAATGCTGGTCGTAGCCTTCTTCGGCTGCTGTGGAGCATATCGCGAATCACGTTGTATGCTCGTTTCGGTAAATAATAAAAATCACAATGTTAGAATCTGATCAGAAAATAATAAAATTATTCTCGTTTTTTAGTTCTTCACCTGCTTATTAATCATCTTTGTGGGCTCGATTGCTGCTGGAACATGGGCCTATTACAATTCAAATAAGCTGGAGAGTCTTGTACGTTTATCGGTTAAAACAACTGTAGAGAAGGAGTACGGAGTTTCTGAAAACACAGCTCGCACATTTACTTTTGATGCCATCCAGTCTGGGGTATGATATTTTGTTATATTTTTTTATGAAAATTGTGAAGTTTATTATTTTCTTTGATAGTTGGAATGTTGTGGTGCTGATGGTCCTGATGATTGGGCATCCAGCCGTTATCAATCCGAGCCAAAATTGGATTTAGGAGTTTCCTCAGTTGGCACAAAGTACACGATTCCGGCAAGTTGTTGCAAAAATGGAGTATCAAACGTTGAATGTGACGCAGCTCGAGTCTTAAAACCTGGCTCTACTATTCCAAATGCTATATATCGAACGGTAATATTTTTTCTTAAGAAACTATATTTATTCGAAAACGATATTAACTGCTTGTTTTTTAAAGGGATGCATTGAAGTTTTGTTCGATACCATCAGACAACAGAGCACATTTTTCCTGGTAGTCGGTTGCACTTTAGCTGCCCTCGAATTCCTCGGATTGATTTTCTCCTGTGTCTTATGCTATGCCATTAAGCGCACGGATCGTTACAAAGCATAAAGTGGTAAATATCTTGATTTTCGTTGCCGTCGCGGATCGAATTCGTTTCCTTACGGAAAACGATCATCAAATATTTACGTCTACCAGCACCACCTGAAAATTTAACAAGTGCAACGTTGTTGTCTCTGAAATATTTAAAAAAAGAGTCATATTTTAATGTTCTCTCTGTATTAATAATACAGAAAATATTATTAGTGTAGAGATTGAAAAATTGAACATATTTATCATATGTATCTTTCGTTCTATTTATGATGGTAGTGGTTTTTTAAGCTATCTTAAAGAGTTTATTATAAAAATTCATTTTGAATTACATAAAAAGTTTAAATTAGTCTTTAGGCCAAATATTAAATGATAATTCAATTTAATCTAAAAAAGTTATATTTATTTTTTAAAGCTTTAAATTTAATACAATGTTGAGACAAAAGTTTTATTTCTTTAGATCAAAAAGAAATTTCATAATTTAACTTTTACCAGTTTATAATGTTACCGTATATTAATTTAAACTCTTCAGTCTTTGAAGAGCCAATATTTCGAAATATTTCTATTTATTTTTTAAAAAGGAAAAATCTCTTTATTGTAATCTATGGTAATGTACTATTGTCTACCAGGTTTGCAATCTTAAGTTAAGTTAATTAAATCAATGTTTTAAGAACAAGTTTAAAGTAATTGTAATGTATACAATATATATTATCACTGAAAATCGTGACTCCATTAAGAAAGGGGTGCGTCAACTTTTTAGTCAACTGGTGTCAAAAATATGAACTTTTTGGAGATTTTATTAAAATATATATAATTCAATTGTCCAATCATAGATCATTGCTGAAAACAATTAATTGTATTCATAAATGTGACATACATTTGTACAAATAGATGACACAAATACCAGGATACATTTATTTGTAAATCAACGATTACAAAATGCTCATATTGGTAGTAATACTGCCTTTACATTTCATGCACGACCCTAATACACTATTGGTTAAAAAATATTTCGGAACTTACTGAAAAGTTCTATAATATTTAAAAGAACTTGAAATAGATTATTAAAAAGATATTATATTTTCTTCTTATTTATTTTTATTTACAATTCATTTTCTAAAAAAAAAATAAAACAAAAAAAAGTACATTCAAAAAGATCTGTAAAACGAGAAAAACTGAAAAAATATTAGAAGTATATTAAAATATAGTAATGTGTATCCATGACAAAATATTATAAATGTAACCATTTATTATCTATTACTTATACTATACAAATATTTATTCTTCATTATTCTAAGTACATTTCTCTAGGAACGAAAGTGATAGAAAATTTGGAACGGATATAGTAAATTCGATGAACCAAAAAAAAAAAACGAACAGCTTAGGTATGCCAAAAACCGCCCTTTTCCATTATTAATAAGAATCTAAATAAACACAAGGAAAGCAATTGAATTTAAATTATGTACCTAAATATTGAAACAACAAAAATATAGTGTAGGTCGGCGTACAAATATATAATGTAATAATGTAACTGATTTGATGCATTTATTAACATTTAAATATACAAAAAAATAAATAATCAAAATATGTATATGTGTGTGTAGTACTGATTTCAACGTGCCAAGTATTTTGGAAGAAAATTCTCTATTTTTTTAAAATTGTACTCCAAATTATCCTATTAATGCAAGTTTCATGCTACATTTGGAATGAATTTAACCTTTACTTTCGAAAACCGAAATGGATACGAATATTAATAATCGATATATACACCTCTTGTATTCTCTTAATAAATTATTTTATGAGATTTATATTTTATATAATATATAAAAGAAGAATTATATTCATGATAAAGATTATGGTCTATTTTCGTTAAAAATATTCAATTGCGATGTATAAATATTCAATTTAAGATGAAAAATTAATGTTTATATTACATATTTACAATATCACTGTAAAATATTAAAACTAACAAAATAACTAAGTCATTTATTAAATAAGTATTTAATTATTTAAGATTTATAAATTTAATTTTTTGATATTATTTTTTTACATTTTTTCCTTAAATATTTTTTAAAAGCGTTATTATTTATGTAATAATATATTGGTCGTAAAATCATTTAGATCTCTCATATCTATCTATACATTAAATAATTTTAATCGAAAAATATTGCTTCAACATATATTTCTCTTGAAAGTTAATAATTAATGTAATTGAAATAAATGTGTAGATATTACAAATATTTAATGTATTACAATGTACTCGACGTTGCTAGAAAGCCATAGAAATATTCACAAAATTTTAATTGAATTTAACATATGTATTTAAACTTTACAATGCAATAGCGTACAATTTACTCTTTCAGCGACATATTTTCATTAGCAATATGTTACAGGTGTAAGAATTAACAAAAAATCGTACAAAATTTAATAATACAAAATTCTCTCATAAATAAGCGTACAAAACACTCTCAATATTAGGATTGAAACAAAATAAAATGTACAACGTTAGCAATAGTTATAATTAAACAAATATTCCATACAAATGAAATACATAATTGCTAAATTTTGTGAATACTATTTTAATAACTATACACGTCTAAATGATCATTTATCTGTAAAACGTTTAAAATTGTAAATGTATTCAAATAAATATTAAATTGTATCGGTTCGTCGTTCTTTTTTTACCTCGTTTTTATTAGGTCACTTTGTTGTAAGTTTGTAAGGTAGGTACGGAACTTATAATCCCATTTCACCTACTTTCCAGCATGGATAATAATATATATATGTCTTTGAGATTCAATTAAAAAATTATTTTATTACGACGCGTTTCAAATTGAAACGCGTCGTAATAAAATAATTTTTTAATTGAATCTCAAAGACATATATATATATATATATATATATATATATATATATATATATATATATATATATATATATATATATATATTATTATCCATTAATTTATTGTGATTCGGAAATAATAAAATACTTATCAATGTTATACTTTCCAGCACTTTATCGTGTTGAATTTTGGCACACCTGATGACTCTCGATGACAACCCATGAATTCGTCATAAAATTTAATAACCACCAAGTATTTCTATTATAATTATATGATTATTTTGAGTTGCATCAATTGAATGTGTTAAGGTAATAATAATAGAGAAAGTGATCCAACATTGGTATATCCAATATTGCATTGCATGATGGAAAAGATATGGCGCCTCCACAAGTGTGTCTAGACTACTAACTTAAGCCGATACTATGTATGCGTATGTAAGATAACTAAGGTTATTTAAGTTAGTACTATAGACCGACTTGTGGCGGCACTACATGTTGATACATTTCTCATCATGCATTGCAAGATTAGAATACCTTCTTCTGTATTACCTTAAGGCGAGGATTGCCAAACTTTTTTAATCATCGACCTCGACAAAATTTTTAAAATCTCACGGACCCCCATAAAAGTAATTTTAAATTGTTTAAAACAAAACTATCAGTATTTATATATTTATTTTGTGATTTTAAACACTTATTGTAGTATGTAAATACATTTTTCATTCACATAAATATATATTTATTAAGTTATATTTGGTAAAGAAACTTATGTTAAGTTATTATAAAATCATTCAAAAAATTTACAACCGTATGTGTTATTTCCATAAGAAGAACTGCTTTTCCTTCAGGTGTAGATCCACCTGACCAGCCAATAGTGTTTAATCGATTCCAAGGGGTCTATATGGATCACTTTGGCGTCCCATGTCCTAGAGTAGAGTATCTATCTTTTTTGGTAGTATTCTAAGCTACAAAATTTTGAATGCCTAAAGTAAAAAGTATTGATGCATGAGAAGGATGTCTCACCTGATTTGTATAATTAGAGAGCTATTGATGAGGTAGTATGACAAAAATATATGATTTTTAAAATTCAAAAAAGGATAGTAAAGTACGGATGGAAAGCTCAAGAAGCTGAATTTAACGAATAAATAGAAATGACGGCGGCTCTTCCCTTTTGTTGCTTGTAATTATACTAATCTCCTAAAAATAAATTACCCTACTATTTGACTAGTTGTGTGAAGGGGCCGTTTTTAAACTAGTAGGTGCTGGATTCAATTTTTTTTCTTTTTTTTTCCCGCATGGTTGAATTCTTTCCATTTAAGGATTTCACTGGCCTTCTTCCTTTTTTCTTGGGAACTTCTAGTCTCCTTCTACAGTATTAAGTATGCATCCTTTTCCTACAAGGTTATGACTCATCCACAGGTATTTTCTACAGGTATTCTTTAGACCGGTACAATGGGACAACACCTCATTTTCTATGTTAACGTTGTTAATTTAATTCGCGAATAAAACAACCATAATTAGCTGGCCGAGAATAATGAATCGACCATAATTAATTAATCGATTTATTCGCAAGATGAATGGAAAATGAAGTATAAGATGCGATTTTTTTATGATTGTAGCTATCAACCATTACGAACTTCTATATTTCTAATAATTTTCTCGTTTTTGACTTGTTTTATGATATTATATATGATATACCTATGCGTATTAATTATATGTCTTTAGTTATTACAATGAAGCGTTAAATTGGTTAGACGTTTTCGATTCCCTCATCAAGAATTCGAAGTCCAAAAGTGTAGTATGTAAATATTTAATGGTTGCATATATTTAATTATTGGGCGTCGGGAAACCAAGAATTTACCAAGTAAAACATGCAAATCAGTTTAAGTCTCGCAATTGTTTACAGTTGTAGATGAATTGTATTTTCTTAGTAATTGAATAATCGTTTGAGGAACGTGATTTTGAGTAAAAGTAAATTGCAAAGCGATTATTGTTATGGATACACCTTTAGCGAGGACCTAAAAATATTATTTTACAATAAGATGTAAATAACAAATTGTTTACAATTTTTACTTTACCCCTATAAGAGCTTCAATTCGAATATATATTATGCCGGATAATGACAATTTTGGACGAAAATTTACCAAATAAGTCAAATAATTCTCAATCTGAAATAAAAACAAAATGCTTTAAATCATTGATATTTAATAATTAATAAATATTATAAAATATAAAATAATGAATATTTAATTATACTCCAAAGTAACAATCCGGAAGTATCAATATAATTTTTGTCCCATTTGTTTTATATGGGTTCAGTGCACATAGATATTGTCGTGCACGTGGTTCCATATAGAACTAAATGCGTATTGAAGTTGAGATAAATATCGTTTTGGGAGTTTTGGTCATTAAAATTTGCAGATGAAGCTCTTTTGTTTCGGTTATAATATAAAATAGCGAAGCTTGATTGAGGGAACGGGCTTTGATAAAGTCTATTGATGAACAAGTCCTTAAAATGGAGTATTAGTTTCTTCCCAAATCAGTAAATGAAGAGTTCAAATATTATAATGAGTAAAAGTTTTTTTAACAGATTTTTATTATCTCTACAGTCTTAAGAGACCTGAAAACGCGAAATCGAATAAAGTGAATATGTTCTAGTGGTGCTCTTAATACTTAATATAAAAAATCAAATCTTAATACAAACCTCGTAAACTATTTCCGTTGGTATATTAGAGAATTGAAATTGATGAAGGAAAATCAACAGCTTGTCGTTCTAAAAGTGAATTATTAAATGTTTTATAATTATGGAAAAAAATAAAATTATAGAAATACCGAGTACCAGCTATAACCACTAAAATAAAATACGACCATTAACATTAGCAACCCATGTAAGAAGTATGACAAAAGTTCGAAAAACTCAAATTTTATCAATGATTCCAGTAAATTGACAGATATTAAATAAGTAATTCCAATGCCATGTATTAGGGCCAAAACAGACGAAACAGCAATAATCGGATCGTTACTTTGATTCAACATATTTACCTCCAACAACATAGCAATATAAATTCGTTTGATTTTTTGGAATGAGTTTCGAATTTTTAACTGGTCTCTACGAAATTTTTGTAGAACTGATACATTTCTTTCCCAAAATATATCGTTTTGGAAACATTGAATCAAGTAATATTCATACTTTTTGTTAATATTCATTAAAATTTTTGTGTAAAGAAACACAAATGAGAAACCATAAGTAAGGGAAACTGACGAAATAAATACGGCTATAATTCGTATTATGAATAGACTGAGGCTTATAAAAACTTTTGCTCCATCTATCCATTTTTTAATTTCATACAATAATGGTACAGCACTATAGACGAAAAAACATGCTATAAAACTATGAAAAACTATGCCAGTTTTGTTCTGGTCACACTTTCGAAAAAATAATCGAAGTCCAATTTTTTCGGCCTCAAGTCTTAGCAAAAACAAATTTTCTATTTGTTTACGATATAGTATACGTATCCGAAACCCTAATTGTAACAATGCAAGGTCTAAAATGTACCAAAAAGCATAAAAAGTTTCAAAAATCCAACGTCTCGTTTCGTGTTGAAATAAATAAATGTTATGAATTGTTACACTAATAAATAGTATCATTGTTAAAGTGCACACAATGTGTTTTATTTGTAAAAAGACATTATTTTCAAAGTTGGTGATAATATAATTTGAATTAATATGGCGACAAGTGACTTTTAATGGGATTATTCCGAAAAAAGACATCATTTTAGACATTTTTTTTATAGCACAAATAAAACAGCCGTTTTCGATATTCATTTTTGCACTATTTGTTTTTCATTTGATTCTGAAAAATATATTGAAATATATAATTATTTTGTAGATATAGCATACATGGCTTTAATTACACAGTTCATAATTTTATAAACACAGCAATTTAATGTTTGATCTTTTGATTAAAATCGACAAAATGTATTAACTTTTAATTATTTGGGAATTATTTGGTAATATCAAACATTTTTTCACTATACTTTATAGGTAGGTACGTGTCTTTTCTCTCACTACTACCAAATACCACCAACTTAGTTTGTTTCCGATTATGCGAAAAAATATTTTAAAAAGAATGATTTGGATAAAAAAGCTTCTAAGTGATACAAACATTAATTTTGTAAAAGAGAAATTTATTAGAACTTTAATTTAATTTGTCATATCTTTTTCTTTGCCAACCTTTATGAAAAGCTTTTAAGCTGAAGAAAGGTTTGTAGTTATATTCAAAAGCGTTTTTCTCGAAATTATTTTTTTTTCGAATTTGTTTACACTCTACCTCACAAAGCTTTTGATCTATCTTTATCAAAAGCACACATTTTCTTTATATATTTGCGCTCTATTTGTACTTCAAATATAAACAATGTCTTAATTTTTCCTCTTTTTTTTATTGAAATAAAGAACAAAAAAACAGTACTCAAAAATAAAAAAGCAAATTCAATATTCAAATACCCTAGAAAAGATATCTATAAAAGGTGTTTTTTTTTTTTTGAAAAATTGACTTAAGATAAAAATTATTATCTTCAGAATGTACGCAAACTGCCCATCCGGATGGTGACTTACAATGTGTAGTAGCTGATATCTCCGGGATTTTTCAAGAAAAAAGTTTGAAAAGTTAAGTAAATGTTCTTCCTATATATACCTATGTTTAAAATAACCATAAAGTTTCAATAATTATATTTATTCTTTATATGTTAAAAAAATCATAAAAATTACCCTAAATACGGTGTCCTACATAAATGTGATGTGAAAGGGGCTCGAGAACTTGAGAAATTGAGTGGAAATGACAATTTAAATTAAACATGAGGCTTATGGAGCACGTTGACTCTAGTCATACAATCTCTTTGGTTGTGTTAGTGTTGGTTGTGAATATGTCACGGGTAGTTACTAGTTTACATATATTGTATTAATTTTTACTCTAAAGCAACGCTGACCAACCCGCGGGCCAAATTTTCTTCACCAAACATTTCGAGTGCCAAGAAGGTTGATAAATGAAAAATTAGTATATGTTAGTTAAAAAATATTTTATCTAACTAAAAAGAAAACTTTAAAATATTCGTAATATATTAATGAGCACAATGAGGCCGTAATTGTTTAGCAACAATATCTTTAATTATATGTCCACATCAATATTTGTTGTGACAAGTCTAATTATATCTTCAAGAGTGAAATCAGTGAAATCCGTGGAATCTTTCAAAAAATTTTATATTTTGACTTTATATATTTTATATCGGAATATGCACGCTCGCAAATATATGTACTTCCGAACAGTGATACAATTTGAAGTCCAAAATCTCTCAATTTTGAATATTAGATTTAAAATTAGATTCAAATTAGATTTAAAATTTCACTTAGTAAAATAATTTTAATATTAATAATAATAATTGAGTACAATAAATTTATTCATGGTAAAATGTACTCGCGGGTTGTAAAAATTATTTGGTGGGCCGTATACGGCCCACGGGCCACCAGTTGGACAGCCCTGCTCTAAAGAATTAAAAACATCTACACATATAAAGAGATACAATTATTATAAAATTATTTATTCCAAAATGTTTTAATAT
The DNA here is from genome assembly GCA_958496175.1 of Sisyra terminalis. Lineage (NCBI taxonomy): Eukaryota > Metazoa > Arthropoda > Insecta > Neuroptera > Sisyridae > Sisyra > Sisyra terminalis. Next base: position 33,060,536 of record OY292277.1, on the reverse strand, counting down.
TGCCGAGAACATATCTATCTTATTTTTTTTTTTGGAAAACATTTTTTTTACTAGATTATAAAATGTGATATGATTGATGTTTTTGAATTAAGTAATTTAAGTAAATTTAGTACGACAATAATAAAAAATAAAACATTGTAATAATTTTATGTTTTTAATCAATATTAAGATAAATTATTCATAAAGCTATGAATATTGAAAATGGTTTTGTAGACATTCTTTTATGTATATAATAAATGGTTTATCCTTAATCTACTTTGTTTACTTTTTGATCTGAGTTCTTCTATATAAAACTATTTCTTGGTATTGTACCATATTTTCCATTTCTGATGCTTGTTTTGAATAAAAAGGTTTGACATTACACTCGTCAAAACTAGATCTCTCAAATCTCTATTAAATATTTATGAAAAACAGAGATATTCAATGGAACAGGTATAGAATATATTACATACCTACTACCGAGATATATTCAAATTTTAGAATGGTAAATATGTATATACGTAGATTGAAGATACGAACATTTTTCTGCGTCGAATAAAATGCTGGAAATAGACTTATATGGTTTGCATTTATAGCCACTCTCCTACTCCTGCATTTCTTATTCTTCTAAAAATTCAACATTTTTAAAGAGCTTGATTTGAATAAATAAGTAATATACTGTAATTGAAAAGGTTATTTATTTTCAAGAAATAATGATGGATACAAAGTAGGAATATGCAAGTATGTTATAAGAAAATCAACTGCTGCCAAGTAAGAAAATGTGAGATTTTTAAAACTGAGAAAATATGGTAAATAATAAATTGTAATGAAATAAAGTATAACATAAAATTGATCAAGTCTGATACGGTACACGTAAAAAACAAATTATCGAAGGTTTTATACTTTGTAAGTATTAAAAAAATATTTATTACGGGTACCTATGTATATATAAAATATTAAATATTTGTTCGTGCTTAAAAAATATTTTATTGCTAAAGAGCCAGTAAATTTTTTAAATTGGTATAGTGTTTAAATTTGAGACCATATTCTATCTGTTTTCTAAACTATTTTTGTTTAAAATCAATGAAACATTGAACTTAAACACGAAATTTCACAACAGTAGGTTAATATTACGCACTAAAAAGCTCTGGGACTTACCAAGTTCAATTTTACAAGGATAGAACTTTAATGTGTATTTAACAATTGCAACTTATTGTTAAGACAAAGAAAGTCATAAATATTAATTACTTTATTAGGTAATTAAAATTCAGGTTGTACTACTTCTGAGATGTTTCCTGTTTTTGAAAAATTCTACTCGTTGGTTTTAGGATAAATAGGGTTTTCCGGAGATAGAACATACCTTATCATAATTATCCATTATTTTAACCCTTAATTTGGGGCAGACTAATTTTGTACGGAGAATTTAAAGAAAATAAAAATACCAACGATCCAGTTATACAATAAATTAAAGCCAAATAATGGATTATAACAAAATCCCGGTTATCCAATAATGTTATTACAATTTCGACAATTTCTTTGTCATTGGAACGTTTTGAAATGGAAAAAAAGCTTGTGTATTTTCCCTGAAAATGGTAAAATGGTATTTATAGAAAAAAGCTCGATTTGGGACATTTTACAAACAATAAAAATTTGAATTTTTCTTTGCGTCATTTGCGGTTTTTTTCTTTGCTCAAGAGTCCTGAAAGAAAAATAATTGTCGCTGGCGTATTTTCCGGGAAAACTGTTAAAATAAACTAAGCTCGATTTGTACATTTTTCATATATTTAAATTTAGTTTTTTTTTCTATCATTTTAATGAGTGTTTTCAGTTGCTCTAGAGTTTTGAAAGAAACAACATTGTCGGTGGTATATTTTCCGAGAAATCGCTTTTTAAAGAAAAAGCTCAATTTCCACACTTCTAAAAATAAAAACTTCAAAAGTTTTTGCATTATTAATTGGTGTTTCTTGGTTGTTTGAGAGTTTTCAAAAGATAAAATATTGTCACTTGAATGTTCTTCCAGAAAAGGCTATTTAAAGAGAAAAGCTCGGTTTTTTAACCTTGAAAATTTGATTTTTAATTTTGCGTCATTAATTGGCAATTTCTTTTGCTATAGAGTTCGGAAGGAAAAATAATTATCGCTGGCGTAATTTTAGCAGGAAAACTGTCTAAAGAAAAAAATCGATTTGCACATTTCTACACATTTAAATTTCATTTTTTTTCAGTCATTAATTGGCGTTTCTTGCCGCTTGAGAGTTTTGAAATAAAATACTTTGTCGCTTGCTTATTTTCCGGGAAAATGTTATGCAAAGAAAAATCTCGATTTCGAACTATTCATTTTCGCATTTTCGCATTTTCACATTTTTATCTTTTTTTTTACTTTCCGACTGTTAAATTGACAAAATTCTTTGAAGAAAACAGTTTTTTAATTTCATTTGACTTTTATTAGCTCTTTTAATTTGATTTTCATGTTCTAAATAATATCTTGCTTCTAATCCATAAGTTTCACAATGGTTAGGATTCCATATAAGTATCAATAGTATTGATAATGCTATGTATTTTTACATGAAAACTTTTTAATTTTATTTATACTGTTACATACCTAAAATTTTATGTGTGTGCATATTGTGTGAGCAGAGGCTTAGTATCTAGCATACTGCTGTGTACTCATCGAATCATGAAAATAAACAAAGGGGGAACGGTCCAGCACAATGAAATGAAAGCTGATGTACGAGATGTCTCTTAGAAGCTAAATAGTGAGATAAACGATTGTTGTAGTGTGAAATAAATAAACGTTTGTTGAAGGTTTTAATTTTTTATTGTAGTATGCCTCGAAACACAAACCCAAACGAACCCGTTAAATATAAATCAAAGTTAAAAACGTAACAATATGTACCTATGCCTATAAATAACTGGTATTAATGTTTCGTTTTTAACGTCCTTTTGATTACTAAGTTTGAAATTTCCATTGTTGATTGGATAAAATTTGTCACCTATTTCCATCTTTTTCACCTACAGGCAGAAGCGTATGGCTATCGATGAGGACATGACGCCGGGTGGTACATGGAAATGTACCGGTATATTGACATTGATGATTCCATAAAAGGTTTTGCTCGAAAAGTACATTTGTAAATAATTAAAGAATTTAAAGGTGTTTGATTTTTTACTAATTATCTTAACTAATGATAAAAATAAAGAACGGTGAATTCCCGGTCAGCCCAGGGCAGAAAATTAGCACACTACGCCAATGCCTACAGGTTCAATTGTAAATCTAAACTATCCAGAGTTCCACTCAAATACATACAGAAAATTTCAGCAGAATTGGTCCAGCGGTTTAAGAGGAGTTCAGTGACAAACACACGTAAGAATTAACACACAGAACAACACACAGAAGAATTATTTATAATGCTTGTACGTTTATGAACCGACTAAATTGGGTACTTGAACTGTAACATATACACAGCGAATACGTTAACCAATATATCAATAAGATATTCAATGTTAGTAATGTTTGTTTCCATGTAAAAAAGACCTTTCATTGATATACCGTAAGTCTGCTTTATATTGTATTTTTTCCATCTCTCAGTTTTTACATAGGTGATATCTTCCGTTAATATTTATAAGGAATTTAATATAGCCTATAGTGAGCGATAAATTGTGTTTTATTTTAAAATCAAATTGAATTCGGTTGTTCCGTTCCTTAGTTATAAGAAGACATACGGACTAATAGACCGACAAAAATTTTAAATATATCAATTTTGGAATAAGGACATCTTAAAACAAATACATATATCCAACGATTCATTTCAATTCTCCCTTCTTACCTGCAACTACTGTATATAGAATTATTGTAATATATCGCAGGATGATGGCAGGTCTAAAAAAATATAAATATATATCCGCACATTACGAAAACGAAGTCGTGGATATCAGCTACTCCAATAATATTTTTTGTTAGTGATAAATTTATAAGAAATCCCTAATCTGGAAAAAAGAAAAAAAAATACAGTTCAAATTCTGAAAATACTGTTGGCAATTCCAAAAGGGTGAATGAGAAAGGAACATTGAAAGAAAATCAAATAGAGTATAATTTTTGCTTGAATACTGACAGACACAATATTTTCATTTATATTTATTACATTTACAATAGATACATCAATATTTATATATATATATGTATAATGTATATATTTTACTTTTTTTTTGAGTACATCTATGATTATATTAAGTATATTTCATTAGCTTTTTTCCAATTATTAGAATATAATTAAGTATTACAGTCTTTTACTCAAAAAAGCACTATTTCGACAAACTTTACTTTTAGACAAAGTCTCCAAATTTTCCAACCCAAAAATCTGTTGTACGTTAAGTTTGTCAAAGCGCGGCATTATTGAGTAAAAGCTCCCTTTGACGTACTTATAAAATTTTAGAATTACAATAGTAGATAGTAATATTGATATGTATTTTCTGCACCTTTTTTGATATGTATTCGTTCATTTCGGTCTTCTCTTCATACTTCGGCTCTTCAAGTCAAAAATAAAAAAAATCCAAATAAATCAATCGTAAAATGAATAAATTTATATAAACCAAAAATGACTTATTGACCTTTTATTCACTAGAAAATTAGTTTAGAAAAATTAACTTAAAAAAAAGCAACAGTAAATAGTAAATAGCAAAAGTAAAAAGTAACAACAATCACAGATTTGAGTATCAATTAAAAATTAAGCCAATTTGTGTCTTTTCGTTACAAATGCATCAGGGAATGGGAAAAGATGAGTATATCTATATGTTATGACGTGGAATAATACACATTAATTATATATATCAACTTTTTTTTTGGATTTTTCTTGATTTTTTTCTTTTAAATATTTAACGTTTACAGAATAGTTTTGATTTTTTTTTAAATTGTAATTATAACTTTAAATTTAATGCCTCAGCCAGATAAACTTTAAAATATTTCAATGAATCATAAAACTGACATCTTTTTAAATCTCTAACAAGTTACAGGAATAAATATTCTTTGTTAAATTAGTTAAGAGTTTTCAACAATAAAATTAAACATATTTATTCAAAGTTGCATTCAACATCAATAAATTTCATCATTTTTATTAATAATTTAAACTTATTGATTTTCATATATCTTTTTTTTTCTCTCTTTCTTACATGTTTTTTTTTGTATTATTTTCCATGAATTTTTTCTTACATTTAGAGCCGTTTTATATTAATTGCCATTTTCCTACTTAGTTCGGCTATACTTAATGGTATCGTAAGTTTTAATAAAAGTGAAAAATTATATAATATCTTTTTTACTAAAATGTTTCATAAGCAATATTAAATTCAGTGAATAAATCCATGAGCTTTTCTTTTGAAATATATAACAAAGACTGACATTGCATGATTCATAAAGTGCATTTAAATGCATTAAACTAGGCCAATGATTTGATTTGATTTAGAGTTGCGATTTGATGCGACATAAATGCAGTTTATCTTAGTAAAATCTTGCAAGGTGTTTTTTTTTATTTTTATAGACTTAATATTGTTCATGAAACATCTTCTTAAGATAAAAGCATAACTAGTTACAGCTATTGCAAGGTATTGAAGAAGATTTATCTTAACAAAAATACATGATTAAATTGGTAGATGAAAAAGTATTTATCGGAAGAAATATGAAAGAAACTACGTAATTTTAATTTAAAATAGTTGATTTTTGTATCCGGTGATGCGTTTTTCTCCAGCAGTATGCTCTACAGCACTTTTGATTTGATCAGATGCGACCGGACCGATGCAGACTAAAGGATCTTTGAAATAAGAGCAAACCTGGAAAAGATGTAATTGTTGAAAGAGTTTTAGATGTAGTGTAATCGGGGGTCTTACTTTTCTGGGTGCTTGCCGATGGCGACGTTGCAGGGTGCAACAAAGTCCTCGAGATATATCGCATTGACTACTGCTGTGGCATGCTTCTCCATATTGTTTATCTCCAATTGCAGGTGGTTGGCAAACGCGGGTGGAAACATCACCTCCGGCTGGACCACCACATAACAAACCACTTTCACAGTCACTATCACGTCGGCAAAGCTCACCAGCTCGGCGACCATAAGCAAAAACGCAAGAACCCACTGCTAAAAAACGAAAGATTTAAAAATAAGCTTGAAAAACCGATTAAAACTAATAACTTACTTCCATCAACATCCACGCAAACTAAACCAGGGCAGCAATGTTCGTTGGTTGTGCAACGTTGGCCGTAGCATGGATCCTTTTCAGAAGTTTCCACCTCACCGAAAACCTCTTCACCATTTCGCTATAATTAAAAAAATAATCTCTCAAACTCAGAAATTTAATTTCATTATACAACTGGCGTTGCTTTGATCTTTAAAGCATAGTACAATTTAATGAGATTGTTAAAAAGGGGCTTCTGAGCAAAGCTCACTCAAATTCGAATTCTTCAAAAGCAATTTAATAAAAGTTTATATTTATAAAATTCGGAGAAGCAAAGATAAGCTTTTGATAGTTTTTTTTTCCTATTCTATTTATTATTGTCTCAAGTGTAGGTAAATGGGTAAAATTTTTTCATCTCTTACTCTAGTCTAAGATAAGAATTTTGAATTCATATAATTTTTCATAACTTAAAATTTTAACTTTAAATGAGAATGTGAAAATATTTTCTTTGATATCATATATTGATTTTTAAAGGTTGAAGTTATTATTAGATATTATTACTATACTCGAAGTATAGAATACGAAGAAAAGAAATATTTTGTTGCGTAGAAAAATCCTGAAATTTAAATATGGAGCTTTAAAAATTGTGAATATAATAAGTCGTTTAATCTTAAATTTATAATTTAAAACCAGTTAGGTATTTTTCGGAAACTTAGATAAGAAACAATTTGGTGTTGAATTTTCAAATTTTCCAACGTTTCATTAATATAGTTTTCAACTTCTTTAGGCAATAATTCAAGTTAAAATCGTCGTTGGAACATTCTGGTTCATATTACTTTGTCAGTTGATGAATAACATAAGATTAGATAGTTAAGTTGTACAATAAGAATTTATAAACACTTTTTTCCAAAGTCCCCTAATTGTTAGAGGAAATATTTTGTGGTTGGCTATAGCAAGAATGAAAGAATAGTTTTGTTACTCATTTGTAACTTAATATTCTATCTTGGATTATCCCAAGGTTTATAAATTATATAGGTTGCCCCATTAAAAATAATGGCGTTGTCTGAAGTAATTTGAAATGTGGACCATTCTGAATATATAATGTAAGTATTGTCTAGTGATTGAAAAATTGGTATATTTGGCCTTAAAGTTAAAACTACTGAAACATTGTAACCATAGTAGCATTTAATCTTGAAAAAAGATTCTCACGGCTCAAATGTTACAAATAAGAGAACTGACTATTTTCTTAAGGAAATATATGTATAATACATCGTAGGCTTATTTCTACTGAAAATTTTGAAAAACTTTTGGAACGCGTCGTAATAAAGAAGAAATTGAGTCATAGGACATATATTATCATTCATTAGCATATACTTATGCTTGATATAACCAATCCAGTGCTTTTTTAACTATACATTTACCTTACATTCCTATTTAGATTCATACTTCATAGTTCATACTGCCTCATATCTATGAACATATATACATTGATCATATTAATACTCATATGTACACAAAAATTCATAACATCTCACTTATCTATTCATTAGTTTTTAGATATATTTTAAAGAATATTTTTATTTTTGACTATTTGTGTCCTTCAAAATTGTATTGATCTTTTGGCCAATTCGCTCCTCAGATCCTTATTAGTTAGGGATTGGATGCTTACTGGGAATTTTCCTATTTTCTTAAGCACTTCTTTAAACAGAATGATTATTTGTTTGTTTTAATTTTTTTTACCATTTAACACTTCAGCACATGGTTCACGTGGCTCAACTTTTCTGCATTAATACAATGTACCTTTTTGAATGTGCTACAATGTCCCAATCTTATTCTAGTTATTATTTTTATTTCCACTGTACTATAGTTTGGAGTAAGCCATAGTCTTTAGATAAGCCATAGTCTTTTTTTCATAGTAATATACTATGAGTTGTTTGGTGGAATTGGTTTCTTTCTTTTTGATATACTTGGTATAACTATATGCTTAAATATTGGTCTTTTTCAGATTTTGAAATTGTGAATGAAAGTTCTAACATGTTTCTTTGATTAATTTGACAACCTTCTAGTTCTCATTTACGACTTTGTGACCTGGTACCCATAATAGTTTTGGTGATTTTGATTTTCTTGTAGTTGTTTAATACGGATTCTGATTTTATATATAATTTCTACTCTGTCACTATTGTTTATATTTTTTACGCATTTGCTAAATATAAAAAAAATATTCCTAATATCCTATCACCATTTCGCTCATAACTATCGAATATAGCAACGAAAAATATCACAAAGATTACTTTTACTAAATTGGGATATGGGAAAAATTGGGTTCTTTAGGTCGCGGGAATGGATACAATAATATTCTTACTTTCTTTCTTTTAATATTCTTTTTTTTCTTTTAATAATCTTAATAAGATTTATTAATAACACTCACACAGAATTTGAATTAATTTCTAAATTTAACGCGCAAATTCGATAAAAAAATCAAATTTAAATGGTCTCTTTGCATTTTTCAAAACAAATCATAACAACATAAAGTGACACATCACAGGCATCAATGGTTACATTAATATTCCTCGATTATGGATTTTTATCAATTCTAGAGTCGCTCAAGAACTTAATAATTACAAAGCGACGGTAAATAACAGTTTAAAAAATGATTACAAATAATGTTTAAGTGTACGTGACGTGAACAAACAATTACGGAATATGCCAAACCTATTTTATTTAAAAATGTATTTTATTCTTAATTTTCCAGATACTCTAACAGTTATTCTGTTAATCAAGGCGTAGTCGAATCCAACAAATCATAGATCATGAAAATCGGTTCAGCCATTCTTGAGTTATAAATAGTCTAACTAACATAACATTGTTTTACATCTATAAATAAAATATAAGATTTTATAGAACCGTAACTCTTTCTCTTTCTTTTTCCTGGAAAAACCTCACTTTCTTTTTCACTGTTTATTTCGTGAACAATCATCAACATAACGATTAATTTGAAAATAGCTGAATTATAGATTTTTTACAATAATACTTATTATACATATATTTATTGGAGTAATACTTGCTACTGGTTAGAGGATTCCCTCTTTCGCCCGTTCGCTACAGTTTGAAGACTCTCAAGAATCTAATCATACACGATTTAGTTGAAATTTAGTTTAGTAGGTTGAGCATAGGACTATCAATAGTTTTCAATAAAAAATTAAAGTCAATAATTTCCACTAATAAAATTTTGTCTGCAATTGCATACATGAAAAATTTCTCTGATTTCACAAATTATGATTTAATTCATACAATACATTTTTTATGCAAAATAGGTACTTTTCAAAGCAATTTATATCAATTTAATGTTCGCTTATTAAGATTATTTTTAGAAAATGAAGAAAAGAAGCATTTAATAACTATTATTGGTTATTTGTTTAGAATTTAAATTCATTTTTGTCAAGGATAAAGTGCCACAAATACTTTATAACCATTATTTTCTTTTGAGAAAGAAGACAGAAAATAGTACTTATCAAGTTATTGGTTTCAAAGCTTCTAGGGGTTCGAATGGATAGTTTACATTATGCTACATAAGTATCATACTCGATGAAAAATAAAAGGTTTCTAAAATTCTATAGTGAAGTGATTTCAAAGCAAAGAAATATTATTTTAGGAAATGGAGTATAGAAAGCATATCAACGTCAGTGTATTGAAATCACTTACACGAACAAATGTTCATACAAATCCACTTGAACCGTTTACCATATTTTCATTGTGGAAATCAAGTCGGGTTTTTAAACAGGGTAAGTGTATCTAGGTCAATTTTAATGTAGAAAAAAATGACTTGACCGTTGAAATTTCCTTATTAAGACTACCTACTTTTTTAACAGTTTGAGCTTTGTAAAGATTCAATAACACGTACATTTCATTGTAGATGTCATTGAATTGATTTTTTTTTGTGCGTATTAAAAATTGACATAATCATTATATATAGTCAAAAAATTACATTTAGAAAAGAACTATCATAAGTTTTCTTAATTCTCTTGTTATTTTCGATTTAATTATCATATACCCTATCAAAAATTTCTAGAATTACTGTAGAACTGTTACAGTATCTATATTCTGTGAAACTATCCATTCCATGGAAAGGGCAATATGTTGCGTATTTCATTATGAAATTATATATTTCACAAATATTTCGTGATTTGCGATGGTTATTAAATGAGTACCAATAATCATTATAAAAAAGGATTATAAACTTATTGAAAAAAAAACTATTCGGGGTTTCAGAAGTGTATCTATAATAATACAAGGCATGTATATTTTCATTTAACCATTTCATTGATTAAAAGAGACAAATATTCAATAGAGTGAAATCAATTAAAAAATGCTCCTTGTAATTTCTTTATACCTACTAGTGTTTTTGTAAAAATTATATATCTAGCATATATTTGAAGTGTTGCAAAAAATAATTTTATAAAAAATTAATAAGCATAGTCGCTGGTTAGTTTATAATTGGCGATGAAAAGTATATCAAAGGGAAAGGCAGTCTAGCGTTATATTAAACAATTAATTTTGTATCAAATTTTATGAAAATTGAGCTTTCAAAACTCATTTGTAATTAATATATTCTTTGTACATTAGTTTGATTGGTTCAATGATTTTTTTGTATTCATTTTATCGTTTATCATTTAATTTATAACAAATTTCATCTGTGGGTCTTGTTTATCTACGACGAGGTCCTTCAAGACTATTTTTTACTTCAAAAATATGCTTACGCAAAAAAAATTATGTAAAATATGTTCTACTGCTCAATGTAATTAAGGATATATTTCTTATTAAAATAAAAGCTTTCATGGCTTGTGAGTAAGTAAGATGCCTAGTATAGTTGATGCAAGATGCATCGATTTATCGGTTTATGGATTGATCAAGACCTAGTCCACTAAAAAAATCAAACTTTTATTTTTATTTTTTTTAATTGATATTTACCGTCGCTTTACAACTGCAATGATCTTTAGCGGTTCTGAGGTTAATAAAACTCCGAAAATCGAGAAATAGCAAAAATTCGCTTGGTACGAGACCCGAATCTAACACCTACTAGTTTTGAAGCGGCCATCTTGATCACTTGGCCACCAGTAGGCCCAATTACTTTACTTTTACAAATGAATTTGATCCTTTTATGAAGATATTCATACTTAAAAATTATATTTAATTGTTCTTAAATCTAAAAAATTTGAATTTCAATTAAAGTAAATAAAACAGTTGGAGTACTCCTTTGTAGACAAAAATTTCAACGAATTTGACTAACAAATTTAACAGAGATGAGAATTAATGAGTCAAAGATGTTAACTACTAAAGAAATTAAAAATTTTATAAGGAACAATTATCCTATTACTTAACTCCTAATTATTCAAAGATTATTAGTCTTATAAAAATAGAATCTGAAAGGAACGTGTATTTTAGGAACCACTTTATAAAAAAGTAAAAAAATGATGAAAATTAGTTACGGAACAAAAATTCCTTAGACCCCTTACACATTTTCAAAAACTGAGGGGGAAATTTTTTTTTTAGGGTACATACTTAAGAGTGTGAGGCATTATTAGGCATTAGAGAAGCATTTGCAATGATTATGAAGTTTCAAAATAGATTTTCCAATATCAATAGTTAATGAACAAAATTTACGCTTTTAAAGGGATAAAAAATGGCCACATAATTTCATTTTTCATCACATCATGAACGGTTTTTCGACATATTGACATTAATTATACGTCTTTCAAATAATTACAACAATTTGAATAAATTAACTTGCAAAGTTTTTGAGAAATAGAATGTCTTGTGATACACTCGATCTTTACTTTTTTGTATTTCTTCTGTAACTATTTTCGTAACTGATCTAGAAAGCCATCCTATTTCACTTCACCAATGATCAATCTATAGTAGCAATTTGAACTTAACAAATGTCTTAATAAATAGTTATCAGATGGTGGATGGATGGTGTGATTGTGTAAAGATTTATATTTTTTAAAGATGAACTTGATTTTCATAAACGTTAAAACTATCTCTTCTGTATATGTTAGAATAGTTGACATTTCTATGGGAGTATGAGAATGTTGATTAACATGAAAATTAAAACGAAAAATTATGTATGTATGTTTAGGATTTACGCAAGCAGTATGAAACTTCATATTAATATTTATGATCAAGGTCTTTATTGACTTTAGCGTTAATTAAAATGTGTAAGTCGAGAAATATGGAAAATTTCTTCGATATGTGATTCAAATCTAACACCTACTAGTTTTGGAACGGCCACTTTTGTTTGACTTATTTTTTAATAAAACTAATTAGTTTTGACTTATATTTACAGATTTTTTTAGAACATTTTCATTAATTCCTTAATATAAAGTTCAAAATAATTAACAATTAAAAATAATTCAAATTCAATTAGTACCGTCATTCAATTAATACCGTAACATATTCTTAATTCGTATGCATTAAAATTAAAAAAAAAATGGTACGGTCTAACCTTTGGCTGTTTATCGGTTAATTCCGCTATTTTTGGCCGAATCCGAAGCTTTGATTAAACCTTAGTTTTATTAGATCATGAAATGATTACAGTAATTATTGTTTCATAATATACGTGCCCCTTTTCAAAATTTTTAATAACTTCTGATTTAGGGTCGGTATTTTCTCATTTAGATAGTGGCGTTTATGATCCAGATAAAATTTTAATTGCAGGGTAGATAAAAATGCGAATTTTCACCTTAGAATAGCGATATGTGTAAGATAATGGTGTAAGATTTATCCAACAGATAATTTTTTATCTATTAAATAACTATCGTAAAGATATAGCCCAAATATCCATGATTGAAATCATGGTTATTTATCCATCGGTTCTTAGTGACTCAAAAATAAAAATAAAACACTAAAGGGCAAATAAAAAATAGGCAAAGTATGATCTTTATCTAGAAAAGGTTTTTCTTCACGGTTTTAGAAATGTAGAACAATTAAATATAAGTTTTCTTCCAATTTTATTATAATTTACAATTACAGTCCAAAAATATAGGTTACATTAACTCTGACCGAAATTATGATACCTGAACATTTGAAATATGTTTCAAATATAATATATTCAAATGTATTCAAAGTTGTACAATACTTTCGTACAAAGGCCGAAATTATTAACAATTAGTTAATGACTATTTTAGCCTAAAATAATTCTTTTTTCAGTCGTAATGCGATATATACGATAATGGATAGAATTTGTTCTCTCCCCTACTTCCTGGAAAAGCTTTTATAAATTAATTCCATCGCAATTAATATAATTTTCGGTCTATGAAACCGCAGAAAAAATCCTGCCGGTGCCAATGAATGCAGGCGTTGTATTAATTTCGGTAAAGTATAAAGGGGTACATAGTACCAAATAATATATTTATTTGGTTAATAGAAAATATTTGAAATCCACACATAAGTATCAAACTAATATTAAACTAAATTGCTGTGATTCTTAACCTTTTAAATGTTAAGTTGATTAATTTTGATTGGAAATAAAATTAGTGAAACACCAAACTCATTAAAGTCATCGTGATGATTATAACAAGTAAAGAATACTCGAAAATATTTTCTTAACATGTTTAAAGAAAGGATTTTTGCAAAATTTCATAGAATATTTGTAGTAAATACTAGTGGTTATACTGGTAAATACTACTGGTGGCCGAGTGTCTAGGTGACCACTTCAAAACTGATAGGTAGTGGGTTCAATCCTCGTATCGTGCAAATTTTTAGTGTTTCTCGATAACGGATTTAATTAACCATAGAGTCGTTAAAATAACTTATTAGTTATATAGCGACGGTTAATAACAATTAAATAAACTTGATTATTTTGAGATACTATTTAAAATACTAAAACTGTTTAGTAAAAAAATGTTGTAAATGTAAATTAAAGTTAATCTTTATCTAATCGACTGTAGTATTGCCATGTTATGTAAATTGTGCATCAATATGCAATCAATATGCAGCAAGTGGAGTAACATAAAAACTTTTATATTTTTTCATTTAGCAACTATTCATTGTTGTTTTCCAACGTTCTAAATGTTTCAAAAATTATAAGTTGGAACATATTTTTTACATAGGTACGCATTATTCATAAACCGGATCCGGAGTGTTAAATAAAAATGTGATCTCTAAAAACTAATCCAAAAGTGCAGTAGAAGAAAAACAGCAAAATATAAATTATAATTTAAGAAAAGAAAAGAAATGTACATTGCATTGCTTTGGAAATTGGAAGGTAAAATATAAACGGTGATTCAACACGTTAGTTTAACAAAGCAACCTTAAATTATTTATTTGCATGTATTACGAAAATTAGTGTTCTACGAGAAATATGCTTTATACATTTAATGTAATTTTTGGTTCACGTAACCGGTTTACAGAAATCGCAATTTTGCTACACCATAGAAAGATTACAGCTCAATTTTCATCATCAGATAATACTCGGCTAAATAGACCACATCCAGGACGTAGCAAGGAAAATGTGGAGATGATAGCCGTGAATGTACGTGAAGACCGTAACGAACAATACCTTCGTATTGTATATAAGGATTTATGGCTAAAACCATAAAAAATCCAACTTGTGAAAGAATAGAAGTTGGAGCTCATAATTTCAAGGACATAATATGGTACCAACAAGACAGTGGATCTTACCACACAGTTCGTTAAACTATAATTTAGTTGCGGGAAAAATTACGTAAATAGTTAATTTTATGTTTCGAATCGATGAATTGGCCCCTGAATCGTATGATATCACACCTCTAAACCTTTTTCTTTGTAGTTAGGTAAAGTTCAAATTCTATCGATCGATAAGCTGCAGGTAACAATTAATTAAGGAATTGCAAACCAATATTTCTTAAGTTATTTGATCGGATGCATCATCGAAAATTTGATTTTTAGAAAAGGAAATGTTTATTGCAGCTATAGGTAGGTGAAATTTGAAAAATAAATCTTAAAAATGGTTATCAAAGAACTATAAAAGAATCATTCATTGTAATACTACTGTAACATTTAGTAAATGACAGATATTTTGAACACTTATCAAAGCCGAAATTTGATCGTAAAACAAAGCTACAAATTATAGCATGTGCAATAATTATTGTTAAATATAGGTGATGAAATACCAAATTTATATTCTTGCGAAGTGAAAAAGAAATCAGAAATATGTTACAGTGCAGTGTTTGTCATCATTTTATGCCTTATTCCATATAAACTCTCCCTTAATGGTTTAATTTTAGTATGTATTTTTATAGCTCAACCTATATCCCATTTTATTAGGCCTAATAAAATTTCTAGCAAGTTATAGTTTTTTAATACTCTTTTTAAAATAATCAAAATTCCCTTTGTAAAGGATGAACTCCATATTTGAAAGAATGTTTTATAGTATTTGGGGCTTAGATGTATTTATGTATTTATGTATTTATTTATGTATTTACGATTTATGTATTTGTGAACTAGTAATTTTTTATTGCTTGTTTTTTTTTCTATTTACTGTCATTTCTAAAGTTACTAAAGAACTGAATCGAGAAATAATAAAAATTTGCTCGATACAAGAATTAAATCCAGCGCCTACCAGTTTTGGAGCAACTAACTTAACCACTCGGCCACCAGTAGACTTTTATTGTTTGTGGTACATTAAGCGTAGCTTAAAATTAACATTGATGTCAGTATACGGTACAAAATGTCAAATAAATATGTTTTTTCAGAATCATTGAAAAAGTCCAATTTTTTTTTGGAAGAAAAAATATTTTTCCTGTTTTTTATCATTCAGCCAGTATCCTTTTTTCATTTAAATAAAACGTTAAGAAAATGTATTCGTGTTTGAGTTATAGTTTTTATAAAAATAAATGATTATTACTATTAAAAATTTGTTGGGTAATGGAAAACCTGAAAAACTATGCAATATACCTAGCGGTTAATATGGTTCCAGTATTACGAGTGAATTTAGAATTTAAATCATATAACTAATATGAAGACTTTAGCACTTCTTGTATAGCTAAAACTTTGGATATTCTTTAATTATTGCAAAACGAAGCGACAGAAAATTTTCATTAATGAAAAAACATAAGAGATTAGAAGATATGAAAGATTGAACATTATTAAGACCATTGAAAATTGAGGTTTAATAAAACTTGATTTAGCCTATTGATGGCCGAGTGGTCAAGGTGACCGCTCCAAAACTGGTAGGTGTTGGGTTCGATGCTTGTATCGAGCAAATTTTCGATATTTCTTGATTACGCATTTTTATTAACCCTAGAATCTCCAAAGATCTTCATAGATATAAAGCGACGGTAAATAACGGTTAAAAAAATTTTAAGTTCAATACCGACAAAAATGGTTAACTTTATCTTCAATCAGTGCTGATCTGCTGATCAAATTGGAAAATTCAGGGGAACCACTTGAAATGAAGTTTGTTTTTCTTAGAATTTATAAATATTTGCTTAGATTATATATTAATTAATCAAGCACAATACCTTCTGTCGTCTTTCTGGCAGAAGAAAAAATCCACGTTCATATAATTTTTGTTCTTTGATGACAAAAATCTAATCTGGGTAATTTTTAACATCCTTATTTGATGCAAGAGCTAGCTGATTAAAATTTTTTGTAGAAACCGGAACCAATAATAATCAAAAGGTGCCAGATCTGAATGATATGGTAGGTGTGGCATTACATCTCATTAAAACTTCAAAAGCTTTTGGTGAGTTACCAAACTTGTTTGAGGTTTGTTAGAAGGCAAAACTTTTACGTCAAGTGCGGAGGTCAAGAACCACCTGAATTTGGTTTTAGCTATGAAAGAATAAAAATTGTATTACCGTGATTATATTATTGTCAGAAAGATGACAGAAGATATTGGATCAGAATGGACAATAATTCAAAAAATATTTTAATACATACACTATAAGAAATTTGTCTTTTATTTTCTCCAAAAAAAATAAAATAAATAAAAAATACCAATATTATTATACGAACTGAATTATTAGTAAAATTTATATATTTATTAAGCACTGGAGTTTTGTTGTCCAGCTCCAAAACTTAATTTCTAATCGAATTATGTGATATTGCATAATTTTTTTCGATTTTTATTTAAATTACAAAAATCAAGAAAACAGTTTAATTTTATAGTTTTGTAGTTAGAACACTATAAATTGTTGCTACAGTTTCTCTAAATGGGAACAGTAATATATAGTACATTTTTTTTTTTAGAAAATGAATGTGTTTTATGGCTTTGTTGTATTTCATAAACGAAAATAATGGCGTCATAAATGATAAATATTATTTCTTATATATAAAAAAATTCTTGTACTTATACCAATTGAGATTAATACTGGTATTTTTGTACAAAAGATATTTCCTTCTTAAACATTTCACGTTGGAAAAATTTTTTTTTGTTATTCAAGTACGTATTTTTTGTGTGCCACAATACATCTATTGTACATCGGCAATATAAAATTCATAAATCCATTTATGAAAGGAAGACTAAAAGCTTACAGGTATTTAGAAGTTTGATCGGATTTACACAGGCTAAGATTCTCTTTTTCCAAGATTTCCAACAAAACTTTTGTTTTTCTTTCATTACTTAGTACATAAATATGATTAAACTCTGTCGTGGCTTTCATAAAGCTTTATTATTTAATATCTCACCATTTCACATTGTTTTCGTGTAATTAATTGCAAAAGTTTTCATAATACTTTCGTAGATTATTAAAATTATTAAAGTTGTCATTTACATTAGATTTATCAACCAATTATGAAGTTTTAGGAAGTTTTTCATTACAACTTTTCATTTAGGTTTTGTGTTTCATAAAATTCTAAAAAAACCAGTTTATAATTTTGGTTCCTAAAAGATTTCCTTATAACTTCGTCTGTATGACAGTCATTTTACTTGTAGGCTACTGACAATATAAAGATGCAAGAAGGTATTTTTTATGAACCGCTAAACAATGGAGTATAGAAATATACCAAGCCATAAAAGTATTAAAGGTTACGAAAGGGCTGATGTTTTTACCCGACAAGGATCCCGAATATTATTTACAAGCCCACAGCCTACTTGATATTCACAAGATCATAAGATCGGCAGTGAAAAATACATTAAAGAATGGACTTACCAAATAAGGAGGAAGACCACTGAGAAAAAGCACAGTAAAAAGATGATGGGAAAACCATCCCTGAAACTAACTTCTTAAATACTCAGAAAACAGGTCAGGGTGGTAACGGGTCTAATAGTCAGCTACTTTGGACTGCGCTTTTCACGTTCTGTGGAAATACGATGCTTTAAATAAATTGTGACATGAAGAACTGGGGATATCAAGGATATCAGGCCTTGGATTTGAAATATTCGGAAAGCACTTGATGCGTCGGTTGCGGAGGTTCGCCTAGCAACTTGGTCTTTTCTAGGTGAAGTAGGGACCCAGGAAATACATTAAGCTTAATAAAAATAAAGGTGCATAGATATTAAACAAAATCAATTAGGGGCAGGATATCTGTGTTAATGCGGGGTAAAAATTATGTACATAAACATAAGAAGAATCTTCAGAATGATCTTAAAAATGTTAAATAGGTTCAAAAATACTTTTTTGTTTAAGCTTATAGTTGATGAGGTATTCGCTTCTTAAGCTGTAAAAATTTGAATATTATCCTTTAAAATTTTGAAAAATAAATGAGATTGTAAGAATTCATAAACGAAAATTTGTTGAAATAATACTCTTGAGGTAAATGCCTACTATTGTTAAGATATTTTTTCCTTTGAATATTTTAACTTATTTAAAGTTCATCAATTTATGAAAGCCTTTGGTCGTTCCCTTCTATAAATGGCTTTATTGTGCGTAGTCCGACAAGTACTTGACTGATTTTGTTAAATATTTTAATTCATGTTGGAAATTGATTATTTTAAAATTATTATTAAAATAAGGATTAAAATAAGTTTAAAAATAAGTAAAAACAATGACTCAATTCATAATCTCTTATAATTAAAAAAAAAACGTATTTCTACGAAATAATTAACTATTTTTTTTCATAATTGTTTCTACGTTCTCCTAATGAAAACTATAAAAAGATTACGAAATTACTGTTGTATTATTAGTTTTAGATTGTTATCAACTATTTATACTCCGATTCGTATCAAATAGCCTATAAACCTATAATTTTCCCATTTATTCCGTCTATTTTTTTGTCAAATTGTTCTTTTGTAACGATTGCATGAATATTTTATTATTGTTCCCAAAAATAGAGACAATCAAAAATATATTTACCTGTAAAAATGCTGGTTGTGAGTAACCGTTGCCACCGTAACCCATGTTAGCCAACATTTCTGGCGAAAACCGGTTAAATAATCCACCCCAAGCGTTGGCCCCCTGCGGGGGACTCACAATGCAAAAAATCGCGACCCCAACAATGAACAACGTCGAAACACTGATTCGCCTTGCTGGTCGGTTCCCACCACGTACCAAATCACTTCCGAATGTTTTCATCTTCCAAATTTTATGTATAAGACAATAAATTTTCTCGAAATCAAATATTTATTGGATAAATAAACGGGAGGTGGGATGTATTCAACGGTGACCCCAAATTTAATCAAATTTCATCTAAGCAAAAGTTCAATAGGAATCGAACCAATTCACTTTACGTAATCAACCGAAATGATTTTTTTTAAGTTGAATTTTTAACGGTTTACCAATAAATTTGTGTCGGATGTGCGCTATATGAGAACTCACGTCACTGCAGATGCCCAAGCACTGCAGTCAATCCATGAGCTTTTCTCGTACCAACATTATATATGAAGAAAATCGGAAAAGCTCGGACCAGTTCGGAGTGGGGAATCGTTGTCGGAAAAGCGTTGGTAGTAAATTTATTCTACGTCTACACGGTTAACATTTTCAATGAAAACCCATTTAGAATTTTGATTACTGTAAACGATTTCAAGGAATCAAGCAGCGCACCTAGGTACCTGTAGGGAGAGGACTGAAATCGCAGAAGTAAAAATTCACATTCATCATCATTATCAACATCGTCATTCCATACAAATGTACATTTATGTGATACCATAAAAATTTAATTAAAAGAAAAATGAACATTTACAAAACGTACATTCACAATTCATTAATTCAAAAAATCAGTAAAACATATCAAACCAAATCATATAAATTTTCAAACCCTTAGCTATTAGGATATTTTATGTTATCTAGCAAATCTCTAAAAAAATCTAATCTAAATTTTAATGAAATCCTCTACGAAGCGCCACTCAATCTCACGTTTCTTTGATCATATTACGTGAAAATTAAATTTGAAATGCTACCGAGCTTTTCTGTTTCCCGTTAAACCAGAGCCTAAGCCAAAGGCTATTGACCTTGGATAACAACGAAAAACAGACACTGATATGAATAGATATCGGGTAACTCCATCTAGAAGAGGTTGGGTCAAGTTTTACTATACTAAATTCATTAGAAGATGAGAAAGATGAGAAAAATGAAGGAAAGGAACTAAGGGGGCCAGGTTACAATATTTTACAAAATTGTTGCGTAATTTCAGGTATGCCGGAATAGTAAATGAAAATTTGTTAGAATTTAAACTTTTTAAAAATTTGCTACCTATTTTTTAGTATTTTATGTTAGCGTGTTTGTCTTTTACGCATCTTCAATTATATGTTTTTAATTCAGTGATAAAGTTCACTAAGAATATTACATTTTTAAGTATAAAGTAAATAACGGAACTACAAGGAATAAATTACGAAATTAAGACAGTATAAATAAAAAAGCAACCAACTGAATTTTTGTTGGCAAATCATTCATTTTTAAATTGCCAGAGAAAAATATTAACTGATTAATGCCTTTGGGCACCGGACGAAATTTTTCCACCGGAGGATACATTTTGCCAACGTTGAAATTTTTAGCAAATAACGCAACCTTAAAATTTTCTTATTTCGTTTCATAAATAATTAATAAAAAAGATATTAAATTTGCGCACTGATAGGGACGAAGTTGTCTTCCTTTACTCGTATTTGGCAAAAGCTATTCTTAGACTTGATAATTTGCTTAAATACAAATTCAGTGACAATTAAAAAAAGAAACAATTTTCTCTGTTATTCTTCTTTTTGAAAAGCTATATATAATTGAGCTAATTGAGTGTCAAAACAAAACAAAGATAAACCAGAATATTGTAAGTATTTAAGTCATATGAGTATTTTGTTTTATTTACGAATTTTTTAGTAAAAACATGATGTAGTGCTTTGTTTCGTTCGGTCACTACTAAGTAAAAATCTATAAAAAATAGAAAATCAATCTTACATTAATTTAGTTGAAGCTGAAGTCAGATTAATATCGAAAAAGTAAGGCCAAGGAGGGCTTTTCTTTTGAAAAAATCACTACTGGGACTCAGACCCATTTCACTTATTTCATGGTTAAGAGATCAAAATAAGAAAACGTACTTTTGAGGTTGAATATAAGCCATTTTCTTGCAAATAATAGCAATTGCCACAGTAAATTTTCCATGTCTTGTCTATTTTAGACAAAGGTATAAAATTAACAAAGTATAAATATTAACAAAGGTAAGGTTAGTATAAAGTGTAATCTAACGACGTTAGACTATAAACTGACGAAGCTTACATTTTTACGGTATTGTATTTTATTATTTAAGAATTATTTTATGTAAGTATATTTAATTGATGGTAAAAATCATCGAAAAAAAATCGATATGTTATTTATAAACTTCGATGTTTTTAACATCGATGTTTCACTTTTGAAAATATCGATGTTATATGAGCAATGTTGCATCCTTACTTATACTAGCTAGTACAGTGCTCTCAGTACCATTTCAATGTTATCATTACATTAGAGTAAGTAAAAAAATCATCATACAAGCTAGATTCAAGCTGTTTCTTTGAGAAAAATATTTTTTTTGCCTTTGAGTAACAATTTATGCACTGCAGATATGGAATAATATCCTAAGTTCATTAAAATTTGAATTTCAATTGAAGAAAAACCCTTTCTCTCTGGTAATGCAAATTGCAAATGAAACAACATGATATCATAATGACGTCATGAATGGTGGAAGTACAACGACCTCCTTAAATCTTAACAAATTGTGTTTATTTTACTATAAGTTTCTATTTAATACTTTCATACCCATCTTCAATCTTCACTATCTTAAGCATGGAAGTCGCTGGTTAGTGAATATTTTATTAAAAGGTGACATTGTACAGCAATAAGTTGATAAGTTTTCGAAGGATCATAATTACGTCACAAAAATTACAAAGACATAGTATTTAAGATTTATAGTTATATTTTTATTGTATATCAGGGTACCAATAGGAAGAGGGTACAAAACGAGAGTTTCGAAATTGTCTAATATTCTCCCACCAAAAATTTGTAATTGTTATGACTGAAAAGAACAAAAAGTGGCGAGCTTGTATTTCCTAGGATTCGATCAATAGTTGGCAACAGGTTTAATGTTTTCATTGTTTGTACTTTTTGTTGTGCAGCTATTTTATTTTGCTATGCGGGGATGCGAAATAGGGATGGATTTTTTTCAGATATATATTCGAACCTAGGTCACTCAGACGTCGGTAAGGGAAACCCTGAAAAATGTACATTTATCTACCTGTAAAAATTGCTATCTTTGTTCAGCTTATGAATCGTAAACGGGGGGCTAGTGGGTAAATGTGTGGGGGCTTAAATCGATATTGCTACGATGACGCCGACACAAGAAAGCACATGAACCACACGAAGGGATGGCGTGAGCTTTAAATATTACACTAAAGTAAGAGCGTCGTTGTGCTAACAATAATATTTCGACCATGAAACAAAGTGGAAAGGAAAATAGAAAATTCACGTCACGCTGCCATTCGGTGCATGCGCGTAGAACGCTGATTCAGTTATGTTGTTTTCGATTCCGGATGATTCGTCATTATTTGGTCAAACTAGGAAATTTTCGTCGAGAATCTCCTCTGGACATTTTATTGATTTCTTTTGTATCAAATAGAACACAAATCAAACTAAACAATAAATCTTCCCGGGTTATTTTTTTCTAGTTTTAACATATACCACATCTGATATAAAAGCATGCATAAAGCCAATATTCAAGTTATTACGAGCTTATCGTGAAAATCTAAGCCAAAGCCTTGAAGGAAAAAAATGAAAATCTCAATTACGTAAATTTACTGAGCTGAAATTTCGGTGTTCGCCTTAAAATTCTAATAATTATACCAAATTGATTGCTATATGCTTTTGTAAATCTCACCCTTAATACAGCTAATCAAAAGACTGTTACAATTTTCTTTTTTAGGTCAGATTTAATGATTAAATTTTAAATCTCATTCTCTCATCTCTTGCGAAAATTAAAAAAAAAAAACAACACAGAACGTAGAAAATGTAGAAAAGTTTTCTTGCAATTTCTCAACTTTAACTGAATATATGTAGAAACGTACTTGTTCTCATATTAAATGGTTTGTGTTGCCATGTTAAATGTTCCAGCTACATGGTTTGGGATGTGAGATTAAATCTTTCGGTGCAAAAGTTGAATTGGCATTGAATGAACTGAATGCAAGTGTTGCAATTATAACAAAGAAATTCGAGGAAAAGTTTTTAAACGGGTCGTTATTTGCTGGTTAGTATTATATACGAACGAAAGAATTTCGTGGGAGATTTGGTTTATCAGGGAAATTTGTGGTAGAATAGATTTCAAAGTTAACGTTAATTTTTGCACAAAACCCATCCGAATACTTGGAAATAGGTGCCAGGTTTTATGCCGTTTGAAAATTTTCTCATTTAGTAATTAAGTTATACACTTTGTTTTCAGATTTAAATAAAATTTATTAAAGCGGAAAGATTTTTTTTTTTATTTCGTACTTTATCGTTAAGCTTATTTGTGAAACTTGCAAAATAAACAAAGCTTCAAAGTCTGTAAAAGCATCGAAACTTGTACAAATTTTTGGCAAATGATCATTGAATTTAAGCCAAAAGCTAAATAAAGTTAAAGTTTCTTTAGATTTGTTGTAATCTTTTGTTTTTATTTACTTTTAATACTTCGACAAACACCTATAAAACTTTTATACAGAAAAACTTTATAAATTTATAAATACATCATGCTTCCTTGCTAGGGGTAGGAAAGTCTTATCGATCTTTCTCATTTTCTCAAAATACTCAGAACTATAAAAATGATAAACTACATTTTTAACAGTAACACTGTACAATATTGAGGACAATTGAGGAGAAGCATGACTCAAAGTTCGCAAAGCGAGTGGTGAAGGCATTTTATCAACTATGGCATTTGAGATGTTTTTATTTGTCTAAAAGATAAAATATTTTCTACAAATTTTACAAAAAATATTTACTCATACACCTTATTTTCTCAAAATACTTTAATGGTAAAAATTGATTGAATCCTTTTCTTGTATTAAGTGATTTTAAATTGTCTAAGAGATCCCCAAAAATCGCTTATTGCGATTAAGGGATTTCCAACGAAATTACTGTCAAAAGTATTTTTGTAACGTGATGTCATATAGGCCTTTTAGTCTCATACATACCATGTCGAAGTTGCTCGAAAAACTCCTTCTGTAAAAGTTCCAATTAACAAATAAAAGAACGGAACTCACGATTATGAGAGTCTTGAACGAAAAAGCGTACTGTTCCACTAGGCATCTGAGACTACTTTATGTACTGAAGGCAATGTTAGCTTATCCGCTCTTTATGTTATCCAGCCTTACCTAAATGACAGAAAATTTTTTGTCACTCATTACGAAGCAAATACTAAACTACACGAAACTTGAAAGCTTGAACAAAGCGTATGAAAGGCATCGAAGTAAAATCGGTTCAGGTGACATATTCATACACACATATTCATATTCATTGACATATTCAGGTAGAGTACCTGTCTTACAGACTTTTTGCGCAACCTTCAGATCTCGCAAGCAACGGAAGCTAGGTATCTCGGGATGCACTTGAATAGAAGATTAACCTTGCAGAGACATAAAATAGTTAAAAGAGACCAGCTAAAAGCAAAATACCAACTACTACACTCGCTAATTGGTTGGAAATCACAACTGTCCTTGGATAGTAAGCTCCTACTTAACAAATTCTTTCTGAAGCCAATACGGACGTATCCAGCAATGGAGAGTGTTTTGAGTTTCAGAGCTACAGTGGAAAATACCATTACGGCCTAATAAACATTAATATATGTACAACATTGTATATTAATTTACAAAATGGTACAATTCGAACATGTAGACAAATCGGGAAAAAATTGCTTGTTTTGCAACTACTTGTAGACAAAAAGCACAAATCTATGATCTCCCATACTTTCAAATTTTGAAAAACGTATTCGGAAATATATAATATTTTTATGATTATAGAACTGCATAATTAGAATTGTAGAATAGAGATTATAGAGATCACAGGTTTAGTAGGAAAAATTGTAATTTTATTTGTTAACTAGTAGTTGCCCCTTGCATTCGCAACTAAAGGTTTTATCCCAATAAAATGTTTAATATGAGATAATGTACAGTTAATCAACAATCGAAATTTTAAATTTAATAATCAAAGTGTTGTTTATATAATAAAAAGATTATCTAAAATTATATTTAGAAATAAAATATAAGTGTTTTTTTTTTATATCATTTTAATAACATTTTAAATAACGTCACTAAATTAGTATGAAAGTTTAATACTTATGTAGTACTTATACTAAATAGGCGATATCAAATTTTGGGTCGCAATCAAACTTTTTAAAATTTATTTTTTTATGAACCAATGGTTGTGATCTGAAGTAATTATATATTCGGCTGAAAAGCATTAAGGTAGCAATTTTTTCCCATATATTTCACTGTCAATTCAAATATAAAATCCTCGATACTAACTTTTTTTCGGTATTTAAAACAATTTGAAAACCAATTATTGTTATTGAAAATAAATAAAATATTCGAATTTACTTCCACGCTTTCCACCTATTTCCAACAATTTTGTATGTACAACGTCCAAATGTGCGAAATCGAATAGCTTTTTAGTCATATTAATTAACATAAAGAAGATCATTATTTTTTTTCGTTTTACATTGTATTTTCAAATATAAGTGCACATTTGTGTCGATGAAATTTGGAAAGTGTTTTTCTTATACGATGCAGATATATAATAAGAAAGGGGTTTTGAAAATTTCTCCCTTAAAAGAGTGAAAAACGGTAGCAAAGTTTGTAAGGGATTACGTTTAATAAACAATCGAAATTTCAAATTGAATAATCAATCAAAGTCCGTTAAAAGCGAAACGTTTTTACTGCTTAATATAAAACAAAGTTTATTTATTATTAGGAACAAAAAGTTTTTCTGCTTAAAAATTTAAACTCTGATAGATATACTTATCGGAAAATGGTTAAGTAAGTTTATAATTGAAAATTATGTTTTTTGGCTTTTACATATTGTAAACCTGAAAATCCGAAATACGTATTCACAAATAAATACATTAGTAGTGACTGCCCCTACCAACGCTTTGAATGCGTAAGTGGGGATAATAGAGCGCATGCGTATAGCCTATTCTGCACGGACGCACGTCAAGATAATCAGTTTATATATAAGAATTTATAAACCACGCCAAAACACTTGAAACTATCATGAAGTCACTAGTGACGTCACGTTTGGGCATCACTAGCAAACATATACACTAGATGCTCATTGAATAATTTTGTTATTTTGTGTCATTAAATATCAATTTAAAAGTGTGTAGGTGGTATGTCGATTCCCAGTGTGGTAGTATGTCAATAAATACTCCAAATAAACAACTGCTAATACAAAAATGACGTCATTCGCTCTAATTGGTGTTCAGTATATAATGGCGAATTGTCGTACTTTGTAGGTTTTTTAAAATAATTACCAATCTCATTCTTAATAAAGAAATAAGTATGTGTTTTGTATTCTCTGACTCAAATTTTATTTAACAAAGATAATTATTCAGTAGTTTTTAATTTCGCTCATTAAGCTTATTGTTGTGATTGTCGCAAAAGACATTAATATTAATGGAGAAATTTCATACTTCACATTGTTTATAGGATGTCAAATTGGAAGATTTTTAAAACCGTACCTAATAAATAAAAGCTAACATTGGAAGACAGTAACCAAAAAATATGAAATTTCGGTTTCTAAACTGGAAAAATAAAAAATAGATAGATCGGGCGAGAAATAGACAGAAGTTCTATACCATCTCGGATTTTGTTCATAATATTCTACCAATATAAAGAGCGATTTATCTATAGATATTTGTGTGATTTTTTACAAGTATGTATTAGGCTTTGGAATCGTTACAACAATTTAAAATTATTTTATTAAGGAGAAATTCCCCTCATCGCATTGCGAGCTATGAGCCATGCTTCTTCCTTTTGCCGTTGTTATTTTATACCGGCGGTTGTAAAAATTTATGTTGAGTGATTTTAAGTTGTAAATTCACAAATTATTAATAAAAAATATGTGACTCCCCTATTTTAATTTTAGTCTAGGGAGGTACTACTCCCCTTGTCTCATGTTCTAAATTAAACTCATTATTAAATATTCAATTAATAAATTAATCTAAAGAATAAAATCAATTTAAAAACATATATATTTTTTTAATTATTTTCGCTCATGATGATTGTTTTGACGTTAATGTAGGGGAGTCACAGTTGCGTCTGTATTCTATATATAATTAAAAACTGCTATAGAGGTTAATTACGTTGGCACTCGATTAAATGTTATGATCCTCATTTAAATTTGTAATTTATCTTTTTAATTATATACCGAATATCTACAAATAAATTTACATTTTAGTTAACAAAATCAGCATTTTTCTTTTGGTTTATTTATAGTCGCTATAATTTTTCCAGTAAATTGAAAAGCTTGCATCATAATCCGCTGCAGTATAGAGCAGTTATCATCGCTATTACTAGTAACTTTTTAATTCATGATAAATACTAAGTCTATTGAAAAACTTACACAAAATATAAAATTTATTGTCTTCTTATTTATGTAATATGTTACAAAAGTAAACTATAAATAAAATTTCTAACAAAATTTACTAATGACATAATGCGCCTCAGATATGTACTTCGGTTTCCTAGAAATCTCCATCAGCCAGCAAGTAGTAGGTACACAAAATAGGTATCTACGTCATAAATATTTTTTGTTTTAACTTTTGTTGAAACTTATGTTTATAGTTTACATTTGTAAATTATATTACATAAACTAGATTTCAATAGTTTTATTAATATGATATTAACTACAGTATTCGTATCAATTATCTACTTAAAAATGTTAGAATTTGACTTCATAAAGGTTTCTAATTTGATCTAATTAGACGTGAAAAAATAGCAAACATTCAAGTGTGTATAAATTCAAAGCTAATTAAATTTAGAAATTAATAAAGATATTCTCGTCTTTAATTTTAGAAAAATTATATAGTAAATAATATAATAATTTGCATGTTTAGATATAAATATGTTTTCTAATTTATGATAGTGCAAATCGCACCACAATTTAAACGAATTGAGCAGATGAGTAAATATTGAGAGGTGTGAATAACTGTTTTATCATTTATTTGCAAGTAAAATTTCTACGACGTTCACTTCACGTCGGAATCATTATGACGAATAATCGAAAAATAACGAATATACGCAAAAAACGATTGATGACGTATTGTCTTTTTCGTTAAAAATCACTTGACAAATCTTACGTTTCAATATTGAAGTGTCAGATTTGAATAACATAATTTCATATTTGATAGTGAATAAATTTTAAAAATCATATAAAAACTTTTTATATATTCATAGCGACAGGTATCTTCAGTTAGAAAATAACGAATATGTGAAAGTTTTTATTTCAATAAATCATTTTCTGATTTTAACTTTTCAAAATACTTGACTTATGGTTTTGAATTGATATTGATTGATTGATTTTATCATATAGTCTTAGTTTTATACTATTTTATTTCAGATATGTAATCTGGGTTGCTTATCTATTTTCAATCTGAAGAACATTTTTATTCTTTTTATTGTTCTATAGTTGTTGAATCTAAACGTTGTTTGAGTGACATAAAATTATATCTACAGTAGAAGTCCTGATCGTAAAATTTAAATTATTATTTAATAAAGGGCTTGAGCTTGAAATACAGGAAAAGGACACAAAATCAATATTTGTTTACGGTGTAGGTGTACTCGGACTATTTTACGCATTAGGGATAAAAAATATATATCTACATAATCCTGTGGAATGTCAGATACTTTTTGAAAATTAATTCAAGTTTATTTTAAAGGTGATAATATCGTCTTTTCTCAGTATGAGTATTTTTTTCGTAAGAAGAATATAAAAAATGAAAATTTCCATATAAAACGACAAACACTTAGTTTAAAAGGAAAATAATTCCAACGCATATGTCACGCAGACGAAGTTGATGGTATCAGCAAGTATACGATAAATAAACATAAACTAATTTGAAGAAATTAGAAGATAAATAATCAAACGTTTCAAGAAATTAAAGTTTATCAAACTATTAAATAGAAGTTATGAATTTTTCGATTTTTTTCAATAATATTACTATGGAAGGAGAGAAAACTTCTATTTATAAATATCAATTATACAAATAGTGCTTGACATTCTCAAAAATCTTTTTCCATTTAGTTAATATTTTTCAATCGATTTTTTTAATGCTTGAAATTCATAGTTGTTGAGAATTGATGTCATTATGTCAGTCATCAGTCAAGATACTCATCATTTTGCAAATATTATAACGTAGGTACTAGCTAGTACGAATATTTATAGTCATGATGAGGTACTAACACGCAATTTAAATATGAGGAAACTTGCAACTCATCATTATTCTAATATTATAAAACTTATTTCACTTAGGTGTGAATATAATTTGTTAATGTGAAATATGATTTTTATTTTTCGCAGTATATTTCATGTCAAGTCGACATTTTAATGCTATTTTAATTTTGATTCTCAAACACTTTAGGACATTTATTTTTGAAGAATAATCACAAAAGTAATGAAATAAAGGGTTAGTATTAGTACTTACAATATAAACAGTTAACCATAAAATTTAGTTCATCAAGAATCTGTAAGGGCTTTGAACCCTATATGTAGTTAAAGTTGACTAAGATTACTACTAGCCTACTTTTAAAAGACCTCCTTGGTCACTAAATCTAACAGATATGTTTATACTACATAAAATATATTGTGGTCTTATTTATGTAATATACTATACAACAGTAAATTATAAAAATAAATTTGAATAAATATTCAAATAAGTGCGTATTAAAACAAATACGTACTTTAATA
The DNA here is from genome assembly GCA_958496175.1 of Sisyra terminalis. Taxonomy (NCBI): domain Eukaryota; kingdom Metazoa; phylum Arthropoda; class Insecta; order Neuroptera; family Sisyridae; genus Sisyra; species Sisyra terminalis. The sequence goes on along the minus strand of OY292277.1, from coordinate 33,030,096 downwards.
GCCAATAAATCTTCCTTAATGGTCATCAAGTAGTATTGGATTGCTTCGTAATTGCTATGTGATGAGTCGAGATATGCTCGAGTGTAAAAGTCTTATGTGGCAGGACATGCAATAGAAATGCGACTCTTCACAAAGCTGTTACGGAGAAATCCAAAACGTCTTGATGATCACTGAAGAAGGCTGCTTGGCAATCGAAATACGTACCTGGTAAAAATACATTTCTTTGAACTTTTGTTTAAATTTATGTTTATAATTTTCTTTTGTAAATTATATTACCTAAAAAGGACCACAATATGCTTAATATATTGTATAAACAATATTATAACTATTCAAATTCAGCGAAAAAAGGTAATTTCATTCTTACTAATCGTAGGGCCAGTATTTTCACATCTTTAAATAGTGGTTTTTATATTCCAGAAAAAAATTTATCCGTAGGATTGAGAAACACATGTATTTTCATCTAAGAATAGTGATTTGTGTGTAGAATTTATCTAGCAGATCTAGATATAATTTTATCGATTAATTAACTATTTTAAAGATAAGTTATTTATGAATTGTAATTAATAGTGTAATATTATTGTCAAAAATGTTATTTTTGAATTAATTAGCTATATGTAAAATATTTTCGAAGCATACCTATATCTTGTTTTGTCGATTTATAGTTTCGTGTTGCTTGTTTATAAATAATTAAATATATGGGACGAAATAATTAATATTTCAACAAACAAATTTTTCAAATTGTATGTATAAATAAAACAATTCAATTTCATGGTTTTGTTGTCGAAACTATCATTTTATTTACATATTAACATTACCTATATGTATGGAAAATTGTTTATTTTGAAATTAGTCCACTGACAATGTAGTTATAAATCATATTAACATACATATATCATTAAGAAGGGGGAGCAACAAATAATTTAATATAAATTTAATGTGACAACCCGAAATATATGGTATAGTTGTACTATCCAATATTCAGAATCTAGTTAATTATAGTTTAAATTTGTAATTTATATGAAGGGTTCTTAATTTTTCTTTAATGATAATTATTTTATATTTCTAATTACGAAAAATGACTTCGACAGTTTGGGGATTTTTCTTTCTAAAATCAAAGACAAAAAAGTTGTCAAAATAAAATGAAATTGAAAATTCTAAATCTGTTTTCTCAAGAAAAAAGGTTTTACTTTTGGAATCTAAAAGAAGCTTTGGAAGCTTAAAATGAAGACCCTCGTAATTTTCCAAATCTTTTTTGAATTAGTCAGAACTCAGTGTATCAATTAACTTCAGCACAAAATATTATATGGAAATATTCTATAAAGTAAAAACAACACGAATTATTTTAACTAAAACAGTTTTCATTGCATATAACTTTAGGATCTACTACCTTATTTTTTATTCTTTTTTCTTAGATTTAGAGGAAGAAAGATACTTATTTTATAAATTGTTCTTTCACTAACTTCGAGTTTAAATAGAAAAAGGAGTTTTGAAACTTGTGTTTTCATCTTTAACACTGATTTGATTTAATGATTTTAATGAATTATTTAACGATGTGTACAGTTTTTAATCTAAACATTAGAGGTATTCGTTAATTGAACCGTTTATTTTGAAAGTGAGTTAAGTCCATTTCAAGAACAATTCCTATAACTCTTTGACCATAGGAACATAAGATGAAAAGGAGGAGGGAATAATTGGCGTTTTTGTTAACAACTTAAATGAAATCAGTAATTTGTTAAAACTTAGCAGTTAAATAATATACTTTGTTTTAGTTACAAGAAGAAGAATCACCATATAGATTGTCCTTGAAATGGAGTTACGCCACTTTCAAAATAAACGAGTCAAATATCGAAACTACTCGATGTTTACAATACGATAAATCGAATTGACTCAATGTTTTCACAAAGAGTTTTTGTATTCGATGTATCGATTTAAACGTAGAATGCATTTTCATCGCCCGGGGCCGATTGAAAATTCGCTCTTCTCTATTTTCATTGTTACTCAAGAAAATTGGTAAAAAGTCGAATATACTTTGAAATTATTTAATGTTTTTAAAATGTAGTCTTTGTGTTTTTCTCAAAACCAATTTTTTTTGGAGTTATCAAAGTCAATATGCTGCTCCTTTTTCATGAGACACCACTTTTACATCCACCATGCTACTGTTTCTAACTAATAATGGCAAAAACAAATGAAAGTATATATTTTAACATCCTGAATTATATTAATTTTTAATAAATGGCATTAACCAGAAATGTCACTTATGAGTAACTAGCGAAACCAAGCGGTAGAGATATATTTACGTAGTTCAGTAGGAGGAAGACCTAACGAAAATTTATTAGAAATCTGGAGTGATCTAAAAGCTCAGTATCCAAAGCTTTATAAAATTGCCTTCAAATACTTGACTTTTGTAGGAACTTTCGTTCCATTCGTCAGAACCCTTATTTTTAAAGGCTGCTCAAATTGTCAACTAATAAATGGAAAAGAAGGAAAGAAAACACGATCAAGTAAACTCTTGCTTTTTCAAAGTCTGCCTAAACAGTAATGGTCTTATCTAATTAAAGTCTAAAATCAAATTTTTCTAGACAAATAAAGACTTTAATATTTATTTTCTGTATTATTATCGTCCAATATTCTAATAAAATAGTTTTATTAGTTGGTAGATTTTTTTTTTCACTTCAATAGCTAGATGTCATCTTTTTTTATTAAGTTGAGGTTTCTAGGGTGAAGTTAATTGTGCCTCAACTCTCCAGCCTCGGGGCTATTGTGTTTCCTGGGTCCCTAATTCACCTAGTTAGGATCAAGTAGCTGGGTGAACCGACGCACCAGGTGCTTTTCGACTATTTCAGTTCCAGAACTTGATCCTCAGTTCCACATGTCTACATTCATTCAGAGCACCGCATTCCCACAAAACATGTGATGCGATTTCATCCTCTACCTGGCAGAATCTGTATTTTGGATCAACCACAATATCGTATGTAGTTTTGGCATATGCATGTGCTTTCTCAGCCTACAATGGCCGGTTATTAGGCCCATTACCACTTGGAATTGCTTTCTTGTAAGACGAAGTATTTCAGCAGTTAGTTTTTGGGATAGTTTTTCCATCAACTTTGTACTGTGTTTTTGAATGATGATGTTCTTCCATTTTATGCAGTGATTTTTATAAAGCAATTCATTGATAGTATTTTTCACTGCCGATCCAAGTACACACCAAGTACAGGCTGTGACCCTGGGAATAGTGTTCTAGATTCTTGTCGGGCAAGGAAATTAGCCAGTTCGTTACCTTTAATGCCCTTATGACCTGGCATCCACCCCAAGTTAACCATGTAATCTTGTCTTAATATCTTGTTCAAAAAAATTATACTATATCAACACTAATTAAACACATCACGACAACTACAGTGCCAAACTACTAGTATAACCAGTATTGGCCCTATTGGCCCTATTGACCCTATCACTCCACCTCTGCCTGAAATTTTTAACGCAGAAAATTTTATAACCAAAGTATTGCGGGAAGTATTCGTTGTTGAAAACCAAATCGATGATTTCAATTAATATATCATAGAGTTTCGATATTTTTTATCGAATAAGAACATCGATGTATTTCGATCGATGTATCGATGTATCACATATACACGAAAGATGTACTACTCCTGATTTTTATCTGTGGTATTAATATATCATTATCCAGCAGTTCTTAAAAAGCACTATCCAATTTAGTCGCCGGCTAAAATGATTGAGACATACAGATAGGAGGAAATTATAACAAAAATATGGTTCCCAGTTTTACTATTTGGTTACGGAACCCTAAAATATATTATTTTCCACTTTTAAAAATCGGAAAGACGTAATAATATCAAAGCAACATGGAAACGTATATTCTTTTAAAAATCTATTTTCTCTACTCTGATACCACATTTATTAAATAAACTGAATTTTTATATTGCGTAGGTGTAAAATTAGATAAAAGCAATTTAAATTCATCATATCTTACAAAAGTCAATTTTAAAATTGAGCTTCAAGCATTTTAATTTAAATGAAATAGTTTCAACTTCATCTACCTACAATAGTCGGTGGCTTTGTACCACATGTACGTAGGTACTACATGAATATACGATATACAATATACATATATATAACTATATATTATGTGGTAGCATATGTATCTATGTATACCAGAAAGAGCTTTTAGAAGTTTCATTTTATTTCTGACAGTTTATTAAATGAATCTTTCCATATTCATAACTGCAAAATTAATAAAAGTTCTATTCAGCTTTCATTTACATGAATAAAATATATAAATTATTCGTATTCAAAGAAAAAAAATATAAAAGCTTTGATGATTACAATTTAATTAGATTTGAATTTTAACAAATTGTTTTTCCTACAAGAAATGTTGGAAAAATGTAATTTGTAGAAAATTGATTGCTTGAGGCAAAAATTGATAATTTCCGAAATGCGCTGAGGGATTTTAATCATTACGAAAACTTTTCGAGTTGGTGAAAAGATATCTTTTAAGCAGAATTTTCCAAATTTCTCACTTGGGAAAAATTAGCTCAGTTCTTATCTTGATTATACCAAAAGAACTTGAAGGTTTATGAAAAGGAAATTCAACATAATAATTTCTTTATTAAATTTATTTAAAAAGAAAAAACAATAAACAATAAATTACATAAAAGAAAATCAATAAATATACCTCCATAGGATCTATAAGGAAGGAATTGTTAGAAAATGTCGCAGATATTGAAACCGTGCATTTGTTATATGTATACAAAAAGACGCACAACTGAACAATAGTTACAGCAAAAATAAGTACATGTGAAATGTGAAGCCAACAAATAAAAATAAATAATTACATTTGTACAATAAACAATGGACATTTTCGCCACGAAAACAGCGTTGGAAACTAGAAAATATATTTAATACGAATATCTGTAGTACATTTTTCCTTTTCTCACTTATCACAAATCAAATTTAAGCAATTTGTTCCTTGACATTCATTTTGGTAAAAAAAACAACGTTTATTTCAATTTGCTAGAAAAATAGGACAATTTTCTATTTTGCATTTTTCTATTTGAAAGAAAAAATCACAATTCATTCCGGCATTATTCAATATAGTGATATAGAGTCGCTTTTTGTCGTTTATAGCACCACACTAATTTGTTTAAAACAATTGAATCACTTGAGTTTTGCTTTTGGAAATTAATGTTTAAGCTAGAGAGCTTTTTTTTTTCATAAATTAACGTACAATTGAATTATGTCCTACATTAATGCACTCCCGTTATTGTTGTTAACCAGGGTTTGTAGTATGTTGTTCGCATGTAAACTCCAGGGAGGTAGGGAGCGGCACATTTGATCCCGTGGGATACGGTTCCAGCTAATTGCCAACGTCCGTCTGGTCGTTGAAGTACTAATGGTCCTCCGGAATCGCCCTGTTAAAACATACAGTATTCATTAATTTTTTTTCCTTTGATATACATTTATTTAAATCAATATTACAGGATAGCTTTTACATTCTTTTTTAATTTAAATTATAAAAAGCCTTTTATCATGTACTATCGAATATATCGCCATATTTTTTCAATACATTTTTCCTATTAAGACATTGATTACCCTAAATTCGAGTTCTGGGTAAAAAATCAACTGATTAAATCATATTTTCTTTGAATTATTTTATGAAAAATTTAATACGAATTATTTTTCCTAAACGTTTTTATAAAAACAAAATTCCCGATAAATTATATAGTAGTAATCGGCAATTATTTTAAATTCAATAAAAAAAATGAACTACTTTTTTATATTATTTTTGAATAGTTGAAGTTATATTTTTTAATTAAATATACTTTCAACAGGCTATTTGATCGTACTGTTGTAGGATATATTTGCTGCACAAATTGATATCTTCGACTTCACCTCTGTGGTATATATGTGGGCAATATTTTCTTTTTAGTCTTATCGTCTTCATATTATCTATACAAAAAGGGTTTGCAGATATCTCCCATAATTTTATCGTCTCCAAAAAGCACATTTCATGAATTGTCAATTTAAATAAATTAAGTTATTTTAAAAGTTCAATTAATTTAAAAAAAATCGGTACATTATACACGATTATGTAAATCAATATTTATTATCCTTACCGGATATAATGTGTACTATAAAATTTTATCATCTATCAATCAATTAGCTACGTATTCGTAACAAATATAATTAAATCCCATAAAAAACAGATAAATATATATAAGAAAAGACACACAAACAAAAATTTCAAAAATATCCTTCTCTAAAATGAAGATATTCTCTTAAAATGAATATGGATACCTACATTGAAATTGAGTGAACAAAAGCAGAGCATAGACTTTTTCATATTATACATCATATTATGTAGCGTTATAATATAAACCAATCTTTACACATTAAAATAGGATCCTTTCTTTCAAAATGGCGTCCCTTATCTATCGTAAGGGTCACCTAATTTTAGTTCACGAAATTGCCGCTCTATGTGCATGTGATAGAAGGCCTACGTTCAGTTATAAACGTACTTTTTTATTCAATTTGTACTCTTTGTTCTTTATTCTTCAGATATATTTCTCCGAGTATATATTTTTAATTTGATCTGGTCGAGAAACCTAAGCTTTACGTATTTACGAATAGACATAATTGTTAAAAATACGTAATAATTTAACAGACATAGTAATAATAATTGACATAATAATTTAAAAATTTCTCTACTATTTAAAAATAAAATTTAATACTTTACTAGTTATTGACTTAAACAAAAGAAAAATAAGGAAAATTATTAAAAAAAAATCAAAAACTTTGCCATTTATGGATATATTTTACGGGTATATATTATTCCTCAGTTTTACGTAGGATTTAACTCCCCTAGTGATTTTAATGTTACGATATATGACTATTTGAAAGGTGAACAATGTCGTGTATCTTAATAGAAAATTTTATAAATATCGGTTCATCTACTTTTTAATCAAAAGAAGACATACATACAGACAGACAAGAAGATAAAAATTTAATAGTAAAGGGATAAAGGCACCTTGAAAGAGATATTTATTCAAAATTTAGGCCAAATAGTAAAATATACAGAAATTGCGTTAGAGTTTTATATATCAGTAAAGGTATAGATGAACTTTTGTCACTTTTATAACATTTATATTTTACATAATAACGTAAAATAGGTACATTATAGGCAATCGTAATATCATCTGTCATAAAATATTAAAATCATACGTGAAGTGAATAAAAAGTGTGCAGATACTTCTTAAGTTATATTTTAATGTGAAGATGTTTTTTTATCAAATTTAGTTATTTAAGGGATGATTTTGTTACTATAGTTTGAAGGTATGGCTATAAAGATTCAATAAAAACTTGCGGTTGTCAAATAAGCATATAGGTATATACTTTCGTATGTTTTTCCTTATGAATTATTTGCAGTTAGAAAGTATATATAAGTCAATTTAAACAAACAACGTAATAAATAAGTATTAAATTCTTCGTGCAAACCTTAGAAAATAGAAACTGTATTAAAATTAACCGAAATGTTGAAATTTGTCTATGGAGAATTACATGGAAATGTAACAAAGTTTCCAGAGATTAGAGTAGTTGAAGAAGTTTGCAAGAGTCGTTTGAAAATAAGTATAATGCGCATTATTTTTTCTATCTTTGTGTCACCTTTTCTTCTTTAAGTAATTAAATTTTAGCATTTATTTCTTTCTAAGAAAAATTTACAAATATTGCTCGAAAAAGTTGATTTTAAGTAAAATCAAACATTACTTTGGTGATTAGGAACAATATTGAAGCAAGAAAAGTAGCATTTAAAAAACAATACTTTATATACTTTGAGCTATCAGAGGAAAAACCAGGATTGTAAATATAAGATTATATAAATGAATTCCAAAAGTTACAATCTTTTTTTTTTAAATAATAAATATTTTATATTCGTGGTTATATTCTTATCTTTTATTTGCTTCATATTTAAAGGACCTAGAATCCTCAAGTCAGGGCACTGTTTTTCAGATTTTCAATATTTGTGAATCCATTTTTATTTATAATTTTCAGCAACACCTTCCTCCATCTTTGGTATATAATAATAATGTTTAAATGATTAATTTATTATTTGATATTTCTGGATAAACTGGAAAGCCAATTCGGCAATAAGTTAAAGACTTTAAAAAAAAAAAGAAAAAAGAAGATATTTCAATAAATAATTTTCTGCAGCCATTCTGCATGAAACTGGTGGGAGTCAGTACCTTCAACAAGATAAAAAACCACTGATCTGTCTATACTAATTTCTCACTGATTTCCAGAAACCCTAAAACATTGAACGTACTTCACTCGATATGATTTCTATGAAAATGTAGAAAAAAGCTTTATCAGTGGGACCCTTATAAGGTATTCTGGGAATGAATGACATATTTTATTTTCAAAGCTGCAGAATGGCTGCAGAAAATTATTTATTCAAATATCAAATAATAAATTAATCATTTAAACATTATTATTATATAACAAAGATGGAGGAAGGGGTTGATGAAAATTATAAATAAAAATGTGATCACAAATATTGAAAATCTGAAAAACAGTGTACAAAATATAAAAAAAACATTAAAAACTTGCCGAACCCGCTAGACTGACTCACCGAACCTCTGGGGTTCGATTGAACTCAGATTGACAATCACTGACATAGACAGTCTTTATAACAAATCTAGCTGTTCTTCCATAGCCTAAAACATAGAAGTACTCCCACCGGTACGATTTTATGTTGATCTCAAAAAAAAATAAATAAAGACGGAAAAGTATGGCAGCTTTTAATAATTTGAAAAACTTAGCCCTGATTTTTTCTATGTATTGTTGAAAGTTTTCATGCTTTTTCAAAGTTTGAAAATCGTTGATCTAGGGGTATAAAAATGAAGAAAAATATAAAAATAACATGCTTACCACTGTAAAATCCTATACTATCCAAAAAGATTGAACTGATAGCTATTTTATTAGTTAAACAAATGTAGATAAACGATTACTGTTAAAACGTTCATTATAAAACAATATTGACATTTGTAGATCAAATTGAAAGATTTCACAATACATTGAGTCAATCCAAACATTGATTTTTCTTAATAAGTGTAACATAGTAACTATTGCGCAATACGGGTTGCAAAACGATCCCACTTGTTGATAGTAGAAGATGGTAGACCGTTTTTGTTGTGAACTATTTAATTGAGCGTAATATTGTAATATCGTGTAGGAGGTCCAAGGGAAATTATTGAATAAAATATTTTACAATATATTGAAGTAAATATTGATAGTATAGGGCAAGTTTGGGGGTTCATAAGGCTATAAGATTTTTAACTGTAAATTTGAGCTCAAATATAACTAGTAGATTTAAATTATCGGGGTTTGGAATATTTTAATTAACAACTAGCTGCCACTCGCCCGCTTCGTTGGACGAATTATAAATTCTAGACTTTATATATGATTCTAATATTTCTTTTAGTATCTACATAAGATATATAATCAAAGGTTTTAGTTGCATTTTCAAATAATTGTTTGTTAAGTTATTTTTTGACAGTGAAATTCAGTAATATTTACATGCTAGTAACTTCCCGTGAAATATTCGCAGTCCAACACTGACACAATTTGACAAAAGAAAAAAATTGACAATTGAATTAAATCAAAATGACAGTTGAAAACAACAATCAGTTAGTTCGATTTTGAAACAATGGTTGTATTTTCTCAAATGTATGAGTTTACAATCTTTGTTCTCTGTTTTTGCCGACATAAATACGTTTGCCTATTATTATATTGATTTCTCTTGTTCGTATTCATATTATGGTTAACAATTTACGTAATTTCATAATTGATTTTGACGCAGTGTATAAAGAAACACTTAATGAAAGTATCTTAATATAAATAAGGACTCGTTTAAAATATCTCTTTATAAACGGGATTCCAGACTTTTCCTTCAGGTGCTATCAATACCAGGTCGTTAGATGAACTCACTCTGAAGTAGCCAATATAAAACTGACCATAAATAAAGTAGTACTCTCCAAACTGAATCCAATTGTTTTCAAGGGTTAATCCTGTGCTTTATTTTTTGTCATGGCGGAACTAAAGAGGAACTGCAGTTTTTATTTTCAATTGTGACCGTCGCTTTATAACTGTTAAGGTCTTTAGCGCCTCTAGAGTTTATAATAATCCGTAATTGAGAATTATTGATTTATTGAAAATTTGCTCGATGCGAGGAACGAATCCAACACCTACCAGTTTTGGAGCGGTTACCTTGACCACTCCGCCACCAGTAGGCTTTGCAGTCTTTTAAACTCGAATAGATTTTCTAATGGCATAAGTGGTATCCATGGTATAAATACTAATGTTACCTAATGTTTAATGTTTTACCTAATGTGTACTAATGTTTGTATGTTACCACTTACAAACTTTGTTACCTCTTTTCATCCTGATAGAAGAGGAATTTTCAAAAATCCTTTAATATCTAATGCCTTCATCATATAAGGAATATACCCTCCAAATTTCACGTCTCCACGATCAGCGGTTTTAATTGTCGCTTGATTCATTAGTCAGTCAATCAAAATAAACTATTATATATTTCTATATAGATTAATTATCAAGTAGATGCTCGCGACTTCGTTTGCGTGACATACCACCAAATGAAATCATTTCAATGTTTACCACCAAAAAAGAAAAAAGAACCTAATCTCAAAACCTTGATAATTACGCTTTGAAAAGCGTTTATTTCACCAATTATTGAGAAAAGCTATTATAATAGTGAACTGTTCTAATATTTTTAGGATCTTTAAAACTGATTTGACGACAATGTACTTTTGATTTATTCAATTTACATCAGCACATATATCTATACCTCGTATATCTCATAAATAATAAATTGTAAGAAACTGTTATTCATTCTAATTATTTTTTCATAACGCTACTAAAGAAGTATAAAGTCAAAAAGAATTGGGTAATGAATTAAGCTTATATTGGTTTTAATTGAAGTGCAAGAAATACGTTTACCCGAGTATAGGGAAGTCACGTCTGATATCCGCAGCAAATTTTTGTTCTACCAAGGAAGACTTGGATGGGAAATTGGTATAGATTTAAAAACTCAATATAATCAGGTTTACATTGGAACTTAAATATTAAAATGGCATTGGTAGATTTTCCAGAGAACTCTATAAATTGTTACCTCGCATGAATCTTTCTGCCCATTTGCGTATCCAGCGCAAAGGAAAGATTCGAGAATAATTTTCGAATGACCGGCTGTGCGGAACATTTCCTGACATACGCTATTTTCCATTATCGGAACTTGAACTTCTTGCAGAACGGAAGGAACGCCTCCGCCGTATTTTAAGCGACCCCATCCCGTCACCGTCGCCATTCGACCTGTGAAATCGGCGGCATCGGGTGGCAAACAAATCGGAACTACAATTATAAAAAAATATGTGAAATTATTTATTTTTTAAAAAATTCAAGTTTTGTACCAATGTGAACATCGAATTGAACAGGCGAATCCAGCTCGAGGAGTGCCAAATCATTTTCGAATGTGGCTGCATCGTATTGCCGATGGACTATAACTCGCTTCACTGGTTTACTGAGTGATCGTTTGCTTTCAAGCTCTCCGGATAAATCGAATTCGCCAAAAACTGCTACCAAACTTGCTAAAAATCTGTCGTAAAATCGATGTTATTATTGAAATGGTTACTTTTCCTTATGGTATCATCTTACCCTGGTTGGCAATGAGCTGCGGTGATGACATAATTTTTCGAAATCAACACACCGCCACATTTATTCTTCGTGAATAAACCAAGCCAAGTTGATTCCCGAACCAATACTTGCCACGGCCATTGTCCAAACGTGCCACCCTTACCTCCAACAATTTTCCCGCTTCGCATTAACGGGCGCACACCACATTCTAAGCAAACAATTTTACATGTATTAACGAAAAATGCAAACCCCCGGAAAAACGCATTCATCGCGCCCCATTTCACAACTATCCATTCTTGCTCTCTGTTATCCTTTCACTAGCTGAACTTCCATTTGTTTTCAAAAGCAACATCCTATCGCTCTCCATGCTCCTCACTATTCTACCGGAGAAAATCGCTATTTTTCTTCATTCTCCTTCAATGTTATTCTATTTCGTCCTTCATTTCCAGCAAATTTTTATTTGTTTTTCATTTTCCGAAATCAAGGATATATAAAAAAAGAAGCAGTGCAGAACAGAGAGAAGGTTGTAGACTTTAATTTAAGATATCAGATAGCAAGAATGAATGCGTGAAACGGTAAAAATAAAAAGGAAATTGGCTAAAAGGCAAAAGTTTTGTTTGAAACACATGAAACCCTCACCGTGCATTATTTATATACTTTTTTTAATCGTTTAATTTTGTTTTTGTTGCAACCGTTTTTGTTTTGCTTGTATCAACTTACGCCTTTGGTAGTCGGGAACTTGTTCAGATGATTCATCAGATTCTTCTTCTTCTTCTTCCTCCTCGTCCTCTTCGATGTAAGATGGCGTCGTTGTGGTAGATGGCGCTGGACGTCGGGTTGGTTTTCTTTGAGTGGTGCTAACAGTAGTGCGTCGAGTTGTGGTAATTGTGGTAGCTGCAGGCCTTTTAGTAGTGCTTTTCTTTGTTGGCTTTTTTGTGCTTGGTTTGCGAGTGGTAGTTGAAGCTCGTAATGGCTTTTTGGTTACAGTCGTTGGTTTTTTGGTAGTCGTCGGTTTTTTCGTTGTTATCAATTGATTAATGACCGTTTTATTGTTGTAAACGATTTCTTTCAGCTCGCTAAATGGACCTTGTAGGCTCTGAATTATTTTATTCACAAACGATTCCATTTTTTCATTCATGGCATCATCTTCAATGAACAACGGAGTGGTTAGTTCCAAATCGGTTTCGGGGGTGGATGCTGACATATTCAAATTTGGATTACGAACGGGTGGGAAATTATTTAAATCATCTGGAGATGTTGTACTGGCTTCGATATCATAATCACTAGGTCGAAGAGTTGAATCATAGGTTATTATAGCCGGACGATGAATTACTGCTGGATGTTGAGTCCAAATTGTGCTTGTTGTAGGAACATTTGGTTTAGGTGTGATCAAAACTGTAGGTGATGGACGTTCACTGCTTGGTTTACCAGAATTTTGGCCATACTGAATCGTATTAGTGTGTGAAATCAAGTGATTAATTGTCACTTGCGGAATCGGTTTAGATTGCGAGCCTGGCTTTTGTGTAGCACTGTTGGGATACTTCTGATTATTTGGATCACCGGATATTGGACTCAAAACTATAACAGTCGGTGGAGGACTTGCATACGTTGAATATTGGCCGGTAGAATAGTGAATTTCGTTGCTTGGAGGCGGTTTTTTCGTTGAGAAAGTTGTTGGCGTGATTGGTCGACGTGTGGTGGTTGAAGACGTCGATGATAGTGGAGGAGCAAAAGATGGAATGTTGTTTTCAATGTAAGGACGATAAGTAGATGATGCAGTGATTATATATGGAGGCCGAGTTGGTTTTGGTCGACTTACTGGCGTTGATGTATAAACATAAGAAGTAGATGGTGGTTTTTGTGTGTTTTTATTATTTGGTTTGTAACCAGGTCGCGGAGTTATTGTCGTGCTGAATACATAAGATGTGGACGGTAATTTATTTGTGGAAGATTGTGATTGGGTCGTGTAATAACTAACTGTGGACGAGTGAACTTGTTCAGAGTCTTGTGTGATTAGTTTATTGGGTGCATCATCATCGAGCATTTGAATGATATCAACAATTGATTCCATTTCTGGAGGAGTTGTTCCTTTGTTAGGTCCTGTCGATGTGCCTGCATGGGTTACAGTAGGAACAAGCACATATTTATCATTATTGGACGGCTTGGAAGGTTTGGACGGTTTTTGACCCGGTCTAGGTCGTTGTGGAGATAATTTAGTCGAATGATAATAAGTTGGAGTTGTGCTAGGTTCAGTGCGTGTACTAGCTGTTAAATCTTGTGTGAAATCCTCTGGTTTAATTGTATCAGTAATAGCCGAACCATCCATTCCAAACAGCACCGTATCAGCAGGCATAGTATGCGTCATGTGCGCATCGTCAGGTCGAAAAGAAACCGCTTCCGATCCAAAATCACTTAATTGAACCATCGCATTTTTATCAGCAGTAGCTAAAATAATTCCAGAAGGAGTTTTACTAGTGAAACCCTCTCCATAAACAGAACCAGGAGTCGGCAATTCAGGCTTCACGACGGCAATACTGTTTTGGCTAGGTGGACGATAGTATTGCTGAATTGGTTCAGCGATGGTCGCGTTTTGTTCCGCCGGCAATAAACAACATGTACCAAAAAGAAATCCATCCATACAAGCCCCAACGACGTGTCCATTTCTTTGGGCACAGTCGTGATTAAACATGCAAATTGTTGGACCTCCGGCGACTCCAGGAACTTTGCGAGTCGGCCGACAAAAACGTGGAGTTATTCGATAGCCACCAAAGATTTTTCGATCGTCTGAAACGTAAAATAATTACCGTTAGTTATAAGAACATTTCTTTTTTATAATGGCGCTAATCATAAATAAACTTAACAATTAGCATTGATTGCCAACTTCAATGTCAGTACCTAGTTTTAACACGAACGAGTGAAATCAAGAGTATTTAGAACAAATAGTAAATTATTTAACAGTTATTTATCGTAAAACGTACACGGAGTTGGATTTACGAATAACTAATTAATATTTCATAATAAAAAAGGTTTTAAGCAAACTGCTTTGAATTTTTGTTACCTATAGATTTTTTTTTAAATATTGAGTTTTGCTGATTTTGATACAGTAATTAAATTATAGTTTTCTAAAGTATAATTTTTTGGAATTAAAAAAAATGTTTAAATACGTCTCTGATATATGCTATAGGCATAAAAAACCTATTAACTGCCATAGCTTCAATTATACTTTAACGGTTAATACTTGTGTAAGCAAGATTTATAATAACTTTGTTCATATTAATACGACCTTAACGATTCCATGTAATGACTATAAATAGCAGGTACATAACATATATATGTATAAAGTGGTAACTCAGTTTTTAATTTTGTGAAGAATCTCAAATTTGATCTTTTCATTGCAGGAATGTTGAACGGTAAACTTCAGTATATTGGTCAAATATGCATTGATGTAGCAGCATATAGTGTTAAGTGTTAATGATGCGGCAAAAATATATGTTTATGTAACGAGCGTGGGTGTACCCAGGGGATGTGCGAGGGGGTGAATGTAATGATGGTGCAGCACCAACATAGGTACCTCCACATTATCGAGCGACCTACATTGGTATTGTACTATTTGGTCGACGCGTCACAACCCCTTCCTTCGTCGTTCCGCACGCGTATTCCTCTCGTTCCAGATGCAGCACAAACCTTCGGGATCTTCCTGGTCGCTGATAACCTAGATTGCATTGATCGATAACGGTCAATGTCAATGTCAGCCGTTTAGACCTAGCATTATTAGCGATGCAATGATAATTCTGATACCTACTTAATTATGATGTATAGGATTGCAGACTGTCTGAGCTAATTGGAACTGAAACGTCTTTACGTATCAATTAAACAACTAAAATAATTAAACACACAAATGAAACCTGTTGATTGTATCATTTCAACTTCTAATTGGTTCGAATTTACGACTAGATTCCGTCGTTTCCGTATAATCGCAACACAAAGATTTTATCAACAAACGTTTGATTAAACTTCATTAAATTTTTTTATCGATTCAATTATATCAATCTTAACCTCCATATCAACAACTATGTAGGTATATAGACGAAACAATAATAAAATACATTAGTTTCATTTTTATTGCTTTAACACTGTATTAAGATAATTATATACCTAACACATTTTCAATGAAGATGGAATTTCTAATTTAAAAAATCCTACATTCATAGATACATTAACATTACATTATATAAGTACTCGATATAATAGATGTATATTCCAAATATTTCAAAAAAAAATTTAATGGATAATTTATCAAATCAGAGATTATCAAATCAAATTTAGTACAAAAAATAAAAGAAAAAAATCAATCAAGGGTATGTCAAATTACGCACACTAGAGGGTTCCGTAATAAGGGCTAATATTTGCAGAACGAATTTTTTCGTACATATTGTTACGTTTTTAACCTTTGTTTGTATTTGACGAGTTCGTTTGGATTTGTGTTTAAGAACATACAACGTTAAAAGATTTATTTTATTACACAACATTTATTTATTTCACACTACACACTTATTTATTTATTAAAACCAACGGTTATCTTGTTATTTAACTTGTAACTTATTACTGATTATAATTGACTTATAATAGATTTATATCTGATTTATGCCTCATTTATGACTGATTGATAGTTGATTTATGACTGATTAATTCACTAACCTAACTGATTGTCCTCCACTTGCGGTTAACCTCTTTTATAGTGGTTTAGATATACTCCAGAAGGTTCAAACTTCCAGATTGATCTTTCACTGGTTCTTTCGACCCTAATTTTTATTGTAGTTTTTCTTTTAAATCAAAAGTACGTAAAGAAAGATCTAGAACATCTTTCAACACATGGTGCTTGGCCGCTCCCCTTTTACTTATTTGTCTGGTTAGGTAAGTACACAGCAGGACGCCAGGTGCAGGGCCTATGCATACACAATATGCACAAACACATTTAAATTTTGGGTATGTAACAATATTTAGATGAGTTTAAAAAACAAAAACGACAGAAAAATAGTTCACAGACACTGAAACGATATTGTTCATAAATAGAATATAATACAAAATAATTCAAATCTTATAAATTTGACGGCATATCATCTATTGAAATCTAGTTTCATTGGAAAAATCTTTTTTTGTTTTTTTTCCAAAATTTTGCATAATGTAGTTATAGGAAGAGGAACAAAATGTGTTCGACTATAGATGAACATGTCTTTGCAATTATTGAATAAAATAAAAATAATTATTTTGTAACTTCATTATTATTTTTCAAAGCCTATTTAGTATAAGTTATAAGTACATGGATGGTGTACTATTCCAATTTTTTTCCCTATTTTCTGTGTAACGTATAGCAACTCATAGAAATTATCTTCCCTCTAAACTTGATTATAATAGTGTCTGGAAATAATAAGGATTATCAACGAAATTGTAAGGCTTTTTTTTCGAAAAATTTTCCTTTAAGGAATCATAAAGGGGTTTAAAATTTAGTGACAATTTAGATTACTAAAAGAAAGATTTGAAGGTTTGATTGAAAGATTTGATTGATACCACATCTTATGTCCAAAACCACTCAATCTTTGCAGCTTTGAGTTTTAACAAGGTATTTCAATTCCGTGATCATAGTATTTCCCATACACAGTATTCTCAATGAAAGTATCAAAAATACTTTAATAATTTTTCAACATCTTTCAAAAAGCTTCCCAGTTCGATAAATCAATTTTTCACTATATCACCAAGATTGATGTTGAATATTGACAGCTCCTCTATTGCCGGACATGGATTTGGTACCAATTCTTCCCTTAACATCTTATTGATTAAAGTTTGGGTTATTTTTGATTGTTAAATTAAAAATTATTGAATTTGAACTTAAAAAAAACTTTATTGACATTAATTAATATTAGATGCACTAAGCTAAATATTAAAAATGTTTTTGGTAGCAAATTTGCGTTACTGCCATGTAAAATTCGAGAAAGATACAATCCCGAATTTGTATTCCTTCGGGTATTTGTCTGATCATTTCAATATTAATGTCGTATTACAAAAAAAATTATAACTTTTTACGAGTTAACAACTTCTATAGGAAACAAAAGAACTAAATAGATTGGTGCATGATTGTAAGAATTAAATACATCATTTGCAATAACTTAAAACTATTGTTTTCTTTAAATTTTTTTTGAATTTCATTATAAAAATGAATTGCGACAAAAATCGCATTATTCATAATTATTTTTTATATAGATTCAACTTTTATTACTCTTTTCGTAAATAGCTTATGTAAGTAGCTGAAAAAGATATAAATACTTTTTCAAATTCCAAAGGTGATATAAAAAATAAACTTGATCTTATTGATACATCACAACTAAGGGGTAAATGATTGAAGACACTCAAGGGAGAGCTCGTTTAAACGTACCTGGTTATGTGGTATATAGGTAAGTTGAATAACTTGGAGAAACTTTAAATGTTTTATTATTTTTGGGGCTTTTATATAAAAGTAATAGGAAAATATATTCTATTTGAGTCATTGTTTTTGTACCACTAATAATTTTGTTAGTTACTATAAATACTGTGTATTCATTATTAATGGGAGACAATAAACAATGTATTTGTATGAAAAATTGTTGAAAAAGCCTAATGGTAGCCGAGTGGACAAGGTAACCGCTCC
Source organism: Sisyra terminalis (assembly GCA_958496175.1). NCBI lineage: Eukaryota > Metazoa > Arthropoda > Insecta > Neuroptera > Sisyridae > Sisyra > Sisyra terminalis. Next base: position 33,011,696 of record OY292277.1, on the reverse strand, counting down.
AAAATTGGTATGTGTTGTGTTCGATTCTCGTATCGAGCAAATTTTTGATATTTCTCGATTACGGATTTTTTATTAACCCTAGAGTCTCTAAAGATTTTAGTAGTTATAAAGCAACGGTAAATAACACTTAAAAATTTTTTTTGAAAAAATTATAATGTAACTTATAACTAGACATCGGATTATATGTACTATCAAAATGCCAAAATATGCATGCAAATATGCACTAAAAATGAGCAAAATATGCATAATCAAAAAACCATTTATTTTTAGAATTTACGTTTATTTTCACATTATATTTATCTTAATATATATAATTCTTTATATAATTCTTCTGTACATATACTATGTACAGTACTAAACTTCTCCTAAGCCACTAGACCTATTCTCTAGAAATTTTCAGTGTGTATTTGAGTGGAATCCTAGATGGTTTAAATCCACAATTGGGCCCCATGTAGGTGAAAAAGGTGAAAAGCAAAAAATGTTTAATCATTTTTTTACAATATTTCCATGGACTTGCACAGAGAAATGTTTCTAGTTTCTCAATTGAATCGAGTATAATATTGAAATGTGTTGCATTAAGAGCGATATTTTTTTGATTGAAGAATCCTCAAATGAAAGTTTGCATGAATTTATTGCAATGGTGTCTGATCTTTCAAATTTTCCAACTACTTCTTTTACGGTTTCGATATTTTCAGCATAAAACAATACAGCTTTCTACCATATTCCTCACCATGTTAAAATTGGTTCTGAGAGTAGTGCTACCTTTGATAGTCGCTCTTTATATGCTTGTAACTCCCGATATTGCTTTTAAAAAAACTTTTTTTTGTAGAAGAAATCAATTTATTGACTATCCCGAACTCGTTTCGGATCTTTTCTGCAACTCAATGTAATTCGGGGGCAAGGTAGGTGATGTGAAGCAATATTGGGTATAATACTTTCAGAGCTTTGCATAAGGGGGACGTGTCGAGGGCATAATACAACACGCCTAACACGTATAACTATCGAAATACGCTTTGTCAATGAAAAAGTACCAAAATATGCAATAATGCTATAAAAATAGAATTATACGCATTTGCATATGCAAACATGCAAATGCATATAATCCGATGTCTACTTATAATCCTCCAGCATTTATAGTTTCTTCAACAAATTGTCATATTTTTTATAACTAGTATAATCCTTAAATTACATCACTTGATTTTTCAAATTTACATACTATTTACTCACATTCTCACTAATTTATTTACCGTCCCGCTACCAGGTCCCATACTCTTCCCCCTTTATAACAAGCCAATAAATATTTTAATCAATTTGAGATAAAAAATAGATCGGGGAAATTACCATTTCTAAAAGTGGGTTAATAAAAATTTAATAGGAGCACGTGCCTAATAAAATGTAATCAGAAATCTCGAAAACTTTTCGATATTTATAGACACAATAACAATATCAACTTTTCAAATAAAAACCGATCACGTTTTTTTTCGAAATAAAATAAGTTAAGCGTGAAATTGGCCAATTCTACGTCGTTATCGAAGAAGATAAAATGTTTTATTTCGATTTTTTTCCTCATTGTAAGAAGTATCTCCTGGGAATAATTAATCACAACATTAATGAAACGATTAGTCAAAGCTAGTTTCATTTCTTTAATAACTTAATGGCAATTGCTTGAATTTAAGAAATAATTGCTGCTTAAACTTGAAATAATGAAATTAAATTCAGAGATGAATCGAATCAATAAAACTAAATTAGGTCAAAATTGTTATAGTAGTGAAGAAGTTTCAATGTATTTATCTTCATAAAATATCGCAGTCGTGGAATCTGTAGCTGGTTTTAAATTAAGTTTGTACTGGAAGCAAAAAAAATATGTATATTAAAAGCAAATATTATTTATCAGAGTCAACATTGCGTTATCCATTATATATATGAAACCAACAAAAATCAATACTGAACAAAGTTATATGTACAAGTATAAAAATTAGTTTCTTACGAGTTCGTATTTTAAAAAATAAGGGGATACGAATAATATTAACTAAATACAATTTAGCTGGATTTAGCTGGTTATAGGGTTAGGTAGACTAGTTCTTAATAACTAATCTAAGGTACAAGTGTAACGAAATATAACTAAGACCAAAAGCCCGTCTTCATGCCCCTTTTAATTATACAAATCATACACACAAATGTGCTTACATTTCAATTAATAACGCATGTAGATAAATAAAATTTTTCCGTATGACGTTTTTTGTTGCAATTACTTTGATTCTATTAAATGTTACCGGAAATTAGAATCAATTGTAAGTTCGATGCAATAGCTTTGTATTTCATAGCATTACTTTTGATTTAGTGCTTTTGTTAAGAATAGAAAACATGGGAAAGAAATAATATCGTCAGGGGTTGGTTAGCTTATTTTTTGTGGGCTGGTTGACTAATTAGTTGATTAATAAATTTGTGAAGCCTATAGTGACGAAATATTTATTATTTTACTCTTAAATAATTGTGATACCCGTACCTATATCAATCGATGTACAATTGAGGTAACAATTGAAGAGTCATTGGCATATATATCTTATATATGTGACCCATTAAGATTGTAAATCTATTTTCTTAAAATATATCATCAATATGAATTTTTTTTTTGTTAGATATTAATTGAATAGAAAATTTATAAGAAGAGAATAAAGGATCAATTTGTAATTGTTAAACTGTAATTATCGTTGACAACCTCTGTTTTAAAATTTAACCTTTACCTACTTACTATTATTAAGGGCAACTTGCCTTTAGAAAATAGGCAATCTACCCCGAGTAAGGAGTTAGATGACTAATTTTTTGAGTTTTATAAATTACATGCATTAGTTTTATCAAAAAAAAAACTTTTTGTTTTAAGTAGTTTTCCTCATAAAATAATAAAAATTTAAGAAATATTCAAGTTTAAAATCAAATTTGGACAATCAAGTCTCCCGACTACTCTACTATAATTAGGAGAAGTTACGTTACCTGAGCGCTAAGATATTAAAAACTGTAATTTTTGTCAAAATTTGATAATTTTTGCCAAACCTATGTTTGGCATAATAAACAATAGTAAAATGGAAAAAGTGTAAAAAGAAAAATTATTGAAGAATGCATATATAATATAGAAAATACATCGTGACCTTATTCTTGTAATATAATTACTAAAGTAAACTATAAATAGGAATTTATTGAGTTATAAATTTGTTTTTTTTTTTTATATATTGTATAAACAGTCAGTGGAAAAAATCTAATTTGATTTTGTTGAAGAGTATTTTTTTAAAATAGTATATTTGCTGTTGGTGGTTAAAAAATATTGGAATTACTAAAAAAATCCATAAAATTTCCTGAGGCATACCATTTTTAAAAACTTTGGATTCAGCAATAATAATCAAATGAGTGAAAATAATGACTGTGATAAAATCAAAAACTAAATCTGAAACTGTTTAAAATCATTCGTACAAAAATCTATTTTCCTCGTAGTTATGTTTTTCCCCATTTTCCTTCTTAAATTAAATAATAATAATTATGTTTTTAAATACAGGAATATATTTTGTTTCGTATTTTTGTGTTAGATTTAAATTGCGACAGAGAATGGTGCATTCATAGCAAAATAGAGCAGTAGTAGCCAAAACTTATGACTTCCCGGACTACTAAATTCATTATTTAAATTCCGCCGACCACTAAAAGGATTTCTGAAATTTTAACTTTTTCGTAATAAGTACATTTCACATTTTTCTGCAAACCAGTAAAATTATTTCACGTACCCTAACTTTGGCAATCGTAGAATAGAGTATACTAGAATACGCATTCCTGAAGACTTAATCTCCATTTTTGCCAAGCTAAATGATAAAAAATTTCTATACTTGTTTTTTGAACCTCATTAAATTTCAACTTGACACCGATTTTTAATATTTTTAAAATCACGCTAAAGATTAAATAGTTTTTTTTTTGTTTTGTTTTGAATGGCCTTTGGTCTTATATCAACAATATTTCATAACTAAATTAGTAGCTGGTGTTAAGAAATTATGAAGTAGTATTGTTCTATGAATTCTTTTTTTCAAAATACAATCTCAAAGAATATTTTCATTCGGCAATTATCGCTAATTATTGCAATTATAACGTAAAGAATAATCTATATGTAGGGTTCTCTCAAGAACGTTAGATTTTGGTCAAAATTAAACTGATTGTTCGACCTTAAATTTAACCTTCAGTTAAAGAATAAATTGAAGGTTTCCAAGCAAAAAAAAAACAATTAATTTAAGCAGTAGCAAAAATAGTGAAAAATTATGTCCAAAAATGCAATATCATACAGAACAAAAATAAACGTTTAAAATAAAACTAGTGAACCTAATGTAGTTAATTACCATTTTTTTAAGTATTTAATAAATAAGTTTAGAAAAAATATAGGTACTATAGTATTGGTATTATGATATTAGCAATCCTCTGTCTCTCACTCCCCAGCTAACGATACACAATTCACGCGCATGCGTATGATTCAGGCTCGTAGCGAAGGCTCCATGGTTTGTCACAAACCCGGACATCTATAATGACCTTCAAATAACCTCTTTTAGGGAGGAAATCGTCAGTTACAGTACAAAATATCAACATAAATTGAGTGACCATGTCAAACATCTAACGAATACCCTCTTATACTAGTGCTTTCAAACTAGGGGTCCGGTTCCCTAAGTAGCTCTGGAGCTCCAGCCAGGGAACAAGCCGCGAAATATTTCAACAATAATAATTAAAATGGTTCATAAGTAAAGTATTATCATTCGAGTAGTTTAATTAGGCCATTAAAGTCTAAAACTTTTGAGAGGGAAGCTTAAGATATTTTTTTTGGTATTTAGGAGACCGTGATATAAAAAAGTTTGAGAAATACTGTCCTACACAATAGCGAATCATCTGGACTGGAACGCTGAATTTCATTCCTGGAATTACCATACGGAAAATAACATAAAACATTAAGCTCGGTAGTTTTAGATAGTGAGCAGACGTGATATGATTTATTCGCTGGGAGCCTTGGGAAGTCATGGTGGGGATAACTTAATCGATTCCAGCGCTAATAGTGGTTGAAATTTCATTAGGTTATGCTCTTTATTCTCTTTTTGTAAATAAACACGTCCCACAATCCTCACAATTATCGAGCATAAGTTAGTACAGCCGTCAGATGTTGTTTCCATTGAACATGGAGCGAATAGCTGATTCGCTTGTTATTCAAGATTGCAACTAATAAACTAATTACAAAATTCGATCAAATTCATAAAATTTTGATACTTATTGTACTAAATCTATACTTTCGACTTTGAAAAAATTTCAGGTTAATTTCTTAACCAAAGTCGAAGCTTTGGTCGGATCTTAGCCTTATAGTATGAATTAATTTGTCGTAAGTCGATTATGACTTAAGTTGAATTACACTATTGCTAATACTTACTTGTTACTTGTCACTTTTAAATGTACCTACATTTTAATTGCTTGGTCTTATAACGTAACATGAAAAATTCCCTGCCGTATACCACATGTTGCCCCACTAAAATTGCACCCTTAAAAACAGTTAGTTAGATTTCTTAACCTCCCTCTAAGGTTTAAAATTCTTACCTTCTAATATTCCGTTTTTATGGAACAACAAAAAATGCAATGACTACTCCAATTAATATGCATATAATATACGAGATCATAAATCGTTTTATTTCCTATTTATTATTGCCAACATACACGAAAATAAATTTCTTCACTAAAAATAAGTAAAATAGGCACTTTAGACCTTAATAAGACTATTAAAGGAGAAATATTGAATTTTAACTTTTCACCAGAAAAAAATTGACATATTGCCAAAATCTAAGATATGAAGATACGAGCGTGAACATATCAGACATCGGAAAATCGATAGTGCTTTTTTCTATTCCATTTTTTTAGAGTTCATTTAGAATTCTCTCTATAAAAGCAGAGAAAATCTATTTTTATCGCGATAGGTTATCCATCATTACGAGAGCTTTTATTAAAATTCTCTTTACAACGAAACTAATCATCCTTTTTTTTTAATTTTATTCTACATTTAATACTGTTTCATAAAGGAACGTATGAGAAAATATTTTTAAAATTTGTCATTTGGTGTAAGTTTTGATCATTTATATTTAAGTTATGATAACTAAATGGAATTAATTATAATTGGCGCTAAGCCAAGCTTTTATGGATAAATGAAAACTAAAAATTATTCATATATTCCAGCAAATTTAATTCTTTCCTTTTTTCGTCAATGTTACCTAATTGAAATGGAATCGCGTTGAAAAGACCAACTTTTGATTATTAATTCTGTTTTTATTCAATAGCAACTTGCATGTTCAAATAGTTTACAGTATGATGCGATAAATGAGTAATTATAAATTTACAAACGCAAATTACTTTGCTCGTCTAAACTGATTAAATTTTTACATAACTGGTAATGAGGTCTGAGACTTACCATTGGGCTTATCTAAGTACACTTCTTAAATTGAAACATAAAATTTTCACCGCATATTTATCGTAGGTACCTACTTTACTTTTACATAGATCTTATTGTGTGAAATGCATTGAAAATTTAAGAGAACATTTTTTTATTTTTTTTTTTTGGGCAATCACTTCTTCTTACAAATATCTTTAATAGAAATAAATTTTCACAGTTTTTCGTACGTGAAATCATTTTAAACTCTTACAATCGGAACAATTGAAACGTCATCATCGAGAAAGCAATTGCTTGAACGATGGTTTTTTGTTTTCTTTGTTTCATTTGTTTAATGATGCAGCACAAGTCTCACTTAGGTATCCACCAACGATTCCCTTCCATTCGTTGCCAATAATCATCGATTATGTACCTATTCAATCAATAATTAATACAGCGAATATTTGTGTTGTACCTACTTGAAAGGGAATTGAAAGTGCCATGAGTGAATAGATTTTTGGTTAATTGAAGGGGAAATGAGTACGATCGTGGCCAAGAAAGTGCAATATTGAATCGGTTGACCCATTGGCCTAATTCGGGATACATTTCCTGTTTCGATAAGAGCAATTTTAAGAATAAAATGAAATAATTGTTATTCTTAATCAATTGTTTGTAGGAAAACTACTTTAGTAGCCAACAATTGGATAGTTGACCACTTAAAGATAATAGCCACTTTTTTGAAGTGAAAACTTCTTTAGCATCATTGTGACTTGAAAATTCAGAAAATGAAAAAGCGACAGTTAAAAGAGATAAATATATAAATCTATAAGATTTAACGTACGAGAGAATGAGATGGAAAACATTAACGTGCGCCTGCGTATTGCACTCTTTGGGAATAGTCGCGCTAGCGACCGTGATGAATTGTGCATTGTTTGCATAAACATTTCATTATTTATTGTCGTGATTATCGAAAAAGAAGAAAATAAGACTAAAAATACCGAAAAAAGTTCATCCACGAAAATTTAATAAATGCCACATAAGAAGTATCGTAAATTCTTAACAAGATAAAATTTCAATGACTTGAGATTTTAATGTAAATATTGCAGTAGATTCAACAATCTCATTGATTGAGTTTCTGGACACCAAATTTATTTTAAAAATGTGCAAACAGTCGTATTATATCAACAACAAGATCAAAAAAACAGTAATTGATGCAGTATTTCAAAAATATATTGATCAAATCGAATTTAACGTGGTTTTCAACCATAGATTTTGGCATCGAGTAAATTTTCATTGAGAAAGACAAGAAATTGAATTTGTATACTTTTATTCTTTAAATAAATTTTAAATATTAAATTTCTATATGTATGTCTTAACTCAAGTCTGTAACTCAAGAACGGCTAAACCGATTTTGATACAATTTAATTTTTGATACAACAGGTTTTTCTACACGCAATAAGTTATGCAACATTAAGTGACGAAAAAAACATATCTTAGAAATAGTCTTATATCTGAGAGATAAAAAATCCTACTAACTTAGAGTTGGTATTTTTACACAAGAATAGAGAGAATATATCATTAATATATCTTTTAAATTGATAAAAGTTAATCTCTTATGTAAATCCTACACATAAAGTTAATGTAAAATTTTTATTTTTAATTCTACAAAGAACAAAATTGATTTGGAAAGCCATTTTTTAGTTAGTGTTTTATATGTAAAGTGGATGTAGTTGATTTCCCTAGCTCACAGGATCAAGTGGAATTGCTTTTGCTTCATTCCATATTTCACTATTTTTAGATGAAAATACGCATATCGCATATTAAATCTATCCTTCAGATAAAACTTTAATTGGAAAGTAAATGTCACTATCTAGATGTGAAAATATCGACCCTTAATCTTAGGTCTCATTACTTATATCTTTAATCCTAATAAATAAAGATCAAAACATTTTCAGTTAAATTAATAATTGAAAAGTGTCAACAATAATAGCCTTTAAATTTGTAGGAAGCTATCTTATAGGATCTATCTTATAGAAGCTATTTTAACAAAATTTTCCTTTTTCGAGCCAAAAGTATATTTCAAGTATTACTTTGTAATAAAAATATTTTTATGTTGTTTATTTTTATAAAAATTATTATTGATTTTCCCATTTATTGCTTTTGTAGCTTATTTTCTACGATACTTGTTTTTAATAATATATTTTGACAATTTCCCAATAGAAAGCAGTTAAAGCCATTAAAATTAAGGAAAGTGAATACGAACGCTATAATTAAAATAATATTTTCAGGTTTAAACGGATCAACTTTAATTTATTATTTTTCAATTCAACAACGTTTCGTCACGTATCGTGACTTCCTAAAGCGTCTAATAAATAAACATACGTAGACATATAAAATGCAATATAAAAACAATAATTTAAACCTTGAAATAAATAAATATCACAATTTTAAATGTTATAATTACAAATAAATTCAATAAATAAACAAACATTTTTAGATAGGCCATCTGTGCATGGTAACAGGGTACTATCGTTATTACTATGAATTTAATTTATTTTATATTTTGGAATACCTATTATTAAGTTATTTTTTATTTATTTTTTAATTTTTATTTATTTAAATTTATACAACGAATAATACCTTAACTTTCAGGACGGACATAGAAAATTTTAGTAACATTTACTCAAAATTGTTGTATAAATTTAAATTATACTCTAAAAAAGTAAATATATTATACAAAAATATTATGTTATTTAAATCCATAGTAGTAACGATAGTAGCCTGTTACCATGCGCAGGTGGGCTGTCTAACTTTAATATACATATATTTATTTATTATTTGTAATTATAATATTCAAAATTGTGATAATTATTTATTTATTTCAAAATATAAGTTATATATTGTATTTTATATGCTTATGTATTTTTATTTATTAGATGCTTGAGGAAGTTACGAAACGTGACGAAACGTTGCTGAATTGGAATAAAATAAATCAAAAATTGATCCGTTTAAACCTGAAATATATTATTTTATTAATTCAAATTGGATCTGAAAATAATAAATTATAATTTGTTGTTTATGAACACTATTGTTTACAAAGAAGTATGATGAGTTTTATATTTTTTTGGTTGCATCTTCTTATATTGGAATTTTTTCAAACTTAGGCGACATATTAGAGAAAATCAAGAAAACCTAGTTACTGAAACAAAATTTATCCAACGAAAAAAATATTTTACGAGAAAAAATAGAATAATTTATGGCAGTAGAGATGAATTTGCAACTGTAGGGTTTCCCTTGCATTCGAAAATATAAAAAAAAATCTATTCAGTCCATCAATTCAATCAAATTACTTTCGAGAAAAATTCTCTCCCGTGTTTTCTTTTCAGATATTTTTTTTACTAACAATTTGAATTACTTAATTCAATAAACCAATAAAGTGATGTTTCCCTGAGGAAATTGAAATCGTTCAATTTCAATTCGTTTTCGCATTGAATGGTACTCGTGTTGGGGAAACACATTTTCGATAACAAGTCTAATCATTTTTTGTTTTTACTTCTATATCTCTCAAAAATAAAATTTGAAGAGTTGAAACTATATGAATTTGATCCTGAAAATTATGAAAATACTATTACATTGCATACAATAGTAATAAATGTCTAGTATTGCGCAAGTACAGAAATTTTTACTATCAATTGAACAAAACTAAAAATAGCAAACGGAGAATCTATAGATTTTTATTTCAATTGTTTTCATTGTTGATTTTATATGAATAAAAAGCGTCGTGGAATGAATAAATTTAAAAATGAATTGTTTATTGTGCTAATTTTTTAAATATATGTCTATATTTAGTTACAGATACGATACAATACCAATACATAGTAAATAATGTATGCCTGCGTTTATATTTATACAGTAAAATAAATTCCGTTATAATGTAACGATTGAGTTTACAAACAAAAAAATTACCATCAAACTCGACATGAAATTCATTTGAGATGCAGGAAATTAAAAATTTAGCATAATGCTACAAAATAAAGGACACTTTAACAATGAAAACAAAAGAAGTCCTGCAATTGAAAATTCTTCTATGATTATTTATTTTAATATGAGACATTTGCATTTCAATGACAAACAAAAGCTTGAGCTTATTAATTTTCGCAATAAAAAATCAAATAAAGTTTTAAATTCACAACCATTGCACCAATAAAGAAAGATAATTCACCCCTAAAATATTATTTTTTTATTAAATAGATTTAACACTCAAACATTAAGCTCTAAAGCAGAATAAGCAGTAGTATTATGCATTTAGCATTTTTAATCCACATGAATAAAAATTCTTATCACATTCTTTACGTAATAAAGGATTTAGTGTGACACTGCCCTGATTTAAAAAAATAATAAAAACTAGTGCAATATGCTATATTTAGTCAAGGTTAATGAAGTGTTATTCAAATATTTAAATTTTGTTCATTTCTATAGTAGTATCAAAAATTACCTATGTTCCGAATTCGAAATCCTTTGAAAGTTAAATACCTTTGGTATTTATTAAGCGTAAAGCTTTCCCCGATAGAAGGGTCGGTGATTAAATTTCAGTATTAATCCATTGTAAAGTGTTCATGTGAGAAACTTTGAATATATTTTCCTGTTCCATATTCAATTTTTAATCAGCCGGAAGTGTTAACATCTAGTAATTTTATTCTCTACATATTTCACATAACTTAATCTTCATATTCCATTAAAACGAACACAGCAGCAATATTTTCATCTGCCATTTGGGAGTTGATTTGAAAGCAATTTTCTCAACGAAATGTTTTCTTTTGAAATGAAAATAGACTTGAAAACTAAAAGGGCGCTTTGAACAATATATACAACTAGTAACTTCCCGTGAAATATTCATAGTCCAACATTAACACAAATGACAAATGGTAATTGAATGAAATCAACAATTGCAATAATAACAACTGAATTGCCTTTCTTTTTAAAAAAACATAAGAAAAGTTACATGTTACTATTAAGTTTCGTAATATATAGTTGGATATTTTTTAAAAAAAATAAAATTCCTGTAAGACCTAACTGCCATTGGTTTGCATGATAAATTTTTTTCATACTTACAAAAAAAAACAAAATATTTTTCCTTGACAACGAAACCGGTGACTCCACTCTTTTTATATTGGTTTATAATCAAAGTAGAGTCTTTGTAATCAAAATAGAGTACACATTGTATTTATATGTTTAAATCGACCCGTACCATACTTCATTAACGTTTGAACTACCTCAAGTTGGAGTAGTTCATCCCTCTTTTTTTAATAGGAATTTTATTAAAAGGATTCCATTCCGTCTTCTTCCTTTATTCTTGGGGTTTTCCAGTATTAGTTTAGGAGTCTTTTGTAACTTAGAATATTGAACTGAATAGGAAAAATTGAAACTTTACCACGAAGGCACCTTTGCAAATGCAACAGTTTTGATTATTTAATTTAACAATTAATTCAAATTTTCCCATACCATGCGATTTGTATTACGTGTATAATATGTACTTGAAGCTTAATGTGTTTTCGTTAAAGTCATTACATATGTGTATAAAGTCATTAACACGTACGTATTTTTCACTGTATAAAAATTAACGAAAAATATGTAAATAATACTTATTATTATTTTTATTATGTATCATATAAAATATTAAAAATTAAATGACTTGTAAAATAACTTTGGTTAAAAATTATACTGACCAAAATTATTTGTACTTTTTTTCTGCGGAACAATAAGTTGTACTCAAATACAATTTTTTTCCATACGAATAAAACCCATTTTGAATTTATAAAAAGACAAATCAAACCCGACATACAAAGTTCTACCTATTTAAATTATAACAGCTTTAAATAAATAAATTGAACTTTGATAAAACATATTCGTGAAACTTTGACAAAACCTTCGTAAAGAACTCGTTTCATCCTTCGCTGTAATTATAGTATGCTGTTTTCAAAATATATATATATTTTTAATTGAGTTTTGAGAATAACCGCCTTACCTCTGAAAAAATTGAATTTAGTGCGAAAATAACAACAAATCTCGCTTGATAACGCGCAGCATCCTTCGCTGTGCCTGATGATGTGAGACTTTATTGAGTCTACCGATTTAATAAAAACATGCCTAAATATAAGTACAATGTTGTGTAAAAATTTCAATACTTCTTTGATTTTGGATAAATGTCATCATGTTCATCATTTTTTTATAGATATCAACACACTAATAGGCGTATATATAATATAAACGTATATATTATGTATCTGTAGGTATCTATATCAGTGAAGACAAAGAACAAAAAATGTATTTTAACACATACGATTAAGTATGTGAAGTAAGTGAATATCAAATACAATAATCATTTTCTCAAATTTTAACTAACTGATCGTTGTCATTTGTTTCAACTGTCATTTCAGCTCATGCCTCTTTTAGATCCATCAAATCTGGGAACTTTGCATTTTCTATTTTGTTTCTAATTAAATTCGCAAATTAACCAGCTAATAATGAAAATTTATTCACAAAAGATAAAATTTGCCATATTAGAATAGAATTTAACAAAAAAAAAAAAATGCAGGTAGACGCAAATAGAATAAAAAATTCAATAATCACAAATAATAATAAATGAGAATTAAGGTCATCTAAGAGATATTTATAAAGGAATTGGATCAACAGTGTAAATGATTAGACAGAGATTAAAATTGTATAATTTCGTTGAAGACAAGTTATTACGATTTATAAAATCTAAAGATTCAAAATCAGATTAGGTAAAATATTATCAATTTAAAACAATAAAAAATTCACTACTAATGGGAACCAGGTAAATACCCAATTAGTATTTCAATTAAAACGCCTTACCAAATATGTAGGTGAGTCAAAATTTTTAGGTATAAAATGCTCTGATAATTTCATAAATTATGAAGATCTATAAATTAATTGGGTGATATATGGCGCACAAGGTGAAGGTAAGTTTTTTAATTTATATAATAATCTCGTATGTTAATACGACGTAACAAAACTCATACATTTTAATGTAGAGAAGCAAAGATTACATCAGCGAATATAATATCGCACAAAAGACAAGGTATTGTTGTATTTTATGTCTATTTGTCTGTCTGATGTGATATGATACGTTTGTATGATTCCTTCTGACACCTATACCAAACTCAAAACCTTAACATCGCTAAAAGCTCACGCTTTATATATTTTCTATGATCAAACAGGCAATATAAGCTTTCAGTGTTTCATTCTAAGCTTTCAAACGTATATAGTTTTAGTCAAAGAAACTATCAAAACAATATGGCGTAAATAACACAGTAGTTGCCTTTCATCTAAAATAGCTCAAGGTATTTGGAAGATAAAATGTTGTCTAGTGAAATAAAAACTTTAGCACCATTAAGTAATCGCTATTAAACGAATAAAAAACTTCAACTATTTCAACAAAGTCTGTCCAAATTATACTTTGAAAAAATAGTTGTCATTTTCGGAAAGTATAAGACAGCATTTAAAACAGTATATAAGACAGTATAAACATATTGAATTTTTTGGTTTTTGATTAATATTTCTAGTTCAAATAACTTTAATATAAATCAAATTTGAAAAAAAATTGTTCCTTTTTTATTTTAAACTAAAACTGTATTATTTGTTTTTATTTAGTATTTATTTTTTTCAAATAAATATCACATATACTCGTATAATGCCAATATTTTTATTTGCTTCCATTAGGAAAAATAGAAACATGTTTTAGCATAAAGATATGTTTATATTGAAAATTGAACACTTAACTAAAAGGCTTTTTGTTGTTTTAAGATGTAAGTTTAAAAATTATTCAAATTTTGATACGGTACCTTGTTTTTGACAATAAAGAAAGCATTTCCTTTTTATGAAAAACAATTTCTTTAATAAAATATTGATATTTTTTTAAATAAGAAGACAATTCAGGTTTTTTAAGATCGGCTTTTTTATTTAATATTTTTATTGTTCAATTAGCTACGTTTCGTTACTTATCGTTACTTCATCAGGCTTCTTGATTCACAAAAATAAAATATTTTCTTATAGTACTTATACTATTTATAGCTTATTTAGCTATTTTAGCTTATTTATAGCTTATTTAGATACTTATTTAGCGTAGAATTGCGTCTATCATGAGAATAGCCTAAAAGTGTGATACAATTTTATTGTTTGATCATTTTTATCATACATACGAATGTAGCTAAAAATCTCAAAAACGATAAATCGTAGAAAGACCTAATTTCAGCTTTGTATAGCTTTTATATTCTGCATTTTGAAATTGCCTGATTCAACCTTCAGGTTAACTAGAAGGGAAATTTGAATAGATTAGACCAGGGGTGGACAAACGTTTTATTTTCATAAAAAACAATTTATTTAATAAAATATTGATATTTAGCGTAGAATTGCGTCAAACGGTCAACGGTCCATCATGAACAGGTCGACGGTCGATCGCGAAGAGGTCTACAATTGATGGCAGGCATTTTAAAATTTTTTTAGAAAAATATCAAATTTTTTAATTAAGAATGTGTACTATAAATTTAGCAGACAATGAAACTTGAATTTAAAATTATACACGCATCTATTCTACAACGGATATTACCGATTCCCAAATAGTGCTAGTACTCCTTTCTAGTTATTCTCTCGTTAAATTTGTATATGTTTTTAATGTAACCCATTCTTGGAAATCGATTGCGTATAAATAATAAAAATTATTATGGATCATACTGATCATACTAGTATTAAATTTACTCACCCCTGCATTAGACACTTGATTATTTTTTTCTTGTTCTAGCAAGTCTTTGTGAAACGATGTACAACAATCGATACTTATTTTTATTGGTTTCACAGTTATAGCCAAATAATCCTTTAATTAACTAGATATATTATTGTATCAGTGACAATATATTAGCTATTTGGTACCTATATAACAAAACCTATATACCAAAGGACTTGTGACAGAAAAAGGAATAGATAGACATATAGATAATATTATTTATTACTCGTAAATGTTAGTTTTAGTAGTAAACGTATACAAAATTAAAGAAACCATCAATGAAAAAAATGAGTTTTAAGTTAACTGTTGCCAATTTAAGGATTTAATAAGCAAAGAAATACAAAGAAGGTCAAGTTTGACAAGTTTAAAAGCCATTCCCTCATATATAATCATTCCGTTGTTTCAATTTGAAATGAGGGAATGACGAAATGAAGTACCTATAACTGAAAAATTCTTGGTACATAAACTTTTGTTATATCTGAATTTTTGTGTAAGTTTATTGTCTCTGACAACCTACTTTACTGTGCAATTATTTTTTAGATATATTAAATACGTCTATTTTTCTTCAATAAGATCTTTTGATTTGATCTTCAAGATCAAATCTTGAAATAATTTTCCTACTTTTTTTTTACAGATACTTTAACACGGGTAAGATGACCGAAATATGAGAAATAATTGTAAGTAGTAAAGTTAGTAAAGCCAACAAACAAAAATCAATTAGAGCTCTCATGAATGATTACAGATGCGTTCATATATCGATTATTAGTAAAGGTGTGAGGGTATGATTTTTTTCATGGGACACATAAAAATATATTTGAAAACGTGTTCTTTACTTTTCATTCCAAACTCAAAAGATTTTTGAAAATCAATTGTATTTTTAATCGATTAGTCAAATTGGCAAACAATTTTTTTGAAAATGTTTTGACTTTAAACTAAGTTAAATTTAAATTTAACTTTTTTAGCTAAGTTAAAAAAGGTGCTAATCTCAAGTTTGGGACATGGTGAGAGAATGATTTTCAGAGTACTATTTATTTATTATCCTATAGAGATATTCCTATGATTCAAAAATTATAACCAACACCATTAGTTCAAGTAATAATCTTTTCAAGAAAAAAAAATACCATCATAGGTCGCTTAGATTTTTATAAAAACTTGAAAGAACAAAAATTTTGAGATTTCACAAGAATTACCCAAATACTTTTATATGCCAATAGCCTACTGGGGGCCGAGTGGTTAAGGTGACCGCTCCAAAATATGTCGATATGTACTGGGTTTGATCCATGTATCGAGCAAATTTTCAATATTTATCGTTTTACCGATTATTGGCAAATAAAGACAAAAAATATGCGTCAATATTTCTTTAATATATGAGGCTAAATTGTCCAAGAGAGTATAAATCAAATCCAAAATAAAAATTATTATTTATTTTCATTCCAATTTCATACAGCTGAAAACCACTTAAAATCAAAGCCACAACACTGATAGTCATATTAATTACTACATGCAATGAAAAACCTGATGATTGCACTTGCACATAACGATAATGACAGATAATTTGATTGCAATTGAAGCGAGGAAATCAAAAATATGTCTTTCAGATATTGATCCAGTAAGCTTGTTAACACAATGCCCCAATTGAGGCAATGATGCATTTTTTCAAAAAAAAAAAATAATATTGGATGGTTGACGAAGATGATGGTTGAAGCCAGTCTGGCGTCGGTCGTCACTCATGAAGATGACCCGCTAACATACATGCAATAATAAGAATTGTGACTACAACCAGCACTTTACCGGAAGAGACGCAGGAGGGGAACCGCTTGCTGTCGTGAATTATCATAACGGTCTCTCACCAACATTTTTACAATCTCGCAATATTTAAAACGTTTTTCTTTTTTATTCCGATTAAAATTATTTCTCTTAATTCTCTCTTTCCGTTTTCATTCATCTTAATTGAGACAAAAGCAATGGCTTTTTCTAGCAAACAAGTGTTTCGAGATATGCGAGATGCTGCGTTGCTTTTACTCCGGATATCATTGATGACCAACAATATTTTAATTAAATGCAGTCATTTTTTTCCCCTTGATTCATAAATTAAAGTTAGTAGGGAATATAGGACAATATTGGAATAAAATTGTTTCGGATTGATAGCGACTACACCAGAGATTACCATTCTTTTCAGTCTAAGAACACATTTTAGGAGGTCAGTTGAAAGGCGGATAATTTTTATTTGTCAAAAAAATTCTTGGGATTTCTTGACAAAACATGTAAAAATTTTAAAAAAAAACTAATATTTTTGTCGCAATGACTCAACGGCAGGCATCATAGTGCCCGTGGGCATATACTTGAGGGACACCATTTTTAACAGTTCACCTCATATTGCTATTAGAGGGACCGGTAAGTATTGCCGTTTTTTCAATATACAATTAAAACACAAAATTTTGTTACAAATTTTGATTTTAAATCAATGAGCATCAACGTTTTGACATCTACTATGCAAAGTTTTAATAGCATATTAGTAAAAATCAATTGATTAGGAAAGAAAATATCAAAAGAATACATTTTGAACATCACTTAAGCTTTAAATTTTTTTTACTACTCAGTAAATGTGGTAACGACTGAAATAAATAGAAATCCGGTGAAATAACTTTTTGAAATAACTTTATAGAGGGTACGACAATATTACCTCCCCCTTAATTAATTAGTTTTTCCAGACCTTTTCTTCTGCAGAGAGGTCTTGCATTAACGTGTTGCAGCATAGAATTTTATCTGTTAACAGTTTTTGGACACTTTTGGATATTTGACCGATCGATTAAGATTGATTAGGATTATTTGACAGCTCTTCGACTTTCTGGCATTCATTTGGCATCATTTTCCCTCTTAAATTTTTATTGGTTAAATTTTTTGTCATATTTCGTTGGTACCAGTTGTAGAAATTAAAGTTATCGAATTTGCACTTAAAGAAACTCATTTGGCATTATGAAAATCTAATGCACTTACATAAACATTGAAAATGTTTTTAATAACAACTTTGCGTTGCTATCCTGTAAAACTCGAAAAGCATAAAATACAGAATTTATATTCTTTCGGGAGATTGGTCCTACCTTTTCAATATAGATTTCGAAATAAAAAATATTTTGTAAATTTTACTAAGTTAATAAATTACTCTAATTATAAAATGTCCTTAGTACCACTTTGAAATAACTTATAAGCAGATAAATGGCATTTGAATGACTATTGGTTTAAAAAAACATTTTTCCGGTACACCTAATACTTGCTTTTTATTATTTTTATTTACCGTTGCTTTATAACAAAGATGTTTAGCGATTCTAGGGTTAAAAGAACCCGTTATCGAGAAATATTGAAAATTTGCTCGATACGAGAATCGAACCTACTACCTACCGGTTTTGGAGCGGTAACCTAGACCACTCGGCCACCAGTAGGCCCTACTAGTTTTGGAACGACTACTTTAACCATTCGGTCACCAGTAAGCTTAATTATTTGTTATCAATGCAAAAAAAATTATCCACTGACCATAAAAACAAATGTAAGTTCGTTTAAATGCAACTCATCATTAAAAGAGTATGAATGAGTCAGAAGAATAAAAAAGTCAGCGATGAAATATGGTGGTTATTGAAGAATTGCTGAGGTACAGATACCTCGATTTGTGAACAGAAAAAAATGCAAATGTGAAAAAAGAGCCAAGTTAAGGACAAAATATGATCAGGATTGTTGATAAAATAGTTTAGCCCAAAACGAGCATCAAGTACTTTAGGATTATTAAAATAAAATTTAAATTGTATTCAATGAATCAGTACTATTCTTAGTATTAATAAGTTAAATTAATTCCAGAAATAAATATCATAGAGTGAGTGATTTGGCCTTTGTTAGTATTTCAAAAAAAAATAGTTGACTACAGTAAGAGTTCACCAAAGGATAAACAGAACTTGAGAAGATGTTTTCTCCGTCGCTATAATTTTAAAGTTTAGTCTTTATAATTGATTTGATTTATAAGACTTTGACTTATGCTACAACTGAATAAGGAAGCAACTTCAGATTTAGACATTTACTTCCATATTACTGTTAAAAATTAAGCTTAATATTATACTTAAAATTATCCGACCAGAAACTATTCCGAATATCAAAAATTTAGGTACTTTTTAGACATATTTTTCTATCTTTATGCCAAATTTCAAGTTTCCTTTCCAAGTTACCGCTAATGTTGACCATAACAATGCTATTTAGGCTTTTTAATGAGTGAATTAGTCAGTAGGCGAGAGAAATCACACATTTCAAATATTCAATATTCAAAATTATAACTGGTTATAAAAAAAGCTTACCTATACAGAATGTTTTGGCTAGGGTTTAGTAAGTAAAGTTTCCAAAATTATAAAAAAATAGTTAATTAGAAAAATCACTTATTTTTTTCATGTAAGTTAATTCCGTTTATAAAATTTTGAGTTAATATTGTACATAGTTGATAATTGTATATCACAATCTCAATTTATGTTAATAATTTTGTAAAGAAGACTAATTTGTGAGCTTCATAGGATTATCAACCTGATGTTAACAACGTTTTAAATTCAATAATTTTTTTTTTATTTTGATAGTTTTCTTTGTTCTGTTTTTTCTTTCAATGGAAAAAAATCAAGAAGAATCAATTACAGTAGTATAGAATGTAATTGGAACTCCACAAATATTTGTAAGAATTTTAATTATATTTGTACAACAAACGTAACTTGTAATCACAACTCTTTGTAGAAGTTGTGGTTTTCGGATTGAAAGCCGAAACTATTTTGGAGCTTATTGCGCCTTGAAGATGCGATCCAGAGACATTGATAAGGGTGAGAAATTTTGACTGGGTGTACCATCATACCAAAAAACGGCTTCCAATTGGAAAACCAAAACTTCTACTAAGCTGTAATTACATAAAGACTGGTCTTTATTAATTTTTAATTAAAACTTTAAAAAAATAAGTAATAAAAACAACTAATTTTTTATTACTTAAGATTTCATTAACATTAAAATTCGTTCAGATTTCGTTCAAAGACTGTTAAATAGAAATAAATTATTAAAAAAGAACAATAAGAATAGTTAAATATTTTTTTTTGAATTTATCAAAATTAGTAATAATTTTTTGGTCTTTCGATTAGTATGTTATAGCATAAACTTTTATTTGTTGTATATGTGACGGAAAATGTTTTTATTGTACTCTCCAAACTATACAAGCTGTATAAAATAAAATTGTTTAAAGAAAACAAGTTAATTTTTTTGTTTATAATAAACTTTTCATAATAGGATCATTTTCTTTAGCAGTTTCCCCTATATCAATCTATATAAATAATATGACAACCAAGTAACTAGATTCTTTGTGGGCATATCTCGTGAAAATTACTTGATAATGTTTGGAGTTTATAAAAAAAAATGTGTGTACTTATGATGAACCCACGTATTAATTATAATACTTTAAAAAAATTGTTTTTTTTTGAGGAATAAGTTTTAACTGCTCTTGCTTTATAACTACAGTTCTTATCAGAACTTACGTCATTTAATGTATAAAATACTAGTAGCTACCCATGAAATATTCACAGCAAACACCAACACAACTAGCAAGTGGCAAAAATTAACAATTGAATGAATTTAAAGGACAGTTGACACAAATGACAAGAATCACAAATGATTATTATAAGTGATAAAACAAATTCTTGGTTCGCAATCTTTGGCAACGTGTATTCCAACATTTGTCTATTATAACATTGAATTAAATAATTTAATAATTATTTTCATACAGTTATAAATTCAAAAAAAAAAAGGTTAAATTTGATTAGATAGTTTTTTCGTTGTTAGGAAACAGAAAACAAATATACAAAATTTAAACACCTATGAGTTACTTTTGGTTTTAAAAAGCCCAGATATAATCTCGCGTGGTTGTCTTGGTTAATATCTTATATATAGTAGAAGTTACCTGTTTGGGTACATGTGCAATTGTTTCTAGCACTGTTATTTGTGTACTATTCTTTGTACTAGCCAAATATACATAGTAAAAAGAACAGCCCAAACCAACTTCCGTTACAAAATTAGTAATACCTTTAATTTTTCCATCTAATGATGCGCTTAAAGAAGTATAACATCAAAAATTAAAAACTTTGGGTTGTTCAAAAATTTTGGGTCAAATTTAGTTAAGTAGCTAAAATATAGTCTCAATTTTCCACTGAAAAATCTGATAAATTTTTAAAATGACAAAGTTATAAAAAATTTCTTGAAAGACAAGGAAAGGTTATGAAATAAAGTGGCAACTATAATATATAATTTATCAATATAAAACCAAAATTTAAATGCATTGCGTTTAAATTTTCTTATTTCAATATATATATTAAACAGCTATACAAACTATACAAAGTTCAGATTTAAACGTAGAATTCAAAATTCCACACTTTGTTAAATACGTTGCAAATCATTACAATAATATTTCCTCTAATCGATAACTATAAAGTTATTTTCTTTATTTTTTGAGGGAAAATATACTTTAAATTGTGATTTTCAAAATTTTTGATTAAAAAACAGTATTAAATCGTGTTCTAACCGAATCCTTAATTTTACTGTAAGTTCAAAATTTTCTTTAGTTTCTGTTTCCTTCTACTGATCTAATCATATAACGTAGCAAGAAAATAAAATGCCTCAATTTTATGTAATCAGTTATTTCTAGGCTTATTTTTGTTATGAATAATACCTAAATTAACAAGAAGGAAAGCATTTCCTGGTATTTATGACAGATATAAATACATATTTTCTATTTAATATCAATTTAAAAAAAAAACTCATAATTTTTACTTAAAATTTTTTACCCTTTGCCGGAAAATATGTGAACATTTATTTTCATTAACTCAGCTAGTAATAATGGAGATTATATTTTGGATGTTTGGAAAAGCATTTTTATGAATAATAAACCTCTTATTTTTATAACGTTTCTTTGTATAAGTAACGTTAATTGCTTTATAAATATACGCATTAAAAAATTAATGCCTGATGGGTAAAACAATACAGTACGGTTTCCATTGTAATTTATTGTAATGTAATAACATTATTACGATATGAAAAATAAACATTTATTTACAAAGTAATTAATTGTTATTTAATTATTGCGTATTCACGTGCGACGCAACAATGTACTGCAATTTATTTGAATGACATAAGCTCCAATTATATTATCAATTTATAATAGTTATTTTTTTGCAGACAAACAATTTTTATAATAAAAAAACGCATTTGTTATTGAAATTTTAAATCATTTTTCATACCCTTTATTCCATTTTTTTTTGTATTTTCCCTTAAGAACAAAGACACTTATGGCAGTATCTTGTGATTGATGATAAGAAAATCTGACAAAAAGAAATTTTTTTTGGTTCATGCCTCGCCTAGTTAATCGGACGTATTCATATAACTTTGGTTATGGAATTTATCAAAATTGAATTTCTATAAGTAATTAAAAGAATCAAAAATTTGTCTACTATCTAGTAACTAATGTAACTTTGTTATATATCGATACAGGTTACTTCGAACATACGGGATTACTATGTTAAGATCCCGTTTTAAGTTTGAATCAAGTTTGGAAGGTTTCGTTTTAGTATAACTGCTATACTCTAGACATGAGGAGACAGTAGCGCAATTTTTTAGAAGACTAAAATAATTATAAGTGCACTTCTAGACGCACGTTTTATAAATAGAGTTCTCCACAAAATGTGCACCATTATTATTATAAAATACTAGTAGCTGCTCGTGACATTTTAACAGCCAACACTAACACAACTGAAAAATGGCAAACATTGTCAATTGAATGGTAGTTGAAACAAGTGACAAGAATCAGTTAGTTCAAATTTGTCACGATGATTATTATATTTGTTTTTCATCATGCGTATGTATGTGTAAAAATACATTCTTTAGCCTATGTCTTCGTCGATATTTGCCTATTATTCATTTAAAATATTTTATTATTATTTTAACTAATTTATTAAATAAAAAAAAAAATGGTAACAATACAAAACAATAGTATATACGTTGTTAGGAAACAGAACATAAAATATATTCTTGCTTTTAAATAACACATACATTATCTCGCATAATTGGCTTGGATAATTTTTTATAGACAGCAGAAGTTACCCGTTTAGGCACATATTTATTTGTCATACATTAGCCTAAAATAACATATTTTACTTAATTTCAGTAATAAATTAAGTATAGTTTTTGTAAATTACGCGAAAAAAATATTATAATTTTGGAAATTCAACAGTACCGAGAACGGTTTGTAATTGATTGCAACTTCAATGACTTCATATGCAAGTAAACATGCTTTTCTCGATTGATTGTAGTTCGCATTAATTTTTTTTACTGTTATATTTCATCTTTGAGTTATTATTGATTTAGTTTTCTGATGATTTTCTTACAAAATATCATAATAAGTGTGAGAGTATTCACTTTGAATTTTAAAATGGAGTCATATTTTATGCGAGATATAACCAAAGATAGGCAGAAGAATAGATATAGAACTAGTAATTTTTGAACGTTTCTATGCTCATTTAGATGATTTGTAAAATTTCATCACAGGTTATAGTATATTATCCTCAGATCCCATAAAAATATTCATAAAATAAAGTTTTCAGTTTTTTTTTTGGATCATTTTTATTTAATTATTTTTTTAATTCAGTAACGTTTTGTCACATATCGTCACTTCCTCAGGCATCTAATACATAAAATACATATTAATTTAATTATTTGAAGTTTAGTTACAATTATAATAGAATTGTCATTTGTGTTAATTTAAATTTATTTGTATTTTTAAGGTATAAATTGAATACTGTCTTATCTTTTATATGTTTATAATATTTTTATGTATTAGATGCCTGAGGAAGTTACGATATGTGACGAAACGTTACTGAATTAAAAAAATAATTAAATAAAAATGATTCAAAAAAACCCTGAAAAATTAATCTTATTGTAGGTTATGTTTAAAAGAAACTTTGAAACAACCATAATTTTTGGGATTTATAGGAACAGAAACAATCAGCTTTGTAGACTTATTTGTACATTGAGGCACTACACATCATTTTTACACCATTCTATCTAATAAATTTTAAGAAAATTGACAAAATTTACTTAAGATGAATCAGGTTCACTTGTTTACTTGCAAATGACGTCACACGTCACCGCCATTACTGAAATAGTATTTATGACGTGTTTTCATTTGATTTCAAATTTTATCATCAATTTTTATTAAATATAAATGTACTGTGTTTATAATGTAATATCAAATAAATTAAAACAATTTTGTAAAATTAGTCTAATACTCTATGATTCATGAAGTCAAAAGTTTAAATAAATCTGCTACTTGCTTTTCTGTATATTTTTCTGATAAAAAATAAATTATGTATTTTTTAAATTTCTTTTAATGATTATTCCTAATAATTTTATCGATTTCTCGCATATTTAGACAGTTTTAATTCTATAAATAGTAAATATTCGAAAGTCAATAAGTCAATATTTTTATATTACAATAGTTGCAAAGCAAATAAGAAATAATTAATTCAACAGCTGTTCATAAATATATCCACCATATCCACAGTCAATTATAGCACGAATTTATAATTAAATTTAAATGTACATAAATTTTCCATAAAAATTAAGTTGTTTTTAGTGAAATTAAAAACAAATGGTATATACACTATTTAGTTAGAGCAGATGTCTTTTCTTCATTTATTTGTGTACATTTGATTTGCCGGCTTCTAGTTTAGTAGAACGCATCCAAATTTCTTTCACACTCAATTGATTTTCTATGCATGTTTAATTGATTTTTTGAAATTTCCTAACCTATAAAAGTTCACTTAACCAAACACAGTACACATAACCTAAAAGAGTCGGAGTCATAAAAGTGATTTCATTTCATCAAGCCAAAATTTAATTATATGAAACGAATCTGGCAAAAAAAAATAAATTAGCGAATTTTTGTGTGACCTCATCGTTGAGGTTGGACCTACATTTGTCGATTACAATTGAAAAAAAAGAGAAAATTTAGGTTATGTTTAACTAAAAAAGAGGTTTTTTTTTTTTTTGTAGTTGTGATTGTTGAGAATAATAATTTTTTTTTAGTGAAGGTTAATAAGGGTTTTGTTTGAGCTTTTTTGTTGGTATTAAGAAAAGTAATATTTGATTGCTTTTGTAATGATTTTTTTTTCTTTAATGAATAAAAAGTGGAAATGCAATTTAATGGAACAATGTTGGCAATGAATTGAAGTCGAAATCGATTGAAAATTGATAGAAAAGAAAAAAAACGAGTCCAACAGTTATTTAATAAAAATATTTCCATCAGACCACATTCCTAATAGCCCATCGTAGCTGCATGTGTTTCGATGTGTTTGAGTTCGTATTAAATGCCGTTAGAGCTCACACATCCGTGTCTTTTCCTCATCATCGCTATAAGAAATCAACACACACATGTCTTCAGCTCCTTCGAATAAAATAATAATGAAAATAATTACCAATTAGTTCACAGAATATGGGTTAATATTTCACCAATGACAATTTTCTTCAATCGACGTTGAGGTTGAAAATTTTGGCACGTAAACGCCAAGTCAACCGCAACCACCTAATGAGCATTATAAAAAGTAAAAATGGACTTGAAAAGTTTCTCAACCGTAATAAAATCCTAAGCAATATTGACCTGCGTCGATCACAAATTGGGTTAGTTTTTATTCATACGAAACGTTTGATGGTCGTTAAATTTCAGCTATTTGCTACCATCAAGTTGAGTGATGACTAAAAGTAAATTATACCACTTTTTACACTCAATTTTACGCTCCCAAGTAATCACACAAAAAAAAAATGATAAAAATTGTAAAATTCAGGTCAAGTTTTTATCTTTACCATGTAAAGAGTAGTCAGGGTGTTTTCCCAGAAAGATGATTCCTCTTCACTGCTGAGAGCTTATCAAATAATAATGAACTCAATTAAAGTTCATACAAATTGGCTCATCATAAGGTAGTTGCACTTGTGCAATTAATTGCTATAAAAATACACTTCTTAGTTAAATTTTGCAAGCTTAAATTTTCGAGAAAATAAAACTAAAAAAAACTTGTTTTTCATGTCGGTTTTTAACGAAGTTATTCAAGAAATTTTATTTCCGTTTTAATTTCCTATAATTTCCATTGTTTATTGGGGTAACCAGTACTTCTTTTCTTAAATACCATTAAAAATTGCTTTTTGCAATTCGGTTGCTCCGTTAAAAATTGTATGCAAAATTAAGTGAAATTTGTAACTACCCGTGAAATACGCACAGCCTAATAATCGCGATTAGCAAAAATTGGCAATTGAATAAAATCGAAATGACAGTTGAAACAAAGGACAACGATCAGTTAGTATACATTTGAGACAATAATTATTTTATGTGGTTTTCCCATACGTTTGCTCATTATCACACTGATACATAAATATATTTTATTTTTACAAATATGAAATATAATTTTATAGAAAACTAAGGTGTTGAAACATAGTTTTGTATTCTTATATGGAACGTCACTCTCTTTTCGAGAAAAAAATGACTCATGTCCCTTTTAGAGCCGTCAAATCTGGCAATGTTGTATTTTCCACTTAGTTTTTTATTTTATTTGCGATTTTTTTGTTAATTCAATTCTAATATGGTACAATTTTCTCTTTTGTGGCTAAATTTTCATTCAAGACCGATTTATTCGTGAGTTAAATTAAAAACAAATTTGAAAATTCCATGTTAGCCGATTTGACGGTTCTAAATGGAACCGAGCGAAAAAAATTACTACCAACTTTTAGAATAGTTCAATGTACGAATTTTCGGAAAAGACAGTACAATCTTTAAAGCCTTCATATTTGTCCGTGAAGCCACTGTCCTTAGAACAGTGGTTCTTAACCTTGTTGGAGGTTCTAACCCTCACTAGTTTCATATGTGCATTCACCGAACCCATCATTGACTAAATAAATTATGATTATTTCAAATTCAATTCATAGTTTTAATAATTATACATAAGCCATATTAGTTAAAGATGTGTTTTGATCTCTACCGAACCCGCGAGACTGACTCACCAAATCCCTGGGGATCGATTGATTCCAGGTTAAAGCCATTGTCTTAGAAAGTTTCAGAGCCCATAGGAAGGCAATGTCACCCCCATTTGAATTTACTGTTGTAGAATATCAATTTTAATTTTTCATTGCTGAACTTTATTTCAACGAAGAAGCTTTTGTTATGAGCAAGATAACAAAAACAAATCTTTTTGATTAGTGATAATAAATCAAGTTAATTTATTTTTCCTGACTTTTTGCATTGTTCTTTTAATATGAAAAAAGCAAGAAAAAAATGCATAAAATGTAAATAAATTTCCGAAATATGTTCACAACAAGTGCATTTGTATATATATTTTAAAATAATATAGTCGTATTAAATATAAATATAAAAATAAATATAATATAATAAATATAAAATAGTATAGCTGTATTTAAATAGTATAACAATATGCTAAATTAAATATTTTGTTGATTTTGAAGACCAAAAAAACATTCAATGGCAGAATATTTAAAGATCTCTAAGGAACTCTAAAGATCAATTTCTAAGGATAAGAAGTTTATATAAGTTTATAGAAGTTTATATATTCACTAACAATTACTTTCACAAATGATTAGTACCATTGTTAAACCTTATATGACAAAACAGAACATGAAATGTTTAGGATATTTAATGTAGGATTAGTAGTACTTATATACTAGTATGAGCTATTACTTTAACAAATTATTAATATCATCGTAAAATTTTGCAAGGCAAAGTGTAACATGGCATATTTAGGGTGTTTAATTTCAATTTTACTCAATCATTTAACTGTGCGCTAGTGTTGTATTAATACCGGACAGAAAAGGTCAGCGTTTTTTTTTATTAAAAAAATTATGTTTCTTTATCGGCGAAAGGTTGATGTTTACAAAACGGGAATTGTGATTTTTGAAGAAATATTCATACATCTTCGATTGTTTAATTTGAAGGTTTTTACGTATGAAATTTAAGCCGAAAATTGAATCTTTAACTAATGATTTTTTCTAAGTACTTCAAAAGCTTTTTTTTCAAATTACATTCAAAGACTTATGGAAAACCAGTGGTAATAAATGATATATCGTTTAAAAGATTTTCTTTTGTTTAATAGCATATAATACATTTTAAATGATTTTGATATAACATTATTATTGATTGTACACTTTTGATTTTAAATTCATTCCGTACGTATAAAATAAGTAGTATAAAAAATCCAAGAGGAATTTAATTTAATAGAAGTATTTGAGTGTATGCAAAATGCGAGTATATAGAACGTATAAATTAGGTAAATATATTTTTATTGAGTATTTAGTCCGCGAATTTTAATATTTTATGCGAATTTTTTTTTTACTCCTAGCTCTTCAGGTATTATAGAATTAGCAATAAAATTAATCAGATATCAACATTAATATTAATAAATTTTCAAGCAAATTAATTAAAAAGAAATTGGCCATAATTCATACTGAATAATATACTAGATCAATCCTAAGAATTAACTGGATCTTCAGTTAGTACTTTTGGTGGATATATTATTGTAAAATGTAGAATAGACTAATAAAAATTTAAATTTTATTGAAAGAATAATAATTACCGTAAATGGTGGTGGGTTTGTTGTTATTTTCCTGCCTTTTTTTTATAGAAACTTAGGCTTTAATTAAGCAGTGTTTTTAATGTTTGGCTTTAAAAATGATTTAAAATTGTAATTTCTTTAATTTTTCTTTAAGCTTACAAATTAAAGATAAAAGAAAAACATGTCAAAGTTTACAAAATGTTAAACTATATACAACTTTTAAAATTGGAGCCAAAAAAGACCAAATAGTTGGACTTTTATTGTTTTCAGTTTTTGGTTTCATCCTATTTTCTGTTTATATAATTGGGTATAAGTGGTTTTCAATCACTTCAAAACTTGAGAGAAAACTGCCTGAAGATGTGCGTTCCAAGTAGGTGAAACCAAAAAAATTAATAACAGAATACTAAAGACTTTAGTGTAAAGGCAATGAGTGAAAAATGTAACCTTTTTTTCTGCTTGAACTAACACAAAAGATTAAAAATCTCCCAATCTTTAAAAAAGAATTTGAAAAAATTCTTTAGCTAACACTTCATAAAAATTTTAAACATATAACTTCATTGGATAGGTCTTCCTTTTATTGTTTTTCTCCCTTACAATTATAGGATATAGTTTATTTTACTAGCAAAAGATTGAATGTATATCTTCCAATGAACTCTTTAGTTTATAAATTCCAATAGTTTAATTAGTATAAAATTTCGATATCAACAATTTAAAAAGAAAATAAATGCCATTGAATAAAATTTGTGTTAATTTTTTGACAAAATTGTTAATTTAAAGTTAGAAAAAAAAGTTAAAAAAAAGTTTGATTTGGACTCTTAATAATTAATTGTATGAATTTTTTTTAAATTTTATTAAAAAAAACTAAGATACTTTTATCGGAAATATCATTGTAGTTTAAATTTTAAGGATTAATATAGGTCTCTACTTTAAAGAAGTTAGATTTTGCAATTCAAAATAAACTTTTTACATCCAAAATTGAATTTTTTGTACCAAAATTTTGATCAATTTTTTTTTTTACTATATGTTCAGAGGATTGTTGTTGGAATGAGCAAATAAGTTAATACTTTCTGATTAACGCGACGTTTCGCAATGACTTATAGCGAAAATAAATTCTGAAGAAGCAATAAATCATTGCGAAACGTCGCACTAAACAAAAATTAGTAACTCATTCGCCAGCTCCAACAACTATCCTCTGAGCATATAATAAATTTACCATCAAGGAACTGATACATATTTAGAATTAAATTCAAGGCTAACAATTTTATTTCTAAAAATTGATAGGAATTTTTCGTTTCGTTTTGATTTTATTAATAAATATAGCTAATTATAAAGTTTTCCTGAAGTTAGAATCTTTACTTAAGCATTTATTGTCAAAAAAAAAATGCCACTGTAACAACTTACCCCGAGTTGAATTTTCTGTTGAAGACTGTAGACTTTTCCAATCATTGCCACTAACCGCAATTGTGAGTATATTTAAAACAATTAAAGTCAAACTTAAACTTAAGACAATCACACTGTTAGTATCACTGCTCAACAACGCCATTTTTCAACTATAATTATCCTTTTATATCGGTCAATATAAAGACATTTATTTCATTCTGATGCTTAAACACAATTATCACAGACCCCGTTTTTCCCGTTTTGAGTTTTGAATTTAACAATGTTTAAATGGTATCATTTTATTTGAACGTACGAAGAATCTAAAATAAATTTAAAAATTAAAATGAATTCAATGGCCGTTTAAATAAGTTTCTTACTTTAAATAGTTTAGTGAGGAATTTGTCTTTGGGTCAAGTGAAGGAGTCAAACTGCTTGCCACTTGTCTGCGTGTTTTGACATTGACCATGTGTTGGGTCGAGGAAGTCTTCGGCTTCAACAGGTATGGACGACGGTGGCCACCGTTTTGTTTACGGAGGGCCTTCAACCTAGTAAAATACCACAAATGAATTCTCACTAATGTCAGTGTTAAGGAGGAAGGGGCCAAGTGGGGCTGGTGAGAATGAAGAGACACCACTCCACTGAAAACTGGGTCACTGGGGCACAAAGTCTTCTACCATACACAAGTCTTTCGTTCTTTTCCCATTCCGATTTCCCTCCATCTTAAACCGCTCCAACTCATTTACATATGGTATAGCGGCGTTTTTGTTACGTCATCTTCTTTTTCATAATCAACGATCGTCTTTAATCAAAATTTTCATGAAAATCTCGTCCTCTTAATTACTTATTGCACCATTGAAACATTCCTCTGGAGTAGAAACGATTTGAAAATACCATTTTCTTTGACTGAGTGTAAGTCTCAAATTAATATTAATGATCAAACATTACAGTAAAAGTTTCATTCAAAGAAAATTACTTTCTTCGTAATAAACGAGAAAAATCAAAAGTTTTAAAGTTTTTCCTTGAATATTCACAAACCAAAAGTACATTCTTTGCTTTCATAATTCTACGTATTTTGATTTAAAAAATCTTTAAGTTAAATTTGTTTAGTAAACATAAGGACATTCACCAGCGAAATTGTAATTATTTACTTTTCAGATTTGGAAAATTTATGAAACTTTGTTAGCCAAGATAAATTATGTTCTAAGTTTAAGCCGAACTCGTGGGATAATTTTTTATACCGTTGAAATCACTTGATGAGGAAACCACATCAGCTGTTTGTTTTATTTTCTTTTTAAATTTATAAAAATGTAAATAGGTACTCGTAATTCATCAAAATTTAAACTTCTGGTAACTTAAACGTTGATCATACGTACTACCAAACCATCAAAATTATTTTGTGTTAGACTTATTTTAATACACTGCAAATTATTTTTAGTAGTTTTTATTGTTATTTGCCATTCCTTTATAACGACTAAGGTCTTTAACGTCTCTAGGGTTAATAGCGATTCTAGGATTCGAACCCAACACATACCAGTTTTAAAGTAAACTTTTGAACAATTTTTAGAGAATTTTTTATACAATAACAAATCATTAGACAAAATCTACTGGTGGCCAAGTGGTCAAGGTGGCCACTCCAAAGCTGGTAAATGTTCGATTCGAATCTCGTATCGAACAAAATTTTGATATTTCTCGACTTACGGATTTTTGTTAACCCTAAAGCAGCTAAAGACCTTAATAGTTATAAAGCAACGGTAAACAATATTAAAAAAAGACTTTAGGTAATACGCAATTGAAAATTAAAGAAAAATTTTAAAATTAATTCGTCGACATCAAGGGTCGAAAATGTTAAGGATCTAAACCAATAAATGCTTTATGGATGATCAATAATCATTGATCATGATCTGACAAAATTTTATAAAAAATAATTTTTATAATTATGTGTCTTATGAAAAAATGTTCTATTTTCAACTCGTAAATTTTATAACTTTTAAATTTTTAACCACTTTAATCCATATCCGAGTGATGGATATATACCCCAAAAGAGAAACCTTTAACCATCAAAGGATAGTTCAAAAATATATTAGTACTAAATTTCGTTAACCTTACAAAATTTCTTTCTAGTTTCTAAAAGGTTTGTACGGTTAAATGTGTGAAATAATTTTTGAAGGTTAGGTGGAATTTACTACTAAAAGACTGGAAAAACGTTGATATAATTGCTATATAATAAAAGTTTTAAATCTACTGATAACCGAGTGATGAAGGTAGCCATTCCAAAACTGGAAAGTGGATTCGAATCTCGTATAGAGCAAATCTTCGATACTTTTCGATTTACTGGTTCTTATGAACCCTAGAGTAGTTAAAGACCTTAGTAGTGATAAAGTATAAAGTGATGTTAAATAAAGATTTGGTTTATTGATTTTGCTTAAACTATTCATATTTTTTAAATATTCTTCTTTTGAATTTTCGTTACAAAGAATGGCCAATTATGCTGGTTTTTGAATTTTTATGAACCTCAAAAATATTAAGAATGCAAAATAATGCTTTTTTCGCAACTGAAAAAGAAGATTCATATTGTATCAATTATTTAATTCTTTTTCTTTGTTATATTTTCATCCATATAGATATCATATTTAACATATGTAGGTGCTGACGCAAATAGGCAAACGAAGGTAGTTGTTTCCCCTATTTTGAATTCGAAAATGCGTATATAAAATGTAAATAACAAAATTTCGAGCATGTGGACCTTTATAAAATACGTCATTCTAAATCTCAGCTATTAAGACCCCCTGCTCCTTTTCGTCGTAATGAAACCCCTTACAGAGGTAATTTTCTCCGTACATGATACATTACGATTAATAGTACTTACACTAATTAAGAAATCAAAAATGTTTGTTTTACATTTGTTCGAATGGAATTAAAATAACGGATGATTTTCTTTTCTAGCAGAAAGATGAAATAAAAGATTTCAAAAGAAAATTTCATGTGAAATTGATTGAGGAATTGTGCTCGATATGTTTCTTTAGATCTCCCCACTGATCTCATCCTCATCATTACATTATGTAATACTAATTAAAATTTCCTCCCTCTTGTATGCGAATCTATTTCATGAATGGTCCATCTTTATCTCTTGTGCTTAACAACCCTACGGGTTAGTAAGCGACAACTTGCTTCAGGTCCACCGACGGAGCTAATAAAGATTCGCGAGTGGTTCCCAATTGGCGACCTAAACGGATTTGAGCTAGAATTTTTCACTAAATAAATTTTCATTACTATTATTAATGCGGTGGTTTCCTCTTTGCGTTCTGCATCTTATGCTGGTGACTGTTAGAGAGTTCCTCTGGCTTCGGTGTTAGTTTCCCAACCCCAGAGCAATAGAGTGATTTGCAAAGGACCTGTAGACTGTGTTTCTTGCTTATCCCGGCTCATACCTGTTTCTCTGTTTCTTTGGTCGTCATATCACTTTTCTATCTTCACCAAGAGGAAGTACAGACAAAGGAGTTTCACGTCATCGGATCTGAAATCTTGCGACATTGTTCTTCTCCTCAACTACTATAAAACGGCCTTCATATGTGAAAAAAAATAAGGAAATTTGGAAAAAAGACTCCCTTAGGTATTAAGTCAACCATATGTGATGACAATTTAAAACACAAATTTCTTTGAGATATGTCATTTCCTAAATATATATATATATATATATATATATATATATATATATATATATATATATATAAATAAATATATATATAAAATATATAAATATATATGTATATATTTTGAAACAAAAAGGAATTTTAGTTTTGTAATTTATTTTTAAGAAGCTCTAATTAATTTTTTAGTAATGTAGTTATAGAAAAATTGATTTATTTTTCATTAATTAGATATTTAGGTACATCATGGATACAATACTGGATATCAAGAATATTCCTTGATAATTCTTGATATCCAGTATTGTATCTATGATGTACCTACATATCTAATTAATGAAAAATAAATCAATTTTTCTATAACTTATAATACATTACTAAATAATTAATTAGAACTTCTTAAAAATAAATTACAAAACTAAAATTCCTTTATGTTTCAAAATTTGCCCCTCAGTAAACTCAAGTCCTAGCTCCAGACGATAGTAAGTAAAATTTACGAAAAAAAGCATTAAATACTTATATATATATATATATAAACTCCAATACAAGATTACAGCTTTCTATGGTTTGTCGTTTTTGAAATTTGCAAGATATGTACCTATATAAGCACAAAAAAATGTTAGACAATCAAAATGGATTTTGGGATACTTAAAATGGATATTTCCATCAAATTCTAATAATTGAACATTTTCGCAATTATAATCGAAAAACAATATAAAGCAGACAATTTCGTTAAAATTTTGCAAACATTTTTTTTTTTAATTACAAAAGATACTTTTTAAACTTATGCTACAAAAAATTGTCCCTAGACTGAGTGGTTTTAAATATTTTTTTTTTGCAAAATTGCAAATTTAAAATACTCAAATAATTTACGAGCAAGGGTAGTAATTTATAAGTAGTTAAATATGCGAAACAGCCTTATAAAAACTCCCCGAAAATATGTAATACAAGGGTAATAATAATAAATTACTGATTTCTTCATTTATTTTATATAGAGCATTACAGCTCTTAAATCTTATATTGGAATGAAATATGAAAGCATTTTACGACTTGTTAATCTCATGGCGACAAAAATCCTTTGAAAAGTCTTCAAGAGGTAAACTTAAAAAAGAATTAAAAGTGACTGTAGTAAAACGTTAATAATATTATATTACCTTTGACAACCTTTGAAATGAGGATAGGTCTAACGAAATTACCTTTTACTGTAGAAGGTAAAACTATATAACTTGTAAAAAATATTTGTCAATACTTCTATATTAAAAAAAAGTGTCTAGAAAGAACAAAATAAATGCTTCTTTAAAACTAACAAGTGAATACTTGGATCAAAAATTTTATATTAGCGAATGCTGTTAGACGATACATTGTAGCGCAAGGTTACGAAATCTTCGATCAATGCCCCGCGGTTTCCATTATTTGTTTTGATATGTTTCTATATATCGGTTCATTTTTAAGTGACCTTAATTATGACGAATTGTAACTTTTTTTAATTTCATCCGTTGGTTAAAATAAATTGCTTTATTTAACTTCGATATATAAACCAATTTTGTTATTATGGTGAAGAAAGGAGTTTCGTTTTTCACATAAGATCAATGATTATGATGTCATTTAGTGATGACTTTACCTAATGTTTTTGATATCAATTGATATCAACACTCGTTTTGATATCAATGGTTTCTTAAGCCTATGAGAAGCTTAATTAAAAAAGTTCTAAGTCAATAGAGAACTATAGAAACCACTTTGGAAGACAGAATTATGAATATTGAGGAAAAAGAAAGTATTTTTTAAGAAAATGGGACTTGAAAATTAACTTTAATCATTCAAATCATATTTGCCAGAAAAAAGGGCCTGTGTGTGCACTTATTAACGCACGTAAGAAGTTATACTTATTTGTAAAAGTTTCTTATTAAAAATAGGTTTTAACTGATCTTGATTATTAGCTAGAGATCATATCAGAATTTGCATCATTATGGTTGTAAAATCTTTGTAGCTACCCGTGGAAGATTCACAGCAAACATTAATATAACTGACAAGTTGAACGAAATTGAAGCGATAGTTGAAACAAATGACAATATTCAGTTAGTTCAAAGATGAAATGACAAAGTTTTCAAGTTATTAAAAAATAATCATGCTAAAACAAGTTCCCTGGAAAAAACCAGCTTCAGAAGTTTCACCACTCCAGAAATACCACTGTCGTTATCAACTTCTACAATACCCTCAGCGATATCAACGGCTAATAAAAAGATAATGAATAAAAAGACCAATACATGGTTCCTTCGGTTTTTTTTTTTTGTAAAACCTAATAGGGACCTTTTTTATCTTAAAAGAGATGCATTCGTTTTTCCGTCGATTTTTTTTTTTTTTTATATCTTTACATTCTGCTGTTGGATATTCTCCATACTTTTCTAGCACTTTCTTTTACAGATCTCTAAATACTTTATTTTTTATTTCTTGCGGATCTTTATTTTCTATTCAAACAGTGCTACAGATCACACATACCACTTAAATAATTGATTCGGGAGTTTCAATTCTTCTATTTCAGTATCCCAAGTTTTTCTTTCTTTTTACTGGTGGATTGTCCATCTTAGGTGGTGATTCTTCCTAACTGCTGGAATTGGTCAACGCTTTCTAGTTCTTTGTTCTTCACATTGATCGAGATTTCAGTCTTGTTTATGTGATGATCTGTCCGACATTCTTTTGTTTTGATTGTACCATAATAATCCCACTAAAACCAATTTTTTTCCTTTTTTTTACATATTGTTTTTAGGATCGAAACAACTTATTATTTCGCTTGGGTTCTCCTTGCACATGGTGTAATGCATTTATATAATGAATTTCCTCAATCAATTGCTATGTAAAAGTGGACAAAGTGGATTTGAAACTTTTGATTTGAGATTTTTACCAAGAGAATGAATCATTGATGAAGGTGGCTTGGCAGTCTAAATACGTATCTGAATAACACTAAATACTTTGGATTTTGGATCAAAATGTACGTTTATAGTTCACTTTTGTAAATTACATTTCTTATAATTAGATTTCAAATTAATTTTTATACTGTTTATACAGCATATACTCTTCAAAGTCAACGAAAAAATATACTTATTGTTCAGTTTTATACAGGTACTACGTTTCAAAATTCATATTTATCAAGTATTCACAAAATATAAAATTATTAAAAATTTTAGTTTGATTGGATAGTTAATGAGAACTACCCTATAATACCGATTAGCCAACAAAATTTTAAAGTTCTAATTTTCCAATTTTTTTTTGCCAATCGAT
Organism: Sisyra terminalis; assembly: GCA_958496175.1. Taxonomy (NCBI): domain Eukaryota; kingdom Metazoa; phylum Arthropoda; class Insecta; order Neuroptera; family Sisyridae; genus Sisyra; species Sisyra terminalis. The sequence goes on along the minus strand of OY292277.1, from coordinate 32,974,511 downwards.
GGAAAATCGTTCGTAGAGGTTTGTGAAAGAACCCATTTTGTTTGTGACAAAATAGTTTAGTAATAATTAATTCATTACGAAAAATTAATTATTTTGTTATTAATACAGTAAAATGTTAAGCAAATTGGATTTTAAGCGACATACAATAGAACAAATGCAGGAAAATTTATAAAACTGTAGTTTAAAAATAAAACGAAAAGGCAATTACAGAAAACTTAACCGAACCTCCCCCCAACCAAAAAAATTGGAGAAAAAAGAAGGCGTTTATGAAATTATTATTTTTCCTTAAATTATATTTTCACAAAATTTTTCAAACCAACAAATCAATAACTAAATAATTAACGAAATGATTTCATTCACAAACCTCTATGAACGATTTCCCATCGAATGGCAAAAATTTTTTTTTCGAAAGTTAGAACTTAAAAATTTTGTTGGCTAATCGGTATAGGGTATGAGAAGTGAAAAATTTATAATTCAAAACGACAAACGCTACTAAGGTTTATTAAGTTTGCAGAAAATTTATACTCTAAAATGAAAAAAATAATATGAAATGGAAATGCTTTTATAGAATGAAAATGTTTTATTAATTTTGCACATCAATTTTCATCTCATTTATTTAAATGTACTTTACAGGGAAGGAGTTCGCAGCAGCGGAAGCGGATGAAATAATATTTCTTTTAAAGGATCGTTCCTTTAGCTTATTTGAAATTATAAAATAATATTGATATAAGAACATTGAAAAGGACTATTTAAATAATTGATACATAAGGGCTGTTCTTCAGGTACAGTCGTTTTGTAATGACAAGACAATTAAAACATTAATGGCTTTCCAGTAAATTACAATATAGCTACATTAGCATGAACTATGTAGAACAAGTTTGTACACAAGGATAAGTTTCCTTGTTTATTTTAATCAACACGACTAGCACTGGGTGTTGAAAAGTTTCTTATTACATGAACATAAGGGTTGTTCTCATTAATAAAGTTGTGCAATACAAAACCGTGCGATGTGAATAGTGTAGATAGAGAATATAGTTTACTGCGTTATTAGTGTTAGGTACTAATTAGATAAGATTGTTTTGTTTTAACGGAAAAATTCTTTTGTTTCCATTTAGTATTTAATGAATAGGAAAACGATTAGGTGTTATTTGACGAAGTACAAATTTCTATAATGGTGACTAATTATATTCATAACAATATAAATATATTATTAAAAGAGGTACATAAATGTAAAGTGTTTTTTTTTTCTATAATAAAATTATAAATTGTATTAAAACGCATTAATCCTTTGTCTGGCGAGATGAAAAAATTAAAACATCTTTTCTGTTTTTGTGTTCATTTTTTCAGATGGAATTTTATACTAAATCGGATTATATTTTAATCTCTTTGTACAAAAAATAAAATACGTATTAAGAGAGAATTTTTCAATTTAACTTATTTTTTTTGTTGTTGGTGTAGTTGGAATAATTTGAAGTTGACCTTATTTTAAGTTACAAAATTTATTTTGTAAAAATGAATGTAAATTTTTAGCATTTAGTTATTAAAGTTAAATTAGTAACTAAGCTTAGTGGATAATGGTATGATAATTTTTTTTTGTAATTCCTGGATTCCCTACAGAAATAATAACTACATTTATTTTCATGTGCAGCTATATTTTTTTTGAATTTTCCTTTTCACTTAGTGTTTTTGAAAAATTAAAAAAAAATATATTACCAATTTATTTCGAATAAGTGATTTATTCATTAAAATCGTTCATATTGGAAACTGAACTGTGTTTGCGAACGTCCTCGTTCATATTTATATTACAGAGAGAAATTCGGGAAATTTATTAAATTATTCGAAGGACAAACAAATCTCGTTGACAAACCAACGTATTTCAAATTTCTAATTACCAGAAAGATTGAAAGTTTTAATTGCATCAACAATAAATCAAGACATCACCTGCTTAATTTCGGCTAATAATTAATTCAAGGGAAAGGTCGAATACCAGCCTGATGATTTATTGATCCAATTGTCTATCATGTAGTATAATAAATTTACAATAGTTTTAGTTTTAGTAGCACAAGTATTATTAGTTACAAATTGTTACATCGTTTGATTATTGTTGGCGAAACTTATGGAATGGATATAAATATAGGAAAGTCCAAAATCATGAGGATATCGAATAGAAAAATCCTCTTTCACATCAACGCGAAAAACATATTGCTAGAAACGTGGCCCAATTTAAATATTTTGGAAGTATCCTCACTAAACATGGAACATTTACCAATGAAATTAAAATTCGTTTTGCTATGGCGAAATCATGTTCAGTACCAAGAAAAGTTGATAAGTTGGAAAATTAGTGACTAAACTTCTAAAGTGCTTGGTAAAATGCTATAATGGACTGAAGCATTGTGTGGATCAGAAGTCTAGACCCTTAGAAATTAAAGAAGGGGGTATCTAGAGAATTTTAAAATATGGTCCTAGAGGAAATGGAAAAAACATTAACTGGTGGATCGAGATACAATTGTGGAAGGGTTGAGAAGAGTCAACTAAGAAAGGAAAGATCATCGATTTCATGCCAAAAAAGAACCATCTGGATGGGTCTTATTCTAAGAAAAAAAAGATTCATACTTAATGTTTCAGAAGAAAAATTGAAAAGCCTCAAGCAAAGGAAGAAGACGAATTAAAATCGTAGATTTATTGAAACCAGGAATGTATTATACTAAGTTGAAGAACCTTGGTAGGAATAGACGACGCTGGAGAGAAAACTTCAATCACGCGGGAAATTGAATTTTAACTGGGGTTCTAGAACTGATAAATCACTGCCATTTAATATTTTTGTTGCTTATGTTTTGATAAATACCTACACAAAGTGAAAAATTAGTTAATTTCATATTTGTATGTTCTGGGTACATGCTTTTTTTCTCCAAACCGACATTGAAACAATTATCGCTTTACTTGATAGGAAAATTTGACTGGTACAATTAGAAACAAAATGGCGATCATCTGAATTTTCACAATATTTTCGATTTTCAGTTGGGTCCTGTGTCATACCAAGTGCAGATTAAAAATTAATAATATTTATGATTAAATTAGAAACCCTTCTGATGGCATGAAAAAATTACCATTGTTCTAAAATGATAAAAAATTAGGTTTGAAAATTGATCATTTTGAAAAAAGCTCAATTTTGAACCCCAAAAAATAAAAATCTAATATTTTGAGGCAATACAACCTATACTTTCGTTTATTCAGTTTTTTGGTTAAATTGATGCTTTTTTTGCAACTTTATGCTACTCACACCGTTTACTTATGTAAGACAGCGAAAAGCTTTTTTTGTTATTTTTAAATTAGGAAGATCTTTTTAAGGTCTCATAATTTTCGTGGTTAACAAGTGTACAGAAAAAATCTTAAATATTTTGGAAGAAGATCCATTTCTTTTGAAAATGTAATGCGATATGAATTTATCAAGAATGTAATCTACCAAACTATTGGAATATAGGAATTGAGCTATATTGGAATTAAGTTTTAATCATGTTAAAGATAAACTTATTCCCTAAAATTTCATTCCTTCCCCGTATTGTTCGTATTGTAGCTTCTAAATATCTAAAGTACCACCGTAGTTGTCAAATAATCTGATGATAAAATAAATCGATAATAAAATCGAATTATTACTGTGAACGAGTAATGAATTCATTATGACTACCCGAAGCGCAACAAATCGTATGTGAAGTCCACCTAACCAGCCAAAGCAACACTAAAGAAGAATATTCACGCTGCCAAAATAAAGCTCTATTTTCGGTAAGACCAAAAGGGAGTTGTCAACTATGTGCTTCTAAAACCAGGTGAAACTATTACTGAAGAGCTGTACCGACATCTGCTTCGTTTAGAGAGCGTTAAAGGAAGCACGGTCAGAATTTGACACCAAGCTTTGATTTTTCAACATGAAAAACTCGACCGCACATTACTCAACCGGTTAAAAATTGTTTGAATAGTAGCGAATGGGAAGTTCTGCCACATCCCCCAAATAGACCAGATTTGGCACCGCGAAGAATAAATAAAAGGAGCACGAACGTGATGGGCAATTTGTTGGTATCCGTTTCCTCAAAAATTCGGTTATGGTTTAGTTATTTTTTCGACCACTAGCAGCGCATTATCGCTAAAAATTTTAACTTATTGAATTGTTATCGGTTGTTCGCTTTCTTTTTATTTATATTCAAAATGAAGCCAAAGTTGTTAAACGTTACATTCATAATTTTCATATACTTTAATATAACATAAAACTATTATTGTTTAGGTTATATCTAGAAAACAATTTTCCATTGAAACTATTAATCCTTTGAATTATGTAAAAACGTTTTTAGCGCTTATATTCATACTTTTAAACTAAGGTAATACAGGTAATATGTAATATGTTTCCTATCATGTGTAGCATGATTAGAATACCTTCTTTTATATTATCTTATTGTTTACTAATAATACTAGAACCCAAGGCTTATAAATTACCCCAGTTGCCTCATTAGAAAAAAATGACGTCATTTGAAGTCTTCGAAGTATTTAGGAATGCGAATCAGTTTGAATTTATAAACGTATTTAATAAATACCCATAAATACCAAAACACCAAATATACGTACGATTTTGATATATTGTTACCAACAGTTATGAATTTGAATTCCTTCTGGACATGTCACTTTGATCTCATGAGGGCCATGGGACCACCTGTACTTTATAAACCTTGACTAGAGTCCTCTGCACTCTGCCAGTATGGACAAATTTGCAATATAGCGTTCTTTTCCTGTCATTTATACCTCGTGCTTAACAACATTTGACTACCATTTGTTTCGGTTGATCCAAAATCAACTTTCTGGAATACCCTTCACTTCAAACGATGGCATCAAAAAATGGGTCAACTCAGTTTTCACTTAAAGATAATCAGGTTTTTATGGGATGACATCCAAAATTGCCAGAAAGATGGGAAACATTGTATCTTCTGATACTTTGAATAGCTATAATGTACAATTTTTTTTAATAAACGCTCAAATTTCTTAAAAAAATACAGTTTATAAGTTATTTTTTAAAGACCTGATCATTTTTATTGTCGGAGGCAATCATTCATCATTATATATGTTTATAAATCAAAAATTTTCTTATCATTTCCTCATGAATATCGATCACATGATTTATTATGACTAAGATTAACTATACACGAAATTATCAGAATATCAGGTAGTAAGTTATACTTGAAATACAAAACCCAAATATTGATTTACTGTAAATATCTGGCCAAACTTTACCAACTTTAGTAATCGAGGAGAATTTAAGTTTTCCTGTTTGAAAATCATGTACGAAATGTTCACAAGGGATGAAAACTAGTTTAAAGTTTCCTAGTGCCAAACTAGTGTTTTGAAGTCTGTTACAATACAAGTAAAATTAGCATCAAAGAAAACGTATGTTTACAAGATTCAAGATTCAAGTTAAACAGATAAGGTTCCGGAATTGTGTTGAATCAAGTCACGTAATTTATAGCTAAGCGTCTAATTTAAAATGTGGTTAGCAGTAGTTGTCTAATGTCAATTGTATTGCATCTATAGCCATTGCCTCATTAAATAAAATTAGAACTTCTCAAATCTGCTTCTTATAAGCGGAAATAATTTTTTATGCGTCACTGCAACGAAAAGATTTTCCATATGAAATGCTAGGAAAATAATTAATTAAATAAAAGTAGGTAAAGTTTAAACTACTTAAATTCAATTAAAGAAGTAAGTGAAAAGAAACGAAATTGTACATTTTGTTAAATTAAATGGTTTTGTATAATCTTTATGAAAGCATCAAGAATGTAATCAAAATCTTGGTATCTCATTTTCCGTTTAAAAGAAAAAAAAACGATGTGTTCACATAGAAAATTTGCGAAGAATTTTCTTATCATTTTCATTTATGGAGATTCTCAAATGATTTTAACAAGTAGATCGGTTTAGTGGGTTAACCACAATATTCCATACATATAGCAAACATATGTGAGCCAATCTACATATTGCAGTAGAAACATGCTAGGTGAGAGTTCATCGTTATTCGTAGAAATGCAAGTGCAGTAATAGTAAAGGATTCAACTTATAGGTCACCATCACAAGTCGATCGTGCAACTCCAACGTAAAATCTGAATTTCTAAGTCGATTTTCAGTTTCATTTAAGACCTACTTAAGCTCAATAACATTCTTCTTCAGTGACATTAATTTGTGGGATTGTACGGTGAAAAAAAATCTTCAAGACATAATAGGAAATTTAGTGTAATTAAAGTCTCTTTTATTTTATGAAAATGGTACTGTCATTTCCAAAAGACAAGCCTTTCTTCGTAGCTGTTATAACACTTAGTTATTGTCTCTTTTAACTATGATATTAAAAATAAAAGTTAGCACCAAATAAAAGTAGGTTATTAACAACTTTAAAAAGACTTAAAAAATCATAATAGAAAAAAATCCCTTTATCCACTTGTACTTCTTGAGTAATTAAAGAAAAATTATCTTAAGATACTTATTATATTTTCTTTTATCTCAACATCCTGTATTTAACTTTGACATAATACTCTTGTTTTTATTTTCTAAAAAAATATACTGGAAACTCTACTCGTTTATATTCTAGAGTTGAAGTTAATGAAGACTTTGTTGGAAACGTGTACCTAAGTAAGCGTAATGTGAATCCGGAAACTTCTTCCAGGAGAGTTACAAGGTAACGTAGTTATTCAATTTAAGAGTTTTGAAACATGCATGTTAGATAGTTAAAGTTTTAAAATCAATGTTCCAACATTTTACTAAAACGTCAATTCATGAAATCAAAGAAAATTCTGAAAATTTAGAGATGATTCTATTATACATTATGGTATTTGTATATGTAAAGATGGCGCTAAATAACCTACTATTTTTTTCAGTTTCTTACTGAAATAATTGTACAAAGATACAAAGAGGATCAAAAATTAGCAATTAAAACTTGATTTTTACTCGCGACTTTTCGGCCTCTTTAGGCCTTAAGACCCAATAAAGGGGCCGAAACGTCGCGAGTAAAAATCAAGTTTTAACTGCTTATTTTTGATCCTAGTCCCTTGAGAATTTGTATTAATATATTATTATTATTGATTAATAGATTCTTCTGTTTTTATTATAAAATAAGAAATTTGTGGTATATCTTGACTCATTTAAACGAAATAATAAACGTGAAGTTATTGTAATTTTATATCAACGAAAACCATTTTTTGTAGAAAAACTGAAACATATCATAAATATAATAAATCATATCTCATGAAGTTTTTGCTTGAAACCGCTTTTACACACTACACAAGTAAATTGTACTGCAGCAATAATTTTATTTCGTTTTTTGCTCTTGTTAGAGAAAATAAAAATTTTGTTCATTTTAGTAAAAATAAATTTTCCTGGAGGGAAATAACAGTGTCTTTATTTCTTAAAATTGGTCTTTTTACGGACATTTATTTCTCTTTTTTATTAAAAAGAACAATATATAATTCCACCTTCAGTTGTAGAACCTTAAAAAGAAAAACAGTACAATTCTGTGAGAAATTACGTGCGACTTGGGATTCAATATATGACTAAAGCTTCATTTATCTTTTTTGTAACATAAGAGGGAAAACATTTTTTACTTTTTCAGTTTGTGTCGTCATACACTGACTATTAAAATAAGTTAATTGAAGATATATTGAATTCCATACCAACTATTTTCTATTCCATTTTATTTAAAAATTAATTTAAAGATTTAAAGATATTTAAAAATATTTAAAGATCACTACGTCAAAATGTAAAAAATATTTTAGTAAGAAAATTATAAAATTTATATTATTTATATTACAAATTTTTTACAGATCATTTCTTGTGTTTAGAATTCTATACAATCAATTACAATTTTTTTTCATAGAAAATCACAAAATTCAAATTGTATCGATTCTTCTGTTTTTATTATACTATCCTTTTAATAAAAATTACCAGTTTCTGCGGTATCACTTATTGATATATCATACTTGGATCTAGGACAAAACAGAACAAGGACAAAAAGTTTTATATCAATAGACACCCCTGATCTAGGATGATTTGCATGTGTTTTAACATTTTTACTAATTCATTGGATTGTTCCGATTTATGAATGATGAAACAAACTATTTAGTATTAACGGATATTTGTTGGTGATCAATTTATGTATATAGTTTACCTAAGCTCAGGTGTAATACTTGATTTTTTTACACATTAATTTACACTAGACACTATTACTGAAAGATAGTGCTAGGATTAAAATTATTAGAATTGTAATAATTATTTTCATGAAATAACGATTAGGTACCTGGAACTCTGGGCTGTTAGAAAAAAGTATCTTAGTAACTTTCAAATTATTTTTAAGTAGTTAAAGTATCAATGATACTGTATCTTAGTTCCTTTATTTCTTGGCAAAAATTAACTAGTATCTTAGATTCTTTTTAAATGAAACGGTTTCTGGTAACTTAAAAAGTATCTTAGATACCGAAAAGTAACTTAGATACTGAGATATCGAGAAATAAGATACAAAGTATTATTTTCTTTTGTTCTGTAAGATTTCATTTATACCTTTTATATGAATCTTTAATCGTTTTGAAAGTGCGTTGTGTTGACAAAAGATTCAACCTACATACTTTCATTCATAAACATTTTATTTATTATTTTCGTGTCACCATTAATAAATTAATAAATAATTATTCGTCGTATGACTCAAGTAAAAAATTGAATCTTACGACATATATAGTTATTCATTACTTTACATGCTTTTTTTTTCTAAATTAGTAAAGATTATAAACTTTACCTTACATATTACGAAACTAAGTATATAAGTAAATACATTATATTCAAAGTAACTAAAAAGGCATATTTTAGATATCTTAAAAGGTAACTTAAGATAAGTGTTAAAGTTTATTTTTTTAAGAGAAATGAGATAGTCAAAGTAATAGTTACTTTTTAAAAAACTAACTTATTTAGTATCTAGATACTGTCCCAAAGTATCTTTGATAGCTACGTTACTTCACCTAGTATGATATGAAACTTAGTTCATTCATAGTATACAAAGTAACTAAAAAGTGTCTTCTTAAGTATCTTAGAAAATAGCTTAAGAAAAGTATCTAAGTTCCTTTTTTTAAGAGTAACTGGATATGCAGAGTTACTTCGGATAATTTTCAAAAAAGTAACCTATATATAATTTATAATCTATATAGCTTCCAAAAGAATTTTTGGTAGCTCAGCTGGCAATTATCACTTTGCGGACGCGAAAGAATCATTAATCTGAACTAGTTGGATTCGTAATGTTTCTTTTTTTTTTTTGAAAAGCAGCCAAACTCTGTTAGTATCTCAACGACGTACGATGAAGCAAAGCAAAGGAAATAAAAAAAATATTTTTAAAACTTTCAATGGTTGAAGATAAACTTTCAATGGTTGAAGATAAAAAGATTTGCTAGAGAATTCTAATTAATAGCAATAGTCTTTCCACATCGTCGTTAATATTTAAAAACGGCATACAGAAACGGCAATAGGTTTTCCACTTTTCACTTTGTTGCCCAAAATTTTAGCGTAACTCTTCATGGTGGTTTTTAGATAACATAGTGGTATAACTAAAGTGGCATATAATAAATAGTGTATTAAACCAAAGATTAAGTCAGAATTTTTCCACGCTGAATGCGTTTTTTTTAAATTGATAACGTACAAATGGTTAAAATTCCATAAGACAAGTCTCACTCAACCGATTTTGATGTTGTTAGACTCACTTTATGTTAAGGATTATGTCTTACTTTTTTATAATATAGTTGTTTAATCTGATTTTTTTTGACAAAGTTTCAAACTTTAAGTTTTAACAACGAGTAATAAATATTCTTGATTTTCAATATTTAACCTCATCTGGTGGTGATTTTAAGTTATTTGTCTTTTTAGTCAATTTTTTTACATTATTCGAATGTGAGGTTTCGTACAGACGGAAAAAGAGATCTTTTTACGTATATTTACTTGTAGAAAATGGTGGTAATGAAAAATAACAAATTACATCTCCCCAAAACTCATTTTCTGAAAGCTTGAATTCTTAATTCCTAATTGAATTCAGCTGGAAACTAAAGTATTTAATCGTATTTTATCCACAAATCCAGCACATAAGTGGCTTCATTAATCTTATCTTTATTCTAATTAGGACTTGATTAAAAGTCGCTGTAATTTCCCGATATGAAACGAAGATTATTCTAGTCTAAATCATGATTTTATGAGATCTGCGTGACATGAAAAAATTGTCAACCGGAACGAAATGTAAATGGAAAATAATGAATTTTTTCGTCGTGTTCATTTCCCCCGCGACCCACAAACCGAGAGCTATCGTTATATATATCTAGATTAGATCAATATTAGACATACAGCCACCATCAACATACCGAGAAGCTGGAAATATTTCACTAAAACAAAAAAAAAACGACTTTTGACATTCTTTGTTGAAACAAGTGATGCCAACAAATGAAAGCTATTTAACAAAAAGAACAAATGAACTGGGCCAGTAGCACTCCCACATTGCTACATGATGCTATTTAATTCAATATTTTGGTCATTTTCATCATCGGTAATGATCACCTCTATAATTTTCTTTGCAGCTAAGGGAAAATTGTAATCTGTGTCGTTTGGGAGTGGATCAGCATAATTTAAATAAAATTAATTTTTATTATTTTTTTTGTCTTATTTATTTGACATAAATCACACACTTCACAATGAAGAAAAAACCGATTCGTTGAAAATTAAAATACCGATTTATTATAATTAATTAGGTATTTTAAGTTTAGAGTAAATAAAAAATTTTTTGTGCAAGTGTACCATATTGTTGACTTTTTAAATTATCTGTGAAACCATAACTTTATGATGTCAATTCAAATGTTAAATTTTCTGAATTGTAGGTTTCCAAATGAAGAGTATAGATTGTATGAGATTTTGAAACTATATAGTAATTGATTGTACAGAAAATATTTCAAATTATCCATTTAATAATATTGTTAATACTCGTAGCAACTACAAAAAAATTTAATGTATTTTTAAGTGAATAATATCAGCAACTATATAATTAAATTAAATGTATAATAAACTTTAAAAAAACTTATAGCTTAATTCAAGCATATAGCTAACAAAATTTTACTAACTTGCTAATCTTTTGCCTTTGAATGAACCAGAAATAAACAATAAAATAATCAATCTAGAACAATTCTATTGGTCAATTTAGGCAAATTAAAAATGGGGTAAAGTTAGTCTTTTGCGGTGCCGATGAATTTTATTATTTTCTATCTCATAGTATGCTATTTAATTCTACAAATAATACTTTCTAAGGTTGAACTACGTAGACAATAATTGCTGGCAATAACTCTGACAAACCTTTTTAATTGTTAAGTATCCATTTAAAGCAGGGATAGCCATCCCAAATGATATTGCGACCCACTTTGAAAATTCATCATAACTCTGCGGGCCACAAATAAAATTATATATCTTCATAATTAGATTTAGGTTCACTATTCACTAGACATTTTTAATATATAAGTTTTAACTATTCACTACTTTGGGCACAATTAAAATAAAAATATTTGTTAAAAATGTGATATATGGGGCATTTCACGTGAAACGGACAACGAAAAAAAAGTGATGTTCTGAAATTTGTTCATATTTGGCATAATTGTACTTCTAGTAAGTATGAATGTGGTTACAAAATATTTTAGTAGGAAACAGTAGTTTAAAATAAATTTCGTGATAAGTAATAAAATCGTCTGCTAGCCGAAGAGGTTAAATGACTACAGTGAACGTGCTCCATAAACCCCATGTTAAACTGAAACCTATTCCAGATGATTTTTCATTTCTTTACTGGACGTAATAGTTTTGCCGTCTTAAAAACCTCATACAAGTTTGATAACTCGCCAAAATCTTTTGTTAGTTTTTGGAGTTGTAGTACTATTCTTCAGATTTGGCATTTTCGGATTATTAGTGGTTCCAGTCACTACAACATTTTTTAGAGAGTTAATCCATTGCGCCAAATGAAGAGGTCAAAAATCACTTAGATTCGGTTTTTGTCATCAAACAACAAAAATTTTATTGTCGTGGAATTATACTACTACCAAAAAGATGACTGAAGGTATTGGGCTAGATTGGACAGTATATAATCCCAAAAAATATCTATACACTAAAAAAATTGTCTTTTATTTTCCCAAAAACAAAAAAAAACGATGTTACTTTCCGAATGATCTAATATATAGTCTTATGATGCTCACAAGAAAATTTCTCACACGAAAATTGCCAACAAAAAGTTGAAAACAAGTTTTCTAGCTCACATGAAAATTACCCACATAGAAATTTACTCACAGAGAAAACTCCTCACACAAAAATTAACGTAGAATGATATATCCTCACATGGAAATTAAACCACAGGAAAAAATATGTATATTATATTTATTCTTTAATTAATTGTTATCTACTAGAGCTTTTTTCGGAATGAGTAATTTCTATAAAGTTCCTGAAACAAATAATAGGTACTTACGCTAACAAATAATAGGTAATTTTCGCTGCATAAAAATCGGGAATATTTTTGAAAAATTCTCCAATCAGTAGTACATCTTCTTTAGGCAGATTTTTACTGTCAGTTTGCAAAAATTTGTTCTCCATTTTGATACCCTGGACTTCATTAATAACTATTGTATTTTGAAATTTATAAGACAGGGATGAAACATTATCACTAATTAATACTTAATCCAGTCAATTAACAATAGAAAACGTAGAAGAAACACTTTACTTATGTGTGACGTCACCGGGGTTACAAGCGATTCTCAACACGAGATCTAACTTCAAAGAAGAAAGATTTGTTTTTACAATTCTTTTACAAAAAAAAAAAAATTTATTTAGTATGAAAATTAATAAATTGTTTTTTATGCCTCTGGTACAATTAACAACAAAAGAGTAACAAGAAAAGCCAATTAAAGCAGATATTTCTCTATGGATATACTGCAAAAAGCTTAAGTGTGAAACAAATGTGTAAAATTCTCTCGGTATAAATTTTCTACTAAAAATTTCCATTCAACACGGAATTTGGTGTAATTTTTTCACCAAAATTTTTACACCGAGACATTTGTACTATACCGAGTCTAACAAATCTTTAACAGTGTATAATTAGTGTAAGTTTGCTACATAAGTTTTGCTGTTGACATATATGGCTCTTTAATTATTCTAGTCATTAACATCTTGGTCTCTTGTTATATTTGGCAGCTTTAATTTTTTTTAAAGAATAAATGGTTCCTACTATCCTGAATCCATCGTGCATCTCAAAAAATTATCACCAACAATGACAAATACTTTAATTTAATACTTTAATTTTTTTCGGGAAAAAAGTAAAAATTAAATAACTTCTAATTTTTCGAGCTGTATAAAGTTTAATTTTTAATTTTATTTTTAATCCAGTTAGTAAAATAAGTGATTCGCGTATAGACTCCAGGGAAAGGTTGTGCACATCCTATGCCCCACGACATGATACCAATTAACACATATCGCTTCTTTTCGGGACTGTAATAAACTAAAGGTCCTCCACTGTCCCCTAAAACAAAGAAATAAATTAGTAAGCATAACTAATAAAGCAAATTTACTACAGTATACATAACACTAAAACATGAAACTAGAAGCATAAACTTTGTTTATTTGTTCTAATTAATTGTATTGATTTTGTATTGTTTAGTTCAAAATCTGGGTTAGAAGCATCTGAATGTTTAACTAATAGATATTTATTGTTGGTTCTAGATTTTCATTATGAACAAATTGTGTTTGTTTAATTAAATGATTTTCGTTCTAAATATTTTCTTTTGTTGAAAAAAAAAATAGAATAAAAAGTCTAAATGCTTTGCCTCCATAAAGCACTAGAAATGCCAACGTTGCGTTTTTTATGTGTTATACAACTTTCGTTTTTGACTTACATTTCTTTTAATATTTCTTTCTTTTATTGGGAAAAAGTCGAGGAAAATTGGTAGTGTATAACAATGCTGACTTGAATATTTGATTTGCGTTACAAGATTAAGGTTTTTATGGGTAAATTCAGTTTGAAGCATTTCTTATTTAAAGAAAAAGCAAATAATTTCTAGCTCTTGTCATTGAATATAACTTACGAATGAAGTTTGAAATAATTACAAAAAAAAGGCTACTAGGGGTATTCTAAAATAAGTAGGTATGCTAAATTGGCCTTTTTGAATATACAAACGAATTTTTCAGGATATATGTTGGAAGTATCAAAATATTGAGTTCCTGAAAAGTTTAGATCTTAATTAAAATTATGTCAACGAATTACTGAAGAACTTTTAACTGAATTTTTTCATGGGTATAAAAAGCTGTTATTTTTTCAATTTTTACTGTGATATCATTCGATGTGAATTAAATACATTGAAAACAAAATTACCATTGTTTACTCTACGTTTCAAATAAATATGATGTTGATTTATTCCCTTAATAAAGAGATATTATACGATATCTACTATTCTTAGTTTCTTCCTCATTGTTCCTTCTGTTTTTACTTCATAGTTGAGATAAAACGGATAAAAACGGAATAATAAAGTAGAATGTAGTAGCTTTTTTAATGTTTTCAGTAAACTTGTATTTATCTTATACTAGAAGACCCGGTGAACGTCGTTCCATCTGCAATTGTTTCATTGATATTATCGATTAGAAAGTCTAATTTCCCGTTTGTCTTCGGATTCATCATAAAGACGTAAACATGTCCTGGTTGCATTTCTGGTATTACGACCTATACCTACTTGACCGGGTTCTTCAAGGCATAATTGGCAATAGTAAAATAAGGATAAATCATGAAATAAATAAAATAAATAATGAAAAAGTGTAATCAATATCTACAACTATTGCAATTGTTATTATTTAAAAATAAAATTTAAAACAGGATCCATTAAACTCATTCTTTTAAAATATAATATACACTAGGGCTGGGCAAATGGTCGATCGCCAACAAGTCGAAAGTCGACCGCAGGTATTTGAAATAATTTTTAAGTAAATTTCAAATATTTTAATTGAAAATGTATACTAAACAATTGGTAGACAATTAAACTTGAATTTGAAATTAAACACGCATCTATTCTACAACGGATATTACTGATAGCCAAATAGTGTTTCTAATATTTCCTTCTACTCAATTATTGTCGACCATACTAGTATCAAGTTTGCCCATTCCTGATATTGACTATTATTTAACCCAAAAATCAATAAGCAATTCTCTCAACAGTAAATTAATAAATTTATACATATACTATGAATAATAGGTATCACTACAAATAACAAAAGAGGGAATTTTAAATCAACTAACCAACCACTAGTTTAATAAGACCCAATATTAACAACACTGTACCTCTTACTTTTTTGGCATAATACATTGTTGTACAAGTAATACGTTGATTGTAAAAAATCAAATGTAAATGTTGGCTGCAAAACATAATTTCTTATGATTTAAATTAAAGTTTAATTCGGTTTTATTATTAATATAAATCTTCTGTGCAAAAATTATGTATCTGATCGTGAAAACCGCATCAAAATCTGTTGGCTTAGGACTGGGACAGGGACCTTTTTGAGGCGTGGGTCGTCAAATTTTGTTATTTTTTTATTACTACCTCGTGGGTCACTAATGTGCTTGGGTGAAAGATAAGACGAAACAGAGAGGGGACAATACAAGTGCTATGGAAGTCTCTTTCTACAAACATAACAATCAAATGGTTGCTTAGCCATCCGGGGTAAGTTAAGAAGCTAGCGTGGGTCCAGTATCTGACCCACGGGTCATAGGTTCGCCATTACTGGTTCAGGAGGAGTTAGCAAAAATACAGACAGATAGAATTAGAATGCTTCTTCATTATATATTATGTAAGGATTCTTTTTAAATTACTCTATTTCATAGAGTCTAATCCTTTTACTATAATATAGAGCTGGGGTCGGCAACCTTTTTCGGCTGCGGGTCAAAATCAAACACATTGTATATATTAAAGGGACGTTTGGGTCAGTGATATTTTCATTTTAAAACAGTTTTTTAGTGAAAAATAATACATTTTTAAACTTTAATTCTTATTATAAAAGCGGCATATGTCATTAGAACGGAGACTTAAGGGATGAAATTGACTTGCGCGCAAAAACAAAAGTATTATTTTTTACATTTTATTCGTAGAATATTTATTTCATATTTATAATATGAATTTTTTTTTATATTATACTTTTTTCAGAACTAAAATGGGTCACTAGAAATTAATAAATGGGTCACTCGGTGACCCGCGGGTCATAGGTGGCTGACTCCTGGTATAGAGAATACTTTATTCCATATACTATAAACCTACGGTATTCTATCGTTGATGAGTTTCATTAATGACCATTTTTTTAGAAAACTTCCCATATTGTTGCTTCGACGAGCATATTTAGTTTACTCCTTGCATCTATATAAGACTTTTGTTGCGTTATAGTTTATAATTGTTATTTTCCTTTGTTATAAGATTTTCAAGGTTTTTAGAGATTCTAGGATTAATAAAAAACCGTTAATTGATAAATACTATTGAAAATTTGCTCAATTCCCAGCATCAACCAGTGATGTAATGGTCACCTTCACCTTATATAAGACTCTCTTTTATAATTTTATTAATTGTAACAAAATTTTAGTTTTGCTTTTTATACACCAATCATAACAACTAAATATCATCATCTCAATAGTTCTATATGAAATCAACTCAAATCTAATTAAGTCATTTTAAAACATTCTATCATTACAATATATAATTATAAACCAAAACTAACTGTTGGTCGATTGAAAATCAAATGAAAATATACTTACATCAAAATACACGAGGAAAATGGGAAAGGAAACACTAACCAAAAGCAGAATTATATGCGCCGTTTATTTTGAAAGTGGGTTAAGTCCATTTCAAGAACAATCCCTATAGTATTATCATATTATCATTTTTAACCATAGGAACCTAAGATACTAAGGAGGAGGGAATAATTGGCGCTTTTGTTAACAACTAAAATGAAATCAGTAATTTCTGAAAACTTAGCAGTTAAATAATTAACATTCTTTCTTCTAGTTACAAGAAGAGGAATCACCATATAGGCCGTCCTTGAAATGGACTTACGCCACTTTCAAAATAAACGAGTCATATGTTATAATCGAATACTATGTAGGTAACATATTTAGAAATTACATTTAGATGGATTAAAGAAGGACCTTTTTACCTGAAAGTTCATTTTGCCTTACTTTCCTTTCCCTACATATTTAGATTTTGGTACTTTGAATAAGCTCTGGTAAAAATATCATGATTTCGATCTACAATTGTCAACCAAATCCTTCCTAAGAGGATACAAACCATCCCTTCCCCCCACCCCCTGCTTCTACCTTCTTTAGTAAGGATGGGTATTTGGCGAGTTGGGAAGGAGAATTTGATTTTTTTAAACTTCTTTTCCTTTACACTAATATAAAATGAGATCAGAATATTTTATGTATAAATCAAATCAAATATTATAATCTAAAATTTCTGAGAGTTGGGTTCGAATCTCGTATCGAGCAAATTTATCGATTTGCGGATTTTTATTAACTCTAGAGTCGTTGAAGACCTTAATAGTTATAAACTACGCGGATTATAAGTAACAATGATAACAACTACTGAGTAAAGTAATCATGTACAACTGATCATAATAACTATCAAAAGTTTTTTTTTTATTTTTTAACGGTAAAAAAATTAAATTGTATTCCATATTCTATCATTTTTCACAACAAGTTCGTGGCGAATAAATGTTATTCTGAACTTTGCAGCAAACCACCCTGCATTTTTGAGTAGGAAAACGTTCGATGAAAGGTTACGATCCAATTAAAATTTAATAAAAGGTTACCGAAGAGAAATGTTAATATTTCGTAAAATTGAATCGGAAGTAATTGAACAAATTAAAAGCTAACAAAGTAATTAACATTTGATTCAATACAAATACACAAATCCCACTCGTTGGCCAATCTAATAGCATTCAACTACAAGTTAATTGAAGTTCCGACTATTCTGAATTCTAATTAAGCTTTTCGAAGACCATCTATGTAAATACAGACCGCAATGGTCTCAATTAGTAGTCTGTAAAGACTTAAATTACACTTGAAAAAGAGATGGGAAAATCTTTTCAACTAAAAATAATACTTTAAGGACAAAGAGCTATAATACAGGAGTAAAGTAAAAGTTCTTGAAAGTGAAAGTTTAAACCATTTTTACCTATTATCTACTTCCAAGGTAAAATGACATAAATTTGTCATTTGAAAGAAAGAAAAAAATATTTTTTTATGATAGTAAATAAAAAGTAGTCTATTAGTTTCAAATCAAGTAGCAGTAAATATAATACTTTGTTAAGTTTTTACTTAAAGTCATGGGGGCCAGCAATTTTAAGAATAAGGGATTATAGGAATAAAATCTTCCAATTGGTAAAATTTTTGTCGATGCTTATGCTTAAAAACAGCTTATCTTCATACCTTCGCAAGAATCTTTGTGTCCATTTGGCCATCCTGCACACAGAACGTGTTTTGGAATGTAAATTCCTGATTTCTTATACATATTATAGCATTTAATGTACTCAATGACTGGTAGACTTAGGTGTCGCAATTTTGGTGATGAAGGACCACCTGCATTAAAAAAAAAAAGAAATAACTATTAAAAAATCTAGAAAACTAATACAAAAATTACTTTCTGATACAAAACCCCAGCCTGTTATAATTGCTTGTTTTCCTGCGAACGTTTCTTTATTATTTGGAGGCAGACAAATGGGAATTATATTCAACTGGTATACAATGGGAAAATCAAATCTATAATATTATTTTCAATAAAAATAAAATTAAAAAAAAGGAAATTTAGCCAAGTTTTACTTGAGGGTGGCTATATCGTAGTTCATTAACTCCAAACTAAATTTTGGATGAATTTGAATTTCTTCAACTTTTCGAACAGTAGCGTCGTTGGCTTCCAATAAATTATGCTCTCCGAATAACAATATAATGTCCTCAATGTGAAACCTAAAAGATTTAGAAATTATAACGAAAGATTAAAAAGTTATTTAATGAAATATTCAATTCTGAAATTCACAAGTTCTTCAGTATTAATGCTAACCGTAGGTAAATGAAATTTGCAGTGCAACGATAAATGGCTGAATCGGTTAGACTTTTTGAATTCTTATAGGCAACCAAAATTGCAACCGTGAACAATTTGCTGCGTTGTTTTATTTTTTGATCTTATAAATCGTTGTTGTCTAAGTAAAAATCACGGAGTATAGATACCAGGAGTCCGAAAGGGATAGGCTTTTTCACAAAATTCATGTACACAAAAACCAAAAGTCACTACGATTTTAAGAAGGTATTCCAATTTTGCAATGCATGAAGGGAAATGTGCCAAGATGTGGCGCCGCCATTAGTGTGCTTGCAGTACCAGCTTAAGTCGAAATTATGTACTTTCTGTAAGGTAACTATGGTATCATGCGTTAGTACTTCAAACACTCTTGTGGCAGCGCCATTTATTGACTCATTTCGTACTGTCCAGTGGATTAGAATATACAGTTTCTAATAACAACAGCACTTCCTGCATAATGATTCAAACGTATACTCTGTGAAAAGTTGCGCGGTCTACCGGTACTGGACCTCAAATTGATGCCATTTTTTAACATTACGTTCGGACTCCTGGTATCTATACTCCGTGGTAAGTATGATCAAATATCAAATAAAAAAGGCATATTCTCATTCTCTATTTTCTAACACTCAATTCGTGAATAATTAGTCATAATGAAAATTTAGCAATAAAAGAGAAATGAAACGGTGCCAGAATTGAATTAACAACAAAATCGTGAATTGATTCAAAACCAGAATAAGAAACGAGATGTTGCCGGATTTAATCGGTGTAAAGTATAACTGTGTCATAAATTATTCAGCTTAAATCTTGCAATAGCTTGTTCAAAAACTACGTTCGGCAAAATTTTCTTATTTTTGACCTCCCTCCTGTTAGTAAGACAAATATCCGTTTTGTAAGTAAAGATATTAGAAGTAAAAAATTTATGATCTCTAACAACTAAAGTTCCAAAGTTTACTTTTGAATGGTTCCTAAGCAATTATATGTTGATATGGAGAGACCGTGCATGGTGTGAGATAATAATAAGAATAATCTAGTCTGGGATACGAAGCGCCGTCTACGTCGGCGCAATTTTTATGGTGACTAAAAACTAAAGTTGGCAATTGAGTGCTGATGAGTGCTAGCCTACACAAATAAGCGCTCGAAGCAAGCACTTACATTTTACTATCTTCGATTCATTTAAATGCCCTCACCATAGAAAAGAGACTTCCATATATCTCTACCTTTCAACGCTTCCAGCACAGGGGATGCTACATTTTACTTAGTTCATTCCACATTTGTACCCACGTAGACGGCGCTTGCAGTTACTGCTAGTAGGGCTTGTCATTTACTGTACAGTACGCTGTTCATTTATGCAGATCAGTGAACAGCGCCTATGTTGGAAGCGTTGGAAGAGAGGTCGATGTATGGAAGTCTCTCTTCTCTGGTGTGGGCAATTAAAGCAATCAAAGCAAATAAAATGCAGATAGTAATTCCAAGCGCTTATTTGTGTAAGCTAGTGCTCAGTGGTACTCAATTATCAGCTGTTATTTTTAGTTACTATAAAAACTGTTCCTATGGAGATGGCGCTTCGTATGCTACACTAGATTTTTCAAAATTCAATTTGACGCCATATGCATGATTTATCCATATCAATGGCGCTGTCGCATTTTGCTTAGTTCACTTCAAATTTGTGCCTATTTAAACGGCACTAGCAATTGCTTCTAGTACGGTTTGTTAACTGTTTCATCATAAAGTACCTACTTCCAATTTTTCACAAAAATAACAACCCCTCTAAAAATCGTTTTTTTATAGGAATTATTTATATTAACCGTCATCGGATAATGTTGAGTTGGAAAGTTTTGTGCTCCTAATACCCCCGGGCTCCCAGGACGAGGCCTAATTGACTTATAGGTCAATACGGCCCTGGTTATTATGTTGCATCTGCTATAAAACCCAGTTTATTTGGTTTTTATTCTTCTGATTCTGTAACCTAGTATTTATTAAAGAAGACTTGAAATAAATTATGATCCAAAGCTTTGTTATAATTCCATAATTCCAAAATTATGGATTTTATCATTGGTAGGTATATTCTTTTTTTAAAGTATACAGCGAGATTATAATGAGATTCACATTGGAGGAGTGGAATGGTGAAATCAAAATTGGCGGGAAGCGATTCTCCAACCTTCGCTTCGCAGACGATACAACCCTAATTGCGAACAATGAGAAGGAGATGTTGGAACCCATTCGAAGGATTGAAGTCGTGAGCCAAGATTTTGGTTTAAAAATTAACGCCAATAAGACCAAAATAATGATCGTTGACCGTGCTACCGAACATCAAAATCAGCCGGAAAGAATAGGCCCCTTCTTGGTTGTGGATAGCTTCGTTTATCTGCGATCGGTGATACATAAATCAGGATCATGTAAGCACGAAATTAGACGACGCATTGAAATCGCTAGATCTGCCGTAACACAACTGTCTAAAATATGGAAGGGCCGCGGCATATTAAAAGCTCCTAAAATCAGATTGGTTGGTACATTTATTTTTTCTATCTTCTCCTACGCTTCGGAAACGTGGACTATCCGTGCAGCTGATCGGCGACGAATTGATGCCTTTGAAATGTGGGTCTGGAGGAAAATGCTACGGATCCCATGGACAGCTAAAAGAACTAATGTTTCTGTCTTGAATGAAGTTAAGCCAGTCCAAAGACTCTCTTCACTGACGTATGGACGAATCCTCAGGTTTTTTGGACATATCTCGCGCCACGAGACCATGGAAAAGCTAATGGTACAAGGACGACTTCAAGGGAAAAGAAAACGAGGGCGATCGCCAACCCGTTGGATGGAAGTGGTGGAAAAGCTCGTTGATTCGAGTTTCACTTCTGCAATGCGACAGGCAAAAGAGCGTAATCGCTGGAGAAGAACCATCCAACAGGTTCAGAGAAACCTGGAACTCCCCACGTCATTTTTTTAATTGCCATATTTATCGGCAGTGATGTTGGATTAAGAAGAGAGAGGTATATTCTACGTTGTAGAAATATATATACAAATTATATATGCCTCTTGAATAATTTATTGAATTTAATGTGTAAATTGTCAGTCGTTTTAAAAATACATGAATTATTAAAGTTGGGGGAAGACAATATTTTTTTTAAAATTTCGTACACTAAAGTTGATTTTATTATAAATTTTAAGCAATTACTTACTCTACAATACAATGTGCAGCTGTTATAGCATAGTTTTTATTTATCAATGCTGCGCCACATACAGTATGGTATCCTTCATTATTTTCCTCAACGGAAACCATCAACCGAATTTGCCAGGGCCAAAGTCCAGTTCTGCTCTTTGATCCACCAATAATTCTGGGTGTTAAATCAAACTGAAGTCCACAAATGAGAGTTTCATTTTGTGAAACAAGCGATGACAAACCCCAAGAATAGTTCAAGCAATAAATTGCCAAAATAAACCACTTCATTTTTTTTTCTAAGACCATACGTAATTTTGAGCACTGAATTGAAAGAAAATGATTTTTCTATAACAACTTTTTTATTTATATACCTACCACCAAAATATTATCTTCATTTTCTTCTTCTAGTTGATAAAAACAAAAAGGAGTTCTCCAGAATCAGCTAATTATAGCTTCACTAAAACGTTTTTAATTAAAAAGGTTGCATTATCAAATTAAGAATTCTTAAGCAGATAAAAAATAAATATAATTTATTTTTCATTAATTTTTACAGATAAAAAGTTCTACATACACCGATTATGTACACTGGAAAGCAATTTGTTTTAAATAGAAAATTCAAATTACAAATAAATCGAATAAATAATGACAATAACTGTTTTATCTAAAAGTAACTATAAATTAATAACTTGTTTAAGATATTTCTGAACAAAGTACAATCGTTGTTCTTGATAAAGCGAAGATAATTGTGATAAAAACCAAAAAAAAAACCGTACCCTCAAACTCCCCGTTTTCCCTATAGATATTTTTTTTCTAGAACCCCGAAATGAAAAGCGATAAAGCAAATGAAAACAAACAAATAAATAACAATGAAAAAAATGCAAGAAAACAACAAATGCGTTAATTTGTTCAAAAATATCTTTAAATTTTTCCTTTGTGGAACAAAGGTAATTTAATTTATTATTTATTGTCGTAGAGCTTTGTTTTATTTAGGTATAAAATTTAAAATTATTTTAGAAAAACGATTGTGCAATTCGTGAGAAACACGATCGATAATACTATATAACTTATAAAAATATGTAAAAAAACTAGTTCTATTATAATTTTTTTTTAAAATTAACTAAATTATTTTTTATCACTTTTTCATTTAAATTTATTAATTGGAGGTATTCGTTGTATTTATAAAGCAAAAATAAGTAATAACCCTAAAGCAGACCATTCACGCTCCGACTTGCAGTCCAACTAGTCGGACTACTAGTTGGATTTTCTAGTTGGATCGCCTAAATGATCCGACTATTCCGACTAGACATCCAACCTCCAACAACACCACTCACGATCCGACTTTAGATCCAACTTCGAGAGTCGGGCCACAAGTTGAACTGTGGTCGGAACGTGAATAGCCTACTTAATTCAACACCCTTAAATTTTAATTCGGCAACCAAGATGGTTTTGAATAGACTTCCTTTGCATAGGAAAAATACATTTTTCAAATTTTAGATAATTTCCATAACATTTATGCTACTTTTTGAGTCGTACAAAATGTAAGCATTACTTTTGTAAAAAATATAAACAATTTCAAAGGAAACAATGCGAGCAACCAAATTTGAGGTTTTGAGAGGCATTGTTTTTAAATAACTCCTATTTTTAGCCTATTTTTTTAACATACTTTCAATTTAAATCTGTCTTTCGTAAAATTTTTCTAGCATATTTTACTAACTATTATAGACTTTTTTTGGTTGAATTTTAATAATTTATGTTCAAATGATGCAAATTATAAATTAATCAATAGCTATATAAAATTTTTTTGAAAACATTGGCGAAACAAAAGGCATAATTGTTTTCACGAAGTAGACAGTCGTTGGAGAGTGATTGTCGAAAAATAACCGAAACTATAAGATATAGTTTATCAGGTGGCATTCGCCCTTCAGAAAGAAAAATTAAAATTTAGGTGAAAAAATTATCCTACATCGACATCTTAGTGTGCTATTTTGCATCGTATGAAGTGAAAATTGATGTGATAGTTCTAAACGCTAAATTTTGGTACCAGAAAATTTTTAATATTTTTAAAATTTCCTTCCCATATAGTGATCGAAAAATGGTAAAAACGACATTAACTAGAAACCTAATAAAAATGAACTTCTCGTAAAGCTTAAGATGAAAACCGTTGACAAAATAGCCATCTTCTTAATTATATTATTATAATATGGCATTAAAACCATGATGAAACCTCTTAGAAAATGTTGTAACAATTGAAATAAATAAAAATACGATGCAACAACTTTGACTAATTATGGTGGGTAAGGTAATATCACCCACCCTAATTAATTATTTTTTCTGGGGTTTTTCTTGTATGGAGGAATTTTGCGTTAGGAAAAGGAAGGAGAACTGAAAATTATCCAACTTGAACTTAAAAAACTCATTTGAAATCAATAAGCATCTATGTACTTTGATAAATATTGAATATGTTCTTCGTAACAACTTTGCGTTAGTACCCTGAGAAACTCTAAGAGCATACAATACCGAATTTGTATTCCTGCAAGTATTTCAAAATAAATTTCAAAATAATAAATATTTTTTTGGATCTTTCACGAGTTAATAAGTCATTTTAATTATAAAATCTCATTAGTACAACTTTGAAATAACTCATGAGTAAATAAATGGCAATGAATTGGTATAGGTTTTGAAATGATATTACTTTCCGATCCCCTTATTACAATACTGGTCAAAGGAATTACATCATGAGAGCTGCAACAAAAAATATAAATTTTGTATTACTATACTATCTTGTGTTTACTACTATATTGTGTAACACAATCTTAAAACTTAACCTTTTATTTTTATTCTTTTAAATTTTTATATTTTCCTCTTTTCTCTTATTTCACATTTTCTTTGAAATATTTCAATTACACAAAAATTGAAATAGTAGCTCCCGGGGACTCTTAAACTTTAAGTGATTTTAATAACCTCAATTATTCAAATGTCCATGCCAGAAGTATATTTTGTATAATAATTTTCTTTTATATTACTTTTAACATAACATTAAAACTAATGAGACATTAAGGACATTAAAGACAGAAGTTGTCAATTCTGTAAGAAGCTGGTCATTTTCTTTTCATCTTATATTATATACTGCCTTTTGTTACTTATCTTTTCTTACAAAAGCTGTTTATTTTCAAAATTCTACAACATAAAATAAGAATTTTTTTAGAGATGTCAAATAAAAATGTATATTTTTTTAAAGACATCAAATTTAAGTAGCATCGCAAATATTTTGTGAAAGGCAATGGAACTTTGTAAAAATCTAAGGGAAAATAAGTGTTATTTGCTTAAAAATTATTTTTGCTACAAAAACAACGAATACCATTACATTTTTCTACTATTTATTTACTTTAATGTTGTCATCATAGTTTACACATTTTAAAAGTCTTCACCCCATTGCAAGATACACTTTACAATCTTTTGCGTCGACGAAATAATTTAATAAATATCGGAACAGTTATTTTTCAATCGATTTCAATTTAGAGTTGAATTATAACGGCTTATATCTATACCTAGATGTTGGGTCGATCAATATACGAAATGAAATCGACAAACACAAACGTAGATATTCGTTCAATTTAACTGTACATGTATTTTATTAGTTCCGTTCGTTAGTTGTCTTTATTTTCTTTAATTTTTCAATTCTATTGAAAACTTTGGTCTTTTATCATCATACTCAATTAATTGGATATTTAATTGGAAAGTTGATCGGATTTTAAAACTGTAATATTTGATTAATCCAATGTCGGAATTCACTTATTCGGGTGTAGACGCCGGGTTGGTTGGGTTCAGCACAACCGATTCCCCAGGAAATCACTCCGGCTAACATAAATCGTTTGTCTTCGGGACGTTGAATGACCAACGGACCTCCACTATCACCTAAGAAAACAAGAAGTTTATTTTAGTCAAATAAAAAATTAGGAAAATTAAATAAATCTTTTTTGTTCAAGGAAACATATTATTCAGAACACTTTTGCTTCTTAATTTATTTGTTTAAAAAAAAGAAACGGTAAAATCATTAAGATAAACAATGCAAATTTTGTCTTCAAGAAACAAAATTATCTAACCTTTGTCGCTTAATCTACAGTTATTTTAGATGGTTTTTAAAGTTCAATTGCATTTTTTGCATATTTTTGTGTCCCCTCTGAAATTAAAAACCGTACATTCAATGACAATACAAACATTTACCACACCATAAGAAGAATTATATTATATTTATTTAATTTTCATCAGAGGAGAGAAACCTATGTAGAAGTTCAATTCTGTGTTAAAAATCTGGATGAAGGTTGAGTTATTTTATTGGTAAATTTCGGAGCTTTTGTTAGCCGACTGCTAGATGTCGCTTTACAAAATTAAATTTGACCAAGGCTAATTTTGTACAACGACCAATAGTAGTCGGCTAACTGAAGTTTTGATATTTACTAACAGAGTATACCAAACTATATCAATTGATCTTCTATATAAGTCTCTCTTCTCTAATTTTCATATTTTGGAAGTTATACTTCTTTAGGCGCTATATGAGAAGGAAAAAAATACATTTGTTACGGAAGTCGGTTACGGATTATTGTTACGGTCTTTTAATTAAAATTTTTCTTTATAACTATACAGTTTTTAATGCTTTTCAATACATTAACATCCCTAAGCTAAATTGTTTTCCCTATTTAACTGATGAAAAAAGCAAGTTCTGATTTTCACGCGCAAATGTTTTTAAATGTATAACAAGAGGCCGCATTTTTCGCAGAATAGTCAGATTTTCATAACTCTTTTCTAGGAAGTATTTTAGGTCCTATCTGCTATAATGTATGTACAATATGCTGATGACATGGCTATATTCCTCATAGACCACGACCCAACAAAAGCCATTACCAGAATACAGTATCATCTTCACTTCATTTCGAAATGGTGTTAAAAATTGAGAATCGAGATAAATATATCATAGCAAGGGGCCATCCATAAATTACGTCACGCGCTCAGGAGGGAGGGGAAAGTTAACGAAATGTATTATCATGAGACAAGAACCAACGGGGAGAGGGTCAAAAACCTTGCTAATGCAAACGTAAAATTCTAATTATTAAAATGCAAATTTTGAAACTGCTGTCTTTATTTAATTATTTTTCTTATTATAAAATTGAAAATATGTGACGTCACACTAAGAGGGAGGAAGTTTCAAAAATGTAAACATCTGTGATAAGGACTAAAGGGGAAGGGGGGCATAATCGTATAATTTGTGTGACGTAATTTATGGATAGCCCCCAATGTTCACACTTAGACGACTTACTGATCCAACAATATATATAGGTTACAAATTATTATAATACTAATTTAAAAAAACGTATGATACCTAGGTTTCCATTTAGATAATTATTTAACTTGAACGATAAACATCAAAATAATAAGACAAGACCTAAATAGGCGCCACGAACTGCTACATAGATTATAAGGACCAAAATATTTACTTGACACTAAAAATAAAATAAAAATATATAATGTCTTAATTTCCATTGCAATTGCCATTTGGACATACGGAGAAGAGATGTGGGGTTCTGTTAAGTACTCAAACCTCCAACATATCCAATTTTTCCAATTGAAACTCCTCCGCCATATCCAAAATTCTCCGAACTACATTAAAAACAGGGCCATTCATAACGACCCCAAATTTCCTTTATCAATAATTTAATCCAAAAATGTTGTAACATTGTTATAACAAGCTGCATAACTCAAACACCAACGCATAAATCCTTTTTTTTCTATATTGCAAAACGCCGATGGTCGCAAGATTTACTAATTGATTTATAGAGAATTCCAACAATGGATGACTCTTCTCAACACGATAGATTTTTTTAATTTCATTATTTAGGTTTTTTCATACTATACTATACTTTTGTATAGAACGCAAAATATCTTAAATTTAAATAAAACGATTTAACGTTGAAGTTGGTCCAATTTAAAAAACCAAATATAGGGAAATAACCAAAAATAGGGGATGATTGTTGGCTTTTACACTAAGTTTGGAAAAAAATTGAGCATAAAGAATGTCCAAATATTAATTAGGAACAATTTTTAATATTTTACTCTCTCAGGAAGTCGGGAAAACCATTTTATACAGGTGGATGAATTTCGTAACTACAAAAGCGTACTCAGAATTGGTTTTCGACTGGTTCCTTGTTTGAGTAATTTTTTAATGTTAAAATTTTTCTTGAACCTTCAAAAGTCTTCCAAAAAGTAGCAGCAAATTTCGTTTGGAATGATGGATATTTTATTACATTCCTCGAAGCCGAGAAAAATAACAAAAAAAATATTAGGCCTCAGCATATTTATATCAATCTTTCACTTATCCAGTTGAATTTACCGGAAAACACAAAAAATTTCCGAAAATGAACATTTGAAGATAAATACTTTATAGATTTTAACTATTTAAGCCAATCGAGAATGCAAAACAATATAATAAAAAAATACTTTAAAAAGTAGCCTTAGGAAAATAACGCAAAAATATTGGAAAAATCAGACAAAGATTTTCTAAATCTGAAAGAGATTTTCTAAAACTTTTCTTAACTAAAATCAATATTTTGATTTTACTCCAAATAAATCGATTGTAATGCATTAGATATTTTTCAATCTCCGGGAAATTAAGAAAAACCTTTTGTAGATTTAGCAAAAATTTGTATCATAAATAACCGTTAAGGGGCCATTCATTAATTACGTAAGAGTACTGAAGAGGGTTGATTTAGAAATCTCTAAATGTCCTTATTTTGGGAAGAAGGGTAAAACTCATTCTTACGTAATACATTGTACAACAAAATTTAATATTAAGAATCTAATTCTATTTTGGATTCCGAATGGTTTTCATAATTTTTTATAGTGTATAATGTAATTTAAATCCTATTTGAAAATTTGTTGCCACTTTTTATTCTAATATTGATACTCCAGAGATTGAATAGAGGTCTAATAATTTAAATTTTATAGCAGTAAACTAAAATTTGATTAATATTTATTAAAAAATAAAAATGAAAAAAAGTTTTCCATTTACGTTAAACTGCAAATTTTAGTACAACTGATCCTTTTCTAGGAACGAGATAGAATCTTACGTAAAAAAGGGGAAGAGGAGTTGAAGAAGCCTTATGTATCCTTACATGATGGTGGGGGGGGAATCAAAAGTCATCAAAATTGTATTTAATGAATGGCCTTTACGGATATGTTTTTAAATAAAAAATTGGCACAAAAATATAATTGGTTTTTAGTGCTATTAGAGTCAATAATTTAATAAAATATTTCTTTGTTTTCCTATTTTTGGCTCTTAGAATGAAAAATAACTTTTTTTTGGACTGAAGGATTTTCTCAAAAATTAAGAAGATAGAGTGCCTAGATAACTTACTGACCTAAAGAACTAAATATTTAAAAAAAAACTTTTTAACAAAAAATACAACTGACGGAGAAATAGAACTGAAAAGTGAAAAGTGAAAAGAAAAATATTTCAACCTTAAACTAATTCTCTAATTTGTATTATAGTAATTCTTCCTTACGAAAAATAAAATTCCAAGAATTAGTAAATTACTAAATACTTAAGGAAGAATATAACAAATGCAGTTCAAAGCCATATTTATTATTTTTTTTTGAAATATAAACATTAAATCAGTAGCGTAGCATAAAGGGTGCAGGGAAGCTATGGCTCCGGACGTCAGAAAAATGGGGTAGCATATTGACATAGATGGTTCCATAAAA
Source organism: Sisyra terminalis (assembly GCA_958496175.1). Classification (NCBI taxonomy): domain Eukaryota; kingdom Metazoa; phylum Arthropoda; class Insecta; order Neuroptera; family Sisyridae; genus Sisyra; species Sisyra terminalis. Next base: position 32,944,433 of record OY292277.1, on the reverse strand, counting down.
AATGTTGCTTTGTGTAAAATACGAAGATTAAGTTTTTAAATAATTAACGAACTTAAAGGTCGGTTCATCTTCTTTAAGAACCGTAAAATCTGGCAATATTGCATTTTCTACTTTGATGCTTAAACTATTCGCGATTATTTTGTTAATTCACTTCCAATATGGTATAGTTTTATCTTTTGACTAAAATTTTCATGATGGACCGATTCATTCGGGAATTACATTTTAGGTAAAAACTTTTTACCCATTTTCTTGACTAATAATAAAAATAGAGGGCGTTGAATTTCCGGTTGGTTCCGGGCGATGAAAATGCACGCTACGCCACTGCATTTAATTGAAATTTTCTTGAAAACATGAGGTAACTATGGAAAATATATTTGGAAGAATTATTAAGTCAAATTAAATGTAAATGGCACGTTTTTTAGTTTCCCAGTCATGACTTTTAATTTACAATTTTTTCCGTTTATCTTATGTCACAAACGTGGAAAATGTTGTAATCGACCCACTTTTGATTTATTTGTGCGTCTTATACCTACCGTATACCAAAAAATTTGGTTTTAAAAAATAACTAAAATTTTCATTTCTTTCGATGTTCTTTCAATATTTTTTCTCTCAATTTCATATTTTGCATTTTATAATTCGCAGGGGTTTCAAAAGTTTGTACAATGGAAAAAAAAATGAAAATTTTGAGGTGGTCGTGGTATTTTAATATTCATTGTAAATAAAATGACAAATATTGGATTGCTTACCTTCACAAGAGTCGAATCCTCCTCTTCTCCACCCGGCACATATGAAGATATTAGGAATATGTTCTATGTAACCGGCATTTCGATACATTTGCTCGCAAACCGTGTTATTGATTATTGGAACAGAAACTTCTTGTAAAATACTCGGCAGAGGTCCATCTATTTAAATTTCAAAAAAGAAAATCGTGAGTAGAATATTACCACAATAAATATGACATTGACGCAATCGAAAAATGTACAGAAGAACGTATTTTGCATACGTAATTTAATATACCTTCGTAGAGGCGTCCCCAGCCGGTCACAAAGGCGGTTTTTCCAACGAAACTTTCGTCAGAACTTGGAACACAAACCGGAATTATATTCGGCTGAAACGTCACAGGCTCGTAGAACCTAGCACATAGAAATTTTGTTGAAATGTTAAGATTGAACAATTACCAATTGCTTTTACCTCAACAATGCTAAATCGTATTCAAATGTTCGTGGATCAAATTGCGGATGAGAGGCTACGATTTGCACGCGCCGTTCTTGAAACCCATGTGGTTCTGATTCTGAAGACAAATCGTGTTCGCCGAGCCTCAATAATAAATCACTTGGTGGTTCACTGTAGAACAAAGAAAATTGTTTTTGATTTCACTAGGCAAATAAAGACAGATTGAAAATAGCCCCAAGTGTTAACAATTAGCCGCGAAGGAAATGCAAATATTTAATTGCCACCTTAATTATTTTTTGCATCCTCGTTTTATTATTTAATAAGCCTCATAAGAGATTATGTAAAAATAATTAGGAATGAATATTTGAACGAAAAAATAGTTCATGGTCAGAACTATTTATGTACTAGTTGAATGACGAAAAAAATTATAGTAAAACCTCGAGATTTTTATATTTATGCGAGTATTTTTCTTTTATTTTACGTACTTTGCCACACAATGCGCCGCTGTGATGGCCCAATTTTCATTGAGAAGAGCTGCACCACATTTGTGCAGATAGGTCGATGTACGCCACTGTCGAAGACTGATTTGCCACGGCCATCGTCCATATGCCGATTTTTCACCCCCAACAATCCGGGCTTGGGGGTACATGCGACGTCCACATACTGCACCAGCACGCGATGATACCGATTTCACCAATTTTAAAGGCGATGTCGTAGGTGAAGAAGAAGTCGAGGTCGCCGTTGTGGTCATCATCATCATTGCAATTGTTCCGTTCAGCACCAACATTATCCATAATAACAAAGTAGAGATCATATGAGTTTTTTCAAAACAAAATCAACCAATTTCCTCTACTAATTCTACAAAACCATACAAATGAAACCCAAAACCACCAACTATAAGAAAGATTTTAATGCGCAACCAAACACTAAACCCAAACCTAAAAAAGTGGCTTAATTTTATTATATTTCCATTAAAATTTTCTTTTTAGGCTTTCAATAGAAACCCACATTTATTTCAACAACAAAAACCAAAATTTCCAATTAATATACGTAATTTTGAACACAATAAGATACATTAGCATGATCCTATCCTAAATAAATGTGCGCAAGATTTGTATAATTTAGTGTTTGAGATCCGATTTCGATCCAATTTTTGATTGATTGATCAAATGATTCAGCACTATTTCCGAGAATTAGAAATGGCAATATGCAAATCATTCGTTTAAAATGCAAAAAGTGTAACCCTCAGCCAATTGAATAGATTGGCTGGGCTGTGAAGGTAAAATTCCTTTGTTTAAAAAAAATGGATTTAGAGTCTAAAAGACTTTGATTAAGATGGAAAAAAGTATTGACTCACAATGTCAGAGGTTTTGAGATGGAAAATATACTTTATTGTTTATTATGACAGCATGAAGTATCCATAAGTTGTGGTTAGGCCGTTTTATATGAGATGAAAAACACATATTAAATTTTGACAAGAAGAAGAATATTAAATATTTGAACATTCTTTAATTTTTTAATGTAAGCCTTTCGGGGGTTCAAAAGAATTTTGATAATTAAATAAATTAAATTCAATTTCTTACCAAAAATAATTTCAAACAGTAAAAATTGTATTTCACAAAACAAATTATATATTTTCACACAAATTTATTTTTGTGTAGATTTTTCAAATCTTTTAGTAAAATGAGCGCAGGCAAAAATTTTAAAGAGATAAGGAAACTTTTTTCATTGGCGTAGAAATATTTGAAATTAAATGTATGAAGTTTATATAATATATAAAAAATATTGTGTTCTTATTTCTGTAATATAATTAACAAAAGTAGGCTATGTAACTCATCACATAGTAGTTATTCAATGCTACTTGATGACCACTGACGAAGATTGCTTGGCAATCAAAATACGTATCTGGGCAATACGTCAGTAATTTGTTTGAAATTTTGTTCAAATTTATGAATGTAGTTTACTTTTATAAATTAATTATATTACTTAAATAAGATCACGATATATTTTATATACTGCATAAATATAAATTATAACTGTTCAAAACCAACGAAAAAAATCTAATTTGAATAAGTATATGGAAAAAGGAAGTAGTATATTATATTATAAATATACTTATTTGTTAGTTTAATACAAATTCTCAGAGGACTAGGATCAAAATAAGTAGTTAAAACTTGATTTTTATTCGCGACTTTTCGGCTCCTTTATTGAGTCTTCCTCAGGCGTTCATAAACAACTTTGTCAACAATAATCCTTGTCATGATTCATTAAATAGATACGGTACAGTTAATAAAAGTAATAATAAAATCTTCCAGGATACATAAAAATTCAATAAAGAATAAATAAAAATAAGTTATAAATGATATTCTGTAAACCTAACCGCTCAGCTGAGCGGACTGAATAAGCATATTGAGGTGGATTCTCCGATTTGCATATTAAACAAGCACCCCAACAGTACCCTAATAGTATGAAAATGTTTCCTCAGATCATAAAGGTTGGTTATAATTATGACCAAAATCCGCTTTTTAAGCGAAATTGACTTGAAATATCGAGTATTAAAGTAAAGTCTGCTGGATAAGTTTAGAGCAAGATTTATCGTCATTTATTTGGGTTAATAACGACTTCGTACAAAAATTCGGTAATAAATTAATTTGATATGAATTCTTAATATCTTAGTTACAGTGGAAGAAAAATTTGGACAAAAAAAAAACCAAAAAATATATTTGTATAAAGGATGGAAAACCCTGTTTTAGAGTTATATTTTGTGGATAAAATATTGATATTTTCGTGGAAATTTTCGTTCATAAATTTAATACGGGTGAAATTTAACAATAATATTTTTACAAATTTTGATACTAGAGAGATTTTTGGGTCACCATTAGTTTAAATTTTGATTTTTTGACGATTTTTCAACAAAATTTTAATAAAATCGTCTATGTTGAAAATAATATAGAGCAAAATACGCTGCAAAGTTCAACGGACATTGATCAAGTTTATTAGGTACCAAGTCAACTTTGCACGTAACATATTATGAACAATAATATTTAAAAAAAATAAACATTGAAAAAATAATAACCAAAAAGAAAAAATAGTTAGATTTCTAGAGGATAAAGCTTAAAACTAAAAAAACACAATTCAAAGTTTCAAGTATTTAATGATCACATCGCTTGAAACTTTTATGAACCAATTAAATGAAAAAGTTATTTTTTTATAAATATTATATTTCCTTATTTGCGGAAATAGCTTACGTGATGAAAACACCAAAATCGCAGTGAAATAGAGTTTTCGGGGGAAAAAATATTTCATTTCATGAAAACAAAATTATAGCTACAAGTGGAAACTTTTTATAAAATGAGAGCTTTGTGAAAGAACTTTATATTCTTTTAGTGAAGTGACAGTTTATTATTTGTAATGTCACATACTATCTGTTCTGTAGCAATAAATATTCAAAAAAGTTTGGTGAAAACCAAATCTCTCAATTTCTATTGTATCAAGTTTAGTGTTTGAGCAAAAACCATAAATATTATAAACCACAATGGAATACAATACGCATAAATATGTATTTAAGTTTGGTTAAAAAAAAAATAAAAAGAAATTGTGGCTTTTCTTTGAAACACACCGACCACATTTTTATTTCAACAGGCTTCGTTAAAAATAGAAATTCTTTTTGTTGTTCGATTTTCCATTGAATGGTACAGAGAAGAAATACTCCTTACCTCCTGTATTAAGTTTTGAAAACTATTGATATTTATTGTTCTTTTCCGCTCAAGGATTGTTTTTGTTTTTTTTTTTCATTTTTATTTCCTCTACATTTACATTTATTTTTTGCTTTCAATGAAATTCGGATCACGTTTCACATTTTCCTCTCGGTAATTACATTTTATCAAATTTAATCATTTATTTTTGTGCTACGAACTCTTCTCGTAGCTTGTGTATGTGTATAGAAAATTTATAAAGTTGTTTGTTTCTATTGCAAAACTTTTCCCAACTTTTGTAACATTAATGATGCAGGACTACTGACAAAAAATAAACTTTATTAACGAAAAATTCTTGTATTACAATTATTAAGGAAAGTATAGCTGTTCTTACGATATAAGCGGGGAGTTCCGAATATCTCCGGCGCCAAGATTTAACCATGAGTTATTACAAAAAAATAAAAAATTAATCGAAAAAGAAGAATTTAAAAATTGAAGATTTTATTTCTAAAATACTCTCAGAAATATATTTTTGTCTAAAAAATTACTTTTCTATTTTGGTAATCCTTATTCTGTAATCCTCACACAGTGAAAATTGTTTAATATTAAACAGCATATGTTCTGCAAAACTACGATTACTATAGTACATTGTAATAAATATCAATAAAAGAAGGGTCCGTGGTGAGAGAGAGAAAGAGAGGAAAAATATTATTGTATGGTGATTTGTCAATTGAATCATCTTCTCCAACTTTATGCTAGAACACGATCTATCTCCAGGCGAGAAAATTGCCAACAAAAAGTTATGCACTAGTAAGTATTGTTGTTTATACGAAAGCTATAAATAAAAATATTTATAACGTTTCGCCCAGATACGTATTTTGATTCCTAATATAAGTGACTCATCGCAGCAGTTACATAGAGATTCAATACCTTCAATACTACTTGCGGACTACTGATGACGCTTGCTTGGCAATCGAAAGAAGTATTTGTCAATACGTCAAAAATACATTTTGTTTGGACTTAAGTTCAAATTTTTGTTTTTAAAATGTATACATTGTAGATTATATTTCATAAATTAGACTACTATATATAATATTTAAATTGCTTTTACTGTTCATAATGAGAGAAAAATTGAATGTTACTAAAATAAAATCAATCACAAGAACTTAACTTAACGAAATTTTAATCAACACTGTAAATTTTCGAAAAACAAAGCATTTATAAAGTTTTTAGGAGATAAAATATTTTTCGTTACATTGTCTTTTTATGCTTCAAAATGTCTACAAATTTCTCATGCGTGACTGATATTTTTTGTATTTTGTTTATGCTCTAATGGAAAATCTTTTGGTGTTAGCGATTTTCATTTCATGTTACCAGAAAAAAATAGTTTAAAATACATGGTAAGCCTACTGGTGGCCAAGTAGTTAAGATGGCCACTTCAAAACTGGTAGGTGCTAGGTTCTATTCTCTCATCGGGCAAATTTTCAATACTTATCGATTCGTTTTTTATTAACCTAAAAACTGCTTAAAACTCTGTCAATTATAAAGCAATGTTAAATAAAACAACCATTGAATAAGGTAAATGAAAAATGTTTACTTCTTTTAAGGAAATCGATGAAGCTATAATTATGATTTTTACAAAAGAAATAGAAAAATGTCCACAATGGCTACGGTAACCATTCATTATTTCATTATCCAACCATAAAGGATGACAAAGGATTGATATGTTTTTTTTTTCAAATTTTCACTTATTAACTCATTATAAATTTTTTTACTTTATATTGTCTAACTAGAAAGCAATTTAAATTTTTATTTTCTTTAAATCCAATGTCTTTAATTCCGGATTAAAAGATAGTATGATAAAGATAGTATTTGTCCGGGTAACTTTATTACTTTAAGCCAAATAAAAGTTGGAATAAGCCTACTAGTGACTGAGTGATTAAGGTGACCGTTCTATAATTGATAGATTTTGGGTTTGAATCTCATATCGAGCAAATTTTCGATATTTATCGATTTACGTATTTTTATGAACCCTAGAGTCGCTAAAAACCATAGTAGTTATAAAGCGACAGTAAAGTTATAAAGCGGTGTAAAAAAACAATAAAATAAAATTGAAAGACCAGTAATGAAATGAAAAGTACACATGAATTTTTGCGATCAATACCCTCTATTTTTTTAATTTGATTTATTATTATATTAGTTTTATTTAAATTAATTTTGCTAATATTTTCTTTAAAATATTCACGTTCTATCTATGCGCATTTAAAGAAGTTAAGAAGGTAGTTTTGAGGTATGCATAATATTCTTAGTTAAATAAGAAAAATTGAAATTAATAAGTAAGTATTTTTCGGCCGTCAGTAAAATTCATCATTAACGTTGTTACGATTTTATGTCCCGTTGATGAAGTACTAGGTGTTGTTAATTTTTTATTTGACGAGATTTGAATCACTGAGCTGTAGATTAGAGTAAACCTGGTCTACAAGCTCAATATTAAATTTTAATTGTTATTTACATTCCCCAGCATATTTCGACAAAATATATTCTCTCTTCTCCAAATCACCGTTGAAGTAAGATTGAAATAGTGATGGTCGCTATGTGGATATTTGTGTTAGTTCATATTTAATTGGTTGGATAAGAAAAGTATTTAGGAAAGTGAGGACTCGATGTAACTCAATATATTTTTGACAGTTTTATGGCCAAGTTCACTCTAGTCTACATCTCAGTGATTTAAATAGTCGAATGTAAAAAATCAAATTTTGCATTCTTCTGTATTTTTGTTCATCCTAAATTAATTTTGTGATAAAATTTAATTTGTATCAAGGAAAGCTTAACAGAGTTTTTATTTTTTATATATCAATTATGAAGTCTATAAGTTCCTCTACGCAAAAAATCTATGTTTATATGTTAATTAAATACTTAAGTGGGTCATGAGCTTTTCGACTATTATGGTAAATCACTCCTATTGGTGTGCATTATATCGCATTGTATTATAGCAAAGGTAATGCTGTAATAAAATTATGAATTACACTTTTTCCCAAAGTTTTACTTAATTCTAAAATGCGGTTTTGAAAAGTGGAAAGTATCCCTTACAATTCATTCTTTTTGACTATAAACACAACGAGCTTCAGACGTGCCTTGGAAACTCTTTTAATTAAATAAAGTATTTTATATATATTTTTATGGTCATGAACAAAGTACCAAAGAAGATAAGCAACTACAATTTTATTATATTATCATAATTTACATGTTGGTAATCTAAGAAGCTACAAACTTCTATTTCCAACAAGAAAGAATAATTTACAACATCTTTTTAAAGAGAAACTGTTCCGAAATCATTAAATTATCATTTTTGTAACGGTCGGCCAAGCTATATATAAATAACAAGTATTAACATTTTACGGACATTTATGGTTTTGAAATCAATTTCCAATAATAATTTCAACGAAAAAAGAAACAGAAAAAAATACGGCCCAAGTTTGGATCATTGACCGCAAAAAATCGCGACAAAAAATTGTTTATCCTCGAAACAATCGATCATTTCGTATCATTCACTTATATCATTTGTGCTATTGAATTGGCATTGTGCTATAATTATTTTTCGAAAGATGATACCGACGCAAATTTAACATGGCTTTTTGAAAAAAAAAGCGTTCTTCGTTTTCCAATCTTAAGAACCGGATGGTGTTGTTAATGATGGCGATTGCTGCATAACCTAACCTTGACATCTTCGTGTACTTTAACGTACCTACATCTTCTTGCAAGTGCAATCGTCGCATTATATTTTTTTTCGAATTTAATTTTTTTTCCACTCGGCACTCATGAAACGAAACACATTTTCAGAATGTTTATTTAATTAAAAAGACGTTAACGCCGAGGCTCAATTCAACTTTTTATGTCTTTATGGGCGTTTAGGCTTTAATTTTAATAATTATTTTTTATGGATTTAAAAATTGAATTAGCGGAAAAATGTATGACTCATAAATATGTGAGTAAATCTTTTACCTATAACAATATCTGACAGGTATCAAGCGATAAAAATTTTTATTGCAACAATATTTAATCGATTTTTTTATTTGATGTACTCATTAGGCAAATGTCCAGCTTCGGTATTTTAGACACTTTCCACCTCTACAAAGATCAGATCTGAACATATATTAGGTTCAGGAAAAATAAATCAATTATTTTTTCGGCAGATGTCTGAAGTGATCAAAATCTCGTAAAATATCGATCAAACATTTTCAGATCTATGCTCGTTGTCAAGGTGGTATTTCGCACTAAAAAAATATTTTACTCTTTTTTGTTTGGTTCATTCAGTTGTGAGTTACAGGGTGTTAAAAATGGAAGTCAACATAAAGAAAATTCGGTTCATTTTTACAGTTTCCTATTGATAACGGTGAAAATGAAAGCCAAGGGATTGAAATTGGGAATAGTGTTTCTTGTACCCATTCTGTAACAGCCAATTACGTGCAATGCTGATTTCATCGATTCCGTTCAGGTATTTTTGATGTTAAAGATGTACCTTGCACAGGAAGGCCTGTCGTCAAAAATGTCGATAAAATCACAGAGATAATCTAAGTTAATCGGAATATTAGCAGTCGCGTAATATAGTTTAAAGCCTATTGCACAAAGCTAGGTTCAAAAAGAAGCTAAATGTTTGGGTGCCTTACCAATTAGCACCAAAATACATGAAGAATCGAATATTTATCAGTAAAATCTTGGCCAAATGGAATAAGAAATGGGTAACATTCAACGACATTGAGCAAAAACGATCGATGTAAAAGCGCAGTGAAGCAGCTTAAATGATCGCCAACTAATGGTCAGGAAGGTTTTGCTATGCTTTTGGTGGGACCTGAAAAGGATAATACATTATGATTTTCTTCCACATCGACCAAACATTAAATTTGGATCTTTACTGTCAACAATTGGACCATTTGAAGCTCATGATTGACCAGAAACAGCCAGAATTGGCCAACAGAACCGTGTTCCATCAGAACAACGCCAGATCACACACGTCTATAGTGCCTCTCCAGAAACTCTGGAAACTCAATTGGATAGTTTTGATGCATCCATTATACATTCCGGATCTGGTACTAAATGATTACCATTTTTTTTCATTGCGATACTTTCTTAGTATACATAAGAATTTGGTATCAAGAGAAGATTGTGGAAATCAACTACTAGAGGTTTTCGTCTAGATTCACTAAGTTTTCTATTGGAGAAGTATTATGAAGCTCCCCTTAAAATGGCAACAAATTATAGAACAAAACGATGGATATTTGACTCAAATCGGACTATCCGAAACATATTAAATAACACTTTTAATTTCACGTAAAAATAAAGGATTTATTTTTCTCCAACTAATATCAGCACAAACTATTACACTGTTAGCCTGGTATTAATTAAAAAAATAAAACACACCAAAGGATTGGTTTTATCATAGTTGCCCAAAAGAAAATTCCTCACACGAAAATAGCCAACAAAAAGCTACGCACTAGCATATTATATTATATATATTATAGTATATAATATATATAAATATAAAATAATATATATAAATATTATACTATATTATACTATATTATATTTAGTATATTATAGTATATTATATTATTACTCACACGAAAGTTGGTCACATAGAAATTTACTTACATAGAAAATTACTTTAAAACCCCCTACAAACATAAAATATTTTTAAACATTTATTTTTTTTCTTATTTTTCAGTGCCGTTTTATAACTATTAAGGTCTTTAGCGACTCTAGGGACAATACAAATCTGTAAATCGTGAAATATTGAAAATATGCCAGATACAAAATTCGAACCCAACACCTACCAGTTTTGACCACTCGACCATCATTTGGCCCTTTTAACTTTTATAATCTTTTGAGTGACCAGATAATTGCTCATTAGAAAAATCCTAACACGGAATTTACCCATCGAAAGTTGCTCACTTGAAAGTTGCCCACATAGAAATTTACTCATATAGAAATTAACGCACAATGATATATCCTCATATGGAAATTGATCCACAGAAAAAAATATTTATTTTATTTATTATTCAAGTATTGGTATTGCAATACATCATTGTTATTAACCAATTTAAAAAAATAACTTGTTTCTTTTTTTTTGAGAAAAATATAATCATCATTTTTAGTTACGTCAATATTTTAACGTCTTTAATTTAATTCGCAATTTTTTTGTTACTTCAATTTTAACATTACAAAATATCGTTTTACTAGCAATACTATAACAATACAAATAATAAAATCATAATTAATTAAATAATAAATAAAATTAATATTTTTAGATATGCGTTAATTTCTGAAAGAAGAATTTTCTATGTGAGTAAATTTCTATGTGAGTAACTTTCGTGTGAGCACTAATACTAGCGAGCAACTTTCTGTGGACAAATTTCGTGTGAAAATTTTTCTAGTGGAGAGTTGTCTAGTCACCTTAAGGATTATAATACCAAAAAAATCCTGCTAGTGGTCGAGTGGTCAAGATAACCACTCCAAAACTGTTAGGTGTTGATTTCAAATCTCGTATCGAGCAAATTTGCAATATTTCTCGATTAACTGGCTTTTATTAACCCTAAAATCGCTAAAGACTTTGGTAGTTATAAAGCATCGGTTAATAATAATTAAAAAAGTGATCACATCTAAAAAAGGTGGTTAAATTTAAAAACAAAAATCATAGTGTCAAAAGTTAGATTTAAACATTTATGTAAAAACGCAGAAGTATTGGTCAAAAGTGTTTTACGTTTGTAAACGTTTTTAAATGTTAATTATGTTTAAAACGTTTTTGAAAAATACTCCTCATCGACTATTTATTTTTTATTAACAGAAAATATCTTAACATTCATCATTTAAACGTTTTTAACATTACCGAAGTAGAACCTCATACCTACAGTCCTGTTATTCTTTGTCACGATCATGACTCTTTCAAAAATTGTAATTGAGCTAATCTATGCTTGACGTTATGACCTACTTTAAACACAAAATGCATTTTATCGAACAATCATTACAAAAGCTCTATGAAACTTAAATTGCTGTAAGCTAAATTTTCAAATGCACTTAATCGAATGTTATATTCTAGTACCCACCTACACTGGTTCATGAAGAGTGAAGTGTGTGAATAATTTACTAAATTCAATTCATACATAGTTTGAATTAATTAAACTTTCAAGTGACACTCAAATTAAAAGCATAAAAAGTTGCATTTATTTACGGTAGAATAAAGAGCTTGAAAAATATTTATAAATCTGTAAAAGGAAAATGATTCTATAAATGCAACTAAGTATCGGATTGTCTATGGAGGCAAAAGAAACAGTACCTACCTTAACAAAAATTTCAACAAGGTACTTATTTATTTCTATTTTTAACAAATTTAAATATCAAAATAAGATTTTTTCGCTGACTTTGAACTGTTATACTGTGTATACAATATATAGGATATATTGCGGTTCAATTTATGTACTTTAATTTAATATAGTAATATATAAAAATCATACCATAAACATAAATTTGAACAGAAGTTCAAACAAAAATATTCGTGACGTATTGCCCAAATACGTATTTCGATTGCCAAGCAATCTTACTCAGAGGTCATCAAGTAGTTTGGATCACTCCGTAACTGCTTTGTGATGATTCACCCATATTTGTAGTGATCCAAACTACTTGATGACCACTGAGGAAGATTGCTTGGCAATCGAAATACGTATTTGGGCAATACGTCACGAATATTTTTGTTTGAACTTCTGTTCAAATTTATGTTTATGGTATGATTTTTATATATTATTATATTAAATTATACTACATAAATTGAACCGCAATATATCCTATATATTGTATACACAAATTTAAATATGTTTATTTATTTAATAGAGGACTTCAAATCATCTTCTTTATAAAATATATAAAATGTTACCCTGTCTGTCTGTTTAAGGCTCAATCAATTGAAAATTACTGGTCCAGTTTTAGTCATTCATTTTTTGGTTTGTAAATAAATTTTCCGCAAAGATTTTAATATACTTTTGGTTTCTATAACAAACACAGAACGTTAGCAGTAATAATAATTTGTAGAAAAAAATGTTCATAATTTTCAATCGATAATGACAATTTTTCACATCTATTAGGCAAGCCGATATAAGTAGAACCATACTTTTAACAAAACAAATTGAGGAGCAAATGCCAAACTTGCTACGTTACTGATATATTATTTGAAAATCGATTTATCTTATTTATTTATTTTCAAAGTTGATGAATAACAAGGGTTTGGTTTTTGAATAGAAAAGGCTTTGTAGTCTCCACACCAATTCAACGTAAACGGGACAATAGGGTATTTGACTACTACTGAAAAATAGTGATGTTTTATTTATTACAACATAAAATGCAAATTAAAATAAATTCAAAGGTAAAATTTGCTTTATAGTACGTGCCAAAACGCAGTTTTCAACATGGTGTGGATTAGGTGACGTCACACCAAAGTTAACAACAAGCGACTGAAAATATGTTTATTTATAATAATTGGTGGAATTTATTACACTATTAATGGATTATAAGTATAAGTGCTTAGAAACACAATGTACAAGTACATCGACAAAAATCTCGGAAAAAATATTTGTTACTGCTCTAATAAAAATTGATTAATTTATTAATTAGTTAAGCTTAGCTCGTCGACACCCTTACAGAATATTAGATAATTCGATTGAATGAATATATAAGTAAAGATCATTTCGATATAAATATTATTTGTAATCTACTCGAGTAATGTACCTTTTGCTTTTTTGCTCTATCTGGTCTTTATTGAAAACCTTGTCAATGAATCAATTCGATTAATCATGTATATATATCTTTATATAAATACATGATTATTTGATTACATATCATGAATATATATCTTTCAATATATTGAAAGACTAAAAAGGAGAAAATAAAAATATTGAAAAAAATATATTAGAAACTTCGCTACTTTTGATAGAATGCACTAAAAAGGTATAAAATAAATTTATGATTCTGAATCTTCGTACCGACTGCACCATCGATATTAAGTTGATATTAGCCAATTAATGAGAATCGTAAGCTATCAAGTTGTGTATCAAAGCGAGCCTGTATTTTTTTTTACAATTTGGTAATACGGAATACCCTTTGCTTTGATGCACAACTTGATAGCATACGATTCTCATTAATTGGCTAATATCGCCTTAATATCGGTAGTGCAATCGTGTGAAGATTCAGTTCATAACCTTATTTTTTACCTTTTTAATGCATTTTATCAATAGATGCGAGGCTTTTAAAATGTTTTAATATTTTTTTTTAATTTTATTATATTGATATTCCCACTAATAAATGAAGAAATATTTTCCTGCTTTGTGAAATTAAATTTCAACTTTTAAATTTATAACTTTGTCATCAATTAAACTGATTTTTTTCACATTTATGAATTCTATAGTTTTAGCTTCTAGTCTATAGTTTTTAGTTTTATATATTATTGTCCGAATAGTTTTTGCTTGAACCATTTTGATAGATATATTCAACTACAGTATGCTTTAATGCAGTGCTTCTCAAACAGGTAGGCGCGGCTCCTTACGGAGCCTTAAAGCTCTAGTTAGAGAATGGTACGTATAAATAAAATATTATTGGTCATTAAAATAAAAATTGTGGTCAAGAAAACCATGTATATTTTTTTTTTGGTTTAGGGGGTTTAGTTTGAAAAAGTTTGAGAAACACTGTTTTAATAGAACGATTTGTTCCAAAAGAAGTATTTTATGTTATCTTATTATAAATTATCACTTCACTTCTAAAGTGTCATAAAGGGCTATGATAACCGTTTTTTTCCAAATTATTTTTCCAAACACAACGAGATATTTTATTCCAGCGACGTTGACACTATGTGATTCCCCTGGATACCAAAATTAAATTGTTTAGATAAAACTAGTTTCAGTAAATCGGAAAATCTTGATTGTAACATATATGTTAATGAAATTGGCGTTTACTTTACGTAAATATTATTTTTACATTTCTTTTTTAAGTAATATAAAAGCTTTTTCAAAGTCTTTTGGAAATAATACTTTTGATCAATCAATACAAAATGACACATCAAATTAATGAAAAGCAGCTAAATATTTTGGAGCCTTTAATTTATTATCAATTGATATGTAAAACTCGCATTGAAATCTTTCAATATATTAAGGTGTTGCACGATTTTAATTTAAAAATTAAGCACTTTAAATTACACTTTTTCTAAGTGTTCACTGCAATGTTGGTAGTTATGACAGTAAGAAGTGTATTCAACAAACCGAAAAACCAGAAAACCGAAGACAATTTTTGATTCGAGTTTAACTAAATCAAATATTACACAATTATTATAACTTTACGAAAATTATTATAAATATGTAAAGAAAATTTAAACACGAAGAAGCCAAACCACAGCGCGTTAACTGATCGATAGATTAGAATCGATCACTTTGGCTAACCTCCGCCGCGCGATTAAGCCTCTCTTATTAGGAGCTATTTACATTAAAATGCGGTAAAAACTAATTTCATAAAAAATATGATTAAGAATGGAAGGAAAATGGACAATGAACGCTCATATTGCCACAACAGCGAACAGACAAGAAACGAAAAAAACCCAACGGCCTTGTCTCATTCAGAGACAATAGCGCAATTCCTACTTTGAGGTATCTTAAATCGATTTCGATACAAGAAAATCAATAATACTGACCGTTTCGATAATCGGACATATTAACCGAAGCCATCGAATCCAAATCGTTGTCGAAAGTTTCTGGCCGCTTTGAAGTGCTTTCGGTCGTTGCGTTAGTAAGATTTGCCTCGGTTGGGGTTGTTACGTTTTCGGGCACGCCGGAAGTGTTTAATCCAGGAAAAACCATTGGGGGTTTGTGGGTTGCTATTGTTGGAAACATAACCGGAACGGTTGGCCGGTTAGGTATTGTTGATTCGATCGGAATCTTTGTTGTATTGGGCATAAGCGTACTCGGTTTCAAAGTTGTTGAATTTTCCACTTGTTGATCATTTGGGCTGACACTTGGCAATAGTATCCAACCGTCTGGAGGAGTAATGGGCGTCCAATCTTCAGGCTCTGTAAACCAGAAAAAATCGCATCATCAATAATTACACACTCATTGAATTGATGGAAAAAATTTTTTATTTTTAATTTTTCAAACAAATTCTTCGTGTATGGGTATGGGAATTTCGTAATGAAGATCGTACCAATGTACGAGGGCAAGGCTATCCGGCTGCCATGAGCTTGGCGTGATTCTTCTCCGTCCATCCTTTTTATTCTTCATCTCGAGAAAAATAGCGACTTCGGCCTTGGCCATGTGTATTCTTCTTTTTACGTTGCCATCACAACAAAGCATCTCGAAGCCTAATTGTTAGGTATTTGCTCTTAATATTCTTTAATATAAATAATTTTTTATTCGTAAGTAAACTCGTTGTTTGATTTATTTTCCCATCTTAACATTTTTCTGTCGTCTTATTTTATTTTTCAACTCAACGCATTTCTATGCTCATCGGTAACGTGTAAGTTGCATTAACGCGAACTTGTTTGTAGAATAAATCTCAGTCTAGACATGCACCATAAAAGAGTTACCTCCAGTTTACAATTGTGGGAAAATTCGAACCCAACGAAAACATGAATAAGGAAAAATCAGTCAAAATCAGTGTAAAAGATGAGCGTTTTTTTTTGCTTTGTTGAATAGCAAATTCTAAAGATGGAATTCATGGATGGATGGATTTCAAATGTATCAATTAGAACAATAAAATGATTACATTGTTAAACCGTTCATTTTATATTGCCTTATTTATCATATATGCAATTTCTGGTCTCCTTTAATTATGATTTTGGAATTATACGTTTTAGATATATTACAGAATTTAAACCAAGCCTACTGACATGGTAAATAGAAAGGTGATCTTACCATTATCCTATGTATATTAACTCATTGTTGATTTTAAGCTGTAATTTTCATTGGTAAATATTCATAGTACGATTTTTTGATTACTTAAGCGGAATAAATCAAACGGGCCCCAATACTCAATTGGTTTTATATAAAAAAAGAAGCTTCATATTATTTATGGTTTAATTTATAAGTTTAGAACATCGGCTTCGATTTCAAATCAGTCAAAGGTTTCAACCCAAGTCAAAACGTCAGTTGAATTTTTGTAATCAAATTTAATTCCCCTTTTATTCATGTTTTTCAAAAATTAAGTTACAAATAATAAAAAAAAATATATCAACTTTTGAAGTTATATTTCTTTAAGTGAAGTGCGAGAGATCAAAAAAAATGTTGTTATGATTTTTGTAAACGGCTGTTGATTTAGCCTGTAACATTCACTGTATTAAATATGAATAGCACACTGAAAAGTAAACAAAAAATCGCGCTGAAAACAACTACAATTGCGCATGTGCCCAAACGGGTAACTTGTTATATGTAAAAGATTAGCCAAGCCAACGACGCGAGATAACGATGGTGCTTTGAAAAACCAAAAATATTTTTTACATTTTAAAATTTTGTTAACTAATTTCCCATTTTTTTAACAACAATGAAGCTCTTATTTTTAAATTTTAATAACTATAAAGTTATAAAGCTATTATTAGTTACTTATAAAGTTCCACACAATTTTCGTAAATAGTATGAGATTGTGTAAATCTCTACACAAATCGTTTAATTTCTCCTTTTCTAGAATACTAGAACTTTTAGTAGGTTACATACTTTCATAATACTTTTTTTGAAGTTTTATGACATTTAAAGTTACTAAAGAAAATTGGTCAATGATCCTTTGATTATTAACATGGGACCTAGCTGATTAAGAGATCCTACGATTTTAAGAATATTTATAAACTTAAATCTATATTTTGTATAAATGAATAATGTTCGTTTGTTCTAAATCGCAAATCTCCTAAGGTTCCTTACCAACCGTAATGAAATATTTACACAACGTTGCACATGCATGTTTTAATTAAATCGAGAAACTCAACAGAATCTCGCATCAACAGGTAGGTTTTTTATCATTATGTTTGCACTAAAATCGATATTTTCAGAGATGCAGAGATATAGAATTTTTCTCAAAACTTAATTGAAAAATGTATATCTATGTAAAAATTTAAGTACCGTAGATACAGCGAGGGATGCTGTAAGTTGGTGAGGGGCTAAAAGGGGTGGTACTGTTTTTAATGTATCACCAACTTCTTTCTATTAAATTTCTGGATTCGGCTAATTATAAAGATATTTTACCAGTAAACAAGTAAATTCTCAATTTTTATGGTTTTGTACTCTCTTTTAAGAAATATATTCCTCAAATAGATTGGGAATTTAATCTCCGGAAAACTAAAGCAAATTGTAATTTGTACATTATACTTTTGGTTCATTTTAACGGCTTTGATATTTTTTTTTTTTTAATTTTTTCATGAAGTACATACTAGAACCCATTTGAAATAGCTACCTGCATTTTTACTAAACGAAAGGACTCTCAAAGCAGTGAAATTTTTAGCGACGTCTAATAAAAGAGTCAAATAGTATAAAAATTGGTATGAATGTAATTGTTGGATGTGAATTATTTTACAAAAGTTTGACTGTTCTCGATTAGGATAATAATTTTTAATAAATATATGTACTTCATTGTTTCAAAAAATACATGTGAATGGATCCTTATAAATCCATTTTATTATATACTAGAGAACCCGGTGAACTTCGAACCACCTAAAATTGATTTGCCGCATTTTTAATGATTAATATGAATATAAATAAATATTATACCTATGCTTGATTATAACTTTAGTGCATTTTTTTCAATACCATAACAGGCAAATGAATTAACATTTTGATTAATTTACTAATTTTTACCATTTGTGAAAATTAGGGTTTTACTATGAATATTTCTCAGGAAATAAGTGAGGGTTGTGCTGAAAATTTAAATGGTGGTAAATCTTCCCTGGAATACGAACAATAACTCCTCCAAGTTTCATCAAAATCGGTCGAATAGTTTAGAAATACACATAGGACAAACATACAGACAGACACTAACTTTTTGTAGGTATAGATTTGTGTTTATATATCCATATATAAACATTATATCCATATATACTATCACCGTGCTTAACACTTTCAATACCTTATAGGTTTTGCAAATCCGAGATTTTCTTTAAATTTCAATCAGTGAGATTGATAAATTGATACTTAAATTCAATACCATAGAAACAGATGATTTCGCTATCCAGTGATTATTGAGCTTTTAAATAACATGTTCGTTGCAAATATTTCTTACGAATTTTTCCATTGTTTCCATTTTTACTTTAACTAACAAACAATTTCATTTTGGTAACAATTTGGTTCATTATTTTTACATTATGTTTTATTCAAACTCACCTCCAGCAATTGAAGAGGTATTGTTTGTAATAGGTACCGGCGTAGTTGTTGGTTCTAAAAGGCTCGTCCACGTAACAAGTCCTGGAAGCGGTGATGACTCTTCATCCAACGGCAAAACTTCGTTGGTCGAAACATTTTCTTGTTGACTCCCTGGTTTACTTGTTGTGGTATTTACCGAAACTGCTTGTGGTCGTGCAGTTGTGGTGGTCGTAGTTAAAGTCGTTGAAGAAATGATAGGTTTTTCACTCGGCTTTTTCGTCGCTACTGAACTACTTGGCTTAACTGTTGTTGTTGGTGGTGTCGGTTTTTTTGTGGTCGTAACAACCGATGGTTTGGCAGTGGTTGGCTTACTCGTCTTATTGGCAACTGTCGCAACAGTTGTCGATGGCAATCGAATCGGTTTTTTTGTAACTTCACTAGGTCGGAGAGGCTTTTGTGTAGGTTTTGGTTTCGATGTAGGTTTTGCACTTGTCGAATTTTGACTTGGTTTTGGTCGAATTGTAGAAGTTGAAGAATTTGAGTGAGGGGCTTGAGGTTTTAAAATGGGACGACGCGTTGTTGTAGTTGATTTGGTTAGATTGAATGTATCGCTTACTACACTTTGGAAAGTGGATATTTTGAAAGGGTTTGTTGTGGTTGTGGTTACGTTTTGCTTGACACTATTTGTGGGTTTGGTTCGGTTTGCACTTTGAGTGGTTGGCGGGCTAGGTTTTCGGGTTGTCGGGGTAGGTTTTGGAGTTGTTGGTCGACTAGCAGGTCGCGCTGTTGTTCGATTGTTAGATTTCGCTGTTGTAGAAATCGGTTTGGGGGTCGTCAATCGAACAGGGGAAGCAGAAGGCCTCCGAGGTGTGGTCGTTTGTACAGTTTGAACAGTGACGAATTTTTCGGTCGTGGTTCGACTTGTAGTTGAAGATTCGGTGGGTTTTCTTCTATATGGGGTTGAAGTGATTGGCCGTTGTGTTGTAGTTACGGGCTGCCGATTTGATGTTGAAGTTATGGGACGTGGAGTTGTTGAAGAATGTATCCGATTGTTAGATACTGTTTTATTTTGAGTTGTTGTTGTAATCGGCCGTTTGGTCGTTCTTGATGTAGGCGTTGGTGTTGTCGTTGGTCGTGAAGTGGTCGTTGATCGACGTGTACTTATCGTTGTACTAGGAGGTTTTGGAGTTGTATTCCTAGTCGTAGTTAACGTCGTTAACGGAGTATTTGGTGGCCGTAAACTAACTAATGGTTTATTTACATTCTAAAAACAAGAAAAAAGTTAGTCAAGCTTAAAAAATTAAAACAAAATATTTTCTTAAGTATTAAGGTAGGTCAAACAAAAAAATAGTTTTCAAGAAAAACAATTTTTTAAACAATTTTGAATAAAAATATTTGTATTAAAAAATTAAATCCTAAAACGATACCTGCTACCATGATTTCTATAAATAAACAAAAATTGTTTTCAATTTGAAACTTGATTAACTAAACGTCATATTTGGTGAGATTAAAGAACTCTTTAAAGACCCTTTTATTACCAACAATAATATTTGTAATGATAAAAAGTTGTTTTGTATTAATTAGTGAAATATGTCAACGTTTTGAAGTTATACATCTTTAGGCACACCCTGAAGAGGGTTTGGGCTGTTACATTCACGGAATACGAATCTAGATTGAACTTAACAAAATGCAACTGCGCATATGTTCAATTGGGTAACTTCTGTTATAGGTAATGAACCAAGCCAACTACGCAAGATTTGGTAACTATTTTTTAAAACCAAGAGTAATATTTATGTTACTAATTTTATAAACTAGTTTTTCGTGTCCAAGAAATAAATAAACTATTCGTTTAAATTTAAACCAAATTTTTGAATTTGAAACTTAGTTAAAATAGTAATCAACAAGGGCGGATTTAGGGAGGTATTTTTGTGTACTGCAGAGATTCCACAATAGTACATACTTAGAAGTAAATCAAATTATTAGAGTTGCTAAAATATATTAATAAAATAAGAGAAAGAACATTAGTGAAACTCTAGTCTATTTCTGGCTGCAATTACGAATTTTTTTCGTGATCCTTTTCACGCACTTGCAAATGAAAGATGATATTGTGTCCTCCCCAAAAAAAAAATCCTGAATCCGCTCTTGGTAATCAAGTATTTTAAATCAATTTAATAAAGGGCAAATTTTGGTATATAATATGTCGGCAAAGAAAAGAATAATGAATGTTAACACATACCTGTGAGTGAAAATCTTATATGATAATCATGGTCTCAAATTTGAACTAACTGAATGTTATCATTTGTTTCAATTGTCATTTGTATGTTGTGTCAGTATTCGCAGACAATATTTCACTGGTCGTTACTAGTGTTTTATATTTATTAAAATTCAAATTCTGATAAGAACTCTAGTTTTACAATAAAAACGGTTGATACTTATTTCTCAAAAAAAAACATTTGACTTTTACAAAGAAGTATAACCAAAGAAGAGA
Source organism: Sisyra terminalis (assembly GCA_958496175.1). Lineage (NCBI taxonomy): Eukaryota > Metazoa > Arthropoda > Insecta > Neuroptera > Sisyridae > Sisyra > Sisyra terminalis. Next base: position 32,922,714 of record OY292277.1, on the reverse strand, counting down.
GACGTACATAGAAGTGCATTCTATGTTATCAATGTGAACGATGTTTGAGGTCAAGGTATATAAATTACACAGGATGCCCTTTTAGAAAAAAAAGACGTCATACGAAGAGTTTTGAAATATGAATCATTCTAAAGATATATACATTCGTATTGAAGAAATATACGCACGATTATGATATATTGGTACCAATGCTACCAACAGTTATGAATTAGAATTTCTTCTGGATACGTCACTGAATACATCACGTGTCCCATGAGACCGTTTGTGTATTTTATAAACCTTGGTTTGAAGTAACATGTCGTTAATCTCGATCTTCTGTTAGTCAGTGGTTTATCGTGCGAAAATTAGAATTGGCTTAGTCACTTATCTTTATAAACGAAAGAATAAACGACAAGCCGCTTTAGAAGCAATCGCCAGCGCCGTCTACGAAGGTACACATTTAGAGTAAAATGCAAATGCAAAATGCAACAACGCCAGCGATGCAAGCTTTTGAAAACAGACTTCAGTATAGAAGTTTCTCTTCTCTGGTGTGGGAAACTGAAGAAATCGAAGCAAGTAAAATGTAAGCGCTTATTTGTGCAAGTTAGCGCTCATCGGTACTCAATTGCCAGTTGTTATTTTTAGTTACCATAAAAACTGTGCTTTCATAGACGGCGCTTCGTAAGTCACACTAGACTTTTCTTATTTCTGTTTAACGACTTATGGTTGGAGAAACATGCCGATAAATCTCAGAGCTTCTATTAGCCAACCACTAGTTGCGTCAAATTTGTCCAGCGACAACTAGTGATCGGCTAACAGAAGCTCCAAAATTCGTCGACTTGTTATCCCAAACTTCTTCCACATTTTAACACTAAATTGGACTCAACTCTCTTTTAGAACAGTCAAATCTGGCAATGTTGCATTTTCTACTTTGTTTTTGATTTAATTCGCGAATAAATCGGCCCATAATAAAAATTAACCACAAAGGAGGAAATTATACTATATTAGAATTGAATTAAAAAAAATCGCAAATAGAATAAAAAACAAAACAGAAATTGCAACGTTACCAGATTTGACTGTCCTAAAAGAGACTTGAACCCTAAATTGAACCTCTAGGTATATACGTCTTCTTCTCTGGTATAGCTTCTTACTTACGTTCATAAGTATACATACATGCACTGTTTTTTTCTGTGTATGCAAAAAAAAATGAAAATTGGAATGGAGGGGTGGTCAAAATTAACATTAGGATCTTTTAATTTTAAGGGTTTTATTTGAGAAGCTCATTTACGAATTTTGGATACTATAGTTTAATCTCAATTCTAAGCTAAAAAATTTTTAATCAAAAACGATTTTTTATGATATTTGGAATGCTTAACGAAAATCATTTGTGTTTGCTTTTTTTTTGCTTCAACTAAATCAAGTTCTGTGTGAAACTAAACGCATATGTGGTTAATGACTTTTACTTACAATACTTGGTTTAATTTTAACATCATTGTCGATTTCTTCAATAGTGTTGTCTAGGAGGCCAGACGTGCTTTCCAGCGAAGTTGTATCACTATTTTCCGGCATATGACAACATGATCCAAAGTAGAAACGGTCGATACAGGTTCCCAAATGCGTCCCGTTCGCCTTCAAACAATCAATTGCAAACATACAAACCCCCTGCGTTCCCGTACGTAGGGACACACAGGGTAGGTGTCGAATATTTCGTCCCATTGTACCTGCAAAAAGCAATGTTGAGGTATAAGAACATAAAAAGTGCTGTTATGGAGATGTGGAAAAAGATGGAGTAAATGTGACAAATTTTTGTTGATTTTGAATGTCACGGACAAATTGTTGGAGAAGGAAGGAAGACGTCCTAACACACTGGGCCAATGTAACGGGTCACCAGCTCTTAGGACGTCTTCTGTGTGTCAGCTGACGGCTGGAATGTCGAACACCGTTATAATATACAATAAAGACATATAGACGAAGGTGAGAAGACAAGAAAAATCGTGACGTCGAAACCAAGATTTACGTTAACCATTTCGGCTAGGCACTCGGGATTTTCTACGCGAAACCTAGATGCAGCCAAATCGAAAAGCTCGAAAGTTCAAAAAGCTCATAGGGTAAGAGGTGCACCGTGGCGAATTAAATTTAATCTTTCAAAACGCCAGCTCGCTAACTGTTCCGTTCTTCTCTTTCGTTTCGGTATTCGACAACTCTGTTTCACTTTTTCGTTTCAGGCTTATGTTAGCGTAAAATGTGAAGAAGTGTAATTTTCGATTTACAGTTAACCCACCTCTTATGGTACAGGCATTGGTTGTGTGCTCTCACTGACAAATACATTCTCAATGCATGTGTAATATAATAATTTATGGTCACGAATGAAACGGCGTTCACAGAATACTCCAAACTGCCGTAAGAGAAAATATCTCAGCTTCGCTTTTCTCGCGTTATTTAACACCGATGAGAAGATAGACGTGGAAAGAAAAAAATCCAAGTTAAATGGGAACCGAAAGACGAAAATGTCCTCAACGCGTCGCTGCCTTTTCCAATTCTAGGCCAAAGTCCACGTCCTTGTATTCATAATGACACACATTTTAAAAAGTGACTAATATGAATTATATTTGTGTCAAAATCTACCCACAATACTCTCAGTAATTCACCTCTACCGCAACCTAACATAACACTGATTAAATCAAAACATTCTACTAAAAAATAAATAATTCAACTCAACTTTAAATCCTTGCGATTAAAAATTTAGTTTATTATCCGCCCAGCTTTTCTTCGGCCACTTGAATATCTCTCTAGTCGTGGCGTTATTAAATGTTGGTAATTTTTTCAATTAACGGAATCCATTAACGGAATAACGGTCAAAATGATTAGCGATATTTTCAAATAAATCTTGGTACAAATATACTAAGCTATGTATTTGAATGATGAAATTCTTGAACGTAAATTTTGTGGTGAAACTATCTAAATATATTTTGTTAGGTAGCTGTTGTATGTATGGTATCGACGTTATCGTATTAGCATTTGGATTTATCGAATTGGTGTAGTTTGTGAAACGATTTTCGTGTTTCGAAAAGATAATGTGCAACGGAAATGAAAATGGAATGTCTTGAACCTTTTAAATAATTGGATCTTGTATAGGGTCTTCCGTTAAAAAATTGCATAGTTCCAATAGCGTAACATGGTGATTGCAAGGAGGCTATGAAAATTGGGCGACATATTGGTACTGATAATTCCATAAAATATTTTCTTTTGAGAAAAACACGAAGAGAACATTTTTGAATGTTTAAAAAATGTTAAGATATTGGACTTTTTACCAATTTTCTTGATTAATGTTGGAAATAGGGGGCGACGATTACTTACTAAAACACGGCGATGGAAAATAATTACGGCGAAGCAGGGTAAATTAGCGAAAAAATTCAAAATTATCAGGAAGTTGATTAACCAAATTATCCAAAAATTAAGAAATACATTCTAATGGAAATTTACAAACGAAAGAGTAAAAGAATGTAACAAATTTATCTTGGGTACCTAGGTTACACAGGTTCCAATATAGCAAGAAATAAGAAGGACTACTTCCTCTTGGAATTGCATAAATTTATAATTTTTGAAGTTATAAATACCATTTTTCGTGTGTAATAAGGGTTTAATGTCGCTATGATTTTTGGAGGACTAATGCGCAAAAATCTGTAAATTACAAAAAATGCAGTTAAATTCGAGGTCGAGCCCAGACCCACTAGCGTTTAGAGAGGCGCCTATTAGTACCTATTAAGCCAGTGGATTTGATCAGAACTGTTTCTTCAGACTTTATGAAAAGTATGTTTGACAAACGTTTATTCGGATTTCCTACCAAAAAATGTAGTAATGAAAATAGCCATTTCCTTACTAAAGTTGCTTTCTTTTAAAAAAAATTCTGCTTGTTCTGTAGATTCTGCTTGATCAAAGTTTAAAAACGATTTCCTTTTAAATTTATTACAATTTAATTTTAGCTACAATATTTTTATAAGAAAGTTGATCGCTAGTTTTATGTATGGTATTGGAACACAAAAGCACCGAGTCAATGTTTGTGTTTACACGTCAAAATAAAATAATTTTAATGAATTGGAAATTAAAAAAATATAAAAAATAAAAAAAGCATTCAATTTTTTTGAAAAATTTAATTTCTTCATCAAAATTTCGCAACAATCAGTTTTGCTCCAGAATACAAACTTTTCCAATAATCAGTTTGAACTTTGAATTCTAATACCTTCATTTTTCCATCAATTAAAAGCTAAAGGTACTACTGATAATTTTGGTAAAACAATATTTACAATACAAGGTAGTCAAATTTATGCAATATTATTTAAGAAAATAAACTGTTAGCGTAAATTCGGAGAAAAGTTCAATCAAAATATATTTTTGATGTTAAACTCAAATTTGTACTTCGATTGCCAAGCAAACTACTCATCAGTAGTCATCAACTAGTAGTGGATTGCTCCATAGCTGCTATATTCTGAAGTGAATCAATGCTACTCCATTTCCAACCATGAAGTGCTTGGCAATCGAAATACGTATCTGGGCAATACGTCACAAATACGTTTTGTTTGAACTTTTTATGAAATTTAAAACTATAGTTTAATTCTGCAAAACATATTTTTGAAATTAGACTACAATACATTTTATATATTGTTAAAACTGTACAAACTGTTCAAAGTCAGCGAAATATCTTACTGATTATAGTTATTATTTGTTTTTAAATAACTTAAATGTATTAAATAGAAAAATTTAAAATTTTCGAAGTAAAAAATGCTTGACAAACCTTATACATTTGTTTACATGGTAACTTTTTTAAATTCACATACTAAATAGGTATTTTTATTTGGTATAAGTCTTTTCTGAATTCGTTTTCTGTTTTAATCGAAACAATCCACTAACTCCCACATTAACTTAAAAAATAAACGGAAGAGGCGCCACTAAAAATGTTCGAAATAGTTTAAAGATTTTGATAAATCACAACTACTTCACAGGAGATGCGGTACGCAGTAAAGCACTTAAGGTTTTTTCTCGGCCTTCAAGTGCAAGTGTGATAATTTTCCCAATGTTAGAGTACTAGTGCGCATGTTCTGTACTTTAGCAGTAATTTTTATAATTTTTAATTTTTTTCGCTGCGTAGTTGATTAATTTTTGTTGAAATTCGCTTCGCCAGTGTTTTTTTCCACTTACAAACTTTGAAAATCATCAATTTTCTTTTTTTTTCGATTGAACTAACGATTTCTAGTGTTATATAAAATATTACGTAATTTTCTTATAGGGTTAGAGTGAAACTGTGTTACGGGATAGCGTGTTATAGAAGGATTCCCGTAATTTATAAACCATGTTGTAGTGAAACCATATTATAAAATATCCTTTTATGGGGGAGGCTACTGTACTCAATAAATAGATGATTTCTAAAGCTCTTCAATAATCCGGAATCTTCCGTATGGTTTTATACCAAGAAAATCTTTAACTTTTTAATCATGAAGATATCCTAAAATTTACTAGCAATTAAAGTAATCGTATAAAATTATTTTGGAGGAAAAATGGCAAAATATACATATCTCAAAAATTTAAACTTTCTACAAAAAGGGCAAAAATTTATGTCAACTTATTTTGTGTTAAAATATCCTTTGGTATTCGTTTGATTTTACGTTTATTTTATTTTAATGTAATGGTCGTTAGATTTTTCAGTAAAATCTATTATACTTTTATAGGATATGGAAGTGGAGACCAGGTTATGATTTTTTTTTCCTTTCGAAACCTCTTTGCATAACTCCAAGAAGTATTTCTAGTTGATATTTACCTAAACTCGTTGAAATTGGAGACGAATGCAAATTAAAAACAGGAGACGATAAAACCATTCTCGCCATGCAACATACTGTCATCACTATTGAAATTCTATTAATTGGCAGCATCTGCAACAAAAAGGAAACCATTTAACAAAATAAAAAATTACTGAAGTCATTAGATGGTGTAATTATAAAGTAAAAATCTCATCTCAAATGGAAAATGCCAAATCATTTACAATAATACTTCAATTATGAATTATTACGATTGTATATCCTTGGAATGAAACTATGTACCAGTATATTCATGTAAAAAGAGTGAATCGTAGATTATGTCATTGAGGAAAATTGGAGAAGAATCTTTCAACTCGGTTGCATTTGGTGAACGATTTGTTTCCGTACTCCAAATTTGTTGACCTTAGGTTTAGTGTTTGGGAGTTTTTCTTTGAATTTAGACTCAATGGTAGATTTTCTTTCGTGTTTTCGTTTGCGTTGCGACTTTGATGATGGCCAAGGCGAAACGTCATCATTGAAGTCATGATTTTTGGCTACGCACTGTTGCTTTTACGAATATGTGTAAGTACCTTCGTATGAAGGTGACGATAACGTGAAGGTCGGGCAAAATTTTTGTGGCAACTATTTTTCGTTATCTATCGAGATGAAACGTCTATCAATAGGTTGTTGAACGGAAGTTTGAAAGTTGCTCGACTTCCTCAACTTGCGTTGCAAACTCGAACCGAGTTCTTCGTTGCTGTGTGAATAATGAAAATTATAGCAAGTAGCATAGGGTCATTGACTAGTAAATGAAATTGTTAATTTTTCCCTCCACTTTCAGTTAAAAAAAAAAAACAAATCTCAAAAATCTTATTCATATAAAACTTTATTGTTACCATCAGCGTTGAAAGCGCCTACGCGGAAAATATGAAATTGGGCTGTTTCTCATACATTTTTTTGATGTGGTAAAGGTAATTTAATTAATTTCACTTGTGTGAATGTTACAGATAAGTACTTATGACATTGTGTCTTGGTAAATTCAATCTCTTTTCACTATTATTTCTCATTTAAAATGAGTCAGTGACCGAAGTCGTCCGTTGGCCTCTCTTTGGCCGAGAAGAAGACCATCATCAAATCATGACAACTACGGTGGTAATGAAGAAGAATAGGTGCACTCATTGGTGCGAATGACAATTATAACATCATCTACAAGACCAAATTGTTTAATTTTTCACACAAAAAAAATAAGGTGCGAAACATTCCAAGATCTTTTACAACAAAATAATTCAGTTTGTAAACACAGTTAGTTCAAACTGCTTTTTATTTAAAATTAATTATAATTAATATTTATTCAATAAATATGGGAAAAAATGAAAAAAACCGACAACCTTTGGTGAAAAAACAAACATATGTGGAGCAATGTTTCATTAGCTCTCATGCATCAAGAAAACTAAACAAAAGCGAATGAATAATGGAAAGTGAATTCTATATACCATTAACTCGTCAAATACCAATACATTGAAAAGCTCCAAGAAAATTTCAATAATAAAACAAAACCTTATTTACCCATAAAAAATTAAATGGGTTTTGATATTTCCTCGGTATCCGACAAGAATAGTCAACACCAGAAAAAATATATTATAAAAATATGCCAACGATAAAAAATATTATTATTGCATCCAGCAGAAACTTTCTGAGTCCTTTATGGCCGGTGTAGATAAATTATTCAAAACAAATTCCTAGAGTAGGTATCAATTGATCGAAATTTTTAACAAAAAAAAAATTAAAGTGACATCTATAGTTGGCAGAAACCACTGAAGCATTTTAGTAAACTACGACCACTTTTCCCAGCACAAAAAAATTCTTTTAGGGTTTAAATTTTTAATAAATTTGAAAACCAAAACATATTGATTACTTAAATTGGATGTTTGAATAAGATGTGTAATACAGAGCTATCAGAAAAAAGTATCTTAGTTACTTTCAAGTATCTAAACTACTTTAGAGTATCTAAGATACTATATCTTAGTTACTTCATTTTTTGGCAAAAAGTATTCAGAATCTTAGATACCTTTTAAAAAGAACTGTATCTTGCAACCTAAAAAGTATATTAGATACCGAAAAGTAACTTATATACCAAGATACCAAAAGATTAGATGCAGAGTTTTATGTTAGTTAGAAAGATTCATCATTATACTGTTATTTTTATTAATCTTCTATCGTTTTAAAAATGTGTTGTGTTTATACGGGATTAGATATACATAGTTTCCTTTTACCTAAATTAAATTAAAGTTAAAAAAACATTTTCTTATTGCCTTACAACTTTACCCAATACGTTATTAGACTTAATTCATACAGAATATGCAAAGTAGCTACACCAGTATATTTTTAAGTATCTTAAAAGTAATTTAAGATAAGTATTTAAGTTCCTTTTTTCAAGAGTAACTATATATCCAAATTTGGATACTTTTAAAAAAGTAACTTATCTTGTATCTAGATACTTTCCCAAAGTATCTTTGACAGCTTTGGTGTTATATACTTTGATGGACCGAAAAGTCATTTTTAAATTCATTCATAATATAGTCATTCAATTGCCATTTATCTACTTATGATTTATTTCAAAGTAGTACTAAAGACATTATATGATTAGAGTGACTTAGTAACTCATTATGAAATACAAGATATTTTTTGTTCTAAAATCGGTATAGAAATAGTAAAACTAAATAGCCGGAGGAATATAAATTTGGTAATGTTGGCTCTTCGAGTTTCACATGGTAGCGACGCATAGTTGTTACCAAAAACATTTTCAATACTTATCTAAGTGCATTGGCATTAGATGTTCACTAATGTCACATTTTGCAATAATGAACACCATTGCAACAACGTACATTAATTTCCGGTTCACTTAATGATTCCTCTGTTAATCTTTTGTGATTTTTTTTTTCAATAAAACAAAGATAAGTTTGTTTGCATTAGAACATACAGTAATCCCTCCAAATACGTGGTAGTTCCGTTCTCCAAAAACAGCACGCAACACAAAATCGCACAATGTAATTCCTATGGGAGAGTTAGGTTGCAAATTTTAAGAGAATTTCCAAACAATTCATTTAAAATTGATAGTTAAATAAAAATTAGCATTGTGAATATATTAAAATTAAAACATAAATAAAATTCCAGTAAAAAATCTAAATTTAAAAAAAATCATAAATATGAATTTGTTTAGAATATTCTCCAGTAAAAAGAGGATTAATTATCGCTATATTTTGATGAAATTAGTTTATTTCAACGACAATAATTCCAAGATAAATTGGACAAGTTGCAGATTTATATTTGAAAAACAATCATATCAAAAACTAACAAACTTTTAAATATTTGAGAACAATTGTTCACTGGAAACGTACTTGCTTAAGATATATAGAAATAAAATTAGTACGGGAAGTACGGCAAGCTACAATATTGCATGGATGAGGTGAAGTAACAGACTAAAGAAAACAAAAAAGGAATCTTCAAAGTATAATACAAAATATAGTTTTGTAGGTACGGCGCAGAATTATGACCAATGACAACAACAAGTTTAGATGAGATATAAAAGTCACAAGATACAATATTATATCCTGAACAGGTAGTTATCATGATAAAACATTTAATTTTCAAATATTTAAATTTATAAGATAATTTTAACAAAACTTTTTAAAAGTTTACATATAGGTATTTTATTTTAATGTTACTTATTAATTCCAATAATATTTTTCAAAGATTATTATAATTCACAGCTTTTTTCCAACTATCACTTATGATATAAATTTCATTTTTCTATTTTTCTAGCCTTGATTCGCGCGAAAACGTTAATTATATCATCGTAATCGATTTCTTGCACTAATTGAGGTTCAATAGATATCAATGCCAAGGTATTAAGTAATTCTTGACCCACACTTGCGCGTTAGTAATTTTTTACTCTCTCCAGGGTGGAAAAAGATCTTTTTCATGAACAATCTGTCGCTGGGGTTCAAAAAATACACAGAGCTGATGTCAACATTAGGGTACACATCTCGAAGTTTTTGGGTTGCAATATATTCCTTTTTTTCGGATATCATCAATATTGAATCTTTAAGAAGATAATGTAAGAGAATACATTCACGAAGATATCTTCTAAATCGTAAACACATTAGATTATATTTGATAAGAACGACTTATTTCGACTACCAGGAGTCACATAGGACTCTAAAGGTTCTGACAAAAAAGGATCGAATTCAGCGTAAAGTTCTACGGTTCCTAAAAAAATACCATTATGAGGATCTCCAATTTGCTCTAAATGCCGCCGGAATGGTAATTCTCTAATTGCCAATGATTTAACAATTGAAAAATGTGGTGTGATAAATTGGAAAGTAAATTCTACAATTTTTTTATACTTTACTGAAGATGTTCCATACATTCATAACGAAACTAACTCAAATCAGTTTATGTTACCCCTAAAATCCAGCCACCCTATGCCTAGGTCTCATCCTGCGCCTTAGGCGTAAATCCAGTACTGGTGCCAAGCAATCCTTGCTGTGAGTTGTGCCTGAACACTTAGCAGTTACAGGGAAATTCAATACTACTTGATGATCACTGATGCCGATTGCTTAGCAATCGAAATACGTATCTGGGGCAATATGTGATAAATACATTTTATTTGAACTTTTGTTCAAATTTAAGCTTATTGTTTACTTTGGTAAATTATATTTCACGAATAAGACTACAATATAGTTTTTAAAAAATATTATTCAGAATGACAAAATAAATATGGTGAAATTTTAGCCTTTAAAATTGTTTATATTCAAAGTCAGCGAAAACATATAATTTGATTCTAGATTTATTACGATATTTTAGATTTTTTGGTTAAAATTTTCTTTAATTTATTTCCTAAAAGCCAAATGTTTTAAAGCTTCATTTCACGAATCCCGATTATTACCGGTTGAATTTAAATAACTCCTTACATTTTTATAAAAAATTATTTTTCGGTATTGTTTTAAATGAGAAATAAATAAATATACTCCACTTAATGTTCATTTAAAAAATGTTTATTTTATTTCAATATTTTTATTTCGAAATTAGTCATCTTATAAATTACTTCAGTTTTAATTGCTGGAAGGCTGAAAGATTCAATAGTCGGTAATACATCAGTCAGAAAAAGACCAATCTGAGTATTTAATAAGTACCTAATACTTTTAATTATACTTATCCAAACTCACAAAAACTAAATAATTTGCTTTAGTTGATGTCCAATTTTCGTTCTTTTTTGCCAAAACCGAAATTACTTTTGTCTACCATTTGTTATGTATCCTATCCACTTAGAGCCTAATTGCTTTGAGTTTCTGCGTTCCAATGGCCCAAAGAGTAACGACAAGAACAATTCTTGACTTTTTTCATGAAATACTTCTCAATAGAGATCTCTCATACACATTGTGTGATACTATTTCTTCTACTTCTTGCGCAATTACACTAAATTATTTATTTGAAATTCCCCATAGAGAGCAATAAACTGAAAATGCCAGTAATTGGTTCGCAGCACAAATACGAAACGGTTTTAAAAATGTCCAGTCGCAAAAACAACAATGGAAAAGACGGAATTTATTTTAGAGAAAAAAAAACACATATTTATGAGTATAGAAATTTTGTGTTTGGCCGTTTTCCAGATCTCGAGGACTTAATTGGTCATTGATGAATTTCAAAAATTCTCAACAAAATCAATTTGGGTTTTAAATAGAACGTATTATGGAAAGATAAGTTATTGATTTATCAAAATTCAACGCCATTTAAATTTAATATAATTTGGTTGGAATTCCATTCAGAAGGGACGACATTTATTGCTATACTGAAATTGTAACTTCTTTTTAATTGGTATTAATGACGAGACAATCAATTTAATTTTTGGATATCTATAAATTTTTAATTTCTGAATGATTTAACGATGACATAGTTGAAATCATTGCCTTTTGTTTATAATATAAGATTTTTAAAATAAATTAGTATTTGGTGTTAATGATAAAGTGACGTCAGGGTTTTCGTTTTTCTCTCTAAGAAAAATTAGTCTAGAAAAGCTTTTAGAATTTTTTTAGCATCAATAACTTTACGTACTTATAAGAAAGTTAATGCTATAAAATTTTATGTAAAGTTTATTATGAATGAAAAATTAATTTCCATCAATATGTTATGAAGCATTACTGACGTCATAGCAGACACCAATTTTCAGCTTGGAGATTTATGTTTTATGCGCCAAGGGAAAATTCAGTTTTGAACGGTAATTAATTATTTATGACAAAACCACAAATTTTCATGCAAGGAAGTCAAGGATATTATTTTCATCAATAACTTTGCAAATAAAAAAATGATAAAATCATCAAATTTTGATTTAGAAAAAATATTCTGAAGTTGTCATCAATCTATATTTGATCCCTTAAGTAAAGGTAAACTTCTTAGCAATAGGAATTTGGGATGCATAATACATCTTTTGAAAGTAAGAATTATTTATGTTTATAAAACATGAAAAAAAGTATTTGTCATATCAATAATTTTATATATGCAGTCAATTATAATGTTCAGTTGACTTGGAACATTTTAAATACTGTTTTAACAATCTATAAACTAAATTGTAGTCTAATTTTCGCAAAATTTCTGAACTCATTTTGAGTTTCGGTTTGGCTACAAAATTTACCGAAACCAATCTAAATCAAAACTAAATTCGTGAGTTTTTTGTGCAGCTTTCGGAAGTAATTGGTGGTGTAATAAAGGCATAAAAAATTTTTCCTAAGAAATGCACTGATTCCATTTAAATTTATTATCCAAAAAATAAATGAACAAAAAAATCTTAAAAGGAATATCGGTATCAGTTGAACCTAGGACAGAAACAGAAATCCGGTTTCGGTTGTAAAGGCTGATTTTATGGTAACATACAAACTAAGAAACATCAAGATTTTTCAAAAATTAAAAGAAAAAAATATTTTCAGCGTTAAATTCTATAGTATTTATTAATAAAGGTACTGGCAAATAAGATTTACAGAAGGCAATGGGGCATCAGAATAGTGCTTCTCAAACTGGGGATGTACGTCGCCCCATAGGAGACCATGGAGTTCCTGCTAAAGGACCGCGAAATTTATCTAAAAATGTACTTTTGTGCTGATGGTTACACAAGTCTAAAATTTTAACGGAGGGAAACCTTGATTTTATTTGTCTCATTTAGAAGGCCGTGGTAAAAAAAAGTTAGAGAAACACTGAAGTAGAAGGTCCTTGTTTTAATACAAATGTCAAACAATACCATTTTACGAAAATCCTATACAAGAAGTTCCTAAATGCTTCTTTTCTGTTTTTACACCCCCTATGGGTTTGATAATTTCATTTTCCATGTCTTCCTATTAAATGTACGGCTTCAGGTAATGAGTACACGAAAAAAATAAACTAAAAATTACGAAAAGTATATCGTTATTTGGGACCAGACTTTCGATACCTTATTCTTTATAATATTTTATTCATAATTTCCTATTTACATTTGAAACTTTACGTTGTACAATCGTAGTTATATTAAATTGTTTTTTTGTAAAAAGGAGCATTTCAGATTTTACAATATTATATTATAATCTTCTGTGAGTGCAAGTAAATATACAAAATAATATACAAGTAAAAAAGGTAGAACTACTACTGCCTCTCTGACTTTTTCCTACTCTCTAACTTCTCAACGAAAACATGCATACGAGTAATTATTTGAGTACCTATGTATGAGCTTATACATAGACTATTTCTAGAAACGGGTTCAAGCCAATTGAAGCCTTCCGCTTATTGTGAAATATACTTTGCCACTTTCGTCTTGACCAGAATAATTGAATCAATAGGTAGTCATCTTTAAAAGTTATAAATTGGTGGTATTATACTGGAAACAAAATTTCAATTCATGTAAGAAATAGTTACCAATATGCTGCAATATAATATTATTTTCATGATAAATTTTTAGGTTTGATTTTTTGTATTTTGGTTTTTCATTATTGAAAATATTTTCAAAAGATTTTCTGAAACACAAAACTTTATATTAACCTTATAATAATTAACTAAAATGCTTTTCGTTTTTCTAGGTCTCCTGCTTTGAATTATTGTTATATTTTAATTATTTTCATTTCTCCAGTTCTCTTAGCCAAATGACTGAAGTACCACAAGTTTGCCTTGTTTATTCAACTTATGAGTCTATCATGTGGATTTAGTTCTTCTAAATTTCCTTTGTACCAAATTTCGCAGCTATCGTGTATGGAATTACGTTTATAATTGTACCTGTAATAATGAGCCTAGCAAATTATAAAAATCGGGACCCTTGCAGTATTGGAACAATAACACTTTAGAACAAAGGGGGGACAAAGGGGGGTCTGTTGGGACTTTTGGAGTGGGTGCAATGCAATTTTAAATTTTTCTTCTAATCATCATGTATAAGTTATTTTTCTTATAAATACGGTGAAAATCTAAGTAAAGTATTATGAATTATCTATTATCCACAATTACAGTTTTATATAGCTATTATATAGTTAGTCACTATTATACAGCTTTATTTTTGTAGTAAACTATAAATATTACTATGTATATAAGAAGTAATAATCGTCTCGTTTTATAGAGATTATTAAGTTTAAATAAAACCGAAAACAATACAGTAGCGTATTAGTTCGGTATGCCTAACTGGTTTTGAATTGCTTCAAATTAATTAGAAATAAAAGTTTTCAAATAATTAATTTTGATAATAAAATACTCACTTACAATTAATTGGCCATTGACACAGAAACATAAATTTGATATTAATATTTAATAATTTTCCAAATGCATTTGAAAAATATACAGACCCTTATCTCTTTTCCTGAAAATGACTCACTTCACAAAACTCTAGAAAACTTTGAGTATTTCAAAAATACCTTAAAGCAATATTGATCATTGGTTAATTTAAATCTTACAAAGATTTAATAAATCCAAATTTTTCAATGATAATTTATGCTACAACGATTACTAATGTCGTACACTATGTACTTCCTTATACGCATATTACTGTACCTGGTAATTGTTTCCAAAATTAGTTCATGTAAATTTCTTGTTCATCGACTTATTGACGCAAAAAATTACAGTGAACAAAGCTATAATTTTCATATTTGTAACTACAATCTGTCACAATAAAGTAATGAGTCATCTTAAAAACTAATTCTAAATATTAATATTTATAGAGTAAAAAAAAACAGTTGTTTTTATATCAATCTCTTGAAAAATTGTAATACATATTAATTATATAAACCGATTAGAAAATATGGTATCTAATTCATGACTTTTGGTCAATTTGATAAATTAAGCATGGTTTTTAGAATCATTAGCAATAATTCAATTTTTTGGTATTTAGGACTATATTCGAAGTATACCTATCCATGTCACAGAATATTAGATAAATAACAACATTAACCCCTTAAAGTTTTCAAGCTTTCACCCGAGAGATACATATTTTACTATGGCTGTCTTCTGATAATATTATTTTATTTTGTTTTTTTAGAAAGTTTTAATAATTTTAAATTCAAATATTGATCAATATTCAAAAGTCATATTTAAATAATTAATAATTACTGGAAAATATGCTTAAACTTCATAAACTATTCATAATGTGTATAACTCAATTTACTTTGATTTCAATACGTTTATATTACTTGCGTAAATCGATTATTAATAACAATCGATCCTCACTAACCTTTAAAAATGATATTCTTAAGAGTTCTACTGTTTAAATAGAACTCTTATTACTAGGGCAACTGAAAAGTAATGTCGTTTTTTAACCTATAGGTATTCGATTGCCATTTATCGACTTATAAGTTATTTCAAAGTTATACGTAAAACATTTAATGCTTAGAGTGACTAACTCGTAAAAGATTAAAAATAATTATTATTCCGAAATTTATATTTAAATGGTTAGACTTATTCCCGAAGGAATACAAATTCGGTATTGCAAGTTCTTCGAATTTTACAAAGTAGTAACATTAAGTTGCTACCAAAAACTTGTTCATTATTTATCCAAGTTTGATACATGTTCATTAATACCAAATAGTTTTTTTTTAGGTAAAATTCGATAATTTTGAGTTCCCCAAATCGTACCAATCAAGAATAATAAAAACTTTAAGCAATAGGATGTTATGGGATAAAATAGTAATAAATCTATGTCGGACAGTCGAAGATTTGTAGAATCTTCTTAAGCTTATAGTCGACTAACCAAGTATTCAAGCTTCCTAAGAATTGTCAATAGAGAAAACTTAAATTTGCAACACGGTACTGCAAGACTTTCTTTACAGGAAAAACTCCGGAAAAATGAAGAGGGGTGACATTACCTTACCATCAAAATCGCCCAAAGTTGTTCCAACGGATTTCTATTTATTTCAACCGTTACAAAATTGTCAAGAAGGTAAGAAATTGGAAATTTTAATGATTTTGAAAATATGACTTTCAAATGTTTTGCTTACCTTTGAATTGGTTTTTACTCATTTGGCATTAAAAATTTGCACATCAGATGGCAAAAGGTTCTTCATGATATTAAGAGTGTTTATATCAATGATTTAAAAATAAGACTTGTTTCAAATTTTTTTGTTTTA
Source organism: Sisyra terminalis (assembly GCA_958496175.1). Taxonomy (NCBI): domain Eukaryota; kingdom Metazoa; phylum Arthropoda; class Insecta; order Neuroptera; family Sisyridae; genus Sisyra; species Sisyra terminalis. The sequence continues at coordinate 32,906,324 of OY292277.1, read as the reverse complement.
ATTTTATGTTAAAAAAGCAGTATTGCTTTCCAGTCTCCCTATCTTATATTCCTGCTCTTTCTTTTTAATACCACTCTACAGAAGAGTTAAAAAAATGAGGATAGCACACCATTTGTAATCCTCGGGAAATTTTTTTTCGAAGTACACAAACAAGTGAGCTACACTGGAAAAAATGATAACTTGGTTTCAAAATAACTTTTTTCCATTTTAACCAACCATTTTGCGATCTTTTTGCTACTAAAGCGGTTTTGATAATCTGGAAGATTTCCCCTTGCACCATATTTCTTCCTTTAAACTTTAATACGATTTTAAATGCTTCATTTACTTGACCTGAAAGTCCTTTTAAAGTTCTATTCAATGATTCTCTATTCAATGTCTAACGTTGATGTGAACGTTATTCCACGGAATGACAGAATATAAAATGCTTCTTTGGAGATGGTCCAGATCGTATTTGGTCAATTTTTATAACCTTCTAATGGTAAAAGGACACAGGAAATCATAGCACTGCGATATTGGAAACCCGTTTATACGCATGACTGTTTCAGCTAAACAAAATTTTATTTCGACAATGGTTACAACGATGTCAAAAAGGACTTATAGACAGAGAACAGAGAAACTTTTTAATTTTTAAATAACTTTTTATGGATAAACTAATAAGTATAAAAGCATTAAAATATAAATTATTCAAGTTATATAAGAAGAAAATGGAAATTAATGGAAAATGTATTTAGAAACTTCATTTGTTCAAATGATATCATTAAGACTTTCAAATTTTCTTATCACCCTTATGCTATTGTTTACGCAATATATAAAATTTATTGTGATTTTATTTATGTAATATCATTTACATAGGTAAACTATAAACATAATTTTGAACAAAAGTTCAAACAAGGGTACTTTTAACATATTTTCCAAATATGTATTTCGATTGCCAAGCAATCTGACTCAGTGGTCATTAAGTAGTATTGGATCGCTCTGTAACTGTTATGTATTGGGTCACAAACCCTTATGCCGTAGGTATATAAGTAAAAGAAAAAAGTTTAAATCAAATGTTCTATAAGTTCTTTTTTATTTCAATATGTTACCTAAGATCCTGGCTCTTATGAAGCCTCTCTATCCAGAGTAATGAAATAAAGTTTAAATTTTAAATAATATTATTTTTTTTTTTAATACCAAACACTGCAAAAACTACTAAAATTAAAATACGAGAACAGTTAGGTAATAAAAGCGGGACATTTGAATAATTTCTTATGTCATTCTGCGTTTTTCATTTAATAAGCTTATTATATTATTAAATAATGTCGAGGAAAGATCTTAAATTATATAAAATACCCAAATATGTTTTTGACGAAGAAAATACGCCACAATAAAAATTAACTGCTTTATTAATCACCTTTTTTCATTCAAAATATTACAATGAGATATTTAAAGTATAAATTTTATAAATATCAAACATAATTGGTTCCTACAATAAAAAAGAAATACGAATTTAATTGTTTTATTAATCATTTACCTTCTTTAAAATAACATCTTAAATCTCTGAATGACCTTGACCTGCACTTTAATAATTATCAGTTACGATAGTTTTAATATGCTTTAATAAAGTATGAAATATTGAAATTTTAACCAAAAGTACCTATGCAAAAAAATCTTGTGGAGTAAAACTTACATATTCAAGGAGATATCATGGATTTTTTTTCTTTTTTTTTACAATTCACATTATGTAAGTGTTCACATAAATAGAGGTGTAAACTTATTGAAAAAAATTCCATCAAAAAAATTGATTAACACAATTGAAAAAAAATTGCTTTGCAGCACTGAATTTAATAAGGTAATTTAATTCCCAAGCATTTGACATAGACATTGATTCTTTGATTCTTCTTGCAAAGTTTATTAAGATTACTAATTCCTTTTTTATCGAACTTGGAGGTCTTCGGTTGAGGATAAATGAGTAATAATTCATTTAGAAAATTAAATTTATTACATTTTCTGAAGCTTTTCCCCACAAACCGTAAAAAATGACATATAATTTAATATTATCATGTGAAATTCGAAAAACCTTACCTCAATTTTTTGTCTTGTCTAATTATATTAAGATGAAGACTTAATTAGTCAAGCCGTATATAAGTTTCTTTGATTCCAAAAACTAATTAAACTGTATTAAGTTTAAATATTTATTATTCAAATAATTGTTTGGAAATAAAGTTATAATTATAATTCAATTGTTTTTTTCAACGTTCTCTTTTGTATATTTGGAGCATATTTTTTTTTTAATTATAGAAGTCAAAGTTAACCATCGCTATTATCTACTCGTCACAAATAAGGGTTGAAGAATGTGAGCCAAAGTAGCAATAAGTGGAAATATATCTGCATATGCAGCTAATAATTAAGAGTAGTAATAAGCATTGAAAAATTCTTAGAACCATTTGCATAAATTTTCAAAAAGGATTTGAAATCTTTTTTTATAGAATAGGTCTCTTATATGGTATAAGACATAGGTACATATTTCTAAACTAAAATGGTTGCAAAAATATAGTTTATATTAAAAAGGTTTTATTAAAAAAGTAGAAAAATCAAAACAGTGAAAGTATTGTGATACTAAGCATTGTCAAGACCAATTAGCTAATTATATTCTGATTAAGTACTAATAAATTGTGTTTTATTTATAAATATAATTTTTAATTCATGAATCCTGTTGACCAATGGAATTATAATTTTATTCATTTATTTCCAATTTTAAAGTTGAATTCAAATAAATATTTATCATTGCTGTTATTTTATTTCTTTTTTTTTGAATTTTTTTCTCGACTTTTCTCGACTTTATTGATCCCCTAGTTAATATTTGCATTTACGAATAATTGCAAACGGAAAACATACTTTTTCAGAGTTGTTTACGTTAATAAATATTGTACAATACTAAATCTTTTTTTTGACGTTTTTAACCAAAATTAATAAATCCGATTAAAAAAAAAATGGAAAAAATATCTTCAGCAATTTTATGCATCAAACTTCAATATTTAAAATTTTAAAATATAAAAACATAAACATGAATGCTGTACAAACTACAATCAGGGTTGTCGACTTTCTCGATAAATAAGTAAACATATAGGATATAGGTAAATGGGTTTCAAGTCTAATGGAAACTTTTTTTGTGTAAAGAATATATATGTGAATTAAAACATAGAAATTTATAACACCCTTTAATTGATTTAAAAAAAAGTTTTGTGCCTTAATATTGAATTTATAACTTCAGTTTCAAATTCAGTTAATTGCGTACTAAATAAAATAAAAGTAAAATTGGGTTTAATAAAATTTTAAGCTTGTATTAAAAGATATCACAGTTGACATATTTATTTTTTAATTTAGAATTTCATAGTAATTTATATATCAACTCTTTTATCCTTAATGAGTGAAACCGATATCCTTGAACGTAAGCTATACATAAATATATTCTAATAACAGTTTTTCCCATACTATATCGAATCTTGCTATAAACATGCAAAAATCTGGTAAATTAAATCTGGTTCTATTGTACCCAAACCTCAAATGATTATACTATTTTAAAATCTAACGTTTTTCATGTGGTTATTTTTTGACAATGATTTTTTACATATTAAAGTTAATTGTAAGAATATCCAGCAGTTAAAGTATGAACATTGTTAAAGTATACACTTATACGGTAGTATCCATTGTGCAATGGTTAAAATATAGATTATATTGTAACAAACAGTATAATATAATATGTGAAGTTTGAAATTTTCATTATAATAATAATGATTTTTATTTGTATTGAATGACAATATTATGATTGGTTTAAACGAATTTTTATTGTTTTACGGGTATTACAAAAAAATTTGGAAGAATTTACGGTTGAATATCCTCAAAGATTGAGATTCAAAAAAAAAATAATAAAAATTATGAGAAAAGAGAAATTCAAATTATCAAATTATATATTAAATAGTTAGTGTATACATTAAGGTTTAACTTTACTTTAATGGTAACGAATCTAAGTTAATAAAATCAGCACAATTAGTGTTCAAAATGCATAGTACAGGAGTAAATAATGAATATTGCAAAATCAAACTTCTGCCATGCTGAAAAATCCTGAAACGTGTATTTTCAGCAGGGTACCAACAAAATTAAAGAGTCAATAGCATAAAATTTAATAATTTTCGGAAAATTTTTTAAATCATACTTTTAGCACAAATTTTATATGAAAACCGTTAGATACCACGTTTTTTATTTCAGACATTTTAATTTTAATAATTTTCGTTTCATTATATGACAACTTGTCGCTACAATCCAAATTGGTTTCACCCTTGAGTGCATAAATAGTGGTGCTTCACTATATTTTATAATTCATTAATGTTTTTCTCATATTTAATATTCAAGAAATGGCAGAATTGTGAGATATTATCTAATAATTGAGCGATGACATGCTACACCAGGGGTGTCCAACCATTTTGACCCTTTGGGTTATATAAACACGATTTTTTTGGCTATTTTTATTACCATTATTTTGTAACTGTAATTACAACCGATAAAATCTGGATCTTAATAAGGAAACACCATAATAATTAATAATTGTATTATTTAAAGACAAAAAATTACAAAATTGCATATTTAAATGAATTTTTGTACTAAGCAAATACTAATTTTTCTTTGGGACAAAGGGGAAAGTATTTTGGGTCACGTGTTGGACACCCTTGTGCTAAACTAAAACGTTATATTTTCTAGGTAATACCTACTATATAAAAAAAATTGCTTCATTTTTTCTTTGTCATACCTCAGAAGTTATAAGTATTATGTATTTCTCTTTATTTTATCTATTCTCTACAATTTATATTCAGTTATTTACTTTTTTTACTTATTTTTTACCAGGTATATGGCTACGGAAGATTTGTGTTGAAGAGAACTGAAATTTATTTCACAATTCGTTTCAGCTACTTAAATATGTTATTAAAAGCAATTATTCTTCCATAAAAATAAAGTATTTATTACTTAATAGAAATCTTTCGATTTTACTGTTATCTATTGAAAATCACTCTCGCTTAATAAATCTTGATCATTACGGTTGTAGCTCTTACAGTTATGGTGTTTTTATGAAGAAAAAATTTAACGTAGGTATACATATACGAAGAAGTAAAATTGGCGATAAAAATTATGTGACAAAAAAAAATCAGTTTAAAGTTAAATTTGTAAATATGTAGGTAAATATGTGTAAAACTGAACATACGTTTTTGTATGCAAAGTATTTGCGTTTGTATTGGTACAAAGTTGGATCAAGTATGAGGACACGTTTTGGTATTTCCTCATCGTTAAACTCACCTACGCACGTCAACCTTCCACAATGGCACACACCAATAAATTTTAACCCGCATTTTAAATATAGAAAATAACAGTTAGAGAGACACATTTACTGACCTAAATTTCATTTGACAATAGTAGGTAAATCATAAAAGGAATTCCATAATTTTTTTTTCTTGATTTAAAACCATTAGAAAATATGTACCAGCATTGTACCTGCTCACATTTCGGTAAATAATCCAATCAATTTAATTTCATGACCACAAAAAACACTGGCTGCTTCATCATTTCCACAATTGAGCAATCCCAACAATTGGATTCTACATTTTGACCGCCAAATTCAATTTTTTTCCTTTGAGATTCTAATCGCTGTCGGGTCCATTTTCAAGGCAATAAATAATTATCTCCATTTGTGTATTTTAATATTATCAAGGCAAATAATTAAAATATAATAAGAAACAATTCTCGATAAATAATTTTCTCAGCACATATCGCTACCTAAACCACAATTTATATAAGATACTCACTTAATAATTAACCATTCCAATTGTTAAAACCTAAGCATTGTCTTAACCTTCAATTATAACAATCAAGGTTATTGTTTTGATAATGAAAGTGTCGTTAGCAGTAAAAACAATTAGAAAATGAGAAAATGTAATTGTTGTAAATTCTTACCTTTAATAACAGACTAGAAGATATTTCCGTTTATTGCTCAAAGATTTGTAATAATACTCTTATAAATTAAACAATTAATTAAAAACGAGTAACAATTAATTCAATTTTAATAAACACAAAAGCTCAAACAATCATATTATTCATTTAAAAACAAATCGTTAAAAACTTTAAATCGATTTAGCCGAGAAACAAACCATAACAACAAAGTGGGGTTCGATATTACAAAGTGCGCTTTGTAAGTGTTATAAATATCGCTTTTCTTTTTTCATTTTTTAACGAAATCAAAATGATTCCATACACATTCTTGCACTATTCGTTAGGGAAATTAAATTCGGTAATTTATGTCCACAAATTGTTACAAATTCATTGTTGGTTCATTTTTGTTTTGATTTAATTGTTGCGATTGTTGCAGTTGTCGGTGGTTGGCAATTAGCCGTTACTGATGATCTCCTATGTAGATCGTCACAAGTTTAAATCAAAACTGCTCTAAACATTTATTGTTAAGTGCCCTATACCTTCCTTCTTATTCATCTTTTCAGCCACTAATCGGGAGAGTGTCAATGAACTTGAGGTTGTGTGAGTGTGTTGGTCTGTTTGTCTGTCTGTCCGTCTGTCTGTCTGTCCATCGTGTGTGTATGTGTTGAAGAGATAAAGAAAGCAATGACTATGAAGAAGAAGAAAGAAAAATTTTGTCGTTCTTCTTCAGTATCTTCAACGAACCTTTGGTTCAAGACTCCTTTCCATACACCTGTACTAAATTGCGAAGCTCGCGAAAGAAGGGGATGATGCCGTTACTTTGCTGCCCGATCGCTGTGGGTGTATGTATACAAGAGAAAAATCAGTAGTTAGAAGAGGGGATGATGCAACCTTCTTCTTTCTTTCTTTCTTTCTTTCTTTCTCTAACTTCATTAAGAATTCACCTGCTTTTCGCAATTAATAATCACAAATAAAACGCTTATCCGCATTACAAAGCCACTAATTCATTGCCTATAACAGTGATGATAGTTAAATACGCACAATACAAAAGTATCAAAAAAGCTCCAAGAGCTTTTTGTGATTAGTTTCATTCGATTCAAAAAAAAAATACTTTAAAGTTTTAAGCATTCAAAAAGTCTCTGAATATTATATAATTCAGTCTCAGGTGTTTTACGTAAGTTAATGCGTTCGGATGGTTCGGATATTGATTGCTTTCTACCTACTTCTACGTGGAATAGTAACAGGTTATGAAGGTAATGGGATTAAGAAAAGGTGGACACTAAATTTTATGTCTTTAGGTAGCCCAGTCTTGTAAAATGCCTGTTTTTGCCTTTCATTTACGTAATTGAGTGTTTTAGTTGATTCGGTAACAATAAAACATTTAAAGAATATTTTATTAACCCTCCCATACCTATGGGTATGTATTCAGTACATTCTACCCACGATAATTTAAATATCTCCACCGACATAAGAGACGAGTTCTTATTTGAGGTATTCCTCCCAAAAACATTTACACGTAGAATAAAATCATAATATGATAGTAACAAAAAACAGGATATATCTCCCACAATGAGATGATTTGTCGAAAAACCCATCGTAAAATTATCAATATAGTCGAACTTCAGTATTTTGCATTGATATGTATTTATTAGGGTGTTCCAATAAAATTAATGTCCTTTTTTTGAACGCATACCTTCTTATTTTATTTGAATGTTGTTAAAACAATTGTAAATAAATTTTCATGCACCTAGAACCAAGGGCGGATTTACGGGTTTCCCCCACGGTATTTTTGTGTACTGTGGAGATTCCATAACAGTACATACTTAGAAGCAAACCAAATTAGTAGAGTTACTAAAATAAATTAATAAAATAAGAGAAAGAACATTAGTGAATTGCAAATTTTTTCCGTTGCATCCCTTTCACACACTTGTAAATCAAAGATGATACTGTACCCTCCCCCAGAAAAAAATCCTGAATCCGCCCTTGCCTAGAACCATTGCAACCTGTGCCGACTTGCATCAAAACATACCAATACTTATATGCAAAGACACGCGGGAGCTTTCGTATCGTGTGCTTTTTATTGCTTATTTTTTTTTAAGTAAAAGTATTGTTTTTATTCAGTCATCATACCGGTGAAATTACGCATTTCCAAATTGGGAATATTTTTAATAGGAAACGTAAAACATCAAATTAATGGTATATAACTTCCCTCAAATGGACCAGAACAAGCAGTTCTGTTCTATAATATTCTTGAAGTGAATTTATAATAGCTTATAATAAGTGAATAAGTCAAAACCCTATTCTTTATACATTTATGTTGTTAATTATAATCATTCAAAAAAAAGTATTAAACTGCGAAACGTTGCGCAAAAATAAAAAACAAAGTGTAAATTATCTATGCATATAAATAAAATTTGAGTGCTGTTTGTAATGTTGAAATAACCGCTTTTTACTACATGCATAAATGAGTATATACGGTACATACACCAAAATAACATTTTTTTAAATTTTTGTTTGTCTGTCTGTTTGTTCCGGCTAATCTCTGAAATGGCTGAACCGATTTTGACGGGACTATTATTGGCAGGTAGCTGATGTAATAAGGAGTAACTTAGGCTACTTTAATTTTAGATATAAAATATCTTTTATTTTAGCAAAATAAAGTATTGTTGCAATTGAACAATCAACAATCGAAATTTTGAATTTAATAAGTGTAATTAATTAATAATTAGTTTCAGTTTTTGTTATATCATTTTAAAAACAGCATTTTAAATAACGTCATTTCACTTAATTATTATGAAAGTTTATGTAGTAGGTACTTACACCAAATACCAAAGAGGCGGTTTTGAATTTTTGTTTGTTTGTCGATGAAATTTGGAAAGTGTTTTCCTTATACGATGCAGATATATAATAAGATAGGGTTTTCGATAATTCCTCCCCTAAAAGAGTGAAAAATTGTAGCAAAGTTTGTACGGCAATACGTCTAACAAACAATCGAAATTTAAAATTTAATTATCAAAGTACTGTTAAAGACGAAACGTAATTATCCTTTATTATAAAACAAAGTTGGTTTAATATTAGAAACAGAAACTTTGGGTCTGCTTAAAAATTTAAACTCTGATAGATATATCTGAAAATGGTTAAGTTAAGTTTATAAGTGAGCATTAAGTTTTTTGGCTCTCACAAATGGTAAGCCTGAAAATCCGAAATACGTATTCACAAATAAATACATTATTGAGCGAATATCGAGTAGCGAGAAATTCGGCGAACTAAAAGAAAATGGTTTAATTATATAGTTGAAATTCAGATATTTTAATAATAAGTGCATAGATACACAATGATTATACTTGATTATGGAGGAACTGGGTTTCTTGGAATTGAACAAATTTTAATTTCGCGGTAGTTTTGTACATTGCAGTAGTGTAATAGTTTTGAGAAAAAAGGGTCATTCGGGAGTCGAGACAATGAAATGGGATTTCTACTAATATTCTAAATCTAGACCCTTTACTTCTGTTATTTTGACGTGTTTTGATAACTTTTTACTGTTTTAAGTCATAATTAAGACCGAATTTACTGAACTTGAGGATATTTTTTTATGTATAGATACTGATTGATTTATGGATTATTTGGTTCACGGTAGGTATACCTACCGTAGGTATACGCAATTAAACATACTCTTTTTAGATATTTATAAATATTTTTTTAAAATTAATTGATGATTACATACAACTATTTTATTCTAAGTAACAGAATATTAAATGTGTCTTTTTAAAGTCGACAAAATAGTGTTTTTAAGTCTGATTATGTTTTTCGTAAAACAACTTAAGAAAAATAAAAATGTTCATATACCACTACAAATAGCAAATCTAAAAGGAAAATATAATCTACACCTACGTTACGCAGACGAAGTCGCGGGGATCAGCTAGTTTAAAAATAAAATAAGATCCTGAAATACTGGGAACTACAATAAAGTGAATTTAAGTGTTAATAAAAACGCAACTCTATTCGACAATGTATTCTTTATTGAAAAAAGGCACGTATACCATTTAAGTCTTTACTTTGCTTTGTAAGAAACTAATAACTAAACACCAAATTTAAAAGATTTACAAAAAATTGCAAAAAAAATGCTACTGCAAGAAAATTTGTCTTCTAATTTTAAAATACTGAATATACAAGAAAATTTACCCATCGCAACTACGGGCACACAATCCGATACTTATGGATATATTAAAGATACAATCGGAAATAAAAATATATAAAAATAGAAATTCGTGAATAATTACGTCGTATAGAATACCATGAGGCGAATAAATAAGCCGATACTTAGAAAACTGTATATAGTTTAAGAGGAAATGAGGACTGAATATACCTTAATTTAAACTTAACAAATCAAAATATTATTGATTTGATGCTCATAAGTTATGAATATAGAATTTTTAATATGATTAAATCATAAATTTGACGTTAAATTAGCATGTTTTAAGACAATTATTACTAAAAAATAAAAATTAAATTAATAATTCAACATTATATACAATAATTTTAGTTGTTCGATCACCGAACCTCCATAATATTAGGTGTAAAATCATAGTATTTTTAAATTGCAATAACTTTTAAACGACGTAGTGAATCGCTTTAAAATTTTTACAGATACTTAAGCATTAAATAAGGAACATTATAATTAATTTTTAGTTGTTTGTCACCTTTTTGACATACCTCCATAATACCCTTAAAGAAAAATGTCATAACTCGAAAGTTAGTGGTAGCATTATATAGGCGTCAGTATAAGAAATTGTATGTTTATTACTGAAGCAATTATTGTGCCACTGAAAATTAGGATCAATAAATTTCTCATAAATAATTCCTTTATTCAAATAGTTTGTAAAGAAGAGCGAAAAGACCGCGCAGAAGATATAAAAGCCGATTTCTAAAATGAATCTACGAATTAGTATTAAAGATTGAAGAAATAATTAGCCAAACAACTACAAGTCCTAACATTCTGTCGTGCAAAAATTTCCGAGAAAACTAGGAAAATATTAATCCTGAGAAACGACTGAGTTGCACAGGAAAGTTATTATGCCTGAATGTTACAGAAATCGACAAAATGTTAAAATTTTACTGACTTGAAGTGTTTAAGCAGGCCATTCACGCTCCGACTTGCAGTACTGCTAGTCGAACTACTAGTTGGATTTTCTAGTTGGATCGCCTAAATGATCCGACTTACCAACTTCCAACAACACCATTCACGGTCCGACTTTAGATCCTACTTCGAAAGTTGGACCACTAGTTGAACTGCAAGTCGGAGCGTGAATGGCCTGCTTTAGTCAATTCAAAAAGTCACTAAAGATGACTATTGATAATTAATCTTTTAAAATTAACTATTGGCATCCCCCGTTAGGTCTTGACTGCAATGTTATTTAGCCGTAAAAGCATACCAAAATGTATGCTTTTTATAGGTCATGAAAGCTTACAAAACAATAGGCAAAGCAGCTTTACAGAAGTTCTGCCAGCATTTATGGTATTTAAGAGATGAATTGTTTGTCTCGTCCCTCCTTTACGATGTTGTAGAGTGTAGACCAAACTTAAAAATGATTAATAATTTAGCTAAAGAAAACCTTTCAGCTCACAGTAAACGCTACACCCCATCGAAAGAAGAATTTAATGGCTCACTCAACAGTTAGTCTGCCAAAAAATAATGCTAATTTTATTTTTTACTTAGATATACACTAAGGGTATGCTCATTCTTCATTGCAGAGAAAATATCGATGATTTTGTTTCAATCAAGTTATATATCTTGACAAAGCAAGTAAACATTGAAAAGAAAAACTATTGAATAATATACATTTATTTATAAAAACATAACCAATATAAGATAGTAAGATAAGTAAAAACTAAGATTTAATATTCCTATATGATTTTTATCTTAATTTTTATGTTAAAAGTTTGAGATCAAGTCGGCACGGGTTATCGTTATTCGATAGCGATAATACTTAATATTTTAGTTACTTGGGTCAAATAGAAAAAATAGAGGGTATGCACATTTAAATTCGAAAAAAAAAATTGCCCTTATAGCTTGGGACGCCCTAGTATATATCGATAGATCGTGCCGATCGTGGATAAGGCGTCAAATAGAAATATAAAAAAATTTAGTGTGGCGTACGAAGCGCCATCTACGTGAGTACAGTTTTTATGGTAACTAATAACTAGACATCGGATTATATGCACTATCAAAATGCGTAAATATGCATAATCATAAAATCATTTATTTTTAGAATTTACGTTTATTTTCACATGACGTTTATCTTAATATTCATAATTCTTCTGTATGTGTGTATAGAGCCTGAACTCCTAAATCGCCGGATCTATTTTGCGGAAATTTTCTGTGTATATTTGAGCGTAAACTTGGATGGTATATATTCACAATTGGACCATAAAGATGAAAATGATGAAAAGCTGAAAATAATCTTTCGTCGTCAACTTACGTTACCGGACAGATTTTGAAATTTGGTGGACTTTTGGGAGATCTTTTCAGAAGTGCCGTTGATAAATGCATTAATTTTCTTTATTCCTTCAGGATGGGGGTTTTTATATAAAACTGCATTTAATTTGCAACGAACCAATTGCGATAGTTTACTCGAAAGGGCGTTGTTAATCATTTTTTCGAATATTTCCATGGATTTGCACAGAGGAATATTTCTAGTTTCTCAATTGCATCGAGTATACTTAATGCTGAAATGTGTTGCATTAAGAGCAATATTTTTTTTTTTGAAGAATTCTCAAATGAAAGTTTGCATGAATTGTTTGCAATGGCGTCTGATCTTTTAAATTTTCCAACTACTTCTTTTACGGTTTCGAAATTTTCAGCATAAAACAATACGGCTTTCTATTAAGTTCTCCACCGTGTTAATATTGAAAAAATCTATTTATTGACTATCCCGAACTCGTCTTTGATCATTTCTGCAACTCAATGTAAACCGTGGGCTGGACAGGTGATGTAAAGCAATATTGGTAACAATACTTTCAAAGCTTGACGTAAGGAAGACATGTCGACGGCTTCATACAACACGCTTAACACGTATAACTACTGAAATAAGCACTGTTAAAGAAAAAGTACCAAAATATGCAATAACGCTATAGAAATAGAATTATATGCGTTTGCGTATGCAAATATGCAAATATGTAAATGCATATAATCCAATATCTACTAATAACTAAATGAAAAGGAATCAGGTGAAAAGACCCCAGATAATAGTTTTTAAAGATTTATTTCCAAAGAAATTAAAAGAACGAATAATGCGAACTGATGCGAACTCAATACAATTTTTAGACGTCCCGTTACAATATTTTGTACAAATATGCTGTGGAAGGGGTACGATCACTTGGAAAATTAAAGTTTAAGTTTAACATGGAGTTTACGGAGCACGTTCACTCTAGCCTTTTAACCTCTTTAGCTAGCAGACGATTTTATTACTTATCACGAAATTTATTTTAAACTACTGTACCTACTAAATTTTTTTTCAATAAGTACTATTTTAATTTGAATAATAATTACCCCACAACATTGTTAAAGTTTTAAATACGCTGAAATAGGAGAATAAATATATTTATTGCAGCGTTTTAGTGTTATATTGCGTAAACCAGTTGACCTAAGGAAGCTAGGGTACGGCGCTCAGGACGACACGTATGTACTTTAATTCCTGTATCTCCTAAACTATTGCAGATCCCATTATGAAACTTCTGGTGTATTATAAATGTACTTTAGGCTATATTTTGAAATAAAAAAATCAAAATGGTGGAAGTTACTAAAATTCTGATTTGAAAAGTTTACTTCCGGTTTTGTATATTAAAAAAAATAAAAATGTCCAGTTTTATTTTTTATTTAGAAAGAACAATTAATTTTCTATTTAAACTGCCATATTTAATATTTTAAGAAAAAATAATAATTCGAAAATTTGTTTGCAAAAATGACAATTCTTTCGAAGCGTATAACTTGGCAAATAGGTAATCATCATTCAAAAAAAATATTTTGTATCCACATTCATACTTACTAGAAGTAAAATTATGCCAAATATGAACAAATTTCAGAACATCAACTTTTGTCGCTGTCTGCTTCACGTGAAATGCCCCATAATCCAAAATTATTATGTCAGTGTAAACTTTTTTACAAAGCGTTTCTGTTTGTAAATAATTAAGGTGAATTTTACTGAAACGTTAAGGCAATAAAATATTAAAAGGGTTCAGTAATTACGTATTAAACAAAGGAAAAATCATTGGACACCGCTTCGCAAACCGAGCAGTAAAAATAAATTTTCCTAACTGAAAAATGTAAGATGAATTTTAAAATATTTATATTTAACTAAAAATAATGGCCTTCGAATATCGTCTGCGAAAATTAATCTCGTTTCTCAAACATTTCTCTCAAGTCTTTCAAATAAAGAAAATATTCTCTTTGGGAAATGAATAAATTTTCCTGTTTTATTCAGATATCATATTAAATTTTAACGAAAATTTGCAAAGGTTTGGGAAATATAATGAAAAATTGACAAATATTTTACATTTTGTATTTGGTAGGAAATCAAATCAATAAATCTATCAACGGTGATTTGAAGCTTTTATTTCAAAAGAATTGTAATTATTTAATAAAAGCTTTTCGGGTTGTGTGATTAATTTTTATCTTTTGTTCCATCTGATATTTTATGATTCATGGCAAATGTTATTTTTCATTTGAAAGTATAATGATGAAAAGTTATTTTAAATTTCATATTTTCCATAAACATAACATCTAATATATACTCTAAAAACTTTACTCTTTAATAAAAATGAGATTTCTGTTTAGAAATAACTCACCTGAATCTTTATTAAAGGTAAAAAAAAAATATATAAATTGAAAATAGAAGAATCGTTTTGGTTCAAACATAAACATAATGCTGAGGTAAACTTGTTATCATTTATCATAAAAACTTTTTCTTTTTTTTAACATTTGACGTATCTATGACGAATTATTCTCGTGGGAGCTTTTTTTGAAGTTTAAAATTATAACATTCATTAGTAATATGATTGGTGCCTCATGAGGCTTATTCTTCAGTTATCTTCATAGGTTACAGTTTTATATTTTTTAGGAATCATAATAATTTTCACTTCAATCATATTCATACAAATCAATGATATTTTCACTATTCGGTTGATAATTGGGGATAAACATTTGGTATAGGCTATTTCATAGGGATAAAAATAAATAATCATAGCTGCGAAAGTTGAAGGTTTTAATAGAAATTAGAATTAAATTTATCTAAAACAATTAAAGCGTTCATTAATTATCAAAAAAAAAAAGAAAAGAAAACTTAAGGATGTTATGGAGGTACAATCGGAAACAAAAGTTCACAAAAATAGAAATTTTTGAATAATTACGTCGCATAGAATACCATGAGGTGAATAAATAAGAAATACTTAGAAAACTGTATATAATTTAAGAGAAAATGGGAAATTTCACTAATAATTTTAAACCAAATAAGAAAAACCAAAAATTTAGAAAAATTTTATTATACTTTTGGAAATCAATATGCCTTGATTTCAACTTAATCAATCGAAATATTATTGATTTGATGCTCATAAGTTATGAATATAGAATTTTTTAATATGATTAAATCATGAAATATAACGTTAAATTAGCATGTTTTTAAGACAATTATAACCAAAAAATAAAATTTAAATTAATAATTCAACATTTTATAAAAAAATTAAAACGTGATAACGCTGTCGAATTTATAGATTGGCAACTTTAGTATGTCTCTCTAGCATTACGTGATTGAGCATGCGCGACTTACTCAACATTTAGAAAATAAATTATTTTACATATTTCATTCTTTTCCTCTTTGTATTGTGTACTCATGAGTGTGCCATAATAAACTATGCCTTTCATTTTTATCTCACCAAATGTTCTAACACAGCTTATATTATATGCAAGACAGTACGTCTCAGCTGACAATAGTGTTATCGCACATTCTTTTTAATTTATCAAGTAAAACTCACATTTTCGGTCCATTTATAATTTGTGTTTTAAAAACCGTATAGTGAATTTAAATAAACCAATGCAAAATTGGATTCCTATAATTTAAACTACAAATTTGGAAATTTGGGATGCTTGGTGGCTTTTATTTGCTAATAAAAATAAATTTAGTCTGTTCGATTACTGAATCTTCAAAAGATTACTTGTAAAATCATAGTATTATTAAATTGCAATCACTTTTTAATAACTTAGTAAATTGGTTTTAAATTTTCACTGGTGCTTTATCTGTAAACAAAAAACATTCTCCTAAATTTTTAATTGTCTTGTATGTCTTTGCCATACCTTCATTTCATCCTTAACTATTTGGACTTATAATACGGGATCAAAAACGGTATGCACCTATTAACAGAACATGTAAGTTTTAAGAATGTTAACGGCAATTCATGAGTTATGGATCTAAAATTCGAAAGGGAAACAAACGATTTTACAAAATTTGGAGGAACACAAAGTCACCGTGTGGAATCGATGTAGTTTGATTACTATAATTGGAAACTTCTTAAACATGTTTTATGTATTTTAATACAAAAATGTCTAACTATTTTCATGGCTTCTTTGTTTTTAAAATTACGGTCAGAAAAAGTGTAAAGCACGATACAATTTAAGATCAAAATCGTCATCAGATCGTGTAAAAGTATCATAATATGTATATCTACATCGTATATCCTTCCTACAACGTAAGAGAGAAAAGAGGACGGGAGGAAGAAAGCTCAGAATAAGAACTCTGCAGTGAACTTCTTACCTCTTGACCTCGGTGTCGATATGGTCGCTTGTTTATGTTTGTATTAGATGCGTAACTAAATTTTCACGGTTTATCAATAAAAAAGGCTCTAGCAATATGCACTGGTCGATTTGTGCATTTCTCAAAAGTCTTGAACCAAGCTTAGGCATATGGTAAACCTAACTCTCCCATTTTCATCATAAATAACGTTCACATTGCGCCATTTTGTGCTGCGCACTTCTCTTGGGGAACGAAACTACCGCGCAGTCGGAGGATTACTATATTTTATTTTAAATTGAGCTTTAATTTATACTAAGTTATAGACTCTGAATAAACAATACGAATGGTATAATTTCAAAAGTTATCACTATTAAATGCAAGCATTGTGGTAGCAGAAAAAAAAGAAATTGGGATTCAATTTAGTTCAAAGAGCAATTGTTCAAAAAAAATTGTGACACTTTGTCCTAGATATGTATTTCGGTTACCAAGCAACCTTCTGCAGTGGCCATCAAGTTTTATTTGATCTTAGTATCCAAAATACGTGTTTGCGGTAATGCGTTATAAGATCATTTTGTTTCTTTGTGCATTAGTTCATTATTTATGTCTCTAATTTACCAGCATTTACGGCAATATATATCATTAAATATAACTAATGTAACCACGGTATATTTTAACAAGTTTTAACAGTGAAAAATATTCCAAGTTAGATATTAATTCTTTTATTCTCATCGAAAAACTTTAAAATTACATCTTGATGTTCCATAGATTTAGTGATTTACCCTCTTTCATGGGTACCTGAACTTCATCTTTAGTTGTATTTAATCATGGATGACTCTTTTGAATATGAGTCGATTTATTGATCCAAAGATCCAAAATGGTTTCCCTTAACTTTTTTTCAATGGTTTTCAACAATCGTAAGACTTAAAAACAAAAGAATGTTTTTACAGTTACTAAAAAGCAGTGAAAAAGTCAGCTAATATGCAAAAATATACTATAGATATGTACTAAAATTAAATTGAAGTTTGAGATTAATTTGAAGTTTTAATAAAAGCTCGAAACTTTAATGTCTAAAGCTTCATTTGCCCGCAAATAATTTCCTTAATTACGTTCACATACGTAGCAATAATTTTGTGTAATCCTTTACTTTAATTACGTCTCTTTCTACACACTGGGTATATTAAGATTACTGTTAAAATTAAAACCATGTTTTTGATAACACGTACGGATTAATAAAACTTAATCCCCGTAAATAAAGTTATTAAATTTCATTCCTTTTTCATAAAATTAAATACCAAAAAAAAAAATAACTAGATTTTTCCGGAAAGAATTAAAGAAAAGAAGTTAAAATTCATTAATAATTTATTGTTGTTTCTTACGTATAACATTAAAACTTAAAATATTATAAAATAATGATTGAAATAAGAAATACTATTAGGGACATTTTTCTTACTGTTAGGGTAAATGTCACAGATATTATATACACAATACACATAAATTATAAATTCAATGAAAGTATATTTTCCCTGCCGTTTCGATGATAAAATAAACTTTGACTCAAGCATTATTTTACAGTAAAACAAATCAAGGTAAATTGAATATTGATTTATTTAAATAGATAATATATTAGTTTAATTAGATTTTTTTTTTTGATCCGCAAAGAGTCAAATTACCTACAATACAATCAATAACATTGTTTTAGCGCAACAAGAACATTATAAATACAGGGGTGAAAAAGCCAAACGGTTGCTTATCTCTGGAATAAATAAGGTCCTACATTTAAGTTTAGACTTGAAATCGTTTATAAAAAATCAGTCTTTCCTTCGTTTGTCAATTGAATGACGCAAATTGTATGAATGTTGAAAAATTCTTCGTTTTGTAAGTCGAAGTTGAGCTTTATGTCACTTTCACCCTTTTTGTCGATATTGTTTGATAACATGTTTCGATGGAGTTTATTTTCCCATGACTGTAGATATCCAAGGCACAAATTTTTGAATGTTCGTGTAGACTCCGGGAAGATGTTCTCGACCGCAACCAATTCCCCAGGATACGAGTCCGATTAAAGTACGTTTACCCTCGACTGACATGGTTAATGGGCCACCTGAATCTCCTTGGCATGAATCTCGACCACCCTTTAGTAAATTAAATGTTGGTATTAATTTAAATCCATAAACAAATTGTGACAGTGGTTGAATTGCCAAAAGGGAAATAAAACAGTAAAATTATAAAAAATTAATAAAAAGTGTACAACGTAAGAAATTATATTTCTATGCAAAGTCTGTTTTTTGAGGAGAGATAAGTTAACTGGTTTTATTTTATATTTAGACGTTTTAACAGAGTTTGCATCAGTATAACTACAATAATACTTGTAGCTACCCGTGAAATATATAACTGGTAAAAGACAAATATTAGACAACTAAAATCGAAATGACGGTTGAAACAAATGAAAACTATCATTTCGATTGCATTCAATTGCTAATTTTTGCCATGTGTCAGTTGTGTCAGAGGTTGGTGTGAACATTTCACCGGTAACTACAAGTATTTTATAGCCAAAACAACGCAAAATCTGTGAAGAACTCTAGTTATAAAATAAGAATGGTTTAAATTTTTAGAACAAACTAGACTTTTACAAAGAAGTATAACTTCTTACGTTTTTATTTATTAGCCAATTTTTCGTTTTTCTAAATTTATAAGCTATATTCATTTTGTGCTGTAAAGTTATATTGACATTTTTGCATTTACGTCTTTTATGTTTTCTTCCGTTCTCCATCGACTAGCTTATCTGTATCTTTGTTAAACTTAGATGATTTTTGATTCAAAGAATCATCCAAAATCTCAGTATACGTATTTTACAGAATTCAATTTTCTTTATTTAAAAGTTGTATTCTCAACGGAATATAAATGTTGTAATATATTGGAGTACGGTTTAAGAAGTAGAGATGTTGTTAAGATAGCCCTAAAAATTATGTCCCCCTTTTCTTTGTGATACAGAAACAAAAGGTTGAGCTTCTACTATAAATTTAACATAATTCCTTTATCCTCAAATCTTGCACCAACAGATTATACCGTTTTCTGTTCATTAAAATACTTTGTATAAAGAAAAATTTTCATTTTTGAAAAGGAAGTAGGTTGAGCTTTTCAATGATTGTTTTCAAGTAATGGAAGTCCATTGTAACCTTATTTAAAAAGAAAAGAATTGATAAGATGTCAATTGGAGGAAAAGAAAAATAGAATGCAAAACAAAGTACCTATATAATACTAGTGAGTATATAAACATAAGAATATAACTTTGAAATTTAATAAAAGCTAAGAAAAAAACGGTATATAAAAGCTTCCTATTATCAGTCCTATTATTGATAAATAATACTTTGATGGTATAATAATCGCTTTATAAGTTAATGAATATATATAAAATGATACAATTGATTCAAATCCCACAATATACGGATTTTTCGTTTCATTTCTTGTTATACTTCGTCATTTTTGGCAAAACCTCCCCAAAATGTGGGATTATTACTTCTTTATAGCCAGCACAAAGAAAGACGTCGTGAATGGTTTCGCGACGACCCGCTGCACGGAACCACCGTTGGCATCTTTCATTAGGAATCACTTCCACGTCCACTTCTTGCAATACGGATGGCACTGTTGATTGTCCATGACGAGTTCGACCCCAACCGGCCACCGTCGCCATTTTTCCAGCCAACTTCATCTATTCAAATGAAAAATATTTTAAAATATTTATAAGTTTTCTTATATTCTTCTATTTATTCTTCAGATAAACTCTAGTTAAAGTTAATCTTTCTCTTAAAAATTACAGTAATCCCCCGCTTTACGGACGCTCGCTTAAAGGAAATTCGGTACTACGCACATGGCTAATTAAGTATCAAAATTTCGGTATACGGATGAAATATTTGCAATCATGGACAATACTATAGAGGTACCGGAAAAGAATGAAGTTTTTTCAATGAAAGATTTGACTGCTCAATTTTTTTTTATTCATCAAATCATATATATAAATTGGCTATCTTGCCGTGCGTCCGTGCAGAATGGGCTATGCACATGCGCTCTGTTATCCCTACTTACGCATTCAAAACGTTGGTAGGAGTAAAACGGACTTTGATTATTAAATTTGAAATTTCGATTGTTTACTAAACGTTATCCCGTACAAACTTTGATACCGTTTTTCATTTTTTAAGGGAGGAATTTTCAAAAACCCTTTCTTATTATCTGCATCGTATAAGGAAAACACCGTCTATATTTCATCGACACAAATGTACACTTATATTTGAAAATACAATGTAAAACGAAAAAAAATAATGACCTTAATGTTAATTAACATGACTAAAAGGCTATTCAATTTCGCACATTTGGACGTTGTACATACAAAATTGTTGGAAACAGGTAGAAAACGTGGAAGGAAATAAGAATATTTTATTTATTTTCAATAACAATAATTGGTTTTCAAATTGTTCTAAATATCGAAGAAAAGTTAGTATGGAAGATTTGATATTTGAATTGACAGTGAAATATATGGCAAAAAATCGCTACCTTAATGCTTTTCAGTCGAATATATAATTACTCCAGATCACAACCATTGATTCATAAAAAAATTGATTTTATAAAGTTTGATTGTTGAAAATCGAACCAAAATTTAAAATCGCCTATTTGGTATAAGTACTATATTAAACTTTCATACTCATTTAGTGAGATGACGTTATTTAAAATGTTGTTATTAAAATGATATAAAAAAAAACACTTATATTTTATTTCTTAATATAATTTTAGATAAACTTTTTTTTTTATATTAACAACACTTTGATTATTAAATTTAAAATTTCGATTTTTGATAAACTCTACATTATCTCATATGAAACATTTTATTGAGATAGAACTTTTAGTTGCGAATGCAACGGGCAACTACTCGTAATTTATAAAATATAATTTTCCTCGTTAGATATAATATTTTCCCATCTTTTTAGTGACATTTTGATACCTTATTCTCCGGATATCGCTCCTTCGGATTACCATTCCTTCAGGTCGATGCAATACTATTTGGATAGAAAAAATTTCAAATCTTACGATGATGTCAAGAATGGAATAGACGAATATTTTTGTTCAAGGCGTACGATGTTTAGTGACAAAGGTGTCAAAATGTTACTAGAAAGGTTAGAAAAAGTTATATCCATATCCAACGAATATGGATATATCAAATATCCAACGGAAAAAAATATATTTTATATTCTTTGATAAATAAAAAAAAAATTGAGTTCAAATCTTTCATTGAAAAAACGACATTCTTTTCCGGTACCCCTAATACGTATATTTTTTTGTGTTTTGCTTACATTTTTGAGGAATCCCAAAAATAAAATAATAAAAAATTATTTTTAGTACTTAAATATAGTTTATACTTGGTTTTGTTCGTTTTGTTATACGGGGAATCCCAAAATAGTTATCAAACGTTCTTAGTATTTATATGATGTTATGTGGTATAGTACAGTGTTAATTTATTTACGCTCTTTATTTAGAGTGAATCTAGTAAAATTGGATTCTGTTACGGGTATTTTTTCTAGCTGAAACGCATTTATTGCTTTCCAATAGGACCTCATACCGATTTTGTTATATAGATTTTCGATTTACGGACAGTTTATGAGGAACGAATCCTATCCGTAAAGCGGGGGATTACTGTAATATGGCTCAAGAATAATAATCAGTCTATACGGTTTATATATCAGTAGATCCACTAACTTGAGTTTAACTTTAAGAATTGTTTTCCACTTATCCGTTTTTTGGATCCATTGGATAGTATTGTCAACTTTTATACACATAAGCTTATTTTATGCATAAAAATATGCATAACAATACTACCCAATTGAATCGGGAAAAACAAAAGCGTGGAAATGTAAATTAGTCTAAAAATAATCGACATTTATTCATAACAGTATCTAATTTACCTGCGGATTGGGTAGGCAGACTGGAATAATATGTTGTTTAAAACGAACAGTGCGATCAAGCCTGACCAAAGCTACATCATTTTTAAAATCCGTGGGAGAGTATTCCGGGTGAACTTCTTTCCGTTCAATCCCATACTCTTCGTGTGGGGCACGTTCCATTTCTGAATTACTCGAAGAGGATGACGAGGACGAGCCTTCGGCTCCATTATTCCGCACGTTCCACTCACCCAGTCGAACTTTCATCGCACTATTTGCTGTACTGCAAACCAAAAAGAAAGAAAAAAACGGTAACAAAGCGCAATATTTACAAAATAAATGAAATATTATAAATAATTTTACGTTGCGACACAATGTGCTGCTGTGACGACCCAGCGATCGTTCAGTAGGGCGCCTCCGCACGACAATTTGCGACTAAGAAATCCAGTTTTGATCAATGCCGCTTGCCAGGGATGCGAACCCCATCCTGTGCTATGGCCGCCCACAATCCGATTGCTCCTCGTGTACAATTCACCACAACCTGAAGCCAAAATTGGAACAGTAATAACACGACTTTTATGTGTGTGGTGTGATTTATTCGTATAAAAGTATGAAATATCAGCCACCAGCCAGCTAGTTGTGCTTCAATTTACCAAACGGCACTACAGATGAGGAGCAAATCAAAAATTATAACAAACTAATATTTCAACTAAAAAATTGAAAAGAAATAAAACAATACATAAGTGCTATTATATAGGAGCGATCTAGAGGGAACAACTATACAGTATAAGTATAAGAACAACAAAATTATTCTCTACGAAAAAAATTGTTAAAAAAATTTCTAGTAATGTTATGTGTGATGATAAAAAATTCAACCCGTAATTAGTTTTTAGTTTAAAATATTAATTTCTTTGAATTTATTAATATGTTAGTATTTAAAAGTTGAAGAGTACAAGCAGAACCTAAGAAATCCAAATAAAATTTAGAGAAAGATACAAATATTTGAAATTCTTAAGCCTTTAATGACTGTATAAGTGTATCGTATACTTTGTCAAAGAATATTTATTTATGACTTTTTATTTCCAACAAAAACTAGTAATCGAGAATGGTCTATTTAACTATATAGTGCTGACATATGGTCCCTGACCATAATAATTGACGCACTATAAGTTTTGGTTGTTTTCCAATTACAGCACAAAAGCGCATAATGCTCAGCATTGAATGTTCCAACGGCCGCAACGCATCGCACAATTGAGCATTTGAAATAGCTGTGCTCTCGGGTGCAATTCGCAAATGTAAACAACAAAATGACAGAAAAATTTACGGTTTATTTCAAAAACTAAGAATTAATTAAAATAGTTGACGATAACGCAATTTTATTATTTAAAACTCCATTAAAGGTTGTCAAAATATGTAAAACTCAATTTTTCTCCAACTAAATAAAGTTTCATGCAGTCTATCGTCGCACTTAGGAATTAATTTGTTCCAATTTAAGGCTCGCATTGACTCGCATAATGCGGCACTATGTCGCACTAAATACTGGTAATTGGAAAACAATCTTTGTATAAAGCTTAAAAAAGAGCTATTTTATTTTGAGTCCATATTTTTGATTTGGTTTAACTTTTCTGTACAAATTTTATTTATTACGCTTATTTCATATATCCAACTAACGTGACCAAAAATCATATTTACTAAAAATAATTTTTTACCATCAAATTAATCAAACATCTTCTTAGTTATGGCGAGTTGAGTTGTTTAATATTTAATTGAAAACCCGTTTTCTGATATTTAAGTTCCCATTCTGCGCAGTATACTCTCTATGTAGGATAATACCGTTTGCTGTGTTTGTGAATGATGATTCCATACGTGAAAAATTTTTCTAAGGACATATTTTCAATGGGTTTCAAATCAAGGCTATTATCCTAAAGTAGTGGAATAGGGATAATAAACAAGGTTTTACCCTTATCCAGAAAATATATTTCTTAAAAAACTTTTTACAATGTAAAAAGTAAACAATATTAAATTTAATTTAGTAGAATATGTACACTTTAAATAAAATCTTAAGTGCGTCTAAGAATATGGCCAGGTACTGTAATTAGAATAAAAGAAAAATTGTTACATTCCAATTATATAGTTTGTATTCTTCCATTATTTTTTAATATGTTTTGTATAGGCAACCACTTTTACTAGCCATAGAAATATTGCCTATAAAAATGTTTTATATATAATCTATTGTTTAGATACTGATATTCTTAAAACTGTAATCTATGCAGAAAAAAATATATTTTTTTTTACCTAAGAAACTATATTTATTGCAATCAATAATTTACTAATAAAGTTTTTTTATTATTATTTAAAAATCAACCCTGATCTTATCCCCAAAAAAATTATATTGATTTCATGTCAAATGTGCTCTAAAATTATATACAAGAAAAGTTTTTCTTTCAACCATCTTTACGTTTAAATCTTTAGGATGATTGTAATTTATGAACTTAAAAAATAATATTTTGTTTTTTGCCTGGCTGGTCTCATCTGCTATATGTACGCAACAAGTCAATATCAGATAAGATATTATTTAAAGGATGAATAAAAAAATGTTTAAAAAAATATAAAGATACAAAACTAAAAAGAGAATATAATTTTACGTTGTTCAAAGTAAAATAGGCAATAGCCCAGTTTAAACTTACTTTAATTAATGAACTGTAATTAACTATCTAAATTTTACTGTAAAATAAAAAAATCTATAGTAATATTATAAAGGAAATAAGAAGAATAAGTATAAAATGACTAAAGAACTAGAGTAGAGAGTAATTCGAGTGTATGAAATCAAAGTTGTATGAAATAAATTAAAAATTATTAAGGTGAACAATACTTCTTATTGTGAAAGTCCTGCTAAGACTCAGTCCACTCAAGATGGTTCTACGATCTCTGTGCTGGTTAACTAATGAAAATTTACCTAAAGGAAGTTAGAACAACTTAATTTTCCTCAACTACATCTGAAAAAGAGTATAATATGTCATGCCTCCAATTATTTTGATACGAGCAATACATTTTTGTAATTAAAGGTTTTGGTTTTTATCCTAATTGGGATCTAATGAGATTTAACCTAATTGAAATCTATTTCATATTTAACAAATGTAAATATAATATTACTTCAATCGGTCAGATTAAATATCATCATGTTTCGGAATTATACACTAAGCTTGAGGCAGCGATTCCCAATCTTTTTTATTTCGCGGTCCATACTTAATGGTTTAATACTTTTTCTTGGTATTTTTTCCAGTCGAAATATGAGCAATACATAATACTAGTCATACATAATTATTAGAAGAACAGAACTTCCGTTTACATTTTATGGTGCTCTGACTTTTGTGAACCGTTACTTAAAGGAGTGATTGAGTGAGTAAAGGATGAAAATAATAGAACTCTGTATGTCTATCAAATCGCATGCGCTTTCCAAAAATGTACTAATAAATAATAAAAATGACTTGAAATTACAAAAGTTTAGCGTTACTGGAAAAATGATTCCAATGAAAAATTAACTTCTCTCCGAAACAGGTTCTTACAAAAAAGTTAACTTTTCCAATTAGGTATCGAAACCATCAAGATGGTCAACCAAAATGTCAACAGACGATATGACAAACGGTCATTCGATGTGATTTTCGGAAGTAAAAAAACGGTAAGAAAGATAACAACAAATTTTTTAAAAACCTTTTTTTCATGCTTAATGACACAATAATTTTCCGTTAAAATCATGTTTCTATCAGACGTAAGGCTTACGATTTTATATTTTTTTTTCTATTGGACCGCAAAATTGGAATAAAGGAGAGTTTGAAAGAGCTAAAAATTCTTCGGCACAAAAGTTTACCACTTAGAACAAAGTTCTAAATAGCTTCCTAAAACGTCGATTCATCCTAACTGACACCCTCAACTTTCAATCCTTCCGGAGGGCGAATGCCATCGATAGACGTATGGTATCTGAAAGCTTTTTTTGGTTCTTGAAACATCAATGTTCACTTATCAATCAATCGTAATGTTAGACAAATACATAACAATATGTATAATGACTTATTGTGCTTAAGGTTCTTTAAAAGTGCGGTGGGGAAGTATGAGAATAAGGGTGATTTTTTTATGCGTATTAGTAGGCGTTGTAAATATTTCTATCAGGTTTTTGTGCACTCGGAATGAATTTGGATACGATTTTTAAGTAGAAATATTTTGCTTAGAAATCCCAAATGTTTATGATTTTGGTACTGATCTACGCGAAATATTTTAAATAATACGTCGCAATTTTTTTTCAAAAAAAGTTCATTTCTACGAAAAGAACTATCACGAGTTGATTACAATCACATATAAGTTTCTCCAATTTCACTGTAGTAAGCATTTAAAAATTACGCAAATTTACGATTTTTTAACGCCGTTAATAAGCCCCAAACCGAGTTGATATTTGAGATATGGCTCAAATAGTTGACTACCTACAGTATTAATTTTAATTTCTCCTCGTTACTTGTGGTTTTCTTCCAAACAAACTTAATGTTTGTCTTCAAAAACTTAAATTAATATTCGCAGTATTTTTCCGATTTTTCTTATTCGAAGAAAAATTTAAAAAGCAGTTAAGAAAGACTGTTCTAAAAGTTTTATTTGTACAGTACTCTAGCCCAGTGTTTCTCAAACTCGGGGGCGTCCCTCCAAGGGGATTCTGGACTTCCTGCTAGGGAGCCGCGAAATATTTCTATAATAGCAAATGGTACCCTAATAAAGTACTGTTGGTTACTAAAGTCTAAAATTTTTAAAGAGAGGACCCTTAGATTTTCTTTCTGATGTAGGGGACCGTGGTATGAAAATGTTTGAGAAGTACTGCTCTAGCTAAATGAACTTACAAACTGAGCACTTAATCGTTAAATATTATGTTATAGTTGTTATAAACTCTTATCATCAAAGAACTTTTTTCACCAAATTTTAACAAAATAATTTATTGTTAAGGCAATCTTGAAACAGAAGAACCATAATTTTTGTTTTAATTGTAGCTTCATTTTAGCAAAGATAAATTCTTTTGAATATTTTGATATTTGATAGCTCAGTCAGAAATATATGAAAAATAGACTTCATTTTGTCAGTATTCATATTTTTAAGTAAAATTGAAGTCATATTTTGTATATATCTAAGACAATTTTTAAAGATTATTATTTCTCATAAAAGTAACATTTGTTATCATTATACGTAAGAATATAACGTTGAAAGTTTAAAATTCTTTGGAAAAATAATATAAATTATTTTCGTGATGGTTTTTGTTGGTGTAACTAGTAAGTGAACGTAAAAAATAGGTGTTATTAAAGTTTATTCGAAACACTTTTTCACTTTTTCTCCCAGTGCTTAATTCATGTGAAGTGTAACTGTTGTAGGTGCAATAAATTATGAAATGAAACAGAAGAGACTTAAAAGAAAAACAACGGGATAAGCGACAAATTTTAAAATTAAAGAAAAAAAGTAATGTGTGAAGCGTAAATTACGTATATGCCATGAAAAATTTGTTAAGAACCTTTTTTATTACTGTAATTATAATCGAAATCGTTGTTGTTAGTGTTGGAAGGGTCGAAAGACGATGTGGGCCTGGAATGGACCGTTGGTCGAAAATTGTGATCATTGTTATGATGATGATGGTTATGATGATTGTTATTGTTATTATTATGGTCGTTATAGACGGGCTTAAAACGATCCGGATCATAATTGAGTGGATTATTCGCCGGATTTTGATCGTAAATGTTTGGTTTATGTATCGGCTTGTGATTTGCTGGATTTTGATCGAAAAAATTCGGTTTGGTACTGTGGAATGGAGGATGGTGCGGATTATAGGAATGTTCCGGATCGTTATAGACAGGTTTGTGGGGATATAATGGTGGATCGTTATGTTGCGGCGGTGATGTATGTTGATGATGATGGTTAAAGTAAGGAGGCTTTTGAAATGGATTATAACTGCCAGAAGAACTGCCGCCACTGCTTCCCGAATCGTCGGGAATGTAATTCGAATCTGGACGAATATCCGGTGGAAAATATCCGACCAAATGAATAGTATCGCCTAAGGAAAAAGTAAAAAACCATATCATTACACATTTTCAACTATTTACACATGAATTATTACAGTATTAGTCTATGAAATATAATATAAATACAGTATTAACAAATATACAGTATGGTCGATACCATATTACTTACCCGAAGGATATACATTTTTTTAATTCAAGGACAAACAATTAAATTAAAAAAGCAGTTGAGTAGTCACTATTCTATTGAATTTATATAGTAATTGAGAAATTAAAGTAATGAAACGTAAGTAATTGAACTTTAATTTAGTTAACTTACGTCAATAACAACAGTTAACAAAAGTAATTTCTCGATACATCAATCATTATGTCAAAACTTCCTCATTTAAGTAATGCAATAAAAGAAAAAATATTCAATGGTAATGGGAAAAAGCTATTAAGTAAATACATTGTAGTATCGATTCGAGTATACAAAGTAATTCAAGTGCAACAATAGCACAATGTACGAAAGTTATAATCAATCAAATCAACACTTATTTAGTTCAATGAATTTTATTTTCTATACTAACGAAAAAAAGAATGATTATTGTAGCTCATCCTTCGAAAAATAGTTTGCGTGTTTCATATGTTTTTTTTTTCGATTCGTTTCAGCACACGTATTCTTAATTGAACGTTTACGATTTATTGTCGCATGAACATTTAATGATAAAAATTTGCTTTCAAAAGAATAATCATAGTGCTTATCGTATTTCATAATCAAAGTTGAATTTTTATTTTCAATTTCTATAGAATGAAGATTCTATGATGATATGTAAAAGATAATTTTATTCTTTATTTGCTTATTCAAATTATTTCTTGCAACTCTAATGAAATTGTTCAATGTATTTTCCACTGAGAAGTCAAGCTTTGAGCTTTCAAGCCTTGAAAATCCATAATTTAAACAACATAAAATATATTTGTGCATTGAGATACAAAACAGCGTTTAATTTTAATTAAACCATTTCCATTTAAAATTTTCAATTGAAGAAATTAGAGTGGTTCATATAAAGGATAAATACAAGTCTAATGACGTCAATTTAATGACGCGTAGTAATTGAAATTAATAATTTTCATGTTTTTATCCTTCCTAAATAACAATTTACAATTTTAAAGTATACCCAGGAGTATGCAAAAGGTAGCTTGGGGTCACTGTTTTTTTATTGTTATATTCGTTTTTATTTATTTTTAATTGTATTTTTTATTAATTAACTAAATATTTCTCTTTGGATACATTGTAGGTGTATGCTAAAGAAAAAAGGTTGGGAACCATTACTCTAAAGTCAAAGCCATGTATTGCTTTCTGCAGTAGATATTAGGGTGTCCGTTATTTCCCAAATTGATTTTTTATAGCGATCGCCCCCTGATTTTTTAGTTTAAGATGTAAAAAAAATTATCCAATACAATTAAGCTCTTAATTTCTTAATTAAACCTTTCCGGAATCATGTTACTTTTAGCATTTAAATAACATGGGATTATTTGACTTTTTACTTTTATTTTTTTTTTCTCAAAAAAAATGGATCAAAAGATTTAAAATTATATTATTCTGACGTAAAATTTAACGCTCTACAAAAAAGGTCTGTAATGAATTTTCGATTAAATCACTCCATTAAAAGTTATTCAACATTTAACCTGTGCCTAATATAAATCTTGCAATATTTTCAGCTTTTTGCTCATTTTTACTTTTTTTAACTATAAAATCATTGGAAGAGAAGGTAAAAATTATTATCATTAGAGCGCCAGTGATTATTTGTGTTAATTTTATGGCTTGAATTGAAAATTAAACAAAAAAAAATCATATTTTGACAATTAAAACAGGTCACATAAGATCCGAATTCGCTATAGTCGTGAAATTTAATTTAACCAGGACAAATTTTCGAACTTTAATCAATATTTTGTACCTAAGAAGTGAATTTCATACTAATTAATGAACTATCGACAAAAGTTCAATTAAAATTCGATTTTTTACCATTTCACCTGACGCCATCTATGAGAAATTTTTTAGAACTTGTAGCCAACAAATTAAATGTTGAATAAATTACAAAATACAAATTCATTCAAGCTAAACGTTGAATAACTTTCAATGGAGTGATTTAATCGAAAATTTATAAGAAACCTTTTTTGTAGAGCGTTAAATTTTACGTCAGAATAATTTAATCATAAATCTTTTCATTTATTTGTTTCTGAGAAAAAAAAATTCAAAGTAAAAAGTCAAATAATCCCATGTTATTTAAATGGTAAAAGTAACATGATTCCGACACGGTTTAATCAAGAAGTTAAAAGCTTAATTGTATTGGATAATTTTTTTTTATCCTAAACTAAAAATTCAGGGGGCAATTGCTGTAAAAAAGTCAATTTGGGAAATAACGGACACCCTAGTAGATATACACTTATTTAAGAAAATAGACAATAGGTTCTGTTCGAGGATACAGCTAGCAGAATTTGGAGCCGTAAAACTAATTTACTCATATAAAGATTTATATTAGGGGTACCTTAAAGTAATGTCGTTTTTGAAACTTTAATCATTCAATGCCATTTATCTGCTTAAAAAGCAACTGACTTAAAAAGTTAAGAAACACTGGATTAGAGTGACTTGTTAACTCATAAAAAATCCGAAAAAAAATATCCTAAATATTATATAAAAATGTTTCGACAAATGTCCGATGGAATAAAAAAATCAATAGTTTATGCTCTTCGAGTTTCACAAGGTAGTAATGCAAAGTTGTTACCAAAATCGTTTATAATATTTATCCAAGTACATTTGATAGTTCATTAATGCCAAATGATTTTTTTAAGTTCAAATTAGATAAACATTGAAAATTAGATAACTTTGGGTTCTTCTACTCGCATCAAATCAAAATTATAAAAACTTCAAACAATAAGACAATAAAGGAGGAAGTGTTATCAAAAAGTGGTACCAAATTCATACTAGATAGTCGAAGACCTATTAAATATTCATAATCAACCTTGGTCGACCTACCAAGTATCTAGAAGTGTCCAAGAATTATCAATAGAAGACTTTATACAACTCTATTACTCTATTACATAAGACTCCTTTACAAAAAAAAAATCTTGGAAAAAATTGGTAAATTACAGAGAGGGTGATATTTATTTCCACCTCTTTCCAAAGTTGTTGGCTTAGATTCCTATTTAATTTAATCGCTACAACATTGACTAAATGGCAAAAAAATTAAAAACTAAAATGTTGAGATTGAAATTTAGAAATATTTTCTTGAGTAATCAATTGTTTTTTACTAATTTTCTATTAAAAATTTGCACCCAGTTGTTAAAAGGTTAATAATATTAAGGCAAATTTAATATTGATTTAGAAACAAGATTTATTTCAAAATTTTGTGGTTTAATTTTATAATTAAAAAACGACATTACTTACCGGTTCCCCTAATATTTTTTTGGTTTTTACAAAGTTAACATAGACATTATAGTAAATTTTTGTATAATTTTATTGTTATTTATTGTCGCGTTATAGCTACCAAAGTTTTCAGCGATTCTGGAGTTGATAAAATCTATAAATCCAAAATTATGAAAACCCAGCACCTAATAGTTTTGGATTTTGTTACAATTACCTACTTATGTGTAGGGAAAATATTCAAATTTAAAATCAAATACAAAGTTTATTTTTAAGTTCATTTCGTGAAAATTGGATAATTTTAGTTGATTAACGATTGTAACATGAATCTTGTCATAAACTTATAAGGAGTAATATTACATTTGTTAGTATTATTTATAAGTATATTATTTATAACTTATAAGTAGTAATATTACATTTGTTATTTTTAGTTTTTAAGACATATGAGGCGTTAATATGAATATTAAATTTTCCAAAATTTACTTCACAACTGGACATCCATATCAATTGCTAATCGTGTTCTGTGAAACCCTGAGGTTCTATAAAAAGGTTTTGGGATTTCACGAGACAAGTTACCGTAAGATTTTACAATATTCATAAGATAAACAACAATATTTTTATAAAAATGAATCAAAATATTACAGTACATTTCTAATTTATTTGTCAAATTCAATCAAATTTTCATGACAAGGGTATTATTATTTATCTGATGTTTCTGTTGTTTAAAACAGCTTTATGTATGGCAAGGGTTTCATTATCTGTAAAAACTTTTGTAAGAATTCCACAAGCAAATTTTTTTGATAAATTCAGCAATACAGAATTGCATTCGCCTGTTACATGACCACACTCGTAATAGACGTAGTTCTATAACAAATTTTAATGACGATCCTTGCATATTTTTCCTTGTAAAATACAACAAATACAGAATGGGGAGGAGGTTTGATGGAAAATTTGATTAAGGTAGTTTATGAAATTCAAATTGGTTCTTTGTTCAACATATATTCAAGTTTTGAATAAAAAAGTTCTTGTTGATAATTTTCGGGATCTAAGATATTAAACTCATTTTATATATTTTATTGTATGAGAGGTTTTTTTTTGGTCATTAATAATTCTTTATTTCCAAAGCTATTTAAAAATATAAAACAATCTTATCGGTGAAAAACAAACTGTTTCTCTAATTTTGTCTTATGAAAAAAGGATACATTTATTACCAAAGCTACATATTATATTTTCTATACATATAATATTAAAAAATCTATTATTTTAATATACATACTAACAAAAGATCAGTTATTGGTATTTTAAATCGCTGAAGTGGTTTTATACTACAATGGTATATTTAAATAGTAAAAACATGAAATTCAGTAATAATTATGTAGCGTCTAAGCCAATACATAGTAAATTAAATATAAGCTACTTTGCTAGAAAATAATATTATCTTTTTACATCTAATTGAAACCACGGATTATAGATACAAAGAGTTCGAACGGTATAGGCTTTTTCACAATATCCATATACATAATGATGGATCCAGATCAAAGTTCTCTTTTCTGACACTAGCAGCACAAATATTCAGAACATACGTTTGGTTTTAAAAATGTATTCCAATCTGTCAATGCATGATGGGAAATGTGTCAAGATGTGGCGTCGCCACTAGTATGTTTACAGTACTATCTGAAACCGAAATTATTTACGTTATGTACTTCATGTAAGGCAACTAAGGTAACATAAGTTAGTACTCTAGACACACTTGTAGCGGCGCCACATCTTGATTCATTTCCCATCATGCATTGACAGATTGGAATACATTTTTAAAACCAAACGTATGTTCTGAATATTTGTGCTGAATATATTGCCAAATAGGAATACCTTCTCATTTAATATTAGATACGTACAGATAACGTACAGACACCATTATTATTTTTCCACAAAAAATACGTCTGGTGCCTACTGGTCTTAATATAATTTTTCATTACTATTGAAATATTGTTGACTTTGCAGACTATCTCTGAAACTTCCCGATATTATTGTGTTTTTTTCAATTTTCTTTTTCACAAATTTCGTTAACAACAAAACTTCCTACGTAATAATTTATACGGGTGCTTTTTTAAAGTAGCGTACTCTATCGGTTCTAGACCTCAAATTGATACCATTCTTTCAACATTAAGTTTGGACTCCTTGCATCTATACTTCGAGCTGACAACTTAAAATCTAAATTACAAATTTTACTTCCTTCACTTTCTTGTCACTAAAGGTATCTATCTATAAGGGTACCTATACTCAATATAATTGACAATTCAAACAAAACAAATGAAGAAAATAAAGCCTATATTGGCCTATATTAGCCGCCCACCATAAACTGTGACAAAATTTAAATTAAATTATACTTATCGAATACTTATCGTTGTAACAAAATTTCATTCGTGTAATTCACGTTAATTGTTTGATTCAAATATGTATGTTACAGTGATTTTGTATTACCAGTAAGAATGTATTCTCACTGGTGAAAATATATTAGTAGATATGAAATATATGAATATATTAGGTAAACCTTAGCGAATTAAAAAATAATAGAAGTGTATGTACGTATACAGGAACAGTACGTGTTCATAAGGAAAGTGTATTGGCCTCTCCCTCCCCTCACCCTACGAATTATTTTTTATTCGCTAAGGTCTACCTAATAGATAATATATCTACCAAATATATTTTCACCAATGAGAATATACCTATTCTGGCTAATATTACAAATTCACTGTAAAATATATAATATCCGAAACTTAAGCCGCTCTTATTCAGTCAATTATATTTTAAGACAAAAATCCAAAGTTCACGAATAAAATTCAATATTTAACTTGTAGCTATAATTTACTTAAGTAACTACAGAAATTGATTTAAATTTTGGAACAAGTGTACTTTAGCACACCCACAATCTGGCAACGTTGCATTTTCGACTTGGTTTTTAATTTAATTCGGGATATTTTTGTTAATTAAATTCTAATATGGTATAATTCTCTCTTTTGTGGCTAAAGTTTC
The DNA here is from genome assembly GCA_958496175.1 of Sisyra terminalis. Taxonomy (NCBI): domain Eukaryota; kingdom Metazoa; phylum Arthropoda; class Insecta; order Neuroptera; family Sisyridae; genus Sisyra; species Sisyra terminalis. The sequence goes on along the minus strand of OY292277.1, from coordinate 32,871,184 downwards.
ATTATGGACCGATTTAATCGCGAATTAAATTAAAAACAAAGTTAGAAATTCAACGTTGCCAGATTGTGGGTGTGCTAAAGTACACTTGAGCCTAATTTTTTTTAATTATTATGAAAAATTTATAGTAAAATATCTGGTATCTCTCTCTTTCTTTCACCTTTCTTTCTCTCTTTCTTTATAGGTAATGCACAAGTTGAATACATTCGACTGAGATTATTTCCTACATTTTTTTATGTATTAAAAATACAGTAACACCTTCTGGAAGATAATCAAAGATGATTAAGTGACGAAAAAAGTAATTTCACAAAAATATTTTTTTTTCATTCCAAGCCTATTGTTCAAACAATATTCTTTATTATTTCAAATTAAAAAGACAATTCTTCAATATTTAACTTTATAATAATCAAATTTACTATATTGAGCAATAATTTTTGAATCTAATTGTTGAACTAGCAACAAAGTTTGGTTTAATTATCTTTTAATAAGCTCTCATTTTCAATCCAACTCAAATTGCACAAAATCTGCATAATGCATGCGTATCTAATACACGACATTGCAATTTCATATTGTTACACTTTTTCTGAATTTTTAAAAGAGAATAGTCATTTTCTCAATGCAAATCCAATTGAGGTCAATCGTTGAAAAAAAGCCACACACAATATCACATGTTTGATTTTATTTGATTACAATATAAAGTGAAAATATTAAACACGAAGATATTATAAAAGTTTGAATAAATCGACTTAGAAGATTGGACGTAGGTATAGCAATGGAACTGAACCGGGACAGTAATAATAACAATGTAATCATTGAGAACGAACAGAGTAGAGGAAAATATTAGCATCTTCCAATGCAGTCTCACATTTCAAATGAAATGAAATTTTTTGCTATAGAAATGGAAATTAAGGTCGAAGATTTTCTTATTATTTTCCTCGAACAGATTGACTCCGTGTTTCATTATCCACGAACCACTGACCTAAGAAATTGTAGGTATGATATTCTGTAGAATCTTGATTTTTTTTTTAACAATTGACAAAAAAATCCCCACTATATGGCTATCGCTGGAGTTGCAATTTTTAGGTAAATTATTCATATATGAGTGATTTATACTATGTACATAAGTACAAGCAAATCTAGTCTTTTCTTTTAGAGTCTAAACATTGCTTTACGCTTTCTATAACACGACTTATTTGAAAATTTCGATATAGTAGGAAAAGTTTTAAACAAGGTACGATTTTCTCCGACCATTGTGTCAGAGACCGCCTGGCGTAATCGTAAAACGAAACGTTAGCGAAAGTCTATCTTTTACCAATATACCATCATATGGCATGAGCATAACGATTTATTCTCAAATTAATTAACGCGAAAATCATCACCGCTCAATCGTTTTCTTTCATTATTTTCGTTGTTGTTTTTTCAAGGCACAATTGCTTTTCCGGATCGAAAACCACTCGTTCATGATACCTGTCCTTCTATGGTGTAGTTTGGGTCCTATTGTTATTATGATTTTCTTCTATTGTCTTGCCATTCTGGTATTATTCGGTATTAATTAAATTAGATGCCTAAGTTTCTATTTTTAATAGCTTTTTCAGTTGGGTTATTAGTGTTGACTTACTGGCGTTGGGGAGTAGAGCTGACTCAGGTCGATGATGGGATGAACTTGATGACGTATCCCGATCAACGCAGCATGCCCAAATCATCCCTCCGGAACATAAATCTAAAGGACGCCCTCCGTTCAGCACACAACTAATGCTCAACCCACACTCAAATCGTTCACCTCGATGTCGACATGTTTGGGGTATCACTAAAAAGAAAAAAAAAACATTAGATCTTTAAATATAATTGATGATACATTAAAAAAAGGGCTCATGTCCCTTTTAGAACCGTCAAATCTGGCAATGTTGCATTTTCTGTTTTGTTTTTAATTTAATTTGTCAATAAATCGGTCCATAATGAAATTTTAGTCACAAAACAGAAAAATTATACCATTTTATAATTAAACTAAGAAAAAATTGCGAATTGAATTAAAAACAATGTAGAAAATGCAACGTTGCCAGATTAGATTTACGGTTCTTAAAGGGACATGAGTCAAAAATATTGTTGAAAACCCACATTTGTACCAAAATAAAGGTCAGTTATATTTTGTTTTCATTGCTGAAATTTCCAAATTAATAATTTAACAAATGATATTATCTAAACAAGTATTTCTCAAACTGTTTTTCTTGTGAAACCCTTACAGTGAAAGTTTTTACAGATCATGAAAGTCTTGCCCTATCTACAGCAGTTATAAAATAGATTTGTAGTAATAGATATTTTAAACAATGTGACAAATTTATTGGAAAGGTACAAGTTTATACAAATAATGGCTCAAGTGTAATTTAGCATACCCACAATTTGGCAACGTTGCATTTTCGACTTTGTTTTTAATTTAATTCGCGATTAAATCGGTCCAAAATAAAAATTTAGCCTCAAAAGAGAGAATAATACCATATTAGAATTGAATTAACAAAAATATCGTGAATTAAATTAAAAACAAAGTCGAAAATGTAACGTTGCCAGATTATGGGTGTGCTAAAGTACACTTGAGCCCAAATAGTGCTATATATTAATAGTTGATGACCCTATCCCGATTAGCTAACTAAATTTTATTTTCCGATTTTTTTTTACTAATCGATAATTGAGGTTTGAGAAAGAACCCGTTTTGTTTGTGACAAAATAGTTTTGAAGTAATTAATTAATTACGAAAAAATAATTCTTTAGTCATTTGTATAGAAAGATATTAGAAAAATAGGGTTTTAAGTGACATATAAAAACAAAACTGCATGAAAATTTAGAAAAATATTGTTTAAAAATAAAACAATAAGCCTACTGGTGGCCGAGTGGTCAAGGTGGCCATCCCAAAACGGTTAGGTGTTGGGTTCGAATCTTTTTTCAAGCAAATTTTCGATATTTCGTGCTATTCCGATTTTTATTCAGCCTAAAGTCGCTCAAAGACCTTAGTAGTTATAAATCGACGGTTAATAACAATTAAATAAAATAAATAAGGCAATAAGAAAAATTAGCACAGTCTCCCTCTCCCCCCAACCGAAAAGTTAGAGAAAAATAGGCATTTAAGAATTTTTTTCCGATGATTATATTTTCACAAAATTTTCCCAAATAACAAAAATCGAGACAACATTGAGCATGCTTTTAGCACATAAATTTTCATCGTTTGTGAACATCAACTTTTCCTACAGTAAATTATTGAATTTAAGATAAGTTAATTATTTATACTTAAATTATTTATTATTTAAAATAACTTAATATATTTATAATATAACTTTTATATAACTTTCATTGCTAAAAAAAGTTATTATCATATTAAAACTAAATCTCTAACAATATATCCATGATTACTTGTAAGTGGAGTCAACAGAAAAGTTGTCAAAAGTCTAAGTTATGATGAAGCTTTTCACAATTTTTGAATTTATTATTGCATTCGTATTCGTACTTATTATTAAAGTAGAAAAATAAATGAAAAAGTAAAAAAATAATAATTTATTGTTAAATATTGAAATTAGTAACCCAAAATATTGTCTTTCAATTTCTAGGTTTTAACAGTTTAATTTAATATATTAGTCAAGTCTCCTTAGTAAATTAAATTTAGGATTTGAGCATCTTTAATCCGCTCCTGAGTACATAGTATATCATCATATTATGATTATATTTGTAGTTCTCTATAAATTTTTTTTGACAAACTCAGACTTGTATATCCAAGTAAATCCATGATGAAGGTACAATTTTTCATAGATAAATAAACACTTTAAAAATAAAAACGAATAATTTGAAAACCTAAGGATTTTTCTTTTAAATTTTTGCAAAAAATTAAAAATCGTTTTATAGGTAATTTTCAGGTTTACAATTTCAAAGGGATTTCTACTACAAATTTTGGATTCTATATTTATTTTTAAAAAGACCGAAATCATAAATGCATTTATAGAGTTAACTCTAATTTTCTAAGAGAAATTCCATCATCAATCATTTTTAAGGCCACAAAACAAATGTTTTCAAATATGCAGAACTATTTTTAAACGAAATAAGAGCAATTGAAATTTTAATAATGATTTCCATACTTCACAGCAGTTCACATATTATTGACATATAATGCCACGCAGACGAAATCTCGAGTATCAGCAGACTCGTTATAACTTTTGAAAACATTTCCGCAAATCAAATTAAGTTTTTCTTTCTTTCGGTTTCAAGAAAGAAAGTATATATGCTAAGTGACCCAATTATTGCACGCTCAGTAACGTGAAACTTATTTTTTCATTAAAAAAACATGTGAAATTCGCACATAATAAATCAGTAATTATTGCATTTTTATTTTATGACCTATAGCAATGTTTTTCATGAAATGATAGCGAAAGAAAATGAATTTTGGCCAAAAAAAGACAATCAAAAGGTTTTTGATTACGATGGCCTGATAGAAACTACAGAGATTTAATATAGAGGACTCATGTTTAACATTAAGTATTTGAAACAGTAAGTGAAATAGTAAGTGATTCGGAGATCCTATCGATCCTATCGATCCTATTTCTCTCTACCTGTTATTTCACTTCAACAAACTCGAATGAAAATGGTTGTCGTCAGAGGGCAGCAGTAACGAGTTGTGATTTCCATGCTATGCGCATGAGCAATATACGGAAAAAAGTTAGGATCTCCGAAATTTGGTATGATTCGATAAGCTGTGCAGCAATCATTGGTTTTATACAACATGAGCATTCTATACTACATCTCTATGATAGAAACTGGTAGATGCTGAGTTAGCATCTCAAAGTAAATTTTTAATATTTCTCGATTTGCCCATTTTTAGGAAATCTACAGTCGCTAAAGACTTGAAAAGGTATACACGACGATTGATAGCCAATAAGAAATTCATAAATTTGCTAGTTTTCGGTGCAATCTTAAAAAGAGTTAACTCCTGTACCCGAGAATTACCAGTTTAACTAATTATACATCTTCACCAGTCGTAAGGAGGAAATTATTAATCATTAAAAAGATTTTTATCATTCACGGAAAGATACTTATTGAGTGTAGTATAGCAAAAATTCAATTTTATATTGAGAGAGAAATACTGAATAGGTGCACTTTCTATCTTCTCTCTTTCGCCATTATTTCAATTTGTAATTTGTAAATAAATAATTGAAACATTATATTCTGTATTATTTCGGAGCTTGTTATTAGATCTACAGTAAATAAACGAATAAACATAAATTTTCAGTTTATTCACAATCCTACTAGTAGTATTGCCAAATTGAATTATAAACAGGAATTATAACTCCTTTTGTAAGAATGAGAACAAACACCTTACAAACGTGATTGTGTCATTCTCTTCTCTTGTGTATAAATTATTTTAAAAAAAAAAATTCATCCTATAGTCTAAAATATTTTTTTTAATTTTTTCTCTTCTGTCAAAACTATTTCCTTAAGTTTAATCTTTCGATACAATTCCACGTGTACTTATCTTCTATATTTTTTTTACATTTTTCTCATCTTTTGTCCAAAAATTCAGGCATAATAAACCAGCGTTAAAAGTAGGAAACATTCCAACAGTAATTAATAAAAGTTGCTTCCAACTTGCGTTACATTTAAATTGTAACAATTATTTAAAAGTGGCTCTCAAAAAAATGATTTAAACTCAACAATAATAATGCAACCTTAATAATGATGACTTAATAATTAAAATTGTCAATGATTTTGGGGCCAAATGTTGTTGTCCCACCACAAATTTTATCATTTAAATCTCCTTTTAACTGTTTTCTTTTTGAAGCGTTTAAAATCGCGTGATATAATCGTTCAAATGGCATTCATACTAATTGGGTTTTACAAAAATGAAAATTAAAAAAATTTCCGCCTAGATTTGTATATATTTAATAGAAAATGTCAATTAGAAAATTTTAACCGGTATAAAATCAAAAATCAATTCGATCGACTGCAATTAATGTAATGGTTTATTACTTGTAAGCTATCAATTACTTATTAGTGACTGCTATTTCAAAATTTGGAAATTTTTATAAGGTCATAAAAACAATACGTGCACTATAAATATAATAAAATGGAAATAGCACGGAACCAAACGGTAAAATTATGATTTTTATTATTTTATTCTACATAGGTTGTTGAATTTGAATGGACATGGTTTTTCTTTAGGTTTGATATTTTTTTTAAAGAAGTAATTGCTTAATATTTCATCGTGGTATAATGACAATTGTTTTAAATGGTGATTTTACTCTTTTGAAATTTTATGGAAATGGTTTTTCACCGTCGTTTAGACAAAAAAGATAACAATGTACTTAAAGCTTCATGAAAGTATTCGTTATTATTACATTAGTTATGGTTCCAAATTTTAATTCGTGAAAAGTTATCATATATTGATGCTATATATTGAAAGGAAAATCTTTCTTTGTTTGTTTTTCGATTATTGACAGCTTTTAAGTTGAAACTAACAGATACTAGCTTAATTTCATGATATTTATATACATTGTCTTATGAAATTACAAGTCAACAAATTGTACAATGAAAAAAACTGTAATTCAAAGCTTAAAAGTTGATATAATATGGTATCATTTTCTCTATTGAGAAATTTTCATTATGAGCTCATTTATTCGCCAATTAAATTAAAAACAAAATGGAAAATTCAATATTGTCAGATTTAACGGTTCTAAAAAGGACATGAGCTGGGATATAAATATCTGATAACGCTGCATTCTCTGCTGTTTTTTACTTTAATTCGCGAATAAATTGGGCCCCAATGGTTCTGATCCATGCTAACATGGCTGATGCACGAGAATATGAAAAACTTTAAGATCTTGCCATCTAGTGGAAGTCCTTTCGTATAGTTCGTATCCTTTAAAATCTCAGCAAACAAAGAAGAAAATTTATCAAATTCTGGTTCTAAATAAATTTTGGATTCTATGAATTTCTTTCATTTTTTTAGTAAATAGGAGGAAATGTATTATTTTATAAAAATTGAGCTTTTATTTTATTATTTGCTCCTATTTTCCAGAACAATAAATTAAATAATTTTTCTGATAAGGGCTGACTTTTTGTTTAAAGGAAAAAAATAACATTTTCAAAATATATATAACCTAATATTGTTATGTATTGACACAAAAAATAATTTTTTGCAAAGTAAAATTCAAAATAAATGATAAAAAAAAGAAATCCTAATTCAAGAATGTTGAACGTAAATAATACATTTTTTTCCTGGGCACATTAGGATAATGGAGTTTTATGGCAGTGGTTCTTAACCTTGTTGGAGGTAGTGACCCTCACCAGTTTCATATGCGCATTCACCGAACCCTTCTTAATTGAAAAAGTAAAATATGATTTTTTTTCAAATTTAAAACATAGGTATATATTTCTCAACAGGTGTACAAAGAAACAATAACGCCGAACCCGCGAGACTGACCCACTGAATATCTAGGGTTCGATTGACGCTAGGTTAAGGACCACTACTTTAGGACTTTAATAGAGAACTGTTTTGTAAAAACAGGTAGAAAAAGTAAGTAAGGAAAATTCCTTTGTTATTTTTATTTCCTTACTGTGACATAACTGCCATATTTTCCCATCTTGATAGTAAAATTTATTTACCAGATAAAATTTTAATTGGAAGATAGAAAAAACATACCTATTTTCAACTAAGAAAAGCTATATGTGTAAGATGAAATTATTTAACAGACAAATTGTTGTCTATTAAATAGCTATTCTAAAAATATGAGTAAAAAAACGATCCTAAATGAATATATAATTAGCTCAGTATACATATTATAATCTGAAAAAGTAACTCATTTAGTGTTCACATAAATGAATAATTAAAGCTCATCTAAACCAAAAATTTATTTTTAGAAAGAGAAAATGTTGTCACCAAGTGACTTCTATATATTTCGTTTATTCTTTAATAAAATACTAGTAACTTCCCGTGAAATATTCACTGTCAGCACTGATCCAATGGACAAATGGTAAAAAATGACGATTAAATGAAATAAAAATGTCAGTTGAAACCATAACAATCATTTAGTTCAAATTTGAGTTAATGATTGTATTTCACTCACATTCATGTGTTTACCACATTTGTTCTTTCCGTCTTGGCTGACATATATTTTTGTCCATTATTATCTTGATGCATTAACTCCTGCATTATATTAAAATAAAAAAAATAATAAATGCTTGGCTTCTTTGATTAACAAAATACTTGTATTCGTTCAGTTTTAATGGATTTTTTCGCTTCTTAATTTTTTTTTTCTTCTTATTTGGAAACAGAAAATATCTTTGGAGGGTTCAAGCTTTTATGATTATTTTTAGTAGTCATTCCTGTTAAAAAAAAGGCAGAGGCTTTAGAGGCTTTTAGAAATTATTGTATTTTGGACGCCTGTAATAACTTCAAATGACTTCTAATGGGTTTTTTAATCATTAAAAATGCCTTTTTTAACAGGAATGTATATATAGTTAGTATTTGTTCCAGTTGTTCCCTAAAATTATGAAAATCTATCTATTTGGAACCTATTCACCATTTGCATATCCCAAAATCATTGCACTTGTACTTCTTAGTTCCTTGAGAACAAATAAATCAAACCTAAAAATTTATGTATTATTAATAGATCAAGCATTGCCAATTAGAATAATAATCCCACAATACCTCTTTCTATATAACAACAACAAAGTGGAAGTTTATTCCCCCTTATAGGACTGAAGACAATTACAAAATATGTCTAAACCTTAAACAAAGACTGACGAGTTTTTTTTTTCTACAAAAAATTTTCGTGATCTATATCTACTTTTGATATTAAAAGCCAATTTAAAAACATCTTTTAAACCACATAATATTATAAAAATGAATCAATTTATTTTCTTCAACATTATTCCATAAAAAAATCTTTTTTATCTTTTTTAAACCTTTGTATTTTATCAGTTGAAATCATTTATCCCAATTCATTTTTCATTGTGCTTTATTCTTTTGTATCAAATTAACTATTGTATTTCTTATGCTCGTACTTCTTCTGTTTGACTCTCTCAAACGTTCCTTTTCGTGGATATATTTTTCATTATTTCCATGCAAATGAATTTTCAAATTAATAATTGCCATCTTTGTAAAATATGATATTCTTGTCGTCTTTTACTCTTACAGAAAATGAATAAATTAATGGAAAGCAATTTCAAAGGTTGAATCTTTGACTCTGTTTCACCAATATTGCATCAAAGAAAATTGCAATTAAAGCTTTATTGGTAGTTGAAAGAAGAAAATGCCAGTAGAGTAAAATTATAAAGGGAATTGTTAATGTGTGATTAAAAAGTTATGCTTTTTCCTGTTACAGATTTTCCGTTTAAATTTTATGTCTTCCCTTAAAATTTTCATGGATCTTTTCCATTATTTATTGAAATAACTACTAAATAATCGTTTGAAAAAAATGTTTTTTCAAACGATTTGTTCAAAAAATAAAAATAAAAGTTGATGAAAGCAAACAAATAATTGACTTCCAAATATTACTCAATTTCACTCAGAATTTTGCATGTTTTCGCTTATGTAAATTTGGTCAATTACATAAAATTTGGAATAATATTACTTTGTGCAAATGTAATACTTAGTAATGGAAATTTCTAATAGATTTATATTTTGAACATGAAATATTTCACGATATTAGATAGAGCATGAAGACCACTGAGTTATCTTCTTTTTTGTTACATTTCCAATTGTGATTGATTGATGTTCCAACGTCATGATTCAGTGCATTTCTTGTAAAATTCTGAGTAAAAAATGCAGTGTTCACTGAAAATTGCAATTGAGATTTTGCATTTGTGTCAACGACTGAACCCAATACAATTTCCAGAAAAAAGAAATTATTATGATGTCATCTTGAGACGGCAAAACTAGCAAGTAACCGTTCTATAAAAACACAGAAAACTCCAAAGAAAAACAATGTAAAAACTATATTTCTGCAATTTTGTAGTTATCGTTTATAAATAGGTAACTTAAGCACTTGAAGTATCCTACTAAGTAACTTTTACAATGGGAAGTTTAAAGGTGTGTTTTCTTGCAGTCGCTAGTCGCTGGTTTCTAGCGTTTTTGTAGTCACGTAATTAAAATGTAAGATGTCCGTCAAGAGAAAAAAGTAGCGATAAAGTAAAATTCTGTTTAGCTTTTTCGTCGGATTCTATCAGACATATCATGCAGATTATATTCATGATTTTCTCTATTAATAAATAAATGATAAAATTCAGATCTCAGCTTTTATTTTTTATTTTTAATAAGAAGAAAATTCAGGTTCTTTTTTCATTTTTGTGAATCAAGAAGCCTGATGAAGTTACGATACGTAACGAAACGTAGCTAATTGAATAATAAAAATATTAAATAAAAAAACCGATCTTAAAGAAATTGAATTGTCTTCTTATCTATTAATAAATTTTCCCAAAAATGTACATAGTCGGTACAGTTATTACTTATAAACTGAATATTTACTAACAAGTATTAATGCTTAATTCTCGCAATTATATACATATATATCTATCAAATACAGTGGTTATATCGGTACATTGACATTTGATAGAGAATCTCTTTTGTTGTTCAAATTTTGGCGCACATATTACGTTTTAGTCACGTGACAACATTTTTCGTTAGAAAACAGTAACTAGCGACTGCATGATAATGCTCCATAAGATTTGAGTTTTTTTCCACTATGAATCTGTATAACGAAATTAAAATTCACTAGATATTATTCCTACAGTAGTTTCAATTTTTTACAAAAATTTTATATTGAAGAAAACTTTTAACAATTTCCATCGTAAAACACAAGAAAGGTACAATTTTAAATTTTAAATCTAAACTACTACATATGCATCTCTACATTTTTATTTCAAAAAAAAATTATTTGATCTTGATAACTTTTCAATTTAATATATAAAGATGCATTTCCTTCTTTTAAATATATTTAGAAAAATGTTCCTGTTTTGTCGTCCAACAATTTATAGAATCATTCACGGCTCTCATTGTACATATAAGAAAATTAAAACTAATTTTTACAAATTTTATTTTGTTCTTACAACTTCTAAATTGAATTTGAATCTTAAAGCCTTTGATTAATAGTTATTGCTTTTATTTAGAAAAAGTATATGAGAAAAATCCCTAAAATATTCGTTGGCAGCAATTTACGATATTTGTTTTAATAGCATTTAAGCTTTTCATAAAAAAATCATTACTCAAAACTTCACTTGTTTATCCCCCCCACCTTTTCATCAAGCTGCGTCACGTTTTCTGCGACCTTACCCTATAAATGTTTCGTAACGAAAGATAGTCCACTCCCTGTACATAACACATTGCGATCAATAGTATCAAATTTTGAAATTAAAAATTATCTTCTATCGAATATTTTCTATTGACTTTTTATCGTAAATAAAAAAATAAAGATCAAATAAAAAAACTTATAGTAAAAATTGTTTAAAGAACTGCAATCTGTACATTTCTTTGAAATGCTCGATCCCGCTTGTCATTTTTTGTCATACTGGGTGACCCTCCCCCACTTGAATGTAACCGTATTTTATGAACGACCCTATATCAATATGTTTTGTTATAAATAAAACTTGCTATACAAAAAAGATTTGTAGTATAAAATTAAGAAATTATTGTATTGTAATTTCTAAACTACATGAACCTACTGGTCTGCGTGATTTCTTTCAAAGTTGATACTTATAAAATTAATTTTTATTTAGAAATTTTTGACGTTGTAGTCGGACATGCGTAATGATTATGATCAAAATGTGCAATTTCATTAAATTGTTATAATTGTGATATTGATAAGTTTGTTGTGCTATAACTTATTTCAAAACGTAAATTGGTATTTAGTACGCATGAAAAAATAGATATTATACACAATTACCAGTCAATATACAAAAAAGATTTATAGTTTGAATAAACGATTTAATCCCCATACATAACGACTATGAAAACAACGAGCTAAAAAATATATTGGTTACCAGTTACAAATTATCACTTTGTCTACAATAAATAATTATAAACGAAAAACAAAAGCAAATTGATCATACAAAAGTTAGGAAATACTTATTCCAGATTGAGCCGTAAGGTACAGCGTTAATTCTTTTGCCAACTGTAAAAAAAATTTCCGAATTTAAAGTTTTTTTTCAAAATAAGAAAGAAGTAGTATGGTATTAAAATTTCTTTATTTTCATATGATTTTTAATGATTTCCGAAGATCAAAAACTAATTTTAAAAATTCATTCAATTTTTACCAACTTTGATTTTGTATTTCTACAAAATAATGAAAACCGTAGCTTTCTTAAAATGTAGCTAAAGCATAGAAAATACACTTTGCTCTATTTTTCATAACACACCTACAGAAGTATAACTTCAAAAAAATTGTCTTACACATATTATTGTCTTTATACATATTAATGATTTTTTAATTTCAAATTAACTTTGGATTAACAACTATAAAAAAGTATAATTGAAATAAAACTGTCTTTAGTTGGTTACAATTAAATTTAACATTAAAATTACAAATGTATCTCATAGGATGATATGGTAGTAGGTACAGCGTTGGGAAAGAACTTTTTATATAGTTTTAAATAGCAGTGCATTTTGGAATCGCAGGAAAAATTGATGATTCGTATTGATAAGATTAAAAAGTGTTTCCGGTTGATTTTAATAAACCAAACCAAACATTTAAAAAATTAAACGATGCATGCAATGCAAGGTAATGCATTAACAAAAAAGAGTTATTAAGTCCTATAGTTAATCTGTTTAGATTGTTCTCATAATATAAACAACGAAATAAAAATACAAAACTTTTATTTTTTTCTTATAAAAATGAAGAAAAATGCAATTGTTCTTTTAGTAATGCATTTTTTTGATAACATCAAGGACGTATTTCTCGGAAACTTGGATAAAAAATAACTTGATGCAAAAGTTTCAAATTTTGTATCGTTTCGTTAATATAATTTTCAAGTTTTTAAAGTTTTTTTTTTCAACTTTTTGGTAACATTAACATTTCTGTAGAACAGGTAGAAGAAATGAATACTCCTTTTGTCTAACGCAATTTAGTTACTTTAACGTATCTAAGTTACTGTATCTTAATTATCTATATCTTAGTATCAAGTTCTGTATAATTTCGGTTTTTCATAAGAAATTTGTTTTAAAAATAGTCAAAAGAGTGTAACTTATATTCAACCATTCAACCCTTATAGAACCATCCTTTTGACTTATGACGCTTTACTTTGTTTCATCTTCCCCAAATAAGCCAATTAATAAGTGAAACAGATACACTTTTACTGGCTAATATTTTAGAAGTCACAAAGTATACACTGTTAACTCAATTCTGATCATTTTTGAGTTGTCTCACTTAGCTTAGTGGATAAAGTTACTCTAGTAAAAAGATTATAAAAACTAGTAATAAATCTATTTTAAATTTTGCATTTAAACGTTAAACGTTACTCCACACTAGGAGATACTTCATTTTGAATAGTTCAGCACGAATTGGAGGACTTTTCTTAGTTTAAATTCTTAAGATGACAGGATTGTTATCTAACAACGGCTTTTCTTGTAAACATGTGATTGTTATACGCTACTAAAGTATCTTTGAAGCGAAACCTTTGGGTCATCTCGCGATTTATTTTAAAATGTGGTTCAGTTAAAATTTATAAACGTATGTAAAATTGTTATATTATGTAAAATATCCATTTTAATTATAATTACAATAAAAAATACATATAATGTTAGTTAAAAATTTAATAAGTGCCTTTCAAGAAGTCAATAGGATGTTTTCAGGAAAAAAAATGTATTAGTGTACATATTTGTTTACTAGTTTTTATGTTCTAAATGGCTTTCCATCACTTCTGTAAATATGAAATTATATACTTACAAAATTAAGATTAAGATTGATTAGGATTATTTGACAGCTCTCTGGCATACATTTGGCTCCATTTCCCCCCTTAGCTTTTTATTGGTTTAATTTTTTGGCATATTTCGTTGGTCCCAATTGGAGAAATAAAAATTATGGAATTTGAACTTAAAAACTCATTTGGCATTTATAAACATCTAATGCACTTAGATAAATATTGAAAATGTTTTTAGTAACAACTTTGCGTTGCTATCATGTGTAACTCGAAGAGCATACAATACCGAATTTTATTCTTTCGGGTTTTTGGTCCTACCATTTCAATATAGATGTCGGAATAAAAATTTTTTTGTAATTTTTAATAAGAGATCTATTACTCAAATCATAAATTGTCTTTAGTATCACTTTGAAATAACTTATAACCAGATAAATGGCAATTGAATGACTATTGTTTTAAAAACGGCATTATTTTTCGATACACCTAATAATAATCATCGACAAAATATTCAAAATCTTATTCAAAATATAAAATATTGTTATGTAATAATGATTTACCATTAATTATCACGGATATTTGGAGTTAACCTCATATTGAAATATTCGATTCTGATTAAAAAACTTATATATAAACAATGAAAGCTCCTAGCTTTTAAGTTTTTTTAGATCTTATTTTAGCTGAACAATAATTATTATATTTTTCTTGCATTTTATAACGATTTAAGACGTAAAATAAAATGTATCTACCCTAGAAGACCTACTGTATTAATCCATTTTTCCCTATTACTTCCTATGTAAATCTAGAAAAAGGAAAAATTTTAATGTTGGACTTTAGCTTCTGTATTTTCAAAGTTAACAATACAACACTTTCGATTTGATGTTTTCTTTTATATTTTATTTAAAAATTTATTCTTATCAAAAAGTACTTATGACACTAAAGCTTTGATTGAGATACATTGAAAAAAAAATCACGAGGTGGCGCAAAAGTCACGTGTCAAAGATACTTTACAAGCATATAGAAACCAATAAATACATTAATAATATTTCTTGAAATATAAATATACACATTTAGAAATAACAACATTTTTCTCTTTTGGAAACAAACACTTCTTAGTTTTAAAGGTGATAACTATCAAGTCTATTTTTTTCTGGCATTATTTTGCTGAGCTTTACCAAAAGGCATTGTTTTTATGTAGCTTTTTCCTTCACAAACCTTTGTAAGGATACTTTTACTAATCTTTTTTTTATCATTAGAAAGTATTCTTATGCCATTACATTATATCCTCCTATAATTCAACACAATTAAATTCTAATTTAAGTTTTAATAATGCTTTCCATATGTATGAGTAGAAAATAATTATATTGAAACTCTTACACCTGGGAAGTCAATAATTTCATTGGCAATCCCCCGTGGTACGATTTCAATCGGAGATCAATAAGTCATGAAGCATTTCATTGATCCAGCAATTGTTTGATTTCAATTATCTCTCAAAAATTCAATCCAATCCAATGTAATGAAATAAGAAATTCTCCTTCATTTTCAAAAGAAAGCGGATTTGATCCAAGTAGATATAATAAAGATTCAAATCAATGACCTCATTGATGAGAAATTAGGACACTAACAATAACATTGAACTACTTATCGTACGCCATTGAAAATTATCATTATTTTTCCATTTCTCTGTGTGTGAGAATTTTAAAAAGACAATTACTTTTTAAAAGCGTGATGCATTTTTTCACCTGACTTGCATTAATAAGCACCTATGTAGATGCAGCGGAAACTTTCTTTGTTACAAGAAGAAAAAAAACACCAAAGTGAACTTACTTCGACCCAGCATCGCTACCAATGTGCTATCATAATCCAGTCCACCGAATCCTGACTGCTTTTTACCTAAGGCGTCCAGAAGGAGTAACTCCTGCGTTTGGCGACTATTTGGCTCACTTTTCACCGTTTCGGATAACCCAATCACAATTCCCACAAACACTAACGCCAGTAACGTCATTAAATTCAACTGTAAAACAGGACACAGCAAACGTTTTAAGTGGCTGATAAAATTCATAGTTGATCGAAATTAAAAACAGTGTTATTTAATTGGGTTGGTCGCTTAATGGAGCGTTGAAATCACCATGTTATTGAGTTGAAAAAGTGATTTAACGATGAATTAATGCATGCATATGTCATTTGGTCTTTTGAAAATTAGCCGTGAACGACACAGCATTTCTCTTTCAATTTTTGTAACACTTTTTCTCGACAGTTGTTCCTCAATGTCCCAGATTTTTTCGTCAGCTCGTCCAAACTTGCATTTGAACGATTTTTATCGATTGTTCGATTTGAGAAGCCCGAACATTGCACATACACCCAACAACACACACCAGCTGCGATAGGTCCCCGCGAAATTTTCGCCAATTTTCCCACCGAACTGTTCGCCTATTGCTGTGCTGCTTCTTCGCGATGAAACGTTAAAGAAACTGGCCAGAGACGTTATTGCGGGGACCTCAAACAGCAAACTGTCATTGAAAATGCACGTTGGTCTTCTCGACTCGTCTTCGCACGAAGAACTTGCTTTTGGGTTTTAATGGTTAACGTCTTAGCAGCGTGAAGTGGAGGACTTTGTCCAGCAAACCATGACGCTCTCTCCACCATTATTCAAAGCTTATCTTTCTACCTCTCTTCGGCAACCCATCAACCTACCTACCTACCACTTCAATGCAGACCCAGCAAAAAATTTTCATAACTCCACTAATGCCCTACCGATGCATTTCACACGACCATCCGCATACAATTACATACAAACATTATTCTTTTCGATAACTAATTTACTTCTTCACTGTTCCAGTTTTCATCTTTCCCTTCTTTCCCCTCATTTACCATTATTGATTTCAACCTTTTCTCTTCTTGCATATCATAAATTATATCGATGTAACTCAATTAGCATTTTATAAATTAAAATTCAAGTCATCCAACACTACCGATAGCCCATTGTGTACCCATGCAAACAATAAAGATGATACTAATAACAAAAATTGGTTAAAGAGAGAAAATAAAAAATCGTGCTATGTTCCTATAATGTGTGATTTAAGTGAAAGCTTTGTTTACACAAAGAATGGAATTCTTTCACTTTTACAGATACAAACGACTATCAAAATAAAGCGGCTTCAATTATTATTTTTTATTAATATTCAGTTCTTTTTCATTTTCCAAAGGTTATTTTTGAAGTTATACTTCTATAGGTGCACTATGGGAAAAGGAAAAGATAAAAAATGATACAAATTTCGTAACGTAAGTCGGTTACGAAAGTTGGTATAAACCAGGGTTGAGCAAGCTTAATACTGGTATAATCGACAATTATTTTTGTTATTTATACATGTTCGATTTTTAAAAAAAATGGGTTAAATTAAAAACAAATACAAATTAAAAGAGAGAATGAGTAGAAGAAAGTATTGGAAGCACTATTTGGTATTATCCGTTGTAGAATCGATGCGTGTTTAATTTTAAATTCAAGTTTTGTTGACTGCTAAATTTTTAGCACTCATTTTCAATTAAAAAAGATTTTACATTTTCCTTATTTTTTTTTAAATTGTGTAAGATTGATCGTTTGCCCACCCCTGGTATAAAGTATTACGTCCGCTGTAAATATGGAAAGCGCACTGAACAGTGCACCGCGCTAGAAATATCTACAACTACGCATGTGCCCAAACAGGTAACTTCTGCTGTATGTAAAATTAAACAAGTCAACTACAAGAGGTAATCTACGTATTTTTGAAGTTCTACTTCTTTAGGCGCACCATGAGAGAAATAAATAAATGGTGCTATGAAAGTTTGTTTGGGCTATAACGTTCACTGAACAATACACAAATTTGGATTAAGCTAAACACAATACAACTGCGCATGTGTCCAATCGGGTAACTTCTGTTATACGTAAAATTTGAACCAAGCCAACTACGTTCTAAACACAATATCTGTGTTTTTTAAAAACAAAGGTAACTGTTTTGATTTTAAATTTTGTTAATAAGTTTTCCATTTCCTAGCAATGAATATATTGTAACGTGACGTCTCAAAACTGTTTTGAGATGGCTTAATTCGTTCTTTAATTTATTTTGGAAATAAATAATCACTTTTACACTTCACAATCACTTATTAAAACACTTGTCAAAACAATCACTTAAAAGATAATAATCACTTTTAATTCAAATCACACTAAAAATCGCTTTGTAGTCGCTTTGTTGTAACGGAAATTCAAATCTGAATTTCTAATACAGAACTCTCCCTGGGTTTGAGCTGAGCGACTTATATACCCGCAACCCAACACTCTAGAATATACTCCATTGTTCCAGAACAATCCTTATGCACATTCTATAGATGTTTCCAGAACAATCTATATGTACATTCTATAAATGTTTCCAGAACAATCTATATGTACATTCTATAAATGTTTCCAGAGCAAAAAGTCACTCAGCCAATCGCGTGCCGGCATGGCACAAAGAGAGAGACAGACTTTGTCCCTTTCTATTAAAATATTATGCGCTTAAATTTTTTTGAATCTATAATTGAGTTAAAATGAAAACATTTTTAATCAACATAATAATAGCTAAAACAAATGCAATTAAATACGTAGGTGTGAGAACTAATCAAATATAATTATCATTGTCTCAAATTTGAACTAACTGATGATTGCCATTTGTTTCAACTGTCATTTCGATTTCATTAATTTGTCAATTTTTGTCATTTGTCAGTTGTGCCAGTGTTGGTTGTGAATATTTCACGGGTAGCTACTAGTACTTTGTACTTATGATGATGCAAATTCAGTTAAGAACTCTAGTTATAAAACAAGAATTGTTGAAAATTATTTCCCGAAAAAAAATAGACTACTACGAAGAAGTGTAACTTCCTATGTGTGTCCATTGGGGTGACAAGAAAAAAAAAATTTGTGTTTTTTGAAGGTCCCACCCACTTAAATTATTCATCTAGCCAAAAAGAAGGTTCACAAAAAATTTCAAGTAAAAATTTTAAAATTTACTGGTTGCGCAACTTGTTTTAAAAATATAATACATATTTTGCATGTACAGTCGATAATGTATGAATACCAAAAAATATATACAGTTAATAATAATAAAAAAAGTCATCAATTTTCATAATAATATAAAAAATTATTTACTTGCAACATTTCAATCATTTATTGTCGCTTTATTTGGATTTGGATACTTCTGTCTGTGTTGTTCAACTACTTGCAAAAGGTATTGCTTTTGCTCTTCTTGGTTGGTCAGTATCCCATTGAATGTTTGGATTAACGAAATTCCACGTTCAGCAGCATCGTTCACTACTTTCAAATTTTGTACCCTTTTACGACCCTCAACGAAATCATTATTATTTTCCCAAGTATTTGGATGCTGATTTAAAAAATCTTGAGGTATTTCTAAGGCTGTAAATAATTTGAGGGTATTTTTAGAAATGAAATCGCACAATTGTAGTGTTTGTACTGCAGTAGTCTCAACTGTAATACGCCGTAGAAGAGGGATGTCAGCTCCTTTTTTCAATAATGATTTTACCATTTTTACTTTCATTTCAGAAGACACTCTGCCGTCAAAAAAGGATAATCCAATAAGTGATTCACTTATGTACCATAAATGTCTTGAGAAGCTCTTGGTAGCGGCATCGGCTATCACTTTATTTATTTTCTTGTAATTATCTAGTTCTTTTAAAAGATTTAAATCATTATAAGGAGCTAATTCTCCACAAGAAGAAGTATACCAATACTTTATGTAAACTTGTACGACAAAAAGGTTTAAGGCGCGAAGTGCAGATAATTCTTGAGCAGTTAGTTTGAACTGCGATCGAAACAAGTAAATTTTCAAGCTATAAATTAATTTTTCCATCCATCTAGCTCGATGTAAAGCTCCAGATTTGCGAATCTTAAAATCTTGAGCAGTTTCATCTCCTAAGAATAAAAGTGAAAGTTGCAACAATTCTTTGTAGTCATCTCTAGGTTGAAAGGTCGCTAACTGGTTTTTGATAAACTTGACTAGGACATTTATTTGTGGTTTTAACTCATTAGCGATTGTATAGTCTGTTATTCCACTGTCGTATTTTTCGAAAATATATTTTGTATAAATATGCTATGGAAGGGGTTCGGTTCGTCGGCAAATTGAGGGGAATTAGCCTTTTAAATTTAACATGGGGCTTATGGAGCACGTTCACTCTAGTTATTTAACCTCTTTGGTATATTCACGATAAAATAATATTTACGAAAGCCTTATTAACTACTGAAAAACACCAACTAATTTCAAACGAATGATGTTTTATCGGCGTCTTCTCGTCGATAACGCGAGTAGAGTGCGATATCAATGATCTATTAACAAGTTCGGTAAATTAGGTGTTGCGCAACCTGTTAATATCAACCAAATGAGATAAAACTTTCAGAACATATATTTTATACCCAAAGGAACAGGTGGGTGGAACAAAAAATATTATGAACTTAAATTTTTTCTATGTACAATATTGTCACCCTAGTGTCCATAATGAACATACACTATATTAATGTAACTCTATTGATAAATATATAGAAGACAATTTCTTATGTCTTCAACGTTAGACATAACTCTCAACATTTCTATGTTCAAATCAAAGGGTGTTAATTAACTCTCCAATACTGAATATAAACGGAAAAGGATGCATATCTTAAGTGTCTTCAACTTTGCTTCCGGTTATGATATCGACTCCAAAAAATCTAATTTTAAAATCTCCGATTCCGAAAACCCCACTAATATAATCTTTCGTTTGCTATACCTATGTGTTATCCTTCCTAATTCTCTAAAAATCTGAAACTTTTTAGGATTAGTATTTTAACATTTAGATACATTTTTTTCTGGGTAATAGAATCATGCGTATTTTTACTTAAGGGTAGCACTACGTGTAGTCATTTGGGGTAACCGTGTGCAGTGGGTAAGTGTGCGCATCCCGTTTATCCTGAAAGATCGGAATATTGGGGTGATAAGTCATATTATGTGTAATTGACTGAAAGATACGATAACGAGGAACTAATTTATCTAAAATATCGCGACATGGTGTTATTTATTTGTTTTTAAACAATAATTATTAGAATTCGGCACTGTAACTTTTGTCATCACGGCAAAGATTCTCATATCGTTCTGAATACACTCACCAAGATAATTTATTTTTTCACCAAGATAATAAACAATCATTTATTTTTCATGTTAGTAAGTTATTCAAGTTTTCTGTTCTTCAAATAATTTAAGGGTATATTTAGTACAAGCAAAGTTATATGAGTATATATCAAAAATCTCAGCCTGGGGTAAGTGTGCGCGGGTAAGTTGTCGCAAAAGTATGCTAACATTGCCACCACATGGCAATCAAAAGCTACAACCATTGGACAGATTTTTTTTCAGTCCTTTGAAACCAAATTTTTGTTGCATGCGATAAATTCTTGTTAAAGTACCCTGGAAAGGTATTACCCAGCACCATGTAGCTCGGTTATTCAATGAAGCTTACAAAAAGGTCGCCACATTAAGAAACGCTAAATCGGGCTTTAATTTCGTAATTTTTAGACAGCTTATTTACTGTGCTATAATATTTATAAGTCGACATATACGCATTATAATTATTAAAAAAATGCGCACATTTACTCGAACGCTTGCGCACACTTACCCACAAGGCGGGTCAAGTGCAAGGTTTATAAAATGCACAGGTGGCCTCATGGTGGCTACGTGATGGATACGTGACGTATCCAGAAGAAATTCGTACATATCTTAAGACTGATTCAATTTCAAAATTCTTCGTATGACGTCATTTTTTTTTTCTAATGGAGCAACCTGTGTAATTTACAAACCTTGGGTCAAGTGTACCCATTTGGAATCATTCTAAATAACCTTTTTTATTTTGTAAGTGTCAAGGTTTTATGTGTTATTATTTAATTTAATTATTAGTCCAATAAATACTTTATCATATCCAGGGTTTCTTTTTTTCTTTTTTTCTTATTCCTTATTGTTTAATTTTTACTCCGGTTTAAATCCTTAAGTGCGGATACTTGACCCGAATGACTCTTTAATAAATGTGTAGAATTTATCCCATAGATAATTTTTTATCTATTAAATAGTTATCCTGGAGGATATAGTCAATCTATCCATGAGTGAAAATACCGGCCCCTAGTCTAATTTTGAAGTTATCTCATGAAATTAAAGAGTAGGTAAGTATTCCAGTTCTGTACCTAATTCCAAATTTTGAAGTTTTATTTCTGATGAGTTTTCGTAGACCGTGGGAGTTTTAAAAAGTATTATCAGTATATATCTTCAGTAAGAACTGTAACACTGTTACAGTAGGGATTAAAGTAACCTGAATTTTTGGTGTTTTTGGTTGATCGTTTTTCTTCGATTTTTTTAAGTTTTTTAGGGAATTCATGGTGGAAAGAAAATATGTTCCGCTCAGTAGAAATTATGAAGTGTAGAAAGTTAACATTTACATTTGTAGATAAATAAAGAATATGTGAGACTAATGATAATATGTATATATGGAGTAAAAATAGAAGAAGTCTTGGACGATGAGGAGGAGGCGTCGTGGGGTAATTTTCGAATGTCGTTGCGTGCCCGAAGTGCAACGCCAGTCGAAAACCAGGTCAAGTGCTCCATGTTTTCTGTATTATCCGACCGACCGATGTATCTATTGGTATAATCAACTCTCATATATATATAAAACGCACGGAAAAATGCCTACTTGGAAAAATCCACAAAGAAAAAACGACAACAGCGACTTCCTGCTGCTTGAAAAGAAAATTCGACACTACCTACCCGAAGAAAGCAAAAATGCTTATACATAGCTATTTTATTCAAATTCAATGTATCCCATAATTAAAAAAAGAGGTCTTTTTCTTTTTCGCTTTTTCCATTCAATTTTTTTTAAAATCTCAAATACTGAATTTTGACATTTTTCCGGTTTAAAAATTTTAAAATTTAAATGCGTGTCGTGATATTTTTCCTCTAAAAATTATTACTTTTATCTTTGTTTCTCCAACATTTAGTATGCCTATTGAAATTTGATTGTTTCACTCAGTTTTTTAATTGTAATTTTCCGTTCTACATATTATTGCTATTATTATTTTGTTTATAAGGTATGTATGTGTATGAATATTAGAAATTTTCATGACATTAAAGATTAAATTTTGCAAAAAATATCACTTACAAGCGCAACGCATATTTGGCAGTGGACAGAGAACAAAGAAAAAATGCCAAAATGAAAATGTCCGATTTTTTTCATAGATCATATCATTAGGAAAATGAAATCGACAAAAGTTGAATGAGAAATGAGGCTACTAAAGAGATTATGAGATACATCGAAAATATAGAAGAAACAGCAAGTCATTCAGTAATAATACTATGAAATTGTTTCATAATTAATCAAATTTTAACTGTTACAATTAAAACATTGTTTTAATGTATTGAATATGTATCTTTTATAATTTTATTTCTGCTAAACTTCAACCAAAAAAATATAGTAAAAGTATTACATTTTAGTATTCATTTTGAAAATTATCCAGTAAAGTGTAGGTGCCACAAAATATCATACGTCAAATCACCCAATTTCAATTTTTAAGGTTCCGTAGTAAAGACAAAACACTTCTATTGTCAGTGTCTCTCGTTTAGCTGTTTTAATGTCAAAGCCAATTTAGTCCTTAGCTATTAGCACTATAAATATAAAATATAAAATGATGGTATATTCTTTGAATCGCTATACAAAGGTATAGAGAAGTTTTAAAACAAAAAATAATAGGTAGCACACCAAGCCTAAAGCAGACCATTCACGCTCCGACTTGCAGTCCAACTTATGGTCCGACTTTCGAAGTTGGATCTAAAGTCGAACCGTGAATGGTGTTGTTGGAAGTTCGATGTCTAGTCGGACTGGTCGGATCATTTAAGCGATCCAACTAATAGTCGGACTAATTGAACTATAAGCCGGAGCGTGAATGGCCTGCTTAAAACTGAAGAATGAAAAAAAATATTTCAGTTTATATAACTGTATTGAAAACTGACCAGTAGGTGGGGCTTAAAACATGGCTACGTATTGTGTAAAACCAAAGAATTATCTATAAACTTACATTGAGTTAGTATTTTTATTTTTATTTGTTTTTATTTCCTTAAAAAGAAATTTTCAATTAGGTTGAATCAAATCCAGCTCAAAAAGTGTTATTAACGTAGAAAAAATTCTTGAAACTTGGCATTTACTTAATTAATTGTGATTAAATAATGAAAATCCAAGCAGTTATACTGTGAGTTTTACAAAATTTTGTTTTGAATGTTTTCATATATAAAAGAACCTCATGAAATCCAAAGATCGATTTCGAAAATATGAAAATTTTTTGCTTTTTTTCCGAATATTTTTTTGACGAAAACAAAATTGTTAAAATATATGAATAAAGTAACAGAAAGAACATTAGTAAAACTCTAGTCTATTTCTGGCTGCAATTGCGATTTTTTTTCGTGATCTCTTTCACGCACTTGCAAATGAAAGATGATATTGCAACCCCCCCCCAACAAAATCCTGAATCCGCTCTTGAATAAAATGACAGTAAAATTCTTAATATTCTCAAAAAGCAGAAAGTAATAGTCCAATGGTCATATTTTCATTTACTTTTTCTTTTCTTTTTTTTTCTTTTTGTTATCTATAGTAAACAATTCATTTTTAAAGTTATCATCCAAAGTGGCTGTAACGATCACTACTATAAGTTTGTAGTGCTTTATAAATCTAAGCTCAGTGTATATATTTATTATTAAAAGATATTAAAAAATATTAACAAAATTTCAAACCATTCTGATACTATTCTGATCTAATTATCTAATATCTGATCTAACAAACTATTCTAATCAGTCTTTATAATAAAAAATATGATATTTCTGTGGATCGGGTTTGTTAATGTGGATCAAAACCATAATGACCAGCCCAATTGATTCGTGGAAATTTATAGCAAATACATTAAAATCGGCTCTTGTCCCTTTTAGGGATGTCAATATCTGGTAATGTTGCATTTTCTACTTTTGTTTTAACTTAATTCGCGAATAATAGACCTGTTCCACATTAACGTACCTGAATCATGGGAATACCAAAATTCTCAATAAATAAAAATAAACATTCAAAACCTATGCAATCATAAAGTAATATCCTAAACAAAGGTTTTGTAGTAATAAAAAGACACTCTCTTTACTAATACTTTTAAAAAATAAACGATCCATTTAATGGATATAATGTACAGTTAATAAAGATAGCGTTTAACCCAATTTATCCCAAATTTCTTTCTCCACCAAGATTATCTCACTGAAAATGTTGTAAAAAATTTCTTTTTCATTTAACCCAATTTTCAAGTTTGTTTGCCTTATAAACATCAATTTACTTTCAATTTCTAATGAAACAATATATTGATGGAAGTATTCAATTTCACTTTCATATTTGTCACCTAATTACAATACCAAATTTCCCTCAACCTGTCAATTGTTGTAAGTGGATATTGAACAGTTCAAATTTGTGTAAAAGTTTCACACTTACGTCCAAGTTCATCGAAAAACCGCTTTTTCGGTGGTGCGTAGTCGAAATCTTGGAATGAAATTGAATCTGCAAAAAGAGGAGAAACTTAAGTTGTTAAACTAGAAAACAATTTGCACATTTTCGGATTTGAAATTGACATTCAAAACATGAAATATTGCATTGAAAATGCTATTATCTTATGAGTTAATTCCAAATTTGAATAACAGTCGTGAACTTTAATTACGCCATTGAATATTGCGAATTTCTCGTCCGACCTGCAAATTTACATATCAATAATAATTAATCTGTGTTCACATCCGGATGTGTTGCAATGAGAAATTTCGGGCGCTAAAAGAAAGTAAAACCAACGATTTCGCAAGTGGTTGGTGAAAAATTTCACGACGAATGACTCAGCCGCTGAATTTTCTCTCTTCAGTTCCATTCGCCTTTGTTCTCCACTTGTGATTCAAGTTCACCAGAAATAAATTAATAATTAGGGAAATACGAACGAACGAAAGAAGAAAAAGCCCTTGTTCGAGTGCCCTAGACCGTGACTCCCCTTTCAATTTTTTCCTCAGATCCACCTAATTATTTTCTTTTCATATAAAAATCAAATTCTGAATTAAATTCAGCAAAATCATAGATCAAAGACAATTACCTTTTAAAATTTCATTTTCCGACGATATAACGGTCTGAACCGTTCCGGACTGTGCACAAATAATCAAATAAAACACACAAACAAATGAGACATAAACAGTCGAAAATCGTTTTTGGCCGATTGTTGTGAATCGAATTCGCGTCAAGATGGAGCACATCGGAACATCGAAAACCACCATCGTTATTTAGTTAGCGCAATTTTCTTAATGTCCTTCATCCAGAACTACAAGTATTTGGGAACGTTTTTCGACAATTTTCACTGGATATAGTGGCCTACATTTAGACGGTAATCGATGCAATTAATTGTTATTTTTTTCTTATGTCGCGACACGAGTGAATAGAGACCAGATAGCGGAAGTGGCTAACCGAAGAGCAGCTTCCGCAGCGACTGATGGACCACAACCGTCATATCGCTGGTACCTTCTTGAGCCATCTCCATCCAACAATCTGTGCTTCTTGTTCATGTATGTATTTGTATGTATGTAAGTGATAGCAGCACCTACTTCTTTCTTTTACAATACCATTG
Source organism: Sisyra terminalis (assembly GCA_958496175.1). Lineage (NCBI taxonomy): Eukaryota > Metazoa > Arthropoda > Insecta > Neuroptera > Sisyridae > Sisyra > Sisyra terminalis. Next base: position 32,844,597 of record OY292277.1, on the reverse strand, counting down.
CCGCTCGAATATATTTCTATCATGATAAAATATGTAAAATTCCTCGAGATACATCTAATAAAACCATCGCTGCCCTGTAATAGGATTCTGCCATGTAAAAGTGAACTTCAAGAAACGATAGATATAAAAATATATTGTTTTTATGCATAAAAATATGTATTTATAACAACTTGAATATATTAGGTGTACCGAAAAGTAATGACGTTTTTGAACCAATAGTCATTCAATTGGCATTTATTTGCTTATAAGTTATTTCAAAGTGGTACTAAAGACATGTTATGATTAGAGTAATTTATCAACTTAGTAAAAATTATAAAATATTTTTTATTCCAAATTCTATATTGAAAAGGTAGAACCAAAAACCCGAAAGAATATAAATTCGGTATTGTATGTTCTTCGAGTTTCACAAGATAGCGACACAAAGTTGTTATTAAAACATTTTCAATGTTTATCTAAATGCATTAGATGTTCATTGATGCCAAATGAGTCTTTTGATTTTCAAATTCGATAATTTTCATTTCTCCAACTGGTACCAAAGAAATATGACAAAAAATTTAACCAATAAAAAGCTTAGGGGGGAAATGGTGCCGAATGTATGCCAGAATATCGAAGAGTTGTCAAATCATCCTAATCAATCTTAATCGATCGACCTAATATCCAAAAGTGTCCAAAAACTGTTAATAGATAAAATTCTTTGTTGCAACACGGTAATGCAAGACTCTTCTGCAGAAGAAAAGCCCTGGAAAAACATAATTAATTAAAAGGGAGGTGATATTGCCGTATCTATGATCATCTAAAGTTATTTCATCGGATTTCTATTTATTTCAATCGTTACCACATTTACTAAGCGGTAAAAAAATTTAAAGCTTAAGTGATGTTCGAAATGTATTTTTTTGATATTTTCCTTGCTAATCAATTGATTTTTACTAATATTGCATTAAAATTTGCTCACTAGATGTCAAAAGGTTGATACTATTGAGGTTGATTATATCATTGATTTAAAACAGTTGTAACAAAAATTGTTGTTAAAATTGTTTATTGAAAAAACGACATTCTTTCCCGGTACACCTTTACTAAGCCGCAAAAATGTTCATCTCGGGTTTCGAGTTTGACACCCCTGGTTTTTTAATCATTTTTTGAATGAAACCATGTTTAGGACCTAATCTATCAATAAATAAATAAAAAATTCTTTCTACGTTCTCTTTGAAGAGTTCACTTATAAATTTCACTTCCACGGTTGTACTGTTATACAGTATATTTTCTTTTATTATTCATTTTTTGGTCATTAGGATTGTGGTGCTGGTATACAATTTGATGGCTGGAATCTAGTATGGTAGAGAACACTCTCATTGGTGTGTCTCTTAAGCATTAGGTAGGTCACGCGGTACTTTCCTCTTTAATCGTCTTGTAGGTTGAAGTACCAGGGTTGACGTCATCAATGGATTTGATGATGATGTAATTTGTCATATTATTTGTTGGCATGGGTCTTAACTTTGCTGGCTACTGTTGGAACCAGCAGGTTTCATTAGGGTTTCATTAGTTTTATACCATGGGGTATCTGGGGGCCAATTGTCAAGGATTTTTGAATAGGCTCATTCTGCAATTTTTATGCTAGACTAGCTGGTAGAGTCCCAAAGCTCCATTCTGTACATCTAGATTGGAATTATTATTGTTTTGCATGCAATAGCTTTATCGTCGAGGGAAAGTTTTAAGTGTCTTCCCAATAACCAATGTAGGGTCATGAAGTTGTAAGATGCTTTCAATTTTTTACTGTATATTTGTGTTCTAGGTAATTGTCCTTCAGGAGCTTAAATTAAAGTAGCATGTGAGGAGTGTAGCATAGTATGGATCAGAATCCTGGATCTTAAGAAAACAAGAATGGCAGTATCTTGGAAGCTTAAAAATGTGGTACTGGAGAAGAATGGAAGAATATTTATCCACGGAGAAAGTCACAACCGTGGAAGTATGAGGAAGAGTCAACGAATAAATAACTTTTATCGATATAATGACAAGAACAAAAGCTAACTGGATGAGTCATATTCTAAGATAAAAGATTCATATTTATAGTTGCGGAAGGGAAACTGAAAACATTCAAGAAAAAAGAAACAAGAGTAAATGAAATCATAGATTTATTGAAATGAAAAATGGGTTACTTTAATTTGAAGAACCTTGCCAAGGATAGACGATGCTAGCGAATGGAATCCACCCACGCGGGGAACTAAATCTTTCATAAGGTAAAAAATAGAAAAAAAAATACTTCCGGAAACCTATATAGAGTACACAATTTTTTTTCTTTTGTAGGTCCTAATTGCTGAGTTGCAAACCTATAAAAGCTTGACCTCTTTGTTCAAAGAGTTTTTGAAAAGCTAGATTTCCAATACGGTACTGAGGCCGCCACAAAATCCATCAATTGACCGTTTTCCGATATTTGTTAACACGCTCAAAAAATCAACTTTTTTATAAGCTACTTTTTTCGGGAGCATAAATATCCAAATGATAACTATCAAGAAAAAAAGGGAGGTGAATTGACTTATGAACCGAAATTTTTAAATTAATGCTTATATAATAATTAAATGAAAGATCAGTGGTTTGTTTATTTGATAGCTTAACAAATTTTTTAATCATTATTTGTATTGTCTTAGTATTTCTTTGTAAAAGTGAATTGCACAACTTTAGTACAATTTTTCTTAATCGACGATATTTGATTGCTAGAATAAAAATTCAAGTTTGGCATCCTATTCTTAACACAATTGTTTTTGCTAGACCTGAAAAAAAGTATAAAAAATGTATAAACAAAAGAAATGTATAATAGCTTAAAGAACTTTTTGGTGATTGATGGCTTGGTGATAGTCTTAATATTTGATAAAACCGATGTCTTGCACAATGTTATAGACTTTATAAACATTTCCAAGTTCGTAGAGCGTAGGCATATTACAATGATAAAATAAAGTTTACTTAGTTATCGAAACAAATATCCTCATAAACTTTACTCTCAGAATTGTATTGACTTGGAACTTATCACGACTAGATGCAAAAACTTTGGGTAATTAATCTGAAGCAAATTTCATTAAAAGTTTATGTTCAACTTGCAAGTTTAAGAGACAGACAAATTTCGTGAAGTTAGACAGACTAATAAAGTTTAAATGCTAGTAGGCATATGGGATATATTTGGAGATAATGGATCATTTTATATTTAGTTTTGATTTGACCATTGATTTTGAATTAAGAAAAGTTAAGAAGTCTGCTGTACAAAAATATATGAAATCAACAAGTAACATCACTTAAGTATATACCCCAGTTATTGGGGTCAATTTATACAATGTATTATTCAGATAATTAAAATTCAGTGCACATAATTTAAAGGCAGTATATAATTGGGGTTAAATTACAAATTCTTTTCCTATAAACATCGAATGTTACTTATGGAAAAAGCTCCTGTAAGAATGCGGTATTTTATTTTTTGTGCAATCCCTGCTCTAGGATGAAGTTGGATGTGCCTCTTCACTAAAGCCTTCAGGCTTATTGTGTCACCAGGTCCTTATTTTTTTTACTTAAATCCAAGTAACTAAGCAAATTTCAGCAACCATGGTACTAAATGTTTTTCGACCATTTCAGTACTAGGATAGTAGCATTCTTACTCCCAGTTTCTTCTGTCTTCAATCAGCCAAAAGACCGCATTTCAATAAAATGTGGGAACCAATTTCATCTTCTGTCTGACAAAATCTGCTCGTCGAAATACAGTGGTACATCGCGATACGAGTGCCCTATCATACGAGATATTTGAAATATGAACATCAACATTGAACATGAACATCCATCAGTTTACTGTTCTTCAGACGTCCTGAATTATCCCACACATTTCTCCAGTATGCTTGTTTACTCGCTGTCGAAGCATATTTGATAAGTACTTCTAGGGTTTTGGGTTTTGAAAGTATTTATATACTTGATTCAGTGTATTTACATACTGCTGTAATATTGATGAATGAATTTATAAATGTGTTACGATTTTTAAATCCTTTTATAACTTATTTAAATGCTCTTTACATTGTGGACCATGTGCACATTCTTAAACACTTGAGTCACTACTACAATTTATTTTACAATATTAAAATATTAAAATTTCTGTTTTTATCGCTGGGCAGTGCCGCAGATATTTTTTTATAAATTTACTGTCCATATCAACACCTACTACAATTAGTAGTATTTAAAATGTGTGTAAATTACATTTAACTGACCAAAAATGTATTATACAATTCACAAAACGAGTTTATTTCTTTTTATATTTTCTTTTATAATGTTTCTATTTGATATTTGTAAGTTGTAATTACATTGTTCTTATTAAGATTATTACCCAACACCTACCAAATTTGGAGTGGCCACCTTGACCACTCAGCTACAAATAAACTTTTCATATGTTTTTATATCAGTTTTTATACAACTCAACATAATTTCCATGTATCTTGTATCTTACTTTTCAAAAATCCTTCAGGATAAAACCAACTCTCTAAGTAGTTAATATTTTCCCAAAATATATTCAAAAAGAATTTTGACTTAAAAATGTCACTGTATTACAATCAAGGAATCGGCTTTTATAACAAAAGTATAGAGACATATAATAAAATATGTAGATACGTCTTCTTTAAAATATGTAGACTACCTACTAAAAACTTCTGTTTCAATGTATCATATACCTACTTATATTTTATAAATATTATTTTTGAAAAAGAAATCTTAAATTGAGTAAGCAAATAACATTTGCCCACGAAACTTGATTCATTAATTTTGAATATTTTTTATCTTTTAGAAATTTCCCTGTCTTTGCTATGACTCATATAAACAAAACCCAACGTTCATCCTTTTTTCCTGAAGGGAAGTAATCTTTACTTTCACTTTTACATATCATATAATTATTGCTTGCACAATTAACGATTACAAAATAATAAACTATTTTTTCCAACCTATCTAATTATATCAGTGATCAGGGCGTACATCAGGGGCGTACTTACCGAAAACTACGCTTAGAGCAATTATTGCATCTTTTCTTTTAAAATTTATAGGAAAGATAATTTATAATTAAATTAAATTGATACGACTTAAATCAGACTTAAAATAAACATGGAATTTTGATACGTCACTCGATTTCAGTTATAGGAAAGTTATAGTTATTTTTTCGAATAATCTGTCAAATTTAATCGTGACTTATTTTGGACTGCTTTTAAAAATGTTTATTTTTATTTATTGCTCTGCTTTCTCGATTGGCTAAAATCAGTTACAGTTTATAAAGTATTTTTCTCGGCTTCAAGGAATATCTGGCGACCGAAACTAAGTTTGTTTCTCTTTTCTGGAAACTGCCAGGAAAACTGTTAATTTAAGAGATATTTAAAACTTCCGTTATCTATTTAAAAAAAAATCCTAGATTTTCCAAAGTGGGGATGTATTTAAAAAATTTTCAAATTTCTGTTAGAAATTTCTCAATAACATTAATTTTTCTTTTGTTTCTACTTTCCCTGTTTTTCTACCTTTTTTCCCTGCACAGTTCACCAGAACTGAGCTTTGAAGAGCTTTAACACTGCAGCCTTAAATTTCTTGGGTTTTCAGGTCCCTTTACTTATTGTAAGCCGAGTAGCTAAGATAATGTATGCAACCAACATACAAGATACTATTCAACCTGTTCAGTATTGGAACCCTTGCACTTTTAATCCCTATTTGACCCCCCAAAGTGCTGCATTTTAATAAAAGGTGAGAAGCTGCTTTATTCTTTGTCTTACAGAATCTGCATATCGAAAGGTCCAATAGTATGAAGATGTTTTTTCTGACCACTATGACCGGTTATAAGATTTGTCACCAATCTGGATTAAGATCTGCATAAATTAAGTATTACAGCGATTAGATTTAAAAAAGAATTTCTCATCATTCTTTTACTGTGTTTTTGCTTCTTGAAGTTGCTCCATAAGGAACAATGATTAATATAAAATAATCCTTTAATGGTTTTTCATACCTCCAATTTTGGGCCCTCAAACATTGACTCTGAACCAACGAATGGTGTTACCGTCCCTCTATGGACAAGAATATCTGCCTGTCTGTTCCCCAGAGTGCCCTTATACCCCTTTCTACCTTTGGAAGATGATTCGAACTTTCAAATTCAAATGGGATAAACTTTAAGCCGAGTGGTTAAAGTGACAACTTCAAAATTGATAGGCCCGGGGTTCTAATATCGAGTAAATTTTCAATATTTCTCCATATGATTTTTATTATCCCTAAAGTCACTACATGCCCTGGCGTAAAGCGACGAAAAATAACAACAACAACAAAAAAGAGTTGAGAATTTTCTTTTTTCATCAGTTAACAATAAAAATTTTAAATTATGATAAAATTTCAGATCCTTGGTGATAACAATTGAATACAAATTCTCAGAGAACTAGGATCAAAATCAGTAATTAAAACTTGATTTTTATTCGCGACGTTTCGGCCCTTTATTGAGCCTTCCTCAGGCGTTCATAAACAATCGCTTTAACTTTGTCAACAATAATCCTTGTCATGATCCATTTTATAAATACGGTACAGTTAATAAAAAATAATAATAAGAGCTTTCAGGATACATAAAATTCAATCAAAATTAGTTATAAATGATACTCTTAATAAACCTAACCGCTTAACACAGCTCACAGTTACTGACTTTAAAATTTCAGCTGTACTAAGTGATTAGGTTTTTGAAGAGTATCATTTATAACTAATTTTGATTGAATTTTATGTATCCTAGAAGCTCATATTAATTTTTTTATTAACTGTACCGTATTTATAAAATGGATCATGACAAGGATTATTGTTGACAAAGTTAAAGCGATTGTTTATGAACGCCTGAGGAAGGCTCATTAAAGGGGCCGAAACGTCACGAATAAAAATTAAGTTTTAACTACTTATTTTAATCCTAGTTCTCTGAGAATTTGTATTGAAAAAAATTTTAAATTTCACTGTTATTAATTGTCCACTCTATTTTTCACAGAACCTACTCTTTTTGCCTGAAATAATAACTAAGATATCCTTTCTCCTGTATCCTCTGCGCTTTCAATTCAGTTATATCACTCAATTTATTCCCAGCTTCATTTATTCTAGTCTTTGACGCTACTATGCAACAATTACAATTTAGACGTTCCAATTTTATTCCAATGGAATGCTCTTGGCGAAAGTTTAAGCCAAGAGTTTTGCAAAAATTCGAAACTATTTTTAAAAAAATAAATGATTATTGTAATAAGTAGAATATCTAACGGTGATATAGACCTGAAAACGGCGATAGTTGAATCATTTAAGATAACTTTTTTTCTACTCTATTCGAAAACAATTTAAGAAAAAGCGACCATAAATGTAAAAAAAGCAAATCTAAACATATGTCAAATGTAAATTAAAACATATATACCTACATATAGGTATAGCTATTAAGATATTTTAAACTTGTTGGTTTTTTTGAAAGTTTTGCAAACGATGTCACTCCTTTTTCCTAAATATCTTCGAACTCATCATTGTATTTGTATAGTTTCTTATTCTATAGTTCGATTCTCTTTTTGTGTTGTTGTTGTTTGCTGCCTAATGTAATTGACTCAATAATTTTTCTCTTGTCGCACTATACAATAAGGTAATTATAAGACAATGCGCGTTCAAATTTGATTGTCCAAAAAAAAGAAGATAATTAAACGAAAGAGAAGAGAAAATGGAGAGAACGATAAATGAAAAAAGACAAATGTGAAAAATTGTTTCAATCTTCAATGATTAAAGAATACTGAAAGTCGCTTTCACTAAAATCCGTCCGTTTTTGGCGTCCGTCCGTCCGTCCGGCACAGTGTTTCTGTTTGTGACGTCAACATCATTCAATATAATCGATGCGGATCGATCAAACCCATTCAAGTCCATTATCAATAATGCATTTAGAGAAAGTTTTCCTCGTCTCGCTTTATTTCCATTTTATTTTCACACTTCCCTATCAATTATATTTGTAGGATATATTCAACGGCCATATGTTACAAATAAAAACCTAAAACCATAATTTTTATATCCAAACGGAATTTATTACGGCTATTAATTCCATTAAACCCACAAATGGACTCTTGAAAATATTACTTTAATTTATAATGCACTATGGCTTACACTGCAGTTTAACATTTACTATTCAACATCAGATCCATTAAAGCTTAGTTTCCAAACAAATTAAATTATGGCTTTTATGTTTTTTCACTTCACTAATAGCATGAAAGTGCATATTGTAAAGCTTTACCTGTTATAAACTTTGAATATACAATAACAAAGCTTTTTGCCTCAAGGTATAAAATAATAATAACATTGTTATGTTTATAACCTTGACCGACATTGGTAAGATTGAAATTTATTCAAATTTATCAGTGAAAATATTCACAGTGAATAATTTATTCAACCAAGCATTATAAAGTTGCTACTTTTAATCTTTCTTTCAGTTAGAAGTTATGTACTTCTGCTCCGATAGTCTGAAATAAAGTATAAGATATTTAACTTTGCAAAACTGTTCATTAATTTTAAACGTATCCTTGCTTTAATTTATCCAAAATAGTACTGGTAATTTTAAATTATATTTCGCTATTTTTAACAAATTAATAAAAACCTAGACTGCAATACTCTTTTTAACGTTTTCCGGCATACACGGAAAAAAATAAAATTACGACAGTAACACCGTAATCTAGAATCAAACTTTTATTATCCTATTCTTTACAACATTTTATTCACAATTTCCTATTTACATTTGAATTTTTACGTTATAACATTGTAATTATAACAATAGTTATCTGTAAAAAGTAGCATTTCAGAAATTACAATTATATATTGTTATTATCTTCTGTGAATGTAAGTGAAAACACATATATAACATATACAAGTAAAAGAGACAGAACTACTACTACCTCTCTAATTTCTCCCTACTCTCTGACTTCTCAACGAATACATGCAAACGAGAAACTCTATTTGAGTATGTATTAGCTTATACATGAACTATTTCGATAACGTGCCAAAGCCAGTTGAAGAGTCCACTTATTTGGACAAATAAATCAAGAGAACAAATTAATCAACAAGAAATCATCGCTAAATGTTTTAAAGTAATAGTGATGTTATATTGGGAACAAATATTTCTGTTCATGCAAGAAATAGAAGTAAATATAAAGCAATATAATATTATTTTCACGATAAAATTATATGTTTAATTTTTGTATTTCTTTTCATTTTTAAAAATGTTTTCAACATTAATGTCTCAAATAAATAACCTTCAATAATTAACTAAAATGTGTTTATTGACAATTTTTATTTTTTGTTTGTAGCATAAAAACCTAGTTTGGATTATTACAAACATTAAATAAAATAACCATTAAAATCGTAAAACAAAATATTGTGATGAATAAATAATTGATTTATAATAATTAATTTGTCTCATTAATTATTTCCTGCATTATAAGAATTTTGTAGATTTCAAAATAAAAAAAAAGATTGTCGAATAGGAAAAACTCCTCTCTACCCACTAATGTACATATTTCTTATATGAAAATTGTAAAATGTATGAAAGTGAAAAGGACAATTTGCTGCTTCAATTAGTAAATTTTGTCAAATGTGATTTACGATGCTGCATTGTAAAAATTACAAAACGTTAATTCAGGTTCTCCACTCTCATATAATATGACATATTTACTATATTATTATTTTAATTTTTGATTTATTTTTTTTCCTTGTTGGTACCCATCAATGAGTCCCTAAAAGCAGTCTTTGTTTTAGGATTTCTGGAAGCTTTTTTCCACATTTAAGCCGGATATCTTAGATATCTCTTAGCTCTTAGGTTTCGCAATCTTGTAATCAAGATAGTTTCTTCCAATTAGTTCTTCTTTTCAATCAATTTTTCTATGCATATTAGTGTGCAAAAGCTCAAATTAAGGACTTAGGCTTAAGATCTGCCCAAAATGTTCGACCTTATGTCGTTTTTCAGTCAATATGGGCATTATAATATTTTCAATATTAAGCTCGTATTATAGTACAGTATAATCTCACTAATCCGGCATTTCGATAGATCGGCACGTCCAATAATCCGACACCCTCCACCCACGCCTCCCTAACCCTCAAATACCTGGGCATACATTTATTCCCTCTATGAAATGCTTTATTTTATTCATAACCAATGACTTTTCACTATAATCCAGTAATCCGAACATTCCAATAATCCGGCACCATCCGGTTTTTAATAGTGCCGGATTAATGAGATTACACTGTATTTCTCTTTTAATAGCTTTTTTATAAATCATTTTTTCAATTTTTGAAATTCTCATATTAAATAAACTTTTATTAAAACCCTTTGAAATAGAAGTAACTTAATTTCGTTGGCTATGTCTGTTATAGAAGCATGAATTAAAAAAAAAAGGATTGGCCAAAAAGAAAGTAAAGACGGTAGTTCTAATATTAGTGTATCGATGTTTTCAATTTTATCGAGGTCAAAAATCAATAGTAGGTTTCATAGTAGTTTTATTGAGAAAATGATAGAAGAGAATTCTATAGACTATAGTCTACTTAATCTAACCAGTAAATCCGGCCCTGAATTATAGGTTCACAAACATTAGAGGTACAATGCGAATGAAACATTATTCGCATATAATGTTCAAAAACATGATATGTACAGATGAAATGTTCGTGAATAATGTTTTTTATCTTAACTTAACCATGGTAACGTTTCATCCTTTATTTTGAATGGAACAATGTTGTAGCCTTTATATATACAAATTTCTTGGTTGAGTTATAACCTTACCATCGAAATTCATTGTTTCAAAATAAGTAATGGCGAAGTAAAATTATGGATATTTACAGAAGTTTTACATTTACAGTGTTTACAGCTTCAAATGAGTTAGATTAATGAATTAGATTATAATAAATCCTTTTTTTTTAAATTCTACCATTTTTTTACCTTTAAGTTTTATATTTGTTTCATTGGTTTTGCTTCAAAGCTAACAATTATTCATCATAGATAAATAAACAATCAATTTAATTATCATTGCTCGGATATTACACGTGAAAACGTATATCACTATTATTTCCATGGGAAAAGCAATACAACGAGAGTACTCTGTAGCAGTATGAATTTGAGCGCCATCTGCTACACAATCAGTGAACTGTGTGAAATGTATGTAGTGAAATATATGCTTCCATCATTTCCATGTTTAAGGCTTTCAAAAGTACATTATGTATGTGATTAGTAGAATTTGTCATTTACGTTATTTAATCGTTTGGGAAAGTTTGAAAATCATTTTAAATTGAGGCTTCATAATCGGAAAACAAAATATTTTTGAATACTGAATAATTGCTTTTCCAGCCATCGGTTGTTAAAATTATAGTCTCATTAATATTAAGTAATAAAAACTTCTGTATTTAAAACCGATTCTGATTTACGGCAGATATGTTTTATCTTTTTACTTCAACTCACATTTCTCTTAGTGTAATATTTTGAGTACATAATAGTATCGATTTTATATAGATACTGTCTTTTTTCCTGAAACGATTGGCATACTAGGGAAGAGCGTTTTCGAATTAATTGAATTAATTTATATAATGAGAATAAAAGTTTCCGTACCTACTTATAAACTCCAATCACGTAGGGCTTTCAATTTATGTCAATTTACGAACTAATAAAAAAAATTCTGCAATATAATTTATTTAGAACGATTGAAAAAGGAACTATGCTTCTAAATTACGTTTTCTTAAAAAAAAATTATCACTTTTCACAAATAAAGTAGTCGATAAATTTTTTGTAAACAAAAAAGGCGAGTTATTCAAAAAAAAATCGTATAACTTTTTTACTACAAGAAATATAAGATTTCCTTTACATCCAATGTAATATACTAAAAGGAGAATTAAAAAGGGTATTGCGTTACATGATTATTTCTAAATTCTGCAACTTTATTTAATCTATAAATTGACAGTGGCGTAACGTGCCTTTTCGCCACCCGAAGTCGACTGTAAATTCGTCGCCTGTTATTTTAATCATTAGTAAAGGAAATTGGTAAAAAATTAAACCACCTTTTAATTCTTTAATAATTATTTGAAAATGTGTTTTTTACAAAACAAAATATTTTATAGAATTATCAATGCTAATATGCCGCTACATTTTCATATTCCACTCGGACCATCCTTCCTCCCCACAACGCTATACTACTGTGAATTTAATAATACAAATATTAGTTCTTTAATAAAAAAAGAAATAAAATAGTAGTCTGTAATTGGTCTACTAAATGGATTTCAAGAAAGCTCCATTATAACCATTTATTAAATTATCCATTTTTATCATCAAGTTAGTCCCTTATACCTGTGGTGCGTAAGCTGTAAGTCACGACCCTCAGAGAATTGTCGCCAGAAAATTTTTCAAGGTCGCCAAATTCAAAAAAAAGTCATATGTTAATTAAAAATATACGACTTTTCTTCAACAGATATCAGGGGAACCAGTATAATAATAAAAATAAATTATATTATTCATAAAAAAACATTCATTTTCTACGAAAACATTTTTTCTGAAGTAATATGTTTCAAAATACCTTGTACGCAAAAATCTCAGGAATAATTATATTTTATGTAGGCTAACAATTAAAAATCATCATCTAGAAGCCACGAAAAATGTTTACACAAAATCGGGAATCGAAAATGAAAATAGTTTACACCCTAATGCTTTATACATTAGAAAAGGGACGTAAAAGGTAGGTTTTATTTGTAAAAAGTTGGCTTTTTACAAATAATCGATTAGAAACGAATACTTCTAAATATTAATGCAACAATAAAATTTAATGCTAAAACAAGTTTTGTGTATTTTATAATAAATAAGAGAAAATAAATCATTGAACACTAAATGTTACAAATTATGAATAATTAATAAATAAATAAATAAATAAATATATTAATTTTATAGTCAGGTGCAGATAAATGATTTTTTAGTCACGCAGCTAGTTTGGCACTAATACTTTCAATTTTATCAGTAATTTTTAATTTACAAAACTCAATTGTAAAGCATAGGGCTCATGCTCCTTTTAAAACGTCAATATCTGGCAACGTTGCATTTTCTACTTTGCCTTTACTTTAATTCGTGAATAAAGCGGATCATAATGAAAATTTAGTGACAAAAGAGAAAATCATACGATAGAAGTAGAAAATGTAATTTCGCTAGAAATTGATGTACCTAAAAAGAATATGAGACAATCAGAGTTACTGTTTCCCTAGATTAGTTTAAAATTTTGTATTTTATTAGTTGGTAGATTTTTGAAGTAACGAAAGAGTGACAGTGACAAAATGGTTGCGTGACAAAAAAGTCGCCTGTCAGTATCCAGTTTTAAAATAATAATTAATAAATCACTGATGTATCATGTGTCGAATCCAAGCTGCAGTAACAGCCACATTGTGATATATTCCAGGCTGTTTTGGTTCACCACATCCAAATCCGGCACTTGTAATCCCAACCAACGTCCATCTTCCATTTATCTTTAGAATCTACAAACAATAAAATGAGTTTCATAAAATTGTAAAACAAAAAAGCTTCTATATTTATTCAAGTTTATATTTAAGTTATTATTTTCTGTAAAAACTTTTCAAACATAAAATTGCACTTTGAAATATTTATGAATAAACTTCTCAACTTGAAAGTAAAATTTGAGTTGATTTTTCATTATTAAAATTCACAAAAGTTAGGTATATAAATTAAACTCTTTTTGTTCCTTAATTTTTTCTTTTTCTTGCCTTGTTATCTAATTGAGTCTCCGACTCATTATGAAAGACTTCCTGTTTACGACTATAAACCTGATATAAAACTTACCCTTAGGCATTTACTCAAGATACTATAAAGAACTCGAGATACTTTTAAGAACAGTAAAACTTTCAAAACTACTTTTTGCGATCAAATGTGGAAAATTACAATTAACAAAACAAAGTATCATTTAAAATGCCAATCTCTAATGGCTACTTAATAAAAACATCTCCTTTTTCACCAGAAATAAAAGTTTTATCAAGGGCAAAATTTCGAGTAATTAGAAAATGGTGGTAATTAATATTTACATTGCTCCGAAATGAACTTTTTCGTACAATTTAAATATTAATTCATTCTTTCTCGAGTTCTAAACTTAAAAATTAATCTCGAAGGCCTACTTTTGATAAAGAAAAAAAATCCGTGGGTGTTAAAAGAATTCGCCGGAGTTTTGTTTATTTGATCTTTAACAGCGAAGGATAAGTTTCATAGTTCAAATGACAAGCGTTGATAAGTGAAAAGGGGAGACAATACGTGGGTGTTACAGATATTAATTATAATATTAGCTTGATAAATATTATTTTACCAATTATTATATTATAACACCCAAATATAGTGTAAGTGATTAATTATTATTTCAATAGTTATTCAATATTTTATTTTTCATAAATTAATTGGGTGGCATAAATGAGGCATGACTCGCTACATTTCCAGAAAATATTTATATTTTTATTTTCAAAAATATTTTTTGAACGAAAAAATTTACAAAAATAAATTCTTAAAAAATTAAAGCCTAGACAAAGTAACGAAAAAAATATTTACTACTTATCCGATTTCAAAATAGTTACTCAAATAACAGTTGAAGTTTCATGTTTTTGGGAATAAATAGTTGATATTATGGTTAAATTTATTAAATTTCTTTGAATATCATTGATCAAATAGTGTTTTTTTTAAATTTCAAAGTAATTCAATTTGGATTAAGGAGTTCAAGCATCTTATGAAATTCACCCTCCAGAAGGAATTGAAAATGAAGAGTATTAATAAGTTTGCACAGACGCTGTAATAGTTACGATGAAAAGTGAATTTGAAAAACATAATTTGATACCTGAAAATTCTTAAACACTCTAGAGCCCTCCTTTCTACCATAGTAACTAAATGATCGAAAAAGTGAAAAAACAACTTAAGATCTAAGCCCATACGTTTGGCAGAAAAATAATTCGAATAGGAAACCTCTTAACGAACTAAAAGGAAGAGTTTTATAAAAAAATCGATTTTCTTCACAGTTTTTTTCAATACGACATTGAAACCTTCATGAAACTCATTAAAATTATCAAAATTAATTATTAATGTCGAAACAACTATTTGAAAAAATATTTTTAAGGACTTTTTCTCGAGTTTCATAAGAGCTTCAGTTTCATTTTATTTTTCTATCAGACGTACATATTACGAAGTAAAGTCGTTTTTTAGCTTTTCTTTAATGGAGAAGAAAATAATTTCTCAAGTGTCAAATTTTATAGCCTGAATCCAATGCCCCCCATTTTCGCCATGTACAGTGTAAAATTATTAATTGTTAACCTAGGCTAATCCTCACTCCATACCTTTCAACCGGTTCTAAAGAACAATTTCCATTCGAGTTGTATTTGAAAATAACAGAACTGTAGTAGAAGCCAAGGTGGCCAAGTGGTCAAGGTAACCGCTTCAAAACCGATAGGTGATGGGTTCGACCCTCGTATCGAGCAAATTTTCAATATTTCTTTTCGATTTTCGATTATGGATTTTTATTAACTCTAGAATCGTTAAAGACCTTAGCAGTTGTAAAGCAAGGGTAAATAACAATTAAAAAGAAAAAAACGAACTGTAGTAGACAGTATTATCTATTATCCTCAATATTGAGTGAATTTTATAAAAATTTGAAAAGATCATTTGTAAGGCATCTGAATTATATATTGCATTTGCAAATTTTTAATCGCATTCATCGAAATGCAGACACTTTCGGGTTTTACCATTCTGTATTCTTTCTTCTTAAACTGAATGACACAATTTGAAGCTATATTATATATTATTACATAAACTTCTCAAAGATCGCCATTTGCCGGTCATACATAGGAGCAATTATAATAACGTCATTTAGTGACAACTCTTTTAAAAGTTTTCTGATCATACGCAACGTGTTTCTGATATCCTAAATATTTCGACCATCAATTACTGCTACACAATGTTTATTTTAGTGCGATCAAATTGACTTCATTTGTTTGCAGAACCGAAAACTTATTTAGCTATTTTTTCCATAAAAAACGGGGTTCTATTGAACATGTGAATTCAATAAAGAATAAGTAGAAAAATACCTTATTTCTTTTTAGTTCCTATCTTTTACGTTACTATACTACTAATCAATTTTCTTTTGTATTTCACAAAGGGAAAATATTTTTTTCTGATTATGAAACAATGTAAGTTAACTTCTTCTTTTTTTTCTTTACAAACTTTAATCAAGCTTGAAATAATTTATTAAGACAAACCAGAGGTCCACCCGAGTCTCCTAAACACGCATCCTGATTGCCATCAGCATGTCCCGCACAAATCATTTCCGGGAACAACTCTACTTTTATTTCTTTACTTCGATGCCATGAAATACATTCTTTAGTATCTAGAAAACGTAAAATTTGTTAAAAAAATAATATTTCGGAGGATCTTATTTAAATTACCTAAAATTGGCACAATAGCCGATCGAAGCACATTCGTCCCTGATTGGTCAACCGACGGTTGCACCTTTCCCCATCCAGCTACCACAGCCATTCTTCCCGCCAAATCTAAATGCCCAAATGAATTAATTTCATCATCAATTTTCAACTGTTCCATTGAATTTCCATATCGTTTGTTTGAAATTTTCGCAAGCCTCTCGGAATCGGACCCAACGTATTCCGGTAAACAAATCGGAGCTATATGTTGTGCATGACGCACCCGTAAAGCTCCGCTTGTGAGCTTTAACAAGGCTATATCGTATCGATCTGGTTGACTTAACCGATATTCAAATAGGGGATGGATAATTTTTTTAGACACTCTGAAATCAAGCGTTATCAAGCATTTATATTTTCCAGGAAAAATCATTTTAATTATTTTTTAAATTTACGTACCGATACTTTTCTGCAGGAGCCAATTCGGGAACAATTCCCGTATCTTGAGTATCCAATTCACCCAAAAACACTAAAATATCCTGAAGACGAGCGTTGATGATACAATGAGCAGCCGTAGCGACGTATTTGCTTGATACTATAATTAAATTTATAACTATGTTATTATTTTTGAAAGGTTTAAGAACAAATTCAGGGGCAATTCCAGAATTTCAGTTTGGGAAGGTTTGACCTCGGTTAGGGCAAGTTTAAGAAAACTTAACAGTAAAAAAAACACACAAAATTTATATTTTCATAATACGAAATTTTTACTAGAGGTAGTATACCTATTCCTAGTCAAGTTTAATATTTGTCATAGTAGAAGTCATATACTTTGAGGTGGGAATTGAACCCCTTGGCTCCCCTCGCCCCTACATCGAATCGCTATAGGACAAATTGATTTCATTGTCAAAGTTAAAGTTATTAAAATATTATACCAACAATGATTCTTTTTAATAAAAAGCAATAAAAAAACCTTCTGTTTAGAAAGTTTGGTTAATGAAGCATGAACGGAAATTATTCAATATGAAGACAACAAAAAGTATTAGTGATGATTTCAAAAGAATATTAACTCTTTAACAAATACATACTTATTACTAATCAAGTGCATAGAAAATCTTTTATTAAATTATTTCACTAATAAGTTGTGATTAATTTATTGAAAAAAGGAAATGGAAAGAGAGTGATTGGCCTTAAATTTATGGGTCAATAAAAATAGAAATATAAATGAAAATTTTGCTTAAAATAACCCTCATGTCTTAGACTTTCGAAGAGCACAAAATTCATTTAACAATATAATGTAAAAAATATTTTTAAACAATATATAACATATATTGTGGTTGAATTCATGAAATATAATTAATAAAAGAATACAATAAGCAAAAGCTCAAATAAAAAGACTGTATTTTTGACGTATAACCCAGTATGTATTTCAACTGCCAATCTTCCTCAGTGATCATCAAGTAGTATTGAATCGCTAGGTAACTGAGAAAGATTGCTTACCAATCGAAATACGAATCTGGACAAAACGTCAAAAATACATTTGTTTGAAATTTTAATCAAATATATGTTTAAAATTTACTTTATCTAATTAAATCAGATACACAAATTAGGCCACAATATATTTAAACAATAACTGTTCAAAGTCAACGAAAAATTTTAATTTCATCTTTTTAAATATTCCTATGTAATTTTGAAATGTTATATTGATGTTAATATTACGAAATTCAATTTATTTTTGTTATTTTGGAGGCTGGTTTTGTGCCCCTCAACTATCCCTCATTAATTAGTCTTCCCATTTACATACCGTGTATCCTTTTGTGGGTGGGATAATGAGTTGTGCCTGAATACCAAATTTCATCAAAATTGATTTGACATTTTTGGGTTTAGAGAATGAAGACAAATAAGTAAACCCCAAAAATATGATAAAACGAATATTTATTCGAATATTAGATCAAAAATTAAAATACTAAATTAAAATAGACAAATCATTTTTCGTGAAAAAAAGCTTTTGAATGTTCTCGTTTGAGTTTTACGATTATCTGAATTTGGATCTTTATTTTAGAGGTAAGGAATTTTGTAACTTCTAGTTTATTGGTAGTAAGGAACTAATCATTTCTTTGATTCTATACCGAATCATTAAAAAAATGCTTGAAAAGTGCTTCCCATAATCTTATATATGAAAATATATAATCAAAATATATTTAAAACTTTAAATATTGAAAATTATTTATTGAAAACGTTTTTCTTTATGTACTTTATAAAGATTGCAGTCTTTAGAGAATGGAAACATCAAATTTGAGTTCTCTTTTTGTTTTCATATGTCACCATTTTAATGCTCTGTTGCGCTTCTATTTTATGCTTTTCTAGTGAAAGAAACAATGTATGGAAAAGAATTGAAGTAATAATAAACAAAACAAAAGTATACCAACAGCGAAATAAGAACCTTGAAACCTTGACTTAAGTTTGTTTAACAAATATTTTTTTTTGTGTTTATTTACTTTCACAATATAAAGATATTAGTTATTCAACTTGAACATAATTTATCAATGTGTTTTATCATCTTTTGGTCAACTCTTATATTTTTTGTTGGAAATCAATAATTATATAAATTTTAATATAAAAGGAAAACATTTTACAATACAAAGATATACGTTATACTGATTCTGTAGAATCCTTAAGAATAATCACACCTCAACCTTCTAAGTTTCAAAGGTCAAAATAAGTAATTCCTTAAGTGGATTTTGTTAAATTCAAAATAGCGTAAAACAGTTACTGGTGATAAACAAATTGTTATGCACTAATCATTTTTTTTTTGGTCAAAATAAAATTAGTATAATAATTTTGCAGAAAAAATATGGTTGTGAACGACTCTAGCATTTATAAAAGTCCGTAAACCGATAAATCTTAAATTTATTTTGACTAAAGCGAAACTGAATGATTTGAAGAGTTTCATAAAACCAAATAAAAAAATTATTGGGTGACCAATACGCTACCAAGTCCTTTTTAGCGACGTCATTATTTGGTAATGTTGCATTTCCTACATTATTTTTAATTTTTATTCACGAATAAATCGAGCTATAAATTTTACAAGTTTAGCAACCAAAAAGAAAATTATACGATATTAGAATTCAATCAACAAAAAAAAAAATCGCAAATTAAATTAAAAAAATGGAAATTAAATTATTATTATTTGAGCCTAGTCCACTGAATATTTTTACCAAAAATGGAAATATTTAACGTTACCAGATATTGGCGTCACTAAAAGGGACATGAGCCGATCAAGCACATGTTAAAACATAGTAAATAACCCTAAAACGTTTGGATAAGTTTGATGATATATTGAGTTTATAGAGCTCATAGCTCCTAAGAAAAACATAGACATAGAAAAGTGATAACAAAATAGTTAGTAAACGATAACAAGCTTTATTAAAACTAATAGTTTTTGTGATTTTGAGAAATAGCCAAATTTTGGTAAAGAAAGTCTCCAAATTTCACGACAATCAGCAAAGCTAAAACATTGTTGGTATATTAACGGAAAGGAAGTCGAAAATATCAATTAATGTATTTATAATATCAAAATATATTAATCATAATAATCTTTTTTACAAATAAGGATTTTCAATTTAATGGTCAAGTTATGCAGGTGGTCAATACATTTTACACAACAGCTCCTTTATATAAAACAGCTGAATAACATTTAGAAATTTTCTACAATGACTAAACTTTGACACACAAAATTATGAAAATATTTTACATATATCAACGTAGCGGATCAAGGATTAGAGATTATGTAAAATAGCGTCAAATGAAAGTCAGATTTCTGATTTTAATTCGAAATAATGTCGCTCATGTGTCATAACCATTGAGCTGTATGGTTAGAGTCAACTAAAGTGAACTTAGTTCTAAATCGGTCAAAATATAATGAATGCCATCGGGCTCGCACTTTCTTTCCTTTTTTTCAAACCAGCGCTATTCCATGGCCATCATTAGAACTATTCCGCTATGTTCTATATGCTGACTTAAAGAGGAGAGAACATTATATTTTACACAAATATACAGTGGAATGGAAGGGATACAAGCACTCTGTAAATTGAGAAGAAATGACAATTTAAATTTAACATGGAGTTTATGGAGCATATTCTAGTGATTCTAGTTATACATCTCAATGGTCATATAAGCTAAAATGGTTAAAATTGTATTTACAACTTCATTGTGAATCAAAAATTCTAAATTTTCAAAAAGTTCAAACAAAAATATATAACCGAAATTAATGTCTAATAGCTACGGAAAAGACTGTTTTATTTTTTCATAAACTGTTGATTAATTAAGGATGTAACATGGTTAAAACTATTGTAGATTTACTTTATTTTATTTGTAAGTCAATAGCTAAAAATGAAGCTTAATTCATTTTCATACTTAGAAGCAAATCAAATTATTAAAGTTATACTTAAACTACCATATTTATACTATACTTGAACTTGTAAAAATAAACTTGAAGCATGATACTTCAAGGAAAAAATCCTGGATCCGCCCTTGGTTGGCACCTACCATTATTGATAATTCTGTATATTTATAATAGTTATAATTATTTACTATTTTTTTTTGTGGCAATTCATCATGATTGCACCACACCAACCGCTTACTGTGACCATTAAGCTTATAGCTTCTAAGCCAGGAGTTCCCAAGCTTTTCACCCCCAAGAGCATATTCAAGAATGCCGGTCGAGCGGAGGGCACCATTTATTTCTTAAGGTGTATCTACCTACCTATCTAATTGGACATAGCGAGTAATACATAGAGATAATGCACAAAAAATATTTAGGTTCAAAAACACAATAGCAAAAATAAAAGCATTCTGGTAATTGGGTTGAATCCGTAGAATGCATTAATAGAATCTATTAATATTGCAGAAACGAAGACAAACCAAACTATACCTAGAAAATGCTATTTCAACTGGGAAAATCATAACAATGTAATTATTTTCTCTTTTTCCTTATTCCTCTGTTTAATTACTATGTAATAATTTTTTTCCTAACATTGTATTGTAAACGTAAATATATCTCTTAAAGTGACCGTACAGCAGCGAGCACACATAAAACGGTCGACGGGTACCATGGTACCCGTGGACATAGGATTGGGAACCACTGTTCTAAGCTAATAAAAATGAAGCGTTGCATTAGGTCTAAATTTGGGTTGCAGTTTTATAAATTAAAGATAGTGCAATGACAATCCAGATGGACGTCGTTCAACTGTTTTCCATAACGAAGCCATTTTATCAAACAGCTAGCTATTTTGTAAAACGACTGATTTGACAATCTATTTTGCGACAAATATAACAGGTTTTAATTTTCATAAATGAATATTACCTAGAACTCCACCACACTGAAAAGCCGAAATTCTGATATGTGCCTGCCATGGAAATTGTCCGAACCGGGCTTCTTGGCCACCAATTATCCTCTTTTGGATGAACCGATTTTCGCGAGATAATCCACACTCGTCTTCAATGTTTTCGAAAATGGCTGCATCGTCGACGCGTTTTCGCAGAACATTGGTTTCTGCTGGAGGCGGTTTGATTGGTTTTGTCCTAAATCAAAAAGTGAGTAATTAAAATATGATGTGGAAATGAGGAAAATTGATGCTTTGTACTTATGAACGACGCAACATCCTACGAACCACGTGGAATGGCCGCATCCCGGTTCGGGACTACCTCCAATCAGCCAACATGCCAAGCTCAACGTGCACGCGTATGTCACGTGACCGTGGACACAATGGGCCGGTGTCCCAAACAATGCGGAAATTATTCGCCCTAAAACACATACAAATTGGACATATAGTTTCCGCATGAAAAATTTTCATTCGTCGAAAGATGACTGATGAAAATGAGACCGACCCCATTGTGTTTGGGAGCCTTCGCGCGCTCGCGTTCTACTAACTTAAATAAATGCACACTTTACGTCTTGTCTCTTCCATTCTGGGCCATTCTTTGTGTCATTTTTGAGTTAACGAACCATTAAAATTTTCCATCATAAATCACCAGATTTCAGAGAAGAGAATCAACATTGTTAAAATGAAGAAATGAAGAAAAAAAGTTGTTTCAAAATCAACATTACCTTGAGTTCTTGTTGATGCCAAAGATACAAACAGTACAAAAACAAACCATGTTATCCGATGCGTTATCATTGCTCACGCTTCGAAGATAACATTTTCGCACGTCGCCCTTAGTGACCCACTTCGGTGTCTTCACACAAATTTTCTCCAATCCTTCCTATTCCGCCCGCACCCGCTTTACGATTTCAACACAAAAACCACGTTAATTGTTAAACCAATAAAAATTGGATTTCTCAAGCATTAACGATCGTAACTAGCGGTCGTCAATAAACGAATGTGTGTAATAAGCATTGTGGTCTTGGGTTCAAATCAATCTCACACTCCTACCTCAAACTTAAACACCGGCTGTCGTTTTCTTCGCGTGTGGTATCTCTTTTCAATAAAATATACCAACAATCAGTATCCAATCGTTCCTCTTTGTCCGCCAAGATATTATTTTACTGATGATCCGCTTTGAAAATGCAATATTTCCAAACTCTTCAGATTCACATCGACAATGTTCATTCTTTTCACATTAAAGTCTCAATGGTGGAAATTCTGAAGGCGTAAAATCCGTGGAATCACCACACTCCAGTTCGATAACGGTTACTGACAGCACGACTTTTCTGTGTCTTGCGTAAATGTGGAGGAATTGGAGGCATATCGATATACATATGGTATATCCAACAACGGAATAACCAGTAATTCTTAACTGTTTATTTGGTGGGTATGGTGTAACGCCAAATTCGGCTCCAGTTACACTTTTGAGTAAATATTTGCTCATTTTTGCCGTGAAAGGATGCTAAATTTGTTCTTGAAACCTCATTGTTGCGTTGTGAAAGAGAAATTCAACAACTCAATTCGGTAGTATAACAATAGGACTAGAATGTTTGCAAATAAAAGATAGAGAAATCTAACTAACAAAAAAAATGACGTATAGGCAAACAATAATACACGCAGATATCAAATCAACTACAAATTAAATTAGAGGTTTTCAGTTATTTTTCTTTGCCTATATACACATTTCACCGTTTTTAATAGCGCAAAAATAAACTACCATTTAACTATTCTGATTAAAAAAGCTTCATTATAGATTTAAGATTATTTATAAATAGCATTAAATTGTAATTTATTTTTAAAAACGCAGAAGAAAAATAGTTCTTACCAATACCTAACAATTAATTAGGAAAATACATACTTGCTGATACCTGCCATCATATATTTTTCACCAAATAGTAGACAAGTTTGAGAAAAAGGGATAAAATTTTATTTTTTATGATTTTAGAAGTACACACATTCCATCAATTATAAGTTTAAATAAAAAAGATCTTTTTAAAATTCTTCTAAAAATAATAACTAAATTGCCAACCTCTCTAACACCATAGCGTCCTGCCTAAATTTCCCCCAAGGTATAAACAGCCCCCTCATCTTTCTAAAAGAAATCCAAATATACAACAAAATATAATGACAACCCCTTGAATCTTAAGTCATTGATGACCCAATAGTTAGAAAATTACTAAAAAATAAAAATAAATAACAATTTATGAAACTGGTTCTTTTTGATCCCTAAATTTACACAGATGGATATGCTGCCCATATTTTTTTCTTAATTTCATTGGTTCACTAAAGGTTCACAAAGAATATATCATTCAAATATTAGCTTATATTGTCTATATAGTTCATTTATTTCGTCTATTTATTTAGACAGTGCTACTTTTAGGTCTGTTAGGTTCTTAAAATCAAGATAATCCATTCCACTCTTTAGCAGTTTTTGAATTTCAACCCTTAGCTGATAAATAGTATCTTATGTAAAGATATCCTGTATCAATCTGTTTCTTTTCAGTACGTTATTCATCCAGTGTGCTTTTCTTCTCATCATTACATCAATCAATAATCACTTACTCTTCTTAAATTTTTTTCGATACTTCTATTTGTACATCAATCAATTGATTTACTTTTCTTCATTCATTATTTTTAAAACTGTTCTTTTTCTGGAAAGTTAATATTTCCGACCTGTGGAGAGTCACGCTCCAGACGAAACACTGAATTTTTCAATCAAAACTTTTACCACAACTAAACGTTTTTTATTTTCCCAGCCAAATTGTTTATTATTGATGATAAACGATGATACTTTTTAAATATTTGAATTGGTCATGATTTCTAATTCTATCATTTTCACGTTATTTGATATCTAGATAGATGAAAAAAAAACTTTAAAATATACATGGTGCCATATTTTTCAGTAGGGAAAGTATTAACATTTACTTATTATTTAAAAAAAAAATAAGCATCCAACAATTGTCGACATATTGAGTCTCCTACACCAGATAATGAGTCTCCTACACCAAGGGTTGGCTCGCAAGTCGCATGCGGCTCTTTGTCAATGGTTCCCAACCGATTTTGGGCCATGCTTCACCTAGGCTTTTCTAAAATCCTTAAAATAATTAAAGTTTCCAATTATATAACCGAGAACTGAAATGCAAAAATAGCAAATATTAGAATGAAATGACCTCATAGTCATTGGTATAGTCATCCGAAGGGTGCACGTAGTGCCCATCACCCACCAAAATATTGTCATACCCCACCGACGCCACCGTCTGGACGTTTGAAGCTCTTCTGAAATAAACTCCAATTTCACTTCAAATTTCCTATGCAATTAAAAACAAGTCGCTATTGATATTTGTCAGATATAGTAAAGCTATCCAGAGAGATGCATGTACACCAGCATTTAACTAAATTTTTAAATATAACTTTTTTTCATAAAAATCGACAACAGAGAAGAAAGACTTATATAGTTTAATTCTGTGTTAAAAATATAGACGAAGTTTGGCCTTATATGTTGGTAAATCCCAGAGCTTCTGTTTACCGATTAGTACTCGACTAGTTACCGACTAGACTACTAGTTGATGCTGTACAAAATTACGTTTGATCAAAGCTTTTGCACAGTAACAACTAGCGGTCAGGGATAACAGAACCTCTGGGATTCACTGACATGTAAGCCCAAACTTCGTCTATATCAATTGAACTTCTATATAAGCCTCTCTTCTCTGATCCACAACTTCCACATATGTATGCAATATAGCGGCTCTTTGATTGCTTTGTTATGCTGTTTCCATGATAGTTTAGCTCCTTACATTTGACAAACTGCTGACCCCTGCCTTAAGGTACTGTATAAGAAGGTATTCCAATCCTGCAATGTATGATGGACATAACTTGTACTAATGTAGCATGTACTAACTTTAACCGTTAGCATAAAAGTACATAGTTTCGATGAGTTAGTATTTTAGCACACTTCAGATGAGGCCACATCTTGGCACTGTCCCATCATACATTGGAAGATTGGAATACCTTCTTTGCTAACTTTGCTAACCTAACTTTGCTCTGCCCTACACTTCAATAAAGAAAACTTCCATATAAATTAATAATAAATAGCACATTTAGGTTTGAAAAACATATTTGCATAGTGCTAGGTCGCTTATTTGGGTGAAACCAAGATAAACAAATAAAATCATAAAAAAACTATTCAGGAAGAAGATTCCCAGGGATTTTGATTCAAAGATAATCACTCTAGAAGAAACACAAGAAAAGATTTCTAAACCTGGAAAGGAAAAAAATCAAATTGTTAGTAGATCTCCTGACACGACACTGTTATTTGAAAAAATATCTCCACACTGTAGGAATAAATACTAACTGAAATGGTTATAAAAAATGTGGAAAGGTAGCAAACTGCATTTCATGCCGTTTTGGTTATCCAGCCTTGGTTATTTTAGTACTCTAAGGCTGCCTGGATATATGCTTGAAAATATTAGTAGAGAACTAATCGGTTACTAGCTGAGTTTTATCTCAGAAGTAACTTTGGCCAAAAGTGACAAGAATTGGCGTGCAAAAGAACTTGTAACAAAAATCAGAAATAGAATAGAATATAAATTAATAGAAGATAGAATACAATATAAATTTAGGTTTTGGTCCATAAAATAATAAACAAAACATTTGGAAAACTATAAATCTTTCGTTTTGATTTCGTTTTATTTAACAATTTTTATAATATTTTTATAAAATAGTTTTAATACAAACATATACATATATATGAATTAATAATGAAAATATATTTTCTAAAGTGACCAAATTGTACAAAATCTTAAATTGTAAGCTTCACATTTAGTCTACTTCTACTATGTTAGCTAGGTATATTTTTTTTTAATTTAAAGCCTATTAAAAATAATTAAAAAAATATAGACTAGATAACAACAATTGATAAAATATATACATTATGATTAAAAGCTCTGTCCATATCTAAAGCTTATCTAGATAATATTTATAAAAAATTAATAAATAATAAAAAGCTCTTCTAGTTAAAGTTTCTTTTTGTGGTAACTTGTTAAGAAATTGCTAATTTTCTTCTGAATTGATCCAATTTTAGGAACTGATTCAAGCATTTGTTATAGGTATTTTATGTTTTATGCTATGAAAAAATAATTCTACTATTCATTTTTCAGTCACTTGAGTCAATTAGTTCACATTTTCCAAGTTAGACCCGTTTCACTCTTTTCTCTCGCACGACCAGATTGAAAATTCAAATGAAAAAATAAAGAAAAACTAAGATAAAATATATCACACACTATGTTTAAAAAATATTTTAAATTTTCTAGCTATTTTCGTGGTAGTTACGTGATCTATGTATGTAATTATGTCGATATTTACATTTTTTTTAAATTCTTAAGATTTAGATTTTGGAGGATAGTTTATGGCGTGTGTTAATTCTTATTATTCGAAACGACACTCATTTTATTCACCTATTGATTATGAAAATAAAAATAAATAATTGATGAATGATTCATGATTCATGATTCATGATGATCAGAGTCCGATCATTCGTGCCAACCAATTGACGGTGTGAGCAATCCGATGATAAATTCCCGGTTGTCCTGGTTGAGCACAGCTATATCCGGCACTAACGATACCAATCAAGTACCATCGACCAGCTCTTTGCAACATCAAAGGTCCGCCAGAGTCACCCTGACACGAATCCCGTCCACCTTGCTTATATCCGGCACAGAGCATTTCATCGTAGATCACCACATTGATACCATTAGCCCGATGCCATCTAAAAACGCAAAAAATCAGCTTTTCCGTTTATACGGTTTTGTGTGCAACCACGCGTTGAAATCTCCAACACAATCGATTTAAGAACAAACCTTTCGCATACCCGGTTGTCAAGAACAGGAACAGGGACCGATTGTAACGTTTGAGGCCTTAACCGAGAACCAGGCGACAAAGCACCCCATCCTGCAGCGACGCCAACTTGACCCAGGAAGTCCTCGCCGCCAGAAGGAAGACATATTGGAGCAATATGGGGAAGCGAATGTGCCGGACGATCTAGTTTCAACACAGCGACATCGTAACGATCAGCTTGGGGAGTAAACTTAAAATACGGATGTACCTAGCCAAAAAAAGAAATAATTACTCAATAAATAATTAGTTTCACGTGTAAATTATACTTGAATTGTTGAAACACCAAAGGTATACGCCGGCAAGGGTTCCACGGCTGAGTTAATCACATAATCGCCTAAAGTGACGTGAACTTGTCGGGGCGAAGCACGTGCCACACAATGTCCGGCCGTGACCACGTGTCTTCGAGACACCAAAGAACCACCGCACCTAAAAAAAATAATGCATAGTTTAGAGAAAAAAAAAACATACAATAAACTCTTCATTTCGTTTTCGGTCATGCATTCTTTCGAAACATAAAATCTTGGTTCATTCAAGTGTTTAACAACAAAAAGAAATAATTTGAAAGCTAAGAAGAAAAGAAACAATCTAACTGAACTTATAATAGTTTCTTGGGAAGTTTTCAACCGTCAAATCAAGACGTGGATATAAAAGAAAATCTAGAACATGGATTTTGTAATTTGATAATTCGAAACTTTATTAACAAGAAATTATGTGCATTGTATAGCAATTTATTTTAACGTTAAGAACTTTTGAAAAAAAAATCATTTTGATATTAATACTTCCATAATTATTACCATAATAGAAGATACAATTTAGATCTCAGCTTATATAATAAAATAAAGAAGAAAACTGAAGTTGCTTAAGATCCACTTTTTTTTTTATGTTATTTTTTTTATTTTCCAAATTAGCGACGTTTCGTTGCCTATCTCAACTTCATCAGACTTCTTGAATGGCCCGATGAAGTTGCGATAGGCAACTAAACGTCGCTAATTTGGAAAATTAAAAAAAACGAAATAAAAGCGAATCTTAAGCAATCTGAGTTTTCTTTTTTATTTTAATAATAATTACGTTAAAAACAATTAAGACTTATGTGCCTACATAAAATAGAGTAGGATAGTTTATGCTGAGAAAGAAACTGATGGATTTTTTTTTAATGTTGATGAATCATAGTTTAAAACTAAGGAAAATGTGTTGACTTTTAAAAAAAATGGGTCAAAGTAAATTGTACTTTCATCAAACGATTTATTTATAAACTATAATATTACAGATTCTGAATATCGTTGATAAATGAAGGATATTATCAAGGATAATGATACCTTCCTATCCTATTTATCATATAGTTCTTAATATTATTAGGTGGCTGTATGGCTATACTTATCCAAAAATTAATTAAAAATTATCAATATTTACAATAATCTATTGTACAATAATGAGTAATACAAAACATGTGTGCAGATCACACACAATAGAAGTGAAACCTTCAAAAATGTGAGCTTCAAGATAATGAGACAAATGTAAAATTTCAGAAACAGGATAGTTATAAGATTTAGTTATGATAATAATGAAACCAAGCTTAAAACATAGAGATATAGTATAGACTAGATAAAGGACTCATGCTCAATTTTTTTTACTTTAAAATTGATTCAGAAAACTTATCTCTCTCTGTCATTTATACAGTTATATATGAATAGACCATGCATATGGCGTTAAATAGAAATAAGAAAAATCTAGTGTGGTGTACGAAGCGCCATCTATGTAGGTATAGTTTTTATGGTAACTGAAAACAACAGCTGGCAATTGAGTGCCGATGAGCGCCAGCCCACACAAATAAGCGCTTAAAATAAGCTCTTGCATTTAACTTGCTTCAGTTTTCCACACCAGAAAAGAGACACTAATATATATAAGTCTCTCATCTAATGTTTCCACCACGGTTTTTTGTTTACTATGCAGTGCGTTATCCATTATGAACAGGTATTACGTTTTGGCGATGATTTCACTTTCTTCATGTGTTAAAATGTATTTAATGTTAGCATATTAATAATACAATTTGTTCAGGTTTTGCAAACGCGTTCTAAACAATTTCATGCGAAAATCGCTGAAAAATTATAAATGTTCGGAAATAAAGAATCCAAGTTATACCAGTCGGCAGATATTAAAGAAAAACCAATCTTAAGAGAGAATTTTAATCTTTTAATTTTTTATCGTTTTCATTCGTTTCAAAGTAACTAAAAAATTATCTTAAAATTAAGATAAGTGTTTGAGTTCCTTTTTTAAGAGTACCTAACTAGATACCCAAAGTAACTTCGGAGACTTTTTAAAAAATTGATATTATCTAGTAAGCATATACTAATACATACTACTAGTACCTAATAAGAATATAGTATTTAAGTAGCATCCAAAAGTATCTTTCAAAGCTCTGGATAGAAGTTACCTAAATGGCATATTTGCTATTGCCGCTATTGAGCATTGCTGAATATATATATATATATATATATATATATATATATATATATATATATATATATATATATATATATATATATGAATATATATATATATATATATATATATATATATGAAAATAACCGAAAAATAATAATCAATGCAAAAGAAAACAGAAGTTTCATGTAAGTAAATTAGCAAATTAGGTTTTTCAAATTTTATTTTCGAGTCAAGTTTGTGCTTCAATATTTTTATGAAACTTACGACAAATTATTCCTATTTGAAGTGGTTCAAAAATTTACCGAATAAGTTTTCTCCACTTGTAAATAAAATTTTGGAGTATTTTAAAACCGAAATAAATTAAATTGAATGACAATTTTCTTAAGTATTAGTTAATTGTTAATTATCAATTGTTTGTCTCAGTGGAAATTTAAATTCATATTTTTTTCACCAAAGAATTATAAGATTCAATTTATTTTATTTTTTATTTATTTATTTCCTGGTATAAAAATTCTAAAAAGGTGCATTTGCACCTGTGCTTAGAACCAGTTCACATTTTTACATACACATTTTTATTTTTACTAGTTTTAATCGAAAAAAATATATGATAGACAGAGCTGTCAGAAAAAGTATCTTGGATACTGCATATTAGTTCCTTTATTTTTCACCAAATAGTTTCTAATATCTTAGATACTTTTTTAAAAATACTGTATATTGTAACTTAAAAAGTATTTTAGATACCGAGGTACCGAGTGATTAGAAACAAAGTTGTACCTACTTTCTTTCGTTCTATAAGATTATCTATCTTATATTAATCGTCTATCGTTTCAAAATAGCTTGTGTTTACAAGGGATTAGGCAAATATATTTTCCTTTTTACGCAATAGTTTCAAATTGTTTATCATCACCAGAAAAAAATGTCTTCGCATTTTGAACGTAACATGAATTGGGTTTGTATTTTTAATTATTTTGATACTTTTCATATGGTAGTTTTGAAGCTTTTTTCAGTTGTAATTTATACTTTTTTACTAAAAACATTACTGAACAATTGTTTTTATTTTCCCAATGTAAATTTGAAAGCTTTTATAATTTAGGGATTTTGCCCCAAAATTCATTGTTAAAATAAACTGGTAATTGAGGCAAATCAATTTTCATTTATCATATATATTATTCAGTATTAAGATTGGTTTGCATAAATTTACAATTTGTGGTAGTTTCCTTTAATTTTGAAGTATGATGACTTTGGTACCTCTTTATTGTTTTTACAATTGAAGTAGTTTATTTATTGTGTTAAATATTTCAGAGAAATACGAGTAATTAGCTATTGTCTTGAAAGTTCCATCAACAGTTTTCCAGTTCTCAAATCTTATTCTTTTGTTTTAGTAATTTGGGACAAGAATTCCATTGATTCGCGGGTAGAGTACTACTTATGAACTTTGATTTTTTCTAATTCCCTAAATCTAGCGGAATTTCATTCTTTATGAGTGAGATTAATCTGGAATATTGCATATGAGATCTTGATAGTTGCATTGTATTATTTGTTCCTATATGATCTGCATTTAATGCCATCTTTTACTAACAGTAGCACCAAAATTGTTTATTCCTGGATCCATAGTAGGTATAATTTGAAACAATTTGAAAAAACATAAGGATACATAATAAAAGTAAAATAGATAAACTTGTTTTTTGGAAATATTACACTCTTTTCTCATAGAGTAAGTTATCTACTTGAAGGAATTAACGACAGAACTATCACAAATTTTGGTAGAAGTATGAAAAAATATTTTAGATGACATACTAAAGTTTGGATATGTTAAATTATCTCGGTGCTACGACCAACCATTAATATTTTTTTACTTTTGTTATTTACCGTTGCTATATAACTACTAAGGTTTTTAGCAACTCTAGGGTTAATAAAAATCCTTAATTTGCTCAATACGAGAATCAAATTCAACACCATTTTTGGAATGGCCACTTAGTAAGCTATTAATAAATCTATATTTGTAAATTTTCAAAAAAAATATAAATTCATGTGGGCAAATGTTTTTTGCACCACAATTTAAAGGAGAAAGATGATGAAACCCATATATTGATTCTATTAGAAAAGCATTTAATCTGGAGAAAAATTATAATTTATTTGCAGAAAGTAAAAAAAAACCTACAATTATCAGCTTTTTTTCAGATTAAGTTTTTAATTACAAAATCACAGACAACGTAAAACAATTATTTTAAAAAACCAAATCAATACAAGGTGGGGCAAATGTAAATTATCTTACAGCTCTTTTCGTGGCAAAAACGACAGAAATTAACTGAAGAGAAAAAAAATTAAGTTCATCTAATCGATTAAATAGTGAGACAGAATAAATTTCATGTAAACTTCATGAATAATGCAACACGATTTTATGTAGAAAGTCATAATTTTACATGAAAAAAGAATGATAAATAACTACTCTAGGCCTCCAGCGATTTTCCCAAATCAACCTTTTCAACACAACGTTTTTTTGGTGCACCTCTTTGTTTTAAAAGGCAATTTTCAATATTCTAATATTTCAATACTTAACACATATGTTAGACGATAATAAATAGAATATCAACAATAAAAAATCCAATGTAAAAGAAGTAAAAAAAATCTTCCAAAAAAAAAGAAGAAAATATATGTGTTACTTTATTGAGTTTTGTTAATATTCTTGTTTCCGTCCTTTTTTCCATTCTGTTATTATTCAGTTAATAAATGAGTTGTTTTGATTATAAAAAAGATAGTAAATAGAAGGTGATGGAGGCCCCGAGGGGCCCATTTTACCCTGATCTTGCTACTGGTCTTGGGTAAAAACATTTCTAAATACTTTCACCAATATCTACTTATACTGATATTTACATACATTTGGTCAACAGAAAAATTGACTCATGAAAAAGAAATATGAAATGTTACGATTAATAAGAAATTAGAAAATCATTTTGATTATCTAATACAATTAAGGAACTGATCAGTGACGAATTTCCTCAGGGGATTATTCTACTCATAAATTTTCCAGATGATCGATAACGAAGTTATTGAAAGAATAAAAATGAAAAAAAGAAGTTATTTCTTACTCATGAAAATATGTAAATTCAGCAAAAGACTTGTTTAATATACTTATTCCGGAAATGGCATACTTTTTCTATTTTTTTTTCTCCTTGTTTCATCATATTTTATTACTATTATTATCATTTTTTCTATCTTCTTATTAAATCGCAAAGCTTTTGTCTTAAATATGTAGATTAAACCAGCGAAATTATTGAAAAAAAAAACGCAATTTCATATTAAAAATGAAATCTCAAGATACATTCATTTGAATGCCTCTGGTGGCATAATGAGGGTCATGGCCTAGTAAAAGACAACATTGTGACAAAGTGAGACTTGGGAAAAGATATGTTGAGAAGATATTATACCATTATTTCATTTACTTATTTTCTTTTAATTTAGGCATCTAATTGTCAAGATCTCTCTTCTATTCATTTTCGCTCAAAAAAAAAAACGGCTTAATTATTATCTACTAAAACTTCAGTGTTAGATATTATGTACCTTGAAGATCCGATGCGAATGTAGGCTTGCCATGGAAAAGAACCAAATCCAGCCTCATCACCACCAACAATACGCCTCTGAGCCGTTTGTTTCGCCGGAGAAATTCCACATCCTGAAATTGGAAAAGGCATCAAATTTAAATTCAATACGAAAAATCAACCGAAAAAAAAAATTATTCGGAAAACAAAAACACACACACCAAAAAGATTAAACCATGTTATGTTAGTTGATTTACATTGAATGTTTAACACAAGTGTAAATGATAGAAAAGATTTACATATATTTAAATCGAAAAATGAAAGTTTGGAAGATTTACATTAGGGTTTAATAATGGAATTGTGTACTGAAATGTAGAAATTGAGATTTAAGACATGCACAAGACTTATAAGGTAGAAGGCACAAGACAATCAGTAGAGCACAAATTGAAAGCAAAACCAAAGCTACAGTAGAAGATTTTGTGTCTTACGTGACTTTGAAATCTTTTCATTTAACAATAAGTGAAATTATAATAAAAATTTATAATTTCTTCTTCTGATTAACATGCCGTTTTCATTTTCTTAAACACACTAATTATCAGCCATACGTCACAAATTACAATAATTGCAAATGATGAGTGGAAATTATTAAAAAAATGTTAAAAATCTTAAAGAATTTAAACAAAAATTAAATATAATTAATGTGAAAAAATATATTGCAGATTTGTTAACTATAGATGTGACTTATATACTTATTAAGAAGAATATCGATGCATGTTCCTAGAGGACTCTGATTCCTCTATGATAAGTAACAAAAACATAGGGATTATTGGCAACATCAACTATTAATTGACTTTACTGACTTCAATATCTCAATAATAAAGATAAGGGCTTCAGCAGGCCATTCACGCTCTGATTTGCAGTTCAACTAGTCAGACTACTAGTTGGATCGCCTAAATGATCCGCTAGACATCCAACTTCGAAAGTCGGACCACTAGTTGGACTGCAAGTTGGAGCGTGGATGGTCTGCTTTAAAGAGCTTAAATATTTAATTACAATAAAAAGGAAACAAATATTACACCGGTTTATCGAATTTTACCCCTATATAGCGACTTTTTTCTTTTAGGAATATACTGAAAGGTTTAACAATGATAATTATTTTATTTATTATTTCTGAGCCACAATTAATAAATGAATGAATAATAATGAATATCCTATGACTCAATTTCTTTCTTTATTTCGACAAGTTTCATCAGTTTTTGTGTGTCATCATCAGGTAATGATTATTTTGTCAGTTGTAAACCATATAGGTTGCTTGTCTTATATAGTTTGTCGTTAAGGATGTTATTTGGATCTAGTTTGAGAACTTTGTATATTTCATATTTTTCTAGGGTATTCATATGTGATCCTTTCTCGCAAATATATAGTGGCTTAAAATTTGTTTTGAAATTTAAACATTGATGATTTTCGTCATAAAGGTGTTTTGTAAAATTTGAAGTTGTTGTTGAACTAGGTTTCCTGGGTGTATGTTCCTTATATCCCTGTTCCGAAAGATCTACCAGTTTAACCAATGTATAATTTTTCATAGGAACCACATTTAATTTCATATATTCCGGTTTTATTTTTCATTGTAGTTTGGTTCCTGTGAAAAATTCTACATTGGTCCAACTGGTAGATCTTTTGGAACAAGATATAAGGAACATACACCCAGGAAACCTACTTCAACAAAAACGTCAAATTTTACAAAATGCGTCGTAATCAAGAAAGAAATTGAGTCATAGGACATACATTATTATATTGAAAAAACCTTATAGAAGAAAACTCAAAAATAATATTTTCTAACATTTGCTCCATCAACGCGATCTACATTCATTATTGTTGTAATAATCTTAAGCTCTATAAAAATGTATTTTCATTCAATCAAAATTTTATCTTTAAAAAGTATTTATAAGATATGTTTTTTGTATCTCTAATACTTCAGATAATATAACAGTAAAATAATCTCTTTTTTTGGATATTAAATACTTGCTATTTTTATTTAATCTTCGAACAACATTTCGTTACTTACGTAGCTTCATCAGGTACTACAACATACAGTAACAGGTTAATTATATAAATATACACAACTAATCAGTGAAAATTTAATTAACAGATTCAACTAAACTAATATAAAAATAAACATAAAGTAGCGAAACGTTGTACAAAGATTAAATAAAAACATAAAGTATTTAATATAAAAAAAAGAGATTCATTTACGGTTATATTATATAAACCATGGATAAGAACGTGAATAGTACTTCAGATAACATTTCCAAAAATATCTTGTATTTGATATTTCAAATATTTAGTTTAATAATATCTTGTCTGTTGTATTTTAGATACTTTTTATTAGATATCTTGAACATCTCTGTTATTAACACTATGCAGTGATTCCTCGAAATACGAGTTTAATTTGTTCCGTAACCTTGCTCGTATGTCAATTTATTCGTATCTCAAAGCAATTTTCTTCTGCCCCCAAAATGTCACCCTGTTGTTTTTGCTTCATGTTTTTGGATAGGAAAAATGTATTTATAACTAACAAATATTGTATAAAAACATAATAAGAGAGAATATATAGGAATAATTTTGATTCATCAACTGTATTTGTATTTTAGTGACTTGAATGCAACGTACACATAACTTAAATAGTTATATGATAGTATATCGTACATGATAAAATGTGCAAATGCACAAAAGCACAAAGCCTTAGAAAAGTTTATCAAAAATGCTTCGACAGCGAGGTAAAAAAGCACATTGGCAGAAAATGTGGGATAATTCGAGACCCACGAGACCCACAATAAACTATCATGTTGTATCTCAAATGTTACTCGTATTTCCAATATCTCGTATGTTAGGGCACTCGTATCTCGAGGTACCACTATATTACATAAAGTATTTCTTAAAGAAAAGTTTGTTTTTCAGAAGTAAACATGTATAACTGCGTTTTAATGTAATTGCCGAATCTAGTGCAGTAGACTTTGGCCAATTCGAAATTTGATTAATCCGATTTTTTTCTTTTATCTCTGGAATTTCTTATTAAAACAATTTTTTATTAACTGGGTATTAACTTTATACTGGGTTATTGAATATGGTGAATAAAGACCATATTAATTTACAAGACATTTCGTCGGTTTTATTCCAACTTCCTCAAGTATCTTGAACACAAATTCAATCACATAGTCCCAAAGTAAGAACTATTTAATTATGCTGTAACCCAGTATTTATTTAATAATTCATTTTTTTATAGTTTGAATTTTTTACTTTACCTACTTTGCAAACACTAAGGAACCGACTCTAACTTTTCGTATTGGATACTAATTTATATATACAAACTTCTTCAATTGCCATCAAATAGTATTGGATCCCTCCACAACTGTATTATTGCAATTCCCACAAAACAAAAGAAATTAATTTGCAAGTCTATATTTTATCATTTACGATTAAATATTTTTACCGGGTAGGATCATGTTGGTTATTAAGCACTTAAAGTAATTGAATAATTGGGAAGTTGGCAAAAAGTTCCCTGTTTTATTGGAAAGTTTTGTTTAGTATTTTAGTACATTTTTATCTCTGGCTTGTTTGTAAAAACGATTAGCCTTTGTAACTATATCGAAGCTCTTTATCAAAAAGCTCAGTGAATAAATAAAAATTAAGTGCTATTATATTTGTTCTAAGTTTTAGATGAATACTGAATAATGGTTAAATAAGCAAACCGTTTATGCTATTCATCGTTAAATCCTCCGCAAATTTAACATTATTAACATTTTGTTCTACGATGTAGACTCAATTTCAATAATTCAACTAGTCTTACCCTCTTCTTACCCTACTCTAATACATTCTACTAATATTTTCAAGTTTAAATAAAGAAGAGCTATTCGGTTTTTAATGACGTTTTTTAAGTTAACATTTTTCGCAAGGAGGACTGTCCAAATAATATAGATACTATGTCGCTAAAATAGCTTGCGCTCTCTAGTGTTTAACTATCAAACAATTTGGAGATAGTAATATTTTCCCTGCATTAATTGTTTTTATAGATATCATTGTATACGATACATTCATTTCTGTGTGTATTATTCATGAATACAATAAATTACCCTACTGAAGGTACAGGGTTCTCATACCATAACTATAATTTTTACCAAAATGTTCTTTTTTTGTAACCAATTGGCCAAAAAGGTTGTAACACACGATTCCCATAGATGCTTATCATGAATATACTTCATAATGGTATTGCATATATTAATGGTTCCCAACCTTGTGTACGCGTATCAGTACCGGTACGCGAATGATTTTACAGTTTAAAACAAAAATCTATTAAAAATCTGTATTGATTTATTTTATGCACTGACGTCATTGCACTGAAAACAAAATATAGAGCTTTCCTGGACATCGAATCGAATCTTCGCCTTAAACTTACAAATATTGAGCCCGATATTACTTCTTTAGTTAATAATAAACAGGCCCAACCTTCTCACTAATTATATATATTTTAAAATGATTTTTATACTTAATGTATAGTTTTCGCAATTAAAATTATAGTTGCTTATCTTTAAAAATGTTTTCCATTGCATTTTATTCCCCATTTCAAAATTTTTGGTCTACCGGTACGCCATCAAACCGTTTACAAGGTACAGGTACGGTACTATAAAAAGGTTGGGAACCCCTGGCATATACTTTTTGTAAATAGTCAAAATTTATAACAAAATCAATGATTATTACGTCAAATTCTTCTACTTGAAAAATTGAACATTCACCATTTGCGAGATTGTGCAAATGTACGTTCTATAACTATAACGACTATAGCAGTTTCTATAACTATAGCAGTTTCAAGCTTAGGAAGCTCTTCACATCGGAAATATTACATGAGTTACTATATTTTTTTAGAGTTTTCTTAAATCACACTTCTATAACGTAAATCGTAAATATATAACAAGTAAATATAACAATGTTCTAGTAAGAAACATTATCTTATCAGGCTTTAGTCCCATTACTAAGTTTGATATTTTTATTTGAAATAAAAGACCATTCAAGTACGATCTTTTTAACATTACGTTAGAATCCTTGATACCAAACCTTAATAAATGCTTGAAATTAATTTACAAGAAATTAATTTAACAAACAAGAATCTATAAAAGGATAGTTTAAAAAAATTTAGATTGGCCCGGAAACGGACGGTCTGTGCTTTATTGTGTAATATATATTTATTAACCTTTTTGACCATCTTTACACTTTGAAACGAGCTTTTAATAGATTCAAATTCGAAAATCGTTTTATCAAAAAAAGCTTAAATGCTTTGTATCTATTATAAGCTCAGTAAATCTGTGAAGATTTCCTGAGTTTTTGAAGCAAAATGACTTGAGCCAAAGTTCACTGTTCTGATAATTGAAGATATTTTTGTAACGTTATATATTTATAAAATATGGGTTTTTTTTTCCTTGAAAATTATTTTAACGGTTTTTCTTTTACCATTGCTACTTTAGCCTAGACATCTCTCGTTAAAGTGTCCACGTCAACAATGTAATGAACATGAATTTTTGAAGTATTTCTAGCATTGCAGTATTGAATAATATTGATATTCTTCAATTATATTATAAAAAAGTTGTAGGTATATAGGTACATTGTACATTGTACATACAATATGTATGAGTATACCAGTATAATATAAATTATGTTTACCTATTAGACAATTGTATTAAAAAAATGATGAAGTATATAGATTATTATAGATCATAGGTTAATAAATAAATTTCGATAGATTTAAAAATCATATTCAAAAGTATCATAAATTCAAATAGGTACATAGATACGATATAATACTAGTATTAATTTAAAATAATCCAAAAAAAAAAATATTAAACTACTCTTTGATTGTACTATTGACTTTTTCTCGATTGTTTCAGTACATAACAATTTTTTTATTGAATGTTAGGAAATCTATTTTCATTTCTAACCACAAAACAGAAATCAAA
The DNA here is from genome assembly GCA_958496175.1 of Sisyra terminalis. Classification (NCBI taxonomy): domain Eukaryota; kingdom Metazoa; phylum Arthropoda; class Insecta; order Neuroptera; family Sisyridae; genus Sisyra; species Sisyra terminalis. The sequence continues at coordinate 32,804,856 of OY292277.1, read as the reverse complement.
GTGAAATTATTTTTTTCTGAAAACACATTTTAGCATTGTACGACAATCTAAATGTTTAGAATGCTCTAAACAATTTTCTGTTCAAAAGACAAACTATTTTCTTACAATAGCTTCCAATTACTTGTAAAAATGTATTCAATTTGTTCAACTATTAAAAATATAACAATGCTAGATATTTTCAGTTTTCCTTGGTTAGATGTTTAATGATCGTGCCTAAAGCCGCGATAATGTATAATTACAAAGTGACACGCATAATGTATAATGTAATGTGGCATATGTAATGCGAATAATGTAACCGTGATCGAAGTTATTGCTTCATTTAATATTTCATTTAATACTTCAACGAATATTTTGAAGACCACAAAGGTCAATGTCCATAAGTAGATTAAGTAGACCAAAAGATCAACAATTTTCCAATGATACTGTAAGGACTAGAGTGAGCGTGTGACGCATGCGCTATTCGTAATTTGTATAATACATATTTATAGTATTATATGTATATTATATAGACACGTCATTATATTTCCTCGTATCAATTCGTGGAAATTAATAAAATTTCTTAAAAAAATTAATAAACATTGTGGGATTATCTTTATTTAAAAATCTCTAAAGCAGGCATAGCCAACATATGACCTGCGAAAGCTCTTCATCCAGCTCGCGAACTTGTTGAATTGTACGCCATTTATGTATAATTATCGCTATTGCTTTACTATTGGATATTTCCTTTGATTCGCTGCGGAAATAAAAATCTTAAATCTTACACTCCACAAAATGATGTTGGAAACCCCTGCTCTAAAGCAATATTTCTCAACTTGTCTCCACAAAAGGGCATAAGCATTTAATAATCAAGGGGACAATTTTTTCAAAATTTATATTGATCGTATAGCAACTTTTAATAGCTGCTTAAAAGTATTTATATGTTAAAGGATGCATTGCAACATGCAAATTTTAAAACAGTTTAGATCAAAATTTCTTAAACTTTTATCCTCTCAAACTTTCGTGGGAATGGGTACCCTATATCCAACTTTTCGTCTTCTTTTAAACAATAACTATGATTAAATGATTAGTTGATTATTTATTTATGTTATGAATAATTGATTCTATTCGAAACCTGTTTCTTTAGTTTTGATAATTTTAATATCATTGTTGTGATTTTCCACTAAATTTCAACCTTCTATTTCACATTTTCATGTTTTTTCTTAACTAATGAAAATACATCTCTTTCTAAAAATAGCGAGTGGCAATTCTTTAAAAACCAATAAGGAAAAAAGTCAAGTAAAATTGGTAATGTATCAGACCCTGGCAACACAAATGCCGTTAAAGTAGAAACTTTTTTAAAATAAGAATACTTTCTTTAACTTTTGGACACAAAAATCATTTTACGTCAATTTTTACAACCGGCTACTATAAATTGTCTTCAAAATGTGGGTTTGGAGAAGAATGCTACGGATAGAAGACGGCTAGAAGAAAAAATGCTTCTATCTTAAACAAATTCAAACGAATTCAAAGATTCTCTTCACTAACTCATGGAGGAAACCTGGATTTTTCGGATAAATCGAGCACCACGATAACACCTCTATCAAGTTAGCACCCGACTTTTAAAAATTAAAATTTTAAATATATTTTTAGATTGACTTTTGTTTGTACTTGATTGTACTGAAAAAATTTTCGTTTGTACCTTGACCGAAAAAAAGTTATTAAATTTTTAAAAATCAATTTTCCCCCCATTGCTAGATTTTTCAAAATATTTAACGGCTATAGATGGGCCTTGACACGTAGAGGATTGTACCGAAAAAGTTTTTTTTCTAACTTTAACCCAAAAAAAGTTATTCCATTATTGATTTTGATAACGACTGTTATTTTTTTCCAAGAGAAATACAAATAAATCATATTGCAGTGCAATTTAGGTGTTAGTACATAAAAACATATCTCAAAAAAAAATCCTTGTAACTCTATCCCAACGATAATTATAAAGGTTTGTTAGGCTCTCATTACTTCATTGTTGAGACAGCAAAAACGGTCATAATTTTGAATCTGTTGAGGTACAACGATTTTTTTACGGATTCTTCCGGGTGTTGCTCTCTAGTTAATGGTACCGGTTGAATTTTTGTTTGTACCTCATCTGGAAGGAAAATAAAGTTTTCCGAAGATTTACCAAATTCAACATCGGTACAATCTAGTTATAGTGTCGCTAAGGATTGTACCGAAAAAAAATTTCCCAATAGTAATTATGATTATGTAATTATTTGTCAATAGATAGTCGACAGGTCTTGGTTTTTTTACAATACTCATATACACAATAACAGACCCAGATTATAGTTCTCTTTTCTGTCACTAGCAGCGCAAATATTCAAGACGTATATAACTAAGGTAACATAAGTTAATACATCAGATACTCTAGTAGCGGCGCCAATTCTTGACACATTTTACATTGTGCAGAAGATTGAAACTCACAATTGTTGAATAATAACAACACTTCTCGCGTAATGCTTCAAACGTATGCTTTTTGAAGAGTAGCACCCTCTATGAGTACTGGATCTCAAATTGATACCTTTTTTTAACATTATGTTTTGTCTTCTTGTATCTATACTTCGTGCTTAGATAAATAATGAGATTAACATTTTGTGATTCTACCAATTTAACATTTGAGCCTTACAGACTTTTTCAGCTTTACAGATTTTTACAGACGAATTTCATAAGCAACTGTTCGAAGTTTAGAAGTTTTGTAAGGAATTTACATTATTAATACATATTCTCAGAGAGGAACTAGGATCAAAATAAGCAGTTAAAACTTAATTTTTACTCGCGACGTTTCAGCCCTTTTATTGAGCCTTCCTCAGGCGTTCATAAACAATCGCTTTAACTTTGTCAACAATAATCCTTGTCAGGATTCATTTTTATAGATACGGTACAGTTGATAATAGCAATAATAAAAACTTCCAAGATACATAAAATTTCAATAAAAAATAATTAAAAATTAGTTACAAATGACACTATTTTAAACCGAACCGCTCAGCATTGCTGAGTCTCTAAACCGCTCAGCAATGCTGAGCGAGGATCTGAAATTTTACCATAAATTTACATTTTTTTTTTGTTACAGAAAGATTAAAAATCTTTTAGTACCAACTATAAAATAATCAAAAACGGAGAAGGTAACGAGGGAACAAATTTTCCGAAATGACGATTAGTGAAAATATTACTCCTTTTTTGTAATTCTTGTTTTATCGATTGTTAATTTAAGAACTTATTTTACTGAAATTACCAATTTGAGCTTACAAAAGAATTGAATAAACTGCAGTCTAATTCTTAATACATAACCGTAAAATTTAAAGGTTTGAATGTTGACTTTTTCATTAGTTTAAACAAATTTGAAACTTGGTTTATCTCAAATCAAATACTTATTATCTTATTATTATTATTTCTGTTGCTAAAACTGTTACTTCCTCTTTTGATAAGTGTATATTTATTCTACATTTGTAAACTTTTACTTACTAAGAAGAGAACCATTATAATAATACATTTATTCAGATTTCCAATAGTGTGAACGAAATTGGCTGTTTAGAGAAACCTTGACTCATTCTTATTCTCATGAATCGTTTTGGTTTTGGCGAAATAAAATCATCAACTAATAAAAATATTAATCAACACATTATAGTATTAGTTAATTTCTCTAGAAAACATTTTCATCGTTCTTTTCGTTTTTGAAGAGATACTTTTTCTTTTCGACATCTACCAACATAAAACAGTGATGCCTCAAATTGATTTTTTACTAATTACAGATTTTCTACCAATTTCCAACTAATAATCTTCCTTTTATGTTGGACTTTCAATCAAGAAACTGATGTTTATTTTTTTTAATTCGAGTTTAAAATTTTTAAACCTGATACATTGGTAAAATTCAAATTAAAAACTTAAAATAATTATTGATATTAATCCCTCTGTAAGGTGTGTCAAAGATCACTGATGTACGTATATTAAATATGTTTTATTACCAAAATATCAAGTCGATATTTACGAAGAAAAGTCTAACAAAAATAATAAATTATTTATTTTTTCTGTATGTTATTTCGTAAAATAGCTACATTTTTACGACATACTTAAAACCTTATGAAAAACCAATGAAAGACATGTCCTTTCAAAAAAAATAAAATAATAAACTATAATACACATCAGTCACTATCCTAGATATTGAACTTTAATAACTGTAGTCGAAAATAATAATTTTTATCATGAATATTTTCAGTCCTTATACCAGTACGTAATATAGAATAACAGTCGCCATAGTGGCGGTTCGCAAACCATTAGTGGTCTGGGAAAATTTCGTTAGTCCGCAGAAAAATGTGGAATATACTTATTATGATAATAGAGATTGATTTAAAAAATCCTATTAGTTTTCCGTAGGATTTAAATTATGAATTTCGAAGTTCATGAGGTCGAAAAGTTTGGCAGCCGCTGATATAGAACACTCATAATGAATTTAGTATGTTCAGCACTAGCTTACACATTATTAACCCTTCAATTTATAGGTAGGCGTATAACTTTGAGGAGAAAAAAAAAATTTATTAAAAGTTGATTTTTCTCATTTCCTTAGTAACCAATTTTGGAAAAATTAATTTTTCTTATTTTTTGAAAGAATGCCTTTTTTTTGGATTTGTATGTTACGGTAAGTATGATGGTTTGAAAGTTATTAATAATTATCTATCATCATTAATAATTACCAAAAATTGAGGAAAAAGTAAGAACTTTTACCACTCCGGTACTCCTTACCGCTTCGGACTTGCCTAAATTTGGGAAGATTGCGGACGTAAAAATCGACATTGAACAAAAAAATCGATTCTTAATCAATCGATTTTTGTAACATTCAATGCTAGCTTCAAAGCTATGAAAAGATAAATGCAGTTACAATACTGATGCTATCGAAACTCATGCTTTCAAAAGCGAAGCCACAGAATAGTATCTTGAACTTAAAACGTTTTTAAAATTGTGCTTCAATTTTTGATTTTATTTTTGTTATTAATTTTGTGTTTTAAAAAAAATAATTGTGAAGAACCAAAACTTTGCAGTGCAAACAAACAAGTAAAATCTAAATATTTTCGGAGACAATTAATTTTCAGAAATTTATCAAGATCCTCATTTCCAGTGTTGCATTTATCCTAGAGACAAAAATAAAATTTCTTCTGGATAATCAAAAATGCTTCAAACAATGTGTCGTAATTAACTTAGTCACTATTTTTTTTCGCTTTCTGTCAAATGATAGATTCAGTTTCCCGCGTGGTTGAAATCTTTCCTTCATTATCGTTTATTCCTGGCAAGGTTTTTACTTCTTTTTTTCCATTAATAAGTGTTGTTCAAAATAAAAAACACTACAGCTTTTGGATACAAAAGTGTGAAAAAAATTAAAATTTTAGACAAATTTTTGTATTCATTTTATTTATTCAAAAGTATATTCCAAACCCTTACCCATTTTATGTAGAATATAGAAAATGGGGTGGCATTTTTCTTAGTTCCTCAGAGTGGCACAAGGAGTGCATCCGGCTCTCATATCAACCCTTATATCAAATACTTATATCATTTTTAATGACTACTTTTACTATCTAAAATTGTAGGCAAAAATCCTGAACAAAAGCTATTAAGAATTAAGATTTTTTATTTTTAAATTAGTATGAAATTAAATTATTTTATTTGATCCACTAGCGTTTTTGATATTCAAAGTCCAAAAAGTCCTTTGTAATAAAATTTATTATCTTTAATAGAAAATTATAAGTATGAACTTTGTGTTATGATGTATACAAAAATATAACGAGTTAAATTCAATTGTAACTCTTACTAAAGAATAAAAACATAATATAATTTAATTTTCAAAGAAACTTTTCATAAATTATACTTAAGTATACCTTATATCTATGGAAATAATGTTGATTACGTTACACAGTTAAGAGAAAATTTAACAATATAATATTTATATTTTTCATTCTAATGTTCAAAAAGAACATCAATTTATTGATTCAAAAAAATGAAGCTGTATATTAATAACATTATGAAAGAAATTTACTAATGTCTGAAGCAATTCATATACCATAATGTGTACCACAAGATTGGGCAACAAATAATCTCAATTATAAAGATATATTAACTATATCAAATCAATATTAGTTTCTAATATTTGTATCATAATTATTGAAAATTTAAATTAAATCTACAAAAATCTGTTGTCGATTTTTTGTACGATCTTTTTAACAAAACATTTTCTTTTACTTTTTATGTTCCACAGTAATACAAAAATCCTTTATTGTTTTACTCCCAAGGGGAAAAATTGTTTTATGTTTGGAAGTTAGCAACAAACTAAAAATATTTTCAATAAACTGGCACTAGATAAAGATCTAAAACTATTTACTACTATTAGTAATACATACGAATAGAGAAAAGTAACGTAATATATTAGAAGTTATTTCAATCTTGCATTGAAGGATAGGAAATATTTCAAGATGTGGCGCCGCTACAAGTGTGTCTAGGATACTAACTAATCGAAACCATGTATTTTCATGCTAAGGGTTAAAGTTAGTACTCTAGACACACTTGTGGCGGCGCCACACCTGTAAATAATTCCCATCATGCATTGCAGTATTAGAATACCTTCTTATGTATTACTTCAGCGATAAGTTGCTTTTTTCTTAAATATTCCCAAACTCTTATTGTAGTTAGTTATATTAGTTATAATAAAAACAATTGCAAGAAATTGTAACGTAAAATTTTTAATCTGTAAAATAAAAATTTATAACAGTCTTGAGTCTTAAAGCTTAGATGAAGTAAGTCTGATGACCCTTTTTCCAGCTTTCCAGCTGGAAAAAATATCCTTCATCCTGAAAAACTTTCCCTCATCTTTTAATATATTTATGATGACTTTTATACCTAAAACTAAAGATTTATTGACACGGATATTTTAGATACATCAAATCTGGCAACATTTCAATTCTTATTTTGTTTTTTATTCTATCTTGATTTTTTGACTAATCCAATTCCAATATTGTATAGTTTTCTATTTTGTCACTAAATTTTTATTATGGTCAGATTTATTCGCGAATCAAATTAAAAACAAAATAAAAAATTAAATGTTGCCATATTTAGCTTTGTTTAAAAGTTACTATTGTCGTTTTTTTTTTTATTTGACCTGCAAATCCTGCAATTAAATCAACTTAAAATCAATCAATTTATAAGTACTTAGGCATAGACAAGCAAATCAATGAAATCATTTAAATTAATGATCGTTTTGTTTTTACTTTCTTTGGAAAAGTAAATTTAAAATTACTTTAAAAAAGCAATTTACAACACTCTAATTGATTTTGAGTTATATAATTTCAATAGAAACTAAGCACTTAAGGAACTTGTAAAGTAGTTTATAATAAATCGACAGCAAAATGTCGCTACAACAATAAATTATTCAAGATAAAGTGGTATGTAATAAATTAAAAAAATAAAATTAATAATGATTAAAAATTAATATAAAATAATTTCAATATAGCTCTTAAGAAGACGCAGGTATTCTTTATGATTTTACCCTTTAATTTCGAAGTAATATTTTAAAAATTCTACACATCTTTCATTAGTAGGTTTAAGTTGTGATTTAGTATAAAGTATAAAAATTAAATATGCCCTCTACATAACAATTAAGGTAAAAGGTAAAGCTGCTAAGAAGTGATACTCCAATTAAAAAAATTTACAAAACATAATGGAAAAAGATTTTCACACGAAATTCCATAATGATTTTCTGAAAAGATAATACTTGATGAAATAAATCAAAGAACTAGGTGTACATGCATGAAAAATTAATAAAAAAAGCCAATTGTCTTAACATCTATATTGAAATATGAGGAAGCAAATGAAGTAGCAAATGTGGCACCATATGTCCATAAAAGTATGTATGTGATTCAAAAATAAATTAAAAAAATAAATTTTCCATAAATACACTTTCACTAACACTGCATTTCGCTCTTTCTCTCTTTCGTTCTCATCGTAAACTCCGCTATCAATATTATGTACATCTCGTTCTTAACACAAAAATCGAGTGAGTCAAATGACAACAATAATCGAACAAATTGAGAAAGTATTTTTCATTTAAATCACTTTCTTGAATCATCTCTCGTAAAAACCGTATCTATACACTGACTAATGCAAGAAAGGAAGTCAAGGAAGATACCTGAAACCATCAATTTTAGTTAAAACATGCCCAAAATGCTGCTACGGAAACCTACTGTGAGATATAAGGATACTAAATATAAAATGGTCATTTTTTTCCAACGAATATCTTATTGAAGTTTGGAAGGAATGTAATCACTACGAAGTAATTTTTTTGATTTTTTTCAAAAATAGAATTTCATTTTTCAGTAGATTTTTCCAGTATGAGAATATATGGTTGGTCTTGTATGGTATGAAATCTTTGGAGTGTTTCATGTTTCTTCAATCCAGAAAAAAATGCCTCACGAATATATTTATTTTTTTTTTGTTATTACAGTCGTTTTATATTTGTCAAGGTTTTTAGTGACTCTAGAGCTAATAAGAATTTGTAAATCGAAAAATATTCAAAATTTACTCAAGAGGAAAATCAAAGCCATTCCAATTTTGGAATGGCCACGAGAAGACTACGTCTTAAAATGACATAAAACATGAAAACACGAAAGCAAAGTGAAAAATATAGTTATAAACGTTAATTAAAGCTATCAAAACTTCTTAAATATTAAATTATTGATTCCAAACTTTCTATAAGCCAACACCCGATTTACGAAAGAAAAAATCACGTCTTCTACTTTATAACAGTCCAATATATGAATTTCCCAAAACAAAGAAGGAATAACTATCCAATCCTTTTTAGGTCCCGCGTTGAACTATCAAATGCAAATCTGCTCAAAGCAATTATTACCCCTTATATATTTTGTAAATTTAAAAACAGTTGCATAGATAATTTAAGACTTAGTTGAAAATTAAATAATATTCAAAAACACCTGAAATCACGCAGAACTGATTAGCTAAAAAATATTTAAGATAGGTACTAATTCTAAGCGCAAAAGAAGCTGGTTTTAAAAAAATTTCATCGGCAACTGTATACTTTATTCGAATCGTGTCATTGAAACATAAATTTATTCAAATTGCTTGATTATATTTTTTGAAGTGCTTGAAATGCATAAAGGTATTTTTTCCGTTGTTAACAGGTTCATAGAGGGCGCTACAACGCACTTGGAAAAAAACAAACAATATGAGGCATCACTTTTCTCGGGAATCACTTGAACGGTTATGATAAAAAGTGATGTATTTTACCTATTATGACATTCCTTGAATATTAAATCAAGATAAATCAAAATGTTTGAATAGTTTTCAAACTATCCGTATTTAAAAACAATACTGAAAATAACCAATTTTTCCGTCACTTTTTCACTCTTTTCTCTTCTAGGAAACGTTCAACCTTTAAAACCCTAATCAAGTGTTTAAAATATGTCTCAATAAGTAAAATGCAACAATTTTCATCAAAATCGGTTTAGTGTTCCTCGCAAAAATCATTTCAAGTTAAAAAACCGGTAAATTTTTTTGTTTTATATTCATAAATTATTATGTGTAAATTTAGATTTGTAATATCTTCTTTATTTTTTGGAAATTCTCTAAAACAATTAATGAAATATTCATGAAGCTGTGAGAAATTGAATAAACTATAGAAAAATAACTTTTTTTAGCATAGGAGTAATACTTTATAAAATATAGAATTGGAAAGATAATAGTCTATGCTTGTGTAGAATAAATTACGTCAGACAACAAAATTACTATATATTTTTATTAAAAACGGTATAGAAAAGGCAAGTTTCGAAAAATTTTATTTTCTCAAAAATTTCCTCCAATTTTAAAATTACGTGTAAAAAATTCTATGATGCCATGGAAATTTCAAACGTATTTTTTCAGTTCCAGCATCACTTACCATCATTCCATGAAAGTATGATTAGTATATGGATTGCAACTATTGGTAGGTTTTTGGTAGAATTTCATATCAAATATAGCCTTCTGGTGAATTGGTGATTTTTTTTTTTTTTTTTACGAAAAAGCTTTACTAGCTTTTTTTTTAGCTTTACGAAGCAAAAAAAATCATTTAATTAATTATTTAAATACTGGTGCATAATTACATTCAACTTGTTTTTCTCTATGCTAAAGTACTTCAAAAAACTTACAATCAATATTTTCATTGTATACTGGCATCTTAAATGCAACAATTGAAACAATAACAATAATCAAAATGAGGTCACAATTTTTCATACTTTTGAGTTTTAATCAAAATTAGCCAAAACCGTTTTAATTTTGTTATTTGTTTAAAATTTTCCGACTATCATTTGTGTAAAATTAAAAATTATAGATAATGTCCAAAACTGATACTAATATTTTCCGACTGCAATGCCACAAAAAAAATATAAATATTATGGAATCTCTACACTGAAAGACTAAAACTAAATTTATATAACTTAGAATTTCATATATCTTAGAATCAAAAGTTCTTAAGTTTTAGAATCAAAAATCTACATCATCAGGTAATAAATTACCGCCAAAAACAGCCAAAAACTGTTAAAACGCGTCGTAATAAAGAAGAAATTGAGTCATAAGACATATATTATTATCCATAAATTTAATGTTGCTTCTTACAAAATCGTAAATCTCCTAAAGTCCTTTACTGACCGTAGTAAAAACTCTACACAACTTTGTATTTATATATGGCTTATTTTTATTAAACCAGAAGACTCAATAGTTTCACATCCACAGGTACAACAAAGGATGCTATTGTTTATCAAGACAGAATTTTCATCGTTATTATCTCGCTTAAACCAATATTTTACAATCAAAAGAATATTTTTGGTTTTACGAATAGGTGTCAATATGTGACGTAATTGGTAAATTTTACAATGAGAAATAGTGTGACTGATTGGTAAGTAACTTTAATTATGATAAATAGAGACAATTAGTAATTGGTGAGTAATTTCAATAATCATAAATAATAAGCCCAAGGAAATCATAAATATTATCTATACTAATTTGTAATATAAAATACAAAATTAACTTAAAATTGAAAATATAGATCAAGTTAAATTTATTTACAGCAATCATAATATAGACTAACGGGATAATATCTACTGGAAACAGCTATGTTTTTTTTAATACTTTTATTGTTATTTACAGTCGTTTTATGACAACTAAGATCTTTAGCGGCTCTAGGGTTAAAAAAAATTCCGTAAACCAAGGAATATCGAAATCTGCTCAATACGAGATTCGAACCAAACACCAACCAGGTTTGGAGCGGTCTACTTGAACACTCGGTCACCCCTTGAACCACTTTCTTGGGGACCCCAAAGACATTGCCCGAATGAGAAGTTGTTACATATACTTAAACACACTGCATTTTTAAGTTTGTCATATGAATAAAAATTATTTTAAGTTAATAATGTATTATTTCACTATATACCTATTATTAAGTACAATATTATTAAGTAAAAAAAAAAGATATAATTTATAATTGTATTATACTTATCAATTGTTTCATTTAGTTTAACCCTCTAACTCAAAGCTCCCCAAGTGTTTTGAGCCTAAAAGCACATTTTAGGACTTTTAGCAGTTTTTTAGCAATTTCTAGCAATTTTTATTTTCAAGATTACTCTATTGTCGCAAATTGTAAATAATGTATAAAAGAAGTTAAAAAAAACTCAAATCTTTTATCACAGTAACCCAGCGACGGTCACATGTAATATAGCCAACAGGCACCATGGTGCCCGCAGACATACTGTTGGGGACCACAGCTCTAGCTATTCAAAAATCATTTTTGGCACTAACAGAATATCTGAACTTAATGTTCATGGGACTTAGGTTCCCAAGGTTCCTTACCAAGTTTCCAAGGTTACTAAGGTTCCTTCCCCCTTACCAAGGTTCCCATATTTCAAATATCTTAGGACCCTATCAAGTCTAAGTCGGCCATACTTGACCTACAAATAAGTTACTTTTTATGACACAAAGAAATAAAATTTATTTATAGTATTTTAGATACTTTTCGAATCTCAAATAGTAATTATAAAATGTAACTTTCCGGGTTATCAAAAATTCAAGAAAAGCTTTTTTAATAAGACAAATTTTAAATGAAATATTTTGTCATCAGAGGGCAACGGGTGCAACTGCCTCCCTTCACATAAAAACTGAAGAATTTAACTTTATCCAATAGTCATTTTTTTTAAAAATCCCCTTCCCGGAAGAAACTTATGTAGACACTCCTGCTCAACACTACAATGAATAAAGTTAATAGATAGAAAACCATAGTAAAAAAAAACTTAAAATAACTTGAGATAATCATACAGCTTCTTTTTTTTAAATTGATTTCTTACATACCATAATCCATAATGTAAGATTTTATCTAAACCAATTAGCCCATTTCAATATATACCCTATCTTTCTTGTCTAAAACGGGGTTGATTTCGACATACCATCATCTATCATTTGTGTCCCTATACCACGAGAATTTCAATTAAATATTCGTTGAATTTTAAGACCAAACAACCATTTTTATATCCTTACGTCCCATCCAATTTCCCTTAGTCAAAATACAAACAAAACCATTAGGAATTTAATTCAAACAAGCCAGCGACAAACAAATCTAATTAAAAAGTAAAATTTATCTAATTCATAATAGTCATGCTGAACTCCATTCTTCTAGGGTGCGTGTTTTTTCTTTCATTTGATTTTTTTCAGGACTCACTTGGATCGTTCTGGATAGGTCCATTATATTGAAGATGTTTGGGCAATTCGGGCAACGGTGGTTCGGGGGTGCCGACGACACTACCTCGCTGCTTTCGACCCCGATGGCAGCAACCGCTAAGTAAAAGACCGCAACCACCATCCAACAGACCGCCGTTCATCCAACATGTCAAGAAAAATTCACAGGTGCCACCCGTCCGGGCACATTCCTCAGCCGAACCACCCTCCATACTGCCCGCTGATGTCGCCCCCGCTCCCTGCTGCGCCACGGCCGCCGCCAAATCTCCACTTTGTTCTGAGCAATTCAGGGCCAATTTGCACTCAATTAAATCATCGCGCTTATTACACACTCAAACAACCCTCCTCACATCATCCCCAAAATAAAATTAAAAAAAAAACAATAAATAATAAAAAAGAAAAGCCAAAGCTTTTTACACGCTAAAGCACAAGAAAAAAGAAAAAGACTCAATACCTAAAAATTACACTCCAAAAAAAAAGAAGTGATTTCACTTTCGATATTTGTTGATGACAATTTTGGCGTTAAAATTTCAAAATAACCACACCCATTAATCGCTTCGATTACTATATTTATTTTTTTTAATTATCAAGAAATTATCGATGATCTAATTATAATTTTTAATGAGTTTTCCTCTTCCTTTTTATTCGAATCTCGTCCGTGTTTCGTCCCACATTTTACCAAAAATAGCCTACCAGTGCCTCAAGGTTTCATACATACATACACAAACCAACCTCGTCCGATTCATGTAACTATTCAATTTTTCTCTCATAATAATCAAAAAGACCAACAAAACACTCTTTTACTTTCACCGAGAAAGTTTTTACTTACTTTTTTTCACTCATTTTTCTTTTTTTAATCAAATCAAATAACTCTTTAGATACTTGAAAACGATACAAATTGATTTAACTCATCTTTGTTGAACGATTCGGAATTGAAAAATTAAAGAAAATCAATTTTGTTTACGTTGCGTTTCTATTTTGTTATTTATCGCTACTCTTTTATTTATTTATATTTTTCAAAATTACTGTTGGTAACAATGGTAATGATGCTATTTTGTCGGTGGATAATTTATTGAAATTGTCATGAAAAGGATTCAAACGGAACGAAATTATGATTCGACCCTTCTATTTATAGGTTTTAACGCATAAGAAAGTTCTTCAAGAGAAAGCAAGAAGCGCAGAAACGAGAAATAATATGTCCCTGTCTTACGTTGTGGCTCTTTTTCTTTTTTTACTTTCTACAAGTTGGTAAAGACCTTTAATGTGAGGCACTGAGGTTTGAGGAAGAAAAACACATCGAGACAAGGAAGGGCAACATTGACAAATGGGGATTAACAAAAAAAACTCACCCCGATCTCGCGATGGCTCGCTAATGGCGCCTGGGGCTGGTGCTCCCGATGATGTCAAATCTTGCAAATTGGTTTCTCCTGCTAGCCAATCATTTTCATCAGGCTTATCCCGGAACGCGACAAAGTCTCCCGAATTCGGAGGAAAAACGACCCGCGGACCACGCGAACGCCAACTACCACGACCTGCCGACACTATCGGCGGAACTCCCGTGGGAGCGACTATTGGATTGAAATAGCTGGGCGACACGGCGGGAACTCCAAAAAATGGAATCGAATTAAAGGGATAGTGGCGGCCATGGCTACTGAAATCGGTCGAAGCTTCTGCATTTTGATCACTGGACACTTGACTAATTTCAGGCTCTACCGATGGCCAAGTGGTTGGAATTTTAGTCGGGATGTAGGGAACTTCGGATGGTTGCGGGAAAATTGTATGTCGACTTTGGCGTCCTTCGTTGTATCCATAATAATTCTGCTCGGTTTCTGGCCCTAAGATTCCTTTGTCTTCATCATAAGACTGAGACCATCGCGGTTTTGGGTCATCCAATTGTTGATTGGTAAAAGAGTATGACCTCTCAGCGAAACTGTTGCTTTTAACAATTGGAGTGCTAGTGGAAACCGAAGCGTTTAAAGCTTTGGCTTTTCGCTCATTGATTACATTGACTACCCCGCTTTGGGCTTTCGGTAGTAAATCGGAGCGTAGGTCGTTGAAAATATTATTGTAAACATCATTAAGTGATGCAGTACTGGTCATTAGTCGTTGACCTTTTGCATAGTAGTAGTAGTAATGTGGGAGTTGAAAGCTTCGGGCTCGGTTTTCGATTTTAACGTTGGTCGCTTTTCGAGCGTAGCGATTGTGGTAGTACGGCGAATCGATCGCTTGGGACAGTAACAAACTGGTGACGAACGCTAGAATAGTCGAAGACAAATTTGACATTTTCGAGCCGAAGAAAACGAAAAGTTAGTTCCATCAATTAATTTGGGTGGCAAATGGATTTGAAAAGTAAAAACGTTTTGCAGTGGCTCGATGATTATGATGGCGTTGCCGCTCACGTCTTTTCTCTTCGCTTTTCATATACGTTCGATGGTACAACGATGGTTATGATGATGTTGAATTGTCCATCGCGGTTCGTTAACGACACACACTCACTTTCACAGAATTTCGCATTCCGCACGTGACACGTGATCGAAAGGACTTTTTCTTCGTTATTCGATACACGACTCGAGTCGCATGCTAAACATCGATTATATCGAAAAACGGAGGAGGAGGATCGCGCAATCGATTGTGAATATGCTTCGCATGCTTTGCGATCTTCTTCGTGTTTGATTTTCGCTCATGTACCATCCAAGTGTTTACTTACTAGGCTCACGTATAAATGGATTATTATGAAATTTTTTTCACTTTCTTTCATGTACCACCTCTTCGGCTCAAACGCCTCACCTCGGTTCCCTCCAGTAAAACTTTTTCTCGCAACTCCACTAATTGTAAGCACCAATATTGCACACTTTACAACTTTTACCAAATTATAGATATGCTGGATACGTTCCCTATTGTTATAAATCTCTCAACGTCTCCAAGTACCACACGCCTCGTTCCAATGCCAATTTCACTTCTCACGCAACTAATTTTCGTTCGTCGTTCTCATTTTTCAAGTTCCCAAGCCTATTGTTTCCGATCAAACCTTGACAATGACTCGAAACCGTCACTCAATAAGTTAATTATTGCAATTAAAAGACAATTTAGCAAAAGCACTGAATTTACAACACCTAGTCTCGAGGTTCGTATTGTGGATGGCCCGAAACTGAAGGTGTAATTAATTTGTGGTGACGACAATGTGGTTCTTCGGCGAACGTTAAATGCCGCTTCATACGAACGACTGACGATTTACCATCTTCGTATTCTTCGACATGACATTCACAAAAGCCCCCCTTGGACTTGTTTTTACTATGCATCGCTGAGGACGACTCCGCCACCATCGCCATCACCTCCACTTCTTGCATTTCTTTTCTCCGTCTTTACGTGAATAAATTGTGGTTCATAAAAAAAGAAAAATAAACTTTCTCCCTCACTCGACAAGATACGAGTGTTTGAAAAGTTTTCGACTCAATGTATTTTTCTCGATCCTACCACACTGAAATTTTGAAAATTTGATATTTTTTCTTCAGTTACGCACTTTGATTGTGTCATTGTCCGTCACTAAAATTATATACATTTTTCTTCTCCAATTTGTTTCCAAAGAGAAACTTTTGATTTAACAATCGTTGTCACAATCGAAAAGTCTTGTGTTTATATGCGTTATGTAACAAAGAAAATTTTCTACTTTTCTTTTTATTGTTCTTCGGCGAAGACGAGTAGGTGGCGGTTCTTTGTCGTGTTAATTGACTTGATTTAGATTTAGACTATCGTGGATGGTGCTGGTAAACCTTTTCTTTTTGGCCATGACTTGGCCTCCGAATGTTTTCAGATGAGGTTCATGGTGAGGTTGATGCTGATGGTGATTATGGTTGTGGTCATCGATGTGTGATCTTCTTGCTTTCTCCTCGCTTGGCCACAACTCTTCAAACACTTTCACTTAAATTTACTTGCACAAGAAACTACTCACCTTGATCAATTACTTCTTACTTCATTATCAATGCCTGGCAATGTTATTTTTTTTGTACATAAAGTAATGAATAAATTACAGCGCTTAACTTTTTAATGTTTTTATTGGAAATTTCCTCTTTCGAACCCTACTCTTCTTATGTCTTTTATTAAAACACCAACCACACTGTTTATATTTCCATTTTTAAATTCAAATAATTACAATTTTAAATAACTAGTTTTCTCATAACAAAATTTAACACTTACATTTAATAAGGAAAGTTTTGTTCCAAAATTGAAAACAAAACATTTTTAAATGCTATTACAACTATTGAATATTTCATATACATATTTCATTCATTCTGATGAATATTCATTTATTTATTGAAACTAGAATTGGTTACGCTTTTAATTAGAAACTTAACATTCAAAATTTTGTAATAATAAACCTTTATTCTTTCTTTAACTATCTATGTATTTCTAAAAGTTCTTCTCACTTTACACCCACCTTTGTTGATAACACCCTTAAATTGAGCAATATTTGTTCTAATCTAGTAATATTTGAACGCAATTAGTTCCTAATTAAAAAAATATAGAAAACTGAGTCTAATATATTTTGTGTTTCAGAGAAAATATAAAAAATCCTTACCTCCCGATATATTCCAGTATGGCTCTAAAAATGTTCGTGAAACTAATTCCAGCTAAAAAAAGGTATTTTGAAATCATTACACTTAAAACGCTTTTAATATATTTAAACAACTTCTAATGAGTTTAAAAACGTCTTTTAATGCCTTTTCGATACCACATCAAAATGACGAAAATGCAACTGTAATATTAATTGTACGTTAAAAAATTATGAGATAGAGATATATATTGTCTTTGTTATACTCAAGAGATGTCCATTTGCTTCTTTGAAGGTGGAGCTGGATGAAGTCATAAATGGCAGCAAAACACAAATTAGCATATTTTTTATATATCAAAAATTTACGTTTTGTTACCAATATTATATATTTTTTTTTTCAATTTGTTGTTGTACCGAGGATTAGCGTATCTTTTTTATTTTTAAATAATTTACACTTTGATTTTTAATTTTTGCAACGTTTCGCAGTTTATTACTGCTTTTTCAGGCGATTATAAATAACATTATAAATGTATACCTAAAGAATACATTTATATTTATATTTTTATACATTTATACTGTTATTTATAATCGCCTGAAAAATCATTAATTAACTACAAAACGTTGCAATAAATAAAAGCAAAGTTAAATTATTTAAAAAATAAAAAAGATCCGCTAATCCTCATAGCTACAACAAATTGAAGATAAACTATAGGATCGGAATCAATAATGAATATATTATATAAAATATTATCCAATAAGTTATACCTTTATTAAGAACTCCGATCATATTTATATCTTTGTTTTTTTTTTTTTATATATATCAGCTTTTCTTTCACTTATTTTTGTATCAACCTTATTTAAATGCAATCTATTGCTAAAAATGTTCAAAAAAGTTATTAAAGACATTTAAACCTTTTGAATTTTAAATGCCTTGTTTTAACAGGGATTAATTGAATAAAACCATCTACTCTAACTCTATACTCTATTATTCCAACGACAGTAACAGAAGAGTTTTAATTAATACAATAGAAAAACAGTAAATGTGTAATGGTTCAATCGTAATAATAAAAATGAAGACTTAAAAATTCAAATGTTTTTAACATTATAATTTAAGCCTTATTTTTGTTCTTTAAGTACTGAATATTACAATTGTGGACACAGTAAGGCCTAACTTTCAGTTTCGCTAAGGTTTGCCACTAAGTTGGAGCTTTGGTTTATGCAAAGCTTTTGCAAGCCTATTGCTTGGGCTAGCAAAGCTATAGTCGAAACCGAAGCTATGTTCATAAGCTTTCATATGGCTTACGGAAACTATGGGCTTAGTATAAATTTATTAATTGTGCTTTTATAAAACACATTTTATTTCAATTTTTTCATTTATAATGCTTTATATTTATTATTTAGCTATAATTACAAAAAAATAAATAAATAAAAAACGAAAGAATTGTCTTAGAAGGAAATTTCGTTTTCAACGGAAACTAAGAGAGAACCTCAACTCGATTGTAAAAGTCAGAATGAGTTTCAGTTGAATATTAAAAACAGACCTTAAATTTCGACTAAGGTTAGTTGGACGAATAATTTACCAGTAAAAGAAAGTATTTGAAGACTTTTTTTTTATTAATGTTGCACAAATTAATAATCAATTTCATTAAAAACTGATCATTTTACACAGAGTTGGAGATTGATTTATGAAAACATCAAAGATAGTCAAATAAACGATGTTTTGTTTGTAATATGCATAATATTTTAATCAAAGTTCTAGTCAGTTCTAGTTACCATTAAGAACTATATCTCCATGAAAAGGGAACATTTTTTTTCTGATTTTCTTTTAAAGCTATGGGATTTTTATATATTTTTTAAAACTTTAGGCAAATTTAAATTAAAACTCATAAAGGACAATTAGTAAAATGCTATGTGCAATGTAGCATTTTATGGAACGAAAACAGGGATTTTTAAAAACGCTATTAAAATTCTAATTAAGTGTACCACTTTGTGAATTGAAAATAATAGCACAGACCCGTCAAAATAAAACTTGAAAGTAACTAGAAAGCTTAAAAGTATGACGCTGAAGTGGAATGGAAAAGTTCCAAAGAAAAGATCGAGTTACAAACTTTGGTGTTTTGAGTAGGATCAAAGAAGAAAGAACGGTTGATGTAGAGAGAAAAATAAAAGATCTGAAGAGATCACATTCGAATAGGAAAAGGGTTCAACTAGGCTATTTCGATGGTTTTTACTTTTTTCTTCTATGTATCATATGAGTAATTTTCTTCAGAAAAAAGTACTCATTTAGTTAGTTTTCTTCTTATCACTACACCAGTAATCGTTTATTCTCCTTGGGCTTCTTGGCTCTTCCTAAGTATCTATATAAGTTTGTGTCGGTTCATTCTTTAGAGTTTTTTTCTTTTTTTCCATCATCATATTTCACAGCTCTCTAGATACTTTCTGGATTCTTTTCTAAGAATCTATATTATTGTTTCCGATCTATAAAACGGTACATATCACTTAAAATACTTTAGTAATGTTTTAGGAGGTTTAGTTCTAACTTTTACAATCAAGAAATACTTGTACATTGCTTCTTCGATTTCTATCTTAAATGAAGCGTTTAGACTTTAGAGCGAAAAGGTCGAACCCACTATCATATCTGGAGTCATATTGATTCTTTAATTACGTTTTTTCCAAAGTTTTGTCCTAGTATTTCCCAATCATCTTGATAATAATTATTTTCACACTTCAAAATGCCAATAGAACGCATTTGGGATCTATATTAGAATACTGTTATTGGTATTTTCATAATTCTGAGACCTCTGGACCGCTGGACCCCTCCTACTTGCAACACCTCAATTGAGCTCTTTAACTGAATCGTTAATTTCTAAATTCCGATAAGTAAACTGCATCAAAAATCTGGCGTGTTAGTGCAGGAAAATTGAAAGGATTCTAGCAGAAATAAGTAAAAGTATCAAAATTTTCGATCAGTGGTTTGAATTATATTTACTCGGTTAATGTCCCTTAAAAGTTAATTAATTTTCTTTTATATGATTTTTTGGATCAAAAAAAATTGTTTTTTTTTTGGTCCATAAACCCTATGAAAGCAAATTAATTAATTTGTATTATATATTCTCCTCGGGACCAGGTTCACAGACTAGACTAGACTGAGTAGGCTGCAGCCTACAGGCTCTTCCCTATTTGGGTACCCTACGTCTTATTTACTCAATAACATTCGAAAATTATAAAAGCTTACTATATTACCATAGAATTTCAATCTTAATAAAATCAGAATTATCATTACCCTAATATTAAAAACTAGACATTATTCTAATACAGTAGTAACGAACCAGCGGCCCACGGGCTTTATGAGGCCCACTTTGACCATTCTAATTCTTCTGGCCCGTGCGATTCATCGCAGACTTATGTATTAAAAATAACTACAGTATATCTAAATCTTATATGGGGATATATAAATTTATATGTAACCCGCGGAGCTAAATGATAAATTTTTAAAGTGGCTCGCGAGATCATTTGGGTTGGCCACCCCTGCTCTAATATGAAAACATAAAATTCAATTTTCCAGTTAACACTTATTTTTTTGGCTTCCTTTCTTTGACAAATCCTAAACTGCATCATCGATATGACCTATAGTCTTCACAATATTAAATCCGATACCGATATACCAGTTTCATAACTCAAAAATTTAAAAAATTCGATACGTATTTTAAAAGCTTAATATTAACTAATGATTCGTAAATAATTTTAAACTCGTATTATGTGTTCGAAATTAAAAACAATGTATTAAACATAATTTAATTTTTTGCCCCTAATTCAATCTTTTGGAAACTTTTGAAAATTGACAAATGCGTACATATATAATAACATTTCAGGGTCTCAGGTCGGTTTAAATATTTTGAGTTTGAACCAATTTCTAAATATATGTACATAATATATTAGTTTTAAGATGTTCATATATATATTTAAAATTTATCATTTCAAATTATGATTAAAAGTTTGGTAAAAAAATATAAGAAGTTTTTATCTTAACTAATTGGTAAGGTATGGTTAGATATTCGTAAGGTAGAAAACTGGTCAAAATTTTTAATTAATATTGTCAATAGAGGAAATAGTACTATATTATAGTTGACACCACTCGCTCTTCAACTGAAGATAAAAAGCACTTTAATCTCTTTTTGGTGGTCAATTTACAACTTTATCATTGATCAAAACTTCGGCTAGTTTTAAACCGATACCGAAGATGAGACCAATGATGATTTTTGAGCCGAAGCCGAAGTTTTGACCATACCCTATTTTTTTCAATGAACAAATAAATAAATATTAATCTCTAAATATTCAACTACTTAAAGAAAATAATTCCCAGTGAAAAGATTGATGAAAACCTTCATACAGGTTTACAAATATGCATGTTTAGTTACAAAATCCAAGTAGGTATAATTTAATTTAAATTATACCTTACATTAGCTTTATCAATTCCAGTTCACATTAATTATGTTCAGTATTTCTTAAGATGAACTAATAAGAATAAATCATATTTTTCTGCGTAGGAGTAATTTAAAATAATAATAAAAAACAATATGACAAATTGGTGAAATTTACCTACTTTCGATTTGTATTTCAACGTTTTTAAAATTTATTTCTCTATCTATTGGTAAACGCAAACGTAATCGCATAAATTTAAGTGAAATTTTGTTCAATGTATCTCTTCTAATGAATTACTGAAAATTTAGCTTTAAAAAACGCTAACAGTTTCTAATTGTTATAATTTATTCGATTATAATTGTCATTATTGAAATTAACAACTAAATTTGTTTTCTGTTGTATGAAGTTCAATAACCACTACTGTTATTAGCTATACTTGATCAATTTTACTTTTTTTTTTACTTTCCGTTGTGATCATTAGAATTGCCGTTACGATTAAAGCCAATTAAAAATTGATTTTTGTTTTGGGAAAACATAGCTCTAGTCATTTGTTACATAACAGATCTAGGATCTATTCCAACTTCAGGAATTTCCAATATGAAAGTGAAAGCCGAAGATAAAACACTATGAACCACATGATGAATTTATTTGTATTGGAATTTCTGAAATATTACTAAATTTCTTGGAATTTTTTTTTCGATAAATCCCCATTATTTCCGTCTTTAATGAAATAAAAATAATTATATAAATAAAAACACAATATTTACTTTCGATAAAAACGTTAATTACTCTTATGCAACCCCTGAATGACCCGGATCTATTATCTATTGGCTAAAAATTAAACTTAAATTATAAAACTGGCCAAAGTAAGTGTCAAAAAAAAATAACTTGGAAAAACAAAGAGTAGGTATAAAGAAAAACGATTATGGGCCAAAATTAGAGAGCTGAAAATTATTCGGCAGATAATTTTTATTTTCAAAAGTAGTGGCGAAAAAATGACAAAGAGGGCTAAATATATCAGTACACCTTCGAAATAAAATTATGTTTGTCTTAAAATCTTAATGCCCTTCTTATATCTTAATAGTTTTTTTTTTTGAAAAAAATACATTCAAAAGAAAAAAAACAATTTATAAATTTTTTCCATACTTATTCCAACAACAGTATATAATATCCTTAATTTATGTATTTCATAAATAAAAAGTCTATTTTACTGTACAGTTTTTGTAAAGCTGTGCAATATAAGAAAAACAAATTATTTATGTACTTTTAATATACACATATGTCACTGTTAAAGTATTACAATTAAACGCCATTATAGTATTCAAAAATAAGGTAGTGTATTAAACAATATTAAAATCATTAAAATTATCTAAAGTACGATAGCAAATCTAATAATTTGTGATTTATTTTAGATATTTATTGGGGATCAAATTATAATTTAACAATAATTTATGATGAAAACCATAATAATTTGGTTCTATATTGAACAATATGACGATTATTTTAAATAACTTTTTTTCATTCATAGTAAACAATATACGATATCAGCAAAGAAAGCATAGGTAATTAAAAACAGTAATTAAGTCAACAAATATACGAATTAAAAGTAAACCATACTCTTTCGATTATTTAAGATTAAATAAAGTCAATTCACATTGGATAAATGAAATGAAAGCTGATAGATGACGAAAAAGTAAATGTATACTAACATATTTTAAGACCCAATTCTGTAACTTACTAGTAAAGTTCAAAATTCCATTTTATCCCGTTAAAGCTTGTTTTTTTTTAATTTTTCTTTCCTACTGTGAAATTTATCTTAAATAAAGTGGCTAAAGGTGCAAAAATTCAAAATAAAGGTGCAAATATGTAGAATTCTAAAATTTCCTAAGAAAACGGGTTTATCATTTATTCACTAGTATAGTGTACAGATTAACGTAACTGTATTTTTTAAGGGTAACATACTTATATCCATTATCGAATGGATCATTACGTTAAAGCTGTATATAAGGATGACCGTTTGTCATTGTTTTACTTTTATTAGTAAAAACGGGATGCTTTGAAAATTCTACTAATAGATAAGTGTATATTTATTTAATAACATATTTAAGATCGAAATGATTCACCATTTTCTAAAATAATTCCTAAAAACGGACCCAAGTCTTTCATTCATTTATTCTTCAGCTGATTTTTTTTTTCTTTTTAGTAAAAAATTATCTTTCCCTCTTTTTACATATATATATATATATATATATATATATATATATATATATATATATATACATATATCAGTACACGCGATATATATATATATATATATCGCTAACCATTTAAATAGACTTATTCCAACAGGGTCCTGGTAACAAATCCCCTTCGAAGATAGTGCCTAAAAAAATACATTCCGATCCCAGGAGATAGGCAACTAAACGTTCAAGCGTACGAGGATAGTTGCTTCATTACAACGTTTAAAATTATTTCCTAAACAAAAATAATACATAATATGTATAAATATATATTATAAACGTTTATAAGAATTTTAAACGTTGTAATGAAGCAACTGTCCTCGTACGCTTGAACATTTAGTTGCCTATCTGCTGGGGTCGGAATGTATTTTTTTAGGCACTATCTTCGAAGGGGATTTGTTACCAGGACCCTGTTGGAATAAGTCTATTTAAATGGTTAGCGAATTTTGGAATATCGAGAGTAGGAAGATAGGCAACCCAAAAAGACGACATTCCGACTCCAACCACCGCATCAGTCTAAAATAATATTAAATTCTACATTTTGCTTTTCTCCAATAATTGTTTTACATAAATTAATTTATTTTGAGTATTAAATAATTATATTCAAACTTAAGTTTTTTGTGGCGATCCCTTTTAGAATTGTTTATGATTGGAATTGACAGAAAGAAAGTTGCAGCTTAAAGTAAGTCCCTTTATCATTTTGGACTCAATTGTTACTACAAAAAGGCACTTGCTCACCAAGCAATAGCGGATCCAAGACTTTAAAGACCTTAAATTTAATAATTTGGAAATGGCAAACGCGAACCACCCTCTCCAAGTGGTGAGAATTTGCCATTTAGTCTCAACGTAAATGTACATATTATTTATTTCTAATAGTTTATTAACGTAGTAGAAATATATTGCATATCTTGCGACTCAAAACTCAACATAATAACATAATACATTGTTCCATTTG
Source organism: Sisyra terminalis (assembly GCA_958496175.1). NCBI lineage: Eukaryota > Metazoa > Arthropoda > Insecta > Neuroptera > Sisyridae > Sisyra > Sisyra terminalis. The sequence goes on along the minus strand of OY292277.1, from coordinate 32,779,910 downwards.
TCCAACATCTTCATGTTATTCTGTTTCAATAAATTTTAATATCCATAACATAACAGTGATTATCTTCTTTGCGTATTTAATTGAGTCTGTTAGAAGTTTATCAAAAATAAAATGTCTCCTGTTACAAAAACTTAACGAACTAGTAAAACTCTTGAAGTATTTTGAAAGAATTCTAAAATAACACTTATTTTATTTTCTTTTTAATTATAATACTCTTGGATAATAATGTAACTATGATTTTTAATTTAAATTTTTCCTTTTTGAAAAAAACTGCATATTAGATAATGTAAAATATTTTCAAAAATAATAAATCTAAAACTAACTATTATTTTAGTCATTTAAACCTTTTCATTAAAGGCTTTAATTGGATTTCATTAAATCTAACAAAATTATTCTTTGAAATAAAATGTAATTTTTTTAATTTTTCGAAATATTGAAACAAAAGTCTAACAGCGAAAAAGCTTTGGATCAAAAATACATTCTTAATGCATCGATTTTTTCTATTAAATGATGAATCATTCTTCACAGTCGTTACTAAAAACTAAAAATAGAATTGATTTTTAATAAATATTGATTTTTATTTTATGATTTTAAAGGGTTTTTTTTATTTTTGATATCCAGATTGATCCAGATATTAAGTTCCACATCACACGATGAAAAATCGAACAAAATGTGAAATAAAGTTGTTATAATTGAATTTCTTCACATATTTTTATGAAGAAATTTATCATAAAATTTATAAAAAAGAACCTTTATAATTATTTCAGGAAGGAAACATCCAAATAAAACTATATTTATGTAAAATTATTTATTCAAATACTTTATATTTATTATTCCACCCAGCGCCATCAGCCTTGATTTAAATAACATCACAAAACCAAAAAAAAAATTCTAAGAATAATTTTCTTTTTCTGCAATTTTTTTTTTTTTGAATTAGCATTGACTGTTTATCGACTAATTCAACAATGCATAGCATTGTTTAGTATTTTTATATATAGGTATCCTATTTAACATTATTCTACGAATGGTTGCATAAACTTCAGAAATAGACATTGTGATTCATAGTTAAATAAACATTATTTATTCTTTTGATTCTTTTAATATTTCTCTACAACTTAATCTTTTGTTTAATCTGCAAATATTAAAATTAGTTCAAACAAAAAAAAGCATTAGAATTAAATTCCATTTTATTTGCGATATTTATAAAAACTTATCGATTATGTACAAATATGTATGAATTATAATATTATACATAGATATTTTTGATTTATTATATACCTAATAAAGCCCGGAAAATAAATCTACAAATTCACCAGTTTCATACTCTTTTATCACTGATTCGTTAGTTTTTTTTTTTCATTTTCCTAATTTTATTTACAATTTTCACACTTACAAAATTACAACATAAAAACATATTTTAAACTAACAAAAATATATAAAAATTAAACAACAATCATAAACGTAAGTGACGTAAAAAAATGGTAACGAGGCCGACTAAAAATATAGAAAAATTAGTTTTTTTTCAATTGCACAAAATACAATTACTTAACTTTTCATTTTTGGTAAATATTTTATGAGTTTTTTTTCTTTTGAATTCTACGCCACTTGGATTCTTCGATCAATCTGGCATGAAAAAATCATATCCCCATCAACATAAATTTAAGTAGCTGTTACACAAAAAAAAATATATATATACGATGATTATATAAAACTATATAAACTATTTTGGAACAATTACACCCAATTTTATACCCTCAAACAATTTGATAGTTTATCTAATTGCAATATGCCTTAAAAAGAGAGCTTAAAATCTGACAAAGGAATGTATATTTCATATCTATTGAAACAGAATCCTGCGTAAATTTCATTGCTAGTAATTTTGGTTATTTGGAGAAAAATCGTCGATTCAAATGTAAGGCAACGAATGGCCAAATCACAATAAAAGCCAATAGTGCTGGTGACAAATTTGGAAATGATACAATTTTTGTAGCTTTGGAAAACCTCGCATTCCTTTCGAGGGTAGCTACACGAGTGTCTAATGAGCGTAAATCAGATTGTAACGATGCTACTACTCTGGATACTTCGCCACTAATATCAATTTGTGATTGGGATTTATGTTTGTCAACTCGACCGCCACTGTCTCTATTTGCTGCTCCATTCGTTAAATGAGTCACTTGAGAATTATCACTAGCATATCCATTAGTTAACGGAGCGGATTTTGTTAGGATAACATCAGGTTCGGCCTAAAATTAATCAAATTTACTTCTATTCAAATATAAACAGAAATTTTACAACCTCAACCGTATCGATATATTCATCATCGGAATCTGGAGGTGCAGGAGAAGAAGGTCTAGACGTAAACGGACTTCCCGGTTGACTTCTAACATGCTTCAGGCAATCACCAGCTACCAATTCCAAGTCATCCAAAGGCAGGGAATCCAAAACGTCTTGATCTCCAGCCTAAAAATGGTTGAAAGTCAAAAAAATTAATAGAGCCAATAAACCTACTAATACCTGCATGAAAGTCGCTACATTATCAGTATAACTCATCGTTTCCACTATGCTATGTAATTCCTTCACATAACGCTGCATCGCCTCTTCACGTGGCATATTTTTTAATCTTGCCCAGGCTATATACTTCGCTCGACCAACAGGATCCCAAAAACCCGGTTTACTTGTGCCGGCCTCCAAAACGGGACCCTCTGTAGCTTGTTTGAAGTAGGCATAGAATCGAAGCATCAAATCATTGCTAGGTTGATAAGAGCCTGGAAAAAGAAAATAAGTAACAAAGATATGCTTAAAAAAATTATAACAAGAAACTCCAAAAGATAGGAGCAGTATCGGAAAAAAGCTTTCCCCAAAACTTGAAATTGATGTTACCGTCAATTTTAAATTTCAACAGAATGAAAAGCAATAGAAGATATAAGCTCAGTATTCAAATGACAATTATGTACAAGAGTCTCAAATAAAAATATATTTTATGATCGTTTTAGTCCAAAAAGCAAAATAGTTTTGAAAGTATAAACATAATGGGGTGACTACCGTAAAGTTGAATTGATCCAAAGTTAGTTAAAATATGGCCAGTAACGTACCCAAGGAAAGCTAATGCAGCTCAAACCTGCCCACTTTCCAAAAAAAGGCATCTAAACTCTCCCGTGACAAATATTCAATTATATTAAACTTGCGTCGAAAGTTGTACAATATTTTTAATACAATTTTCTTCAGTTATTCTAAACGTAAAAATTACTTTTTATTGTACACCTTTATAAACCCTATCCTCCGCGGAGTCAAGCTCACAGTCTAAAATCCTGGATCCGCTATTGAATATAATAGCATTCACAAATTACGAGTAGGATAAAAACTTTAATTCCGGAATAAACATACGTTTTTCTTTTTAACGCCACTTGCTCTTTTTTCCTATACAATACACCAGAATGAGATTTGGATAGCCTCAACATTGCAACCTTAGGATTATTGTGTTCCTTGGGTCCCTGGTTCTTATTTTATCTATTGTAAGTCAAGAAGTCTAGCGAATCTCAGCAACCGGCGAACAAGATGGTGTTTGACCAGTTCGGTACTGGGATCGGAGACCTCCAGATCTTAATATCTGCTCTTAAAACGTATGGGGTAATTCTGTATCTTGAAGATCGTTTTGGCAAAAGAATCTAAGAAGTTTCTACCATCTTTATCACAGCATTGCTAGCATATTATTTTTATTAGGTTGATATTTTGTTCGAGAAATGTATGAAACGTTCAATTTAAATTAATTGGGTATTTTTTATTGTTGTTTCACTTGCAGTCCAACTATTCGGACTACTAGTTGGATCTTCTAGTTGGATCGCCTAAATGATCCGATTAGTCCGACTAGACATCCAATTTCCAACGACACCATTCACGGTCCAACTTTAGATCCAACTTCGAAAGTCGAACCGCAAGTTGGACTTCAAGTCGGAGCGTGAATGACCTGCTTAAACCGTCACTTTATACAACTTTAACGACTCTAGGGTTAATAAAATTTGTAAACCGAGAAATATCAAAAATTTGCTCGATACGAGATCCGAACCGAACACCTACTAGTTTTGTAACGGCCATCTTAACCACTCCGCCACGTAGACTTATTTGGGTATTATTTTACTTAAGTGTAGCTTAAATGAAAACGCATTTTACACTTCTTTTGATGTTTCTTGTTCTTCTTTTAAGGTATAGATATACGAGTATATTTCTGTTTGTTTTAGAAGGTATTTATCGACTTTGTGCGAATGACACCCAAAAAATTATGTACCCAATTAATTAATTTTTGTTCCAATAGCTTTTGCCTACTGTGCATTAATAATTGAGTATGGTACTTAACTAATGCCTACTGGTGGCCGAGTAGTCAAAATGGCCACTCCAAAACTGGTAGGTGTTGGGTTCGAATCTCGTATCGAGCAAATTTACGGATTTACGGATTTTTTTATAAACACTAGAGTCGCTGAAAACCTTGGCAGTTATAAAGCGACAATAAATAAAAACAAACAAAAAATAGTTCAGTCTTTTTATGATTTATCAAATATATAAATATTTCTTGATTTAAACATTTAGGAAATTACCAAAACATTGAAGTTTTTATAGTTATTTGAAGTTTACAGACTGTTGGAAAAAGGACGAATTAAAAGTTTATTTTTTGATGCTGAAAGATATGGTCGTGGAAATGGCCAATGGTTTTCGTTTTTTTTTTTATTTATAAAAGTCCACTAAACAAAATAATATAACATCAATGACATTTATTGAACTTATATAAATAGCGAAAGGTCTCTTTTGGCCATTCTTTCTTGTGACACAAATTAAAGAAATTATAAAATATTTTCAACTGGTAACGAATTAATAAATATGTAAAAGCAATCAAAGTAAATTTTGATGCACCTTTCATAGTAACAATTTTATGCATACATATCCTACAAACTCAGCGACTCTTTTAGGAATTAAACTATTCAACATACAATTTATAAACCCAAGTTATTATTTTAACATAATATTTATTTTTTTTATTTACCGTCGCTTCATAACTACTAAGGTTTTTAGAGCGACTCTAGAGTTAAGAAAAATCTGTAAATCGAGAAACATCGAAAAAATTTTCGATACGAGATTCGAACCCAACACTTGCTAATTTTAGAGCGGCCACTTTGACCACTTGGTCACCAGTAAGCGCTAGCCTAATAATTATTACCGGCATAAATAACAACAAAATATCTATAACTAATAACTTTTAAATGTTGTTTCTAATTGATTAGTTATACAATAATATTTATATTGAAAGTTTCCAATTATAAATTTATTAATTTTTCTATTTTAAGAATAGCCTAAAAAACTTTACATCCTCATTCGCATTCGATTATTTTTAAATTAATAAACCCAAATTTGTACATCAACAGATATAACATTAAAAAAATGTATTTCCGTAATATTTCTAATTTAAAAATAATATTTTGCTTGTAAAAGTGTATGGAACGCTAAAAATGAGCTTCTTTATCAAAATTTTCAGTACTAGCTTACAATTAAATTTAATTTATTCACTTATTTTCCGCAAATCATAATATATAAGTAGTTAATAGATAAGTTATTATATAGTTATAGAGAAGTTAATCTTTATTTATATTCAAAAAACATTTAATTAAATTTTAATTAATAAAAAAGAAGACGATAATTTTGATTTTAATATAGGGAAAAGAATCACAATGTTCCAACAAAAATTTAATAAATCAATTTCTTACACGAGAAATATTATCAATCAGTTAATAGATCAATTTAAGCAAGAAAATTCATATAAAACAGTTAGATAGAGAGAATACTGAAACAGTAAAACAAAAACAATTAATAAGTATAACTAAATTTGAAATATATAATATTAATAATATTGATTCTAATTTTATCAGTCAATTTTCTTAATTAAATATGACCATTTGGCTCATTGGTACATTCAGATCCCAGTTTTATAAACGACTGGTGACCAAAACAACTTGACATTGAAGAGTTCAATTCCTTTTGAACTTTGATGAGTATTTCGTAACTCTCAAAAAACAACCTGTTTAACCAGTTTGCAATTCCGTCGAAATCCCAAACTCGACATAATTAGTCTGAAATCTTCTTTTATTGTTTCAATATTGAATGCCGAAAATTCAAGACGAAGAGAGTGGCAATTTGCTTCCACATTAAGTTGATAGGAAGAAATTTTAAAAAAAATACAAAACTCTAGAAAAAAGGTAAACTTCTTTGCAATTAAAAGAAACCTCAATTCCATCCAATTTTTGACCAAAAATAGGAAAATTATGGAGTTAAAACGATAAGATTCCTACGAGCATGTCGCCAGCCTATCCAAACTCATTTTAGAAAATAAAGTACACCATAATTTTGTAGGAGATAAAAACATTTTGTACAACTTTTTTCCATACTATAGCCAAAGCAACGGGGACAAGCTGGCATCATATGTATGTCTCCAGCTTACCCATATACATATATTTTGATAAACTAAAATAGCCAAATTGTGAGTTGAATATCGTACAATTTAAAAAAAAATCTCCAAATTAGGTGATAGTCTTCAATAGTCTTCACAATAGTAATTTAAAAAAATATAAAAAAATCATTAAATATATCTTCTTTCAAAATTGGCAATCCAACAATTTTTAGGAGCACTAAATGTTTCTAAGTGACAATTAATTTTAAAAATAAAACAGTATATTTTAATAATACATCAACTTCTCCTTTTTACACGATTTATTTAACACGAATCAAAAAGAAAGAAATCTACTTTTACACGTTTTTTTTCTCTAATTTTCGGGTAAGCACGAAATAAATTCTTAAGTGAACAAGAATTTTGGCTCATGTCCCTTTTAGAACCGTCAAATCTGGCAACGTTGCGTTTTCTACTATGTTATTATTTTAATTTGTGAATAAATCGGCCCATAATGAAAATTTAGCCACAACAGTGAAAATTATACCCTATTAGATTTGATTTAACAAAAAAATCGCGAATAGAATAAAATGCAAAAGAAAAAAAGCAATGTTGCCAAATTTGACGATTCTAAAAGGGACATAAGCTAGATTTTTTTTACTTTTTCTTACATTTAATTCTTGTTTCACGCGATTTTCAGACGAATTTTTCGGGAATGTATTATCGTGTAAAAAAGGAAATAAATGTAATGTCCTTTATACACATTTACAGCCATAATTGACTTATCCCACTACCAAAGTAAACGACTCAATTATCCCAAAAAGAAAAGTTGCAAACCAATAAAAAAAGAATCACATTTTCGATTCAGATATGGATCAAACTAGGAAATAATTGTTTATAACTTTTATATAAATGATAGACCTAACGCACATGATCTAAAAATAATGTTAAATGTTTCGAAAATGTTTTAAACTAATATCAAAACATAATGCCTAGGTAGCTATTAATTTTCAACTTAACTTGATAAAATTTAAAAATATTTATATAAAAATGCAAATTAATCGTTAAGTTCCTAATGCCTAAAACGAGCTCCTATTTTTGCTCGGCATTAAAATGACGTCCCAATACGAAACTTGAAAATCCCATGGACGTTTTCCTGTGACAAATGTACTTAAACACAAAGGGAAAGTTTTTTTTTAAATCGTTTAAACATTATGTTAATGATTAAAAGCATTAACAATCTACACAACCTCTACTTCTAAGGAAAAAAATTAATAGTAATTTTCAGGGTAAAAAAAGTTTTTTATGTCGAAAAATGTCAAAAATTGTGTAAATTATTACTGTTTCTACGATAACCGCTTAATGAACTGTGTATATCTCAGTTCCAATACGCGTACTGATGCGTACTGTGACGTCACAAAAGATCCATAAGTACACTTATTGTTTTCCGACACATTTGCTTATAAAAATTAAAACTTTTTTTTGCCAAAATACAAGTTTTTCATAGCTAAAAATTGGTTCTTTCTCATATTAATACTGTTATATTTCGATTAAAAAAAATGTGTATATGGTGTATGAGGTTACTCAATTTAATTAATTTTTAGCAAGTAAGCCTTGCTAATTATAATATATATTTTGGTATAATTTCGTAGATTTTTCAGCAGTTGATGATGAATATACTTTTACTCTTACAAATTTGAAAAATTATAAGCTTTGGACAGCTAAGAACATTAGGTCATGCGGTACTCGTGATCTTCAAATTATTTTCAATTAAAAAAAAGATACTTAAATTTTATGGAGACCAGAACTTATTTATGGAAATGGAGTAGTTTAAGTCTTCTAAAAAAATCTATCTAGAATTGGTATTTTTCATCTAGATAGTGGTATTTATCTTCTCGATACAAGTTTATTCGGTGGATAGAGAAATGAGCTATCTTAAGAATATGGTCTATCAATCCATGAGTGAAAATATCGACTCTTCTTGGCTTTAGGCATTGCTAATTCATCGTTTATTATTGTTATTATTATTATTTATATAATAGATACACAGATTTAATTTCCAGTCAAATTGTTTTTTTTTTGGCAAATCAACGTTCATAAAACTTTCAAAATTCAAAAAAAAAACACCTTGTATTAAAGTTTATAAAAAATTATATATATTTCCAATAAAACCGTGATCACTACGTTTATTAGGAGAAAGAAACGAAAAGAAAGAACAATTCTGTTTCAGAAATTGATTATTTTCTCTTTTTTAAATTAGAAGAAAAGAAGAAAGTATTGAAAAAGCGATTAATAAAAATCGAAACCAAATTGCAGCTCTAATAGACTGTAAAAAGAAGTACGATTAACTGCAAATCAATCGCACGGTCTATTGATTCAGTGTTGGTCAAACTTTTTGTGAAAATGGACCTATTAGTCAAACGTGACTATCTTTTGCAGCCAAAAAAAATATAAAAGCTTTTCAAATATGCCATCAAATGTAACCAATGTATTATATTATATCTTCCCGTAATCAACGCCATAACATTACCTATAAGCCACATTAAATTGCTTACACATTCAAATATTTTAGTAGTCAGTTCAATAAATGTTCGGCTTTCACATTCCAGGGTCTTTTACATTAATATTTTGTCAACATAATTTCATGTATCGTACTATATGTACATTCATAGGTACAATCATATTGCAAAAATGGTAGATTTAGTAAATTTTAGCCTTAGTTTACCACCAAAAAGATTATTTTTTTACTAAGTGTACCCTGAATTTGATTAAAGTCGAATAGATTTTTTATCGATTTTTCAATTTTTGAACTTTTACTACATTCCATTAAAATTTCTAATGTACCACCAATATATGATCATTTTACATTTGAATCAAAATAATAATAGGCAAACGTATACGTATGTATATAAAAAACTGACTGTTGTCATTAGTTTCAACTATCATTTCGATTTGTTTCATTTGCCAATTTTTGCCATTTGTGTTAGTATTGGCAGTGAATATTCACGGGTAGTATGTACGTCGGCAAGGTAGATAACAAAATTGAGTGAAACAAAAAAAAACATCTGAGTGAAAACCATTTATAATAATCACTGTTTCAAATTTGAATTAACTTTTTCCCGCTGATTTCTTTCAATCGCTAATTTTTGTCATTTGTCAATTGTTTATTGACTGTGATTGTGAATATTTCACGGGCAACTACTAGCTTTTATAATTATAGGGAAACATATATAGGTCCTTAGGGAGAAATATGTAGGTATGAATCTCGCCAGAAACAAAGAACAAAAAATATATTAAAACACATACGTCTGAGTGAAACAAAAAAAAAACGTGAGTGAAAACCAAATAAATCATTATCACAAATTGGAACTAACTGACTGTTGTCAATTAGTTGTCATTTGTTTCAACTGTCATTTCGATTTGTTTCGTTTGCCAATTTTTGCCATTTACCAGTTGTGTTAGAATTGGCTGTGAATATTTCGCGAGTAGTTACTGTTGATATTAATCAAAAATTGGTTGGAAACATTTGTTTTGAAAACGCCCTAATTTTTAAGTTGAAATGTTTCGGATTTTTTGAGGTATATCCAGGAGATTTATACCTGTACTCTAAGAGAAATTTTCTTTTTTTATTTCTGGAACCGTACTGCCACGAAGGATAAATGTCAGGAGAATGAACGCTGAATTGTAAAATTGTCCATGAAATGAGGGCACAGTGCAGAGAGCTCTAGTGTCATTACTATCAAATATGAATATAAGTGTTAAAAAAAATTCTTATAACTCAGATGGGATTAATAGTTCCAAAGAAAAATTGTTTCCTAAATATAAATAAAATTAAATAATTAATTTATTTAATATTAAAGGTATCAAAGTAAAGGAAGAACAAAAATGTAATGTTTTGACAACTTTGGCATCAGGTTGAATAACAATACCAAAAAAGCGAACAACTAATAACGGCTTAATACGGCAAGTTTCTTACGACAATGCGCTGTTAGTGGTCGAAAAAATAACTAAGGCATGTCCGAATTTTGGAAGACACGAAACCTAACAAATTACCTACCTCGTTCGTTTTCCTGGTATTAATTTTTCGTGCGTTAAACAGTCAAAATTTTTAAGAATTTCTGAACGCCACTTTGGCATCCTCTCGTGAAAATGTATTACACATAAAATTTAACAAAATAATCTGATATCTTTTCATGCCTATTTTAGTTTACAAAAAAAATTTTATTCAATTAACAATAAAAGGACATCCGAAAAAAAAAAAAGTTTTGTTCCATTTTTACATTTCCAGGGTTCACTGCTCTCTTGAAGACAATAGTTTTATTGTATTATATTATTGTTATTATATACTTTTAAAAACGAACCACAACTAAACAGTTATAATGCATAATATACAAACTATCAAAAAAAAAATATATTTTAAAAATTGAAACCAAAACATAAATCTCTAATCACCTACGGTCTTTCATCATAAATTTCTATTAAATTATTTTCCAATATGTTGAACTTACCTTTCATTTTTCCAATTATAAAAAAATTATAAAAATTTTAATTTGTTGATTACATATTTGATTTTATTGGTAATATTGATCTCTTTGTTTCATATCCATACCAATTATAGATAATAATATAGGTGGTTATAAAATATAACCTCAGAATTCTATGTTTAAATATTTAATAACATTCTGAGCTATAAGTGCAACAGTTGTTTCTTTTCCGCCATCCCTAAATCATTCATTTATTATTATTTCCTACATTTCCTATTTACAATTACTAACTAAAAACACAGACAATATGGCATTTTCTCACAACTTTTAACTCATATTAAACTATGAACTTCTGATGTTAATATTAAATGTGAATACATAAGTAGTTGGAGTTGTTTAACAATGAAACATAAATACATTAAAAATAAATGCTCCTTTTAAAAAGGAATTCCCTTCATAGTAAAATTAACATTGTGTTAATCAATCACACCATTCAATATTTATACTATACCAGTAACTCTCAGTGAAATATTCACAGCCAACATTGACACAACTGTCAAATGACAAAAATTGGCAGTTGAAATCGAAATAACAGTTGAAACAAATGACAACAATCAGTTCAAATTTTAAACAATTATATTTGGTATTCACTCGCACGTATGTATTTACAATTTTGGTTCTCTGTCTTTTCCAACATACGTTTGCCGATTACTTTATCGATTAAATTTATATCAATTGATAATCGTACTAGATTTAATGTATTTTCTGTACCTCATAATTGATCGCAGGGAGGTCAGTTTGACCCCAAGTAAATTTTGATCTCCCACACTTTGGAAACTGTAGAAAATTATTTGCTGCCTAATTGAGGCGGTTTTCAATCCCACATGATCGTAAATATTATTCTTTTCATGTAAAATAAATTGATTTTAAATCAAATAAACATTAGCATTTCTACAAATGATTATAATAATTAATGTAACAATAATGATGTGCGCGTGTAGGCAAATAGTTTTACTAATACACATACAAATTAACTACCTCTGCTAAAAAAAAATACTTAATTCTTTTATCAATGACAGTTTTTACCCATTCCGGATGTTAAGTAGTATTGGCAATCATACACTATCGTTATTTTATTCATAATGACAAAGCTATCATTACAACCACATACATTTTTTAAGCCATAATATTTTTCTTTTCCCAATAACTTTTATACTTTTTCCAAATACAATATTTTGTATAATAGAAAATTTTAGTTATTTTTATAATAATTTCTTCCATTAAGATTCTTTCCAAGGTGGTTGCATAAGTGACGTAATTCATCTATTATATGCACAGCATTCTTTAGTAAAGTCCAATTTTGAAGGTTTCCAACCTTTCGCTTCAATCCGAGTTTCTGCTTTATAAAACCAATCATAACGACATAACAGAACAGAACAACAATGCGACAATAGTATTTCGGTAATTAGTTTCAAGCTGTTAATTCTATAAACTATGCCCAGTCTATTAAATACTGATTAAATACTAATTGGTCTTTTTGATACGACATTTTCATTAATCTTTGATTATGATCTCTAGATAAGTATTACAATGGAGCCGCGCCGTAGGAGGTCAAATTGAAGGTGAGGTGGATATAGAGTCCAAAAGGTAGAGTATATATCTAAAAAGTGAGTGATAATTGAGCGTGTAATCCTTGTTAGAGGTATGTAGACAAAAGTATATTCCTGAAATGTCCAGGACGCAACATTCTCTAAGAAAAAATATTCTGAATACCTCTGTTAGGGACCGTTCATAATATACGTCACACAAAAATTTACCTATTTAGATCTTCCTCCCCTTCGTCACGTTGGGTCATAACCCATTCTAAAACCCCCTCTATATTATACAAATGTTACGCCATGAAAGATAGACTCCCGCATACATGATAAAAATTATTATACGAAATATATCAGATAGAATAATTATATACATATAATGTATAAACATAAAACAAATGACTTCCTATAACAACAGAAAGCAGAAATAAAAAAAATAGAGAAACATTGAAGTAAAATATTTTGATGGTTTTAAATTGTCATGTTTTCTTCCATTCCCTGACCGCCCTCATCACATCTTGTTACACGAAGGGACATCCTCCCCTTCCTTCTGTATGCAAGGGTATTTGATGAAAGGCCCCTGGGAACTGTAAGAACATTCGGGAAGTTCATTGTCGCTTTACAATTGCTAAGATCTTTTATAAATGTAATTAAGAAATATTTAAAAAAATATTCTCATAATGAAATTGCCACCCACACCTCGCCACCTTAAGTGGCATCTGTTGATTGCCATGAATATGAAAGGATCTAAATATAAATGGAAAAAAAATATAGTCAACATTACAAAGTAACATCGTTATCTAGGACTAGCCTTTCATAAGCTTAGTCTTTAGAATATTCTATTTTAATTTAACTATGTACATAAGAATTTTTACAGCGGACCACAGAATAATAATTTTTAAATCCCCTAATAATTCCAGGTTTTCCAAGATATTTTTTACATTTTTCCATTACTTGAAACTATTGTTTTTGTCCTCATGGTGAAATTTTGCTCTAATTTTCCCATCAAATGCATTAATGAAATAGGTTCCAAAAATATCATCAGTTAAGATATTTACATATATGTAATGCAACTGGCCTTGTCATCAGGATAACTCCTACAGTTCTTAAGCGATCGTGATCAAACTTGATAAACTTATTCTCCGAAAGATTACCTTTAAAAAGTTTAAGGATTAACAAAATCGGATCACTAGTTTAGAAATAACTGAAAAATTCTTAAAATGCCCTGATATTTTTTTAATTTCCTGAAGTTTCAATATTAAATCAAATTCCCTGATAATTCCAGGTTTTAGAGGTCTGTGATCACCCAGTTTATATTATAGAATCGTAATTATAACGACAGTTTTCTATAGTAATAAATATCATAACAAAAAACCAAAAAGTACGATGTTAGATTGGAAATCTTTCTGTAAGTGGAAGTGAATGCAATGTACATATACTAAATACAAGTAAAAGAGACAGAAATACTTACATATCTGTCTCTACTCTCTGGCTTCTCAACGAACACATTCATACGAGTGACACTATTTCACTATGTATAAACTATTTTACACAATACGTTCGTTCAGGTCCAGCAGTACAATAATTAATAAGAAAAAAGACGATGTATTATGGTAACTATGCCTATATTTTTTTTCCGTGTACGTATCTAGAAATACATATAGTTATGTACCGATTTTTATCTTTTATGCATATGAATTTACTACTTAATTGATCTTGGAATCAATTGAAAAAATATGTATAAACGTATACCTTATACTGTTTATATTGTAAATATAGAAGAAAAACCTCATGTAAGTTAAATTTTAATTATTTCTATAGAAAGAAAAGTTAGAACCTTTTATATGAACAATACTACAATGTTTAAAATTTGGTAATAAATATATTCTGTAAAATATACTTTTTCATAAAAGTGAATTCCAAAATAAGGGTTTTTTTTATTTTTTGATGGATGAGAATTAGAATATCTGAGATATTTTAATCTAAAATGATCTTGAATTTGTGAACCTTCTGTATAATAAAACTTTTTTCGTTATTTCTTAATTCATTTAATTTGTTAATATGTAGGCCATTTTAAGTGTCACTCAAATCTCAAGATAGGTTTAAATTAAAAAATCTTTTTGAATATAAACTACCTATGCAACATAAAATCTATCTGGTGACCGGTTCTCTTAGCGCAATATATTTATTAATTACATAATTCTTTCCATACTCACATTGTAAATTTCTAAAATTTAACCTTTCCAAAAGCCAAACCAAGCTTACTGACATAAATTTAATTTATTTTTCAAATAAATAAAAAGTTTGAAAACCACTGTTTCATAAAATTTAAGACATCAAATTCATATTTTTAATATTTGTTATGAACGATGAATAATTCAGATATTTGCATAGTTTTATTTGTTAACCAAATATTTATTAAATAGTATTTTTAAATATGTGAATAAATTTGCATTGAAAATGCAATCATTTCTTAACATTGAAATGTTACATTCATTTAGACAATTTACTCAATAAAGTTGAATTGTAATTTATATGCATTTTGCATTTTTAAACATATGATTATCAAAATCTATTGAATTTGGGTAAAAACTTTGACCTGGGATCTTATTAGTTTCAGTGTCAGAATTTGAAAGATTTTTAGAAGAAAATATTTTTTGCAATAAGTACTTAAGGGTTCGTTTTGATATTTTTGATTTAACATTTTTCGTGTAATAAACCCTGCAAGACTTAATAACTACACTTATCTTACTTACTTACATAATAACTAATATCAAAACAAAATGTAGATGTTAATTTTTAACTTTATTTGGTAAAATTGAGGTCATATTCATTTAAAAATGCAAAAAAAATCGTTAAATTCAAAATGCCTAAACGAGCTTCTATTGGTCCGGCATTAAAATGACGTCACAATACGAAACTTCAAAATCCCATGGACATTTTCCTATGACAAAGAGAAAGGTTGTTTAAATCGTTTAAACATAATTTTAATGATTTAAACCATATACCGTTTACACAACTTCTATTCCTAAGAAAAAGAGTTTATAGTAATTTTTAGGGTATAAAAATGTTTTGCATGTTGAAAATTTTTGAAAAAAGACAAAAATTATCTAAATTATTACTGTTTCTATGATAACCGCTCAATGATCCGTTTATATCTCTGTTATAATGCACGTACTGATGTGTACTGTGACGTCACAGAAGACTGACGCACCCGTCATTGTCGGACACATTTACTCATTAAAATTTAAAAAAAAATCTGTCAAAATACAAGTTTCTCATAACTTAAAATAGATTTATCCTCATATATTGCTCTGATATTGCTCTTTATCAATTAGAGTTTAAAATCAATTAAAATCAGTTTTTCGGATCTGAAATTCATCATCTATCATCGGTTCAATTCGTCTTTATCATGCGCATGTCTCTGACTTACACCACTTACAATCCTAAAAAAGGCAAAAAT
Organism: Sisyra terminalis; assembly: GCA_958496175.1. Taxonomy (NCBI): domain Eukaryota; kingdom Metazoa; phylum Arthropoda; class Insecta; order Neuroptera; family Sisyridae; genus Sisyra; species Sisyra terminalis. The sequence goes on along the minus strand of OY292277.1, from coordinate 32,763,941 downwards.
ATTTAAAAATCATTTTCAATCATTTTATATAAACAATACAAATGATATAAATATAATTCAAAAATAATATTGGCACAGGTGGTTTTTAAACAAACCACTTTATCGTACTGTCTCATTCTCTCTTTTGTTTTTAATTCAAATAAATAAATCAACGCAAATAAATCAACCATTATGAAAATACACAAGAGAAAATTACACGTTGCCAGAATTGAGTTAACAGCAAAATCGCGATCAAATTGACATAGTTATTACAATTACCTAATAAAAATGGTAACATCATATTATTTTTGTTGATGAAATTCTTACGTAAGAACTTTATTTTTAGGCACAATTTTACTAATTGGTATTTATTATTACTTATCATTATTTAATCCATGAATCCCTAATTATCATACTAATTAGTTGTTATTTTTACTTATTATTTACAAGTTATTATTATTTACTTAATTTCAATTAGTTTTGCAATATGTATATAACTATAATACTAAACCATCCACGAATTTTACCCTCACGCTTATATGTGTAAATTGATGCTCATTAGTATTAATTTGCCAGCTTTTGTTTTTAGTTACCAAAAAACTTATCTCTCAAAAATCTAGATGGCACTTTATACACTACATTAGAACTCTTATTTTTATTTCACTCTATATATACGATGTACACAAATTTCTCTCTCTTTCATCATTTAAACATTTAGATATAATATGGATCAAGTGATTAATGAGGGCATTATGAGATAAGCTACATCGGGTCCAGTAATTAATAATTACTAGTGGTTACCAGTGGTACCAGTGGTTACCAACTATTCACAGCTAACACTAACACAATTGACAAACGGCAAATTCATGGAATAAAAATAACAGTTGAAACAAATGACAACGATCAGTTAGTTCTAATTTGAAACAATGATTATTAGGTATAAGCTTGGATCAGGAACGTCGAGATATTCCGAACTGTAGATAACTATTCCAAATGGGTACGTATTGTTCACTCGAACGCAATTTGTACGTAAACTTTGACAAGCCAGAAATGAAGAAGCGACGATTATTTTTATTATGGACCGATTTAATCGCGAATTAAATTAAAACAAAGTCGAAAATGCAACGTTGCCAAATTGTGGGTGTGCTGAAGTGGACTTGCCCAAAGTAGACTTTATTTAAAAAAAATAATTTTACATAATACATTATAAATACATATTTGAAAATAACAATCACTACTTTATTTCTGACATGTCAAAATTTACGTACAAATTGCATTCGAGTGAACAATACGTACAGGAATAATATCGAAACCATTCAAAAACAATTCTCAAATTTCGACGTTCCTGATCCAAGCTTATACCGATTATTATATTTGGTTTTTTACTCAAATGTATGTGTTTATATACATTATTTATTCTCTGTTCTTTATCGACATATATACACGCATAATACGTTTGTCTAATATTATATTGGTATACACTTTAGTGTTTATCACACTATCAGGTAAAAATGAATGTTGCTACGTGAACGTCGGGTAATCTGATAATGTTATTAAACTACTCCAATATTACTCTAACAAAAGTACTTACTAAACTAAAAAATAATCTTAAACCGGACGTTGATCCTTCCATCATTTCCGACTTATATTTCTCAATTCATCGGCCTATCTCGATCCACTATAATAAGAGTAAAACATATATTTTTGTTATTCTGCCTAATAGATGCTAGACGTTATGTATAATGCCCGTACATTTTAATCGCTTCAATAGTTAATATTACATGGTCTTATATTGATTATTTCCCAAAATGCCCGGGCATTATGTATAGTGTCCATTTAATCACTTGATCCATAACATAAACCCAAATGGATTACACGGAAACTCTGATTTTTTATTTTTAAATTTCTATATCTCAGCGGCATTTCATGGGATCGCTTTTACCGAAGATGGTTTTTTCTCAGAATTAAACGCTCTACAAAAGTGCCCATTGCGACAAAGTCGTAACTCACACCGGTGAGGTATTACGGGCCACTGAACCTGATTTTTCCATAAAATTCAAGGCTTAATATCTCGTTTAATATTGATCTTCGCGATTTGGTCTACAGGAACTTTTTTGTAGGAAATCAAATTCTCTACAAGTTTTTCATTTATAATTTTTCCGTAGCTCTTGTTATTTACGAGATAAATGCAAAAAAAACGCGAATTTTATGGAAAAATCAGATTCAGTGGCCCGTAATACCTCACCGGTGTGAGTTACGACTTTGTCGCAATGGGCACTTTGGTAGAGCGTTTAATTCTGAGAAAAAACCATCTTCGGTAAAAGCAATCCCATGAAATGCCGCTGAGATATAGAAATTTAAAAATAAAAAATCAGAGTTTCCGTGTATTTTCAATGGGAAATCTTTATACGTCTTGGTCGAGGACTTAAAATTAATATTAAGGGCTCAAACTTTCAGAGATTTTTTTTTTTGGTATTTCCAACAAAATTTCACGATGGGACCAAAAAAAAAAAGTAAAAAAAAAATCACCCTAGTACATACATATATTGTATACTATTCAATTCCTACGTTACACGGATATGTGTTACTTCATTTTTTTGCTAGCATTATCTCTATACCGTTGTTTTCCAATGAGCCATAGAAAAAATGTTCTTTCCGATTTTATATTTACAATTCGCATACTAGTCTATACAAAAACATCATTCCATTCCACGCAATCCCACCAAAACATTAATGATGGGCAGCTCTACTTCAACTATGCCAAACCGGCGGGTATTTGAATAAAAGCACAATAAATATATGAAATTCTTCAAAAACAAAATTATGAGTATAGTTACCCTTAAAGTTTCAACAGTCTACTACGAAAATAGTTCCATTTGCCCAGAGGAATAATATTTATGAGAGCTTCGTTTTTACAATATTATAAAACCAAAAATGCTAGCTATATTTACTCTTACTAGTATCTAGTATTTTTCATGAAAAACCAATAGATATTTCCCAAGGATATTACATACTGTAATTAAAATGAAAAATAATGGTGAAATGAATAATTACTATACAAATTATGCATCAAATGAAAACGTAGAGATATTAACAATAAGCGAAAGTAATTATTTTTTTCCATACGAAAATTATAAAATTTGAATAATTATAAAAAAACGTCCGATTAGATATTAAAGATTAGCATTTACTGAATAAATAAATTATAATTAATTTTTATTTAATTAGTCCACTGGAAATTACAGCGATTAGTTGATTATCCAAATTATTTTGGTACTAAAATATTTTATGACTAAATTACTTAAGTATTCCAAAGCGTAAACAAAAATAAAGACATATAATAATTTCAAAAAAATACATTTTTTTCGAATTCAGTCTACCTAATATTTTTACTTTCTCCGACCAAAAATTGCGAAAAAAAATAACAATAAAAAGCTTTACAATCGTAAATTGCATCAATTGGGAATTCTACAATACATAATTATGATTAGCAATAACTATATACTAATTGCAAGATTGTCATTTACGAACACAGAAGTGAAAGCATTTACCAGTAATAACTTATATTATGAATACATCTTAGATCCGAGTGCTTATATACTTTTCAATACAGGCAATGTCTAATATAAATTTAATCTTTCACTATAGACAATTTGAAACTTGAAAAGACACAAGCGTTGAAAAGAGAGAATGGCAATAATGATTTGCTCTCATTAATAAAGATTTGTAATTAAGTGTCTCACTTTAGTGTAGAGATTCGTGATGCAGCAATTGGATAGGAAGAAAGTAGAAATCAAAATCTCTTTAAGTACAAACCAATTTTTTAACAATTTTTTTTGTTTGTTTTTTCAGCATGTGATTATTAGTATTATGTTGTTACTTTATTCAGTTGTATATCACTTTCTTAGTTCAATTTAAAGATTGCAATTGTTTGAAAAAGTTAATTAATACCTCCTAAATTTGCATCTCTAAATTGCATGCATTTCTATACGTAATTCATACTTCTATAATTTATAATATATGCCCTGTACGTTATTCTTATGTCTGCAATAAAAAAACACGCTTCCAAACTTAATTACTTTGACCAGATTAAAACCACATTTTTGTTATAAAGAGGCACGAAAAATAAATAACAGAAGAACGAACGAGATAGGCAATTTGTTAGTTTTCATGTTCTTAAAAATTCGGACATGGCTTAGTTATTTTTTCGACCACTAGCAGCGCATTGTCGCGAAAAAGAAATCTGTAAATTCAATGATTATTCAATATCAGATAATTGGCCATTTGCCTCCTACAGAAGATGTAACTATTTTACTATGTAACTAAAATACTAACTACTATACTACTGTATACTCTATTTACGCTTCAAATATTCTTGCAACTTTTCGATACCATAAATTTGATAATTCATGAAAGTACAAACAACCTCACCATATTCTAATATAGATTTGACAAATATGAAACAGAGTACTAATCTTCTTGAATTTCTTAGCATTAGGGATGTGACATTGAAGAAAAAATTGTTTTTTTTTTCATTGCGAAAAATCAATTTTTCCTATTATTTGAAAGAATGCCAACTTGCCTTTCTTTTGTACATATGACGGTGAGTATGCTGAATTGGAAATTATTAATATTCCTCTATCATTACTAACAACTACCAAAAGTCCTTTTACCATACTCGTTACCGCTTCAGACATCTGCCTACAATCGGGAGGGTTGCAGACGTAAAAATCGATAGTGAACGAAAAAAAATCAATTCTTAATTAATCGATTTTTGTACTATTAAAATCGATTTTTATAGAAGAAATAATCTTTTTTTCATAATCGATTATTTTTTCACATCCCTACTGAATATAGCGTTTCCCAAAGTATGGTACTTTTGTGCTTGTACCCCAGGAGTACAAGAGTTGGACGGAGGTACCTGCTATATCATATTTTGGTCGCACTTGATACAACAAGTAGTTCAGACAACAGTGTCACATAAAGGTACTCAATATCACGATAACCCACCATGGATTCCTTCATGGGAGGTTGGGGGGGTGCACGGGGGCACGTGCCTCCAGGGTATTTTTGTGTATTGTGGAGATTCCATAACAGTACATACTTAGAAGCAAATCAAATTATTAAAGTTGTGAAAATATATGAACAAAATAACAGAAAGAGCATTAGTGAAACTCTAGTCTATTTCTGGCTGGAATTGCGAATTTTTTTCGTGATCCCTTTCACGCATTTCCAAATGAAAGATAATATTGTGCTCCCCCCCCAGAAGAAAATTCTGAATCCGCCCTTGGATTCCTTCTTATCAGGGACATAAAGATATCACAGTTTGGGAAACACTGCTTCAGCGGATTTCCATATGAAGCCTAGAACATGTACAAAATGTATACGTTCCAACTTCAATGGAAGTTTAGCATTGATAAATATTTTATTTATTATTTCCGAGTCACAATTAATAAATTAATAATCAAATTATAAATGTCGTATGACTCAATTTATTGATTACCTGATGATGAAAGCCGAAGACAGTTGAAACGTTTTGTATTCGAAAAAGAAATAAAGAAATTGAGTCATACGACATATTTAATTAGTCATTAATTTAGTTGAAGTTTTTAAACATTTCTTGTTACAATCAATTAATTTTCATAGAGAATTAATTTACAAATTTTTAATTTAAACAATAAGATTAAAAAGCTCTAATCTTCCAACTATGACATAATATTACATATTCTTAAATCATTAAAAACAAAAATACATACTCATAATAAACAATATTTTCATAATACAAAATATTTTTAATTAAATTGTAAATTCTAGGTCATCGTAATCTAAGCTAATACCATCCCTACGCATTAAAAAATTATCTATTTCAATAATTCATGGAAAAACTTAATTTTGAAATAATAACATATACATAACATATACATATAACTACTAAAGTATTGATTATAAACAAAGGTTCAAGTTCCTTTTAGAACAATCAAATCTGGCAACGTTGCATTTTCGACTTTGTTTTTAATTTAATTCGCGAATCTATCCATAATGAAAATTTAGCCACAAAAGAGGCAAAAAAATACCAAAAATAAATTTTAAAAATCGCAAATGCAACGTTGCCTGATTTGACTGTTCTAACAGGGACTTGAGCCAAGAAATATTTAGATAATCAGACTATAATTCAACTTTCTAAGTTGCTTGGTACAATGGAAATCGAAAATTTCAAACCAAACAACTTTATGCTAATCAAACAACATTCGAAAATCCATTTCAAAATTTTACCAATCTTCAATAACCTATTCTCACAGAAAATTTAATATTCACAAACCAAAGTTCAATTATAGAAATAATATGTTTGATTTGTGTTTCATTGTATTTTTTTTTTTTTTTTTTGGTATTTTGCTAAATTTTACGGTTTTATAAAATGTCTTGTCATAGATAAAGTTTGATCAACTCTAATCAGTTATTCTTATTTGATTTAATGGAAATAAATTGTTAATAGATAAAATACTGGTTCTTTGGCCTTGGATTCAATTTTACTAAAGAACTTAGTATAATCATTATTTGAACTAATCTTTCCAAAAAGTATTTGATTTTTTTTGCCTATCAGCAAAAAAAGCCTTCAATGATGAAAAACTAATTGTACTTTCAAATATATCACTTCATACCCCGCATACTTCATGCTTATTAATTTATTTCATAATTCGCGCCCACAAGATAGTGAATATATCCAGATACGTATGTCCAACAATGCGTTGGAGAGAAAAAGAAGATGTATGACAAAGTACTAATGCGATTTTTTATTTATTATTTTACTTTGATAAAAAGCAACATTGCCCAACGACCAAAGGTTAAATTTCAATTTTACATTGTACGTAGTATTTATTGAAATTTTGTCAACGTTTGGACTCATGAAAGGGAAAAAAGCCACAATCGAAAGACTCGAACCAATCTATAGTAAAACTATAGCGATAGTTGACCCCGAGACCTAGTTCCGTAAAAATGGAAAGTTCCATCAGCGATATTTAAAAAATATAATATTCAATAATAAAATATCGTATTTATAATGATCAATTGAAAATAAATAAACCATTCGAGAGAAGTAAAAAATAAAGGTAGCATTAATGCGCATTAATTTACATTTTAATTGACTTTAAATTAAATAATACAAAATTGTAAATATTGGCACATGAGGAAAAAATTTTCGGAATAAACATGCCAGGCATTGTTGGGTTAGAAAAAACGATAACACATACCATTTTTTGGCAAACTTCGAATTACATTGACGGCCGCACGAAATTTCTCCTCTGTTGTCATTGTTTTATTTCACTAAATGCACTCGTTATTGATAAAATTATAAGTTGTGAACATAAAAATTGTTGAAACTTGATTAGTTATAATGGCGTTAATTGCGTTAATTAATTAAAACATTTATAAATGAAAATGCACTCGGGTCCTGCACATATTTTTGACAGCACCACCTCAAGCTGACTGATTGTTCAATATTCATTGGGGCGATCTGAACGCCATCATCGCAGCGGAACTAAAACAGAAATGGTGGGAATAATAAATTAGTCGAGACGCAAACCATTTAAATTTCTTAAAGGTAATTTAATTTTAAATTTTCAATACTTGAAAGACTTGAAAGTCGTTTAAAGTCAAATATTAGCTCGGTTATGATTAATAAATTATATAAGTAACCAACTTAGGGAACAAAAGTTTATATTCTTAGTAATAAGTATGGATAAAGCCAATAAAACGATAAAGGAGTAAACACGATAAGGACTAAAACGAGTTTTTATAAATATTCAAATGAGAAGAATACGAGAATACTTTTTTGAATTTTAAATTAATAACACAAAAAATACAATACCTATGGGACCTATGGTACGGTTAGAAAAAGATTAAACAACGTTATAAACGATTTTTTGGAAATATCTTATTGAAAAATCCGGTTTTAAATATCTAGTAAAAAAAAGTAAAATAAAAAAACATAGACTTTTTCCATGTTTTAAAATATTTAAAAAGTAATAAAATGACGAAATTCCGAAAACAACTAAAGCCTCTGATTCCACCTAGTTCAATTTGATCAAACTAAAACTGTTTACAATACACTAGTTATCAAATCATTCAACTGTTTTCGTATTTAGTTCCCCTACTTTACGGTAGATGCTATTGTAAACTCGAATTTATATAGAATAAGTTGTAAACTAAAATAAAAATCATATTAAATGGAACAAAACAAAAATAATTTAAAAAATATAAGCCAAATGCTTAATGAATCACGTACTGAAGAGTTTCGTAATGAGTAATAATCCGTAATGAGTTTGCTGATCGAATACTTTCATACCTTTTATTCCCTTTATACTTCGATGGACTTAAATAAAATAAAATATTCATGCAAATTTGTGTTTACTTCCTATTATTTCTTAGACACTGTGAAAAAATTTCTTTAAATTTTTCTTGAAAGTTTTCTTGGAAGTTTTTCTTGAAATCGCTAAATTCTACAACAATTGAGTAACGAAAATTATTTTATATCTCCAAAACTACGAACATATTCGAAACAAATCATATTTCGGTGAAAGTTATTTTTATTTTAGTAATTATTTTATTGTAATTAAAATTTTCAATCAAATGTTACCTACATAGACAGGGGTAGGTTACATTTTTAAAACGTTAGTTTTACTTATTACTAACTACAAATTTTTATAATAAAAAGAAAATGTTTTATTCTTTTAATGACTTTTCAAAACTTTTCATCCCTTAGTTACATAGATTACATATATCATCCCTCAGTGTATATCCCTTTTTTATTTCTTATACACTATTTTTTATCGGTTCATACAATACACCTTCCATCCAAAATTTATTTATAAAGACTCAATAGTCTTTAAGTTTACTCCAAGTAAAATGATTATGAGAATCAAACAGATGGACAAATTAAAGAATATAATGAGAATTCTGTTCGGAAAATAACATTTTACAATGTTTTTATCGAAAGAACTACAACGGCCGTTTTTGCTACCTAATCGACCAATTTTAAAAATCTGCAAGCTCTATAAATACTTAGGAACGGTAAAATTTTTCAATGGATACACGTTTACAAATCAATATTATTTATTTTTATTTCAACTAGATTTTTGATTCCTTCCATAAACGTGAGTTCTTAGAGATACGTAAGTCGGTTAGGTACATTTTTAATTTGCCAAAGACCCTTTTTCACTCAAAATGCGCAATTCTACTAGGAAACTTTAGTTCCTCCGTTGCAAAATGTACCTACAAACATCATTGAACTGTAGTGCTAATGATGTAGGCAACTTCGTTTTTACCTATTAACTACGAAACCTAAAAAACTTCAATTTATAACACTGACTAAAAAGTGATCAAAAAGCAATAATAATAAGCGATATAAAAATGATTATAAATTTAAATTTCCTTAAAAATAATCATTATCTTGGCTTTCCCAAAATGCTTCTACGGGCAACAAACATTCCTCGTTTTTGTCTTTAAATTTCTTATTCTTGATCTGCTCTTTAAACTGGGGAAATATATATTATGTAGAGGCCATTAAGAATCCGTTTTGAAAAATGAGTGAATATTTACTGTGTAAGTAATGAAAAATCCGCTTCTCAAATAATGATTTTCGGACGAAATTTATTTGCTAAAACAGAATTTCAGTTTAAAGTTTGCTTCGCCTATTTTCATTGAAAGTTCCCCACTTTCCATTATCGTCTGGTCTGATCTGAGTACTCTTTTCTAAGACTTAATGTTTCAGACTCAAAAGTATGCGTCCCTGGCTCGTACAGGACATTAAAACCGACGCAACTCTATTTTCTGCAAATTGGCATTGGTAATTCTTCTAATTTGTTTTTGAAATGTTAATTAATTTAATTTATTTTGTGGATACATGATTGCATACCAACATTTATTTGAAATTACGGATTTTATAAGTAGGTATTCTGAGTATTACCATATAATACTCCTGTGACGTTAGTTAAATGATGTGACGGTCGCTGCCGATCAACTTTTTTCTGTTTTTTGCCTGAGAGCCGATTTAGTTATCCAGATAATTGAATTCTTCCCATCAGCGTCGTCTATCCCTGGTAAAGTTCCTTAAACTATGGTTGTCCATTCTTCTTTTTAATAAGTATAGGATTTCAATCCATCTATTTCTTTTTTCTTGACCGTTTTTAATCTATTAACTTATGTAAGCAATAATTTTCTTAAATTTTGCTCCCTCTTAACAACTTTTTTTTATGAAAGGCCCTTTAAACTACTCCTGGTCGCTAGCACCCTAAGACATGAAATACAACTTATTTTCTGATCTTTAAAAAATACTTGAAAAATATTATTTGTTTTTTTTTTTTTTAAAAAAAAGTTTCGCCTTTTTTATAACCCAAAAATTTTATTTCCATAAATATTTTATATCTACAACAAAACAAAGGAATGATTTATTAACTGATCTTAGTAATCACATAAAACTATAGGTAGATAATAAATATTCTAATCATAGTTGTACGCATAAAATTATAGTTCTAAAATAATTATATCCGTTAATTACAACGTAATTGAAACCCATTTCCCTATACCTACCCTTTATCGTAGGTTTATTCCTTGAAGATTAATTCTGAAAGTCGTTATTCTTCATTTTCATCTTGCGCATTATGTTACATCAGTTTCTATTATCTAAGAAAATAATAGAATATTCAAAATAAATATAATTAATCATACTTGAAAATTTCTATATTAAATTTTATATAATTAACTTATTTTATTTGTACGAATATAGTAGGTAGGTACTGAACAAAAAATCAACAAAAAAATGTTTAAAGATACATTGTTAATATCAACTATTTAAATTCTACATTGTATACCTTCTAATATGTAAAACTATAGACTCTGTGACTAAATATATATTTAAATTTTTGGTCCTACTGCTAGTATAGGGAATAATCATTACTTGTTATCATTAGATTCTTTTACTATTTTACTGGTATTCCTAATACTTCTTACAGAAAAGCCATATATTTTGAATTGCATATTTATGTCAAAATAATGTAATTTAATTGTCATTCTTTGAATTTAGCGACCCCGAAAAATTTTCTCACTACTCTTCTGGGAATCGCAACGCATCGTTTGCGCACTACTACGGTAGACAATCACTACCTTCTTCACTACCAATTACGAGTACTTTGTGAAAAAGTAGCCTATGTACCTACTATAGCCGATTAGTACTCGGCGGATCTTTAATATCTATATATTAATTTGGGTATAAGAACAAAATTAAACTTTTCATCCGTCAAAAAATATTAAAATATTGATGTAGATTACACATGAAATGGACAATTTTTATTACTTTTTGCAAAATAATTATTAATTTCCACTCATAATTCTCTAAAACATTGTTATTATAATACTCGCTACTTGTTATCTTTGTATTTTCCAGGAGGTGTATGAACAATACATACGTCTAGGGCCGACGTATCTATAATTTCAGTATCTACATTGGGTAGTATCACTAACTAGGAATTTGCCAAATGAAGTAGTTATTAAATGAGGTATTATCCCCTTTTTAACCAACTATCCTCTTGGATTCAATATAACTTACCAGGCCTGTATATGTTTGTATCGTATGGGTATTCAGTGGGGTTTTCAACTATAGTTCTCTTCCAATACTTCTCTCTCTCTCTCTCGCTCTTTTATCTCATCCAACTGAGAGTGTAATATGGCCACCGGACCCTAATCTTGAAAATATTGATGAAAACCATATTAAAATATATTGTTTGCCAAAATCTATGAAATCTAATTCTCAAAATCCAGATTATAAATATAACTATTGAACTAATGCTCAAATTTGTTTTTTCAACGTATTTGATCAAATTTTTACACATATTTTTTTATATATATTATTAGTAGGTACTGATAGGTACAATGTAAACTTTTCAAAATCAGCGAAACATTTTTATTCCTTGTAATTCTCGATTTTTGAATATTAGAAAATTTTATATCATATTTTTAAATAGCATGAAGGATCCTGTTTGTAGTGAAATTAAAACTTGACCAAAAAGTTGAAAATATTTATTTTTCAAATTGTATCTTCCTATAATATTTTTACATGAAACCTTAAACAATTAACAAAGCGTTTTATATTGTTTCATACCTTATTAATTTCTTCAGTTTTCATGCAATAAAATCAGTATGGTATATTGATAGTACAAATCAATATAAGATGTAACCACAAAAGTCTCGATTTTGAAATTCTTTCTTACCAAAATGCCCAGCATTGGGAGATACTAAGGAAGATATTTTAAATTATAGTAAATCAAGAACAATGATGAAAATTTTGAGGTTTTTCATTCATAACTTTTACATTCAACTGTTGTACCAAATTTCTTAGAAACAAACAATTTGTGGACTATAGTCACAATAAATAGTACTAATTGAGACGAGGAGGAAACACATAATATTTTAATTGAAACTTTTTGTTTGAAAATTTTATGCACAAATCCTGGTATTCAACTTAAATTTAGTATCTACCTATCTCGAGTACCTTCCTATATAATCAAATTCGGCCTTAAGTATTTAAATAATCAATTTAATTTTCAAAACTAATACGGACGCTCAAAATAGCATGTATTAAAGTTATGATAGCATATAAATTTTAGGTTCTCAAAACAAGCATTCAAACTTCCCTTAATAACGCGAATTTATTATGAAAACAAGGAAGTCTCTAAAAAAGCAAAAACTCTAACGTTTAAATAGAATAGATACTCCCAATAAAAATGTGTCAGGGCTTTAAAAAATTTACAGCAGTAAAATTGCTCTATAATTAAATAAATGTAGCTTCTGTTTCGTGTTATACTTCTTCGTTTTATTGGCTTCCAAGCAGTAAGCGGCGCAATTACCTCAGTGACTTCTATTGAGTTAAATAAAATAGGAAAAAAGTTTCAGCCATTTAAATGTTCCATATCTAATTAATATTTATTATCTAAAAATTTCGTCACGGACTACTTGTTGTTGCAACAAAATGTCTAACATTTACAAGTAACAAAACCCAAGAACCCTTAGTCGAACATAAACAAAACAATGGGTTGTATATTTTGACAACAGTGTCGACAGGTTTACAACAACCCCCAGCACAAATAATAGACCCATTTTCGGGAAAATATTTCCAAATATGTCCAAAAATACACAAGTCAATTGCAACAGATTCGACAAATGTACAATACACCCCGATTATACCGTGCACCCTATCCAATCGCTTTTCGTCAAATAAGCCGCTAAAATCTCACCACTAAAGTCTCACAATCAGTAAAATCAAAGTAAGCACTAATAAAAAAGCAAATGTGTGAAGATTATAACCTTTGACATCATTTTTTTTTTTGGCTTTTAAAGTGCATTCAAAAAGATATTTTGTCTGGCTTAATAGGAAAGCTTTTAAGGAAGGGGAAATCAACTTGAAATTGTTAAGTAGTTTTACATTTCCTCGACATTAACATGCCAACACAATTTCGAAGTAGGAATTAATAAATTTAAAAAAAAAACATCATGGGCATGTCAACGATTTGAGGTTTTTATTTGATTTTATGTTTCAACATCTAAACGAAGAGATAAATGCTCTTAATGGCTGGGCTGTTAAATTTAGCGCTATTTATCTACGTATAATAAAACATGAAATTTGTGATATTGTCAAATGATTTCCTTTTAAAAAAATTATTGTAATAAATCCATTAAAATTAATTTGTGACATGTCGTATAAATATCCTAAACTAATGAAAATTTTAATTAAATACTTATATAAAAGAAAATTTATCTTTGTTCTTATTCCAGGCTTTTAAGAAGTGACTTCTTTAAAAGTGTTTTATTTAGAATTATATATATATAAAGAGATGTATAAACAATTTTTAAGTTTTTTTTTTTTTAAATACAAGTATATGGAAGAATCGTAGATGTCGCTTTTCCATGCTTTGAAAATTTGGAAGCTTTTTTGACACACATTTGGCAATACCTTATTATAAAGTTTATTAAACACTTTGCGCTGTTTTCTAATAGAAGTCACCAGAGGTCTCCGGAGGTCCCCAAAGCTTACACCAGAAGCTAGGATGTCAGTGAGGAACCAGCAATATTTATTTTTCAAAATAATTGTTTGTCGGGAATTGTTAACATTAATACATACAATTTATATAAAAAGTTATAAAAAAATTACTAAAAACACGACTCATGTCCCGTTTAGACCCATAAAATCTGACAATGTAGAATTTTCTGCTTTGTTTTTAATTTAGCTCGCGAATAAGTCGGGTCACAATGAAAATTTAGCCACAAAAGAGAAAATTACACCATATTGGAATTGAATATTATAAAAATTAAAAAAACTGCGAATAAAATAAAAATAAAGTAGAAAATGCAACATTTGACAATAGATTTGACGGTTCTAAAAAGGGACATGAGCCAAAAACTCAATATTTTTATCATTGACATTCAGTGGCTCCCTCACGAAAAACGGTCTCTGGGTTCCGAGTTATGGTGTTAACATCCATAAAGTTGAGATCCATTGCTTTAGAACAACAATGGGACTTTACCACAACCGTGGTAAATTACCCCAAAAGGACTAAAAATGAAATTTTTGGGTACAATTAGAAAAGTTTCGAATTCGCTATTTTATAAACATTATTATTTGTACAAACTAAAACCATGCTTTAAACTTAAACAATTCAGAGTTACGCGGCCCATGGCTCCTCACTACTGAGGGAGTGAAGGAGATAATAATGACTTACGCAAAAAAAATGGTTAGCTAATGGTTAAAAAACTTCTCCGATTGCTGTTTTACAACATACAAACCAATGAGAACTAAAACTTCCTCGGCGGGACGATTACACTTAGAGTATGATAATGTAATAATTATAAATTCAAGTTATAGACTTGTTAAAATTTGGACACTGATACGTATGGTATTGCCTTATTGAATAATATGAATTACCTACTCATATAAAATTTGGTATAGGTACTGAGACAAATAGGGTCTCTCGACCCCAGCAAATTACAATAAAACAGGAACTAAAATATTATCTTTCAAAAATTCAATGTACTAATATGAATTATTCACACCTATTATTCCCTATATTTATCTTAGGAATATTAAGTATTGTTACATGTCTAAGATTTAGAACTGTGTTTATAGACCTTGCATCTGGCGTCCTGCTGTGTGCTTACCGAACTATGAAGATTAATAAAGGGGAAGCAGCCAAGCACAATGAGATGAAAGATGTTCTAGAATCTAGAATTTTCTTTGAGAATTTTTGATTTAAGAGAAATAAGGATAGACATTAAAAATGAGATTCGAAAATGCCCGAAATGGAACAATCAGGAGTTCGAATAAACCAGAAGCATGCCTCGACCAATATAAAAGAGATAATCAGTTATAGTTGGTGAATGAATTAGTTATAAACAATAAGTGAACCAATTATGAATCAGATATCAATCAGTTATAAGTTAAATATTGAAATAAATTATTACTTGAAATAGTTAATATGTGTATAAAGTGAAATAATTAAACGTTCGTGTAGCAAACTAAATTCGTAATTGTTGTATGCCCCGAAACACAACTTCAAACGAACCCGTTAAATATAAATAAAAGTTAAAAACATAACGATATATTGAGATCACAAGTGAACATCAAAAAGTATTCATCAAATTGATAGCAAAAATGATCGTTGAAAAGTATGTAAGTAACGATCTTGTAAACCTCAAAAAGGATAAATCGATAAATCGTGGAAAGCTCTAATTTTAAATTAAAGCTTAGCATAGCATTGAATTGGGCACCTCGAATTTTGGTTGAAAACAACTTAATCAAAATCCGTTGAAACTGTTGGACGATGAACCTGAAATTAAGGAATTTATGCTCCATTTATTTTCTTTAATTTCAAAGTTATGGTCAAACAAAACTATAGTTAATTAAAACTTTCCATTCTTTCAGGTCTAAATCGATGTATAATGTGAAGGATATATCAGGATGTAGTAGACCAAATAAGTAAGCAGTGTTTCGCAGTATTCTAACTTCTGCCTGATGAAGTTGAAATAACACCCACGAAACGTTGCAATTGAAATAAATGAAGTAAAACACTGCTAGCTTATTTGGTCTACTACATCCTAATATATCCTTCACGTAAATTTAAACTTTATTTCAAAATGAACTAATTTTATACCCATAATTTTGAATTATGATGAAGAGGCAAAGTTTAAAGTAAATATGAAAAAATATTTCTAGCACACTCGTATACGACATATTTCCCCGTAGTTACGGTTTTCGAAAATCAAAAGTTATTATAGCAAAAAAATTTATATTTTGTTTTTTGAATAAAAATAACCAACAGTATAATAGTTAAATAATTGAATAATTGAATAATATTATAATTTAGGTAGTTAAATAATTAAGAAATAAATTAAGACGTTATTCATAATTCCTATACATACAAATGAGAAAAATCACGAATTTTTAAAATAAAACAATTAGTTTCATCTATTGTCTATTGGGATTAAAAATATTCAAATTTTTATATAAAAAAGCGGCAGTTTTAATCAATGCCAAGAGGAGTACAAGGAAGTCATGTGGTGTTATATCAAGCTTTTTAGATTATGGATGTTCAAATCTGAATCTATTGCCTTGCAGAGAACTCAATTTAGTAAGTACCTACATAATTAAAATATCATGAGAAAAACGAATTCAACGTTTGCCAAATTTTTCGCAGACTATACCTGTGCTTATCTACTGCAGAAACAAAAGCTCTGCTTTTTACTTATGTTCGTGTGGTGGCGGACAGATAAAGCGATGGCGCTTTAGTTGAAATATGAATTTCATTTAAAACATGTAAGCATTGAGATATAACAATTGCCAATTTCTCATGGAAACAGAAACGAAACGACATTCGCCCACTGCTATCTGTGTAAGGGTGGAAAATTCACCGGTGCCTAGGTTGGTAGTTATAAGGGGGGGGGGTTCATGAAGAGCGACGCCGCCGCCGTCGTCGTCGTCCCGTTTTTCCCTGTTTCGCTCCCACTTTTGCACACACATCCCTCTCACCCCCCGGCACTAGCCCATGTTTATTCGCATGTAATCTGCTTGCGTATAAAATGAATAGCGGTAATAAATCGTTGCCTTGAATTCGTCTATGGAGAATGAGGAGGAAGACTGCCACTTACTTGGTTTCCATCGTCCATTTTGAAACGAGCTTTTATAAATTCAAAACAAGAAAAAAAAAAAAAATACCTACGAATTAAACATTGAAAAAGAATAAATGCTTTCAAAGATTTGAAGCGACGGCAACTTCAATGTAAATCGATTTTACATTTATACTCTAAACCATTTTCTTAATCAGCATTAAATATTTAAGATAGGTAATTATCATGATTTTCAAGTCCAAAAATTATATCAAACATTCTAAAAATGCGCAATAGAATCAATAATCGGTCATTTTTTTTGGTAAAATAATCAAAATATCAAAGAATGGAAAAAAAGGAAACCGAAGACATAAGGGATCCTTTTATTTATGAACACATAAACACTCTTCTCTCCTGGTCGATTATAGCCCCAATGTCCTAGTATACCTTTGTACCGTTATTACAGAATTTCAATTTGTTCGTCCTTATGGTTTTCAATCTAATTCTCTAGGATTTCCTCTACAATCATATCCGTAAATTCATATATGTATTATTGTTTCTGAAAGTTGGGAAAAATATTTACTCCCTATTTCTAACATCCTTTTGGTCAATTGAAACCTAGAATACTCTTTTCTAATTGAAATTGAAACTTTTGTGCTTTTGAAGTCAATGATTGTGATGCAATTGTAAACGTGAACATTATCTAAGTTTTGTAAAAGTTTGTTGGAAATCGAACGAACAATTTAAATTAACATCATTGGGTCAAATATTCAATTTTCCTTCGGTCAAAAGTGAGATGATAGAGATTGGTATAATTGAAAATATTATTAGAAAATAAAAAAAAATCGATAGAAAACTTTTTCAATTTCAAAAACTTAATTTGACGTTACTTAATTAAATTAATAATTATTTATTATTTAATAAAGTAATGAATTTGTAGTTGTAATTTTTGTATACATTTATACGACCGATTTATTACCAATATCCGTTTATCGCACTATATAGATCGGAAATCAAGATCATAAGAAAACTAGAAAAGAAGTATTTGGGTAGCTTTGAAATGTGGTACGGGAGAAAAATGAATATAATTAAATGATGGAATTGAGTCGCACATGTAAAAGTAATAAGAAAAGAGTTACCACAGAAGAAACTACCATTGATATGGTAACAAAAAGAAAAACCAACTGGATGAGTCACATTCTGAAAAGATAAATATTCATAGTTGAAATTGCAAGAAGAAAACTGGATAATCCTAAGAAAAAGAACGAAAACGAATTGAAATCTTGGATTTAATACAACTAAAAATGGTGTACCTTAATTTGAAGAATGGCAATGATAGACGACGCTGAAGGAAAGGATTCAACCACGCGGAAAACTACCGTCAGGTAGAAAACAATAAAAAATGTACAATGCTCAGTAAAATTAACAACCGAAATGATATTGGAGGACATAAATAACAAATTTTACCCTTAATTATTGAACACCTGCATCAAAAATTGTTCACAGTGATAAAACAGCGACTATTCCACCACCGGCGGTTCCTTTAGACACTGATTGAATTTGATGAACAGAAATAAACTTAATAATAAAATTTAATAATTGCATAAAGTAACACATAGGTCTTTTAAATAACATTACTAGGGCACAATAATATTATGTCCAAATATGCATTTTTATGCTGACGCTAGATGCTTGTATCTAACGTCAAATATGGTCACGTGATGAATCTGAAGAAAGGAGCGATAAAGCTAAATTTTGTTTAACTTTTTTGCTGGATTCTACCAGACATATCATATTCACCAGGCATGATTTTCTCAATTAATTCATTTTCAAAAAGAGTACATAAACGGGGCATATATTACTCATTAGTTGAATATTTAAAAAGAAGTATTAATACTTACTATTCGCAATTATGTTCAATACACAAACCTATACAATATTGTGATTATATCGATAAAGCCATATTCAATAGAGCGTCGCACAAATTTTAAACGCAAAACTGTGTAATTTTTCGTTATCCTTATTTCCCAATGGTGCGCATTTTAAATTTCAGTCACGTGACCACATTTTCTGCAAACGACCAGCATCTAGCTTCTGCATGAAAATGCACCTAATGGTTTTGTGTTTCCAGAAAATAATGGAATTTCATATATATTTATTTTCATCTCTAATCAGTATATAACTACATTACATTAGAACAGCTAGATAATATTATTAATTTCTTCTTCTTTATCGTTGACTATGATATTTTTATTGGCTAGTAGATTAATTAACGTTTTTATCAATAGATATTAACATTCATCTGTAAATACGTATCCTTTACCTCACATCAATTAAATCAAATTTTTATTGTTTTGAAACATTTGTAACCATTTTTTTCATTTAGTGCATATTCATAATAGAGCATATTTCTGTTTTTAAGCTCAGCAAAAATTCATGGATTTTATTTTTTTTCTTAATATTATACTTTTCATATTCTTTAATGCTATTTCTCCCTTCTTACTCTTCCTTTTTCCTTGGCCTCTTTCAGTGCTTTTTTCTACAATAATAATCTAGCAAATAAGACCTATTAGCTCTTCTCCTTGTCAACAATTTTATGTTTGTAGGTCGATTCATTTTTTGGCTTCCTCCATTCTTTTCTTCCACTACATTTCAAAATTATCTAAGTACAATTGATTAGTATTAGTTTTACTTTTGTTTGACAAAGTATTTCCGATGAAAATATTAAATATTTTATTGTAATGATGAAATCCTAAAAATATACCAGTAAAATTACAATGAAAACAATGCAAATTGAAAAAAGAAATGGACCGTGAATTAGAGAAAATTTGAAAAAAGTCTGGAAATTTTCATGCAAGTTCTTTTGTTTTAATGATTGTTTTAGGGTATTATTTTTATATGGTGAGTTTATTAAATAAAGCATTTCGAATGAAAAAGCTTAATTCGTCGACATTAAATGTCTTTGTATTTAGTTTTAATTGAGAGCTTTAGAGCTTAAATAAAATTTATTTAACGCGCATAATATATTGGTGTGGATATATGGCAATATCATTGCCGAGCTTCATATAAACAAAGTATGAAAGCGTGTAACATCTGCTTTGATTTGATTTTGTTTTTCCCGAGAAGTAATTTAATTCAACCAATGAGCGCGAGGCACAAGCGCACATCGGCCAATCACCGTTCACTTGGCGCAAGCGATAAAAATACGGACCTTCTATTATCTACCATGATGGCCATGTTACTGTGGAACATTCGCGGCGAGACTGTGACCGCATCGCTATGCTTTTTCATTTGGCTGCTGTCACAGTCTAAGCATATTTCTCTATGAGAATATAATCAACTTTGAAATGTATCTCTTATGAATATTTCATACAGAAATGGGAATCCACCACCTCATCGTCTTCCCGCATCTCATCCCCATACCCCAGTCCCATTTTCCGGATTTCATTTCCCCGCGTTTGGCAGAAAATTGCACTGATGTTCGTCGGGAGATGAACATCTGATACGGATGTGCTACGTTTACACATACATATACAGAAAAAGAGCGGGCGAAATATAAGGGTGGTGAAACAGATAACAGCCCTCTTATTCCATGTGACTAAATGGGGCCTTTTCTTTTGCAATTTCATCGCACAGAAACGAATAACATCAAATTAGATGGTTAATAATAAATGGTGATTTCAATACGATTTCATTTTCGATAACAAAATGGGCTTTATATCTATTATTTTTCTTCTCTTTACTTGTCCCAAATCGAAAAAGCATATTACGAGTATTTGTCTCGCATCAAAAACCCTCCAACAAAAAAAAAATCATTGTCCAATACATAGCTAATACATAAAATTATGACAATTTTCAAGGCAATTTCGGACTCGGAATATTATTGGACTTATAAAATTTTATGGGGGGATGCACTTTCTTTTTATGATGGGCCCTAATATGGGTAATAAGCTCTAAATAATCGCCGTTGAGCGTTTCGAGCTACCGTAGGCAATAACTATTTGTGAAAAATATGGTCCACATTTTTTTCTTTTTTTTTTTATTTTCTCAGTTACAGTTTCGGATGTACGATTAGGTATTGGCTTTCGCCTTTCATAAAAGCCGAATGCACGAGACAAAACGGTTCTAAACATTTTAAAAATTGTCTAAATCGTTATATTACTTACTGTTAAATATGAGTTCAATAAAATTTTACAAACTTTCAGCATTTTTACTATATGCTTTATTATTCTTTGTTTGAACCGTTCGAAATTCCTAGACTTCTAGTTGGTAACACAATTTGATTTAATGCTTTGTACCGAATTTCAAATATGCAATAATAATAATAATATTTAATCATAATGGAAGGAAAATACCTAAATCATTATATGTCTATTTTATAAACATGAACAATGTTTTAGTCTGAAAAGAAAAGGATATGCAAAATTTCTAGATTCACTAAAAAAAAAAAAAATATTCACTCATTTCTTATGAATTTTTATTTTATAAAATATTTTATATTTAAGGATAAAATTGAAAAACATGTACATAAAAAAAATTTAAAAAATAACATGCAAAGAAAATCCTTAATTTTAACATAAAAAAGAATAAAATAATTTTTCCATGACTTGATAATTTTGTGTTCTCTTTTATTTTATCGAATAATCTCGTTTACTCATTCAATACTTTTGTGTTATTTTCTATAATTTGTTAAGTTTTCCATACAAATAAAATAATTATTCAATTAAAAGATTAAATAATTATATTGTTAATTAATGAATAATTATTTACGTCATATGACATAATTTCTTTATTACAACGCGTTTCAATAGTCTTTAGCTGTCATCGTCAGGTAATGTTTTATTGTGTCAATTGTAAACAAACTTTAAGCCTGTGCATATTTACCAGAAAGGATCACACATGTAGGAACACCCAGAAGAATATGATATACCTATAAAGTTCATAAACTTGATCCAATCAATACCCTTAAGGACAAATTCTTTACAACAAACACCTTGTATATGAAATTTGTTAACAATTGACACTCAATGATAAAATAGTAAAACACTACCTGACGATAGCAGCTAAAGACTGCGGAAACGCGATGTAATTAAGAAATTGAGTCATACTAAATAAATAATTTGAGTAAGTCCTCCATATTTGGACCACCATAACGATATTCTTAATTAAATTCCTAAATTTTAAAATATTGCAGGTTTTGTTTATTTTTTGGAATTCAATAGTTTAGTAACAAAAATTAGTTATAAAATTCGTAAAAAAAAAAAAAAAAACTAAAAGATAAACAACATTTTCTAAAAGAAGTCATTTGTAGGAGCAAAAAGGTACAAAAGGTACAAAAAGTGCTGTGTATACAATATATAAAATATATTGCAGTTCAATTTATGTAGTATAATTTAACATAATAATATACAAAATCAATACAATAATATACAAATTTAATATAATAATATACAAATTTAATATAATAATATATAAACTCAATATAATAATATTTAAAAAATCATACCTCCAACATAAATTTGAACAGAAGTTCAAACAAAAATATTCGTGACGTATTACCCAGATACGTATTTCGATTGCCAAGCAATCTTCATCAGTGGTCATCGAGTAGCTTGGATCACTCCGTAACTTCTATGTGAATCATCACATAGAAGTTACGGAGTGATCCAAGCTACTCGATGACCACTGATGAAGATTGCTTGGCAATCGAAATACGTATCTGGGTAATACGTCACGAATATTTTTGTTTGAACTTCTGTTCAAATTTATGTTGGAGGTATGATTTTTTAAATATTATTATATTGAGTTTATATATTATTATATTAAATTTGTATATTATTATATTAAATTTGTATATTATTGTATTGATTTTGTATATTATTATGTTAAATTATACTACATAAATTGAACTGCAATATATTTTATATATTGTATACACAGTATAACTGTTCAAAGTCAGCGAAAAAATCTTATTTGGATTGTACAAAAAGTGATCATAATATGAACCACTGGGCTTTAACTACAATCCACTTTTACAGCAAGCACTGGTTTTAATTCTAGTGAGCTTACAAATTTAAGATTAATTTATTAAATTTAAATCTTTTAAAAATTAAAAGATTAAAGTTTAGTGTGTGCCAACTTTCAAATTAAAACAACGAATATTCTTTTATAATTACCTGTAGTCCATATTATAAAACCGATCCATATTCGCTGAATTTACTCTTTTCATTAATTATGACTCGGAAATAATGAAATAAAATATCTATCAATGTTACGATAATATTGTTTTTAACCACAATATCTACTCTTCTATATACGTATGACCGGTACGGCTTTATTCTCAGTTGATGATTTCATGAAGTCTCATGAAATTTATCCTTGAGCATGATAAAATATTAGTCCCAAAATTTACTTAAATAATGACCATTATGATTCAACACGAATTAAGAGTTCCTTTCTTGTCCATTTTTCCGAAATATGTATTTATTGCAACATTAAATTATTTTATCTTAATTTTTATTTTATCCTAGAAATTCCGGAAAGTATACCTAGGGTCCCCAAAAAGCTAAATGCAACCTTGATTTAATAAGTACCGCCGTGGAACTCTTAAGAGAGGCCACGCAGAACGATGAATGAATGAATTATTTTATAACTTTTCACGAAGTCTTAAACATATTACACTTTACTGAGATCACTAATCAACGATTAGTTATTAGAAAATAGCAGAGAAAAATTATTAAAATCATGACTATGTCGAAAAAAAATGTTTCTTCACATCAACGCGAACAAAATACAGCTAAAAATATGACCAAATTTAAATATTTAGGATATTATCATCACACCAAAGATAGATAAAATCTACTAGTGAAATTAAAAAGTGTCTTGCAATGGCGAGAAAAATCTTTTAATAGAAAATTTAGAACTTAAACTTTAAAAATGGTTGTTAAAAGGCTATGTATGGAGTGTAGTATTGTATGAATCGAAAACGTAGACCCTAAGAAACAAGAAAAGAAGCATCGGTGTAGCTTAGAAATGTAGTGCTGGAGAAGAATTATGTTGTATAAGGGAAACGAGAAGGACCCAAGAAAAGAGAGAGAGAAATAAATTTGAATCTTGGATTTATTGAAACGAGGAATAGAGTACTCTAATTTGAAGAACCTTGCCAGGGATAAAGAACGCTAGAGGGAAGAATTCAACTACATGGGAAACTGAATCAGCCGTCGGGCAGAAAACAGAAAAAAAATGAGTAGATCAAGTAGTAGATAAATATACTATTACTGGCAATTACTGGTACCACTGGTCAAATATAAAACCATATCTTTACTTGTTACTTATCAAAAATGATGTTGGTGTTTTATCGCTTTTTTATGAAGTGCCTTTGTTTGAATGTTTGAAGTATTCCCTGAATCATAACAATATGTCCAAGGTCGCACTTGTAACCCCAAATATCCCGAAGCAAAAAGTTTAAATGTTCTTCCTAGTTGAAATATTAGTATTTATTTTATATATTATTTTAAATATTAGTATTATCTCACCAAATATTAGTATAGACCTATTTCATACACTAATGAAGACTTCAACAACTGATTTAAATTTTAAACATTATCTTAGAATTGAAATTTTGATTTGAACCTGAAATCAAAGCTTCTAGGAGGATGTGCCAATGGGAACATCTTCACATGTCAAAGAGTCACCACCAGATTAGCTTAAAGTATTAATTTATTGTACTGATTACTAATGTATTATATATTTAAAAAAAATCTAAACTTAGAGATATCGTAATAAAGAAATTAACCAGCTCCATTTATAACGTCTGATTACAAGGGCGTCGCCAGCCGATGGCGCAGGGAGGGGCAAGTTGACTTTACATACTACAATTCATACTTTTCTCATTCTCTATGAATGAGAAAAGTAGATATGAATTGTAGGTAAAGTAGGTATGAATTGTAGGTATTCTGTGACAGTACAATGCAATAAAAAACTTGTAAATAAGTTATAATAACATTTATTAGAAAAATAGAATAATAAGGAGTTTGAATTTGAATAAGTGTACAGCGTACAGCGTATTTTTTTTAATTATCAGATTTTAATATTATAATGGTCGTTGTTTGTTTATATTAGGTTAATTAAAATATAATTTTCGGGGATTCATTGTAAACCTCTCGACCACTTTATTATTAAAATCTTGTAAGTTTCCATGTATAAGTTTTCGGTGCACACTCATCATGGCCAAACCATTGAGGCGATTTTCACTCATAGTGCTTCTTAGCCAGGTTTTTAGTCTCCTGAGGCTGCTAAACGATCGCTCTACCGTACACGTCGTGCATGGAAGAGCGATCAAAATTTTCAACGCTTTTTCCGTGTCGGGAAAGAAGGTTTTTGCTTCTTTTAGGATATCAACAACGGTTTGATCTGTTGAGTTTGGTTTATTATGCCAGAATTGCTGCCAAAGCTCGACTTCAATTTTTATGTTTGGTAAATTATAAAACTGAGCGATAGTTTCACAAGTTTCTGTGAGATTTTCGACTGACATTGTTTGCATTTGTGCGGGGTGTAATTTAGATAAAGCAAATGATGGAGTATTTTCTTCAGCAAAGCGTGTTTCAAGCGATGTAATAACGGAGTCCAAGCATGGTATTATTAATGATCTTTTCCAGAATTCTGAAGGGCTTTCTGCTGGGTGATTGCTTCGATGACGTTGTTTCCCAACAATGCGCGGCATTGAAGTGATATCCTCCTCCAGGCCGACTTTCTCCGCAACAACAGTAGCATCCTTTATAATTTCATCTGTGACTCTTTCGGGATTATCACGGTGGCTCTTAAGCAATTGCAAAATGCGTT
Source organism: Sisyra terminalis (assembly GCA_958496175.1). Taxonomy (NCBI): domain Eukaryota; kingdom Metazoa; phylum Arthropoda; class Insecta; order Neuroptera; family Sisyridae; genus Sisyra; species Sisyra terminalis. Next base: position 32,737,976 of record OY292277.1, on the reverse strand, counting down.
TGACGTGTTGCGAGGCCTTAACCACATCCAAAGCTATGGATTGGAGTGCGTTGACAACAGGTTCTAACAAAGCAGAGTATTTAGCTATCAAAGTAATACAAAGTATAAACGAAATTTTGAAAGCAGCCGCATGGAGTTGAAAGGCATTTTTTCGAGTAGCACTGTTTCCTTCACGCGATAAGTTTTCTAAGGCTTCCAATATAACAGGAAAATTCTCCTTAAATACTCTGATAGTTTTATGTTTCTCACTCCATCTTGTTTCGCAGAGCTTGGCAATATTAGGTATCAATTTTCTTCTCAAAACAGATTCCCGAAAAAAATTAATAATATCTTTAGTGGTTCCCATGGTGTTTCGAATTTCAGGAAGAATATTGAGATCATTTATTACCAGATTCAGTTTATGGGACGAGCAATGAAAGAACAGTGCTTTGGTATATTTTTTGCGAAGGATCGCTTGTACTCCACCGTCTTTTCCGGACATCGTCGAACAACCGTCAAATCCAAAACCAACGCATTTATCAGCAGGATTAAGGTCTTCTTTTGTCAGAAACTCATCGATGCAATATGCAATAGATTTCGCATCCAGACCTTTCAGCTCAACAAATCCGACGAACATTTCTTGGACCTCATTGGCTTCCTCGTCAAAATATCGCAGCCCAATCGATAATTGTTCAGTACCGGAAATATCAGCTGTTTCGTCTGCTAACACACTATAAGCTTCTGCTTCTTTTACTTTTTTCACAATGTCTGCCTTAATAACATCTCCACAAATTGCGATAATTTCATTTTGAATAGCAATCGATCGATAGCTTGCATTCTTTTTCCCATGCTCAATGTGTTTCTTCAAAACTAAATCTCCCGCGTCAATTCGTAGCTTGTATAAGTCCTCGAGAATACCTTCGCCATAATGTTTTCCTCTCAGAGCTAAGTCGTGCGACCCGCAAAACGTAATGCAGGAAATAATAGATGTTATAATTTTTCGGTTTTCTTCAATAATGCCCCGGGAGTATTTGTTGAGTTGTAAATCTACAGGCACACTTCCAAGAAATGATTTAGCGGCTACCAGTGCCATCTTATGGAAGTGGGTTTCCATGTGCTTTTTGCAATGCTCGTGAATATCTTTGAACTTACTTACTTTCTTATGAAAAATCTATTTTAAAACGTATAGTCATGTATTTAATGCTTAAAATAAAATGAAAAACGTGGCCGGCAGGGCGAGCGCTGATCAGGGTTTAGGCAGTTGAGGCCAGTGCGCGGATCAGCGCTTAGGCAGCTGAGAGGTTAAGAGTGGAATTGGTGAATTCATTCGAGTTTCGACGAACGGGAATGATTGTTCAAGGCTTGAACTTCAAGCAAATCAACTCAAATACTTAGGACTTTGGTTGCATTATATTTGGCAACTTTTTTAGAATCTCTAGGGGGGGGGGAGATGCCCCTCCCTGCCCCCCCTTGGCGACGCCCTTGTCTGATTATCAATCACTGCTTTAGATAAGAAATTCAAATCTACACTTTTAGAAAAAAGTAAAACAGTCTAATTGTTTTATTGGTGGAAATGGTGATTGTTGTTATCTTCTGAGAAAGGTAAGTAATTACGAAAGGAAAAGTAGATAATATACCAAATATTTAATAAATTTTCTGATAAGTTACTGATTTTTATGCAGGAAAGACCTATCTTAAAGGGTGATGAAATAATGTTCCAATTTCAATAATTCATTAAATCAAATTAATCCTACCTATGAGGAAAAAGTCAGGAAAATATATTTAATAAAGCTAGTTGATTGACCAGCTTTGGTCATCATGGTGAAGGAAAAGCTCACGAACGATCGTGTAAGCGAAGTAAATAATGTAGCCCAGCAGCAAAGACATTTAATACCCCCGTTGTGTAAATCCTTGCTTAATGCCTGGTCACCATTCACCACCTTATTTCCAAGGAACCACCCCCGTGGAACGTTCATTTTCTTATCTCATTTCGTTGTTATTTACGAAGCCAATATTTTTCGAACGTAGCTACTTAAATAGGTCTAATAAGACGTAGGAATAAAGCGTCGTAGACGACAAGAATCATCGATAAATCTTTCTCTACTTAACGAGCATGGGCAAATTAAAACGTAATGCTTTTGGCTGGAACTTGGAGAAAATTGTGCAAGTGACATCTTTGTCGTTTCGAAAATCGTAATTCGTTTCCCGTCCACGCTGATTCGTTCTAGTTGTTGTTAAATTGTTAAAAATATTTTCAAAATATTTCCCCATTGGCAAAACAAACACCAGCTAGATGTCTTTACATTTTTATTGAACTCCATTTAAACCTTACGAAGTCAACTCCTGAACAAATTGCTACTGGAACTGTAACAAATTTTTATTGAACAATCCCCATACACATGCATAACAGGCTCTAGTTATCTTCACAACAAAAAAAGTTTTTTTTTTGTTAAATGATAAATCGTCTTATGTCAAAAAGCACAATTGTGGTTGCTTCTTAAATGCTCTCAATGGACTAATTTTAGTTCAAGGTTTCTTTGTAATTCCTTCATAAGCACTTCACAGAATATAATAACTGATCCAATAAATAATTCTGTGGATAATGAGACGAAAATTTGTATAATATTTGAGTCATATCAATATTTTTATGTCGATTCAATCAAATCCAATTTACAATTCAATAATCAGATATGTACTAGCATTTACATTAAATTAGATTTATATATGGGGTGAGAATAGGGTAGATAAGAACAGCAACTAACAATTTGTCACATGTGTTTTTATTGAGCAAAATTACAAGGACGGCAACATAGATGTATCTTTATAGATTTTTAATGGAATGGGCCATATTAAACAGCTCGAAATTAAGATTTGATTTAAATTAAAAGGATAATAAATGTTATCAATTTGTAGCATCTTTTTCCATAGTATGTATTAGTATATATATATACTTTTCTTTGTTTCGAATGTATTTGTAATCATACCAATTTTGAGCGATCCTCAAATATATTTCAAATTCATTATTTACAATGTTTAGAAATAAAATTACTTAAGTATTGTGAGAATCCGATTCATATTCACTAACATACAGAGTAGCTGGACTAGATTTAGATAAAGAAAACGATGAAAACTATAAAAAGAAAAAAATATAGTAAAAATTACAATAATACATCGTAATTTCTGTTGATTATTACAGTATGGGACTAAAATCAAAAATTTGTAATTTTTACGATGTCGCATCGTAAATTTGGCAAACATTAAGAAATAATAATCAATATAACTGTGAAAAAATATTGATAAATAAATAATTGATTTATAATAATTATCTTATATTTATAATAATTAATTTGGTTATCTATTATTATAAAGAGGAAAGATTTGATTGTTTGTTTGCTTTGAATAGGCTCCGAAATTACTTGACCGATTATATTACCGGCTATATTAAATTTTCAAAAAAATTAGGGATCCATACTAAAACTCCAATAATGTGTGAAAAAATTACCAAAAAACTTTCTTACATCGCGTGCGCTGGTTATTTAACTAAAGAACGGAACAACCGAATTTAATGAAACTTTATACTAAGATACAACACAATTACCCACACACGATAGGCTATTTATCATTCCTTAAAAATAATAAGGGAATGTACCCTCTACGTAAAAACTGAGGGATGAAAAAAAAATTACTTTAGATAGGCGAGTTATATATCATTTAAAAAGTACTTAAAAGTTAAAAAATTATATATATTAATATTTTTAGTTGAACTAATAAAAAGCACAGTAATTTAATTTAAAGTACAAAAAATTGTCTTTTTGAAATATAAATGTTTTTATAGATAATAATCTGGCAGTAAACTTTTTTTTTACAAATTTGTTGTAAATAGATCCTTAGGGTTGCTCAGTAAGGAAATATTAACGAAAAAAATGTAATAGGAATACTAATAGTAATAAAGCTTAAAATAAAAGCGTTTTTAAAACCGTGCATATATAAAATCGTGTATTTATATACTCCTCTGACTGATGAAATTTTAATATTCGGTGTATTCCTTATAGGAAATAGGCATGTGATAAGATTTTTTTTTTGAAAATTCCTACCCTAACGGACAAGGGTGGATTCAGGATTTTTTTCTTGGGGGGGGACAATAATACCTTTTATTTATAAGTACGTGAAAGGGATCACAAAAAAAGTTCGCAATTCCAGCCAGAAATCATCATAATGATAAATAATAAATAATCTTATCATCATAATGATAAAAGAAATTTAAAATCTTCTTCCAGAGCAAAAGGCATACGCCAAATCGTGTATGGTGAACTCTGGACTATCCAATATGGTTTAATTATATAGTTGAAATTCAGATATTTCAATAATAAGTTTAAAGATACATAATGGTTATACATGATTATGGAAGAACTGGGTTTCGTGCAATTGTACAAATTTCAATTTCGCGGTTGTATTGTACAGTGCAATAGTGTAATAGTTTTTGGAAAAAGGTTCATTCGAAAATCGAAAAAGGGAGATGGGGTTATTTTGATGCAAGTATTTTGATAGCTTTCGACTTTTTTTAGTCATAATTAAGACCGAATTTATTGAACTTTTTTATTTGATGTATGATGTTGTATGATTATATTTTTCGTAAAAGAATAAGAAAAATAAAATACGTTACGCAGACGAAGTCGCGGGGATCAGCTAGTGATTATTAATTTGGCTCTGGTTCGTGGTCATTGATTTGCAAGAAGAATCAGCTGAAAAAACCATGTCGTTACATTTTAGACTCGTGTATTTTTTTGCTTTTAAAATGCTTCTCGCTATTTTTTTGGAATTTTTTGTAACTCGTTGGCGATATGATTTGCGTATTATTGAAAAGGTAATATAAACGAAGGTATTCCAATCATGCAATGTATGATGAAAAATGTGATTTGTTATAGCGCTACCACAAGTGCATTTGGAGTAGTAACTATGTACGGTAATTGACGGTAATATAGAGTAGTACTCCAGGAATACTCGTGGCGGCGCCACATCTTGACACATTTCCCATCATGCATTGCATGATTGGAATACTTTCTTATATATTAGCTTTATTATTGTAGCTGCCTAAGATACTGTGTCTCTACCCGTGTCCCTAAGTATAATTGTATCACTAATGTAGTTTGGAGCCCAAAGTAGAGCTCTTACGATTTGCAGATTTGATTTTTTGCTTGATTACGTCTTGCAATTAGTGATGAAAAATTACCATTTTTTTTTATTGTTACTATTTTAACCAGTAAATTACCGGTTACTTTACCTGGATATAATTATAAAACAATACGGCGGATTTTCAGAATTTTATAAGTCATAATGAAAAAACGGTGCTCAATTTAAATACTACTCTTTGATAAAAATGAGTTAGTTACATTATTTAAAAATGGATTTCAAAAGCAAATTCATATTTTTATTTTATTATCCATTTATTTTGTCAGTATTTATAACTTTTTGAATATCTTCTTCATTTGAATCTTTCATCCAATTCTAAATCAATCATTTTCCTTCATCATCAGTATCATTTAAATTATCAAATTGCCTATAATTTAACGGTATATTTTCTGAAGCGGTTTGAATAGTTTTAGATTTTAATTCTTTCGGAGTAGTGAGTTGTAGATTACATTTTATTGAAACTAATTTTGTAGCTCGATCAACAGTTAATCTATGCAATTATGCTTATGCGCACAATTTTTCTGCGCAAATAAAGTATAATAAGTAGCTACAGTTATTTAACCAGCTATTTAACCGGCTAATTAGTTGGTTATTTAATCTTCTACATCACTACTTGCAATCATCTGAAGAAGACTTAACTATGTAAGTTATTTATTTTAATTTCTAATCCTCATTCTTATGACTTATTTTTATTACAACAATTGAGTACGCTACTTAAAAACAATGTTTTTAAAATTTTTATAAGTATATAATTTTATAGTAATTATTTTTTTTAAACATGCTTTTTTTAGTATTGTGAAACTACTATCTCAAAAAAGAGAAATAAAACAGATATTTATCGTAAATTAAATGCTAATTCGTGCAACTGATCCCTTGTAATGTTAAAATGGAATAAATAGGGTAGGATAGTATTATGAATTTGCTCGTGTCAATTCGGAGGGTTAACTATAATGACATGAGCAGGACAAAAGGATGGCTTTTATCTATTTAGTCAATTGACTTGACAAACCCATGACGACTATAATGTTTAGTTGTTGTTACTACCATCGTTATATCGATCCGATAGCACTAATTGTTTCCAAAAGACACAAGCCATTACATCCTTAACTAAACATCAATTCGGCCGAACTAAAAAAAAAAGGCGATCAAACCCTTTTCAATTGGCTCCAAATTGTTTTTTACTCATATGAAGCCATATGGCCTGTAAAGAGGTAAGGTGCTACTTGTACACTGTATAGTGGATACAGTAAAGGCTATAATCAATTGCAATTGGGATTTAAAATCTAATTGTCTGTTGGATTATCAACTCAGTCACTGTGATTTCCCCACAGGCCTTCGACTCTGTTTTTGTACTTAACACGCGTCATATTGTCTCTTTGTAACACCACCGACCGCCCTTTCGCTTTCGAAGATCGACGACAAAACAATCCAACAGTGACAAATCCCGCGGGACGTTCACAAATCGGGAGACCCGTTCCCGAGTTGCAACCCTCGATTGAATTGACAACGGAGTTGAGGCGGAAATTTATTATAATAGCGATATCATTACTTTATTCGAAAATATGTTTATGATAATTTGATTAATATTAACAAATAAGTGTTGCATTGTCAAACATTTTAAGAGGGTTGGCTCATATTATTATGATCAGTAATCTATATGTTTAGTTAAGTTTTCAGCATTAAAAGAAAACTTACACTTTGAATCAAACTAGATTTCTTCCTTGATTTTGAACAGTTTGTACTGTTTTCACAATTTATAAAATTACATTTCAATCAAATTTTACCAACTAAAAATAATGTACCAAATGTTTAGTACTATAAACATAAATAATGAACCAATTTTCAAACAATCTTGATCCAAGTTTACGACGTATAGCCAAGATACGTACTTCGATTTCCGAAAAATTCTCTTCCTTTCTTTCTGGTACTACTACTGAACTGGGAGAATGGGCCGATTCTTAGTTCGGATTACTCACAAAGAATTTATTGATAAGTAAATAGAGATGGTACCACACCTTCCTCAATGATTTTATCCCAGAAAATGAAAGACTCAGCATATAAATTAATATCGATCTGTCATAACTTTGTATCTCATTGTACAGCATTTATGAAAAGATCCAAAAATACTTCATAACCGATGAAGATGCTTGGCAATCTAAATACGTATTTCGTCGTCAACACCTGCACTTGAACATTGGTTCAATATTTATAATTAACATTTGGTAAACTTTATTTCATAAAATTTGGCTGCAATTTATATTTTATTATAATTTAAATTTTGAAGGTTGGAAAAATGTTGCATTGGGAACTATTTGATAACATCAGACATTTTATTAGTACGATTGATTCCAAAGAAAATAAATAAGTATATCGGTGTAGACAGTGTAGACAGTGTAAGAAACATGTAATACCGAAGAACTACTTTTGTACTTCACCATTTAATTGTTTCTTATTACATTCATCATTAATAAAGGCTATAAGTTTTGTAGCAGTATTTTTAATACGTACCTAATTCTATACAGATTGTGCAGTTCTTGAACTTTGTAAAATCTAATTCTGTGTAGTACTTCTTTATTAGAAAATTATTTTCTATATCAAGGTTGTTAAGTGTTTCTTAAAAAAACGAAAAAAATCTAAAAAAAAAACGGAATATAACATTCTAAAATTCTCTTAAAACATTATTACTTTATTGATATTACCTATAACCATTCAACATTTCTGTACATGTGAGGATTTAAGTGTAAATATTAAAAGCAATTACTTTGTTACAAAAAAAAAAAACATTGCAATTAATGACCCATTAGTGTTATTTACCACCTGCGGGAAAAAATGCCATCTAAGTATCTTATTTACTGCAACTAGTTAGTTGATCGTTATAAATATTCGAAAAAAGTATATACCTCTTGCATAGTATTCCAATATAAAGTGGGTATTGACACATATTATGTTTTTAAACTATAACTAGTGTATTTTTTTAAGTATGAATAGTAGGTATGATTTATTATGAAGACTGGCAAGTAATATCGTTTTTGAGCCTATATGTAGTCATTCAATTGCCGTTTTTCTGTTTATTCATTATTTTAAAATGGTTCTAAAGATATTTTATGATTAGAGTGACTTATTAATTCATAAAAAATTATTCTGAAATCCATATTGAAGTGGTAAGACCAAAACCCCGAAGGAACACAAATTCGGTTTTGTTAGCTCTTCGAATTTTATACAGTAGTAACGCAAAGTTGCTACCAAAACATTTTCAATGTGCATTAGATGTTCATTAATGCCAAATAAGTTTTCTTTAAGATCAAAGTCAATAACTTTGTGTTCTCCAACTTGTACCAACCAAGAATGATAGAAACTTTGAATAATACAAAATTAAGAGAGGGAAGTGGTACCTAATCCATGTCGAACAGTCGAAGGGCTGTAAAATATTTTTAATCAATTGTGGTCGATCAACCAAATACCCAAAAACTCTACTCGCCTACACAGTAAGACTCCACTGCAGAAAAAAAACCCTGAAAAGTTAATAAATTAAGGGAGGATGATATTGCGTCACCTACCATTATCGTCCAAAGTTGTTTCATCGGATTTCTATTTATTTCAATCGCTACAAAATTTACTAAATGGTAAAGAATTGAAAACTTAAACGGTGTTCAAAATATAATTTGTACATATTTTCCTTATTAATCAATTGATGTTACTAATTTGGCATTAAAAAAATGCCTCCTAGATGTCAAGAGGTTGATAATATTGAGGCTGATAACAATATCATTGATTTAAAATCATAATTTATTTCAAAACTTTGTGTTTTAATTGTATGTTAAAAACGACATTACTTTTCGGTTACCCTTATAAGATCTGAAAATTCTTATTTTTACAATCAACTTACTTCAGATCATAATAAATGTCACTCTTACGGTCGCGTAGGGTCAAAATGATCCCATTTTGACTTTAACCACTACAAAATTAATTTCTTAAAATTTAAATATGAAAATGTATAGGTACTAATATGTATAATTGTACATTTTTGCAATATTTGCTTAGTAATTGTAGATAGCTTTTAAAAATTTTATCAAACTATTTTATTTTTTATTTTTCGAGATAGATGTAGGATTTAACTTTACTTAGGGCCAAATTGACTCCACGTGACCTTTGAAACTTTATCATTAAAATCGGTTATTTGTTATTAAGTTAAGAGAGGTCAAGTTAATTCGTACAAAAAATGGCATGTTTTTGTAAATTTTTTATGACGACACAGTTATAATTTCTTTCTTTAAACTAATGGTACATTAAAGTATGATATTCGAAGAATATCCTTAAAATTTTTCACGAAGAAATATTAATAAATACGGCAATGATAGTAATTATTCGAACGTGTCTCGGAAAAAAAGTATAATTGTGGTGCCCCTCATCACTTGGTGCTGGATCATCTGAAATCAAAAATCAAAGTTCATTCGTTAGATAATAGCTTTTCCCAAGTAACGCTGAGAGAGTTTTTCGAAAATTAAATTTTTTACTTATTTGGAGCACTTGGAAGAGAAAAACGCGATTTTTCGCGAAAAAATCGGCTAATTTGTTACTGTAAAATAAGAAATATTAACTAATTTCAAAAAAAGCGTTACCAGCGTTATCTTGTAAATTATGTGCAGAAATAGTGTTCAAAATTTCAAAAGGATCGGTGCAGTAGTTTTGAGGGGCACCAACTTTGAAAACGTGAGTTGTGGGGAAAAGGCTTTACAGTTTTGAACACTAAAAAAATTGGTGTAAAACATTCATAAGCGAATTTTATCGGCTTAACTCACACTGAATCATCAATGCTAGGTCCATAAAGGATATCGCTATCATCCTTTAGGACTAAAGCACCTTTTTGCTCCTGTCTTCGACGAATCCTGCCTACTTTTGCTTCCTACTCTGTTCGGCTTATACGTATGGAATCAGTTGATCCGATGATATAAAAATCCGGTAGGTATAAAAATACTCATAACTTCGTCAATTTTGCTTCAATCTACTTGAAATTTTGACGCAATATTCTTGAGGTATTATGGATTCTGTTTAAAAATGCAAAAAACAATTTAATACCTTCCCTCACCCTCACCCCTTAAACACTTTCAAAACCATTTGATGATATATATTTGCGACTTGCGTGTATTGAAGTTCAATTTTTCTTTGTCCTTTTTTATCATTTCTGTCAGCATGCTTCATCTAGAAATCATGAAATCAAGACATATTTTTCGGGTGGTTTTTATATTTATTTTTTTCAAGTTAACATCCCCATTTACGATGCATGTGAATCTTTCAACATTCATCCATCATAAAACTAAAACCTTTTTGTTCAAACAACATAAAGAAAAGTACAAGTTAGCTTGCAAACAATGCACAAAATATGACAAATTTGTCAATTGTTCGGCAAAAATGTTTATTGGAGCCTATCTACCCCGTAACAGCGGGGGTTGTTTGCCTCTTTGGCTCCACCGCCGCTTTACAGTAGCCCTAAAACATAACTGGACCATTTTTATTGCGTTACGACACCAATTTTAAACACGCACATTTATAAAAATCTTGAACGAATTGGATATATATTGTAAAACTGAAAATTTCGCTTGAATATTGTTCTTACTTGCCCCAACAAAAATGTCAAGTCCGAACATGCCCAACTAGCATTTGTATCCAAATTGTCGTTTGTCATCAACGTACATATCATGAACTTACGTCGAAACTAGAACCAATCCAGGATAGAAAAGCAAAAGGGCCCATATCGAAAATAATGCAGTAAAAAAATAAAATAAGGGTCTAACATCTCTATAATGTATTTATGAGTAGACCCATAATTAGAACTAAGGTAATAAAAACCGTTTGCTCGGAAAGAATGATTTTGGAAATTTTTCTAATTATTTTATTTTTCTAAAAACTATAGCATCCCGTACTACCTACCTACGCAACTCATATACAACACTAACCATACAAATTGGAAATGATCATCATTTGGCTTTAAAAGTTTTTTCTAAACAATAATCGCCAGTTTATTGCACGATCATAACTTTTTTACTGATGTACCTATGAATGTTATATCTCTCTAATATACATTGTAATTTTTATTTATATTTATTATTTACTATCGTCATTATTATCATATGATACAGCTGTATCTGTCGAATTTAAAGAGTGAGTTAAGAAGTAATAATTCTTAGCTAAAAGTGTTTGAAAAACCATTTATAAAACAAACAACCTTTGCCAGTCATATCTTAACATTTATTTTCTCGTTTTAAGTGGGAAGAGGGAAAAATATTGCTTCGAAAGAGTGGAGAGATTAGTAGAAATACGTTTTTAATTACAAGATTCAACCTTCGGCCAATTGTACATTTTAACGGAGAAAATATAATATGAGAAATAAATGAGTTAATTATTTGTTAAAGTGCATTAATAAAAAATAAATTAATAAAAAAACACTGATGATTTAACATTTCAATTCTAAACGATTTATATTTTTAACTTTATTTTTCGTTTTCAAAATAAAATTAAAATAGAGAAAAGATAGATACTAAATGGTATAAATAGGTATTAGGGTGTCCGTTATTTCCCAAATTTATTTTTTTACAACGATCGCCCCCTGAATTTTTAGTTTAAGATATAAAAAAATTATCCAATACAATTAAGCTCTCAATTTCTTGATTAAACCGTGCCGGAATCATGTTACATTTACCATTTAAATAACATGGAATTATTTGACTTTTTACTTTTATTTTTGTTTTCTCAGAAACAAATGGATCAAAAGATTTAACATCAAATTATTCTGACGTAAAATTTAACGCTCTACAAAAAATGTTTCTTATGAATTTTCGGTTAAATCACTCCATTAAAAGTTATTCAACATTTAACTTGTGCCTAATATAAATCTTGCAATATTTTCAACTTTTTGCTCATTTTTACTTTTTTAAACTATAAAATCATTGGAAGAGAAGATAAAAATTATTATCATTAGAGCGCTAGTGATTATTTGTGTTAATTTTAAGGCTTGAATTGAAAATTAAACAAAAAAATATTTTTTTGACAATTAAGACAGGTGACATAAGATCCGAATTCGCTATAGTCGTGAAATTCAATTTATCCAGGATAAAATTTCGAAATTTTAATCAATATTTTGTACCTACGAAGTGAATTTCATACTAATTAATGAGACTATCGACAAAAGTTCAATTAAAATTAAAATTTTTGCCATTTCACCTGACGCTATCTATGAGAAATTTCTTAGAGTTTGTAGTCAACAAATTAAATGTTGAATAAATTACAAAATACAAATTTATTTAAGTTAAATGTTGAATAACTTTTAATAGAGTGGTTTAATCGAAAATTTATAAGAGACCTTTTTTGTAGAGCGTTAAATTTTACGTCAGAATAATTTAATCTTAAATCTTTTGATTCATTTGTTTCTGAGAAAAAAATAAAAGTAAAAAGTCAAATAATTCCATGTTATTTAAATGGTAAAAGTAACATGATTCCGGCACGGTTTAATCAAAAAATTCAGAGCTTAACTATATTGGATAATTTTTTTTGTGTCTTAAACTAAAAATTCAAGGGGCGATCGCTGTAAAAAAATCAATTTGGGAAATAACGGACACCCTAATAGGTATATACCATATGTATAGTTTGATGCATAAAGCGAATGGTAAAAATTTAGTAGAGATAAAAAAACGGGAGAATTTGTCATCGAAAAATCGATTTTGTTCCTTCAGCTAATAGCGTACGATGCGATTTCGCCGTCCGGAGCCTACCGGAAATTCGCTGTCCCCTATTTTCATAATTAATCAAGAATTGGCAGAAAGTTAAAAACCTTTAAAATCTTTAATTATTTAATAATGTTATCTTTATATGTGTTTTCCTTAAAGTAAAATCTTTTATGGAACTATCAGTGTCAATATGCCACTTCTTTTTCATGTGTCGCCTGAGCCCCCTCGCTCCCACTACTTTACGCTACTGTAGGGTTGCCAGCATGGAGACATTGCTGACCCGGAGAAAAAAAACTGATTAACTTTTAAAGAATTAACTTTGTTAAATTAAAATGATTTACTTTTGAACTTTAATATAAAATTCGAAGCCCAAAGAAACATCGCCAAGTCTGGAGTCTCCGGGCCAAAATATCTATGTTGGTAACCCTACGTTACTGCCTCAAGCCAATCACTAAAAATCGACAGTTCTAACTTTATATTAAGGTAGCAAGAATAATCCTATTAATAAAAAATTAAAAATAAAACCAAAATATGATTAAAAATATTTGATTCGGATATCACTTCCATGTACTAGCAAGATTGCCACCTCAAAGTATCACAAAACGTAGGTAGTATAGGTAGGATAACTTCTTATCTTTCATGCGGATTTGTGTGGGTGGGTATATGTTTTAATAAACAATTCTTAGTCCTAATTGTTTAATAATTTAATACATACTCAAAATTTAAGGATAAAATTATGAATAAATATATGTACTCTGAATAACTTAAAGGGGCTTGACATAATTGTAGAATTTATGACACCAAAAACACCAAAAAATAAAATTAATTTTTGTACAAAAAATTGTTTCAAAAGTCAGGAGTTCGAAATAATGTTTAGTAAGGGAAAAAGGTTACGATTTCGGCAATATCCCGATCAAATCAGGAGAGTTGGGTAGATAGATCTATAGTATAGTATAGTCATGTGTAACTTAATTTTACCCCGAATTTTTCGGAAATCCTATCTCTCTCCAACTGTCATTTTTCTTCAATGAACTCAGACGAAGCACGATCCGATATATATATTTCATATTATGCGAATGATGAATAGGGGTAGAAAGAGATAGGATCTCCGAAATTTAATGTGATTTTACTGGGTCGCGAAAAAGGCACTGGTTATACACAACAAGACATGAGCACTCTACATTAAATCTCTATGGTGAAAACCCTATCAACCGTAAGGTCGGCAACTAGCGGTTCAGTAGAGTTCTGCGAGTCGTATTATATTTAAAGCTCTTAAGGCTCTTGAGTAATTTAGTAATACATATTGAAATATTAGTCACATTATTTTTTCAAACACATTTTAGTTCTACAAAAATATTTTTTTAACATAGGGAAAACAATGGCTCTCAACTCCAAAAAGGTTACCGATCCCTGTACTAAACTACAAATTTTTCGTGTACTTATAGTCATATTCAAAATTTTCAGATCTAAAGTTAATTTACTAAAGTGTGTTTAAAAAATACAAGTTAAAATTACAAAAATACTTAAATAGTCATCATTTTAATTTTACGAGAATAACTACAATATTTTCATTGCATAAATTATAAAAATATTTATATACTAATAACTTTAATTTTGCCATCTTCCCGAGTAGAAATTTTCTAGTGGATCTTGTTGGGTCTCAATTGCGATTCCCTATAAGGATCTCAAATTGAAATGTAACACAAAGACCTGTTAGGTCCTAATTGTGCAATTGCAGTTTTACTAATGAGAAAATCCCAAAGACTCCATTGAGACCATTCTAACCCTGGATCTAAAGAAAAATCTCCGAAACGAGAAGAAACTAAAAATAAGATAACGTTATTTAATAATCTTTTATTTTTAATCAATAATTCCATATAACTGTTCTGATAATAACCGTTCTTTAAAATATTTTTATATGGGGCTTTCCAATTAGGTCTCACCTGGTAACCAATTGGAAAAAAATAAAACTAAAAATAAATTTTTACTACCATGTTGAGGGTTCCTATTTAAGTCCCACACTCAGCCAAGTCAGAAAAATTGGCAATAATTTGGATATTCATTGGGCCCTAATTGAGATTTCTGTATTAGACATGTCTTATCGGAATTGAATGAAGTCCTATGCAAAAATTCAAAGTTTGAATTTTTAAATTTGTACTTCATTTTTTTAAACTATTCACCATAGAGAAGTATAATAGAGTGTTATCTAAACTTTGGTTGGAAATCAATAATGAAAACTGAAAAAAAAAACTAAAAATATTATTCTGTCGGAAATTTTTCTTTTTGAATTTAATATGAAGAAAACTTTCCTATTTGCAATTCAGTATATTACACTTAACTAGTTTAGTAATGATATATTGTAATAAATAATTTGAAATTGATTTTTAAAAATAGCTCAATAGGCTACTATAATTTTTTACTTCGCATTTATTATCTTACTTGGTCGTTAGTTTGTAAAGTACAGAACTTTCGTTTTCACCTACTTTCCAGCACTTATCGTGCTGAATTTTGGCATACCTGTTTACTCTCGATGACAAGGCATGATTTCATCATAAAATTTATTAACTACCAAGCATTTATACTCTAATTAAATATTTAACTTTGAAAAAACTCCGGATAACTACCTCCATAGGCGTATGTGAAAGTAAATCAATTTACTGGCATCAAAATGATAGTTTAAATAAATGACAACAATCGGTTAATTCAAATTTGAGATTTACAAATTACAAATTAAAAGATTTAAAAAAATAGTACAAAAACCTCACTTCTATTGTTTATATGATATGTAAAATATATTGTGGCCCTATTTGTGTGGATAATATAATTTACCAAAGCACACTATAAACATAAATTTGAACAAAAGTTCAAAAAAAATTTTTGTGACGTACTGCCCAGATACGTATTTCGATTGTCAAGCAATCTTCTTCAGTGGTCATCAACTATTGATAAAATGCACTAAAAAGGAAAAAAATTGAGGTTAATCTTAGTACCGATTGCACCATCGGTATTAAGGCGATATTAACCATTTAATGATAACCGTAAGTTATCTAGTTGTACATCAAAGCGAGAATTTTGTTTATAATTTGATAGTATGAAACACCCCTTGCTTTGATGTACAGCTAGAAAGCTTACGATTCTCATTAATTGGCTAATATTGCTTTAATATCGATGGTGCAATCGGTACTAAGATTAAGTTCATAGTTTTTTTTTTACGTTTTTAGTGCATTTTATCAATAGAAGCAAAGTTTTTAAAAAAAATTGTTCAAATATATTCTTTTTAAATTTATATAGGAAAATCATACTGCTGAATTATTTTAGTTAATTCCATAGATTCATTTTTGAAGAATTGATTCATTTGAGCTTTTTTTTCCATTTTGATAAAAAGAAAATGCAGAGAACAATGAAATTGGAAATATTTTGAAAAAAAAGGAAGCGACATAAATTGAGTGGAAATCGCTGTGACGCATGGGATATTGCAGGAGTCGGTTTTTTTATATTTATCTGCATAGGTAACGAGGAAAAAAGGACTGTGATAGTGTGATGATTTGCATTATTTATTAGTAGCAACAATCCTAGATTCGCAGGAAATGGTTGCTAGTGACAATTCGAAACAGTATAACGCTAACGCTAACAATAGTGAATCTGGTAGCGTTTGTTGAATTGAAGAATCAGCAATATCGAATGAGAGAATTGTGACCGGTGAAAAATAAATAAGGGCAAAGTTACGCCGCCTCAGGGAAATCACGATCATGTCCTCTCGAACGGTCGGTCACAATCTCCCTGGCGACATCCACACCTTCAACTCTACCGACATATTTGGAAAAGAGCGAACGATGCTTTGCATTTGTAATTTTCATCAATTTTCCATTTGATCCGCGGGAAATTGTATAGACGACTTTTTTTCCTTCGAACGCATAGGAAAAAAAAGATATGTTTAATAAATAAAAAATTTTCTTCGAAAAAAAAGCAAAATTGGTACAGTTACTTTTATTAGTATTTATTGTAACAGTTTGTTAAATTATTTTAATTACTGAATTTATCGGTAACCTATTTTGTTTAACTTTCTGGGGTGAGACACGAGAGTTTGCGATAAATCAAAGTCTTGAAATTAATAGGACGATATTGGTATTAATGTCCGAGTGAATGGAATTATTGCACCCGCACGTTTATGGTCTGTATTGATGCATCAGATGAATGGTGATGGCTACGAATTGTGGTTAATGACCGCAAAATTACTATACGTTTAGTTACCTCCGTGTATGTTATGGTCACCGAAATGGGGCTCTAACTGTTAGTTGTGTGGGTGCGAATCAATGGGGTGGACACTGGTCAATTGAGATATTGACAGATGTTTGCCAGGATTCAATTGTGGACGAATCTTTGGTGTTGTTGCCTCGACACGCATTGACCTAATGTAACTGTTAACTAAATTGTTTTTGAAGGATTATTTAGGGGATGATTATTGGTTGTTGACGGTTTACTGGTTAATTTGATTAAATCGACCGAAAAAAACAATTTCTAATGATTGAAACGCGATATTTTAAAAGGAAATGTTATTTGAAAGTGAAATAAGTATATCATTTTTAGACACAATATTCATCAGTTTCATTCATGGTACTCATGAGAAGAGATACATTTTTGCAGGAGAAGCAGCTATTTTTTGTCTTTAAATCTTTTCAAAAACTGATAGAAAAAATTGTTATTCAAAAGCTAAGTATTGGGAAATGTGTTTACCAATTGGATACCAAAAATCGATTTTGTAGCTCAACCCGATTGGTTTAAATCACCAACTATATAATGCCATGCCATTGTTCTATTGAACCTCATTGCACTAATGTGCAAAAAAACGATTACGATGATATAATTGACGTTTTTGCGCGAACTAAAGCTTGAAAGAAGAATTTAATATCATCAAAGTATTAATATCAATAATGAGTTAATTTAAATTTATAATTAAAAATTATATGGAAATCCATAGTAAAGTAATTTAATTAATACATAACTAAATAACTTAAATATTTGAAAATATGTTTTATTTTACCATCTTACTATGGAATAACTATGGTGGTATATCGAATGAGTTCTAGGGTGGTGTTAGACTTACCTAAATCTACCCACGTACTAAGTAGATACAATTGGGATTGTAATACCGGTATACCGGGATACCAAATACCGAAAGCCGGTATTTTGAGTCATTTATACTATTTTCTAATACCGGTATTTTCAAATTTATATAAGTTATCATTTTTTTCGATATTTACTAGAAATTTTTTAAATTATTTCCACTACATGTTCAAAGATCGCTGTCATAGCAAAATAGTATACGTTTTTGTTTTTGTGCCCTAACAGATGAAATTACTTAGGCTATGAATATAAAGTTGGTATTAAAAAATCTCTTGAAGTATTTACATAACTATAACGGTTTTTAACATAAGAATAAAAAAAAGAATAGAGACTAATCAATTCAAATTTGATCAATTTAAGTTTATAGTAAATTTTATTTAAACTTTTCACCCACAAACCTATCCACATTTAGAAGAATTTGGTAGAGTTATCGAAGATGATGACACTTGTGTTGATAGTGAAAAAAAATTGTCTCTTAAACAAAAATTAGAGTTACCGATAACTAAAAAAACTTCAACAAATCATTTGTAACATTTACTCTCTCTAATTAAACTGGCAAATAAAAAAAAAGAAACACTTGTGTTCTCTTTCTTTTTCTAAAAGTCCTACTACTGAAATTAAAATCGATATTCGGACATTAAGATCTAAGAAATACCGAAAATCGGTATAGATCTTTTAGTCCGGTATTGCAATATCTAGATACAATATTAAAAAATTGAAGTTTTCTAGTAATCTTTTCATTTAAGTAGGTACTATTAGAAATACTACTATATTACCAGTGGCAAAAACGGAATTTTTAAAACTTTATTCTGGATCTCTGAGCATTTGATTCACATATCAGTTATCTTATTTGAACAGAATTGACACTATTTTGTAAATAAGAAATTTAGAAACAATATTTTTTGTATAAACCGCTATAAAATAATATAGATTACAGAAAATCCACATAAAATACAGGAGAATCCCACAATATTTTCATATTATCAATGTTTGCAGCGGTGGAATAAAAAAAAATAGTGCACATTGCATATGAAGTATTGAGGTATAGTTCTTAAAATATTATAAAGAAGTTCAATGTAACTTTTTATTTGAAACAATAATAAGTGAGTTAGGTTTTTCTAAGATCGTTAAGAGTTTAAGTCCTCATCTTAATTTTTTTTAACTGAATAAGTATTGAGTGAAATGTTATGAATTAAAAGCTTATTTAGTTATTTTTTATATTTGTCTTAAACTCATCACTCATCAAAGTATAAAAAAGCATTTTTTTCCCGCAATTGATATTCTCTACTATTGTTACTATACTATTGTTATTCTCTCCTCTAAAACTCTTCATTATACTTGAGCGTAACCTAACATACTCCTAGCGACTCCTACTTGTCCCATTTTATTTGTACGTACCTGTTAATCAAAATATTAATTCCCCAAACGACAAATTGCACTAACAATCCGCGTTTTTAATATTTAATTCTAAAATTTATTTGCCACTAAAACTTTTTTTTTTCAAAAATTGAAATAAAACTTTTAAAATACGACTTTATTTGGAAAACTTTGAGTATAAGAGATAAAATTTCGTCAGCTTAATAATTTTCTAGTCTGAATATCTTTTAGACTCTATCCAGAGCTTTTTTTTTGTTTTATTGTTTTATTAACTCTCAATCTATGAACCATAGCTGAACCTACAAAATTTCGCCAAAAAAAAAAACAATTTACATAAATTTGATTACAGCCAGATTCTTTACTCACTTCCTACAAAAACTATTAGATATTTTTTTCCTTTTTTTTCCTAAATATTTTGCATTTATCAAAAACCAACTTCGTTACTTCTATTTAATATGAAATAATTTATTTTTAAAATTACCGCACACTTTTATCGGAATCATCGGTATAATATTACAACTGAAGAGATGAATTTGTTAAATTCTTCACGGGCTATTCCATATGTTACAAATGGAATAGCATCGTATCTAAATGGATGTAAAAATGTGAAAACTATTCCTACTATTGTAAATATCGTAAGCATGGATATCAAATATTCTGGAATGTAAAAAAAGGGTTCGTTAAAACAGGCAAATATTAATTGTTTTCTAATATTTATTTCATTTCCAAGACAATAAATTCATAACAAATTCATTTATTTCATAGGTAATTACATTATAGTGGCCCACCTTTAAATGAAGGTAACATATAAAAAATAACAAAAATATAATTTTTCGAAAAGAAAGTAGTATGTTGAATTAAAATAGTAAAAAATAAGAGGAAGACAATAACAAATAAACTATAATTTAAAATTAGTTTGATAAATTTTGTACATTTTAACTAACCATAAATTGTACTGAAGTAGAAAAAATTTACTCCACTAATAAGAGATATAAATTTATTATTTACATAGTAAATTTCTCTATGAAACTATGATGTATAACTATAGTTGGATGGTAAAAGGAAGTGGGAAGGGGAGGAGATGGGTAAATAAATAAAATGTTTTTACTAAAAGTATGTACATAAGTATGTTAAAAATCGACTTATTTACGCTTCCGTTTTGTAGGGTTGAAACAATTTTGGTTTGTCGGCATGTGTTAAATTTGTACAGTGTTGTGGTGAAAGGGGTGACGATACGGGTACAAGAAGACCAGGTTGGTGTCCAACATTTGGGGCTGGTGGACTTGGATTTGAGTCGCTAAGTTCTGGCGAGCTTGCAAATCTTTGGGGCGATGACGCCGAAACTGGGCCCCCATTGCCGCCATTTCCGCCCACTAAATGCGGCGGCAACAAAATCGAGTCGGCTAAATGCGCCGGGAATGCATTCATTAAACTGTCTTTTCCGCTATTGTTGTTGTTGCTAATGTTATTGGTGTTAGAGTTATTCGAATTGTGAGAATGTAACGGTAAGTTGAAGTTGAATTGTTGTTGCAGAAAGGCCTGCATCGATGCAGCACCTCCACTGGAACTGGGGGTTGTCGATGATGGAATTGAGTCTTTATTGTGCTGGTGGAAAAAATTTGAAGGATGATGCAACTCGTGTTGGTGGAGTCCGGGAAAAGCAGGTAAGTACGAGCTGGGTGGAAATGCAGGAACTGCACTACCTGGAGGATACGACGCGTAACGGGGATATGCACCTGGGTGATACATCGCTGGATGAGGAGTTGGCGGCAAAGCCGCAGCTGCTGCATGCAACAAAGACGCAGCAAAAGCCGGATCTGTATATACTGCTGCATAAGGCCACGCCAAAGCCATCCGTTGGCGCTTATCCTTCATTCTTCGGTTTTGGAACCAAACCTAAAAAAAAAAACAATTTGCCTTAATTTGTCACACAAATCAAAACACCAAATTCAAATAACAGATGCCTGTTTTTTCCCTAGGAAGAAGATTCGGCGCCACTTGCCAAGGAAAAAAGACACTTAAACAACAAGGAAATAACAGTAATATAGCTACTAGAAATTCAATTAACATATGTTGAATTGAGATTGAATAAAGGATGAGCCGAAAAGTAAAAAATGAAATGAAGAGGTTTTAGTTTTTGTTCTCTGTCATATATGTTAATTGTTCCTTGTTTCAGTCTTTGGCTATCCAGTAGCGACGCCGTTTTATTTTATTTCTTTTTGGAACAAACTTCTGGACAATCACTTCATTAGCACCAACAACAAGAGCTGTTATCGAGCGGCTTCTTTGAGCAACTCAAACATGCTAATTGTTAGTCTAATGGATACATTAAGAGATTTTTATGTTTGCCTAGAATAAATATATCGCAAACATAGTGAAATTAACAAAGATGGGAATATGTTAAGTGACAAACAAACGCTTTTATGGCATTCATTATTAATTATCAATTCCCATTTAATATATTTATTATTATCTAATGTTATTGTTATTATCATCGCGTGTTTAAATAAAATGGAGGATTTATGAGTGCTACCAGAAGTATCTACATTTTTATTAGGTACACTACACACCTTGATTGTGGATTCGGGTAGGCCAAGTTGCGCTGCCAATTCGCACCGTCGCGGCCGACTTACGTAGTTCTCTTTGAAAAATTCCTTCTCCAAACGTCCCAGTTGTTCCCGTGTGAATGCAGTTCGATACCGTCGGATCGCGGCGGCATTGTTTGCGTCGCTCCCTGATCCCGAATTGCCGCCGCCTCCACTGACGCTTAATGGACTATCGGCGGACAAACTTCCTGAGCCGTTCAAACATGAAGATTCACCTAATAAACACAAGTCAAATTTGTAGTTTCATTTCCAGAAAAGTGCCGCCTTAAAACACGATTTTAAGTGGTATAATCTCGGGACATGTCTAATAATAAGATGAGGCGAGGTTTAAAGTGCCCTCTTGTCGCTATGTCGCCAACGTCGTTTCCTGTTTTCAAAATATCGCATTTATTTTGTCCCATTAATTGACTAACAAATGTATTACGTCTTAAGTAGTTTATTGGGGAAATAAATTAGTAATAAGTAGATCATTACATAGTTGTGAGTCAAATCATATTTCAAGCATATTTATCACAGGCCATTATAGGACAATTATATTGGTTAAAGAGAAAACTTACAATTTATATTCTCTTTGCTTTTTGAGAATTTTTTTATTTTTAATTTTGCACAACACGTTTCGTCGGTTTCTCGACTTCTTCGGATACTAAAGTAATTCTTAGAAACACCAATTTGGTGCTATTAAGATTTTATTGAAATTAGGGTTATTAAAAATTATTATACATAGTACCTGAAGAGTCGGGAAACAGATGAAACGTGTTGCACAAAAATAAAACAATCCCAAAAACAAGGAGAATATAAATAATTATAAACTAACTATAGAAAAGAACCATCAAGTTAAAACTTACTATTGTATTGTAAATAAAAACGGATATTACAACTTCTACACAATGTGGACCTCCTGTGATGAATTTGTACAAATTTCTATAACAATAATACCACAAAAATCTTAAGGAATGACACATGGGGTTTCAAATAAAATTGAAAATCATTGAGTATCACTTTTAAATATAAAAAATAGGTACTCTTTCAAAATGATGAATGATTTTTATAGATACATATATGCTCTATTTGATTGGCAACTGTTTTTTTTACTTATTTTGTTTTTAAGTAATTCTACAGATAAACTTCAGTAAAACTCTTCTTCTATTTTTTATAATATAAAAGATAAAATTTAATTTAATTAAAGTGTAAAAGGTAAGAAGAACGTAATTTTGTTTAACTACCGATTAATTTAATCGAATTCGCTTCCGTATACGGAAAACTGCTTGTAATTGAGCTTTAATAAAGAAAGATCCTATATCTTCTTTGTAAAGATTGATAGATTACGACCTCAGATTCAGTGCCTAAAAGAAAGGATGCTTTACAATAAAAAATATCTCGAAGATGTTAAGAAATGAAATTTAAAGTCCCAAAATTGGTCAATTTTTTGTGAGCTTTCATTCGCGAAATCAATTGATTTTAGTCTGGTATAATAATTGGTTTAATATAGATAAAAGATTCAGAAAAATAAAATATGAAGTTAACTTGATTCATACAATACTAAATTGCTAACAAAGAATTACATATAATAACTGAAGGAAAGTTTTCCGACCCTAGGGAATCAACAATGTTCAAAACCGTGTTACACATATCCACAATTACTAAAAACTATCAAAATATCAAAGCCGAAAATAAAAGATAAAATGTATGAAAAGTTAAGGATTAAAAAAAGGATTATCTACCTGGATGACCTGGATGCCTTCAACATTAAATAGAACCAAAAAATCTATTTTAAAAACCGTAGGTACTTGAATAAGTATTATAATTGCATAATTATCTACGTGGATCAATGATTCTTAATAGGATAATTCAATGACAATTGAATATACGTTTTACTCTTTAACTATAAATCCAGGTTCCTGGCTATGAAATTCTGTACAAGAAAATGTAAATTCTGCAGGATTACGACATTCAAGTGATTTGATTTAATATATTTTTTTCCGTATGATTTTTTCTCCTTTTTATTTTGTTTCTCTATTATGAGTATGAAAGATTTAAAGAAAATTTGACTCAGATCTATTAATAAAAACATATGAGCTTTTCGAAAGGGTTTTGAATTAACCTCTACATATAAATTTTAAAAAATGACCCTATAATTGTAAAGAGCACTTAAGAAAATAATTTAATAAATATCTAACTAAAGAAATTTATGTCGGCATAACTTTTTACGTTTATATAATATTTTAGAATTCAATACCTAATAGTAGATACAAAATCGGAATTAAACAATATTTTTATTACGAGACTCTTCCTCTTCCGATTTTCATTTTTTTTTAATCGAAACCTGTTGGTATTGAATCTTGGATACTTAATTTTATCAAGAAATCTTTAGATCAATTGTACTGAAATAATAATCCAATTAGCCAAATAAAATCTTTGATTGTTCAATAGTATCTATAGATTTTTGAGTATAAATTTTGTTGTAAGATTCAAGTAATTCACCTGTAAGCCCCTGATGTTGATTGAAGATCCTAGACCATGGATCCTTATAAATCTAACGGACAATCCGTTCATGAAAAAATTTAACCAAAGTAAGGGAAAAATATTTCATGTTTAAGGAGTTTTTCTAACGAAGCCAACTAATTAACCTTATGTAGTATAATGAGATAAATTTCGATGATTGGATTATTAGATAAATAAAACTTTGTAGAAACACCATATAATGCTTTTTCTTGCGTAATTTTGGAGAATTTAATTATTTAGATGCTTTTTATGTGATTTTTAAAGGTTAAATTATCAAATCCAAGTATAGTACAAAAACAGCTTATTAGAACCATGTAATCGTTATTCACTTGTTATCACAATTGATAGTTTTAAATAAAAATTATATAAAGTATACTATTATTGGCTGTTGTATTTGCTTAATGTCAATTACTGATTTCTCAGCTCTTTTATTCAACGACAAAATATTCACATAAAATCCTAATGTACCTACAATTTACTTTTTTCTATCAAATAGGTATTCATAAAATATTGTAGTTAAAAAAATATGTTTTTGTTTTTGAATTTCGAAATTGTCTAAATCCAGATGTTTCTAATTTAGCAATGATAATCGCAAAACAAAACAAGTTGGGCATTACATATTGTTTTTCTGAAAACTAAACTTGTAGCGTCCAAAATTTAACAGTAGGCACTCTAATGGTTTTAATACTTTTACAAATAACAGGGATCTGCCCTCTTTTCCTCATAGGTCAGGCACTTGTTAATTGCAATATGAAAACTAATCCATAGATAACTACATTTTTATTACCCACCGACTAAATGTCTTACAAATTTACAACCCCTGGGTACAAAGCTTATTTGCTTTCTTATAGTTAACAGAAATTTGTAATCCCTTAATTTTTATCACCTTAATATTAGAGACATGACGACAATAGAGCAATTTGTACGAAGATAATTAGAAAAGAACCGATAAAAACTAATTTGTCTCCCAACAGGAGTCAGGACACCAAAAAAGATGATTAACAAATGTTGAAGTAAGTAAGAATTTAAGGGTTAAGATTTTGTAAGGATAGAAGGTTTTTTATTGACAAATTTTTACCTTTAACATCTGATTTTGATCCGTATAAAATTCCCGAACTTTCCGGTGACCGCGGTGGTGATTCTAGATGTTGATGATGGTGGTGACTATTACTATGTAGATGATAACTAGGTGGCACAAGATCCACAACAATTGTCGACGATCCCGTGTTGTTTGATCCGGAATTATGTTCGTTAAAGCCATTTCGGTAGCCTTGCATTTTTTTCACACTAAAAAGTATCAACGAAACGCACAAAACAGGTCAAAAGGAAAAGAAAAACAAAACTTCGTTACAAGGGATGTAATAGGAAGATGATGTTTATGCGAGAGATAAGTCGATACTGAAGACACTAAATAAATGTCGACAACACTTATTGGTTATAGTTTTGAAAATATAACAAACACAGCATCCCCCTAAATGCGCCCCACCCTTTTCGTAGCTTAATGGGTGGATCATTTCCCATTTCTTTTTAACATTACCGAAACAGTTATGTCGTCTCAACGAATACAATAATGTTTCCATTTTATATCTATCCTCCTTCTGTACTACCATTTTAGATACAATCCGAAAGAAACAGATAGTGTTGAAACAATCTTGAGATTATTTAACTCCACATTAAACATTATCACACCAATTGGCATAGTTACCCTTAAAATTACATAATATAAACTAATTTTTAATATTTTCGATTTGATATTTTAAGCTCGAAAAATTGATTCGGAAGAGAAAAATTAAAAAAAAAAACAACAGATATTGACAAAAAGCTATTATAATAGTCACTGGATGCTGTATGCCAAGCAGGTTGAGATAAAAGGGGTGTGACCAACTACTAAACGGGATGGTGTTTATTTTCCGGGGCTCTGATTGGCGCTTATTATAACAAGTGAAACACGACCAAGCTTCACCTCTATCAAACATTTCATTACGGTTGAATTTCACCGGCAATTCGATTTAACGAGATTTTATTTAATTGTAATATAATTTCGCGCGCATTTAATCACTGAATAAAACGGTTCAGACTCGGCCATTGTTGCGAATATAATTCAGGTTAGCTGAACAGAAACGAGTATAGATATATTTCAATGATTTCAATTGTGAACGACAATCAACTGTAGACGTAATGAATATTAGGATCAATTTCAGCCTCGTATCCGTATCGTAATTAGACGCGAACGCTGTCACGGATAATTTTCGTTTGGGGTGTTAAATAAAGGGTCGTTTTAATACTGATATGTTTATTATCGTATTGTATTAACAATTGAATCGCATTGTGGGCTTGGCTTTAATTGGCAATTTAGTTGTATGGCTCTATTTTATTTTCTCTATTACAACTCTCATTCTCGAGGTACCTCTAAATAAAGCTATTTCAGTATTTTATGTCCAATATATCTAATGGTGCATTTACCTACCTTTAAAAGTAAAAAAAAAAGTTAGTTATGACGTCTACAGTTTGCACATCATACAAAACTACAGAAAAATAAATTTCCTTAGATTCAAGCCCAGCTTTTGGTCTCGTCTTATGGACAATGCACACTATACTTTCAAATTCATTTTTGCTATATCAATGATTGAATAATTAATTTTGCATGATTAATTAATTACCTACTACTAAACTATTTTGTCACATTGGCAAAAAAAATTTTTGGAAAATTCAAACTTTAAAATTTTGTTGGCTAATCGGTATAGGGTTACAAAGTGAACAAATGCGTTCGCAATACGTTTGCAGCAAGTCCGCACAATACAAAAAGGTGTTCGCAAATATTGTGTCTGTTATTGGGAGATATGTACGGTTATTGAAATTTTAAAATTAAAATTATTTTTCTTTTTATTAGTTGTAGTAAGTTATTTAATTGAAATTTTTACTAATAATTACTACGTAGGAATACCTGCGAACTCCACAGATATGAAGAATAATTATCAAATATTGTATTTTTTGCATCATCTATATATCTATATAAATTAAATGTTTAAATTTATGGAAATATACTTACAAAATTAAATCAATTTATCTATTAAAGTGTTTTTTTTTGCATAAAGTTATTAAATAAATTTTCTAAGTTCAAAATGTGTGTGATGAAAATGAAAATATTAACTTAGCATTATTTTGGTACCAGACAATTTTAAACAATTTCTAAGTCCGAATGAATACATTTAAAATTCTTATTTATTCGTTTATAACAGCCCTGCCCAACCCGCGGCCCGAGAAGCCCAAACGTGCGGCCCGCGGTCATGTATGAAGAAATATTTTTTTTATAAAATTGGGTAGGTACTTGAGAATTTACATTTACCTGATTGTATTTTCAGATAACTCTGCATTCATAAAATTTATAATACTTAAAAAAAGAATTAAGTATAAAATTTATAATGATAAAAAATGAAATTATATTTGTATGATGTCTGTATGTGCGGCCCTTAGAAAATTTTAGGTCGTCAATGCGGCCCGGGGTGCAATTTGGGTTGACCAGGGCTGGTTTACAACGTGTTTGTATCTACGGGTATTATTACAATTTTACAACTGCGACCTTTTTCTATCTGTTGTCGCCCTGCTGCAGACCTAGTGCAGACGAAAGTAAATTTCATAGACCTTCTATTAAGCTATACTTTCTATTAAAGAATGTATTTTTACAGTGCGAACGAGATGCAAACGTGGTGTTAACATAATTGTGTCTGCAGACCCACTGCAAACGAGGTGCAGACTTCAAAATTTCGACTCGGGGACCGCTCCAAAACTGGTAGGTGTTGGATTCGATCTTCTATTTGAGCAAATTTTCGATATTTTATGCCATACGGATTTTTTATCCATGGGACGGCATTACCAATTCGCAACTTGATCCAAAAGTTTCATAGAACCAGAATGTACCTACATTAAAAAAATGGCAATTTTTTGTCTAAATTCTGAGGCAATATGTATCAAACTGATATAGGTATGTTATATGGCATGCGGCAAATGGCAGAACGACACGCTATGATATTTTACGAACGATATATCGCATGCAGGGTCGGCAGATAACGTGGATACATAGGATTGTACTGCTCGGAAGGGTGCTCACCTGTAGTGCTAAAGGTAAAGAGGCGTCTTACAAATTTCTCTAATCATGTTTTAGCAAATAACTACATTTGAGATATAAAGTAATCTTTATTTCATATAATCATTGTATAAACTCATTCATAATTTTTTTCTCCTTCTTCTTTTTCTCACGTAAGTTTTGATAGTAAATAGGGGGTGCCATTATAATCGCGCCGTGGGTGCTAGTAGAGCTACTGCAATGTAAGTACCGATGAGTACAGTGAGTAGCTCTACCAATGCAGAACCGTAGCTAGAGTTTCATGCGTTTATATAGCGAAGATGCTTTACTTAATACAAGATAAGATTTAAGAAATAAAAAACAATTAGTAGCTGTTGTTCAACTTTATACTGTAAACCAGGGTACCTAACTTTGTCAAATACCTGGGATATATCCAGGAACTTAGTCGTGCAGTATTCATTCTTCTCAAGAGATGCCTATGTATTTCTTAACTATTTACTACTTACTCTTTGTATTTGTTTTTAATTTATCCATTTTTCGAAGTCGATCACGTATAAATAAAAAAAAATATTGTCGATCTTACCAGTACTTATTAATTTTGGTTTGGCTTTAATTTGGCTGCCCTGCTTTGCATGGTCGGATTTAGGGGGGGGGGGGGCACGTGCCTCCCACAGGGTATTTTTGTGTACTATGGAGATTTCATAACAGTAGGTACATACTTAGATGCAAATCAAATTATTAAAGTTGTGAAAATATATGAATAAAGTAACAGAAAGAACATTAGTGAAACTCTAGTCTATTTCTGGCTGGAATTGCGAATTATTTTCGTGATCCCTTTCACGCACTTGCAAATGAAAGATGCTATTGTGCCCCTCCCCCAGAAAAACCCTGAATCCGCCCTTGCTGTTTTATAAAAACTTTTTATTGAAATCTGTACCACTAGGTTATAACCTATCAAAAGCTACTAAAATCAGATTGGCTGGTACACTGATTTTCCTATCTTCTCCTACGCTCCGGAAACGTGGACTATCTATGCAGCTGATCGGCGACGAATTGATGCCTCCGAAATGTGGGTCTGGAGGTAAATGCTACGGATCCCATGGACGGCTAAAAGAACTAATGTCTCTGTCTTGAACGAAGTTAAGCCAGTCCAAAGATTTCACTAACTCTTCACTAACGTATGGACGAGTCCTCAGGTTTTTCGGACATATCGCGCGCCACGAGACCATGGAAAAGCTAATGGTACAAGGACGACCTGAAGGGGAAAAGAAAACGAGGGCGATCGCCAACCCGTGGGACGGAAGTGGTGGAAAAGCTCGTTTATTCGAGTTTTGTGTCCGCAACGCGACAGACAAAAGAGCGTAATCGCTGGAAAAGGACCATCCAAAAGGTTCTGAGAAACCTGGAACTCCCCACGTGACAGCCATTTTTTTAATCGCCATACATCGGCAGTGATGTTGGATTATTATTATTAAGAAGAAGGTTATAACATGGTATGCGGAGTAGGTATACTTAATATTACCAGTACCTACATCATGCTTCTAGCACTTAAGTCTTCACTGATTCAATCTTATTTTTTCTTCTTTGGAACTTAACTCTTATTTTTTCTACCTAAACTGATATTTAATTTCCCTACATTTTTCAAGTAGTGTGTGACACACCTGTTTCTCGGAAACTACCAATTCTTTCCACTTGTATATTGATATAGACTTCCCTATATCTTTCATTTGTTTTACCCAAAGTAAATTACATCTACCAATCCGTTTACTAATAAAAATATTTATTACCAAATTTCGTTTTATAAATGAAAATTTCATTGTAGAAATTATTAAAAATACCACATTATTTTCATTTTTGTTAATATTCTAACAAACATCCCCTACCATATGTAGACTTCTCGGTTGGTAGCCGCAATTTTCAAGTTGAAAATGAGAAGGCAACGCAAAACGTTGGTATAATCTCGGCGTAGTTTCCCCGCGAGACCACTAAACGTGTTATAATTGTTTAATTATTGAATATCATACAGTTCACGAGCGCTCATCACCCATCCCCTAAGTTCCAGCCTCATACTACCCTACTAGGTACTATGTATAGTTGACCTTTGATTTTCCTTTTCTTACTCGCTCTTTGCAAGCGACGCATTTTCCTTTTGGTTGAAGTGAGATAGTCGTTGACAATGGCTGAATATTAACTTTACTTACGTATACCGCTTATACCTTCGTAAACATCCCTATCATCGCTCAACGCCACCATTGGGTTGCGTTGCTAAATTGTGCTTTAACATTTTCAAACAAGCTGTCAGTATACAGATAAAATGTAATTAACAGTTGGAAAATTAATGTTTATAAATTGTTGACGAGAAATAAAACAATTCTATTTTCCATTATTAAATAAGCTATGTATATTGTACCATCCGGTTTTAATTACACTTGTACCTACTGTATGTAAACGTAGGCTTGTACTATATATATAGCAACTGTATATATAAGTAGCTAATAAAGTTTTTTATATAAAAACAAAAAGAAAACGCAGTTGTTTATATGCATAAATGCTAAAATCTATGAAACATCTAACAGACCTATATTACGAAAAATTAAAACTTAAAAACCATCTTATCACTTTATATATACATATTTTTTATAAATATTTAATAGGTTTAAATAAACACCGATCTATCTGTTTGTTTTCGTGTGAATATTAATTTCAAATAATAAATTTGTTAGAATAATTAGTAATTGTAATCGCATGAATTTCAATAATATGTTAATTTATTTCTGTCATTTTGATTTCACTCAATCGACAAACTTTGTCATTTATCAGTTAATTGTGAATATTTAACGGGTAGCTACTAGTATCAAATATTTGGAATTATTCTTCCTTGATGCATATCATGCTAAACAATAATGAAAAAAAATATTAAACACTTGATTCTTTTTTATCTGATAAAAAATAGTAATTTTATGGTAGTAGGTACTTTAATATTTTATTTACCACCACTTAGGGCTGATAATTTCACTCATGAGTAACTAAGACCTTAGGTTTACCCTTAAGATAGCTATTTAATAGATAAAATTTTATTTGTTAGATAAATTCTTCACATATCACTCGTGGATGAAAATCCGCATATTTTCACTATTCGCCGGATAAAATTTTACCTAGAAAATAAATACCATTAACTAGATGTGAAAATACCAACCCTAAGTAAAATTAAAAACTTTATTCTTTGGTAACTCTTGAGTTCTTAATAATTTGATACACAATTTGATCACAGGGTTTGAACCCTGGATGTCCTTAAAACATGAAAAGAAAACTTAAAATTTTGTGTAAAACATACAACAATTAAAAAAAAAAGGAATAAGATTTATTTTGCAAATAAATATCATACATCATTTTATAAATAAAAGTTTGAATATTTCGAGTTTATAGAAGGTATTAAGTATTTAAAGTAATAATAATTAGATTAATCTATAGCTTAAGGAAGGTTTATTTTTAACAATAATGATTACTAGGTTCATAAAACTTAAAAAAATCCTTTTTGAAATATCAGTGTTACAAACAAAAACATTACAGTAACTGTTAATAAATTATTATAATCAATGACGATCGTTTTCGTATTTACTTGAAACAATATTTCTTTTTTATTGTTATTTATTGTCGCTTTATAACTACCAATGTTTGTAGCGACTCTAGGGTTAATAATAATCCGTAATCGAAAATTTGATCGATACGACGACTCGGTCACCAATAGGCTTTTTAGTTTTTATTGATCTCAAATTTTAAAACATTTTAGTTATTTACTTTGTGAAGTTCGAGCTTAAAGTCAGTTATAGGTTACAAAGATCGATGATCATATGTATCATACCACTATACACTCTTTATAAATGGGTATAATTATTCTTTTAGATTGCCACACAAATATTTAAAAAAGGTAATTTTATGAAACCTAATATACCACCGTTTTAGCACTTTAAAGTTTGGTTAGTTAATAAGGAACTTTAAAATGTCACTAATAATAGTTACTTAACAAATTGTAGACACCTAATTACGAAGAAATGGGA
Organism: Sisyra terminalis; assembly: GCA_958496175.1. Lineage (NCBI taxonomy): Eukaryota > Metazoa > Arthropoda > Insecta > Neuroptera > Sisyridae > Sisyra > Sisyra terminalis. Next base: position 32,705,335 of record OY292277.1, on the reverse strand, counting down.
GGTAAAGTACCCCACTATCCTCTATATTATATAACATACTATATAATATTAGTATAGTATTATAATTCCCTAATTTGGTACAATAATGTGTTTTAATTTTTTATGTTTTCGTTATCATTGTTAAAAATTTTCATTTTTAAAAGTGCAAAATGTGCGTTATGGAAATTCAGTTTTTTTTGTAAAAAGATTTATTCTTGTACTAACATAGACTATAGAGGTACACGTACAATCCAGTTAAAAGATTATATTTTCTATTATATATACAAATTACTTTCTACAAAAATGGAAAACATACTTTGGAGTAACGACTAGATATTGTAAAAATCTAATATTAGATTAAGTATACAACCGTTTATCTTCGTTTTCTTTTATTAATTGCTAATTTTGGAACTATCGCTAACAATAAAATTGGTTGTAACACACTTACAGAAAAATGGCAAATATAAAATAAAATTGGAGAATGTGTTGGGATTGTAAGTTCGATAAAATGAATAAAACCGCAAGAAATTAAATTACCCGCTATGGCTACCATTGGCGATAATCCCTCGGGAGTCACTCTGTAATGAAAAAAATAATAAGTAGAGACATCTATCGTTGGCTAAATTAATTATTTTACCGTTTCGTAACGGGTGAAATCAATCCCAAACCTAGCGCCGCTCCAGTGTCCCGGACTAAAGAAAACAAAGGCGTTGTGTTCACATGAATATTCTCCGGAGATTGGCACCATTTAAATGCCTAAAATTTAATGACATTAATAGTCTTTCCACATTTCTTTAATTTAGCACCGTACTAATAAAATGGACCATTGAGGATCGATATGCAACAATTTTTGTAGCCAATAAGCGCCGAAAGTTAAACTTATCATTATAGCTACAACAAATAAGACTTTGTAGCGACTAGATGTCTTCCAAAAGGTTAAATATCCATCTTCATCTACCATGGAACGCCCAATAATATATCCTTAAAAAATAATACTTTTTTTCTTTCCTCGTTCTCAAATAATTGAAATTTATTTTACCAATAATAACACCCAGAATACACTGATGTGGGAAATGTGCAGCAACAAAAAGCCGAGATATTATCATTGTAACCACAAAGGAAATATATAACATCCATAATGTTAATCTAAAAAAAAAGTACGAAAAATAACCACATTTTCCACTCGAAGAATACGTAAATATATTTTTAATAATGAAGATTTGTAGTCTTTCTAATAATGCAGGGTTACGTAATTTGGATTTGTGATTTTTTTATTCGTCAGGGTTGGAATATTCAGACTCACTCAATGTACATAAATTCATATAAGCAATTCGAATTGTGTGATCAATCATCATAACAAATACTAAATTTTCTTTTTATGTTTATTTTTAACCTTTTAATTTTTTACTAATGTGCAACAAAAAACAATTTACAATTGAAATATTAAAATTATTACATCTTGAAATCGGAAAAAACCGGAGAAATAACCAAGAACGTTAAGCTGTAATGAATATGAATCAATATGTAGATACCATTAAAGGTGTAGGTACCGCAAGGATGACATAAAGCTGAAGATTATTACCGAAATATTTGCATAAATTATAAATCCTTATTCTTTTAAGCCACAGATAGATGTAACATAACGAATTTATGGAATTTATATTCTTAAATTAATAAAAAAGTGTCAATTTGCTTTTTATCTGTATTAATCATGTCGACAGCCTGAAGCTTACATTGTCATCAGTAGCATAGTGTGGTGTATGCAATAGGGGCCATGGCTCCAGGCGGAACATGAAAATTGGGCGGCATATTGACATTGAAAATTTCAAAAAAGATCTGGCTTTGAGAAAAATATGGAGAGCACGTTTTTAATTAATTAAAGAATTTAAAAGTATTGTAACAGAAAAGGAAAAAGTCTGTCTCTCTCTTTGTGCCATGCCGACATGTGATTGGCTGGGTGACTTCTATCTCTCTATCACCAACGTGGAATGTTCTCGAACATTAGCGAACCTTGGAGATCATTCTGGAATGTTGGGTTCAATGTTGCGGGTATATAAGGCGTTCAGTTCAAAACAGTAGAGAGTTCTGTATCGAAGTTCTCTTTGAATTTCCGTTACAACAAAGCGATTTTTATTGTGATTTCGATTTAAAAGTGATTATTTTCATTTAAGTGATTGTTTTGACAAGTGTAATTGTGTAATAAAAAGTGAAATGAAAAAAGTGATTGTTAAGTGTGAAAGTGAATATTTATTTCCAAAAGAAATTAAAAGAACGAATAAACGCCATCTCAATACAGTTTTGAGACGTCACGTTACAATTGGTGTCAGAAGTGGGATTTCTAATTGGAAATAAGTACGTTGTTGGAAAAGTCGTATGCCTAAAAGCAGGAATCAGGGCAAAATGGAAGAATTGGTAAAAATGATGGCCGAAATGAAGGGCCACCAAGCTAAAATGGAAGCCCAGATGGAGGCAGGCCAAGCTAAAATGAAAGCCCAAACCGAAATGTAAGCCGAAATGAAAGCCGAATTAAAGGAAAGCTTCAAAGAAGAAGTTGGGGCCATCAAGGAAAAAGTGGCCAACATCGAGGAGAGGATGGATAACATGAAGAACAATCTCCAAAAGGAAATCGACGACCTCAAAGAACAAATGCAGGCCATTAAACACGAGAAGCCGTCCCGTATGCAAGAGACAAAGTACATCAACGCTTTAGAGGAGCGAGCAATTTCCCGAATAAAGGCTCCTACATTTGACGGGAAATCATCATGATCCAGTTACTTGAGACAATTTGATGCCGCCGTCATCGCCAACGGATGGCACGAGGAGGAACAGACCACCGCTTTCATTGTCTCGCTGCGAGGTGAGGCGTTGGAGGTCCTACAAAGCGTTCCACGGGAGATGCAAAATTTCCTAAGCCTCTCCGAACATCTTAGCAGACGATTTGATGACATACACATGCCAACGTTATACCGAACACAGTTGAGAAATCATCGTCAGCACGCCGAAGAAACCCTGCGAGAGTTCTACTGCAATAATTCACACCTGGCAAGATTAGCCTTCCCCGCTATTCCGGAAGAAACGGTTGAAAGCCTTGATGCCTTTGTGGATGGTGTCCGAGACGTAGAACTCCAACAAAACCTCAAGCTGATGAAGCCCGTTACATTGGGCGAAACCTTGTCCCGGGCATTGGAATTCGAGACCGTAAAGAAGACTTTACCACGTGGTTTTATCAAGGCAAGACAATCCACCATTGAAGACGATGGACCATAGGAGCCAAAAGAAGAGAGCGAGAACAACAGGCGTCATATGCAGGAGTTAAAGGAGGCGATTAAGGAGATAGGAGGCCTTAGCATCAGCCGGAAAGCGGCAGTTGAAGTGCTGAAACTGCAACAAACCAGGGCACTTTAGAAGCCAGTGCAAGCTCCCACTCCGACCAGTCAATCGCGCTACGAATCAGGGAAACTCCGAGTAGCCAGCTTGAGGGGGCAGAAGTTGGCTAATTGTTCCCATGCCCCAAGGATCCAACTATAAATCTCGCAAGTACCGTGCGAAGAGAACAGCCTCGTATTAGATGGAAAAGTGGCGGGTAGAAAATGCCAAATGATTGTCGATACGGGAGAAAAAACCTTGTGGCCACTTGGAGAACAGAATCGCCTTCGAAGAAATACATCATTACCACGGCTAACGGAGTCACTATGGAAGTCGCAGGCTAGGCGGTGGTTAGCATCGAAATTGGTGATAAGATAATGGCGCAAAGAGTATTCATTGCCAACATCACCGACCCAGTGATATTGGGAATCGATTTTATAAACAGCTACCAAGTCATTTTGGATGTTGGTCAAAGAAATATGAAGATCGGTTATGAGGAATTCATTTTGAAAACCAATCGGGAACCGGATAATTTGTGTCTGTGATTCTGGCATTCTGGCGACGAGTGATTCTGGCAGAGGACAAGGGGATCGGGAAAAGCAAACGAAACATCCGACGAATGGGGAAGTGAAGAAAAACGTAACGATTGGGGTGAATCGGGTGATCGACCACGTGGAGGACAAGGGGACCGAACCAGGAGGAATGACCGAGATGAACAATATGGTTCAGAAACACCGGAAAGGACGCTTGCACAGCAACACCGACACTGTTTCTCGAAGACCTTGTGGTACCAATTGTAAGCACTGTTATCGGGCAGAACAGAAAGAGCCCGAACTATCTGTTCAATACAAGCCAACTGCTATCCAACCAGCCGAAGATTGGAGTCCAGTAGCCTTGCGACGGGCGCAAATGGATGATAAAGACCTTCAACAATTCATCCATTTTAAAGAGAATGGAAATCGACCGGACTGGAAAGATGTGTCGTCGGAAAGCCAAACCTTGAAATGTTATTGGGCGCAATCAAGGTTTATAAAATACACAGGTGGCCTCATGGTGGCTACGTGACGTATCCAGAAGAAATTCGTACATATCTTCAGACTGATCAATTTCAAAATTCTTCGTATGACGTCATTTTTTTTTTCTAATGGAGCAACCTGTGCAATTTACAAACCTTGGGGCGCAATGGGATAGTCTAACCTTAGATAATGGGGTGCTGAAACGGGTTTGGGAAAGCGTCGACGGAAAGGAACAGAAATTTCAAATCGTGTTACCACCCCATTCTAATATGGTATAATTTTCTCTTCTGTAGCTACATTTTCATATAGGTCGATTTGTTTGCGAATTAAATTAGAAACAAAGTAGAAAATGCAACGTTGCCAGATTTGACTGTTCTAAAAGGGACTTGAGTCTAACTTTATACTAATTTTCTTGACTAATGATGAAAATAGGGGGCGGAAAATTTCCGGTCAGCCCTGGGAGACGAAAACGTGCGCTACCCTACTGACTGGCGTACATTTATCTACATTTATGTTCCTTGGTGCTTACCAGTAGTTAATATTGAAACTTTGAAATGACCGTAGTCAAGGATCGGAGATAAAGTGACAATCTTTTGTAGTCCATATGAGTGAGCCCACTTAAAGTGTAATACAGCCACTGTAATATGGATACTCTATAACTTAGCACTGCATTTTAAATTGAGAAAAAAGACATAACCGTCTCTTTTTGTTCTTCAATTGAGCACGAGGAGGTACTCGAGATTGAGTCCTATGTATAATATCTCTATGATTCGGTAGGTTTTGTTGTTCTTTTAAATATCACCAAGTTACATTAAATTAAAACTTTATAACATTGTACTAATTGATGCTAATATGTTTTTAATAAGGTGCAAAAAGTAAAGATAATATAGTTTCAACATAAGATTTAAGAATGTTGCTAACTCAAACGACGCTCAGAAATGTTAATTTCTAAACATATATCAACATTTCTGAAAATTGTTAATCTTTTTTATTTTTATAATTTTATTTTTGTGAATCAAGAAGTCTGCTGAAGTTACGATAAGTAACGAAACGTAGCTAATTGAATAATAAAAATATTAAATAAAAAAACCGATCTTAAAAAACCTGCATTGTCTTCTTATTTAAAAAAATAAAAGCTGAGATCTGAATTTGATCATCTATTCTTACCTATAAACTTGAGTTGATCTTTTTTTAAGTAAAAACTGTAAAATAACGTAAAGTACAGCCGTTGTGCCGGTTACGTGTCCCGAAGGACTACCAGGCCCCGTTTCACATGTAAGAAGTCCCTGTTTAACTTCAGGAATTTTCCCATTATATAAACTAGTTTCTTGGATCCACCAATATGGCCTGTCTTCCATTAAAAACCATTTAAGTAGGCAATTGCTCCATTCCGAAATAATCGCTGTGGCCAAAACTTCCGATGCTAACAAAGTGTTGAATGATGCAACAATCGGAATCAAAATTGTAAAAGCATATTCAGGATTTCCAAGATGAGATACTGTATTAAGTGAATCTTCCTCATTTGTGAATCTATAAATAAAAATGTTTTTCAGTATATATTCATAATCATTGATATTTAGTATTTGTAAAAAATAAAAGAATAACGCGGCTTGCCAACAATTAAAACATATGAATGACAATTGACAATCAATCATTACCAATTAAAAAAAAAAACGGCAAATTTGACTTTTTTTTTATTAATTTTCATCAATAAAAGAAACGATTACTGTGAATAAGTTAATTGAATCATTCGCATTAAAATTCTTCAATTTTAACCTAAATACATTAACCTAACTCATTTCATTTGTTGTAACTGTTGCAATGTCTTTTAGACCACTTACCTATTTTGTACGTATTGAATGACTTCAATACCATACACTCTTAATGAATTCGATAAATCCATTGTTTAGGAGATTATTTTTATCTTGCACTGCAAAATATGGTAACAAATTCAAAAACGTCAAAAAGTAATTAAACCATTTCACGTGGCAGGGCATCGAATAAGACTTGGTAAGTATATAAGATAAAAAATTGGATCAATAACTTCGACAAGTCTCATACAAGCCTTTAGGCTAGCAATTGAAATTATTTATTTATGGTCTTTAAAAAATCTGCAATTGAAAATTCTGCAATAGAAATAAAAATTATACGTTTTAATGGGAATAAAAATCCACGCCAAAATGATTTTATTTTACTAATTACATCATTTTTTAACATTTTACTATTTTTTGCTAGTAACATGACTGAGTTTCTTCGTTAATTTACTTTTTTTTTTTTAAATTACAATTACATGCGTGTGCTTTTTTTACAATTTAAATAAACGAACTCAAACCAAAAAATATCAATTTTCTTTTAATGAGACTTCAAATGAAAGTTAAAATAAAGAGACAAAACGTTCCAACTGTATGATGAAACTCTATAATGGGTATTTCGCTATGTATTCCATTCAGTTTTTCCATGAGGACTTTTATCCGACATTATAGCTTTTACATCTTCAGCGTCTAATGTTTCATATTTCAACAATGCTTCGGCTAAAGCTTTGTGCTCTCGTGCGTGAGTCCGCAATATTGCCTTTGCCCGCTCGTAACTTTCAGCCATTATTCGTTTTATTTCAACATCAATCTGAAAAAAAATAGTATGAGCTTACATTATTTATTTATATATAGTACAAACTAATGCCCACGACTTCGTCTGAACTATATTTGGGTGTAAATCTATGAATAAAACTCAAGCGTTTTTAAAAATACACTAATGAGACTAAGATTATTTTACAGTATTCCACAATCAATACATTTCTGGCAACGTTGCATTTTCAAATTTGTTTTTAAGTCGCGATTTTTTTATTAAATCAAGTTTAATATTGTATAATTTTCGAAACTTTCTAGACCAGTGGTTTCTAACCTTGTGGGAGGTACTATTCCCAACAGTTTTATTCTTGGAAAAATAAAATATGATTTTAAAATGAAAAAAAAGGAATATATTAGGGGGACCGGAAAGTATTGTCGTTTTTAATTAAATACAAAATTTTGTTACAATTTTTGATTTTAAATTAATGATTTAACCAGCCTCAATAGTATCATCGTTTTGACACCTAGTGTGTAAATTTTTAATGCCATATAAGTAAAAATCTATTGATTACTAAGGAAAATATCAAAAAATTACATTTTGAACATCACTTTTAAGCTTTCAATTTTTTTACCACTTAGTAAATGTGGTAACGATTGAAATAAATAGAAATCCGATGAAATAACTTTGGACGATTATAGTAGGTACGGCAATATCAACTCCCCTTAACTAATAAGTTTTATCCAGGGCTTTTCTTCTGCAGAGGAGTCTTGCATTACCGTGTTGTAACATAGAATTTTATCAGTTAATAGTTTTTGGACACTTTTGGGTATTTGGTCGATCGATTAAGATTGATTTGGATTATTTGACAGCTCTTCGACTTTCTAGCATTCATTTAGCACCATTTCCGCCCTTAACCTTTGTATTGGTTAATTTTTTTGTCATATTTCGTTGATACCAGTTGGAGAAATGAAAATTAACGAATTTCAACTTAAAAAACACGTTTGGCTTTAATGAACATCTAATGCACTTGAATAAACATTGGAAATGTTTTTAGAAACAACTTTGCGTTGCTATTCTTTAAAACTCGAAGAGCATACAATATCGAATTTAAATTCTTTCGGGTTTTGGCCCTACCATTTTAATATACATTTCGGAATAAAAAATATTTTGTAACTTTTACCAAGTTGATAAATTACTCTAATCATAAAATGTCTTTGTTACCATTTTAAAATAACTTATAAGCAGATAAATGGAAATTGAATGACTATTGGTTTAAAAACGACATTCTTTTCCGGTATACCTTATATTTACACCTAAAATGAAAAAAAAACAAAACAAAAAAACATTAAAACATGATATCCGTCGAACCTGCAAGACTGACTCATCAAGCCCCGGTTAAGAACCACTGTTCTAGATTATATTTTTAAAGTTTCCCTAATTTAAATCTTTAATAAGTACCTGTTCAGCTGTATTGGGGCCAATTTGATCAAAGGGTTTATTTGGATTATCTAATATAGTTCGTAGACCAATTTTTTCACTCATTCCCCAATCTTTAACCATATGTGAAGCGATAGATGTGGCTTGTTTTAAGTCGCTACTGGCGCCCGATGTGATTTTGTCCGGTCCAAAAACCAACTCTTCAGCAGCACGACCTCCCATCATTGTATCAAGTGATGCGAGCAATTGCGCCTTAGTAACATGATACGATTCTTTGGCCGGAATATATGACGTATGACCTAAGCTAGGACCTCGAGGAATAATTGTGACTTTGTGAAGAGGATTTGAATCTTTTGTAAAATATGCAACTATTGCATGACCTCCCTCGTGATACGCTGTAATTATGTTCGTTTCTTCGTCGGGTATTCGCGATTTTCTTTCGGGTCCCATTAACACTTTATCTCTGGCATTTTCTAAATATTTCATGCTGACAGTGTCGGCACCGTCAATAGCGGCTCGCAGAGCCGCCTGATTCACCATATTTTCTAAATCTGCCCCTGTAAATCCAGTAGTTCCACGCGCTAATAGTTCAATATCAATTTCACGACAAAGAATTTTTCCTAGATATAAAGACAAAATTTCCTTTCGTCCTGTATAGTCGGGAGTGGGAACTGTAACTTCAACGTCAAAGCGACCAGGTCGTAGTAAAGCTTGATCGAGATCATCACGCCGATTAGTAGCACCTAACACAATTACACCTTCGTTTTGATGAAAACCGTCCATTTCACTAAGCAATTGATTGATAGTTTGATTGGCATAGGGATGGAGAACACTATTGGTTCGCTTCGCACCCACGCTATCAATTTCGTCAATGAAAATTACACAAGGTGCACGTCCCTTGGCCGCTTCTATAAAACAAAAAGGTTTTTTTCAAACAAAAGGTTAGTCTTTATAGTTAATGGTAGCTTACTAAAGAGGTCACGAACTCGTCGTGCACCTTGACCAACAAGAATTTCATCGAACTCCGGGCCTGCAGCATGGAAAAATGGAACACCCGCCTCACCAGCTACGGCTCTCGCTAGCAATGTTTTTCCTGTACCTGGAGGTCCTACAAGTAGCACACCTTTCGGTAATTTACCACCAAGCGTTGAAAACTTTTCCGGGTTGCGAAGAAATTCAACTACATCTTTCAACTCTTGCTTAGCTTCATCAGCACCTTTAACGTCGTCAAATGTAATATGAATTTCCTCTGGATCTACTTCGACCTGATTGCCTAGTTGAATTCTACATAGGAACATAAATATTATCACTTTTATAATAGTTTTATTATTAACATAGCTGTTTAGTAGGTATTTTGACAAAAGCGTCAGTGTCGTTAGTTTTAGTTGAGGTAATTGTTTTAGTCAAAGCTTAATTACCTAAAAACTGACCCGTTTGCACTAGCCATTAAACTAGCGACAATCGCCACAAATATAACAATCGTGAGCAATTGTTGTACAATTCTTAAATAACGGGCCGCTTTCGAAGTAGCATTAGCAGGTTGAGATGTGTTTCCAGCCATGTAACCCTCAGCGAATGCTACTTTAATCCGTTGTTTTTCAGCATCTGATAAGTTTACAGGAACATCTGCATCAGCTAATAGCAGGGTTTTCAATCGTTCGTTTGACGCAACAAATGAGTCGGTAGACTTTGAACTCGAGGAAAAACCTGAAATTAACTTCTATAGTTTTTTTGTAGCTTTTTTAAACTAGCTTTGGTTACCTAGCCATGTTTTGACTCGGGAAAATAATGTCGGATTTCTAGTCAATTCAGCACTTGCACTGCGATCGGTTTTGAAACCTCTGTAATTGACGTTGAATACAAAATTATTTCCGTTAGTCGAAGTGTTAAATAACGGATTTGAAAAGTTGAATCGATGCCGAGTGATGGTTAGTTTCGGGGGAAACTTTTCATAAAGGAATTTCTCGGCAAATCCATGTTTGTTTTCAAAAAATGAATTTGCAGAAACGTACGAACGACGCCATATCGTTCTGTTCGTGTTTAAAATATTGTTTTCCAGCAATAAATCAACATTTGAGTAGCGAACTAGGTCTGTATCTTGTATGTTACGTCTGGCTTGAACAAAACTCTCCGGACATATAACGATAATTTTACTATTTGCATTTCGGTGATAATTTAGCGTTGATGATTTGGAACGAAATGTCGACGGTCTAGGATTCAAAGCTGCTGTTATTTGTGATAAATGGAAAATGGCCTGAAACAATAACTTTAACGTCAATATCTATAAATAATATTTATATCTTTGGTAAACATGGGCTCTGGCCAAATCGAAATATGGGTGAAATTTCATCATAATGCTTACGCACCTGATTTTGGTTTTGAATGGAAAACATTTTACATTTAAAAACACATTCATGCACTGTGTATTTTTACAACAGATTTCTCGATGAAAAATAAATGTTAATAAAAAAGGTCTTAATGACGTTTCTTATTAACCAATATGAAACTGCAGTGGGGAAGACGGCTTTAAAATAGATATTAAAGGTTATCTATAGTTGGCAATAGTCGGCACTGCTTGCTATTTATGTTGGCAAATTAAGCTCTGGGAAATGCAGGGAAATTTTCAAAAAAACCCGTACATATTTTCTTTAAATATTTTAAATGCAATTTTATTTTTAAACAGTAATTTATTCCATTCGAAACACTAGTACGGATGTGACATTCGGCAACATTTGCCAGATTTGTCCCAAACTGCTTAAAAACTTTGAGGAAGCAACTTAGTCTACGATCTGCTTGATCGTCATTAACTTAGAGTATTGATTTTGTCTCTTTGTTTATCGCCATGTTTTTAAATCTCCCATCGCTGTTGTCGTATAAAGTCACTTCAAATTTTTACAAAAATCTGTCATTCGGAATCACTTCAAGCACACTCTAGTGCTATTCGTATAGATATTGTGGTATCTTTGCTTTTTAAAATCCGAAAAGTTTGACTGATGTCAGTCACCGATTTATTAAATCAGTGAAACTTTATTTGACTCATTTATAAATTAATAAACATTAAATAATTTTATTTTGCATAAACATATGCAATAAAAACATTGGTTGACAACTGCATTCTAACCAAACCACAAACATTTCACCTGGATATAATTTCATCTGTTTCATCCAAACATCCATAAGATGCACAAATAGATGCCTTAAATAGAAGGCCTTAAATTTTTAGATCGTTTAGATCTATGCAGAGTTTGTGTAAAAAATGTTGAATTTAATTATCGGAAATTGTTAAACCAATAATTTTTCAACATGGAACTCATATATTCGTTACAACGAAAAAGTCCAAAGACTCCTCCAAACTTAAATTGGTAAGTTTTTATTTTTCGTATATAAAAGAGACCCAGAAGTATTATATTTTTCTATTATAGTTTAACTGGAGCTATTACATTATGTACGATATCAAGCAAGAATATCGTAGCTTTTACTACAATTACAGAACTCGATGATGTCACCAATAAGACTTGGGGCTGTCATGTATATGTGGCCGATTTGAATACTCCTTGGGACGCTCATAAGTAATTAAAAATAAAATATTTTTAAGAAAATGATGAAAGACAATTTCAAGGAGTCATAGTATTCAATTTTCTATTCTATTGATTAGGGTCATCCTTTATGAAAGTAATTTAGCAATCGTATTATAGTAAGCCATAAACTATCGACTTGTAATATTGTCATATTTAAATATTCTCAAAGAAATCAGTACTAATCAATGGTGTTCCTCTTAAAATAAGATTTCAAGATCCCTAAAATTATTAAAATTTTGATAATATCTAACATAGTGAGTTGGAGTTTGAAAACGCAAACTTTCTTTCGTTAAAGGTCAATGATGCCACTGACTGCCTACTAATTGATATGAAATTCAAAACTTGGTTAAGCAAAAAAAAACGGTGTATGTACTAATGTACACACGTGAAAAGTTATACTTTTTTGTCGTAATTAAAAAAATGTTTTAATCCACTGCCATAGTATCTTCCGGTAGTGCTTGAATTGGCACACCGGTTATTAGTGTATTGTGATTACTAAAATATGATAACATTTTTACTTTTAATGTCAATATAATAGGCACATGTATGTATGGCGGTAAAGACAGAGAATAAAGAACGTAAATACATACATGTGAGTGTAATACAGATATAATTATTGTCTCAATTTTCAACTAACTGCTGTCATTGGTTTCAACTGTCAATTCGTTTTCATTCAATTGTCAATATTTGCAATTTATGTTTTGTCTGTGTTAGGCTGTGAATATTTCCCAGAAAGTTACTAGTTTTCAAATAATAGATTAAATTTGTGGCTCATGTCCCCTTTAGCAACATCAATATTTGGCAACATTGCATTTCCTACTTTGCTTTTTAATTTAATTCGCAATTTTTTGTTAATTCAATTCTAATATATATTTTGCCCTTTTGTCGGTAAATTTTCATTGTGATCTGATTTACTCGTGAATCAATTTAAAAACAAAGTAGAAAATGCAACGTTGCGAGATATTGATGTCGTTAAAAGGGATTTGAGCCAAATTGGCTATTTATACATAATGTAAAGTATTTCAAAATATTATATACCCAACTGACTTCTTTTACAAATTTGTATCTTACATATATGAATTAAACGTTTATCAATACAGCACGGGTCACTTGTTCAAACAAGTAGTTTTCGAAACATTTACCATATAAAAGTGGATTTTATTCATAAACTATCATATATAGATATGAATAAACAGTCAATTGTATATAGATACAGTTTGTCTAAATAGTCAATTGCATGTACCTACAGCACGTTTAAATAACGACGGAGTAAAAGTTAAATTAATACTATAGTAATTGTTTAATTTTATTCCCTCTTTATATTTATGTATTGAAATTAGTTTTTAATTCGAATATAAAAAAACATAATGCAATATAATGTATCAAACAACTTTCCTTGCATTATTTTACATATTGCATTAAATAATTTTCGAAAAAGTACCTTTCTTTTAAAAGTATTTAAACTATTGTGTATTAATATGGATATGGCTCAAACTATAAAAATTGAAAATGTTAAGTTCGATGATGTCGATGTTTTATTTATAAAATAACAACTTACAGTGCTTGTTATGACTGTTATCTCTTTCTGGCACTTTTTAACTTTGTCGTCGATCATTTCAGTTGGTTTCCCCTACTAAAATAATTACAAACCTGTGCTAGCGGTCAACTCGGATGACTCGATTGCGTTTTTTAGTAATATGCAAATTGCTCCCAAAATTAGGCCAGCTTTCACTCGCTGAAAGTTTCTTGCTAACCTTTTGCGAGCAACTTCCTACTGTAGTAACGGTGTCACATTTTATTAATAATTCAGTTTGATTATTTTTTCATAACGCCGCTAAAACAGTATAACTTAAAAAAAAAAAAAGTTAAGATCAGAGTGGTAAGTTTATAGACTAGTACTCAGAAAAAAACCTTTGAAGCTGAAAGAGTGCCCATATTATATCATATTAGGCATTGACGAACGGGTAGAAATTAAACAACATTCGTTAATACTCTATTTGCTCTATCATTATAACTCTTTGAGCTTCAGCGACTTACGTTGAAATAAACAAGCAATTCAAAGCAGTTTAATGTATTCGGCGAGTAGCGAAAAAGGTAGTAATAACTAAGATAAACTGATGACGTGATTCTTTCACAAATTCAGAGATTTGTAGACTACTCTTCAATTGTCTTACATCATTTTTATAACAACTAAAATGCATTTACATATTTTTAATAATAACTATATATTTTTTAGAATTACATCAGAGTTAGTACACGTAACAGCATTAGAATGGGATTTGCCAGGAAAACATTTACTCGTCTGCGACGATTTGGGCGAACTTCGGGTTTTTTCTTCTCAATTACATTTAGTTAATCAGTGGTCTTGTGTTCATACGGCTTCATTTAAAGGAGAACATATTTTGGCAGCCGCTTTTTTCCATAATGGACGAAAGGTATGTTAAAAGGAAGGGCTGGCGAAGGAAGAATTATTGCTTTTGTAAAATTTTCAACTGATTGAATTTCGAAAACATCATTTTTTTTCTTTTTCATTGCAATGTTTTTGTTATATCTTATTTAATCAAAATACAAAAAATTTTGCTGAAAAAATACGCATATCTACCTATTTATGTTACAGTTAAACAACTACTTTGTTAATGCATACATTAACGCGCTAAGGTAAACGAATAATGCAATGTTATGAAAAGTATTGAATAAAGTATAAAAACATTTTAAAATTAATACTCTTACAAATTAGTATGGGATTAAGTAAGCAGAGTTAGTAAAATTATAATCAAATTATTATTCATATAAACATTTTGTGTTTCTCGAATACCTCGTTTATATTTTCCTAGGTATATTTATTGATTTCGTAGGGGAGATACAAATATATTATACATACGATTGGATACATGTAATTTAGTTTGTTCATTCTTAAATAAGTCTTGTTCCCAATTACATATATTAACGGTTGATCTACCGAAAATAGATACACTAATGAGCTTAACGCGTTAAAATATACACAATGTGAAGCTTTTAATACTCTAACGTAAGTTTTATTTTAGTGCATACACTAACGTGACTATACGGTAGCATATAAATACTTCTTTCGTAGCCTTTTCAAAAAAATATTAGCCTACTTATGAATGAAGTGAAACAGTTAATATCAATAACATGTTGGGTCATATATCCACAACTCGTTATATATTATTTATATTCCATTTTCATTTGCCATAAAAAAATATTTTTTTTGTTTTATAAAATAAACTACAACTAAATTTAATAATAAACTCTTTGCATTAAATTACACATGTTTCCTAGTTGAAATATTCTTTCTTATTTTCATCAAACAAGAAAAATAAACTAAACAAATATTTGGGTATTTATTATTTTCTAGTTTACGTGTGCAAAAGTTGTTTACCCGTTGGGCCCTCTAACTACAAGCGCTCCTTTTTCGTAAAAAATGAACTAGTTTTAAGTTAGTATTTTTAATGTAGGGTGCCCGCTACCTTGAGGGTACGGGAAGGTATTTTTGAGGGTGCAGGAGAAACCCCCAACAATATAAATTATGAAATTTTTGATAATAAATTTCGCGAAAAGTTTATTTTTCTAAACTAAAAAACCAAACACATTTTTAATGGGGTTCGGAGGCCTATCTTCAGATTTAAAGGGGTGCGGCTCATTTAAAAGGTTACGAAACATTGCTTTAAGTCATTTTTCAATTGCCGTAAATATTTTCTTATTAGGTAACAGTTCAGCATATTTTTTTAAGTAGTTATTAATTTTTTACCAATTTCACGATAAATTAACACACAGCTTACTCCTGCTGATAATTCTGTATAGTAAATATGCATTAGTACTTCTTGACGCATGCATTGAACAACTCAAATATTTCACGGAGTAGATAAATTAATTTATGATTATATTTTTTTTCAAATTTATTATTCATGGCTTTATTAGTTTTGAATTTTCAAGATAATCCTGCAGTTTAGGTGTACAAATCATTTTATGGAATTTGAAGGAAAAGACAATATATAACAACAAAATAGCCACAAAAACATTTTTATTACCTCTCACAGGGAACATAATTGCAAACTATGCGTCAAAAAAGTAAATTGTCATTACAATGTCATGTTATTGAGGTGACCCAACAGTAGCTAATGCGTTTAAGCAGTAAAAATCACAATTTCATAGTGGATAGTTTTTTGAGACCATCTTCAATAAGGTTGCAAACATATCCTGATTACGAAACCGGTTGCGCACCTAAACTGTAGGGTTACCATTTTCAGATTATTGCGTACACGAATGTTTCCATTTTGTAAAAATTATATTCAGGATAAGATATTACGTAAACAATTCACCTTATTAAAAATATTTTTTTTCATATAGATTTCCTTAATATCCGAAAAGAAAGAAAACGCTCTATACAATGAAAAATTTAACCATTTACGATTTGCTTGCTCCGTACGTGGTTTTGGGGGTCGTCCCGCTGAGGGTGTTTTGGTTGTCACGGCCACAGGATTACTAGGAACTGCGTTGTTTTCCCGAGGCAGTAATGTAAATGAATCGGGTCCTGCTACAGCTATTGTTTCAACTGATAGTCTTGGAGCTACTCGGAAACATATTACTGCTATTGATATTTGCTACGGAAAAAGTAAATATTCAATACTGAAAATAAAATGTAAGTTAATAATATTTTTTTCCTTTAAAGATGGTCATTTTTTAATTGCTGTTACCGGAGGAAGTATTGCTCAGCCTATTCAATGTTATCGAGTTTCGGTTCGAAAAGTGGATGATAAATGTGTGATAACGAGCCAAGCATTGCCAAGTTTTTTCATTCAAGACATTCCACATTCGGAAAATATAACAGTGTCTCATTTACGGTGGGCAACACGGGAAGATGCAGACTCTCTTGTTGTAGGAGTTATACTGGGCCCTAATAATTCGTTGCTTCAAGTCTGGGAATTGCATGAGTCGGCTTTACCATTACACCATTTATTTGTTTCTGCAACAGATTCATCTCCATTCAATACAGTGGTTTGTATTATAAAATATAAAACTTTTTGACATATTATTTACATAATTGTATTTTTAGTTATGGCGACATCAGTCTCAATTCCGTTATAGTTCGCGCCTTATTTCCTTAAGCACAAGTAAATTGTGCATTTCCAATAACGTCCCTCCACCGAGTTTTGTTCTTGCTGCAATGGCTGACAATACCATTCATTGCCTATACCGTGATTCAATGACAGAAATTAGCAATTCTTGTGTGAATATTACTTGGTGCAATGATTACGATTCAAAAAGTCGGCCACGTATTTCACACATCGATACCAGTTGGCTGGGAAATATCTTAATTGCAATTGATACTTTTGGTCAAACGTACTTATTTAAGTTGCAACCAGTTAATGACATCAATGGTGCAACGACGTTAACCGTTAGTGGAGTCGTAACAATGCTTGAATATTGCATTGTTTCGGGATTAGACTGTTTCGATATATTAATAGCGTGTGCTACAGCTCGGGGTGGAATAACGACTGCTTTAATTGAATCTTCCTGTGACCGACTAACAGAAACTTTCAATCGTCAATTAACTGCTACGCAACAGTTTTACTATTTACAATTTTTATATATAAGAACCGCATTATATCGGTATGAGTTTCAAGTTATTTATAACGTTGAATGAATTAATTCTGTTGTTTTTTAGTTTAACAACTCATGGTCAGGGAAAGGCCAATGATTTGACTAACTTATTAATGTTGCACAGTATTGCGACAGCGTTTAAGAGTTTATTGCGGCCTAGTGATATGAGTTCACATGATAAAAGTCCTGCAGACTCTCTAGCAGGTATCTGGCAAAAAATGTAATTAAATTAATTAAAACTACTTACTACTTTTTTTTTCATTTTAGCTGTTATGACAGAATCTCTCACTGATGTGGATAAAATCCTGATGCATCTGGAAGCCAAAGAATTTACTGTGGAACCTAGCACATTACAGAGTCTTCAACAATTGATTCAATGGGTTGCTGATTTGGCATTGAGTTTGTTAGCTAGACTACCAAATTCGTTGGGAATACCTCAAAAAACGCACAATGGGGTAATACATATTAGATAATTATAAATTATAAGGGGGTTGTTTATTACTGACAAATTCATTAACTTTTTTAAACTATAAACACCTCATTATTAGTTTTCAAAAAATTTAACAATTACAATTCTGGTGCTGTTCTCTTTAGAATTTTTTTGAAAAAAAATTATCGTCTTTTTTGTTGCCTTAGTGGGTCCTTAGTGTTAAGAAAAGAAAAATACTTTTTCAATAGAGTTTTTTTAAAACCTGTACTAGGATTGTAGTGGTAAGTTTTTTAAAAACGTTATATAATGGTGTCGTTTAAAAATATGTTTCTTTTTTCAAAATTTAAAATCGGAAATATTCTCGAATCAAAAAACTATCTAAAGTCTAGATCAGTGTTTGCCAACTGATTTTGGGCTATGCCCAACCTAAGAATTTCTAAAATCCTGATGCCCCCCCCCCGTTATATTTAAATTTTGTTATTCAAAATTTTACGGTTATTCACCTGAAAGAAGCTTAAAAGGCAATTAACTTGGCATCTAAACAAGTTTCCAAAAAAAAAAGTCATCCACGTAAGAGAAAAATAAAAAATTAAATAACAGTTAAATAAACTTTCCAAACATATAATAGAGAACTGAAATGGAAAAATAACAGATATTTGAATGAAACATTATTCTGAAATGAATGAAAAACAATTCACTGTTATTAACTCATTCTCAAATTACCCCTCATTGTTTGGTATAGTCAGCTAAGGGTGCACGTCCTATTCATGACCCACCAAAATATTGCCATGCCCCACCGGTGGGGCCTACGCTCCACGTTGGAAATGACAGGTCTAGACTTTTTTTAAAATCCATTTCAGTTTAAGTAAGGTAATAATTTATTAGAGATTTAAAGAAGGCATAAATTGTTCCCTTAAAATAAAACAATTCCTTTAAAGATTCAGGAAAATTTGTAGGAAATTTTGCATTTTTTTACATTTGGTTCTTAGAACTATTTAAAAAAATCTTATCACTTTTTATTCTACAGAAAGGGGTTGTTGCTACTACAAAAATGCATTTTTAAGGCGTCAAATGAAATCTTCATTTACTGCAAAGAAATGCACAAAATGAACCAAATCGTTTGTCTATGATTACATTGAGTAACCGAATAGACCTTATATTCTTAGTCAACGGTTCCTCCATGTGTTTCTAACCGATTTTTGACAAAATTTTAAAAAAAATCCTCAATAGGTAAGATTCATATTAACCCAAAAGTGCGTTGGTGAATCTCATGGCCTTTATATTCGTAATCAGTGGCCCCAAAGATTACGAAACAAGTGATTTGAATTCATTTTAAAGAAAAATAAATTTTGGGATAAATTCTAGGAAATGAGATTCTTGATGCATGAGGGACTTAATAGATCGTAATATTTATGATTAAAATCCCTATAGACCTCCGAATAATAAAATTTAGCTCATTTTGTGCTTTTCTTAGTCGAAAATGAATATTTCATTTATCACTTCAAAATAATTCACTTAAAATGCATTTTTGGGCTGCACAAATGGAACAACCTATTCATTAAGAATAAAAAGAGATAAGGCTCTTTTAATGCTCTGAAGAATTAAAACCAAAAAACCGCATCTTAATCCGAATTTTGCCTCTTTTCGAACTGTTGTGTGCTCGCTTACTTCCTATAGTAAAAAATTTATTTAAGTCTCAACGGTTCTGTTTGCAAAAATAGGTCATTTAATCTTTTAACCGCACTCATGGTTTTATTAATTTTTTAAATTATAATTTCAGTATGAATTACTAAAAGACGTGAAGGCATTGAACACTTTGCGGGAACTGCTCGTCATTATCAGAATATGGGGATTATTACGCCCAGCCTGTTTGCCAGTTTTCGTTCGTTGCAGTGAAATTCCTGATGCTTTGGCTCATCTATTTCGTTTACTCAGTCTCTTGGCTCAAAATCCACAAGAACCAGACGACTCATTGATTGGTAAGTATTGCCATTTTTGCCACACCTAAATTTAATTTTTCTCCATGTTCACAAACTGGAACATTATTTTCCTTTCTCACTAATTTAATCAGCACGGAAATGCGATTTTGATAAAATGAAAACCACTTCCGTTTTTACGTGAAATATTAGTCTCTTTCAAATCAGAATTGTTGTATTGAAGAAGTATTTTGGACAATGAATCGAAAATATGGCAATTAATTGGTCTTTAAATCGAAAACGTGGATATCAACCGCATGAAATGCGATCACATCCATTTCGTTGGTTATTTTTTCCATTGGTGTGTGTGTTGTTTTTTATGTTTTATTGGTTTTTTCTATGTCCGTTGGTATTTTATTTCGTTTTTACTTTATATAAAATTGATTTTAATCGAAATAAGCATTGGACTGTGTTGTGGCCTTACTTTTTTTGGTGTTCAGCGTTATTTATTTATTCAATCTTGTTGTTGATCTTAGTTCTTATATGGCGATGTAAACCTAATATTAACTATAAACGAAAACCGTATGAAGTCATAGTGAAACCAAACGATTTTCATACATCAGAACTGTTACAAAATCTTGGAAATAGTGAAGTAAATATTGTATGCGAAAATCCAAAAAAGAGAGTAGTTAACGATAATTTCATTAAGTGTGATTATGAAGTAATAAAACAACAACCAATAGATACAACTTTAAATCGAAAAAATTCCGTTAACAATGATTCAGCAATACATAATCAGTGTGTGGTTTCTGTTCACAAAACTCCAGCTACTACAACTTTTGTGGTAATTCCCAAAGACAATGAAAATGAAGTCGTTAAACGTAGACCTAAGTTGCAACCATTACAATTAACCAAAACGAATGAAAAAGACAATAAACGCGAAGTGGTTTCCGTAATAAATCAAAGAAAATCCGCTTATGTTACCACTCCAGATAAATTACAAATTGCCTTTGAAACCGAGAGGTTTCTAATCAATGAAAGATTTGCATTAGATGCAGAAAACGCAATTGAATCATCGTTTTCTAAAATCAGTAGCAGCGACGTTAGCCGAAATTCTCATTTTGACGATTATTTACATTTGGTTGAAATCAACACGCCGTTTAGTCCACCTAATGACGACAATAATAAAAATTCGCCATTGTTATCGCCTCGAGAAGTATTTTTCAAGGATTTAATTGATGGTGTAAACAAAGAAGATCACACAAAATTTAAGTATGAACCATCGCCAAACAGGAATAGTTTATATTTTCCACGTCAACACGCCATCGAAACTCCTTCAGAACGAAGAGCCACGTTTTCTGCCTTCAATTTCGAAGCCCAAGAAATTGCTGAACCAATTTTGATCAATGAAAGAGAAGTTTTCGGAACGGTTGTAGTACAAGAAGAGGAAAACAAAAAAGAGGATGTGAAAGAGTTTTTTATTGCAAACACTTTGGGACGGGAACGCTTAGTTTCCGAGGTGTTTATTTCAGTGGATGCCTTTGATGATAACAGAGCAAATGAACAAAGTGCTCAATCATGGGTGTTAGATACGGACACATGCCAAATTTCATCCAAAAATTAATTTTCTTTTCTTTTCTTTTGTTATTAGTGTATTAGTAGATTTATATGATCAATTTTTAGAGTTAGTAAATAATTTCAGACGAATGTTGTCAACTTCCGAATCAAGTAACAATACCTTTGTTCAATCACAATGGATCGCGAATTGCTCTCGCCACACCTTTGTTGCACCAACAGAATTTACCTTTACAGGTAATTTAAATGATAATGAATTGATTAAGTGAATTATTAATAATAAATTATTTTCATCTAGTTGGAGTATGGAAATGAGCCAGAATTTTTGTGCTACATGGGAGGAACTGAAACAGCAAGTGTTTATCCTGGTGGAGGTCAAAAGCAGATAGTTGATTGTATCAGACATGCATATCTGGGTAAAGCTCCACGAAGAGTGCGAGCTTGTGCTCGATGTGGTGGAAGAGCACGAGCACCGCAATCACCATTGCTTCCTCCGGTTCCAAATTTGTCTCGAGCTTTACGAGCTTGGGAACAACGTTGGCTTACATCGTGCAAGTGTGTATTCAAATTTGAATTTTTATTTCCGTTTTGGTCGAAAAAATAGTATCAATTTTGAGATTTTAAATTTTTATGAGGAACAGTAAAATATATTCAGAAAAACTGAACATTAATGTATCTAAAACGCTTTTTTGAACTAGTATTATTCCTTTATTGTACTTTAAGATAATAATAGTCTATGTATTTTCCACAACAATAAGTTTAATGTGTCACTTAATTGAATGGCTAATCATGTATATTTGATTGGCAGTATTTAATTAAAAGATTCCATAAACAACGGCATTACCAGCTAGTGGATTAGAGGAATGAAATTAAAAGCTAAATATAGTTTGCAACATAATATTAATGTAATTACTGTAAAACTGCGGACCCGGCAGACGTCCTGCCCGAACGTTGACTTTTCGTTTGTCTAGCATAATTGATATAAGGTAATCGTTTAAAATGATTTCCTAGTTAAAATTAAAAAAGTATAAGAAAACTTTATTAAAAATAATTCCAATGATACATCATACAACTATTGTATTGTAGGCGATGTGAACATTCAATTTTATTTTTAATCCTTTATTTTTAAACTGTTATAAATATATATTCCAAATGATTTTAAAATGATCCAAAACAATATACTGTTATTTAAATGACGGTTATTGTTTTCTGCAAAAATCTACTTGTCTACAGTATCAATGTTGAACATTTAAACAATAAGTGAAAACATTCGTTTTTCAAACTTAAACTGCATATACATATACAATCCAAGAATTGGCAGCGTTGGGAAAAAAGAACGAAAAGAAATCTATTTTTTTTTCATATAGTCTTTCTATTGATTTTTCGGTCAGTGTACAAGCTGTTGTCTCTATTAGAAACATCAATATCTAGCGACGTTGCATTTTCTATTTTGTTTTGAATTAAATTCACGAATAAACTGGACCATAATGAAAAATTAGCGACAAAGGAGAAAATTATGCGATATTAGAAATGATTTAACAAACAAAACACGAATTATGCTAAAAACAAAAGAAAAAATGCAACGTTGCCAGATATTGACGTCCATAATAGACATGAGCCGATAATTTATATTATCCTCTCCCGGAATTTAAGAAAGTCTACGTTCAAAGAATTGGAGTTTTTAATGCTATTGTGGGCGCATTTTCTAATAAATAATCAGTGATAACCATTGAGAGTTTATATTCATACTCTCACCATCTTAGCTTCAACTAAGAGGTGATACCGCCTCCTTAGGAACTATTGATTTTAACAGTAAGGGGACATCCATTAATTACATGAGGCGTTTAGGACAAGGGGATGTCGAGCAAAATCTCACAATCTCACGAGGAGGTGAGAATGGTCTCGGTAAATATCAAGTAATTTTTTATTTAAAATTGCTTTTTTAAAAAAAATATTACTTGATATTAGGGGAGAGGGTCGAGCAAAACCTCACGAAATCTTACCAAGGGGGGAAGACGTGTAAAAAAATAGCTAAAATTGTCTCACGTAATTAATGGATGCTCCCTAATTTGGATGAATCATATTACTGAATAAGTTTTTGTGATTTTGTATACTTACAATTTTTGATTTATGTTTGTAGATCCGAATTTTTATGCTCATTATATAGTACAAGGATGTAAGTGTAATTTTTTTTTGGAAGATATTTATTTCCAAACGGGGTAAAATAAATAAAATATAAGTTCCAATCAGTATGATTGATCTTTGATATTCTTAAATCTTTATTACGCAGAGTTATTTTGATTTAAAATATTAGAAAATTTGAAAAGTTGATAATTTTTTTCGACCAACTTACAGACTGATTTCAAAATTAAAATGTAAATTATTTTATTTTTGTTGCAGGTGTGGCGGTCCATGGACTGTAGCAGATGTTTGTTAATTTATTTATAAACTTTAATTTGATGTTAAGTTTTCCTCTTTTATTTTAAATAGTAAAAGAAAATTAAAATAAATTATCATAATGATATCGATAGTTCTATACGATAAGTAAAAATGATAATATCTGTGTAATGCTGTAAAAATATAAAATATATTTAATAAAAAAATTAGAATATAAGTAATATATCAGATATAATTATTATTACATTTGATTACATATTATACGTTTCATACCATTTACTTTTTAATAAAATGTATTGAATTTACTTGTATTTTATTGATAAAACTTTATGCGACATCTACGAGAAAACATCTTCGGAGTGTTCCGTTTTAAATAATGTTTGTCTCTTTTTATCCTCTTCGCTGTCATATACGCTTTTCTTTCAACAATTCCTATGTTTACGCGCTGTTAACGAAAGCGCCTCAATTTGGGTCAATTGACATTTGTCATTTGAAGAAAATCAAAATGAATTTGATTATTGATTAGAAAAAATTGTGCTTAAGGCTTTTAAAATAAAATGTCAGAAAATGGATTGGACTTGGTTACGGAATCGATTGATCCACGAATTCAAATTGAATTAGAAAGACTGAATAGTGCCACGGATGTCATTAACAAACTTGAGGTTGATTTGGATGTATGTACTCGTATTTATGTAAAATGCTTTTATTTGGTTTTAATGTTTCTTAATTAATTTTTAAGGAAGCGAGAGTCAATTTTCGTATGCTGTTATGTGATAGTGCAGCTCGATTAGACGGTTTAGCGAAAAAGTTAGGCTCATGCATTGAAAAAGCAAGGCCTTACTATGAGGCCCGGATGCGAGCTAGTGAAGCCGCTAGAGAAGCACAAGAAGCTGCAATACATTATGAAAGAGCAAATAGTGCACATAGTGCTGCTAGAGAAATGGTAATTGTTTGTAGTTTAAAAAAATGAGGGTTTTATTCTGAATAAAACCTTTTAGGTTTATTTGGCGGAACAAGGACTTGGAGGACGTTGCACTTTAGATCCGGCATGGCAAGAAATGTTAAACCATGCCACGCAACGTGTTAATGAAGCGGAAACAGCAAGAGCACAAGCCGTTTCTCAGCATAGCCGCGCTGGACGTCGTTTAGAAGATACTACAGCCATAGCACAACGTTTGCAAAGAGACCTTCGGCGGTCCATTGCTAAGAGCAGGTTTGTTAGAAAATAATTAACTTCTATTTTATGAAAAGGTATAAGAAAATTAGAACGTTGATTCACTTACAAACTTGATTTTTTGTTTAATATTAAAGATTTCATATATAACCGATAAGATTAAAGGTGGCCCGTAGAAATATAGTAGGTGCTGCGTTCGATCCTCGTAAAATTTTCAATATTTTTTTGATTTTCGGGTTTTTATTAACCCTAGAGTTGTTAAGAAACCTTGGCAGTTATAAAGCGACAATAAATCGAACGAGTGTTGTATTTTATAGCATTTATAATTAAAGTGTAGTTTTAATCAACGCATGGGCATTTATTAATTAAATTTATATATTATAACGTGTAAGACTTCTGAGTTGTTTCCAGAAATATATTTGTCTACTTTCCTTTATTATTGTATACTCATTATATTCTATAAATAATGAAAGGCAAAATCGTTACCCTCACGTTGTTTAAACTCAGCTAAACGTTATAAGGATGCATCGAAATAATGCAGAGGTAAAGAATTGTAAGGTTTTATGGTATTTGTCTATCCTTTAATAGTTAACTAAAAATAACAATTTTTATCTTTAAATATTGATTTAAATGATTTATTATGACACTGTTTATGTATTCCACTCTTTCTTGGTCTAATTTTATTGGATACATAAAAAAAAATTAAACCTAATTGACACCATAATCACTTATAATTGGGCAAAACCGGGTTGGGATCCTAAAAAATTTCTGAAAAATCAAGTTTTTGATGGAATCATCTTTCTTATATCTATGTATTCTTTTAATGTATCATTAATTGCATTTTGCATGAGCAAAGTACACTTTTTTAAAAAAAATTCTTCAATTTTTTTTTTTAAGTTAAATCCTATTTTTAGTTTAGCAGCACGTCGCAATCTTTTGCTGATAAATATCATTGCATATCAACACAGTTTACTTCTTTTGTAAGTAGTTATTTTTTAGTTGTAGTATTTTTTAACGCACACCAAAAAGTCGAATAATATTGACGCATCAAATCAACATTTTACGTATTTTTTTTTTATAATTTTTAGGCCTTATTTTGAAATGAAAGCACAGTTCAATCATCATTTAGAAATGCAAAAAGTTAAAGTACAAACTCTCGAAAAGCAAGTAAGTACGGCAAAATTAACATATGCGGAAGCTCTGCGCAATTTAGAACAAATTTCTGATGAGATTCATCAAAATCGACAAAAGTCAAAGCAATTGGAAAATGTGATAAATAATTCTGATATCAAAAAAAGCAATAAGTGTACAAAAAATCGTTATTCTGATCCGATTGGTGCTTTTAATCGTAATCAAGATCCAGACTCGGGTGATGCGTCTGTATATTATAATCAAACATATTTACCCGAAACGCAAAACAGTTATAATTTTGATGAATTTAAATCTCTACCTCCAAACATATCACCTAAATCAACACCGATTAAAGTAAAAAATTGTCCTGAGGATATTACGGGCTATCGAAATTTGAATAAGGAACAATTTTATGGACACACAGCCCCTCAGGACATAGAAATGAAAACTATTTCTTCAAATAATTTTCACAATTTCACAGATAGTGAAGACACAAATGACAATATGGGTTTAGTTAAAAGCAATACTACGGTTTGGACCGAAATAAATTTAAACTCTTCCAGCCCCGAAGATGGGGCCACCGGTTTAACCGATAAAAAGCTTATTTCTAACAAAAAACTTGACGACGTACCAATTGCTTCGGCTTCGCCGAAAAGGCGAGTCTTAGCCAAGCAAATGACTCTTCCAGCAGAACCAAAGATGTCGTCAATAAAGTCAAAAATTAAATTGGATTCCAATATTTCCAACTGGATTTCACGATCGTCGGCTAAAACCGATGAATCGTTAACAAATGATATGAATTCTGGTATGATTTGTTACAATTGATTTCAGTTATAAATTAATAGAAAACTTACTTTAGGTCGAAGACAAAGTTTGGACAATATTCTTGGACCAACTGGTGAAAAGGTCAAAGAGATTTTTTCACAAGGTATGATGATGCTAAATATCGGTTCCCTAACGGAACGACGTAATAGTGAGCCAAAATATTCGGAAATGAGTGACGGGAAAAGTAATTCGACAAAGAAAATTCCAAGTCCATTGGAAAAGACGCTTACGTATTTGACCACTAGCAATAACGATGATGATACCACAGGATCAGATACGGACAGTTTAGCAAGGTAAATTAAAAATTATGTTTATGTATTGAAGTACATTGAAGATTAAAAGACTAAAATTGGCACAGAATTATTATGAATAAGACTTATAGAACGCACCACGCACTCTAGTGTGTTATAATCTTACCTCACTTTCCTTATTGAAAAAGTATCGCTAAAATAACCCACATCTGCAATTAAGTTCTTAAATGCGTAACGCTGTTTAAAAAATTGAAAAAAAAACTGAATAATACTTGCTTAAACCTTATGGTACATGGAAATTTTGGTGGTCACAGATGATAATCCTATGTAGTGTATTCGAAAAATATTACCATAGAAATGTAATATAGAGTGGTCATATTGAATATTACCAATGCTTTCTTCATATCCCAACAAATCACCAGGAGAATCTCTGTCTACCTAAGTTGATCATGCACCAAGCATATGTGCCAGGCCGTACTTCAACCACAAAGATTTAGTATAGAGGACTCATGTTTAGCGTTATTCGGAGATCCTATCTCTCATAATTTTACTTCAACAAACACGATCAAAAATGGTCGTTGTTAGAGGTCAGCAGTAAAGAGAAGCATATTTCATGCTATGCGTATGATCAACTTAGGCAGACAGAGATAGAATGCCCGAAATTTGAGGTGACTTGTTTGGTCATAAAAAAAGCATTGCTTTTATACAACATGAGCACTCTACACTACATATTTGTGGCTTCAACCGAATTCGTTCAAGTAAATGCCAATTAGAGGGAGGTAAAGATGAAATAAAGTTAAACATAAATCTTCTATACTACATCTTTCTTAACTATCACTCCATTAATGTAGGATAGACAAAAGACGGCCTTTCAGTAGCTATTATATGGTCGAAGCACATACATTTCATAGCTTCTTGTACACAATTTTTTAGAAAAACAAAGAAATTGTTAGAAAATCTCACTTTTAAGAAATCATTTAATGAAATCTGAAATTTTATCTTAGAATTTAGAAACTTAAAAGAGATATACTCATTGTGCACAAAGTACAAAAATACTCTTCATGCTCTAGTTTTTGAAGTAGTTTTAGATATATATTTTCACAGTTATATAAATGAATATGGGATTTCATTCTTTATTAGAAAAATGAGTTCCGGTAATATCGTTTAAATGAGTAAAAGAATGGTCAAATAAATATTAAAAATATAACAATTCGATTTCGTTTTCGGCATGAATAGTTGGGAGCTCTTTTATTGGTCATTTTTAAATTCGTTTGAGTTCACTTCAAAGTTTATTTAAAGACCTCGAATGCCTAGCTGATCGAGAGATGATTGCATGCGCATGATAATTGCGCATTAGCTATATCATCATCTTTATGATTTTTATAGGAAAATCAATGGCAGTTCATGAATTTTAATTATGTATTCATTTAACACTCTTTTCAAAAGTTGCTAAAAAACGTAAAATAGATTAAATTGAGAAAAGCTACAATATTATTCATTTTAGAAAACAAAGTCTAATTTTTTACTAACTAAATCTGTGTTATTATATTTTTTGACAACTTTTTCGTTATTTTTCTACGAATTTAAACGATATTTCAGTTTCTTATATTTTCTAACAAAGAATTAAAATCTCGATTTTTATAAAATTAATAACTATACAGATGGGGCAGAAGAGTACATTTTGCTGTGCATAGGTCTCTCTAAGGGAACTGCAGGAACGAATTGCGGTAAGCTAAGAATCTAAAATATCAGATTTCCTATTAACAAAGATCAAATCCATAAAATTTTTAGACACATTTTAATTTATAAAATATTACCATGAACTTACGCGGAAAAGATAGTTACAAAACAGAAAAAAAATGCTGGGATTTCATTAATATTCTGTGATGTGTAGGTAACAATTAATATTAATATATTTTAAAATGAATTTAAATATCACGCATTAAAATACCGCGAGATGGTAACACTCCAGGTTAAAAAATATTAATGAGATTTGTTTTAATAATTCTCGTTAATTATATTTTAGATTTTAGGCTTTCACGGTCGGCCTTAATTAAAATACAACTCTTTAGTGAAAAGATTGTGGAAAGTTTTGGAGCAATTACCCCCTGAAGATGCGACCTGGATAGGTTGCAAACCGTTGACAAAATAGTCCATTAAATCACACGACTTTGTAACCGAAAGCTACAACTTTTTCATTAAAGAATTGTATTTTGGTATAAATCATATAATTTTTTACAAGTTTGTTAAATTTTACAGCTGTGATATGTTAACTGAAGAGCAAATACAAAGTCTCATGTTGGACAGAGACATCGATATTGTTTGCGAACAACTTTTAGGAACTCCAATATCGGAAGTGTGTCCTAAACTACTTACCACTCCAACAGCTGTTACGTCCACAAAAACTGAAAATCCAGATGCTGGCGCTGTTAAAACCGAAACTCTTACTGCAGCTTCTTCTACAGGAACTGTTAATACTTTTAGCCCAATTTTAAATGAATAGAAATAAATTTCCTTGATTTTAGCGGTGATAACTATTATTGTTTATATATACTTAACAAATATATAATTCTAGTCTTTGTTTTTAAAATAATTGAAATGTTTGGTGCAACCAAAATTTAAAAAAAATAATATATATTGCTTTTGGCTGTTGTATGAAATAAAATATTAGATCAAATTGAAAAAGTTTGTTTTTGTAGTGAAACTACTCTAGCATAGCCACTACTGCAATGGAGTAATGATTAGTAATGGTAACCAATGGTAACTATCAAAACCCTACAGAGTTTAAAAATAGAAATGAGAAAAGTATGAAAACTCAAAAAGTAGTTATAGAGATTTTCTTCTTTCGGCGATGGTGAGAAGAACAAGCTGCGAACGAAGAGAAAAAAAAAGAACAAGATAAAAGATCCGGCCGGCCCAGTACATGGAAAATAACAAAGCGAAATCAAAAACTCTGAGGAATTATTCCTCCTACGGACACCTAAGAAAAAAACTCGAATCTAGTCCTGGGAGGTTTGTCTGATTTATTCTTCTTTTCTTTCTCGAAATCAATATGTTGACAAATGTATAACGTAGGCAACCAAAATTGTTTGAGCGAATATAACCTTTATAATCCCCTAAAGGGGCCATTAATTACGCAACGTTGCATTTTCTCCTTTGTTTTTAATTTAATTCGCGAATAAATCGGTCCATAATGAAAAGAGAAATTGAATTAACAAAAAAATCTCGGAAAGAATTAAAAACAAAGTAGAAAATACAACGCTGCCATATACTGACGTCCCTTAAAGGGGCATGAGGCGAAACTTTTATTACCGATTACGTAACTTAATAAAGCGTATCCAGCGCTTCATCTTTGATTGCGTCTATTTGACAACAGACGATTTCGTAATTCGCGAACAGCATTGGTTATTTTATTTTAAGAAACATCCCAAACGAAATTAATTGATGATGGTGATCTTTGCCCTAAACTATCCTATGCACTATGGCCGATTTATACACTTTCTTTGCTTCCATTACGAGAACCCAAATATTAACTGTAAAAGATCTTATTCTGTTTTGATAAAAACAACTAATTTGTAGAAATTTAATAGTTTAAATATCAATATAATCTTTTCTAACTAAATACAAATACAAAAGTTACCATATTTATGGACTTTATTATTTAAATAGATTAAATCAATTTGAAATTTAACAGTATATGCCGTTTATACATAAAGAAGCAATCAATGCTGGGAGGGTTTATTACGTTTATTATTTGTTGCCTATCCAAAGGATCGGATATCAATCACCTAATGTACATTATTAGAAAAGAAATCTCTTCTCTATATTATTGAAAATATACTGGGCACAACTCTACTTTAATTTTTTTAAGATAAAAGCTCTATGTTATAAATATTTTTCACATATTTTCGACGTTGTTTTGTTATCACTAAATATCTGTGTAACTTTCATCAATATATTTTGATGGTCTCTCGCGTAACTACCATGATTTTGTATTGAGCGAATAGTTGCGCCTCTAGATAGGTAATACCTAAGCATGAACGCTGTTGTTAGTTAATTTTTCAAATTTATTAGGTCTTTTCTGGTTTTTTTTTTTGACACTATTTGGTACTAATTTCAATGAGGAAAAATATTAATTACTAGAAAAATTAATTCTAAGTATTTAAATTTAAATGAAACTATTATATTTTTAGTATTTCACTCAATACTTCGTTTAATCTGATCGTAAAGTTGTATTTATTTCCTAAAAACTACGTTTTCTAGCAATATGGTAAAAAAACAATATTAAGCATTGATTATTGAAAAACAAAATTCCATTCTTGTTCTTTACCAGGTTATTTTTTTAAAAAAATTGATTAATCTTTTATGATGAGTTAAAATAAATTTTTAATTCAGTAAATATCTGACATAATTAAAATTTACTCATTACTTGTATTTTAACATAATGTACAAAATAAAATTCAAAGAAAATCTGCCATTGGATCATCTGCTCGTTTTCGTTTCATATAGAACGCTTCAATTTCATCTTCGGTAGGTTTCTTGACTTCAAACATACTATTATATGGCCTTTTTCTTTCATCCATAGCTAAAACACGTTCAGCTTCTCTCTGTTGTTCCTCTTCTTTTTTAAGAGCCTAAAATTTTTGATAATATAGTTAGATAAATCAATTTAAAGAAACATATTTCACACTTTACTTCTTTTAAGGTATCCTCTGATTTTTTGTCCTTTCGTTTATCTTTGGTTTTTTTCTTTTTCTTATGCTTCTTCTTCGATTTCTTTTTACTCGTTGATGTAGATTCATCTGACGACTCTTTAGAACTAGCACCACTTTCACTGCCAGTTTTTTCGGACTTAACCATACTTGAATCTAGCGATTCTTGTTCTTTTGTTTCGGTAAGTACAGCAGTGGCATTTTGTTGCTTACCCACTTCTCCCAAGCAATATGAGCCCTACAAAAATACTTGTTAGTATGGAGAAATAAAATTAAATTTAGATGTATACTTTTATAAAAGAATGACAACATTTGTATCCCCATTTTCCGCCTTCCCAGAATGAACCAAAAATACTTGTGTGGTTGTTGGGAAAGACATCTTCCTCATATTTCGATCGCACCACTCCTTTTTCTTTGCCTTTAATGACTTTACCGTAACGTGAATATTCCACATATTCTTCGGTTTGTGCCAGTAGAAGAGTTTTTGGCGGTGCTTGCAAGTGTTCTTCACCACCGTATCGTTCTAAAACACTTTCGTGCACTTTTGATTTGAATTGATCTTTCTTTTTATCGTATTCTTGTTGTAATTTTTCAAGTTTGGTTGGTTCGGCTAATAAATGCACGTCAACTCCTTTCCCGTAAGCTTCCCACGCGAATAATTGAGCTTGAGCATGTTTTCTTGTATCGCCTGTAAATCGTACGAAATTTTCACCACTGTATTCTGATCTAAAAAAATAAATTATTTCAATTCTTTAAGATTAATCCATCTAAAAATACTTACTCTTGTTCTTTTCCCGTTCCTTCTAAAGGATTATCACGCATTGCACGTGTTTTTGGATCGTAATATGCTGAGTTGGGATCTAAATTTCTTAAGTATTTGGCCGTGTCCTCTCGAATACGTAAGTTTCGAACGGTAATTCGTTGTTTGCTGTCTACTTTTGTACCAGGCATGTCAACTTCATCGACATATTTGTCTTCGTCTTCTTTGTCATCGTCGGTTTCAACTTCAGCGTCTCCTGCACTGAGTTTTTCGGCTCGCAACTGTCTTTTGGCTTCTTCAATTTTTTGGAATTCTTCGATAATTGCTTTATGTTCAGATGGATCATAACCGCTCCATCGATCTCGTTTTCCATCGTAACTGATTGATAAGTCTGGTTGGACAAATTCATCTGAAGCAATTTGAGCTCCTGTAAATTTAGCCCCGACTTTTCTAGGTCGATCCATACAATCTTTTCGTTTGTGAGTCATAGCTCCACAGTTTTCACAGGCTCCTTTTCGATATTTAACGACTACTTTAGACTAAAACAAGATTAACAATGGTAAGTTTTATTATAATTCTACATTTATTAATAACGATTATTATAGAAATATAGACTATGGACCAAATGTAAATAAAATTATTAACTAAAATAAATAACTAAATAATTTTTTATTTTTTTTTTCAGACTTTGTACCTATATGTTACGATCTCCTTTTTTTCGCTAAGTCAACTCTGGTTTACTTATGTAATAATGTACTTATGTGAAGAATGTATTATCATAGCTATCATATACTAAACTAGTGTAGAATCCATTAGGCTCCATCATAACGGAAAGTATTACGGACAGAGATCAGCTGCTATAACTACAATGAAATGCAATTTTGGTGGAGAAGAATAAGCAAACGAGATCTGTTGAGCTTAGTTTTTCAAAAACAATGCAAGTTGTAACATGCATGGAATAGATTCGGATGGAGTGAGAGAGACTATCCTCCGCACCAACGAAAACATTTCACCGATAAGCAATCTTAACATATAAGATGTGTACAGTGTATCGTTTTGTTCTGTGTTTCAAAATCTCGTGACCCGAGTGATCCAATCTTTATGAATTAAAAATTATAGTTTCCTCGAATTACATGTTTTAATGCAGGGGTGGGCAAACAGTCGATCACAGGCATTTGAAATATTTTTTTATGCAAATTTCAAATATTTTAATAGAAAATGTGTGCTTAAAATTTGGCAGATAAGGAAACTTAAATTTAAAATTAAATACACATCTATTTTACAAAGAATATTACTGATTTCCAAATTGCGCTTCAAATACTTCCATCTAATCATTCTCTCTTTAAATTTGTATTTGTTGTTAATTTAACCCATTTTTCAAAGTCGATAGCGAATAAATAAAAAAAAATATTGTCGCTCATACCAGTATTAAGTTTGCCCACCCCTGTTTTAATGTGATCATTAAAGTACACAATATTTAGTAAATGTACAATAAATATTGTCTTTTTTGTACTGTTTTTAACTGTCGCATATTAATTGGCTCTCTGTAATATCGGTGATTGAGAACTATTTGTCTACTTTTTATTTTATATAATTTTTCCAACACTCAACTTTTAAATAACTTCTTGTGGATTTTAAACCAGATTTTTTTATGAATATTTTGCTAATTTTTTTGTGATTAGCACAGAACGACAAAAATAATTTAAAACAATCTTTTAGTTATTCAATAGTTATTAATACAAAACTTTCATTATTCACAATCGAATTCCCAAACATCATAAAATTTATTTTATAATAGATTCAGTTGTAAGCTTTATTAACTTTATTGGTATCAATACTTTATCAAATTATCGGTAACATTACATACATATTCAGAGGAGTTTACATTCTTAATTCGCCAGGGTCGAGAGACTTTATTTACTTTGTTAAACTTCCCACTATTCAAAATCCCAAAACAGTCATCTATGATAATACTTATAAAATGGTACATTTGTAGCCAGTTAAAGTCGACCTTGTGTCAAAAGGGAATATTGGCCGTATAAGACACTTAATTGACAACAATATGAAAAATTGGGAATTACAACAGAAAAATGGTCCAATTCCATATTCCTAAGATAATCTAATGAGTGTATTATTCTTATTCTAAATAAGTAAAATAGGATATTTTACCGTATCAACTCCTCGTTTATACCATTCATCTAGACCGGAGTAAGATTTGGCTTTTTCGGATTGTGGACGTTGATGTTTTAACGTTGGTCCTGAAGTTCCATAATACCAGGGGGCTGAAGATATATATTGAGGGATATGGGGATTTATATCCTTTCCCTCTTCATCAACAGCGGCGGGGGCTGTTCCTGCCTTTCGAGCCTCATCCAATTCCTTAGCTTTACGCCAATCTTCCCTCGATTTCTTCTTTGGTTCATCTTCAAATTCACTCTTGTTCTTAATAATTTGTGAGACAGGAACGTTCTGTGTATTATTTGCCATTTTTTAAATTGATTAAATTGATAAATCAATATTCAAAATTAATTAATTTCATTTCGGATATACAATTTGACAATTTACAAATTTGACATTTGCTTACAACAATTGCACCAACATAAAAAAATATTTGGGAATAAAACCAAGATCCCTATAAAAGTTTGTGTATTCAGCTGTCAAAGAAATCACAAGTAAAAAAATGACAATTTACAATTTATATATTTTTGATAGATTTGGAACACTATTATTTTACACTGAATGGAATAGAATTAAAAAATCAGGAATTTCAAAGGAAGAGGTATTTTCATTACACTTATTTCGTTCTCTTAAAACATTTTCAAAATATTTTTAGGAGGCTAAATTAATGTACGGAATGCTTTTTTCACTTAAGAGTTTCGTTAACAAAATCTCACCCTATGATCCCAAAGAAGGATTTATGTTTTATAAAACCAATAAATATACTCTAAATTATTTGGAAACTCCTTCAGGACTTAAATTCATTCTAAATACAGACACGACAGCGCAAGGAGTTCGTGATTTATTGCAACAAATCTATAGTCAGGTAATAAAAAAAAATTCTATATTTTATTTACATACATTTTTGTAATTTATTTCTTCGGTCAGGTTTCAATTGACTCTATTAATTTGATTGATTGATATTTCATTTTCAATTATGTTTCCTAAAGATTTTTTTGTATGTATTTTTTTGGTGAGAATTATGTTTATAGTTCTAGTAATCACCTTGCTAAAAAAGACCATTTTATACCATTAATTCACTTTGTATTGTCGAGAGCGTTTAAAATGCATCTATGTGTTAACTGTTTTGAGATCATAGAGATATAAGACATAGAGTCTAGGCTCTATAGTCATTAGGTAAATAGAAATAAATGATTGGTCACACATACTGACGACTACTTAACATTTCCTGATCATATAAAATACGTCTTATTAACCTTAGAAATGACATACCGTCGCCCTTAAGTGTTAACCTGCTAAATCTATTTTAATAGTTTTTACAGGGATAGGAAAAAGTGAATGTAAGCAACATAAATAAGTACAGATTGCAGGTTTCCGTTTCATGTTATATTTTAAAAATTCTGCATATAAAGTGATTTGGTTAGGTAGTCACTCAAAAGAATTTTGTATTCTTTTCCTAATGGAACAAAAAAATCATTAAAAATGGACTAGTAGGTTAATACTTTTGACTAACGATATTGTCGACTATTTGACACCAAACAACACGTATTTAAGTGTGATCGGAAAACATTGGAAAAACCAACATTTTTTTATTACACTTTATAGAGATCATTATATGTGACTAAAAAGAGTTCAATAACTCCTTATGCTTATGAGTAGACCGTGAATGTAAATGAAACGGACCCAATAATAAGGTCTAATAAGGTCAAAGCCTTTGTTAACTAATTAATATTTCTATGACACATTAATATTTCACAGGTTGTATTAAGTTCTTTCAAATGCTTCTTGATAGCAGTTGAGAATTTCAAATCAATATAATAATAGGCAAACGTCGGAAAAGGCAGAAGAAAAAGAGTGTAAACACACATATTTGAGTGAAAACCAAATATAACGATTATTGTCTCAAATTTGAACTGACTGATTGGTGTCATTTGTTTCAACTGTTATTTCGATTTCATTCAATAGTTCACTTTCTGTCATTTGTCAGTTGTGTCAGTGTTGAATGTCAATATTCCACGGGTAGCTACTAGTATTAAAATAATAAGCTACCATTTATTATAGTCTGATTACAAGGAAACTTTATTACGCATCAGATGGTCTCTTTTACCAGGGTGTATCATTTAGCACTAATAATGAAATAAATTAATTGTTTTTCTTTTTCTTTTAGATTTATGTGGAGTATGTCGTCAAAAACCCGCTATGCGAGTTAACGAAGCCGATTCAAAGTGAACTTTTTAAAACAAAATTAGATTCGTTTATTAGGCAGACTCCTATTTATAACACCAGAAATTTATAAATTATTAATACAAAATATGTTTAATTGAAAATAAAATTTAACTTTCTAATCGATTGTTAATTTACTCTCCCATTAATTTATTGTCAAAATAAAAAGATAAATAGGTAAGATTTATACGAGCAGTATACGATTATTTGATATACATTTATACTTATACCTTTTTCCGGATAATATCATCAACTTGTTTTACACATACGCTTCTGTGTATAAAATGAAATGCCAATACCATCTCATGGCACCAAATAGAGTAGAAAAACATATTTGTAAAATAGTTTTAAGTAATTTTCGATTAAATTTTTAGTTTCATTACCAACTGTTGAGCCCGGTGGAAGCTAAGTGGTCAAGGTGGCTGCTCAAAAACTGGTTGGTGTTGGGTTTGATTCTCGTATCGAGAAAATTTTCAATATTTCTCGATTTGCAATCGATTATTAATTCAAGAGTCGCTGAAAACCTTGGCAGTTATAAAGCGACCTTAAATAAGAAAGAAAAAAAACAACTAATTTTAAGCTGTTATAGGCTTTTTGGAAGTGATTGGCGTAATAGAGGCTTCAGCGTAGTATATATTTACAATTGTATTGTGTTTCAACATCCAATTGTTGTTCATAAAATTGTTTTTAATAGATTTTGATAGACTTGTTGCATCTTCATTTATAACCGACAACGGTTAATTTCTATAGTACATATAACTTTAATTTTATTTATTATTTATAACTAGGCAAAATAAACAAATTATTAGTTTTGAAAAGAAGTTTCAACCGAAACTAAAAGAGAAATCGAGAATCGATTGTAAAAATTAATTTCAATAAGGCAACTTTTTTACCTGTGAAGTATCATATTGCCTACATTAGAAGGTAACATATTGACTGTTTTCCATAAACACGATAAATACTGAATAATATTTTTCAGAATAATAATATACTTTTTGTGTTGTTTGAACGTAATTTAAAAACTTGGAAATGGATACAATAAAAAAGACTATATTTATTAAAATGTTTATTTAAGTACTTCCAAATGTAAATAAATCGATTCATAAAAAACATTCATATAAAACGTGTTAGCAAAAACAGTTATTGCACAAAACATTAGAAAAGTTAGTTGAAAAAAATAGTTAATTATAATACTTTTTAAACTAAGGACACATTTGAACGAATATCATTTTTAAACATAATTAATCGTGAGTCGGTCGTTACTTTTTGACCAACTAATGCGAAATTATAAAATTTTTAAAGGTTTTAATAAAATATAATTAATTTGATTATCGTTATATAATAGTCATATACATTCGTTGGCAGTATAATCAAGAGGAAGCATTAATATCCCTTATTTGTCTGATAATATTACATAGCGATAGCCTACTGGTGGCCGAGTGGTCAAGTTGGCCGTTCCAAAACTGGTATGTACTGGGCTCGATTTTCAATATTTCTCGATTTAAGATTTTTATTAACTCTCGTTATAAAGCGAAGAACAAAAATAATCATAGAGCTACGCTAACTTTAGCAGTAAAGGTATCTAATTATAAGGTAAGGTACTTAATTACAACTAAAAGAATCGTGGACGTTTTAATCATAAAGCCTTAAGTTTTCATTAAAACTATCATAAAAGCTAGAAAAATAGAACAAAATATGCAATACGTTTAAATGTGCACTTAGTTTTATTATTTTAATACTTAAATGAAATGCAACGTTAAAGAAAATATTTCTTAAATAGTAAATAATTCCTAAGTCTAACTTTTTCTCATTTTATTAAAATATTTGATTTTTATTTAATATTTGATCCTACTCCAAAAAATAATAGTTTAAGCCTACCAGGCTGATATTTCAAAAATGCGATAAATATTCCTTTACAAACTACAATTTAACGATTTGGCACAATTTTTCATAACTAATCAATGATTTTTCAGATTCCAAAGTAAAAAATAACTAACGACTCCCATTCATAACGTTTTTACTAGATTAAATGAGCATTTTTTTTATAATTGTGATTTTTTAAGAAAATTTTTCTACGTTTTTCAACTTAAAATCGAAAAAAAATTAACCTTAGACTAGGAATTTTATGTACATGGTCGAATGTTCATTAACGAACATTCTTGTTTCACACCCAATATTGATTTCGTCGCAATAAAGGATTTCCCGAATTGGATGCGTTCGATGTGGCTTGATTATTTGTGTCAGAAGATGTTTCTTGATTGCTGCACCAGTCTTCAATGACGGTACCATCTTCGGCAGAACCGTACGGATATTTAGAATGTACATCTAATTCAGAACTAGCTAACGAAGACTCAACTGGCCCTAATGGCGTTACCTAAAAATATAAGTTTAAAAAAATGTAAGAAAAATAATAATCAATTCTTACCTTGCAATGTGGAAGTGAGATATGCGTAGGTAAAGCAATTTCTTCTGAAATATATCGTTTTAAATGTGGCGAGGAGGCCATTAAGTGGTCAGGAGGTCGCGGTAATGGAATAGGCTGTTGGCATCCATCTAACATTCGCGGTTCTTCCTTGATCATATCCACCGAACGACATTTGATTATAACAATCACACTTACGCCCAACAATAAAACTCCCAAAACCATTACAACTATTGGTACATAGTCACTACTGATATTAGGACTAGCAATATGCATTCCTCCTCGATGTCGCTTCAACTCCGGCTCAATTCGGTCGGAGACAATTCTAAATCTTAACTCTCCATAGGCTGGTTGGAAAATACTTGTTGACAAAATAAAAATAAGCAAGTCCTCAATACCGTTGAGGGACTCATCTGACCCAGCCACATAATAAATCAAACCACTTCGTAATTCTTCATGAGTAAAAGAATCCACTTCTTGGTCATAAACAATTTTACGATCTCCCGAGCTTCTAATAATTTTATTCAATGTACCAAAAATTGGTTTTCGTATAACACTATAAACTGGATTGCTAGATGTTAATTCGGCCAAAGGTGTCGCATCTAGCACCGACAATCCAATTTTGTTATGTTTCCCAATAAGGGCAGTGAAGTTATTTTTTTGCATCAGTGGTTGCACCATCATAAGAACTTGCACAAAATTTGAAACAGCTGTGGATTGAACACAGGCCGAAACCCGAAAAGTATCATTAGCTGTTGTCATATCTGTCTGCATATACATAACGCGGCCCGAAATTAAATCGTCATGGGAAAAAGACAATTGTGGTGTATCTTGTACGTAAATAGTTCCATGAGCTGGTATTGTACTGATATTATAAGAGACTCTAGCAACATCAACATTTGCTTTTACTTGTATATGTTGTGCCGTTACAGTTGCTACATTCAGGCCTTGTTGTATATAAATCGGTGATCCGGACGTTAAAATAATATTGATTGGAACGATTTGGATATTAAATATAGTATAAACTGGCTTAAATTTTCCGTCCCAAACTCGAAAATAAAACGCTACAGTTGAATTTGAACCTGAAACAAAAATTATTATTATATCAAAATAATCAGTGACACCGCAATGTATTTGAAATATTGTTCCAAAGGAAAATTTTTGATATGGGTACATATGTGTAATTTTTACATGTGTACATCTTTTTTAATCGTTAAAGGACATTATCAAAGTGAGGAAAAACCGGTTTTTAGCACTGAAAAAATTATATTTTGGCAGAAAAAAGTTTAATTTTAATAATCAAATAAGAATCCGACACGATGGGTGCGCTTATGGGTCTTCCCTGTTAACAAGTCATTTAAAGCAATTTTAAATGTTCAAAAAACCTATTAGAAGCCAGTATAAGTCACTTAAAGTTATTAGAGGCAATTTAGATATAATGATTTCAAAATGCCTTTTTCTAAAAAGATTCTGTGACGTCACAGTCCATATATCGAAACCGAGATATAAACAAATCATTAAGCGGTTATCATAAAAACAATAATAATTTACATAATTTTTCACATTTTCCATCATGGAAAAAAAATTTCCATCGTAAAAATTATTCTATTTTTTTTCTATGAAATAAAGATTAATTGTGTTTATTGTACATACATAAAAACTAAACTTTTCATTAACTATTTCAATACTGAGTCTTTTAATAAAAGTAAGAAAAACGGTTTTTCCAAACGATCAAACTATAATTGATTTTTAAGGCAAGCTTCAGTGAATAATTTTCTGGAAAAACCGGAAAATGAGGATTTTTTTTTTAATTTTTTAAAAAAAACATATGTCATGGTATGGATGGATTTCTAATAAATTTTTAAGGAAAATTTATTTTCGTAATCAATCAAATTATATCTGAAATTTGGAGAAAAGTATAGCAACTAATTTTTCGATAGAAAACGCCATAGAACGATAATAATGAAAAATCAGCCTCAGAAAGATATTTGGACAATTTTTCAAATTTGTTCAATGCTGATACTAAAATAATACATTAACACTCCAAGTTTCAGCTTTCTATGTCTGTATTTGAGAATAAATTGAAAAAACAATAAATCAGAAAATATTTTTTTCATAATAATGGGCGAACTAATTTGGATATATTATGAAAGTATACAAAGGGTATACAAGAAAAAATAATAGCCTTAAATCTTCATTATAACTATTTGAAGCAGATGATTTCTCTACTTCTCTGCTCAGAAGACTAACTGTAAAGTGATTTCTAAAGAGTAAACTGATATATTTTTTTAAAAACATTAAAAATTATAATGAGATATACCTGACTTGATCATATTTTAAACTTTTATTACATCATTAGTATTTAGTTTGAACCATTGAAACATTCTTACTGTTTTTATTTAAACACATTTGTCAAAGGAAGACACACGTGGGATTTTGAAGTCACTGTACTGTGACGTCATTTTAATGCCAGGCCAATAGAAGCTTATTTTAAGCGTTTTGAATTTAACGATTTTTTTTTGCATTTTAAAATAAATATATCTTAGAATTTATCAAGTAAAGTAAAAAATTAACAGCTACATTTAGAACTTGTGAATTAGGTCTATTGTTATTTTTCATACCAACGCAAATCAGAAAAAAAAATCCAAGGCTTTTCAGACTTTGGTGACCAATAGCACTTTATTTATATACCATTAATTGTTATAGTGTTTCGTAACTCTCTGGCACTGGTTTAAACAACCAAGTTCTTCTGCAAGTCTGGGATTTTTTTAAAAAAAAGTACATTCCTTACCTGAATGTTTATAAACAATTCGTTCCTCATCAATATCTTTCTGCGTAAACTTTGCTACAGGTAATAGATTCGAAGCGAAGACAATTTTTCCTTCGGTAGGTTCATTGATTATATCATACTCTAATAAATCCGGAGGCGTATCAGGATCTTCCGTAAGTAATAATTTTCGAGTGATCGTAACATTTTCACCATAAACAACACTCATACTTGGTGCTTGTGTAATCAATTTAAACGGTTGATCGTTAATCGGATTGATGTGAACAGGAATTTCTATGTTACACAACGTAATATAATCCGGTATGAGATACAAAGTGAATTGTAACGTATCATT
This sequence comes from Sisyra terminalis, assembly GCA_958496175.1. Lineage (NCBI taxonomy): Eukaryota > Metazoa > Arthropoda > Insecta > Neuroptera > Sisyridae > Sisyra > Sisyra terminalis. Next base: position 32,662,653 of record OY292277.1, on the reverse strand, counting down.
TAATGTATCCGAATGGTCGTGTTGGTATTTCACCAAATTATTATCGAACTGAGACTGAGTAAATGTTGTCAAATTGAGATTTGAATCGACGAAAATCGAACCATATTTTGGCGGCCATGCTGTCGCATGAATAATTGGCGCATGCAGGTTTGCATGATTTTCCAAAAAGCTTACAACTTGTGACATATTTAGCTGCACAATAGCCAAGCCTCCTTCGTCGACTGTTAATGGAACCACTGGAATATATGTATGCAATTCCCCCGAAGATACCGAAATATCTATTTCAAATTTTTGATTGCTGAGTCGTGGAGTCAATCGACTTTCTACATCAAAATTGATTGAATCATTCGCATATAGTCCGTCAAAGGGATGAATGTGTTCGTAAAAGATGTACTCATTATTAATTTGACGTTGCGTAAACTGATCGATTGCATAAAAGCTGCCTTGAATAGTTTTCAAAACAAAACGTCCTAAGCTTGGAGCTTTTGTGATTTTAAAAATGACTTCTCTAGTTAAATCGGAAGCTTTGGCTAACAATGAAGAATTTGTAATTTTTTGTCGATTTAAGGGAAAAACGTGAAGACCTTTATTTATTGGCAATGAAAGCATTACTGGTTTCGTTTCAATTATAAATATGTGCTCCTTAGATGTATGAACATTATCGGTTAAACGAAACGTAAATTTAGCCATTGTTCCATCTACAAAAAAGTATACAAAAATATAAAACTGAATAACATTTTCAGTTTATTAATAGAATTCTTACTTGTATGATTAAAATAAACCAATCCTTTTTCTAATTGTTGCTGAGTAAATGATTGCAGGGGAACGGTGCTATCTTTAAGTACCAAATTACCCCACCAATTTCCAGTAATTTTATATATAATCGGGTCTTTTGGGATATCCAAGTCAATTGAGCCGAGCAAAGTTGTAGAAATCATTGCACAACCGCCTTCCCACATTTGTAATCCTGAATTATTGACGAGCAATGGCGTTTGGTCGTTTACGGGATTGATTTTTATTTTGACCATGGCTGGTTCACTTTCCTTAAGCCCTGCATGCCCCACAATAACGAAGCTGTCTTCAAAATTTTCGCTACTGTCGTGAACGTACTGAAAAAAAATAATAAAATAAAAGCAATTAAATTGCACTAAAAAACATTGAGAAATAAAAATTAGATTAATATCTATATTTGAGGAAATAATTATGTATTTAATCGTACAATAGTCATCGATTTATTGTTTCCGAGGATGAGGTATTAGTAAATCAGTATAATTATAGAAACAAAGTGTAATATTTTACAATACTAATGATGTGATCTATAAAAGATATTTTGAAAAAAATAGGAATATTACATTATTTTTTGGCTCCGGACAAAACATGAAATCACAAATCACTCGAACGGATATTACATAGTTCAAAACTCGTAAATTTAAAAAAAATACACTTGGGAAATACGTTTATCGAAACAAATATGAGACGACTTTCTATAAAGCAATAGTCCTACAATACGATAAATATATTGTAAAGAGTTAATATCGTGGAAGAAGAGATAATAACCGAGAACAAAGAGCAGTGCTAACAGATGGCGAATCAATGTTCGAGAGAATGCAGCAGCGAAGGAGATTCTTGATTATTCTTTTGAGAATAACGGGATTTGTAGGTGTTGTTAGGGAATAAAAAGGATGGATAAATATTTAGAACAGTGTTTTTCAAAGTAGGTTCCGTGGAATCCTGAGTTCCATGACAACATTTTGGAGTTCCAGATAACTACAATATTTTCATAAAAATCCATCAAATTATTAATGTAAGGCATTACTTGAACATTTCCAATGAATTTGTCAAATTGTCTAAAATATCGGCTCAAGCCCCTTTTAGATCAGTCAAATCTGACAACGTTGCATTTTCGACTTTGTTTTTAATTTGATTCGCAAATAAATCGGCCCGAACAATGAAAATTTAGTTACAAATGAGAAGAGTATGCCATATTAGAATTAAATTAACAAAAAAATCGCGAAAAGAGTAAAAAACAAAGTAGAAAATGCAACGTTGCCAGATATTGACCGACCTAAAAGGGATAGCCAAAATATCTACTACTACCAATCAAGTTTATAACAGCTTTAGGTATGGCAAAGATTCCATGATCCGTAAAAACTTTCGTAAGGGTCCCACAAGAAAAAAAAGTTTGAGAAACCTTGATTTAGATGATATTCAATAATCCCCATTGTTTTTTATACTATATAAGTTTCAAGAATTTATTGGTAGTATGTAAATATGACGGAGTTGAGTACAAAGAAACAGCTTAAAAAAACCAGCAGTTAAAAAACAATTGCAACTTGATAAAAGTGTGATAAAAGTGATCAAATAATTAGCAGATTAGATGAGATTTTAAAATTAAAAAATAAAAAGGTAAAAATTTTACATCAACATACTTTTAAAAGTTCCTTTGATAAATCTCGCTCCGAAAATTTCCGTATGTGTTCTCGACTATTGCCAATTTGCAGAAATCCATGTTTCGGCAATCTTAACAGACTGTATTCAAAAATTTTATTTTTATAGTAATCTGTAACTATTCGCAACGATTCCTTTGTAATCAAAACTGAAGTTCCTTCGGTCACGTTCAATGTGTCGGTAGTGATATAGAAATGTTCAGGAATTATTGCGATATTTAACACAATATTTCTCAGCCATAAAATTCCATTGGTCACATCAAAAACAATACTATCTTGGGTTTGATTTGCAACGTTTTGAATATAGTGTAAATGTCCTGAGTTAATCATTCCCTGATCGAATGTTTGCACGGAATGTTGAGGATTGTTTGATGTCTTTAGCTGAATCGAACCAAATTTTGGTTTTAGAATTACATGGTAAACAATCTCATTTGGAGGAATTTCTGGATGAAGAATCTGAAAATAAAAGAAAAGTTATTAATTAAATCAATAAAATATCAAAAAATATTAATATTTTTCTTCATTTAGTTCAAAACGTTAAATTCTTTTTGGACTTTCTTCGTTTCAAAATAACTTACCTCAAGAAAGCTTCTTGAAATTGTTGCACTTGTAGACTCTTCCACGGAAAGAGGCTTATTAGTCGACAAAATAACTAAAGGTTGCCAATAAATTGATGGTAAAATTTTTACATGCATTTGAGATTCTGCTGTAGTTTCTTGACAATTAACTCGAACAACAAATTGATCATAATTGGGCGAAGAAATGTTATGAACGTAGACAATTCGACCTCCATTAATATCGTCTTGAGTAAACTGTTTAACATTCTAAAAAAATATCAGAAATCGATTACTAATGTATTAATAACTATAAAATTTTAATGAATAATATAAAAATTCGCAATATATTCAACTTAAATTTCTGGTGTCCGCTCAAATTTACATAAGGAATTAATTGTTCTATGGCAAGTAGGGACCCATAACATATATACATTTTTTTTGAAATTCCATAAGTATTACAGTATTTTCATAACTTTAGATTATTAACTAGAATTTTAAGGCATAAGATCAAATCCTAAAATTTTACATAAATAATAACTTTTTTAAAAAAATTTACGACCCCTGTTACAGATTCCGCAACTCTAATTGGGATAGCGATTCAGTTTAAGAAATTATGTTCTGTAACAAACCAATACCCCTGTTAAAAAGTGTTTTAAAGGTATTTTAAAAATATTAAAGGCGTTTTAAATGTAATGATTTCAAAATGCCTTTTTTAACAAGGATAATAGTCGCTAACTTATCAGAAAGTGAATATGCTTATACCTAGTCTTAATACAGACATAAACTAGCCGGATTTAAAGATTTTTCCAAAAAATAATCAATGAAAACTTTTGTCTAAAAATTTCAATGCGTATTAATGAAAGAACCAATTTCTTTTTTAATTGTTACAGAAGTCACTAGATAGCCTTCATATTTTTGATAAATAATCCTAAGAATGTATTCATGAGTTTTATTCCCCGTTGGAACGAAAAATGTAAAATTTGCCGGCCATCTAGCTACTTCTGTTCTCGTTTACTTATATTGTATATTTGATTTATTAAAAATAAAAATTTTGAAACTTAAACAGAGAATTATTGCAAAAGGGCAATTTGCGTTGTCACTAAAAAAAAACGGGAGTTGTTGCAATTTTTTTTATTAAAAAATACCTCCATCTCAAAACACAATTCAGAGGAAGCATATCTAAACCAAATGAAAAATTGCTCTTCTTTAATTTATTTTTGAAGCCCTATTCAATGATACCTTACACGATTATGTAGATATATTTTTTTTCAACTCTCAGTTATTTAAGATATATACTTATTTTTTTAAGAAACAGTAGAATAATGGCTTGTATCTAATACTAAATTTCATCAAGATTGGTGTCACTATTTTTGATTATTATTACATAATTTTGCATAGTATTTACATGAGCCATTTACTTTGAAAGAATGGTTCATATATTACAATTTTTCAATAACAATGAGAACATTAATTTACCTATCAAAGGAGTTATTACTTTTTTGGAGCAAAGTAATATCAAATCAATAATTTAGAAAATATGAAAATTTAATATCATTATTAGTTCCAATAAATAAGAATCTGGCCTAGATATAGAATCAAAAACTTTCTTAAGAACTGTTCTTGAAATAGACCAAGGTCACTTTCAAAATAAACGGCTCATATGTAGATAAAAAAAATCTTACATCATTATTGAAGATGAACTTAATATTTCCATTGCGAGGATTTTTCAATATACGATAAATAATATTTTTTGTTCCAACATTTAAATTGGTTTCCACATTTAACATAGTTCGATCGATTACCGAGTTACTTCCTTGTTTAACGATAATATTGCCAGAGACAATCTTAACGAATGGTTTGCTAGCAAAAATTTCCAAGTTTCCATTTTCATAAAACTGCCCGTCAGTGATCCACAAAGCGATTTTTCCGTACTCATCACCATGGTGTTTGAATAAAATAACATTATTGTCTAAATCCGATTGCGAAAAGGTTGTAATTTTATCAGTAGGACGAGCCACGTTATATAATGCGCCGTTGGAGATGCTTTGACACGTGTAAACGATATCATTTGGAGTTGTATTTATATCTGAATCGACATACTTCAAATCCTTGCTGGTTAATATTTTCGTTTGTTCCAAGACCACTTGAAATACTTTATCAATAACTCGTTTTGGAGGATTATCATTTTTCAAAATAACGTTTGCCGAAAATTCACCGACATACTGAAAATTATATTTAATTGACCACGCAGTAAACTCAAAATGATCATGACGAGTCTCCGAATCATCGTGGTTGTAATAAACGTAACCACGCTTTATATCGTCCGATGTAAATTCCGTAGTGTTGATGCACTCATATCCATGGCTAGTACATTTGTTTGAAATAAAAGTACAATTTTTATCGGAACAAATTTGTAGATAACCATGCGAGGGTAAATTTGAAACGTTATAAATTAAATAGTCAAATGATTTCGTTTCAATATTTAAATGCGATACTCCAATATTGGCTTTTTCTCCTTCGATTATTTGAATTGGAGCCAAAGTAATTTGAACTTCTTTCTTCAGATCTTCACTAGGAACATATGTGATTCGTAAATGGCCAACAAGGTCTTCGCAATTTTTTGCACTGACCATAAAAGAAAATGAATCACTAAGGGTTGAATATGTGCGATGGTTTAAGACATATTTGAGTTGTTCTTTTTCGATATGAGCTTGGGTAAATATGTCGTTCAGATGTAATTTAGAATTATCTGTTGCATTAACGATTGAGCCATACTTGGGTAATTCGCTTAAGTGATATTTAATATTTTTATTTGATGCCAAAATTGGTATAGTTTGATACTCAATATTGTCTATAGTTACTGTGTAGTCAGCTGTTCCGTTTAAGTATAAATTATTTATGTGTAGCTGTTCCAATTGTAGCTTTACAAAATTTATAGTAAAATTATAAACAGTAGATGTATGAACTTTGTTTACTGATGCTCGAAACTGGAATAAAAAATAAAAACATTATTTTTTTCTAGAGATAAGTTGAATGCTAGAAAAATCAAGAAATGGGGAAAAAACAACAGCAAGATGAAAGCGATAGCAGGGTTAGTGTTTTTTTTTCAAATATTTAAGAAGGAAAATTGATAGGTAATATAGCGGAACAATCATTACGTGAAAAGCTATTTGAGGAGTTATAGGTAGAAGTAATCCCTGTTAAAGCAAGGCATTTCAAAATTTTAAATCCTTTTAATAACTTTTTTAAACATTTTTAACAATAGATTGGATTCTAACAAAGTTAACAGAAAAGCCGATATGCATGTATCAGAAAAGGACAAAAATGAGGACAAAAGTGATCAGACATGATACGAATCAGTTGCATATTTTTTATCAGTAACTTCTATACGTTTCCACATATTCAATTCTATTTCATAATATATACCTGTTAAAAATTTAAAAGGCATTTAAAGGTATTGAAAGGTATTTTAAATGTTCAAAAAACCCATTAGAAGTCGTTTAAGGTTATTAAAGGCATTTTAAATGTAATGATTTTAAAATGCCTCTAACGCCTTTTTTTAACAAGGATATTTAAATCTTTTTTGTTTCGCTAGAACATTAAAAATAAAACTTTATAAATATAATTACATAGTAAATTTATTAAGAATCTATTTATTTCCAAACAGCTAAGATTTGATAATATGTACTAATAACGATATAAGATTTAAAATTAGATCTCAACTGAAATAGTATTCTGTCGCGTTTAATAATAACACAGCTGATCTTACGACTCCTCCTTCAAATAGATTTTGTGAAGGAAGTAATAGAAATTATATTTAACAAACAATTATAACAAGCGCATAGAGAATGGTAAGAGTAAAGAATATATTAAGAATTTTAACTTACCCTAAATTCATCACTCTTTGGACTCCCATTGGTATGTTTATATCGTACATGTTTTTGTCCAATTTCCCCGGTTAAAAACCAATCGCACACTTCCCAATATCGACTATCTCGTTCACATTCTATTTTTCCATAATGTGGTTGTTCAACAATATCAATCCTAATATTATTAATGACATAATCATCAGCAACATTTGTAGCAAAAGATAAATCTTTCTGTTGTATCAAAGCCGTTGTATTATGCACCAAATGCAACCCTTTACTGTGTTTTAGTTTTAATTCCAAATCATATAAACTGATTTTGATTACTATTGTCTGCACTGGAGATTTTCCATCAGTTACATTTAATAGAATCCGATCATTTGTCGTGAAATTATCATAGTGGGTATTTCTTTCATTTTCCAACAATGTAAACAAAACCAACCCCATATCTACATCTTGCTGCGAAAATGTATAAATCGGATGTTTGGGTTGGTTTAAATATTCAAACTTTCCAATTTTGGCTGCTTCAAATTTCGGTTTCGATTTTTTCACATCAACAACCGTATAAATAATTTCCAAAGGCTTGCTATCAGGATCGGTTGCATTTAAAATATCGGGAGTAATAATTTTCTTTGTTCCCTAAAAAATATATGAAAGAAAATGTATTTTTCAAAAAAGAATAATTTTGAAAAACTCACCAAACTCAAAACAAAATAAAAATCATGCAAATTTTATAAAAGTGCATTCCTAAAAAGAAAAAAAATCACACACAAATGCACGTGCAAGTAACTAATGCATTCAAGCTTGCAATTGACGCAACACATACTTTTGCTATCTTCAATATTCCCGTAGAAATTACTGGAGGATCGTTCATAGGCGTGATTGTAACAGGTACATCAAATGAAAAAAGTCCCTGTAAATATCTGGGCAAATGTGAGTTGATTAAATTGTCTCCAAGTTTCATTTCAATATGGATCGTGTCTCCGATTGTATCACTTCCATCATGCAAATACCCAATCTGAAGAAAATATATTTATAAATATTCAATTTTAAACAAAAAAAAAATTATACTTTTCCCATATTCATATCCAGCAAGGAAAAGCGATCTGTAACTGTTCCGTTTGTTGTCAAAATCAAACCATGATCACTTTTAATAACTCGAAACAGCACAGAAGAATCTCGTAAATTCCATCGAGAATAATCGACAATCATATGAATAGCATTGGAAGAAAATTGTACAGTCTGTCCCTCGTTTACTTGTAACTGGGATACTTTTAAAATTTCCTGGTCAATTGCAGATTGAGTCTGAAAATATTTAAAATCAAAACATTTCTTTTTAAAACTATTTCACCAAATATTACCGTATTAAGTTCCACACATTTTCCAGGTTTAATTCCCAAAGTTGATTTGGCCATAGTAAGCCCGATTGATTCACCTTATTTTAAGAAAAAATTTAAATTTAAATTAAAAATATTTTATTTCACTCACATCTTAGGTATTTGCATTAAGAAAAAAAAAATCAGAAATTTGAATTTTGGTGCAAAATTGAAACTGAAAATCCCTCACCATCCCTTGTTAAATGATGTATCGCACATAATTTAAAAAGAAGTTAGCTTAGCAAGAAGCTCAATACACATCATATCAATAAAACAGTAGTTTTATTGCATTGAAAACATTTTTTTGGTAAAATAATAATTTTATATGCAATCAAATTATGAAATTAAGTAGGTACTTAATATAGTTACATTAAAATATATGGCTAATAGATACTTTTAAAACATTTTGTAACTACAAAATGAATCTTCACCAATGGTTTAGGTTTATCGTTAAGATATCGAACTACCTCAAGTTAAATGAACCACTCTGTATATGTACATCATGTAAATGTATGTATAAATACTACATTTCTTACCATCAATGCGTTACTGTTATTGCACACGAAAGTTCCAACTCGAAAATCTCAATATATGATCTTTTCCCTAATATTTTAAAATTTATTATTTTATTATTTAATATTTTAAAATTAAAAAAATTCTATTTACACTGGTCGGCATTGAAAAAAGCAAAACAATGTATAAATGGACTTAAAAAATATGCATAGGAAGAATCTAAATATGGGGTCATATATGGGGTCATATTGGTAATCAAATTTCCTTAGCACAGGGTTTACCAAATTTTTATAATTAGCGACCCCACATATTTTTTGGAATCCCTCATCAACCCCCATCAAAGTAATTTTCAATTAATTAAAATAAACTATCAGTGTTTGTAGAACTATTTTATGATTTTAAATATTGATTAACTTACATTGTTTAGTAATAAAAAAATATATTAATATTTATCATATATTTACATACGCGGTTAAGTATGCTTTATTTGCATATTAAAAATTGACTTTCGTTCGACCCTTTAGACCAGGGATGGCTAACTTGCGGCTGGCATGGAACTCGCCTTGACCATTTTTCCAGCCAGTAAAATTAATCACCATTTTACAAAATATATGCATTTTATAATGGCCAAATTGGTGAAAACCAATACATTATAAGTATCTATATTATAGTGTATTTAAATTTCGTATGGAAAATTGGAGGTGTATATGTTTATGTACGGCCTGTGAAGTTATGGTTTATTTCTATAGTCGTCCGCAATATCATTTGGGTTGGCCACCCCTGCTCTATATCAAATAATATTAAACCCGTGCCTAGCATGCCACATTCTGATGTAATAACCTTTTTTATTTTTCCCTAAAATTATTACTCCAAATTTTTGACTAAGCCGTACTTTTGCGGGGTTAAGACCCCGAATTCTCGCAACTTTCTTACATTGTTTGTAATTTATGGGAAATGACAAACAGCAGTACAAAACAATCGTCAAACTATGCAATATCGATATAAACTCTTTCAAGACAATAAATATTAAAAATAATGCAAAATTTGTTTTAAACATTACTTTTACTAGCACGTCCTCACAAGTGAATATATACTTGAATAATATACTTTAACGTTAATAAATCATAGAAATATGATAATAAAACGGTAAAACTAGTCGAAAACGGAACATTGAATAATAGAAAAAAATATATACAGTAAATTATTGCCGTACATATACAGTATATTGTTGCGTTAATATATTTTAACCAATTACCTGAGCATCTAAAAAAACTTCCCCATAGTAACAAAATAATAAGAAATAGGTTGAAGGGGTGGTTGATGGCTGATCCACTGGATTAGATTGATTTAAGAAAAAAACTAGTTAAATTTTAAACTGTAAATAATAATATATACTTTCTTTTTTGTTATAATCAATCTATTATACACAGATGATTTGTTTCATCTTTATGGGTGCATAGTTAAGAATAAATTTTGTATGTATTAATATGCTCGTAAATAAATTTAAAAAAATTGATTTATATATAAGCGTGTCCCAAAAAATTAAAATTAGCGAAACAATGAAAATAAATAATAACTGAAACTCTTTTATCACTGGGATTTTTTTTTATTTCTTTTAGGGAAATAGGCAATACCATATATACATAGTTTAAATACACCTGGTTGCCTATACAAAACTTTAATATTTAAATCCGTGGTGCTAGTGCTTCCCGCAATAAATTAGTTTTAAATTCCATTGTAATATATGAATTTTCGTAAGGGAGTTTTTTTTTACAAATCCCAATACTTTCATATCGCGAGCTAAAAAAATATGTTCACATATTCAAAATGCTTCCCCTGTTAAAATAATGGCATTTTAAATAAAGAAAGAATCCATTACAAATCGTTTCAAGTTATTAAAGGAATTTTAAATGTTTTGTTTTTCAAATGCTTCTAAATGCCTTTTTTAACAAGGTCAACATTACTAGAGCCTTAGAAATGGAATAAAACCTTCTAGTCTTTCTCTCTAACCATTATGTTCAGATTACCCCAACAAAAGATAGTTGTAATTTTGAATCTAATTTTCTGATTTTTTTTGAAAACTCGGCTTCTCAATAAGCAGTTATTAATTAAGTTACAAACCATTGACAGATAGTCCTTTAATGCATCCCAAGAAGCTAATATCGGTCGTCTTAACTCCGTTTACTAAAGCTCTGGAACGTTGCGACAATTCGATACCTCCAATGTAATATGCATCGCTCAAATCCAAATATTTAACAGAGGATATTTTCATCATTTCCATTGTTGTATCGACAGTCGTTTCCAACAAATGGGCAGTGTATTGAATAACGATTTTGTGCCACTTATTATCCGCTATAAACTTCTTATTAACTAGCTGAACTTTTTTCACTGCAGCGTTCAGTAAAACAGTTAACTGTCCATTGAAAATTTCCGCTGCCATTAAGTGAGAATTGGAACTGGAGCCGGTGTTGTACAGGATTAAGCTATTGTTGCGATCGGTCCGGATTTCAAATTGCCAGCTGTAACATTTAAATTAAAAATGAATATGAATGTTGGTTTTGATGAGGAGAGGTTTAATTACCGAGCTCCTCCACGACCTATTGAATGCATCAGAAGAACGTATGCGTTGTCTTCGACAAAATTTAATTCAGTATTGGAACCCACATCGAATTCTGAGGCACAGTTCCATGTAACTCCATGGACCTAGGCAAGATGGAAATTATTTTCTTTTTTTGATTGAATTAGTTATATTTTTTAGTTACTTTAGTGCTGCCTTGTCGACGTCGAGCTGTTTGCAATAAATTTGTACCAGCGTACATTAAATCTGCAATACATCCTCGAAGACCGACCATGTGGCCTAGAAACTGTTCCTTAAACTGTCCATCACCACCAATGTATATTCCGAATTGTATGTTCAACTCGAAAAATAAACCAGGCAAACGTTTCTTAACCACATGTACATGGTCGACTTCCATTGTGAGATTGGCCTCTTTGCGTACAATGTGCACTTTATGCCATTCCCCATCGTTAAATTTGATATCCGGAGGCGACGAAATTTCCTCTTCACCGGCCCCGAGATTGATTCGCAGTTTGAGCAAACCGGCCTCAAGTTGGACCATACAAAAATCGGTCCTACCAGCGACCAACAAAAACAAAGCATCTGGAAGCCATGTCCGAAAACTGAACTCAATATTGTTGGTGGCATAGGCCTCCTGTAACGGCAATGATATGTAACTGGAGCCATAAAACGAGGCTGCAACAGAAAACAATTAATCGAAAAATCCAAGAAACTCTTCCCAACAAATCTCACCAATTTCTTCACTTTGCAACGTCCAAAATCGAGCAAATATTATCAATATCGATAACACACTCCACATATTTGAGTTTACAAACGATTCAAGTCATAATATTATTTATAGATTGAAAACGCGACAATATTTCACGACTCTATTTTTAGAATAACCAAAATAACACTCATTTTTTATTCCTTTTTCAAAGCATAATTCATCTTTTTCAATCGTTTTCAATCCATTTCTCACTTTGAAAAAAGAATTTTAATTATTTAACAAATCTCAGTTTAGTGAGCTTTATTGAGCTTTTCATTTTTTATAGCTTATTTTTTGTGTCGGCAATTTAGATGTATTCTTTTAAACCAAATAATCAAGCACTGTGTTACCAAATAAAAATTGTTACCTTAAATTAAAAAGATAACACTACATGGATGCAGTGATTAAAACAAAGATAACTAGCTTTAGTAGGGATAAGAACTTATAAAAAAGGGTCGGTATTCAATATTTGGTGAAACAGACCAAAAATTATAGCTATATTTCGCGTACAAGTCTATGATATGTACCATGTGTTATTTTAATTAAATAGTTTAATTAATTTCTTCTAAAATCACTACTTTTACGCTTCATAAATAGATATTTTTAATCGTTTGCTAAATCTACATTAAGCTTATCTTATTTTTGACGATATATAGGCCCTATAGGCCTATGATAAATTTGAAAACCCTATAAAAAGAAAATCAACTGCACTGTAGAGAAATGAGCATGTGATAAATATTTATTTGTTGTATCAAATAAGCCATTTAAAACGACATATGGATTAAAATACCCTTTTCAAATACACTTTAAATATGTACCAACTAATCTGCAGTTCATTTACTTAAAATCAGTTATTTGAATCTCGATTTTCTCGAGTTTTAATAAAATCTTTGCTTGTGTTAAGATGGCTCAGAAATGGGTGAAGATAACTTTGTAAAAAAGGCATTTTGAAACCATTATATTTAAAATTCCTCTCATAACTTTAAATGGGTTTTTGAACATTAAAATGCCTTTTGGCTATCATTTCAAAATGGCGGAAATGCAACCATAATATTGAGTGAACGCTAAGAAATTATGAGATAGAGGTATACATTGTCTTTGTCCTCTCTTTGAAAGCGGAGTTGTATTAAGTCATTAATGGCGGCAAAATACAAATTCAATTAGCATCCTTTTTATATACATTGACACTTTACTAAATGTACACGCCCTATTGCAATCATGTAAAATATTTTCAAATAATTTAATTTTTAAAATAATCCAAGGTATTCAAAGCAAATGAAAGATGTTTATCAAAAGCTAAATAAATTGATACTACGAAATTGTTATCGTCATCTGGCGAGTTTTGAAAAGAACATAACGAAATCTATTTGCAGACGGAGTCGTGAGATCAGCTGTGTTATAAAACACGGAAAATACATGTTCTGGATTCCTAGCTGTTTTGAAATGAATAGAATCTTAAATGCGTTATTATTTATAAATATCATTATAATCCATTTATAAAGCTGTATTTTTGATATTGTAGCGAAATAAAAAAGACTTAAATATACGCTATGAAATTGAATAGAATATGTAGAAACGTATAGAAGCCAATGGTAATAAATATGCAACTGGTGCGTAGCGTTTCGTAGCAAGTCTGATCACCGGCCATATATGTGTTATTAGAATGCAACCCATGCAATTTATTCTCACCTATTGTTAATCACTTAACAGTTGAACATATGAAAATAAACCTCACAAATTGAATGCGATTGCTTACCCATATTTCGGGAAGCTGAATATTGATGCTACATCTCTTTGACCTCTTTAGTTTACTTCTTGTATCGTGGAGTCAGCGGAGTCAAAGTCACGAAATTCATCAAAGCGATCATAAACTTAAGAAAAAATATGAATTACTATCACTATTAAAAAAAAAAGATTTTAAATGTTCAAAAAACCCATTAGAAGTTGTTTAAAGTAATTAATACGGCTCAAGTCCCTTTTAGCACATTCAAATCTGGCAACGATGCATTTTCGACTTTGTTTTTAATTTAATTCGCGAATAAATCGGTCCATAATGAAAATGTAGCGACAAAAGAGAAAAGTATACCATATTAGAATTGAATTAACAAAAAAAATGCGAATAGAATTAAAAACAAAGTCGAAAATGCTACGTTGTCAGATTTGAGTGTGCTAAAACGGACTTGAGCCATTAAAGCCATTGTAAATGTAATGATTTCAAAATGCCTTTAAATGCTTTTTTTAACAGGGATTGATCACATTGATAGTAACGATTGGTAAAAGATCGAAGCGAAAGTGTAGTGTTATTAGAAATATATAAAATTATTATAAATAGTAATTATCGTATATTGGTTTTATTAAATGAACTTAAAAACCGAAATATGGCTTTTGAAGAACGTATTTAGGGAAACAGTTTATTTTATTCAAATTTCAAGTTGAAGTCTATGGCACCAACTTGCACCAACTACCACAAAGTAAATGTAGATTTACGTTTTATCTTTTTTTATTACCTACTTAATGTTATAAAGCTTTCCCTCATTCTATGATTCAATTTTATTTTTCCCTATTTGCACAGCGATCCCCACTTAATTAAGTTAAGGAAAGCTGCAAACCCAATAAACTTCAACGAAATTTGAATCGTTTTAGTATGTTGTGTTCGTCTTTGAAACATTTGAATTGATATTAATTTTATGTAACCCAGAATTTTAATAATTTTTATTTCCAACATTTTTAATTTCTTTATTATTTACTTGATTTTACCTAATGATATATTATTCATGCTTATTAATGTATAATAGACTATATAAAGCTAATTAGAAAAGTGTCAAAATGAATATAAGTTGTGTTATTTGTCAGGAATTAATAGATCAGTCAACATCTTCTGACATTGTAATAGTAACTTGTGGACACTTGTTTCACTCGCATTGTCTTTATCAATGGCTCGAAAGGTAATTAATTAACCAATTAATTTAATTTTAAAAATCGATCGATATTTTCATTATTTTCAGGTCAAAATCATGTCCCCAATGTCGAAAACCAACCAAAGAAAAGCACATTACAAAGGTTTTCTTCACAATTGCCGCAACCGCTTCCAAACAATATGATTGCGAACAACTGACCTTTAAATTAGATTCAGCTAATTGGGATATTCAGCTGAAAACAAAAGAAATCGCATCATATAAAGAACAAGTAGAAAAATTAGAATCAGTTAATAGGGAATTAAGGTATAGACAAAATTGAAAAGTTAAACTATTAGTCACTCCGGTTTGCTAGGGCATCACAGTTGTATAACGGATTGTTATAAAAAATAAAACGAAAATTAATATAAAAATCTCTTGGCTGAAAAATTCAATGTAATTTCTTTTAGAATAATGTGAATTATATTTGTTACTCGGATTTGTACCTTTTTAATTCGCTTGGGTCGAGAGATTCGGCTACTCGATATATGCAAACCGTGTCTGGAGTAATTGGAATATTCCCTTAATCGTTAATACAATTTATGTTTTTTAGGCTTATGGTGAAGGATTTAGAAAATAAACAAATAGCAAACAACGGAAATATGTTGGCATTGAAAGAACAAATAAAGCACATGTCTAGTGATTTAAAAAATATGAATAAGTTACGCGTAGAAAATGATAAATTAACGGAGGAATTAGATACGTTAGAAAGTATTAAAAACATTGTGCAGTCAACTTTACCTGAAGTTAATGAAATGCTCAAATATAATCAAAGTCCAAAAGCGTTGGCTACGATGGTTGTAACTCTTAAAAGGTAATATTAAAGATAAAGTTTCACAAGAAAAACAATATTAACAAAGATTAGAGGTATTCCTTATCAAAATTTGATCGATAGACTTTTGAATCGTATAGCATCTCTCAAATTTTGATTAAACATACGTCTTAGGAGTTAAGTTTATACAAATTATTTGAAACTAATTATGCTCATCATTTACTTACAATTTTCCTGGTTTATTTAGTAAATGAGGTTTGTTTTCATGGTTCAAGTAGTTTTAGCAGTGTTGAAATCTAGCGACGTATCATTTTCATATTTTTTTTTTAAATTAAGTCACGAATAACTCGAGTCATAATGACAATTTAGCGACCAAAAAGAAGGTTACACGATATTGGAATTTGATTAATAAACATATCGCTATTTAAATTAAAATCAAAACAGCAAATGAGATGTCGCCAGATTTCGACGCTGCTAAAAACGATTCGATCAGAAAATTAAATTTCCGTCTGAAAATTAAAGCAGTGAAAAGCTCTTTAAAAATATAAATCTCTTGACTCAAGTCCTTTTTAGAACAGTCAAATCTGGTAACATTGCGTTTTCTACGTTGTTTTTTATTCTATTCGCGTTTTTTATAATTTAATTCTAATATGGTATCATTTTTTTTTTCTTTTGTGGCTAATGTTCATTATAGGTCAATTTATTCGCGAATCAAATTAAAAACAATGTAGAAAATGAAACGTTGCCAGATTTTTACGTCGCTAAAAGGAACATGAGTCAAAATATTAATAATTAAAATTGAACGTTTGTAGCATAATCCGTTGATCGTGTGAAATTTTTAAATTACGCAATACAAACAAATATCTTAACTATAGATATAACTCATTTCCAAATACGACTTTAATTAAAGGGACATAAATTATAGTAGTGTTTATTTTTATTAACACCTTTTACTTAATTATACTCTAAAAGTCCCACTAAATCCTAAGTTCCAAAGATTTTTTGTTCCAATGATACCTCCCAATGATTAAACATATTTTTGTGCCCAAGCCAATCGATATTCTATTCACAACCTTTATTCCTAAAGAAAAAATTAAAACTGTTTTTCCATGGCGAAAAGTTATGAAAAATGTAAAAAATTGTGTACATTGTTATTGTTTTTATGGTAACCGCTCAATATTCTGTTTATATCTCGATTTCAATAATCGTATCGATGCGTACTGTGACGTCACAGAAGACCCATAAGCGCACTATCGTTTTCGGACTCCATTCTACTCATTAAAATCCTTTTTTATTGCCAAAATATTTTTTTTATAACTAATAATTGATTTTTCCTTATATCAATAACGTCCTTTATCCTTAAAAAAATAGTATTTTTTTTTTAATGTTACTTTTATCAAGCTTTAATTTTATTCAGTTTGGAACTTGTGGCGTAAATTATAAGTTTTTAAATTAGTTTAATTCTTCTCAAATTCAATTCATTCTAAGATTACCGTTAGACAAATAGTTTAAATGGCTATTTCGCAATTGGTAGGTGCTGGTTGGAATTTCGCTACAAATTACAATAGGGGGAATATAATTTGGGATAATATTAATTTTACCTATTTAAAGATTATATTAAATTACACCTAATTCTTTTTTAAACGATAGATACGTTCCCAAAAAAATCGTGTGGAAAGAGAATTAGGTGTAAATTATATAATAAAATTTTTGTTAGAATTCATTTAAGAATTTATTCAAAAAGTCGTGTTAAAACAAAATAATTGGTGTGAAAAGGGATTTTTTTTTCCTTACATAATGTTAATGTTAAACATATGTTAAATAAAATTCGTGTAAAAGAGAATTAGGTGTATTGGAAATATCTATTAATTTTAAATGTGAACTATATATCTCTTGTAGAGAAATGGAACAACAAAGACTAAAACGTAACAAACAAAAGAGCTATATTCAAAAATTAGAAACACAAGTTAGAAAATTAGAAAGCGGGAAAGCTTCGTCAGAAAACGCGGATATGCAAATAAGGTATTGTTATACCGAAAAAAATCATTAATTATATATCCTTAAATTCTGTTAATATGTATTTCAGCAATTTGGAGAAACAATTAATGTTATGTAAACATAAAAATGAAAGTTTAAAAAGAAAACTTGAAGAATCCGAACAATCCGAATCTCCAGAAAAACAAGAAAAAGTTCGAAAAGTTATAGATGTTACTAAAAAACAAATTTCACCGCCAAGTGCTGTAAGTAAATTAAAATCCATGCAAAACTTTTAATTTATCATTTTTAATTCATTGCAGATTGGTAAAATTACCTTTAGGAAAACTAATGATGAATCTTCGTCTTCTCCATATTTGTCGTTAAAATCTTCCCAAGTGGGCCCAAAAACAGTATTTACGCATCGAAAAATCAAAAGCTCGGATCAAACCGTAAATGATAGATCAACTCTTGTACATGTTAAGAATTTTTACCAAAGGAAATCGCTTAGGAAAAATGTTGATTAATTTAGTAATGTCGACAAATTGTTCTCATTTATGTGATTTACTCATGTACACATTGTTTTTCTTCCACAAGTCAACGTTTAACAAAAATTCTTACTGTGTACAAGAGTAAAGTTTATAAAAATCGAAATAGATTTTTGATTTTTTTTTCTAATTTTTAGTTTTCAATTTTGAAGAATCCTCAAATCGCCAAAAAAACTGATGATTTTCAGCCACTACCTTCTCAGGCTTTCAATGGTTTGGGAGGACATCCGTCTTGTGATTTTCCATTAGTTAAGATATCGCATCCGAAAAAACCTCATATTAAGAGATTAGTTCGACCGGAAAAACCAAATCAATCATTGGAATTTTATATGACAAAAAATTGATGATACTTGTAATTTTGTTTTAAATAAAACGCGATCTTATTTTAAACTTTTATTTTATTTAAGAATGTTACATCTATTTCTTAGCCGCAGCTGCAACTTTCTTAGCCGCGATGGCTTTCCGAACGGCAGCTCGTTTCACTTGCTTCGCTGGACTTAGGTTATGTTTTTTGGAAAACCTTTGATTTCGTAAGAATTTAGCATCCATCTAAAATAATTTTCAATTAGTTAACTGCTACATTTTTAATATTGGAAATGGAAATACTTACACCAAGAGTTGATTCATGGCGGTATTGTTTTGGTTTCTTAATACCATTACGATGTGCTTTACGATCTATTTACAAATATAAAGATATTAGTATTTTAAATTGAGGTAATTTTTTCGGGAATACTCACTTTGATTATGATTTGTGTGATTCTTTGACTTGGCCATGTTTTTGCCCTGACAACAAAATTTAAGGTTAGATAAATTTTCTCGTAAACACCTTTTAATCTAATATTTTGCTTAAATAAAGCTTTTATAATGAACTTAATTGAAAACGTAAATATGATAAGTAGTTATTTATGAAATATTTAATCAAATTTTCTAGATGAAATTAGATTTTCGTTACTTACTTTTCACTTTTTCAACGAACAAGAAATTCAAGAAATATCAAACTGAAGATGGCTTCAATTCTCAATTTTTCCCATAGATTCTAGTTCGAAGTGAATAACTTTTTCCCCTAGACCTTTAAGCTAGTATTATGCATAGAATTGTATAGAATCAATATACAACAAAAACAGCGGGAATGACGTCACAAAAAGACGAAATTCAAATTATTTATGATAATCCAAATTTAATATCACCGCATTAACCAAAAATTATACCAAAAACCGTTTATACCAAAAATTATACTAATTAAATAAAAAATATTTAAAAAATCTCGCTTATATTGATAAAATACACTATAAATTAAAAAATAAACTTAAGAACTGGATCAACTGAATATAAGTATCAGTTTCACTATCGATATTAAGGCGATATTAGTTAATTAATGAGAGTCGTACGCTATCTAGTTATAAACAAGCAAATTGTAAACCAAATTGTACCCCTCGAAATGATGCACAATTAAATAACTTACGATTCTTATTAATTGATTAATATCGTCTTAATATCGATGGTGAAACCGGTACTTTTAGATTCAGATCATTTAGATCACATTTTTATTTTTTAGAGCATTTTATCAATACAAGCGAGATTTTGTTTAAATATTTTTAGTCTTTCAATTTATTTTTAATATAAATTTGGTTAAATATTTCTCAAATTTGAACTGATTGTTGTCATATTGTTTCAACTGCCATTTCGAAATCATTCAATTGCCAATTTTTACCATTTATCAATTGTATTGGCTGTGCATATTTCACGGGACATTACTCAAAGTTAATAGTAACTAGTATTTGCGCCATAAAGTATACTTAACATGCTAGTTTCAATAAGCACTTAAAATTGATTCACTTTTACATGCGTCTTTGAAGCTAGACAACAGGTGATTCTTTTAAACTTAAATAATTAATTAAAGTAGAAATACTTGGTGGTTATTAAATTTTACGACGTATGCATGCGTTGTTATCGAAAGTAATCAGGTGTGCCGAAATTCAGCACGATAAAGTGTTGGAAAGCAGGTGAAAAATAAGATTATAAGCTCTGTACCAGACAAACAAACAACAAAGTGGCCTAATAGAAGCGAGGTAAAAAAGAAAAGAAACCCTACTGGTGGCCGAATGGTTCAGGTGACCGCTCCAAAACTGGTGGATGTTGGGTTCGAGTCTCGTAGCGAGCAAATCTTCGATATTTCTCGATTTACGGATTTTATTAACCCTAGAGTTGCTAAAGACCGTGGTAGCTGTAAAGCGATAGTAAATTACAATTACAAAAAAGAAGAAAAGGTCGGACAGACTAATATCAGACCTGGTACCTAATTGGAAATCTAAAAAGACAACTATGTATTTTTATGTTTTATTTCCAAGACTTGATATTTTATAATATTATTAACAATAAATGATAAATAATAGAATTAATTATTTCAATATTCCGGAGGAGGAGGATCACCCCCGTTAGCAATATGAGTGTTATAAAGTAAGAAGGATTAGATAACTACCGACGATATATATTTCTTAATACTTTTATAGCTAACGTACATCGATTAAGTGCTCATATGGCCCATAATGGCCATATCTTTGATTGTGAATTACACTAAAACCAAAAGTCAACTAACTATATGCAGCTAAATAATTACGTGAAATCCTAAAGTCCGCATATTGCTGAATTCAATCGCGATCGATATTTACTCCTAATAATCGTTTTGATTGATTATTGTAGTTGATATGTAGTGTTCAATTTGTTTTTCTTATGGAAGTAAAGTTAACAGAATGGGTCACATTCTGAGAATAAATGATCCATACTTGATCTTGTAGAAAGAAAACTGGAGGATTCTAAGAAAAGAGGATGAAGATGACTTGAGGTCCTGGCTTTATTGGCTTTATTGAAAACGAGGAATAGACCACCCATTGATATGGATATATTTATGTAGATTAATGGGACTACCTCAATTTTAAGAATCTTGTCAAGAATAGACGACGCTGGAAGGAGGAATTCAACTACGAGGGAAACTGAACCTGCTGTAAGATAAACAGAAAAAGTACATATTTTTTGCAACAGAATGCATAGGTACCTACATTAAATGATGCCCAAAAACATAAAACGGATGCTAATTGAATTTGTATTATGACACCATTTGTATTATATCCCCTCGACTCCATCTTCAAACAAGCAAATTCACGGCTACGGTAAAGTATAACAAAGAAAACATATCCCTTTATCTCATGATTTCGCTGCGTTCAATCAACTATAGAGTTACAGATTAGAGTCATAGAGATATTAAGAAAATAGAGACATATAGCCATAACACATCTGTAAGTGTAGAGTGTGTCAAAGATAAAGAGCGGCACCTAAGATGATACTATAGAAATAAGATTTCTTTTTAGGCCTTATACCTCGCGTTCTGTTCAATCTTGTCACTTTGGATTGCTTAATTATCTATCACTCTATAGTTTTAATGTCTTTTTGGCCAAGAATAAAATATCAGGATTCAAATAAAAACAACAGAATGGATAATACGTTTACATGTATTTTTCAATCCAACAACAATTCAACACAATTCACTTGGTTTATGAAGAACATATAACAAATATTACAAGACATTTGTTGAAAAAAATCACAAATGAAAAAAATCAACAACGAAAACATAATTATAAATAAATAATAATGGATCAATATATTTAAATGGAATATTTTTATCGTTTCTTTCTCTAATTACATAATATTTTTTAAGTACATACTTCTATGTTATTTTTAATAATGCCTGATTAACAATACAATGAGACAATAATGAAAATATTCAATTAATAATGTTAATTGTTATAATAAAGCTCAAAATGTTAACAAATAATTACACTGAAATTATAAATATTTAATGAAGTTATAAAATGAGAGATTTACTTGCGATGATTTAAAAAGCTTAATATTTTTTTTTTCAACCTTTTAATCGCAATTATAAGAAAAGAAAATTGTAAGGAGAATTTTGAATGAAATCAATTTTCTAGTTTAGGTATATAGTACGTATATTCCATAGTATGTATATTAAGCTTGTTAAAATCAAGTAAAAGCTTTGCTATTTTTTTTAAATAAATCACAATGAAAATGTTTATTCAGATTTGAGCTGACAATAAAGGTTCGCCCAATTATTATGTAAAGGATAGTTATATTTTAATTATATTACTTTCATTAAGTATAATATCTGTTGGTTTTATAATGACGTGTCATTTTTCTTCTTAAATGTAAACTTTATAACGCTATCAGTCTACCTTATAGTAATTAATAAAGTTTTTCCTCGTTTTTATATTGTTCGAAAAAGAAGTTTTTTTTTCGTTTTTAATCTTAAATTTTACTATTTTAATAATCTCTTATTCGACAAAAATGTTTTTTTTAATCATTTAAACAATGCGTATATATAGAATAATAATCATAATCATCGTCCATTTGGAAACATTCACGCTTTTTACAAAAGAAGATTTCATTGAAAATCGAACTTGAATTTATAAAAATATATTATAAGTTTATTTTTTCTTTTTTTGTTTAAATTATTGATGAAATCGCGAACGCTTGAAATCGAACGCGGAACTCAATTATTTTATATATAAAAAAAAAAGTTTTGCATATCTCTTTCATTTTATATTCTAAATCGTTTTGCGTGATTTGATTGGTATGAAAAAGCCTTATTTATTATAGGTATATAATTAAGGCAACGGCAGTTTTAATTAGGGGATTTTATTTCATATCGTGAAAAGGACTTAGAAGGACATAACTTTGATTATAGGTATATTCAAAGAGAGAAAATGAAGAATCCAAAACCAAGGTCTTCAAAATGATCAAAATATATAGCTCGATTATTTAAGAAATAGTACCTACTAGAATAATCCAGCAGTATTCAATAAGAGTTGAACTCCTCATCAAATTCAAGCTACATATTTTCTCACATCAATTTGTATATATAACATTGAAAAAAGTAGCAATTAAAAAAAATTATTTGTACAAGTTCGAGAAAAGAAATTTCAAAAGCTGCGTGTTTTTAACATTTGAATATTATTCCTCGAACGTTTTTTTTTCTTCTTTGTTCTGTTATTATTTTGGGAAACTTTTCACTTATAGAAGAAAAATTCAATAATACAAATGTAAGTTAGAATAGTTAAGTTTTTAATTAAGTCTAAAATTATTTTAAAATCACAATTAATACGTTTTCTACATTTTCAATTTTTGTCTAAATGTAAAACTTACATATCTGTTGTTACGATTGCTATACATAAAGCGAATTCAAAAATTGCGCCTTTATTATACTGTTTTCATTTATACGATGTCGTCATAGTTATAGTCGTAATAGTATGCATAATAGTAAGTTTTTAAGTTAAATTACATAGTTAACTGGATTTAAGAAGTTACAATACTTCATATTATTATATATTATATTATATTTTTTAATAAACTGCTAATCTGAATGCAACAACTGTGAAGAGTCTTTTATACTAAAATGAACGGAAAAACTAGGCTTTTTATAAAAATGTCTGACATTAGTTGCAATTATAAATACTTGTTAAAAACATGATTTTCAAATTCAATTAGTGTTGAACCCATCAGGCTCTATCCTTACGGAAAGTGTTACGGACTGAGATCAGCTGCTTTAACTACAACGAAATGCAATTTTGGTGGAGAACAGTTACTGAACGAGTTATTAGTTCAAATACAACGCAAGTTTTGACTTTTTGACTAGTTTCAGAGGCGGATTAGATGTCGAGAACGCCCTAGGCAAGCATCTTATCGACTCCTCTCTAGTAGCTAGATATTAAAAATTGTAACTAGTACTAGTCGTCTTAAATATTGATGCCTGAAGTTGACATTACTACATATGTGGTGAAAATTACTCCAAGTTAGAGTTAGCAATTATTTACTTCAACTTCTAGTAATCTCAACTACAGCTGATACTTATTTAACATTAGATAAAGAGATAAAGTATTTTTAAGCGCTCGCATCACACTCCTTAATCTCTGACTAGTTCAGAACTGGGATCAGAGATCCTAAGCTCTTTTAGTCGCCATACTGAAAGAGTGTTGCATTCCGACAGAATGTGAAAATAGTTTTATTCCCTGTCTAACAGAACCTGCATATTGGAGGGTCTAACAGTACCCTAATAGTATGAAGATGTTTTCTTAGGCCACCATGACCGGTTATGAAGCCTGCCACCAATCTAGCTTATTATTGACTAAAATTTAGTATTTAAGGTTGTTGCCGGACAATAGTGTGTCCTCAAATTAGCGCGATTCACATATTCACCGTTAGCTAGGCCCTTTTGAAAGCACTAGCAAAACCGCAGATCAGCTCTAAACTAATCTGGGAGTGTAAGGAACACCTTATAAGTAACTCTTATAAGCCTGGGAACCAAAACCAAGGTAAGCTTGGAATGGCTACCAGGCCATAAGGGTATCAAAGGTAGACAAAAATTATTCTTAGGCTGACAACCTGTACTTGGCGATACAAGATCGGTAGTGAAAAACACCATCAAGGAGTGGGTTTATAAAAATCACTGCATAACAGGGAAGAATACAACCGGACAAAAGCACAGTAAAAGGATGATGGGAAAATCATCACAGAAACTAACTACTGAAATATGCACTTGGTCTTATAAGAAAGCAGGTCAGAGTGGTAATGAGTCTAATAACCGGCTACTGTGGAATGAGGAAGTACCTGCATACAATGGTATTACATGTGGATGACCCAAAATGCAGGTTCTGTTAGGCGGAGGATAAAACCGCTTCTATGGAAATGCGGCGCTCTGAATGAATGGATACATGTGAAATTGGGGATAATAAGCCCTGGAACTAAAAATTTTGAAAAGCATCTAGTGTTGCGAGTGCTGAGATTTGCCCAGCTACTTGGTCTTAACTAGATAAAGTAGGAACCCAGGAAGCACAATTATTTCACAGGTTAACCAGGGACGTTGAATATTAAATTTTCTTCGACGTTGGTGTTTTCTTAAGCGTTTTATTATTTTACCGTTTCTTTATTAGTATAAAAGACCCTTAAACCCTGATTTTCCTAACAATGAGCATAAATTAATCCTCTTCCAAAAGCTCAGTGTTTCAATTCATTTGAAACAAGTGAGCTTTTATCTGTGTTTTTTTCTACTGGTCAAGCTTTCAATAGCTTCATGCCTCTTCCATATTCACACGGTATAAAAATATTTTTTTTACGTTCATCGTATAGTATTTTTGGCGCAATTTTCGAACAATTCACATCTATGTTCCATATCTTAACTAAAAGCCATTTAAAGTTGGAATTTTAATTAGTTTAATATTGCACAAACCGGCCAACTCTAACGCTCCGTTATTTACAATAATAATAATAATAATAATAATAAATAGATATTAGTCATAAAATAAAAAAAGTCTATTATATAAATACGTAAATCAAAGTCTTTGCTCTTTTACATTTAACTAAGACATCATTTTTAGTATTTTGCAGCATTTAAGATTGTTAAATTAATTTCTAGTTTAAGATTGGACTGTTAATAAGGATTGTATATATTTTTTTTAAAATAAAAGTTTGACTAAGTGCTTAAAGCCTAATTTAACTAGTTTAATCGCTTTTAGCGTTTAATAATCGATACTTTCTTTAGTTTACGCGTAGAGAAATTAATAAAGTTACATGTGCAGCCTTTATAGAAGAAAATTACGTATATTTGGAAAAATATTGTTTCGCGTTTTTTTTTTTTTCAGAAAGGCTGTTTAAGAAGCATTTTTAAAATCTCTTGCTTGTCGTTTTGTTTTAAATTTTCCTCAATTTTATTTCTACGTAATTAATAAAAGATTTATAAATATTTTCGGTTGAGAGTTAAATGTATTTCCTATGAATTAAGAAGTTTTAAGGTAGTGGAAATTTAATTTAGAGCAGTTCGCGTTTTTTTTTTATAATTGAACACACTAGTATTGCACGTTTGAACGGATGTCACCAGTGTTTTTTTCTTTTTGAAGAGAAATATATAAAATTTTCATGTTTTTTTTTGGAGGTGTATTAAACGTGATTGGTTGGTTCGGTGAGGGTGAGTTTGACCAGAGACACTTCCGTGATGGTGGTGGTGGTGGTGCCGTTACCCACGGTGACGCTGGTGGCGCCGCGTCAAGCGGCATTCGTTGCCGTTTGACATTGCACTACCGGAACCAGTGATTGTTGTTGACACGTGGTCATTGTTGTATTGTTCATATTGTTGACGATAGTCGTGCCCAAGCCGCAGCCTTTCAATTCGGTGAAGATTTCGGTGAAAAAGCCTGGTTCGGCGTTGATGCGCAGCATGCTCGAAGACAAGCGGTTCACAATGTTTAAACACCGGTCCCAGAACTTTTCTTTTGAGTTTTCCACGAGGAATGGCTTCAGGGGGTAGGAGATTTCGTTGCCCATGTATGAGTAAGATAAATATAGACAGGTGAGAACCACGGCCTGGAGTTCTTGTTCAGAGTCTACGTCGTCTTCGACGAGCTCTCGCACCAACATATATACGAAAACAACGTTCGCTGGATTTATGAAAGCCACATCCTGAAAAATAAAAAAAAACATTTTAAATCTCAAAAAAAAAAACAGTTTGTGTACTTATGTACACTACCGTAGCCTTTTTCGGTAGTGCCTGAACTCACACCAGTTATAAGATTTGTGATTACTACAATATGATACAATTTTAAACAAAAATTACTTTTAGTATCAAAATACATAATAAGAAAACGTATGTGTTGCGGCAAAGACAAGGACAAAGAATATAAAGTTTTAAATACATCCATGTTAGTGGAATACAAATATAATAATTACTGGCTCAAATTTGAACTACAATGTCATTAGTTTCAACTGTCATTTCGATTTCATTCAATTGCCAATTTTTACCATTCGTCAGTTGTGTCAGTATTGGGCGGTGAATATTTTACGGGAAATTACTAGATATGTATTAATATGGATATTGTTTAGACTGTAAAATTCGAAAATATTTAGTTCAACGAGTTTCTCCATGTTCTATAGGTTCTAACCGTTCTAAAGAAGAAATACATTCACTGTCAAGTGTATATAACAGTATATGTATTTCTTGACTGTCGCTAGCTATAACTTCGTACTAAATTTTTTTTCAATATTTTTCAATTTACGATTTTTATTAACCCTAGAGTCGCGTTAGAAACAAATTAGAAAAACAGTTAGAAACGATATCATTCAATATACAATATTTTTGATACCTTTATGATCAATTTCACTCTATTCTTCATCTCAATGGTCGTGAATTACTACTTAAAAACCCTGATCTAGATCTCAGTAGATTCTCGCTTCAAATTCCATGATTATCACTCTTTGACTTTAGATACTTTTAGAAACGCATATGTTGTGCAATTCTAACAATTATTTGTACATTTTACATTGATTTATTTTCATCTTAAGTAATGCTAGAAAAAATCAAGATAAATCTCAGTAAGTGGGAGAAGTCAATTAAAAAGTGTAGTAATAAAAAAAAGAAGTTAGAATTCAATAAAAATTTTTTATAACTACGCAGTAAAAACTCATATGACGAATGGAAAATGTATGTCTCGGTTTACTCGAATATTAATTTAAGGTCTCTAAAGTGGGAAAATATCATACATGGAGCAAACCCTACGATAAATTAATTAAAAAGTAAATCTTATAATTTATACTTGTACTTTAATGTGACAAAAATTAGTATTTCCAACGCCGAAGGGCTTTTAATTATGTTCCCACGAATTCGAAATAAAATCACGTTTTCATAACATTAATATTCCATATTTAATGATGAAATTTTCCACCGCAATATTATTTTATTTCATTTTTAATATTTGATTGGAAAAACATGATCGTAATTTTTTCCGCAGTCCTCTTCAGGCTATTAGTTTCCCGAAATGCCAATGGTTTGCCGAGGTGGAAATAAATTGAATACATTTCCCCCAATATATCGAAAGCTTAATGTGACCTTTGATATAAATCACATTTTTTTTTGTAATTTTTGTATTGCGTCATTGGAAAATCTTTTTAGTATTTTTTTTTTGAATAAAATGAATAAAGATTTAATAAAAATCCTTTATCGATTAGCCAAGAAAAATTTAAAATTTGAATTTTTCAAAATTTTTTTTTATCACTCAATGGAAAATAGTTTTTAAAGGTTTGTGAAAGAGTTTCTTTCGTTAGTGATAAAAAAATTAAGTAGTTATTAATTAATTAGGAAAAGTTAAATATTTAGTCATTGATATAGAAAGATGCTAAGAAAATAGGGTTTTTAGTCATATATAATAATACAAGCTCAGGAAAGTTTAAAAAAATATATTTCTGTAATAAAACAATAGGAAAAATAAAGAAGACAATTCAGGTTATTTAAGGTCGGATTTTTTAAATGTTTTTTATTATAATATTCAAATTAGCTACGTTTCGTTACGTATCGTAACTTCATCAGGCTTTTTGAATCACAAAAACAGTTTAGTTTCAGTTTTAAACTCAATAAAATAAACAACAATTCAAAATACAAAAAAAAAAAAAGATTCCAGAAGCCTGATGAAGTTACGATACGTAACGAAACGTAGCTAATTTGAATATTAAAAAACATTAAATAAAAAATCCGACCTTAAATAATCAAAATTGTCTTCTTTATTTTTCTTATTGTTTTATTACAGAAATATATTTTTCTAAACTTTCCTGCGCTTGTGTTAATATATATGACTAAAAACCCTATTTTCTTAGCATCTTTCAATATCATATATATGTCTTCTTTATTTAATAAAGGCTGAGATCTGAATTTTATCATCTAATAAGAAAAATGAACAGGACTTCCCCCCCCTAACCAAAAAATTGGAAAATACAGAGCCATTTGTGAATTTATTTGTTTTCCTAAATGGGTATTTTCACATTTTTTTCTAATATTACAAAAATCGAGACAACATTGAATACCTTTTTCAGCCAAATATTTTCATCGTTTGTGAAAATCAAATTTTCTTCCAGTTAGAGCTTGAATTCTTGAAAACTTTATGTGAAACTCGTGCTTAATGTTGTTTCGGTTTTTAATTATTTAAAAATATTTTCCGAATATTCAAAAACACGAAATGTGTTATTTCTCACATTTAATTTAAACATTTATTGTGGAAAAAGTTGATTTTCACAAACGATGAAAATATTTGGGTGACAGACGTATTTAATGTTATCTCGAATTTTGTTATTTTGGAAAATTTGTGAAAATAAATTAGGAAAAAAACTTATTTCATAAATGCCTTTTTTTCCCCAATTTTTTGGTTGGGGAGATGTTCTGTTGATTCTTTTGAATTGTTTTATTATTGAACATTAACACCTTGCATTAATGCTTTTGTACATTGCTATAAACTATTTTCTTAACATTTTTAAATCAATAACTAAATAATAAATTTTTTGTCAATAATTAATTACTACAAAACTATTTTGCCACAAACGAAATGGAACGATTTCCCATTGATTGGCAAAAGAAAATTTCGGAAAAAATCAAACCTCAAAATTTTATGGCTAATTGGTAAAAGATTAAAAAATTAACATTAATTAATTACGATTGATTAGTGATGGTTTTGTTTAATCTTTTCATTTGAAAGTCAACAAGAATATGTTAAAATAACAAAGCTTCACCTTGATGTGGCAAAGAAAACAGGTTTTCAGTCAAAATAACAACTTTATTATCCTGTCAGCTTACGAAAATCCCTTATAATAATAACATTATCGCCTCCAATTCCTCATTTCTTACACAAACACGAGGGGACATTTTTGCATAAGCATTTCCCTTAAATATTTTCCCTTTTCTCACTGTAAATAAAAGCCAAGCTTTGCTTTCCAATAAGCGAACGTCTTATTTCAAATATATATTCATCGAGTTTGGGAGATTTTTATCAACTTTTTATCAGATGAAAATTTTAATATTTTATCTAAACCCAAAAACATCACAATCGTGCAAACAATTCTTGTCCATTTACAGAGGAAAAACAGTGGAAATATTTCTTTGGTTGCTTACGTTTACTATCCTATCATATTAGAGTAGACACAGCGAAAGCTGGGGTGAGCAAGGAGCGAAAGCTCCGATATTTCCTCTCTCGTACGAATGTATTAGTTTTGAGCTTTCTATCTTTGTTCTTCTTTCGCTTGAAGTAATCGATAAAACGAAAGCTTCGTTTTGTAAACGTTACACAACGAGTCCTCTCTAGTTGAACGAGCTTTTTGCGATCTAGAATATATCTCCGTATATACATATATATTCTAATATCACACTGTTATGAATTCTTTAAGCGAGATTACACACGAACCTCGACAATGTATAAAATATCACAGTAAAAAAAAATCAACAATGTGTTAATGAGAAACACGAAAAGTATTTTTTTTTTCAAGTTCAAATTAAAAACGAATAGCAATTATTTCTATTCTCATTAGAGTAGGTGTTGGAAATGTGAGCTTATTTGTCAAAGTTCAACTGTAACTCGATCGTAGAGTAAATATTGTTGCTCGTCGCTAGAAAACAGCGAGCTTTTTGTAAGGTGAAAGCTCGAAAAAAATATCGAATTGTACAAAGAGACAAAGCCGGGAACTATATTTGTGGGAGAGTTTGAAAGTCAAATAGCAGACAATAGCTGAATAATGTAGAATGCTGGTAAATATATACCATATGCCCATACTTAAGAGGGTTTATTTTTAGTACGACAAATTGGGGATTGGCATGAGCAAATTGGCACTTATTGTTGAAGAAAATATGAAAGCTGCGAATGGAGGACAATGGAGTACACAGAAGTTCAGTATTTTTCGTCTAAAATAGGTAGTTAAGAGGTAAAGTTTGGGAAGTTATATGACAGACAAAAGTCGTTGCTAACCAAAAGAAAAAAAAATCATTATTTTAAAGCTTAAAAGATAATTTTAGAAAGTTTAAAAAGTTACGTTTGACATTTTATTACTTTAACAATGTGAAAACTTTTAAGTTAAGTATCACGATAAAGTGGTCGATTTAAAAAGAAATATTGTCAAATTGGTATTAAATTATTAAACACCAATAATACCTACACCTATTTATAAAAGTAAAACAAAGTTTTTCTTTTGTTTTAATTTTATATATAAAACGTGTACCTATACTCCCGCCTCAAAACTTTTAATGTCTTAAATGTTCTTCCGTTTTTTGTTATTAAAAGTATTTTTTTTTAACAAAATATATTAAGATCAAAATATATTAAATTTACATAAAATTAACAATCTTATTTAAAGTGAACTTGGCTAATTATAACTTAAGTATAAATTATGATTAATCAGATTTTTATTTTTACTGTCTTGAAACAGAACTCTAAGAAAATTTACATATTTCGATTAACTTTGTATGTAATACTGTCTTACAACATTATACAAAGCAATGTCGTTTAAACATACTGTAGTTTCATTTATAATAATTGAATCTAACTTTTTCATTTTTATCATTGAGTATAGCTTTTTTGTGTAGTTAAAAGCTAATTTTAATTATAATTTTTGAAGGCTTATCCTTTGGGTTTCTCTGCATTACGTCTTAATAATAATAATAATAAAATAATAATAATAAAAACTATTGCACCCTAGCGCTATCTCTAGTTCCAATAAGTTAATCTTGTTTTGAGATGAATTTCAATAAGCCAGTGATTGGATCTCCATGGATATATTTTAGCTTATTTTTTGGTAATCTTTCAAAATTGAGGCTCTTGTGAGTTAGCAAATATGATTTCAGAAGCAGTTGGCTCTTTTTTAACACCTTTAACACCTGGAGTCATTTGACACCAGGAGGCATTTATCTCATTAGTTTGAAATTTTTTCCTTAGATGATAGTGTCCTATCAGTAGGTTTCATTTCTTTCAAGTTTAAGAGAATTTTTTGTGCATCTTCAAAGTTTCCTTTATCATAGTTTTTGAAACATTTCTGCTGAGTTTTTCGTGACCTACAAACTAGCGGATATGGCCAATATGGCCTTCACTGTAGGCGCCATTAAACCCTAAGTTTATGGAAACCAATTTCCATAAATGATTTTATATATCTTCTCTTCAAATGTACAAGTCGTTGCATAAAGAAACCACAAAATAATAAAAAAAAAGCATAATAGTTTTTCTCCATAAGCTTCAAAGCGTTTTAAAGTAATAAACGCAATCCCGATATATATTGCACTTACGCCAGTTTTAGTGTTAAGTCCTTAAAGTTCGTTATTTTTATTCTTAGCTTTAAGTACCCCGAATCCTAGTTACGTTGTCAGGGGTGCCGTGGGTACCAGGTTAAAAAGGCATTAAGGGTAATGATAGAGCTGATGTCCTCATCCATCAAAAATCCGGGACACTATTCAAAGACCCTGCCTGTACTAGCTGTCATAAAATCGGCAGTGAAAAATCACTGCAAAATATGGAAGAACATCACTGGAGAAAAATACAGTAAAAGCATGATGGGAAAATCCCTGAACCTGACTACTGAAATACTACATCTAGCAATAAAACAAGTTAGAGTGGTAATAGATAACCGGCTACTGCGAACTGAGAAAAACATATGCGTACAATTGGAATACAATTAAGTGATCCAACATGCAGATTCTGTCATATAAATAGAGATATAGGAAACTAGGGATAACAAAACTGGGAACCGAAATACTGAAATAGTCGAAAAACATCTAGTACACCGGTTGCCGAAGTTCCCCAACTATTCGATCTTAATTGGGGAAAGTAGGAATCCAGGAAACATAAGAAGCTTTGGGGTTGCAGCGTTGAGGCTCAAATAACCTCAACATAATGGATTGTGGTAAAATAAAATTGTGGTAAATACATGTTTTTATTGATTTTTAAGTTACAGCCAAATACAATTTTAATTAATTATATCTTTTAAAAGCACAAGGTCGACAGTCGACGAACCACGAATCAACAGTTTCTATGGTAATTGAACTTCCAATAAACATATCAAATCTAAAATTAATGTAAAATTCGATTTGATAGTTGTTTATTCAAATGGAATAAAAAAAACAAAAACCCACACTACTTTTAAGTTCATTTTTTTTAAAGTTTTTATTGTCTACCAAGTGTTCAAGGTGACCGTTCAAAAACTGGTACGTGTCGAGTTCGAATCTCGAATCGAGCAAATTTTCGATATTTCTCAATTTTCTCGATTTACAAATCTGTATTAACCCTAGAGTCGCTTAAAATCTTGGTAGTTATATATCGGTAGGTAAATTTAGATAAATATTTGGTAAAATCGATGAATCACAATATGAATTTTTGTAGAAAAAATTTTCTTTTTGAATAATAATTCAAATATATTCATTTTTATATGAGTACCGATTTTTGTATAAAAAATGCCTGTGGTATCCACATCACATTTTTTTGGCTTTACGTTTGATATGAAAAGGGTTTCTCTTCAAAATAGTTGCTTTACTCAATCTAAATTTAATATACCTATATATCATATATTCGTTTTATGTTTGACTACTATTTTGATAGTCTATAGATTCACTAAAATTCACAGTCTGACTTTGGTCAGTTGTGGTTTTAAAAAGCCACAAATGCATATATCTCTTTGAAATTTTCATCCGAAGCTTTGAAAGTTGTATTCAAAGCTTTTCAATTAACAAAAGTCTTCCCCAAACTTCATATTGACCTAAAAAATGTAATTCCCTGCTAACGGAAAAAATAAAAAAAAGTTTTATGACTTCCTAAATTTTCGTTTTTTAAAACTTTTCTTCAAAATTAAAGTTAATTTTAATAGTGTTGAGAGTTCACAATTTTGACATTCAAAATTTTCCTCGCCCAAACACTTATCGCTCATATATTAAACCTATTGGGAAAAAATTGCCAACAAAAAATATAAAACCAACGAAAATATAGAACCAACGAAGCACGCACAATTGCGTGTCTTTTATATTTAAATATTCAAATTCGGCGGTAGTAACCCAATTTAACACACAACAAGAAAAAAGCTCTGATAAAAGCTTCGATAAAGCAATCCAGAGTGCATTTTTATTCAACAAAAAAAAAATCAATCTCTTCAAACCTAACAAATGTATATTTAAACTTCCATGACACTCACAACCCTTTGTTCTTTATTAAAAATAAACCAAAAATTGAAATCCATTGAAAATTATTCATTCGAAAAGTTTATCTCTTTGTTATTTTAAAATGTTTTTAAAAAATACATCATTTAAGTAACTTTATCATGTAACACACATATGTGACGTCATCAAGTGATAGCTTTCAAGCTCTAAAAATATATTTAATTGATCAAAATCCACAGCAAACTTGATAAGTTACGTAGGTAGGCTTTTTCTCATGCCAATCGATATCTATGTAATTGATATATTTAAATTGCATGCGATAATGTAACATTTCTCGTTACCAAAAATAGCTCAAATTCGATTAAGTGATGTCACAAAACACATACATATACTTAATTGATTATTGTTATTATTATATAAATAATTAGATAATAAAATACGCCTTATTTGCCTTGAAAATGGATCAAATAATCAATTATAATCCGCCTTAATGATATTAAAAATGTTACAATTGGATGATAGAATTACACAACTGTTTTATTTTCACTTCCATTTAAATGAAAAATAACGAACAAATAAACAAAAGACTGCGTAAACAAGTCAAAAACAAATGAAGTTACAAAAAAAACAGATAAAAATGGAGGCGTTACATAAGAATCATTTGTATTTCATCTTGTAGTTAAAATAAAGTTTCTTTGAAGTTTACAAATAAATTATAACATGTAAAAGGAATTTAATTGTTTCTAATTTTAAGTGGGGAATCAATAGAGGGAAAATGTGAATGATTTATTTTAATTAAGGTTGTGTAGAAAATAGCAGAGCCTTGAAAGCTCTGTGAAGTTCAAATGTAAATAAAAACGAAACATGGAAATAGCTTCGAGAACGATAAAATTAATTTCGAAAATATTATTATAATTGAATTGAAACACCTAAGAAAATATCATTGATAAAATAAACATCAAAATTTACTTACTGTTAGAAAAGTGCTTTTAGTATTTTTTATTGGCTCTCACTAAAATGATGGCTCTTAAAGGGCTTCAGCTCATCATTCAGGGTCGGATTGAAGGAAAAAAGGCTCTGGGAAAAAGGACATCCTGGTTAGCCAACCTTTGTGGATGATTTGGATAAAATTCGCAAGGGCTATTATTATTTGACTTGGTATCAAAAATCAAAATAGCAATGATGATGACCAATCTTCAACGTTTAAAGGGCACCAAAAAAAAAGGACATCGTAGGTCAAGGGAAAGTTTAAAATTTCATAAATGGAAGTTATTTATTGGTCTAGAATCTGCTATAGGCATCTCGATATGATTTAGTGAATCCAGGATAACAAATAGTAACAAACAGTAGGTATATGTACTTATAGATGCCCGTAGGAAATAATATTTTGAAAAGGTCAACTTTTTTTGGCAATAAGTTTCAACCGTTCTTCTTTTATAACTAGAATTAATTTCAGTTCTTTGTAATCGTTATTTACCGTCGGTTTATAACTTCTAAGATCTTTAACTCTAGGGTTAGTAAAAATCCGTAATCTAGAAATTTCGAAAATTTTCTCGATACGAAGATCGAAACCAAAATCTACCAGTTTTGTAGCGGTCATTTAGACCCCTCGGCTACCAGTAGGCTCTTAACAGAATTTACGTAACTACACTTATAATTTTTTTTAATTATTATTTTTATATTATTATAAATTAAATACAAAATGAATAAGATAAAAAATAATAGTTTATTCGTCACTAGACAACGGAAAACTAAAAAGCGTTACCGACTTCCGTAACAAAAATCGTAGCGTAAATTCTTTTTTTCTTCCCATGACGTGCCTAAAGAAGTGCGACTTTAATAACGTTAATAAAATCATGGAACAACTTCTTGGGAAGAATTGGTTCCCAAAAGTTCGGATAAAGAAATTTTTAAAAAACCACAATAAAATCTAGGAAGAAAGGAAATCAAAAGATTGTATACCTACTAACAAGACATTGCCATCTAAAGATATATTTTCGCACCAAAGGAATAAATAAATAATTCAAATGAATACAGTCAATGTAGAGAGATGACGGTAATTATATTTTGTGTAGTATTTGACTGCCCAACTTTAACTTGTAACACTTTTAGATCTGAAGAATCACCTTCTGGACAGGAACAGTGAAATATTTAAAGCGACCTAATCGGCTTTCTGTTGAGATTTATCTCCAAAATAAGTCTGACCCATTGGAATTAGGAAAAGCACAAGGGCACAATTATCTTTCGGGACTTTATAAAAGGGAATTTATAAAATAGACCAATAATCATACCTTTAAAAATGAAATTAATTTTAAGCCAAACGGTTTCGTATTTTATTTTGAACGTAGAATGCTTAATGTTATAGCAATGGTAAAAGCTTCTTTTGGTAACTAAGATGACTAATTAACCACTTGACAATATTGTCCAAACAGCTTTTGTGCATGACATTTTCCCGTATACTGACAATCCCGCGTTTCACTCGGGCAAGTTTTGCTTTGTAAAATAGTTATTTACGCGATTATTTAACGTCGCTAGTTTCTCAAAAATGGGAATAACCTTGAATGATTCATACAGTAACATAAACTAGTTTTGTGCGGGAGATAACTTGTACTAAAACTACTTATAGAGTAAATTTATTGTAATTAAGTAATTCTATTAATAAATTAAGTCAAATGAAAATTAAAAAAGGTGATAATTTTATATAATAATCTGATAAACATCCGACTGTTAAGTGGTTAAAGTTAAAGTTCCATAATAGTGTCTAAAAATACTAACAAAAAAGCTGAAGTAATCAAAAACTATTTGCGCCAAAAAATTGGAGAATTTTTTTTTTATATTTATTTATTTTTATGTGACACATTTATTCCTACAAATTGGTAACAAAAAAATAGAAGATGTTATTGAAGTAACATTAAAAAAAATACTGTTATTGAAAGATTTTCTAGGTATCCTATTTTTAGTTATAATTTGAATGAGATTTGTTTTACGAAAATAACGGGACGGTTTTTTTTATTGAATGTTAATATACATTCTTCGAAAAGAATACTGAAATAGAAAAAAACAATTTTTAATGTTTAAAGGAAAATTTTCAAAAAGAAATAAATTTTATTGGAAAATCGGAAATCTAGAAAACATTCTTTTCTTATTTAATAGTTTAAAAATACAATTAGCTTACTAAGGTCAAAGTGGTCATTCGAAAACTGGTAGGGTTCGAATCGAGCGAATGTTCAATATTTCTCGATTTCTGGATTTTATTAACCCTAGAGTCACTAATGACTTTAGTAGTTATAAAGCAACGGTATATAACGATTTTTTTTTGGCTAAGTATTGATGGGTTTTAAAGCAATATTAGTAACTTTGACATTTTGTAAGGCCTTAAAATTGTGAATTTTGTTTAACTTCTCGAAAAATTCTTGTATAAACTTTTTCATGATGTACAATAAATAGAATTATATTTATTAATATCAAAGTTATAGCAAAATAAAATTTTGATACATTGGCCTTTGGTGACCAAATGGTCAAAGGAAGGTAGAAGGTACGAATCTTGTATCGAGCAAATTTTCGATTTTAGAACGGCACAATTTGGCAACGTTTCATTCTCTATTTTGTTTTTAATTTAATTGGGGAATACATAGATAACATATATAATACAGATACATATATAATGAATTTAGCAGCGATGAATTAATCGATAACCAATTGATCGTCATGAATTAATCGATTTATTTGTGAACTAAATTAAAAAAAATAGAGAATGAGACGTTGCTAAATTGCACTGCTCTTGATTGAGTATATCTGTGCCAAAATTTTAATTAAATATTTAAGTACGTCAATATATGTCAACGAAATTTCATGACATAAAAGTATAATAAATGCATAAAGTCAAATTGTGACTATAGTAATTGAAGAATTTCTTACTTCTTACTTTTCTTTGGAAGATTTCCTTTTAACATTGGAAGATTTGCAAGGTACAGAATAACAAAAATGAAAAGAGGACAATTTTTTAAGGTCAAAAAGACCAAAATAAGCCTCATGCCCCTTTTAGAACCGTCAAATCTGGCAACATAGCATTTTCGACTTTGTTTTTATTTTAATTCGCGAATAAATTAGTCCATAATGAAAATTTCGCCCCTAAAGTAAAAAAATACCATATTCCAATTGAATTAACAAAAATTGTGAAATAAATTAAAAACAGTCAAAAATGTTGCGTTGCCAGATTTGATGGTTCTAAATGGGACATGAGCCCAAAGTAGAATAAATAAAAATAATAAAGGTTTTGTTTGTAAACTTTATTGCTTTGCATAGATAGAAGAAATGGAAAAATTATGTTTGGTAATGCGACTTATTGCCTGCTAAAGAAAAAATATCCTCCAATGTATCCATACAGCTCTATTCTTGTAAAATTTTATAAAAATAAAATATGGGATTTGTACATGAGGGAACCATTTAATTTTGTTTTTTTTCATAATTGAGTGAAAATGAGGGTTTATTTTACCAAAGAAAAATCAATAAAGTTAAGGTGTGATTTTAATTAATAATACAAAAAATTGAAGTACATAATTTTCTATTCCTACCATTAGTGTTCCACTAATTAAATTTTAATAAACGTACCAATTAATTATTATTTTGAAATATATTAATTTATATTTTTAAATTATATTGAGCCATACAATGAAAGAAAAACGAAACAATACAATACAACATAATTTCAAGGCTCATTTTCCTATTATAATCTTTTTACAAGTATCCTCAAGAATATTTACCACAAGGATAAGTGCTGTGAACTTAATGCGAAACCCTGATATAATTTTCCATTTGAAATTGAAAAAACTCCATTTGGCCGCAAATTTTCATTCCTTGATTCTTTCTAG
The DNA here is from genome assembly GCA_958496175.1 of Sisyra terminalis. Lineage (NCBI taxonomy): Eukaryota > Metazoa > Arthropoda > Insecta > Neuroptera > Sisyridae > Sisyra > Sisyra terminalis. The sequence continues at coordinate 32,623,449 of OY292277.1, read as the reverse complement.
AAAAACCATTCAACTTTGAAATCGGTTTCATGAAAAATGATTCACAGCCACCGAAAAATCAATTTGAAAATGAGAATAAAATAATTTATCAACGAGGAAAATGGACGAATTGCTCTTTGGTAAAAAGCCCTTAATGATACGGAAGCCTAACCTTGTTGCTCGGGACAATTATTTATCATTGCAATGACGTTGAAGAAAGTGACAATAAATTAAATTGCGATAGTCAACATAAAGGATGACAACCCCCAAGAGTGAACCGAGGGTTAGGGGGTTTTCTTCTAGCTTTTGATTGATGGTAGATAAGTGTAAAGAGACGGAGAACGTGACATTTGCTACCATTTACGTTGACGTGTTTCGTCTGAAACGTTTAAAGAAATAAATAATATGAAAAGTGAACTGAGTTCGGTTTTCAATTTCCTTTTGACTTCAATTTTGAAAAAGAATTATGATTGAACTTTTGATATTTGCATATTTCAAAACGTTTTCACGGCATTGAAAGTTAAGAATGATTGAATTTTTCAATTTAAATAAACATGGAAAAGTATAGTTAAGGTAGTGTAAGGAAGGTTGAGCTAGATAAGCTTTGATATATTCTAGGAACTAAGCATAGTAAAGTGATAAAGCTTAGTAATGGAGTTTATGGTTTTCTTAGACCATGCAGTACATGAACTACTCATATATATATATAGGGAATCATTGAAGTTTTGGTGAACACAAATGTTGATCGAGAAATATCTACTATTACGATATTCATCGATGCTTCCTGATTGCACTTCATTACATCGATTTTTTTAAGAAAACGTTTCTCTATATGTGTGGTATACTTTCTATGCTTATATGTATGCATGTTATATTTTTCTTTTCGACCTATTTTCCTCGGAAAAACAAATATTTATTTAATCTATTGGTGGCGGAGTGGTCAAGGTAATCGCTCCAAAACTGGTAGGTTTTGGCTTCGATTCTCGTATCGAGCAAATTTTCGATATTTCTCTATTACGAATTTTTATTAACACTAGAGTCGCTAAAGACCTTGGTAATTAAGAGAGTTGAGACGTTGCCAAATTGCACCGATCTTGATTTAGTATACCTGTGCCAAAATTTTAAGCGACGGTAAGTAACAATTTAAAAAAAAAAAAAATTCACTTGACATACCTTATGCTAGGCCAAAAAAACGACTTTTTTTCAGGAGAAATATATCATAAATATTATTCAGGATGATAAAAAAATTCCATAATTTTGAACTCTTAATATGAACTCTGATATTAAGAGATCCATTATAACTATTTTTGATTATTCACTCCGAAATACATTTTTTTCTCAAAAATTTTGAACTGTCAAACTGAAAGAATTAAATAATATATATTTATATATATATTTTTGAATAAATTTGAATGTTCGGCAAAAAATGTTCTGTTCTAAATTTTTGTCAGACCAACCGTTTCCTTATAATCGAGTCTTAAACATTGATCTGATTTTACGATTTGATCTTTTAACTTTGAAATTTTGTAACTTATGAACTAATTAATATTCAGAGCAAATTTTTTATATATTTTTGTAGAATATTAAATCTCTACAAAAAAAATCTCTTAGAATTTTTCGATAAATTTTTTTTTCTCAAAGTTATTGAACTCAAAGGTTAAAGTTGAAGTTAAAATAGCTAAATTTAAAATAAAATGTAATTGAATGACAATTTTATATTTACAAATGTATATGATATAATTAATAATTTTTTTTTTAAAAAAATAGAAGGTATTTATTGATTTAACATTAGCTAATGGTGTAAAAATCATTTGTTGAAAGATAACTATTAAGGGAGATTGAATTTAAATATATCATGAGTTTTAAATATTTTTTGTTATTTTAACCATAAAATGTAAAATAAATTTGATAAAAAAATTAAATTTTCTAATAGAATGTAAAACAGCTTAAAACAAAAAAAAAATGTAATTTTATTTTAAATTCAACTTTATCCTTATATAATTTTCGGAAAAGTAAACAAATCAAAAAATGCTAAGAGACCTCTTTTATAGAGCATTTAATATTCCTTAAGAATTTATAAAAATTTTGCTTTGAATATTAATTAATTTATTATTTACAAAATTTCAAAGTTAAAAAATCAAATCGCAAAAAGAGATCAATGTTTAAAGCTCGATTATAAGGAAACGGTTGGTGGGACAAAAATTTACAAAAAGACTTTTTTTGTAGAACACTTAATTTACTTCAAGTATATATGCAGTTTATTTTTTTCAGTGTGATGGCTTAAAAGTCTTAAGAAAAATACCTCTTAATATTTAAGGGTTAATATTAAGGTCTTAATATTAAGGGTTCAAAATTTCACAATGTTTTTTTGGACTTAGCCTAATATACCTATATGTTTGGTTCATAGTAAATAAAAATAATAATAAAACCAGAACCCTGCTATTTCTCAAAAACGACTAGAAATTCATTTCTAGTTAGAAGATTTTGGCGGTTTTTTTAAATTTTTAAAAATTACTAGCTTGAAAATTTCAATAAAAACACATTAATTGTCATTACAGCTTCCAAATTCAAATTAATTATCAAAATTTGCAATTGTGTGCTACAATCAAAACCAAAATAGCTCCAAAAGTTCTACTAGAGTATTTTATTTAGTCACAAAGTATAAAAAAGATAAAATTGAAAACCAACTTCACTTTGCATGGTGATGTTTACATTTTTTTGAAAGCAAAATGGCTATTTGTTAATTTGCTTAGGTACTTTGTTAGATACGCAAAGTGTACAGACACTGTTATGCTATTAGTGTTAACGTTTATTAAGGTAGCAAAACATGAGAACCAAGAGCTAAATAAAACTATCATGATATGAGTACCCCTCACAAAGGAGTACCAAATAATTCTTAAGACAAAGTTTGTACGTCTATTTTTGAGAAAAATCATTATTTTTTTGTTTTTGTTTATCCGGAGTTTTGAACCACATTTGTACTGAAAATATCATACCGACAGAAAAGGGAGCATTTTTAAACTTTATCTAACGAAAAATAGTGAAGAAAAAAATAAAAATATAATCAAAGTAAAAAAAATGTGCTTCCAGTAGTGTTTTAGAAGAAAAAAAAGTTACACATGCAAATTTTCCATTTGTTGAATATCAGAAGGTAACCATTATTTTCACCTCCCTTAACACAGCTGCCATTATAATAAACTTCGAACCCCATAATTTTGTTAAGAAGGCTTCTTTGCATAAATCAATTATTAATTCAACAACGTGTTAAACAAAGAAATATATTCAAACCGATATTTTGTTTGTTCTTCACCAATGTATTCATTGAATAGCCAAATGATATAAATATTTGATTAGCTTAAATAGTAGTTTATTTCATTTTTTCCCAGTAATAATTTAGCATTTTGGCCCCTGAGACTAAAATATATGGTAATGAGTCTTGACCGAAACCTACGAAAAGCACTTAAGAACGATAGATGAACTTAAATAGCCTCATAAATCGTCGTTTGTTGGACATTAAAAATGTAACAGTAACTCTATAAGTTTAATGGTAAAACTTCAATTCGAGAAGGGAAGAGAAATCTAATACGATAAAGTTAGGGTTAAATTTATTTCCTAATTACACTCACCCTTAAAAGCCGTTTTTTCATTAGTCCATAATTCAAGGTGTAGTTTTTTCTCTCATACACTTAAAGTTAGTAATACAATTAAACTAATGCAATTAAAAGAATAACAAATGAAGACTTATTTATTTTTAATTAAAAATAATGAAGTTTTTTTGTTGTTGTTCGTGTATTGATTTTTTGTATGAAGCATGACATAATTATTTTATGTGACCCATAAACCATATATTAGTTTTGAAATGATTTTAATCAAATGGCAACTGTTTGAAAATTTAATGAATATTTTGAATAACACACATATGGGAAATTTTAGAGGGAAAATTTATTTATTTTAATTAAAAACCAGGAAATGTTGCTTTACTTTTGGATATATGTGCCTCTATGGGGTTTGAACTACAATAGTCCATTGTTTATTCTTATTACATCCAAAAATGAATTTTTGCGTTTATCAATGAAGTATGTTAACTAAGTATATCATTTGTATTTAGATTTTAGACTTTAAATTGATAGGTTAACTTTCTCGTTAGAAAATTTTATATTAAAATAGTGTCGGTAAAATGAACTAACTTTTATAAAAATTTAGAAAAACTTTTTTCAATATTATTTTATTTGTCTATATACTTATGCATCAAGACTTATTTTTGCAGATTCTTTTCTTTAAATAAATATAATAATTATGTGTTTACGATTTGAATAGTTATAATACATTTAATAACCAATACATCAAGATGTTTTCAACTACTAAATTTTCAGGGATGCTTATTGAATAGGAATTTAACTGAATCAGAATGAGCAATTAATTTCTGGAACAAATACTCAGGAAGAAAATTTCCAATAGCTATGATAAAGGAGCCTTTGAGAAAGCTCAACATAAGACTTGTAAACTTAGTAAGGAAAGAAGTCAGAATATTAGCAGACCTCTTAATAGGACCTCTATCCTGAGGAAACTTTCCCAACCCTAGGGATTGATATTGAATCACATGCCTACAGAAAATTTGGATCGAGAGAGGAAACTCCCTCTCATGTCCTACTTTGTTACCCGATTTTGGTTCGCAGTCGGCTTAGGCCTTAGGATCCCCAGAGTATGAGCTGGGGAACATCCATAAAGAACCAGGTGGTTGCTTGCTTCGTTTTACCTCAGAAATAAGTTTGATCAACAGAAATTAAGATTAATGTAGAGGTGTAACAGTCTTTGTAGAATGCAGCACAAAGGGGCTCATAAGGGAGGTCCCCAGAAATTAGAAGAAGACGAAAAGGACTTTTAATTATTTTATTTAATTTAATTAAGTCTGTTTAGAAAGGACACTGCAAAATCATGTGCGTTATTTTAAAACACAAATGCATTATTTTACTTTTGAATTTTACTTTCCCATAATTTTGTAATCATTGAAACTATTAATTATTTAGAAGTCATGTATTAAATTTAATTGTAATATCTACAGGTTTGGCTGTGTTATGGGGTTTCAAGCAGGGAAGCTTTCATGGGGGCTCGCAGGGGTTCGTGCGAACCCTTTGATGTGAATGCTATGGTTCGTGCGAATCCTCTGGTAATTGGAAAAAATACTTTTGTTTTTATGATTATTACCGATAATATATGCATTATTCAAAAAAAAAATGTTAGAAAATATTCACTGCGAATGTGAACCTTCTGGTAAAATTTTGGAAAAGCATCATTGGTTTTAGGTGATTTTGGCAGTTTTTATTTAAAAGAAGGACAATAATTTTTACTATTTCAAAGCTTTAAGTTAGGTACCTACTACGTTTTAACGGTAAATGTAAACATGAATAAAAATTATAGAATGGGTTATTGTTTATAAAAAATAATAGCTAGTTTATGAAAAAATTATTCGTTTTTTCTATATCGTTCAAAGTCTGATTGTCTTTTACTACACAAAAAATTGGTTTGAAAAGTGCTTATTGCCTTACAATTTTTATATTTAAGAATTAAAACAAAAGCGTTTCTCTGTTTCGATTAAATGTTATTAGTCCGTCCAAAATGTAATTCCCCTGTCTCTCCATACTAACTTTATGTTTATGAAACTTGGAAAAATTATAATATTTTTTGATTTTTATATATTTTTGAATATTGCTAATTTGTAAAATAAGTTACATCATCTATCTCAAGTCTAGTCGACAAACAATTTGGCAAACTGGAGTTGGGTATTAATTGAGTAGTGGGATGGTATAGTTTTGAGTTGAATGTTCAGAAGAATAGATGTGGAAAGATATCTGAGTTGTAATGTTAAATACGAAGCGTGGAATTAGGATAGGGAAATAAAAGGAAATGGGGTGCGGAGAATTAACAACAATGATGTCCACTTGTCACCTTTACTGATAGGATCAGATTATTATCATTTTATACAACTTTCAGGAGTCTTAAATTAAATTTGTTTTCCATTAATTTTGGGTTGATCGCCTCCGGTTTTACGTTGCAGTACAAACCGTACGCATGATGGCAAATGTAGCAAATATGAATTAAGATCGCTAAGTTATTACAAATCTATTTTTATAATAATAATAACCTCCATTTGCGATCTTAGAACTATTTAGTAGATTGGAATGAATTGATTATTTTTTTGTGTGAAGATTAAAAATTTATTTACCGCGTTAAATAGTCCCGATTTACTTACGCTTGTATTTTTGCTATTTAGAATATATGCTTAGTTAGTTAAAAATAGTAAAGTGACTCATGTCCCTTTTAGAACCATCCAATCTGGCAACGTTGCATTTTTTTACTTTGCGTTTTTTTTTTTGTTTATTCGATTCTAATAAGGTATTATTTTCTCTTTTGTGGCTAAATTTTTATTCTGAGCCGATTTTGCGAATTAAATTAAAAAAAGAGCAGAAAATGCTACTTTGCCAGATTTAACGGTTCTAAAACGGACATGAGCCGATTATTTTTAAGAACAGAGTTTAATTTGTACCTCTAAAACTTTCAAAAGCATAAAATTATTATGAAGAAATTTGAAACTTAAATGAGTATAGTTAAAGAAAATGAATGAACAAGTTTTTCATTTTCAAGCAAATTTAATGAAATTAATTAAAATATTTATTGATACTAAAATCAGAGGAGTGTGAGTAAGAAACACTTATTTTTTATTTTTCTGACGTTGTAAATTTTGATGAACGTTTTTAAACTTCGGAAATAATTGCTAGATTTTATTTTACAAAAAGTTTATAAGAATTTATATATAAAATATTATATATTTATTATTAATTCCAATCCCTGTTTTTTTTTTTTTTTCGCAACGTTCCAAATCCTCAATTTCTCGGAATTACAACAAATTGAAAATTAAAATATTTTAAATACTGTCTCTATTCTCTATTTACTTAACTTGAATTACCATTAATACAATTAACAAAGAAAGAATATTTAATTTTCTCAGAAAACTACCTTATCTAATTGTTTATATTTAAATTTGAATAAGATTTGTAATAGTTTTTGGCTTCATTATATGAGGCTTCATTGCAAGGATAGTTTATACGATAACTTTGGTATTTGAAATTAGACGTAATTTGTTCACTTGAAAAATATTAAATTTCGCTGATCATTAATTATCAGATCATTAATTATAATTTAATATCAGTTTTTGGCACAACAGTAATTCTCTGATAGGTATATATATGTTCTTATAATAAAAAAAATCCAACATAAATTACGTTCTTTACTTTATCTTTCAAATATTTGCGAATTAATCACTTTGTGTGCATATTTTTCCATACGTAGGTACGGCAAAAATTTACAAATTCAGCATAATTTGTAGTCGATACGTGTTTAACATGAAATCAGCAAATTTTTCTCTTGAACAAACAATGGTTTCACTTGATTTTACTTGAATTTTTTGTTATTAAATTAATTTCCTAATTTAATTTTAGTTTATCCTGTTTAAATTAAAGTTTAAGGTGCTTCAAACTCAATTTTTTTCTATCTATTTTATAAAAAAATTTTCAGATGATTTTTAAATTTCCTTACAACTATGTTACCTTGTAGAATTATTTTAATGATTTATATTGATTTCTTTGTATTTCATATAGTAATGCAAAGAATTTTCATTTGATATCCTCCAGAAAAATTGTAATTAGGTTTTTTTAATGATTGAATTAAAAGCATTAAACTAAAAATTTGTAACTGCAAGCTTGGAACAGATAATATGACAACATACCTCATAAAACGTAATTTACGAGGTAACAGTCTTAAGGGGTTACACGTGTTAATGAGATCTATAAAAAGTAGGTTTTCCAAATTGTTTCCAGGAAAGGTGTTTTAATTTACTTACGTAAAAATGTATGCATTTATTGTTATAACTTTTAACTTTATTGTTCTTATTTTTTAGTTTTGATATTTTTATTTAATTTATTTATTTTTATTGTAGCTGATCTTCCCAAAACAAAGGGTTCTACGATAAATACAAAATTTTTGCATGTTTTGATCACAAGAAATAAAAAAATAAAGAAGACTTCGAGAATATAAAAAACAATATTTTGAGTAATTAAAGGGATAAGCAACATAATATTTGGGAACCAATTTTTGGGTTTCCCCAAAAAAAAAGAAATATACTGATTTTGACCATAAATTGCATTAGACCAAAAATTTTAAAAACAAGAATTATTTATGGCTCATGATAAAGAGAAACTTTTAATTAATTTTTAAAAAAAATATTTCAAAAGCTTGTATGAAAATTTGAGATTAAGCGGTGAAGCCGTTTTCAAGGAATCTTCTTTATCAACTTTAAAGACGCAGCTTTGGCACAAAAGCGTTTAAATACGCTTTACGTATTGTTTGCCCTATTTTATCAATATGAAAATTCACTATGAAAATTAAAACAATTTTTAAAATCTGCTTATAATTCGTTAATATATAGTAACAGTCGTTACACTATTTGAATTTTTGAAAACTTGGATTTTTTTTCAAGATATTTACAATTTCTGATTGTAATAAATTTTGAATGATTTTAATAAATTTAAAAACATGTTTTTGATGTCAGATTTTATCGCTTTTCAGTTGCAATCAAAGTGACAGGAAATAAAAACCTCTTACAGCTCTTAACAATGTACTGTAACGAAAAGAAGATACTCTTAGAAATAAATTTCGCTTTGAAAACTCTGTAATTTAAAATAAATTTATAAAACACACAATAAGAGAATACAATAAGGTAACACAATAAGAAGAATTTTATTTCCTCATTTGTCTGAAACATGATTCTTTTTAATATAACAACGCAACGAATGAATGACCGAAAAGGTTAAATCAGTGCAGTGCATATAGTGCAATGCTCTTCGACTTCCCTTATTATTCGAAGCAATAAAAGGGAGGATTTCTTTCCCCTTTATTCTCAGTTGACATTTCTCTTATTACTCTCTGTTCTATCAGCAATCAATTCTAATAGAAAACACCCAGGTTTTCTATAAAAAAATAATTCTTTGAGCAACTGTTTACCTAAGCTTGATTACTTCATTGTTGGTAAAACCAAAGGGTTAATTGGTTAAATTAGAGTGAAATAGTCATTTCAATGAGAATTAATTTATTTGCATTATCGTTAAATTTATAAGTTTGCTTTAAAGTAGACAAAAAGTATATTTTTCACATTTATCTATACCCAATATATCCATAATCAAAAGCAAATATTGATAAGCGAATTTGATAAATGCTTACTTTAAAAAAGATTTTTTCATCAAATGTAAATTATAAACATAAATATAGAACTAATTTTCAAAAAATTTGTTTAATGTATTGCCCCATATACGTTTTTTGATAACCAAGCCATCTTCTTCAGTGGTTATACGTAGTATTGGGTCTCTTCGTACCTATACCTAATATACATACTAAACAAGAGACATTTGTTTTGAAAGTCGGCCAAACCTATTTCAGGGACGGTACTTATTATACTATATGTACTCTTTTTAACTATGAGTGTATATAAGTTTAAGTGTCAAAAAAGTTTTTAATTTTGTAACAAAAACTAATACTACATCAGATCAATAACTTGTGAGAATTTAATAGTTGAAATTGGTTTAAATATCAAAATAATCTGTCATAGTTACATAGCAATATACATAGTAGTTATGGAAGTTAGTGATAGAAATCCAACACTGCCTACTTGATGACCACTGAAGAAGATTGCTTGGCAATCGTAAAATAAGTGCTAAAATAAAAGACATGTATAGGGCAATACGCCATAAAATGTTTAACGTTAGTTCAATATTTATAACTATAATTTACTTTCCGTGAACTACTTATTTTTCGTAAAAGAACAGATAATATATATTTAAGAAATATATTGCTAATACTGAATACATCTTCGGTTTAAATTGGCATCGTGCATCAGATTATTATTTTTTAAACATTATTTTTTGTGCTGGTTGTTCAAATTTTACTCGCTATAAAATTTTCAATACATACTTTTTAAGGCGAAAAACGTTCTTCATCTTTAATTTTACTTATTAACCAACAAGGTACGTATTTGGAAAGAAAAAATGTTGGTATTTTTCTTCAATATTGTAAGTTAAATATTGCTAAAGTTTAAACGATGATATTTTTTTAGGATATATATATATATATATTTAACCAGGGGTTGTCAACCCGCGGACTGCGGATCGCAAGAGACCCGTCTTTAACATTTTTCTGGCCGCGGAATTTATCACACTTTTATAATACACATTTATCTTATAACGGTAAAAATAGTGAAAACCAATGTATTAAAATGCCTTCAGTATATTTAAATTTCATATAGGGAATTTGAGATATTTAATTTTATGACAATAGTTCTTGATCTTGTTAGAAGTACTGACCTCAGCCATTTGCATATGCGCATTCATCGAATCCTTTTTAATTGGTAAAATAAAATACAATTTTATGAAATTCAAAACAAAAGTATACATTGATAGTTTTGTGCACAAAATGAACAAAACCATTAAGAACTCTCCGAACCCGCGAGACTGACTCACTAAACCCCTGCATAATATATACATATCAATGGCTATGATGCACTTTCAAAGTGGACCGGCCACCTCTATTTTAAATAGCACATATTCCATTATGTTTTCAGGCACCCATCGAATTGAAAAGAATTAAATAGAAATCTATAACGAACGAGCTTTGCTTCTATTTTATGCTTTTCTTCGCTTTTTAATTTCGACTATAAAGTACTAAGATTTATTTTTTCAAAATTTTTATGCTTTAAACTTATTCATTTGTAAATAACCAAAAATATTGATTGGAAAAATTGCTAGCCAAAATAACCGATCATACTCAAACCAGGAGACGATTGAAAACTTAATTTTAGTAATTTCTGCAAATTATTTTATTGAGACAGAAAAACGAATTGTGCAAGTAATATAATACTAAAAATTTTGAACTTTGAGCAGTTGTCTTTTTACTAAATTATTTAGTTTTGATTATAAATTTTGTATTAAAATAAAATGTATAAAGTAAGGTAGGCCAGTTAATTTCGATATTCAATTTTCAAGTTTCTTTGGTAAAACCTCCAACTACTCTTCAGGTATATTGGCAATTACTATCGGTTCATTATTAGAAGTGCAAACGAGACGAGATAAAATTTGGTTAGTCTCGTCTCGATTTTGTCTCAAAATTGAGATTTTACGAGACTATAAAATATCGCATTTCAATTATTTGAATTTAATTTTTATTTCATGACTGCGGAAATTCCAGCATGAAAGTCAATTTAATTTGATGTTCATTTATCTAAATGTGATGAAATTAAATACAATTTTTTTATTGTTATTTATCGTCGCTTTATAACAAACAAGGTCTTTAGTAACTCTATGGTTAATAAAAATCCGTAAATCGAGAAATATCGAGAAAATTTGATCGATACGAAATCGAATTCGATATCTACCAGTATATATACCAGTTTTGGAGCAGCCACCTTTGCCACTCAACCACCAGTTGGCTAACATTATTATTTATTTGTTTAAAAATTATTTTAGGTTTTTCCTTATCTTGTGCGTCGCAATTTCATTTCTTGTGCACCTTTGTTGCATATTTTAACAGTGTTTGGTTGCATTTTTGTCTTCAATAGGTGCAGACATAAAAGAGACAACTACAATTAAATTACAAATTGTAGTGATTAAATAGTTCTACGTTCTCCTCCAATAAGTTGCACCTACAATTTTAGGACCTTTGAGTTGTATTAGGCTTAACGGTAGGACCTCTGTTAAGGTATCAAACCATTGGAGGATATTTTAGTACAAAAAGTAATAGTCTATAAGTTCCTAGGAGCCCTGGATAGTTGTTTTGGCAGTTGAACCAGTTAGAAGTCTTATCAATAATAAAATTCTAAGTTTTTTGTCGTTAATGGTTATTTCCTTGCGTGTTGTATGGTGAAACTTTAATTGTTCTTTTTGAGATAGAACCTTTCTGTAAGACTAAATCCCTTGATTTCTAAGTAACCAAAATCTATTTTATTAGAACTAATAGGTAGACAAATCAGAAGAAAAATTATTACCTGCCAGCCTTGTAACAACAAACTACGATCGACTGTCCTTAACCACATGACGGCGTCGCCAGCTTGAAAGTCCTGGAGACGATAGCATTTGGCGTGCAAATACATTCCAAGACATTTCAACAGCTCAGACGTGGACGCCTGTATGACCGTCTTTTTTGGAACCTGGACATTGGTCGTTTGGTTCGTTTGATTTGTAGTCGGAATCAGTACATTCGAGTGGTTGTTGCAGTGTTGCTGGTTGTTGTTGAGTGAACTTTGCGAAAGGAGTGACGCCTTGGGCGCCAATTTATCGCAAATATGTGCCTGGGTTGTGTTGTTATTGTTGTTGTTGGTATTGTTGGTACGGACCAAATCAAGAGTAAGCGCCACGGCGCCAATTTGTTGTTGGTGTCCGGCTAATTTGTTTGTTGTAGTTGTCGTCGTCGTCGTAGTTGTTGTATAGTATGTGGTTGTCGACTTGGTTTGATTGTGTTGCGCCTGTTGGATGTTTTTATTTTTGTCGATTAACGGATGAATGTTATCGACGAGTGGTTGCCGAAACATGGTTTGTTGCACTACGTTTTTGTTTTTGTTGTCCAACTTTTTCTTGTTGTTGTTGGTGGTGGAAAATCGTTTCCATGACAAGGCGTTTATAAAAAGCGAATGCTTTTTCAGGTTTTTCTCCAAGGCGCTTTTCTCGGAAATGATGCGAGCATTGTCGTTGTTGTTGCTATTGTTGTTGATGTTGCAGTTGTTTGTTGTGTTTAAGGGCACAACGTGCGGTAGATGTGTAGCTGGCAACGTTCCCGATGTAGCACACACTCCTTTATTTTCCCGATTTTTAACGTTGTTCAATTGTTCGTAGGAGAAGTTGTTGAGAGTAAACTCAACGCTTCCGGAGGTGCTACCGTTGACGCCACCGCTCCCAGCGTTGGTGCCTCCGCAGCCTCCATTTGGATTAGTTGAATAAACGGGACGTCTTTCACGAGGACTAAAGCTCAACACGGTGCCCATTGTATCAAATAAAACGATACAAATTTGACTTAAATACTTCTCTATGAGAAAAATGTTCATCAAACACACATTACAAGCGACTTCATTGATAAAGTTTACTACGAAAGAAATTGTAAATTCCACTAAACCATTCACTAGGAACACCAAACACGAATTTCGCTAAAAAACTATTAACAACTATTAAGGAACCCGTTTGAGTTTTCCTGTCGAACAATATAATCAATCGTAATTATATTGAGTTTTGTTGGAAGTGTGTTACGTTGAAGACGACCAAATCGGCCATAATCTTTAAATGTCCGCAGTTTCGATCGCTAGGGGTTGCTCGAACCGTTCAAGGGTTGGTCGTCGACGTCGTAGAGGCACGACGCACAGCGCCGACTCGTAGCGTCGCCCGGGCAACCCCGTGATGTCATCATCCACCCTTGCGGTCGATACCCTGACCTGTGTATCGGCATTCATCCCCTTGTACTATCCTATATGTACGCTAAAGATAATACCAACATACGTACGTTGATATAATCTTCTTTTTTTTTCAATATCGCATAAGCAAAAAAATGTTTAAATTAAAAAATCTCGCCAAGCGTAAATCTATCTTAATAAAATGATAATTTAATGACATGCTTAAGGGATGCGCACGTATTTCGTTTATTTACTGCGAATGTACCCCAGCTTTCCACCGTCTTTCGTGGCCTCGACGAGGCGAGCTTTTTTGGACAGACAATCCACGAAATTGCTACGTGACGCGCCACATTATCCGTCGTTCACCTTCGTAAATTATATTATTCAAAATAAATTTCAATTCACTTGACAAAGTTGACAAAAAATCAACTTTTTACTCAATTATTATTTACATTTTTTGCGAGAACACGTTTTATTGCGGGGAAATTAAATTTTTAGTGGCGCAAATGGGATGTTGAGGCAATAAACTTTATGACGCATTAATTTTCGTGAATTAACGAATCCTTCTTTCGACAAGTCCCAGACGTTAGAAATCTCATGGATAGTTAAATATGCAAAAGTATGTTTAGGAGAAGATTAAAAAAAATAGAAATTGGATAAATTGAAAAAGGTTTTTTAAAAAATAAAACTAAACCGAGGTACTATATGTCTTCAAAGTTATATCAATTGATTTCAATGGTACGACATAAAAAGGGGTCAAATGCATGTGGAACCACGCACAAGGTTTATAGTGATATTTAGGGTAATGTTCCTCAAATAGATGCTTTCAAACCTTAATGGACTTAAAAACAATTAAAGAAAAAAACAACTGATAGCATTTCTTAAAGATATTGAGGTAAACAGCTTGTAACGGAAAATATTTTTAAATTTAAATTAAAGTGTTTGTAGGATGAACCAAATTCCTTTTTTTTTTAATTTTCACGGTAAGTTGAAACATCAGAAGAAAGGGGACAACATTTTTGCGTATTTATAAATGCATATGATGCATATATTCATCACCAATCAATTACACCGGCACACAAAAAAAAAAGTGCTCTGTACTTTTGAGCGGACCTACATAAATCTACGTATTTTGACCCCCTGAACACGAATCCGGGGTCGGTTTGACCCGTACACCGTCAAAAATTCGAGAAAACTTTAAAAAACCGAAAAAAATGATTAAAATCGGCAGTTTTGGGGACATAAAAATTTTTTTGAACTAAACCGAGCATGATTTTCATGTTTTTCGATCCGCTGAATACAAATTCGAAGTTTATGCCGTCATGGTTGTGCCTGCCATGACGGCATATACGCCTTTAACCCAGGGACAGACGGTAGGCTCGCAAAGCAGGCAATTTTCTTACAATAAAAACGGCTTATGGTCTACATAAACTTCGAATTTGTATTCAGCGGATCGAAAAACATGAAAATCATGCTCGGTTTAGTTCAAAAAAATTTTTATGTCCCCAAAACTGCCGATTTTAACCATTTTTTTCGGTTTTTTAAAGTTTTCTCGAATTTTTGAGGGTGTACGGGTCAAACCGACCCCGGATTCGTGTTCAGGGGGTCAAAATACGTAGATTTATGTAGGTCCGGCCAAAAGTATAGAGCACTTTTTTTTTGTGTGCCGGTGTTAATAAAAACAGTCTTTAGCCTACTGGTGGCCGAGTAGTTAAGGTGGTCGCTCCAAAACTAGTAGGTGTTGGGCTCAAATATTGTATCGAGCAAATTTTCAATATTGCTAACGATATTACTTAGAGCTGCTAAAAACCTTGGTAGTTAAAACGACGGTAAATAACAAATAAAAAAAAGTTATTTTGAAACTTCTTTATGATTTTTTATGATTTATCTAACGGTACCCCATACGTTTATGGTTACAGATTTTTAATTTTTTAGTTATATGGATGATGTGTTCTCTTTTTTTTACGTCATTGTTCAGTAGTTAAAAGAAATTATATATTTTCCTAAATTCAAAGCGTCAACATTTTTCAAACAAAATAGTTGTAAAAACGGATGAAATTTTAAGAATTTAGGTTTTACTCTGTAACGACGAAACCATACAAATTGTTTTAATTTCGTTAAGATAACAATAGCAAAATAATGAGAAAAATGAAAACCAGAAAAATGAAATAAGAGTATATGGGTCTAAGCTTATTCTTTTAGAAGCATCAAAATGCTATTCCTCTGTTCCATTATGTACATAACTTCTAAATTAACAGTTTAATTTCACTACCTTCAATAACTTAATGATAATGACAATATTTTATTAATTTTGCATGTCATATTAGTATACCATCGAATTTTAATATTTTTCAAAAATTTGAAACCAAGGGAAAATTATAGTCTACGTTTTACATCTTGTGGCAAACAAAATTAGGTACCTGTACTATTTCTCGATTTGTTAGATCTTCCGATTAATTTCATTCATCATTTGAAATCGGTATTAATCGGAGTTGAAGGTACCAAATTTTATTATCAGATAGTTTTCTACTTTCAAAAGCATCCAAATTGACTTGAAATTGTTTATTAAATTATGGTTTTATGTTACTTACGTTCTACTTTCATGTTCTATGAATAATAATTTATATTTAGCTGATGCAATAGACACACTTCATAATTATATTTCAGTAGACCAAGCCTAAATTTAGGTTTCAATTCCAAATTTCAAATCTCCGGTTGTAGTTTTGGTGCCGATAAGCCAATCTCCATAACATCCCTAGATCATATATATCACTGTAGATTTGTTAATTAAAATAACAGAAATGTGGATAACAATTGATCTAACGCAGATTATTGAATCCGCTACGTTTCAGCTATTATAAAATAAATGAACTTTGTGAATTACGTTGAGTGAGTCTAAGGATGGACTATAATGGGTGTTACATTGTTATGCATGTAAATTGAAATGCCTGATGAAGGCCAAATAAAATGGCTGAAACGTTGCGAAATTAATAATTTGCGATGAATTGCTATCCACATTCCTGTTATTTTAATTAATTGTTTATAAACCATGGATGTTATTTTAGATACTGTAGATTTATTTTTTAATTATTTTAAAAAGCATCAAAATCAAGCAAAACTTGTGGCTAAAGCTCTGTTTTTCTTTCCAATATTTTCAAGATTTCCCCAAATATATTATTACTATATGGTAATACAGCGGTATAGACATACGACGCCTACAAGATTGACATATTTAGAAAGAGAGACATATAATTGCAAAAAATATGTCTTTGATTTAAAATTTCTAGGTAAATTAAACATCACTTTTCTTTTTATTCAATATTGAACTTTCGGTCAACTTTAGAGTTCCAATACTTATAATGTTTCTATGTAAAGAATCTGTTTTGAGAAGTGGGTCATATTTAGTTCAATAAAGGGGAATCAAGAAGAAAAAGTTGATAAAAACTATATTAGTTTATTCTTTTTTAAATTGTTATTTACTGTCGTTTTATAACTACCAAGGTGTTTAGCGAGTGTTAATTTTTTATATCTTTCAAAAATAAATCATTTTTCTTAAATAAGAGTATAAAAATTAATGTTTCGTCCTCAAAAAATAAAAAAAAACGTGTACATGCTTATAATTGGCACCTCTGGTATGTGATGAACTAGCAATTTTAGTCACTGATTCTCTCCTTCTTTCGTATTAATCCTAACTCTTTTTATCTCTCCCCACTGCGTGCACGTAATGGCTGCCAAAATAAAATTTAAAAAATATTTTAAAACTGTATATTTTGAAGAGTTTTTAAATGTTCCGATTTTAAAGACGTGTATTGTAGTAGATTGCCAATCTTATAAGAAATAGATATGTTAGATAAAAACAGTTTCTTTTTTTTTTTTAAAAAGGGGTCCTATATAAGTTTATTGATTTATATGGGCGACTAACTTATGCTATTTGTACTTACCTACTTACCTTACAGATTTTTGAACGAATAAGTTTAATTGTGAGGAATAATTATCAGCTATTGAGATCAAAAGTTGTTTACGGGTAAATATTGGTAGAAGTATTTCATATTATAAACTAGTGCAATAAATTAAATAAATTATTGTGTTAAGCAAAAGTATTATTACTTTGATTTCCACAGAATTTGGTTTTCCAATTGGAAGTTTTCGTAAAATTTTCAATCAACCAAAGGTTTTAACTTTTCAATAAAATAAGCTGTATTGACTTAGGTACGTATCTACCTAAGGTTCGCATAGCTTTCGCACCTTTTAAAACAATTAAACCAAAAAAAAATACCTGAAGAAATTGTCTAAGATGTCTTTTATATTGGATTTTTAATCTTACATGGAAAACAGAAGGACAAAAGTAAGAACAAATACCAAATTTTCATAGAAGAGGAAACAAGCTTCCAAACCCAACACCTAACAATTTCATTTGAAAGTTTTCATCAAAAGTCTTCAATTATACCCACAGTGTTCCATGTTGCACCTTTTAATTTTCTTCCAATTTATTTCGCTTAGGCTTTAATTAAACCAGTCACTGTTATTATTTAAAACTGAAATTTTTAATGAAAATTCTACTTGCATTGCATCACTACGCATAAAGACTATAGCAAAACAGCAAATTAATACAGACATTCCCAACTGTTTTTGGGGAGGGAGGCTCTCTTTACTCTCTTTAATTACATATTTGCATATCCACGTGCCCTATGCAGACAACAAAAGGGGAGAAAAAGCTTATCTCATTTAGTCCCTGCAGTCTGTGTTGATTCTTTACACTCTGATGAGTTTCATCTACTAACAACGCTATGCAAAAACGGAAACTGTTGGATTATTTTTTTTAGATGGTGTTTGTTTTTTTCAAATTATGGAAAGTTCAAAGTTACATCGCATTGCATCCATTTTGACCTTGAGATAACTACTATGGATGTGTATACTATGTGTGAAATGTTTGTAAATTTGGTACATGACCTTCACAAGCTTGAAGCTTTGCCCCTAATGAGTTGTCTCGTTTTCATTTTCTTTTTAATCTGTAAATGACTTACAGCTTTCAAGAATGTAGTTCATGAAAGCTAGGAACGAAGAATAAAAGAATGATTTTAAATATTTTATTTTTTATAAGTGAAGTAGTTTTTGTTGTGATAATAATAATTACTTATCTTAATATATTTATTATTGTTTCCGATCTTGTAGCTTATTTGCAATTTATTGCAAAAATAACAATGTGTAATTTATTTTAAAAATAAAAGATCATCAAAAATCCTTGGAACTACAATAAAATTGGTTATATATCTTAACTTAATTATAAGTTTTAAAAATATAAGTGGCAATTATTTTCATTTTCTTCTTTAAGATTTGAATGAGGGTAATTCATTTGTTATGAGTAGACACCGGATGATATGCATTAGCATGCTTACATGTGCTAATTCATATAATTCTATTTTTATAACATTATTGCATATTTTGGTACTTTTTCATTGACAAAGCTTATTTCGGTAGTGATACGTATTAAGCGTGTTGTATTATGCCGTCGGCATGTCCTTCTTATGCAAAGCTTTGAAAGTATTATACCCAATATTGCTTCACATCACCTGTCTTGGCCACGAATTACATCGAGTTGCAGAAAAGACCGAAAACGAGTTCAGGATAGTCAATAAATTAATTTCTTCTACAAAAAAGTGCTTCTAAAAGCACTATGGCGACTACAAGCATATAAAGAGTAACTATCAAACGTAGCATTTCCCCCAGAACCAATTTTAACATGGTGAGGAACTTGGTAGAAAGCTATTGTTTTATGCTGAAAATTTCGAAGCCATAAAAGAATTAGTTGGAAAATTTGAAAGATCAGACACCATTGCAATCAATTCATGCAAACTTTCATTTGAAGATTCCTCAATCAAAAAAAATATTGGTCTTAATGCAGCACATTTCAGCATTATACTCGATTCAATTGAGAAAATAAAAACATTCCTCATTGCAAGTCCATAGAAATATTCGAAAAAAGGATTAAACAAATTAACGCCTTTTCGAGATAACTATTGTAATGGGTTCGTGGCAAATTAAATGCAAATTTGTATAAAAACCCCTGTCCTGAAGGAATAAAGAAAGTTGATGCAATGGCACTTCTGAAGGATCTCCGAAAATTACACCAAATTTCAAATTCTGTCCGGTAAAGTAAGTTGACGCCGAAAGTTCATTTTTAGCTTTTCACCTTTTTCACTCATATGGCCCAATTGTGGATCTAAACCATCCAAGTTCCCATTCAAATACACACAGAAAATTTCTGAAGAATAGATCTGGCGGCTTAGGAGAAGTTCAGAACATATGTACAGAAGAATTATATATATTAAGATAAATATAATAAAAAAATAAACGTAAATTCTAAAGATAAATGGGTTTTCGATTGTGCATATTTTGGAATTTTGATAGTTCATATAATCCGATGTCTAGTTATGAGGATATAAAAAGGCACCTTTTGTTACACTAACGTAAATATTTTCTTTATATTTAAATTCTATTTTATAAGAAAAACTATTCTTAAAATATACCCAAATATAATTTTTTTTAAATTTAAGAAAGCTCAAAAGCACTACATCTACATTACAGGAGGACTAAAGTTATTCAATTAATGCGTCTTCGTATAACATGATTGCCTAATAAATGGAAATTTTTTATAGATAATTGTTAAAAAAATAGCTTTGCAGTCTACTACCAATAAGATACGTTACTATAGTAATCAGATTACAGATCAATATCTTAAGAAAGAATGTTTAAAAACTGATAAAGGTTTTGTGTCTCATGGAAAGAAGAAAATCATATCGTTTACCGTTTTTTTATTTATTCTTTTTTTTTATTACCTTGCCTTTTTTTATTTTTCTAAAAGTGGAGTAATAAATTTATTGTTTTACTGTCTTATTAATGGTTCCTAATCTAATTACGCGACAAATAGTTTGGACACACAGAAAAAATAATTATTATTATAAAAGATATTATAGCGGAAAAAAATATAAATGATTGTTCAGTAGACTAATATCAATGAGAGGTATATAAATGAACTTAAAAACAATTAATTTTGACGCCCATTAGTTAGCATTACACTTTTGAAATTTTTAAAAAAATTACGAAATATTTTGTCGTTTTTTGTGATTCTAGAAGTTTGAAAGAAAAACTCTTTGTAATACCAAATTAACATTTTGAGCTTTTCAATAAAAATTTAAACTTCGATTTGTTTATGCTTTCAATTGGTGTGGTTTTGTGGTTCGAGAGATTTCAAAGAAATAATTTTGTCGTTCGCATATTTTCCAAGAAAACATCGTTAAAGAAAAGTTCAACATTTGAAACTTCAATATTTTATTTCAAAATACTATAAATTGAGCTTTTTCGATAAAGGTAGTGTTTTCTTGAAAAATATGCGAGCGACAAAATGTATTCGTTCCAACTTCTAGAGCCACAAAATTACTCCAATTAATAGTGCATTTTTTTTTTGAAAATTCAATATTTGAAAAACGCTACAAATTGAGCTTTTTCTTTAAACGGCGTTTTCTTGGAATCTATGAGAGCGACAAAAATTTTTCTCTCAAATTTTTTGAACTAAAAAAGCGACTAAATATTTTGAGTTATTTTTTATAAATTCCGAAAGTGTAATACTAATTTCATAGACGCATAGTTTTGAAATCATGAGGTCCATTTAGAAATTTTCATAATTTTTATTAAAAAAATATTGATAAATTTCAACTTTGCCCGCATAAAATTAATTTTTATACGATATAGCATTTGGTTTATACGTCTTAATACGTCTGGTAACCGACTAGTTTTATAGACTTCAGCTTTATTTTTAAAGTTTAAATTGCTAGATAAAGTAAACATTATTTTAAAGTTAAATAATATTTTTTATGCTGTTTTTTTTTTAATTGTTATTTACCGTCGCTTTATAACTACTAAGGTCTTTTAGCGACTCTAGGGTTAATTAAATCCGTTATCGAGAAATATTGAAAATTATACGATACGAGGATCGAACCCACTACCTACTAGTTTTGGAGCAGTCACCTAGACCACTCGGCTACCAGTAGGCTGTTTTTTGTTGATGAGATTTGTTTATTTTGAATTATAATAAATCAGCACCCTGGAGGTAAACGACAATAAGTTCAATATTTTTGAAATTTGGTTTTTAATGTTTCTAATTATAGCTTTTTATATTTTTTACTGTGGTTCGTTGCAATTTATCGTTATCTTAACAGTTACGGAGATGTAAAATTTAAGAATACCAGTATGTCCTTAATTATAACATAGTGAGGTAAAAAACTGTGTTGTTTATCTCCGGAGCACTGAAATTAACATTATTAAAGTTTTTTTTCATTTTATAATTATTCTGAAAGCAATGCATAAACAATTTTAATTCGATTTACAAATATTAAATCAATGGAAAGAGCTTTTTCTTCTTGTTGATCTATTAAAACTTAATATTGTAAAAATCAGAATATAATTTAAAAATTGAGATAATATCCTTTCCTACCCTATACTCTCTCATATGGAAAGTAGATGGAAAAACAAAAACAAGGGTTACACCAATTACAATAAACTTTTTTAATACTTTAAATTAATTTGAAATTGTAAAATTTATTTTTTTAATTTAAAATCAATAATAGGTATTGTTAGTTATTGAATTTCTTAAACAATCACGTTCATAGGTATATTACACGCAAACGTAAGAATTTATTGAAATTTATCAATAAATACTACAATTTTTTCTATAGCAATCTATTATTTAGTTTTTAAGAACGGTAATAAAGATTTAGAAGATGTAAAGGAATTTAATTTCAAGCTCAATATTAAGAGTTCAGTGCTACACCAAATGAAAGTCCCAAGTGTATTATGTAAGTTTTATTTCATTTCATTTAGAAGATTTATTGGTTGAAAGTACACCGTGTGCATTTATTATATATTTGAAATGCTTAAAATTTACAAAATTTCCCCAAGCGTTGGCGCAGCAAGTCTTGTTAAAAAGACGACTTTCTAGCAAAAGCTTTTGAAAACTTTTGAAGGCATTTTTCGAAATTCACAAAATCAACATCAAAAACGAAAATCACATGCCTATTGCTTTTTCTCTTAGTAATTTTTTTATCAATTTACTGTTCAAATTATGTAACAAATAGTTTTAAAAGCTTTTAAAAGTCTTAACAATCATCCTTTTAAACAGAAAGGATTTTGCTAAAAAGGATCGTCAAAAAATATTAATATACAATACATACTACTAAAGCTTACTAACGAAAAAAAAATGATGAAAGATTGTTATATTAGCGGTCGTCAAAGTGATGTTCCTCAGAGAAATGTGGAGTATATTTACTATAATATCCTTAAAACTTCAAAACTATTATTAGTAGTCCGTGAAATTTCAATTATGACCACTATGTTATATGGTACATTGGTACATACAAGTGAAAGGGGGATCAACTTATTTCATGTCTGGGTTTGACTACACTAATTTCCTATAGAAACTGAAAAAAAAATAGTTTTCTCTTTGTCAAAGTTAGTGGACTGCATACAAGTGTTATTCTCAAACGCGCAGCCCTATAGGCCTTATATATCTGAAATAGTAGACTGCGTTTTTGAATGATAAGATGTATTAATGCATAAACTAATGCCCTGTGATTTCCACGAATCATACAAAAATATTTTTTTTACAACGAATTAAAAACCAATATCATTTGTAATAGTAGATTCATATTTGTAACTTGCTGAACTGTCATTGCAGTACCAAATGTATATAGTTCTATTAAGTAGTTCCCATAAATATTCGACTGACTTTAAGAAAGAGACGTAAGTACTTAAAAAAAATTCAAGGAAAATATTTTTTACCACTGAAAATCAAATCAAGTATCTTTGTTATAAGAAATTTTGAAATATGAATATCATCGTATTCAAGCTTGACTCAATTTTGATCATATTTTTAACTTTGAATCTACGTTAAATCAAAAGATTGCAAAGAAAAATTCTAGAAGTATTTTATTTTAGTTATTTATGGTATGCAATAAGCCTTTCAAGGATGTAAATGAAAGTTCTAGGCATGAAATTTAACATCATTTTTTTCTATAATACAGACACATAATTTATATTTTAATATAATATTGTTTTACAATACAATTATACAATATATTACTCTTAATTCTACATATTTTTCATTTATTTTCCTTCAAATTGTAATAATATAATAAGTATACATTTCTTAGAAAAAAGGTCTACATCAGCATCATTTGTAAATTTGACTTGGTCATATCAACATAATATCTTAAACAGAAAAAAAAATAACAGAATTCGGAATGTTTAACACAATATTAAGTCGTAAATTATAAAATAATACATAATATGTTTTAAGTACATTTCTACAATAACCCACACAGGAGAGAACGCTTTTTTTTAAGTGACGCTTTGCTTAGACTACTTAACACTAACGATTTTATTAAATATTTTATTGCACTTGGGCGAAATTTGAACCATAAAACATGTGCGATTTGATAAAAATAATTTTACAATACTTATTTGTATTAATAAATCAATTATAAATAGAACTCTATATATTTATACATAGTCAGAAAAGTAACAAAATTCGTCATTGGTTGCTCAAAGTTTTTTTTTTCAATAAATTAAATTGGCAATATATTAAAGAAAACAAATAAACTAAAATTCATTGAAGATATATTTTAACTTCTGGAATTATATATTTCGATATACTTATATTTTTAAATTTTTTCTTCTAGACTCAAAATAATAAAGTGATTTAGGAATAATAAGTATGTACGTAATTTTAAGTACAAAGAACTAGGATCAACATTTTTTTTCTTATTTTTATTTTTTCTAACTTATTCCTACTAATGTGGTCAATAAGTCAATAATTTCAAATACTTGAGATGCTTAGTTTACGAATAATAGAATATATTTGTAAATATATATATTTTTTTAATTTTACTTTTTATCTATTAAAATATATGTACTTATATAAATGAGATAGTTTCCTTTATGGACGGATGTGATGAAAGTTTGATGATACTGTAATTAGGTAAATTTTGCAAAGACTTAATTGGACGGTATGTGATTCTTTAAAATTTGTCATGATTCTTGAGACTGGATTTTTTAATTCAATCCTCACAATCACGATAGAAATGTATGTTGTACTCTAGAAAGTCGATACCAAGTTTCGACGTTGGTAAATCACAGACATTCTGGAAATAATTTTTTATTAGATTCATCTATTAGTTTATCTCTTCAAAATTTTGATTATTACCTGTATGTTTTGCGAAAGTGATGCTCGATATATTAGCATTTTATCAAGGAATCCTATCATATCAATTTGAAATCGGTTGCCATGTGTTCGAAAGCCGTTTTTTTCGTCAATTTGGCTTAGGATTGCCTCTTTTGCGTTTTTCGGCTCGGTTTGTTGTTCTCCCCAAAATCCAGGTTGGCAATCGTTCTGTTGTTGATTATTTACACAAAACTCCAGTTCCTTAACGTTGCTTTGCGAATGTCTACAAAAAAACACGTTTTTTGGGTAAATTTTATTAAGCTTTTTGATTACAATAAATGATCAAAAATATATACAATATGAAATTAAAATAAATTATTTTGAGTTGAGACAAATGCGGTTCAATTAAGTTAATACCATAATGCTACCATTTTGCCGACTACTTGTGAACTTCATTATTATTAGTTGAATGTTGTTTTTATTCAATAATTATGCTCAAAATATAGGTACGATTTATAGCATTATCAAAGAAAAACAGAATGTTATTAAAACTAGGGGTGTGAATAGATTTCTAAACTAAATTTAAAACACTAGAACAAACATACCATACGTGTGTAATAACGAGTGAAGTTCGACAAAATGACATAAATATGGTATGTTCTGTTTTATTTTTGTTCTGTTCTGTCATACAACCAGCTTACAAATATGTTGTTAATTTTTTTAAGAATTTAATATTCAATTTACTTTATTTTATATGTTTGATTTATAACTGTACATATTAACCAATATTAGCTAAAATTAAGCTAACTAGCATTAAGTTAAACTCTCAATTTCGTCTGCGTAACAAATTATGTTGACAATAATGAATACTGAATGCAGATAGATTTAATTGTTTATAGATTTAAGAACTTTTAGAAGCATCAATTATTTATTAAGTAAAAGACAAAGCTAATAGTTTTATCACCGATATTGTAATAAAAAGATTATTAGACCAACAATCTATTTATATATTCGTTTGAAATTCATTTAAATATTTACCTCTTTTGAACTAATAATTAAAAAAAAAATTAATGAAATTTTATTAAATATTTTGCAAGGTAAAAAAATTGAACTAAAATACTAAAAATACTTGTATTGTATATAAGTAATAGTGGTGAATTGTTTCTATTCTACAATACTTAAAAAAAACTTCATAAAAATAAAATGACAACAATCAATCAACTATCAAAATCAAGAAAGTTGGGAAAGAGATATAGAAAAATAATAATCTTAAGATTGGGTTGTATGTCGTAATTTTTATTAGTCTCCAATTAATGTTACTTTAAATTCGTACTCTTTTATTTATCAATACCAACAAATAATAAAAAGAAACTTACCGAAAATTTAAGTACAGATAGTCGTCAGGCATATACTTAGAAATTGGAACGGAATATGTTACGTTCATCGGTAAATTACATTCGTAACAGTATTCTGGACCTAAAGTAACGTTAAAATGCCTTCCTTGAACGATTAACGTAAATAAAGTTTCTAAAGAAAGAAAAAAAAAGAAAAGTTTAATTTAAATTTTCCCTTGTATTTAATATCAAAGAAACAAACCAATATTGTCGGAAAATAGATTTTCCTCTTCAATGCTATAGATGTCCCGGCGCAAAAAAGTTTCTCGACGTTCTCGCACAGCTTCCTTTCGGGCAATATTGTTGGAATGTATGGCTTTTGTATTTTTAATATTTTCATTTGCCAACGTCGAAACGATAACTGCTGAGTGATTAACACTATTGTTAGAAAGCGAAGATTTGGAAGGGTGTTCCAATTGTGTCGCAGACGATGTAGAAGTTGATGCCGAAATATGCTTTTCGTCGTCCAAAATTGCAGCATCGGATCCACCTTCGACGTTGGCGTTGTCGATGACTTCTTGAAGGCAACAGTAGACCTGAATGCGAAAGTTTGTCAGCAAATAAGCTTTAATGAAGGCCAAAAAGTAGCCTCAGTGTTCAGTGTTTGTACAAATCATCCGATAAAATGTAATGCATATACACAATAATAACAAGATATTTAAAATTGTAAAAAAGAATAAGCAGTGCATATCATTTTGAAATTAACACATTGGCTTTTAAAAAGTAGCTTTATATTCAGGCTTCTGCCAAAATCGAAAAGCTAGAATTTTAACTTTTTAGCATAAGCAAATTATATTTACAATCTTAGTTTCTTGGCAGCGATTTTTGTACATTTTAGGCAAAATAAAAGCTTTAAACTTTGATTACTTTTGAGGTTTATTTTAAAATAAACTTGGGTTTTATTAAAGAAAAATGGCTTTGATAATTTTAAAAACTAGAAAAAGGCTTACTTGGCAACTCGATCCATCAAGTTCCGAGTCTGAGTGACAAAAAGCAGGTCGACCGATTGCAGATGGACTGCGTAGTAAATTTTCGTTTTGAGAAAAGACATTCGTTGATTGTGTACTTGGAGTTGAAATTGGTCTTTGTTTTTGTCCACCTAAAAGATTTTTTTTATTTAAATAACCATTAATCTCTAGTGGGTCAATTTTTGTTAACTTTGTCACGTATATTATTTTCTACTATAAAAAAAATCAAATGATAATTCCTGGATAGGGAAACAGGAATACGGACAGGTATACGGAAATTCAGTTACAACTAGTACATAGCGCTGAGTTTTGGCCATATTTATGTATAAAGTATAACTAAAACTAACATTACAATGTATAACTATAAAACTAATATAACACTAATTATATTGATTATATTCTTACAATATGGCATATAATAATAATTTTAACTAGGAAAAAAAGACGAAATAATTATTTTATGCTATATTGTAAGAATATAATTAGTGTTTACAGTGATTTTTACAATCTTGCATAAATCTGGACCCAAAGATAACAAGAAAGTTTCTTTCTTCTAGAACAGTGTTTCTTAACTTTTTAAGTGAGCTGCACTTGTTTGAATCAAAAATTAGGTCTCCGCACTACATTAATTTTTTTTTTTTGATTTTTTAGATTAGAAAAATACATTTTTTGCAAAATTTATATTCACTTAATAATTTATATTGTTAGGGACTCCTCCCGCACCCCCAAAAATACCTTTCCACACCCCTAGGAATGCGGACACCACCCCTTTAAGAAACATTGACCTAGAGGGCTTTGGAGTTAGGGCTTTGGTACAGGGGAAGAATGGATAGAACTAAATGGACGAATCGAACCTTAAACGTGGAGGTACTGAAGAGTCAACGAAAAAGAGTAACCATCGGCTTAGAGACAAGAAGGAAAGTTAACTGAATGGGTTACATATTGATAGGAAAAGGATTCATACTTGATTGTCGCAGAAGAGAAACTGGAAGGCTTTAAGAAAAAAAGAAGACGGACTGAATTCCTGGACTTATTAAAAAGAGATGGATAACTCCGACTAAAAGAACCTTTCCAGGGTTAGTCAATGCTGGTGAGAAGAATGCAACTAAGCGGGAAACTAAATCTGCCATCAGGCAGAAAACCGAAAAAAAAATAAAACAATAGCTCTTACTTTCTGTAGAAAAACTTAAATCACTCGCTGGCATCGCGTTGTCTTTAATCCACGGTTTCGGCTTTGGATAGATTTTTGTATTTTTCACGTTATTAATCGACGACAAATGCGCTGCATCTTGTTCCAAAACCGCATTTACCGCCGACGTTACATATGTAGGAATGTCCGTGAAAAGAGACGGCTTCATTGTTGGCAATTCAAAATTTTTTAAGAACTTATCTTGAAAACGGTGATTGTGATGTCGAGATTCGAGAAAATATAATGTCGTTATCGCTGCTAAGCTAAAATATATAAATAAATTAGTCTCAATGATTACAGCTATACCGAAATTATTTTTACCAAAACGCCATTATTAGAATTAAGACAACGATGGTAATTTGAATCAATTTATTGGAACAGATTTCGTTTTCTTTCGAGGAGCAATTGTGATAGGATTTGGTGTCGCACTTTTGAGAACTCATGTGATATTTATTATTGGTACCTTAAAAAACAAACCTGTAATTTAAAGATTTTTTTCAATTTCAATAATATACTTACATGTACTACTTGCAGTAGACTTCATACTATCCCCTCGTTTTAATTTGCTTAGTCTCCGATTAATTTTTTCCAGCTGATCAATTCTATTTTCCAGATTGTCAGTTACTTTACACAGCTCTTTAACGGCTCCAACGTTTTCCATGAAAATCCTTTCTTTATTTACGACCAAAAAATTGTCAATCTTTTCACCATTTGATAAAATGATGCTTCCTGCCGTTGTAACAGCATCGGGCAAAATTTGAGCTACTTCTTGCGCTATTACTCCTGTATCAATAAAATTGGGATCGGCATTAAATCCCGATTGAAAAGCATAGTCGGGATGATAGTTGAATTGTACCACACGAAGATTTTGTACATTTTTTAATTGTTCTGCTGTATTACATTCGACTATGTTGCGTTTTGCGCGAAGATCACTAGGTTGGACAATGTGGCCAGTTAATTTTATGTTTCCGTGAATATCAATCGCTTCTTCTGGGCGATCAGTGTTGATTCCGACTTTTCCTGCATGAAATATTGAATCCTAAAATGAAAATAAAAGTCACGAATCATTAAAATAAATTTAAAGTATAACGTACGTTTGTTTGTCCTTTTTGCCAGCATGGTTCAATGTCGCTTTCAAATTGACCAGGATTTGATGCCTAAAATATGTTAATAATTAGTATTTAGTAACATATTTCAATAAATTTTTACTAACCCGAACTATTATTCGTTCAGACGCCAACAGTTTGATTGGGAACGGCTCATTATGGTCGGTATGGGCATATAGTCCTACAACAAGTCGAAAATATCGTTGTTCTGGATTTGGTTTGCCCTTTTTCCGCATATTATTTGAAGTTGTTTCGCTAAAATGTAATCTTCCTACTTGGATTTTTGTGATTTCGTTTGTCTTTAAATGTACTCTAAAAGAAAAATCATTCAATAATTCCGGTTGATTCGAAATATTTTATCAGCTTTCATCGCTTTACTTACAAAACTGGATGGAACGGTTTTTTCGATCGATCGCTTTGACTTTGTTCCACTTTAATTATTTGATCGGGGGCTTCAAATTTTACGCCATAAAAATGTAGATAAAAACTGATAATTTCCTTGTGATGATCTTTGTTGATCTCCACGAAATGGGCTGCCCCATCAATTTGAACTTGACAGGTAATCTGTATAAAGTGAAAAATACGATTAGAATCTAACAAGATAAAAGCTTTTGGTTTGGGTTCAATCCTCGTATGGAGCAAATTTTCGATATTTCCCGATAACGGATTTTTATAAAGATCTTTGTAGTTAGTTATAAAGCGACGATGACGATAAATAACGATTAAAAAAAAATCTTGGTAAGCTTACCTGAAAATGGTTTTTCTTTTGGCAGACAAAGGCATCATCTGCGTTTGAAAAATTGAAACCTTTATCTGGTTCCACTGTGTAATAAGGTACTAGTCTAAAAATGATTTCGGTTATTCTTGTACTATAATTTTTATTTTTTAAATATACTTTTTGCTTTTGTCCATTTCAGTTAGGACATACCACGAATTTTGTTGAAATGGTTTGAACTCAATTGTGCGGTAGGCTCCGTCTACAAAATGACCACCTGTGACGGATCCAGGACCGCTATTAGAGTCAATAGTTCCAGCTCCAACACTTACATCCAATGAATACTCTCCAGCTGGATCCATAGGACTACAAACTGTTGGTCGAGAATCTGGACTTAATTCTGATAAAAGAAATGAATAAGTTTTATGGTTTCAAGGTAAGATATGTGTTTTAATTTTACCAGGTTCGGATTTAACTAGAGATACGTCGTGAGAAAGTTTGCGCTTCTTTGAAGCGTTTTGTAAAGTTGTGTAAACGGATTGAATGTTTTCGAGATTGCCGTCCATTGGATGTCCAGCAGTCATTGCTGGAGTCGTTGGAACAACGTTAACGCGAGGTGCCATTGGTGAGTGAATCATTACCGAATCTAATTCATGGGATAGAGAGAGCTTAAAATCGTTTCGATTGGAATAATCAGAACGATTTTGGGGCGCTGCAGACGCCGTTGAGGCTTGTAAAATGTGATGGTTCTGAAAAATGAGAAAAATGTATCATATATTCTGAAATAAATATCGAACTTGGAAGTAATAGAAACGGAAAATCATAGAAAACCATTTTAAAATTTTTAATAAAAGTATTAAACCGTGACCCTCGTTAATACCCCTAGAATTTATATATATTTGAATGGAAATAGTACGGTGTTTTAATGACTTAAACGATAGATTGGGAAGGACTTGTAATATACTTTGACGAAAAAATAAAGGTATTCAATATTAATGGTTAAATAAATAAAATGACAAAATAAAAAGCCTACTGGTGGACTAGCAGTTAAATTGATTGCACTGAAACTAAAGAAAGAAATTTGATTAATTTCATATCTCAATGTTTATATAATATGTTAGTAAAGTAATAGTTGAAAAATTAATACCATTAATATTCATGGACAAAATATCTAAATGTGAAAGTATAGTGAGAGAATAAAAAAAAATCGCGGGGTCTCTCTTTTTGCATATTCCCAATTCGTTGGGGTCAAGAAATCTGGATCACGTCAGAAGCGTAAACAATTACTTCTTTAGCAAATTTTCTTAATGGCTATTTACTAAAGCTAACAACTAAAGCCTTTAGTAAATCAAGGGTTAATAAATTGGGAAACATTGAAAATTTGTCCATTACGAGATTTGAACCCAGTTTCACGCTGGAACTAATCAATCAAAATTTTCAATATATCCCTATTTCCCAGGTTATTGTTCCTCGAGTCGTTATAGTCCTTAGTTTTAAAAAAGCTTTAGTAAATAACCATTAAGAAAATTGACTAAAGAAGTAATCGTTTACGTATCAGACCTGAGCCAGAGCTTTTAGACCCCAACGAATTGAGAATGTGCAAAAGGAGACCCCGTAATTTTTGTTATTACCTCACCAGAATTTCGCATGTAGATATTTGGACTATGTATAATAATATGTATAATCTTTCAAATATTACTTTACAAATTTATTAAGTAAAAATTGAGATATGAAATCAATTAAAAGTTTTTTGCTAAATTTGAACAGTTTTACTGTATACAATACATGAATGTATTACGGTGCAAACTTTATACAGTTAATTATCATTTACCAAAAGTTAGCTATTATTAAACATTTAATTAAGGTTAAAGCAATGCTTTTGATGTAAGGTTCTACATACATATTGAGATTGCCAAACATTTATTGGATTTATCCACAACTGCTATAAGATGTTTCATTCACCGATAATATTGATTGGCAATCAAGGGTGGATTTAGGGGGGGTGGGCACGGGGGCACGTGCCCCCAGGGTGTTTTTGTGAACTGTGGAGATTCCATAACAGCACATACTTATCAAATTATTTAAGTTGTGAAAATATATGAATAAAATAACAGAAAGAACATTAGTGAAACTCTAGTCTATTTCTGGCTGGAATTACGAATTTTTTTTGTGATTCCTTTCACGCACTTGCAAATGAAAGATGATGTCCGAATTTGAAAGAATTTGTACGAATTTGAAAGAATTACGTTAAAACATTAGTTTAATTTATTTTATGTTATAGTTTATTTTCGACAAATTACCCTTTAAAAGTATATCAACTATAAACAAGTCTATTAGTGACCGCTCCAAAACTGATAGGTCTTGGGTTTGCTCCATGTATCGAGCAAATTTTCGATATTTCTCAATTACGGATTTTTATTAACCCTAGGGTCGCTAAAGGTCTTAGTAGTCATAAAGCGACGATAAATAATAATGTAAAAAAATATGTTCGTAAAATGAAGATGATAAGGTTATGGATATGCAATTGAATTATTTCGAGTATTCTAATTTAGATACAAGGGATCAGAGACATTGAAGTACTAAGTTTTCATTCAAAAACTTTTAATGTTCTTGTACATGTTATTTTTAAATGTTTCTTCTCTTTTTAAATTTAACAAGATAATGGTATTTGTAAATGTTTTTCATGATCACAGCTTTCAAAGATACTTTAGGAAAGTATATAGATAGTAGATAAGTTACTTTAGGTGTCTAGATACTCTTCAGAAAGTAACTTAAATACCTGTCATAATTTAAGATACTTGGAATTCTTTTTAATAACTTTATATGTTGTGTATGTACAATGTATCGTAAAGCATTAGGTATAGTTCGTAGGTAATCATATAATGTATTTTTTATCTTTAATATTTAAAGAAAGTATGAATGACTAAACCCCGTAAACACAATACACTTTAAAAACGATAGAAGGTTAATATAAGAGGTAAAAATTGAATATTAAAGAACAAAACAAAATAAAACTCTTTTTCTAATCTCTCAGTACCTCGGTATCTAAGTTACTTTTCAGTATCCAAGATACTTTTTAAGTTATAAGATACAGCTCCTTGTGAAAAAGTATCTAGATACTTTATGCCAAAACAAACCAAAAGGTACTTAAATTACTTCAAAGTAACTAAGATACTTTTTCTTGACAGCTCTGTTCGTGATCTGATAAGATAAGTTTTCAAAAAAAACGTTTATATTTTTAAAAAAGCTATATAAAGTTTAAGTTTATATCGCACCTGTGATGGATCATTGTTGGGTGGTTGTGATTGTATGTAGACGCACCCTTGCGGTATCGCATCCATGCATCTGTTTGCGGTTGGTTGATTTAAAATTTGTTGCATTTGTGGATGATGTTGATGCGGTTGTTGGTTGTGAAGGGTTGGGGTGGCTAGCATTAAGTTGTGATCATTTGCATTAATCATAGGACTCAACAATTCGCCCCCATTAGTGTGATGATGTTGATGGTGTTGATGATGGTGATGTTTGAACAGAACACTGTTACTGTTTGATGGACTTGTGGCAACATTTCCGGCCGAATTTTGTGGTCCATTTTGTACATTTCCACGACTACTTAAGGTCGTGTAAATAATGGTTCCGTTATTCAAGTCAGCTGTTGCTGTAGTAGCTAGCTGTTGAGGATGGTGAGGATCGCCTGTTTCTGCCGGACTGTACGGATGTTCCGAACCAGAATCCGGAGGACTTTCGGGCAAATGATGCCTTCTCAGAAAAATAGACATTAAAAATACTTAATTTACAAGAACAATACTAAAATTTACCCTCGTTTATTGTCGACAATGACATTGACAAGCTTTCCACCAGGGTTTGTAACGGGATTCCCAATCGAGATGGCCGTACTGGTTGGGATTGGGGTTGTCGAGATGCCATTTTGCGTCGCTGAACCATCCGCTTGAAGCGTATCAGCGAAATAGGATGATGGTCCCGAATGACCTTCAGGACTACCGTCCCCGCTGTTGATAAATGCTTCTAGCTGCGAAAAATCTAAAGCCTCATTGTCGATTCCTCCCACAAAATCCGAGCGACCTAAAAGAAAATAATAGCAAGCTTTAACGATTTGTTGAAATCTCAAGGTGAAACTTTGACTAGGGTGGCCAAAATTGGGGTGAGGGCAAGAGTAGGTTTGGATTGTCTTAATTTTTTAACTGGTTAGTTACTCCCAACTGGCTAAAAGTTTCATTGATTCAATAAAATGTCGCGTGTAAGCTCAAAGCTCATCATCATCTACGTCGTTACGATTCCTCCGTCGTATGTATTCCAAAATTTTATATAAAATAAATTTTATGTACAGTGAAGAGTTGTGTATTATATATTTATTTATATATCTTTCTATATGGATGAGGCCATAAATAACTTTTTGTTGTTTGGTCAATACGAATAGCAGAGATATTGTTTATTGGTTGCCACGGCAATGTCTTTTATATGCTAATTTGAAAAATGAACTAAAACGCAATTTTCCTGAAGCAGACGAATGAAGGATAAGAAAATTTATTTAGCTTTCAATCAAATGAGGATTTCGATTTTTAAAGGCTTTTCAATATTTCTATATGGACGGTTAAGTATATCATTTAAAAACAATTTGCTTAAAAGGTATTTTTTATATTTGTTATATTAATATTAGTCAATAAAGAAAATATTCGACTGATTTTTTGACCGAAGTCGGTAGTTACGAAGGTAATTTTTCGGTTTGACCCAAAAGTTAGATTCAAATCCACTTGTTTTGTGTGGAATTTTGTTTTGCGACAAAACTTTATTTAATTGTAGACCTAATGAAAATATATACCATCTACAAATTATTTTATTTCTAGAAAGCATGAAAAGCTTTCAAAAAAGGATGAAACATTCGAATATGAAGAACCTTAAATAACATTTTCAATATTTCAATGTTACCTTCCTTTAACTATTGAATGCATCAACGATTGACAATCATTGAAAGCCAAGTTATAATAGTTCTAAATGTAAAACTTAATTATTCTACGAATATTTATTTTTAGGTGCAACACTAGTTTGCAACACTATGACAATTTCGAATCTCATTTGATGCACAATTTGTAAAGTTTAATTTTTTCACAATTTTTTAAAACAATATAAAACTATATCTGATTAACAAAGTTCAATAATCTAAGTAAAGTATAAGTTTTGTAATGGAGGAATAAAATCTCCCGGATAAAACGATTAAAGTTAGATATATTTAAACTAGAGTTGAAATTCTGATTTTATGCATATCAAACTTGTATACAAAGTAAACTAGAGTTTTGTGACCCCAGCGAATTAAGAAAATATAAAAACACCTACGTTTATATGAATTGTCATTGGTGCAATAAGTTCACAAAGCAACTCCATATAGGTCAATATAGGTAATAGTATTAAACATTCACACATACTATGATCTCAAATTATTTCTTAGGAATGTTAAAATGAGTAAAACAACTTCGGAAATTGTATTTTTTTCACGAAAATATAGCAAAATGTTATCAACTGTTTTTGTAAGGTTTGTATTTAAGAAATTTTTATAAATTACGTTGAGAATTTTGTGGGGGAGAGGTCATAATTACTTTATTTTAAAATATATTATCTTTTCCAACTAAGGGATGAAAGGATTAAAAAGGATTGTAAAATTTGTTACGTTTACATCTAGAAAATTTTCTTTTAAAGTTATACTTTTTAGGCGTAGCATGAGAGAAAAAAAATGGTGTAACGGACGTCGTTTACAGAAATTTGTTACAGAAGTTGATTTGAACTGTTACATTCACTGAACAGTACACAAATCTAGATTAAACTAAACATAGTGCAACTGCGCATGAACCAAATCGGGCAACTTCTGTTAAATGTAAAATATTAGTCACAGCCAAGCCAACTTCGCGAGATAATGTATGTTTTTTTTTTAAAACCAAACATAACATTTGTGATTTTAAATTTTGAATATTGGTTTTCTGTTTCCTAGCAACGGAGAAACTATTCATTTAGATTTCAACCAAATTTTTTGAATTCATTTTTCAGTTACGATAGTAAGAAAATATTATACACCGATTCATATAAAAAAAGCAAATGTTGGTACATATGTCAGTAAAGGTGGAGATCAAAGAATGTAAACACATACGTGTGAGTGAAAACCGAATATAATAATTTTTGTCTCAAATTTGAACTATCATGTCATTAGTTTCAACTACCATTTATTTTGATTTCGTTAAATTGTCAAGTTTTGTCAGTTGTGTCAGTGTTGGCTGTGAATATTGCACTGGCAGCTACTAGTATTTTATAATTGCAACTATGCAAATTCTGTTAAGAACTCTAATTATAAAACAAGAACGGTTGATATTTGGTTAAAACTTATTAAGAAAAGTTTCTAATAAAGTGAATAGGAAAAAAATCCTTTCACAAATTATAATATTATACGAAAATACATAATTATCTAATGCTTTGATTTTGATTAAAGTTTTCATATTAACTTCGTCTATCTTAAGTACTGCAAAACTTAATAAAATTGCCGAAATTAATAGTACTATTAAAATTAAAGTCATTTTACTGCTAGAATTGATTCAAAAGAGTCTCATGACCTCA
Organism: Sisyra terminalis; assembly: GCA_958496175.1. NCBI lineage: Eukaryota > Metazoa > Arthropoda > Insecta > Neuroptera > Sisyridae > Sisyra > Sisyra terminalis. The sequence continues at coordinate 32,586,791 of OY292277.1, read as the reverse complement.
TACTTTAAAGAATCTTTAAAAACATAGTTAGTTTTTAGGTGCAAAAAGAAACTTGTAATTGGTATCTAATAAATATCATAAAAATGTTAACAGTTTTGTTAATTGCTTTGTTTTTCTGCACATTTCTTGTACAAACTATTCTATGAATTTATTAAAAAGAAAACCCTCTTTTTGTAATTGTTTATTAAATATTAATTTATACTGTTAAGAGTGTTGCTAAAATACTTAAAGAATTCACTATACATAAGATTCACTTAATTAATTATCTTAGGCAAAAGTGAGAAAGATTAGTTCATTGAGCGTGAAAGAGTAAATATTGAACAAAAAATTTACGCAAAAAATGAAAGCATATTACACGCAAATCAGATACAAACTAAGAACATTTTTTTCACTTTCATTGACTTCAATTATTGAAAAATGTTCATAAATTATAATTCAGAAAATATAACGGAATGCCAAAATGATAAATATTATATTGAGGGTCATTGGGAGTATTCTCGTGGATCAGGCACGTTAAGCACATCAGCGTGGATCAAAACCATTTTGGCCCAATTTATTCGCAAATCAAAGTAAATACAAAACAGAAAATGCAACGTTTCCAGATATTGACATCCCTAAAAGATACATTAGCCGATTTTATGGAATTTGCTGTGGATTTTGATTGAATTTTCGCGAATAAATTGGGTCAAAATGGTTCTGATCCACGCTGACGTACCTAATGTGCCTGATCCCTAGGAATAACATATTAAGATATTGATTAAAGCTTTTAGAAATCTTTAAGTTGATTCTTGTTTATTTTGGATAAAATATTAAGTCGTTCATAAAATGTTAATTAAGTTCTTTAAAACCTAGATAGATGTCTTCCGTTTCTTTTTGGAAGAAATTAATAGCGAAACGACAAATAAAGACAATATGATAGAAATATAGAGTAAAAGAAATCACCTGGTTATTTAAATAATTCAGCTTAGTCTTGTGATGGAAAGATTGGTTTTTTCATAGATCTTTTATGTTATGATTATTACAATTCTTATACGAATCAGAGCGCACATTTGATTTCAGTCGAAGCGTGAACAGAAAACACACCAACTAAGTATTTAAAAGAAAAAGAAATGCTTTTACTCTCGATCGAAAAAGTAATGAGCGCGACCAAACCAAATTGTTTCGTTCGATAAAAAATCCATCTAATAAAAACCCCGTTAGAATGCACAACAATTAGAAAACTACGGGAAAATCTTGCAAATCAGTGTTTTTAAAATTTGGAGATTTTTCTTCTTTAATAATGAACTTTTTACGTTAACTATTTTCTTTGAGATGATAAGGCTTTCTAAAGAAATTGAAGGAATACTTCCAAGCACTACCGAGTAAGCTGCAGCCTATAAACTCCTACCAAAATTCTTGTCACCTCTACCTCCATCAATTAATTTATTTTTAAAATCCAAAATTTAAATATCAACTTTAAAAATTGAACAAAATTTAAAAACCTCAACAATTAATTTTAGATTAACCTACTGGTGGCCGAGGGATCTAGGTGACCGCTCAAAAACTGGTAGATGTTGTTCGATCCTCGTATTGATCAAATAGAGTAGTTAAAGACCTTAGTAGTTAAAAAGCGACGGTAAATAACAACTAAAAAAATTAGATTTCATAAACATAAACTTATTATAGCAAGTGTGCTTAAACTATTAACTGCCTACTTTTTGATGTCAAATTTTGTCGATTTAATTCCCTATATCCTGTTGATCTATCTGTAAAGACCAATTTTGTTTTCAAATTTGAATGGGACCAACTTCGATGTTTACCCTGTCAAGTAAACAAAATGTAGAAAATTCTGCGAGGTCAAATGTAAAACAAAAAATATATTTGCGTTAAATTGATAACCTTTTTTTTGTCCTCATCACTATCAGCCCCAAAGCTGGGAGATCCTATGGTAACAGCCCATACGAATGAGGACAAAAAATTGAATACTTACTGTTTATATTTTCTGTTGTTTTTGTTTAGAAAATAGTTTATCCAAATTGCTTGGAAAGCCCTCAATTATAATAAAAAAAAAAAAAAAATATTCAAAAAATGGGATACGATTTGTGAAGAGCTAAAATTTAAAACACTTAAGACATTTATATATTAAAAAATATACTTAAGGTATTTTCACTTCATTTTTCGTTTGGAAGTTAATAAGGTAATTTTGGATTGTTAACGATTTTTGAAATTAAAACTTTTAAAGCTCTCGTAGAAAAAGAAAATAGGCCAAAGCACCTAATTTTATTTTTGAATTACCATGAGTACTAATTCGAACTTATCCCATGGAGTTAGAAAGTAATTTTGGTTATCTTTTACAAAAAAGGTTATGACCAAAAGTTCCAAATCCAATTTTATCCCATTTTCATAGTAACCATTTATAGTTTTGCATAGTTTGGGTTGCACGTAGAATTAAGGAACTCTAGTGAATTATAAAGCATTGTAGCCATTGACGGTATTGACCATTGTCGACTATTGATATTTGGAAATAAATATATATTGGAATTTTGGCGCACAATCACCATAATGTACTTAAAACATGTGAAATATTTATTTACTATATTAAACATTCATTTACTTAATGCGAGAAAGCTTTTGAGTTTCGCTTAACCCGACTGGAGAAATTTTTGAAACAAAAGAGATCTTTTGAGAAATTTAAAGGTAGATAGTTTATTTCTCATATACATACAAAATAGAAGGTTGTAATAAGAGTGTAATAATTAATGAAGAAAAAATAAAACTTAAAAATTATTGTATGGAGTAATTTATAGTTTGATATGTTTCAAAAACCAGGTTCGTAGTACTTAAAAAGCTTTTAACTTGAGTTTTGGACTTATTTGAAATAAAACAAATGGATCGAATGATAGTCAAAGAATTACCATAGGCCACCAATGGGGTGACAAGAAAAAATATCAAATAAATTCGAATGTCTTAAAAATGAATTGAAAGCACCAAAGATAAAAGAAAGAAGTATAAGAACTTAGAATCTACTGAAGAGAGGCGTGAACTACTCCTAAAGAGGTCCTTATAAAAGTACTGTTATTTTTTGGAGAAAAAATCCTTCGTTTTACCATTTATGGCTAAAATTTTATAGTTAGCTTAATTTTATAATTATTCCAGTATTTAACTGGAAAAAAAACAATTTACAATTTGATATTTATATTATTGTCGTTATTACGTTCATTCACATGAAAATATTTCTTCTCTAAATATAAAGAAGATTTTTAGTCCATTCTTGTAATTTCATCAGTAGTTTCCCTTAAATTTAGATATACAGTATTAAACTGTTGAAACTGCTTTCTTTTATCGTCCTACTAAATATTTACTTAAGGATCGGTATTTTCACTTATAGATAGACTGTTCTACTAGACTGATAGACTGGAACTACTGTTCCATAAATCCTAAACATATCACAATTCCTAAGTGAAAACACCCCTGTTTTCTCAATGCTCCGGATAAAATTTTATCTATATGATAAACGCCACTATTTAAATAAGAAAATTCCGGTGACCCTAAGGGTTATAAAGCAGGAGGATGTAAAATTTCTGCAGCTTTATTTCAGGGTTGTGATCTTCGCTATAATTGACTTTTTCTTCGAATTAACTGCGTCAAAAAGAGAAAAACTGGCTGATGCGCAGCATATCAAATACTAAATTTTTAAATTTCATTGATACAAAACTAAAAATGTGAACATAAGGTAATTTTACTGTGCGTAGATTATTAATGAAAGGAAAATTTAATTTTTTGGGGAAAAGTTGACTAAAGCTTGAAAAATCCGATAAAGGTTGATTATGTTTTTTCTATCGTGTTTTCAAAGGGAATATCGTTCCTATTTCTTTAACTTTCTTCTTTTGAATTAAAAACTTAAAGATCTTGACAAAATCTGGTTTCATTACTATTTCTTATTAAGCGTAAATAATGATTGTCAAAAAGCTTTTACGTATCCATAAGTAGAATTGGTTATATTTAATTAGTTTAAAGTGAAATTTAAGTTAATTGCAAATAATTTTTTTTAAAAAATATCTCAATCATAATTGTTCCAATTGTTCTTATGCACAAAGGCAGTTATAATATTACCTGAGTTAATTAACTGACTATTTGATTAATTAATTACTTGTAGATATTGAAAAGATGCATCGAAATAATTACTTATAAATACAATAAGTTACGTTTAGTTAATTGTGCTCGTCGATGCAAATCTAACAATGAAATGAAAGAATTTTTCAAAGTTTGATCAGCAGATAAAAGTATCAGAGTCAAAGACAAGACGAGGAAAATTAGTAACGAAATGCATGCATTGGATTCGCCTAACGCTTTGCTTAAAACAAGTTCACTTTTTCACTGTCAATTACATTTCGATTTCATATAGAGAAAGTAAAAATATCATAAAATATAATTACTATTATTATAATTCCATAATGAACATCACTATTAAAATATATTAAAATATCTTTATTATATTTGCTAACGCTGGTCTCCTACTCCGCCACGTCGTTTCTATTAAGTGTAATAATTACGCCCAACAAAGCATAAGAAGGTACCAATGATTTTCTTTAGTAATAGAACGATTTTTCATAGGGAAAATTAATTTCCTTAATTAAAAATGACGTTTAAAAGTTAGTTTCCCGATAATTTTCCTCAATCTTATTTCAAATTGTATCATAAAATACTAATAAATATTTGAATATTTTGGTTTTCTTTTCTAGAAGTATTCTGTCGAAATGCTACGAATATTCGGCTATTTTTTTTTAATATTCGGCATTCGGCAAGTAACGTTATTTTCTTAGCATAAAATTAAAACACAGAATTTTTAACAAGTTGTAATTTCGAACCAATGATATACATTTATCAATGTTTTTTTTACTTATTTTAATTTGCAACGTTTCATTAGTGTAATTCCGACTTCATCAAGTAGTTGCCTGAATATTATACATATATTTGGACTTGAAACAATGAAGATCATCTAGCATACAAATTTTTAATTCTAAATAAGAAAAAAAAATTATTGCTAAGCAAAATATCTGTAAATCACATTTTCAACATCATACTTAATGATAGCATTAAAGCTGTCATCCGCGGAAGGTACCAAGTGTTGCCGAATTTTCGGCGTTTCTACCAAGGGATTCGCCGAATATTCATTATTCGATATTCGGCCAAATTACTATTCGTGGCAGCTTTAGTATTTAGAAGTCAAATAAGCTCAAGAATGGAATAACTCCATACTGGTTATGTTAATTTTTTATCGATCGATTTAAGAATTAATAAATTCAGATTTAATTCCCAATTCTCTCCTTGAGAAAACAAGTATTTTATTATGAAAATCTTTTAACTTGTTTGTCTGATTTGACTGCAATTTGAATCTTATAGGTATTATTGAAATGATGTTGACAAAAAATAACTTGTGTGAACAAAACTTATAAAAACTCGATACTTTTTATTAATTTTTGTAGAGAACAAAAATCACCCCAAAAACAATTAACTGTGCCTTCATTTTTAAAAGAAATTATAAAGAAATCAGATACTTATATAACTACATAAAAGAGATCGTGGATGATATGATTACTGTGGATAAGTCTATCTACTCAGAATTTTCTGATTACTGGTACACAGGTAAAGAATTTTTCTCTGGCACTCATTTAAAATTGGACGAAAAAATTCCACAGTTCTGGTAAACTTTTACGGTTGACAAATAAAATAGTAAAAGTTTCAACAGTTTTATTTTGTTCATTTTTATTCTTATAAAGTAATCTTATTTATACTATAATTGTTCTCTTTTTCCATATATTTTAAAAAAAATCTCTTACTTCTTTTACTACCCCTCCGTATTCAAAATATTTCTCTGACACTGAACCGTAACCCTAGCAAATTAAAAATAACAGAGAAAAATAATAGTTAAGACTTTTGTACATTTGGAATCAAACAAAAAAACTTTGGATAAAAGATAAATTTGGGTTTTCTGAATGGAACTTTTGGTTGACAATTTTATTTTTATTTAATTGGTTTTTATCTATGAACAAATTTACAAAAAGTAAGGAAGAATATTGCTCATCAAATGTATAAATGCATTGAGGAAAATATTAAAAACCATTAAAAATATTAAAAAATATTGAAAATATTAAAAACAATAGAAAACAGTTGTCTTCTATTAATTGAATTCAATCATTAATATGAAAATTATTTGGCACTAATGATTAAGTCAGTATCAAGTGTTATCTTACATAATAAGATTGCTAGGCTTTTAAGATTGCAAGTTGTAATAAGCATGGAATGGATGAGAGTAGAGTGAAAGAGCCCCAACGAAAACGTGTCACCAATCAGCAATCTTATTTTATATAATAACACTTGATGCTGACTTAATCATTAGTGCCAAATAATTTTCATATTAATGATTGAATTCATTTAATGGAAAACAACTGTTTTCAAATTATTGTTTTTAACATTTTCTGTTATTTGCACTCATATCGTAATCGAGTAAGCTCTGTTTCTGTTTTCTGTTTATTACATTATTGGATTTTTGTGTAAAAAATCGGTTTTTAATCAATATGGCATACCGTTTTTTAAAATTTAAAAGACTCATAACTTTAAAGGAAATTGGATGGGGAATTCGAAAAAAATAATTTCATAATTGTACCAAAATTGTATCATGGTTAAAAATTAAAATTAAAAGAAAAAGCTTTCTTTTTTCAAGTATCTTATGAACCGATATAGCTTTTAATTTTTTTTAAAGAAGCTACCATCAGCCCCTAAAACATATCCAAAATTCAAATAAATCGATTCACAAGTTTCTGAGATTTTTTTTTTCTGATTTTCAGCTTTTTTCGATTTTTGCAGAAACGGTAATACATAGGGATCTGAAACTTGCCGAATCAATGTACCTTAATAGTATCAACATACCCTGAAATTTTGAACCAAATACCCTTCTGGGGCCGATTCACTATACTTATCGTCCTATGTTCTTTTTGCAGTTTTTTACTTATATTATATTTTCTATGATTCATGTAGAAATATGAAAATTTCTTCAAAGCAGTCACCAAAACTATTGAGAACCAATACAAAATATTTATTGTTCAGAATCAAATCTCAAAACTTAATAAATTATATAATAAAATTTGTTATAATGGATAATTTAACTAACAGTCTCCTGTAAGTTATAAACAAAGTTGTTTATTGTATAACAAACTCTTGTCTTCGTAGATTCGGGTTTTACCTATATTATCTATTTGTCGTCTATTCGATTTGCAGGAATTAGTAAAAAAAAACTTATTGCAACCAATCACTAAAACATAAATCGATTTTACAACTGACGTTTTTGTAACAACATAAATTTTCGAAGAAAACTAGGAATGCATAGTTTATTCGGTTTATTCATTAAAATAACTAGGAATTCGAAAGACGTAAATGTAATGTTAAATGGTCTCACAATGTAATCGAAAACGTTATAAACAAAATCTATTGTAAAACATTAGAATTATTTTTTTAATAAATTTACATAAAATACCTAATAATAAACTACTTACTCATAATGAAACTATTGAGTAATGTTTTTCATTCTTTGGGATAAACTTGAATCTATTGTTAACATACTGTTGTATTGTGCTGACAATTTTATATTAAATCGTTGAACCATTTTAATCATTTCCAATTAAATCATTTAATGTGTGGAAAAACACAAAGTCTTCATAATTTCTGGATATAGGTACCTATCCAATAGCAAGTATGTCAGTTAAAAGCAATAGAAGGTATTTAAATTCATGCGACAAGAAAGCGCGAAAAACGTTCTTTTTTTTTCGCAAAAAATTGTGTAAGCTTTCAAATTAATATAAAACAATAGAATATTGAATCAACAAAAGTTTGTATTCTTTCTGAGTTTAAAATCCAAAAAACAAAAAAAAAATTAATAAAATATCATATTGTTAGCTTTATATTGTTTATATTTTAATTTAACAACCGAAATATTACATAACCAAAACATATTGCGACATTTCTAGTAATTATCCAGTAATAGCGACACGCGTATTTTGTATATACTCAAAGTGAAGAAGTAGAGTATTATCTTTTAATTATATTTGCTAGGTAAACGAAAATTCCAGAGAAAAAAGCTCAATTCAAAAGTCCCAATAACCAAAAGCCATCAATTAATCTATTGTGGAATTACATATTTGATTGTCCGTAGAATAGGTAGAGGGCACTAGGGAATTATAAAGCTGTTGGACTATTAGGATAAATAAAACAATTGGGAATTTGATTAAAAGGTGTATTAATATTTTCGGATTGCGATTTGCGGGGTACAAACTTTAAACGACCCAAATCCAAGTTGTATTATATTTAACAGTAATAAAAACTTTGGGATGATAATCATTTGAAACTTTTGTATTGTTTGGACGAAAAAAGCTTGAGATAAACGGTATAATTGGAATTTCTAGGGTATAAACATTATATACTCCTGCGTAGTTTAAATAAATTTTTGATATGGTTTTTAAATTGTAAGTATACGACAATCCCCATCATTAAATACATAAAAAATAAGTCGAGAATCTCATATAAATTTTTTTAAATTTTAATAAAAATTAGTGTTGATATTTATTGAAAAAAAAAAAAATATTAAAATTGGTTGATGTTTTAAAAAAATATAAAAGTTGTAGTTTAGTATTTATAGATAATTGAACTATGATCTCTTCAAAATTATCGATCGATTGAGTTATTTCAGATTAATTATTTAACTGTTTAAATTTAACTAAAAAATTTGTTCTTCTAAATCAAAAAAAAGCATTATATTTTTAATTTTTTATTCAATTTTCAAAATTTTCGGAATTAAACCAAGTTTCCCACCATAAAATGATTCAGCATCCCAATTGGTGATATATTTTTCAAAATAGATGGTACTTAGTTATTAAATTCATATTTTAAGTCACATAACTAAAATAACCATTTATTTTGAACACATTTTGAATTGAAGTTTAAAAATTAGGAAGATAAGAAAATCTATTTTTGTTTAGCACAGATAACTACTTGATGATTGTACCTTAATATACCTTTAGTCCAAATAAAATAAAAATTACAATTATTATTTATTCCCATGATTCCAATCGTTTCATAATTCGTTAGGGTTCCTCAAATACAAGTACAATCATATAAGTAATTCCACAAAGAATTACTATGAAAATTAAATAAATTAATTGAGAATTTTTGAGTATAAGTACTTGCAAATTGGATTATTGCTTATAAAGATGTCTAATCGATGGCAATATCACTTATAAAAACGCAGACGAAAAGAATAATTCTTTTATTTATCCTTTTTTCTTTCATTGATTTCTCATTGAGAATCTGTTGAGAATCCCGATCATTAGCAATTTGTGTCTTTGGTTCTCTTCAATTTCTACTATATCAAACTTTTTTACGGATCCGTAAAATGAAGCATCGGTGAGCTTTTGAACCTGATCAATCCATCGAGTTGGTGACCACCTTCTGGGTCTTATTTAGCCTATGTTTCACTAATTGTTAGTGAAGAATGTACTCATAAATACACTAGACGGAATGCTTTTTTTCGGTATTTTAATATAATGGTGAATTTCTCGTAAAGTAAAAAAAGGATTCTCAGCGACAATCATTGAATTTAAAATCATTTTTAGATTTACTGGTAAATCTACATAAAGAGATAACCTTTAGGATGCTATATGTTATTTGAGGCCTTTTGTTAGCACTTTAAAATGTTTAAAGGTAATTCAAGTATTATTTTTTAAAAAGAAACTTTAACGTTAATGTCTACATTCCTTAAAATTACAATCTGTTTAATTTGTATGTATTATTCTTGTTGTACACAGAGCCTGAAGAAGCTATTAAATATAACGAAACGTCATAAGCTAATATTGCAATTGTTTTTTTATGATCCATCAATCCTCTCATATTTGATTAAATTTATAAAAATGGATTTTACGATTTTTTATGTATAAATTTTCAGTGCTACTGAGTCGTCAGATGTCGTTTTGAAGTATGTGGAAAAATACTATTTAGAATTGTGAAAAAATGAGGTTCAAGCTAGTCTCCAAATACCAGAAATAGTTTAAATGATTTTTACTTTTTTATTACTATTTAGGTCTTTAGTGACTTGAGCTATTGACCGCAATTTTGGTAGTAAAGTTTTTCGCTTATTACGGGATTTGAATGGATTCCATAGACCTAACTAATAGATCGAATATTGTATCATTGAGTGGAATTCCTATTTTTTTAAAGCAAATATTGATACAATTAAAAATCTAAAGCGATAAAACTTAGTTTTAAAAAAGGTTTTAAACTAAAATAAACTAATTTGATTGAAAAAATAAGGACAAAAGGTTCGTAAATAAGTACATGTAAAACTTTCACAATAATTTTGTCAAATATTTTAACAATTTTTTTCTCTCTGTGTAATTTCATAGTTTTTAGTTTATAAAATTGTATAGTTACGCACGTAGTTATATTTATTACCTACTTATGTAAATGGAATATAATTAACCGATTTCGGTAGTCTTAAGATCGTTAAATTGTTTTGAAAGAGAGACGCTGAAAAAATTGGTGAAACGATAATTGTTTGATTTACCGGAAATTATTTTTTTTATGTTTCCCTCAAATATTTTTTGTATTCCATCAAATCGTTCTTCTTAGATTTTAGTGGTAACTTTTGATCAAATCAGGGGTTCTCAAAATAGATTACCTAAATGGATAATCAAAATGGATTAGGATACCTATTTTAGTTTTTTGCAAGACAATATTCAATGTACTTCACATCGAAAATCTTTTCTTCTTCTTTATGAGTTTAAATCCTTTCTTATACAAAAGCTTTAAAAAACCAAAACTTAAACAAGTATCCTCTTTTATTGAAAATCACTTATCCGATTTGATGAATTTTGGTGTATTTGATGTATTTTTATTGTCGAATTGGCATAAAAGTAGTGAAAATATTCAAATATATAAACGACTTTTAAAAAAAATGGGAACTGAACTATAAAAATCGGAAATAACCATTTTTAGCATATTTTAAACTCTCCAAAATCTCAGAAATCTTAATTCGAAACTCTAGTTTACGCTTTCTGGATTATATATCCATAGTGTACAAAGGATATAATATCCTATAAAGTGGTATCTCGCTAATGTACTGTAATGTACTGCATTTCCAAGGAAAATAGGTAATAAAATAGAAAAAAGATATGGGAAAAATTATTTTTGAAAAATCTGACGCCTTTTAACGAATTGAATTGCTTTGCCGGAATTTAATGGGTTGGCGAAAGATTGACAAATAAAGACATTATGAGTCTTTGGATTTTTTTTTTTTGTTAAAATAGAAATTGATTTTTACGAAACAGAGTACGAAATATTATATGGACACTTAAAATCCGTAAAAAAATCGAAATGTTGGAATCGAAAAGCAAATTTTATTTTTATTGTTAAACATTTTTGAAATACTAAAATTTTTTCCAGGGTTTCCAATTTTCTTATTATGAATTTTGACATGCCTATGTTTGGAAAAATAGAATTTAATTGGTTAAATGAATAATCCGAAAAGCATATACACCTTGTTAAATATTATATGTAGTGTAAACTAGGGTTTTTCGAATTCAACAAATTGAAGAAAATATAAAGTAAGTAACGTAACTTGGAATTATTAATATACTACAGTTTAGGGACCACGTAAAACTGGGAAATGGTCGTTTGAGAAATCAAGATTGGGGAAATGTCCAGGAAACGAGAGTATCAAAATATGGGATTTTCTAGTATTAAAGCGTACTTATTTAACATTGTTAGAATATTTTATTAATTCGGAGTCACAATCAATTAATTAATTATTATTTATTAGTATGACTCAATTTCTTTATTACAACGCGTTTCAACAGTCCTTAGATGTCATCGTCAGGTAGTACTTATTTATAATTTTTTTATAATTTTCTTAACGCTAATATTAATTCTGCTTCCTTCATTTATTTCAACTTTCTTTAAAAACCCGGAGAATATCATTAAAAAGGATATTTTATAAAATTAAATAAATAGATACGTGTACTTAAAGAAATTATTAAATTGTTGTATTTATTAGTAAGATATAAAAAGAAGTTATAATAAAAACGAGTAAGTAATAAGAACAAATTAAAGGATACTTTAACTGAAATTGCTTAATGCTTTTGGACAAAATTTGATTATTTCCTGAATAAATACCTAATTATGTCTATATAAATAAATCCACCAAATGTATAATTATTATTTTTTATGAGTTTCAATAATTTTTTTCTTACTTCAATCTGAGAAACATTATACAAAATACAAAAGATAGAATCCTTTTAATTTTAGTAAAAACTCCCAATAATTAGCTAGCGCAGCTAACTGGTAGTTAGGAGGAGCTTTTTCTTCTTCTTCTTTGGAAAATATTTCAAATATTATTTATGGCGGACAACGGAAAAATAAATGAGGGACGGCATTTTGTTCTTTTCACTCCCACAAAATTCATGAGCAAAAATTTAACCATTTATATCATAAATTTGAACCATTTGGCCAAATTTTTTATTAAACAATCTTTATTTTTAGCTACGTAATGCACAGAAACAATAGTGCTCTAAAAGCTCATAAGTGTTTTTTTTTACCTTGAATACGAATAACGCGGGATTCCAAACGTCTATCATCTTCGGAAATGGTCCAAGGATATTCCATAATTGATTCCAAAAACGACAAACTTAATTCGTTTGAAAACAAAAAAGAAAACAACAACTACTCAATTGTTACAGCAACAATTAGGCAGAGTCGCAACAAAACACAATCGATAATTTTCAACTATTTAACTATTTGCCGATTGTTGTTATTAAATAAATAAACAAGCATTTTGTATATTACAAATAAATAAATTCGCCATTTTGCTTAACTTTTCAACTATTTTTTTTTTTTTTTTTGGTAGATTATATCAATTTTTACAGTTCCACTTTGTTTTAGCGTCCGTTTCCGGACTGAATAGCAGTCATTTTGAACTTTGTCAACACTGAATTACAATTGTTCACCATAAAAACATAAACATGAGCTTTTTTGTATTTTTCGTTATTTTTTTTTTTTATTGCTATTTATTGAAAGGTAGACGTGCGCGTTATGGTGATGCTTCTTCACTGTGGTAAATGTTTCGATCAAATGTAAATAACACGCGTTAGCTAGCGACCGTGTAAAAGTAAAACTTTGAAATCGTTTAATAGTGGAGGTAGCTAATATAATAATAAACAAAATGTAGAGTGAAAACAATGTATGGCTGGTTGTCTTTGTTTGATTGTCATCAATTCAGATTGTTTTTTATTGCTATCATTTTCTGACATTTATGAGCTTGTCTTTCTTTTTTTTTATTTTGTGTAGATTCTCGGTAGGGAGCTTTCAGTGGAAAAATTCGTCTTTTCATAAAACTTTTTTATTATTTGCTGTGTTTATTCTAATTTTGACGTGTTGAAGATTTTAGTTGAAATTTGAGGATTTATAATTTGAAAATGAAAAAATTTAAATTTTTTTAAACGAAGTTTTAGCATTTTTTCCAGAAAGAGAGTTACAATTATTAATCACAGTTTACAGGTGTAGTATAAAAAAATATTAAAAATTTATCCAAAAAAATTACTGTAATAGGAATACAACGATATGATTTTTATAATGTAATTAGTTCCACGAACTGTTTACTCCAAAAACAATGGTTTTTAAACCCCCAAACGTACTTCCTGACAAAGCAAGTTTAAGAAAAGCTTTTAAAATATGTGTTAAATATAAAAACTCGTTATATAAAATCATTTATTCGATATTCTCGAAATAGAATTTTCGAAAATGGTAGACATTTTTCCGCAAAGTTTCAACCCATTTTTCAAGAGCTTAGGTATAGTTTCTTCATGTGTCACTCTTTTCAGTATTACGCCTCCATAAAGTACATCTGGAAAAGAGATGAAAAACAATGTACCTCCTATAAATGTATAATAATGTACTATATTTTTTTTAAATTAAAGCGACGTCATTTTGTTATTTTTGTTTCCTTGGAACTTGAACCTTTTACTTCCTTAGTTGGTTGAAATTTAATGCTTAGTACCTATGTAGATACCTCGAAACACAGATTCTACAAAAAATATTTTGTAGCGAAACTTAAAGATTTTCTATCGAAAAATGTTAACAAAAAGCACAAAAAAAGGAAGCACTACCTTTAGAGGTGGTACTTTAACTCATGGGTAGATAGACTATATCTATTAGATAAACCCTACACATATCATTATTCTTAGGTGAAAATACGCATGTTTTCTCTATCCGCTGAATAAAAATTTATCTTTCAGATAAATGTCTAAATCTATAGTTGTGAAAATATTTACCTTTAAAATAAAAAACTTTGCATTATTAATCTTAGCCTGCAAAAGATGTAATTTTGATCAGTTAATGTATAAATAAGAGTTGTTTTGTAGCAAGAGGACTGTTTTTTGGAGGCAAGAGGTAACTTTAATTTTTATAAATTCTCTTCAAATTTTAATGCAATCTAAGGCCCAATTAACGCTTTAATCCTCTGATACTTTTTGTCAAAAATAATGTATAATTTTTTCAAAAAACGCTCCTTATTATTATGTTTTATTATCATAGATTATTTTGAAACAATTTTTGAATAGAATATTTTTTGGAACTAAAAAAAATACTTTAGGAATGTTTTGTAGGTTTAGGGTACATAATAAAATTTCTAAATTTTCAATCTTTCAGCGACTAGTTGCTGATTTTCTCAGACGTTTTTCAGTTGCACCTAAAGAAGTCAACAACTGGCTGATAAATCTTTACAAATTCGTTAAGAAGGGAGAGAGTAAAGGTAGAGAAATAAGGGTAGTAGTTTTTTTCGCTTTTACTCCAAATAGTATATGAATAATGTATATATTCACTTGCACTTACAGAAAAACTTTTCAATGGATTATTGTTTCAATAGATTTTGTGATGGTATTTATTACAGCAAACTGTCGTTATAATTACGATGTCATAATCTGAAAATTCAAATGTAAACAGTATATTCTACAATGGAATATGGTAAATATTAAGATAATGATAGTCTATTCCAAGATAACGATGTTTTAGCGTAATTCTTACTGTATTTTTTTTCCTTGTAGACGTGAGATTATTTCTCTTATTTGAAATCAGGAAAATGAGCATTTACGCAATTTTTTTGGAATTTTAGAGTATTTCAAATGGTTTAAAAACATAAAAAAAATAAAATAAAAATCAATTTGCACTTTTAAAATTTTATAAAAACTATCATAATTTATGTATATTTAATACTTAATATGAAAGTTAAGTAGGCATCTAATAGAAGCAAATTTTAAATCTCTAAGTTTGAGCTTTAGAATTTTCAAAAACTGGAAAAAATGTTTGAATTTTACTTAAAGATTTTTTTCTTTTCTCTTTTTTTTTTAGAAAATGATTAGTAAAGAAAAAGAAAAATCTAGAGACACATCAGAAAGAGAGAAATTCAACGCTGAATGAATTTTTAGAGAAAAGAGAACTCTAAATTGTTTCACTTTCTATAATTGTGTTTAATTGACCATTTAATTATTAAATTTTATTCCGTCTTTGTCAAATCGTGGCTCAAACAATGGCAATTCATCTTTGTTGCTTGCGCAATGGAAAACATGGCAGTAGCACAATGCTCCCCTTTTTAGTTACAGTTACCATTGATGAGGTGAATTTTATATGCAATATGGCTAAATTTAAGTAGCTACATCCCCCCTCAATTTTTATCCCATTTTTTTTATAATTTATATGAGCGAGAGCAGGTGATGATGAAATTAATGATTTTAAATTGAGTTATTTTTATTGTATGGGTCATAAATAAGAAAATTTGAAAGCTTTACCAAAAGTTTAACAACATTGAATATTATTTAAAATTTTAGTTATGGTTGCTTACATTTTTGACTTTTTAGGAACTTAAAGCATAAGAATTATCTTAAGAAAATGTTATTAAATTTATTGCTCGTGTGAAAATGCTGGTCTAATTAATTAATTTTATGTTTTAATTCACAGTTTAAAAATATTTAATGCATTTTCATAGCTTGAATAAGAAAAAAGAGAATAAAATTTTTTGACTGGAAAATTTAAAATCTTAATATGAAAATTTAAAGAAAAGTTAAAATAAATTTACAAATTTAAAACTATTAATTTAAAACGTGATAAAATCTGTTAGTCGAAAAATGCTTTCTTATAGAATAAATAAATTTTAAAGTGTTTAATCTGATACTAATAAATTGTACATTAAATCATATCTGGGAAATATAATTAAGTAATTATTTCAGTGCTCTATGATTTTCAAAATTTAAATACATATATGAAAGTAATAAAATGACTGATAATTTTTTTTCAAATTAATGGAGGCTGTAACTTAATATTCACTAATTTTTAGCATTAATTTGTTTCTTCGTGGATTTTGGCATATCCAGAGAAGCCAGGTGTCTGAAAATCGCTATAAACATATAAAAATTGTATTTATTCAATTCTCCGGTAACGATTTACTAGATTTTGTTTTACTTTATAGCTTTTAATTCGAAGATACGTTTTAAAATGACAATATAATACTAAAACATTGATGATAATATTCTCTGTTGCCAATACCTATATATTATCCTGAAAATTCGTTAAATAGTAAAAAATATAGGATAAGTACTTATCAAGATTTTTTTTTTCATGTGAATTTGTATGTAAAAAATATTGTAAGAAAATCACTGTCCAAGACATAAGGGCGTTTTTTTTTTTGAGATTTTTTTAAACATAAATATAATATCATTAACCTAAGTACCAAAAATATTCTACTAATTGAAAAATTTAACACAAATATTTATCAAATAAATACATGAAGATGATGTGATTTTGATCTAATGATTTTTTTTGGTTTTTTATTTCGTTTTCAACTAGTTGATTTCCTAGTTACCTACCAAAATAGTTTTAGATAGATTTCAACAACTTTTGGAATTATAATATAAATTTATTATGGTTGCTATTTTTACCCAAATATGGGCGTAATAAAGTAATGCTTGTTTGCACGTTTTCGATCTCAATTCTTTTTTTCAACGTCCATGTTCTCCATTGTTTATGGCATAGATCTATCGTATTAAATGGTGATATGATAATGTACTAATTAATAGTTACAACGTACTAGTTAATAGTATGTTCCTGATTCACAAAAATTATCGTTTATTTACTAATATTCTATTAAACAATCATTCCTTCATAATTTATGTATTTATACAGAAAAAAGAAAAGAATATCACCAGAAGTGGGGCAAGTACTTTTCAAGTTCTTAAGTAAAAAAAAGAAGTAATTTTTTTTTATTGAATTTAAATCAAAAATATTTAATTTTGTGAATCAAGAAGCCTAAGGAAGTTACGATTAGTAACGAAACGTAGCTAATTGAACAATAAAATATTAAATAAAAAAACAAAAAGATCTTAAATAACCTGAATTTTCTTCTTATTTAAAAAAGAAGTTAAGTTAGAATAACGATGTATTATCGTAATCTAGGATTAGACTTTCATTATCTTAGTCTTAACAATACTCTATTTTAAAATTTACTATGTACACTTTAATTTTTATGTATATTATCATATTTTATAACATCGATATTATAGCGACAGTTTTTGGAATTAAATACCATAAACATTACGATGTTACATTGGGGAGTTTTTCTATAGGTGAAAATGAATATATACATATACCATATGCAAGTAAAATAGACAGAACTACTAGTACCATTATCTCTAACCCTACTCTTTGACTTCTAAACGAAAACATGCGTATAATTCTGTGATCTTTGTTAAATAAAATTTACAATGCAATTTACATCGTCATGCAACATATTAAGGTTCTTAATAAACCGACGTACCTACCAAAAACAAAAAAAAAAAAGCGTTTCTATATTTTCGGTCAATTGAAGAAAGCATTTTTCATAGTAGTACTCGATGCTCATAAGAGTTTGCTTAATTATTCTAGATTTATTTCTATTGGCTGGTAGGTTGCGTAGATGATAAGCAGAGCTATCAGAAAAAGGTATCTAAGCTACTTCAAAGTAATCTAGTTACTTTGAAGTATCGAAGATACTGTATCATAGTTCCGTTATTTTTTGGCAAGAAGTACCTAGTACTTTAGATACTTTTTAAAATGAACTGTATTTCGTAACTTTAAAAGTATCTTAGATACCGAAAAGTAACTTGGATAACAAAATATCGAATGATTAAGTACTGAGTTTTAATTTTTTTGTTTTATACGATTCAATTATACATCTTTCATTAATCTACTAACGTTTTAAAGTGTGTTGTGTTTACAGGGGAGTAGACATGTATGCTTTCCTTTTTCCTAAATTAATAAGGTAAGAAATACATTATCTAATTACCTAACAACTTTACCTAATACCCCTAATACGTTACGAAACTGCGAACATACAGATTATTTAAAGTAACTAAGAAAGATCTTAAGAAGTAACTTAAGAAAAATATTTAAATTCTTTTTTTTTAAGAGAACTACGGATACTTTTTAAAAAAGAAAATTATCTAGTATCTAGATACTATCCAAAAGTATCTTTGACAGTTCTGATAATAAGTGTTTTTTTTTTTTATATAAACTTCCATTGTAAAAACCAACAGACAAAACAATACACACTTATTATATTAAGAAATACCTGTTATTTAGTTTGTTTCTTTCAATTTCAAATAGATAAGTATTGAAAATTTTGATGTAAATTTCAAAATTTTATCAAAACAACTTTTGGAGATTTCAGGATGATGGAGCCCTGTAAGCTTTAGCATTTTCACTCAACTCGGTAAACCTGGGATAAGTGGCATTAATGCTTTATTCATTATTCTCAAATACTTTACCATCATCTATTTTATTTTTGAAATCAAGGAACAGCATATGCGGATTTGGGATAAACGAAATATTCTATGTTATCTGATTACTACTAAAATGTATTACTAGATATTAGCGCTATTGCAATGAATACTATTTAAGAGCATTGTATAGTCGAAGCACGAAGATACAGCTAAGCTTTTTTCTAGAAATATGATTATTAATCCTGGCGTATTTATACATTATACATACAAAGTACAAAGTAACTCATAATACTGCTGCTTGAGGCAAATTCTTGAAAATCCCTATTGTCCTTACCTACAAGAATAAACAATTAAATAAGTATTATGAAGTTTTAAAATAGTTTTAGTATTGCTAATAACTTCTCTTGTTTAATTTCTTGCTAAGACTTAGGTGTTTTAATTAGTGTCTTTTTTGGGTACAATTCTAAAATTTACTTACGAAGTTCAGAATTCTATTTTATCTAGTTACAATTTGTTTTCGTAACTAAATCTTTTTCTTTTCATTTTTCTCTTGGTATGAGGAAAAATTCAAGGGAAAAAAGAACAATTGATTTTTTCAATTTATTATATTTTTCCTATTTTTTAGAACAGAAAAACGGGGATTTTTTACAGTAAAAATTTTAAGATTTCAGTTTCAACATAAAGGAATTTTATGATCTTGAAAACTGAAAATATGACAAATATCTATAAACAAACTTATCTACCAGGACTTTGTACCAATAAAAGATTTTTCAAATCTATTCTTGAAAGTTTCCTTTTTTTCCCCTTTAAAGTATAGAAACGAAAACACGAAGGACACGATTTTCTTTTATTACCATCCTTCTCTATAAAAAAAAGGAAAAGAAAAACAAATGAAAACAAACAAACGAACGAGTTATATAAAAAGTCACCAATCATAAACGAGTATTGATTGAGCTTGAGCTTTTGCCCATTTTCCATTGGACAAACCACCCTCCGCTTATGTACACAAATAGGCCAATCAGCGCTTTCGACTTTTCATGGAAAATATGATGCCAATTTGCTCCATTAATAAATGGGAAAAATAAACGAGTGACACAAATTTTATAATATTTAATGTAAAAATAAAAAATTAAAACAGTTTTAGAAGACAATAAATTTCAAATGTATACTACGCGTTAATTTCAAGGAGAAACAAAGTAACCGCATTGAAGGGTGGAATTTTCGATTTTTGGAATTGATATTAGGGGGAATGTTGCTTTTTTAAATTTCAAAAACGTTCAACAGGGATTCAATCAAGCATTAAATAATTATAAATAGTAAACAGGTGATAGGTATAACGGTTAGGCTGGATTTTAAAATAAAAAATAAACTTTCGTCGAACGACAAAATAAAGTATTTGAAGTAGGTATAGCAGTAGAAAATATTTTTTTTATTTAAATTGATTGGTGGAGGTTTTCGTTGAAAGATAGTTTAATAAGGAAAAAATCGACGGCTTTTCCGTTTACCTCTTAATTATTGATCAAACAAGTTAGACATTTGATGCTTTAAAACGAAAATAATTTTCAGGAGAAAAGCAAATATTCGAATAATTTATTTATTTAATAAAATTATTATAAATAACGAATGACTAAAGATACAAATCTACTATATAACTTTAAGTGATATGTCAAATTTTGTTGTTTTTTTCTAGTTTTTACAATGTACATAGATATTATCTTAAAAACTAAGGTTCCTAAGTTGATATTCAATGAATGTACTGGTTTCGCTGGGTACAAAACCGTTAATGTGATAATGATTAGTTCATAAAATTAACTTTTCGATAAATGAATTAAATTTTAAATTAAAAGTACAATGCATAAACGACCGAACTTTCGATTCGGTAAGTTTCGGTTTCGGCAGAAAGTCTTCGAAACTTCGACCGAAGCCGAAACTACGTTCATGAGCTTTCATGAGTGTTCAGTATAGTGGAATTTTTACTATAAAGTCCACTCCTTTAGAAACCTATAAAAATAATAAGCGACGGAAATAGTAAAAAAAAATGGAAGTAAACACTTTTTTGGAAGATTTATAATTTAGTTAAATTGATATCATTAAAAACAAACCCAATCCAAAAAACTCTTTTAAAACAAAAACGATTTTTTTTCGATTTCTCGTATAATTCAAAGTAGTATAAAGAGGGTAGAATATTTGAATAAAATAGGTAAAGCTTCATTATTAAAATCACATGGTAATAAAGTAGGAAATACAAGGTCAATTAATGAAATGTCAATTATTTATTAGAAAACATTATTTCATTTGTAATTTGCCGTCGCTTTATAACTACCAAGGTCTTTAGCGATTCCTGGATTAATAAAATCCGTAAATCGAGAAATATCGAATATTTGCTCGTTTCAAAAATCAAACCACTCAGCTACCAGTTTTGGAGCGGCCATCTTGACCGCTCGGCCACCCGTAGGCTAAAACAAAAAGTATTTGTGGCACATATCACAATGATAGATTTTTTTGCTAAAATATAAAGTTCATACACATAGTGGGCCCAGTTATTACAACCATCATACTAAATTCGATCTTCTTGTGGAGGATAGGTACCTGTAAAATTCAGTTATATTATCTTTTGGTCCTTGTTTTACCAAATCTTTGGATATAAACCATCACTAGATTTCTTCAAGATACCATAAAATGTATCAGAACATAACGTTTACAGTTTACAAATATTTGCAATCGACTAATTGAGATTGTTCCATCAAAAGCAGGAAAAGTAGATTCTTTTTAATTTTATCTATAAATATTGATTGTTCAGACATTTTTCATTATGTTTTTTTTTTTTTGGGGAAAATAAAAGACGATTTTCTTATAGCGTATATATTTTATTGGATTATTGGATTCTTCTAGTGCAATATAATTCAAAATCCATCACACCGGCCCTACAAGGGAATTTCGCGAATACTTATGGTCCTTCGAACCGAATTACGTTTTTAAAAGAATACTGCCTAATTATCTAGGGATTTACATAACTTATTCCTTTTTTAATTAAGTATTTTCAGTATCTGCTAGAGGTGCATGTAAATATCTTCTTTTAGTTACATATCACAAACATTTATGTCGCACCTAAAAGGAGTCACAGTTTCTATACAAATATATATAACAAGTACCATAATGTTGACAAAATAATACTTGCTCTTAGATCCACTGACGATATTTTTTACATAGAAACTGATAAGCGTATTTAATAGATATTAGATTGTTTCATGCATTCGCTATAGTATTTTTATTATAAGACAAGATACAAGTATTATATAACAACAGGATGTAAAAGAAAATGAAAGGTACGTACTTACATATGTATAATAAAAGTTATACCTACGAAAATTGTCTTTCAAACAATTAATTTCGAACAATTTACTTACCCACTGCAAGTAAACATTGGTAAACAATTGATAGTCATTTACATGAAACTTTTTATAATAGAAAATTAAATTATTTTGCATAAACCCCATTTAATTTTGATTTAATTAAAGTAGTATTTACCGTTTACCAAAGTAAATTATAAATACGTCAATTGACTGTTTAGTATATTTACAATTCAAACATCGACAATAATCACAATATTCAAATACTCAAAAGCGCACATTTAGACATTTAGATTGAGGGGTTAAAATTAGGGGTTGAAAGAGCGTGAGCTTGAGCCACATATAATAAACATTTAGGGATGAAAATTGTGTTCACAAAGCATGAAATTGTCGTAAAATATATCGATACACATGTTAACCATTGAAAGGGGTGCGGTACGGGGGCCGATTTGATTCCGGAAGTTGTCCAAAGCGTTGAACAAAATGAAAAAAAAAATGCACCTCGTGGTCAAAATGGCCAATAAAAATAATTAAATTCAGCAACAAAAGTTATTGATTTTTAATTGCTTCAAGGTAAATTATATTTTTATTTGTTATAGCTTTATAAATTGTGGAAATTTCTTATTTGGTCGTTGGGAAAAATATATTATAATGAGTTTGTTGCGTGTGATTCGAGTCAAATTCACGTTTCATCCTCATTTGGAATTCATTGGCGCACATCATAGTATAAGTAATTTGATGATGAAAATAATAAACAAATAAAATAAATGGAACCGTCAATATGGTAATATATCAAGAAGAAAAAAAAAGAGCAACGTGCAAGTGTTTACTTTATTTTTCAATTGCTATTGTTGAAAATCTTTTTCATAAAGTTATTTGATCGTTTTATTTGATTGGCGAAAAAATACAGTAAATACAAGATTATTATTAAGTGTTCTCATGTTTAAATAATTTAATAAGAAATTATTGGCTAAATGCTATAAAATGTAACGACTAAAAATAAGTAGTTAATATTAATATTAAATTATATTAATTAATATTAAAATTTGTAACCTTTTTGGAAAATGCCAGAAATGTGCGAAAAGTCGAACAAGTAACAGAAATTTGTTTAAGAGGGCGCTAAGATTCCTCCAAATATCAATTTTTCCAATATTTTAAATTCCTTTTGGCTACGAAATACAACAGTATTATGCATAAAAATGTGTAAGCTATAGTGTTACACAGATATTTAAAACTCTAAATACCATTTCCAGATTTGGAAGGAAGATTGAAAACGAATCATGATATCACCTCAAATCTTGCTGCGTTCTATTAAAATCATGTATTCTAGTAGATGATATAGGTACCATCAATATTTGAAAACGTTTATTTTTTTTAAATTGTTATTTACCGTCGCTTTATAACTTTCAAGGTCTTGAGCGACTCTAGGGCTAGTAAAAATCCGTAAATCGAGAATATTGAAAATTTGCTCGTGACGAGATTCGAACCCAACATCTACTAGTATTGTAGCGGTTATCTTAACGTTTTCACTTTTGAATAATTAAAGTTAGTCAAAAATAGTGCGAAAATGTTTACCATTTTGTTTCTAAATAACATCTTTATTCAGGTATATTCACGAAATTTATACCTGTACTCTAACAGGAATTTTATTTTCTTTAATTTCAAATCTTTGGAAAGGCTGAAGAGGATCGAGGAGAGGTGAAACCAAAGCCCTCTAAATGTTTAGACTTCATTTTGTTTTTCGCATGGAAATCTGTTGCACATACAATCTTACATTTTTTATCTAGATGTAATATTTAGGTTTATACAAAAAGATTTTTTTCAATTAATAACAATGATACATCCGAAAACAATTTCAAACTACTGTTCCATCCTTGCCACGTCAGAGTTCATTGCCCCCTTAATGTAAGCTCGAATATTTAGTTATCAGACGTTTTTATTTTTGCATATATGAAATTTTATCTTTTAACTAGATGAAATAACTGATCTTAAAGTTTCCAGATCTTCTCAAGAGTATAACAAAAGTATTTCCACTATATTACTAAGTACTTTAGTCGAGATCCCTTTAAAAGCCAACAATGAAAAATTACCGAACCAAGCTTTACATATAAAAAAAATTTCTCTTAACTTTATTCTTTAATTTACGTTTTGGTAATATTTGTAGAGTTTCAAAATTATCCATGTTCATCTTACTACGTTACTTAAGCTCTATAGATAGTAGAATAGATTCAAATACATAAATAGACGGTAGCCTCTCTTTCGTCTTTGGCAATAAAATTGTTGAGATTTGGAGACGAAGAATTCCTGTATTATAAGTCTTTTTGTGACCGAAGAAATAAAGGTTAAAGATATTATTGTAGTTGTCTTACGAAATATACTGTTAGGATAATCGTTAGTGGAATATAGTAAAATATTTTTACTGATCTTTTCTATCATTATAATGCTGCGATTACTATAAGTGATAAGGCACTCACCAAACAATATAGCCTCGACTTATGACATTCTTCAGTACTACGCAGTAAATTCAATATATGTGGGAACAAAAAAGTATCATAGCTACTTTTAAGGAATCTGGTTACTGTACAGTATCTAAGAATCTTAGTTTCTTAATTTTTTGACAAAAAGTAACAAGTATAATAGATAACTTTTAAAATTAACTGTATCTTGTTAATTAAAAAGTATCTAAGATACCCAAAAGTAACTTAGATACCGAGGAATTAGATACAGAGTTTTTAAAGAGTGTTGTGTTAAGGGGTGCAAAAATACATCGCTTTTTTAAAACATCGATATATCGTTCATAAACAACGATATATATCGTTCTACATACATAGTTGCATCCTTAGTTGTGTTTAAAGGATTAGACATATATACTTTTCTTTTTTCTAAATTACTAAAGATAAGAAATACCTTATCTGGTTACCTAACAACTTTACCTAATACGTTACGAAACTTATTTCATACATACTATACAAAGTAGCTAAAAAAGTATCCTTTTAAGTAACTTAGGATACTTTTTAAAAAAAAAAAACTTATCTAGTATATAGATACTTTCCCAACGCATCTTCGACAGCCCTGTTTGGGTTGATATCCAGTGAGTTTTTACCGAAACTGCCCATTTGGCCAAACTTTGTATTTATTTATATATTCTGTATTTTGCTTATTTATAAAAAAGTCATAATTGTCAATGAAATTGGATTAAATTCATATCAAGTACATCGCTTTTGGCTATGGAAATATAGACATCGCATCGTTAATGAAAATTTTCTATTCCGACCTCTTTCGAAGACGGATCAAAATTTTACGAACGTAATTTCGAATCCCGCCATAATTTAGCATAAATTCTAGCGTAAACGTAGCTAATCCAAAATTCCAATTTAGTTTCGAAACCGAACGTTTTCCATACTGAAACCGAACGACTTTTAACTAAGTCGTTAGATTTGTTTGATTTCTATGTAAAATAACATAAGTATATCTTCATTTTTACTATGCTTTTCCGATTATATTTGTTATTAAAATGATTTAAGCAATATAAGAAAAATAGCAAATCTTACAAAGTGTCAGCTTCGTAACCACAATAAATACATAAATTTCTCTTCTAGATTAATTGTATCATTATTTTTTTACTAAGCTGTGTCCACGACAGACTTAGTTCTAAACCAAAAAAATAAAATAAAAAATAATCTGAGACAGTATTTAGATAGCAGCGTTGAATAAAATGTGGTTATAATTTTTTTTCTTCTTTGCCCATTATATTTCAATACGTTCATACTTACCTCATAAAATTATTTTAAAGCGAATAAACAATTATTTTTTTATTAATTCCTACAAGTGTTATATATTTTACTACTTATAATACTACAAACATTAAAATCGATTTTATTTCAGCTTACAATTAATTAAAACTGAAATTAAAAGTCTTAAATAATGTTTTATGTAATTTGAAGAAGTTATAATTTTATCACCGTTTTTAGTGATTTTATTAGGTTTTTTTTACAATTATTTTTCTTTCATCATTCATTAAATTTTGCTGTGATTTTCCACAAAAATGGTTCATTTTAGATTTTGTGCCACATTCACGCAAAAGAAATGATCGATTAGGTCAATAGATCTATGTACAACATCAACCATTACAAGCGATCATGCTCAAAAAAGCGGCCTGTAATCCCATGAAATGTCAAATCGAAGATGGTTTAAAAATGTCATCTGATCGACCCACAAATCGATCGAATTTCGATCAATTTTTCTTGCAGCTTTTTCCAGATGCATTATTTGATTAGTTTTGTTACTGTTCTTTTCGGGAAAATTAGTTTGATTAGTATGTTTAGAGATGAAATTGAAGTTTGCTGGTTAAATGAAACATTGCGTTTTTTCGTTTGATAGATGCATTTTATTGAAAATAGAAATTTGAGATAATTTCGAATTGATAAACGCACCTAAAATTGCTTGAAGCGTTGCATCGTCATTTGTAAAATCCATTTCAAATGGAAATCGAAATAATTGATACAGCCGAACACATTACACTCTATTTGCGAACAATTCGATCGATTCGAACGATTATTCAACAGGAAAATAAACGATGCCATTGCGACAATGGTTCAATCAACATTTTCTCTTAATCGATCGCTCATTCCATTAAACGTTTTTCACGAAAACTTTTCGACAATGACAAAAAAACAAACACATTCTTTGCGCCGTTTGCGTCAGCGCAAATTGACAAAACAAAATCGGCACGTTATTTGTTTGGAGTCGAAAACGATAAAAAACAAAACACTATCGTCGTTAACTAAAGTCTTTCAGGTCGCACAAAACGTGAAATTTTCCAAATTTTTCGTTAGAGTTTGATGGAAATGAGGCGACAAGCACGGCTGCGATTTTAGTTCTCAGATTCTCTCGGTCTTTGGCCATTAAAACGAGTACATCCGCTTCGAATCGATGAGATCAAGTGAGATAGAAGCTGTAAGAGAATCCAAATCAAATCAGGCCACGTGATTTTTCTCATCTGTGACATCTATTTTTCATTTAGCATTCAACGTTTGTTGATAATTTTATACGTTTCAACTGGATAATCATTGCGTAGCCTTCACCATCCGTTTTTTCAACGAAAATAATTTATAGTTCCGACACCGTAAATTTCATTTTCAGTCTTGAAACTAGTAGTTTTAAAGTTGACTAAGGAAATAAGAGGAGAATTTTCTAGCACCTCGTCAAGAGTATTATACCCATTATACCTGCTGTACCTGCTATACTTACTTGCAGATTTAAAAATTTAGTTTGATATTATGACAGGGGAATACCGTAGAGGGCGCAAAATATAAGGAAAGTTAAGAAATAATCACGATTACCTACTGTAATAAATACTTAAAAAATAATTCAATTTAAAAAGCAAAATTAAGAAAATTAATACCGTAGTTTGGCTCTTCTTTCCATAATGGGTCTTTTCAAAATTATTTGAAGCTAATTTCGTCAATTGAACCTTTCTTATTGGAAGGCAAAATCGGAAAAGTTTAAAATTAATGACTCCCCCCTAACGTGTATTACGTAATTTATGAATAAACCCTAAGAAAAGCTATGGCAATATAATATCAATACAATATTAGGCCGATTAAATCTCATCGGTTTTTAGTTATTAAGGTTTCTGAAATTTTCACGTTAACAATAGCTATTCATACTTTTAAATTTCATTCAAATTATCATTTTTGTTTCTTACACAATTTTCTTTCAAAAGTAAAATTTTATCATAAGATCTTACGGAAGTATACTTGTAAAAAAAAAATAGGTCTCAGGAATTTAAAAAAAAAAAATAATTTTTATGTTCTAATTTTCAAATCATTCGATTTTAAAATGCATATTAAAAAATTACTCAAAATATTTTTTTTTAATTTTTGTTTTGACATTAACAAAAAAATAAAGCATCATTATGATAAAATACTTCTGTTTCCTTTTTGGAATTTCAAACAAGGGGCCATCCATAAATAACGTCACATAAATTTTACGATTTTTACACTGCTCCTCACCGTCCTTGTCATTGGTGGTCTTATTTTTGAAACCTCTTCTCCTAAGGTGGGTCGTGATATATTTTTTCAATTTTATAATTATAAATAATTTCAATAAAACAGACAAATATTATAAATTTTAACATGTGACATCACAAAATTTTTACCCCCCGGCCCTTACGATGTCACATTTCGTTAACTTCCTCCCCCCTATGAATGTGTGACGTATATATGGATGGCCCCTAATAAAGTGTGGAATGGTCTTTTTCTTATTGTCTATTTATTAAAACTATATCATGCTTTAAACAGAGTATAGCTTAAGAGTTGAGATTTTTCTTCACGTTTATCAAATCCGACAAAACATTGTGGAAGACGAAACATGGATAGCAGGTTTACACTTATGTATTTTCGATACGAAATAAAATTTATTTGAATTTATAACATTATTTTGTTTCTTTAATTTAAATTTTATAAACTGGTATTAACCGGTATAATATTTATTACATTTCTTATTGAAGACACTGTTAGATCTTTTATAGTTACTCATATTACAAAGCTCAAGACACATTTTGCGCAATTTTATTTTGACTATTGCTATCATCAACGGCGAATTTACCAGCAGGCTGACGCTTCGGGTAGAAAATTTTAGGGGGTGGTAAATTTAGGCCAAAAATTTGCGAATCACAAGAAAAGTTGATGTAATAACGGCGATAGAACACAAATTGCGATTCCATTGATGAAATATTTAATATGATTGCGAAATAGGGTATCGAATTTCAGAGGTCAGTAGGGGCGGCAAAAATTGAATAGTCTTCTGGCGGCAAATTTGTAATTCCGCCACTGACTACCATTACTATTATAATAAAAATTCAAACCAAAAACTGTGCAACTTTAGTTAGTATGATAACGACCTTAAAAATAAGTTTTAGACTTGCACAATTTGTACAGGAATGAGTTTTAAAGAACTACGGTAAGGGGTACAATTCAAAATATTAAATGCTACGGGGTGCGTTAATAAAAAAAAGTTTGGGGATTTAACTGTTATATAAGATTCTATAGGATACTCCAATTTCTAACGATTCGTATATATATTATACCATAATATCCACAATATACTACAAAAGTTTGTTATAGGCTATCATTCATACATTCTTATAAAACATTTGCGTTTTATTAAACAATGTAATATTGGTGTATATTTTGCTTATTTTGTTTGTTGTATTTCTTTGTTATAACTTTAAATAATGAACCAAAAGTAAAATACTACTATGATTTTTAAAAGTAATGTTCTTTTCGTTAACTTATCGAAAAACCTTAATTGTAGGTTCTAGACAGTCGCAGAAAGAAAACATTTTCTTTAATTAATTTGAAAAAGTAGATGTTTTAAAAATCGAAGTGGAGGGAACTCAGATTTAATAATCGGTTATATCATTAATGCTATATTTTATAAATAATATTTTACTAGTATATGCTTCCCGTGAAATATTCACAGCTAAAACTGATACAGCGCCTGATAAATGGCAATAATTAACAGTTGAATTATATAGAAATAACAGTTAAAGCAAATGAAAACAATCAGTAAGTTCAAATTATCAATATTTCGAATACTGTAATAGAATTTTCAAGAATAACCCGTTTTCGGACGAAGAAGAGGAATAAAAGAGTACCAAAACTATCTACAAATTTTCAATTATTTCGTTCAAAAGCTGTAATTAAAATGCATCAAAATCCGTCAAATGGTGACAGATGAGATATGTAGTCTCCAGTTATAAAAAGAGTAAAGGGCCCATGTCCCTTTTAGATTACGTTTTTAACTTTTTTTTATTTAATTTACGAATAAATCGGCCCACAATGAAAATTTAGTCACAAAAGAGATAATTACCCCATATTACAATTGAATAAACAGTTTAAGTCCCTTTTAAAACAGTTAAATCTGGCAACGTTGCATTATCTACTTGTTTTTTAAATTTAATTCACAAATTGGGCCATAATGAAAATGTAGCCACAAAAGAGAAAATTTTACCATATTAGAATTGGATTAACAAAAAAATCGTGAATAGAATTAAACAAAGTAAAAATGCAACGTTGCCAGATTTGACCGATCTCAAAGGGACCTGAGTCGAGTAAAGAAAAGTAAAAAATATACAAAAAACTAAATACTCGTGAAGATATTTCATGTTTCAATAAACCGTGTGCAAAAACCGAAATTGTTCCGAAAAAATTTGAATCGTCTTTGGTTTTGTCAAATTTTTGCAAAAATGACTAGAATAAGTTAATGAATCAAAAACGTTTCTGCAACCAAATAATATATTTTTCGATAATTTTTAGTCTGAAACCGTCAGAGATCTTATTTTTAACGTAAAGCACCACCAAAGAGACCCAAGTCACCATAAATTATGTATTTAGTGTACAAATTAGTTTTTAAATTTTGTCTTTTTAAGGCTCTACTGAAAAAAAAGTGCTACCATCAAAGTACTGTCGGTAGTTACTACTTTTTCCCATCTTTAAGACAATAGATGGATTCTTTTAAAAAAAATCTAGTTATCGAGGAGATCCAAGGAACGATACAATTTTTGGTGTCTTCGTAAATGGAATAAAATGTACCCTTATCGAGTGAAAATTTATTGTAAATTTGAGTTATTTTTTTCTTTCTGATATTAGAATAATACTTATATTGATATTTTTTGTGTGGATTATTATGTAATTTGCACCAGTTCAGGGATGTGTGCTATTTCATGGTGGTGATAACAGGTAATTGATCTTTAGCGGCGTTTAAGTAGCTGGAGAAGTCGAACTTCATTCCTCTGTCTTTTTTATTTGTTTTTTGTTCTTGACCTTATGGTCAAGCAACTGCTATTTCTTGGAGCTCTTGAAGGAGTTTCCGCTTCAGCCTTGTTTGATTCATAGTTTCCCCCAAGCCTAGTTCTACTACACTAGGACAATTTTCCAGGCCGTTAAGGGAAGTTTTTGTGAGTTGGATTAGAACGTCTTTTATGTATGGGACATTCATTTCGTGATGAATTTGGTTGTTTCTCACATACCATGGAGCTTTAGTGATGATTCTCAAGACTCTATTTTGGAACACCTGTAGGTTATTGTGATTTTTCTTTGAGGATGGAAGCCAGACTGTGCAAGAGTATGTGAGAAGTGGTCTAATGACTGATTTGTATATCATCGTTGAACATTCCATACTTAGACGAGACCTTCTGTTGATAAGTGGGTATAGTTGGATGAGTCGAGTGTTCGCTTCTCTGATTTTACTTGAAATGTGGCTTTGCCAGGTTAATTTCGAGTTAATTTTGATATTCTGAAAAATAGATATGGATGCAAAATAAATATGCGAAAAATAAAGCGATATCAAACAGAACAATGCTTTTAGACATTTTTTGTTTCATAATTTATTATATAGAAGGTCCATACATTTGTCTGAAATTATTTAAATAATATATAATATTTTTCTTAATATTTAACAATACAATCACAACTAATATAGTAATTTTTAAGTAAATTAAGAGCTCTAGTCCACAAACTTGAGACTCATTTAGTTCAAAGCTTGAAACATAAATCAGCTTAAATAAATTAGTGATTCAATGCTTCATTCACTGAAATAGTTTATAGCTCCTAAAAGCTCTAACTTAAAACTAAAAGACAAATCAGGCTGAACTGATGAAAAAGTTAAAAATATCAAAGTCTTAACAGTTAACCGTTCAGTATTTAATCTTGCGTGTGTATAGCAACCGTTTAACCTGTCAAGCCAACAGCTAAATAAAAAATTTGCATATCACATTAAACGACTATTTGTAATTACACACATATAATGACCAATTTTAATAAAAATACTTTTAGCTTAAATTCCCTGATGGTCACATTACACCAAGAAATTGACTCAAGTTTTCCTAATTCAAAAATACCTTATTTTAACATTATTTTTTTAATGAATTTCTAAGCACGTGCACAAAACATCACAACAGAAAAATATTTTTTCTCTTCTCATATAATTATTATTTTTTAATTGTTCTAAAATTTGTAAGCAGATCTTTAAAAGAAATTCCGATATGTGTTCCATATGGTTCCAATGGTTTGTAAAAAATGCCCTCATTGTTTTCTATCACAGAATGAACACAATATTTCTAAAAAAATATTTCTTTTAGAATAATTGTACTAACATTAAAACACTTGTAGTTTTCAAGGCTAAAAGGTATGATTTTTTATTCAATAGGCAATCGGACAATATTTTAAAGTGTACATAATGGTTAAAATACTGTACAACGAAAAATTGGGGTGTTTTATGTTTTTACATAATTATTTATGTAAGCTTTTTTGTTAAATTTTTTTTCGTCACACTCTAGATTATTTGTAAAAATAAAAATTTCAAATTAGGTGAAAAAAAATAATGTACGAGAATCACTAATCCTAGTAGCTAACCTTTAGTGAGCATACCCGTAGATGATCTCATTACTCAATTTCCATTATTAATGATTTATATTGCAGTTTTAATAGGAAGTTTTATTTGTCGGTCCATTTTGGGCTTAGAGATGACTTCATTCTCTGGAAGTAGGAAATATTCATGGGAATTTAATTGAATGAGCATACTCGAAATTGATATTGTTACTCAATTTCCATTATTAATGATTTATATTGAAGAGAAAGGGTTTTATTTGTCGATCTATTTTTGGCTCAGATGCTACTCTCTACTCTGGGACTACCCGAGTATGAATTAGAAATAATCAAAAGAATTCAATGGGTTCCCTATTGAGATTTAATTCAGAAGTCTGATCGATTGACATTAGAAAGAATGCTGCAACACGAAATTTCTTCAAGAATACAGTTTTTTAAGAAGACTATAAAAAAATTTCTTTAAATCATAGAAAATATGTCTATTTCTACTTAAAATTTTTGACCATTATCCGAAGGCCTATGTAATCAAATTTTTCAATTCATAAAAAATGATAGAAAAGATATGAGGTTTTACTTTAAGGTTTCACAAGTTTCGGCGTTGATTTGATACTTTTAAGTTTCGTCGTACCATTGAAAGTGCAATGGACGTCTGAGTCAAATAACGGAATTTCTGAGAATGCATTAACATTTTGAATTGCATTAGCTGGAGGTGTGATCGGCGTGCTAATTCCACTGTCGGAGTTAATATCCTTGGCTCCTGGTATGATATTATTGTTTAAATTCTTATTACTAACATTGTTATTGTTTAAATTGGAACTATCGAAATTTCCATTTTTCATCGAATAGTCCATGTTTTGTACGGGTAGCGGCAATGATACCGATTTTTCAATTTGATTGTTAGTGGTAAGATTTTGGTTTTTGTTGTTGGTGTTGTGCACTTCGTGTTGTGATATGTTTTCGATTAGTTGATTTACGTCGCGAAGGCCTTGTTTAAGGGCTAAGGACTGCATCCGTTGTTGCTGGATGTGATTATGGGAATTGGCAAAGAACCCTTGCGGCTTAATATTTAAAACTGGCTGACTATTTGCTGGTTTTAACAGAGATTTCTGCGTGGGAGTTGACACTGATTTGGTAATTGGTTTGGGATGAGGTACAGTTGGTGTAGCAGGAGGTTCGTATATTTGGTTGTCTTCAATAACTCGCAACGGGTAGCCTCGATGTCCATTGCTTTCAATGCGAGATAAACTTTCCGTAACACTACTTAAAATGGAATGGCGTCGCACTGACGGATCGGGAAGGGAAGTTTGGTGATACTGTTGCGTTTTTAGGTTTTGGACTAAACTACTTCCTAAATTAACGGTCATACTATTCGAACGTGGAACTGATTCAGCTTGAGGCTTGTTCTGGCTGGTTTGGTTAAAGTTGAGACCCAGTTTTCCCATACTTAACGACTTGACCATATATTTTGGAGGCTCTAATTTTTTCATATTTGGAACATTCGCTTTGGCAGAATTTTGGATATTTCTACGTTGATCGGCCAATGCGATTTGTGATACAATTCGACGCACCTCTCCGGGTATTTCAATGTCGACCTTTTGCTCCACTAACGAATTGAGAAACTGGCCAAGAGTGTTAACCGTTACTTCTAAACTTCGAATTTGAGCCTCAAGTCGATTCATCGAAGTTTGATTCGTTGTACGACTCGATTCCAAACTATGATAATTTGATAAAGCAAGCTAGAAAAAAAGTCATTTTTAAACATAATTATTTTGATTAAAAACAAAAAAAGGGTCACAAATTTATTTTTAGCGTGCATGGTTTTTCAAGTAGATCGATTTTTGCAACCTTTTGGTCTGAACTACAGTTTGTAACATAGCACGTTACACTTTGCAACGGTAAAACTTTTATAAAATAGTTAAAATTCAATAGTATTGTAATGACTGAAGGGCATAGCAATGAGTTTATAGACCCCAGCGAATGAAGAATATATACACCTGGGTTAGGTTATTGTACGTATAAATTTCTTTTGGGCTTTCGGTGAATAAAATATATATCTGAACAATTTTCTTATTTAGTTATGCTAATTACTTTTTTACTACTTTCTCAGTTATTTACTGTTTGCCTAACCCTTTGTGATCGTCAGATTTGGGAGTACTTTCACTTTTGGGAGTACCAGTAGGTCGGAGTAAATTCCTCGTTTTGTAATTACTATTCCTTAGAGGATTTAAAGTCAATATAAGGATATTAAAGCTTTGTTATAGCTGACTTATTGTACTAACTACTACTTATAAGACGAAAGGATATAAAATTTGTAATCATAGTAATGTTCTTAGCAGAGATGACTAACCCAAATGATCTCGTGGACCACTTATAAAATTAAATATCCCTTATTAAATTTAGAGTTACTGTAGATATTTTTGAATACTTTGGTTTTCATTACTATGGTCCTTATTTTGTAAAAATGTGATGAATCTCGCAGGTTAGAAAAATGATTAAGGCGGGGCTCAGGTGGCCCAAGAGTCGCGAGTTGGCCTCTATTGTTCTAAAGAATGGTATTTTTGGTACAAGTATCGCAGTACATGTGTTTGTCGTCTGTTTCCTGGAATTATCCTGTTGGAACATACCACAGAGGCTTCCTTGCCTCTTGAACGAATCATATGTACACAGTGATTAGCCTTATACCGACCTCAATGTTTCTCGAAAGATTATTCGAAACTGATGTCTGTTATCTCGCAAGAAAACTAAAAATTTGAATAACGAGGCCTAGGGGCGATTGTTTGAGGTCATTTTTGCGATTTTCGAATGTTCCCGCTGCGGAGTTATCGTTTTTTACACCGATTTAAAAATGTCTTCGTTACGAGGACATTGATCACAAATGTAAATGGTGCTATTTTATTTTTTAATTGGCAAGTATAGTTCTGCGAACTATACACCGAGCTATTCACCGAAAGTCCAAAAAAAAATAAGTTCATTGTAATCCGGCTATATATATTTTTCATTTGCAGGGGTCCATAAACTGGACGATACGCGATTCAACCGTTACATATCTTAGTAGTTTTTTTTCGTAATATGCTTCTTTAAAAGCGGTACAAAGAAAGTATCAAGAAAAGTTCAAAATGGTCAAAGCATTGCAAACCCTGTTAAAAAAAGGAATTTTAAATGTTCAAAAAACCCATTAGGAGTTTAACTTTAAGTTATGAAAGGCATTTTAAATGTAATGATTTCAAAATGCCTTTTTTAACAGGGAAGTGACTTGGGGAATGAAATATAATGTTTTTCGTTTGTAATTATTCTGAAATTATCAGCTAACTTTGAATTTACAAATTAATTAAAAGAAACAGTGGCATACAGCATGGAGGGAGGGGCAATAATATACTTGAATTGAACACAACAAAATATATAACACAAACCTCCAATTGTTCCACTAATCGTTGATTTTGATCCATCAACTGCTTGTTTTGTCGCTCTAATTTAGCTAATGAGTCCAGTTGAGGACGAACCGAGATCATTTCTTCTTGTAAAACATGATATTCAACCTTATACTCATCTAAACTCTTCTTTACGTCGGTTGTAAACACCTGAAAATAAAATCTCAATAAAATGCAATCAAATTGATTTATTCTTGCACATACTTCTTTCATAACTTTATCCATTGTCTTTCGATCAACGTTGGGTAGAACATTTCTTAAATAATCCATAATTTCTTCGAAACCATCACAGGCCAAAAGTTCATGTTTGTGATTATGTAACAAAGATACGGCCACTCGGAAAATAACATCGGAACTTTCCAAAAATAATATATCTGTAAAAAAATGGAAAATATTCAATCAGAGAAAGAGGAAGTTTTCAATAAAATCTTACCAAAAACTCTAACTACGAATCCAAGTGGGAATTGTGAAGCAAAAATGGTCAGAATCCAGGGAGCTGCGTATAACGTTGGTGCTACTTCGTGCTTGTTAAAATGTTCGTAAAGCTCAGGAACTTGGTCGTGTAATAAACGCGAAAGTTGATACAAATTGACTTGTAAAGCTTCCATGTCGGGTAAATACTGTTGTCGCATTCCACGTCGGAACATTAAGTGTCGAAGCAGGAAGAAAGCATCGGCTTCACTCATGTGTAGTAGAAGAATTCCAGCAACAAAGCTTAAGCCTTGGCAATATCCAACCTCGGGATCTAATAAGGAGTAGGCTTTCAGTAAGTTAAACAAAGCTAATTGACCAGGACCAAGAGGTGAGCTATAATATGTGTGATTAGGAAAAGTTCTTCCTAAATCGATTAAAATTGCGTGTTGATGTGATGTTAACTGCTTTAATAAGTCTTCGTAAGGAGTATTGTAGTTAGGGTATTTGGAAGCGTCAAACGGAGACTGTTTCAAACAAAACTGTTGAGCCAAAAAGTGCCAAATTTCTCCCCGTTTACTTCTTGGTACACCTAAAAATTTCAGTATTATAGTTTACTTTTTTCACATTTCTGTTTTCAAATACCTTGACGAATCGCTTGTAATAAGATTTGTGAATCACACTTGGTCGTAACTCGTGATTCTTTACTGATTAACAAATGATCCCACACTTGACCAAATTCATTTTGGCATTGGCAAATCTCGTCGTATTCCAATTTAATTCGTTTCACAGCCGATTGTTCTTGACGTGCTGTAAGTCTGGCATTTTCTTTTTCCATTCGAATCAACAAAATCGCCTGTTTAATAGCGGTTTTCCACAAGCCACGTAATTCTTCGCGAGTACGTTTTGGTCGATCTTCGCTGTCGTCACTGTTTTTGTTGGGAGTTAAAACTTTTTTGAACATTTCTTGACGCCATGATGAAGATAGGTGGGTTTTGTCGCCGTTGTCGTGACTTGGCGACTTGGGGCTGCTTCCCACTTTGAAGAAACTGAAAATTGGGAAAATGAGGAAAATGTCTAATTTGAAGAAGGGATGGAAAGCTTACATGTCCATCATGGGCGACTTTAATTGGTTCTTGTCATGTTCGGGGGTTGACGCTTTTTCGTCTCCGTTGGTCGAACTGATCGTCGAAGTGCGAGAACGGATTGGAGAGTTTTGATCAGAATCACATGGAGGAAGATCCAAGCCTTGGATATTTGGAGACGATTCCTACATAAATTAAATGGATCTTAAAATTCGCTATTCTAAGTAGGTACTTTAAAGCAAACGATTAATAAAGTTGCCACTTTTAATTTTCCCTTTAAATAACTAAGAAACAGTATACCGTAGTATTATAGTAGATTATTACAGTAGATCAAATATCTAAATCTTCTAATAGGTTTGAGATATTTAGAAGAAACATAAAAGATTATAGCTAATAAGAAATAATTTATAGGAAATTCGATTTTTGGTATATCCATTGAAATTGAATAATACATAGGTAAAAGCCAAGTGGCCGATTTATCAAAACGACCGTTCCAAAACTGATAGATGTTGAGTTCGAATCTCGTAGCAAGCAAAGTTTTGATATTTCAGATTTTTATTAACCCTATAGTCGCTAAAGACCTTGGCAGTTATTGTATAAAGCAACGGTAAATAACATTAAAAACGTATATAATACAGTACACAAATGTATACAACTGCTATTTAATTCGATGTTTTTTTTAATTATTTATTAAAGTTATTTATCGTCGCTTTATAACTACTAAGGTCTTGAGCGACTCTAGGGTTAATAAAAATCCCTAATCGAGAAATATCAAAAATTTGCTCGATAGGATCGAGTCCAATGCCGTTTTGCAGTTTTGGAGCGGTTACCTTGACTACTCGGCTACCAGTAGGCTTCGAAATTTTGGATAGTTACTTGAAATAGTTGAAATTATAATAGATGAAAAGCTTTGCGAATTCTCTTCATAGTTTTATCATTAAGTGGTTTTTATGGTTTTTATCATTAAAAGCTTAGAGCTCTAATGACGCGGCCTAGCCGACCTATAGGTAAATTCGGCCTTGACTTTGACCCTCAACGTTGGTCAACCACAGTATCAAAGGATCAATTGTAATTAACAATAAGTTAGTTAAAATAACTATAGTTTCATTTTACAAAAAAAAAAACAATTTTTAGTTTTCCTAACTCCTTATTTTACCTTTAAAGCTGATGTTGTATGCAACTTTAACAAATATTTAAAATTCTTATATTTCTTCAATTTTTTTTAATTTAGGTATTCCAAACTAAATTTTAAGCAAATATTAAAAAGAGTGACATACTCTGCTGAGAGGTGTTTCACGGACATGTGGCCCAAAATCATCTCTTGATCCTTTTCTCTTCAACAAATGATCGAAAGAAGTGGCTAACGATCGTTTTGCCTTCATAAAAATCGTACTTCCTCCCAAGTACTGATTCAAAAATTCAGACCTGAAATCAAAAATGAAAATTTAAATTTTAAATATATTTCAGGTATGGACGGTTTCATACCGATTTTCAGCGGTATCATGTACATGACGTGATTGTTTTGCTTCACAATGAGCCCGCAAAAGCATCATCAAGAACTCATTTTGTTCTCGTATCGTATCAGCCTCTGCACCGCGGAATTTAGCCAAGATTTTGTTTTGCTCTTCTTCGTCCAGCACTGCCATTCGACGGAAAATGATTGCTTGCGTTTTTCGATCGCTTTGATTTTCCAACTCGGTGCAGAGTTTGTGATACCAAACCATCGGACAATGTTCGCAGCTAACAAGCGCTGGACGTTCCCGATGAAACTTTGCACCTTCACCAACGGCAGTATATGCTTGTTTAATTGCTAAAAATGATGGCTTTATTGTACTAATGGATATCAAATATTTCATAAAACTTGTTTACCTTGTACTACGTCCACAGCTACTGAGTCCGATTGGCATTTAAAAATGTAACCCATAAAACAATCATTATTGACCTCACGACAAATAAACCCAAAATGTTCCGTGTTGATAAGACCCTGAAACAATAAGAAAAGAAATCAACTTTAGAAAATTTTGCAAAATGAACTCTTAGCAAGTGGTGTTATTTGAATGATTGCACTTTAATGTTATATTTTATAATAAGCTTTCAATCAAGTACACTACTTGAGAAAATATTCATTGTGATCCACAAAAAGAAATACCTGAATACAAGTTGCAACATCTTTTAATTGCTTGTGAAGCAAAATTTGTTTTCTATCAGGACTAATCAACCTCAGATCGATTCTTCCAACTTGAAAGACCATCGTACGATTATGGTCAGTGCTGTCTTGTCGTTTCAGAAGAGAACCACCAGTAATTGAAGCGGCTCTAGCTCGAGGATTTTCCCTCTTGTCCTTACTAAAAGAAAAAGTATAATTTAATAAGAATACAGAATAACACATTAACAGAACTAATTATAAATTTATAATTTTTCGTTTGTGTAGAGCTACTCCCTATTAGTAGTATCCACTTGAAAATATATTGATGTTTTTATTCGATGTAAAATATCGAAACTCTGCATTGATATTTATCGATACATCGCTTGAAAACATCGATGTTTTTTCAACATCGAATACATTTAGCAATACTTTGTTTATTAAACTTTCAGTGAATAGTCGAACGCAAAAAGTTCACTGCTTTTAGTTTGGTACCATTGGTACCACATTGAATACAGAATCAGAGTAATAGGGGACTAAATCAGTTATACCAGTAGTGTAGTGCTATAGTTATAAGTGTTGGAATAGTAGAATTATCTGAACGAGATAAGTATTGATATGAGATATAGTTTTTTAAGTAAAACAAAATGTACCAACGAATAGAAATGTTTTCTTGAAATAGAAAATGATAAGAATTCAAAAAACAGACAAAAAATATTTTTAGCTTTTAGAAAAACTTAATTTTAAGACTTTAACTAGATAAGACCAATGATGTTTAGGCAGAATTTGCAGAACTAAAAATCGTTTTCCTTTAATTCTATTCCTATGCTGGTTTACTATTTGAGCAGTCTTTGAATATAGCGTTTGGGATGGAAATCCAGAAATCCATGCAATAGCCCAAAATTTAACGTAGCAGATCATTCATATTTTCTTCCGATTAATTAGCTTGAGTTTAATTCTAGTACCGCCATTCCCAACATGGGCCGCAGGCCCCATCGGTGGGGCATAGCAGTATTTTTTGGGTCATAGGCAGGACGTGAACCCTTCAACTATGAGGTAATTCGACAATGATTTATTAACAGTAAATTATTTTTCATCCATTTCAAAATATTTCATTCAAATATTTGCTATTTCTGCATTTCAGTTTTCTATAATATGCTTCTAAACTTTATTTATTTAACTGTTCTTTCATTTTTTATTTTTGCCCTTTGTGGATAACTTATTCTTTGGAAGCTTGTTCAGATACCAAGTTAAAGACCTGTTAATGACCAAGTTAATGATAAGTTTTTTTCAGATGAATAAGAGTAAAATTTTGAATAACAAAGTTTAAATATCACGAGGGAGTCAGCCAGGATATTAGAAATGCCTAGGTGGAACATTTCCCAAAATCGATTGGGAACCATTGTTTTAGTACAAAAAATGGACTATGTACATATAAAGTTATTATTTTTTTTATCATTTCATTAATCATGAAAATTTAGTTTTTATTATTACATAATTCCATATTTTAAGAAATAATGTTTTATCTTCAGCATAAATTAAAAACCAATAAAAAAGAAAAACATTTTCAGCACTCATTTTGGCAACGCTTTTGCGAGGAGGCCGGATGTTTGGGCTGTAATTTTTATATCTTCATCTATATATTTTCAGGGTGGCACTGATTCAGCGTAGATGGCTACCAGAATATACTCAACATTTACTGTTCACTATCTTCATACATTTTCATGATTTTGAAAGAACCAAGAACTTAACTTTCGATATAAAAGTTAAATTAAAATATAATGGAAACTCTTACTAATCATTCCGCGAATGTTCCGCCACCGTTGGAAGTGCTTCTATCGAACCGGATTTTCTGAGATTCAAATGAGGAGCAATTGGAATTCCCAATTGTAACGATTTGGGCTCATCTTCTGGTCGTGGAGTGGCCGGTGTTGTGATTATTGTCAAGTTTTCATGAGATCGTGACAGTGATTTTGCAACACTTTCTAGGTTTGATTCCAGAGTCGCTTTGCTTTCCGAATAAGTTCTTTGTCGGACGATTGGTTCATCATTAGTGTGATCACTATCGTCGTGATGATGGGAATGGTGATGATGAGTTGATCCTAACGATTCACTTTCCGAATTGCTTTCCGATATACTTTCAGTCCTTTCGATTTTGATCCCCAAATCGGAGCATTCTGATATTGTGTGAGTACGTTGCAATT
This sequence comes from Sisyra terminalis, assembly GCA_958496175.1. Classification (NCBI taxonomy): domain Eukaryota; kingdom Metazoa; phylum Arthropoda; class Insecta; order Neuroptera; family Sisyridae; genus Sisyra; species Sisyra terminalis. Next base: position 32,544,952 of record OY292277.1, on the reverse strand, counting down.
TTTTGTTTGACTTGTTACGAATGTCTTCGAGACTTTGGTCCGATATGAATAACTCATTTTGCTGAGTTTCGGGAGGAATAAATGTTGTGTTGGAAGACTGTGTTGGAGATAAGGGAGACACTAGGGGTGATGCTGAGGGATTTTGGGGAATATTATCGATTGATTCGGTCTCACTTATATTTGAATCCTAAAAGCAGAAAAAAAGTAATGATGTTAAATTAATGTTTCACACGCTTAGATGAAGGCGTGAGAATTTATTTATGGTTAAAACGTACTTGAGAGGCGCGGCGTACATCATCGATAAATTGGCCACGTTTGTTGAGAATTTGCGATGAAATTTTACCTTTGAGTAACTTTTCTTGTTCGTGGAGCTCAAATTTACGTAACGCATCGTCGATAAATGTGTCTGGAACTTTTTTATGGGAAACTTTTATTTTGCCTATATATAAAACCTGCAAACCAAAAAAAATATATTAAATATAAAGCTAATTATACTTTAGAACCTTGATCCATCAACAACTCTTACAATGTGTAAGTACGACTATATGAGAATAAAGGATAAACATTAAACATATACTTGGATTACTGCTAAACATAAGTTTTACAAATATATTATTTTAAGATCACTTTGGCATTGAAAGTTATAGAAATTAATGTATTATAAACACAAACTAAAAAAAAGAAGAATAAAGTGTTTCTTGTTGAACTAATATATAAACCAAAGATTTTTCAACAAAAAAAAATCAAAAAATTCTGTATTCCGTAGTCCTATATTATTTTATTGTTTTATAGAGGATTTTTTCCACTTATATAAGATGTACTTATGGAAAATTCATTGGTTCAAAGTCGTTATTATATTTCAGAGATTTTTAACTTTTGCAAGCAGAGAAGACGAAAAAAAGGCTTATCTTATAAAATCCTAGACTTAATAATATGTATAACTACAGAATTATCTACTTGATAATCAATTGGAAAAATATGGTACAATTCAATTGATTTGTGCAAAGGAACCGTAATGATACAAAGTGGGTGTAAAAGAAAATAAAGAGACCAAAGATCCAAGCTAAAATTTCAAAATGAAAAAATTAAGCTTCCTTGCACAATAACTTCAAAAATGTTCCACATTTACTTTGCTCCTGTTTACATAAGAAAATATAGGCTATACATAAACATAAGGGTAACATAACGAATTATAAAACTATTGAGATATAATAGAATTTTTGTATCATTAAAGCAAAAAGTGTATTGCGGTACAATCGTAAGAGTTAATTAATTAAAAAATAATAACAGTAATAATATCTATAAAATTAAAAGTCAAAACCGACTTATCAAATTATCAGAAACCAAAAAGCAGCTTTCTTCTTTGTAAAATAAAAACTGTCTTCCTATTTTCTTTTCCTACGACGCGGAAGTCGTTAAGAAAAATACCTAAATAATAATAAATAACATGAAATATCCTTGACTAAAATAGCTCGAGATCATAGTGAAATTATATTGAACTGTTTTCATTCAATTTCCCGGGGCGAAATAATTGAAATGTACATAATATTTACGGATAGTTAATTTATCAAATTTTAAACCTAAGCACCAATTCAACTGGCCAGCTTTTGTAAGATACAAATTATTGGAAGTCAACGAAAATTGTTGAAAAACTTTATGTTTATCAAAAATAATAATGTATCGTCTAACACGAATAATCTAGTGACTCTGAATAGATATCTGACTAAATAAAAATGGTTTAGACCTACAGATCTACAGCAGTAAAATTTTGCAAGGATAAATTGAAAACTAAAAAAAACAACAGATCTCAAATATTCAACTGTAATCTAAATTATAGATTTCGAATTATAGAGGTATAATATCAGTATAAGATTTTCTTAAAATATTATTTACAGTCTCTTTATAACTACTAAGGTCTTTAGCAACTCTAGGGTTAATGAAAATCCGTAATCGAGAAATATCGAAAATTAGCTCGTTATGAGGATCAAATCCAAAACCTACCAGTTTTGGAGCGGTCCCCTAGACCACTCATCCACCAGAAGGCTTTATAAGATATTTTAATAGTACAAATTTTTGTTAAGAAAGAAAAAAGAAAAAGGATCGCAATTGTACAAAAAGTTCTAAAACATATCTAAAACAATTACAATATGTTGCATACATTGTAATTTAAAACAAACAGTTTTTTTTTACAATTCAAATTATATACCATACCTTAGGCATTTTTCCCTTGATTTTTTTCCAATACGTTTCCAATACAAGGGGAGGAGGAGGTATCACTTATTGTGACAAGATTTGACAAAGTGGATCAGAAGAGTCTTGGAGAAAACGTAACGATCACAATTTGTAAAACAATTTTACTTAAATTTTCTTATATTTACTCATGTTTGTACGGGGGGGGGAAAGTTATATATTCCGTGATATATTTATGGGGATCACAGAAAATGTGACGCAGCGTGCAAAAGAGGAGTCTAAGAAGGTGAAATTTGGGATGATGTGTTTTATGAACGAACCCTAATATTACTTTCTTCGACTTCTACATAGAGTAAAGAAATTTCCGGAATGATCTGCAAAGTTTAAAATGGTGAAACGCTAAACTTGTTTTTTGAAGACTTTGAAATATTTTTCTACTCAATTTTCTAGACGGAAAACTTTCTTAAAGTTTGCTCAAAGCTTTCTTCAAAGCTTCTTTTAGGAAAGCATTGATACAGTTTTCCGTCTAGAAAATTGAGTGGAAAAATATTTCAAAACCGTCAAAAAACTAGTTTAGAGTTTTACCATTTTAAATCTTGAAGAACAATCAGAAAATTTAACAATATTGTGAAAATAAAAACAATAATTTGTAATTTCTTGGAACATGGCAATATATTTAACAAATAATTTTAACCAAAAATACGGCGTAACGTAGGATATTGGATAAGATTTTAGAGTATTACTTTTTTTTTAACTAAAGTTTAACTTTCATATATTTGTAACCACGGCTAGTACTAAAGTTTTGAGCTGTTTCGAGTTCTAATAAAATTTTAAAAATTAAACCCTAAGGAATATCGTTTGTTTAAGCTTAAATTTGAGAGAAGTAAATTTAAGAATTAAATTCCGAGGGAGTAGTAAAAGTATTGATAAATATTTCAATTATTATTTCCAAGTCACAATTACTTAATTAATGAATTTATATACATTTCGTATGACTCAATTTCTTTATTAAATACAACACGTTTCAACCATTGAGATTGTATGACTAGAGGGAACCTTGTAAATAAATCTGCATAAAATGTAATGCATGTCAGAATGTCATCGGGCCCCAATTTTCTTACCTTTTTTTAAAAAAATAGGGCTCTTTCGTAGCTGTCGTTAGAACTTTTCCGCTCTATTTTCCATAAGCCGACATAGAGAGGATAAAATAAATGAAATATATTTTGTGCATATATGCTGTGGAAGGGGTACGAACACTTGGCAAATTGAAGGGAAATGACACTTTAATTTAACATAGGACTTATGGAACACGTTTCCTCTAGTCATACAATATCAGTGGTTGCAACAGTCTTTTACTGCCATCGATAGGTAATGTTTACAGAAACATTAAAAACATAATTAAACCAATTAATTTTCTTAACGGCAAATTATTTAAAACCATAAATACCTCATCTGAAATTTATTTACAATTGATATAAACATCTGACGATGACAGCCAAAGACTGTTGAAACGTGTTGTATTCAATAGAGAAATAAATAAATTGAGTCATACGACATATAATTATTCATTAAAATAAAAGCAATTATGTGTCCTAAAATTTTTAATGGGCAAGAAAAAAAAAACTGAATTAATACTACCTTAATTTTAATAGTTGTAGATTTTCACAAATCCATTTCATGATTTCGCAAATAATTTTTTTTTTCAGATTCAGATGAAATATTATATTCAATAATTTTTAAAGTGTTATTTACTGTCGCTTTATAGTTACTAAGGTCCTTTAACGACTCTAGAGTTAATTAAATCCGTTATCGAGAAATATTGAAAATTTTCCCGGGACGATATTCGAGCCCTACACCCACCAGTTTTGGAGCGGTCACCTAGACCACTCGGCCACCAGTAGGTTATCAATAATTTTGTTTCAACCAAAACGTTTACAGATCAGTAAATTAACTTATTGATGATTGAAGGAATAATTGAATACCTACATGAACAGCATAAAACTTATACCTTTACGGCTTGTTTCCAAAAAAAATTTTGTGAAAAAAAACTTATGTTTTCGCTAAAGAGAAACATAAAATTATTTTATTTTCTGTTATGAAAGTAAAATTTTATGTTAATGAAATATAAAAATATTGCAAATTTCAAAGCTTTTTAATTCCAAAATTGATAAAGGTAAACATTTGGCATTTAATTTATTAAAGAAACTTGATAAGAAATATATCTACGCATCATTAATTAAAGGAAGGAAATGAAAACGTTGCCCTTGATAAAAAAGTGCAGCCTTTGCAATATCCAAAACAAATTTTTGAAAATTTTTTAAAAATAAACTTTTGTAAAACAAAAAATAAATGTCATTGCTACCCGTTCAATGCTACAAGATATTTACAAAATTCGAAGGTAGAGATAAATTTTTAGTTTTGGACATTCAAAGGCCAATCACCTCAATGAAAAAATCCCAACGAAGAAAACCTTTTCAATATTACTAAGAAAGCATTTGAAGATTAACTATCAACTTTCATTGATCGGAAGAAGTCATCTTTTTACCTTCCGTCTCTCATTAACCCAATTACTTTTACAACAAATCCGACAAAACTAGATCAAGCGGAAAAAAATGTCCTTACTTTAATAATCCACTCTCCGTTTGGATATTCTCACCCAAATGGATAGATTTTACAATCTGGTTTCTGTTTCTGTTTCAAGAACGCGATTTGCGAGGCCGGCGAATTAAAAAAAATCACTACTATCGGCCTACAACTCACGTAAGAAACTGATATTTTTTTACAAACTATTCACAAATCATTCGTATTATGTAATATTTACGTAATTGTATAAATATATTCGTAAAATTCATTACTTGAAACCGGTCGAGTAGACATTAAGTTATGAAACCGCACATTCATTTACTGTTGAATAGCCATTTGGTGTCGATCGAAAGGCGAATAAGTTGAATCAAAAATTGATTAGGATTTAATTTTAAATACACCTATTTTATACTTTAAAATATAGAAGGTAAACTTATTTTTCCAATTAAAAAAAAATTCTTTGGTGTCTTCTGATCATTTCAATGTTGCTGAGTTTTGCCACGTTCCAGATTTCAACTCCATAAAAAAAACTTACATCTCGGTATTATATATAAAAAGGGTGAAAAAGACCCAAACAAGTTGACCCTAGAAACACTAATATAATAACAAAAATGCAGGAAAATTTAAAAAACAGTTGCTTAGAAATAAAACAAAAAGAAAAATTAAAGAAAACTTAACAGAATCTCCTCCCTCAGACTCAAAAAATTGAAGAAATTCTTTAATTTTGTCTTTTTGTTTTATTTTTAAACAACTGTTTTTTAAATGTTTTTGCATTTTTGTTATACGAATGTCGCTAAAAACCCTATTTTCTTAACATTTTACTATATCAATGACTGAATAATTAATTTTTCGTAATGTATCAATTACTACTAAACTATTATGTCACAAACGAAATTATTTCTTTCACAAACCTCTACGAATTTCCCATCGATTGGCAAAAAAAAATTTGTAAAATCAAACTTTAAAATTTTGTTCGCTATAGGGTGTTCCTAGATAGTAAAGTTAAAACAATTAACTAAATTTATTACGAAACATGCTAATTTTGGCAATCATTTTTACAACTATTTTTGAATTAAAGAAATACGAAAACCATAAAGTAACGGGTTGGAACTGTGACGGAATTGTGAAAAGAATCAAGTTTTGTCCATTTCTTAATCATGATAATATTAAAATTTTTCTTTAATTTATGGTAAATAGGAACATAAATTTTAGCTTATTTCGCCACAGATTTCGCTTATTTGTAGCCATGGCAAATTGTATCACGTGCTTTATTAAGTTGCATCGGTGGTTGTTTGTAAATTTTGTTGTAGAATATTAAAATTGTTTTTGTTTCTTCCTCATTAAAGGGTTTCGAAATCTGCTACAAAACCTCTACATTTATGAAACTATAAAAATTCCATGTTATCACAGGGAGGGAATAAATATTAATGAATTTTTATTACTCATTTTTCTGTTTACGTCGTTAAGTTCAAGTTGAGAAAGCTCTGTTGAGAAAAAGCACTTGGCTGGAAAAAAATGCATTATACACAGGTAGGTGTAAGTGGAAAAAATGAGGCTTTCTTCTTTGAACAATTTAAATAATTTATTTACGTATTTAGTAAGACACGTAGCCGAGGAGATTGTGTAAAATAAATGGAAATATTCCAGACTCGTACTAACATAAACTTGAGTTAAAATTGAATTGCGAAACAAATATGTGAACTTTTTAATAATGTAGCGAAGTAAACATGAAGAAAACTTCTAAAATTATATATCAAGAAGAATTTAAAGCGCTCCATTTCTTATCTCAAAAATATACCTGTTTTTCTTACGATGAAAATTTAAGATGTGGAATTTATTAGTTCCCTAAAAGGTATCCGTTGAAATTAATGGGATCGTCGCTCGAGAGCTTTTTCAAGTTGATGGATCAAGTTTATTTTCGCTCGTTTCTATATACTTGCGACTTTGAGTGACTTACTTCAAAGAAGTGGCTGGAACTAGGTGAAATATCGGCACATAGAGAGGTCAAATTTGCAGCACTGCTGTGTGACCGTTGTGGTGGCACATATTTCCGGCCAGTAGGGGAGGTCGAACCCCCTGGGGGTATATAGCCGCCGGCCTGTTGCCCCGACAAGCCTCCCTGTTCTCGCATTTGTTTGAATAAATCGCTAACCTGAAACAAAAGTAATAAAGTCATTCCAAGTCCAAGAAAATTTACATCTGACAATGATAGGAAAAAAAAGTTCAAGGTGAAAATATAGGGGCTTTTCAATGAGAACTTGTAATACAAGTGAAATTTATACATCCTATAAATATTTAACTACAACAATTCAACGCAAAAAATAACTTTTTTATTAACAAAAAATATGTTACTCTTACTCAATATTTTTTCTTCAAATATTTTAGTAATGTTTCTCATATAACCAATCAAAAAAAAAAAAAACAGCAGACGTAATATTTTCTCATACGAACCCATTAATATTTTACGACCAATTTTACGATATTTCTTTGTTCAAAAAGCGTTTTTATTAACGAAATAGAATATATAAAAACGCTGAAATGAGGAAAAGCAAACATAATTTTAGTATTTCGATTAGATAAGTCAAATATTAAACTCCCATAGAGTATAAGAAATTGTTTCTTTTGGCTTCAAAGTCATAATATAACTTTTTCCTTGAAATAATTAAGTTTTACAAAGACATTTTTTTTTTCGTTATATCAATTGTTAAAAAATAAATAATAGCTAATCGAAATGTATACAATCGACTACTGCAACGTCACCAGCACAACAGCTATATTTATTCAAGTGCATTTGTGTGCATATTGCACAGGCATAAGTATATGGATACAAATTACAAATGCGTGCTTATGTAATTTATAGTTAATTAATCTGTTTTTAGGTCAATGCAGGCGTTAAAATAGCTCTTTCAATTGAAAACAAACTTTGCTCTATTTTATAATTAACGAATATTACGAATATGCCAATTTATAATTTTGTTGTTTACAATTCCGAAATGCAATCTGCTTAATCAAAAAATAACAGCCGTTACTAATGTGGCTTAGAAAAAGGTGATATTTATATTCTGTACTGATATTTAAAAACAAATTGATACCTACAACTACTTTTGCGTGACATAATAAAAAAAAGTAACATTTATAATTGTTAAAGCCATTTTAAAGTTAATTTATTACCTAAGAGTTTAATGGATTCAAAGAATAACAAATGTAGAAATTTGCAATCGCATAAGAAACCAAAGAAAACTCATGCTTACCATCAAGGAAAGAAAAACGCAATAAATGGAACATATAATGCCAGGAGAAAAGTATGAACTTATACGATTGATTATAGAAGGGAAAAGTCTATCGACAAACGCCAAATTTTTGGTTGAAGAACATCGAAAGATGGTTTGGCTGCTTATATCTTAACATTTATCGTAAAGTTTCATTTAGACTTTAGAGCCACGTAAGCTATTTGGTTCGCCAATTTTCGAAAGGAGACGGTATCTTAAGAAAAAAATTTCCACTTTCTTCTATCGATGTTATTCCACTTGTGGCATATGGAATAACACCGTAAGAAACTAAATTAATTTTTGATTATGACCCTTAGGACACGATATATTCATTTTTACAGTTGCATCACAGTAGTGACTTTAAAAATTGACTATGGCCGAGTGGTTAAGGTGACCGCTTCAAAACTGGTAAATGCTGGGTTCAATTCTTTGGTTTTTTTATTAAACCTAAAGTCACTTAAAACCCTACCAGTTATAAAACGACGATCGATAACAAAAAAATAAAATAAAAACATGTTCATATTTCACGCAAGGAAAACCGCAGGTAGCAAATAGTTTTTTATACTAATTGATGTCTAATGGTAATTTCTGTATATTCTTAGCATTCAACTCCATTGAAGTTTAAAATTAACAAAGAAATTATTTTTCATTGAAATTCATTCAATATGTAAACATTTTTTCTAGCATTTTCCCAAGTTTATAAGGTTTATAAATTACTTAGGTTGTTTCATAAGAAAAAAAATTGGTAAGTGTACTTAGTACCCTCGCGAGAAGTTATACTTCTTTAGTATAGTTAAAAAGATGTTTTCAATCCACTGCCATAGCCTCTTCCGGTAGTACCTGAACTGGCATACCAGTTATAAGTGATTTATGATAACTAAAATATGATAAAACTATAAACAAAATTCACTTTTAATATCAAAATATATAATAAGCAAACGTAGGTTTTGCGACAAAGACAAGGACAAAAAATATAAAGTTATAAACACATCCATATGAGTGAAATACAAATATAATAATTATTGTCTCAAATCTGAATTTCATGTCATTAGTCTCAACTATCATTTCGATTTCATTCAACTACTAATGTTAGCCATTTGTCAGTTATGCTAGTGTTGAGCTGTGAATATTACGTGGAAAGTTACTGATTTTCAAATAAAAAATTAAATTGACTATTTTACATGGATACTGTATGTATGCACAGTTCACTGTTTGTAAATTCTGTATAATATGTGTATACACATTTGGTTGTTTATACAAAATGTATAAACAAAAATGTATAAAAAGAATGTATGTATATAATTACATATTATATCAATTAAATGTTTATCAATACAGTATGAGTCACAAATTCGAAAAATACTTTGATATATAGTAACAATATAGTAGATATGAATAAACAATCCTGAATAGCAAGGTCCTAAAAATTATATTAATGCAACAGTAATTGTATATTTAAATTACCCATTTATATTTATTTATTGAAATTTATTTTGATTGTATATTTTATTTACCCATTTATATGTATTGGAACTGATTTTTAATTCAAAAGTAGAAAAATATAATGTAACATAATGTATTAATCAACTTTCCATATTGCAAATATTAAATATCAAATATTGCAATAAATAATTTTAAAACAAATCTTTCTTTTAAATTTAATTCTCATAATAATAATAGGCAAACGTATGTAATATGTATGCATATATGTCGGCAAAGACAGAGAAGAAATATTATAAGCCCATAAGTGTGAGTGAAATACAATAATTGTCTCAAATTTGAACTGAATGATTGTTGCTATGTTTTTGCATTATTTACATAATGTCGTTGCTATGGTTTATGTTCTAAATAAAAAAACATAAGTAACAGTAACTTTTAGTGATTGCTGTAATTTTTAAACTTCGTATTTGTTTTGGGTTTGTTCGGGACGATCAAGTCCGGTTCGGTCCCCCTTCCGACAAACGAAAAACATATGCGAACGCTGAGATCGACTCAATAGAATTTTTTGGTGGTTTTAGTCGTTTTAGTACTATGCAAATCAATTCCAAAAATAGGCCAGCTTTCTCCCGCTTGAAGTTTCTCGCCAACCCTTTAAGAGCAACTTCCTACTGTAGCAACGACGTCACATTTTATTAAAAAATCAGTCAGATTATTTTTTTTATACCGCCACTAAAAAAGTTCAACATCAACTAGCTTTCTGGTGGCTGAGTGGTTAAGGTGGCCGCTCCAAAACTGGCAGGTGCTTTTTATTAACCCTAGAGTCGCTTAAAATCTTGGCAGTTATAAAGCAGCGATAAATAATTTAAAAAAATGATTCATTCAACTGATTCACAGCCCTCTTAAATTTACTGAAACTAATTTCAATTATTACAGTTTTTCTTAAAACGAATTTTTAACTTCACAAAAGAACCGCTCTTTCATCATATCATACATTGTTGCGTTAGTCCTTTCTTTCCGTCTGCCTACATTCAATGTTAAAACAATTAATTGACTCTTGCGACAATGTCCACATTAATCAAGCCAACAAATGATGTTATAAAGAAAATACAAATTGAATTTAAAGAGACAATTTCGTTTTATTTTTCTACTCACAGTTTCGTCGTACTGAAGGACACAAACAGACGAAAATAAAAATCTAAGAAGTTATGTATATGTCCTTTTTTCTTTCTGTTAATTTATTGTAGTGAAAACTTTCGAGGATGTTTTTCAAGACTAACACTTGGAATGTCGATTAGGTTGAATTTATAGAAGTTTATTGAAATTTGCATTTATAAGCCTCAATATATATTGATGAAGAAAGACTATAGACAACGCGGTATTTGAAAATATTGTGAAATGTTTGCGTCGAAAAACTTCAAGTTATTTTCCAAGCCATTTATTTGATCGAAACAATTTCTCAGACAGTTGAGATAATGAACTTGGTAGGTCGTTAAGGCCAGTCGTGTCGCGTCGTGTCGCCTCCAAAGGAATATATTCTGTTCCTAAATTATTATTAACAGTTATTCTAGGAATACTGCATGTAAACAAAAACACAAGTCGTGTGAACTAAAATTACCTTTTGCTATTACGCCACTGCGACAGCTTCTTTTCATTTACCATTCTCATTGAAAATGATGTTTACGATCACTTAACAAGGTGACAATACCTAAACGTGCCAAATGGACCATTCGTTTTGCAGATAGACACAAAAGACAAATTTGATAGGTTTTTGTATAAGTTATTCGAAAATAAAATAGACATGCTTGAAATTTTGAGGAGTCACAAAGAAAAGCGACGTGACGTCGATGAAATTACAAACTTACTTCCTTTATGTATTCGTACAGACAAATGTCTTTGAATTTGCATTCAGCAAAAACAAGGAAAAACTATTTTTAAGTTTGGACTGCTCAAAACTGATTTTTTGGTTCACTTAATAGATATTTTTATAACATATGAGTTTTGCAATGGAGGCCTATGAAACAAACAAAGTTTATGGGTAAGACATAAGCGTGTTGGTCAGTTTTAGACTATTTTAAATATCCGAAAAAAAGTTACAATTATGAGATTTTATGAAATCTTTAAAAGATCTTTTTGTCGAGGTCAATCCCATCGATCAGTTTGGGGAAATTAATATGATGTATTCAAAAAGTAAGGTGATTTCAAATTTCGCGGGTTATGTGCATTCGATTTTTTTTCTTATTATATGGATGTACCAATAAGCTGTAGATTAGAGCGAACGAGCCCCATAAGCCCAATGTAAAATTTAAATTGTTATTTTCCTTCAATTTGTCTAGTCTAAAATATACATATAAAAAAAATAGTCAAAACTACAATGTAATATCGTAATTTAGTACTAGACTTGATAATAACCAGGTATTTATTGCAGAAAACTATCGTTATAATTACAATTTTAAGGCGTAGAAATTTAAATTTCCATAGTAGCTTTAAAATATAGTATTGTAAAGACTAAATGAATGAAGTTAACTAAGATAAAAACTTAAATTATTATTTTCCCTCAATTTGCCTAGTTTTCGTTTCACAGCATATTTTTATAAAATATACATGAAAAAAATCAATTAAAAATTACAATGTAACATCTTAATTAAGTACAAGACTAGAAAATTTTCCGATATAGCATGGTACTTTTTGTTATGGTGTTTATTATAGAAAACTGCCGTTATAATTACGATAATACGATATTACAGCGATGTTACAGCGTAAAAATTTAAATTTACATAATAATTTTAAAATATAATATATAAAAACTAAGATAATGAAATTAATTAAGTTGATGAAGTTAATTTCCAATGTAACATCGTAATTTTTGTTATGGCATTTATTACAAAGAAATGTCGTTACAATCACGATGTTATAACGAAAACATTTAAATTTACTACTAAACTTTAAAATATAATACTGAAAAGACTAAGTTAATGTAGTTAAACTAACTACTAAGTTAATGAAGAATAATCCTTTTCACTCAATAAAATTGTAATTATAACGACAGTTTTTTGTAATAAATATCAAACAAATAAGTATTAAGTTAAATTGGAAACTTTTCTTCTTCGAAGTACGATATAGATATACTATATACAAGTAAAAGATAAAGAACTAATAATATTTCTGCTTCTAACTACTCTCTGGTTTCTCAACGAACAAATGTATACGAGTGGCACTACTTGAGTATGTATAGACTTATGTATATATGCACTCTTTTTACGTACAAGTAATTTTTGTGATGTCACATCGTAAAAAAGAAAACGTTCGTTCCGGTCCAGCACTACAATCATGAATATCAAAAATTATGATATTACTGTTTTTCCTATACTTTTTTTTGCGTATATCTCTCCTCTCTAATTCGGCCTTAAAGTAGGATTGAAATTGTGGTTGTTAACATGTGAATATTTGTAAGAGTTTCAATTTAATTGACTGAGGAGTATGAAAAATAATTAGGTAAGTGGGGACCTGATGACATTCAATATATTTTAGACAGTTTAACCCTCCCGTCCTATTTTTTACTGCCTTTAATAATTTAAAAATCTCTGTAAATATAGGAGACAGGGAATTTATATTTCACTTATTCCTCCCTTAAACATTAACACATGAAGTACAATCAAAACACTAACAAAGAAAAGATATATCCCATCGAATGAGATAATTTTTCAAAAAATCTATCGTAAATTGACCAATATAATCAAATATGTGTTATTACGATGTGGAGATTGTGACAGGAATACTAAAATAAATTGTTATTTCTCATAAATATAACTAATCATAATTATAATAAGTAATGCAATTCAACTTAAACTATTATCAGTTGCAACAATATTTTTAAACATTCAAATATTTCAGAGTTTTAAACATTTTTTTCAAGTGTTGGAGGTAAATACATATCGACGTACGTTCTACATACGTTCTACGTTCTACTTTTAACATCGTAACGGGAAGGTTAAAGACCAGGTTAACTCTAGTCTATATTTCAGTGGGATATACACTTTCTCAACAAATTTTGATATTATGATTTATTTAGCATTGTAACTACTTTGTTACCGATATAAAATTTATATGTGTATTAATATGCTTGGCAATTTTGATTCGAAATTGGTAAGTTTTTACCAAACAAGTTTGTGTACAAACATCATTCAGGAGTTGTTAAATGACGTCAGCAAAGATCCAGATTTATTCAAAAGGGTCCTAACGAGTGATAAAATATGTTTATATGAATGTCTCCTCAAAATCTTAATGTGTCATCTCAATGGAAGCGATCTGGAAGACTAAGACCGACAGTTTAATCGAAAGTTTTGTAAAAGTTTTCCTTACTATTTTCTTCCACCACAGTAGTACCTATGGTGCATTGTGAGTTCTTTTCAGAAGGTTTTACGATCAATAAAGAATATTACTTAAAAGTTATGCGCCGTTTGTGTAAAGTAATACTTTTGTAAAGCAAAACTTTTGTATCACGATAATGCTTTTGTTCACACATCGTTGTTTGTTCATGACTTTTTAACCAAGATTACGACCGTTATCATGCTTCAGTTGTTCCCAAAACCCAAGAATGCAAAGTCGGAGGAATGGGTGGCTTTTTGATACGATTGAGAAGATAAAAACCGCACCGCTGGAAAAGTTCAAAACCCTACTAAAATGCGCTAATCAAAAGTACTTCGAAGGTCTTAAACAGTGTTTGCATTATTGTATTTACTCTAACGAGGGTTACTTTAAAGGGAACAAAATAAATATTCACTAATAAATAAATACTAGTCGTTAAAAATAAGGTCACCTTACTTTTGGAACACTATCCTAGTTTCCTATGTAAATTTGGTCAAAATTAAGCAAAAAAAATTAATAGCTATTCTCCTATCAATACTCTACAATGAAAAACTCTTTAACTTAGCCTTGATCGTGAAATATCTTTAATTTGTTTTTATATCTAATTGGATTGAAACTACTTGTAAATAAGAAAATGGACGAATTAAGCGTAAGTGATGTTTCTTTTTAATTGGTAGTTGATGATTAAAAATCTTTTAAAATAAATTTATTTGCGCCAGCGAATTTATATCCATTTTTCTCCAAGTGCAGAAAAACTAGTAAATGAATGCCAAATTAACGAAGTTAGTCAGAAAACCGGTAACAACTTGAAAAAAATACAAGAATAGAAAATTTGTAATATTCATGAAAATTGTTATCAACTAAAATATCATTGAAACGAGACTAAATGTGTTAAATAATTTTACAGTATTACCACTAGGCCTATGACGATAAATTCGTGTATGTTTAAAAACTTTTTTTTTTTAATAAAGTTTGTAAAGAAGAACGCATATAGTTCAAAAAGTACGGGGTTTGGAGATTTACGATCTAACAACAAGTTGTTGAAAGTTGAAAAACGTTCAAAGTGAACATAATCATGTCGAAAAGTTTTCATTAGTTTTCCTGCTAGAGCGGACATGTCTACTTTTCTTGAGAAAATTTAATTAATTAAAACAACCCATAAGTGAAAAAATGTGATATTTTAGTATCTTGTTTTTAAAAAAATATTATCATAAGAGTCGTTTTGTCCAAATTATTTGATAAAATGCATGACTATACGAAGTTTCTTGCTTCAGCGGAAAAACGTGTACAGATTTTTCGACGGAAGTAAACAGATTTTGAAGATTTTTTTTTATAATTTTTGAAATAATTTTGATTTGCCCCAAATCTCCAAATTTCATACTTTTTAATTATACGCCAGTTTAAAGATGCAAACTTTAAATATTTACTATTTCTAATCCAATTTATAAACTAAAAGGCACTTTTTTCTTAGCACTACCTGATACAACTTCTTCAAAACGATTATGCAGAATGACCCAAAAGCCAGGACGAGGTTTGAACATCCTTTTTTAAACAACTTTTTTAATAATGAACTTTTCTTCTTCTTCTTTCCAGAAATGCACTCGGTAAGTGACAAAATTTCGCATATCGTTGTAATTTTAACGTTTGAAATACACCTTTGGACGCAATGATTCTTTGCTTAAAGGGTCGTTTTGAGTCAAAGGTTCTGTACGAGAACTTCCACGTACCGGGAAATCATAAGCAACTAGGACAGAAGAAAATGTGGATCTTCGGAGAGGCAGTATTGAAGAAAACCCAGAAACGTCGACTTGGTTGCGAACTATTTGACTAAACATCCGTCGAACTTCACTACAACGGATTTTTTATATGGTTTACACCTTTATCCATACAAGATTCAAATGGTTCTGAAATTAAAGCCTGTATATTACCCACGATAACTGAACTATGCACTCAAACTTCAACAATTAGCAAAAGACGAAAACATTCGTCTGACTATGTCCGATGAAACTTATTTCTACCTAAATAAAATGATTAATAAGTAAAACTAAAGATTCTAGGCTACGAAAAATCTTGGAGTGATATGCCAACAAAAACTGCACTTAGTTAAATGCAAGAATTAGTGCGGAGTAACATCACAAAACATAATCGAATCATATTTTTCGAAAATGACAAAAGTGACTGTAAATGGAAAACAATAAAGGACCGTGCTTCAGAATTTTGTGAGACCTTTAGTGGAAAGAAGACCAGAAGTATGGTTTCAGCAAGACGGTGCTATCTGCCACACAGCTGAAGCCACATTGAAAGTTGTAAGAACCATTTTTGGTGATTGTATAATTTCCAAAAGATGTGCCTCCGGATCTCCGGAACTCAAAGCGCCTGATTTTTTATGAAGATACTTGAAGGGAAAAGTTTTTGCAAATAAACCTTAAACAGTTTCACAACTCGAGGAAAATATTCGTGACGAAATTAAGGCGATAGAGCCAGAGACGTTGAGAACTGTAATGAATCATGTCGTCGATTGTGCAAAGTGAAAAATGGAAGATATTTAAAAGGTGTTATACTTCGTACTTTAGTGACTGATTAAAACTAAAAAAATGTTTAAAAATGCTGCAGTTTTTATCTGATTTAACTAATTAATTTACGCCATCTATATTATTTTTATTGTTTCATTAGCACTTTTCTATGGTTGTATTAGATTCTAAACAGTCCTAAACATGTTCTGTTTTGTCATATAGATTGCTCCATAAGTTCTTTCCCTTTTCTAATATGAAATGAATACATAATATTCACTGTTTCGATATGATTTACTTTGGTACATAAGAAACCTTTTGCTCTAGTACCTTCTTCCATGCCTCAGGAAGCATTATTCTGTCTTCTATCAAAAACTTTTGAGTTTTGAACAAATATTATTCCTGAAGATGCGATTTTCATCATAATAGCGCGTGACCAGATACTGCATTAGCAGTAAGAGAAAAGCTCATACATCTTGATTGGGATATTTTTCCGCATTCTATATACTGCCCAAATATTAGTCCCTCAAGTGATTACTCCTTTCTATCCTAAAAAAGGTTCTTAAATTTTTTAGTTATTTAAACTCAATAGTGAAATAAAATCGCACCCTAAGATTTTTTTTTGTCCAAAACTCAAAAATTTTCGAAAGAAGTGATAATGAGGCTTTCCAAGAGATGAAAGAAGGTAATAAAGCAATGGGTAATAAAGAAAATAATGATACTTTATCAGTAAATAAATTGTGTATTCATTTCATATTTGAAAAAGAAAAGAACTTATGGAGCAATCTATATGACAAAACAGAACATGTTTAGGACATTTACATTCAATTTCACTTACTCTTTTTTACTATACACAGTCGTACTTACATTCCAAATTAATCTTATTAGTACACATCATACATAAATTATTTCTTTAATCTCGTGAATAAACGAATTTGAAGTACCTACCCCTAATTCTTTTTTTACACGGTTGATACCATAAATACGCTCCCAAAGAATTAGTGAAAAAAGACAATTGGGTGCAAAAACTAATAAGAAAAATATTATTAGACTTCACGTAAGGATTTATTTTGTGGTTACAGAAAAAATCGTGTTAAAATAAAACAATTCGTGTAAAAAGAGATTTTTTATTTCTTTTCAATCCGTGTTGACTCAAATCCGTGTAAAAAGAGAATTAGGTGTACACAACATACATAAATATTTCGAGTATTATTTTGGGTATTTTTTTTATGATGTTTTATCTCATCTAATATCGATATTTTTTTTTGGCTTACTAAAGATAATTTTTGAATCAAAATTTTGTTATTTAATTGTATGTATTATACACACAAAATTGATAAGATCGAAGAAAATTGAAACCTTTGTAATAACAAAAAAAGATACTTATAGATAAGCTAAGTTTTCAATATTTATAGTATACAATATTAAAATGCAATTTCAAAAGAAAAAAAACTCTTCTTTTCTTTTTTTGATAATATTTTATAGAAAAACGTTAAAAAAAACTATTTTTAATTCTCTTCAAAATTTTACTAATTGGAAAATTTATAGTCAGTTCATTTTAATATATTCATTGCTTAAAAAATGCAAACTAGCAATTCATCAGTCTCAAAAAAATTTGCATAATATTTATACAATTTTGCTGTTTTTGATGTGCACTCAACCTTCACTTTAGCAATGTAGCTAAACATTAATCATTTTTCGCCTCAAAAATAACGATATTTATATGCACAAAAATCCAAAAACAGTCTACAAAAAAGCCATATTTTACCTAACCTTGTCTTCAACAATGTGGTTTAGACGAGAAAAAAATCAATCCAAGTAAATACTCACATGTTTTTGTGTCAAATATGAGGCATCACTATGTGAAGACACCAGTTCACTGCTCATTGCCATCGGAATTGCGAACATTTTGGCCAACCCTTCGTTCTTTTATTCCAAAAAAACGTACAAAATTTCACTAATTTCAATAAAACACACACAAAATCACAAACCAATTTCTGCGTAGTGAATTTGTTCTCGATTTTTTGTTCATTTTACAAGTAAATTTCACGTTAGTGTTGACTAATTTTTCAACTTTGCAAAACCCCCGAAGGCACTCCGTATACAAATGGCAAATAAAAAGAAAATCGTTTGCAAATATTTTTATATATTACAAACGCGTCGAGTTCAAATCCTTGAAATGGCCAACGCTGGAAAACCGTGAACAATTCTTTTTTATTGCATTTCGTTTAATTTTTTTTCTTTTAACTACAATGATAACTAATCGCTTGATGCTTTCCAGATTGGCAAGTGATGGGAAAAGGACAAACCGGAAAAGGCGGAAATGAATTCGAAATTAATCACACGCAAAAACCAAATCCACTCTCAATACAAAACTCAACACGAAACAGCAAAAACTTCTTTAACAAACAAAAAGCCAAGTGGCACTTTTCAAAATTTCTATCCGACTGCTGTTTCTCGAATGAAACGCTCCGTCTTTATTCAATTTATTAAATACCACCATATGAGTTGGTCTAAAAATAAGTTCAATATGTTTTTTTCTTTTAAATCGCGTAAATATGTATCATCCGAATTAAAATCTGGAATTCTTGTTTTTTCGTTGCCAACTTAATGGCTAAAACTGATTTTTAAGTTGGTGGACACGTGAACGCGACACGTGCAACAATTATGTCCCATTCATAAGATAACGCACTAAAACCTACTAATAGTCGACAAACTTGTTAGTCGATTCTAAGTAGAATAAAACGATTTATTTCAAACTTAACTATAAATGAAATCGTTGAATAGTTTTTAACGTTTTCTTTTTCTAGCGATAAGAAAAAAAATTAATATATTTTCACGATAAAATTTCATTATAAATTTTTGCAATTCTTGTTTTTATGTAATTTGTAATCAATTGTTTCACAGTATACATTAAGTGAAATAATAGACCGTAAACTATAAGTAATATGTGGATAAATATTATAAAATTCATCAATCAATAAATTTATTCAAATTTCAGTGAATTTTTTCAACTGTTTGATTTTTAATGAATCAAAATTTCCATTTAATTGAGCTTTCTAAAAAATATTGTTTCAAAAAAGCTTAATTTACCAGCTGATTATATAAATGTTAATCATTGATAAAGAACGTAAACAATACGAAAGCCTCCAATCCAAAATAAAAACTTTTTGAAAATTCCCAAAAAAAGATAAAATAAGATAAATAATAGATATAAAAAATAGATATAATAGTTAAAACTTTTATATGTTAAAAAAATGGGGAACCATAATGGTGGTCAATATGAAACAATGATATAGAGTGGGTTCCACTAAGCAACCACAACGCTTACAACACCTACTTTTCCATACATTTTGGCGGCGAACATATGATTCGTGACATCATTGTTTTTCCTCACAAAACGCTAACAACGGCCCTTTTGAATAGTTGGGCCGAAATGGGCGATGAGAAAATGGCCCATGACGCTCACAAGCTATGAAATATATGTATGTCAGAAAAGACAGAACAAAGAATGTAAACAATATGTAGGAGTGAAAATCAATTATTATAAAAATCATTGTCTCAAATTTGAACTAACTGATTGTTGTCATTTGTCGCAACTGTCGTTTCGATTTCACTCAATTGACAATTTTTGGCATTTGTCAGTTGTGTCAATGTTGGACTGTGAATGTTTCACGAGTAGTTACTAGTAATAATATAATTATCTAGAATAAATTTTATCACGTATTCTCATGATGATGATATGGAAAGTTGTTGGTTGTCCACGAAAAAAAACGTTGATACAAATAACATTTATGCAAGTCACTATTTGGTAACGTTTAATTTTCTATTTTGCTTTTAAAATGTAAATAAATTAACCATAATGAAAATTTAGCAATAAAAGAGAAATAAGACGGAGCCAGAATTTAATCAGGAATGAAACGTTGCCAGAAAATGACTTTTATAAAAGTTACTTGTACCTTAAAAATATAGAATATAATATGGCTATGAAATGACATGAACCCTCCAGAAGGCGTGAAAATCGATAGTAAGGATAAGTTTGTATAATGTTTTATGTCACTATTTAGAATCATAAATGATGGATGCTGGTTCCAAATAACAAAATTCACCAAAAAACTTTTGGTAGTTCTCTAGTTCTCAAAAACAGCGTTCGGATAAAAAAAATTGTATCAACTCGAAAACTCTACATCTAGTAGAAAAATCACTTCCATAAAAAAAGTTTTACGTCAAGACCCAGAATAAAAGTCCTTACTAAAAAGTTTGTTTCCCCTACTATTTTTCTAATGCACCACCGAAAGTGTTGAAAAACCCCTTAAAAACAGTCAATTCAAGAATTAGAGTAGAGATGGTTGTCATGATGGGTTTCCCGATAGTTTCGAAGCCGTATGGCAAAAATGGTTGAAAATATCAACTCTTCTAGTTACTTTTCCAGCAGTAGTACACAGAAAAATTATGACAGCGACAACTGGAGAGAGATCGTATTATACTAATATTTCAGTCCTACATTACAACATTATCGTAATTTTTAGTATTTTTTTTTTCTATGTAGGATTTGTAGGATTTTTTTTTTAAAGGATTATAGCTTTTTGATCAACAAGTTTTTGGGGAAGAGTTTAGAACCCTGAGGTCAATTTTAATCTCATAATGCATACTATATACAAAACCTCTTCTGAAGGGCGCATACCATTTGAAAGACTTGATATTTTGTACTATGATTGAGCCACCAAGTAATGACATGACTTCTAATACCATCGACATGATTTGGATATCCATAAAAAAATTTGTAAATGTATAAATATATGTCGAAAAAGACAGAGAACAAAGAATATATACACACATATGTGTGAAGGAAAACCAAATATACCAATATAACTGTCTCAAATTTGAATTAACTCTTTTTTGTCATTTGTCACAACTTTCATTTCGAATTCATTCAATTGACAATTTTACTTAGTATTGGCTGCGAATACTTCACGAATAGCTACTAGTAACTATTAAAAGTTAAAACAAATAACATTTTTTTTGGATACTTAATACTTTTAATTAAATTTGCCTATAATAATCTATCAAATTTGTAAAAGTTAGATTTAAAAAAAAAAGAAAAGACCTAATGTACATTATCTGAAAATAATTTTAAATAATTAAAAAATATTTAAAATTAATATCAAAACATTATGTCGATGTTGTATATTTAACTTTAATTGATAAAATTTAACAAATATTCGTTTAAAAATGTAAAAAAAATCGATAAATTCAAAACGCCTAAAACGATCTCCTATTGGCTCAGATATAAAATGACATCTCAATACGAAACTTCCAAATCCCATGGACATTTTCCTATGACAATGTAGTTAAAAACACAAAGAGTTGGTTGTTTAAATCGTTCAAATATTATGATAATGATTTAAGCCATTTACAATCTACACAACTTCTATTCTTTAGTAAAAAATTGATAATAATTTTTAGGGTATAAAAATGTTTTCTATGGTGAAAAATTATGAAAAATGTTAAAAATTGTGTAAATTATTACTGTTTCTATCGTAACTGCTCAAAGATCTGTTTATATCTTGGTTTTAATACGTGTACTGATGCGTACTGTGACGTCACAAAAGATCCATAGGTGCACCCATAGTTTTCGGGCTCTCATTTGCTAATTAAATTTTTTTTCTACAAAATACAAATTTTACGTTACTAAAAATTGGGATTTCCTTATATTAATAATGTTTTTTATCGATTAAAAAATGTGAATATGGTCTATTAGCTCAAGCAAAACTCCTTAATATTAATGAAAAAAAAAAAATTAAAATTTTAAAAGAAATTATCGACATCGTCAAATCCATTGATTTCTTCAATCAGAGTGAAAAACTACTACTGTAACTTTAAGAAATGTAACAATAATGAAAAATTGATTTCATGGACGCAGTTTCTCAATATTCCATAAGTATTCATCTGAATTTCATTGAAAAATTTTTGAACTAGTTATGTGTCGCACTTTTCCCTCAAAAGTTTTACTAGTAATTCACTCATTACAAATATCACAAATATTAAAAATTTTCCACAGAGGCCTAGGTAGGTAAATATGCAAAAAATATTTTTAGGTTTTTAGGATTAAATTTAATTAATTAAAAGTACATCTAGTTTAATTTAAAAAATAATTAAAAATTTAATTAATTTTAAATATTATAAATGAATTTAAAAGTACTCAAAAGTTTCCTCAACTTAAGTGAACAGTAACCAGAATCAGGTACCAGATCATTGTTAATTTTATATTATTGACAATATGGCGGCAATTATATTTTTATGTGCTAATACGTTTAATTCAATACTATAAATTGCCGGTAAAATTCATAACGATCATACAAATCAGCCAAGAAATCCCCATTAAGTATATTCAAACTATTCAAAATAGGAATCACAATCACAATCTGACCTTACTTTGGTATGTTCGCCACAAATACAAGTAATACCTCAATAACTATGGTATCATGGTCATTCAACAAACGACTGCATCTATGACAAACAATTAAAGACCAAATGCATATTTCTCGCCCTCATAATCACATTGGTGAAATATTTCTTAATTAGCTGTAAATCCTGCAAATTTGGCTTTTTATATTCAAGTCATGGAAACTTTTTGAAGGCTATTTAACAACAATCACTTGCCCAAATGGCCACTTCTTGCGTTTCGTATCAACAACTAGTTAACAAATGTACATAAATCAAAACTACTAGGATATTATTAAAGTTTTTAACAAAAAAGAAAAAAAATGTTACTAAAACTGAAAACTACAAAACAATTGTCTACCAAACCGAGCAAAATACGTACCGGAAAAATAAAAATTGTTCACTACAACACTCGTTTTTAATTGTTCACCAGAAAAGAAAAACGTTTATCACTTTATGATCATCCAAATTTTTTTGCGCGAAAACCACTGAGTTAGAAAATGATTTTTACTAAATCACACTACCGAAAACCAAAATAAATTCCATTATTTCAATTATTATGATTTTCCGGCACAAATCGGGAAAATTCGTTGGATTTGGCGCAAGCGTAGTGCGGTGCAATGCAACCATTTGTTGATCATTCCGTGGACGAGTGATCAACGTGTTGGAAAAGCTTTGACCGAAAATTCAAACTTAACAACTATGATAATAACGACAATAATAATAACGATGAAGTTGCTGCGCTAAAAATAACTCACGAACTTTCGTCGAGAAATTGGGATATGACATAGATCGTTTGGCTTCACGCCAATCAGAATCGTTGTGCGTGAGACCAAATAGAAAGAACAAAGAAATCAAAGATCTATGTCCTATATGGACGAAAAAAATCATTGATCATTTACTCGGTTTTCTCAAAAAGTAATCGACAAATTGGAAGCAAAAGGTTCTACAATCTGTGTCCTTTGATGTACCAAGAGCTTTTGAAACAAAGAAACAATTTTCTTCATACTTCCAATCCCAAAGTTTAACTCTTAAAAAAGCTAATGTGGTTTAAACTGTTCCAACAAAAGCTGAAGAAGATTTAAACATATTTTTCAAATAATCACTCAATATTAAGAATGGTGATTATATCTATATCATAGCCGAACGGCTGCGCCGTATCGACTGTTTAGTTAGTCTTCTTCAGGCATATCATTACAGATGATTTATTTTAAAGTAAAACGTCATTCTGTTAAAATCATGTCGCTATAAATTGATATAAAATATGTAAAACATATTTATGAACATATTTTTAACGTTTTTTTAACTTATGAATAATCTGCTAATGATTATAATGAATATACATATACTCAAAATAACTTTGGTAAGGACTACTGGCAAGTGTTATAACTCAATAGAAAATATTTCTTATAATATGTTTTTTATCAAAACTTCATTTGTTGCGACAATGTCTACAATTGGGTCCGCTACTATCTTAACAATAATAAGCAAATGTATGAGGGTAATTCTCATAAAATCTCGAAATTCTTATCCTTTCAGTTCTTACAAAAATTTAAGTGACCTATGATGATATTTTTTTTCCTTGAAAAGAACATTACTTGGGCTAGTGGTGTTGGTTATAATTTTTGAACTATATAAATATATCTATAGAATAAATAGCACCCCGAAAATCATTCCCCTACTATGTCCCAAGCTTAAGATTAGTACATTTTTGAACTTTTAAATCAAAAATTTGAACGCTTTCATCGATTTTTAATTGTTGGCAATACTATCAATTATTTCACATATTTAAGTCATCTTACACGTGTTCAAGTATCTATCCGAAGAAAAAAATATGAAAATTATTTCAAGATTACATTTTCAGTCGTCATTCCCTCACATTGAAAAAAACTCGAGTTATTTACTATATCTTCATAATAATTGCACAGTAAAGTAGGTTGCCAGAGACAGTAAACTTACACTAAAATTCAGATGTAACAAAAGTTTATGTTCCAAGATTTCTTAAGTCATGCTTCATTTCGTCATTCCCTCATTTCAAATTGAAACGAAGGAATGACGATATATGAGATAGTGGCTTTTAAATTATTCGAACTTTAAAAACCATTCCCTGACTTTTAAAGTTATAAATCAATCTTATAATTTCTCAAAAATTAGTTTATTCTGAGGACTACTATATTGGTAAAATCTAGTTACCAAATTGGCAAAAGAAAAACTGAAATCTTTAAAAAAAAATTATAAATTTTTTTCTACTTAATTTCAGAATTTGATGAAAACTGCCCATGTATGTATGTCGGCAAAGGCAGGGAACAAATATTGTTAACACATACGTGTGAATGAAAACTAAATATAATTGTATCAAATTTGAATTAATTGATTGTTATGGTTTCAACTGTGATTTTGATTTCATTCAATTGCCAATTTTAACTATTTGTCAGTTAAGTCACTATTGGACTGGATATACTTCACGGGAAGTTACTAGTTGTACATATTAACTTCTTATCTAGAGGTTTCATTATATACATTTAATTTAAACCCGACTATGTCGATACACCTAAATCTCCTCCTCTCCTTAAAAAAAACTCAAAATTTATGAAATATTATCATTATACAACTAAAAACTTTGTTGACCGGAAGTTGTATTACACATGCCTGTATTACAATACAGCAAATCACGGAGTATTGAATCAGTACGCGGGTTAATGTTATTATCAATTATGAATTTCAATCTTCTTCACAATGGGAAATGTGTCAAGATATAGCGCTACCACAAGAGTGTTTGGAGTACTAACTTTTGTTTCCTAAGTTACCTTACATAAGTTTCGATTTAAGTTAGAATTGCAAACTCACGAATGGTGACGCTACGTCTAGATATACTTCTTGCATAGCAAGATTGAAATACCTTCTTAAAACCTTAGGTACGCTCTGAATATTTGCGCTGCTAGTGACAGAAAAGAGAACTATAATCTGGGCCTGTTATTATGTACATGCATATTGTGAAAAAGCCTAAACTGTTTGGCTCCTTGTATCTATACTTCATGCAGCAAATATAAAAAGCCATCAAACAAATGTGTTCACACAAACGACGATGAAAATATTCGTCGATTTTAAAACAAAACAAAAACAACAACCCTGGATTTGATACTGGATACTTGGATACTGAAGGATTGAAAACTGCTGTTAGAAACTCTTGTTTTAGCAAAAGCAATGTTCGGTTTAAAAAAATATTTAAATCTTATTGAAATTAAAATCTAAATATAAATTTTGTAATTAATAAAAAAAAAGATAGAGGCCAGGGTTGGGTCCTTCAGATTACTTGGTAAATTTAAAGTTGTAAAAAAAATCTATTCAATTAATTAAGAGGAGGATACAGTAAAATTGAAAAATAATTTATTATATTTTTTTTTTAAGTTTTTCATTATTTTTGCGATTCCAAGGCTACTTTGAGTACTGCAAGTAATGCATAAAGGTTGCCTAAAAACAATACTCTACCGATGTTACAGAATAATAAGTGTTGGTAGATCGTAGAAAAAATGGTTACCGTAACAAGCAAATGGCTAAAACCTGTAGTGAAGATTTTTTTTAAATAACAAAAAAATACCATTTTTTTAATAAATGATTAAACATGAATAAACGTCGAATTACTAATCAAGCTTAAGTAATTACTACTTAGGTAATAAGTGAAGGGGCTGAACAATGAACACCAATATTGGAATTTTGGAATAATTAGTCATTCATGAATAACGTAAGTATTTCTACGTGTGTCTTTTTTCTTTTGCCAAAATTATAAAAATGTTGAGGAGTTTCAACATTATAATACTAGACCAGTAGTTCTCAAAGATGACTGGGTTCCTACCCATTTAAGAAGAAAAATTTCCAATCTTGCGACCCACCTCTTAACTGTCATAGAGCAAAGAGGACATAAATATGGATAAAGCTAATGGAAATATCAAATTTATCACTTCCTATTTTTTATTCATGTCTTATACTCTTGTACAGTGGCGAATCGCCCATTGGCCCCATTAGGGCCCAGTCAATATTCGCTCGCGACCCATAGTTTGGGAAATACTGTCCTAGACGATTATAATTAAAATGTAAAATATTAAAACGGACAGATAAAATAATTTATGTTTCAAAAAGTACGAAAAAATCGTGCAATGACGAACATTCGGTAGAATAACAACATAGGATTGAGAAATTTTCAAAGAATTAATATATTATTTTCGACAAAAGTTTTAGTAGAGAAAAAAATAATATTTGACTTAATTATTAATTTATAGTCGGTACAAGAATGTCCCCTTGAATTCATCAACAACGCTTTTTTTTTCAAAAAAATAATTTTTTCAATAAATTCTTTTTTCCATATGATGTTTTGGCCCAAATCTCTTTTAGAACAGTCAAATCTGGCAACGTTACAATTTCTACTTTGTTTTTTATTCTTTTCGCGATTTTTTTGTTAAATAATTTCTAATATGGTAAACTTTTATTTTTTGAAGCTAAATTTTCATTATGGATCGATTTATTCGCGAATAAAATTAAAAACAAAGTCGAAAATGCAACGTGGCCAGATTTGACGATACTAAAAGGGACTTGAACTGGTATTTTTCTCAATTAAGACGTTATAGGCCTTTATGATACAGTTGGAATTACATATAAATATTTGATTTGATGTATGTGGGGTGAACCAACATCTCTTAAATCCAGCAGATTAAAAAAAACATTGTTAGAAAAATTAATAGAAATAAAAAACTTTCGAAGTTTTGATATATCCACATATCATTCGAAAATAAGAATTTTAGTTTGAAATGTAACTAGCAAAGAAATAAAGTCGGAATTCAAATTACGAATAGTATATTAAATCTCACTGAAGTTATACTTCTTTCGTGGCATTATGAAAAACAGACTTTAATAAAATGTGACGCCGTTCCTACAGTAGGAAGTAGCTTGCAAATGGTTAATGATGGTTAATGAGAAACTTCAAGCGGGTAAAGGCTAGCTGATTTTTGGGAGCGATTTGCATAGTACTTTAAACTTTAAACGTAATCAAGTCGACCGAGTTGATCGCTAGCACAGATTTTTTATTATTCGGCAAGGGAAACAAACTGAAATAATCGATAACGAAGTTAAAAAGTGCCAGGAACAGTCATAGCAGCCACCGTTAGTTGCTATTTTATATTTAAAACGTCGATATCGTCGAGCTTAACATTTACAATTGTTATAGTTTCAACTTTATCCATATTAATACACAATAGTTTAAATACATTTAAGAGATAGGTATTTTTTCGATATTGTTCAATGCAATAAGTAAAATAATGCAAGGAAAGTCGATTGATACATTAAATTGCATTATGTTTTTTTTTTTATTTGAATTAAAAATCAGTTTCAATACATAAATATAAATGAGTAATAAAATTAAACAATTACTATTGTATTAATTTACTTTTTAATCTGTCGCTATTTGTACATACTGTAAGTACACGCAATTGACTATTTGGACAAATTGTATTTATATACAGTTGACTGTTTATTGATATCTATTAATGATAGTTTATAACTGAAATCAATTTCTTTATGGTAAATGTTTTCGGTAATTATTTTTCGAAAAAATGACCCATGCTATATTGACAGACAGTTAATTCATATATGTAAGTTATAAACTTGTATAAATAGTCAATTTGTCTCATATCCCTTTTAGCGACATCAATATCTGGCAACGTTGCATTTTCTACTTTGTTTTTAAATTGATTCGCGAGTAAATCAGGTCATTATGAAAATTGACAAACAAAAGAGCAAATTATACGATATTAGAATTGAGTTGACAAAAAATCGCGAATTAAATTTAAAAAAAAAATAGAAAATGCAACGTTGTCAGATATTGATGTCGCTAAAAGGAACATAAGTCACCAATTTAATCTATTATTTGAAAACTAGTCACTTTCTGGGAAATATTCACTGCCCAACACTGACAAAACTGATAAATGACAAAAATTGGGAATTGAATGAAAACGAAATGACAGTTGAAACCAATGACAGTAATCAATTAGTTCAAAATTGAAACTAATTATTATATTTGTATTACACTCAGATGTATGTGTTAACATTCTTTGTTCTCTATCTTTTCCGACACATATACATTTCCCTATTAAATTGACGGTAAAAGAAAAAAATTGTTTAAAATTGTATCATATTTTAGTTATCACAAACTACTAATAACTGATGTACCATTTCAGGCACTGTCGAAATATGATGTAGTACGAATAATTTGTACGAATAAGTGTACGAATAATCCTAACTTCCATAAAAATTGCAAGGCATTAAAACATAGATTAAGTTTTAAAAAAAAATCATTTAAAATATTTTAAAACGTTAATTACATTCAATTTGTTTGCTTCTGGTCATTACTGTTGGTAAACGTTAATTTTTTTAAAACACTTATAAACCAGATAAGTTTATCTTCTCGCTGAAAGGTTAAAGAAAAACGAGAATTAATATTTCAGTTTTGTGCTCTAAATTTACCATTAAGAAAATGTTGCAAAACCATCGAATTAAAACCGCCTCACATTGACTTAAAGGTTGGCTGTAAATTTTGAGTCAAAACAAATCGAATTCTATTCAAAAATACGAATATGCAATCGTCAATGGAAAATTTTCCTCACTTGTACCTACTGACACTTATAGATGGAATATTTCCGTTCGTTTCGTAAGTGTTGGCATAGCTTTTATAAGAAGAATTCACGTTTTTTGATAGCTTTGCGTTTTCGAGGAAATGGTAGGGTACTGTATGCATGTATAGGGAAATGTGTTGAAATGCCGCAAGTAATATCATTCTAGTTTGGCCCAGAATCAATTAGACAATCGAGCTAAAGTGGGTCAAAGCGATTTCAATTCGAGTAAATTAGCTTTTATTCGGAAAAAAGTTTCTTTGATCAGTTCAGAGAATTGCTGAGTCTCGATCCGTTTCGTACATGCGATTCATGCGTTGACCACGTGTATTCCCCGAATTTAAATTTAGCCGAAATCATGCACGACATGTGTGATTTTCAAACTTCTGCCCAGACTGAATGGCAACAGAATGTAGATTTCTTTGTCTTCGAATTTTCTGACTTCGTTTAACACATGGTTTGCATGGACTAGATTACTAATGTATTTTCGGAAGAGTTAACTACTCTCTTAGAAACCAAAGCTAATTGACAACGTTTTCATAATTTTTAGTTATTTTTGATTCAATTCTTAAGATCCATATATAAGTTCCTTTTTCGGTCCTTATCAAAACCAGGGTTGTTAAAAAACCAGTAAACTAGGAACCCAAATTCTTTGTTTGCCACTAGAATTGAATCCGGGATCTAATGGAAACAAAAGACAATCCGAGTACCTTGATGAAAAGGTCGACAGTAAACTAAATTAGTTAGTGATATAATTATTATTTTTTGAGTTATAAGAATTTTAATAAAATTCTAAATAAAGTATTTGTTTTGCTTGGGAGATAAAAAAATGATATAGAGGAGGCATACATCATTTAATGGTTAAAATAGACGTTTCAAAAGTTTTTTTTTTTGGATCCTGGCACCCTAAATAAATCATATTTTTTTCGCGACGCTCTATGGCAAATCTCACATTACTATAATAATAATTTTTTTCATTTAATTTTTAATTTCAGATACGCATAGTTATATCCAAACTTCTTACGTTGGCAATTTTATTTAAAAATTAATCAATACTCCTGATTTAAATTTTGTGCAATTCCCTAAGTTTTCTCGTAAAACACTATTGTCAAATTGTTTACTTCATCGCAAGATTTACGTTAGCCAAGTTTCTAAATATTTTCGATAGGAATGTTTTCATGGCTGCGCAGCACATGGTTGAATGTTAATTCAGATGCTACAGCAGTGTGATCACAGAAAACATTTTTTAGAATTCCCTGATAATTCTTAGTTTTTTAGGATATTTTTTGAAGTTATATTTGTCACGGAAGTCGAATATGGAAGTTAATTAGACTTTTACATTTACAACTCAATGTTGAACTAAAGAAAAAACTAACTACTCACGTGCCCTATGGGGTAACTTTAAATTTGAACCATGCCAACTACGCGAGATAATAAATATATATTTCAAGGCCCAAAGTAACTTTAATGTTTTTAAATATCCGGAAGTAGATTTTCGTTTCCTAATGATAAATAACAACAAAACCATTCAAATTTTAATCAATGAATTTATAACTCAGTTGAAATAAAAAAAGATAATAGCTAAATATCGTATATATGTTGGCAATGGCAAAACAAATAATATAATCACATACGTGTGAATGAAAAATAAATAATATAATCATCTTTGTTTCAAATTAGAACTAAGTAATTGTTATCATTTCGATTTCATATGAAAGTGTATATGTGGTTAACTGAAGTAAATAAAATGGAACCGCTTATTTGTGTAGACCCTTATTCCCAAAAAATAATATATTTAAATAAAAAAGTATAACGTCCATCATTAGACATACTCTTAGTTTTATATTTTTTCTGACTATTCATCTTCATGGTGAAATATTGACCTGATTTTTCCATCGCATGTATTAATTAGTGGAATAGGTTTCATAAATACTATTGGTTAAGAAATCTAAGAACATGTGAAAGACTATTCTTATATGTTCTCTATCATCAGGTTAGCTCCAATAGTTTTGAAACCAATATTGATCAAACTTGGAACCCTTGGAACGCTTATTTTTCGGAAGATTATATTGAACGAGTTCAAAGATGAGCAAAATCGGATTAATAGTTTAGAAATGGTTTGAAATTCTTACATTTCCCTAATATTTCGATATTGAACTGAAGTCCTTAATATTTCCAAGTTTTCCAGGTATGTGGTCAACTTGTACAAGTTCGCTTTGTGCAAAATAAACATAAGTACAAATTGATCCTGAAATTTTTGATCTCAACGGAGTAAAGCGATTTTCAATAGTCAGCAATTTTAAGTTTATTTTCTACACCTTCTTGTGAAGAAGAAAACTTTAAAAATGAGGTTCCAATCATTATTTACTACATCACCATAAATTACTGCAAACGTTTTTCAAAATTCATTGAAAAATCAAGCTTTGTTATTATATGACGATTGACATGTCGGCAATTTTAAACCATAACATTTTTTGTTTCATTGGTTTAACAGAAAATAAAAAATTGTAAAGGAAAAATTAATTCCTTTATCTGAAGTCAAGTCTCAAGTCATTTTAAAATAAATTTTCTAAAGATTTATAAAAACAATAAAGTTAAAGCATGTTCATCGCTTTACAGACTTCCCAATTTAGCTTTTGATATGTTAGGGAAACTTATTAGAAAATAATTCTACGGCTTATAATTTCAACAAAATAGAGCAATTGTTGTCTTAAGTTACTTAAGTCAATTTTACAATTTTACTAGTAAAAGTAAAATCGAAAAAAGAGGTTTTTTTGAAATACTCGAAAAACGTTTGAGATAAAAAACTAAAAATTTGGGTAATTTTTTTTTATTCAGTATCAAAACGATCACTTGAGTTTAAATCGAACAAGCCGCGGGGACAAATTTTCCCCTACATACCCTCTATAAAAATGATCTTAAAATGAAAGTTAAATAGGCGTTGACATCTGAAGAAACTAACTTTATGTAAGTAGACCTTAATAAAAAATCCATTAAATGCTTAATATCCTTTGCTGAAGAAAAAGACTTATTACTCCACTACCCTAAACCTTTTCCATCATTTGCCATCCTCGGAATTTACTCTAGTTAGACATTTGCAATTGAAAAAAAAATATTCAAATAAAATTGAATTGCTTCTACGTTTATCCTTAGCAGGTCCGATTGTTTTAAAATACTATTCGATCAATTAATTGGTTCAATATTTGACAATGACGTTTAATTGTCAATGACGTAATACAAAACAGTTGAACACTGATTAATATTAATATAAATACGAAATATTTAAATTAATTTCCATTTACTATGATTGATTGCGAGAAGGTCATTTCAATGTCATCTACGCGCATTTAAATTCAATTCAATATATCATTAAAACTAAGCTTTTGCTTGTTTTAATAAAAATGCAAATTGAAAATGAATCTATTGTTTTTGATTTGCATTATTCATAAAAAAAGATGAACAAAAAATAGGAAGATTGTTGGGAGGTAAAATTTTTGAGGCTTTGAGCTTTGTGTACAAATATGAAGTGGAAATTTTGTATTCTTTCTTCTTGAATAAATCATTTTTCTTGTGATGGCAAATTGGGGATTGGGGTAAGGGTAAAAAAAACTGGTTTCTAAATAAGTTTTTTCGTCACATTGTTTTGATTAAAATGCAAATGAGATTATGCAAAATGTTGTCCTTTGCAAGGACAAGGCCAAATTGTTCGTAGTGTTATTGATGGGATTTTTTTTTATATTTATGAAACACAAGATGAGGTTTAAGGTAAAAAAAATACTAATTAAACAATACGAATAACAGTAAATATCGGTTGATTGCAAAAGATAAACGTAAAAATCGAATATTTAGTTGAATCAAATTTCCATTTAAAGCAATATTTACTTATTTTTAAATATGTTCTTTTTTCTTTTTTGATTATTTTGTTTAACAATTTTATTGGAAGTTTATTCTTCTATGTATTCGTCTGGCATGAGTAAATATTTTCCTTCCAATACCTAATTTATATAAATCAGTTACGTTTAGCAACTGATTTTTTAAATCGGAAGTTGTATTTACTTTTTTTCTTCCAGTTCTTCTTACTTTTAGTTGCACGAATGAACAAATAGATGTTTTAATTATTTTATATGAATATTTATTACAATAAGATGTTTTTGTACCTTTTATCTATTATATTATTTCTTTCGTTTGATATTATTATAAAAAAATAAAATAAATAATGTGAACCACTAGAACCAACCTGTGGAAGTCGGAATTTACAAGACAAACATTATACCTTTTTTTTCCTTTGATCTGGAGACCTCTCATGCGAGTTCCTCTGCGCTGCGTCCTAAAAGGACTATTGCGCCCAACTTTATACTTAATAGAAACACAGTCGCAATTTGTCAACGATTCAAATTTTCACAAAATTTTCTTCATGTAAAGGTCTCCTTAAAATAACGCAAGTTCTCATTTAAATAGGAAACACCGTATTCTTTTTTTTATTGAAACATAAAGTACACAGGATAGGGTTATTTATAAAAAGGCATATATGGCAAATGAACCTTTACGGCTTTGTTGGCACATGCGCACTCGTTTGTCGAAATTTTCTATGACTGTTTGGCATAAATGTGGTTGAATTTCGTTGAATCTCTTCCTTTAATGCGCGTAGGGATATTGGCGTATTGAATAGACTATTGACTTCCAATAACCTTATAAAAAGAAATCCAAAGGTGTTAAATCACATGATCTTGAGGATCAATTCTGATCGCCGAAACGAGAGAATATACAACCAGAAAATGATGCATGCAATAATTGGATTATTTCTCGGATTGTATGGCATGTCGCACCGTCTTGTTGAAATCACATGTCAACCACACGAATTTCATCCTATTAACACAAAAAAAAAATCGGTTCTTATGTCGCGATACCGAATACCCGTAACAGTAACTACTTTACAACTTAATTGTTAAAGAAGTATTGTCCACCGATAACTCCAGCTCAAAATCCTCACCAAACAGTGACCCGTTGTTAATGCATTTGTTTTTCGACAATTTAATGTGGATTTTCTGAACCCTAAATGTGCCAACTTTGTCTATTGACAAAGCCATTAAGACAAAAATGAGTTTCATCGCTAAGAATTATTTTCCTCCAAAAATCAGCATTCAATCTTGAAGTTCGCTTTTGAATACTTTTTAACAATAAAAATGTTAAAATTTTAACTCTAAATTTTCACTAACTCTAATAAACCCAAAGCTGTCAAGTACCGATTTTTTAGGTTTGTAATTTTTTACCGTAAAAATGGCACCAAATTCAAAATTTGAATTTGGGCCATCCTTTAAAGACTCTAAAAAAAAAGTTATTTAAAATTGTTTTGCCTCGAGAAATCAATAGTGTTTTAATTTGTTATTTTTAAACATCAAAAATTGTGCATTCATGCCATAGGCTGCAATAAACCTTCAATTAATTCGCTAATGTAATGTAATTCGTATTGACGTTTGTATATATTTTGCTGACTTCTATGAGAGTGCCAATATGTCCTTACTGATCTGGCCGCTAAAAACCAAATAACATTGGGTTGAGTCCTGGGTCATAAGGGCATACTAGGAAATGTATAGGCAGATGATCCCCTTGCAGGTACGGCGACACTATTCGCTTATTCGGATCCATTGCTTGGAGTCATAAAATCTACCATAAGAAAGCCATTAATTAATTTAAAAGATGGTTTTAAATTAATAAGTGTTTCTTATGGAAGAACACCAAGAGGCAAAAACCCAGAAAAGAATGATTAGAAATTCGTCTCAAAATCTAACCGCTGAAATACTAAATTTAACCAGATTGATGACAGACATTTTAACAGGTCACTATGACCTGAAAAAGTATCTTCATACTATTGGGATACTGATGGACCTTCCAATATACATATTTTGTCAGACAGAGGATGAAACTGCTTCTCATATTCTATAGGAATGTATTCATTTGAAAACTGATATGTTCCAATTAAAATTTCCCAAAGATCTAAAAGTTACTTGGAAAATGTAGAAAGTTTCCAAATTATTAAAATTTAAAATCACATGAATTGAGCAGAATTGACATAAAGGCTTTTGGGTCACTTTTTGTTTATAAAAAAGTAGGATGAATCGAAAGATTCATCGCAACTTCTAAGGCAGTCCTTAAATTAAAGGAAAACATAGAAACAGAAAAATATTAGTAGGTATACATATATTTGGCTTATAAATATTATCAAAATCGATAAACCTGTTCTTAAGTCATAAGAAGGCATTTATACGAAAATATTTACGTATTATATGACTTTTATCACGTTGTGTTTTGCAATGCACTTCGCTATGTGTGAAACCGGTCCCATCCTAAACTGGTCTGGGAATGTAAACAATTCATCTGTTGATTGGCGATACATATAGTACAACTTTAGTTCCCAGTATGTGTGGGATTGTAAAAAGAAAGGCAGGTAGGCAAAAGCAGATTTAAACAATGTCATTCATGGTTTCAAAACCAGTTCTAGACGTAAATGTAATTGTACGTTTGGAAAAAAATATATATCCCGCAAATCTCAAAACAAAAAACCATAGAAGACTATCATTTTGTATTAATGCTTGATATTGCATCTAGTTGTGAACCTTACATTTTCATTGAAATTAACTGGTTTTTAGATCGAAGCTCTTTTTACGTACGGTGGAAGTTAACCGAGAAAAAGTATAAGGCTTAAGGTCGAGATCGTCATCATATCATGCAGAAATAGTATATCTATATCGTGTATCCTTACTATAAGGTAATTCGGGAGAGAGGATGGGAGAGATAAAGTTCAGAGAGAGTCAGCTTTTAGTTACGATTTTGCCGCATGTTTGCATCTGTAATGTTTGTATGTGTAATGCTTTTGAACGTCATCGGATCATGAAAAAATGGTATACAAAATTTAAGAATACGCTGAATAATAATACCTATTGAGTACTAGCTTTTCACTAACCGAAAACCAGTTTGGTCCTTAGCCTGACAAAATTTGTACATTCGATCACCTACATATACTCCAATTGTATGCAGGTGTTTCTTCAGTTCGTCGTGGCCGATTACTAGAACCATTACCACTCTGACTTGTTTTCTTGTAAGATTAAGTATTTCAGTAGTTAGGTTCAGGGATACTTTTCCCATACTATTTTTGCTTGTTTTTGTCCGGTGGTGTTCTTCCATACTGAACAGTGATTTTTATAAGTCCATTCTTTGATGGTATTTTTCACGGCAGTTCTTGTAACAGCAAGTACATACTGCGGGTCTGTGAAAAGTGTTCTGGATCCTTGACAAGGAAATTGGTCGTTTCATTACCTTTGATACTTTTGCGATCTGGCACTCACCCCGAGATGATATTGTGTCTGGTGGCCAGGTTTGTAAGAGTTTCCTTATACTCCCAGATCAATTTGAAGCTAGTGCGTTCAATAAAGCTTGACTATCAGTAAATATGTACATCGAGGTGGTATTTTATAAGTAGTACACTTCTATAATATTCGGTGGAAGGATCAGCTGTGCTTGGATTAATTCACACGTAATACTGAATGATTCACATTCATAATTTTTTGTGATTATTTTGTGAATAATCACATAGCAGTTATGGAACGACCTATTACTACTTGATGGCCACTGAGGAAGATTGCTTGGCAATCGAAATACGTATTTACATAATACATCAGTAATATATTTGTTTAAACTTTTGTTTAATTTTATGTTTATAGTTTGCTTGGGATGCTTGGTAAATTATATTACATAAATAGGACCACCATATACACCTTATATATCATATATATAAACATGGATCATAATGGTTCTGATCCATGCTGACGTAAAATTCTCATATTTAGTAGTAAAATACTACAAATTTTATGTTCAGGATTCTAGAAAACCACAAATATTACGAAAATAGAAAAAGGCGTTAATAAATAAAAAATGATTAAAAGTTAAATATGAAGGATTTAGAATGAAAACTTTGTTTTTATTGGTTACTTTTTTGTTTGTAAATAGACGATCTCCAAGGCACTTTGTATAAAAATTATTAAAATTTAGAACCTCTTTGTAGAAAATTAAACTCAAAAAATACCTTTGAATGTTGATTTAACTAAATTTGAAGTGATTTACCGAAAAATTTAAAAAAAAAAAAATATTGTATCTTATATTTTTCGTGCTATGAAATGTAAATTACAACTTAAGGACATTTTTTAATCAAATAGTTTATTTACCAATCAATTTAATTTATTAAATTTTAATTTCGACGATTGCATTTTGATCTAAAAATATAATTTATTGTCACCGTTTTTTAATTTAATTAAAAAAAACACACAATGCAACAACGATAAATCACTCTAAATGTATCTCTGACGTCAATTTGTGCGCTTCACAAAACAAATCAATTAATTTTTTTCTTGCTAGTAAGTTTCAAAGCAATAATTATAAAATTAAATTATTTTTTTTCAAAATTTAAATCTTCCTAGAAAAAAAACAATGTTGAGAAAAAATGCTATCAAAATTAAATGTAATTTATGTACCAATCATTAGCGTTACAATCTTGAAGTTATTAGATAAATTATTTCTGGTTTTTATTAATTAATTGTTGAATTTATTGATAGAATCAAATGTTATTGAACTATAATATATGACGTCATATTGTCTTATACATTTGTAAAGAAAGCTCAAAAATTGTTTTAATATTTTTAGGCAAGTTAAAAGAGAAATAGGAAGGCAAAGTTTGTGTTAAC
Organism: Sisyra terminalis; assembly: GCA_958496175.1. Taxonomy (NCBI): domain Eukaryota; kingdom Metazoa; phylum Arthropoda; class Insecta; order Neuroptera; family Sisyridae; genus Sisyra; species Sisyra terminalis. The sequence goes on along the minus strand of OY292277.1, from coordinate 32,506,757 downwards.
ATTATGAGCTTCTATCATTACGTCAACAGTTTTTTTCTTATGATGCATCAACACGTGCACTAATCAGAGATTTGATCTGAAAAAAAATTAATTGCAGACATTGCACGCGTTGCATTTTAAGTTGTTGAGTCTTAATGGGAATAAATTGTTCCTTAATGGAAATTGTTTTTGTGGCTTATTACTCACATCATCTTGACGAGTGGCTCTAAACAAGTGGCAGTAGAGAAGTGCTGGTTTCTGTGGATCCTTTAGCAGGTACATGAACGTCTTTAAATCGGAAGCAGCGCGTGAAAAACGCAACATAAGCTGAATTTGGTGAGTAAACTGTTGCTCAAAGTTGGCATCGTATGCTTGAACCGTTCCATCTTCGACCCCCAAACAGATCTGAAAAGAAGAAGTCAAAATGTTTTAATTTATAATCTTCAATCCCATAAAATTTCGAAAATCTTATTTTTCAAACGACTCAAATTAGATGAAATTATCCAGTACTTATAAATGTTAGCCTACAAGTATTGGGAGTTCTAGCATTAGAGACCCAGGAGACTTCGTTAGAGACCCAGTATGCCCAGTATTAGCCAACCGGTCACTACCAGTGAAAAGTCAAGATGGTCTCTCTAAAACCAATAGATACTGAATTCGAATCTTGTGACAGATAAATTTTTAATATTTCTAAGTTTATGGATTTTTTTAACACAATAGTCACAAAGATCTTAGTCATTTTATAGTTTTAAAAGGTAAAACAAAATTTTTGTTATTTCATTGTACTTAGGTATTCGCTTGTTGGCACAAATATAATTATGTACATGATTTACAATTATTAACATTAAAATCTGGATATAACATTAGAATGAAAAATAGTTGCAACCAACAAAATGTTTACACCTACGTTGAAAAGCATTACTTAAACTTTTCAGGTAACCAACGTTGAAAAAGCTCATTAAAATATTCCATTAAGATCACTTACGTAAATAACTCAAAAAGTTTGCGCATGTGCGTTACACAAAGTGCAATTTAGATACAATACATTTTAGATATCTATTTTATAAGCTATTATCTTCAGGGAAAAAATCAAATTGGAAATGACTCTCTTATGTACCGAATAAAACTATAATTTATTTTTTTCGAAAGTTTCACAGTTCATAACTTTTATGCACAGAATTTTTCAACGATTAAAGTCAACTTTATTCGCTAGAATAGGCAGTTTATTTTTCAAATGAATTTTTAATTCATTACTCAAAGGCAATAGTAATCATTATTGTAAGGAATGTTTTTCCGCCAGCATTAAATTTAGTTTCTTTTGTGGTTTAATTTCTTTCAATGACGCTTATCCCTAGCAAACTTTTTCTAGTTGCAGTTTTCCATTTTCAATTTATTTCATATTTCCAAAATTTTAATACTTCTTCCTTTTTTAGGTGGGTACTTCTGTTTTTTTCTTCTATTACATTAATCATAAACTCTGATATTATGCAACTAGTCGTTACTCACCCGTTTCGTTGGATGAATTATATAATCAAAACTTAAAATATTATTATTTAAATACTAGTAACTACCCATGAAATATTCACAGCCACACTAACACTACAAATGACAAAAATTGGCAATTGAATGAAATTGAAATAACCAAATAAGTAAATCAAAGTTAGTTCAAAGAGACAATGAATATTATATTTGATTTTCACTCACAAGTTTGTGTTTAAATACATTGTTTGTTCTCGATTTTTGCCCACATACATACATTTACTTGTTATTATATTGATCTCTTTTATTTTATGGGATATATTCTCAAAAGGTTTAATCCCATTGCTAAATAAATTCCATGTTAACTAATTTTACAGCGTAAAAATTCAAAACATCAACATCTTTTCTTTGTTATTATATTTAATAGCTATTTTATACGCAGTTTCATACTTGGTTTTGATGCAGTAAATATAAATACCCAATTTAAGTATCTTAATACAAAGAAGTACTCATTTAAAGTACCTCTTTATATACGACATTTCAGGTTTTCCCTTAACGATGGTTTTTAGGCAGGCCACATAAAACTAACCGCATGGGAAGCAGTCCCCCCTCAGATCGATTCCTGTTGCTTTTAGTGGTTGACCCTGTGCTTTATTTATTACTGCGGTGAAACACAACTTAAGTGGTACCTGCAGTCTTTTAAACTCGAATGGATACTCTTAAGGGCGGATTCAGGATTATTTTCTGGGGGGGACACAAAATCATCTTTCATTTTCAAGTGCATGAAAGGGATCACAAAAAAAATCGCAATTCCAGTCAGAAATAGACTAGAGTTTCACTAATGTTCTTTCTGTTATTTTATTCATATATTTTCACAACTTAAATAATTTGATTTCCTTCTAAGTATGTACTGTTATAGAATCTCCACAGTACATAAAAATACCCTGGGGGGGCACGTGCCCCACCTCCCTTCAATCCGCTTTTGGATACTCTGACGGAATAAGTGGTATCCAGGGTATAAACACTGATTCACCTCAAACGCAGCCAGGAAATATAGTGGCCTCTACTAAGTTTTTGTACAAATAATCAGCATTCTATAACTTCAGCAGATTGAGATTTCGCAGTAACATTACTAGAGCACCTACTCTCAGGGTAAGTATATGAGGTGGAAGCCTAGGTGGATTGAATGTATAAGGAACATCACAGGATAGTTTATAGCATCATCCGTATACACCGAACTGTCCAGAGATTTCTACTGGAATTTTAACCCATAGAAAGACATTAGCAAACATCATTAATCAAACGTCAACAGTTTTTTTTTTCCATTTATAACGGCAATATTTTTGTTTCTATTTCAAATTCAAACAAAAAAATTAAAATCGAAAAAGTTATTCAATTTCTAAGACCGTTTAAATCACTTTATGTTTAACGGTGCTTTGATTATTAAATTTGAATTTCGATAGTTAATTAGGCCAAACGTTATCCTAAAATAAAATTGTTATCCTTTTTACCCATTTACGGGAGAAATTTAAAAAAAAAATTTCTTATCGGATGCCTACATCTAATAAAGAATGAACCTTTCAAATTTCACGTTTCTATGACTAGCGCCTTAAGCTGTGCAATGATGCATCAGTTAATCGGGACAAACGATTTTATATACACATATATAGTGATATTAAGTCATGATTGGTTTCAGAACTAACTTTTAATTTTGTTTTGTTATTTACAATACTTTCGAATATTATTTAACGCCAGGCCCAACAAGTTGTATTGACCTCGAGTGGATGACCAAAGGACCAAAGAAGATTCTCCCTTATTTAATTACTATGATTAAACATTTTACATTAATTTTTTTATATCTAAATAAAAGTAAAAACTTTCGTACTTTTTTTGTTTTAAAAAACGTTACATTTGAATTTTTTTTTTCTTTGTATCATAGATTTATTTTTACAAACTAAAAAAAAACTAAGTAGTTGTAGGTAATTGCCAAAAAAAAAAATAACTTCTTAGCCACATTTCAAAGTCAATCACTCTTAAAACTTCAAATGTTTATTTAAGCAAACCTCCTAAATGGAAAATTCCAAAATAATTAACTAAGCCGGGTTCAAGATTCAGGAAATTTACAATTATAATCAAAATTCTGTTTTTTTTTTACATTTTTACAAAAAATCAAGTAGATATTTACAAAATTTGAGATGAAAAAACGCGTTTACGCATTTATAATTTATAAATGACGTACTTCCATTACAATTTTAAACATATTAAAATCCGTAAGCTCTAAATATATATATATATATAGAGAGAGAGAAAGAGAGATAAATTTTAAGAACCTCTTTTTATCTTCTTTAAATTATCAGTTGAAAGCATAGCAAATCAATTGGAAAAAATAAAAAATAAGTGATAGGAAACACAAAGTTGTGATTACTACATACATACTTTGAAAATGACTTCCGATTTCATTCACGCGTGAAATTTGACTTTGGACTGAAAATCATCAATAATTGCAACTTTCATTACATCTTCTCGCCTCTCCCCCCTTCATTTCTGTACCAACCATCCGGGTTTTGTATAGTATTAATCAATCAAATCAATTGACATCGGTCAAGATCACATATTGAACTCAACTGTGGAAACACAGCCTTGTAACAACTATCAAGTGCGAATTACAATTACTTTATATCAGTTAAATTGTAATCAATTTTTACATAAGAAGAAAAAAAAATGAGTAATAAAATTTTATCAGCAATAATATTTTTATGATTTTAAATATATTATTGCTTATTTATTATGTAAATTATTTGGCCACACGTAATTTATTCTTTTAAGATCTAAATTGATTTTTAAATTTTGTAGAGTTTCCACTATGAAGACTAAATAACAGAAGAACGAATAAGATAGTCAATTTATTAATTCTCGTGTTCTCGAAAATTCGGACATAATTAAGTTATTTTTTCGGCCATTAACAGCGCGTTGTCGCTAAGAATTTTGGCTTACTGAATTGTTATTGGCTGTTCCCTTTTTTTGTTAATGTTTTTTAAACTAAAGCCAAAGCTGTCGAAACATTACATTCATGTTCTCCATATAGTTAAATACCTTTAATATAACATCGATTCATCATTGTTTAGTTCTACTGATGTTTTTAAAACATTTTTCCATTGAAACTATTATAGTCCGGTCAATATAGAAACTGTAAGATACATTAATTAACATCCAGCTCAAGCAGAGTGAAATTGTTTAAAACATAATTAAAAATAACCTTTTATACCCCATCATTCCGGAATTTGGAAAAAAAATTACTCGAGGTAATAGGTCAAAAACATGGGTTTTTTGCGATTTTTACGTAAACGGTAAGTTTTATCTTAAAATTACTTCAGATAGAAATTTTAGTTCCCAAAATTATCTATGAAAAAAGTATCAATAACTTTTTTCCTAAGAGTCACCGTTTTTGAAATATAACGATTCAAAAAGTTGCAATCATAATATTAAGGTGACCGGAAAATATTGTCGTTTTTCCAATATACAATTAAAACACAAAAGTTTGTTACAACTATTGACTTTAAATCAATGATATAATCAGCTTCAATAGTATCAACGTTTTGGCATCTAGTGTGCAAATTTTTAATGCCATACTAGCACATACTAGTAAAAATCAATTGATTACTTAGGACAATATCAAAAAAATACATTTTGAACATTTCTTAAGCTTTAAATTTTTTTACCACTTAGTAAATTTGGTAACAATTGCAACAAATATAAATTCGATGAAATAACTTGATTATAGTGGATAGGACGATTATAGTGGGTACGACAATATCACTTCCGCATTAATTTATTTTTTTTTCCAGGGCTTTTCTTCTGCAGAGGGGTCTTGCATTACCGTTTTGCAGCATAAAATTTTATCGGTTAACAATTTTTGGGCACTTTTGGGCATTTAGCCAGCCGATTAAGATTGATTAGGATTGTTAGATAGCTCTTCGACTTTCTGGCATACATTTGGTACCATTTCCCCTTTAAACTTTTTATTGGTTCAATTTTTTGTCATATTTTGTTAGTACCAGTTGGAGAAATGAAAGTTATCGAATTTGAACTTAAACAAAATCATTTGGCATTAATGAACTTCTAATACACTTAGATAAACATTGAAAATGTTTTTAATAACAATTATACGTTGCTATCCTATAAAATTCGAAGAGGATACAATACCGAATTTATATTCTTTCGAGTTTTTGGTCCTACCATTTCAATATAGATTTTGGAATAATAATAATATTTTATAATTTTTACTATGGTAATAAATTACTCTAATCATAAAATGTCTTTAGTATCACTTTGAAGTAACGTATAAGCAAATAAATGGCAATTGAATGACTATTGGTTTAAAAACGACTTTACTTTCCGATACACCTAATATGCTCCACCAAATAAAAGGAGCCTACTGGTGACCGAGTGGTCAAGGTGGCCACTCCAAAACCGGTAAGTAGTGGGTTCGATCCTCGTATCGAGCAAATTTTCAATATTTCTCGATAACGGATTTCATTAAATCTAGAGTCGCTAAGAAATATTAACAGTTATAAGGCGATGACAAATAACAATTTAAAAAAAAAAAATAAAAGGAAGTTCTTTTTAGAGCAAAAGTTTGACTTGAGAAAATAAGACATTATTTATTCAGAACTTCAATTGAAAAAACTATCATGACAGTAAAATCAAATTAGATTCTTCCGTTGCCTTTGAAGAGTTATACTGTTTATACGATATATAAAATAGGCATATTGTGATTTTATGTATGTAATATAATTTACAAAAAATAAACTGTAAACATAAATTTCAACAAACGCTCAAACAAATGAATTACTGACGTATTGCCCAGATACGTATTTCGATTGCCAAGTGACATCATCAGTGGTCATCAAGTAGAACTGAATCCAATTTATATATTACATAAATAGGACCACTATATTTTTTATATATATTGTATAAACATTACGGTAGTAGCTGCGGTGTGAAAATTCATTCTTTTTCCAAAAATAATAAAATTTCTTATTTTAAAGCACTTATAAGAAGCTTTTATCTATCAGTCTGCTTTAATATTTGGAGCATTGATGCAACGACGATAAAAAGTTTTCCCACCCTTAAACTTTTAAAAAGGTCGATTTGATCAACACATCAAAATTTAATGGCATATAAAATTACCATCGAGCACGATTGAACCGAAATGAAATCGTTCCCGAAATGGCGATTTAATTTCTACTGCTGATGAAACTTGAAATTGAAGTCATTAGGATATTTTTCTCCCTATTCATACTCAGTATCCAGTCTTTTAATAGAACTTTTCAAAACGAAAATGTTACGTGAGAACTTTTCGTTACCAAGCGGTTGGTTGAATCGAACAACGATAGGTATACTCGATTTGGTTACAAGTATAATTAACTTTAAACCTATGTAAAATTATATGTTATTATTGATTTCTTTGTCCTCATTTTTCTTTAAATTCTCAGTATATTGCTGGTTACATAACAAGTCTAATCAAATATTTTTTTTTTACAAAACATTTCCTTTTCTACAAATTTTCACGAGAAATGATGAGCATAATGGGTGCAGGAGGAAGAAAACGGCACAAATTTTCCGCCAGTGACACGCAAGTGAAAACAATTGCTGTATAAACGATTATGAAAAAAATCAAGGAAAATGTTTTTAACAATAAAAGTTACTTTATGTAAACTTTGAATGTTGATAAAGACATAAAATTACGATAATAATGAGTAAGGATAATTGATGAAGTATGGTTTGAGACTAAAAGATTTAAAAGTAAATATTATGTTTAAGAACTGATGTAATTATTTAATTTATGGTCGTTTTTAGCCTCTTAATACTCAGCTCACAAATATTGACAAAAAAAAAAAAGATATGAAAAACAACAAAAAATATTCAAGTTGAATTTATATGCATTAGTCATATTCCTACATTTGCGGATACTAAGGTCAAGTATAATCGTTGGTGATTTTCGTCAATTTTGATATATTTTTTAAAAGAAAATCTAGGACAACTTTTAAACTCTTCCCAACAGGAGTGATGATATCTCCCCCTCTCAGTGAACGTTGCAACTTTCTAAGAGATGAGAAATGTCCACGTAAAGATGAGAAGAGGGTATTGAAAACAACTGAGATATTATTTCTTAAATTAATCCTTTCTTAATTACAGCAAATCGAATTAACTAACTAAATTATGAAGCAGATGGATCCTTAGAATTTTTTCCTTCGTAAAGAGCGACATTTCTTAAAATTTGTAAGCCTAAGATTTACAGACGTTCTCAACCATTTTCATTAATTAATTTTTACTTCAGAATGCTGGTAAAGAAAATGTATAGCTACTTCTATTTCTTTCTGTAAATGGTAAAAAATAGTTATAGCTTATAAATGTATAGAAGCAAATATTCCTTTTAAAATTGTAGTGATCTTGATCACCGTTATACCCTTCTAAAAAATACTTTGAGATTGTTCAAGATATGCATCAGGAGCTCGTTAGATCCAGAAGAGGCATAACCAATACAGCATTCCCTATTGAAACCCAATAAGAGTCCAACTCACAAAACCAAATAGAAAAAAAAAAACATACGTCAGTTTTTTTACGATTTGGTTTTATGAACCACAGTGGACAACCCCAATGTGACAATTAAAAGTTAAAACTATCTACCAACCGACGCATATATAAACCAATTGGTCTGGGTTTGAACCCCGTAATTAATGGATATTTTTAATTTCAAAATTTTGTCTAATAAACTCTTAGTCGTTAATAGACCATAATAGCTATAGAGCGATTGTAAATTGATTTAAGCAAAAAAAAAGCAAATTGGGAATTGGTGATCTATAGCAATATTTTTCAAAATGTTGTATAAGTATCCCCGGAATTTAAGAAGGGTTTAGCAGGGATAAAAAGTGAATCAAATAATAATAGCCACACTAAAATTGAAATTTTTGAATTTTTTTTGGAGAGTATTTAGTGTCACTATAATTACAGTAAGGTCCTGTTTAACACTGTTTCGTTATTATACGGTATTATTGGGGTTCCTCTAATTATTCCGCGAAATACAGTTCTCTAATGTACAACCAAGTTACAGTATTCATTTCAATTGATTTATTTCAATTCAAAACTACCACGCTAATATGGATATATAAACAATTAGTTCCTTTTTTACTATAAGTAGCGCTGAAAACAAAAAACGTTTTATGATGAATGATTATAAATTTTTGGGAAACACTGACCTATAGTAATAACTGCTAGTAAATAATAATATAATTCAATGTTTTGAAGCAAAAAAAGCTCTTCGTAGATTTATAGAAAAATTTCCGCTATTATTTCATTACCTTGACCTAAATTATGATTTTGAAAATTGATCTGTTTATCGTGATTCTCAGCTTTAACAAACCGCATACGCTTTATAAAGCAAAAAAGCTTTTACCATTTTAATATGCTAAATAATAATTTTGTTTACTTAAGATAAAGTGCATTTGGTAATTAGACGATGCATTAATTATCATAGAGCATTGTGCATAAAGAGCATCCTAACAAAAGAAGAAGGTTATAAAATGGGGAGAGGTCTTAGTTTTATTTTTTACATAAAAATTACATCTCACCAATTTATACTATAGTCATCTATCTATTATTATAAAGAGGAAAGATTTGATTGTTTGTTTGCTTTGAATAGTCTGCGAAACTACTTGACCGATTTGAAAAATTCTTTCACTGTTGGGAAGCTACACTATTTCCGATGAACATAGGCTATATTAAATTTACAAAAAAGTTAGGGATCTACACTAAAACTCCAATAATGTAACCCAAGGTCTAAAAAAATTACCAAAAAACATTCTTTTATCGCGTGCGCTGCGAAAACTATTGGTTATAGAACAAAATAATGTAGTACGATTTTGCAGAACATATCATTATCTACAAAAAATAGAACGACAGCATATGCCTAACTATTATAGTTATGTCACAATAAGTGTTTTTTCATTTTAAAAAATATATATAAAATACCGCCGCTATAAAAGCTCTTTTATTTATACTTTGGGATTAATCCTTATCAAAATAAATGACTTCAAATTTAAGTTTGCTTCAATACCATTATATAACTTTTTGAGTTATTCAATTTGAACATTCCATTCGAAAGATATCACAAGTTTAAAAATGTAAGTTATTTGAAAAATGTCGCATGGTCACCCCATTTTACTTATAATTAAGATCAACTTTATTGAACTTGGCGATATTTTTTATTTATGTATAGATGCTGATTGATTTACAGATTATTTGGTCTACGGTAGGTATACCTACCGTAGCTACACGCAATAGACATACTCTTTTTAGATATTTATAAATATTTTTTGAAAATGAATTGATTATTACATAGAAAAATTTTATTCTTTGCAACAGTTTATTAAATGTGTCTTTTTAAAGTTGACGAAATAGTGTTTTTAAGTATGATTATGTTTTTCGTAAAAGAAATAAGAAAAATAAAAATTTTCATATACCACTACAAATGGCAAATTTGAAAAGAAAACATAATCTACAACTACGTTACGCAGACGAAGTTGCGGGGATCAGCTAGTCATATATTAAGATTGTTAATCTGTGAGACGTTTCAATGCGGAGAAATAGTCTTTCTCACTCCATCCACATCCTCTTGCTCACTCACTCTTCTCCACCAAAATTGCATTTCGTTGTAGCTAAAGCAGCTGATCTCTTCCTGTAATACTTTCCGTTAGAATGGAGCCTAATGGATTCTACACTAGTTTTAATATTAACGATTGTATTCATGGAACCTACTGGTGACTGAGAAGTCAAGATAACCGCTTCAAAACTATTAAGGGTTGGGTTCGATCCTGGTATCGAGCAAATTTTCGATATTTCTCGACTACAGATTAGCCCTAGAGTCGCTAAAAAGCTTAGTAGTTATAAATCGACGGCAAATAACAACTAAAAAAATAATAATCATAATATGAATAACGTAGTGGAGGAAATAGTGTTTTTCCAAACAATATGTTATATATATATTTTATAGCATAATCGTGCTCTCATTTCAAGGTGATGTTGGAAGCGAAAAATTAAGTTCAACCACGAAAAAAGGAAACTGATATCATTTACCCTACTAAGATTCTTCAATATTTTGACACCAATATTATTCTTACTTACACTAGGTTCACCTATATATTTATTGAACTTCTTACTTAGATAATTCCAAACATTAATTTCTTCCATTCAAAATACAGAAGTTGCACAAATAATTAAAAATATTTAGGCCTACATACAATTAAATTAGTCAGTTTTTAAAAACTAAAGTCCTCGTTGAAATAATCGTTGAATCTATGCTCTTAATTATGGAAACTCTTCACAAAACCCTTAATTTTCACCCTACATATACCGATTAGTCAACAAAATTTCCAAGAGCCCGTACGCTGACCGAAAGACCGATCGAACCTGTATCAAAAACGCAGCTTTCTTATAAATATTCCACCCAGAAACGTCTCTAGCTCTTATACAAATACACTTAATATGGTATAGATACTTCAAATTATGTCAAAAAAATAAATAAGAATACGCCTTATATTATTTTTATCATATAAGCTATAAGGTGACGTGTATTAAGTATTACTCGCGCTTCGTGTGCATAACTAATAAGTAAGTTGATAATACACCTATATTAAAACTAATTTTACCCTAAACCGTATTTACAATACTGTTTTTTCCATTTAGTTTCAATTAGCTACATTTTTGAAGATAAATAAAACAGAAATATTATGTGAAAAATGAACCGAAGGCCTTTAATTAAAAAGCGAAGATGTTATGTTACCACGGCACCATTAAAATTTGCAAAATTAGTAATTAATATGTATACAATTTCTATTTCTGAACAATTATTACTCTTCAAAATCAATACCGGTGCTACTTATAATTAGCTAAGTATAGTTATAGTTTATTAAAACAAGTAATTGTTAGTTTAAATTAAAAAAATGTAAGGTAACTTTTTAAAAACCGTTCTAATCATACGACTTTTTAGTTAAATTTTTTTCATCCCTCATTTTTACATAGAAATGGAGTAATTTCTTATTATTTTTAGGTAATGATATTAAAGCCTGTAGTGAGTAGAACTTTTATAATGTATTGTATCTTAATACCAAATTTCATAAAAATCAATCTATCTTTTTTTTTAGTTAAAAGAAGATATATAAACTGAAACAAAAAAAATTCAAAAATAAATTGGGAAAAACGACATTTTAAGACAAAAAATATCTTTATATAAACAGACAGAGAATAGAATTTTATACATTAATAGTACAGAGTTCTAGATAATATGTATAGTATAAGATGATGGTAATATTTTGCCATTACAAATATTACCCACTTTTAAATTACTCAGTTTAACACTGCAATTTTATTTGTTTTTTTTTTTTCAATTTATAGCGGTATTATTTTGGCTTTTTTTAATCAAACAAATTCAAATTAAAACATTTATTCAATACTTTTAATACTATTTACAATCATTTAATGTTTCGTGTTTAACTGTACTTGAATTAGTAAATTTAAAATTTCGATTGTTAACGGCTACCTGTTATGACATATAAACTTTATCACCCCTTTTCACCCTGTTAGAGGAGGAATTTTCAAAAATAAGTTTTCTAAGGATACCTACATCATATAAGGGATACCTTCTCATAAAAGGGGTCACTTGATACCCTTCAAATTTTACGACTCTACGACCAGCAGCTTAGGTTATAGCTTGATAATAATATTAAATCAGGTCGAGCTTAGCATATATATAAATACAAAAATAACATTATTTAGTATTGCAAAATTTAAATAACAAAGAAATATGTTCAATACAGAAAATTGGACAGTGATTTTAGTAATAATATTATTTCCTTAATAGATTCAAGTTTCTCATGACCAATTTAAAGCCGCGATTCCAAATAATCAAATTCGGCAGTAACTAGTTAGCGGCGTCAGTCTTATTTTTAAATTAATCAATAAACGTTACCAAAAATTCATTTCATTTCATTACTACCAACTTCTATTCTTTACCCAAGTTCAGAGTCACTTGAAATTTCCCTTGCCACGTCATCTATATTTGATGCCCCAACTATTAATTGTTATATTGTTATTCATTCTAAATATGTATCAACTCCTTGATGGTAAATTTACTATATGTTTCGAGAATCTTTATTGGAGCAGGCAAATGAGTTAATACTTTTTATTTAACGCGACGTTTCGTAATGATTTATTGCTTCTTCAGGCGCTCAGAAGCAATAAATCATTGCGAAACGTCGCGTTAAACAAAAAGAATTAACTCATTTGCCCGCTCCAACAATTATCCTCAGAACATAAAGTAAATATATTGTTATTGTTATAATTGTTATATAATTAAAATTAGGGAACCAAGTCTGCTATAAGAATGATATCCCCATAACCTAATAAACGTAATAAACGATAACATGAAATCGTACGGTGACGTATTGTATAGCATCGATACGCGACTCTATTGGACGAAGAAAAAAGATGATTATGAATATTGCACCCATTGCACCTATTGGCACCTACGTATATAAGGTAGAATAGACACTACACAATACATTTTGTATATGGAATATAAAAATTGTTTACACCTACTGCAATTAATTAACGAAAAATACGTGATAAAAATTATCCTATAAGAAATCGGTTCGATAGTTTCGGAGTTCCTCGATAGCATCAATGTAACACGATCATTATGTTATTGATTTAACTAATAATGAAGTCCATATAAATATATATGAACTATGTATATAATAAGATATTTTATTTAATATGGTTTATAAAGCGCATTCCACGTCATATAGATTATTTTTGAACGTAACCGATTTTTTTTTGAGGTATCTATAACTTCTTCAAGGATATTTTAATTCATTTTATGAATAATTTTTCAACAATTGGTGGTTTTGTGAAATAAGTTTAGGCATAATGTTGTAAATTATTTGGCTTTTATTTATTCCTAATTTTCTATACCTAATTATCACACTGAAATGGCAAGCTTAGCTATAATAATAATATAAAATAACTAGCTGACCCAGCAAACTTCGTACTGCCTAACATGCAATGAACGTAGTGTTTTATAAATGAATATGTTAGTTACACTTAGTTTAAATTATCAATAATAAAATGAACAAAATTAAGTTCAATACTTCATTAGAATAATAAATACCTATATAAAAAGAAAATAAAAATTATATAAAAAGAAATCAATTATTTCAATTGCAAGTCAACCAACACATTTCGTCGGCCTAAAGTGTTAAGCTGCTAATTTCTTTGTAACAGTGTTTTCAGGGAGAGGAAAAAAAGTAAATATAAGCTACATAAATTACTACATAAAGCAGATTTCCGATTCATTTTGCATATTAAGACATTTTTATATTTAAATAGATTTATCAGTTTGTCATTTGATAGAATTTTTTATTCCTTCCTATTGGAACAAAAAAACAAAAAAATTTAAAAGTGAACTTAGCAGATTGAGAATTTAGGCTGACGATTTGCTTTATTGAAGCTATGTATTTGGGTTCATGCGTTGCCCTCGGATTGATTCTCTCCATTGAAACATCTTGCCATTACATTGACATACAAAGTTTGTCAAATCAGATATCTTCAGCATAAAAAACAAAGTAGGGGTAGTAGACCAATTAGAGCTTGAAAAATGACGGGACCGATTATATATGATTTGTTAGATTCGTCTTCCTTCCGAATAGCAGATTAACTATTAACATATCTTAACAATTCACAGAAAAAAATAAATAAAATGAGTTTTTAAATAAATTAGGCTTGGCATTTTACGCAATTGGCAGTTCACGTCACCCACACTTATATGTCAATTTAATATTGTCGGTAATTTTTATTTAAGAAACGCATATAACCATTGAAACTATTGGAAGTTCGATGCAATGACTGACTTTGTTTTGAAGGCGCAATGATTTTACTGATTAGCGATTTCTTCCAAACTTTGCCAATCATTCCAAGTTTAGCTTCTACCAATAAAATATACTCCTGCTTAAAATCATAAAATTTGTGACACAATGTAAAAAAAATTCAGCTGGCAACATGAGTTGCGTTGCAGAATGATCCATCTACTGAAGAATTTTCCAAACAATTTTTGAATCTCGGTAATGACAGTGTTCTTGTCGACGAATCAAGCATATTGACTTAATTTCCTTCGAATTTTGTCTCATTCAAAAATTTTACTGAAATTAAAACAGAAGGATAACGTTTAAATCAGTTTAATTGGAATAAAAATTCAAACCAATAACACGGCTATTACCGATATTCATTCATTTCTAGGATAAATTTTCTGCAGATCAATCGTTCAGCAATGCAATTTTTATGTTTTTTTTCCAGGTGAAGTTTTTTCATATGGTTCCATAAATTTGATAATTTAAGGCAATCATTTATTTTTTAAACAGAAGTCGATCTACTTCTGTAATTCGAAATGCAGAACGACTAATCTGGAAAAATGTTTTCTAAACAATTTATCGATATTGGTAATGGGAAAATTTCTGTTGACACATCATCGGGATACATTATTTTCCTTACCAATTTTTGCCACTTTACTAAGTTAATGGTGTTCCCAAACTTTGCTCAAAATTACAAAAATTCCACGTACTGCGTTGTGATACATAATAAATGCAAAATGAAATGCCAAAATGACGTGGACCTATAATCTTTTTGCTTGCAACACTCTTCAAAAATATGAATTAAATAATTATTTTAACACAAATTATATAAATAAAAACGCCAAATTCATACGTTGCTAAGCTTTTTCCAAATAAATCACAGGAATCGATGATTACAAATAATATTAGACGTAAAAAGCAAGAAGGCGTAAAATTTATAAATAAATAAATTCATTGTTAAAACATTGTTAAAACAAATCGAATTGTGAATCTAAACCATCCTCAAACTCCCTCGAGTACACACAAAAAATTTCATCAAAATCGGTCCAGCCGTTTAGGAGGGGTTCAATTACAAACACACGAACAGAATATTTATATATATATAAAGATAATAACAATAGGTATATTTATAAATATACCTACAGTTATCATTATTATGGTATTATAGCTAAGCTTGCTAATTTCAGTGTGATAATTAGGTATAGAAAATTAAAAATAGAAAAAAGCCAAACAATTTATAAAATTATATATAAATATATTAGTAAATATAATTAGCAACAACATATATGCATGCATATATCATAGCTAAGCTTACCAATTTCAGTGTGATAATTAGGTGGTTTAGAGTAAGTTAATGTTATATTCAACAAGCAATAAAGAAAAAAATTCAAAATTCTGACTAATGAAGACTATAAAAACCATTCAAGTTCTACATGAACAGTTGACAATAAACCTGTGCAAAAATTTCAGTAAAATGGGATCTGAAAAAAGTTTTATTTATGTTATACTATTATTTTTCAATTTAAATTCAATAAATTCAAAAGAAGTTTTCTGGAATACATCACTCGGACCATTGGTAGGATCGGTCCGAACTAGTTTGAGTGGCTACGAATATTATTCTTTTGAAGGTATTCCATTCGCTAAACCTCCCTTGGGAGCACTAAGATTCAAGGTTTGGAACAATTTTCCTTTATTTTTAAAATATATTTTGAAATATAAAAATTACTAAGCAATACACTAAAACAACTAAAACACTTTTAGGCTCCCGTTCCAGCAGGCCCTTGGAACAAGGTTTTAAACGCGACACGTAAAAGTCCACATTGCTATGAATATCAGAGATTCATAACTCCAGGGATCTATAAACAATCGGAAGACTGCCTTTACCTTAACATCTACACAAGAACAGTAAGAACTATTTTTATCAATATTTTTATTCAAATACTATACCTTCGTCACACTTATATGTAATAAAGCTTAATTAATCTGTTTTCGTGGCAACTGTAATGATAAGCAATTTTCAAATAAGAACAACTTTAATTACGCTAAATTCCTCCCATAAAAAATTAAAAACCCATTAACAATAAAAATTTGTATATTGATTTTAGTTAAATAAAAATCCCACAAAAAATGTTCTTTTTACATTATTTGGTGGAACTTATGTCATGGGAAACACAGACTTTATGGGTGCGGACTATTTTACCGATGAAGAAGATCTGATTTTGATTACTTCAAACTACAGACTTAACATTTTCGGTAATTTAAAATAAAAATATAGTATCTATATATAAAAATACCCATTTTTGTCGTAGGTTTTCTGTCGTTTAAGGACAGTTCTTTGCAAATTCCAGGAAATGCAGGGGCCAAAGATGTGCTAACTGCTTTACAATGGGTTCAAAATAACATACAAGAATTTGGTGGAAATCCCAACAAAGTTACAGCAATTGGATGTAGCAGTGCCGGAAATTTGATCAATTTGATAATGTTACATCCAATTGGTTCGAAATTATTTCGCCATGCAATATCCCAAAGTGGTTCTGCAGTTATACCAGAGGTGATGATTTATGATAATAAAGATCACCAGTTGGCTCAAGTGTTAGATTTCCGGAAAAATATTAGCGACAAACGAGACTTTTTCGACCACATAAATAGTTTTTCGGGAATAGAACTAGTTGAAGCTCTTGTCAAATATAGAACGAAGGTAGAATGAATAAAAAATTATATGAAATGATTGCATAATTTTACAAATTTAGGTTCAAGAAAGAAACTTATGGTTTATTTTTGGTATTGTGATTGAGTCGCCAATTGATAACCCATCATATTTTTTAATTGATATGCCAGATGTTCTGATTAAAAAAGGCGCATTTGCCAGAATTCCGTATTTGACCAGTTTCACGTATCAAGAAGGAAGTTTGTATGAAAGGGATATGGCCAGTGTTATAAAGAACAATTACACCGACTTACTTTTTAAAGCACCAAACTGGCTCCTTCGTAGTTTGAATAAAACAGAAGCGCAAGGTCTCAATAACGAAGTGCAAAAAATGTATTATAAAAACAAAAAACCGAATATTTCAAATAATAATATCGCTTTGGAAGTAAAGAACACAAAGTATTCAAATAATATTACATTTTGTTGATTTCATTACATAGCTTATAGGTGATTTAATACTTTTGTATCCAAATTTGTTGACATGGCGCACAATGGCAACTGTTTCTAATTTTTCTTTCCCAATTTATCTCTACTTCTTCAACTATACATCTGTTTTAAATATTGTTCAATATGAATTAGATGGATACAGAGCAATATTTGGTCTCTATTACAACCACACGTGCATTCATTGCGACGAATGCGGTAAGATGAAAATGCATCCTTATTCTCCAATAACAAATTTTTTTCTCATCATTTTCCAGGGTATATATACAGCAACACAAAATTTAACATTAGCAATAGTAATAAGTTTAACGATTACGATACCATGCAAAAGCTAAAAACGTTTAAACGAGTTATCATGAATTTTGTTAGAACGGGAAATCCAAGTTCCCAAGATTTAGTAGATCCAACATCAAAATTCGATTGGAAGCCTTTATACTCAAGAAAGTTATTGGACATGAACTATTTGGTAATTGAATATCCAGAAATGTCAATGGGAAAGCTAGGCCAGTCCATATATGCAGAAAGAATGGTATTTTGGAACAATATTTATAAACGATATGGTCATTATGGACCATCATTTCTAAGCTATTTGGAATAAAATTATCAGGTAAATAGTTAAATTCAGCAGACGTTGTCCTGCTAGCCTATGATAGTAAATAAATAAATTGAATTTAGGAAAAAAATGCTTGTAAATTATTAGAAACACCTCCCTTAGCAACCTACAGCATCCCTCGCTGTACCAATTATACCTTTCCTTCAAGATATATTATATTTATCAATTACGTTGTGAGAAAATCTGCTCTACCTCTAAAAATTACTACGTGATTATAGCAATGATGTATTGACAGTTATCGGTTTATGTTGCGGTCGTAGGTATGTTACTAATGCAAGAAAAAGATAAAACAATCTTTGAAGTGGATTGTAAATCGTGACAAAATTTGAGCCAAATCGATGCAGAATTTTTTGAGTTATTGAAATCTAAACAAACCAACACAACAATTTTACATATGTAGATAAAAGATTACTCATTGTATATTTAAATCAAAAGTTGTCAGAGGTGGCCAACCCGCAGACTACAAAAGGCACACGTTGATAATTTTTTCGACCCGCGAAATGCATCAGACTTTTATAAAATGTATACATTTTATAATGATCAGAGTGGTGAAAATTTAGTATGGAGAATTTGAGATATAATTTCAAAAGTGGCCCGCAATATCATTTGGGTTGGCCACTCCTGATTTCAAGTGTGCTGATTTTTCGATATCATAAAAAAGAACAAATATATTTAATTAAAGCGTCCAATTTATATCCAATTATGAGTTTCCGTTTATTTATTTTAATCTGCCTTCTTTAGAATGCTAGTTTTATTATTAATAATTAAACATAAAAAGGCAACCTTTTTTTCTGAAGAAAAATTAGTTAAACTTGATTAAAAAATTTCTATCAAATCAGTGAAGCTGTTTTTAAATTGGAACCATAAGTGAAATCAGAATAAAATATTGGTATAACTATTTAGATTAGATCTGTGTGTGACCTTCTTTATATTTATTTATTTTGATGAAACACTAAGAAGTACCAGAAAACAAAATATTATCGAAACCGATAAACCTGTGCTTGAGTCGTAAAATAGAATTCAGGTAGACAGAAATTTACGTTCAATTTTATCAACTTATGTTCCATAATGTTCAATATTGTGATTGAAACCGGTTAAATTCCAAACTGGTGTAGAATTGCAAACAAATTTACTCTCAACTGGTGATATGAAATAATATAGTAATGCTTGAAGGTCAAAAAGTGTATGAGAAAAAGGCAAGTTCAAATATGCCATTTTTGGATTCGGAACCAGTTGTTAATGTGAATATAATTGTATGTACTGGTTGTACACTTAAATACCTCAGACTGGTTTCGAATCCCTGAATGACAAGTTTAAACCTGCGATTCTCTCGTACACATTTTGGCATTCAAGCTTTTATTATGCTATTTTATATCACCAGTTGAAAGTAGGATTTTTTGTATTACACTCTAGCTTACAGTTAAACTGGTTACATACTTAACGTTTGGAACCCATACTGACAAAATCCATAGCAAAAATGGATCCTATTCCAATTTTCATTTTATCTCTTAATAGCTATTAACCTATTTAAAGGAATTATATAAAAACCAAATCTATATTTTGCCTATAAATTTAAATCTTCATACGCGGTTAAGCTAAAATCAGTTCATTTCATTTACCCTCACTCCCAAGTTTAACGGCGTGATATTACTAAAGAACCTACTCAAGATTCCCAGCATCGGGTAGATTCTATTCAAATTTTCCCTCGATTTTGTCCTAGGAGAGGGATAAAGAACTTTTTTGAGGCTATGTAATTCTCTTTCTACAAACATAACAAATGACTGCTTAGCCATCGTGGGTCAATTAAAAAGCTTGCGTGGGTCTGACCCGCGGGTCATAGGTTCGCCATCTTTGTTCTTAGAATTTGCAATACGACACAACCTTTAAATGTTTACATATTTTGTATAGTGTGTACATTACGCAATGTAGATAAACGGAATAAAATAACAATCATAAAAGTTTTAAATTTTGCAATTTTAAATATTTGTAGAGTACAAATAACTTAAATTTAATTTCATAAGTCTGAAGACAATAAAGAGAGGAAGATGAATCGAAATCATCATTGCGGAGAATCTTAAATGGGAACATTAAAATTATTTCTAAGGTATTACTACACATTTTTAATTATTGCTAACATAAGCTTGTAAATATTGGGATTTATTTTCGTTGAATTTTTTGTTTATATGACTAGTGTCATAAAAGTAAACCTCATTATATTCGACACTATAATACTTTTGTTTGGTTTTCTTGGATTAACTTATGTTATTTTTTTTTTTTGAACTTTGATCGGTTTCATTAAATAAAAGCCATGACTAGATAATTTGCCGAAATGACACTATAATTAATATACCTTAATTATTGTTTATCAGAGTTGATGACTTTGAATAGTATTTAAAAGTAAAAGTGAATGGAATGTAAAAAAATGGTTTAAATGTAAATAATATTTATCATTTTTACTTTGATAAAAACATAAGTAGGAACATATGAATTGTATTAATTAATCGCAAATCACCAATTTCGAATTAATATTTATTTATTTTTATAAAACTGACTAATTGTTTTGATTTAATTGTGTGATATTATCAGTTATTGAAGAGTCTCTATGTTAATGGCTTATTTTTTTTATGGAAAAATTAATATTTATTGCAATCGTGACATTGTCTCCAAAACGATTGTTTTCTTCTTTTTTTTTGAAATATTGAATTAATTTGAACATTTTTTTCTTTGTAAATAAACGGAATTCAAATGCAAATAGTTAACGAATTGTTCAATCTATTCATTATTTTTGTATAATTATAATTTACTAAAAATAAAACTTAACTTTTAAATTGAATGTTCCAGCGTTTCGCAACTCTTTGGTCTTTAGTGACTCTAGTTCTTAATAATTTATTAAACCGAGAAATAAAGTTATTATTTGGTACAGGATTCTAGCCTGGAGCCAGGAGTCTATCTACTGGATACTTGGATATTTGGATATTTGAACTAGTGAGCCTATATGTAAATTCCACTATTTTTAATAAAAATTTCAGTAGTCAAGAAGCAAAAACTAAATCCTTAGAATTTTGTCCTACTCATTTGTTAATGCTGTCACCATCGTTATTCCCAAAAACCGTAAACCGTTAAAATTTGGAAACAAGGTGTGTTTAATGAATCGCTATACAATGGCATTATACAAAACAAAGAAGTTATTCCATACATGCATCAAACTAGTAAACTGAAATTCGTAAACAAGCTAGTTTTCTATAAATGTGTATAATAATTTGAAAAATATATAGTTTTAGGAAAATTATTTAGTTTTATACTTTAATTGAATTGAAAAACTGAATTTCAAATAAAGTGCTGAAAATTTTCAGATAAATCTAGAACTATAATGGCACCGCAGCGTATATATATCGTAACAGAAAGGGACAAAGTCTGTCTCTCTCTTTGTGCCATGTCGGCACGCGATTGGCTGAGTGACTCCTATCTCTCTCCCACCAATGCGAATGTACGTATGGATTGTTCTGGAAACATCTATACATGTGGATTATTCTGAAAACATCTATGAATGTGCATATAGATTGTTCTGAAACAATGGAATATTCTAGAATGTTGGGTTGCGGGTATATAAGGCGCTCAGCCATGCCAGTTGACAGTTCTGTATCAGAGTTCTGTATAGAAATTTATCTAGAATTTCCGTTACGACAAAGTCATCTCAAAGCGATTGTTAGTGTGATTTGAATTAAAGTGATTATTGTCATTTTAAGTGATTGTGTTGACAAGTGTAAAAGTGTATAAAAAGTGATTGTTAAGTGTGTGAAAGTGATTATTTATTTCTAAAAGAAATTACAAGAACAAATAACGTCATCTCAATACAGTTTTGAGACGTCACGTTACAATACAAAAAATAATAATAATCATATTTTTTTGTCCTGTCTCATAGTAATTGAACATTCTAGTTAATAAACAAATGAGTCTAGAAGCTGGTATTTCCATATCTGAATAGTGACATTTATCTACAAGATAAAATTTTATCCGGAGAATATAGAAAACATATATATTTTCACCTAAAAGTAATAATATGGGTCGGATTTATCTAGCAGATAAATTTTTATAATATTATTATGGCTCAAGATTTGATTTAAAGATATATGAATGTGTATGTATGTGCGATCTGATGTCCGAGCCCCCGTCGGGCGTTAGGTGTTTGGTAATATCAATGCTTTGCGTTTATGATCAGTCAAGCGTGCAAAAGTATAATACAACAAACAATGGAATAGAATGAAACATGTTTTGAAAATGTCGAAATCTGGAGTTTTCTTAAAATAAAAAGGATCGAAAATAAAAGTTAGGGTGGACTTATCTGGAAAGAGAAAATATGTTCCAGTAACATGTCTAAATCCCTATATAAATTGAGTTGACAACTAGAAGCGAGTTACAGTTAATAAGTAACAAGTGACAAGTTAAAGAGTGAGATAAACGATTCCTGGATTGTAAATAATTAAGTGTAATAGTGTTAAATAAATAATTAAATGAATGTATAAAATAAATTAAAACACAAGCTCAAAGAATCCGTCAATATAAATAGTTAAAAATGTATTAATATTAAAAAGGTATCTTAATAATATGGTCTATCTATTCATAAGTTAAAATGCCCGTCTTTAAAATTAGGAAAAGCTATTTAAATTGATCGCAGTATTCAGTAGTTACTACAAATACGAGAAAAGGTATTATGTTATTATAGTTCTTTTGATGTCAGGGTATCATAAGCCTTTAAAACTTTCTTAATAATATTCGACTTTCGAAATTTGAACCAAAAAAACAATAGTTTTCGTGAAATTACAATCTAAATTACCCTACAGCGCAAAAATAAAATATTATTTAACAATTAAATGATAAAATAAAAAATAAGTTTACATAATCATGTGGGTCAGATATGTCTTTAATATTTATTAAAGTATAGAAAGTATTATTTTTTTCATTTAAATCAATATTTGACGATAATATACGCTTTAAAAGGTATAACATTTTAATGCATTTGATTTTAATTTTGAATCCTTGTAATACAAAATTGGATTGATTTGAAAACAAAATAATGACAATTAGTTTGCATAACGCATTACTTATGGCTGTTGGGCCAAAATCATATTTTTAAATATTAAATTACAACATTATGGGCCGATATTCTTTCTTGGATAGGTAGACGAGGTAGACCATATCCTTAATATATGGTAGCTATTTAATAGATGAAAAATTTTCTGTTAGATAAATCCTATACGCAGTTATCTTAGACATATCGACGTAAAATTTTATTTGGATGATAAATATCACTACCTAGATCAACCTACTTCCTTATGATTACATTTTATGAATATTTACATATTGGTACACTTAGCCATAACTTTTAAGGGTTTTTAGAAAGTACAAAAACTTGCTTACTTTTGAATCGATTTCCAAACATTCTCTTGATAATTTAAAAATATAACCTAATATGGTCTACGATTAGTACTTGACTATCAAAGAGATATAAAATTTATTTTATTTTTTGTTGCTTTAAATTATTTTTTTTATGTTCATTTATATTATTCAAAAAATTCCAAACACTCAAACTATTGTTAGTTACATTTTATATGTATTAACTTCTGCTAAAAGTAATAATTTTTATTTCAATAAAACTTTTGAAAAAATGTTACAATATAAAGAGTAATTTGTCAGGTGAAAAGGATTAGTTTAACAAGTTTAATCAGATTAGTTTGAAATGTAGATGGTTTCGTGATAACAAAGGGTAATAAACTGCTGAAATTGTGTTTTTGAATCGATCGAAATAAATAAGGAGAAAAAAAAAACGTTCCGTTTATCAAACACGAATCTCCGTTTTATTGCTCCACGAATGAAAATTTAGTTTAATTGTTATTTGTGACAAAAATTTTTATTGGCATTTGGTAGAAAATTTCCATAAAAATAACGTGAGGCAATAAAAAGACATAAACAAGGATTTTTACGAAATTGAGTCTTAATATTTTTACACCACCTATTGAACATAATACTTAGATTTTCTATATCTAATTATGTAACTGTTATGAAATTTGGGAGACTCAAAAACAAATGGATAATTATTTTTTTAAGAAGGACGACGCTCAACGATACTCAAAAAAATCTCCGAAACGATTATTATCTTATGATATTTTAAGCCAAGTAAATATTCAATTATGACAGCACGCGGTGCTAATTGTTGATATTTATACATAAACAACGGAACGACGGAATTAATTTTTTTATTATTTTTCATATTAATGGTCCGCGATGGCGGTCTTTTGGTCATTGCGACAAAAATGAAAATTGATTATTTTTTTTAATTTTAAGGGTGCAGATGAACTTTATGTATTTTTAATCTTGAAGTTCTTCCCCGCTTTGAAACCTTTCTCTGTGCGCTTTGGTTTAATTAGGGATGCAAACGATACATCGATTTTTCAAACATCGATATATCGTTCATATTGTTTTAACATTGATACTGAAACCCAAAGCATCGATGATTCATCATTATGAGCGATGGTGTATGAAAAATATTTTATAAAAGCATCATAATCTTGTTTGTGATCTAGAGCTACATACATAAACAGATATCTCTTCAAGATACAAGCATAAATTTGAGAGCTCTGTCAGTTTATAATATAACGCGTGAGATTATAAACTAACGGTAGGTAAAGTTAGTTTATATTGCTATCTAACGAAGTTAGATTATAAACCAAAAAAGTTCACAATTTTACGGTAAATTATTATTTAAAATTTATTTTTATACCAATATTTATATGGTAATGAAAAACATCTAAAAAAAGATATATTGTTCATAAACGTTGATATTCTACTAACGCTACTACTATCTTTGTCTATTCTACTACTATCGCTGTTTTTGTAAGAAATTTTGCAACCTAGGTTCGACACATACTTGTCGATATTTTTTATAAGTATTATAATGAATTAACTGTTTCTTTTTCGTCTTTTTGTCTTAACTTTGTGTCGATTAAAAAGTAATTTATTTTATGTACCAAGCCTTGGTACATATATACTTATGTATGTAAAACGAATAATAAAAATTGGATCGAAAAAAATTTTAATACCCATTCTCCTCACATTTTGGGACAGAATGAAGTTTATTTTATGTCTAATAAATAAAAATCTCAAATGAACATCTATGAAACAGAGCGTTCAGAGAAAAGTATCTAAGTTTCTTTGAAGTATCTTAGTTACTGTATCTTAGTTTCTTTATTTTTTTGGTAAAAAGTAACTAGTATCGTAAATACTTTTTAAAAAGAACTATCTATTGTAGCTTAAAAAATCTTAGATACCGAAAAGTAATTAAGATACCAAAGAGTATCTAAGGTAACAAAAAATAACTAAAAATAAAGTAGAGTAATCAAAAAATGGAGTACCTTAATACTTGGTTGTACAAAATAAAGTTTACTTTATGATTTTCTGGATTTGGCAAATTTTAATTGTTTAAATTTTTATTTTTATTCAAATTAGCTATGGATATGTTTTGATGTTTTTACAAATTAATCTATTTCATTTATATTTTTACTTTGTTTAGTTTAATAAAATTGAATATCTACCTCTCCTATTAATAATCTACCTTTTTAAGCGTGTTGTGATTACAGGGGTTAAGACAAATATTTTCCTTTTTCCTAAATTAACAAAAAAAACAAATACGTTGTCTGAATACCTAGCAACTTTATCTAATATGTTCGTACATATAAACATAGTATACAAAGTAATTAAAAAGGCATATTTTTAAGTATCTTAAAAAGTAACATATGATAAGTGTTAGATAGATTAACTAGATACCGAAAGTAACATCGGATACTACTTAAAAACGTAACTAATCCAGCATCTAGATACTTTCCAAAAGTATCTTTGACATCTGTTATGAAATCATAGTCGTCATTATCGTCATTTCACTTATACCTATATCTGAAAATATTATTATTTATAATGAGTCTATCTGAACTTTTATATCGGTAGAACGGAAAGTAACAGACACAAAATGTAAATTCGATACCACCAATGTGATCCTTTCTTCTCTGTATAGTGTATACTCTACTTAAATCTGTTCAATTCTGCCCACCTTCGTCTCAGAGCTGTCAGAAAAATGAATCTTAGTTACTTTAAAGTACTTAAGATACTGAATCTTCGCTCCTTTATTTTTGGGCAAAACGTGATTATTATCTTAGATAATTTTTAAAAAGAACTGTATCTTGTAACTTAAAAAGTATTTTTGATACTGAGTTCCAAGGCTGTAATTTGCTTTGTCCAATAAGATTCAATTAATACCTCTTATATTAATCTTCTATCAACTAAATTTTACGTTTCGTCTTTTATTTAAAACTTCCTCAGAAACTTATTTTTAAAGCGAAGCTCTTGTTGTAAAAACATACGGCGAGAGTTAACCGAGAAAATATGCAACGCACGATAAGGTATAAGATTGAGACCGTCATCAGATCGTGTAGAAATAGTATATCTATATCATGTATTATAAGTATTTATTATTATATCCATTATTATGAATATCTAATGATCAGTAAAGTGGGAGAGATTCGACTCCCAGTCACGGTTACAATTTCGAGGCTTGTTTATATTTGTATTTGTAATGCTCGAACGAAGTTTTTACAATTTGTGAAGTTTACAGGGTATAAGATACTTACTTTAAACATACTTTCCTTTGTTTTAAATTATCTGATTATCTAATAACTTTACCTAATACTTTACAAAACATTGTACATACATAGCGTTCAAAGTAACTAAAAAAATATTTTTTTAAGTACTTATCTTAAAAAGTAACTTCAAATATATTCCTCTAGGTTCCTATTTTTAAGAGAAACTAGATACACAAAGTAACTTTAAATACTTTTTAAAAGAGTAACATATCAAATATCTAGATACTTTCCTAAAGTATCTTTGGTAGTTCTGCTTCACCTACATACAAATATAAATATATTTTCAATATACATATTTAGCTATTTCCATTTTTTACAAAATCATGCAGATACAGTCTATAATTTTGTCACATTTTCTTGCAATTTTTAATACGCTAAATTTCTGACAACAACAAAAAAACACCCTTAATTGAAATTAATTTGAACTTAGCTTAATTAATTAAATTCAAAAACCTTGTATCAACTTCTTACATTTAATTTCACTTTACTTACCTACGTTGGTTAAAAATTTTAATTAAAATCAAGCTTGATTAAAATTAGTCCATTAGAGCTAATAGGGCTTGATTAGGTTTTCCATATACTTAAGGCTATGTTCGTTTGAAATTTTTAATTTTATTACATAACACCGAAATTAAAGTCACGCAACTTTGTCATCCGTTCACGAACATACGAACATGTAATGATTCAAATCAGTGAATTTTCACAATGTAAAAAGAGAAATTCTTTTTGCAGACAATCTATAGTTTTTACCGAGAAATTATTAACCATGGCAAATATATACCTACTTTTTTTTTTTTTTGGCATTTGCTGTCTCGTTTTTAAATGGGCAAATATTTGTTTTGATCTAAGAAACAAGTTTCTTAAGAGCTAATGCCTAAAATATGAGCTCATCTTCTTTGGTAAAATGACAATATCATTTAAATTTTACATATTTGGCAACGAAATTAAACAAAAAAAAACGTATGTCAAGGATAATTTTATGAATACCTATTGACCAACTTGTAAGTTTTATACATCTTTTACCCTATATTTGTGGTACAAAGGTTTCAAATACATATTTGAAGTTGAATGGAATAGATTTTTTTATTCATAGAGGGTTGAGGGGAAGCATTAAGGCGCTCGATATAAAAGCATTTAAGAGTTCATATTTTCCGCGTTCATCAACCCCCGTTTTCCGACCGGCATTGATCCATTTCACTAATGCATTTTTTATTTTCTGCCACTTTTCACATTTCCCCAGATAGGCATGAAAAGCGTAACCTATGTACGATACGTAAGAAGGCGGGTTTTGATAAAAAGATGATATGAAGGCGAGTCCCGACTTTTGTTAAATATAAACGATTTTGATAAGAATAAATGCGATAAAATTTTTTGCCGAACGGGAAAAAACACATTAAAAAAATTGAACGAAAAACATAATATCTCACACCCCAAAACAAGGAAATGGTTTGGCTTGTATAACTTATTTTATGGGCAAAAATATATTTTTTGAGAATATAACTTTGGCCTGCTTACATTTTGTTAATATTTAATAGAGTTTCTCTTCAAAACCTTTGTAAACAAGGCAAAAAAATCTAATATACTATTAATAGTTTATGCAGGTAGACGCAAATCGAGAGAACAAATGAAGCAGAGCCATAGAGTTATCTCAATTTGCGTAAAATATAGATAAGGCATAGTATATTTTTAGGGGCTCAGGTGTATAATTTTTGTGGGGAGTATATAACTTGAAAAAAAAACACATGTATAATATTTATGTACCCATCAAAAGTATAAATGAGAAAAGGGAGTCAAATTCGGTACAAACTTTTGATATGTATATATGGATAGACCGTGCATATGGCGTCAAATTGAATTTTGAAAAATCTAGTATTGCGTACGAAGCGTCCTCTACGTGGGTACAGCTTTTATGGTAACTAAAAACAACAGCTGGCGATTGAATGCCAATGAGCGCCAGCTTACACAATTAAGCGCTAGGAACAACCGTTTGCATTTTATTTGCTTCAATTGCCCACACCAGAGAAAAAAGACTTCCATATATGTAGGCCTCTCATCCAACGCTTCCAAACACAGGCGCTGTTGCATTTTGCTTAGTTTCGAATTTGTACCCACGTAGATGGCGCTTACTGTTACTGCTATTGTGGCTTGTCATTTACTGTACAGTGCGCTATCTATTTATACAGTACTCGTTTATACAGATCAGTGGTAAAAACCTCGTTTAAACAATCGTCATTGGCGACAAAAGAGTTGATCTTCATGAGTTTCAAGTTCCTTAGAAACTTATTGTACAATTAATTTTAATTAAAAAAAATTGTTTCATTTTTTGATATTGAATTAATAACTTGGAAATTCTGAATTATCAAATTGATAATAGACCATGGATACGCCTATAAGTCTTCGGTGACGTCACAGTACGCGTATTAAAACCGAAATATAAACACATAATTGAGTGGTTACCATAGAAACGGTAATGATTTACACAATTTCAGGAATTTTTCATAATTTTTCGTCGCAGAAAACAATTTATATCCTAAAATTACTAGTATAATTTTTCGTTAAGTATAGAGGTTGTGTAGATGACAAATAGTTTAAATCATTTACATATTATTTACACGATTTAAACAACCATTCCCTTTGTGTTGAAGTAAATTGCCATAGGAAAAAATCCATTGGATTTTAAAGTTTCGTATTGTGACGTCATTTTAATGCCGGACCAATAAATGATCGTTTTACATATTTTGAATTTAACGATTTTTTTGTATTTTTAAATGACTATTTCTAAAATTTTATCAAGTTAAAATTTAACAGCTTCATTATATTTTGATATTAC
Source organism: Sisyra terminalis (assembly GCA_958496175.1). Classification (NCBI taxonomy): domain Eukaryota; kingdom Metazoa; phylum Arthropoda; class Insecta; order Neuroptera; family Sisyridae; genus Sisyra; species Sisyra terminalis. Next base: position 32,477,053 of record OY292277.1, on the reverse strand, counting down.
TTTAGAACATTTTTAAAGCACTTAAAATTATTTTTATATCATATGAATTAGGTCTATTAAATTTACCAGCGTACCAGGTTCTCAGCGTATTTGATTGTCAAAGTTTCCAATTCCAAAAATTCTCAATACGCTGATGATCTGGTAGCGTTGGTTAAAATGGAAAAGAAACTATAAATCATGTTAAATAATTTTACTATCATGGCAGACACTTTAGGAATGAATATCGAAAAGAAAAATATCTTTTAAAATCAACAAGAAATCTATGCCACTAGAGAATGTGGTCCAATTCAAATATTTAAGAAGCCTCATTACCAAAAATACACTATTGAAACTAAAATGAGTTTTATTATAGCGAAAATCACGTTCATCAAAAAACTTTAAGTTCTGGAAGCAATTATGAAAGAACTTGATATATATTTGATTATATGGCATTATATGGATCGGAAATCTGGGCCCTCTGAAACAAGAAATGGAGTGTATGGAGAAAAACAGAGAAAATTAGATAGTCGAATCAAGTACCAATCTTAATATTAAAAAAGGCAACAAAGAAAGAGCCATCATCGCTGTATGAAAGGAGAAAGGGTATTTGGATGGGTCAAATCCTAAGAGGAAAAGTATTCACACTTGTCGTTGTAGAAGGGAAACGGGAAGGGCCCAAAAAGAAAGATGATTCATTAATGATTCATTTCCAACAAAACTATGTTTGTATGTTTTTTACGATGCTTCATTAACTGTTAACAAAAGTTGACAAAAGTTAAAATTAAAACCAAATATTTTCTGTATAAATTAAGTCAATTAAGTCAAAAAATTTTATTGGCTCTTATCATTACAAACCTAGTATAGAAAAATAAACATGAATCAAAATTTTATTCCATCGAAGCGTAGATACCTTTAATCAATTACATGCAATTACCATTAACTATTAAATATCTCAATTACTTATACATATTATAAAAATAAATATTTTTTTCCATTTAATTTCTTTATAATCGTTTTCTTTTTATATTTCAACTCTAAAGGTCAAAACAATAAAAAAAAAATAACATTGAATTGAAGAAATAACATAAATTGTTATACGTTCGGTCCTCAAAGAAACAAATAATTCTTTTCTTTTTCATATCCTCATAATGTGTGACGAATTAATTAACTTCCGACTATAACGTTCAAGGATGAAAATGAAAAACAGCAATTTGTCTTAAGGGAAAATTGAGATTTATGATAAGGTGTTGAGAATATTATAAATATCTTTTCATTTTCAATAAATGAAAATTGGTCAATGAAAACTTTAGTTGATAACTACTTCAAAAGAAAAATAATTTCAATTGTTAAAAAATTATTAAATGTGTTTGATGTATTGTTTGTTGATTAGTTAAAAAATAAAAACTTCACTCAAGAAAAAATACAAAAGAAAAACTATAATAAGATAAAGAAAATAGTTTTCATGTATTATTTTAAATTAGAAGATACAGAATTTAAGTCTCAATATAAAGGACCAATCCGAAAGCCCCATAAAACAAAAGTTTCAAAGCCAATTTTACATTGTTTGCGTTGAATGCCATTCCCACAGTTCAGGGGTTGTTTACTTTCTATTTCAATTTTTTTTGCTCAAAAATATTTTTTACACTTCTCAAGGTTAAAATTTTAAGGACTAATACTTAACAAATTGTACAAGCATAAGTGTTAAGCTTAGCCTATGAAACGATGATTTGAGTATAGTTAGTGGATAATCTAGATATAGTAAGTGAAGTTTTCTTGGTGTAATATAATATTATGTTGAGGGTAATCTCTCCATGAAGTATAAATGACAGGAGAACAAACGCTGTATTGCAAAGTTATCCATGAAATGAGAACACAGTGCAGAAACCTCTAGTGTTAATAGTATTTTATAGTATTTTTAAGGTAATAATTATTACTATCTTAGTACTTTTGACAGTTTTAACAGTTTTGACAGCTCTTGGCTAAAGTTTGGATTAATAACAATAGCAATAAGCGAACAACCAATAAAGATTCAGTAAGTGTCAAGCTTCTTAGCGATAAGCGCTGCTAGTGGCCGAAAAAATTACTAATCCTATATCATAGTTCTTGAGATCACGAGAACTAATCAATTGCCTAACTCCTATTATCTATTTTTCGTGATACTCTCTTTTGGTCAACTAACCTCAACGTGCCAATTCTGAATTTGAGGTGATTGTCGATAACTTAAGGACCAAAATGAGTAACATATAAGGTCTCTATCAAGTAGTACCTATTCATCCTCCTAGAAGAGAAGTGAAAAATTGAGGATATGTTTCGTGATAAAAACTGGTTTTGAAATTAGACCTACAAAAGTTTTTTAAGACCTTTCAGACCCTTTTCTCATTCTCAAAAGCGTACTAATCGAAAACACTATGCAGACTCGGAAACCCTAAATATGGTAGAAAAAAACGCTTCATAATGAATGAAGCAATCCATTGATGACATGTATAACCCTAAATCGAATTGCGGTATGGGCTCAAAATGAGCAAATAAAATCCTGAAATAATTACCGAAGAGGCAAATTCTCAAAAATGATAAAGAAACCTCGGAAAGAATACAATAAAAGCCTTCTAAACCCAGAAAGATAGGATATCAAAGTAGGTAGGTCTTAACGGAACACTTCAGTTTAAGAAAGCATTTTCAAACTATAGAGAAAAATACTGAGTCAAAAGCATACAGAAAATGCTGCCGGGGAGCTATGACTTAAAGCCGTCTCAGCTCTCTTGGGTCACTTGCTAGGAAATATACACAAAGATCCAAATGGCAATCTTCTAAGGTTTATCTCTAAAGCAGACCTGACCAATTAAAACTAGAAAAAAACTGAGGTGTAATAGTTCTTTTAAGATGCAGTAATAGAAACGTTTAGAAGAGGTCCTCAGTATAAAGAAGAAGAGTCACCTTTCAAGTCTGGGAAAACAAGTATTTCCCAAAAAACTGATTTATTTTAACTATTTTGATAGGTTTTCTGAAAGTTATAATGCTTTATCGAAATAGCTTACAAACAAAAAATTGAGTTCAGGCATAATGATTCAGGCATATTTCGTAAAATTTTTCAAAATCAAATATTCTGCCAGATATTTGGTTTGAGATCTTATATCGTGTTTTCTGTCAACACGTTATAGAACGAGGAAGGAGGGTACAATGATACAGAAAAATCCTCGAACCTCAAATTTGATCCCTGAAACTAGTTTCTATTACGAAGAGTCCGAAGCAGCGCTATTACCCAACGATAGAGATAAGTCTAAATTTTCAGTTGGCAACTTTTTCTGGAGGGCGGATGCCACCCGATAGATATAATGTATTTTAGCTTTTTAGTTGTTAAATCACTGCTAATCTCTTCATTTCATTCGGATTCGTATTAAAATTTGACCTGACTGACTGCAATTCTTTTATAGCTGTACTCAAACGCGAAAAAGTTAATCAATAACTACCTTATTTCACGAAATAGGTAGCTTTACGTATTGGGCGTAACATATCGATAGGAAATTGCGGAAAAAATCTACATTATCCTCACAAAGGCACACCTACTATCCTAGCTTATTCTACATCTATTTACCATGGATTTTTTGCCATTTTTTTCCGAATGTCGCAAGATTTTCAGGTAGAATTTAAAATACTGGTTTACCTTTTTTTGGAACTACGATTAGACCTATTCATCAATCTTCGGTGAAACAATTAAATCTGTGCAATAAAAAGCATCTCAGAATTGTAACGAGGTATCGTCAGAAAGTATTTATTATTTTCCACAATAAATATCAGGTCATTGAATAACTTATTACAATTTAATGATGCATATCAAAAAATAGTATTAAAACGTTGGACAAAAATAATTCCAATTAGTCGCCCTCAATAAAATCTATCCACGTTACCTCATCGAGAGGTTCTCCTTCGGAATACAAAATTATTTTAAAAACAAAAAGAAAATAAAAGTTATAGACGAAAAAAAAAACGATAAAGAAAACGTTATCAAATATAAAACAGATGTATTACATTAGCTATACAATAATATTCTGTGCAATAGTGGAAGAAAAATTGATTTTCTCTTTCCCAATGTTTCACTGAAATTCAATCCTGTTAAATCTTTTGGATTAGATGAAAATTTATAGGAAGCGCAAGTGAAAAGAAACATAAAATCACTTTTTGTTCGTTGGTTCGTTGAACACAATAAATTTAAGTTTGTGGAAGAGAAATCAGATCATAAATTTCTTTGTGTATAGTATATAGCTATATATAAACATATTATTATATCACAAAATCACGACCAAGTGAGTTGGTAAATAAACTCAAAACTTTAAAGGTAAATATTTGCGAAAATTTATCACCCGATTTTATTTTTAATGTTTCTATTTATAAAGTGGAAAAATCGCTATATAATCTCTCTTATCAAGTATTGTACAATTAAGTCCTACAGTTAAATTATAGTTATTTCCTATGGAGAAAATTAAAAATGTAATAGAGATAAGCGAATAAAACAACATCTAACCTTAAATTTATATTAGTATTCAGTGGCGGACTAGGGCTAACGCGGGCCCTAGACAACGTTGTAATTCCGGGCCATCGACACTTGACTTTATCAATCAACGATTCGACATAATTTGGATACGTTTCAGCAATAATTATGAACAATACGTTTTTCTATTAAATAAAAATTAAAAACCTAATTTTCGGGCCCAAAAATTACGAGCCCTAGACACGTGCTTAAGTTGCCTATGCCTTAGTCCGCCTCTGTTATTTAACAATATTAAACCACTTAATATCATCAAGAAAATTCAGTCGAAAATATCGTCAAAAATATTTTGGTTATATTTGGGACATGTAAACACTAAACCAGTAGTTTTTAACTTTGTTGAAGGTACTGACAACCCTAAATTTCATATGTGCATTTATCGAACCAAACATTTATGATTTTTTCAAATTCAAATTGTAGGAATTTATTTATACATAAGTCATAAGAGTCGGGAGTATGTCTACCTTCACCGAACCCGCGGAAGTGACTCACCGAACCCCTGGAATTCCATTGAACCCATCTTAAGAACCTCTTTACTAACCATACTTCAAGAGTTACTGTAAAAAATATCTTTCAAAAGGGATACAAAAATTTCAAAGACACTGCTGAAAATAAGCTTCTAAGATGTGCCCACCAAAATAGTCGATATAGACCTCTTGGAGTCGGTTTGATCTAGAAGGTCGATTAGAGATCGAAAAAAACAGTTCTTAATATGCAAATAACATGCACCTATCCGAGTATACAAAATTATTGAATATTTTTATAATTGACTTAATATCAGTTTCTATACCAAAAATTTATGAATAAATGTTGATATTTATTTGGGTGAAAAAATTACATACTTCTTATTATTAACTGAAAATTACTTTTATGGGTATCGAGGAGAGGTTTCAACAATTATAGAAGGGGTCGATGATTAAAAAAGCTATAAGATCCTTCCTCTAAAACAATCTTCTAAACTTTGAAAAAACAAGAAATCAGAATGCTAGCAAGCTTGTTAACAAGACACCATAATATGTGAAAACATCTCCAAATTCTGGGGATAAATACTGAATCAAATGTAGGAGAGGTGGAGAAAGGGGGGAAACTGTCTTATATTCTGTTTGACTACCCTTATTCACCAAGGATTTGCCTAGGCTCACACGGGAATATCCATCAAGATTCAGTTAGTCGCTTACTTAGATTTTTCTCAGAAGCAAGTCTGACTAGTTCTTATAGGACTCAACGCATATAAACTCATAAAAATCATGGGAGTCGATGAGAGTTTTAAAAATTACGAGGCGCATTATTGTTTGACAATCCCTACTCCAAGACAAATTTATAAACTTTGGAAGGAAATAAATCAGAACATTAGCAAGTTTGTTAACAAGATACAGTAATCTGAAGAAACAATTCCATACTCTGAAGAAAAATACTGAATCAGATGTAGGAAAGGTGGAAAAGAAAGAAAACCTATTTCTTACATCCTATTTGGCAATCCGGATTTGGTTTGTAGTATCCTTATCTTCCTAGACTCACGTGGGGATAAAATGGGAAACATCCATAAAGATCCAGTTGGTTGCAAATAGATTGTATGACTGAAGTAAACGTACTTCATAAACACCATGTTAAATTTAAATTATCATTTCCCCTCAATTTGCCGATTTCTTCATTTAGAATTATAGAAATCAAAGTCACGAGTAAATGAGTTTATACAATATTCATCCTTATTATATCCTACAAGCGAAACCATTATCAGGTAGTAGTTAAAATATTTTATTTACAGGTATTTGTAGTAATAAACATAGGAAAGGTGCATTTCATCAACAAGCCATGTACTCAAAGGCAAAGGAATTTAAAGAGAATAGAGTCATAAAGATAAAATATATCTTTAAAGATAAAATGTGTCAATTAAAATTTTTATTGTACATTTTTTTATTGTTTTACAGTCTCTTTTTTTACTCAGTATTGTGTTTTTGGCTAATTTTACGGTTTTAATATTTTTACGATTACATAACAAAACAATCTGCCTACTGGTGGCCGAGTGATCTACGTGACCGCTTCAAAGACTAGTAGGTTTTGGGTTCGATCCTCGTATCGCGCAAATTTTTGATATTACTTAATTACGGATTTTTATTGACTCTAGAGTCGCTAAAGACCATAGGAGTTATAAAGCAACAGCTAAGGAGTATAAACTTTATGAAGACCGTTTCAAACTCATAAGTTTTTGCTATTCATGTCTATTGGATATTATATACTCAACTCGATTTACACACATTTGAATATAAAACGGAGTAATGATACTATTCGAAGCAAACAAAAAATCGATGTAAATAATTAATTTTAGCAAAAAATGTATCTCACAGATCATAAGGAAAATAATTACCTAAAAAAAAAACTGTTAAAAAAATGTAATACAAAAACAAAGAACACGACGGAATAAAATGATTCACTAAATTGTTTGTGATTGTTATAACACAATAAAGTATTATAAACCCAAATAAGGAACTCAGTTCCAAAAAGTTTAAATTTATAAAGCGTTTTTAAACTTAAAAATAGTACCCACTTTGGATATTCATTGCAATACAAAATGAAAAATAAACATTAATTGATTTATTTTTCCATCCACTTTTCGACCCTTGTTGTTTAATGCTGTCAATATGCTAATTTTTCTGTATATCTCTATTTGTCGTACTGGCAAATTAAAAAAGGCCTTTAAATTTCTCACATAAACAGCTATTATTGAAAAAAACACCTATTCATTATCCGTTATATATTATATATATATAATTAAATGAATATGAAAACTATCCTTGACCATTCGAATTTGAATTAAAAGGTAATAGCCATTAATTCAATTGATTGATTATTGAAAAAAACAAATCTTAATATATTTTATAATAATAATTTTTATAAATTAAAAATAAAATTAAATTGAAATTTAAGTTGAATATACCACAAATTTGCCAGGAAATGACGTCACTGTGATTTGGGGTTTTGTTTCATTATTTATTTATTTTTTTTTGTAGTAAAAATTGTGTTAGTGAAAATTGAATTAATAAGTTATTTGTATAAATAAACATCATTTTCTTATAGTAATAATAAAAAATTATATTTTTAAAAGCATTTGTAATTTCCTTTTTTATACAGTTTTATATTTTTGAGGTCAATAGTTAAGAAATTGACTAGATTTTCGGCTTTTGAATATTAAATTCATTTGAAGTTAATTTATTCGAAAAAAATTTGAATTTGTTATTTTCAAAAACGTTTTTGGATATGGAATCATTGGACCAATATATTTTTAGCTGTGATTCTGGGGATATTTTGGCTAACATCTAAGTTGAATACAATCGCTCGGGACTAATTAAATCATTCAGATTATTTTTTATAATTTTATTTTTATATAGTTACAATAATAATATAAGTAACAGCGTTGAAGAGGGTCAGCAATTATACAACACAAAAATTCGAATAACTTAAGAATTAATGTGTATTACGAGAGCAAGAATCTACTGATTCCGACGAATTTAGAATGTGCTAAACTAAGTTAAGTGCAATATAAAAAATCAAGATAAGTAAAAAATTGGATAAACGTCGGTAAATAATAAATTTCAAAGAAATGAAAGAAAATTGCTAAAACAATAAATTTAGTTTAAAAAATCGAATGATTACTATGGATAAATGTTTTAAGGAAAATGAGGTATAATTAGGTAAAAAATAAATTTATGAACTGAATTTTACTACCGATTGCACTGACGATACTAGCCAATTACTGAGAATCGTAAATTATCTAGTTGTGCATTAAGGCGAGGGGTGCAATTTTGATAAATTTGGTAATATGGAACATCCCTCGCTTTAATGTACAACTAAATAGCTTACGATTTTCATTAATTGACTAATATCACCTTAATATCGATAGTGTGATTAATATTAAGATTCAGTTGATAAATTTATTTTAAAAATATTTTTTTTAATTAAAAGCTTACGAGCAACAGAACTAATTATTGTAAAACTGTAGTACAAAAATGCTAAAAAGTACTGTTAACCACGCACAAAAAAGAATTTCGTAGTAAAAAATAACGTTTGCAACAAATTAACGAATTTTTGGCTCAAGTCCTTTTTAGAAATAGGCAACTTTGCATTCATAACTTTGTTTTTATTCTAATCGTGATTTTTTTGATAATTCAAGTATAATATATTTTTTTCTTTTTTGGCTACATTTTAATTTCGGGCCGATTTATTCGCGAATTTTGTTTTGTCAAAAGAAATTTGATTTCACTAAATCAAATTTAGAAGCGACAATATCGTATTCAATTAAATTTTTCGAAATGTATATTTCCGGTTCTGCGATTTATTTTTTTTTCAGAATTATCTGCCACATGTGATAAGTTTTTAATTAAAACTAGAAAACCCGTGAAATATTCGCATCCAATATTGACACAACAATTGACAAATGGCAAAAGTATCAATAATTTTTAACTAAACTATTTGTGATAATACTACAGGATTAAATTGTAAGAATTTCTCATATTACTTTTATAAAATTTCGGAAGAAAAATTTTTTTTCTTAATTCTTATTTACCGTCGCTTTATAACTGCTAAAGTCTTTAGCGTTAAGAAAAATCCATATCGTGAAATATTGAAAATTGGCTCGATACAAGGATCGAACCCAACACCAGCCGATTTTGAAGCGACAACCTTGACCAATCGGTCACCAATAGACCCGGTAGAAAAATATTCTAAATTTGAATCAATAATTTTTTTATTTAATAACTTTGGACTTATTAGACTAGGCCCAAGTCCTATTTAGCACAGTTAAATCTGGCTACGTTTTATTTCATACTTTCTTTTTAATTTAATTCGCGAATAAATCGGCCTCTAATGAAAATTTAGTCACAAAAGAGAATTTAAAATTTCTTTATTATCTGTTCTCACAAGCAATCCAATGATACCTAACACGATTGCGTAAACAAAATTTATTTTTTCATTTTACATTTACACGTATACTGTGTAACCAGAGAAATGTTTCTCTTTTCTGTGTGTAACTCCCAGTATAATAATATAATACCATATTACAATTGAATGAACCAGAAAATCGAGAAAATAGAATTAAAAATAAAGCAGAAAATACAACGTCGCTAGATTTGACTGTGCTAAAAGGGATTTGAACCTTGTACTATGGATTACTGGGAAATTATTAATTAAACTCATTTTCTTAATTAAATTGGGCTTAAGGACTAACAGTATAGAATTAATATCTTTTCTGAATGTAGTTTTTCGAAGGTTGGTCCATGAAGTTTATAGCGATAACAATATAGCGACAATGAAAGTGATAACAATAAGTGAATTAGTTAGCGTTTATAATATCAATTTTTTCTGTGGCTTCTAGTTTGAAAATTTATTAAGAAAGTAGTTGGCTCAAACTTTTTCGTTGTTTTTTATCGTTATTTTTTTCGCTGGTTCTTATTGGGGGTCTTGTTGGGGTGCTTTCTTTTGTTTATTGATAAAAGTGGTATTTATTATAGATATAACATTGGGGTATTGAAGTTTGTTACCTTATGAACGGTTCCTCGACGTCGGATTTCGGCGATGACCCAGGGTAGCATCGGCGTCGAAAACCTCTTGTCCATGGCTGTGGAGCCAAAATATTCGACCGGTAACAATTTCATGTTTGTCCAAATAAGTTAAAAAATCACTCAAAGAAAACCGTATCACACAACGACCATCGTACGCCGATGGTCACCAGGAAGTGATTCAAAAAATCCTACCACGAGCGGAGGAATCCTGATGAATCACCGTGGAACACAAACACGATACTCATGTCGCTCCTGTCATCCCTTTTGTTTACACTGAGCACACGAAAAATATTTGATTAAGCTGCACGTTCTCTCGTAGGTATAACTCGCGTCTCGCCGAACATGCGGCCTAGGAAAATCAATACTTTCCGAATTTTCCGAATCGCTAATACCAAACGGTTTTCGCCGTTAGAAACGCAACACGAACAGAACTGGAGGAATGATTCTGGCCGTTGTCATTTGAAAATTGGAGGTAGAGTCTCACGTTGCACTGAAATTAAACGCAGATTGAAACTTGGAATGGATGACGGTGACGGTCACCAAACACCAGCTCAATATTATTAACTAGACATCGTAACATTTTGTCAATTCCATGTATGAAACACGTTTGCTCGTTTGATAATAATTTATTCATACATATATTAGTTTCTCATTACTCGCTCGTTTTATTTGTCATCCCCCCTCATTGTCCCTAATGTCAAGAAGAAGTAAACAAAAATTTGCCATTCGAAATTTCAATGGATTAATTCTGCGACCGAGTGCGCAAGCGTTTGCACCTCTTTAGCAAATTGAAAACTTTTATTTCAGCCAAAACAATCGACAATCTAACACAAAACATTCCGTGAAAATCAATTCAAATTATGATTTTATATTAATTTTTCTTTGTTTCCCCCCCAATTGATTCATTCTCATTGATGGTTTCAAATATTTTTTTTCTTAATCAAATATACCGCGTTTTAATGGTGTATATGAGCGGTATATGATCATACTCGCATACTATATCTGCCTGAATATTTTGATCTAAACAGAAAGGCTCTCTTTATTTTATATATCTAGATTTATAAAAAAAAAAACATGTAATTGTAATTCCTGAAGATAAAAGAATTACTGTATTTAATAAGGGAATTTGTATAGGGTTCAAAATTTGAATTTTTTGTGGAGGTCAATAGCTCCCAATTCAATTGAAGGAGATAAACTTCTGTGGAAAAATGCTCAAAAAATCTAATAAAAAAAAATACTTCAGAAGTAATAAATAAAATTATTCCTCATCGTAATCCTAAAGTTACAATATAAGTATGAAGTCCTTGATAAGTTCCCTCACGTGTAATATCTCGTCATCATTGATATATTGTTAAAATATAAAATTTTCTTGTATTTCTTTCCGTTACAGCTAAATTAATTATAGAAATCTACTGGTTCAATTTGGGTCATTATCAGTTTCTTTTTTTAGTGGAAAATATCTAAAATTTTCGATCACAAATTCCAAACTTTTAGTTATTTTCGCTAAACCTATTAAGCTAGAATTGTGATTTAATAGAATTATATTATAGAATTATTTCTTTTCTATTTGTATATAATATAATATAATATAATATAATATAATATAATATCATGTTTTTTTTCATAATAAATAAATAAAATAAAAGTATAAAGGTCCTAACTCGCTATGAGAACATTATGCTTAATTTCCAACTAGAGAGGTAGAAAAAGGGAGATGAAAGGATTTTTAAAATTAATCCACGCATGTCTCTTTAAGGGGGCATCCATTAATTACGTGGGACAATTTTGGCTATTTTTCGAGCCCCCCCTCAACCCTTGGTCAGATTTCGTGAGATTTTGTTCGACCCCCTCCTCCATCACCTAATCTTACATGAGATTTTTTAAAATGTATTTTTGCAACGTAAATGACTTAATTTGTGTTTCCAATACATTAGATTTATTTAAGAAAATATAATTGTCTTATATTTTTTTTTTATTAAGACTAGTGAAAACTAGTAATTAAGATTTTTAATGCAGTAACATAGCTGTTACTGTCGTACTGACGTACTGTCTACTGTACTACAATAAGAAAGTCAAATAATAAAGTACTTAAATAGGAACTATTGTAATTTGTATTGGAACTTCGCTCTGATTTAGCCATTCTATATGAAAAGAAGTATTCAGTCCAGAAAAAAATATATATTTTTAATAAATATTTATAACGAAAATTTATTGAGTGTTAAGAAATATTTGTTCAAAAATTTTCTCCTTTTTTGTTAAATTTTCATTATAGTTCGATTTATTTGTGAATTAAATTGAAAACATAGTAGAAAATAAAACGTTGCCAGATGTTGGATGTCGCTAAAAAGAACATGTGAGCCCAAATTTTACAAAAAGCTTTTCAACCTCTCTAGCTGAAAATGAAAAATAATGTTATCTTAGAGATTTCGGATGTTTGTACTTTTATTTTAATTAATTAATATTTAATTTTTTGAAAAAAATCACAATTCTAGCTTAGTAGGTTTGCCGAAAATAATCAAAAATTTATTATAAAATAGAAAATTAAACGTTGCTGAAAGGGACATAGACCAATATTTTCACTTATTAACTTTTAACTGAAAAAATGATAACGTGACAAACATAGAACTAGATCGAAATTATGTGTTTTTTTTACATCACTATCTTAAACTCCGATTTAAGTGATAAAAACAGTTGCGATTTATAAAACTATATAAATCTCAAGAATGGTATCTTTGAAAATTTATTTTTAGCACTCCAAATGATTTATAATATGTTAGTGTTATCATCCAATCTTCATTGTTTTGTACTGGGAACCTTACTATTATTTAGCCATGTAAAAGTTGGAAGGCCAACACCATTGATTTCTTTTCTTATATTCGATTCATTATTATAAAGATAGTTTTATTTAAATTATTTCTACTCTTATTTTCTGTTTCAATTAAAGCGAAATTATGGAAAGTATTATGTAATATACGGAAGATACATGCACTGATGTACGCTTTTGAGGACCTTAAAAAGGCAATTTTGAATTATAATTAATATATTTTTATTTAAATAAGAATTTAATCTATTAAGTAATTCTCGGTAGTCAATCAAATAAATCTTTAACATTATCGATGTTTTTCATCTCAAGCTGATAAAGTGGAGGGTATAAGCGAGTCGTGGATAAGATTTACTTCCGAGAAAATTAATTGAATAGTGTCTATATTTATCAACAACCTACAACCGCTTCTTGATCTCAAGATTACAATAGTATCAACAATGTTATCGCCTATAAGTAGTAGTATGATAGTAGCTATTCCATCATAGCGTTGGTTCTTCTACATTCTCGGTCGTTGGATTTTCCGATGGATTTTCAAATGTAGTTATGTCTATCTGATACTACCGAGCCAGCTAAGTTCATTTTTTACGAAGTTGTTACTCCTTTACTTATACTACACATTAATCTAGTTTGCTAAAGTATACAATAAACGTTTTTTTTTCAATAAATATTTAATATTTACGTGAAAATAAATAAAGTGTATCATATTTCAAAAATTCATATATATTAAAGTGACTAGACTCTTGGAACTAAAGCAAATTACTAATAAAAAGTAGAGTTTCTAACGGTCAAATATATCTGGAAGATCTGGAATGACAGGAAATATAGTAGTGAAAAAAAATGTAAGTGGTACGGTTGTATCGTACCATCTCGATCTGTTATAATTTGCAACCCTAAAAAAATATTTTTGTTTACTTGTTTAATTTTTTTTATTTTATTGTACTTTTTGAAAATTTAGTATAATTCTCTATTAGTTAATGTCATTGAAATCAATACATTAAATAATTTTTCAAATAATTTGAATAAAACTGATTAAAACCAAGAACATAAACGATATGGTATTCATTGTTTGCAAAATGTCTATGAATCCTTGAAATATCGAAAACTTAAAGCCGATAGACCATTTAAAATTGATGATGATTAAATCATAATTAGTTATGAAAAAATAAAATTTAAAAATTTGTAGTCACAATTATTATCTTTATTAGCATAAGTTATTGTTTTTTATTCACATAGCACCCATAGCACTAAATTTACTAGTTATTTTTTCTACCTGCTAATACTTCACACTTTGCACCTGCTGATTTTTATTTTAAAGGTCATTCCAGATTTTACAGTTAGGTTTAAAGCCGAAAGGGTGTTTAAATTTTTATCTTTAATGCAATGAAACAAATCTAAAGAAATGTAGTTTGCTTACATACTCTTTAAAGTCGAAAAAGCAGCTATGTTATCCCATATCACCTATTGTCCTCGTTATCTTGTCTAAATCAAGAGTCCTTATGTTCTTTGCAATTTACGGTGCAGTTATAGGTTTAATATTTTATCTAGTAGAAATAATCTAGCATTTCAAAGCAAGTCGGATCGAGATGTAGAATGTTGCCATTCATTCTTAAAAGTATTTAAAAAAAAATGATAGGGGAACCTGGGGCGGAACGGGGTACCTAAACTTTAATTACAATTTACGAGAAGTTTAAAGAAACAATCTCATTGTTTTGTAATTTATATATTTATTTAATTCATTCTCTAAAAATAAAAAAAGGTTTTATTGATTTAAATTAAGAAATAATGTTAAAAAGTAAAGTTTCAAAAACAAATGGAAATTTCCCATTCTGTCCTATCCCCTGGGGCACGATGGAAAATGAGCCTGGAGCGCAATGGGATTCTTGTTATTGGCATAGTTCGCAGATGAAGACACTGCCATCGTCGTGTTTAGACCAACACATGTCAAATGTGCCCATTTTTGACAAATACTGCAGGAACACCAGCTTTCATTAGATTTGGAGTATAAATCCTGACAATATAAGGAGATTACCTCTGCATCTTCCGACCTTTCTTATATATGGACTGTCGGCTAGTTTTCCATATATATGTAAGCGCTATCTGCTGATAAAATAAAAATGTCTATGTGAATGGGAAATACTATCTGAATAGTATACCCCATTCCGCCCCACCCATTGTGCCTCAAAGCACCTTTCACACAAGCACGACTATTATGGCAGGATATATTGGTTCTATTTGAATTATCACAAGTTTTTTAGTTAGTCAACAGCATGTTTAAACAAACATGTCATGTTAATATTCAAACAAAAAATAGTACATAGCATAATTACCTTAATGTTACTTTGCAAAAATTAGAATTCGGAAACGTTTATTTCGACTTTTGATAAGAATAAAAACAACTGCACTCTTTACTGGCGATAGCCACTTTTTATTATGCAACACAGTTAATTGAGTATGATTTTTACGCGTTTTTGTCACCTGTAGCCAGCGCTAATTCCATTTCCCATCCCGCCCCGGTACCCCATTCCTCCCCGTGTTCCCATGCTACTTTTTATTTCATATACAAACCGGTTGTTTCGTTTACGCAGCCTAAAAAATCATTTTTTTGAGGGCAAAATAATTTTAAAACGACAAATGAAATATTATTTTCCCTGCTAAGAATTGCAACTGGGGAGTTTTTGGGGTCGCTAATCACGAATGTTGAATTTATTAAATCCTTAATGCACCTAGCGATTCAAGAACTTGACCCACTTTAATCGGTTTAATCCGAATTTTCTTTTGAATCACTTATTTGGGTTGCTGTTTAAGAATGTGAAGTTCATTAGTTTCCCCGACGTCCTTGGGGTTAGCCCCAAAAAAGAGGTAGCCCCCAAGCAACCCTAGTTACCCCCAGGGGTAACCCTAATGAATTAACTAATTTTGTGAACTTTTTGAATCGGTTTGAAACACAATAGGGTCTTTTTCGGTCGTTAATCACGATTATTTTTTTTTCATATCTCAGGGTAGGCGTAGACCTCATTTCCTGGAGTTTGTTTCCTTAAATCAATTTGAAAATATAATTTTTCATCAAACTTTCGTCAAAGCTCCAGCTTGGAAATTAGACCCTTACCTACTCTTTGGTACGTTGGGGAATTTATTAGACCTCTAATATATCATATTCGTAATCAGCGACACTAAACAAATTCTGATTGAGCTTCAAACGAATTTTAAGTATTATGTTGCCACATAAAATGATTTATTCTTATGTTTGTACTCATAAAATAGTATACTTCTTATTAGTTATTTACCGTCACATTCTGACTACTAAAGTCTTTAGCGACTCTAAGGCTAATAAAAATTCGTATATCGAGAAATGTTGAAAATTTTCTCAATACGAGATTCGAACTCAACACCTATCAGTTTTGGAGCGGCCAGTTTAACCACTCAGCCACCAGTACGCTTAAAGTTATATTAGTTACAAATTATTAGTGTCCGATCGAAACCGAATTTCAGTATCAGTCTCATTTTCGGCCGAAACTTCCATATAAGATTTTCGTAAGGAAAAAAAGTTAATCAAAATAAGTCAATCTTTACTTTCAAATCCTATAGGTATTTATAATTCATTTGGTATCTACTATTTGGACTAATCATTAAAATAACATATTATTATAATTTATTATTTCAAATAAATTATTTGTGCTGAGATAAGGGATTGATTTGAAAGAAATATACCAAATATTTCTTTTTAATATTAGTTACGAATATCATAAGAAAAAAAAAAGTTACAAAACAAAATTACTTTTTACCTAATATGTTTAGGTACACAAAATAGAAAGTACCTACTCTTTCTTACATCTTAAAAACAAAAAAAAAATCTTCGAAGCTTTAATCACTTTTTTCTCGAACTGAAAAAAATTTATTAAAAATAATTTTAATGAACTGATTAATTATAAGTAACCATAATTGAAAAATCTAAGATTGTAAGTGAGAAACAATAATTTCTCAACATTTTTATTTCACGAATTTAGCTTCAGTTTCGGTCATAGTTTCAGCTTGATGACTGCCGAAACCGAAACTGAAAGTTCGGTCGGCACTACAAATTGTACATTCAGATTTGTAAATTAATTAAATTCTGAGATTAAAACAATTGATTTATGGAAGCTACACTGTTATAAATATTTAAGATTCAAACTAATTCAAATATCAGAAAAATTACATTTGTCATTACCAGTAAAATGCAGCAGGTGTTAACATATTTAAGCACCTTAAATATTACCATGATCAAATAATGGATGACTAGAATCGAGTATAAATGATTAAACGTCTTCAATCTGAGCATCACGGTTCGTATACGTTCACTCTTCAGCAGAAACGCGCCTAAAGTTTTCAATTTCAAAAAACTCCATCATACTCTCAAATGGTATTTTTTACTGGATTTACAGGTCTGTTATATGATAGATATTTTGCAAAATAAATTTTGAAAGCTTTGAATTGAAAGAGCATTGAATTGTTATCTTACCCAAATATTCTCAAAATGTTTTTATGTAAGAAAATATGTATATTATTAATTGAAAATTATTTTCTTATATATAGTTTTGAGTCGCAAACCATTCAAAAACTATTATCAATTTGACAAAATATTGGTTCAAAAAGCATTCTTCTTAAAAACGATTTCTAATATTTCTTATGAAAAATACAGGCAGTATAAAGAGAAAAGTTAATATTAAAATTTTGAAAAGAGTGTGGGTATTGAAATATTATCGAGAAAGTTACATTTTCAAAAATGTTTAGTTTCTATTAAAAAACCCAGTTGATTTTGAATATTTTTTATGAAATAATCAGTTACATTTTTTACATTTGAAAATACATCGGAATTAAAAATAGTTCTTAATATTAGACTTAAGTATTTTAACTAAAGAAAAAAATAGTCAACAAAAGTAAGATTCTTATCGTTTGATTTTAATTAGAAGTGTTTAATCCGAATGACCAGCGGCTTGGCGTAATAATACGTAAATTTTCTCTTTGATCCAATCTTTATTGTACGGTGCATAACTGTTGGTCGACTTCTGATACACCAAACAACTTAAATCGCATAACTGAAATTAAAGAAAGAAAATTTAATAATACAAATTGTGATTTTCCTATATTTCTATTTTAAAATTTTCTCTAGGCCTGGATTTAAAATTTCCATGGAAAAGGTATATTTTCGATTGATTTTACTTATTTCCTAGAAAGTTAGATCTAATTTATTATGTTATCTACCAACAAACGAAAAATAAAATGCAATATTTAATTATGGATAGTTAAACATGTGACACTTAAGCATAAACCAATTTTTAAGATATTCTTTTCATTTTCGAACTACGTTTACAGACCTTCATATATCGAACATTAAGGTTCTTTAGAAACCGGTGAATGTTTCCATGTCGAACAAATGTTATATAATTATAAAGATTTCAAAAAATATCAATTTAGTTAAAAAAATTACTTCCATTGTGAATCAGTAGCGATGAAAGATAATCGAATTTAATGCTCACCTCTGTATCTACATCTATTTTTTCCTAAAAAATTTTTGCCAGAATGGAAAAAAGCAAAAGAAAAATGAGAAGACTATTATCTACAAAGAAAATTTCAACTTCTATAAGTGATATTAATAAGTAAGAAGATAGGAAGTCAGAGTTCTTTTAAGAATTTCCCACATATTACTTGTTAAATAGCACCTGAGGAAGTTCTAGCACACAGGTCTTTAAAACGATAGTTGGACGTTCCTTAAAACCAACCTAATACTTACTTGGTCAACAAAGTCGAACAATTGTGAAATATCGTACGTAATTGTTGGAGTATTTGGATTTCTCCTTTTTAAATGTTCTTCGTAAATTTTACAAACGCCTTCCATACATTCATTTACAGATTCATAATCCGAATAAGTTCGGGTCTCCGGATTGGCACCGGGTTGTACCAACAAAATTGTATGAGACTAAAAGAAAATTGAAGAAATAATACCACATTGTCTGGGAAATCAATTTTTTCACATGCAAATTATATTTACCATTGTGCTATTTACAATTTTAACTCATAAATGTAACCAAATAAATTCGGCAAATTGAATGAAGTTTATCCAGAATGTACGATTTGATTACAACTATGGTTCACTTGATGTCTAAATTTTAGTGGTAGTTATTTTATCTTTATCTGTTGTCATACTTAAATTATAGTCTCACTTTTTTGTTGGATGTAAGAACGCTCTATTTGTTCATAAAAGCATGGACATAAGACTTCAATAATTTTCGGACGCATGCGTACTTTAATAGCGGGATAATTGACAGATGAACATGAATAAGGCCGCGTTAGAAAAAAATCTATTTTATTGATGAATTGATCAGCCAATTAATTAAGTATCTTACCACTGTTATATTTATCAATATATTTCTCTTAATGGGGTATCAGTTTAAATTTATGAAAAAGAAAAATTAAACAATATATTTTTCAATTATTTTTTTTTTAATAAATTTATTTTAAAGAACCTTTTCACATAAATACAAATAAAATTATTTAAGTTTCAGGTTCAGATTTTAAACGGATTCTTGAACTGGAGGTTCGTATCCTTCTGGCCTATCCAAAGGATCTCCACTTAAAGCCGCTCCTGCTTCTCCAGTTGTTCGGCCACCATCTCCGTGCAATTCTAATAATTTTTGAAGTTCAAATCGTGGCTTTTTCAAAACTTTTACCTAAAAAAATAAAATATTTTATAATTACCAAATATCAACCTAATGTTTCTCAATCTTTTACCTTTCTAATGTAGACGTCGTGCAATGGATAAATTCCCTGACATTTCTTTTCAATATCTTTGGAAATTGAATCGGGCAATAATTTTTTTACTACTTCTCGAAGGTCTGATCCTGTGACGTCGTTTGTAATAATTTCCACCATCTTCTTGCGAATGGCTCGCACTTGTGTGTGTTGGGCGTAACATGTTTTACGTTGGGACATTTGATCTTTGCTAGTAAATCCAATGCAAAATACACGTAACAAATATCCATCGGTGGTACGAACATCGGCTGACGCTTCGATCAAAGTTTGCCATTTTCGAACCATTGATCGCAATTTGTCAGTGGTAAGTTCCATACCGTGGAAGTTGGTTAATACACATCGCCCTTGCACTTCCTCAGCAATCAAACGGAATTTTCGGAAAGATCTGCAATGAAGATATATATTATGTCGATTTTGCAAACACAAAAAAATAATATAAACGATTTAGTTAGTAAATCAGATATAAATTTTAGGGAACAAGTATTCATCAAAGAAATTTCAATGCGAGCTGAGTGAATCATCATTTTATATGTTAAAATTTGAATTTAATCAAAAAAGAAGGTTACAAACCTTTCAGCATCCTCATCGTTGTGTAAATCAGTTAAGGATACTTCGAATACTCTATTTTTTAATCCTTCTGATGCTATTTTTGTTCCTTGAGTTCTGTTAACCAAGGTTTTGCCAATCTGGCGATTGGCGAACATGGAAGGAGCCTTAACATCGTACCAATCTTTGCGTGTGAATGGGTCGACCCTAGTATAAGGAAAAAAAATAATTTAAAATACAAAAATTCATAACTTTTCTATTAATAAGAGATTTTGGTAGTCAGATATTTGAAAATTGCGTCGGTTAGGGAACACCAATTCTCATCAGTTCTACATCAATGCGAGCTAGGTGTATCATCATGTTAAACATAGATTATTGATTGTATTATTAATTATAGTTAAATTATTATAAATTAAAAATTGAAATGAATATAAAATTAAAGAAACCAACAATTTTTAGAAACATGTAGATCACATATTGTGAATTTAACTTTTTCCGGCACATGCATACTGTTAAATCACACACGCGTGGCAACGTAAGTAATCATTAAATATCTAATTCATCTCAATTTTTTGGTAAATAATAAAAGTGAAAAATTATTAATAATACATTTAATTAACGTTTTAAAAATATATCGTAAACTTACACCTTCTTCTTGACTCCTTTCTTTCCTCCTTTCGATAAACCTTTATTTTTACCGACAGCCATCTTTCACTGATGTTACCAAAGGAATTAGAATGAATATAGCTCTGAAGCAACTCGGAAATAATAGACGAGAAGTCAGCTGAATGTTGGTTTCCCTCTCTCTTTTTTACTTACGACCAAATATCAATCTTTCCTCTTTTCAAAGAATACATAACAATTGACATATCATTTTAAATTTGAATTATTGTAAAATATTTGTTGGCTTTAATTATAATTTAAATTTTCAATTTAATATTTTTTATTAATATTTTAGGTAACTGAAATAATTCATTTTATGGAATTACCCATCAAACCTGATGAATCGGATTGTTGTAATTCAGGCTGCAATCCTTGCATTTTCGATGTCTACGAAAAGCAGCTTAAAATTTACGAAAAGCGCTATAAAAATCGCCAACTGGATGTGTTTTTGGAACAAAATGGAATTTCTCAGATTAAATACTCAAAATTTATCTTAATAAGTAAAGAAAAGTTAACAGAAGATGTGTATATTTTCATATTTAAAAGCCATGACAATAAGTTTTTGAACTACAAAGCTGGACAGCATTTTCTTTTAAAGAATGAAAAGTGCCCAAATCCATTTACCAAAGCCTACACTCCAATTCCATACGCAGACGTAAATGGCAATTCATTTGCATCAATGATAAAAATCTACCCTGATGGAAAAATGACCCAATTTCTAAACACTCTTCCGATAAACTCGACAACAATATGGCGAGGTGCATATGGAGATTTTGAATTAAATTTTAATTTCAAAAATTTACTTTGTATTACACAAGGTACAGGTCTAGCTCCCATTTATGGAATAGTCAAGGAGTATTTAGATAATGAAAACTGTGATACTCGAATATTTTTATTTAGCTGTTTCAAAGATTTAAGTAATATTTTATTGCGAAATGAATTAAACGATTTAAAATTGTTTTGGAATTTTGATTGTAAGTTTTTTCTGCCTTACGAAAGCAATGATTTACAAAGTCTGCAAACAAAGCATGAAGAAAAAGTTGAATTAAGAAAAATTGCAGAAAATGATTTAAAAGAGTACTTTCACTCCAAGTTGGTACAAATAAACGAAACACAGGTTCTTGTATGTGGATCCGATTTATTTAAAGGTGAAATTGTAAAGTTGTTAAATATTTTTCAAATAAAAAATATATATTTATTTTAATAAACTTTGGAGTTTATATTAATATCGATCATTCCCTATACTTATCAACTTAATCTATTATAGCGTTTTTTAATTGTGGATTTGTAAAGATTTTTGAAATGGTGTAATGTCACTTATGGAGGGTATTTATAAATTATGTTAGGCACTTAGGGGGAAGAGAACATAAATTATTTTTTTAACCAAAAGGTTACTATATTAGCTTTAAATGGAAGAATATCTAAAAATAAATTGCAAAAATTTCCGTATGTAATTTGTAAATGGCTCTTTATTTTTTTATATTGATTTTTCGATGGTAATTCATTAATTACTTTTAATATCCATCTCTTCTCTTAGTAACTAAAATTAATATTACTTTTATCCGACATCATTGTATACCGTTAGCATTTAAAAAAATAATTTGAAATAAAATCATCAATTGATGATTACAAAATAATTATTTAATTTTAATTTGCGAAAATTATTTTAAAATTTTTCTATATTATATTTAAACTGAGTGCATTGATTTTTCTGAAAAATCTACTGTTTCATCAATAAAAATCGATGTTAAAGTTTAAAGTCCCAAAACCGCGCCAAAAACGACATTTATGTATTGGCGGTAATGTGTGACGTCATTTGCAAGTAAATAAGTTAATTTAATTCAGTTAAAGTGAATTTTATAATTTTTCTGGAAATTTATTGGATTGAATAGTGAACAAATGATGTGCAAAGTATTTATGTTCAAAAACGTTTGCAAAAACACCACATATATTGTTTTTTTTTACTCTAACGAAGCCTTAAAGTATGGTCATTTTAAAGTTTGTCAATAGAGCTTAAAATTTTACAAAATTTCTGAATAAGTACACAAACGTTAGTAAACATGTAACTCTCTTTCTATCTTTTGTAGTTCTTCGGTTATAAGTTACTGTTATCAGCTCGCAATTTTTTTTACTTATTATAAGGTTCATAATGAATACTCCCACACTTGTTAAAAGATTTAAAAAAAAATACCAAAAAACTAAATCATATAGCTCATTGATGAAATAAAGCGCTGAAATGTAAATTGCGAATCACAATCAATCAAGAAAGGCATCTTTACTTGTATATGATGTCACTAGAGTTGCAACCAATTACAAGTCGTTCTTGTTTTGGTTGGAATTTTAAAAATTTTAATATTTTTTTCGTAAAATTTTCAAAAAATATACACAATTTATTGTAAAATATGCTTTTTTACGCCAATAAGTGTTAGATTCACAACAATTTGTACTAAATTTCTAACTTTGTAAAACACCCTATTATATATAATTTTCTTAAGGAGTATAAAAAGGTGTCGTACCTGTATGAGTGAATTTTTTTTTTTAAATTTTTTAGAATTGTACATATTGTGGAATAATTATCGTCTACTTCTTTATAATAAGACTTGTTTTTTCTTGAAATTTTAGCGTACTAAGAGGAACATAAGAAAAAAGGTCTACTAAAAAAAATGCATCTCAGTGTTTTTAAACTTTCTTAAATAAATTTAAGAACTACACGTAATTGGGTGCACAAAAAATTTGAACAATATAATATTTTTTTTATAGAAATACAAATAAATATTCAAATATTGACTAAATCAGAGTAACAAATTTTAACCGAGTTGGTATGGAACGCCACATATGTATATATAGCAGTAAACTATGAAAAAGCTTTTAAGTAATTTATAGACTCTGTACTAGATTTTTGTTTGTATTCGTGCTTTCTTTCTCTAACTTATTTAATAAAATAAGTATATCTTTTTTGTTGTGTTTGAAAAGCTTTAAAGCATTTTAAACGATTCTAAACATCGCTCTATTTACCTAGACCTTTAAAAGCCTGCATTATGAGCTTCAAAAAAAAACACAATACAGAGAGTTGAAGTTAAATTTATTCTAACACACTTTGAAAAAACACAATATCTTAAAATCAAAAAGGAATTTTGAAAATAAATTTTAAAAATTGTAAGTATAATTGAAAATTTCATTTCTTAATAAATAAGGAACTTTAATAGAGTAATTTACTTGCACGTATTTTTTGTAGTTCTTCATTTTCTGTTTGATATCATTTTATTGGTAAATTCTTTTGAATATTATAAATGTTAAAGTAAGTAATTAAAAGTTATGCTCTTTACAAGTAACATGCATGTATTATAATTTTATATCAAGAAAAATGTTGGCATTTAAAAGAGAATTGATAGCGTGTCTAAGCTTGGATCACAAATTTTTGTAATTAAAATATAATTTGTGTCAAATAATTCATAAATTTGGAAAACAAAAACAATTACGTTTGATAAAAATTATGTAATTTAATAAATTGTCATAACTCCCAATGACAACTATTTATGATAATGGACATAAACATTCTTGATAAATGATTATACCTACCTAATACTTTCAATGATAATGATATTATTAGAATATAATTGATTTTAGATATTAGTCGAAAGTAACTTTTGACGTTAATCGCTGAAGGCTTTTATAATTTTGATTTAAAAAGCTCAATAGTTAAAAAACCATAGACTAAGTACGTTTACAACCGGAACCTATGGTTTCTTATATTTCCTTGTAAAAACAATTTCAAAACTGCTTTTTTACTGGAAAAATGTGGTAAAAACAAAGATTTCTAAGTTTCAATTTTGTTATTATCTCAAAAATTGAATGAGATATAATTTTTCTTGTTATGGAAAAAAAATTGCATTGATGGAAAAAAAGTTTTCATGCAAAATTGTGTTTAAAGTTTATTCAAATTAAAAAATCAAGTTTTTTTTTTGAAATAGCAAAACAATTGGAAAGCTAATTTTCTAAGGTGAGTTTTGTTGCTGTAAAAAAGGCGTTTTAAATGTTTAAAAAACATTAGATGTCGTTTGAAAATCCATTAGAAATCGTTGTTAAAGGTAATTCAAGTCATTTTAAATGTTATGATTTCAAAATGCCTTTTTTTAACAGGTATCACAGTGTTGAATGAATTAAATATTATTTTAAAAAAATACAGTTTGTTTCATTGTTTTTACTATTAAGTTTGAATTTTTATAAATCTTGTTAAATAATAGGCGCATCGGCCCCTATTGCATCTAAAGATTTTGATGAATACTGTTAGGGGCTCAAGTCTCTTTTAGATCAGGCAAATCTGTCAAAGTGGCATTTTCTACTTTGCTTTTAATTTAATTCACGAATAAATCGGTCCATAATGAAAACTTAGCCACAAAAGAGAAAGTTATACCATATTAGAATTTATTTAACAAAAAAATTGCGATAAGCATAGAAAACAAAGTAGAAAATACAACGTTGCCAGATTTGACTGTTCTAAAAGGGACTTGAGCCTTGTTAGGTTGAGGTAATTTGTTGTAAAAATAACGTGAATAAAAATTGATTGGCATTCGTGAATCTCCACCATTTAAATTATTCGAGAACAAAATTTATCCTTGTACTTTGTCGTATATGATGAGGAAATAATTTATTTTAAATTTCTCATCTTTCGAGTCTTTAATTCTCAAACTGTGGATATTTGTTAGTTTTTGAATATTCAAAAATCCAAACCTTTAAATTTTTTCTCAATGTTATATATAGCTTGTATAAGTTATCGAACCAAATATGGAAAAAAATAACTCACTTCTGGCGCCTATATAAATAATAACTGCTAGTGTAATTAGCAAGTTTTATATAAATTTTGATATTCGTATTTTTCTAAATAGAGTAGCTAGTGGTATTGGTAGTAGATATGGTGTATTAAATATGGCAAAATAAATACAAGGAACATGGATCTAAAACACCTAGTTCAACAACATCTTCAAATTTTACAAAACGTCTACACGACGAAAATCATAAGTAGATAAATTTTGAAAGAAATTTTATACCTCTACATATTTATAAGAAAAGGATGAAATATGAACACCCTGGAAGAATGTGAAATATATAAGTTTATATATGCCACAAGCTTGATCCAACCAATATCCTTAACGGCAAATTATTTACAACGAATACCTATAGTATGAAATTTGTTAACAATTGACACAAAAAAGCAAACCTGACGATGACAACTACAGACTATTGAAATGCATTGTAATAATAAATAAATTGGGTTGTACGACGTAAATAATTATTCAATAATAATTAATTGTGACTCGGAAATAATAAATTATAATAGCTTTCCTATTGAAAAAGAAAAAAAAGCCATTTTGAGGTATGAGGCATTTTGAAATCGTTACAATTAAAATTCCTTTAATAACTTTAAACGACTTCTAATGGCTTCAAATGGGTTTTTGAACATTTAAAATGCCTTTAAATACATTTTTTTAGTAATATCATGCCCCTTTTAGGATCGTTAAATCTAGCGACGTTGCGTTTTATAATTTGTTTTTAATTTAATTCACGAATAAAGTGGCTCATATCGAAAATCTAACCACAAAAGAGAGAATTATACTATACTATAATCCAATTAACAAAAAACCGTGGCAACAATAAAAAACAAAGTAGAAAATGCAGCATTGCCAGATTTAACGGTTCTAAAAAGGACATGTGCCAATAAAATATTTATCATTGTTAAGCACAATCGGAGTTCTCAAAAGAGCTTCTATTGTTGAAAATATCTGAAAAATTGAGAATGATATGAATGACGCACTTCCCGGAATATCACCGAATATGCTAAGTTCAAGTTGTGGTGCACATTTGATCAACATGTGAATTGTAATAACAATTAAAATTTGATTAATTTATGAGACGGGAACTTCGGTTCACAAGTTTAGAATTCTATAATTAGAACTTCATTAACTTTTCTGTTTCCCAAAAAATCATTGGCCTGAGGATTGAAGAGAAATATAGAAACAATTAAAACTACTAAAAAAGCTGAAAAAATCGTTTTTAAAGTTTGAAAATTTTCAACTAATTTATTTAATTGGTTTTAAAATTGATTGTATTGAAAAATATCTACGCTTTTGGTTTCAAAATATGAAAATGACCAAATCAATAGTTTTCAAGTTATTAAATAAGTGAAAAATCAATAGCCATGCAGCGTACAATGGCTTAGATCGAACCCTGACTGCGTTTCTTTTCCCCTCCTAGTAAGGTGGACAAAACGATCTATCAAGTCTCATAAAACTTAATTACTTATTAATTAATGAATGATTACTTGTGTTCTTAAAATTTATTAATAAGACACAAATATACAATGTCATTTACACAATTAAATATTAAAAGAGTAAATCGGAGGAATATATCTCTCTAAATTTAATAGATATTTTAAAATTGGAAAATTTCATTAATTTTTCAAACTGGAATACCAAATAATTTTCCTACATTTTCATAAAAAAAACGGGCGATGAAAGGAGGTGCAGTATATTTTTTTGAAATAATAACATCCCTTTTTTTTTGATCAAAGAACTACCTAATAACTCTTTAATAAATTATAGTTCCTCATATGAGGGTAATTACATGTAATTTTAATGCATATAATTAGAACTTTTTTTAAAGAGAAAAGTTTTACTTTGTTCTGATTAGTTATTTATCTAACCCATTTTTAACTAATGTAAGCTCTGAATTTGTGTCCCATGAATAATTGAAAAAGCTCGGAAGTAGTGAATACTTGACAATTTGGCTTCAATTTCACGTTTGTATATTCGAATTCGTTGTATATAGTTTCCAACAAAAAATAAAACTTTCAACATGATATTTTAATTTTAGCGTTAAAATATTTCGATTATGAGACAAAAAAACACTGAAAATAGCTTAAAGAATGTGAAAATTATTTTTATTATTCTTCGAGGAAACAGTAATAATTTGATTTAATATTTATGAAAAATTTTATAAATTATTACTGCACCGAATTAATATTTGCACCAAATTAATATTTCTTAAACTAAAATGAATTTTTATTTACAATAATACTAAAAATATGAAATGATTAATAAATAAGCCATAAAACACGAAAAGAACACAACAATTTTACAATGAGTAGATGAATCATGAGTCATTTAGTACGCTGACGAATTGGTACCTACTAGCGGCGACGATAGAAAAGAAACTACAATTGATGTTGAACCGTTTAGAAGCATTTGAGATATTTACAGAATGAAAATAATTATTGATAAATTAAAAATAACGAAAGTATCAAAGTTGAAAAGTTTTTTCACTTTACCAAGAAGAACACAAATTAAAAATTTAAAAAACGTTGCCCCATTCAAATACTTTGGAAACATCAAAAACGAAGAATATTTTTTAATTTATCGTACATGTTGTAAATAGTTCATAAGGAAGTTTTCGTAAAATTACCCTTAAAATTAATGAAAATATCTAGTTTAAAGTTCTGCTTTCCCAATATGTTACGGGAGATTTTAAAATTTGTTTCTAATTTTCAATTTTTATGTTTCCGCATTATTCTCTATATTAAAAATTTTCGCGAAGAGAAATTATTGATGGTGTCCCGTCAAAAATGTTTCGATATAAGTGCCCTGATAATAGTAAGCACTACCGATAATTACACTTCCCGACAAAAGCGCTCCAGAAAATAAACAATTAAAAACTTGTGCTTAACGTATGGCTTCTGGATTATATATATTTTATAATTATTATGATAACTTTCATTATTTTACTATCTATATTATATTAATTTGTTACCATTTGTTATACCCTTCTGAATTTATTTTTGTGATTGTTTTTTGTGATTTCTTTAATTAAGTACAGTTTTTAAGTTTAAATTTCTACGTTTATAATTATTATTTATTATTTATTTTATATATTCTACGTTTATTATTTATTATTGTACGATGATTTACTTTATTGGATTTATAAATATGATTTTTTATAAATTAAAATTCTATTTCGAACGATCGAAATAACTTAATGCCGCAATTTTCAATTTTAATAATATTTTGATTATTGTAATTTTTAAAAGGTATCTTATTTTAAAATATTTATAAAATTTTACGGAAAAAATAAGTTTTTTATGTGTACATATATATGTATGAAGTACATAATTTTATGAACAATTCTTAAAATATTATTTACATATCATCTATTCTGCTGAAAAAAGTAAAAATAACTTCAAAACAATATAATTTATAATTTCATCCTTAACTTTATCTCAAAAATACTATTCTTTTTTTATCTGGAGCACTTTTATCGGGAAGCGCAGTTGTCGGTAGCACTTATGTCGAGGCGCTTTTGACACGAGCGCTTATGTCGGGAAACCAATGTGGATGTGTATATGTGTGTACAGTTTACGTAAAAAAGAAGAGAATGATTGATGGTTTGAAATCTAAATTAAGAAACAAATACCATAATCTATATAGTATAGTTAGTAGAAATTATTATTTTAATTGGCCGCTAAAGACGTATCTTAAAAAAAATTAATGCAAGAATTTATGCTGGCTCAGAGCTCATTTTCTTAAAGAAATTTTCTCTGCATTCTCAAATTTTGCCTGTAATTTTGTCTTAAAAATAAAAAATTGTGCTTCTTTGGACTGGTGAATATTATCAATTAAAACTTAATTAAAGGATATTCTTCATTTTGGATTTATTTTCGATTCTTAATAATAGGTGGTTAAATCGTAGCGATAGAAATATTAGAGACTTCCCAATACATTATAATTAGTTTGCCTTGTTTAAATTTTTAAAACTATGTACGGGCCAAGGATCAAAAAAGTTTGGTGTTTCCTGCCCTAAAGGTAAAAAAATTGTCAATTTTCTTCATAATAAAGTTATAATATGGATATTGAAAAGTTAAAGTAGATATTTTAGTCGCTTTAAAAACTCGAGGATAGTAAATTAAATTTGCCAGTCTCGTGTAATAAATAGCTGACTCATCCTTTATTGGGGAGATTTGGGAATTAATCTTTCTCTAAAGAGCAACTGAATGTTTATTAGAAATTAATATTATGCGTGTCTTTTTTATAAGTTGATTATCATTTATCGATTAATCTATTTATAGACTAGACTTTGATTGAATTTTTCAGATTTGTCATCTAAAAATATCCAAAACTTATACTTTTATGCTTTTGTATTACCACCTGCTTTTCTAATTATCATTTATTTTAAGATTTTCAATTATGTATTCTTTGAAATGACATCGAAAAATATAATTGTCTTTAACATATAATGATTTATTTTATTAATTAATATTGTAAAAGAATAACTTCAAGGACTAGTTTACATCAAGGGCCGGTTTTTTCATATCTAGTTAGTGACATTTATCTACTAGATAATTTTTTTTCATAGAATAGAGAAAACAAGCGTATTTTATTTAGATTTATGATATGCGTAGGAATAATTTATAGAATTTATCTAACAGATATATTTATATCTATAAATTAGCTGTATCTATTAAGGATATGGTCTATTTACCTAAGATTGAAAATATCGCTCCTTAAACTACTAAATCTTTTTGAGTTAAATTATCGATCGTTTTACTTAAAATATATATTTATAATCAGTGTAAGAAAGTCTTGCAATCGCCTATATTTTCGCTTACGGGATTTCGTATTCTTGAGTCCATTTTGCTTTTTTTTCGATATGTCTATCTGTCTATATGTCTGTAGGTCACATATGTCAAATAAGATAAATCGTAGAAAGCTATAATTTTAAGGGCAGTAGCCGGTTTGCATTGTTAGATTATAAAAAAGTATAACAATGGAGAGCTTTTATTGGCTATTATTATCAAAGAATCCTATAGATTTTTTCGGCAAAATCCTCTTGTACTCAGATTGTACCGTTTAATTGTCAAAAATTTTATAACTTTTTTCGATTGAGGTACAATCAAAAATATTTGATGTAATTAAGTAAAAAAAAGTTTATAACGTAGATTAAAAATTTATTACCCTTAAGTGGGGTTTCAACTTGTCGGAGGTGTGGAATTTCAAAATTATATTTTCTAATTCTTTACAAATGTCGTAAGATTAAATTTTCTTGAAATCAATAACAAAAAAAATTTAATCATAGAAAAGCTTTAAAAAATATTCAATATTTTATTTCTTTTTTTTTTATATTCCTCAATTGTTATCACTAGTATAGCTATAAAAACTTTACAAACAAAAACTTAAATAAACCGTTTAGATATAATAAATTGAATGAAAACGTTTGAAAAGTCGAAAAATTACAAAGGATCATTTTTCAAGGATGTGTTTCTCGACATTGAAAATTTGAATTTTTAAAAGATAAATAATGGAGTCGATTAAAAGGTGGATATTTAAAGGACAATGAGGGACAAATAATGGATATAATGACGATTGCAATTGATTTTGCGCCACATAAGCTTTTAAAACGCCGATCGCCTATCGTTTGTTGTTTTATTGATTGTCATGGCAACGCATTATTTATTATTTATTAACAAAAAAAATCTAACAACTGACAGACCACTTGGATATGTATGTATGATAAAAGCTCGCAAGTTTAATGCTTTATTAAAAATGACTTTTGTTGAGTTAAGAAAAAAAATTCTACCTTTTCGTGAGAACATTCACGAGAAATGCCTTAACAATTTGCTTTTGCTCCTCAACCTTAAACTTTGTAATCTATTTTGATAGTTATTGCCTTCATCCATTCTAGTTAAAAAAAGATGACTCATAGACAACAATGGAAGCAACAACAATAGAATTAAAGTTTATACTCCAAATAACCATTTTTATTATTCGGAGTAGTTAAGAGATTAAACAAATGCTATGATTTCAGTTATGATTATTTTTTTAGGAACAATGAATAGATTGAATAACTCAAAAATGACCCAAGGACTTAAAAATACCTATTAGTGAACTAGTGATAAAAATGGCTACTATGACACCAATAGGTACTGGGTTCAAATTTTTTGACGGGTAAATTAAATATTATTTAAATTAAATATATGTAAATAAATGTAAATTAAATATATTATTTCTCGGTTATAATACAAACACTAGGGTTGCAACAGTTCTTTAGTAGCAGTAAAAAGACGCTTTTCGTATTCAAATTATGTATGTCCCTCTAAGAACTAATGATAGATAAATCCAAACTCAAAAATTCTGCAATTTCTTTACCCCTGTATTTTTAAAATCGTTATTTACCATCGCTTTACAACTACTAAAGTTTGTAACGACTCTAGGGTTAGTAAAAGTTCGAAAATAGAAGAATACATGTTAGCAATTTTTGCCCAAGAAGATTAGATTCCATCACCTAATAGCTTTGAAGCGACCACATTGACCTTTCATCTACCAGTAGGCTTAAATTGTCTTTATAAAACTATAAACCTTTCATGGTTAGTACTAAAAAGTTGCTTTTGGTAAATACTTCAGTCAATAATGAATTTTTAAATAACAAGAAGAAGCTAAATTTGTTACTTAAAAGCCATAATTGGAACAGTTCTGGGCTTAACATATTCTAAAAGTTCTCAATCCAACAATAAGAATAGAGGAAAACAAATTTGCATTGTCTAACTACAGAAACTTTCTCAACTTTCAAACAAAGTAATAAGAAAATTTTTGCAAGATACAGTTTTAATTTTTGTGACAAAAAGCTTTGATCATTGTTATTACAGAATGGAATTTTGGTGTGGTTTATCAGCTTTATTCAATCTGGCAAGAAATTTCAAAAAAGCCAATATTTTCTTGTCTTAGATACTAACAACGAAAAACATTCACATTGAAACAATAGAAATATCTGGAAATGTCAGCGAATTCCAAATTTACTGAAAAATTCAAGGAATTTTGCCAATAAAACGGAAAAATTATACTTTTTTTTTCTGCAATTAGGAATATAAAATCAATATAAATTATTTGTTAGGATTTATGCGATTGTTAAATATCCTAACGTAGGTACTGTAATATGACTATATAATCTAGTTTATCCACACGTTTCGTTTTCTATTTTGATTTTTAATCACTTCACGATTTTTTTTTTATTAGTTTAACTCTAATATGGCATAATTTTCTATTTTATTGCTTAATATTCATTATGGTCCGATTTATTCTACTATTCTACGAAAAGGGACATAAGCCTACAAATTTTAATAAAATCTTTCAAGAATCAATATTAGTTATAGAAAATAGTATTATTGAGATTGCACACGTTTCATCGGTTTTTCTATATACAATTCGATTTTAAGATTGAATACATAAATTAGAATTAAATTTTTAATTATTAAGATCGAAATACGTCCTAACAATCATTATAACTATAATTACCAAGGAAACATCATTGGTAATTGATAATTAAACTGTATCAAACTGTATTATTATAAAGAATTACATTAGTACCTGAAGAAGTCGGGAAACCGATGAAATGTGTTGTACAAAAATAGAAAAAAAAACCTACAACAACCTAAAAAAGAGAATATAAATTATAATTGGTAATTTAGTACAAAGGATTGAAACATTGTAATCATAGTAATACTTTAACTTTGAAAATTAAAAAAAATATAAGTACGACTCCAATTGATATATTGAAATAATGTTACCAATGCTATCGACAGTTATGAATTTGATTTTTTAATATAATTTAATATACTTTTTTTTTAATGTTTATAATTTATAATGAATGTGTATTGTGCACAAATATAAACTTGCAAGCGCAAGTCGCGCCGATATGTTGAATTACCAAGATCCATTGAATGCATAAAGTCTACGAGAATGGGTTTGTCGGTTGTCCCCTTTCATCTCATGTTGTTTCAAGTTTGATCTTGTTTTATTTTTATCCCTATAACATGAAAAACATGGCTATATGGAAAGATAGGAAACAACCTGAAAATTGAGCTTTTTTAGTCGGAGTCGAAGAGTTGGAGTCATGGAGTCGTGGAGTCGGAGTTGTGTTGTTGGTAAATATAAGAATTAGAGTCGGAGTCGGAGCCTTGTTTTTTTTTCGACTCCGCAGCCCTGTTTTTGTCACTTTGACCAAAGATTGGAATTGATGTACTAATTATACCACATCAAATACCACTAATTAATTATTTTTGAAGCTTCAAGCCTCCTTTGGTCCAGAAACTGAATTTTTTTCTACAAAAGATGGTTATCTACAGCAAAAAGTATGCAAGTTTCGATAATTTATTGTAAATTTAAACGATTCACTTCCGTGTTAACACCAAAAAGGCAATTAGTGAAAATATTTAGTAGCTTTCTGTAAAGCAGGCCATTCACGCTCCAACTTGCAGTTCAACTTTCGAAGTTGGATCTAAAATCGGATCGTGAATGGTGTTGTTGGAAGTTGGATGTCTAGTTGGATCATTTAGGCGATCCAACTAGAAGATCAAACTAGTAGTCCGATTAGTTGAACTGCAATTCGGAACGTGAATGGCCTGCTTTAGTTGAAATGTTCTAGTTAGGGATGGTGGAGTAAAACACGTTTGTCCTTTTAACTCATATGATTTATTAACTCGTTCCGTTATAATAATGATTCTTATTGACTACTCCTTCATGACTAGTCTTTAATGACTATTCTGAAAGACTAACTTCTTAATGGCTAACTCCTTAATTATTTGCAGAGTCTTTTATAATGTTTGGATGTGTGGCTTGCCCCGTGAGCCATAGCTCACCTGGCTAAGCTATGTGTGCAATACAAGTCGAAGACCTCTGAAATGCATATCAATCAGAACAGAAGTCATTCACTTTGACTTTCTGCCGATTGTGTAATTATGCACACTTCATAGTTTTCATCTTTTAGTTACAAAAGTAATTAATTATTTCTGAATTTATTTGCGGAATTTCACAATATTATGCTTCAAAATCCTGGAAAAGTCAACGAATTTTATTTTCAGAAATTCGTAACCAGCATGTATTGAACAAGTAAAAGAAGTATTTATAGCGAAATTAATTTCAAATTGAAGAGTAAAATTATAGTTTATTTTAAGATCTTTCAATCGAATATATAACATTTTCCATTTATTACAATTAAATAAATTGAAGCTTTCGTGCTTGAACTTTACCAATCACTTGAAAATCACATGCTTACCCCTGAGCTGAGCCACAGAAACACTTTTTCGAAAAAGCTCTCTTATAGTTTCGATAAACGTGACACCTAATATTAGAAATATATTATTATCCATATGAAACGCACGTCGTTTGCTCCAACTCTTTCGTTTATTGCCACTGTAACGATTGTAATGAATCGACGAATGATCAGTTTTAAAATGACCATCAACGTTATCGGTGACGATCAATAGCTTTTCAATTGCAATCATTTCAAGTGTACAATATATCAACCGA
Organism: Sisyra terminalis; assembly: GCA_958496175.1. Lineage (NCBI taxonomy): Eukaryota > Metazoa > Arthropoda > Insecta > Neuroptera > Sisyridae > Sisyra > Sisyra terminalis. Next base: position 32,441,809 of record OY292277.1, on the reverse strand, counting down.
AATAGTGCACCATTTATTTCATCAAATCCGTTTTGAACCCAATATGAGAAAAACTTGGTGGAGAAAAGTGCGTGGTTGATTTATTTTTGTTTTCCAATATGTTTTATGAAAATGAGACCCATTCAAACGGTAAGATGAACAAAAGCTTTTTTTATGAATTGAATGTATTTTCTTTTTGTATATATCGCGTGACTTTCGACCAAATCGAGACGCATTGATATCTTTTGAGTGACCAATTCATGAAACCCATCATAATTGATGAGAGATTTTTTTTATTGTTGTGACTACAAAGAGCTTTTAATTTGTACAGAAAATTACTTTGGATAGTAATAAAAGGATACAGCATAGAAATTTTTCAAATTAATTTTCTAAACACGTCTAGTTATGTGATCTTTATACAATTTAAAAATCAGTTTGGAATTTTTGAAACTATTTAGAACTCTTAAAACTGTTAGTGAAAAAACTTAAAATTAATGCTTCGGTCTCAGGATATTATGCGTAACTATGTAAATATAAATTCAGTCTTTTAACTTATCAATTTTTATACTTAATAGTGAATAAAAAGTTTATATTTTCTAATAAAAAATTCCTTCGTTAAATACTCGCAAAATTTGGGAATAATTTAATTAAAATTCAAACTCCTGGCAACTGTTGATTCACACGTACTAATAAAGTGTTGAGATTATCTTCTGGTATACTTGGTTTTAATACATTTACAATCGTTTATTTTGAAACTGATCTAAGTCCGTTTTAAGGATAGTCCATACGACAATTTTTGATTCGCTGATAGACCAGATTATGCTGATATTAATTGTAATGTTAAATTTTTACAAATTATTAATATGATATTCTTTTTCGACACACTACTAGTAGCTTCTTTGATAGTGAATTTTATGTGACATTGTTGAAAAAAATATTAGGTATATTAACTATTTTTGAAATGGGCTTAGATCATTTTTAAAATAAGCAGCTCTTTTATTATTGTCATTTTTCCTCCAAAAAAAAAAATAAAATCATGAAGAAAAATGTTTTATACTAACAATTTTTTTGTTTGTAACTTATTTTAAACCAAATTCCCTGTTACTTAGGCACTTGAAGTTTTGAACACTGGTTAGAATTAAAATTCGACATTATTAGTTTCAAATCTTACATATATTTTAATAGCTAATAATAGGATTACCAACTCTCCAGATTTAGTCCGTAGACTCCAGAAAAAATAAGCTTTCTCCAGACTCCAGTTAGCTCATGTCTCATTTAGAACCTTCAAATATGGCAATGTTGTATTTTCTATCTTTTCTACCTTTTCTACTATATTTTTTATTCTATTCACGATTTTTTTTTAATTTAATTTTAATATGTAATAATTTTCTCTTTTGTGACTACATTTTCATTATCGACCGATTTATTAGCGAATTTAATCAAAAACAAAATAGAAAATACAACTTTGCTAGATTTGACGGTTTTAAAAGAAACATGAGCTCTTTAGTGACTCTAGGATTAATACAAATCTGTAAATCAAGAAATATCGAAAATTTGCTCGGTACGAGGATCGAATCCAACACCTAACAGTTTTGGAGTGATCACCTTAACCACTCAGCCACCACCAGGCTTATTTTTTCGTTGTTATTTTAAATAATTTTTGTTACAAATATACCTATTTTCTTATTAAATTTAATTCTCCGAATTTAGTCATGAGATCTACGAATTTTCTGAAATTTAGAGCTGGTAACTAGCTATTAATAAATTTTTAATGGCTAATTTTCAGAATAATCTTTAAGCTGTAAAATTATTTTATACTGCCCAGTACGTTTTAACGCATGTTAAAAATTCTGTTTAAATTAATTTTGTTTAAAACACTAAAATTTAACACTAAAAATTAAAGACGACAATAATTTGAAATTTGCCATCAAAAGACAACAATTCCAATCTAAGACTAAAACCTTTTCATCAAAGACAACAACCAAGTAAATGAAAATCATGAAAATTATCATTATGTTAGCTCTTTTGTTTAAAAAATCAAACATTTCGTTGATTTGTTTTTTTCCATGGAGTAATTGCTACCATTTAATTATTTTTTTCGAAAATTTATTCAATATTAAAACATACTTATCTTCTTTCATTGAAAAATATTTTAGTGATCTTAATCTCGTTGTTTGTTTTAATTATCTAACTATAATTTTTAATAACTAGCTACTATCGTTTATAAAATCATAAAAAAATGAATTACTTTCATAATTGACTATTTGATCTCAAAATTCTTATGTTGCAATTTAACGTTTATATGCAATTGAAAACAACTAGAACTTTATAATATACAATGATTAGTGATTAAATATTTTTCGATTGATTTTCCTATTCTATAATTTTTCAACTGACCCTTAATTTTCTCAACTTAGAATCAATCCATTTAAAATCACTCAGGCATTGTTCCTCGACATGTTTTATTTTCCTGATTCCTTAATTACCAATTCCTTATTACTTATTACTTATTACTAGACAGCCACTAAAACCTATTTGAAAAAAATTAATAAGGTATACTTTCTGGCAGCCATTTTTAAAATGGTGGTTTGGCAAATTTTAATGAAAAAGGTGGTCTGTGGAAAATTTACTTTCCTACTTTCCAAGCTATTTTTAAAGATATAATATCAGAATAATTCATAAACCAGTGCGTTCAGCATAATATAAAATTTATATATATATATAGTACATACTTTTAATTTTCTTACCATGAAAGAAAATCAGTTAAACATTTTTGCAAAAATTTCAAAAAAATTATAAAATTGTTACTTTTTAAGGCAATACTGTTTTATGAAGGAGCAGAGACTCACTAATGATGTTTTGTTATGAATATGATTTTAACAATCTGCAGTATAAGCATTTGCCTTGAGAATACAATCCTTTTCTTCCTAGAGCTTTACAAAAATGGCGCAAAACCATAAATTTTCTGAAGACAATATCAAAAAAAGGGCTGAATGAAAATTAGTGAAAATTTCACAGAATATTCTTTATACAAACAGAAATATCTCACAAAAAGCTATAACTGAGTTTAACTATATTTAGAATAATAAAACAGGAAAAATGCTATCCTTCGACTCTCCTACTAGTCGTGCGTATCCCAATATGCACAATAGGGCCAATCTTGAGTCAGTTTTTATTTGCCAAATCCTGATACACAAGCCTGGCCCAAGGCTTGGTTAAGCGTCAATGCTAGCCAAGATTAATAAAAAAAAAATCACCATAACTTAAATAGTTCTTTTATTTTTCTTCTTTATATCCTAGCTGTACCTAATTTTCTTCCGATATTATGCCGGATATTTATAATGAAAGATTATTCATCCTTACCATTCTTCGAAAGATTTCAAACTTTTAGTGGTCGCTTTTTTGTTGATATTTGAATACCGCAAATTAAAACACATATGACTTAGTAAGTAAAATCTTATGTTGGTAGTTAATTTCAAATTGTGGGTATTAAAATCTATTTCGATCTTATAATTTTGACCATAGGCGTTGAATTAACAAAAGTTTTATCAGTTGGAGAGGGGAATAATTAGTATTTAGTTTCTTAAAGGGGAGCTCAATAAACTTTAGATATATTAGTAACGTAGCATAAGGTTGATAAAAAGTCTAAAGAAACAAAGGTTTCCAATTTTAGTTTCCCCGATTTGAAAAATTGATCTTTGCGTTATAAATAAGCAATGAAAATAATTTTTTTTGTCTTTACTGCTTTGGCCTCCCATCCAGAGTCCCTAATTCTGAAATTCTTAGTACAAGTTTCTATTTCCAATGAATTAAGCAGTAGAGATGATGATCAGTACTAATTAGAACTGCCGAAAATACTTCGGAAAAATATTTAGATACTAGATAAGTTACTTTTTGAAAAAGTTTCCGAAGTTACTTTGGGTATCTAGGTAGTCATAAAATAAAAGAACTTATATACTTATTTTTAAGCTATATAAGCTATTAAAAATTAAGATACTTGAAAAGGTACTTTGTATACTATGAATCTACTAAGTTTCGTAAAATAATATATAAAGTTGCTTAACGTAATCAGATAATGTATTTGTTATCTTAACTAATTTTGGAAAAGTAAAGTATGGATGTCTCATCTCTTATATGCATACTATAAAAATGATAATAGATTAATATAAGAAGTATAAATTGAATCTTATAGAACAAAATAAAATAAAACTCTGTATCTAATCTCTCGGTAATTCGGTATTTAAGTAATTTTTCAGTATCTAAGATACAGTTACGAGATACAATATATACTTTAAGTTACAAGATTAGGGTTCCTTTTAAAAAGTATTTTAGATACTAGTAACTAAGTTACTTTAAATTCCTGGAAAAATAATGTTAGTCCAAAATATATATTTTGTTTCACTAATACACCATAAAGAATCATTAAAAAATCTACTAATTAATCACCTTTTCAAATTTTTAATTGCTTGTATTAGAATTTTGATTATTAGTAATTTGTTGAAAAAAATAGAACGATCTGATTTATTGGGAATGAAAGTTAATCAAAGCTATGATTTTCAACCCACAACATTAACACTATTATGGTGAGAAACAAGCATACTAGAATCATATAGGTCATGGAAATTTTACTAATTTACTGAAAGGAAAACGAAATGCGTAGGTTCTGACATAAAAAATCAGACATATACTGAAGCAATATATTGATAAGATCGTGTGGGATTGCAATTAAGGTCAAAGTTAAACTTAGCGTCAAAATAATCGAGATAAACTATTATTTTTTTTGAAGGAAAGGTGAGCAAATGATCAAAATACCAAAATGATTCAAAATTTTGAAAAGGTTACATAATCCAGGGGAATTACATACAAGGAGACTTATAATTTCGTAAAACTATCGAAACTTCAGAGCCGAAATGCTTGTAATCTATTGTAAAAAATTGTGCCCAATAAATTGATTTCAACCGCTACGAATGACTCCTTGTTTCGGTGAATTATTGATTGATTATTTTCATGTATCTAGACACCGATTCAACCGGTTTCGCTAATATGGTGGGTTTTTTTTATACCAAATAAATAAGAGACCCAATAGAAAAATGATGAGATCCCACTTTTTCAAATCTCCAGAAAAATTAAGTGTTAAACTTTTGACTATTTTTAGTTTTTCTGTGCGATTTATTTTCAAACATGACTTTTATAGTGAGACCCAACTGTTTATTCTGTATGGATGAATTTTTATTTCATGTTATCAGGTAAAAAATGCTACTAAAATATCAGGTACAACAATTATATCTATCAAAATATGCTTAATCAAAATATACTAAATTCTTTGGATATATTACTTTAGCTTTGGAAAGCTGAATTAAATTAGTTTAGGCACCAGCTCCTGATCGGGAACCAGCTCCGACTCCGAGTTTAGCAACAGTCTAATCGTTGTAACTTATGAGTTGGTTTATTTATTTTTTTGACCATAAGTCGCTACCATCAACACCAATTTAAAATTAATTTTATAGCCTTAAGACTTTGCTAAACATAGCTCCAAGTTTGACTCCACTAAAATAAATACTTTAAGTCTAGCTCCTTTAAAATTTATAGGCGTCACGGCTCCTAGCTCCAGCTCTAGCTCCGGCTCCCCAGCCCTGTTACGAAGCCAACCATAGCTATTGAAGTATTCAATAAGACTTGAAAAAAAATATTAAACCTGTTTTTAGTCAGTTTCATCAGGATTTTTTAGTTCTTCCAAACAAACAAAAAAAAATATTACGCATGAATACCAAATATTTAAGTTTTTTTTTTTAAATTTCTGTTTTTAATTCAAAGCATTTGTCTTATTTTTAATCTAACCAACTTGAAATATACATAGCTCGCTTTCTCCCACATAAAACCAATTCAATTTATCATTCCTTTTAACAGTTTATACTCTATACCGACCACGATATATTTACCCACCCACCCTCTTTAACTATAATTGTAATAGTCATTTTTCTTTTAGCGCGACTTTGACTTATTTTCCATTGCCCACCCTCGAAACTCACCCTCATAGTTGATAATATCGTTGGTGCTCTTTTTGCTGTCATTTAACATATTGAAATTGATGGACTGGCAATGGAAAATCAAACGACTGGAAAGAGGTGGGATAGTTTTTGACGATTATGTGATGTCGACAAAGGGATGGAAAATCAATCGATTGACATACTTTGCTTATTAGAATTTCATCTAGTTTACGTTTTTATTTATCGTTTTTGTTATTTCAGCGTGGTTTATTTTTTTAAATGTATTCCAATGATATTTGATATAGATCCGATAATATTAGAGACATAAGAAAATATGGAATAGAATTATGGTCGCAATAAAGTTTGCATAAAGCTGTCGATCATAACTCTATTTGTGATACTGAATTTATAAACATTGGAAACGAAGTTTTAAACTACCTATTAGTTAACAGACAATGTGGCTCCTAAACAGTAAAGGCCCGGATGGTCCACCTACTGTAAATTCCCAGACCAAATCAAATATAGAAAAGTACATATAATACTTCCTTCATTATAATGAAAATAAGAAGGGGATTAATTTAAGTTTTTTTGTAATTTTGGGGAACTCAATACTGAACTCATTTTGATACTCAAATGACTCAATTATTAGAAGCTCCGTTTCTTAATAATAAGTGAATAAATGTACAAGGAGAGCATGAAAAAAACGCTGAGTAATATTTATTATATTACTTTTAATTTGTAATTTGTAGAGACTCTCATATAGTGGCTCCTTGGCTGCCAAAGGTACTGTCTACATAATAGTGTTGCCCCTTCTTAAAAGTCACGTGATGTTTAGAGAAAAGTATTTTGAAGTAACTGAGCATCAATAAAAATAGAAATAAGGAGATCAACTCTCATAGTGAATATATTCTTCATTTAGCATGCCCATTAATATTTTTCCTCAAAAGTTGGATTCTCTGCTAGCTGACACTCACGTTGTCAGCGTGGTAAACTAATATGTTGATAACATGGGTAATCTGGACACCCACTAAAATTGAAAAATTTTAATTGAATTAAAAAAAAAAAACTAAATTTTCTTCACTTTTATGTTTAGAGGTGAAAAGAACTTAGGTATATTTATCAAATATTAATTAAAAGTAACAATTTCTGGATTCAACAATAGACAATTAAATTTAACAGATAAATAATCTAATAGTGCAGGTTGATTGCAATAAAATTTGTAATTATTATTATCAAGTACTAATAACCACTTCTTTTAATATACAAAATGGTAATCCTTTTCTATTTGAACAATTCAAAATAAGGTTTGATATCCAACTCAAATGCTGAACTGTCTCCATTAGTAAAAATATCCAAAGTTTCATTACTAAAAATAGTCACATTGATTATGTATAATGCATAATGCATTATGTGTTTTATAAATAACACTTGGAAAATAATTTAGTAGTATCGATAATTAAATGTTTGCATAAAAGGTCAATAAAAGCTAATACCAAATGAAACTCAACTCTTAACGAGTAGCTCTGCATGATTTTATATTGTTCTAATTTTAATTGATTTCTATTCACTATACCAAAGATTGAAATTTATTTGAGTAAGTGTTTTAGTAGCTATCGATACGTTATCAGTAATAAACGTTACAAAAAGAAAGTTCATTTCAAGTCCAGTGCTTAAAAAGGAAATCAAAATTCAGTTAACTTACCATAAATTTTGTCAGTTAAAATGTTAATTTCCGGGAAAAGGCTAAAAGGTATTAATTTTTTTGGAGTTAAACGTAAAAACTCCATAGTTTAATGTTTAATTGTTTATCACTGATCCAATAATTTTGTCCTGGATAAATGAAGATGTATTACAAATAGATCTCCAGACATAGATATATCTCCTGGCAATTTCAAATTCGGTGGTTGTTTTCTGTTATTTCAGAAGTGAGCACACGTAATGGGTACATAAGTAATGAACATGAAGTGATGCAAATTTACAACTTTTCTGATTAGATAAAAAATGATTAGCCATGGTAGATTACAACTGGGGATTGAATCGACGGGTTTGTCTAGGTAACTCGAATAAAGGAGATGCGAGTCCAAAGGAGGCTAACAAAGAAATTAAAAACCTGAGCAAATAATACGTTGTACATTATTAAATTTTAAAAGTCTTGTAGTGTTAATTGAGGACAGGAACAAGTAATGACAGCTAAACAGATGGGGGACTAAATGTAAGTCGGGATAAGCAACCACCATAAGAACCAGTACTTTGTGAATGTCTCAGATACGTATTTCGATTGCCAAGCAATCTATATCAGTGATCATTAAGTAGTTTTGGATCGCTTCGTAACTGCTATGTCTCATCACAAAGCAATTACGAAGTGATCCAATACTACTTGATGACCTCTGAAAAAGTCGCTTAGCAATCGAAATACGTATTTGGAGCAATACGTCAAAAATACACTTTGTTTAAGTTTTCATTCAAAGTATTGTTTGATAAAACAATGTTGGTTATGGTTTACTTTTGTAAATTATAATATGTAAATTAAATCACAATATACATAAACTTTATAAATTGTTTAAACAGTATATCTGTTAAAAGTCTGCGAACAAAATATAATTTAGTTTCAGCTTGACGTTGTTAACCATTATTATCGCCAACCTTCAGCATTGAAGAAGTACATCAAGAAAAAGCATGGATTTCTTCAAAATCGTTAAAGTTTTGAGGAAACTAGGGGAGTAGGGTTACTTTTATTGCTTTACAACATTTGTTTGACAAAATGTTGTTATGAAATTTGCTAAGAAATTCATGCCTTTCGATGTTTGTAATTTTTAAAATGGATTGGGTACGATTTAATTGGCAAATACAATAAATTCTTAATAACAATGTACAATCGCGTATAAAATTGAAACCAATGTCTTACAACAATTCCTTATAATTGCTAAATGTTAAATAACTAATTGAATTGTTATTGTTACGTAGTGTATTTGAACATTCGTTCTAACATCTATTGAATATGGCTCATATATCGGCTAAATTGTACTTTAGCACACCCACAATCTGGCAACTTGCATTTTCGACTTTGTTTTTAATTTAATTCGCGATATTTTTGTTAATTCAATTCTAATGTGGTATAATTCTCTTTTTTGTGGCTAAATTTTCATTATGGACCGATTTAATTGCGAATTCAATTAAAAAAAAGTCGAAAATGCAACATTGCCAGATTGTGGGTGTGCTAAAGTACACATGAGCCCGTATATCTTTTAAAACCGTCAAATCTGGCAACGTTGCATTTCTTACTTTGTTTTCTATGCTATAAGCAATTTTTTGTTAATTCAATTCTAATATGGTATCTTTTCTCTTATGTGGCTAAATTTTCATTATGAGCTGATTTATTCGCGAATTAAATTAAAAACAAAGTCAAAAATGAAATGTTGTCAGATTTGACGGTTTTAACAGGGACGTGAGCCGAATATTTTGCTTAGTGGAAGTGATACTGGTATACTTTATACCGGCACAACCTGGTAATGACTCACTCTCTACTTTGTTTTTACTTAAACTCACGAATAAATCGTTCATTTAATTATTCCTAAATTCATTATATCCGAATAAAAAAAAAACGAAATAAAAAAAAACTATAAAGTAGAACTGTGCCACGGAAATTTGCTTATCGGGAAATAAATAAGCATTCGTTTTTACATGCAGTTAAATAGTGTACATAAATAAGTTGTTAAAAAAAATATTCATAAAATTGATTATTTCATCATTTCTCGTTTCATTAATGAATTCACGGATAAGAACAACGTTACCTATACTAGATTTTCTAACCATTTTTTAAAATTTCAAAATAACGATATGGGTCAACCCTTATTAACCGAATGAAATCTTATGTGGGTGAAACTAGTTGAATGTAACCTGGCGCAAACCTAATACAAACCGAATCGATTAAAAACGAATAAATGTAAAGCCACCCAATGGTTAATAATAAAAATAAAGTCAATGTATCGACTCGCAACTATATCCTCACTTTTATTATTGATTTTTTTTCAATTTTACAACCATTACTCAGTTAATACATTTTTTATGACATTTTATATTTGAGTAACACATTGCTTTATAGAGTGTCCTTCAACCTGTTACAATTGAAGATACGATTTTTGATAAAACATAATTTTTGTTGTTTTTTCATATGTCGGAAAAAGTTTTTTACTTAATGATGTAATTTTCGAGAAAAAAAAACTTTAAATTAAATTATTGCCCGAGTAATATATAGATAATAAAATTATTTTAAAAACTATTACCCAAAGATTTGAATTGGCAAATACCATTAGACTAATACCATCAAATACCAAAAACCATTGAACCATTTTGTAGCACTCGGATAATTTTGAGGCTTTTTTCATAGAGAACGCAATTTAAAATGACTATTATTTTAATTTCTTTTTAAAGACTACAATAAAGAAGTAAAAAAACACCATGGAACAATGATGATGCTACCAATGATTAAAATAGTTGAATTGAAACGCATAGGTTCTCTATCTTTTATGGTCTTGATCTTCCAAGAAAATATCTCCAACTTACTGGTGGCCGAGTGGTCAAGGGGGCTACTCCAAAACTAGTAGGTGTTGGGTTCGATCCTCGTATCAAGCAAAGATATTCGATGTTTCTCGATTGCGGATTTTTATTAATCCTAGTGTTGAAAAAATACAATAGTGTTCTCCAAATAGTGTTATAAGATGCATAAATAGATAGGGGTTATCGAATTTGAACTATTCTAGACAAATTTCTATTATTTCAAAGTGTTTATATAACTTTCAAAAATTGATAACTTAATGCTAAAGTAAATTTATTTGATTTTATATGAATAGAAAAATGTTTTGTTGCTGAAAAATTAAAAAAAAGTAAATTCTTCATCAAGAATAATGTTCAATAACTACATTTTTAAAAATATTCCTCCTTCAATTCAATATTCCCTTTCCTCTTTACATTGCGAGTTGTCATTATGAGTTATTATAGTTATATCGTCAATAAAAATAAATATCAATAGTAAAATTGCATTTACATAATTCTGTTTACTTAATTAAAGCGTATGATTGAACAAAACTTGATACTTTTCTCCATTTTAATTGTTGAATGCACGCAACTTGTACCGATAAAGCAATCAATTTGTTCAACAAAAACTCTTTTATTCATTATTTGATAAAATCATGTCAATAATTCATCATTGACGCGAATCGAATCAATTTTTTATATTTTTTTCCAATTATTTTACTATTTTTTTTTTGTATTATTACAGTTCCCTCGCGACGAGCCAGTAATGAGAGCGTTAAAACTGTTCCAGAAGCACATTCGAATGACGATATTTCGAAAATAGATTCGGAAATAGTAAAAGCCGTTCGATCACAATCTTTGATCGATGTAGATTCGATGCGATTGCGACATGGCAGTATTGTCTTAAATAATATTTTGGAATCGTATTCTCCGGAAAATAAGGGTAATCAAAACCAACATCTCGAAAACTCACAACTTTCTCCAGAGGTTCTACCACGAAGAAGTTCGGTTAATGACGTCGTAAGTATGAACAAATTTGTACTAGCTTTCTTTAATTCTTTTTTATTGTAGTCAAACAAACCAGATAGAATACCTTCCCGAACATCCGTCATTCATCCAATGCAACCAGTTACTGTTAATTCTGGATCTCAAACTACATTATCGACGCAAATTTCGTCGTCCCATGCGGTGAACCCCTTCATTGCGGCAAGCTTAGCCGTAAAGGATGCTTTTGGTCCAACAATCACAGCTGAGCATTTAAACGTGGTTCCCGGAACGCCTATGCCTCCGAATTTGGACGTTGACAGCGACAGTAGCAGTTTTTCCGGTTCTGAATTCGAGGAACCGAACAAAAAAATTACACAGTACAATGGAGCTGGAGAATATCCAAGTATTTCTGAACCACCCGATCCGGAAAGTTTGTTTTTTCGTGACAGAAAACGAAAAATCGACATGGTGCTGGTTTTTGAAGATGAGGACTACGGAGTCATGACCGAAACGGAGGCTCGAAAACGGGACAACCGAAGAATCTTTCAAGTAAGCATTGATAAATATTTTATTATTTCCGAGTCCCAATCAATTTTTTATGAATTATTAGTTTGACATAATTTTCTTTATTCTTTTCATAACGCGTTTCAACAGCAGGTAGCTGACATCGTCAGGTGCTATTTTAGAAATGCGTTGTGAAAAAATAAGGAATATTGAGTTAGACCACATAAATAATAATGTATCAATAATTTTAAGTAAAGATTTAAAGCTTCCACGGTCAGTCTAAATCAAATTAATTAATTAAACAAATTTCAACTCTTTAATTAAATGTTGGATATAAAATTTCGAGACATATATGCCCTGAAAATGCGACCTAGAGAGGTTGCAAAATGCTGACGATATCGTTCATCAAATCACACGGCTTTGAAATCTGAAGCTCCAAGCTTTTCACTAAAAAGTTGTTATTTAATTTCAAGTAAAGTTGATATAAATGAATTTTAATATTCAAACTCATTTTTGAAGTGAAAATTTCTTTAGCGTTGTTGTGAATTGAAATTTCAAGAAACGAAAAAGCGACAATTAAAAGAGATAAACATATACATTTATAATATTTAACGAACGAGAGAATGAAATAGAAAACATTACAGTGCTTCGTATGTGTGTGCGCGCCTGCATATCACGCAGTTGGGGAATAGTCGTTCGAACAATCGTGGTGAATTGTGTATTATTTACAGAAATATTTAATTATTTTATTATAAAAAATTTTCAAATATGCCGAAAACGAATACAGAATATTATCGTGATTATCGAGATAAAAAAGAAAACAAGACTGGAAGATTTAAAAGACCGTAAAAAGTTTATCAATGAAAATTTAATAAAATACACACCAGAGGTATCGCAAATTCTTAAGAAGATAAAATTCCAAAAACTTTAAGTGGAAATTTTAATGTAAATATTGTATTAGATACAATAATCTCTTTGATTGAGTTTCTGCACACCAAATTTACTTTAAAAATGTGTAGTAACCACACTAAATCAGTAATAAGATCAAAAATCGTAATTGACGATATATTACGTAATTACAAGTAATTTTCGATCATCCAGCTGTGATTGGTTGTTGTTAGGAACGTCCTCTGTATGTTATTTGCTTGATTTTTCCACTGATTTTCGATCACCCAGCTGTGATTGACTGAAAGTGGAAATGTCCCCTCTATATTTCCTGCTGGTCCTTCCACTGGTTTTCGATTACTCAGCTGTGATTAGCTGAAGATGGGAACGACCTCTTGATGTTTTTTGTCTAGTTCTTAACGTAACTATTCATATGGCAACGATATACCTATTGATCAAATCGGAACTAAAGTATTTATTTCAGACTTTAGTTACCATAAGCCTTTCATATCATTTATCAAAAATGCAAACTCGGAGGCTAAAAAATTATATTATTAAACTAAAATATATATGTGAATAAAATGTAAAATAGTTTTTAAGCTTGGTATCATATTGTCATAACTAAAGGCTACAATTAGCCTACTCTCGAAATTTTACAATAGCCTCATTATCTTGAAGGACACATTTTTGAAGGTTTCACTTTTATCGAGTATGAACTGCAAACATATGTTTTTTTTTTTATAGGAAAACCTTATCAAGGAAGGTCTCGAACTTGAAATCGAAAGCAAAGAAGCTTCGTTTGATTGCAAAAGTGTCTTTGTAAAAATTCATATTCCATGGAAGACAAAAACGCGGTATGCCGAAGTAATGAACTTAAAATATCCAGTGAAACGATTCATAACAATTTCTGTAAAAGCTTGGGTTTGTATCGTCATTAACCATTTTTTTAAATTATTATTCAATTTACTATGTTTATAGAGTGACGAAAAGCATCCAATCAAATCAAAATTAAATTTCTTCCGAAAATGGGAAAAGTTTTGTCGTGCCATTTTCTTCTATGACAAAGTTCGCGTTGCTGAAGAACCATCATTCTATGAGGCTACGGCTGGTGCCGATCGACAGGAACAGTAATTTTTTGTGTAATGCTTTTGCCGAAATCTAATAGACAATTGTTTGTAGGTTTATCGTTAAAGATCGAGAAACAGAATTTACGAGTGCGCAACGTAGTTTGATCGTAATGCAAATTTTGCTTAGGACCCGGTACGACGAAACGGATAAAGTCGGAATTCGACGTCTGTTGAATGATGGCACTTATTTAGCATGTTTTCCACTGCATGATGGACCATACGACAAAGCTGATTCATCTGGTGCTACCTTAGATAGAAGAGTAAGTTAATTTATTAAAAACAAGTAAATCAATATTTTTCTAAAATATAATTGATAAAGCTGTTAATTTGAAATTACCTGCTAAATTATAAAATTGACTAGAGTCAATCAATGTTTAGTAGGCTTCCTGCATCTATCTAGAATTCCCGTAAAGAGTTCTCTGATGATAATAACTAGAGATGCCACGAATAGTGATTTGGCCGAATACCGAATATTCGACAAGCCTCTTGCCCGAAGCACCGAATATTCGGCGACACTTAATACCGTTAGCGAGTGAGGTTTAAAGTTTAAACCTACTTTATAATTTATTATTTAACTTTATAATTTACTAGCTGATCCCCGCGACTTCGTCTGCGTAACGTAGGTGTAGATTATATTTTCTTTTTAATTTTGCTATTTGTAGTGGTATATGAAAATTATTATTTTTCTTATTTCTTTTACGAAAAAGATAATCATATTTAAAAACACTATTTTGTCAACTTTAAAAAGACACATTTGTCTAAAAAGACACAGTGTCTATATTATATATAAAGGTTTATATTTCCAAGAGGCAATTTTTGAAACTTTAAATTGAATTTACTGTGGTTTTTATCAGTTCAACTAAAAATATTTTTACAGATTATTTTCTAACTTTTAATTACCTTTCCAATGATATATAACTCACTTGTCCAAACTAAAAATTTATGTTTTCATCCTTAGGGAATACCTTCCCTTAATATTTTTTTGAAATGATAAGTAGCCTATAGTATGTGGGAAATTGTGTTGTATCTTAATTTAAAATTTCATCAAATTCGGTTGTTCCGTTCTTTAGTTAAATCGGGACACACAGACAGACAGACAGACAGACAAAAATTTTAAAAATGTTAAATTTGGAATAAGGGCCTCTTGAAAAAAATATTTACCCTAAAATTGGGTTCAAAATCGAAATGTACAGACAGACGTAAGAATTTTATATATTAGTATAGATGAGGAAAAGCGAAATCGTTTGCTATCAACAAACGCTGAGAAATTTGTTTTCATTCATCATAACTTACCACTGATAGATTTTAAGTATTAATATGATATGGTAAAATAAATTTATAAGTTAAATGCTATTGGTGAAATAAAAAGCCTTTCTGAGTAATATTATGCATTTTTTCCAAATTTACTGTTCGGTGTGAATAGATAGTCGAACGCCGAATAGTTATTGAATATTAGTTTCATTTCTTATTTTTATCCATTATAACGTATCACATATTGATTTTTATTTTGTAATAAGTGTAGAAAATTATGATTAAAATAAACATTAAAAGGATGGGAAAGTAATGTTATTACTAAACCTATCGACATTCAATTGCCATTTATCGGTATATAAGTAATTTCAAAGTCGTACCTAAAGACATTTTCTTATTAGCGGGACTAGTTAACTCACAAAAGATTAAAAATATTTATTATTCTAAGCTTTATACTGAAATGGTTAAATAAATTCCCAAAGGAATACAAATTCGGTACTATTGCTTCGAAATTAAAGCTTGTGTAAAAATTTTGTGTTTTAATTTTATGTTAAAAAAACGACATTGCTTCCCGATTCCCTATACCTGTACATTTTTGAGTAAAAATATGCTTTTTTTTTTTGATGATTTGCTATTCGGTATTCGGCCGAATACCGAATATTAAAAAAACTAGCCGAATAGGTCGAATACCGAATTGTGGCCGAATATTCGTGGCATATCTACTAATGACTTTTTAATCCAAAATCCCTGTCGAAGTGCAATCATTTCTGTAACCAAATGTCAGGTGTATATTTGTAATTTTGTATCAGCAAGTAAGTCTTACATTGTTAAATTTGTATTCTAAACATTAATGATATCGTAAAATTGATTGATTGGGACGTGGTGAAGGAAATAGAATCCCTTGTGAATTGAGAATATTCCTTTATAACAAATATTAGTTTTCACAAATTTTCAACTTAAATTAACAATATTCTCAGGTTTTATGTAGCCTAATTCATAAAAAATGAACCATAAACTCAGAGATGAAACATTTTCAAAATAGTAGTACTGGAAATGCAAATTTTTTAGAAAAGCATTTTGTATTTTATGTGAAATACCTTTTAGAACATATTTTGTATTTGCAAAATGCAAAGTATTTTTTTATATTTTTTTAGTTGATATTTACCATCGCTTTATAACTACTAAGATCTTTAAAGACTCTAGGGCTTACAAAAATCCATAATCGAGAAATATCGAAAATTTGCTTGATATGAGGGTCGAACCCAAAACCTACCAGTTTTGGAGCGATCAACTTGACCACTCGGCCCTCAGTAGGTTTGATAAAATTTGTCAACTGTAAATTAATGTAGCGAAGAATATTCCTTGACATGTTTTATCTTATTTATTGTCATTGTTCGAACTATTATTCCTTCAATTACTTATTTATGACTGAGTGAGCACGCCCAGCGGTAGGTCAGACACCAGGCTATACGCCTATATTCAAGTGTTTTAAGTACATGGCAATATTTTTGTGCAGCACAGAGGAACTGCGGAGAGAAGCCTTTAGATATCAGAATTAGAATAAGGTTGCCTGCAAACGGATCTAAATATATTAGATTTATTGTTTAAAGGAGGATATAAAAATGTAAGAAACTTTACAATTCGCTAGATAAAGATAAGGAATATTTTCAGTGCAAAGATTGATTTAAATCATATAATGCTTATTTTTCTTCTTAAAACTTTTTTAGGTTCGCATAGGTGTTAAACATTTTATTTAAATAATATAATAACATTGTCAATAAATAACTTTGCTTTGTTACCTTGATTTTCTTCATTTTTGCCACCCGTTATTTCTTCTAATACAGTATTCTAAAAGCTTCAAATTCTCTACTGGATTTTTTTTGTTGTACGTTTACATAAAACTAATTTTTTTCTACACATTTCTCTGATCTCCTCTATTTGCTAAGGCGTAACGTAATGGGACGTTCTTTTTGTAGTTGTATATACTTTAGTCCCTAAAAAATCTGAGGAATATCTGTCGCTAAATTTTTTATGATTTAATTCTGGGTTTTTCTATTTTTATCAATTTTTTAAGTTTAAATGTAAAATTTTGCAACTAAGAATATAGCGGTTTTGGTGTAGCTGCAGTCTATCCAGCCTGCTGCATTTTGGCAAGCATAGCTTTTCATCTATATTAATTTGTCTGTAATATACTGCACTATGAAAAATAATTAATATTTTTGTTTTTCCTAGATATTGTACTTGGAATGGGCTCGTCCTTCAAAATGGTACAAGAAGCAACCTCTATGTTTAGTTAGAAAATATTTTGGTGATAAAATAGCCTTATATTTTTGCTGGCTAGGATTCTATACAAAGATGCTCTACTATCCTGCAATTGTTGGAACTATTTGTTTTTTATACGGTCTCTTATCAATGGATTCAGAAGATAACATTCCAAGGTAAACTGTTACCAAGTAAATATCTAAATGATAAATAGTAATTGTATTTGAAATTTTCAGCAAAGAAATTTGCGATCCTAACGGTCCGGGAAACATAACGTTATGTCCCCTTTGTGATAAAGCTTGCACATACCAAAAATTGAAAGATAGTTGTATTTTTGCAAGACTAACATATCTCTTTGATAATCCGGCGACGGTGTTTTTTGCCATTTTTATGTCGTTTTGGGGTAAGATTAAATTGAGTAATTTAAGAAATTATCTTTTTTAAATTTGGCTTGTAGCTACCACGTTCTTGGAGCTTTGGAAACGAAAACAGAGTATTTTGGTTTGGGAGTGGGATTTGCAGGATATCGAAGAGGAAGAAGAACCTAGACCAGGCACGAATTTTATCTATGAGATCGTTGTTTTCCATGAAATTATTTATTCAATTCAATTTTAGAATTTGAAACTAGTGTTAAGACATATAGAACAAATCCAGTAACTCGGGAAAAGGAGCCGTATTTGTCCTCATGGTCTCGAGCATGGCGATTTGCTGCTACTGGATCAGCTGTGTTTTTTATGGTATTTCCATCGAAAAAGATATCAAGACAATGTTGAAACAAAATATTTTTTTTCATTTTTAGATAATTATTGTATTAGGAGCCGTATTAGGAACAATTATTTATAGGATATCTTTAGTTTCTGTTATATATGGAGGCGGTGGAAGCTTCCTCAAAAAACATGCCAAAATTTTCACGTCTATAACAGCTGCCCTTATGAATTTAGTTGTGATTATGATATTAACAAGGGTAAACATCAATAAAAATGATTAAAAACAGCAATAATAGGTACCTACATTTTTTTTAGATTTACCATAAATTAGCAATTTGGCTAACGAATTTAGAAAATCCAAGAACTCAAACAGAATATGAAGATTCGTATACCTTCAAGATATTTATATTTGAATTTATGAACTTTTATTCATCCCTCATTTACATAGCATTTTTTAAGGTTTAAAATTAAACATCCTAGAGAAAAAAAAATGTTCAAATTCGTGGAATTTTTTGTTTACTTTAATGTGTAATGCTAATTCTGTACTATATCGATCGGATTAAACGTTGACGAACAGCTCAACGATATCTTTAATTTAACGAAACGTGTAAACGACAATCGTTATCTAATCCGATCGCTCTATAAACAAAAAAAGGTTTCCAATACTGACACAACTGACAAATGGCGAAAATTGGCAACTGAATGATATAGAAATGACTGTTGAAACAAATGACATCAATCAGTTAGTTCAAATTTGAGTCAATGAATATATTATTTTCACTCACACGTATGTGTTTAAATTCATTGTTCTCTGTCTTTGCCGACATATATACCGACATTTACCTATTATTATAATGATTGTAATATTTCAATATAATTTTAACGTAGATAAAAAAATATTACAATTAAAACGAATAGTTTATTTATTGTTGGGAAACGGTCGAAATCAAAACATACAAGTTAATTTTAGTTTTAAAAAACAAATACATTATCACGCATAATATTACTATAAACTATATTATATTATTTAATATACGCTTGCTTAATATTTTACATAGAGCAGAAGTTACTCGTTTGGGCACATGCGCAACTGCATTTGTATCTAGCGTGGCTTTTTGTTTACCGTTCAGTTCTCCATCCATAAATATATAATGAACATAACATTCCAAATCAACTTCCGTAACCGATTTCTTTAACAAATTTTCGTAACCAATTTCTGTTATAAGATTCGTAAAATCATTTGTTTTTTCCTTCTAATGGTGCCTCTAAGGAAGTATAACTTCAAAAATAGGAAGAAAATTCGGTCAATTTATTTTAGTTTTATTGTGCATACAAAAAAAGAAAATATTTTTTCATTAAAAATGAGATGAAAAAGAATGAGACAACGGACCCCCAGGAGTCCGAAAACCACAGATTAAGAACCATTGCTCTATAGAATTCAACATTACATGCTGAAGAAAACACGTAATTCAACGGACTAGAATATTTTTTTCTCTAGAATATGGTTTATACTATAAGTATTAACAGTTTCATTGATTGATTTAGGGGCGATTTTTTGACTATCCAGGTGATGAAATTTCTCGACAGAGCGAATTTTTGCGTCTCAAAGGCGATATTTGTGACCCAGCTGGATGTCTAAGCGAACTTTGTATACAATTAGCGATTATTATGATTGGAAAGCAGACAATAAATAATTTTCTCGAAATATTTTATCCGTAAGTATCCAATCAAGAATTAATAAATTTATTTTTTTCTTGAAAACAAATAAACCTTAAGGTAAAAGCAGTAGAACAGAACTTTCGTTACGTGACGGTGGAGAGTTTTCTATCATTGAAAAATATTCACGACTCAGAGGAAAAAACCATTAAAATCCATTGAATAAATTATTAGGTTCAGTGTAGACCGTTGAATTCCGTAGAGCGATCAGGTTTAATGATGCCTTCTATTTCGCGAAATTTCTAAAATTTGTCTAATTCGATTGCGATTGCTTTACGGAAACCAACGTTATAATATGTCGAATGAAACTAGCAATTCATCGGTAAATTATAAAGATCTTATGATGGTTGCGAGAGGCTACAAGGTGGACTTAATGAGAATGTACTGATTATATGCAACGAAAGTTTCATCCAATCGCATAAAGTGAACACATTTCATGTAAACATTAGTAAAAATATTTTTCTTTAAAGAAAAATGTGGAATTGGTGGAGACAACGAAATCACAGGTCAAACACCAAAGACCGAACTCGGGTGCACACAAGATGGGAGGAAGATTATCACTTACAAGATCCAGGACGATTAGCCCTGTTTGACGAATACTTGGAAATGAGTATAACAGGTTGACTTCTTCTTAACTCAATTTTATGCAATATTTTCTCTTTCCAGTATTACAATACGGATTTATTACTCTATTTGTGGCAGCATTTCCACTAGCTCCACTTTTCGCGCTTCTCAATAATATCGCAGAAATTCGTTTAGATGCTTATAAAATGGTAACACAAGCCCGTCGACCATTGGCCGAACGAGTCGCAGATATTGGGGCTTGGTATGGAATTTTGAAAGGAATTACCTACGCAGCAGTCGTTTCCAATGTGAAAAACAAATAATCATGTCTATTTTCCTTGATTTGTAATCTTTTTTTGTAAAATTACAGGCTTTTGTAATTGCTTACACAAGTGATTTTATTCCTCGAATGGTTTACAAGTACAAATATTCACTTAATTATGATCTGGTTGGATATATTGATGCATCTTTGAGTGTTTTCAATACTTCTCATTATACGGAAGATATGAAATCAGATGATGATAATGAAGAAGAACCACCAACTTGCCAATATCGAGGTAACTCATTTATAAAGGACTTATAAGAGGGTTGGACAAGCAAAGCTAAAGCTCAGACCCATGTAGCCAAATAACCTGACCAGAATCGAAACCATTATATAGAATTTTACAAATGAGAGTAGCTGTTATACCCCTATTTGATTCGTAAAATACCTGCAAAAAATTTATATTATTAAAATGACCTTAAGTCTACTGGTAGCCGAGTGGTCAAAATGACCGCTCCAAAACTGGTAAGTGCTGGGTTCGAAAATCGTACCGATCAAATTTTCTCGATTTACGAATTATTATTAACGCTAGAGTAGCTAAAGAGCTTGGTTATAAAGTGACGGTAAACAACATTAAAAAAAATAAAAAAACCTTAGCACTTAAAGGGTACAGAATCATAACATAACGTGGCATCGTGCAATATAGAATCTATAGTCTAAGATCCCAGGGCGCCCATACCTTCTTACTTATTTTCTAACAAACCAAATGTATGGGGTTAAGTAGAGGAAGTATGAACTTGAAGTGTATACATATTTGCTACCTTCGGCCAATGGCTAATTAACAGATAGCCGATGCTAAAGGTAACAAAAAATACTATTGAGTTTTTTTAAATTCTAAAAGCTGATTTTTACATATTTTTTAGAAAATATAGTTATAAAATAATAATCACTACTGCCAGACACTTTCCGAGAGCCGTAACTTTTACCAGACGCTTTAAAGCTTTTAAGGCTGCTTAAAAAGTTAACTTTTCTTATTTTCTAAGGCTTGATTTTTATTCAAGATATTCAGGGAACTATTACAATACTATATGTAAAGAGCCAAACCAATCGGATGGGTCTAACACCCCCCAGACACATAAAGTGTAGCTATATAGTTCGGTCAAATTAGACATTCAACCTTTTATAAAGTTCCAACAAGCATAAATATTATGGGAACTATTATAATCAAATTGTGAAATGCCCCCATCGATTCATGTGTGCAAAAAAAAATCTAGGTCAAAGTAAGAATACAAGTAAAGTAAATTTTGGTATCGCTTTTTCTCAGGAATGGTGAATGTTCTGAAAAAAAGGTCTGGAAGCTCTGGGATCTCGGAATACTGAGCGATGAAATCACGCCTAAAAGGTTTCTTAGAACCTTCAAAAGCTTAAATATAGCACAATTCGCTTTTGTTTAAAAATATCGTTCAGTTTCGCAACTGTTTACAATTGAATAATTCTGGCAATATTTAAACTTATTAACTTTCTACCTGCAATATATAAAGCGCTCAATAATTAAAGATTTTTTTTTAATTAACAGGCTATCGAAATGGGCCCAATGAAAAGAATGAATACGATTTAAGCCCACAATATTGGCATGTTTTTGCAGCTCGGTTAGCTTTCGTCGTAATTTTTGAACATATCGTCTTTGCCGTAACAGGAATAATGCGATACACAATTCCAGGAATTCCATCAGAGGTCTTTTATTAACACTTTGAGTAAATAATTTTTAAGTTACCTATTTATTTGCTTTTTAGTTACGCACACAAATTCAACGAGAAAAACTTTTGGCCAAAGAAGCAAAATATGAACACGGGTTGAAACGGAAAGGATCGGAAACAGAGGATCTTTTACAAGTTTTACGAGACAACAACAATTCATATAACAAAGGAAATCATGGTATTTTTTTTTATTATTAAGGAAAATAAATAAATACCTATGAGTTTTTTATTCAATATAATATAGTGGTCTTATTTATATAATTTACAAAAGTAAACTATAAACATATTTGAACAAAAGCTTAAATAAATGTATATTTGAGGTATTGCCCAAATACGTATTTCGATTGCCAAGCAAGCTTCTTCAATGGTCAGCAAGTTGTATTAGATCTTTCCGTTACTACTATGTGATGAGTCACACTAATGAGATATTACATAAATAAGACCATAATATATTTTTCTATATTGTATAAACAGTATAATTGTTCAAATCAACGGAAAAAATCAAATTTGAATACTATTACTTATGGTTTATCAGGAATTCGAGGAACTTGGGCACGACGTCTTAGTAAATTATCCGATGGGCTAGACGCTCACGTGGAAGTATCAACACGACAAAGGAATTCGATGACTTCAACCGTGTGGGAAGTGACTTAATTTTTCAATCTTGTTTAAAATTGTTTATTTGAAAATCTGTGTCAAAATAATAAATACAGAACAATAAATTTTTGCATTTTTTCCTTAGTTCTATCTTACACACATTAAGAATAATTCGTATAAATTTGGCATCTAAAATACAGATATTTTGGATCGATGGGTATAAGCCAAATCGTCGTCAATTGTTAATAGCATTAGAAAACTAAAAAACATCGCCATTGCGCTTAAAAAGTGCCATATATCGTGATTATCGTAAAATCTCAACATCACACAATGTTTATTATATCGCCGAGATTCGGCTGGTAATAGCTGAAAAAATAGGAAATTTTATATACAATTTTGAGCAAAAATGTAAAAACTTACAGCCCACGAAATTGACTTGTTAATGAAGAAATACAGCGACGAAAACCACGTTACAAAACCCAAGATTATGAATATTGCAGAATGGAGTTGAATCTTTTCACGATGAAATAGCTTAAAAAACATTAAGTTTAAAAATGATAAGTTTTGAAAGCTTGAAAAAATACCTTCATAATAATATAAAATGTAGTGTATAATACAGTATTTCCCATTAATATTGCTAGTAGATATGTGGCAAAATCACGGTCATGATGAGTCAGTCCATAAAAGGCAAAGGCCCAGTTACAAATATTGCCCAACAGTAATAAACAAAACCGACCTAAAAATATATTTTTTATTATATAAAATTCAGCCAAAAATATTCCAACCAATTCAAACGTTGGCTTACCTTTGTAAGTTGGAATTAATACATTCAACGGACCCGAGCGAAAATCGTGGACACAAATGATAAAAATTCTTTTTAAAATTCCTAAATCTGAAAGTTTTATATTAAAAAAATAAATAACCTTTTGCTTAAGATTGTTAATCGAATATTTCGTTACCTAATTTACATCGTCCTAAGAAATAAATCTGAACGGTAAGGAACAAACAAGTGCAAATATGTAAGACCGTAAAACAGATCCAAAACGTGATTGTTCCGTCGAAAATTCCAACCATTCCCAAAAAAATAGCAGCTGCTAATATCCCAAAGGTTGTGTGAGCATGAGCGTTAATATCCGGATGCCGTGTTTGGTAAATTTTTACCATGCACAAAACGGCCATTACATACATAAAACTGCTATCTAAAAATGAAAAAAAGAACAAATTGTAAATATTTAGGAGTCTCTTATATTTTCAAAATGTGAGCAAAACTGAGTTCAATAATTGTGATACAGTTTGTAGGACTGTAGGTAAAATATTTTTAATTAATCCAATAGTTGGATTCACTGCCATAATTTTTGAGGAATCGAATTGCATAATAAATTATTTCCATTTTTTTAAAAACATTTCAATGGATTTCAAAGAATAATTTACAAATATATTTTATCAAATATTGTTATCTCAAATTTGTTAGAGAAATAACCTTTAGAGTGCACTAGTATCAGCATCAGTAATGTGTTTGTGTTTCATACAAGATCTTGAGTCCCTTATAAAAGGTACATATAAAACTATATATATTATAAACTGCTATAGGTACAACAATCATAAAAATACGATTTTCAAAAGATCTAGAAGTCAATAATACGAATTACAGGCTACGAAAAAGGTTATTGATGTTTTTATTGCTTATAATCCTTATTATGGAGATTTTTAAAAGATCCATAATTTTAGTTTTCCTTGCATTTTCATAAGGGCAGATGGTTCACAGAGCAATAACTTTTGGTTACAAAGCGTTAACTAAATAATTAATTTTCCTAGCTTAGTGTAAATACATTAATTCGAGAAGTTATTAGATATAGTGTATAGGGCAAGTTTATATATATATATATAGATAATTAAATATTTTATTCCATAATGCAAATAAATAAATTAGCCGCGAAAAATTAATATCCGTAGAACAAATAAATGATAAAAAAGATGCAGGATTATTAACAATAGGGTAATGAAATTTTTTCTTTCATAGTAACATCAAAAGAAGACTTTAAAAGAAACCGCATTAAAAATTGATTATGATAAACTACATGATGAGTGGTATTACTAGTAATATACTTAACATACTTAAAAATTAGAAAAGAATATAATCTAAATTTAATTTTTCAATCACTCAATGGCTCATGTTAAGATTACTAAACATGAAAACAAAAGACCTGAATTTAAGATTAATTATTTTTATCTACACTTTACACATTTTTTTATTGTTATTTACCGTCGCTTTATAATAACAAGGGTTTTTAATGACTCTAGGGTTAATAAAAATCCAAATATCAATAAATATCGAAAATTTGCTCGATACGAGATTCGAACCCAACACCTACTAGTTTTAGAGCGGTCACCTAGACCACTCGGCCACCAGTAGGCTTAATTTACACATATTATTGAGGTGAAAAAATAATATTTAAAACTACTTATATTTTGCTAAGAAAATGAATGTTTCAATTTTTTTAATAAATATAGTTAATACTGGTCTGATGTCGAAGCATAAAAAAACGATTGTAATTTTCTATATTAGTGATAAGAGGTAATTTCAATTTTGAAATATATGATTCAACTTCTTACCAAATTGAAAGTTATAATGATTCGGACAAACGTGGTAGCTACCAGATAAAATTCCCTCCATTATTAACGCGACACCCATTGCGTAAAATAAGCCATAGTGTTGAGGTATTCCAAAACGCTAAAAAATATTAAAAATTAAAATGTCTTTAAAAATAATATTACCAAAATACTTTATCAAATTCGTGATCAATATGCATTCGTTCTCGCCGGTAAACCAAAATAACAAAAAGCGTTCCCAATGCTACATATCCAATGTTGGAGAAAACATGATTGAAATCACTCAAAAAACCCAATGGATGGGCGCAAAGAAAGTTATAATAACATAAATCTTGATTTCCTGAATTATTCAGTACCTAAAAAACAAGTTTTTTTTTTCTAATTTCTTTTAATTTTTTTTTTCATTTACATTTTGATATTGAATAACTAATTGTATAACAGGCATCCCATAAAAAACGGCCACCGTCAAAACATTCCACAAATACAAATTTGATTTGATCTTTAATTTTGAAAGATTTTTCCGTGCTAAATCCGCCACACACAGCACAGGTTTGGCCAAATAAACATCCCTTTCCAAATTAACATCAGACACTGTATCATAATCTTCTAACGAACTATCATCATCAATAGGACCTTAAAATCAAATAAAATGATAAAATAAAGTCTTTTAAGCCTCACGATTACCATACAAGCAACTTCGCCTATATTTACAGTAGAAATAGTAGCTGTGTCCGATTCATCTATCACTTCCATGCTCATTGGTCTATTATAGCGGTAAGCAAAAACGCAGAGTAAAACCCAAAAAATTACATAAAAGAAAATTAGGAAGGCCAACGTTAAAAGAGTAGCATTCACGTAGTCGGTATATGAGATGCTTGGTGTTATTCGGAAAGTAATTTCTTTTTCTCTAGAGCTATTAGTCGTTTCCATCCCTGTACACATAGAATCGTCGCCTTTTACAACAAAAACGACGTAAAATCCTTGAGGAAACTTCGATTGCGATAAAGTAATTCCTCCTTTAGTTGTCATGGTTTCCCAATACCCCTCGAATTGGACTTCCCGTTCCAAATCATAAACGGGACACTAAAAATCAAAATTAATAACCTTATAAATAATAAACAATCAGTGAGCTTTGAATATTATAACTAAATATTTACAATCGACACCAAAAACCGCGAATTCCGAAACAAAATAAACTACAACTACTGATTTACTAAAACAAATTGGCATTGGTACGTTTAAAAAGAATATAAGCAATTCGCGATGCTTTCTTTTAATATATGTAATGTATTGAAATCAATACATTGAAGAAAATACATTGAAATACATTGAAGAAAATATAGACTTAAATAAACTAAACCAATACTGACTTTTTAAGGAGGATAGCTTTCGTCAAATCAAAATAAATATTTCAGCATTATTTTACTTTGTTTAATTTTAATGGTTTTAATCATTTATTTAATTATTCTTAGATAGTTTGACCCAAGTCGCTTTTAGAACAGTCTAATTTGGCAACGTTGCATTTTCTACTTTGTTTTTAATTTAATTTGCGAATAAATCGGTCCATAATGAAATGATAGTCACAAAAGAGGAAACTATACCATATTAGAACTGAATTAACAAAAAAATTGCGAATAGAATAAAAAACAAAGTTGAAAATGCAACGTTGCCAGATTTGGATGTTTTAAAAGGAGCTTGAGCCGATAGTTTTTTATCGTTATTCTAGGAACCTTAGACACCCTCTTTTCACACCAATAACGTAAAGGCAAATGCCTTTAACTCAGAATACCCAATCTCTACAATTGGAGTTCGAAATTAAATGCTCAACAACCTCTATCAGCTGAATATTATAATTTGTTCCATAAGGTCTCAATATAATATGAATAACATAAAATACTGTTAAACTAACCAATATAAAATAATTCGTATTTAATATTTCATACTCAAATGGAATGATGACACTATGAAATTAATTCCTATCAAACATGAACAAAACTAATAATCTTTGGTACAAAATAGAATTAAATCATTTAATTAACACTGGAGAACAAACTTAATTTTAATTTAAAATAAATGAATAACTAAAATTAATTTCTGGTTACTAATTTACAGTGCTGTCCTATCAATTTTATGGGAAAATACTACAAATGGACACCATTTGTTTTTGTACTTATGTGGACACCATTTGTGGATTTCTGTAGGAATCCACATAGGAACCACATGAGAAATCACCTAGGAATTATCCGAAGACAACATATAGGACGTTTCATGGATTTATTTGTGGATTTTTTTTGATAAAGCATGCATTACTCGTCCAGCTAAATATGGAGTCTGCCAGACAAAAGATCTAGTTTAGACTTCATTGATCTGGATGTTATTGGTGTGAAATGAAGTTTATGCCTTTGAACTTGTGATAGGCCAAAATATTTTAGACGTAAATATCGATTCACACGGTGTTTGATTTCTTGCTAGGTTTAGCGTTAAAATCTTCTAGAGACTGAGCTGGTTGTAAAGCTAGAATAAGGCGTTTCTACTAAATATATACGCTTAATTATATAACACAAGCCCCTTATAAATAAGTCAACATTTGGCAACGTTTTATTCTCTGTCGCTGAATAAATCGACATTGCTAGATGTAGCCTTGTTTAAAAGGGACTAGTACCTACATGTGTTACCGGACATGTGATATTCTTGTCGCTGTATTTCCCACGTCATTCTCTACCTTTAATTTATAATCACTTCAGTCGCTAGCAAGAAATCTACTCTTGTGTGAAAGACTCAAATCCCTGTTAAAAAAGACAAATTTAAATCGTTACATTTGAAATTTCATTTATAACTTTAAGCGACTTCTAATGGTGTTTTTGAAGATTTAACAAGGCCTTTTTTTAACAGGGATATGTTCTATGGTCAAAATTTCATCTACAACTTATGTAATAGATTTAAATCTTGAACCCTTAAATTTTTAAACAAGAATTACTTACTGAAGAATTTTGAATACTAATCATCATGCAAACATCATCGTTCGAAGTAACTTCCAATAAAACAGTCTGATAATTATACATACTGGAAGTCTTTTCGTTGGAAAACTGATAAAAATAATATTTTGGCTGACTCGGCGATAACTTTATCGTATAGTCGGTCGTTTCGTTAATATAAAAATCTTCCACATATTCGATCAGAATTGATAAGCTCACATTTTTGGTCGAAGAGGAAATGGCGCTTAGGTAGGAAATGGTTTCATTGCTACTAGGAGTTAGATTATTGTTATCGATACAAAAGGTTCGTGAAGTGTTTAAAAATGGAAGAATTTCATTTTTCGTTTCTATGAGCAATGGAATTTGCCAAGAAAGAACTAACTTTTGCTGTCGTGATATGATAATAATTGGCTCGAACTGTTGAACGTTTTCACTCGAAACTGTGGCTCGAGTTGGAATATTTGTCTGCAAAAAAAAAATGGTTAGCAAAAAAAATTAAGTAAATGTGATGATTTATTACCTCATTGTGCGTGTAGGATAAAATATATTCAATCGATTTATTAATATTTAGCGTGACTAGTTTCCCGATTTCTATAGACTCAACCACAACAATAGTGTGCGGTTCACCCAATGAGTAGTTACTTAGTGATAACGACAATTGGATGAAACTCAATATGACAATTAATGAAAAGCACTTCATTGTTGCGGTTTATTTATTCTTTGCAATTTGTTGTCATTTTAAAAAAAAATATATTTGTTTTGAGTTGTGAGATATTTGACATTTAACTACTTTGGATTCTGCGTATTACGTATATGATTACGGATTCGATGCAAAAGGAAGAGGGTAATGAGAGAAGCCTTTTTAAGCTTTTTTATGAAGCTTTTTTATAGAATTCAAAAATTCTATGGCAACTGTAATCTAATTAATGCTAATTAAGTTGCATTGAAAAAAAAAATATTTTTATTTTTTCTGTAGCATAAATATGATAATTATATAATTACTTTTTAACTATTTCATATTCTTAAAATTCAGCCTTTTTATGCAATAAATTATGCAATCCAAATATTTTTCTGTTTTTCACAGGAAAGTCATGGCTAAGCAAAACCGTTCATATAATTATTAAGGTATATTATTACAAATAATACAGATATTTGTATTTGTGTTGGTGTATAATTACAAAATGAAAAAATATCTAATACCTGCAATTTCATATAATAATATTGTTTTATTGTTATTTATCGTCGCTTTATAACTGCCAAGCTCTTTAGCGACTCTAGGGTTAATAAAAATCCGTAAACCGCAAAATATCGATACGAGATTTCAACCCAACATCTACCAGTTTTGGAGCGGCTACCTTGACCACTTGGCCACCAGTGGGATTCTATATAATAGTATGGTCAAATGAACCCATAATATGTCGCCAATGCTATACATTAACCCAATTAATCCCCATTGGCCCTTGTAAGTCTCAAGAACTAGCTCTTAAAATAATTGTTGAGTTGTATTTCTCAAACAACTTTTAATATCTTTGTGCCCCATTTATAACTGCTATGACAATGAGTGTTCCTTATAAAAAAAATGTTAAAAACAAATAATATAGATTTTTTCGCTAACATTGAAAAGTTAAACTGTAATAACATGTAGAAATATATTGTTGACTCATTACATCGCAGTTATAGAGATCAAATACTCTTTGATAACTACTGAAAAAGCTTACTTGGCGACCGAAATATGTATCTAAGGTAAATCATCATACATTTTTTTAAGCATTATTGATATTAAAATTTTATTTTAATGAATTATATTTCATAATATTTGACAACGGTATATTTTTATCTATCGCTAATATAGTGAAAATTGTTATTTTTAGGCGACACTTGTTATACTTACATACTGTATAAAAACAGCTAATAGCCATCCTTAAAATTATTTCTTTGGTTTAATGGTGAAAAGGTTTATAATCTTGGTATAGTATATTGTAAAGGTTTGTACTAATCAGTGGAATTGTAAAGGTTTAAGAAGGGTTTATTTTTACAGATATTTATTTAAATGCCTAATGTTTATTTACTTATATTACTTTCACGAAATATATACTTTATAATGGCCAAGTGGTGAAAACCAATATATTTAATTCATAGGAGATATATTATTTTATATACGAATATGGCCCGCGGAGTAATGATGCATTTCCAAAGTGGCCCGCAATATTATTAGGATTTGTCACCCCTATTAAAAAAAGCATTTTATGCGTTCAAAAAACCAATTAGAAGTCGTTTAAAGTTAATAAAGGCATTATAATTGTAATGATTTCAAAATGCTTTTTAACAGCTCTGACAGGGAGCACTGAAGGGTGCAAACACTCATTCAATTAGCATGCCGGGTATTCTAACTCTGATATGGATAGTACTTACAGAGGAGCGGCAAAGATCCTAGGGATGCTATCCTGGAGGTTCGCGAGAAATCTTTGACGTGAATGCTAATTCGTGGGAACCACTTCTTATTTGAAAAAAAAATACTTTCATTTTTTTATGATTATCGCCTATAATATATGTATTATTTAAAAAAAATGTTAGAATATATTCACTGCAAATGCGAACGCCCTGGTCAAATTATGGGTAAGGACCACTGAAAGATCTTCATGACTATTAGATATTTCCCTACACTGGCACCGCTTTTAATCTACTAAAGAACCCTAGTCTATATCAGTGGTCCTCAACCTTATGTCCGCGGGTACTATCGTGGCCGCTGACCATTTTATTGTGTCCACCTTTAGATTACCATGATAAAAATACAGGTTTTTTAAATTTTTGTAAGTATCGGCTCAAGTCCCTTTTAGAACAGTCAAATCTGGCAACGTTGCATTTTCTTCTTTATTTTTTTTTTCTATTCGCGATTTATTTGTTAATTCAGTTCTAATATGGTATAGTTTTCTCTTTTGTGACTATCATTTCATTATGGACCGATTTATTCCCGAATTAAATTAAAAACAAAATCGAAAATGAAACGTTGTCAGATTTGACTGACCTAAAAGGGACTTGAGCCTATGTATCATTAACAATTCACAGCAATAAATTTATCTTGAAAAAATGATATTGCTCTCCATTCGACTGACATCCTAGAATGTGCTCTTAGGCTCTAAATAATTAAATAGGTCTATATATCACATGAAGATTCTTCAGAATATTATTTCTAAAATTGCCATTAATAAATCTCAAAAATATTAAATGAAGAGAAATGTAGCTATGAAGTATTTGAACTTTTTAAGAAAAAAATGTAAAATAGTCTGATTTGCTTATTTAAATAAAAATAAATAATTATCCTTATGAGATACTTTTATTATATACTTACAGTATTTATTATTTACATTTGTAAAATATTAAATTGATTTATACAAAATATAAATTCATTATGCATGAAAACATTTATTCAAATTGTAAAATGGATTGATTGGACTGGAGATTGACGTTCTTTTCAACAAGGGTTTTGAGGGTTTCTTATTGGCATCGAACGGAATGGCTGGTGAATTTTTCAACTGCTTACGATATTCACTGGTTTCTTGCGCCATATTTTTGTGTAGTACGATTTTTACCTTTTTCGTGCTACTGCTGGGTGGTGTTTTGGGAGCAGTGTCTTTTTTCGGTGTGGCAAAAATGTTTGGCAGTATCGTTTTTTCGGGTGTATTTTTTGTGGTGAGTATTTTATCATTAACTTGCGTTAGCAAATCGGTTACGGTTGTTCCTTTTTCCTTCGCTAAATTACGTAGTTTTTTCTTGTACTTTTTCGACGGAACGAATATTTCAGTCTCTCCCTCTTGCAAATCATCGTTCCACGAATTTGATACGGAAAATATTTGTTCCGTTTTGGCAGAATCGTTCGATTTTAGTTTTGTAAGACTTCGTCGGGTTCGTTTCTCCACCCGATTTTTGTGTGGGACTAATTCGTGTTTTTTGTATTGTTTTTCGATATTTTTTTCCGGTTTATGCTCTAATTGAACTGTGGGAGTCATTTTCAATTTTGAATTCTCATCCTTTTTTATTTTTTTCGTGCTTTTGTTATCAGATACTTCCCACACGCCGGATAACGGATTGTGTCCTACAACCACATCAGCTTTATCGTCATTTTCAAATTTCCTCTTCGTTCCTTTTTTCTTTTCTATTATTTTCTTAACTTTTTTCTTTGTTTGATTATGAATGGCTTTTTTGGAATTGATATTTATTTGATTATGCGCTTCATCTCTTTCTTGTTCTTCCTCACTGCTTTTACCATTCACATCAACCCCTTGTTGTTGCATTTTTTCAGCTCGTCTTAATTTCTTTTTTTGCGATTTCGTAAGCTTTTTATCAGACATCAAGTTTTTTTCAAATTCAATAAGTCTTTGTGCCGCTTTGTAAACATTTTGTCCTTCCAAATCAGCTTCAGTTGGTAATGGAACACGTTTAGATCCAAGGGGGTAAATTCCTCGATCCATTAATTCAAATCTAAAATTTTATTTTGATTAAAAGAAAATATTAAAGGAAAGCTTAATTATATTACTGTTTGATTAGTTTCGACATAGTTTCGCGAAAACTTTTAGTAGATATATCAGCGTATAAACATTCTTCAATAAAAGATATGATTTGTTTGCAATCAAAAACTATTTGAGAAAGTTCAACATCAACATATCCAGCTCTTGGATCATAAGATTTTTCGTTCACTTGTTTTTTAGATTTGGCTTCCTCTACGTTCCAATTAGAATCATCGGAATTATTTTTCTTCCTAATTTTACTAGATTTTTTATTTTTATCGTTGTCAGCATCGTTCACATCACTGTCGTCGCTATCTTTTTGAAGCAAATTAATGTTTCCTCCAACGAAACCAGTCTAAAAAAAATATTTTATAATTATACACTATACACTTAGTTTGTTTTTCGATTTTAAATTTTGAGTAAAAATTAAATCACTTTATAAATGAATCTCATATCAACCAATTTTTGAAATTTATCGATTTACGAAATTTTATCAACTCTAGAGTCGCTAAAGACCTTGGTAATTATAAAGCAACGATAAATAACAATACATTAAATAACTTTAAAGATTTTGTACACAGCTGTAAATCGTGCATTAGCGAAATCAATGGCGACTCATACTTTTCGGTTATTTATTTATTGAATATACTTTTTTCAGATGTATTAATTTATGCATATTTTTATTTTAACAACTTGAAAAATTTCAGCTACATTTTGTAAATGTTAATCTAAAATTTCGATATTATCCTCAATTTTGCTATTGCAACTGTTCTCTTACGAGACTATGCTAAATTTCTTAAAATAGTAAATTCTATTTGTTGCTGTAATTTTAATATCAAGTACTCATTTGAGATAAAAATAAGTAATTAATTTCATTTTTTACAAGTGGATAAAACTCAATCCAATTGCGTCAATTTTTCTGCTAACTTTAAACAGTTTATATTTTAATATAAAATTTACAAAACTTATATAAAATAATATTGCTGAGTAAATTTTAGCAATCGAAATACGTATCTGGAGTAATAGCTCACATTCTGTTAAAAATTAATTCAATATTTATGCTTGTTGGGATTATTCTTAAGTTACGAAAGACACTTTGAGGAGAAAGGGTATGTTTTTGATTCTGTTTCAAGATGTTCAGTTTTTCCTTTAACAGAAATTCACTGGTTTTTTAAACCAAATACGTTTTTTCCCTGACCTTTCTTATAAAAATATTCTTGACTAGAGATTTTGATTAATTTTGTGAAATATCATCGAATAACGTTATAATTTTCATCTATTTTCTATTGAACTTAATGTTCAACGGAGAGGCGGACTTACTATCGAGGACATCCTAGACCCGAACTTCATCAGCGTCCCCATAGTGGTTATACATTATAAATTTTAACTAGTACTAGAAGCTCTGATCAGTAGTCTTCCCAAACGCCAAAACTTTTAATACAGAATTGAACTTCTAATCTTTCTTCTCTTGTATAGAGGTATATTTTTTTTTCAAACGCTTTCGTTGTGGATCAAGACACATGCTTATTTTGTCTTTCGGATAATTATTCCATCTCGGGTCAACGTACATATTCTTCACTTATTATATAGGCATACAATGATGACTATATTTTTTCCTTTTTAAATACTAATCAAAGTAGACAATAAAATTTTCCAGAATTTAGTCAAGTTCCAACCAACTGAACACCCTATATATTTACTTGGAAAAAAATATGAAAAAAGCCAAAATCTGTCTTCGTAATTTACAAATGATCCCTTACAATAAATGTTGGCATATATTGGTAACAGAAATTAATTGATTAAATTTAATTTTTACTCAATTTCAGGATTCATAACTTACTTGTCTCCAATATTTATATTTTTCGGTGAATTCAATTCCTAGGTCCGATTGAGCCATTAAAAATTCAAACGTATTACGCACAACAAACCGCAAAGTTCCTACGTCAGTTATGGGCATCATATACTTAACGAATGGTCGAAGAAATTCTATTGTTGCCGATTTTGAATAATTGTCATCGACTACTTTAGCCAATTCTTCAAAAAAGATTTGTATAAAATGTGAGACAAAACCTGCATTGCAGTCATCGCTTTGTCCCAATATTGTTTCATTTAGAATTTTTCCAAATTTTATTATCCGGTCTAATTCCCAATCACATTTTTGGAAAGTTATGAGATATTGACGCAGAACTCGACGAGTCATCTGAAAAATTAGTTTACGATTAAAAATAGTGTTCTCTTCTCTGTAGAACTAATAAAATAACTTTTTCATAATTAACAATAAATATTATTGTGTAATTTTGATGAAAAATAGTACAGAGTTATTATTATAATAAGTTATAATGTTGTATGTTTAAATAAAGCTTTCAGTGGTAAATATTCTAGTATAGGTTTGTTTCTGCTAGAGTTTAAACCGAATTATAAATTGCTTTTGAATTGGTGGATCATGCGCAGTAGCAAAGTAGCTACTTCGGCAAATGCAATAAGTATGGTAAGAGGTATGAAGGATATGGTGGGTAAGGTAAAAGGTAAGGAGTACAAACTCTTTGTTACGAAGTGTTCCTTAATTTCCACGAAATTAGATGGCCTTAATGTACTAGAGAACCATTTTTAAAAATAACGTATGAAAGGTATACTCGGACACTTATTTTTCATAACAACAGCGCGATTCTGGTTCTTATTTAAAGTATTTTATGAGCCACCAAATAGCCATAAGAGATTGTGCTCCTTACTCTTACCTTCCGTTGCAGTAAGGCATGATTAATCAGTTCAAAAGGAAATTTAGTTTGAACTTCAGCAGAAACATTTCCTTATAAAGTTTTTTATTTAAAGAACATATGCTTATTTTAGTTTTGCGAAAAAATCGTAATTTGTCCTTATAGACTTTATAAGTAAGGATTATTTATTTTTAAAAAAACTGTAACTATTCTAAATGATTATAAGCATAGGTGCGTTTGTGAAGGTTTAAATAAAGATAGTTTTAAACTAAAATGTGTTAAGGAGAAGTTATTATTGAAATATTACGTTAATATTATATAATGAAAATATAAGATATTAAAGCATATATAATTTTACACAATTTTAAATGTTAGGGATTTTGGTGAAGAATGAGGGATATAAATCAAGATCAAGACACTAAAATAAGCAAATTTTGAAAGGATTGCATTTTACATCAATACTTGGGGATTCAAATTTCGTTACACCTTTTCTATATTGGAGATCCTTGCTATGATTCAGTTTACATTAAAATATATTAGTTTAACCCGCCAAACAATTAAGGGGATAAATATTTACTTAAACTATATAAAAAAAGGAAAGTTGAAAGAAAAATATAACAAAAAACCAGTTTATAAACCCAACAAAAACTACAAAAGATTTTATCCACAATTTTTACAGATTAAATGTATTTTTAGACTAAAAAAGAATCAATAAGAAAAATAAATATCGCACATGTTGTAGAATAAGGGTACAACTAAAAAATTGAACTTGTCGGAAAATCGTTAGTAAAGTTTTTATTCTATACTTTTGACTAGTAACTCCAATAAAAAACACCCTCGCTTACGTGGTGGGGAACATACTAGAGTTACCCTTCTATTCTATGTACAAAATAAATAAAAAAAAAACTTGCAATGTACCTTGCAATGTTTGAAGTGTACCTCTATTCTAAGACATTCATAAGACGTTCATTAAATACGTAAGGCACTTTGGGAAACGAGAAGAAAATCTTGTTAAGAAAAATTCGGAACCTAGTAACAATTTTTAGGTTCAACAAATCAAAGGTTTTAAAAATTAACGACAATTAAGCCAAGGCAAAATATTTGTTCAAAAAATAATAAATAATGTTGAAGTGTCCGACCGAATTGTCGGTTTCGGTCAAAAAACGAGTTTCAAGAAACTACGACCGAAACCGAAATTAAATTCGCGAGATAATAATGTTAAGAAATTATTGTTTCTCATTCATAATATTAGATTCTTCAATTATCAATATTGATAACTATCAACTCATTAAAATTATGTTTAATTTTTTTCAGTTTGAATTAAAACTGACCAAATTTTAGAAGAAATTGTTTTGTTATTAAGATGAAAGAGAGAGTACTTTCTGTTTTGTGTACTTCAACATATTAGGTAAAAAGTAATTTTGTATTATTTTTTTTTCTTTGTTATTCATAACTAATATTGAAAAGAAATATTACGTGCATTTCTTTCAAATCAACCCCTTTTCTGCACAAATAATTTATTTGAAATAAGAAGTGCTAATAATATGTTATGTTAATGATTAAATCAAATATTAAAGAAATTAATTATAAATACCTATAGGATTAAAAGTAAAAACTAGTTTTGGTCGGACACTATAATGCTGTATATCGACGGAATCAGTATGCAAAAGTTTCTAAGGAAAAAAATGACACTCTTTGTTAATTACGTTAAGGGGGGGAGTGTCAAAATGCCTCATTTTTACCTTATGTAAATAATGAACAGGTCCTCACATCATTCACATAAAAACTCCTCTTTACGAGATTGTAAAATTTCACCAAAAAAAGATATCATAGGTCTTTTACGTTTTATATATGTCTATGTTTAACAGCGTCTACCTTCATTTAACTTCTTATACAAATGGTATAATTGCTGGCAGAATTGCAGCCTGAGCAGACTCGAAATTCTCTTAAGCAAATCATAAGTATCACTCACTAAATTTAGCATATACCAATAGGTAATGTTTTGATGTCGGTATCGAGGACTACAAAATGTGCAGCTTTTTGAACCACTCTAGACTGAAGACGAAAAATCGTATAGTATGATGTGTTAATTTTTCATAATATATTGCTTAGTGCATCAATTTTAAGGTCAAATATTTTGATTTATATAAATATAAAAAAAAGATAGGCTCAAGTCCCTTTTAGAACAGTCAAATCTGGCAACGTTACATTTCCTACTTTGTTTTTAATACAATTCGCGAATAAAGCGCACAAAGCCAGGACCAAATCCTTGCAATTACCATAGATAAATAAAAACATATCTCAAAAAAAAAACTCAAAATATATAGCAATCAAATATTATAATACACTACCAGTTATTAAAGGCTTTAAATTTCGAAGTAAAATTAACAAAAAGAAAATAATTAAGTGGATCACAACGATTGATATTTGAATCTTGTTTTTTTTTTATCTTAATGCTATAAATTTATATACATTTGTAATGATACTTGTTATCGGTATAAGTTTTAGGTTACTAGATTAATAAGATATATATGTATTTAGATTAATAAGAATATTTTCCAGGCCTATGTACACGTGTTGTTATAACTACTCTATAGGTGCATACTTTGTATGTACATTGTAGATGTTTATGTATCCTGGTTAAATAGGTTAATAAATAAAACAGTCCATAATGAAAATGTAGCCACAAAAGATAAAATTATACGATATTAGAATTGAATAAAAAAATCGCAAATAGAATAAAAAAACAAAATAGAAAATGCAACGTCGCTAGATTTGACTGTTCTAAAAGGGATTTGAGCCAAAAGATATTTATTTTGGGGGTTACAGTTCTTATGGACGAACTGCCACTGCTTGCAGTTACTAGTGAAGAATAATGTTATAAGGACAATATGTAAAAACCACATTGTCCAAAATAATAAAGGATACGAAGTATTTTGGTTCAGGAGTGGTCTATTATAAGTTGATAGAGCGGGCAAAAGATTAACGAAATAATAAATGAACAAGATTTTACATTTACAGGAAAATAACTTAAGAATATAGCTAATACATCCGTTAGGTATTAAGTTAAATAGCATTAAATTAATCGATAAATTTAAGTTTTCTTGGATAGTTATTTTACCATAAAGAATTTGTCAAGACGCCACTGATCAACGCCAACCAAATCTTTCATCATGACTTTGGCAAAGCATTTGAAGAAAAGATTCACAAACTTGGGCTTGGTTAGGCTGTGTATCAATCCAGCGATAAGTTCTGCGCATTTTTCCTAAATTTCAATTTGTTTTTAATTCAAAAATAATAATAAAACTGCAATAATACTGGACTACCTGCACTAGCATTTTGTCAGCCATCCACATGCAATAAAACAAACCTTTCCACAATCTTAAAAAGTCATCCTCACTAAAAGCTGAAATAAATAAAAGATGTAAATGAGTCAAAAGGAAAAATTGACATTAACGCGTGTTTTAATTGAGGTTAATGACAAAACGTACCAATAGAGCTCTGTGATCGATGTAAAAGCCATTTGTTGAGATTTTTCAATGCTCGATCCCTTAGTTTCCGATCATTTCCAGCTAACATTTTCACTAATTTTATTTCCTGAGCAATAACAACGACTCGGGAGTCTTTTTTATTTTTTTTAGGTTTGGTTTTAGTCATTTTTTTGGTCTTTTCTTGAAACTTTTTTAAGCGCATTTTTCAAAAGGCAGCGTGTTGGGCAACTTGGATCAGGCTTGCACGGCTTTAATCAATCAAATGAAAGAGACATCGAAGAAACCGAACAACGACGGATGATAATCGATCGTTTCCGAAAAGTTAGTTGGTATGATGTCCTCGAGAGGGCTGTGGCGGTGACTTTATTTGACATTCAATAAAGGTCAAAAATTTACTCTTCAAATAATTCTTTTAAATTTAAAAAGTTCACCATAAACAACTCTTTTAAAAATGGCTTTGAATAAATTAAGTATAGATGCGATGAATTTGGCGGGTCAACGTGTATTTATGCGGTGAGTAAGTCAAAATAAACGTTTTATTTCAACTTATATTTACTTTTTTTATAGGGTTGACTTTAATGTCCCAATTAAGGAGCAAAAAATCACTAACACTCAACGCATTGTTGCTGCTTTGGATTCCATTAAATACGCTTTGGAGAAAGGAGCCAAAAGTGTGGTTCTGGCCTCTCATTTAGGGCGACCTGATGGATTAAGGAACTGCAAATATTCAATGAAACCCGTGGTTCCGGAACTGAAAAATTTATTAAACCGGTACAACTCGATGGTATTTAACGGAGATAAATATTATTTGGCAAACTTACTCTTTTAGTGAAGTGACATTTTTGGATGATTGTGTTGGCCCTGATATTGAAGCTGCTTGCGCTGATCCAGCACCCGGCAGTGTTATTCTTTTAGAAAATCTTCGTTTCCATGTGGAAGAAGAAGGAAAAGGCGTTGATGTCAAAGGAAACAAAGTAAAAAATAATAATTTGTAATGAAATTTTGTTAATTAACATTCTTCTTGTAATTAGGTCAAAGCAAAACCTGAAGATGTTCAAGCATTCCGTCAAAGTTTGAGGAAATTGGGAGACGTTTACGTAAACGATGCCTTTGGTACAGCTCATCGAGCGCATAGTTCCATGATGGGCGAAGGCTACGAATGTCGAGG
Source organism: Sisyra terminalis (assembly GCA_958496175.1). NCBI lineage: Eukaryota > Metazoa > Arthropoda > Insecta > Neuroptera > Sisyridae > Sisyra > Sisyra terminalis. The sequence continues at coordinate 32,401,228 of OY292277.1, read as the reverse complement.
CGCTGGATTTTTATTGAAAAAAGAATTGACATATTTTGCTAAGGCTCTCGATAATCCTGAAAGGTATTAATAAATAATAATATAAAATTTTTGTTAAAAATATACTTTTAGTCCGTTTTTGGCCATTTTGGGCGGTGCCAAAGTAGCCGATAAAATTCAATTGATAAACAACTTGCTCGATAAGGTCAATGAAATGATAATTGGTGGTGGAATGGCCTACACTTTCCTAAAAGTATCAAAAGATATGAAAGTAATAAACCTTATCTAACTATTGAGTTTTGTCTTTTTTAACACTTTTTTTCTTGGTAGATTGGAGGATCTTTGTATGACGAAGAAGGAGCGAAAATCGTCAATGATATATTAGCTAAGGCAGAAAAAAATGGCGTACAAATACATTTACCACTCGATTTTATTACGGCAGATAAATTTGATGAAAAAGCTAATGTAAAGTTGAACATTTTGTATTTCTTAGTTAATAAAGAGGTTGCATTTTTTACAGGTTGGAGAGGCAACTGTTGAGTCTGGAATTCCTGATGGATGGATGGGACTGGATGTAGGTCCAAAGACTATTGAATCTTTCAAAGAACCATTGCAGCGAGCAAAGGTCATCGTCTGGAATGGGTTAGTCCAGTTATAATTCTTATCTTTTAAAAGATTTTATTCTTCTTTTTACTAACTTATTGTAAAAAATTTTACCGATGTTTTAATTTTTGCTACCATTAACTGCTTGCAACTGGTAGTGATACTTAAGAGGTCACGTTTAAGTGCCTTTCCCATTTGTATAACCATTGCCGCCAATCTTGAAATTTGGTATTATTTTTTGCGAAATTCATATTTAGGCATTTTTTTGAAATGCAACTGGTTAATTTTAGCGAGCTTCGTCATAAAAAATGATAGTTTTTATGGCATCATAATTCTTCATAAAAGTAGTTGGGTGCAGGTTCCTTTTATATAAGTCAACGTTTGAGAACGTCGATTTATTCGCAAAATGAAGTAGCAACAAAGTAGAGAATGAGACGTTGCCGATATTTGATTAATATAATATTGCCAATAGTATTACTAAATGAAAGGAAAAGATTTACGCTCTTAATGGCGTTTCAAAATAACTTTTATAATAACGAAATATTTTTCGTTTTAGTCCTGCTGGTGTGTTTGAATTTGAAAACTTCTCGAAAGGAACCAAAGCTATAATGGATGAAGTAGTCGCAGCAACTGAACGAGGAGCAATTACAATTATTGGTTTGAAAATGAAATTAATTTTCTAATTATAAAGTATATCAACATATCTTTTAATTTTAGGTGGAGGAGACACAGCTACATGTTGTGCAAAATGGAAAACTGAAGATAAAGTGTCACATGTCTCAACCGGAGGTGGTGCTAGCTTAGAACTTTTAGAAGGTAATTTTGATCAATTTTATAGACTTTTTGATACTTACACTTGAATTTTAGGAAAAGTTTTACCTGGAGTGGCGGCTCTTACGGACGCTGCATAAAAACCTATTCTAATAGAAATGTTAATTGTTTTGTTGAACGAATCGTTTATTAAAATCATAAAATATGACAATTTGTTTTAAATATATCATAACAAAGACAAATAAAATCTGTTATATTTTAAAGAGAATTCAAAATTTTATAAAATTGAAATGAGAAATATATTAAATGTAATATATATTAAGTTATTTCCGGTCCAAAGCCTTAATTTAAATCGTTGTAGAAAACTGAGTATCAATATAATTATATAAACGTGATGATTACTTCAATTTTTTCCCCTCTTTTATACTATTTTCATTTAGGTAGATAACAATTGATTTACATAATACTACATTGTTGATTAGGATCGTTCGGCATTCCAGGAAGATTTGGTGGAAATGGTAGATTGGCCGGATTTGAAAAATCAATTTCGTTTATTTCTCCTACTAATTCTTTAGGTGGATGTCCTAAGCCTTGTAACTGTGAAAATAATACATATATTGCAATTTAGTTTTATTCTATATTTTTATTCTTAATCTTACTTTTTCCATTATATGTAAAATTCGATTATATCGTTCATTGCGAACTTCTTCACTATCCTGGTCAGTCTCATTTTCAAATTCTGTACAAACAGCTTGCATTAATTCACTTTGTTGTTTAAATCGTTCTAAATCATTAGGGTCAAGTTTGTCTTTGTTTTCCTCTAACCATATTGGATATTTAATTGATGTATCCTAAAATAAAACTGTTAAAGCCAAGTTTTTTTTTTCTTTTTGGATATGTTACTTTTAAACTAGGATAGACAAGGTCCTTGGACAATAAGCTTTTCATGATTCCTTGCATAAAATTAAACATGCCTTGTTCGGCTTCTTCACCGCCTCCCAGTCCCATTTGGCTTAACATATTTGTTATGTTTTCCTCTGAAAAAGCATTTTGAGCTGTTTGTGCGCCTTCGGATAGGTTTTTAATTGTGTCATTAATTGTTGACGCTATTAAGTTATCGGCTGGAAGGTCTGAGTCACCCGAACCCTCCGTTCTCGGTGCTTCACCTAACATTTGAGCTAAAACGAGGAATAATATCATTGATTTTTTTAGACGTTTTATATATATTTACCAGCCATTCTTTGGATATTTAAGTTTATATCTGATGGTTCTGACATCTGACTTAAAAATGAAGACATGTTAGATTCAATCTGTGAAACGGCTTGTTTGATAAATTCTGCGCTCCATTGATCGTCTAGATTTTCCGGAATATTGCTGAGATCTATTCCTGAATTAGATCCAGATTTTTCAGTTTCCTCGTCAGTGGAAGTCTTTTCATCTTTTTTGGTAAAATCCGCCAAGGCACCTGAAATTTTTTTCCAGATCATTCATACCAATTATTTTTTAATTGGTGCTACTACAGAAATTAGGTCATACTTTATTCAGCCATACTAATTAAGAGATTGCTTTTGTCATAATTTTTACATTTATCTTATGTAATTTTTGATAGGGTAGGTAGAAATTTGAAACACTCACTGTCTAATAGTTCATCTAATTCAGGATCTTCAATTGATTTTTCCACTTTCTCATCGTTACTTGCCATTTTCTGCAGTTTTGTGCGAAAGTTGCAAGTAATTTAAATAAATTTTAATTACGTTTCGGAAAGTAATTGTTCAATTACCACGGAGCGTAGGATTTCCTTCTTGTCGTTCAGGTTGGAATTTGAACAATGCTAAAGAAGAACTCTTATCTTATCGACGTAGTTTTGAACGAAGTCGCACGAAGTCGTGACTCGTAACAATCGCACACGTCGTACATGTTCGCCAAAGCTGCGGTCTAGCAATCTTTTTTCCGTTATTAAATGGATCGAATCTGTTTGAAAAACAGTGATAGGAAATTTGTAATTGTCACAGTAAAAAAAGATACAAACTTCAATACACCAATCATTTTATTCAAATTTAAGGAACGCGTTCTAAGGTTCGTGAATTCAAATTTAAACCATAAAATAATCATTCACAAATTTAATAACTATCATATTGCACAAAAACACTTACATACATAAATTCATGTTTTTTAATAGTTTCCTTGAAAAGCAAAATGTAATTCCAACTATTTATCATTACAAAATTTAAATATTTTTCTCTTTTTCGCTTTTTGATGATTTTTTTATTTATTTAAATTTTGGTATCAAGGCAATGTTTTCTCGAATATTATTTTTTAACGATTTATTTATACATACGAGATTATTTAAAGTTTTTTTATTTTTATTATTATTATATAAATTAATTCTTGACCAAGCATTTTTTTCAATTATACTACATGAAGAAAAAAAAAACGGAAATGATGTGCTAATAGTAGAGAATTAAATTCTTTGAAATTCTTTATTAAAAACCATATAGTATTTGTTAAAAAAATAATAATTGTACCCTTATAGTTAAGTTTGATTAAGTAATATATCTAAGTTTTTAAAAATGTTGGTAATGATAAAAAAAAAAAATATATACTGATATATACATGTCGAACTGAGAACCTCCTTTTTTCGTGTGATGAAACTATTTTATATATTATGATTAAGACTGCTGATCGGTGTGACGTTTTCGTTGGTGCGGAGAAATAGTCTCTCTCACTCCATCCGCATCCATTCCATGCATATTACAACTTGCGTTATATTGAACTACTAAGCTCAACAGATCTCGGTCCCTCACTCTTCTTTACCAAAATTGCATTTCGTTTTAGCTAAAGCAGCTGAACTTCTTTTGGATATATTCTCTTAACAAGTGTACAATTTTTTTAAATATGAAACCAATGAGGGAAGTAGATCAAAAAAATTTAATTACGAATTTTATGATTTAATACTATCCGGTCACGATTTAATTAGGCTACTTTTATGCAATGTGTTAATGTGAATGTTATCTATAATTTATTTCTTATCACTAATAAATAACAGATGAGGGTATATATTTCTTATACCGGATCTTAGACTATATAAGGATATAAGGCATAAGCCAATGTTAAATCCAAACTGTCACTTCTCAATTTGCCGAGTGCTCGAACCCCTTCCACAGCTTATTTGCACAAAATATATTCTCTCCCACGGAGGCATTTCATTTTGGCCAATTCGGACGCAAAGTGTGAGTGAAATTGAAGGGGTTAATAATTCTGTAGATGTAGATACAGGAATATGCCTTTGGAACAACGTGTATGTTGTTTCTCAAGGACTACTTGAAAAATTTAGTGGAGAGTTTGTTTGATTTTCTTTATTTTATTTTTTTGTATAATTGTATACTCAATACTTAATTTTTTCACATTTTTATCCACATTTATCTGCAATGTCGTTTATATTTACCAATTAAAACGATTAATACCCTATTTTATGCATTTCCTACCATATGAGTATACCATTAGAATTCCTAGTTAGTTTTTCGTAGTTATTTAATATTGCTCCCAAACAGTGGCGTAACGATTTTATAGACCCTTGAGCAAATTCCTTTTACAGAGCCCCTACTAGCATTAATAACAGCTAACTTAATAACAAAATATAAATTAATCAAAAGAATTACGAAATGACAATTTTGATTTTGCATAAATCTATTTATAATCTCATAAAGCCAAAAAAAACTCGATTTACCTTAAATATTGCCATTATTATATTAATGAAAATATTATAATATCAAATAAGAAGACAATTCAGATTGTTCAAGATCGTTTTTTTTAATTAATGTTTTTTAATATTCACATTAGCTACGTTTCGTTACGTATCGTAACTTCATCAGGCTTCTATATAAAAATTAAAATAATTACAAAATGTGTCATAAATTTCAAAATTATAATAATATACTTATAATATAGATAATATAAAATATTTGTAATTAAATAATAATAACTAACTCAAAATTTCAAAATATGACAAATATTTTAAGAGATATTGTTATAAATAATTAAATATATAATAATAAAATTAATTAATAAAATACCTTGATTCACAAAAATAAAATATTTTCAATTTAAATTCAATAAATAAATAAAAATTTAAAAATTACACACTCTACCCATACACATTACATGTAAATTCAGTGCCGCCTAATGAGCCCTTATTATAACTTAAATATTCAACCGCGCGTTATCCAAACATAGGTCCATCAATTTAAAATTTTTTACACTATTTTTTTTTTTAATTTATAAAGCAAATTAGAATATATTCCTCTTAAATTTTCTTTGTCTGTGTTAAAATTTACAGTATTGTTTAAAAATATGTGAAACATTTCACTAATATTACGTTTATAATTAGCTTTCTCTTTAGCTAAAATTTTGACATTATTAAAATCGAACTGATGACCGATCGCTATGTGATGAAGGCATAACGCAGTATTGTTCTCTAAAATTAGGTAAGTATTTTAAAAAAACAGTTTGTTAAATACATTTTTTTTAATATATAAATATCTAATAATAAATAAATACATTTTTAAAGAAGCTATGATTCTTCTTCATTTAACTTCTAACTTCTTATAACTTAAAGAGGCCCTCTAAAGCCGGGGGGCTTTAAAGCATTACTTCCAGTTGCTTCTCTGTAGCTACGCCATTGCTCCATAACTGTTTTACTACCAACAAAATGGATTTTTTTATAAACTTCCATTAACAATTTTCCTTCGCTCTGCAAAAGAAAAATGAAAAATTCAATTTTTAAATCTTTGTTGACTAATTGGCATAAAAAATTATACCTAACTACCCATACAATGTGGTTTTAAACTTTACAACTAAAATTTGAAACTCATCAATACAATAAAAACAATAAATTATTTTTCTTACACCTTGAACTTTATACAGTTATTTTCGATTTAAAGGCCAATATTTTTATATTCACATCTAGATAATAGCATTTATTGTCTAGATAAAATTTTACCCGGAGAATAAAGAAAGCATGCGTATTTTAACCCAAAGATAGAGATATGTGTTGGATAAATGTTTAGGAATTATCTGGCAGATATTTTTTTATCTAACAATTAAGTATTTTAAGGATATGGTCTATCTATCCATCTATCTATCTATCCATGGGTGAAAATACCGGCACTTAACCGATTTGAGAAGATATTTTATAATATATCGTGAATTATCAAAAATGGAAAAAAAATATTTTAGTTGAAAGCGATATAGTCGATGAGAATAATTCCCAACAAGTAGTTACATCATATTATGTATATGGTTTAATACTTTTGGTTCTATTAACCGCATCAAAATTGAACACATTAAATGAGAACAAATACCTACCTACCCTATTGTACTTCACGGTGGGTAAAGGGTAACATTTTTCATTTTGTTTTCTTTTTTTTACGATGGCATTTTCATCAATTTCGCTTCCACATACACACACGTGTGTCTACTTAGTGCGTCAATTATGTGCCACGTGGCCCGTCAAACGGCTGATTTATCCCTATTTTCACTTATTATTCTGCCCAATTACACATATTCACTGCAGTAATTATTAATATAATACGAAACGCCAAAGTAGTTAAATAAATGTTTATTAGTTAACGAAAATTGTAGAAAGCAGAGTGATAAGAACTTTGTAGATACTATGAATGTGACTATGCCGTAGCTGTAATATATGTTAAACAAATAATATAATGTATCTATGTAGGTCGTAATTGAAGGGTAAAAAAATTGAAAGATTTAATTTAGCTACATTATTATTCGAAAAATTAGGGTACTCACTGTCAGTTAATGAAATTACAAGCAATGCAATTGAATTGCTTTTTTTGTGGAATGAAAATAGGAGGTCGAGAATTTCCGGTCAGCCTCGGGCGGTAAAGTCGTACGCTACGCCACTGCACTAATACAACATACAATTGAATGAAATCGAAATGACAGTTGAAACGAATGACAACAATCAGCAAGTTTAAATTTGAGACAATAGCTAATATATTTGGTTTTTAATCATACGTATGGGCTAATATTCTTGGTTCGTTGTTTTTGCGGATGCATATATCGATATTTGCCCTTTATTATAATGATTTAAAATAATTTATTACTAAATTAGCTCAGTTATAAAATCAAAAACTTATGTTTGAAATTTAATCAAAAAGTTTATTCGTTACTTGCAAGCGAAAAACGAACAAAATTTAAGAAACATAAAATTTACTAAAAAACACAAGCCTTATCTCTCGTAGTTGTCTTAGTTCGTATTTTAGTTATAGCAGAAGTTACCCGTTTGGCATATACGCAGTTGCATTTTGTTTAACTCAATTCAGATTTGTGTGCTGTTCAGTGAACTTAACAGCCAAAACCAACTTCCGTTCTGCCATTTATTTTCCCCTTTTATGATGTGTCTACAGATTGTGGGTGTGCTAAAATGGAATTGAGCCAAACATTTAATAAAAATGTTAATAAGAATAAAATTTTAATAAAAATACATTTAAATTTAAATTTCCTAAGAAAAGAGAATGTAAATTATTATAAACTAACTACGGAAAAGAACCATGCAAATATTTTCTTTTACTTTGATTTTGAGTGTAATAAATTTTGTTTATTAATGAAAAACATTACATCTCTCATCATTATTCACTCACCCATTTTAATCCATGAAGTAATGCTTCTATAAATTTAAACTTTTTAAATTGGTGAGATTATCTATTGAAATATAATAACAATTTTTTTTTGGATGGTATATGTTATAATTAACAAATTTAAAGGATTATTTAATCCTGAATATGTGCTGAAAGATTAGCACCTCATTGTGACATTTTTTTTTAATATTTCAAAATTTAGGAACAAATAAAATCACTTTAAATTAATGAATACATTTATTAAATATTTTATTTATATTAAATACCAACTAATTATTTTACAATTACGGAATTTGAGCATAATAAACATATAAATAATTCAATACAATTTATTTTCACTATTGGATTATAATAGGTTTTAATAGTAGTAGGTACGTACAATAATTTCTATTTATTAAAATTTGAAAATAAGTTATTTACTTATAGTACGGTAATAATTTATGGGAATACAATAATACTCATTTTATTAATATATAATTATGACAATCTTTGGTATTTTTATTGAAATTGTTAGGAAAAATACGAAATATTCGTCTAGTTGTATAGCACATATTTAAAAGAACGGTCATAATTTTAAGCTCCGGAATAAAAAATGTCCATATTTGTGTGACTAGGGTTGGAGGGGTTAGAATGGGAATTATGCTCGTTATTAATGTTATTGTTTGTGCTGCTCGAATTATTGTTCATTTGATTGACTTTACAATCTCCTACAATATCAATGTCGCTATCACAATCACTACAATTATCCGATAATTGACTGGAGCTGCTGCCATCTGGGCTTAATGCACGATTTTTCCCTAATGATGATGAACTAAATTTTCGATTGCCACCCGAAAAATCCATTGGTTGGGACTCTGAAATTAAAAAAAAAGTACATATAAATTTCAATAAATCACAATCAACCGAAAGAGATTTCAACTAACATTTTTTCCAAATTTCAGAACTATTTTTGTAAACAATATGATGGGATTCCATAACTTTTAATGCCTATTTACCATCACTATATAACAACTAAAGTGTTAAGCGACTTAAGAGTTAATATAAATGTGCTTGTGCTTATGTACTTTTTCGGGGAACAAATTGCAACCGTTCTTATTTTATAATTAGAGTTCTTAATAAAATTTGCATCAATATAATGATAACATACAGTAGCTACCCGTGATAGATTCACACTAAGCACTGTAAACCCTGCACAACTGACAATTGAATCAAATCGAATTAACTGTAGAACTAAATGACAACAATATTTTAGTTCAAATTTGAGACAATGATGTTATATTTGGTGTTCACTCCCACGTATGTATTTAAACACATTCTTTGTTCTCTGTATTTGCCGATATATCGCATCTTTACTAAAAGAGTGACCTAACTTGAAAAAAAAAATGTTTTTTTTTTTGGGTTAAGACATTTTTCAGTAAAAAAAAACCTTCATATTTTTGCTGGAAAAGGTTTAATGCTAATACTAAATATTTTGATTGAAAAAAATACATAAGTTTTTGTTAACTTTTAAATAATATTAAAATTTTTATGTCAACAGTAAAGTAATGTAGTAAAGTAAAGTAAGTAAGTTTATCAGACCACTGCAGATGTTTAATAAAATATGCTCTAATAACTATTAAAAGCAAAATTAATATCCATTGAAAAATCAATTAACACTATGCGTTTGAAAATTAAATTCTTTTCTTACGTCATTTTCCTATACCTAAATTTGTCTTTTGTTGCATTGAATTATTTATTTTTAATATTTTATTACTATTTTAACAGTTTTAAAATCCAAAAAAATAGAATTTAGTTTATTCTTTGTTAAGAAATGAAAAACTACTGGAAAAAATATTCAAAATTTTAAAACAGAAAAGCTACTTTTGGTTTTAAATAACACATTATTATTTCGTATAGCTGACTTCGTTGATAACTTCTTTATAGCAGAAGTTGCCCGTTTGGTTACATGCTCAGTAATCTGGCTTAAAGATTTTATGAAGATATGCCACAATGCTACTAGACATATAAAAATTTAGAAGAATATTTCTTATTGATTGCTAAAGCACCTGTGAAAATTATAAACCGATCCACCAAATCGTTAAAAAGTTATTACAATTTAAAAATACTATGTTTTTACATGTAATCTTATGGAGCCTCGGTAATTGAATAGACTTAATTTATTTTTATTAGCAAATAAAATGTTACCAGGCATCTCAAACTTTCAAAATTGATAGTTTAAACTTTACAAAACTAATTTTGCGTAAGTTTCATTGAATTTGTTTTACGGTTTTTAACAAACAAATTATAAACAGATAGGTTTTTACTTAGTAAGTGTATAAAAAGGGAGCCAAGACTATCGTCAGCTAAAATGTACCGTCTTATATCTAGTACAAGCATGTACAGTTGGTAGTACAGTTGGTTAGATAAAAATGTTTGGCCAATGTTGAATTTTTCACAGGAACCACATTTAATTTTATATATTCCGGTCTTATTTTCCGTTGTAATTTGATTGTTCTCCAATGGTTTGAGCATTTTCATCATGTTGTTGTTTGTTGAAAATGCGATATTGAAATTATTTTTCTTTAGGAAGTTGGCGATTGTAAAATTGAATATATTATTGAAGTCTGATTTTATATATTTTTTGTTTTCTTTTTGTGGAGTTGGAAGAATGGATTTTTTTATTAAATTTCGATATTATTTTGTCTATGATTGAACTGTCGTATCCGTTAGTAATGGCTATATGTTTAATTATCCTTATTTCTTCTTCACGAGCTTTGGTGCTGAGAGGGAAATTTAATAAAATTTAAATAAAATTAATAAAAAAATCCATTCTTCCAACTCCACAAAAAGAAAACAAAAAATATATAAAATCAGACTTCAATAATATATTCAATTTTACAATCGCCAACTTCCTAAAGAAAAATAATTTCAATATCGCATTTTCAACAAACAACAACATGATGAAAATGCTCAAACCATTGGAGAACAATCAAATTACAACGGAAAATAAGACCGGAATATATAAAATTAAATGTGGTTCCTGTGAAAAATTCAACATTGGCCAAACTGGTAGATCTTTCAGAACAAGATATAAGGAACATACACCCAAGAAACCAACTTCAACAACAACTTCAAATTTTACAAAACACCTTTATGACGAAAATCATCAATGCTTAAATTTCGAAACAAATTTTAAGCCGCTACATATATGCAAGAAAGGATCACATATGAACACCCTAGAAGAATATGAAATATACAAAGCACACAAACTAGATCCAAATAACATCCTTAACGACAAATTATATAAAACAAACAACCTATATGAAATTTGTTTAAAATTGACAAAATAATTATTATTCTGTATTATTACCTGATGATGACAGTTTAAAACTGTCGAAACGCGTCGTAATAAAGAAATTTAATTGAATCTCAAAGACTTATATATATTATTATCCATTAATTGATTGTGATTCGGAAGTAATAAAATACTTATCAATGTTATACCTACTAAAGTTGCCAACGTTGCCAAACTTAACCAAATCAATAATATTTTGATTTGTTAAGTTGAAATCAAGGCATATTCAGTCCCAAAAGTTAGTTAATAATTTTCTATGTCTTTTGTTTTTTCTAATCTTGCTAAAAATTGTTGGTGAAATTTCCATAATAATTAACTTAAATTGATTAAAGATGATTCATTTCATATCTTTACTTGTAACTAATAAAACTGTGGCTATTATTTTGGAATTTGTCAAAAAAGGGAATATCAATCACCCCCAAGAAATTTTTCTCTTTTTATTTTAGAGCCATTAAAATAAAGTAAAAAAAGTATCGATATGAGTATCGATATCTTATGGGTATCGGAATGTCTCTACACTTATGCAGTGTTGAGATATTGGTTTAAAATGGAAACCTTCACTAACCATTCATCGAACGTATATTCTCCACATATTCCAGCGTTTATTCCCCCGTCTGTCTTGTAGCCGTCGGTGAATTATAAATTATTAAAAAAATTTATTCTGAGTTGAAAGATATAAATTGTACTAAAATTAGTTTTTAGGCAATTTCAGATATATGTAACTAGTTGTGTTTGAAGGATTTTCGAATTAATTGAAGGAATCTGAAGTTAAATTATTGATATTTAATTAATGATCTTTAATGTTATTAAGTATATAAATCAATTATTGGTGTGCGATGGCGAAATATGTTTAATTATTTGAATAATGAGGATCATTACGTGGCATATATTCAACATGTTCATCTTGCGTCGATTGAAACTTGATATAATATCGAAGCTCCGTTTTGCCTTTCATAGTAATAATAATAATTAATTATGTGGGAAAATGATGTTAGAAAATGGAAGGTCTTTCACAATATTGCCGTAAGTCATCGTAGCAATAGCATAGATTGTAATTATTTACCAGGATATGAAGTGAAAATACAAGAGAGTGGTTTCGGAAACGTGAGCAAACTTGGCTCGATCTACTATAAAGTTACATTCGGCGACGAGGCGAAGGTGCGGGTTGTAAACGGGATGAATTCTTAGGGCAATTAGAAGCAAGTTAAGTTCTTCGGCTACAGGGTTGTTCCTTGAACAATTTAATTCAATTAGTTGGTGAACGTCTTGAGACGGTCCATCACACCCCGTGATCCATTCCGCGAGGTCCTTGAGGCGGATGACACCCCCGTGTGTTTCAATCAGGTTGAATATTACGTTTATTATGGGGGTAAATTGAACGGGGGGCGACTGGCAACCGTAAACGCCTGCTGCTCTACCACCAACTCGTACATTTGGCCCAGCCGAAACAATGCTAACTTGATTACGACCTGAATTTTCGTTGAATTTTCTTAAGAAAATTTCTTGAAAATGATTCCCCACATCTTCTCTTCTAATAGCATTAATGAAGATAAAATATATTTTTTCACTCTCTTTTAAACAATTTATGTGTCGTTTAAATTGTAATTTACTCTAATTATTAACGTCTTCATAGGATTTTTTTCTTGAGTTATCATTGATTTTCTTCCCATTTTGGTGTCATAAAAATTTCAATCTTTACAATAAAAGTTATTACCACCAGCATAATAAACATTCATCAAGGTTCTATCTAGATTCAATAAAATTGATTTCTAATCCTTTATTGCGTACGAGAATAATTAATGTAAATATTGATTCCGTTTCTTAACTTTCTGGATATTTGTTCAACGAAATGGACCTCAGATCGATTTTATAAGATATATGGTCAATCTGACTCCTGTTTATTAGTTGATAAAAATTGATTTTCTCTGGAGGTACTTATGGGAACTACACTCGTTGTTGATATGTGGTATTTATACAAATATTATATTACAGATTCAATTAAGGATACATAGCACCAAAAAAATATTTTTACATCTAAAATATGAAACAATTCGTCATCCAAAGTTATAGATTTATTTTTGTAAAGAAGTTCTATAAAAATTGGTTTAAAATGATCCTGAGAACTTGGCTTCAACATATTCAACATAATATAGTGACTTTTTGCAAAAACTTTTATGGTTTAACAACTTTAGTTAAGATAATATTGATACCTGGTTTAAAAATTATTTCACATTTTATTCACGTATATATTATAAATTATTCAAGACTCTGAGTTTGCATTTTCGATAAATGATATGAGAGGCTTGTGGTAACTGAAGTATGATATAAATGCATTAGTTTCGAATTAATCTATAGATATTTAGCTGGCATGCGAATAATTACGTCGAAGAACCAAGCAGAAAACATAGAAAAGGCGTTTCCACTAACTGCAATCACAGCTGGGTGATCGAAAATCATTGGAAAAGTCAAGCAGAAAATATAAAGAGGGCGTTCCCACCGACAGCCCATCACAACTGATTGCTCCAATAAAATAGCTTTATTTTTTATGAAAGTTTCAAAATAATAGACCAATACACTATTAATTTTTTAATCAATAAAAATGAAGAAATGCTAACTCTTAGTGTTTTAACAGGAAAAAAAGTTTTAATATTATTACACATGAACAAGAGATTTAACAAATTTTAAACAAATGAAGGTCTGATACGGTGCGCTTATGGGCCTTCGGTGACATCACAATCCACTAATTGAAATCGAGATATAAAAAAATTTTTGAGCAATTATCATAGAAATAGAAATAATTCACCCAATTCTTCACATTTTTTGCCATGGAAAATATTTTTATGCCCTAAAAATTTCTCACAAATTTGTTTTCTATAGAACAGAGGATAATTGTGTTTAGTGTATGTAAAAACTAAGCTTTTCATTAATCATTTCAATACTGAGTCTTTTTCAACAAGAAAGAAAAGCTATTTTTCCAAACGATGAAATTATAATTTCAATTTGTAGCAATATTCAGTGAATTAAAGGTTTTAAAAAATATTGATTCGGCTGGAAATTGATGAAAATTATTTTAATACATTGATTTTTTTAAAACTAATTAAATAATTTTCCGATAGTTGAACAATGTTGATTATAGCAAAAAGTGTAGAAAATAGGATAACAATGAAAAATCGGACTCAGAAAAGTATTTGGGCTGCAATTTGGACATATTAGAAAAGTAGATATATATATATATATATATATATATATAGATTGTTCAGATGATTAACTGTTAAGTAGTTTTTAATAGAAAAAAATATACCTGACCTCACTAAATTTAAAATGTTTTAAATGGTTTTAGTAATTAACCTTTAGTTTGGACGATTTAAACAACCTTACTATTTGTGTTTAAATTCGTTTGTCTTAGGAAAACGACCGTGAAATTTTGAAGTTTCTGTACTGTGACGTATTTTTAATGTTAGACCAACAGAAGCTCGTTTTAGGCATTTCGAACTTCACGATTTTTTTTGCATTTTTAAATGAATATTTCTCTGATTTTATCGAGTAAAGTTAAAAATTAACAGCTGTACTATATATTTGATATTAGTTAAGAACAGTTTTAAAATATTTAAGTTATTTTTAGAATATGGGCATTAAGTCAGGTGTAAGATTGGATCTTAATAGAAAATAACTATATATAATAATAGAAAAAAATAAATAGAAAATAGCTATAATTGACGAAAAATAAAATATACTCTTGGGATAACTTAAAAGTTTATTTGTGAAAATCGCCCATTTCGTTAAGAACAAAAGTCTCAGAGTCATTTTGAAACAAATTTCAAAAATATTTCATTTTGCATAACAACTAGCATGTTTATATAGACTCTCAAGCAATTGGCTAATTAGGACATTTAATTTTTTTTTTAGGAACTATATAAAATACCTGATGTAGTAACATACGATCCGCTAAAGTTTGCATATATATTTTTTGTCGTTATTTATCGTTTAATGCTGTTTAACTATAATTTTTAATGTTAATTATGTCTTTAGACACAACGAACCCACGAGTGTTGCAAGTGTGAAATATTGCAATTATTGCCAAGAGGCAGATGGTGTAAAAACAAAATTTTAAATAAAAAAAAATATCGTTTAATTATTTATAACTATAGAGATTTTTTGTGACTCTAGGGTTAATAAAAAACCGTCTACCGAGAAATATAAATAATTTCTTCGATACGAGGATCGAATATGCAACCCATATCTACCAGTTTAAGAGCAACACCTTGACCATTCGACCACCAGTAAGCTTTTGTATGCATGTAACTTACAATTATTTGAAGAGAAGAAATAAAAAGTCAACAAATTAGTGAAAAAACCAAAAAATTTTAAGAGCTTCTACAAAACTAATCGATACCTGCAACTTCGTCAGTGTAACGTTCCAACGGTATAATGGATTAGTTTCACAGAGTGTTAGGAAATAAATATTTTAATTATTTAAATTATTTACCCCCCCCCCTTCAATGAACATAAAGCCCAAATCTGGAATTAGAATTTTGAAGTCCTTAAAAGTTTTCGTATCTATGAATATCCCGCACACTTTTGATTTAATAGAAAGATACAATCTACAGAAATAATCGTACTGAAATAAATAAAAAATGGGGTTAATAAATTGTCATTTTATTATAAAATGATAAAACAAATGAAAAACTGTGTTTACTCATGGACGCTGCTGTACTTCTTTGTAAAAGTTTTGTTTTCTGAGAATGAGTTTTAACCGTTGATGTTCTATAACCATTTGCATCATTATAATTTTAAAATACGAGTAGTTACCCATGAAATATCTTCAGCAAACATTGACACAACTGACAAATGACAAAAATTGACTTTTTATTGAAACCGAAGTGACTATCGCAACAAATGACTACAATCAGTAAGCTCAAAGAAACAAATATTATTACTAGTAACTACCCGTGAAATATTTCCAGCCAATACTGACGTAAATGACCAAAATTGTCAATTGACGAAAATTGAAATGACAGTTGAAACAAATGACAAAAATCAGTCACTTCAAATTTGAGGCAGTTATTAATGTATTTTTTCCTCGTATGATTTTTTTTTAATTTCATTCACGTTTAAAACGTTCTTCGTTCTCTGTTTTTACCGACATACCTACATATATGTATTACGTTTGCCTATTGTATTGATATTTAGTTTTCACTTACACTTGCACGTATTAAGTACATAATTTGTTCTCTGTTTTTGCCGACAATTTGTGGGTATTATTATATGAACTAAGATATTTTAATACTAAATTAAATGAATTATATTGCACGGGGAAAATTTAAATGAATAGTTTATTTGTCGGTAGGAAACGGTAAAGTATTTTGCAAAATTACAAAATATATAATTTATTTTTCGTTTTAAAATGCACATACATTATCTCGCGTAGTTGGCTTGGTTAATACTTTGCATATAGCAAAAGTTACCCGTTTTAGCGTGGTTTCTTGATTATTGTTCAGGGAGCTTTTGATATATACACTATTCATTTTTCTTCCCCTCATGGTATGCGTAAAGAAGTATAACTTCAAAAAATACAGATGATAACCCAAAAAAACCAATTGGTGGTAACGAATTAAAGAAAAATAAAAATAAACATATTATAAAAAGCTTACTGGTGGCTGAGTGGTCTAGGTGACTGCTCCTAAACAGGTAGGTTTTGGGTTCGATCCTCGTATCGAGCACATTTTCGATATTTCTCGATTTACGGATTTTTATTAATCCTAGAGTCGTTAAATACCTTAGTAGTTATAAAGCGACGGTAAATAACAATTATTAAAAAAAATATTATAGAAACTTATCTACCAAGGCATTTGAATCAATTGTATGCTATCATTTTGTTCGTGAATTAATAATAGTGGGCTTTATCTAATTTTTATCTAGCGTCATGATTGTTGGATTAAACTTTCTGAAAAATTTGAGCTTTATAGTGAAAACCTAAAAAAAAAATGCCACCCCTTTTGTCACCCTTTATTCGACCAATAGATTTTAATTTATTTAAACGACAGATCGACTAAGATGTTGTATTTTATTTATATAAAAGATAATAAAGAAGAAGGAAAAAAGAAAGTCATGAAAAGAAGGACTCTTCGTACTAAGTTTAAGCTTTAAAATTGTTTCAAATAAGAAAAATAAATTCTGATTTCTAACTCTAGAAAAAGTTGCCTTTTGAAAGACATTTGTCTTTTCTTATAACTTTGTAGTGATAAAAGTAATAGTTTTTTTTTTTAATTTATTGATTTTATAATATTTACGATTTAAATGAAAGTTAAAACGTTAAATCAAAACATTTTTTTAAAATTAGATTAAAATACATTTTTTGTTTATCAAATGTTTGTGTTGAATTTACTCCCCCGTAATCTC
The DNA here is from genome assembly GCA_958496175.1 of Sisyra terminalis. Classification (NCBI taxonomy): domain Eukaryota; kingdom Metazoa; phylum Arthropoda; class Insecta; order Neuroptera; family Sisyridae; genus Sisyra; species Sisyra terminalis. The sequence continues at coordinate 32,383,483 of OY292277.1, read as the reverse complement.
TATGCAAATTGAAACAAAATCGGGATGCATTTCGTACGTTAGCTGTCACATTATGAACGATGCGAGGCCATTTATGTAATTCCTCTTTAATGAGATCCCACGGGACAGAAACACGCGTCCCGTCTGAACCAAATTTAAGCCGATTATATGACACAAAACAAGGCAATTTGTAAACTATTAGATCCCGAACTGCTCCTTTTTTTGTTGTATCTCCGTGGCATTTTTCCGTTGTTTGCGAATTGGCCAAAGAGCTTGCCTTATACATCTCCCTGATTGGGGATATTACAGGAATTTAGAACATAATTAAGACAAGGATTCGATGATTTTTGTTGATGGCGATGGAATAGCGAGTTATTGAGTTTTTTCGTTCTAGTTTAATAGGAAAATGGATATGGCTTACCTCCGGAACCGGAAGGGAAGCTGCGTTCAGCACCATCCGGGCTTCCGACGCTTGCACTTCCTGATTGGCGCTTGTCGTCATTTAGTTTGCGTAGCTGTTTTTTGTGCTTCATTCGCCGGTTTTGAAACCAAGTTTTCACTTGTGTTTCGGATAGGTTTAGGGCGCTTGCTAGTTCGACACGTTCGGGGGTTGATAAATATCGCTGCGCTTCGAATCGCTTTTCCAAACCTTTGAAAGAAATATAATTAGTAACAGGACTTTTATTGCTAGTTAACGACATAAGTAAAGCAAAACCTTTAGTCATACAAATATCATTGCTTTCCATAAGATTTTATATCTTATCATATATACAGTCCCTGGCCATATTCATAGACTCACTATAAGTTTTGTATAAAACCTGAAGTAAGAGCTATTTTATTTTGGGTCCATATTTCTGATTGGGTTTAACTTTCCTGTACAAATTTTATTTATTACGCTTATTACCAACTATTGTGACCAAAAATCATATTTATTAAAAAATAAATTTTTACCATTAAATTAATTAAACATCTTCTTAATTACGGCGAGCTGAATTGTTTATTGTTTAATTGAAAACCCGTTTACTGATATTTAAGTTCCTATTCTGCGCAGTATATTGTCTATGTAGGACAATACCAAGGTTTATAATATACACAGGTGGCCTCATGGTGGCTACGTGATGGATACGTGACGTATCCAGAAGAAATTCGTACATATCTTCAGACTGATCAATTTCAAAATTCTTCGTATGACGTCATTTTTTTTTTCTAATGGAACAACCTGTGTAATTTACAAACCTTGGGACAATACCATCTGCTGTATTAATGGATGATGATTCCATACGTGAATATTTTTTCTAAGGACTATTTTTCTGTTGTGACCATCTCTTTAACTACTTTTTTCTTCAGCAACTTCCACATATTTTCAATGGGTTTCAAGTTAAGGCTATTATCCTAAAGTAGGGTAATAAGTATAACAAACAAGGTTGTACCCTTACTTAGAAAATATATTTCTTAAAAATCAATAATTTTTGTTATAATGTAAAAAATAAACAATATTAAATTTAATTTAGTAGAATATGTACATTTTGTATAAAATCTTGAGATGTTTTTGTTAGTGCGGAGAAATAGTCTCAATCCATCCGCATCTATTCCATGCATATTACAACTTGCGTTGTATTTGGACTACTAAGCTTAACAGATCTCGCTTACTCACTCTTTTCCACCAAAATTGCATTTCGTTGTAGTTAAAGTAGCTGATTTCTGTTCGTAATACTTTCCATTAGGATGGAGCCTAACGGGTTCTTCACTAGTTTTATATATTATTTCTATAGATATTTTTTTAATACTTGATATGATTTTATTACGCACTTTTTTGATGTGGAGTTTCAAAACTTCAAGAATCTTACAGTTAAGCTTTTCATATGCAAATGAAAAGGACAATTCTTCCGTAACAATAAAATACCAAATAATTTACTAAACAGTACACATCCATCATTCATTGTTACTGAAATATGAAAAGTATATTATTCAATTTTATTTTGCATTTACTCTAAAACCCAGAAACACTATTAACTATAGTGTTGAAGCTTACTGAATCTTGGATAACTCGGAAACTAATGATAATAGGGAAATGGTGCTTGTGGCATCGAAAAATATTTAACAAAGGCTTTCTAGACTAGCTATCGAAAATTCAAAATTTTAATGTTCAAAAACTTACTCAAAATTATACTAATATACCCGGATTTTGGCTCACAAATGGTCAATTTAACTATAATGTGAGATGTACCAGTGCTGCATTTGCTTCATAAGAAGCCCCTTGGCACTCATTAATAGAGGCATAATAAATTAGGACAGTGTTTTAAAGAAATTGAATTACATATTTAAATGTAGAAATAGCATACGTAATTCAATATTATAAACCTTATATTATTAAGTACTAGTAGCTTACCACCCGTACTGTCTTATAAAGTATTGTACGTTATTTACGGTAATTGTACTGTATACTTTATAAGAAAAATAAAGTATCTGAAACTACTTTATTTCGCCCGTTTTTATTTATCTGGGATTCACTTTACGTATAATATACAAATAAAGGTTGGTTTTAAGAATTTCTGTGTAAGACAGAAATGAAAATCATTGTAAATATACTTAAACTCTAAAGGGACTGTGTAGTCATTTAACAGTGATATTTTACTTGTTAAAAGTTACTCAAAGTATTGCAAATATGTTTTTAAGCAAAATGACATTTAAAATTAAATCGTACTTTGTTTTGACACAATGTTATTTTTTCTTCCTTTAATGACCAATATACTTTAAGTGCACAAAAAATAGGTGGCAACCGTAGACGCAATTAACAAATGACAAAAATTGACAATTCAATGAAATCAAAATGGTAGTTGAAACAAACGACAACAATCAGTTTTTTTTTTAAATCCGAAACAATGATTATTATAAGACTAGTAACTCTACTCGTGAAATGTTTTTAGCGCAATTCTGACACAGATGACAAATGTGCAAAAACTGACAATTCAATGAGATCGAAATGACAATTGAAACCAATGACAACAATCAGTTAATTCAAATTTGAGATTGGTATTGTCATTTTTGGTTTTCACTTACACGCATGTGTTTACTAACTTTGTTCTCTGTTTTTATCAACATAAGTACAGTGTAATCTCACTAATCCAGCATTATTAAAAACCGGAAGATGCCGGATTATTGGAATGTTCGGATTACTGGATTATAGTGAAAAAGTCAAAGGTAATGAATAAAATAAAGCATTTCATCGAGGGAATAAATGTATGCACTGGTATAGGGGGGCAAGGGAGGCTAGGGCGGAGAGTACCGGATTATTGGACGTCGAAGCGCCGGATTAGTGAAATTATACTGTACTTACGTGCATACCTTTGCCTATTGTGATATTGATTGTAGGCAAAAATATTTAACTATTTAATTCGGATTATTTTAATTCATTTCAATGGTTATTTACCGTCACCTTACTACTACTAAGGTCTTCGATAACTCTAAGACTGATAAAAATCCGTAAACCAAGAAATATTAAAAAAACAACTTAACAAGATTCGAAACCAGAAATTTTAATTATAAAGTAAGTCGGAAACTACAAAATTTTGTCAGTATAATATACTATAATAGTATATTAGTATAATAGTATATACTATAATAGTTTCTTTGATTCATGTAGTTATTCGAAAACTGTCTTATACGGTATAAGACATATATACAATATCTTATATGGTATAAGTTTTATTATGTCGAATCGATAAAAGATATTCTATTATTGAACATTAAAAAAATAATTCATAATGAAAAAAAAGAAGAAAATTTTTACTTTATCTTTAAATCTGAAGATGTATTACTGCTAGCTCTATAACTGATAGATGACATATTTTTTTTGGTTTACAGAAACATGTGGGATATCAGTACATATAGATCTTGAAAAATGATACAATAATAAATAAAAAATTCAACGACGTTGTATGGGACCTGTACGAAGTTGTACAGGATGTACGAAGGTCCTTAAAAACTTGAATAATTGTAGTAATATTTAAAAAAAATCTTTTTTCGGAAAACATGGAAAACCGTTTCATCTTTACGAACTCTCAATAAGGGCTCAAGAAGTATTTTTTTGAAAAGAGGTACTGTCTCTTGTTTGAAATTATTATTAATATGTCTTTACTTAATATATACTAAGACTATATATACTAAGTAAAAATTTTCCTAAGCCCTTACAAGGTTCCTGACAAATAGAGAAAAAATTCGTTTTAATCGACTGATATTTACTTGAAGTACTTTAGCCGAGAAAATAACATAACAAGATTTAAGGGTAAAATGCGTCAGTATGTATGTCTATCTTCACATCCCGGGAAAATTGCCCGGAATACTCAAAAATTTTCTTAATCTAAATATTAGAAGATATTCACTTAATGAACCCTAATTGAATATAGCCAATCGAATTATATACATTTTCCTTATTAAATTATTAATTAGAACAGGCAATTTAAGGAAAATTATTTAATACTTTATTAGGCGGAAAACTAGGAAAACTTGATTTAAATTTTCTTAAAAATTACATCGAGTCTTATTACAAAACTTCGAGCTTATTCTGAGTATAATAGCTTGATATTAAAACAAGATATCCCAAACATTTTCGAATCACCGGAAAATTGAGGGATTGTTTGATCCAAATAATCAAAAATAACGTTTTTTTGGACAATCAAATATTTTTAATTATAACTTCATTGTATGGAACTCGATAAATTGTTACCGAACTATATTGAATCCTAATTGTAGCTAGTAGAGTTCAGCATGGCAGAGTTCAAAAATAGAATCAACAAAAAAAGGAATCTGGAAATTAAAAAATAATAAAATTATGAGAAGTTATACTTATTTATCGTAATTAAAAAAAAACGTTTTAATCCACTGCCATAGCATCTTCTGGTAGTGCCAGAAATGGTACGTAAGCTATTGGTAGTTTGTGATAACTAAAATATGTTACAATTTTAAACACAGTTTTTGCTTTTATGTTCAACTTAATACTAATGTATGTATGGCGGCAATGACAGAAAATAAAAAATGTAAATACATACTTGTGAGGGTAATACAAAAAATATAATGATTATTGTCTCAATTTCGATTTAACTGATTGTTGTCATTGGTTTCAACTGTCATTTTATTTTCATTCAATTAACAATTTTTGCCATTTGTCACTTTTTTCAGTGCTGGGCTAAAAATATTTCATGAGTAGTTACTAGTCAAAGTATAGTTCACTATGCAAATAATAGAACAAATCTCATGTTCTTCTTTCGTGTATAAAAAATAAATTAAAAATAAGAAAAAAATTATAAAAAGTTAAAGTTACTAGTTTTCAATTAAAAGATTAAATTGATGGCTCATGTCTCTTTTAGTGGCATCAATGTTGTGTATTGATATGGACATAGGTCAAATTATAAAAATTGTAAATGTTAAGCTTGACGATATCGGTGTTTTAAATACAAATTACCAACTAATGATGACTGTTACTCCGTCGTCAAACATTTCAATTGGTTTCCTCAACAGAAAAACAAAAAACATGTGCTAGCGAACGACTAGACTGCGTACTCGCTTTCAGTGCTATCAAAATCGCTTCAAAAATCGGTTCGTTTCGGTCTGAAGTTGCTCGCTAACCGGTTACGAACAACTTCCTATTGTAGCAACAGCGTCTTCTTTTATTGAAATTCAATCTGATCAATCTTTCATAACGCCGCTAAAGAAATATAACTTCAAAAAAACATCATTAGATTCTTTATGCAGTTAATTTGTGTGTTTGATACTTTTGTGCCGACTGAAAATAAGTTAGCTTCATTAGTTTGAGTGCTTAATTAACAAGATTAAAGCATATTTTATTACTCAGCTCCAAACCAATGTAACCAACTAATTTTAAGTCGGTGCTAAACAAATAGTTAACAACATCTTTTAGAATAGTTAAAACAAAAATTAAAAAAAAGAAAGAATCATTAGATGATTTACTTAATTAAATTGTATTTGATATTTTGACCAACTCAAAATTATATAGTTTCTTTGGTTTGGGATTGGTTTAGTTATGATAATTAAAAAGGATGATATTATTATTCGCCTTTCAGTTCCTTTTTTTGTCGCTTCTATTTTTTGTAAAAAAGTTTATACAACATCTTTCCTGTAAAAGCCATTCCATGTTTACCTTTGTGCGAATATTAATCACCTTTAATTTGATTTAATAGGAAAATACAATATATGTATAAATAACCGAAGTAAAAATAATTTAATTATAAAAAAATCAATAGATATAAATTTTCAATATTTATTTTCTTTTAAATTAGAATATTAATCCTTTGTTTCATTTTTTAGGGTTGGAAAATTAAAAATAAAATCATAGTAGTAGTTTAGGATGTTTTTATTGCCATTTGATTTGCAAAAACCATAATTTTAGTGTTTTCAGTTTGCCTAAAATAAGCATAAGTTACTTTTTTGGTATTGATATTTCTGGATTTTTTGCCATAACTTGAAACTGGTAATGTTCTACGTTTGTTATCGAAACAAAGTATGTACTAAAAAAATGACAATCATTTATCTACATAAAAAAAAATAATAACAGAAATTGGACTAGTAGATTACAATTAATGGAGTTTTCAACGGTCTGACAGATTTCACTTTGAGGTAAACGTTCCAAAATAGTATATACAATATATTAAATATATGGTGGTCTAACTTATGTAATATAATCCACAAAAGTAAACAATAAGCATAAATTTTAACAAAAGTTCAATCAAATGAATTACGGACGTATTGCTCATATATGTATTTCGATTGCCAAGCAATCTTCTCAGTACTCATCAAGAGGATTGTTTGCTTAGAGAAAACGATACGAAAACAGTTTAATTATTAAATCTAAGAAAGATTATTTGCAACAATACTATTTTTAATACTGTACACTGAGGATTCTAAAGCAAACTTAGGGCACTTTGATAGAGTTTAGTACGGAACTCTTGTTGGTATACTCGTTTAATCCGGCACTGTAATAATAAATTCACCATAGGAATACGGTTTACTTCCTAGTTATTTAAGTAGTAGGCACCATCACTATCTCACTAGCAGATTCACCAGATTTTAAATTCGCCAACTAGCGACTTGTAAACTAGCGACGCTTAAGGATATTTATAACTGGAATATCTTAGTACTAAACAATCAGTGATGGATTAACGCCGAGGCCCGTGACGCCCGGGCCTAGGGTGGCGTTATTTTAAAGGTGGCATAATTATTGGAATGCCAAAATTTTAAAGGCGAAGAATGTACGGACATTTTAAAATCAAAAATTGATTTAAACTAATTTCGCTATGAATGTATGGAATATTTTCAGTATTGTATCATAAATATTTTTTTGAATTAATAGAATTTATTACATCACATTTTTCAATTGTTGAATCACTGGCAATTAGAGAACTGTCATTCCGAGGACTTTCAGAATTGGAGATCCTCATCCTCGCAATGATAATTTCTTAAGAACCGTAGCATTTTTTGCTAAATACGATCATTTTTTGTCAGATTTAAAGTCCTATGCGAACCCAGGTAGTCGAAATATGTCGTACTTATATAAAAAAATCTAGTACGCTTACAATTTAAAAGAGACCTTCGTATATGAATGTATTCTATTACATTATCTTCTTAAGGATTCAATACTGAAGATATCCGAAAACATATGGAATACATTGCACCACGGAATTTTCGAGATAAATACCCTAATGTTGATATTACACTGTGCATTCTTTGAATCCCAGCACCAAATTGTTCAGGAGATAGATATTTTTCCATCCTGGAAAGTGTGAAAAATTACTAACGTGCAAGTGTGAACCAAAATTAATGTAATACTCTAGCATTATTATCTATTGAACCTCAATTAGTGCCAAAATTGATTACGATATTATAATCGCCGTTTTCGCGTGAACCAAGGCTAGAAAGAAGTTTATATCATAGATGATGGTTGGAAAAAAGCATTGAACTACATTAATCTTTGGAAAATATTATCAAATTAATTATAATAAAAAAAATTGAATTATGATTTAAATATTAGATGTTTTATCTTGATAACCACCTTGTTATGGAACAAGGGCGGCATATCGAATGGGGTCTAGGGGGCATCGGACCTAAATCCCCCACTGTAAACAACCAACTTTAATTTCCTGTTGTGAACTTTTTTCGATCTTTTCTCAAGTCTAATAGACCACTGAAATGATAGTCTTTTTCTTTACATTAGAATAACTGTGGTGGAGTAAAACGTCCAAGACGATGATAGAGTGTCTATTTACACTTTATGTTATCAACTACTTATAAATTAAGTGCCAAATTATTTTTATTATCCATGAATTCGTTATTTCCGGAGGAATGAAATAATCTTAAAATTAAATTAACTGTAGTAGTTCCAGTATTTAATTGATGCCATCACGAATGGTTTTGGGTGAAATTTTGAAATTAGATTTAAACATAAATTAATTACCAGTTAGTTGTGGATCGGAAAACACTGTACGAGCTTTTCGCCGCCGACAGTGTTTCAAAGCATTTAACGAAAGCTCATTAGCCGTGGCGCCAAATAAGGGATGATATGGAAGTCCTTGCGTTAGGAAATATGGTTCAGACATATTCTTGTAAGGGGTGCTAAGGTATGCGCCCAGTGCTCCCATCGCCACCTAAATACATGTTTTTGTAAAAAAGTAAACTTCCATTTCATACGCTAGTGGAAAATTCTTACTTGAATATAACCAGAATCGGATGATTGGAAATTCGGTCCAATTGAAATCGAACTTGGTGCATTCAAGGTGGATGAGTTTGATTGAAAATATTGGCCCGTCGCTGCTGAATTTGGTAGCGATGTGTGGTGGTAACTCTTCGGTGATACTTCCGATTTGAGTTTCGGGATCATTGGCTGTTTAAACTCTAAATTTTCACCGTTAACACTGGAATTAACACTGGCACTTAACTTATAGTTCACAGAATCACTGTTCGCCCCGTTAGAGTATTTCTGATAGTCAAGCGATTTCCAACGATACGACTTTAAATTGTTAAGGTTGGAACCGTCACTGTGGTACTTTTGAAAAGCGCGCTCATACTCGTATTTGGGATGGCCAATGGTTGGTCCTGAAGTCGATATCAAATTGTTTTGGTGATTTTTCGATCGAAACAATATATCCTCGATCAGAAACGAGGTCTTTTGTGCCGAATTTGACGATCCCGAATCGTTGAAATCGCTTGATTTTGTCAAATCTTTGGTTGAATGTTGCATTATGACGAAAGAAATGGTTCAAAGCGGTTGGTTAAAAATGAACCATCACGTCGTAACAAAAACTTGATAATAATCGTTTGGAATTCTTACAAAATTTCGGTTGGTAAACTATTTGTTGAGAGTTTTGCCTTTGCACATAATAAACGGTACGATAATGTATGCATATTTTCCCTCGCACACGCACTCGCTGTGCTTTTGTGAGTGAGCTTTAACCTGATCCCGCGTCTGGTCTCCCATTGGCTAATGGAGTCCCGAAGCTTTCGTGCATGTGGCACAAGCTCACAATGGAAGGGAGCGTTTGAATTTTACGATTGGTCGTTGACGAATCCGCCCATCGTTTAGTCGCTGTAGCGACCCTAATCTTCCTGTTGTATTTGACCAAAGTGTATATCGGGATCAGAGAGACATATAATATGGATTTAGCCAACCCCAACAACCTCCACGCTCTAATCCCTTCTCCTTGAGATGCGCCCATCAGCATCATCGTCGGGAATGAGGATATCATCCCTAATTTATCTCGATATGTATTACCTCCACGTTTTCCACTCATACCGGCCGGGAATCGGGATGAGATTACAAGTTTAGTCTCCACTTCTAGAATCTGTGGCTGATTCAAATAACTGCATTTCCTCGAAATAAACTAACCTTGATTCAAGAAAAATAAATAAAATCTATCCAATTTTAGCTTCTTATTTTTTTCCTAGAAAATAATAATTCCATCAGAAACTTTTACGTTCCCGTGAAAAACGAATGCTTAAAGCAAGAAATTTCATTTAATATGAAAGCTATCTCCTGTTTATTTGATTGAATAGACTAATGAATTAATGATTGGTGTGTCTCAATTTCCTCATTCGTTTTTCAACAGCGGTGAGCTGTCATCGTCAGGTGTTATTTTATTTTGTCAGTTAATTATAAACGAATTTCATATAAGGTGTCGGTTGTAAATAATTTTGTCGTTAAGGGTATTGATTAGATCAAGTTTATGGACTTTGCATATTTCATATTGTTCAGAGTGTACATTGTATCGAAATTTATACAGTTACGATTTTCGTTATACCGATGTTTCGTAAAATTAATAAGTAATTTTACCCGGAAATAATAAAATTGTTATCAATGTTATTTTTTTTTTTGTTTGTTTGTTAATATTTCAATTTTATGATAATTTAGTGCGAGAAAAATCGCTAAGTATCATATTTTATTATGAAGAAATTATACAAATCTGAAAATGTGGGAAAACGAAATAGTTAGTGTCCGACCGAACTTTCGGTTTCGGCCCAAAAATAAGTTTCGGTTTTGACTTTCGTCAAACCGAAACTACGACCGAAACCGAAACTGAATTCGTTGTATTAAAATGTTAAAATATTATTGTTTTTCACTTATTACTTGGGTTTTCAGTTATGAACACTGATAACTAAAAATTCATTAAAATTTTGTTTAATATTATCATTAATCCATTTTATATAAGGTTCAATTCCAGTGTAAATAACAACAATAATAATATCAGGTTCACGGGTAATTGGAATATACAGTTCGTAAGAAAACTGATCAAAGTTTAGACAAAAATATTTTGTTTTTAAGATATGAGAAAGAGCACTTTCTATTTTGTGCACCTTATATTAGGTAAAAAGTAACTTTGATTTGTAACTTTTTTTTATTATTTTATGTTATTTGTAACTAATATTAAAAAGAAATATTAGGTGCATTTCTTTTAAATAAACCCCTTATTTCAGCATAAAAAATGTATTTGAAATAAGAAATGATAATAATATCATATGTTAATGATTAGCTTACATATTAGGGACTAAATGATTAATGAATACCTATAAAATTTAAAAGTAAAGACTGACTAATTATGATTAACTTTTTTTCTACGAAAACATGACCTTATATAGAAGCTTCGGTTTCGGTCGGAACTGAGACTGATACCGAAATTCGGTTTCGGCCGAAAAAACTAGTTTCGATCGGACACTATAAACAGTCTATTAAATCTACTGGTGGTAGAGTGATCTAGGTGGCCGCTTAAAAACTGGTAGGTCCTAGGTTCGAATCTCGTATCGAGTAAATTTTCGATTTTTTTCGATTTACGTACTTAAAAACCCTAGAAGCGTTAAAAGACCTTGATAGTTATAAAATATCGATACATAAATAAGAAACAAATAAATTGTCTGTCTATCATTAAACAATAAAATTTAAGTCTCAGAGTACTGCTTATCGGTAAGACGTTTTCATTGATCCGGAGAAATGATCTCTCTCACTCCATCCGTATATATTCCATGCATATCTCACTCACTCACTATTCTCCACCAAAATTGCATTTCGTTGTAGCTAAAGCAGCTGATCTTTCTCCGTAATATTTTCCGTTAGGATGAAGCCTAACCGGTTCTACACTAGTTTTTAATACGCTTATTGTATTGATGGGGTAGGAAATAAAATTTGTATAGGATATTAATTATCAAGGATATTAATCTATAATATAAAAATGAATCGCAAAATGTGTTGGTAAGCGCATAACTCAACAACGCCTGGACCGATTTTGATGAAATTTTTTAAGTATATTCAAGGGGGTTTGAGGATGGTTTAGATTCACAATTCGATTTGTTTTAACAATGTTTTAACAATGAATTTATTTATTTATAAATTTTACGCCTACTTGCTTTTTACGTCTAATATTATTTGTAATCATCGATTCCTGTGATTTATTTGGAAAAAGCTTAGCAACGTATGAGTTTGACGTTTTTATTTATATAATTTGTGTTAAAATAATTATTTAATTCACATTTTTGAAGAGTGTTGCAAGCAAAAAGATTGTAGGTTCACGTCATTTTGGCATTTCATTTTGCATTTATTATGTATCACAACGCAGTACGTGGAATTTTTGTAATTTTGAGAAAAGTTTGGGAACACCATTAACTTAGTAAAGTGGCAAAAATTGGTAGGGAAAATAATGTATCACGATGATGTGTCAACAGAAATTTTCCCATTACCAATATCGATAAATTGTTTGGAAAACACTTTTCAAGATTAGTCGTTCTGCATTTCGAATTGCAGAAGTGGACGACTTCAGACATTAAGGATCGACTTCTGTTTAAAAAATAAAAGCTTGCCGTAAATTATCAAATTTATGGAACCATATGAAGAAACTTCACCTGGAAAAAAAACATAAGAATTGCATTGCTGAACGATTGATCTGCAGAAGATTTATCCTAGAAATGAATGAATATCGGTAATAGCCGTGTTATTGGTTTGAATTTTTATTCCAATTAAATTGATTTAAACGTTATCCTGCTGTTTTATAAAAAAGCTAGGAATTAAGTTAAATTTTTGAATGAGACAAAATTCGAAGGAAATTAAGTCATTATGCTTGATTCGTCGACAAGAACACTGCCATTACCGAGATTCAAAAATTGTTTGGAAAATTCTTCAGTAGATGGATCATTCTGCAACGCAACTCATGTTGCCAGCTGAAATTTTTTTACATTGTGTCACAAATTTTATGATTTTAAGCAGGAGTATATTTTATTGGTAGAATCTAAACTTGGAATGATTGGCAATGTTTGAGAGAAATCGCCAATCAGTAAAATCATTGCACCTTCAAAACAAAGTCAGTCATTGCGTCGAACTTCCAATGGTTTCAATGGTTATATGCGTTTCTTAAATAAAAATTACCGACAATATTAAATTGACATATAAATGTGGGTGACGTGAGCTGCCAATTGCGTAAAATGCCAAACCTAATTTATTTAAAAACTTATTTTATTCATTTTTTTCCGTGAATTGTTAAGATATGTTAATAGTTATTCTGCTATTCGGAAGGAAGACGAATCTAACAAATCATATATCATCATAATCGGACCCGTCATTTTTCAAGCTCTAATTGGTCTACTACCCCTACTTTGTTTTTTATGCTGAAGATATCTGATTTGACAAACTTTGTATGTATAAAATGTATAAATACATAGCTTCAATAAAGCAAATCGTCAGCCTAAATTTTCAATCTGCTAAGTTAACTTTTAAATTTTTTTGTTTTTTGTTCCAATAGGAAGGAATAAAAAAATCTATCAAATGACAAACTGATAAATCTATTTAAATATAAAAATTTCTTAATATGCAAAATGAATCGGAAATCTGCTTTATGTAGTTATTTATGTAGCTTAAATTTACTTTTTTTCCTTTCCCTGAAAACACTGTTAAAAAGAATTTAGCAGCTTAACACTTTAGACCGACGAAATGTGTTGGTTGTCTTGCAATTGAAATAATTGATTTCTTTTTATATAATTTTTATTTTCTTTTTATATAGGTATTTATTATTCTAATGAAGCATTGAACTTAATTTTGTTCATTTTATTATTGATAATTTAAACTAAGTGTAACTAACATATTCATTTATAAAACACTACGTTCATTGCATGTTAGGCAGTACGAAGTTTGCTGGGTCAGCTAGTTATCAATAAAATTATATTTTGTGAATGAAATGAACAAAAAAATCTATTTTGAAAAAATGGCATTAAATAACGACAAATGTGATTAATTCCTAACAATGTTTAATTAACATTGATAAACAATACCTTACTAGAAGAATATGGTGGTATGACAATACAGAACATTATACGTTTATATCTTTTAAGTTCAAATAATCTTATCAAATTAGCTGAGTTTTTCCAAATATGTATATCTCCTAAGTGCATTTTTCAAATTCACGATTTTCGAAACATGGAACATGTGTACCTCATAATTTATCGATGATGTTCTGTTTTATGATGTTTTATTTTGTCCAGTCATAAATCAGCGTTAAAAATTCAATTAGAAAGTTTCTCTTAAGTCTTGATCTGAGTTACTCGTTTTCGCAGAAAACTTACTTTTAGAGCAGATAATTGTATAATTTGTTATTTGTTTTTATAAAATGTTTTCCTATTTTTGAATACAAAAAAATCGATTTTTTGTTCATACTATTCGAAATATCAATCATTTTTAGCAAGATACTAGCTCCCGGATTTATTAGAATAATAATCGCCAACGCTTATTAATGTTGGATGTTATGAACTTCCAAGATAAATAGAATTAAATTTTTATAATAAATTTTCAGAATTGCACTCCGGAAGTCATAATTCGCTTTCGTGAGAAATAAAGAGAAAACAAGTTAGCGAAAAATAGGCATACGTATATGTATGTATGTCGGCTAAAATATAGAACAAAGATTATATTTAATAACATAGATACGCATGAGTGAAAAAGAAAACATGCAAGGAAAATATAATAATCATTGTCTCAAATTTGAAGTTACTGATTTTGGTCATTTGTTTTGATTTTATTCAATTGCCAAATTTTGTGACTTATCAGTTTTTGTGTCAGTGTTGGCTGTGAATATTTCACGGGTAGATTATAACTAGTAAAACTTACTGTAATCTACGTATCGTTTATCAAATTTAAGAAAAATGGAGCAAATAATAACAATGATGGTCGATTATTTTCAGTTCTTCTGTCTTGCTTAGTTGTCTTTTCTTTCCTTTTACTGAAAACATTATATGTCCGCCAAGATAACAATCTTAAATATACCCAAAGTTTGTTGTCATATAATTTTTTAGTTTTGAAATTAGTAACGTTTGTACATTTGGAATAGCGAATAGCATTACACGTAAATTTTCAAAACTTGAAATAACAAAAGAGTAGGTAGAATATTAATGTTTGAAACCTTTCTCTAGTTATTGTTACTTTAACTAAAAATCTCAAGCTTTTAATGAATTATTATAAACTGTTTTAAAGCTTCATTTTTTCAAGTTTTTCCATTAGAGAAAATGATCAAGTAATTGATTGATTAAACAAATTATTGGGTTATAAAACTATTAAAATTTGACCTATTTGGCATCCATAAAAATATATCACCTCGTTGTTTTAATGAATTCAAATTTAAGTCATGAATCGTGATTCAATATTCCAAAGTCGAATTCAATACAAATTTTCCGAATTTTCGATTCAACTATTCAAGAAAGCAAATTCAGCAATCCCCTCTATAACATGGTAAATTAGTTCCGCGGTATAGGAAAACGCATTGTAAATGCATTCTTGTATAACGCTCCCGTATGATCCCGTATTACTCGTTATATACAAATGATTCATATTTAATTTTTCTTGATTCATGTTAAAAGGGATTAAAATAAAATAACGAAATACATATGTGCGTTTTTAAATTCAAACAAGAACATTTAAAATAAAAAGCTTATACATAGAGATATATAACGTGAAAAAACTACCGTATATATGGGGGAAAACACGAATTATACGATGGCCATGAAATCACGTAATATGAATACGCGCTAAAATATATCGCCGACAACCCAAAGCGCAACACATCGTATGTCAAGCCCGGGCAACTAGCTAAATCCACACCAAAGAAGAATATTCACGCTGCCAAGATAATGCTCTGTATTTGGTGGGATCAGAAGGGAGTTATCTACTATGAGCTTTTAAAACCAGGTGATACCATTACTGGGGAGCTATACTGACAACAACTAATTCGTTTAAAGAGAGCATTAAAGGAAAAACGCCCAGAATGGGAGACCAGGCACGAGACACTGATTTTCCAACATGACAATGCTCGGTCACAAGGGTGGATTCAGGATTTTTTTCTGGGGGGGGCACAATATCATCTTTCATTTGCAAGTGCGTGAAAGGCATCACGAAAAAAATTCGCAATTCCAGCCAGAAATAGACTAGAGTTTCACTAATGTTCTTTCTGTTACTTTGTTCATATATTTTCATAACTTTAATAATTTGATTTGCTTCTAAGTATGTACTGTTATAGAATTTCTACAGTACACAAAAATACCCTGGGGGGGAGGGGCACGTGTCCCCGTGCCCCCTTAAATTCACCCTTGCTCGGCCACACGTTGCTCAGCTGGTTATAAAATATTTGGAAAGTAGCGGAAGGGAAGTTCTGCCTCACCCGCCATATAATCCAGACTTGGCACCTTCTGACTACCATTTGTTTCAGTCGATGCAGAATGCCCTTTCCGGAATACGCATCATTTCAGTCGAAGGCGTTAAAAATTGGCTCGACTCATTCTTTGCCTCTAAAGATGACCAGTTTTATTGGGATGGAACCCACAAATTGCCAGAAAGATGGAGAAAGGTTGTGACTTCCGATTGGCAATACTTTGAATAACAATAATATTCAAGATTTTATTTAATAAACGCTCAAATTTACTGAAAAAAATCCGGTTTTTGAGTTATAGACCTAATATTTTGTTGTAAAAAGTATAGTATCTAAGATGTTTGTTTAAGTTACCAGAAACAGTTGTTTTTAGAAAGAAGGTACATACCTCAGAATTAGTTATTTTTTGTCAAAAATAAAGGAACTAAGATACTTTTCTCTGACAACTTTGGGTAAGAATTACAAATTCATGTTTCATGTTTGATCTAACACTTGGATACTAGATACAGACTCATAAGAAATGGTACCGATATTTCGAGAAGAAATACTCCAGAAAATGAAGCAAACGATTTAGATTTGCCAAATCCGTTCAAATATTCAAAAACTAACTTTATATTAAACATAATATGACCTATAAGTGTAAAGCTTTTTTCAAATGGCAAAAAGTATATATTTTTAAGAAAAGCAAGCTTTAACTAACCATTGCGTTGGCGGGTAAAGAAAAGCTGGTTGATAATGAAAGCTATTCTCGAGTAATTTTTTCCTTAATGTATCTGTTTGTGATCAATATTGCGCAAATGGGAACGTAATAGGGATGCGGATCGGTGAGCGAATGATGTTGACGGGAACATCGGATATGTATGTGTGCTAAGGAACGAAATAGCTTTGGATAAAATGGGTGGATAAAGTGGAACGGAACGGAACGGAATTGAATCAATCAGAAAAGTATGTGGGGATCATGTGGGATGGATGGGATAGATAGGATAGATGGGATCGCTCGACGATAATCTAGTATATCAAATCGACAATATGGGAAAATGGGAAAAGGGGATGGATGGAACTTCGTTGAAAGCTTATTGTGTTAGATTTTCGCTGTATGTGTATGTATATGGAATCGAATTTGATGTCACATCATGAACGAGCTTTCTATTGCTCGCAAAACCATACGCTTCAATGGAGAGCTTTCCAACTTTTTCATATGTTTTCGAATTTAAATTCGATTTGCTCCTTATATGGATACCAAACCAAAGATGGTTGGTACTTGAAATACTTGTAACAATCTAAACTTGATTTTCCTTCACAATATTTAGAAGAAAATTTTCTTTAAAACCTTCCAAACTAATATAGACAAGACAACCAAAAATAACTTCTCCAAATAACTAAATAGTTTGTTATTGAATTATTTAATTTTCTATTATTATTATCATTTCTATGAGGGGTTTGTAGTCTTATTCAATTCAAAAAACCTCCCTTATGCGAAGAACCGTAATTCACATATTCATTCCGACGTCGCCTCGGTCGCTTTTAAATCAGTTTACTTTTATTATACGAATTAGTCAACGTTTATTATATTATCAGGAAGTCTTGATTTTCAATTGCTACTTTATAACCCTTACAAATTGACGTGTCACCCCATCCCTCGCTAAAGGCTCCCTCTCCTATCAAGTCTTTCTTGTTCCGCCCGTGATACACGTACTTCACTCCACTCCCATTGTATCATTCAGATCATACCAGATCCGAAATTCATCAAAAATTTTATTAGATTTTCCTGCGAATTAAGTGTGAGGCATGTGACCGTGTATGAGGAACAGCGATGCGGATTAAGAACCAAGCAGAAGCAGGATGGAGAACTGTTTGAAAATGGGATATCTCTTATGGTTTGTGTAATTTTCTAAAGGGATGAAATGAATGGAGGTTATCGACGACAAGGGGTTTTGGGAATGGTTTGGCGTTTAATAATAGAGTATTTAGTGTTGATATAGGAGCGTTAATGCGGTTATATGTGGACATCAGCGCACCGATAATCCAATCACAATGTTCACTTCAATTAATAATTGGACTTTGTATTTCATATGCGTGATTGTAATTTTAGGTACTGTCGAGTCTATTTCGATTCAGTGTTTTTTTTTCAATTTTATGGAAAAATTCAATCGAACATAAATTGGTTCTTTCAATTTCCACTATGTGAGTTGGTTTTTTAACGTAGCAGCCAAAGAATTTTTTTCCCATTTTTTCTTGTCGCTTTGAAAATAAAATGAAAAATTCTATAAAATAAACAGCAGAAATACCAATAAATACAAATAGTTTCGACTTACGTAATTTGTAAAAAAAGTCAATTTTGATTCTTTAGAACACAAGATGTTCTGGACTAATCCTAAACTATGTACAAGTCTTAAAAACAATAAAAATTGGTAATGCCTATCCACCCTTAAATTTATGAAGAAAAGAAAAACATTAAAAGATTCTGTAACGCGGATTTATATGTATTACAATTCCGAATTCCTCCATAAGCCTTATCTACTACTATTTATGACGTCCATCAAGTTAGCACTACACTTTTGAAATTTCTACAAAACAACTATGGAATATTTCTGTCGTTCAAGAGTTTTGGAAAAAAAATTGTCACACGCATATTTTCCATGAAAACCCTATGTCACCCTATGTAGCAGCTATCTTCACGTTTTGAGCTTTTCTATAAATACTATATTATTATATGGAATTTCGAAAAAATAACTACTGAATATTTTAGAGCTTTCTTGTCATTCATAAATTCCCAAAAAAAAATTTTCATAGCTTGCATATTTTCCCGGATAAAGAAAGTTGAAGAAAAAAGCTCGATTTTAGTAATTTTCCAAGTATAAAAATTTTCATTTGTTTGCACCATAATTGGTGTTTTTTTTTTGAAGTTCAAGACTTTCGAAAGAAAAATCCTCAAAACTTGCATATTTTCCCAGAAAAAGCCATTTAAAGAAAAAGCACTACTTTGACATTTCACAAAATTGAAATTTCAAAATTTTTTTTGCTGTATTAATTGGTGTTTTTTTTTGTCGTTCGAGAGTTCCGAAAGAAAAATTTCCATAGCTTACATATTTTCCCGGAAAACGCTATCTATAGAAAAAGCTCGATTTGATTAATTTTTTAAATATTGAATTTTCTATTTCTTTTTCTCATCATTAATTGGTGTTGTTTTATTGCTCAAGAGTTCTGAAAGAAATAATTTCATCACCCGTATATATAATATTCGTCGCTTGATTTCATAAGTATTAAAGCTTCTTTATTAAATATATGTGTAAAGAAATAGAGCTTTTTCTTTAAAAAGCGTTTGCCGGAAAAATAAGCGAGATATTAAATTTTTTCTTTCGGAAGTCTCGAAAAAAAAAACATCAATTAATAGCGCAAATTTTTTTTGAAATTTCAATGTTTGTGATATGTTAAAGTAGAGCTTTTTTTAAATTGCTTTTTCTGAGAAACCACGCAAGCTATAAGGATGTTTCTTTCGGAAGTCGCGAACGACAAAAGAAACCAATTGTGGCGTAAAAAAAGCAAAATTTCAATATTTGGAAAATTATTAAAATTAAGCTTTTTTCTTCAATTGGGTATATCCGGGAAAATATGCAAGCTATGAAAATTTTTCTTTCGGAATTCATGAATGACAAAAAAACACCAAAATATTCCGTAGTTATTAGGAAAAGTGTAGTGCCAACTTGATGGACGTCTATTTATGCAGCACAATATCCTCTTAAAGAATTCGTTCTAGGCCGATTTTAAAACAATGGTTTTTATATATACAATATTCTTTATTTATTTTTATAACTTTTGTGTTAATTTACAATAAATTAACACTAAGCACTTATAACTAAAACTATTATTTATTTACACAAATCAAGATTAATATTTTTCTCATTGCGAGCAAATTTGAATGAACAGTTTTTGTTTTGAAATAATTTTACTTTCCATCTGAACTGTCTATACAGTATTAACTTAAGTCACTTATGTTTTCACTTTATAAATAATATTTTTTTTATAATTTAAAGGAAATATTGCAGGGAAATTAAACCTATTAATTTTTTTCTGAATTTGTGCTTAAATGAGACGTTCTCGAAAGTTAGAAAATAAATCAAACAGTAGAATTCTAGAAAGCTTGAAACATTAGCTGATCCTATTTGCACAATTTTCACACAACACTTACCACCCCCATAATTCTTTAAAAAAACTTTCGAGATTTGTACCACGCTTCTAGAAGCACCAGTTCTACTGTTTTCGGTCATTGTCTCTTCATTTTCCCAATTTGGCTTGTTTTGTCAATTCTCTGAGCAAAACGCAGTGTTTAGCTTCTGTAAGAAGAAAAAAGAAACATAATTTGTAAGGAATAGATTCCTGGTTAAAACCTTTTTTATTATACTTTTAAAGATTGGATCACTTTTTGAAGTGATACTTCTTTAGCGGCATTATACAAAAATGACCAGACTGAATTTTAATAAAACGTGAAGATGTTGTTATTTTCTAAAACATGAAATATTTAAAAATTTATAAATATCGTTTCAATTTATCATACTTTGAGTTGAAATGCAGCAATTATTGTTATTATTATAAATTATATTTATGAAAAATAACTGTTTAAATATTTGTTTAGAAAAAACTTCAAATAATTTTTTGAGTATTCCTGTCACAATCTCCGAAATGAAATATCTCAGCTGAGTCCACTTATCGCATATGCTCACTCACGATATATATGAAAAAGAAACACACATACAAATGATACAAATGATGCAAAACTAACCCATACATAAATTTATGATTATTTTTTTGATAAATTAGTTTTGATTTCATTTTATGTGTAAATGTTTTAGGGAGAAAGATCCTAAATATAAAATTACTATCTTCTGTATGCATTGTTATTATTATTAACATTATTATTATCTTCTATAAATACTAAACTTCGATGCCCACATGAAATGGAATTTGCATGTCTATGAATTAACAAAAACATAAGGTACTTTCATTCTTATTCTTTAAATTAAGCAAATGCTTTAATCCCTCGGTATTAAAAACTATTTATCATGGGTTTTGAAAGCCCAATCAACTATAATATAGTTGTGGGGGTGGGGCATATAAAAATAATGTTAAGCCATTAACTAGAATCCGAAATCGTTTTATTAATTACTTTACGTATTATTGTTAGTGTACCCCTTGGTATTGAGGAATCATTTATTATCAATACTTTAGCATACTACTATGATGAGAGTAAAAAACAATATAATAATAAGTGTACACAAACTAGATCTAATTTATTAACGCTGCCAAAAACCTAAAAAAAAATCGATGAAAATTCGTTAGTGAAGATAGATGGATGATTAGACTAAGAATCCTTATCTTGTTGAAATTAAATATTTTAATTTAAATTACCTAACTACCTTAAAACTCTTAGCTGTAAGCGAAAACATGAAAATTGAACAATTAAACGTTAAACATTCAATATAGAAAATATTAATAAGGTAAATTGGTAATTTGGCTGCCTAGTTATATTATTACTTTGTAATAAAAAAAATATATGCAATCATGATGTATAAAACAACACCAGCGCTAGTAGTAAAATGTCCGGTACTACCATTTTCGATTCAGAAAAAGTGGTTCGATTTGAACCCCCGATTTTGGCCGAAGAAACTACTTTTCTTTTGTAATTTGTAACAAAACCTCACGTGATGAACTTCTTTCGGTATAAGCTTGGATCAGGAACGTCGAAATTTCGACGAAATTAAAGAGAACTATTTTGAATGGTTTTGATATTATTCCTTTACGTATTTTTCACTCGAATGCAATTTGTACGTAAATTTTGACATATGCCAGAAATGAAGAAGCAACGGTTATTTTCAAATATGTATTATCAAATATATATAACAGAACATAAAAACTAGACAGTTCAATAATGCGACAATAAATTTTACCTAAGTATATTTTTCATTTCGCAAATGTTTTGGAGTTTCCTTTCATTAATTATGATACATCACTATTTTTCACAAGTGTTTTTCCTATAAAAAAGTAAACTTTATTTAGAAAATTTGGTTAAAGTCCATTTTAGCACACTCACAATCTGGTAACGTTGCATTTTCGACTTTGTTTTTAATTTAATTCACAATTAAATCGGCCCATAATAAAAATTTAGCCACAAAAGAGAGAATTATACCATATTAGAATTGAATTAACAAAAATATCGCGAATTAAATTAAAAACAAAGTCGAAAATGCAACGTTACCAGATTGTGGATGTGCTAAAATGGACGTGAGTCGAAAATTTAATTTTACCTATTACAATATAAATACATATTTGAAAATAACTGTCGCTTCTTCATTTCTGGAATATTTCAAAGTTTACGTACAAATTTCATTCGAGTGAACAATACGTAGAGGAATAATATCGAAACCATTCAAAATAGTTCTCTTTAGTTCTGAAATTTTCGACGTTCCTGATCCCAGCTTGTACGCTTTTTTTATTATTTTTTCTATAATTAGGGCAAAAATTACAATTAAAATATGTTATTATATTTAAGACAATTTTACCACCGCAGGCCTGTGATATTAGGAATTTATTTGTATGACTTTTCTTTATAGAACGATAAAAACTTTTATTAAAAACAATAAAAAAGAGAAATACTTTGATTTAGTCAAAAAATTATTAATTTTTTAATTGACCATTGATGTTTCACTTGTTATGAGGAAAATGGATGAAGAATCGATTTTGTGTGAAATTAATTACTTTGTGATCAAATAGAATACTTAAGACAGTCGTTAAGTTTGCGTTATTGATGAGGGTTTGGAGTCGGAGGAAGGTGCCAACAATAACAGGAAAGGTCATCGCCCATAAAACTATTTTGTGGAGGTCATTAACGAATTATTGGCTAGAAACCGGGTTAAATTTCACCCGATTTTCAATAGAAAATGAACGAAGCGTATCTTTCCCAAACACAGAGCCGTGCAAGGGGTGCTTTTGAAAATGACTCAAATCCGCGACGGCCACCACTCCAAATCCCCATCAGACCTACTCGAGTAAATACAACGCGGATAATGATTGTGCTCGTTGACATTTTCCTCATGTCTTCATTTGACATTTTCATGCTTGAATAAGATTGGACTTTTATGTTGTGAGTGCGCCTTTTTTTTTAAATGCTTCAAATCGACATGAGCTTTCACAAGCCCCGAAGCTTTGAGCTTTGTTCGAAAGACATCGTTATTTTGCAGCACGACAAAGCTTAAGCGACTCAGTTTGCGGTGGCTCGTTTATCAGCCATGAAAAGCTCTCATACTTTATTGCCGCCATTATTTGATTAGTTATTTAACCTTTTAACTAATCGCATAAAAAATCAAACTCGTAATTATGATGGAAAGAAATTTATTATGTTTTTTTCTTCACCGTTGCGTCGCGAAAGAATCGGAAAAATAAAATTGAGGTGAAGGGAAGTGGTGAGAAGAGCTTGACAAGTTTTGAACAACTCGGAAGCTTGTCACCAGCCTCACTTTATCTCGTCTCCACTTGTTGTCATCTTAACATGAAACAATCCTGAAGAATATCCATATCATATCCCACAGCAACGAAACAGACGAAGGGGTTGCGAGGAAAAAACTTTTATCTCCCAGTGTCCGACAAACAATGGCGAAACACAATATGACACCCAACCCTCTACCCCTAATAATAATCATTTACAGCGAACAACTTGTTCACCCTCTCAACAGCCGCTTGAATAACAAATGTACCTCTACTATGCCACCTTTTTATATTCAGAGCTTTTTACCTTTTACTTACAGCACATCCATCAGTGCCCGTATTATCGTATAACACCCCCTCGTTATTCCGTTGCCACAGTACAAGTTTTCATTAAGGGAAGCGAGAAAATCTGAAAAAAAATCCAATTCCACTTTTCGTCTTCGTTCTTTTCCTCTTCAAAGAATAAAGGAATTCTAAATTTAATTATTTCTAGAAAAAAGGTCAAGTGCTTAAGCAAACTGATTTATAAAACATTTGAATCTCTCTTTCACTTACAAAACATTTTCATAAACTTAACAAAATGTAATAAGAACTATGAAATACAATAACAATTTAAAAAAAAAACGATTTTGGAGATTGTGAAAAAGCTGAAATTTTTTTTTTCGAATTTCTACCTCACTCTTATTCCGAAATATATATATGTTTAAAGGGACCGGAAAGTAATGTTGTTTTTTAACATAACATTGAAACAGAACTTTAAAACACTTTAATATCATCCTTAATATCATCAACCTTTTGACATCTAGTGAACAAATTTTTATTACCATATCAGTTTAAAAAAAAACATGTGTGTAGGTCATACGCGAAAGAAGTGAAACTTTCCAAAATGTAAGCTTCAAAAAACTGAGACGAATGTAAAATTTTAGGACAAGGATAATTATAAAGTTTAGTTATGATAATATCGATATCAAGTTTAAAACGCAGTGGTGTAGTATACACTAGTATAGAGGACTCATGTTTAATTTTTTTACCCCAAAATTGGTTGGGGAATCTTATTTCTCTCTAACTGTCATTTATATATGGATATGTATTTGGGTAATTCTGATCAAATTTCGAAATCAACAAAAAAATAATGTATACATTTTTTTTTAAGAATTTGATTTTTTTTTGGTCAATTTTGTAATGTTTGTGTAACTGGATTTTACCAATATAGTGGTCCCCAGAACAAACTAATTTTAGACGAATTATAAGGATGATTTATCGTTTTGAAAGTGAGGGAATGGTTTTTATAGGCCATACTGTCATTGAATCGTGTCTGTTATTATTTAATAGAGAGTAAAAGGTTTGGGCCCTAACAGTATTATTGTTACGTTAATATAATACTCCTCGGTAAGTGCTATTAGGGGGACCAGAAAGTAATGTCGTTTTTGAACCTAGTCGTTCAATTAACAATTATATCCTTATAAGTAGACATTGGATTATATGCACTATCAAAATGTCAAAATATGCATGCAAATATTCACTAAAAAGGGCGAAATATGCATACAATATGCACAATTAAAAATAAGTTATTATTAGAATTTACGTTTATTTTCACATTATATTTATCTTAATATATATAATTCTTCTGTACTTATGTACAGTATTGAACATCTCCTAAGCCGCCAGACCTATTCTCCAGAAATTTTCTATGTGTATTTGAATGGGAACTTGGATGGTTTAGATCCACAAGTGGATCATATAAATAAAAAAGGTAAAGAGCTGAAATTGAACTTTCGATGTCAACTTATGTTACCGGACAGATTTGAAATTTGGTGGAATTTTCGGAGATCTCTTCAGAAATACCGTTGATAAATGCATTAATTTTCTTTATTCCTTCAAAACCGGATATTTTATACAAAACTACATTTAATTTGTCTCGAATCTATTGCAATAGTTAACTCGAAAAGGCGTTATTCTGTTTAATCATTTTTTCGAATATTTCCATGGACTTGCACAGAGGAATGTTTCTAGGTTCTCAATTGCAATATATTGTTTCTCAAGTATATGTGTTGCATTAAGAGAAATATTTTTTTTTTGATTCAAGAATCCTCAAAGGAAAACTTGCATAAATTGATTGCAATGGTGTCTGATCTCTCAAATTTTCCAACTACTTCTTTTATGGCTTGGAAATATTCAGCATAAAACAATAAATCTTTCTACCAAGTACCCCACCATGTTAAAACTGATTCTGGGGGTAGTGTTACGTTTGGTAGGTACCTCTTTATATGCTTGTAGTCGCTATAGTGCTTTTAAAAGCACTTTTTTTTTGTAGAAGAAATCAATTTATTGACTATCCCGAACTCGTTTCTGATCTTTTCCTCAACTTGATATAATCCATGGGCTAGCAAGGTGATGTGAAGCAATATTGAATATAAACTTTCAGAGCTTGACGTAAGGGGGACGTGTCGACGGCATAATACAACACGCCAAACACGAATAACTACCGAAATAAGCTTTTACAATGAAAAAGTACCAAAATATGCAATAACGCTATAAAAATAGAATTATAAGCAGTTGTATATGCACACATGCAAATGCATATAATCCGATGTCTTCTTATAAGATATTTCAAAGTGATACTAAAAATATTTTATGATTAGAGTGTATTTTCAACTCATAACAGAATGTAGAATATTGTTAATCTGAATTCTATTTGAAATGATGAGACCAAAAATTCGAAGGAATACAAATTCAGTATTATATACTCTTCGAGTTGTTACAAAAACAAATTCAGTACTTGCATTAGATGTTCATTAATGCCAAGAGTTTTTTTAAGTTCATATTCAAAAATATTTCGTTCTCCAATTGGTACCAACGAAGAATGATCAAAAATCTATGCAATAAGATGTTAACGGAGGAAGTGGTACCAAATCCTTATTAAACAATCGAGGAGTTCTCAAATACTTCTAATCAATCTTTGTCCTTCAACCAAATACCCAAAATCACTCAAGAACTATCAACAGAGAAAACTCTAATCTTAACATGGTAATGCAGAAGAAAAACCTTGAAAAAATTAAAAGGAGGGGTGGCATTGTTTTACCCACCATAATCGTTCAAAGTTGTTCCATCGAATTTCTATTTATTTCAATCGGTGATATTTTTCCTAGAAATCATTTGATTATTATTAATTTAGCATTAAAAAATTTGCACACTAGATGTGAAAAGATTGAATATTGGTGTGCCACGCAGACGAAATTGTGGATTTAATCTAGTCATAAATAAATTACTAAGTGTTAACTTAACGTCTGAATATACTTTAAAGGTATTATTTGCAATGCAAAAACGTGTAAAATTGTATACTTTCGAGTTGGGTACCCGAGTATCCGAGTAGTACTACTGTAAAAAAAATCGAATAGTGACCTACTAAGTACTACAATGTAAATAAAGAAGTTTTGGAGCTGTAAAATAAAAGTTTTAAAAAAGTATGTTACCTTAGATATTTGGCAATTATATCAGATGACCAATTGAAGCAAAAAAAATAGTTTTTCTAGGAAAATTTCTGTCAATAGCCTAGATGGGTAGGTATAGACTAGATAAATGCCTAGTATGATTGTTATTTACCATGTTTTTCGATTCGAAAAGACTTTGAGATTCATATCCTGATCTTATTAGGTCTATTAGTGAACATTGAGCCAATATTTGGGAATTTTTAATATATATTAATGGTGTAAATAAATTGGCTGTTAAAATAAATATCATTGTATTAAATAAAGGAATTTGGTCATTTCATAAACTTGAAGGAATTCTTGATAAGAAAAACGGTGCCAAAAGATCTTGCCTAGTTATAATATAGAAGGGAATCATTGAACAAAGGGTTGAGAAACCAATTTATAGAATTGTTGCGAATATGTAGGTATTATAATTAATTTAAAATAATGTTAAAATATAGAATAAAATTAATTGAAATGCGTGTGATTTTTAAGCGAACGGAAATCAACATATAGTAGTTACAAGTGAAGGGAGCAAGGGAAATTGAATGAGCTTTTTATTAAAGAGGGTGAAATATATTCGATTTGAGACAAGAAGAAAAATTTAAACGCAAATTATTATCATTCGACATGTTCTAATAATCAGGGTTGAGTATATTATTGAATTATTTCGTCTTATTCGTTTGAATATGTTAAGTTCTCTTCATTTCCCAACCTCTTTCTCTCTCTCTCTCTTTCTCTCCCATGCATCACTTATTGTAGGAATACAATAACATAAATTTCATTAGTGAAACATATTTCACATAATTGGGCACTTTGTCTGCTATAAATTCTATGATAATTGAAAATAATAGAGTATTTGCACCATCTAAATACTCAGCAGGAGTTAAATCCCACCGTGGATCATCACAACTCCCGTCCACCCTCTTGTACTTGGCAACTTTTCACCTGATCCGTGCTTGGTTATACACACGATAATATAGCCATTTGCATTGTAAAATATTATAAAATATCAGTCTTTTAGTTCTCGACGCCAATACCGACGAGAATTTTACACGTATAAGGGTGGCTCGATTGAGGGGTTGGAAAGGTAGCTCAGCACGGTGAGTGATACGTCAAAGTAATCCACCCCACGATGATCATGATTATTATTATTGTTATTACAAGCCATGGTGAGAGATTTCATCTTTTTGCAATCTCATCCCTCGTGTCTCAACCCTCGACGCTTTTCAAACTCGACTTATTGTCTTTTATATTGTGGGGATGGTGGATTTATATTGTTAGACGTTTTAATAATAATAAACGATAACAGAGTACTAGAAATGTTATTAGTCGTATCACTAAGCTCAAAGTTAACTTTGTAAGTTTGAAATGTACAAATTAACTCCAAATTTAATTATTTAAATATATTATTACGAAAGTTTTAGTCATTAATTTTCCCCTTTTCAGAAACGATTTTTAACTTTTGTAGTTTTGATTTTAAAAAGAATTGTTTCATGAATTTAAAAAGTACTTGTAAGGGAACCATCAACGGTGAGACGATGAGGAGAGAAGGACGAGAGGGGACTGAACATGTTATAGATAATTACCAAATATTTTTAGTTTCTTTCAAAACTTTTTGAAATTTTTCTTTATTGTTTGTTGATTACATACAATATACCAGATTTATCAAAATCAAAGAAGTGGTTCTCAAGAAAAGTGGACACCACTCTTTTGGGTCTTACTTATTTAAAGCTCAGCGGTACTGTTCATAATAAAAATGCATAAAGCTGAAAAAAAGCTTCACATTATGTGTTACTATATGCGTACACATGCGTACTTTCACCTAAGAATAATAATGTTTGTAAAATAAATGTGTATGATTTAACTGAAAAATTAATATTTATCTACTAAATAGCTACCTTAAAGATATGATCTATCAATCCACGACTGAAAATACCGGATCTAAATGTTAGTTAACATTTTATTAATAAAAGTTGTTCTTGATGGTATATATTATGCATATACAGATAAATCAGGCACAGGAGGCATTTGAGTAGAATGGTGGCTTCAGGTCCTCGGTCAAAAATATTGCGACCAGAATATGCTTATGT
Organism: Sisyra terminalis; assembly: GCA_958496175.1. Lineage (NCBI taxonomy): Eukaryota > Metazoa > Arthropoda > Insecta > Neuroptera > Sisyridae > Sisyra > Sisyra terminalis. Next base: position 32,354,284 of record OY292277.1, on the reverse strand, counting down.
TTTATAGACTTCGAAAAAACGTTTGATATGACGAAGTACGATGTATTGATGAGATCTCTAGAAGAGGCCGAGATAGAAGAAAAAGATTTAACATAATTGATAAACCTGTACTAATAATAGCAAAGATTAAGATCGATAGCTCTATTTCCATCATAGTAGAGATTTGTAGAGGAGTAAACCAAGGATTTATGATGTTTTACCTGACTTCTGAAAACGTATTTGAATGGGCACTAGATGAAACTTTCGAGTATGAAAATGAATGGAGCAATCTATAGTATTAGGTACGCCGATGATACTGTTTTGATTGCGGATTCCAATATGGATCTCTAAATTCTTATAAACAAGGTAACTCAGTAATTGTTTGGCATTCAGGATGAAGATAAATATCAAGAAAACCAAAACAATCTCAACTCGAAAGTAAAAAAGTCCGATCGGAACAGGTTGATCAGTTTAAAAGTACTTAAGATGTTGAATTAATAGTAAGCTAGACCCCAAAGTATTAATAAAATCAATAATAGAGCAGACCCGGAACGTCTTTAATAGATCGGGCAAAAGTGGGTTAAACCGGTTAAACTATATCTTGAACGAAGGGAAAAAAAATGAAAAATGGATTTTTGGTAAACATTTTTACAAAAAAAAAAAAAAAATCAAATTTCGGTGAAATTCGCTCAAAAATATATTTTTAAATGGTTGTAATAGAAAAAAAATCATTCGTCCAAGTCCTTGTAAACTGTATCTCAAAGATCCGTGTAAGATTTCATCAAAATCGGTTGACGAGCAGCTGCACCGATATACCTGCCGTGTGCTGAGCTTCCCAAGGCTTAATCTCCGAAACTATTACTAGGGATTTTTTTTCCTTATTTAGTACCTACTTTTTGCAAATAAATCGCGTTATAGTTTTATTAAATAAGAAGAAAATTCAGGTTATTTAAGATCTTTTTGTTTTTTTATTTTTTATTTAATATTTTATTGTTCAATTAGCTACGTTTCGTTACTAATCGTAACTTCCTCAGGCTTCTATAACAAATGAAAATAATTACAAAATATGTCAATCATACATAAATTTCAAAATTATAATAATATACATATAATATAGATCATATAAAATATTTGTAATTAAATAATAATAACTAACTCAAAATTTCATATTTAATTACAAATATTTTATATGATCTATATTATATGTATATTATTATAATTTTGAAATTTATGTATGATTGACATATTTTGTAATTATTTTCATTTGTTATAGAAGCCTGAGGAAGTTACGATTAGTAACGAAACGTAGCTAATTGAACAATAAAATATTAAATAAAAAATAAAAAAACAAAAAGATCTTAAATAACCTGAATTTTCTTCTTATTTAATAAAACTATAACGCGATTTATTTGCAAAAAGTAGGTACTAAATAAGGAAAAAAAATCCCTAGTAATAGTTTCGGAGATTAAGCCTTGGGAAGCTCAGCACACGGCAGGTATATCGGTGCAGCTGCTCGTCAACCGATTTTGATGAAATCTTACACGGATCTTTGAGATACAGTTTACAAGGACTTGGACGAATGATTTTTTTTCTATTACAACCATTTAAAAATATATTTTTGAGCGAATTTCACCGAAATTTGATTTTTTTTTTTTTTTTGTAAAAATGTTTACCAAAAATCCATTTTTCATTTTTTTTCCCTTCGTTCAAGATATAGTTTAACCGGTTTAACCCACTTTTGCCCGATCTATTAAAGACGTTCCGGGTCTGCTCTATTATTGATTTTATTAATACTTTGGGGTCTAGCTTACTATTAATTCAACATCTTAAGTACTTTTAAACTGATCAACCTGTTCCGATCGGACTTTTTTACTTTCGAGTTGAGATTGTTTTGGTTTTCTTGATATTTATCTTCATCCTGAATGCCAAACAATTACTGAGTTACCTTGTTTATAAGAATTTAGAGATCCATATTGGAATCCGCAATCAAAACAGTATCATCGGCGTACCTAATACTATAGATTGCTCCATTCATTTTCATACTCGAAAGTTTCATCTAGTGCCCATTCAAATACGTTTTCAGAAGTCAGGTAAAACATCATAAATCCTTGGTTTACTCCTCTACAAATCTCTACTATGATGGAAATAGAGCTATCGATCTTAATCTTTGCTATTATTAGTACAGGTTTATCAATTATGTTAAATCTTTTTCTTCTATCTCGGCCTCTTCTAGAGATCTCATCAATACATCGTACTTCGTCATATCAAACGTTTTTTCGAAGTCTATAAAACATAAGCATATTCTGGTCGCAATATTTTTGACCGAGGACCTGAAGCCACCATTCTACTCAAATGCCTCCTGTGCCTGATTTATCTGTATATGCATAATATATACCATCAAGAACAACTTTTATTAATAAAATGTTAACTAACATTTAGATCCGGTATTTTCAGTCGTGGATTGATAGATCATATCTTTAAGGTAGCTATTTAGTAGATAAATATTAATTTTTCAGTTAAATCATACACATTTATTTTACAAACATTATTATTCTTAGGTGAAAGTACGCATGTGTACGCATATAGTAACACATAATGTGAAGCTTTTTTTCAGCTTTATGCATTTTTATTATGAACAGTACCGCTGAGCTTTAAATAAGTAAGACCCAAAAGAGTGGTGTCCACTTTTCTTGAGAACCACTTCTTTGATTTTGATAAATCTGGTATATTGTATGTAATCAACAAACAATAAAGAAAAATTTCAAAAAGTTTTGAAAGAAACTAAAAATATTTGGTAATTATCTATAACATGTTCAGTCCCCTCTCGTCCTTCTCTCCTCATCGTCTCACCGTTGATGGTTCCCTTACAAGTACTTTTTAAATTCATGAAACAATTCTTTTTAAAATCAAAACTACAAAAAATATATTTTAAAAAAATATAAAAGCTGAGATCTGTTTTTTATCATCTGTTATAGTTTTATTCAATGGTATATATAACAATGACATGCTTGGCTCGGGACGCTACTCAGCAGAAGCTCCATTGAATATTACTTGGGATGTTGCAGAAATTAATAAAATAATAAAAAAAAAAAATGATTTTTTGAAGCCGTGAAACCCACGTAGCTTAAAGAGAAAATGAGTAGAAGGAAGTAGAGCAGAAGCACTATACTATGAGTAGAAGCACTATTTGGGAATCAGTAATATTCATTGTAAAATAAATGTGTGTTTAGTTGTAAATTCAAGTTTCATTGTCTGTTAAATTTTTAGCACTCATTTTCAATCAAAAGAATTGAAATTTACCTAAACAAGAACCTAAAGAATTTCTACATTAGGCGAACAGAGAACGTGAGCTCTAACATAAAATAAAAATTCGCAAAACGGTTTATCTGGGTCATGTGCTGAGGAATGATAAATACCGATATTGTCAACTCATCATAAAAGAAGAGATCGAAGAAAAACAAGGAATAGGGGGAAAACGAGAAAAATTATCATGGATGAAGAACATTCGACACTGGAAAGTCCTAAACTTTTAACAACGTATAAGAACCGCAAAGGACAGATAAGCGTTTACCAATGTTGTACATTGTCTACCTTCATTGATAGAAACGACTGATTAAAAAAAAAAATAAGTATTGTACGTGCCTACCACATGTGTGTGCTGCACCGTAATATGTTATATAATTTTGTTATAGTAGATATTATAAGAGTAATATACTAAATCCATTTGTGTATCTACATGAACTACCCAATTAATATAGTAATTCAATTATTTTCTTCTATCAGTGTTAGTTCTATTTCTCTCAAATCACTTAATTTTTTTCTTCAAATACTGAGCTTGGGGAAAAATGGTGGCACTTTATCCTGAACTCTCATTCAGCCACTCATAAACACCAACTTAAGTTGTTTGTGTTGTTGCAAAATAATTAGAGTGTTCATCAAATATGAGAAAATGTCACGCAACCCCTGCCGTGTCCTATCTTAAATCATTTATGTTTGTAAACTGCTTCGACACTTCACTTACCCTCATCGTTTAGAGAAATAATTTCTTCTCATCACATTTAAATTGGTCGAACCAAGAAGAGAAAAAAACGTGCTTGAAAGGATGGGAAAACGTGGATAAAACGATATGAAGAAAACGCTTCGCGTCACAGACATAATTGATGATTATCTCTTACATGATTATCTCTTTTTCATACAAACACGCAAAAGCTGTAACTTATTCTTTAGATAAATAAAAAAAAAACATATTTTAAATGTAATGTTAAAAAAGTACTTAAACCTAACTGAAATTTCTATTAACATATAACGTAATGACTATAAGGTATAAAGTTTTATATGTAGTTGTCGTCGGACATTTCTGCTCGTTGATAGAATGTACGAGAAAAATCAGCAGGTCCTCGATTATTTTGCACAAATCCGCAATATTTTTTCTTGTGGCACACCAATAAAATTCCCATCATTACAGGAACTGTTAATAAAACCCCTAAAATTAAAAAAAAATATAAGTTCATATAAAATCAATCTTAGCGATTATGGGGACTAGAAATTCGTCTATGGTAACAACAAGAAAAACGAATTGGAGAAATTGGAATAAAGATAAACTTATTACCTATATTGAATGTAAAACAGACTGAAAATATTAGAAACATCTACAAAAATTGGAATATTAAACTAAAACTCTAAAATAAAGAATAAAATACAATCTACTATTAGCCGAGTGGTCTGGTGACCGCTCCAAAACTAGTAGGTAGTGGGTTCAATCCTCGTATCGTACAATTTTCAATATTTCTCGATAACGGATTTAATTAATATAATATAAATAATAATATATATAATTAATATAATTTTAATTTCCAGACGTTTCAGAACACTCTTCAGGAGATTCTAATGTGGGGTAGAAAGAGAGGGAAATCGTTCGAATTTACGAGAAGTGCTTGGAACAGTCTAGAACCTTCCAGAGGCGGCAAATAGGTATATAAATAAGACAATCGACCGTCCCCAGTTACAGTTACGAAACAATTACAACCAGTAGAAGTTACAAAGTTCGAAATAAATCGCAATAATTGTTACAATAAATAATTTATCGTGTAATAATAAACGTGTGTATATTTATATAAAAGGTGTTATCGTTTTTGTCCCAAAATAAATTCTAACGAACCCGTCAAAATAAAAATAAATAACCGTAAAAATGTAACAACATATTTTCGTAGTTCAGTAAAAGGAAGACTCAATGAAAATCCACTGGAAATATGGAATTAACTAAAAGACTTCTGTTCCATCCGAACACTGATTTTCAAGGGGGTACTCTAATAGGAACTTGTAGAGAAGTCACAGAGATACAGTATAGAGTGTTCATGTTTTATATAACCAATGATTTCTTCATAGCCAAACATTTCACCTCGAATTTCGAGGACTCTATCTCTGTCTACCTTAGTTGATCATACGCATAGAAACGACAACTTTTTCGACAGAATTTGTTGAAGTGAAAAGATAGTTGAACAGAGATTGGATCTCCGAATCGAATACAAGGTCAAAAAAAATATTACCAATAGTCCTCTATAGTCCTCTATAACGATTAAGTAAACTTTTGTTTCTGTAATTTCTACCTAAACAGCTTTGGGCTTAACTGGTTAAATACTCAAAATTTAATTTTTCTAAACGTATTAAAATTTTGATTCGTGTCCTTTTTAGAACCATTAAATTTGGCATATTACATTTTCTTGTTTCTTAATCTATTCGCAATTTTTTTATTAATTCAATTCTTATATGGTTCTATTTCCTCTTTTGTGCAACAAAATTTTTATTATGGACCGATTTATTCGCAAATTAAACTAAAAATAAAGAAGAAAATGCAACGTTGCCAGATTTGACGGTTCTAAAACGGACATGAGTCAAGACTTTTCATATTTATATCCTGTTTCTTGAAATGTTAACAATCAAATTATTGCGGAAAATATTCGATGCTCAAACAATCGATGTTTTTAATCGATAAACATCGAGGCAGAGGGTTTCGATATTTCATATCGATTAAAAACATCGATGAATTTGATAACTGTACATCCCTATTTTGACCTCAAAAGCTGTGTCGGAGAAAAGTAGAACTAAAAATGAAGTGGAACATTATAAGAAACTAAATTTGCCGTAGATACAATAAAAATTAAAACAGGGATATATAAAATAAAAGGAAAAATCTAATCTTATTAAAGTGATCAATTTTGAAATTATATTCTCTATTGCCATACCTATTAAAATTCCGACTAAAATGGATCCATCAAATTCTGGATGATGGCCGTACTTGTCTTCACATCGCATTTCAACTTTTTTTTGACTCAATTCGGTTAAATTTCTATCCTGCATTTCAGCAGGAAAAGCACACCTGAAAAAAAATTTTGTTTTTCATTTCTGAAGGTTAAATAGTTTAAGCGACTTACGAAATTCCATGCGAAAGCGTATCATCATGCAACCCACTTATAATCGGTACCAAGGTATCGACCATCCACTGATTTTGGCAATCGCAAACCCATAGATTGTATCGAATATCAATACGTTGCAAACGAGCCCATGACTGAATTAGATCGCGACTTAGTCGTGTTAAATTGTTACGCTGAATTTCCAAAATTTTTATAGGAGGCCAAAGAATCACGGGTCCTGAATTGGAATTTTCCATATCAGTGTTGTTGACAATATCATTTTCTGTTTTGAAACGGCTTAATGCATTCGGTTCGATCTTATGCAACATTTCGTTGTCATACATATATAATTCTTCTAAATTAACCAAACCGCTAAGGGCTCCGTTTTTGATAATTACCAACTCTGGCATGTCACTTAAGTGAAGCACTTTCAATGTGGGAATATATGGAAAAACACTAAAATTTAAAGTAAATTAAAAAAATCACATACTATCATAAATTTATTTACTTTGATCCGGAAAGGCTTTCAATTGGATTATTATCCAAAGACAACCACTCTAGTTGATGTACATCTTCTAAAGTCTTCGGAAGCTTTTCAATTTCATTTCCCGTTAAATTCAATGTAGTTAAGTACTTTGGAGTGTGCAGCATATACGGCGGCAATGTTTTAATGTTGGTATAACTTAAATCTAGTTCCTGAAAAATCGATTGTTATTTAGTAATTGAACTATTGATTGAAATAAATATGATTACTTTGAGGTAGGGAAGACTGCTAATAGCACTTAGAGTCACTCGATCAATTATTGAAAACGGATTGTTGTCCAACGTAAGAATTTCCACTCGGTCTGTATGTTCAAACAGATCTTGATGTAAAGTATGCAAAGCATTATGACTTAAACGTAAAATTTTTAACGATCGTAGTGGTTCGGAGTCTTCTGGAGCAAAAGGTCCCTGGAAAAACAAAAATATTAGATCTCAGGATTCTTCGCCAAGAAATTCGTTTTTACATGTGTCAGCTAATAATATACTGTAAATATCTTTTTAAAAATTTACTCGAGACCGTAGCCGAATTTGATACAAAAGTTTCGATTAATTTTGGGTATAAATGAAGTCTATGTGAGATAAAGACCAATCGTTGCCGTGTTGTTATGATTATTTGTTTTTATTTAACAATTCCAAAAAAAACATATCAAAAACTATCCGAAACTATCAGAGAATCAACCACGATAAGTTCATACCAGTAATAACTACAGACACTGAAATTGAAGTACTAATATATCTACACTAGTGTAGAACCCATTAGGCTCCATCTTAACGGAAAGTATTACGAACGAAGATCAGCTGCTTTAACGACAACGAAATGCATTTTTGAATTTTTGGATGAACGCTCATCACACAGACAGACAGTCTGGCAATTTCGAAGCTTTTTTAAATCCATATTATTTTTAACGTCTTTTGTTTTTACATTTAAAAGAAATGAAAAATTATATAAATAAATAAAATATAAAAAGGTTTACAACGGATAGGATATTTAAAGTTATTAAATTAAAGAAAAAACTCAAATTGTCTAAAATTCGTTAAATGTTTTGTTTTCCAAATTGGCGACGTTTCGTTACCTATCGCAACTTCATTCATTAGGCGTCTTGGACCACAAAAGCGTTTCAGTCCAAACTCATCTACGATATGTATCATCATTTATGTTATTTAAAAATAAAACATCTAGTGGATCTAAAAAAATTGCATTTTTTTTTCTTTAATTTAATAAAGAAGGTGAGATCTGACTCTTATCATCAATTTAAAGTTATAGCATAGCTGAAATTCTGACATTGATACATATTATAATGATCGAATAAAGAATACAAATTAGGACTCAAGTCCCTTTTAGTACAGTTAAATCTAGCAACGTTGCATTTTTTACTGTTTTTTAATTTAATTCACAAATAAATCGATCAATAATGAAAATTTAGTCACAAAAGAGAAAATTATACAATATTAGAATTGAATCAATAAAAAAATCGCGAATAGAGTAAAAATAGAATAAAAAATAAAGTAGAAAATACAATGTGGCCAGATTTGACTGTGCTAAAAGGGACTTAAGCCCAAATTAGTAAGTATGAATTTTGAGAAAACCAGTTTTTCAACCCCAACGAGTTGATAAAGTAAAATCTGACCATTAATAGAATGGTCCGTGAATGAGAAGGAAGATTCTTTCTATATAAACTTCAAATTCCATCTTTCTGTTACAATAGATCATATACACATTTATTTTAATTAATTAAGAACATTATTAAAGTGAAGAAAAACTAATATTTAGTTATGAAAAATGTATATTTTGACAGAAAATAGTTTTAATTTTAATGAGCAAATGAGAGTTCGAAAACGATAGGTACTCTTAAGGGTCTTCTGGGACGTCACAGTCCATTTATTGAAACCGAGATACAAACAGATCATTGAGTGGTTTTCATAAAAACAATAGTAATTAATAAAATTTTTCACATTTTCTGCCCATAAATCATTTTTCTACTCTACAAATTACTCTCATTTACTGTGGAATTGTGTTTAGTGTAGAATTTTAAAAAAATTTAAAAACTAAAATTTTCATTAATCATTTCTATTATGAGTCTTTCAATACAAATAAGGAAAACATTTTTTCCAAACAATCAAACTATAATTGCAATTTGCAGTAAGATTTAGTGAATAATTTTCTAACAATTTTAAAAATTGTAACGAAGCTAGAAAATGAAGAAAATTATTTTAATTCATAGATTTTATCAAGTAAAGTTAAAAATTAGCAGCTTCAATATGTTTTGATATTAACTGTTTAAAACATTTTAAATTATTTTTCGAATATGTGCATTAGCTATATTTAGCTATTAGGTGGTTGTTATTAAATATGCATTATGAAAATTAATAGCCAAATATATGCAATTAATTGAAGTGTTACTTTGCTGTAACGAAAGCAATTTATATACCAATTATTTATTATTGATATAACTACATCATTGACAATGATTGAAAGGTGTTAGAGCTTTCTAGACCAATTAAAAAATCAAAATACTTGTTGAATTATTATATAGAAGTAAAAATAACCTTTATCGGAAAATATTCAGTTACTCAATTAAACGACACAATTTATTAAAACCAAAAATTGTTGAAAGTATTTATAGGTTCTACTACATTTAATCATCGATACAACTTTATTATTTTTGAGTCACAATTAATTAATTAATAAATTATTATTTATGTCGTATGACTCAAGTTTCTTTATTTTTTTCATAACGCATTTCAAAAGGATCTAGCTATCATCGTCAGGTAGTATTTTATTTTATCAATTGTAAACAACTTTCATAGAAGGTGTTTGTTGTAAATAATTTATCCTTAAGGATATTGGTTGGATTAAGTTTGTGGACTGTACAGTGTACATATCTCATATTTTTCCAGGGTGATGATAATTTCTTGCAAATATGGAGAGATGTAAATTTTTTATGAATTAGGATTTTCATCGTAGAGATCGTAGAGATGTTGTTAAACCAGGTTTTCTGGATAAATGCTCTTTGTATCCAGTCTCGAAAGAATTACCGGTTTGACCAATATAGAATTTTTCATGCAAACCACATTTAATTTTATATATTTCGTTTTGATTTTCCAGTGTAATTTGGTTGTTCTATTGTTTGAGAATTTTGGAGATGTAATTTGTTGAAAATGCGGTGTTAATATTATTTTTCTTTAGGAAGTTGGCGATTGTAGTTACAAATATATTATTGAAATTTGATTTTAATTACTTCTTCTTTTCTTTGGAAAGAGTTAGAAGTATTGACTATTTGGTATATTTTGATATTTTAATTTTTCCACTTTTACTCAAAGAAACGAAAAAGTACATAAAATCAATTTTCATTGTATAATTATAATGTTATATGGGAGACAAACATTTTACGACTTTAGAAGCACAAAAAGAGCATTTTGAAACTTCTTCCTAGTTTCAAGACATATTTATTTTCACCTCAAACGTTTATTTGCCCCAAAAAAATATCCGCCAGATACAGAAATAATGAGCTACCTGTACCACCCCAAACCTTTTCCTGTAGTTTTTTTTAAAGAATTATATGGCAGTTCATACCGCCATATTATTCTAAATATTGTCATATTCCTAAGATTTAAATGTGTATGTACATATTGTGAGTGTACGGATCTTGCATCTGGTGTAGCGCTGTGTGCTCAACGAATCATAAAAATAAATAAAGGGGAGCGGTCAAGCACAATGAGATGAAAAATGTTCTAAAAGTTTCTTTGAGGATTTTCAATTTAAGAGAAAAAAGGATATTCAATAAAAATTAAAAAACTAACTAACTAAAACTATAAATCAGTTAACAGCCATTTACAAGTTAAATAGTGAGATAAATGATTGTTGCAAATAAATAAATAAGTGTATAGTGAAAACAAATAAACCTTTGGGTAATATAATCAATTTATTATTCTTGTATGCCCTGAAACACAAATCCAAACGAACCCGTCAATATATGTTAAATAAAAGTTAAAAGCATAACAAAATGATTTTAATAGTCTTCTTGAAACATACAAGGAAATTGACAGGACGAAATTATTAGGGTTCCGTTTTGCTACGAAACCTTAAGAAGGTAATTTTAGGGGTAACCATTATATAATAAAATTGTTGAAACTTTTTTAATTATATTAATTTATCTGTTAATCAAATATAAAAAAATAACTTCTATGTGCTTTTTTATAAAAGTGCGTCAAATTTAGAATGAGTTATATATCCACTCAAAATTTTCTTCAGGCAAAGCTCTCATCTATACCCTTTACCATACAATACAAAAACGTATTTAATTATTGTGATTATGTTATAAATTACATACGAGTATCTGTTTTGTGGATTTCTCTATATAAACATTTAAAATATGAATTTTATTTTATATTCAATAATTACTCATCTATTTTTCAATTTCATTATTGACTTGAGTAAAGTTTAAACAATTTACATTGACCTAAAGTGACTTCAATGGTCCAACTATTTACTCACAAAAATTACTACTGGGCAATATAAGTTTTTAATTATATCAAAAAATTTGTATTAACACTATTAGTAGGATCTATATTTTTTAAGTTTTTCTCTTTAGGATTTCTTTAGGATTAATTAAATATCAACTTTGGAAAATGAGTTCTTAGAAATTATTTTTAAGTGCCAGAAAGTTTTGTGATTGCGTATTAAAATAAATAATGATTCAGTAAATTTTCCGCTTGAAAACCTTTTAAATGGTCAGGATTGGATACCATTTTATTCCAGCGATTAAATTTATAGGGTTTAATCTTATCAAAACACTCCTTGAAGTATTGAATATATTGATTACTCAGTTGTTTTTCTATTAATAAACTGATTAAAGTTCAAAATACAAAAGTATAGAAACATAATGCAGTTTTCACATACCTTAAAAACATCAGACGTTAAATATTCACTCATTAAATTGTTATCGGAAAGATCCAACTCGACCATGTTTTCCAGGTAGAGAAACGATTCCGGTTCGATTTTCACAATTCGATTACTGCTCAAATCTAATTTTACTAGATTCAGTTTTGGAAATGGATAAACGTGGCTCAAATCATTGTTGTGCATATTAAAGGAAAGCACTTCAATTAGTGTATTATTTGTATCTGGAATGGTCCACAATTCGGTCCTATTGAAGATCAATGACAAACGTCTTGATGAACAATCCACACTATGATCAGAATTACACGTGCATTGTTTACAAATTTCTTGTCCATTCGTTGGAAAATTCACTAGTAAAATGAACAGGAAAATATGTTGAAATATTTTCGTCAAATTTTGTTTCATTTTTACAAATTGATCGATTGACTTTTAAAACAGTGGAAACTAGCACATAATTAAAAATTAAGCTCGACACTAATATGGAAAATTATTTTAAAAAATGAAATTGATTTTTCTTTGTACTTCTGAAACGCGACTCGTAAATAGGTGCAATGATATTTAACGCTTTATTAAAACATTTTGTTATCTATTATCAGCATGTTATGACAAACTCTGCCGTTATCAAATGTTGAAAAAAAAATTAAATAAATACAGATAGGAATAGTGAAAAAGGTAAAGTCGAGCGTTTCTCAAGTGCGACATTATCAGCAAATATCAAATAGAAAACTATAGTAAAAATTCGGGTCAGATATTTCCACAATGTATTTCAGTCAAAATTTTAAAGAAATCAAATAACTCAAATGCCACACTGTAATTTGAAACAATACTAAAGTAAAGAATTGATTTGAAACTATATATATGCTATAATTGTTTCCTTATGAATTTTTGTTTGTTTTTACAAAAAAATTTTTTTCTTTCAATTAGACCAATATTTTTATAGTTTTATAGTTCATTTTTATAGTTTGGTCTTTTCAACGGCTACAATAAAAATTTAATAAATAAAAATAGTGCCTTTAGACCGTAAAATTCAATCTACGTATTATATCACAATTATTAATACTATTAAATTATTGTTTAAGATCGACCACATAAAATTTAAATAGTGGTCATATTTAATAAAATATAAATAGCCACGACTTGTATAAATTTTGAGAAGAGTGCGTGTATCTAGTTCATTTAATTTTTATTTTTCAAAAGTGATATTTCAAATCAAAGATTGCAGTCACAATATGCTTTGGATAAAGTGTCTTTGATGTATTTTATTGTAATTATTAATTTAATTGTTGAAGTTATTTAAAATAAATAAATGAAACCTCGACCATATATTCATACGAAATGAAATATAAAATATTTACAAAAAGGTAAAAAACAAAAGAGATTTTTTTTTATAGTTCAAACGGTGTAAACTAAAAAAAAATTATAGTTAGCCAATAATGAAACTAAAAAAATATTAAACAAAAACTAATTTTTAATGTTTATAAAATACATAGTTTACATATAATACGGTATATAATGTTCGTTCGTACATATTATGTACAATGTACACGTGTATAAGTTGTACATACAATATACAATATACAATATGGGTACAAAGTATGTATTGTTTCCATTACCTATATTTCGCTTTTCAACTCTAAGCGTTTTAAAAGCCATCTCTATAAAGTTAGCAAACACAAAAATGGGATTTAGCTAGATTTAACTAACGCAACTGTATCCAATTACTAAGGCGTATTTATCATTTTAGAATATTTAGGAACTTAATTGTATAGTTTTGGAAAGATACTGTTTCTTTTCCAAGCATATAGATTAGGGTGGTCCTTAATAAGGGTGTTTTCGAATTTCTTTGCTCCCAGGGGCTCAAATGCAGAAAAAAAATCCCTGAAAATTTCAGCTCTTATTATTAAGTTTAAGATAGTCCGCTTTCCAACTTAAGTTTCTTATGGAAATAACGTAGGAAAAATTTAATTTAATTTTTAGAGTTCCATAACTCAGCGACAAATAAATCTAAAGTAACTAATCGCATAATGTTTATTGTAAATTTAACGCTCTACAAAAAGAGCTCTTATGACTTTTCGTTAAATCTATTGGCTTAAGAGTTATTGGCTTAAGAATGCGGCACTAATGGTCAATGAAAATATAATGCATTTTTTAACTGAGCAACGGAAAGATGGTCGAGTTGGTTACATAGATAATATTGAATATGATGACAATGAATGAGTACAAAAAATTAAGAATCACAAGAATAATATTGTATTTGCTTCTTTTTGATCATAAATACAAATTTTGCTTAATAAATTTGATATATTTCGTAAAAATATGTTTTAACTTAAAAATTATAGTTGAATAGTTGATCATATTAATAATTATATAATAATTAAACTTCGAGCTCGAATAATTCTTAGGCCAGTAGATTTAGCGAAAAATCATAAGAGCTCTTTTTGTAGAGCGTTAAATTTACAATAAACATGATACGATTAGTTACTTTCGATTTATTTGTCGCTGAGTTATGGAATTCGAAAGACCAAATTAAATTTTTCCCACGTTATTTCCATAAGAAACTTAAGTTGAAAAGCGGACTATCTTAAAGTTAATATGAAGAGCTCAAATTTTCTGGGATTTTTTTTTATCAATTTGGAAGCATTTGAGCCTTTAGGAGCAAAGAAATTCAAAAACATCCCTATTAAGGACCACCCTAATATAGATACTAATCATACCCCTAATTGAAATTATAATGCAAAATTATTGTGGTATTATTTAATATTGAATTGCTTCCTGCTATAATTAAAAAAAATTGTTGCGATAATCATAAAAATTATGGGTTTCAGGACTTTAAGCAATAAAGAACTAAGTCTTGTTTTAAAAATTGTCTGCAGCTAATTTAATTTATCTCCCATGACTCCAATCAATATGATCTCTACGATAATCTCGAGAAACATTATTTACGACTGGAAGTTTTTAATTTTTATTGCATAATAATTATAAATAGTCAATTTAGGAATTTATGGTTTAAAAATTGTGCCCATTTTTCTATTTTCAATTTGAATTTGCATCAATAAACAGGACAGCTCCAACCGAAACACTATTAAGAGCATTAAAATAAGATGGTTGGTAAGAATTTATAGGTTTCCTTAAAGATGTCGCTTTTTATTCTTGCTACTCATTAATGCAAATTCAAATTAGATGTAAAAAAAACGTCAACTAGACTATTATTTCTCAAATTATAACACTTATACTTAACTAATACCAACTAAAGGAGTTAGACTTAAGAGTAATACATTAATTATATATTCATATAATTATTATATATTCAGTTTAGTTTCAAATGGACTAAATTGGCCGATACCCGCTATTTCGACAACATGACAAAAAACATGTCGACAATGTTAGTAATTAATTAGTAATAAAACTCCTAATTGCCGAAAAAAAAATTTACTGTCACGATTTTTTCTTACAGAAATAAGAAAAGTTATTCTTTTTAATGTCTTTAAAAGCATACTAATAATATGTGCACATATATGAATATTTATTAATATCTCGAATATATCCTCAAATAAATATGCCTGCTCCAATGCAATCAAGATAAATAAATCTTGATTTTGTTAAGCCTGAACATAATAGCCGAAATAATTTAAATAAAATTAATATAGCAATCAAATAAATAAACCAATAAGATAAATGTTTAAAAAAATATATTTTTCCTTTTATTTTGACTTATAGTACTGAAAATTAATATACAAAGTCAATTGAATCAAGATTGAAAGGCTGTAAGAAGATTATAGAACAACTTTTTATTATTTCTTAATTAACTACAGTGATTTTAAAAAAAGTGAAATAAATCTATTAATTAGACAATTATCAAAATAAAATTTACTCAAGTTATAAGTAATAAGTGAAAATTTGGAAAAACAAATTCAACCCATTGGTGTTTCTCTTGGTTGGAAATTGAAAAAAAAAGTGTTATCTTAACGAATTAAGATTCTTGTAGTTACATTGGTTTTGTAAAAGTCAATCATGATTCTCATTTTCTCATTTCGCCTAAAAGAAGTGAAAATTCTGAACTTTTTGGCTAAAAGTTATTAGGTACTAACCTTCTGTGTTTTTACCGAAACTAAAGGTAAACTAAAGTCAATAGGGATAATTTATCTAAAAAATTAAAAATTGTAGCTGGAATTGAATCAGTAAATTTCATTGATAGAGTCTTAAACCGATATTCCTGTTAAAAAAGGCATTTAAAGGCATTTTAACTGATCCAAAAACCCCTTAGAAATTGTTTAAAGTTATTAAAGGTCATTAAAGGCATTTTAAATGTAATGATTTTAGGGACAATAACAGGGATTCAGATGAGAGACATTGAATTTTATATATAACCACCTGAACCCAGCTGTTATTTTATTATAGCTGTAAATTGTAAATAAATAAATAGAATTTTAATAAAAGCATGTTCGTGAAACAAAACACCGCCCTTAGCAACCTGCAGCATCTCTGGCTTTATCTATTGCAACTTACCTTTAAAATTAAAAAAAATCAGGTAGAGGCATTTTGAAATTATTACATTTAAGATGCATTTAATAACTTTAACTGACTTCTAATGGGTTTTTTGAACATTAAAATTGCCATTTTTTACAGGAATATCCGTTTAAGATTCTATTAATTGAAATCTACTGATCCGATTTTAATCATTTTTTAATTTTACAGATATATTATTTCTTTTGATTATAGTTTACCTTTGGTTTCGATAAAAAACAGAACGTTAGCATTTATAACTTTTAACAAAAATAGTTCAGAATTTTTCTATGCTTTTAGACAAACCAACAAACCAAGAATCATGATTGATTTTTACAAAACCTATAGAAGCACAAGGATCTTAACTCGTTATGGTAATATTTTTTTTTTCAAATTCCAACCGTAAAAAGTACAACAATGGGTTGAATTAACGACTTCTAATGGTTTTTTTGAACCTTTAAATGCCTCTAAACATCTTTTTAACAGGGATATACATTATATAAACATTTCAATTAACTTTTGGGAAATATCACAAAATCTTAAAAATATTAATTTTAGCGCGAAAATAATGATAAAAAACCGTAAAGAGCATTCGAAGATTTGCTATTTTGATATTAAATTTATAAATACAATAAATATTGATAAAAATGAAAAAGAGACAAGTAGACAAAACAAGTCTTATTCTACACCTGAATATGGTCGATGTGGCTGTTATTGCAATATATTTAATCGTAATCTCATATTTTTCTTCTTTTTGACTGATAATTTTAAATAATAGATTTAGTAAAGGAGGTTGCAAAAGCTTTCAAGCTTTTTAAGTTTGCCTCAGTTTGCCTGCTTTAATTGTATCGCTTGCCGCGCTTGTCTATTTCGAAAATGAATCAATTTAATTTCCAGACAGTTCACTGAATCACCTACAGATAGCACCACAAAAAGTGTCATAAAAATGAAGGGTAAAGTTTGATTGAATAAAACGAATAAAACAACAGAATTTTGACGTTTAGCTATAATATTATATTTCAAACTGTTTTTTCCCTATATTTATGCTTTTATATGATTTGTAATGTTTTAAATTACAAATATACTCTTGGTCATTAAATGTAATATGTTTACTTCAGTTTATGAATGTTGATTTTTCCAATCAATACAACAAATTTAATTGTACAATTTAAAGAATGATATAAATAAATTCACTGTGCATAAAATTTTATATAATATTTGAAAATGGGCTCTGAACAATCCAATCAAACTGGTGCAAATAGCCAAGCTCATTTAAGTCAACGCCAAGCTAGCTTTTCACATTCTAATCAACGTACAACTAGTGCTAGCGCTAGCATTCGACGACAACACACAATCGCAAATCCCGGTTCTGACCACCAAGATATTTCACCCAGTGGAGATCCAGAAAGACCTGGATCTACTTCACCCGGGCCTAGTATTTGTAGTGATTCCGATTTGCCTTACATATCGTACACAGTCAATCGTCCGATTGGAGGTAATAGGTCTACTTTTTTGTTCTAGCAGTAATTACCTTTTCCATTTTACTAGATTCCCCAAAATTATCTAATAAACAAGTAGCGAAAGGAAAAAATGCTCAACAACGAAAAACTACAAAATCAATAACTCCGAAACCAATAAAATCCAACGCTCATAACATAGTAGTCGTGAAACCAGGAGTTATCGCACCTACCGTTGATAAAGATCCGGAAGTTTTACGTTTACAGGTATTTTATAAATAAAGTAATAAAAATATATATAAATAAACATGTTTCAAATCATTTCAGAGCATTCCAATGTTTCTTCCTATAATGCGAGGTACATTAAATTTACCTGCTGTTAGAGACCCTGAGGTGTTAGAACGTCTAGACCCAACTCCTTTTAATAATCTCTGTTTACGATATCAAAATCATTTGACTACATGTGCAAATTTGATTGCAACCGAGCAAAATGCAATCACACAAAAGATTCGAGAGGTATTCGAAATTTCAAGCCTACTCTAATAGAACTTTATGTATCTGATATTAATTTTAGACTGATACTGATATTATAAAAATATACACAATAGCACAAGAACGGCAAAGGCGGTACGCTAAATATGCCGAAGAATTACGAACGGTTCATAAACTTTATAAAACGTTAAATAAATGTCAGGTGCTTTTGAATCACACACTCGAATCTATGGAGACCTTAAATAACATGTTAGATGAAGAGGATCGATTAGAACCCTTTGTTTGGACAACAGGATGAAAAATATATTCTACTCTTATTTAACTTATTTTATGTCTAACATAAACTTTTTGAGAATTTTAATTACGCTTTTATTGTTAGTTTCTGATGAAGCTCATTCAATTGTGAAAATGTTATTTTTAAGATAAATCATATTTATTAACTTGTCATAGAATTTTAAGAAAATATTTATTGAATGTTAATCTTCGTTATTTTAAAATAATATATTGATTCTGCTTGTAAGCAAAAAACAAAGAAATTATGTGATTTGAACAATTTTTTTGTTTTATAGCTTTGTGATATTTTTACACGTACCTACTCCTAAAAAGTTGTTGGTAACCTGCTTTCCTTTTTAATCGATTTCGACGTAAAATTTTTAGCTTCAAATCAACGTACAATGTAATATTTGTATTTACTAAACTTATATTATTTTTAATCCAAACAAAAAGCTTTTAAAATTAAACTTTAAATAAAACATGACTTACAATTTTGTTTATATAAAATAACGGATTATTTATAATTTTGCAATAAAGGGCATCCATTAATTACGCGAGACAATTTTTCGACCTACCTTCTCCCCATGGTAAGTTTTCGTGAGGTTTTCCTAAACCCCCTCCTCTAATATCACGTGAGATTTTTTAATTGTGAATTTTTATGAGTTAATCTGTGCTTTTTACAAAGATGAGTGAACATTAAATTTATTTAAAGCAACAATTTTAACAAATTACATAATATTTGCCGCGACCATCCTCTCCTTCACGTGAGATTATGTATGATTTTGCTCGACCCCCCCCCATAAACACCTCAAGTAACTAATGGATATATGATCACTCCAGTTACTTCAAAAATGAGTTCTAAATGAAAAAAAAAATGTTAAACGTCGAGTTATGTAGATAAATTCGTTATACTGTAATACCTCGCATAAC
Organism: Sisyra terminalis; assembly: GCA_958496175.1. Taxonomy (NCBI): domain Eukaryota; kingdom Metazoa; phylum Arthropoda; class Insecta; order Neuroptera; family Sisyridae; genus Sisyra; species Sisyra terminalis. The sequence goes on along the minus strand of OY292277.1, from coordinate 32,334,797 downwards.
GTTACCTCTGTTAACGATTCCTCGCTATAACGCGTCATTACTGGGAGACAGGATAAGTTCCATATTTATATACATTACGTACAAGCGTTTAATTGTATGGGTTATTTTTGTATATTATTATTATTGTTTGGGTATATGGCCATATGGGTCAACATTACATTTTAGTGTCAAAACAAAGTCATAGGTTTCAATTTATATATTGGAGGTCTTAACTTTAAGAAAGCAAGAAAGGAAGTATCTGAAGACTTGAAATGTAGTAACTATTGTTCACATACAATGTGCCTTGTCTCAAATTCGGCATTTGTACAAATTTCAATATCTCAAATTTGCCATCGTTTCAAAACTACATGTGATCATAATTTATCTCGCCGGTTACCGGGAAACAGCGGCGGATGCAGAATTCTGGTAATATATCATCTTAGCCAGGTGTTGGATCATCGTGAGATCGAGCCAGATCATCGGTACTCACAAGCTCGGTAGCTCAGCTAATCATTTTGTATATATAGATCTGTAAAATTTGTGATAATTCGCTTTTCACAATAAAGCACCTTGAGAGAATTGTTTCATTGTTGTGTGGCCAAACTCCTTCAGCTAACTTTCTAAGACACTGGACATCAGGGTATCGTGAGTCTACGAACCCAGTTAGCTTTCCTTATAATAAAGCCTTCCCTTGGCTAACTTTCTAAGACACCGGACATCGAGGTATCGTGAGTGTGCGAGTCCGGTTAGCCTTCCAGCAAGAAATTCTTCCTTGCAATTTACTCTTCATCGAGGGGACCTTCCTGACAAGAAATCCTTCCTTATATTTGGTTCCTCCGATCCACGAATTACTAGTTATTGGCAATAAATCCTTCCTTACCAAAACATAATTCATAATGTCAAAACATTGGTCCTTCGAGCAAAAAACCAGAACAATGGACAAAGAACTACGTAAACAAGAGGACGTAGGGAAAGCCATTGAAAAATTACACGAATCCATCAAGCGAGATCTACGCTCGAGAAGAACGCCGGAATATGTAAAGAGACGTCGGGATGAATTGAAAAACCTGTGGGAGGAATTCGATCGGCGTCATAAGTCCCTAATGAAATCGGCGCCTCAGGATAACGAATATATCACAAATGACTTCTATGGTCAGGTTCAACGGATTTATATAGGCCAACGAATGTATGATTGGACTACCAAACGTTCCATCATCGCCCCTTGTAGAACCGTCGGGAGCGACTAAAATTGAAACTCCAATACGATCATTGGATCGATTGGAACCAACGTTCAATTTGGGGGAAGCAAAGACTTGGAAGCAAAGACAATCAGTCAAAAACAATTAGCATAAAACTATCATTATTAAAGGATGATATAATAAATATTCGTCGGGAGTTAAGTCGGCAAAGACCCGCAAAATACCTAGAAAACCTGCGGGAAAAAATCGAGCTCGAGTGGCGGGCGATTAAGGAAAAGTTCATGGAAGAAGATAGAGACCCGGAGACAATTGAAGATTACAATGAAGTTAAGGGTCAAGTCTTAAGCGTTATAGATGACGTCAACAACGCCATCTTTGAAGAAACCAAGGATATAAAAATACCACTGCCCTCAAGGAATATTCCTGAATTTGACGGGAAGTATCTAAATTGGACAGCCTTCCATGACATATTTTCCACATACATTCACGAAAACAAAAAATTATCGGGGGCAGAAAAATTGCAATTTCTAAAGTTGTTATTAAGAGGAAAGGCAGCGGAATTGCTCAATCACCTTCATATAAGCAACAACAACTATGACACGGCCTGGGAGTTATTGCTTAACCGATATAACGACAAAAGATTAATGGTGAGAAATCACATCAACAATATCCTATCATTGGCAACTATTGGACAAGCATCGTCCAAGAATATTCGGGTGATGCTTGATACGATTAACAGGAACCTACCAGCGATCGAAAGCTTCGGCATTTTGACAAAGGATTGGGGGCCATTAATTGTCCATCTCATGCTGGAAAAATTGGACTCAAACAGCATCAGTTGGTACGAGCAAACCACTAGCTGAAGTAGGGAGCTACCGACGTTGGAGGAATTTACAAAGTTCTTGGAAGGTCGATACCAAAGATTGGAGATAATAGAAGCATCTTACAAAAAAACAGGCTTCGGAGACAATTCAATCGAACAAAAAATTGTAAGATGCTGCTATCGCGAGTTGCATAAAATATATAATTGCAAACGATTTCTTAGCCTTTCTCAAAATTGTCTCAGTCACACGATGGATAAAAAGTGTTCCACTGAGATAAGATGCTATGTGTGCCAAAGAGCACATCATACATTGCTAAACATCGAGAGAAACCACGACCCAAGGAAAATCACCTCTAGCAATGTTCTAACAGAGAAAAATGCACAAAGCGAAGTATTGCTAGCCACGACAATCGTCAACATAAAAAATTATGAGGGCACATGGGTGCGTCTCAGAGCCTTAATAGATTCGGAATGACAATCAACATTCATCTCCGAAAGGGCTGCACAAACCTTGGGACTCCCAAAAACAAGAACAAATATTGAGGTGTCTGGAGTGGGAAACACAAGAGCCGGAAAAGCTATCCACAAAATTAGCACCACATTAAAACCCAGATTTCCAAGCGAATTTTCATTGGGTTGTGAAATTTTGATAATAAATAAGCTTACACCTTCATTGCCAACGAAAGCATCTTAACGTATAAGAACAGGAAAGATACAAAATTACATTTTGGCCGACCCCAACTACAATATTCCGGGACCAATTGATCTGATAATTGGGGCGGATAACTATTATGGTATTGCCAAAGCGGGCATCCAAAAGTTTTCAAACGGGTACCTAGTACAAAATACCGAGTTTGGATGGATAATTTTAAGAAGATCAAATAAAAAAATGGAAAATCTAATCCAACCCGGAACAATGATCTCAGTAAACACCATGCTGAAGGAGAGTCAATTGGAAAAATTTTGGGAATCAGAAGAAACTCAATGTCAAAGAAAAATGTTCAGAGATGAAATGGAACGTGAAAACATTTTTGAAAAAACAACAATCAAACACAAGAATAAATACATGGTTGCACTTCCACTAAAGGGAAGTGTAACAGAATTGGGCGAGTCACGAAGAATGGCAATGGCTCGACTGTTACAAATGGAAAAGAAGTTTCAAACGAACGGAGAATTTCAACAACTATACATAAGTTTTATGAAAGAATATGAGGACTTGGGTCATATGAAGCCAGGTGATTCAAAAAACAATGAGGAACAAACATCATACTTTATTCTTCATCATGCGGTGATGAAGAGGGATAGTTCAACGACAAAATTGCGGGTGGTCTTTGACGCATCTACTAAAACAACATCGGGAAAATCTTTAAATGATTTAATGTACACAGAGCCACGACTTCAAGAAAATTTGTCGGACATACTTCTCAGATGGAGAAACACAAAATTGTCTTATCTGCTGACATAGAAAAAATATATCGGCAGATATCAATTAATGAAAGGGATCAATCTTTACATAAAATATTATAGCGTTATAACAGTGAGGAACCGATCAGGGAATATGAGTTAACAACCATTACATATGGAACACCAGCCGCCCCATACTTAGCGGTCCGGACATTACATCAATTGGCACAAGATGCAGAAAAAAAAATTCCAGAAGCTTCTAGAACAATTTTGCAGGATTTTTATGCGGACGATCTTATCACGGGTTGTAATTCGGAGCGGAAGGTCAAATACTTAGAGACAGATCTAATTGAGCTTCTTCAAAAGGGCAATTTCAACTTTAGAAAATGGACGCCGGTTACCGGGAAACAGCGGCGGATGCAGCATTCTGGTAACGTATCATCTTGGCCAGGTGTTGGACCATCGTGAGATCGAGCCAGATCATCGGTACTCACAATTGCCCCATATAAAATAAATGGTTAGTTCAGCTAATAATTTTATGTATATAGATCTGTAAAATTTGTAATAATTCGCTTTTCACAATAAAGCAACTTGAGAGAATGTTGTTTCATTGTTGTGTGACCATACTCCTTCAGCTAACTTTCTAAGACACTGGACATCAGGGTATCGTGAGTCTGCGAACCTAGTTAGCTTTCCTTATAATAAATCCTTCCCTTGGCCAACTTTCTAAGACATTGATCCGGCTCGAAGGACCAATGTTTTGACTATGAATTATGTTTTGGCAAGGAAGGATTTATTGCCAATGACTAGGAATTCGTTGATCGGAGGAACCAATTACAAGGAAGAATTTCTTGTCAGGAAGTTCCTCTCAATGAAGATTTAATTGCAAGGAATAATTTCTTGCTGGAAGGCTAACCGGGCTCGCAGACTCACGATACCCCGATATCCAGTGTCTTAGAAAGTTAGCCAAAGGAAGGATTTATTATAAGAAAAGCTAACTGGCTTCGCAGACCCACGATATCCAGTGTCTTAGAAAGTTAGCTGACGGAGTTTGACTACACAATAATGAAACAACATTCTCTCAAGTTGCTTTATTATGAAAAGCGAATTATCACAAATTTTACAGATCTATATATACAAAATTATTAGCTTAGCTAATCATTTATTTTATATGGGACAATTGTGAGTACCGATGATCTGGCTCGATCTCACGATGATCCAGCACCTGGTCAAGATGACACGTTACCAGAATTCAGCATCCGCTGCTATTTCCCGGTAACCGTCGAGATGAATTATGTTCACATGGTTCACATGTAGTTTTGAAAAGATGGCAAATTTGAGATATTGAAATTTGCACAAATGCCGAATTTGAGACAAGGCACATTGCATGTGAACAACTATGGTAATAAAAATGAAAATCGGTCATCGACGTATTACATCCGTTACATCCCTTCAATATGCTTAAAAGAGACTATTATTGTCGAGTTGTTACTAGAAATTTTTTACTATTAATTTTCTTTAAAGTTTTAATTTAACTTCAGTATTTATAGTAATAGACTATTTAAAAAACCTTAAAGTTTTTGAAATAACAACAATCTAAAAATTAAAAAGTATACACAGATTAATGTGAAACATTTTATTTAACATTTAATGTGAGTAGTTCTCATATCAATAACAATACGATTTAGTCAATAACATTTTTTAAGAATGTAAGGCGTTAAATTAAACAAGAATTTTAATTCTAAAAAAATGAATTAACTTATTAATAGATTAACAATACGTTCATTCTCATTTAATAAGTTGAAAATTAGTCACCACTTACGAGACAAGATTATTAAGAATTTATGAATCATTTTATTTATTAATTTCAATTTGGCGGTCGAAGCCGTCACCAATCTTTAACTAACAGCGCATGCGTTAAAAGCTACATTTTTAGTTTGGAATTGTAGTTTTGCCCGAAATTCAATGCAATTTTATAACGAGGAATAGCTCTGAACAGTTCTCAGGCTATATCAATAAATTGGCGTGCACTTGGTTTTTTGTCGGGTGTGTACCTGTGCATCTGTTTGTTTTTAATCAACATGGCGTTGAGACTGACTTGTTTGTTGTTTATTTGTTTTTTAATAAGTGGTAAGAAAGTTTATTTATTTTTCATTTTAAAGTTGTTCTTATTTTCTTGCTTAAGTATTTAAAACTAAAAACTCTTCATTTCTATGCCTAAAAACAGAATTATATATAAACTAATAAGCGTCGCTAAGACACACCTAGTCGAGCTTTAATTTGATATATTTTTTCTATTAAGTTTATTATTTAAGATTTATTATTTATTGCTAGTTTATTATATTGAAAATCATTTGAAAAATAAACAATCTTTATATCCTTCTTGATTTATTTTGACGAATTTTTATTGTGATTCCGCTTTCAGTAAATGGACAAAGAACGCCAACAATTTCGTATATCTCTCAAGAACAAATTAAGGATATTGGAGGAGTTGTGGAATTAGTATGTTCAGTACAATATGCTCAAGACTATCCTGTTTTATGGGCCAAATATGATCGAAATAAGCGCGAGGAACTCTTACCGATTTCCACCGGAAGTACTTTGATTTTACGCGATTCCCGTTTTTCTATTCGTTATGACAAGGCCAGCTCAACTTACACCCTAAATATCAAAGATATTCAAGAAACCGACGCCGGAGTCTACCAGTGCCAAGTATTGATCGCCGTCACCAACAAGATTTCCGCACATGTTGAACTGCAAGTTAGACGCCCGCCAATTATTTCCGATAACTCGACTAGATCAATCGTCAAAGCAGAAGGCGAATGTAAGACTTTTTTAGTTTCTAATCAATTGAAAAGCCTTATTTTATTTCTAATATATTAGCTGTTCAAATGGAATGCTACGCTGGAGGCTATCCACCACCACGAGTTTCCTGGAGACGAGAAAATAACGCCATTTTGCCAACTGGAGGCAGTATTTATCGTGGTAATATCTTGAAAATTCCCCAAATCAAAAAGGAAGACCGTGGCACGTATTACTGCGTCGCTGAAAATGGAGTAGGAAGAGGAGCACGTCGTACGTAAAATCAGAATTACATTAAGGAAATATTAAAAAGAAATATAAAAATGGATATTTTAAAATTTTTTTTGTATGTTTCAAAGAAAAGAAGGAAATATGAATTTTTAATTTGAAGAATTTCAGCTTTTGAGTTGAAGTTGTTAGTACCATTTTTATATACATATTTTTTCAATTTTTGAGATGTAATTATTAGTTAAAATCAGTTGCATTTTATTTATTTTGTGTTTAGGTAATATTGCTGTAGAAGTTGAATTTGCTCCGGTTATCTCTGTGCCTCGACCTCGTTTGGGACAGGCGCTACAATATGATATGGACTTGGAATGCCACGTTGTCGCTTATCCTCCTCCGGCCATAGTATGGCTAAAAGATGACGTACAGCTCTCAAATAACCAACATTATAGGTATTTTATGAATAAGTTTTGATCATGAAAAATAGAGGCAAAAAACCTGAACTTAAAATTTGTGCTTAGAAGAAGTTTTTATAAAAATGACAGAATTATTATTCTTCGTTGCCGCCGTTGGAAGATTCCGAGGAAATATTTTGTTTGATAATTTTTTTTGGCAACTATGCTAATCTTATTTCGAGTTCAATTGATATTAGCTCAGACAAGGTTTTCTTGAAATTTGGGTAGACTTTTTGATTGTTGATATCTGCGTTGAATACGGGTTTTAATAGCGATTAGGGGGTATCCATTAATTACGTGAGACAATTTTAGCTATTTTTCAATCCGCCCTCTCCCCCTAAGTAAGATTTCGTGAGGATTTGCTCAACTCCCTCCCTTAATGTCACGAGTGATTTTTTATAATGTATACTTGCAATGTAAATCTGGGTTTCGATTACATTACATTTATTTAAAAGAACAATTTTAAAAAATTAACTACGTGAATCATCTCCCCCACGTGAAATTGTGTAAAATTTTATTCACACCCTCTTCCCTCTAAACATCAGACGTAATTAATGGATGCCTACTTAGCATTAATTGCAGTAAAAAATAATCTATTATTTATCAAAAAAGCAATATACAAATTTTATAAGAATTATTAAGTGGTTACGTCAAATATGTTCAGCCCACGAAGAATGTTTATCCATGCACTGTGTGCAAACGATCGTCTCTGTTTCAGGCTTAAACTCTTATTTTCATATTCTAATTCTTATTTTATTTTAACCATTTTTGGTCTTTTTAGAAATCTTGAACGACCATTATTATTTTTTTTTTTGGTTCACTTTTGAAAAGGGCTTTTACACCATGATAAATTAACACATTTCACGATAAGACTCGATTTTTTTTGCACCATTTTAATGTATATGCATTACGCTTGTCGTAAATAGAAAAAAAATCTTTGCATTGTTTTGACTTTTTTATATCCTTGGTAGGTACCACCGAACGATTGAGAATATTTATAGAATTTACAATGAATTTTAAAACTGTTAATTCATTAGTTGTTTTAATTCTCAAGCAAAATTGTAGTCTCACTTAAATGATTCACTTTGAGAACAATAAACATTCGACTCGAAGGACCATGTTTTATTGCTGAGCAAAAATATAACGATGTCGTGGTTGATTTAGTATTATTTAGTATCGAAATTTGGTACAATAACTTGTCTAGTTTGACGATCGGCTCAGTAATCATAATGATAATTTGTTATTTGTTTTATTCTCAATAATGTTAACAATGAAAATAATTTTCTTTATTTCTATTATATTTAATTCGTTGCCATCGTTCCAAATCAAAATTTGAATTTCATGGCCACTTTGTGATTGAACCAAGTTTCTTAACATTAGTCAACATTAATTATTTAAAAACTGTTTAAAAATGGTTTTTATTTATAAGACTGTTATACGTACTTCATTTGCCATACTAAAAATATAAATTAATAAATTAATATAAATTTCCAGAAAATGGATGCTATAATTTAAAAAAAAAGGTTTGTCGGTTTATGGTTTAGTTCAGGATCTTTGTCTCTATCTGATATAATTATTGCTCAAAAGTGTATTTTTTTTATGGAAAAAATTATTTTCAGCATATCTCACTTTGCTACTGCCGATGAATTTACCGATACCACCATTCGTATCATTACAATTGAAAAACGACAATATGGACAATATATTTGTAAAGCTTCAAATCGATTAGGAAGTAACGAAGCATCAGTCGAACTCTTCGGTAAGATTAAAAGCGTTTTTGATTGAAATATTTAGATTTATAGATTTTTTTTGAAAGATCTTAAATGATTCAGTGCGATGATTGCTCGAATATTATTTTTATTTAGAACAGTAAAAATAATAGAACTGTAGCCTATTTTGTTGATTATAGAGCAGTATGAAGCCGCCTAGATTTGGTAGATTTTTTTCTCTTCCCATTTTTTTTTAAATATTTTAAAATTAGCTTATAAAATTATATATTATTTGATTGGTGTGGCTTGCTACTTGTTTTTCTGTAGAAAGTGTCATTCCGGTGTGTCCTCCCGCTTGTGGACAAGCTCGTTATGGAGATGCCTCTCAAATTTCGGCAAGCATGGGTGTCATTCTTCTCTCGGCATTAATTGCATTTATGACCAGGTAATGTTTTTAAGAATGCTGTTGTTGAGTTTTCAACATAACTTTTAAGCATATTATTTAATTTTAATAAATATTTTCTTTTTAAGAAATCTCCATCCCCAACGTTAATTATCCTGGACTACGGTGGGACTACCCGTATAATTTTTCAACGAAAACATATCATTTTGAATATTCCATTCTGGTATTATGTTCATTTATGATCCGATTTTTCTCTTAGTTGCTTTAATGCACTATTTTATATACATTTAAATAATCGATTTTGATTTATGCGGTACAATTATTCAAAAATTACATTCCATAAATTTAACTGTTCTTACAAAGTATCAAACCAAAAAGGAATCTTAATTGTGAATTTTATAGTACAAAAATCGTAAAATTAAGATTGTTATTGACACACTAGACACGTGTCGCATAAATCATTATTCAAAATTATTTATTTATGATTTTACCACAATGTAGTGTATATATTGTTTTTTACTTTTGCTTTTATCGGAAGTTAAAATTTTTATTTTTTTAACAAAATATTTTAAAAAACCAACCTGGGAATCTCATTTTATAACCATTTAGATCTGATTGTAATAATTTTTTAATTTTATTTAAGTCATTAGGTAATTGATTTGTTGTTAATATTATTTAGATATTAAAAGACAAAACAATTTAGATAGAATTTAATTTTTAAGACTTGAAGTACATTGTGTTTGAAAAGAAAATATTATCTTAAATTCTTTTAGAAAATCAATTAGATTCAAGTGAAATCAACCAAATACTGAATGATAAGGCAATAATAAATTGTTTGTAAAGAAGTATTTTTTTAAAAAGAATAAGAAATGACTTGAAAGCTATTTGTAAATTTTGTCATGTGAATTGCTCTGATTTTCTATTTCTGTCTGTAGAATAATTAGTAGATATTATTAAGCGGTAGTTTTATGATCCATCTAAGGATATGATTTTCTGAATGAAATTTTTAAATGAAAGCTTTGCAATTTTTAATAAAGTTTTGTATTTTTATACTTAATCGAATCACGCCTCTTGATATTATCTCAATGTTTTATTATTGCGTCCATTTTCAAGTATTTTATACCTAGTTTACTACATTTAGTATGTTTGTACTTGATTTTTTATAAAAATAAATTTTGTGAACTTTTTACACTATCTTAAGATTAAATACCTTAAAAACCCCAATTTTACAGGAGTTAAAAAAACATTTTTACAGAGTTAAAAATAAATCGGAGTATTTGCACCAAGTTTTCTGTGGGAAAATGCGAGCTATTAGTTATTTCCTTTCAAGTAACATTTTTATTTATAACTTTTTTACAGGTACATTTTCTAGACATTACTTTGTTGTTATTTTCTAATATATGTCTTATAATATAATGAAGCAGTCAATGAATATCATGTGTCGAACTCTTAGTGCAATGATCAAAAGCTTTCGCTTTATTTATTTTTATGGGTACTATGATTGTGTGTAAATTAAATGTTTTAGCATAGGTATAGACTACAGAGGTATACCTACCGAAAATGTTGCTTAGGAGTGATGAAAAATCTCAAAATGAACCCTTTTCTATAGTCTAGACCCATTATGCATAAATAATCTTTATAAAATACGTCTTTATATCTGTACAATTAAGGCTCGATCAATTGAAATCAAATGAAAGAAACTGGTCAAATTTGTGTTATTTTTTTTTACTTTTTAGTTACAATTATCATTGTTAGTTTAATTCTCATTATTATTTAACAATTTAATTAATGTAACTAACACAGTACGTGGGTGGTACTAATTTAACGAAAAAAGTACAGAATTTGCGATCGAAAGTTACAGTTGTTTACTTTTTTTAGGCCAGTGTTTCTGAAACTTTCATATCGCGCTTCTTAAAATCAAAAAAAAAAATCCAAGACTTCACTTTCCAGAAATGTTAGACTTTAATAACCAACAGTACGTTATTTACGTACCTTTAATTATTGTGTATCACTTTCTAATTTACTAATTTTATTTATAATTATAATATTCGATAATAATATTTTTTTTAATAATAACGTCTTCCCTTAGGTACGTCAGAGAATTTAACAGACCTTATATAAGTCATCAAAGACTTTAAAATCTGTCCTGTATTATTTGCAAGCTTAGTTTGAATTTGAAGATGAATTCGGAACATCGGGGAATCTCATGAACAATACATTCATAATCAGCGATTCAAAAAAACTTCCAGTGTGTTTTCCTTACGCATTTTTGAAAAATTTGAATAAAATTTCAGAAGATGATGACCACGCTTATTTCCAGGTACATCGGAAAGCTTCTTGAACCTTATGTTCGGCATAATCAGTGACCTCAAAAAACTCCTCATTAAGTGATTGAAACTCATTTCAAAAATATTTTTTTTTGGATAAGCTTCCCAGATCTTTAGGTGCATGGAGGAGCTTAATGAATTCATTTACATTGATACTAATTGATACCATACTCTTCGAATATTAAATTGTGCTCATTGCGTATATTTTGCAGCTGAAAATAAAAATTTCTTTCGGTACAAAATTATGCACTCTTAAGTATGCAATTTTTAGACTTCTTTGCTTTTTTTTTCTCCGTTTGAAGAACGCCCTGGGTACACATCCAAGCTGCTCCTTCCTAAATACGACACTGACTTAAGTATCTAAATAATTTTACCATTCGTCGAACCTGCATTAGAAAAGATCTTCGATTTATTCTTCCTAACTGAAATGGTCTTCCAATTTATTGATTTTTCTGTTTTGCAATGTAATGGCTTAATGTGGAAATGGTGATATGGTTCGGTTATATAAGTAATTCCATATAAGTTATATAAGTAATTCCAATGCTAGAACTCTCAAACTATACCTTTAACGTGATTAACCGTAGATGTAGTAGTAGTGATCACTCCTCTATACACCACTTGATCTGAGTTTGAATCTACCTTTACTAGACATGTTTATTTCCAAAAAATCGTTAAAGATTATTGGAGTTATAGAACGATTATAAACAACCCTTAAGAACAAAAATCGATTCTTATCCCTTTTAGATCTGTTAAGATCTTGCAACGTTGCATTTTCAACTTGTTTTTATTCTATACGCGATTTTTTTGTTGATTCAATTTTAATATGGTATAATTACCTCTTTTGTTGCTAAACTTTCATTATGAGTCACTCTGTTAAAAAAGGTATTAAAGGCATTTTAAATGTTCAAAAATCTATTAGAAGTTGTTAAAGTTTTTTTAACCAGATGATTTATTCTCGAATTAAATTAAAAATAAAGAACAAAATACATTACCAGGATTTGATTGACTTAAAAGGGACAAGAGCCAAAAACTTTATGAGGATTTAATATATCAATAGCTTTAAAATAATATTTTAAATCAATCTATATTCTATAGGTATGGTATGAAACTTTGATAATTTACCTTTTTGTCAGATGTTTTTCCTAAACGAATGTAGGTATCCTTTCTAAAGATTTTCAAATAACAATGAAGCAAAATCATTTTTAAACTTGATATAATTAACATTTAACATATAATTTATAATAATATAATTCATGATAAAATTTTTCCTTAAAGTAATCAAAACAATTAATTTGTTAGTTTTTTTTTTTTATAAATTATTCAACAAATTATTAGCAATATTTTCTCGCGTAAAAGTTTCCAAGAATTTTCTTAGTAGATTGCACATTTGCCATGAAAATGAAAAGTTAAGTAGAGTTATTATATTGTAAAAAGTAGGTAAGCATTATATAAGATGGTTAACAAAGAGTTATTTGGAATTATGAAAGAATCATACGTTTGTTATTGAAAGTATTTAACAGTACGAGTATACTTTATGTAATTAGCGTTGGAAGTGTTAAAATTCTTGTTTCGAGATTTATAAATCGATAATAAATATGTAGGTTAGATTATAAATTTTAAAATTCTTAGAAAATAACATATTATTAAATAACTTAATTTTACAAATAACAATTTTGAAACTTGAACTGAATTTGAACTTTTTTTGAAAAATTTATTTAATTACATGCATAGATAAAAAGAAATGAAGCTTTTTTTAAAAAATTAAATTATTTTTTCATATTTATAAATTTATCTTCTTCTGAAAGGTAGGGGCATTAAGGGAACATATTTTTCGGAAGGACGATATTTCCATTGACGACATATAATGTCGGATTCTTTCTCATTATAACCATTTCTGAAAGATGAAAGAGAAGTTAGTAAATTAGTACATATTTTTTCAAGAACCCTGAGATGAGGAAAATGAATGAAATCAAAGATGGTGAGCGTAAAGTTCGAATAAGTTAAACCCAACACCAAAACCAATATTAGTAAAGAAAAGATAAAAAATTCAATAGGCTTTATATTTGATCCTGTGAAGTTCAGATTCAAAAAAATGTGTTTAACAAATACTTCTTAATACCTATATGCAGGTACTACTTTTAATTACTATATGTACATTTTTTTTTGAGAACCTTAGAATATGTCTTATTGATTTTAATTTGGTGATATTTAATCTATGTCTTGGAACAATTCACGAAGAATTAACCCATAGGTGACTATTAGTTCTTGGTCGTGGTAGGTGAGTCGATTTGATTTGGATAATTTTCGCTTGGTTGGGTGTGAAACAATTTTGATGGTTGGCTTGCGATGTCGAATAATTTTATACCGAATTGGACGGTAATAATTATACTTGCAATGATGAAACACATAATTTGGAATGTTGCTAGATCAAAAAACGATTAGAAATGAATGATTTAAGAAATACCATGAAGAAGAAAAAATGAACAATTTTCCTTATTACAATTAATATTTCTTTAAAAATTATTCATTTGTTTCCAACTCAGGTATTTGTATTTAAAATTACAACAAAAATATTTAAAAAAGATAATATAAATTATTATTTACTTAAATATCTGTCTTAATATTTAAATCGTAAAATATTTTAGTGATTTATAATGACTTATTTGTCTTTATAACTAAAAGTAGACTTTATGGTGTGAAATTCAATATTAAAACATTTTTCATATTTCATGTGTGTAATGTCCGACCGAACTTTTGGTTTCGGCCTAGTTTCGGCAAAAAAACGAGTTTCAGCTGTCGTCAAGCCGAAACTACGACCGAAACTGAATTCGAAACTGTAGAGAAAATTAAGTTTCTCACTTTTACAGTTTAAGAGATAACTAACTAAAGTTTAGACGAAATTGTTTTATTTTTAAGATGTAAGAAAGAGTATTTTCTGTTTTGTGTACATAAACATATAAAGTTAAAAGTAATTTTGTTTTGTAACTACTTTTCTTCAACTGTTAATTACCGTTGCAGTATAACTTTAATGAAAATCCTTAAATCAAGAAATATCGACAATTTGCTGTATAGAAGACTTAAACTGAACATCTCCCATTTTTGGAGTGGCTACCTTGACCAATCGAGCAACAAAAGGTTGCTTTAAATTTATTTTATATTATTTGTAATTAATATTAAAAAAAATATTAGGTGTGTTTCTTTCAAATAAACCTCTTATTTTAAGAAGAACATATAATTTTTATGAAATATAAATTGGTATTAACTCAAATATTAGAGACTGATTGAATAGTAGACACCTATGGGATTTCAAAGTAAAGATTGACTAATTGAAATTAATTGTTTTTTTCTACGAAAACATGATCTTTATGGAAGTTTCGGTTTTTGTCGAAACTGAAACTGATGTCGAAATTCGGTTTCGGCTGTAAAAACTAGTTTCGGTCAGACACTAGTGTGGGAATTTGGGGTAGTTATGGATGTGAAAGACAAAGAGGCCAATATCACAGATAATATTTTACGACAAAAAATAAATTTAAATTTGATCATTTTTTCTTTCTTTACTTATTAAATGATAAATGTACTACCTTTGTAATTGTGTACATGGTGGACGTTCTCTGAAGCAAATTACTTGCGCTATATTGAAGTAAAACGTACCAATTGCATTGGCTACTTCAGTATTTAATGTTTGGAGGCATTTTCGAAATTTTTCATCACAATCACAGTGAGATCTGAAATGAAACATTGATATTAAATAAAAAACTTTTTTTAGTATATTAGAATAAAAAAACTTGAGTATTATATACTTTTGAAGTAAGAAATTGGAAAAAATATTTTTATTCCTTTATTTTTCTTTCGGTTCTATACTGTTTCTTTAGATTTTCCTTTTGTATGCGAAATAACGGGTAACCAAGAAAGATGGGTTTTTTAGTAATACAAGAAAGAGTAGAAAATTACGCGAATTTATTGAGGTACCTGGTGGGGTACAATTATAATAGTATAAACATAAAATTAAAAAAAATGGAACCAAGGGGAACAATTAAAAAAAACGACTCCTTGTTAAAAAAGGCATTTTAAATGTTCAAAAACCCATTAGAAGTGGTTTAAAGTTATAAAAAGCATTTCAAATGTAATGATTTCAAACTTAATCTAAATGTTTTTTAACAAGGCTAAAAATGGACAATTAGAGAGACATTGTATTTTATACAGAGCTGTCCGAAAAAAGTATCTTTGTTTCTTTGAAGTATATTACTGTACCTTAGTTTTTTTATTTTTTGGTACAAAAGAACTAGTATCCTCCATGCTTTTTAAAAAGAACTGTGTCTTGTAACTTAAAAAAATATCATAAATTCCAAAAAAATATTTAGGATACCAAACAGTAGCTAAAAATAAAGTATGCAGTAAACAATAAAATGGGATACCTGACGATCTGGTTACAAAATAATTTTTACTTTGTGGTTTTTGTTGATTTGGGTAATTTTAGCTGTTTTATTTTTATTTTACTCAAATTAGCTGTTCGAAAATGGTAAGCTACTTTAAGTATCTAAGATACTGTATTTTACTTCCTTTATTTTCTAGCGAAAAGTAACTAGTATCTTCGGTACTTTTTATAAGAAACTGTATCTTGTAACTTAAAAAGGACCTTAAATACCGAAAGAAGAGATACCGAGTTTATTTTCTTTAGTTCTATACAATTCAATACAATATATCACTTATATGAATCTTCTACCGTTTTTTTAAATGTGTTGTATTTACATAGACTTGGACATACATACTTTCCTTTTTCCTTTCCTCTTTTAAATTATAAAAGAAAAGGCATATACTAACTGTCTAACTGATTACTTAACAACTTTACCTAATATGTTCCGAAACTAAGTACATCATCTACAGTATACAATCTTTTTAAGTATCTTAAAAGTTCCTTAAGATAATAATTTGAGTTCACTTTTTTAAGAGTAACAAGATACCCAAAGTTGCCCAAAGTCACTTCGTTAATTTTTAAAAAAGAAACTTATCTAGTATCTAGATACTTTTCAAAAGTATCTTTGACAGCTCTGGCTATCGGTATATTTTGCTGTTTTGTATACTTTTCTATTTTATTTAGAATTTTATTATGTTTAATTCGATAAAAATCAATATATATCTCTTATATTAATCTTTTATCGTTTTTAGCGTGTTTTATTTCCTAAATTAATAATAAGAAAAACATTATCTAATTACCTTACAACTTTACTTAATACGTTACGAAACGTAGTACATACATAACAAAGAAAGTAACTAAAAAGTATATTTTTAAGTAATTTAAGATAAGTATTAAAGTTTCTTTTTTTAAATCAACTAGATATACCAAGAAACTTTGAGTACTTTTTAAAAAAATAATTTATCTAGTATTTTGATACTTTCCAAAAGCATCTTTGACAGCTTGATTTTATATACATAAAGATATGAGGTAGTTTAAAACTTATTAAGGTTTTCTTTTCTCTCATGGATAGATATCCTTAAGGTAGCTATTTTATAGATAAAAAATTTTCTGTTAGGTAAATCCTACATTATTTAAAATAAAATAAATAAAATTTCCTGTGGATTAATTTCCATATGAGGATATATTATCATTGTGGTTTTATTCCTGTGTGAAGAGTTTTCTATGTGACCAAATTTCTAAGTGACAATAATGTTAACTTTCTAAGGATAAATTTCGTGTACGGATTTTTCTAGTGCGCAAGTATCTGGCCACCGTTTGTGAGAACTACTAACGACCCTATAATAAATAGTATAAACTACAAATCATTATTTATTAATAATTTGGTAAAAATTTTGTACAAGGTTTAGTTTTTTTTTTTAAATATTTGGTTACACAAATATTATTTAAAACATGACCTTTTCCTCTATCTATTTCAATGTATATGTAATATCTCAAGCACTTGGCAATTGAATGTTAATGAAGCGTTATAATTACCTCGTAAAAGGTGAATTGTTGCAAATACCATTTTTGCAATTTCCACTTTCAATTATATTCGGACAATGGTCATGCTCTCGACAGCATTGATCTTCAAGCTTATACTCTCCTAGGTCATTATAACCTTTGGCACTGTTTCCTATTTAATAAAAGAAAATAACATTAATACATAGTATGAGATACGGATAGAGAAATTTTAAAAAGAAAAGAAGACGTTACTAAGTTAATGCTTTCATAAATGATTCAAAGATATTCACCAGGCCCACACCATTTAGTTCCTGGATAGATAAAAGCCCCTTTATTCGTTCTGGTTGTTCTGCAAATTTCAACCAATGATGCAAAAGTGCTGTTAGTCATTTGACGAACTCGACGCTGATCAGAGGCAAGCAGCATTTTTTGAATGGTTCCTCTAAAGAAATAAAAAAGTGTTTATATTCCTTTATCGTTATGTTAGTTTACAATTAGTTTGTATTTCAGATACAAAGCATTTTTAAAAAAGAAGGTATGAAGAACAAAAGCTTTTTATTGATTAATTTTCGTACCGCAATTTCCGACGGTAGTAAATTTTCCGGTTTGCATAACTAAAAGCTCCAAAATTAGACTAAAATAATGAAACTTATTAGCAATTATAATTAATGGATTCATTGTAAAGAAAATTTATTTTTTCTTCCCTTCATTGTTGATTAAATCAATATCTGTTAAACTAATTGTAATAATATTTGTTCGGTATTTTAAAACATTATTGACTCACCTATCTGTATGGTAGGTACAATATGGTGCTCTGACATTTAGTTCGATCATTCTAGACATAATTGTATCAGCGACTAGCACTGTTGCTTTTACAGATTCCCAGCAAAATAAAAATACAATTAGAGTGAGCAGCGTTTTGGAAGAACTCTGAAAATCATCGATTCAAATTTATGTTTACATTTTATTTTATTTTAATGATAAAATAGTACACTATGTGCACTATTTTTTATTTTTAAATCGATAAAGGACATTATTAATATGAGAAAAGACCAATTTTTTGCCATAAAAAAGTGTATTTTAGCAGAAAAAAAGCTTTAATTTCAATAAGCAAGTGATAGTTCGAAAACGATAAGTTTGCTTCTGAGTTTTCTGTGACGTCACAGTACACATATTAAAACCGAGATATAAACAGATCATTGAGCGGTTACCCTAGAAACAATAAAAATTTATACAATTTTTGACCTTTTTCGCCATGGGAAATATTTTTAATCCCTAAAAATTACTAGCGATTTTTTCCTTAGGAATAGAGGTTGTGTAGATTGTAAATAGTATAAATCATTAGCATAATGTTTAAACAATTTAAACAACCTTCCCCCTTGTGTTTACATTTGTCTTAGGAAAACGTCTATGAGATTTTGAAGTTTCGTATTGTGACGTCATTTTAATGCCGAGCCAATAGAGCTCATTTTAGATATTTTGAATTGAACGGGCTTTGTTTGCATTTTTAAATAAATGTTTCATGAAATTAGGTTTGATAATTTTTAAAATAATTAAAATAATTTTTTGATCATGTACATTAAGTATATTAAGAAAATGTAAAATATTTATATAATTTAGGCGACTTAAAGTTGTAAATCGTCGATGTGGTAATATTTTCAAGCTTTAAGTGAATTATTATTTAGTTGGTAGTTATAGTTTGCATTAAATGAAACGATAACCTAGCAATAAATATAAAAGAAGAAACTAAAAAAAAAACATTTAGGTAAATGGACCCGTTTTTTAGCTTCCTATTTCTACATATAAGTACTTATGAAGTATTAACCATTCAGTTAATGAACACTAAAATAAAACCTACTCGTTAAATATTAATTCTAACGAATATTGGCCATTTGGGTAATGGGAATTATAGGCGTTTGCGAAAAACGCGTTTAGTGATTGATTTGTAATTGCCAGTAATGAACAAATAAGTAAAAAAGCAAGTTTCTAAGAAACTCATAATCGTTTTAATTAAGGTGTAATATTTATTTTATCGATGTAAAAAATGCTGTTCTATGTTGTTCGATGTTGTTCCATGAATTATTATATCAATTTTATTGTGAAGTATTTTTTTCTTAGTTTATTATCTTTTCTCTGTTATTGATTCAAGTGATCAATACTGATACAAAGTACTTATTATTTTAAAATTAATTTTTCATCTTACTCTTTCTAATATTCATAACATGAAATATACTTTTCATTGATCTTTAAAATCAACTCATCTCTAAAATTGCAAGAATTATTGTTTTTCTTTTTTTTATTATTTACGTCGCTTTATAACTAGGTACTAAAGTCCTGAGCGACTCTAGTGTTAATAAAAATTCGGCTCAAGTGTACTTTAGGACACCCACAATCTGGCGACGTTGCATTTTCGACTTTGTTTTTAATTTAATTCGCGATTAAATCGATCCATAATAAAAATTTAGCCACAAAAGAGAGAAGTATACCATATTAGAATTGAATTAACAAAAATATCGCGAATTAAATTAAAAACAAAGTCGAAAATGTAACGTTGCTAGTGTGTATTACAAATGTAACGATTGTGGGTGTGCTAAAGTACACTTGAGCCAACAATTCGTTTTCGAGAAATATCAAAAATTTGTTTGATACGAAAATCAAACCTAAAACCTGCCAGTTTTGAAGTGGTCACCTAGAGTCTAGGTCCTAACCATTAGACCACTAGTAGGCTCTACGCTATTGTTGTTATCTAAGTAATTCAGCCTCCGTTGAATTCCATTAAAACGTTCCAAAATTTATAATAGCTATTTGTTTGAGAAAAGTTAAAAAGACTTAAAATGAAGATAGAATAAAATTTTAGTTAAGAAATTAATTCATGTTTTAAATACAATGTTAATGTCTTTGAGAAAATTTCGACTTTGATTAAAATTAGTCGAAGATACGTAGTTGTCAAAAGTAAAACTCTAAATGAAATAAAAAAACATATAAATACACCAAAAAATTTAACATTTAAAGTTTGCCAAAACAAAAAATCATAAAGTAAACATTATTTTATTCAACCAGTTAGTCAGGTACCCTAATTTATTGTTTAAACAATACTGCATACTTTATTTTAGTTATTGTTTATTATCTTAGTTACTCTTTGATGTCTAAGTTACTTTTTCTAGTTACAAGATACAGTTCTTTTTCAATAGTATCTAAGACATAATACTAGTTCCTTTAAGTCAAAAATTAAAGGAACTACTATATAGTAACTTAGATTAAGGTGTTACATAGGTTTCATGGCTTCAAAAAATAGTTTTTAATGTCTTGTCAATTTTATAGCATCCCTAAAATATTGTCCTCAATTTTCAATTTGATCCTAGTAATAGTTTCGCAGATACAATCCTGGAAAGCTCAGCGCTCCGCAGGTACATCGGTGTAGCTTTTCGTCTATTATCGCATTTTTCTCGAAACTGTATTTTCAAAATCGGTTGTCGAGATTTCTCGAGATCTACTCAACCGATTTTGATGAAATTTTACGCAAGTCTTCCAAATACAATTCACAAGGACTTGGACGAAGATTTTTGTTTTTCAATTATAACTATTTCAAAAAAAATTGTAGTGCAAATTTCACCGAAATTGATATTTTTTGAAAAAAAAATACCGAAAATCTTTTTTCCCCTTTTTTTTCCTTTTCCTTGCCCAAGTTCTTACGGTCTTAACGAAAACACGTATTTTTTTTTTTCACTTGGGATGATCGTGTCATGAGTTCTGCTGTCAACGCGGATTCAACTTTTATCCAAAGGAACTCCGGAAATGACGTCGCAAAAACGGAGTTTGAATATTTTTCTATGAAAATTTCAGAAATTTTTTCTCAAATGTGTATGTTTTAGGCAGTGAAAAGTTTAAATAAAGTATTTTATTTTTATATGGAAAAAATTTGGTTGAAAATAGGCTTTTTTTCCCCCGATTAAACTCATGTAACCCCTTAAAGTAACTAAGATACTTTTTCTGACAACTCCGATTATTATACCGATTTGAATCTTTAATCTGATTAGAAATATCAAAACTTGATTTGCTAATTTGCCCTAAACTTATTGAATTCGATACGTATAATTGGCTGACTTTCAAGTCAACACAACACATACGAAGAAATTAAGATCAACCTATTAATAAGCATATCGAAAAGAAAGTAGGAAATCAATTAAAGAATTGAAACTCACATTTTCAATCTTTCATTTTATTTTTCAAATTATCTTAAATTATTTACCATTTACTGCTATAGAATACATGTTTTTTTTTTTTATTTAGCTTAGTTAATACTGTAGGTACTCTTAAAATCTGGAGTAAAAGGTTTTTAAAAATGTCTTTAAATTTTCCTCTTAGGTAATTTTATTAATTAGAATGTACTTTTGAAAATATTTTTAAACCAAGAATTACGTCTATTAGGTGTGCCGATAAACAAATTAGGTACCCTGTTAAAACAGCATTTATAGGCATAAATGCCCAAAAAACCCATTAGAAATCGTTTAAAGTTATTAAAGGCATTTTAAAAGTAATGATTCCTAGAAGGTCTCTAAATGTCTTTTTTTAACTGGTTACTATTGCAAATTTACGAATTCTCTGTGTTTTAAGTGAATAACAGGTTGAAGACAGTATATATTTACAGTAGACTCTCATCCTAACAGAGATAAGATTTTACAATAATCATCACAATTGAAAATTAAAATTATCTTACAAATTGTACAAATATTTAACTATTTTTTCCTAAGTGTAATTTGGTGCAACAACCGTCAACTACTCTTTAAATTTTCTTTTTATTATTATGTTGATATGTGGAAGTGTTTTCAGATGCTTTGGTAATTTGTTAAAATATTTCATCGCAACAATAGTAGCGATTTCAAATCCTATTTCTTTATGAACATTAGGTATTATCAGGCTTTTATTTCAGGTAATTCCTTTATGGTTCTTATATGCATTTTTGCAGTTCTTATAATGGTAGCATAGGACCTCTGAGATGACCTATATGATATTCTAATCCTAGTACAAGATTACCAAAAGAAAAAATATCATTATATTGTTTATGGAAATAAAATTTTTATTTTAATGGTAAATTTTTAATGACCTAATGTATTGGTTAAAAATCAATTTCGCGCGAAGGTACCTTTAATTCGAGCAGTTATCCTACAAGGAAGCTAAGTGTTTTCAAATTAGTTTTTTTATGATAAAAAACACTGTTGAAAATATTGTTACAGACTTATTGATTAATACATATAAGTTTATTAAATTATTACTTAAAATCTCAATTTCCTTGAACTAAAAAACTAAAATTTTAAATTTGAAGAAATAAAAGTTTTAAATAAAAATTACCTGTAATCTCAATGCACTTAAGTTTTACAATTACGTTACTAATTTTTTATTGTTATTTTCATTTCATTTTAACTAATCAAAAGAAAAATGTCTTTTAAACTTATTTTTTGATTGCAATTCATCATATCTTTTTTTTAATAAGAATACATATCTATACTACTTTTTTATATTATTATATACTTTTGTCACCTATTCTAACGTAACCTTGATTACGTATTCATTTTAATTTTTCCTTGATTTAACATAGAATAATGGTATTGAGGAAAGATTTAACGAACGAATTACAAAAAAAATATTTGTTTTGCTTTTCTATGGCTTTTAAATCGACAAAAGACGATAAAACATTGCATCATAGTTACTAATTACCTACTTTTTATATAAATACAAATGGTATAATTGAGTTAGAGAAGATTTCAGGATTAGAAATTATGCAAATAAATTGGCTAAAACTTTTTTTTCGAAATATTCCTATCTAAACGTTATTATCAATGTCAGAAAATAATGCGAACCATTTGATTTCTTTTTGGATTAGTAGTTTATAAACTTAAACCGTATAAACAATAGTTTTTTAAAAAAATATTTCTTTTCTAAGTATATCCAGTTAAGTAGCTGAATTTTATAGCAGTATATTGGTATGTAACCTCGTTATAAAATATTATTTTACAAATTTGATTCAAATTGCTTCGTATGATTTCGAAAAAAATATTGATCACACATGCATAAAGATACTGATACCCGCGATTTCCTTCACATAGTAAATCAATATGTTTTATTACGGGTTTGGATATTTTTTATTGAAAAAAATAAAAAAAAATTGCCCATACCCACAAAATACGGTTTCTACATCTTTAGAAGTATATATCTATTCTGTTGATTAAATTAAAAAGTTATTGTAAGGAATTTTCATTACTGTTTTTTTGCATATTCAATGCGATTATGTAAATTGTTTTTTATCTAGGGTCAAAAACTATAAAATAGAAAATTTACAATAAGGACATCTTAAAACAAGTAGATATGTACTGTTACATGCCTAAGATTTAAATATAATATGTATGCATATTGTATGTGCAGAGGCCGCCTAGCGTTTGGCACCCCGCTGTGTGTTTATCAAATTAAGAAAGTAAATAAAGGGGGAGCGGTCAAACACAATGATATGAAAGATGTTCTAAAAGTTTATTTGAGGATTTTTGATTTAGGAGAAAAAAAAAGGATTGATACAAAAACTAGGGTTGAAAAAGCCAAAGATAGAACAATGTGGAAGTTCGAAGTTCAGTCTAGAACATGTCTGAACCGCTATAAAAAAGGTTGAAGCCTACTGGTGGCCGAGTAGTTTAGGTGACCGCCTACCAAAACTGATAGGTGTTGGGTTTGATCCTCGGGTTGAGCAAAATTTCAATATTTCTCAAATAAGGATGTTTATTAACCCTAGAATCGCTAAAGACATTAGTCGTTATAAAACGACAGTAAATAAAAATTAAAAAAAAAGAGGTTAACCACAGGTGGAGGATGATCAGTCATTAATCAGTTTTAAATCAGTTAACAGTCAATTACAAGTTGAATAGTGATAAACGATTGTTGTAAATAAATAATTAAGTGGGTACTGTGAAATAAATAAATGTTTGAATAATAAAAACAATTTGCTATCTATGTCCTGAGACACAAATACAAACAAATCCGTCAATATAAATAAAAGTCCAAAACGTAACAGTATTTTAAAATAGTATCAAAAAATTAAATATTCAAACTGAACATACATTTTTTTTATCTCAGTATGGATTTATTTTTATAAGTAACGTTATGAAGTATAAACACATAGTCGTAAGAGATACCTAGAAAATTTCAGCTAAATTGTGTTATTTCACGAAATATTATTTTATGTTTTATAAATAGGTAGTAATTCATAACGTTTTGGTAATTGACATAAAATTAAATCGATTTTTAATTGGCATTCTTTTAGTTTTGAAACAAAAACCAAGGTAAAAAAAATGCTAAGTCATAAAATAGACTTGAATCTTAAATCTTGAAAACTATTTTTATTAATTAATAATTGACATAGAACACAGTTCAAAGATATTAATTTTTTATTTTTTTTTATAAAGCAAGCGTTATTGTTAAACAAGAGATATATATGTTAATAAGCTTTGCTAAATAGCGGACGGGTTTTTTTTTTTGATGCAGTTAAATATAAAAAGAAAGTATAAATTTGAAAAAAAAATATTTAAATTTATATGTAAAAGGAAGTTAAATACCTAATACTGAAATAAAAATATTAAAACGGTGGTAAAACATGCTAAAACATCTGCTCATATATATGTATATTTCTTTTGGTTGGAAAATTGTACCAATTTACTTAATATATAGTACTACTTCATTTTTTTGACAAAATTTTAACACATGAAGGAAAAAAATAAGAAATTTTCCTTTTTTTGCATAGTAAACTATACTATGATTAATAACTACCCGTGAAATATTCACAACCCAACACTGAAACAAATGACTAGTGGTAAAAATTGGCAATTGAATGAAACCGAAATAATAATTATAATAAATTATATCTTTTAAATAAGAAGACAATTCAGGTTGTTTAAGATCGTTTTTTTTTATTTAAATTGAAAATATTTTATTTTTCTGAATCAAGAAGCCTGATGAAGTTACGATACGTAACAAAACGTAGCTAATTGAATAATAAAAATATTAAATAAAAAAAACGATCTTAAACAACCTGAATTGTCTTCTTATTTAAAAAAATAAAAAAAAATAAAAAATAAAAGCTGAGATCTGAATTTTATCATCTATAAATTATATCAATCAGTTATTTCAGTTTTGAGGCAATGGTTATTATATTCGGTTCTCACTCACACGTAAGTATTTTAATTTTATGTTCTCTATCTTAACGCTATACATACATTTGCCTATTACTATGATGATTGCATAAGAATAATTTCTATGGGAACATTGGGATTTCTATAATACATAGAGATGTTAATATGGAAGAACTTACTACGTTTGTATAGGAAAAGTTTCTATTTGTCCTTTGTTGAAATACCTACGCTACGCCTTTGAAAAAAAATCTCTATATTAAAAGTTATTTTTCTAGGTAGATAATCATAGAAAAGTTTCCTACCATGTATAGAAGAATTTTATGTAAAATATTCTATTTTATGTAAAATATTCCAATTTTCTATAACAAAATTCAAGCTAAACAGTACTACGTCAATATAAATATTTTTATCGGTGGAAACGGGCATAGGTATACCATATTTTTATTGTCAATTTTATTTCTTATACAATTTTTTTTTATTATTAAATTATTAAAGACTAAGATTTACTAACTAATATCTACTTCATTTTGCGTATGTGTGTACATGAGTTAATTTGTTTAAATTGTTATTTACGTTTGTTTTTATCTATTTTTTTTAATTGTTTTTAGCGACTCTAGAGTTAAAAAAATCCTTAATCGAGAAATATCGAAAATTTGCTCGATACGAGGATCAAACCCAAAACCTACCAGTTTTGGAGAGGTCACCTAGACCACTCGGCCACCAGTAGGCTGTATTAAAATTTATTTTTAACCAGAATTTTTAATAAATTCAAATAAGTTCATGATCAACCTTCCTGGAAAGTATTTCCATACTAAATGCTTCAATTATATTCTTCACTCGATATTCTATGTTGCTAGGGGAATTATCATGTTGCAAGATCACTTTGTATTGTCTATTTTGATTTTCTGGTTGTTTTTCGCAATAAAACTTGATTTAAATATCAAATATTCAACTATCGTAAATTGTTGTTACGTTCGACAACCATTTCCATCCAACCCTTGTTAAAACTCGATGTTCTCAAACTTTTTTCGGTGGTCTTTCTTCGTTCTGCAAGTCAATTTTTAAATTTTTTTAAACTCTCATTAAACTCGAAGATTTTCTAAGGGTATGCTCAACGTAAGCCTCGACAAGCACTCGATGCTATTTCACAGCAGTTTATGTTTAAATGGTAATAGAAAATTAATTCTGTCCGCAAATTGTATTTCTTAGGCCAAAAGTTCAACATGTTCAATACTATTAATAATGATGAAGTTGTAGAAATTTTATACTTTGGCTAATTAAAATTTTTGTCAAAAATCTAAATATTTTTTTTGTATTAATGACATAGATTGACAGACCCTTTATTCGCAGCCAGCATCCCTTACTAGTAAATTCCAGTTTCTTATTTTCACCCTAGTAGGTATACCGATATATCTTAAAATATTCAGTTTTTTAAATTTTTTGAATTTTCCCGAAAATTCAACCTGATTTTTAAAGATAGACATACATGCTGGAGAATTATATGTTAGTATCGTGTTTTGATGTTTTTCTTTGCTAATAGAGTGTAGTAAAATATAATTCAATCTAAACGATCTTTTCTTCTATTTTAGTGAGCTTTAGTACCTAGTGTTGAAATTCCGCTACACGTATAAATAGTTTTTAACCTTCGAAAGACCATAAATAACCTTAACAACTGTTTACAAAAAAATAAATTGAATAGACTTATTTTTACGACTAATATAATGAATTTTATTCATTATTTAAAAAAATAATTTACCTTAATACTTTTAAATGAACAATAATCGTTTTCCTCAAATAAATTTGAGGAAAACTGACGAGATTTTAGACATCTAGGTGGTCTAATAAGAGCTTTATCGAAAGGATATGGGAAATTGTAAAAATAAAACAAAACACATCCAACGCAAAAAAAAAATTGTATAGTGGGGAAGATTTACAGATTATCATTCGTAAAATCTTTTTTCCTCATTAAAAAAGCTTACTTATTCACGGAAGTTCAAAAAAAAAAATTTATAATTGAATTAAATTAATAAAAATATAATTTAAGATGAAATAATGTTCAGTATTTTTTTTTAATTGTTTTATATAGAGTACATTATCAAAATGATTCTAAAAACTTTTTTTTCCATAAACAAACATTGAAACATAACTTAAAATTGGAGTAAAAAGTTTTTTGCGTGCTAAATGTCACATCAGTTTAAATATGTTTCGGCTATTTTTACAGTTTTCTGCGTAACGACATGAACATGAAAATAATTTCAGTCAACGCATTAAAAGGGTACATAATTGTTAACAGTTGTTACAGTTCGTGGTGCCACGTATTGATTTTCCCGACACTAACAACAATAATTTTCCTTTTAAATTTTATTCCTTGCAATTTACATATAGTACAACGGTATAATATATTCATTTCTGCCACACTACTACCTATCATTTTCTTGCTTTAGTCTTTGCAAAAAAAGAAAATGCAATTTTAAAACAATAACATGCAAAAATGAACTGCAGACTGCAGTTTATCGAAAGAAAAATGTATTAAAATGAAAATTTTTCTGTTTTCATGGTTTGGGTAAGCACAATTTTTTTTTAAAAAAGGGTTCAATGAACGTACATCTTGGAGTCAAAAAATCAATTAAATAATTTTCTTTGTCTTAAAAATTTTAATTGTTTTAAAATTACCTTTTATCATTGCTTTGATAAAAGTTTTGAGTCAACGTTAATTAGTAATAGCATAGATTGGTAACAAATAATTAAGGATTTAATATACATTTTTCCAAAGAAAATACTTAAATAAATTTTCTTTAATTTATAATAATCAAATACCAGTTAATATACATAAATTTAATTTTTACCTTTAGATAATCCATTGTAAACCGAAAAATAAAAATTATCACAAGACTAATTTCCCACAACTCTTATCAATTTTGGTGTATTTTTTTTCCAAATTTTCACTTTTGGCAAATGAGAAGCTAAGTTTCACTGTCCATTGCGGCAATTTGTTTCAGATCGTTATTGGAAGAATGGAATGGATATTATTTCGATGGAAAACTTAGTGTTGTAATCCGCACTAGAGCGATGTGAATATTTTTTGGATACGACGTCGAAAGTGAGTATTGTGTGAAAAGTGTACAGACATTGGCGATGACCAACGTCGAGTGTCTCCCTTGGAGTATCCAAGTCGCGGCCCCCCTTTTACTCGACACCGGAAAAATAAACACCACTTGGATTAACTGAAGCTTAATCGATTTGTTAAGCAATAATTCGCACGTCATAACTATAATGAATATTAACTACTTTTATATAGGTATTTATACAAAACAAATCTGTTCTAAGCACTTTGCTGTATGGTGGAACAGTTCTCAATTTGTTACATCAAATATTTTAATTATTTTTTTTTTAACCGATATTAGTAATTTCTTATTCAACTTAAATAACGTAAGTATATATTAATAATTCTTAAATTTTTTTCAGCTATTTTAAACGAAATATATAATACAGAAATCCTATGACTAACATTTTTCATTGTTACTATTTTATTCAAATTTATTTAATTTAATTTTTTTGGCCATAAATTTTGTAAAGCTAATTTTACACCAGTGCGCAATTAGATCAAGCTTTGTCAATATTTTGTCTATTAGACCTCTTAATATCAGTATGTAATTTCACAATATTTATTTATACAGTAAATAAAATATATTGTGATCTCATTTATGTAATATAATCAACAAAAGTAAGGTTTAAACATAAAATTGAACTAAAGTTCAAACAAACGTATTTTTGACGTAATGCTCAGATACGTATTTCGATTACAAAACAACCTTCATCAGTTATAGAGTGACTCATCACATAGCAGTGACGGAGCGATCCAATACTACTTGATGACCACTGAGGAAGTTTGCTCGACAATCGAAATACGAATCAACCCAATGAAAGCTTAAATGTTAATTTTGAAACAAATATTCTAAATTATTATTTAACTGACTTCAAGTACGGTTAAATGATTTTGATGTGATTTCTGCGCATGTATTCATGCATCGTTTCACCAAAATTGATATTATAAGTTTCAAAGTATATTAAATATAGCTGATACTAGCAGACCTTGTCATGTCAATCTATGGTATATTATAAAAGCTGTTAACAAATAATTTGAATTTTTATAAAAATACAATTTTAAATATTGAAAACATTTTTTTTAGCATCCCGCAACATTCCTCGCTGTAGGGGAGACCGGGTACAAAAGTAACAATTTGTACTTTTACCTTGATTTCTGGCTGGGTGTTATTATTGCCATTAAATGAATATAACCACATATAAATTTAGTTTATGTTCTTCACAATAGTAACTTGATTTATTAAATTATGGAGTGTTTTATATGAATAACATAGAGTTAAAAAAATTGTCACTTGTTACTTTCGACCCGCCTACGTGGTCGAAAGTAACAAGACTGCTAAGGGTTGCTAATGAAAACAATAGTAAAAGTTAAATCAACAAATTACTTTTTTAAAGACTTTATATTAATGATATAAATCAAATTCAGCATTTTAAATACTCAAAAAGTATATATTTTATGGATATGAATCAATAGAATGCCGCGACAACGCATAAGAACTACTGCATGAAGAACTACCGACACGGAAATGTATCGAAAACCATTCTATTGAAGTAGATATGCATAAAAATATGATGTTAGTAATAAAATCATTACGAGGACAAAAGTAACATAATACTTTTGTACCCTAGGGGGCTATGTTACTTTTGTAGCCATTCTCATTTTTAATAAAACGTGTAATATAACTTTAAAACGGAACGTGCTAGACAAAAATGAATCCAAGCAATGTACAATTTATCTAATGAAGAATGATGATACTATGATCCTTTTATAACTATGTAAACAATAAATAAAAAAACCTCGAAAAACTTACTTTTGGCTCGTTAAAACACATTACGTTCAATTATATAACCTAACAACGCACTGCGCACGCGTCGACTTAATGCGATTGAGGAGGGTGCTCTAAGCTATCACCTGATGGCAGCAAAACGATGTTCACCCATTGGATAAACCTATAAAAGCATTTGTTATTTTCGACCCGCCGTTACTTTTGTACCCAGCCTCCCCTACCTATTGTAGCTTACCTTCAAGATATGTATTTCTTCAATTGAGTTTTGAGAAAAATCACTATATCTCTGAAAACATTGATTTTAGCGCGAAAATAAGGGTAAAAAAACTTCCTTCGGCAATTCACAGCATACTGATAGTAAGATTAAACTTTAAAGACATTTTAGTAACAAATTATGCCCTTATAGGCTCATAGGCTAAGCAGAATTAAAAATTTACCATATATAACTATTAACTATACAAATTTTTATCTGAATAGCAAGACCAATAACAACAAAAGTAATGTCGTAATAATGTTCGACTGCAATTTTTATTTCGGAATTTGCTTAGGTTAAAAATACGCCCATGTTTCGGCCGAAACCGTAAGTTTGTATTTGCCACTAAAAAACGAACTTCTACGAACGCGTTTCAATTACTATATATTAGTATCAATATTAGTTGGGGATTGAACAGCAGTTGATTGTTGCTACCACAACTAAAATTACTAATTTTTCTTTGTAGGCCCTTTTGATCAAAAATTTGAAAAGTTTTTAGTCTTTGCACTAACGGAGATTTAAGTACCAAGTGGATGCGTTTTTATTTTTGTTTCTCCTTATAAATCATTCTTTAATGATATGACTTCCTAGCTTATGAGTTTTAAGTAACCAGATTATTTGTCTATATGATATTAATCAAATTTATTTCAATTTTGATATTTTATCTTAAGGTCGATAAACGATATGCCAAATTGCCAAAGAAACTGTTTTTTCGTAATGCAATTATTTTTGGAACTATATAATAGTTCGCCTGATGAAGGTCAAATAAAACGGTTGAAACGTTGCGGAATCAATATTCTGCGTAGATCAATTTTTGTCTACATTTCTGTTATTGTTATAATTGTAAATATTTTTTTTTAATTATTATTTACCATCGCTTTATAACAACTAAGGTCTTTAGCGTATCTAGGGTAAATAAAAATCCGCATAGATATATCAAGAAATATCGAAAATTTGCCCAATGCGATGAGATTCGAATCCAACGCCTACCAGTTTTGGAACAGCCACCTCGACTACTCGGCCACCAGTAGGCAAATTAATAATTCATTACAACAAATTGTCTGTTTAAAATATTTTCATTAAAAAGACGTGAAAAAGTACAAAAATAAATAAATTACGGCAGACAACAAAGGAACATAAAATATGGTATGATTTCAAGCGTTGACATTTGCCTTTTTTATATTTAATCTAATAAATTGTTAAATAGAGCAAATTTGGAACGAAATCAAAATACTGTAGCCTTGTTTTCTCGGTCACGTTTATCTTCAGAGCTTGAAAGAGTTTTTATTTTTTTTTGCGAATTATCCTTATGACGTATGTACAATGCACATCTGCAGTTAAAGTATATTTACACTAAGTGTGAATTGTTTTATTACGTACTTAAACTTAATTAAATAATGGACATATTACAATTTAAGCAATACATAGTTATCACGGAACTTATAAATAGAAGCAATACGATTGAATAAAACAACCCTTGTTAAATAGTAAAGTTTAAATTTCTGTGGCTTGGAATTAAATTTTGCTTTGAAGAATCAAACGCTATACATTTTAGATTCTTGTGATAAGTAATGGCGTGTTTTAGCAACAAAAACTGGTTCGGAGAAAATAAGCGATTAGTTAAAGATAATAAATCGAATCTTAATTACAGTATTGTAAAACGAGTAAGCGAATAAAACGAATTTCCTTTTATGTAGGAGTATGAATTGTCGGAAGTCAAAACCACTCGTATGTTTATTTATCAATAAAAATAATTGATGAATATTTTTTGCGTGCAAAAATGAATTATAATTGCAAATAATATTATTACCATTAAATTTACTTTTGCTTTTGATGGAACTTTCTTTTCATTTTACTTTTAGAACAGAAATGTAAATGTGCACTTTACACGTGTTATAATATTTTGTAATTGTGCAATGATGCATTTTTGATGTAAATAAATAAGTGTAGTTATAAATCATTAGGTTTACCAAATATGATTCAATATGTCCATCTTCTCCGCTCCAGTTGAGGTTTTAATTGAAATATTAATTTTAAATTATATTTTAAAACTTAAGTTTAAAGAAAGAGAACGTTAAATTTTATGTAGAATTTATTGTTGAATTTTTAGTTAATTTTATTTAGTTAATTTTTAGTTCCATTTTTGAATTAAAATATTTATTGCGAAGAACAATAATGGGAGAAAAAAATATACGGTAACAATAATTCAAGAAAAGTCTACTGGTGGCCGAGTGGTCTAGGTGGCCGCTTCAAAACCGGTAGGTGTTGGATTCGATCCTCAATTCGAGCAAATTTTCGATATTTTTCGACTATGGATTTCAATTAATCCTAGAGGTCCTAAAGACCTTAGAAGTTATATAGCGACGGTAAATGACAATTGAAAAAATATATAACTCAAGGAGATAATTTAATTAAGTAACAAACGTAGAACTTTATAAGTAATAGAGGGACGCAAACGACTAATTATTTTTTAGATTTTATACTGAAATATGTTAATTTCGTACGTTTTAAGTTCACTCTCCAAAAATCAGCTCGTTATATTACTGTACCGAAAAAGAATATTAAAATATCGAATTTTGACCTATTTTGGAACTTGAAAAAAGTTTTTGTCGCTAATTTTTGGAGAGGAATTTTTTATTTATTTTAATTTATTTAATAGTCGCATAAACATCATGGTCATGAGCGACTTCTAGATTACATAATAGTTACAATAATTTTTGGCACAATACGGGGGTCGAACCCACTACCTACTGGTTTTGGAGCGGTCACCTATACCACTCGGCTACCAGTTGGCTAGGAATCTTAAAGCATTATAAATCAACATATTTTTGTATGAAACTAACAAAAAATTACTTTTTCTCGGTATACCTATAGTACACACCTACACAAACTATTAGGTACTATGTAGGATACATAATTAGATTGCTTACGTAAAAAAATGTTTTGGTTATTTAGAAAAATTAAACCAAATAATGTAACGAAATTTGTAATTATTTATAATACTTCAAAAAAGTTCATCAAAATTTATGGTATTCAAGCATTGAAAAACAGGAGTCCCCAATCAGTGGGTACCCACAGCCGTCCCCTTTTTCCATCATAAGACAAGAAAACTAGTAAAAAGTCAAACACCTTTACAGTGTTTTATTTCTTAGTTAAAAATGTACTATTTGTGTTTTCCTCGAAGTAAAATCTTTTATCCACCCCATTTTCATGTGCCGCCCGCGACCATGCCTTTCCAAACCTCCGCATCCCCCATGCTACGCTTCTAGGTCTCCAATTTAAATTATTTTTGCTTACCAATTCGTAAATGGTATTGGACAACGCAAATAATCAGAGGATTTAATAATGCTTTCGCTAAGAAGAGCCAAAAACGCAGGGCAGTACATACCTTTTTCCGAAGCAACCTTTGTTGTATTTACAAACCTTCGTAACTAATAATAAATATTCGAAGCTCTTAGGATAAGATGAAGTTAGCAGATTTAAGTAAAACACTAAATTTAATTGTCCAGCAGCTGTTATTCTTTAAGTTTTATGAATATCTAATTAGTAGCTACCCGTGAGATATTCACAGCCAACCCTGACACAACTGACCAATGACAAAAGTTGGCGATTAAATGAAATTGAAATGGCAATTGAAACAAATGACAATAGTCATTTAATTGAAATCAGTTAATTTGAAATAATGGTTATTATATTATAGTGATTTTAACTCATATATTTTTTTTCATTTTCATGTATGTGTTTAAATACATTCTTTGTTCTCTGTCTTTATTGATGTACATAATAAACACATTTACCTTTTATTTTAATGATACGTACGCTGATTTTGCAATTGACTTACTTACTTCTCAAAATCTCTAGGGCAATTTCCAAAGTCCTAGAAACCTTATATTTGTAGACCATCAGCAACCCATGGGAGATTATGTTTGCTGGTATATATTGACTGTATAAACCAAGAGCCAGTGACCTATTTTCTTTGATCATTTTAAAAACAAAAAAAAATCCCACAACACTTTCTCTACACGAACTGCCAGCCCTCTACAGCCGGGATAACCTACCCTTAATTTAGCAACTTCTTATTAACCCACATGCCCCTACATAGACGCCTCACTCGTACTCGTACGGAAACATTTTTCATTTTGAAAAAATGTTGATGGTGAAATTTAGGAATTTTTGGAATAATTTTTGCTTTGGGCTACTGGTGTCTAAGTGGTAAAGGTGACCATTCCATAATTGGAATATTCCGGAATCAATTCTCTTCCCGAATCGAGCAAATTGTCAATATTTCTTGATACAGTTTTTTATTAACCCTAGAGTCGCTGAAAACCCTGGTAGTTACAAAGCGATAAAAAATAACAGCAAGAAAAATAATATTTCGTAATAGAAAAAATCATAATTTCGAATAAAATCGAATATCTCTGTGAGTTGCATAAATTTATGGTTATTTTTAATACATCTATTGCAAGTAGCGTCTTTAGGAACTCAAGGGTTTATAAAAATCGGTAAAATAAGCAATTATCAAAATATACTATTTTTAAATTAATCTAAGTTAAATAATATTTGATTTAACTTTAAAACAAATATTTAAACATAAAAGTAGAGTATAGTAGTATAAAATGTTTCCACTATAGATATTTCCATTCGGCTTGGCCTTAATTTTTTTTTCGTATAATAATTAACTATTTTCTGTAAGAATTTAAGAATGCACTACCTTATACTCATATACAACTATATATACCTTCATACCTACCAATTGTTTGGAGTCTATGCGCTATCAACGGTTAAGCATTTAGTTGGATAAAGTATGAAAATGAATTGCATACAATACACATAATTTAAATTACACGATTCAACAAAGAAATGCTAATGTAATGCAATGCAACAATAACCGTTTATATAATTATATTACGAATTTTGAGGGGAAAAAACCTCGAAAAGCAAATCGAGAATGATTAATTATCAGAGCTGAAAATGTAAAAATCGTAATTATGATTTCGACGAAAGAAAGTGAAGAAAGAATGAAGACGACCCATGGCTTGAAATTTTCATTAACTATGTTGTTGATGAAAATCGAAAGTGATTCAGATTTTATGAGAGTCAAGTGTAATTGAGGAAATTTGTAGACAGTATATAAGTATAGAAAGTCATTATTTTTGTTGTTTCGAAGTTTTAAAATCTCTTACTTCATACGGATCGGGAAATTGTTGTTTAGGAATTGAAACGCAGCCTATCGTTTACTTGCATATGGTTTCGGTACAAGCAAGAGACTATCTCTTGATTTTATTGTGATTTTTTAAATTGTGGCTATATTATGACTTATAATTGCAGCTATTGATTGTATAAAACAGCTGTTGTCGCTTGGGCAAGGAAGATCGAGAGAAAGTATTTAAGGTCTAAGTGAAAATTTCATATGTCTCATTTGTAAAACTGTTGCCTTTTATATATTTAAGCTAAAAGCCTTGGGTTTCGGCCAAAAACGAGTTACGCCTTAGTTTCGGCTTCGGCTGTCGTCAAGCCGAAACTACGACCAAAACCGAAACGGAATTCGTGAGATGAAAATGTTGAGAAATTATTGTTTCTCACTTATAATATTAAATTCTTTAATTATGAATACTGATAGTTATTAGATCATTAAAATCATGTTTAATGTTATCTTTAATATTTTTTTCGGTTCGAATGAAAACTGATCAAAGCGTAGAAGAAATTATTTTGTTTTTAAGATGTAAGAAAGAGTATTTTCTGTTTTGTATACCTAAACATTTTAGGTAAAAAGTAGTTTTCTTTTGTAACTTATTTTTATTTCATATTATTCTTAATTATTATTAAAAAGAAATATTAAATGCATTCCTTTTAAATCAACCCCTTATTTCTGAATAAACATTATATTTGCAATAAGAAATGATAATATCATGTTATGTTAATGATTAGCTGAAATGGGGTAATAAATGAAGAATTAATGAATAATAAATACCTTTAGGAATATAAAAGTAAAGGAGTTGAGGATATAAAAATAAAAACTAACTAATTATGATTAACTTCTTTTTCCTACTAAAACATGACCTTATATGAAATTTCGGTCGAAACTGAGACTGATGCTGAAATACGGTTTCGGTCGTAAAAACTAGTTTCGGTCGGACACTAGTAAAATGTTAAAGAAATCGGCTGCCAGTTTCTCTACTCAAAAAAGTGGAGTAAGATGACAAATATACAATGAGAATATTAAAACTTTTAAAGTAATTCAAAAATTTAATGTTGATCACTCAATTACTAGATATGTCAATTTATATTAACTTAAATTAAATTTAAAATAATATCTTTCTTTGGTTTAAAAGTAGGTTTAAGTCTTTTACTAGATTCGGGTAAATGAAAATTTGGACGAATCAACTAATGGCGAAGGGAGACGTGGGTCATATTTTCTTTATATTTTTAGTAGTATCTCGTGGGTCACTAATGCTCATTTGCACCAGAGTGATTTTTTTTTTTTTTATTGCATTTGTCATTATTTGCGTTGTTTTAGACTTTAATTTATCAAACTGAAGGTTATAGACAACATTTAAATTGATTTTGGTCCAATGCAGTACTTGAAAAAATACAAATAAAATATAAATTATCCACACTAATTAGAAAATATGAATAAACACGTGTAAACAAACAAATAATTGCCCAGCAATCGTGGGCCTATTAAAAAGCTTGCGTGGGTCAATGTTTGACCCGTTTGACCCACGGTTCACCATTAGTTCACCCTATAGGTTCCCCATCACTACTGTGTAGGATAGGCCAGCCAGACTACATTTTGTCAATAAATAGGCATACACAATATGTCGGTAGTTTTAGGAATAATTGTCGGTAGCTTAAGGATCAAAATATGCTATAGATACAAAGTATACGTCTGTTATTTTGGTTTAAGTTTTCGGCTCATGTCCTTTTTAGGGATATCAACATCTGCTGCAGCAACATCAACATCAATAATGTTGCATTTTCTCTTCTCCTTTGTTTTTAATTTTATTCGCGAATAAATCTCGCCAAAATTTAATATAGCAACAAAAAATAAAATTATGCGATATTAGAATTGAATTAATATAAAAATAAAAATAAATACAAAGGAGAAAATGCAACGTTGCCAGGTATTGAATAATAATAATTCTTTGAGTTTCCCTAATTCATATTTCATTTTCATAGAAGGCGCCACACGTAAGCATTAAAAAATTGAGGTCAAAGCCGATGCCAACCTTTTCCGAAAACCACTCATCCAATTTTGATAGCACTTAGCGTATTTTATATTTTGTATATTTATATTGTGTTGCAGTACCGAAAGAGATAAACTATGAAAATTTCCAAAACGGCTCGAGTGAGACTTGAAAGATTCAAAAATAAGTTCAGGTTCCTTTTAGGTCGGTCAAATTTGGCAACGTTACATTTTCTACTTTGTTTTTTATTCTATTCGCGATAATTAACTAATTGTAATTAATTCTAATATGGTGTAATTGTCTCTTTTGTGGTTAAATTTTCTTCATGGGCCGATTTATTCGCGAGTTAAATTAAAAACAAACTTGAAAACCCAACAATGCTCGATTTTGACCTAAAAAGGACATGAGCCAAAAATGTTTTAATTTCTCAGTATTATTTCACCTTCCCCATTTCTGCGTTTAAATGAATCTATATTTTGGTGGCTATCTTCCTGTAAGAATCAAAACTCTAGGATTAATAAAAATCCGTAAATCGCAAAGTATTGAAAAATTGCTCGATACGAGATTTGAACCCAACATCTACCAGTTTTGGAGCGGCTACGTTGACCACTCGACCACCAATAGGATTGATATTTTTTTTTTACTGAATTATATTTTTATTGAATTATTTTTACTTATGATATTTTCTTATTCTCTCAGTTTGTATAACTTTTATATTTTTTCGAATTTCGCAAACAAATTTTATAAAATTTCAAAAAGTTTTATATTTTTGAAGTGTAAAACATTAAGCAACTTAATAAATGTTTTTAAAACCTTATTACATATTGATTTCCTAGCTTGATAATTTACCTAGTAAATGCTCACCTTACAAATGTAAGTCTATCATGAAATAATTGACTCAAACGTTAATGGGAACACAAATAAAATCCGTTTGTTTTTCTGGGAGTGTGCCCGTACTTAAACTTTTATAGACACGCACTGTGGAAGTACCGGTTATTATAGATATCTATGCCTTTAAAAAGTTTCAATAAAAAAGTGATTTAAATTCAAATAAATTACAAAGTTTTCGTTTCATGCAAAATGTTCCCTGAAATTATTTAAGTATAATATGTAAGTAAGACGAAATTTGCCGCATAAAATTATAAGGATAATATTATCGATTGCAGTTGTTGTCTTGGCATGAATTCCACTTAAACATGGCAAGTTTTTTGTACAGGAAACATTGAAAATTTGGCACGATCGAGAGACATTTAAATGTCTCTTGGTTGCGTATTTCTGAGATCGATAATAGTACATACTACTACGATATATTAATATTATTTTTTTTCGTTTAGCGAATGGAATACCAATCTGATGACGTTGTAGGTATAGATATAAAAATGAGGATAGGGGTTTTCATTTGCTTAAATTGTTTCGATTTGTTTATAATTTTTTCATATAGTAGTTCCAAGTGATAGTTTGTTTTAATAAAATAATTAAGGAGACAACCTTCATAAAATATTGCCATCAACACAATCGTTAAAATTTGCCATTTTGTTCAATTAGACTATAAATGACACAACTCAACAACTACGAGGGTCGCATAAACATCAATATACCCAGATAAACTCTTAATAAATAATACTAATAATACGTACCTACGTTCTAAGAACATTTACAATCGATTATAAATTCCATTGAAGAAAATGAAGACAATGGCTCTGTGCTAATAATTTAATTAATTCAATTTTCAAATGGAAAACAGGTTTTACGAAAAAAAAACTGTGTTAGTAAAAACTTTATCACGCGAAAATGAATAATGCATGATTTGTTCCGCGTTCTTTGAGCCTATAAGGAGATTCCACGATAATTCACAATTAATTCTTTGGAAAAATTTTATAAGGCTTGTAGTTTGTTACAATTATTGCTTGTAAAAATGTCTGTTGTGATTGGAGAGAAGAAAACATGTGTTCAGGTACAATAAAGGCAAAAGAAGCGATAAATGCTTCTTGGATTTTGCAATAAGTTGTCAATATATTCTTTTGAGTTTAAGTATTTCGTTTGATTATTGAGTAATTAATTTGTAAATAGGTTACTTTTTCAACATTTTTTTAAACTGCCATTAACTGTAAAAAATACCTAACAGAAAATTTTAAATTTACCATAGTTTAGTGCATAATCATAAGAAATTTACTCTGCTGCCATATTTGCATGTGAAAATGTTCAACATTTTATCATTTTTTTTGTTCAAGTCTCTTTTAGCGACATCAGTACCTGGCCATGTTGTATTTGCTATTTTTTTCTAACTTTATCATGAATGAAACGGGCGATAATGTAGTTTTGGCTCTAGTGTATTTTAGCACACCCACAATCAGGCAACGTTGCATTTTCGACTTTGTTTTTAATTTAATTCGCGATATTTTTGTTAATTCAATTCTAATATGGTATAATTCTCTCTTTTGTGGCTAAATTTTCATTATGGACCGATTTAATCGCAAATTGAATTAAAAACAAAGTCGAAAATGCAACTTTGCCAGATTGTGGGTGTGCTAAAGTACACTTGAGCCGTAGTTTTAACCACAAATGAGGAAACCACGATATTAGCATGAAATTAACAAAAAAATCATAAATTAATTTAACAACGTTGCCAGATATTGATGTCGCTAAAAGGGACTTGAACCATTTTTCATTATTATAAAATACGATTTTTTTAGTGATTCCATCACTATTTTTTCCATCTTTTAATTCGAAAAATACATTATTGAGCACAAAACTGTATAAACACATAGGATAAAATATTGAAAATATTAAAATAAAAAAAATTGTAGATACTATCCATAGTTAATTTGCCTATTGTTTTTATTTGGTGGTTCCAAAATTAACAGTCCAAATGTACGTACAGTACAATGTACGTAACTCTCGATTGTCCGTAGGCAGATTATCCGGTTTGTGGGTTATCCGTGTATGACTTTTTAAATGTTCGAGGAGGAATCATAAATTTTCTTTATAATTTAGACCATTAGAATATTAAAACAATTCTGCTTTGGGAATTTGAACAAAAGTTCAAACAAATGTGTTTTTGATGTATTGCCCAGATATGTATTTCGATTGCCAAGCAATCTTCCTCAGTGATGGTCAAGTAGTATTGGATCAAGGTCAAACAAATTTATTTTTGATGTTTTGCCCAGATACGTGTTTCGATTGCCATGCAATCTTCCTCAGTGGTGATCAAGCAGTTTTGGATCGTTCCGTTACAACTATGTGATAAGTCACACATTATGATGAGCCACTGTATAGCAGTTACGCAGCGATCGAAAACGACTTGATCACTACTGAGGGAGATTGCTTGGCAATCGAAATACATATCTGAGCAATACGTCAAAAATACATTTGTTTGAACTTTTGTTCAAATTTATGTTACTTTATACGTTACTTTGGTAAATTACATTATATAAATGAGACTCCAATATTTTATGCATTTTAAAAATAAATTATTATAGTTCGAATTATCCCTGTGTTTCGATAATCCGTGCCGCCTCTCTCCAACATTAGTCCAGGTAATTGGGAGTTTACTGTACTTACTATGAATATTAAAAGAAGAATTCCTTGTCGGGATAATTTTTAATAGTTAAATAGAATAGTTTTTATCGTAATAAAAATAAAAGTAATTCAAAAAACCTATTGCAGGTCGAGTGGTCAAGTTTACGGGTACGAAACTGGTAGATGCTGAGTTCGAGTTTCGTAACGATTTTCTTAAATATTCAAAAATATGTACAAGCATTAGGAAACAAAATTGAAAAAAAATTGTTTTAATAAAGTAAATATAAAAATTAACAGAAAAATTTTGTGCGATAATTCTAATTAACCAATGAAATAACCCAATACCGATTAGCCAATAATCGATGGGAAATCGTTCGAAGAGGTTTGTGAAAGAAACCGTTTTTTTGTGAGAAAATAGTTTAGTAGTAATAAATTAATTACGAAAAATTAATTATTTAGTTACTCATATAGTAAAATATAAAGTAAATATGGTTTTTAGGGACAATTAAAAACAAAAATCCAGTAAAATTTAGAAAAATATTGTTCAATAATAAAACAATAAAGAACCTAATGAAAA
This sequence comes from Sisyra terminalis, assembly GCA_958496175.1. NCBI lineage: Eukaryota > Metazoa > Arthropoda > Insecta > Neuroptera > Sisyridae > Sisyra > Sisyra terminalis. The sequence continues at coordinate 32,292,955 of OY292277.1, read as the reverse complement.
ATTTCCTGAACCTTCCCCCAAACAAAAAAATTGGAGAAATAGAAGACTTTTATGTCTTTTTTTCTGTCTTGTCTTGTATGTCTCTAAAAAATGATCTTTTTTTCTTAATAAGTATTTTTCAAAATATTTCCAATAATAACAAAAATAGAGACATCATTAAATAGGCTTTTCACCCAAATATTTTCATTGTTTGTGAATAATCAACTTTTATCTTAGACTAGTAAAATACGGCAACATTTCTTTCTCTGTTTTGTTTTTAATCAATTCACGAATAAATTGGGGAATAATGAATTGATCGAATTTTTCGCGAAATGAATTTGAAACAAAATACAGAATGAAACGTTACCAGATTGAATCGGTCTAAAGTAAACCTATGCCTAATAGACCTAATTAAATTGATCTAAACATTATTTTAAATGTTTTAAAAATGTTCTAAGCTAATATATCAAATATATCAAAATATATCAAGCTAATATATCAAAATATAATATAGCTGTTCATTTTTAATTTTACTTGATTAAATTGAAGAAATATTTATTTAAAATGCAAAAAAATCGGTAAATTTAAAATGCCTAAAACGAGCTCCTATTGGCCCGGTATTAAAGTGATATCACAAAACGAAACTTTAAAATCCCATGGATCCCATAAACGTTTTCTATGACTAATGTACTTTAGCTCAAACGAATAGATTGCTTAAATCATTTTGACATTATGCTAATGATTTAAACCATTTACAATTTACACAACCTCTATTCCTAAGAAAAATTGATGGTAGTTTTTAGGGTATAAATAGGTAAAAATATTCCCTATTATGAAAAATTATAAAAAACTTTTCGAAAATTCGTTATTTGAATGATTAAATCATGCCACGAATTATTAAAAAAAATTGTAATGGATATTTGTAGACTTAAGTAAAATTGGCAGAATTGAACTTTTAGAGATCATTAAAATATTTCTTAATAAAGAATGAAATAAAATTATGAAAATAAAGTATCAATTTCAATCAATCAAAGTTCAAAAAGTTGTAAATTTTACAATAATTTAACATTGTGAATATTTAGCATTTTGTTAAAATTTGTTTTGTAATTTTTAAAATTAATTAAATTAATTTCAAACAATAAACAAGAGAGTCCCTGGCCTCATTATTAGACGTACTTCAGATTTTTCTACAATTGTATGTATTTTACTGCATTAAATACAACACTGTTTATTGATTAAAACTAAGGGTATAGACTTGATTATTACTCCTAGTCAGAGCCGTTAGAAATAAGTATTTTAGTTAATTCAAATTACTAGTACATTACATCCATCTTAGTTACTTTAAAATATTTAAGTTATTATATCTTTGTTTTTTATTTTTTGGTAAAAAGTAACTAAAATCTTAAATACTTTCAAAAAGGAACTATATCTTGTAGCTTAAAAAAGTATTTTAGATACTTTTTACAAAAAATTAGTTAAAATAAATTATGAAATAAAGACTAAATAAATTGGGTACCAGACTACCTGGTTGTATAAAATAATGTTTATTTTTTTATTTTTTAAGGCAAATTTTAGGTAACTGTTTCATTCTCGTTTTACTCAATATGGTTGTAGGTAAGTGTTGATGTTTTTATATATTTTTCTATTTCATTTAATGTTTTATTTTTTTTTAGTTCTATAGAATTGAATATATGCCTCTTATATTAAGCTTGTATCATTTTTAAAGTATGTCGTGGTTAAAGAAAATAAGACATCCATACTTTAATTTTTCCTAAATTAATAAAGAAAAGAATTACATTATCTGATTATCAAACAACTTTATTCTTTAGTACGTTACGAAACATAGAATGCAAAGTAACTAAAAAAATATATTTTTAAATACCTTCAAAAGTAACTTAAGATAAGTTACTTATTTACTATATAAGTTACTTAGTTACTATATTTAAGTTCCTTTTTTTAAGAGTAACTAGCGTAACTAGATACCAAAAGTAACTTTAAATACTTTTTAAAAAAGTAACATATCTAGTACCTAAAACTTTCCAAAAGTATCTTCGGCAGCACTACCCCTAGTAGTAGTACCCTTATCGAAGGTACCAGTCTTGATAAGAATCCCATTGAAAATATGTGGGAGTTGATAAATAGAAAAACGACTAAAGAATTCATCACAACAAAAAAATAGCCCTTACAAAAAAAAAAATATTCGTGTATGGAATCATTATTCATAAATGCAACAGATACTACTGTCTTGGATAGAGAGCATGCTTCGCAGAATTGAAGCTTTAATAGCATTAACAGGGCCTTCAATTGAATATTAAACAATTAAGTTCTGCATAATCAACAAGATACTTAAAATGATAGTGAAAAGTTATTTTTCCGTATCAGGATAGTTACTAGTAAGTGTTTAAAACTAAATTTTTACAGAAAAGTTAAATCCATTCAAAATTATATGCTCAAAATAAAAAAGCTTTTAATTCATATTTTATGCAAAATCTATAGTGCGTCTATTAATAAAATCAGGGACTATCATTTCAAAACTTGTTACATTTTATAAATTTATTGAAATGATAAATAATTTTTTCTATCTTTCATCGAATAAATTATAAAATCACTTTAAAGGAAATGAAGATAATTATCAATGCTAAACATATAATTGATTCTAATAAATATCATTTGAACGAGCAATCTACGTTTTAAAAAATGCTTTAGCAAGGACAATAATTAGTTAGAATTAAAAAGAAAAACTTGAAAAAATTAAGACTTTATTAATTTTATTAAAAATTACTTTTGAAATCACAAGACATACTTGTCTTTAGTTAAAAAAATAAACTAAAACGTATATTTTAAGGTAACCATTCGGTATCTGGGTCTGGACTAGCTGTTAAGCGTTCATGTCGAGATTCTCGGTCTGCATGATCTTTATTATCTTGTTTCCCAGTTATGCTTCCGTAGACTTTTTTGGCACCGCTGGCAATGTATTCAATACCTAAAATTATAATAAAAAATATAAGTTTCATGAACATTTATCTCTGGTTTAAATTTGCAAACCATCTCCAATTTTTTCTCCAGCTTTGCGAACGACTCCAGCCGCAGATTCGGCGGTGAACGTTGAGTCGTCAATGTTAATGTTAACGCCAGCTTCGCTTTGTGGTTTCGGGCACTCTTTCTGGGAGATAATACTTAATTCGTATGGGTCAATATTGAAACTAGCAAGTTTGTTGCGGACCTAGGTCAAAGAAAAATAAAGAAAACGATTATTAAAGTGATCACTAGGGGGAAGTTTTAACGGAAGTTGTGGCTTTGGTGGCTTCAGTTTGCACTTACTTTGTCAACATAGGCTTTGTCCAAGGTTTTGGTTCGAGATAAAATTGTGGCCGATTGTCGGTGGGCAAATGTTAGTTTTTGGCAAGTGAAAATTCCAGCGTATGTGTCATAATCAGTTGACAAAATTGTATAATCAGCAGAACCGGCAACGCCTTAAAATAGAAACAACTCCAATTAATATACATTCAATAGATTATTAGATCAGAAAACATTTATGGTTTCAGAATAAGAAGTTACATAAAATTGATTTTTAAATGTAATTTATTTGCATTTTTATTGCAGCAAACGTGAAGTTCAAGGTAAACTATAAAATGTTAGCTTGTTTAGAACTGCATAAAAGGAATGATGAAGTTTTTGTTACTTACTAAGGGGAAATTTGACGGTCATACGAGCAGGGACTCCGGGTGAATCGGCAGTCAAATGTCCAGAATAACGATATTGATGCTCCAGAGGAGTCAAACCGAGCACGAAATGTTGACTCACTTGCTCGATTATGTAGTCTCCTGGTTCATCGCCTCTGGTGAAGTTGTAGGTGATGCAGTTGCTAGCCGTTGAAGTCTTTTGAATAACGTACCAAATTCCCAGGAACTAAAAAATAAATAAAAAATGTTAAGGTTTTGTCCCAAAAAATATTTAAAAGGACATATTGAGAAAATTTAAGAGTTCAAAGTTATATTTGAGCCATTTATTTTGAAAGTGACCTAAATCCATTTCAAAGACAATCTTTGAAGACAACTTTTGCTTTGTTGATAGACCAGATTATGCTGATATTTGTGTTATTAAATTTTTACAAATTATTGATATGATATTCGTTTTCAACCCACTAGTACTAACTTCTTTGATTGTGAAATTTATGTATCTATTTTTAGCTATTCTTGAAATGACTTAGGCCACTTTCAAAATAAACGGCTTATTTATTTATTTTTTGAAATTTTCACTACTGAAAGAGTTACTAAAATATTAATTTTTGGGTTCATGTACCTATATTTCAACGACATCAATATTTGACAACGTTGCATTTTCCACTTTGATGAATGTTTTTAATTTCATTCTCAAACAATTTGGGCTAGTGAAAATTTAGTGACAAAAGAAAAAAATAAGATATTATAATTGTATTCAGAAAAAAACACGAATTAAATTAAAAACAAAGTAGAAAATGCAACGTTGTCAGATTTTGGCATTGCTAAAGTATACATGAACTAATTTTTGACCTTAAAGCTTTTGCATGTTCTTTTTTGAAAATTGAATTATTTATTTCTTAATTACAGTACAAAACTTTGGGCTCAAGTCCTTTTTAAGTCGGTCAATAACTGGCAACGTTGTATTTTCTACTTTGTTTTTAATTTAATTCACTAATTAATCGGCCCATAATGAAAAGTTAGCCACAAAAGAGAAAACTTTACCATATTAGAATTAAAAGTAAACAAAAGTAACAAAAAAATCACGAAAAGAATAAACAACAAAGTACAAAATAAACAGTAAAAGGGACAAAGTAAAAGGGGTTTGAGCCAAAATTTGAATTCTCAGCCTTTTTTTATCAGGGCAATGTTTGTAACTCAAAAGTTTGATTTCCATTAAATATATCTCACACTTCAAATTATTAACGCTTAACTAAAAATACTTTTTCGTTTTAGAAGTTTCTAATTCCTTATGACTGCTAAGATCTGCGACTCTAGACCTTGTAAAATTCGTAAGGCGAGGAATATGAGAAAACTAGTTTGAATCTAATAGCTTTGAATCCACTACTAGTTTCAGAGTGCCATCATTGGTATTTGGCCTCTCAGTAGATTTCCAAAATTGATCTTATTTAATTTATTTTTAATAAAAGTCTTAAGCCTAGTATTGTAACGGTCCAGGAAGTTAAAGAAGATTAAAATCACAAAGGCAGCCTTAAGAGAAAAGAGGATTGTTAAAGAATTGTAAAGAAAATAGAATTACTACTACGTGAAGCTTTGTAATATTACAGAATTTCAAAGAGATTTGTTATAAAAATAATACTTTTAAGAAATGGTGTCTTATGTCCTCAAAAAATTAGTAAGTCTTACCCTCCCAGATTAGTTTGGAACAAATCTGCTTTTGCTAGTGCTTTCAGTTCTATAATTACTTCTTTTACTCATATTCTGAGACCAGAGACCTTATATTCATACGGTTATATAATAGTAGCTTATTGTATTTAACTCCCAATTTCTTATAAAATTTCAAAATACAAAAACAAATATTTTTTAAAAATTAAAATCCAATTAGAACTTCATAAATATTGAAATTGAAAAAAAAACGTCGTTTTTAATCTTTAATATTCCAATATTCCATACATTCAAAGTTTGATTTGTTAACAAATTATATAACAAAAACTAATATAATAAATATTTTAATAAAACTAATATAACTAATATAATAAAAACTGTAAAATTTCTCTCTATTGGATTAAGATTTTCACCAAGAAAAGGAAGACAAAATTTTAAATATAATTTTTTTGACCTTTCTGTAAACACTGTCATATCTTACATTATAATATATTACCTCTATTTTTCTGGTTAACAATGATAAGAATTTCCTAGAAATTAATTATTACGCTTATCCAACATTTTGTTTACATCTCACTAACAATGACTCAGTTTTGTACATTAAATCAATTCCAACATATTCCTATTTGCGTTTTTAAAGGAAAAAGAAAAAAATAATGTAACTTCAATTAAAATTTCTAATTCCAATTTCTATAACTCATATTTATGTTTAATTACAAAAAAAAAAGATAATAATTATTAATTAACTGCATAAATGGCCAAAACCCAAATGCAATTTGCAACGAGAAATTCAAACCTTGACCACAACTAATTTCTTTCTTCAGGGTATGGGTTTTGCCTTATTGTAAAACCAGATCAAACCTCGATTCAAAAAATTATTAATGTTTAGTTTTTCTCGAACAATAAAAAAAAATATTCAACATAAAAATATATTATTGAAACACAATGAGGAAGTTATTCCTTTGTAGACTGATATAATCATTGAAATAATATTTAAATCAAAAATAACTGAGGAGTTATGTTTCGTTTAACAATAAGACAAATTTCTTTTATTATTAAATTAAGGTTAATCTAACAATCCTTTATAAAGGGACAGCTTGTTATATCAAAACCGCTTAAAGATCAGTAGCTTAATACGTAAAATCCCATTATTAGTCTACTTATATTGAAATAATGACCTAAAAAGGTTATCGCAAAAGGCCAGAAAACTTATTGATATAATTTATGTTGCAATATTATAAAACAAAGTCATATAATCTGAGTTTAAAACGACTTACCTTATTCATTTCAAATCCTGGCATGGGTTCGACAACAGGACATGCTCCTAGATGGTACGAATGTCCTGAGGATAGGTCAATATTGACCGAAAGTGCACCAACCAACACCAAAAACCAAATCATTGTTAATGTCTTCTCTTGACTGTCTTTGAAACTGATTTGCTGGTGATTGAAATTTCCAGTTACTTTTAAATGATCAGAAGATTGTCTATGTGGTGGTAGACGGCCTTTAAATACGTAACAACAGTAACTTGTAAAGACACGGAAAGACTAAAAGACAGAAAGTCCGATAAACACTGAATCAGCAATAGTAGGAATCGAAGATCTTTGTTTTACAACCGACAAAGTCCAATTCAGCAAAAATATTTCCAAGAACGAATATGTAGAAGTGAACTCTGACTATAGAATCATACAAATATGAATCACATTGTTATTATTTTTAACAACAAAAAATGTTGGAAATGTTTTAGATTAGTCATTTTTCCAATTTTTTTTCTTTCGAAATAACGGAATGTACATGTAGGATATTAATAAAGTAAACAAAATTTTTTGTTGCGATTAGAAGAAAAGTGTAAACAAATTTAATCGTGAATTAAGCGTAAAGTTTATTTTTCTTGTAGAGGAAATTGTGTTTTTTATCACTTAGAACAATTGAAATTTTCATTAAGTCACAACGCATATTTTTTGGAATTTTTTATCTAATATCCGTGCTTAAAAATAAATAGTTTTAGGGAATCAGTGGCCTGGGTTTTCTCCAACCAAGAAATAAAATAAAAATATAAAAAAGAAATTAAGTTCCACCAGCTGATATTGTACTCACTTATTACTTAGAAGTTGTTGGATTGTTGAAATCGCAAGTTATATGTTTTTTACTACTGCAACAAATTTTGCCAATAGACCATATACATCATAACCATATGCATCATGAACATATGGTCTATGCACATATTTAAAATTTCTTTAATCAATAGCGGACATTATTAACGTAAGGGAAAACTATTTTTAAGTTCAGAAAATTTTAAATTTTGGCGGAATTTTTTTTTTGTTAACATTAATGTGCAAATGAGAGTCCGAAAATGATGGGGGCGCCTATAAATTTCTTGTGACGTCACAGTCCATTTATTGAAACCTAGATATATACAGATCATTGAGCAGTTATCATGAAAAAAAAAATAATTTACATAATTTTTCACATTTTATTATTTAGTAACTCAACAGAGAAATAAGAAAAAGGAGAAAATAATTACATCGTTATGATTTTCCCGATTGAAATAGTACTTTATAGGTATAGTTTGGTTTGTCTACGTTTCTATAATAGCGCCCACTAGTAATGCGTTCTCTTAATTCGAGCTAATTATTAAAATTTTTATATTTTTTGTAATTTTATTTTTGAAATTAAATATTTTTTGTACATTACCTACATGTATTACTCGCTATGTCTAACAATAAATATACCTTAAAAATAAATGGGGTCCATCGCCTAATTCGCTATAAATATGTGGTAAAAAATTCATGACAAAGCCAAAAAAAATATTTTCTTTTTGATCTTCTAAACCAGCCTCCACCCTTAAACCTCCAAATGTTGGGTCCTAAACTATCGTTGTTGATATTGTACAATATTTTTTGTACATTTTCTCTATTTGCAAAACTTATAACGACTTCACGATAAGCGAGCTTAGCTCCGTTATAGAACTATGAAATCATTAATGGAAAATTTAGAAAAAAAAAACACACTCAAATTTTAATAAAGACTAACCTATTAAAGATGATTTGCTTCAGTAATGGGACAGGGAGGAGAAAAATATTCGGTTTGCGATGTTGTGAGATTGTATCTGTTTTTTTTAAATTGTTATTTACCATCGCCTTATAACTACTAAGGTCTTTAGCGACTCTAGGGTTAGTAAAAATCCTTATTTGAGAAATATTGAAAATTTGCTCAATACGAGGATCGAACCCAACATCTACCAGTTTTGGAGAGGTCACTGAGACCGCTGGGCCATCAGTAGGCTTTTTAATTTGTATTTTATCGTATTCTATCATATATATATATATCGTTTGTTTACATAATACAATAACATAATACAATAATTCTATGTTTATTAAGCTCTACGCAGAGGACCTAAAAATCAAACTCTGTGTATACCCATTTCATCCTATAATTATTTAGTCATTGTTTTTTTCAAAGGATAACTGCAATCGTAGTTTTGGATCTTAATGGAATTTCCATTCTTTTTATCTTAAGCCCATCCAAGATATCTAGTTAATAAACATATTTTTAGTCCTCTGGTCTTCAGTAAAGTGGATTGACCGGTCGTGATGGTATTCAAAACATGCTGCCTATATACTAATGTTTTTGTTTTCATTATCAACCAATTAGAAGTTGTGTACGCAAAAATTTGGGCCGAGACCTAACTACATGAAATAGCAATCATGGGAACACAAATTGATAGTAGAAGATGTTATACTTAAATGAACACAAAAATTAAAAAAAAAAAAACATGCGATTTTTTAAATATTGAATCTTAATAGTATCAAAGAATTCATTAAAATGCATTATTTTTATCAAGAACATATATATGTACGTTGTATATGCGGTACAAATAAAGAACAAAAATGGACATTATGATTCATTTCGGTTCCTGTTTGGACTAATTAAGCATTATACGCCAAGAAAAACAATGTAATTATTTTAAAAAAAAAAGTTTAAAGAAAACAAGTTAAATATTTTTCCAATTAAAATTTTGAATTTACGATAATTTTCAGTAATTATATTTTTTTGGAAAATTATTTAATTTAGTTTTCACAAAACAAATCCATTTTTAAGTCTTATTGTATACTTTTTTTTTAAAACTTAAGTAAAGAAATTTCAATTAAACATTTTATTCCAAAATACTACTATATACGAACAATGAGACTTAAAATATCAAATCTTTTGTTTGTTTTCAATTTGAACTCGAATTTGTAAGCAAATTAAAAACAAATAAGTTTTGAGAAACATGTGTCTTTACATTTATTCCCTTATTAACGTTAGGCTTATGAATTTAACAGTAAATATTATCCACACGAATATAATAATTAATAGTTTTATGACTTTGTTTTTATGGCTGAAAGTTCTTCGTATTTTGTTGTAAAAAACTTCAAATCTGAATATACCGGTTAGCGTACGCAAGTATGGACAAGGGAATAGTTTCTTCCCCTACAAGAAGAATTGATCACACTTTACAAGACATACATGTTAAGTGTAAATTAAAATATATTATAATATTTGCGAATAAAGAAAAAAATGTACCTAAATTCATAAAACGGCAATATTTACTTTCATTTTTGTTGATAAATTTTGTATGGATAGGTACATATTGTAATCTTTGTCCTTCTACTAGCTTGTAAACGACTGCGAATGATGAAACAAAATATGTTACGTTTTTTACTATTTATGTTAACTGGGTTCGTTGAATTTGTATTTTAGACATACTATAATAATTTATTATTACACACGTTTTATTTATTGATTTAAAACTACACATTTATATATTTACAATGCAACGATAGTTAAATTAACGACTATCGAGTTCGGTTTATTCGATACACAACACTGTACTTTACTTACTGTGTTAATTAACCTGTTACTGTACTTTTCTGATTTTACTTAACTGTGCATCTGGCTATCAACTTCCGTATATAAGAAGTCAGGTTCATTTCTGGAACCATCAGTTTCGAGATGTTTCTCGTGTCCATTTCTGGAAAATACAATCCGAATTTTATTATCTACAGTTTAATCATAAATAAAAGTCTCGAATTCGAATGTTTCCAAACATGTTTCATCTCATTCTGTTTCCCCTTTACTTATTCATTGTAAGTATAATGTGAGTGGATTTGTTGCCGTTGATTTTAACTCGCCATTTTCCAGTCCATTGGAATATTCCATCCAAACCAATCTGGAATTTTTTGGTAGCTTCTCCTGGTATTTCTACCGTCGCTGCAATTGCAGTATCGTTCGCAAATGTGACTGTTAGTATTTCGCCATTAATCGAGATATCAGTCATATATATTAGGTACAGCAATGGACCCAATACGCTACTCTGGGGAATGCCCGCTCTAAGAGGCCGTAAACTGGTAATTACGTTTTTTACTTTCATCCTATAAAAGTGATTCTCCAGGTATGACGATAGTATTTTCAAATAAACCGGGATCTCCTTCATGACATTATACTTGTATAAGAGAAATGCATGCCACACTTTATCCAACGCCTGAGAAATATCCAAAAAATAAACACAGCGTAGCAGTAGTGTTTGTTTTTTGGCTCAAGTCTCTTTTAGAATAGTCAAATCTGACAACGTTGCATTTTCAACTTTGTTTTTTTTCTTCTAGCGATTTTTTTGTTCTTCAATTCTAGTATGGCATACTTTTCTCTTTTGTGACTAAATTTTCATTATGGACCGATTTATTCTCGAATTAAGTTAAAAACAAAGTCAAAAATGGAATGTGGCCAGATTTGACTCTTCTAAAAAGGACTTAAACCTGTTTTTCGCGAGTTTCTGGTGAATTTGGCAATTTTACGGATCACTCCAGAGTTGAATGTTTGGATCTGAATCCAAATTGGTGCTCAGGAATGACCAATTTTTCTACAAGTATGGGTAATATTCTAGCCAGGCAGGATTCGTTCACCCACTTTGCTTAGTACCGGTAGTAGGGCTGATAGGGCTATACGAACTTATGGTGGTTTTCCTGGCTTTTGAACCACTATTATTTACGCCACCTTCCACTGCCCTGACACTTCAGATATTCTATTGATAGCATTGAAGAAAGTTGTTATGTAACTATGGCCTTTTTTGGTAATTCTTTCAATAGTTTTGCTGTGATAGGGCCATATCCTGGCGATTTATTGAATAAAAATCTGGATAGCCGTCTTTACTGCGTTTGGTGCAATAAATCAAAGTAGCGTTTTTTTTTTCTACATTTCTAATAAATCTAAATTTATCATGTATAAAATAGTAGAAGAAGTATAGTTTGAAGTGTCCGTCCGAACCTAGTTTTTATGGTCGAAATTTCCATTTAAGGTCATGTTTTCGTAGAAAAAAAAATTATAATTAGTCAGTCTTTTCTTTTAAATCCTATAGATATTCATTAATCATTAAGTCTTTAATATTTGCGCTAATCATTAACATAACACATTATTATCATTTCTTATTTCAAATAAATTGTTTTGCTGAAATAAGGAGTTGATTTGAAAGAAATGCACCTAATATTTCTTTTTACTATTAGTTACGAATAACATAAAATAATAAAAAAACGTTACAAAACAGAATTACTTTTTATCTAATATGTTTAGGTACACAAAATAAAAAGTACTGTTTCTTATATCTAAAAAATAAAATAATTTCTTCTAAACTTTGATCAGCTTTCTTTTGAACTGAAAAAAAATATTAAAGATAATATTAAAAAAAATGTTAATGAATTGATAGTTATCAGTATTCATAATCGAAGAATCAAACAATAAGTGAAAAACAATATTATTTAAATATTTTTATACAACGAATTCAGTTTCGGTTTCGGTTTGACGACAGCCGAAATCGAAACTCGTTTTTTGGCCGAAACCGAAAGTTCGGTCGGATACTAATAATTTGCTTTGGATTTTGTAAGTTTTAAACGACTTGACTGATTGTTATTATATTTTCACAGCCGTTTTTTTTTACCTGTGCAACTCTTTATTTTACAGCTGAATATTTTTTGTAAGGATTTTTGTTTGGTATCATTCGAGGAAAAAACTTCATGGCTGAATTCAAATCTCGACCTTTTGGGTATCCGTTCAAATTTTTCCATAAAAAAGATTCCAAACAAATTCAATGAAGAAAAATTAACTCAATTACTTTAACATTTACTTTATTATGTTCTTTGTTTTCAAATAACATCCACAATAATTTGGGATCATATTTTAATAAATAAAACATGAATCAATTATGCATATTAACTTTTATCATAATATATAATAGTTATTAATTGTGATAACATTGCTTATATAGATAATTTAAATAATTAACATAACATTTTTCAATGTAGCCGCTATTCTGGCTAAATGAAAGAAATACTTGATTTAAATATTACGTAGGTATATGCCTTAATGACGATAATTTCATCATATTTTTAATAAGCATGATTTTGTACAAAAAGACCAGCGTCTCCAGCTGCAGATGTTATGCTTCCAGCACTATATTGGCCGACAGCAGCCAAAGAATTAGCCTGTAACAGAAATTTTCGACTTAGAATTCCAATTTGAACAACTTTCATATAAAATCAGTCATACTGGATCACTATAAGTAATACACATTCGTAATAGGAGTTGATGGAGTTATAAAAGGGTTATTTGAATGAGATGCATCCTGTTTCTAAAGTAATTTATATTTGTGACGCAGAGATAAGCCGTTTCTTATACAGTCTCTAAGTGATTCATTCGAAGGGAATTTATTTCATTGCTAGAGATAAAATTAAATTTATTTTGTGATGAGTTGTTTTTGGGTGAAACATAATTTTAGTTCCTCGAAGTTACTTAATAGGGCACCGTTTCTATTGAATGAATGTTGATATTTATCAATTGGTTTAACCCTCATTCTGTAATGAGCTTAATATTAAAAATGTTGCGTCAATTTTTTCTTCATTGTTGATGTATAGTATAGTTAAATGAGCATACGGGTGATTTATCTCGAGGTCATACTTTAAATGGTTCGTTTCAACCAAAGCAGTTTACAGTAAAAATGTTCAGATTGGTTTATATTTAACAATTAAATAAGCTGAAGGAAATGGCAACTTAAATGATTTCAATTTAAAGTTAAGTACATTTAGTTATTGCCTATATGTTCGCTTGAATTTTTTTCAGTTGTTGTAGAACTTATTTAAAAATGTTAATAAAAAAAATCGTATTTTCAGAGGAAAAGTAAATAATCGACTGGTAAAATAGGTATACTATTGTTTTCTTACCCTTATTTAATTTAAAAAACAAGGGCGGTGCCAGCCAGAGGGCTGCCGGGAGAATAGATGTATTGTATCTGGATTGTGGTTACAATTTACAACTTTTGCAATAGTTCACCAATATCACAGGATACAAGATAAGTTACTATCGGTATCTAGTTACTCTTAAAAAAGGAACTTTAATACTTATTATAAGTTACTATTTAAGATACTAAAAAATATACTTTTTAGTTATTAAATTATGCCCATACTAAGTTTCGCAACGTATTAGGTAAAGAGGTCAAATAAACGGGTAATGTATTTCTTATCTTTACTAATTTGGGGAAAAGGAAAGTATGAATGTCTGGTTCCCTGAAATCACTAAAGGTATTAAAAGTAATATCAGAGGCATAAATTGAATTTTATAGAACAAAATAAAAGTTATTTTCTAATAGAAGGTATCCAAGTTATTTTTTGAGTATTTAAGATACTTTTTGAGTTACAAGATAAAGTTCCTTTTAAAAAATATTTGAGGCTAGTGTAGAGCCCGTTAAGTTCCATCCTAACGGAAAGTATTACGGACAGAGATCAGTTACTTTAATTACAACGAAGTGCAATTTTGATGGAGAAGAGTAAAAAAGCGAGATCTGTTGAGCTTAGCAGTTCAAATACAACGCAAGTTGAATTATGCATGGAATATATGCGGATGGAGTGAGAGAGACTATTTCTCTGCATCAACGAAAACGTCTCACCGATCAGCAATCTTAATATATAAGATAAAAGTTACTTTGTGTCAAAAAAAAACAAAGATACAGTATCATAAATACTTTAAAGTAACTTAAATACTGTTTTCTGGCAGCTCTGTTTAAAACTATATTTTTCTGTTTCCTCTTGGCAATGCCCTTATTCAATGTTATTAACCAACAGAAAACTTATGAGAATAACGAAAAAAAAACAGAAAAAAGAGATCCAAGCTATTATGTAGTCAACTAAATAAATTAAAAGCTTAAAATTTAAGCAAAGTTGAAAATTGTTCGTTAAAATTCTCAACTCTTTAATTCATTGAATCTTAAAAAAGGTGAGGGATATCCCTACCTGTTCTCCCTTGGTGATGCTCTTGCACAATGGTGTTAAAAGAAACTTATGGGAGCAATAAATAAATGTAAAATGAAAGATATTTAGGCGAAAAACCACAACGTAAAATTAAGCAAATAGAAAACAAGAAAATTACACTTTTCGCTAAAGTTCATTTTTTCTCTATACGTTCGAGTTTGTTTCTTACTAAGAGTATAGAAGAGGCAACGTCTAATTATGAATTTAACTAGAAATTTAAGATTTTATTTCAGTGGCATTTAAAGCTCATAAAGATTGAATAAAACAGAAAATTGTGTATAGTTGCCTAAAAAAGTGCAAAATGCAAAAAAGTAAATTTTACACAGGTATCTTAGTAATGTAAGTGAAATGCATAACGATTTAAACCCTTCAAAAAGTTTTATAAGATCTTTTGGAGAGGAGGAAATATTAGCCTAATTTTATAAGCAATAGGTACCAAAATAACCAAATTAACGGTCCAATGCTATATGCTTATCGCTTACCAAAAGAATATCTAGAATACTGCTAATAATAACTCAAGTAGTGATTGTAATGTGCCTCAAGTCCCTTTAAACGACGTCATATCTGGTAACGTTGCATTTTCTACTTTGTTTTAATTTAATTCGCGAATAAATTGGACCATAAAGAAAATATAGAGACAAAAGAGAAAATTATACAATATTAGAATTGAAGAAGCAAAAAAAATCGCAAATTAAATTGCAACAAAATTCAACGTTGCCAGATACTTATGTCGCTAAGAGGAACTTAATTAACTTGTAATCTATTCATGATACTATCTTTATAGTTCTAATCACAGGAATGGACATTTTCTCTTTACTACGCCTAATATTAAAAAAGATCCACTCAGCTAATTATGTAATACGCATATAAATGTGCCATTTTAAGAAACGAATACCATAACAATACAATAAATAATAAATAATGTTCTGAGAAGTTACTAACTCCCCTGTTAAAGATAAATTTTAAAACCATTGTATTTAAAATAACTTTAAATTTTTTTAACGAGTTTTAATGAGTTTATTGAACATTTAAACTGCTTTTAAATACCTTTTTAACAAGGTCTTATTTAAAATAGCTATTATTAATAAAACAGTATTTATATCCAAAAAGAGGCAGATGGAAAAATGTGCATATTGCACATTAATTTAATTGCGAACTATGGAGAAAAATCTTTATTTACTATACGATCATAGCTCTATTAATAAAATAGTATCTCCTAGTATTGTAGATCGTATTAGTTAATTAGGTCAGATTTTTACCGATGTAAAAAACTTTCCAAAACAAAAAATCGTTCGCCAAAAACATTGTCATTTTTACTGTAAAATATCCTCCTATTCATTCAGATTGTCTTTCTATATATTTACTCTTTGAAATTATGAAATTTAGTGTTTCAGAAATTATAAAGAGCAAAATAGAATCATCAAACTGCAGAATGTTTTTACGTTCTGCAGTTTTACGTTACAACTACTTTAAAGGTCTTAAAAATATGAGTTTTCTAAAATCGTATGCACTATCTTTTACTATTTAAATTTTCATTATTTTTTCTGCAATTTTATTAATAGTCTAATTTCCAAAATGACTCAAGTAGCTTTTATACATATCACTATCTGGAAATGTCTCATTATGTTTTTTTAACTCAATTCACGGATTCGCTGTTAATTCAATTCTGACATCGACTCATGTTTTTTTTTGTTTACTAAATTTTAATCATGACCAATTTATTCGCGAATTTAATTAAAACAAAAGAGATAATGAAACTTTAGCAGATAGTGACTTATATAAAATCTCCTTGTATCAAACTCATTTAACTAGTTGAGAAAAATCATCTAAATAATTATTTTTAAATACTGTAGGATTTCCTAACGAAATCGGTAGTACAAATCGAAATACATAAGTCACTTACCAGTTAAAATTGCAAAGAACGTGCGAAAAATGTTCCAACGATCTAGCATTACTTTAATTGAATGTAAACCAATCAAAGCAGCATTACTGTCAATTTTCAATTAAACGAGATGGAAAAACACAGAAAAGCTTAGAAATACTTAGCAAATAAAAAGAGTTAATCACTAAAAACATAAAAAATCTGTAAGGAAAGGAAAACTAATAAGCAAATTTGCTAAATTGAAAATAATAAAATATTATAATTAAAATTTTGCGTTTTTTTTTTTGTTCAAATGCATTCTCATTTACAATTTGTGGTGCTTTTTAAAGCAATCAATTAAGAGCGATTTGGAAAAAATACTAAAACAAAACAACAAAAATAAAATTTCAAATAATTACAACAAAAATTCATGCAGTAACGTTATACTAAGTCAAAGAAAAAAATATTTTACTTACTAAAGTAATAAAAAATAAAAAACAATTTTCCTAAGCTTTAGTCTGATAAGTGATTTAGAAATGTGGTACATAACAAAAGTGTTTAAAGCTTACGGAAAATATTTTTTTAAGCTAAGTATTTTAAAACACATAAATATTTTAGTCAACTTTCGAATAATTCAATAAGGTTAACATTTATAAGTTTTATATATTTTAAGAAAAAATCAAGCTTAAACTAAAAAGCTCTCTCAAAACTATCACGGTGCTCTAAGTATAATACGCCAAATATCAAGCCTATTTTATTTTGAAATAAAGATTAACTTCATGTAATAATATATTTTAATACTCCGTTTAGGAAACTAAATGGAGACTGTATCATTAGTAATTGATTATTAAAGTCAAATAACCAGAAAGTAAAAATTGAACTATTAATTTGATTTTTTATTTAATTTGTTTTAAAAGCAAAATATCCTTAAAATAAAAATATAAGTTTTTCAATATTGAGTAATATATCATACTTCACTAAATCTTAAGAAATTGATTATACTAATATAATTTGATATAAAACAAATATTTACTCGAGACAACGTTATGGTAGAATAGTTTATATATTATAGAAACCATGTTTACGGTTATTGCGTTATAAGAAAGTTGACTATATTTATGATTTTTTAAGAAAAATTATTGAAACGTATTTCACATCAATAATAGCATTCACAGCAACTAAGTTAAAATAATAATACAATTTAAAAAAAAATAACAATTCAAGCATCTACGTCTAAAGTAAATTCTGTTAGTTACGAAATGTTATTTTATGTTAGCAGTTACTTTTACGTTTAGAAGAAGAAATTAATAAATTTTAGAAATCAAAAATCCAATCTGGTTTTTTTTTGTTCGAATGCCAAATTTTGGTAAAATGATGGAATGATTTGAGAAATTTTAGTGTGCAGATATATATATGGGCTTGGTTTTTAGTAGACGTGGTCTTTAACGAAGAGTCCGGTTTCTCCGGCTGCACTAAACACACTTCCGGCGACATATTTGCCTTGGCAAGCAAGTGCATTTGCCTAGAAAAAATCAATTTTAAAAATTATTTCCTTTGCTAGTAATATTATAATTTTCTTTAAGCCAACCACCACCAATTTCGACTCAATAAAAGTTGTTTTCAATTGCCAACAAAGACCAATTGTCATAAACATGAAACAGTTATCTGATAAGGTCAAAATGACATGTGATGAAAAAAAAATCATTAGTATATTTTTTATAGAAGATATCTACCAAGTAAACAATTCTTCTATCTTATCTCAGCTTTTCAAACATTCTAAACTCAGTTTCTACTAAATTATCAAATAAAATACTTTATTTCAACTGTAAAAGTTAAATCAGTGTAAATTAATTTAAAAAAATATACATATTATAGATATCTGTAAAAGTTTCATTTCTTCGTTTTTAGGGGATAAACTACTTCCGATTCCTGGAAAAATGGTTTCAAGAAGTAAAAACTAATAGGCGTGTTGGGCAACAAATAGTCCTGCATTTCCAGCCGCACCGGCCACAGTTCCAGCCTGGTATGATCCAGTCGCTGCTTGACTATTTGCCTGGAGGACAAAGGGAAAAGGAATCAAATGTTAGGGGTAAGAAGGATAAAATTTCACACAATACATTCACACTCAAAAAAAGCAAAGCAAAGCAAAGCATGTGGCGTTAATGAATAGATTATTGATACAATATAAAATTAGCACAACGATTAAATTAAATAATATTTTATTAAACAATGGCAAAGATTTGTTCTTAAACGTTTAAGACTTACATAATAATCAACCTATATAAATATTTTCTTTACAAAACACTCCCAATGCAATCCTTTGGGACCTTTGGGATAAAAAAAAAACTATTTAAGTTTCTGATTTGACCCAACTGTACTCAAAAAGGTTTTGAAATCCTATATAAACAAAGGATTAAAGGACTTAAATATTAAATTCAAAGTTACATCTAATTTTACACTTTATTTTTTTTTTTCTATTCTCAACATTATGATCTTTGAACTTAAGGAATTGAGTACAACACTATTTAAAAAACATTCTGAATGATTGAAGTAAATAAATTTAAAAAAGCAAAGCTTACAAATATATAAGCCGGGGCTTTTGAGTTCAAATCAGAACCTATTTAAACTAATTCCTCAAAGGATCACACTGCGATTGTTGAACAAAACCAAAACATAAACCACCCAAAAATTACACTGTATACTCTTAAATTCTTAATAAATCCTCTAATAATATTTAATAATACTATTTTGGTCAACAAATGAAAAATAAATAAAAAATATAAAAGTATACCGCATAAATATCACTGAGAATTCAATGCAACAATTTAATATTTAGAAGTCTTTTTTTAAACTAGGTAATTAAAAAGAAAACAAATTGTTAAATTGAATCCACTTTAAATGGTTAAAATAGGTACATTTGTTAATTTCAAATACAATTATTTGAAAAGCAAGCGTAAAAGAAGGTTTTTACGATAGAAAACTATTTTTCCGATTTTCAATCAATTGAAAATCAAACGAAAAACTTAACATTGATAGCATACATCAAGAGGTGCACGAGCAAGTTTCTTATTCACACTTTTATGCAATTTAAATTCATTTTTCAAAGTAAAATTGATTTGTAATTTTTTTTAGAGCAGTGGTTCTTAACCTTGTTACAGGTACTAACCCTCATTAATGCGCATTCACCGAACCCTTCTTAATTGATAAAGTGAACAAAAACATAAAGAACCCACCGAAACTGCGAAACTGACTAACAGGAACCCCCGGGGTTCGAGTGAATCCAAGTTAGGAACCACTGGTTTAAAGACTTGTTAGCATAAGAAAGATATGATTGCATTTGGCATTGTTACTACACACAGATATTTTTTAAAGTAAAAGAAATCCAACCAAAAGAAATCTCGTCTATTGGTGGCCGAGTGGTCTAGGTGACCACTCCAAAACTGGTAGGTGTTGAGTTTGATCCTCGTATCGAGCAAATTTTCAATATTTTTCGATTACGGATTTTTATTGACCCTAGAGTCGTTAGAGACGTTAATAACTTTAGTAGTTCTAAAGCGACGGTAAATAACAATTAAAAAATCTCATTAGTAATAGGCGATGCGGGATGTGGGGATAAAAAAGGTTAATATATATTTAAAATAATTTTATGACCATTAAAATTTAGAAAAATATTTTTTTGTTAAGAAACCAACAAAATTTTCAACATTATTCAGTTCTGCCTGTTTTGCATTTATCCGTTTTAATTTGGTTCGGTTGACACCTAATTCTCTTTTTACACGATTTTTAACACGTTTGATATAACACGAGTTAAATAGAAAAAAAGACATATTTTACACTAAAAGTTTTGATTTAACACGATTTTTTATGTTCACAAAATAAACTTTTATGTGAATTTAAACAAGAATAACTTTAATACTGCTTACATTTAATTCACTTTTTACACGAAATAATTGTCTTTACACGTATCTATCGTGTAAAGAGAATTAGGTGTATTAAGTTACTAAAAAGAGTTGTTAATTTGAAAACTTAAGAGCAAATGAGTTAAATATTTCTAACTTTCTACAGTTAAAATAATTGGATTACAAATCACTAAAAAATCATTAAAAAAGAAAGCAATATTAATTTTCTTTACAATTTCAATTGTTTCAATCAACTTTTGCAGCCATTCTGATTTTACGAGGTTTTCGTTCAATTCGTTTTTACGTACGTACGTAATTTTATGTATGTAATCCGTCCGAATCGAACAAAACGTATAAATATAAAACAGGTCTCAGAAAAAAATCATATCACGGTTCAAATCTTTAACTTTACTAAATTAAATGACTTAAACGACTTAGTAGCATAGCATGCGATTTCACCGTCCGGAATCGACTGAAAATTCGCCGTACCCTAATTTCATCATTAATCAGGCAATTTGGTAAAAAGTCAAATACCTTTTAAACTGTTTAATTATTAAAAAATGAAGTCATGTTTCTCATAGCAAAATCTTTTATAGAATTATTAATATCATTATGCCGCCCCATTTTTAATGACCATGGCCCCCTTGGATGCACTACGCTATCCTACTGATATGACTAACGTTTATTAATTTTTTTAACCCACACCCCTTCCGTTTCTCAAAAAATCAACTGATAACTGACGCCTATGTTGATTTAAGCAGATATTTAGTTACACATTTACATAGAACAAACAAAAGTTAATCAGCGGGAAATCACTTAAAATGCAATCCTACCTTCCTTGCTATAAAACACATGAACACTTGTTAAAGCCAAGGAAAACAAGTTTTTCAACGAAAAAAATCTTTGTCGCTCTATTTTCTTCTTTGAATTTTGCAATTAATATCAATTTAAAGCTACGATTAGTATAAGTTAGTGGAACAATTAAAAAAATTTATACTTAACCAGTCTTAACAAGTATTTAATATTATCCAAAATTAGTCATAAAATAATTGGAAAAATCATAAAAAAGACAGCAAATAGAAAGCTTTTCCAAACCTTAAAAGTTCATCTTAGCTTTTCTTTTGTTAGTAAAATAAGGAAGACTAAAATTACTTTTGTATGTTTAAAGAGATATCATAGCGATTTGTTTCGTCAATTTAATATGGAGAAAATAGTTTTGACTTATTTTTCCCCAATCCACAAATTTTCTTTTTAATTTTCAATTACCGTTCATCAACTTGCCTCTTTTAAACTATACTTTTCTCAAAAGGATAAATTTAATTTCAATGTATTATTTTCTCCTTTAGCGTTAAATTTTTCGCCAACTCATTCACAAATCCATGCTAATAAACATTGTCTTAATATTTATACTTTAATATCTCTTTAAACAAATAAAGTTATCAAAACTTAACTGTTGATATATTAGATATTTGATGTAAGAAAAAAAATGGAACACAAGTATTATCACAGAATAAATAACTCCTACTTTGCTTTGTGTGCATTTTATCCCAAACCATTGAAAAACTGTCAAATAAATTTTCGATTGCAACCAAATCTTTTTACTTTAATAAATAACATTTTTCAGATCTATCTACAGTATGTTCAAGATACGACAAGCAGCTACTTGCCTAATTTGTATTGTCTAAAGCTTAGTCAACCTAGTAGACCATGTTGCGTGATTTGTCTTCATGTCGCGATGTTTTAAGAAACCAGGAACTCTAGACACCGTTTGGAGACCATCTGGAGACGGTCTATAGACTTTACTCTTTGTTTTGTCTAGCGTGGACATTACAATAAAAATTTCTCAGTCTTATCTTCGAAGCCCACTATAGAGAACATTGTTTTGTGCTTAGAAAACGACTGGAATGTGGCTCGCCTATAAACAATAATACAAGAGTGGCGTCTACATTGTGAGAATGTTGCGCAACATATCTCACCTCGCTATGTCCTCAAGTCTCCCATTCCGATCGGGAGACTTTAGACCTACGATTTTTGGTCACGGAAAAGGTCCATAGACGGGAATTTGTCTGTAGACATGTCTACGAAGACAACCTAAGACACGTCTCAAAGACCGAAATCGCGAAGCATTTCTACTAAAAGTCTACTAAGCTTAAGAACTTATTTTTTTGGAGACCTATTTGCCCCATCTCGGTTATAGTGTGTATGGAGTAAAAAGTTTTGATCAACAATCGGAAATTTATTTTATCTAAAAATTGTGCTGAAAAGAGTATTAGTTAAAGTTAAATATAGAAGAAATTATTTTTTTGTTAAAAAATAAATATCTAGTTCATAAAAATTTAATAAAAAAAATATTTTTATTAAACATAATAACAAAAAAAAATGTAAACTTTTCAAAAATTCCTTTTTGACTAGGAACTTAATTATCTAACGTTTTGACTATAATAAATTATGGCACTTAAGGTCAAAGAATGAACGTTGCAAGTTGAAGAATATTTCGATCGATTAAATATTCCCAAACTCGACTCAGTTGGCATTTATTGTCAACATTTTCAAAACATTAAAAACTAGAACATAAAATTTGGACTTTGGTTTTGTTAAATTGATAGAAAAATGTTAAATACTATAATGAAATCCATCCAAAATATGAGGCCAGGAAGTATGAGAGTAATGATATGCAACAGATGCGAAATAAACACCGAAACCAAAAACAACTAATGCCACATATGTACCGTTCACCCTGTCGCCCCATGGTAATGACAAAATCATCCCCATACAATTCCGTCATTACACTCTGATCACGTAACAACTTCACCTCCGGCTCCTTCATTTCTGTTACTTTAGTCAAAACCTGCAGTTTGTCACTTTTTAAACTATCTTTTCGATTCCCATCCCCGTCCCCGTTACAATTAAAATTAACGACTTGTGCTTTAATTTCCATATGTACATTATTGGATATCGTACTTTCATCCTCCGAATTATCAGACTTAACTATATTATCACCAAGTTCAAGAGAGTTATCATTAACGCTAAGTGGCGATTTTGAGCCACTTAGATCAAGCGAGTCGTTGTCATGATCTACAAGTTCTTGGTATTTGAAATTGTGATCATTCCCCGGCTCGTGGTTACTACAACTAGGAATTGCATCTCTGTCATCATCATTCATACTATCCACAATCACATTATTAAACAAAGGGAACGATAGATCATCGGTTCCCGAACCAATTGCTGAGGAAATTACCTTGGCTCGTTTGAGCAATTCGTCTTGTCCGGCTTTAACATTAGCGTCGTTACCACCCCATGCGCGGAGTACGGAAGCTTGCAAAGCACGACCGTAGCTGAAAGTGAGTGCCCATGGCTTCTTCAACGGGCATTTGTTGATGGCATCGAGATTCACGGATGCTTCTTCTTCCGATTGACCACCTGACAAGAAAGTAACTCCAGGAACAGCTGGTGGTACTGTTCGGCTCAAGGCTGTTACGGTGGCCATGGCGATTTCAGCATTTGTGTATTTGGTGGTGCACGATTGACCGCCAGTAACCTAACATCAACATTCAATATATCTTCTAATCTAAAGCTATTAAAGATACCTATTTGCAATCAACTTTTTAACATAGTTTGAAGATATCAAAAAGACATAATCCAATTTAAACTAATAAAAAAGATTCAAAAACTGTAGCAATTGTGGAAAAAGTTGATTACTTTTGAGGAGGTACAAGGTACCTCTAATGTGATTATATGTTTGTATTTTTACCATGTTGGGCTTGAGAAGAGTGCCTTCCAAGAAGACGTGGTGATCATTCAAAGCTTTGTAGACAGCAGCCAAAACGGTTTCAGTTACTTTCTGGCATCGTTCCAAATTGTGCTCACCGTCAGGAAGGATTTCTGGTTCAACAATTGGGACAATACGGTTCTGTTGGCAGATTGAAGCGTAGCGAGCCAACACGTTAGCGTTTTCCAAGATGGCCTAAATAACAAAATATTTTTTTCAGTCGAATAGTGGAAAACACCATAAGTATTATATTAAAAGCAATTAGGTGTATACTGCAGATCACAATTGGCGGAAGACGTTATTACTGTGGGATTTACGACTAAAGAAAATGATTAATTATTGTTTCGTCTTTAAGAGCATAAGAAAAAAAAGGTTGATGTAGGGATTGTTAAAATTAAATACAAAAAAATATTTTTAAATGATACATCTCTAAGACTGTTTTTGTAATGGAACACACCGTAATTCCGTTCCGGTAACTTTCTGCAAATGAAATGCTATTTTTTGGCGTTAATTTTTTATCTTTAAAAAATTAATGAAAATTAATTTTCCTTTTATCAATCAGGATAATAATATTAACACAAATTCATAGAAATTTTGAAGTAAAAATATTAAGTCTGGAGAGCATTTTTCCCAAAGTCCATGTCTTTGTTCTTATTAATTTCTCATCAATTTTTGAATAGATCATATGCACATTTTTTTACTTTTTTTTCATCGACAAAGAACATTATTAAAGTGAGGGAAAACCAATATTTAGTTATGAAAAAATTATATTTTGGCAAAGAAATAGTGTTAATTTTATAAATAGTGTTAATTGTGACGTCACAGTCCATTTATTGAAACCGGTATGTAAACAAATTATTGAGTGTCTGTCATTAAAACAATAATATTTTACACAGTTTTTCACATTTTCCGCCACTGAAAACATTTGTATACCTCTCAAAATTAATTTCATTTTTTTGCAATGGGAATGAGGTTAATTGTGTTTAGTGTATATAAAACTTAATGTTTTAATTAATCATTTCAATACTGAGCCTTTTAATACATATATAAGAAAAAATGTTTTCCAAATAAACTATAATTGCAATTTGAAGCAAAATCCAGTGAACAATTTTTTTAAGATTTTAAAAATATTTTCTAGGCTTAATTTAAAAAAAAACATGTGTTATTGTATATGAATTTGTAATAAGTTTTTAAGGAATACTTTGTTTTCATAATCAATCAAAGTATAACTGGAATGTGGAAAAAAGTGTAGTTAATAATTTTCCGATAGTTCAAAAATGTCAACTAAAAGTGCAGAAAAAGCCATAGAACGGTGATAACAAAAAATCGGTCCCAGAAATTATCTAGATCACTTTTGGAAAGTATGTTGGTACTAGAGAAAGATACTTTCATACTAAAAATTTCACCTTCTATTTTTTTTTTATTTTTCAAGTAGTATAGTATAGCGAATAGTAGAGAAAAAGTATATAAAGGCTTTGCTGAGAACAAATAATAGCCTTTAATTTTCATTATAACTATTTCAAGCAAATGATTCTGCTTCTTTGCTCAGATGACTAACTGCCAAGTGATTTTGAAAAGGTAAATTTACATATATTTTCTTTACAAAAATTTACGAAGTGTAATTAAAGACACCTAGCTTCACTAAATTTCAAATATTATATGGTTATCAAATATTATAATATCAAATATTATAAATGGTTTTAATCATTAAAATTTAATTATTTTTTTACCATGTTAAAATAATAATCGTTGGGAAATGGAAAAATATACACGAGTAATTTTTTTCAATTCCAATCTTTTTTTAACGTTAAAGAACTTTTAAAATTGTAATCCTCAGGTGTCGACTAACTTCAGGGTCATGTGCATTAGGCTTACTATACCGATAACAAAATTAACGAAGATTCTAAAGGAGAAATGAGACGTCTACTATACATAAATCTGCAAAAAAAATAGATATTTTCAGCAGTTAGTGGTGCTAAGACTTTAAATATTTCAAACTAAATGTAAATATTAACTATTTTGATAGGAACTGATTTTTGTAAATCTTAACAGTTTAGTCGTAGGATCCAAATCATAATTTAGAAGACCCAATACTGGAGACTAAGCTTGACAGTTTTTTATGTAAAATGGTAATATATAAGGGCTGAATTTATTCCTATCCACTTTATTAGTGCAACAAATTAACAATATTGAATGAAGATAATGTACACAAGACACATTTAGACTTCATGAATTATGGCCAAGATTCCAATCCCTTACGTTGGGATAAACGTTTCCTTTAACGTTTGAGCCAAGAGAATTTGAACCATTGAGATGACTACAAGAAGGAAAAGAAGAAGCTACGTAAAAGTAGATTTAAAAAAATCGACAAACCATAGTTGGTTAAATTAATATGGAAAGATGTTTTCGTTTTGACACGTTTTAACATGATCAATTGCTTCAAACGTTTGAACTAACGTTTGTCTTATACATTCATAAAACAATATATTCAGTTTCTTCGAAAGTAAAAACATCATAAAGTTCATAAGGAAGTGGTTCAACACGATTTTGCCTTCTTATAAAATAGCAAAATTAAGTTAATATAAGTGGACCGATTTGACGTTAAATAGTCAAATTATTTGGGCTTTATTCGCATACTAATAAAGTTTTCTTTTCTCTTTCTGAAAACACAAAAACCTGGCCAATTTATTTTTCAGAAACTTACTTGATAGGAAGGAGTATTTTTGTTGATTTTCAAAACACAACGCCATTTGGCGAAGTGGCATCCATCCTTTTTGTATTGGGCACAACGTTTGCCAAGATCATCCAAACCTTGGGTTGTGCATTCATCTTCGCTTCCCATCAAAGGAACAACACCAGTATCGACTTTGATTCCGGGAATGATTCCCTTGGCTTTCAACAAGTCAACGAACAATTGACCTAAAAAAGGTTTTAGTAATTTAAGTTCCAAATAAACGAATTGTTTGTAATTTGTTACCGTCATCGGTTTTTTGGTAAACGGTTTCGTGGAAGAGAATCACACCAGAAATGTATTCACTGATAGTTTTATCGCACGTGAAGAGCAATTGACGGTATTTTCGGCGAGCATCATCGCTGTTGGGAACGCCGATATCTTGGAGACGCTTTCCCATTGTGCTAACACTTTCATCAGCGGCCAAAATACCCTTTCCGGGTGCCACGATGGCGTTGGCAATTTTGCGAAGTTCATCTTGAAGCGATGAGCACGGGTAGTTGAACCAGGTAGTCATTTTGGTACTGTAAAAAGGATAAAATAGACATGCGTTAAAGAGAAATCACGATCACACAGCAAAGCCTCTTCATATTACCCAGAAAATTATTGTTTAATGTGAATTTTTATAAAATGATCAAAAGGAATACAAAACAATTTCGTTGAAAACTCGTCGAAAATTAATTTTTTTTTGCCCACTAGCTGATAAAAATATACTATTTGACACAGAGTTGTCTTTTGTTCAACAATTTAGTGGCTTATGAAAAAAATCAACATTTTCATTTTCACAGAAATATTATTTTATGTTCAATATCAAACGATAAGCTCAAAGTAAAGGTCATTCAATCATTGTATTTATTTGAAAAAATAAAAAGAATATCCGCTTAGAGTTTATGAATATTTATAGTACATCTTTTATTATCTCATAACGATACGATAAGGAAGAGATAAAAAATGTTTAACGATTTTCCTTAAAAATATTTTTTACAAACATTGCCTGGCCAAGAAGAGACTTTTGAACAATTTGATAAACGAATTGTAAACTTTATAATATATTTGAAAGATCAAACAAGGTTAAAGGTGAAGTATTATGAAATTAAAAATAAACTGAATTTATTGATGAACATAGCGACTAAATTAATTTCAGATATATAGTTTCGAAAATTATATGGTCTACCTAAGGATTGGAATGGAATTTTTATTTTAAAGTACTATTCTGCAATTCAAAGCAAAAAAAAAAGAATTTCATAATTTTTTTCTGTTTTTACAGTTTTATAGAGGGTGCAACAACGTATTTAGAAAACGCCAATTCAAAAGGAGACCACTTTTCTGGACAACTACTTGACAGATTTTGATAAAATTTGAAAAGTGTCTTTATTTTAACATCTTCTAAGAACTAAACTAGGGTAATTAAAAATTAATAGTAGTTTTAAAATGGTACGAATTAAATTATAATTATTATTTTTATGAATTAAATTTTAAATAAAATTGGTTCCATATCGGTTCCTAAAAGTAAGTTCCTCCGTTGAGAAAAACGGGTTAAAAGATTTTTTGGGCAATGTTCTTATATAATCTCGTTAAAAGTAAAAAAAAACATTTTTATGTTATTAATAGTAGAATGTCGTTCTGGACGTTTTAAAGAATTTTTTTTGTTGATGGTAGAGTAGTACCTTTACCTTAAAAATATTACTTGATTTTTAGATATTTATTTTTAAATATTACTTGATATACTTAAAAAAAACTGTAAATACCCCACGGTTTTGTTATTAGAAGATCTTCTTTAGTTCTATAGATAACTTTTAAAGAAGAAATTAACTTAAAAAATCAGAATGAAAATTTTCAAAAAATTTATTCTATTGAATAAAACTTTTTTTAGGGTTTCATCATCAAATAGAAAAAAAGAATCTTTCCAATATCTCGTCACAGCTATTTTACTTGGGAAATTTTGATATCATGGTTTAATTACAGTAAATAAATGATATTTTAAAGAACTGTGTTTTCTATAAATCGTTATACAATAATGTAGTAAAGTTACCAAAATAAAAAGTGGGATTTTATTGTACAAAAAACGTATAAAGCATTAGTTAAAGAAATATGGGCTAGATATTTTAAAATACAAATCTGTGCCCGACGTCTTAAAAATTTAATCTAATTGGATGGAAAATATTGAAAAAATCAATCAAAAATACAGCCTGAGGCAAATACATTCAGTAGTTTTTGAGGTATAGAATATTTTAAGTTACATTTAGACTTCAATGAGTGCAGAAATAAGTTTCGTTTGCAATATTTTTCATAGGTAAGTAATATAAAATATAAACTATACATTATACTATTATAATTGTGGGTATGTATGTCAGGAAAGACAGAGAACAAATATTGTAAATACCTAGGTGTGAGTAAAATACTATCATTGTCTCAAATTTGAACTAATTAATTGTCATTATGGTTTCAGCTGTCATTTTAATTTCAATCAATTGTCAATTTTTATAGTTATGTTCGAACCTTGCATCGAACAAATTTTTGATATTTCTCGTTTACAGATTGTTATTAGCCCTAGAGTCGCTAAAGACCTTAGTAGTTAAAAAACAAAAAAGCAACGATAAATAACAATTAAAAAGTTATATTTTGTCAGTTGTGTCAGTGTTGGGCTGTGAATAATTCATGGGAAGTTACTAGTACTAATTAGTTTCGGTTGATACCAGTTCTTACTGAATACGAAATCTTCACTATGCTAAATCCGGCATACATATGTCCCTATTAATTGTAGCTAATTAATTATTATAATTGGTCCCGCATCCTTCCATATAAGACCTATACCGAGTTTTCTAAAAAATGGAAAACAAAGGAATCAAGGTCTTCTTTTCAAATTTATGAGTTTCATTCACTAATTTTTGAATTATTGAGTAGATAATAATTAAATTTGTTTCCATCTTTTTTAATTTAAGCATCCTTCTCGTAATACTTCGAGGGTGTTATATACATTACTAGTCCGTAATTTTCCTATCGATAACGTAACTAACTTTCGTTTCACCGCTAGCTTCGTAAAATATGTCGTAAAACGGAAAGTTTCAAGTGTTATGAGTTCGACAAGGTGTAAATTTAATTACTTATGTATATCACTACCTACGTTCAAATAAGTATGTTTCTTTATAATAAACATAGACCATCCATTTTTATGACAAATCTAAGTTACGTAATTAGTTAGTTAAATTTTAATAAAACATAGCAAAAGAATAAAATGCCCCTTTGGATTCGTAAGTCATAGACGTTCATGAGTAACGATAGACTTCTCTCCATAACATCAGAGTTTTTTCATAGAAATTTTTATTTCGCTTCTATTACCTCACTTTGTTGGTAGTTTGAAGGTACAGAACTTATAATAACCTCAGTTTTCACCAACTGCCCAGCAGTTTATCGTGCTGATTTCTGGCACACCTGCTTACTCTCGATGACAACACATGAATCCTTTGTAAAATTTAATAACCACCAAGTATTTCTACTGTAATTAAATATTTAACTCTGAAAAAACCCTGGTTGCCTCTTTACTGTATGTTGAAATAAAAGACAACAATCAGTTAGCTGTTAGTTCAAATTAGAAATAATGATTGACAAAATTGATATTAAAAATATATTGGAAGACTATACAGGAAATAAAAATATTTTAAAAACCTTACTTTTATTGATAAAATGCATTAAGAAGGTAAAAAATTAATTTATGAACTAAATATTCGTACCGATTGCACGTACCGATATTATGGCGATCTTAGCCAATTAATGAGAATTGTAAGCTCTCTAGTTGTTTCTCTAAGCGTGAGGTACAGTTTTGTTTACTAATTGGTAATATGGAACACCCCTCGCTTTGATGTACAACTAGATAGTTTATGATTCTCTTAATATCGGTAATGTAATCGTTACTTAGATTCAGTTCATAAATTTATTTTTTACCTTTTTAGTGCATTTTACTAATAGATGCGAAGCTTTTAAAATATTTGTTTGAGTATTTTTATTAAAATTGTACATATTTTATAGCTTTAATTGTTTCTTGAACAGTTGTAATCAAATGTTATATAGTTGTACATGTTTTTTTCCCAAAAATATACGGAAAACCTCAGTATGACAAAAATAATGCAACTGTACAAAATGAGATTAAGAATTTCACAGATATATTAAAACTTCATATTATACTACTTTTTCAACTTAAAGGTGTACTTATCTAACAAAAAATTGTACGCAATAAACAGTATTCTTATCAGGTCCCTGAACTCCAAATTTATATATTTTTTTTGTTTTTGATTGGTTAAAGTTATGATAAAACAAAATTTTCAGTAGAACTTTTTATTGTTTTCAAACATTTTTTTTTACCAATAGATATTTGTGATAGTTTAGCTATTGACAAATAAATTAAAAGAAACCAAAGTTGACCAAAGTAGTTTGTATCAAAATAAAACAAGGTTTTTGAGTCTAAAGTTCAATAACAACACAAATGTATTTACTAAAAATATTCAAATTTTGATAATTTCGAGATCAGATTTGTTTTAGATGACTGCACTTGAAAAAAAAAATCAAAAATTCGATTAAATAATATTAAAAAAAAAATCTTTAGGTATGCACCTATTAAAAGTTTAGTGAAATTATGTCAAGATCACCGCTTGTTGAATTTGTGATTGACGATTGAATTGAAAATTGTCACGCAATTAAATTACAAATCAGTTGCAAGAATATGTAACATTGAACGGAAAATTACATATTTGGCAACTAGTCAAGTATCCATTCGAAGCCCTTTCTCAATATGGAGGAACATTTAACAATCCAATGTAATATATGGATGTTTGAATGCTAAAATTGTAAGCGAATTTTTCACGCAGAAACAAGCAATTGGTAATTTTAGATATATAATAGCTTTTGGAATTTTCGTAATATTTTAGAATAAAGTGGATCTAAATAATAAGTTACAAGTAAAACTGGTAAATTCAAATATGCTTAATATTCTTATTTATAATTTGGCACGTTTGAAATTGTTAGCGACACGTTGATAAAAGGCGCAAAAGGAAAACGTGACAATCACATGATGAATTTTCTCTATTTTTGTTTATAATTTGCGTTTAATTGTAAGTCTTGTTACACAATGCATTTATTGATTTATTTGGAGATTGATTTATTTTTTATTTTCAAACTACAAATGATCAATTTAGTTTATCTTATCAACTCTTTAAAAAATTTTAATTTTACGTTCAATTAATGAGAATTTAGGAAATTAAGTTTTCTGTGTACGTACATACAGCAAAGAGTATTTCATTTACCTATTGGTGCTTATAAATTGATCAAAATTTTAAATGTAACTTTAGTTTCTGTTTATTTTAAACTTATTTATTCCAAAGCGAATGAATTAATCTATTAATTTATGAACTAACAAATAACGAATTGTATTATTTCATTTTAGGTTTCTATAATGTCAATAGATTTATCTCAAAAGTAGGTCTGACCAATTGGAATTATAAACAAAAGCTGGAGTCCAATAGTCCTATTAAGATGTAGCGCAGAGAAGCTCTTAGGAGAGGCCAGTGTTAGCGATCATACTATAATTATGGTAGACAAACTATAATAATACTTATTTTTATTATGCACTATCTCGCGTTACTATAACCTTATAAACCATATTTTGGAAAAATATTTTAAATTTTAACAGGTATGACAGAACAAAACAATGATAAAACAGAACATAATAGAATAGACATTAATTTATTTGAAAACTTACTTCCAACTAAATTACTTCTTCGCATATTAAATAAACTTTGACTGAAGATTCCAGTGATATCAATTCAAAGACTATTAAAATTATATTTTTCTTTACCTTTTTTTCTGTATAAAATAATGCAAAATCAACTAAAATGTTTGGTTCTGTTCTCGCCAGTTCTGTTTTGTCATACAATTTGAGTAATGGCATGTGTGAGTTCCAGATTAAGCCAATAGATTACACTGAGTTACTTTAGGAGGAATAAGAAAAATTAGCACCTAAATAATTGAGTTCTTCTGTACCTCAAAAAAATCAAAAGTTAATATAGTAAATATCTCTAATTCAAACTTTCAATTTTGGAAAAATGACAGCATTTTTATAAGATGAAATTTTGCTCATTATTTAGATTAGTAGACGTAATAGATTAGCGGAATTAATCTATAATTGTGTAATATTATATTGAATTATCTTGTCGAATAATTTGCTTCGCTATAAATAATATAAGAGCCTACTGGTGACCAAGTGGTCAAGGGGGCCGCTCCAAAACTTTTAGGTGTTGGGTTCGAATCACGTGTCGAGGAAATTTTCGATATTTCTCGATTTACGGATTTTTATTAGTCCTAGAGTCCTTAAGACATTAGTATAATAGTTATACAGCGACAGTTAATAACAATAAAAAAATAAAAAAAAAACATAAAATCAATTAAAACTGTGGTTTTTTTAGTGGAATAAGTGGTAATAATTTTCATATAGGATAGTCGACTACCTTGTGCTATTCGCTGATCATTTCTCATTCGCCAATTTAAACTTAATAATAGCTTTAGAATAAATTGATATCATGTATTGGATAGCAAAAAACCAATAAACATAATTATTACAAAAGCCATATTGTTTTTCCACCATTTTTGTTTTGTTTTGTATATGCCCATTGTTGATTTGTTGGTCCAAAAAAATGATAAATTAACCGTTTTAGACTACTTGAATTTTATCAAGGGGTAAATTAAATGCAATCAGGTCAAAATTCTATCAACTATAATTAAATTTGAACTTGACTTATTATGGTAATGGTCACTTAAGCAAGTTTTGTTCTTATCGGTATTGATACTGTTTTATTAGTATAATGCAAATCCATGCCTACTTTTGTCTTACAAGTGTTTAAGGTTCTTTAAAGCAAATAACATTAAAGGTCATTTGATTTATTTTCTAAAAAGCGATTCTTTATCTGACCTTCATCTTAACCTTAAATATCTCATCTTTGAAAAATGCCATAATTAACGGCTGCAGATGTAACAATTCAATTGAAACATCAGCTGAAGCAGATAAAAAATTATGTACAAACAATTTATTTAGATAATAATTATTTGTTTTGGAAATGTTAAATGACAGTTTTAATTGCAAACTGCTGTTAGTAATAATTGTTAACTTAATTAATTATTTTTAAAGTTTTTTTTTTTGAAACCAATATAAAAATATGTTTTATAATTTTTAAAATATTGAAAGGCTTTGATGAAAGTTCTTTTAAAACTATTACCTTAAATATCATAAAATAAAATAAAAAAGATCAAACTTATAATTATTACCTATCTATGTTATTAAGGCTTGACAAAACAAAACACCATAAACAGAACTCGAAGTACATTGTAGTTTTCAATTCTTTGAAACTTGCGAATTTAAAAATATATTTCTAGGAAATGCTTACTTTAATCGAAATTTAATCGACATTTTGAGATTTAAGATTAATTATATAATCTTTTTCGAATAAAATAATAAACTGCCATGCACCTTTTGTGTACGTATTTTGTGTAATAGACTATTTTATAAAGTTGAAAATATAGTACAAATTGTTGTCATTTTATCAAACATTAGCGTAAAAAATTATTTCACTTTAATTCACATAAAATTTCGTATATTTTTTGCGAATTCCGTGAAAAAAATTCAATTGTTGAAATTAAACAGAATCGAGAATAGCTTATGATTAGTTGAAACTCCCATGACGTCATAAGCAGGTAAACATGCCTTCCTTGATTGATTATTGTTCGTACTTTATGTTTTCTGATTATTATATCCCATCTTTGAGTTATTACTAATTAAGTTTATTGAAAATTTTTAGTAAAATCTTACAAAAAAAAGTAAGAATATCGTTTTTAACCTTAAAATGGAGTCAAATTTTGCTCTAAAAAAAGCGAATTATTACCTAAGATTAATAGAAGATAGAAAGAAAATTACTTATTAACAAAAATTTGTGAGTTAATTCAGAATTTTTGTAAAGTCTCATTTTTGGTAATGTTGACAAAAACTTTGAAATAACCATATTTGGAATTTGTTGGAACATGAATAGAGTGGAGTTTTTGTAGACCTATTTATACATTGAGGCACTACACATCATTTGTACATCATTTTAATCAATAAATTTGAAAGAAAATGACCAAATTCACTTTAGCCAGGATATTTTGTTTACTTGCAAATGACGTCACACGCCACCACATAACAGCGATTTTTATTGATAGTAAAGTTGATTTCTCGGAAATATCAACATACTGCGTTTATAATGTAGGTAATGTAGAATGATTTAAAATAATTTTCCAAAATTAGTCAAAATGAAATCTCTATTCCGCTTTATTCCAATCACATTTTGCGATCTAAACCAGTGCCCTTTAAAATGCGGGCGTGGCCCTCTAGGAGGCCCTGAAACTCCTGCTTGGAAGCTGCAAACTATTTTTATACTAATAATCTAATTCTATAATAATAATTTTAATGGACATAAATAAAATACTTTTGATTACTAAAGTCGAAAATTTTTGAGGTGGAGAACCTTGTTTTTTTCTGATTTAGGGGGTCGTGGTACGAACAAGTTTGAGAAGCATTACTCTATACTCCGACAAAAGAATTCCAGTAAGGGAAATAACAATTAAAAAGCATAACTGCACAGAATGTGAATCAATGTCTTTATAGTAACAGAACTACAAAAGAAAAACCAAATACTATAATATCACTAAAAATTCTAGTCTGAAATGATATTCAAATATTAAAATATTTCTAAGAAATCTTTGAGTTTCAAATTTATAAAATATTTTACTGATAATCAAATAATTGATACTTATAAAATAAATAAATAAAAATAGTAAATGTTTTTTATTTATTTAAGTTATTAAAACAAGCAAAAAATGAACCGTAAGACCAGTTTCACACTTGCGTTTTTATCTATTCGGTTCTATTGAAATTGTAAGGCCTGAAATTGTAAGGGAAAGAATTTTCATCAACTTGTATTTCCCATAAATAGATACCCACGCGACAAAAATTTGAACGAATAAAATCTTTTAACATTTTATCAAATTTCAAATCGTTTGCTGTCTGAAATGTTGTCAACTTTATTTCATACAATCCTCAGTAATTAAAAACAAGATGAAGATTTTTAATCAAATAGAAATCGAATGGCAAACATATAAGTAAGAAACAAGCCTAACTAGTTATCCACAAAAAAATATTTTATCGTTCCCATCGGTCACTATGCGACATAACTCCAAATTTGTTGCTAAAACTAGTTGACATTATTATATTCGTAGCACTAAACCAAAAAAAAAAAATAAATCTAAACTTATAAGATCTTTCATCAAAATTAAGCGTTTCAGGATTCCAGAACGTTTCATAAAAATAACGAAGACCGATAATAATTTCATAGAATTGCTTGCTTTTTTTAAAACGGTAGTAAAATGTAGTTATAAGATGTTTTATTATATTTTGTACAATATATTACCGAAAAATATTGCATGGGAAAAAGTTTCGTTTCTTTTATAAAAAAATTAACAGGTGTATTTAAGTTTGCAACACGAAGTTTAAGGTTGCATCATTCTCTTTTCTATTAGTAAGTATTTCAACTTTTAAGCAGATAATTAGAGAATTCAAAACAAGAATGTATATGAGAAAAATATATGAATATTTCGTAGAATAAATTTATTTAAAAATTTTGAATACAAATAACCTAGTTACCATAGTTTTTTTTAAATAAATACATTTTTGCCTTAAATTTTGTTTTAACTCACTTTAATTTTGGAAAAAGGATATTAACAAACGGTAATTATGGTCAAATGCATAAAATTGTAACATAATAGTTATTTGTTACCCAATCTATTTTTATCGGTCACCTTCGGAAAGGTCAAAATAATGAAAAGGAAATTTCTCAAAATTTAAATAACTAATGGATTTCAACAAAGAATATATTTCCTTTTTTCAGTGCCAAAAATTCAAAATTACTTTTCATTTATTTTAAAATATATTTTATTTTAATTAAAAGAAGTAGCTATAAGATTAATCAAGTTTCCCAGATTATTTTAATGAAAGATTTTTAATATGGTTTTATACACTTTTCGACTGAATTTGAAATATAATTCATCGTTCTAAATAGCAAAAAAATCAATAGTTAATTTTACCTTTTTTAATATTTAATATGTGCAACAATAGGAAGGTTTTTCCACACTACTTAATCACACTATGTTCAACAACAAACTAAAAACTTTTTGTGCCAAACACTTTCATGCCAACTCCTCTTCAAAACCCCCTCAAAATCCAAACCCCCACTTTAAAAAAAAATAAATTGTGATATTTTATCTCCAACGCGTGGCATCTATAAAAATTGAAACTTTTCCTTATTCCGGATTTTTAAAAATAAAATTACTTCACTTGTAAAAATCACTCTAATCAGGGGTTCTTTTCCTGTTAAAGTAGAGAAAATATGGACCCAAAAATTCAAATTTAACTTAAATGATCCAGATTATGTGGAAATTCGTTAAAACAATTAAAGCTCAGAGAGCTTGAAAAGGCATGAAGATAAAAAAGTATAGAATTCTATTAAGCTTTAGTACCCAATAGAGTTCCAAAACGCTTGTGTTTAGAAATTTTATTAAATGAAAAATTGTTTTCATAAAACAAGAAATAATAAACCAATTAATTTTATTACTTAAGTTTTGTTTTCATTCAACTGTTTTTATATTTAACTGATGTAACCAATAAAAATCTTACTTCAGTCATTAACTTTCTATTTTTCATTCATAAATACAAGACGTGTATTTTATCACGTAGTGTTACAATTTAGTATAAAGATCCATTTAAAATTGGGGTCTGTTTTCCATTCATAGAAAAGTTAAAAATTTAATGAAATCATCATAACTCATTCTTTAATACAATTTTCAAGACATTTTAACTATTTTTTTTCTCTATTTGACAGTTTTATATAAGAGTAGCTTGTGACCTTTCGTATTTCATCCCTTATAACATCCTCACCCTTTAAAAGGACAAATGAAAGTGAAACTTAATTTCCAAATTCTAAGGACCAAATAAATATTTGATGAAAATACTTTTCTTTATTAATCAAATAAAATACTTATGAAAATAAGAAAATTTATACAGAACATAATATATTGCTTCAAAGACAGAATTATAAAATTTAATTTCGATGCCAAAGTTCAATGTACGTTTTCAAGCAAAAAAGTAGAAAAATATAAACATTTAAACTTTTAAAATACAGGAATAGAAAATTGCAAATGAAATTGCTAAAGACAAATAATGATAAATTTACATAAGATATCTATTTTCATATCGGAAATTTCGAAATACGAGTGCAATATAATATTTTATTTATAGACGAAACTAATTATGTGCTGATGGTGCATGCATTATTAGGTGTTCATATTAATGGAGTGGTGATTTTTGATGGTGAAATTTGGGAAATTTCGTGAAAAACTCACCAAAATTTGGAGAAATGCGAAGAGTAGATATAACGGGCTGGGAACTTGGGCCGCGAATGACAAATCAAGGTTGAAGTAAAGGACACATTGCTCTAAAAACAGACTCGTTCGATAGAGGCAGTGTTATCAGAACTTTCGTAAAACACTCTGTAACATCTACAGGGAACTATTGATTGACGATAAAGTAGATTTCCAACAAAAAATGGTCTTAAAAAGACTATTTCATGAAGTTCATGAAGTTCTTAAAGTTTTTAACGTTTTTAAAGTCCTTCAAGTTAATAAATGGACTTTAACCACTTTAACTAATCCTGCTAATAATAACATCTTTTTTTAGTTGGTAAACGTAGTCAAAATTTGTTCTTATTTTCACCACTGATTAAATCTAATTGTTTTGGAACCATTTGCAAATTTTTAAAAACCTAATGTTATATATTTTATAGTTTAAAAATAAATAGAATTTGAGTATATTTTTTTGTTTATTAATGTTAAAGAAAAAATAAAATCTTTTTTTTTTTTTTATTAGACGTTTGTCAAGTTTGAGAAGTTTAATACATATTAGTATTATCGTTTTTATAGTTCTTTAACTTCTTTAACACTTAAGACACTTAACAATATGGTAGAAATACTTGCTAAGAGTTTGTTAAGACTCTTAGAGATGGCGCTAAATTTCAAAATGATTATTGTGGCCATTGTGATTATTGCACAAAAATGTAGGTTTAATTAGTTTATTGTTTTGAATTTAAAATTGTAATAAAAAAATGAATGTAATTACTAAGATAACTAAGCTTTAAATAACCGAAGAATAAAACTAAGACTAACATTACTTCCAAATTTGTCATTATTGAATGGCGAATAAAACGATGAACGTCCTTTCTAAAGATTTAATAAGCTCAATAGTATTTAAAAAAAAACTTTTTCTCAAAGGAATATCCTATAAATATAAAAGTTTAAAACGAATTTTAATCCGAAATAAAAAAAATAAATATTAAAAATAATAATAAACCACTTTAAAATTAAATCAAGACTTAAAATAATTCAATAAACTTTTCAATTATACCTGTCTTAAAAAAATAATGAAAAGTTAATATTTTTTTACCAAATTAATTAACGGATATACAATTGAAGCGAACAATTATACTGATTCATTGAATCAAATTGCAAAAAAATAAATAAAATTAAAGTTCCCATTCTTGGGATTTAGAAATTAGGTACTGTAAGACACATTGTATATCTTGAAAATAAAAAATTTACCAATTAGGAAGGGATGAGACATTTTCAAAATAGTAGTATTTGAAATGCATAATACTAAATTCCTATTTCTATTTTTAAAACTTTTTCAGAAAAGCATTATGTATTTTATTGGAAATACTTTTAAGGACACATTTTGTATTGGCAAAATGCAAAATACTTTTTGATAAAATTTGTCAATATTAAATAATGTGGCGAAAAATAGTTTGTTTTTTTTAATTACTATGACAACCAAAGGCAATACGCCAAAGGCTAAATTGGGCTAAATGAAGTAAACTGGTCTGTAGTGTTTTGTTTTTAGACCATTAATCCAAAAAAAAAAATTAGCGTTAGACATGTGTGACGTCCATATAAGAAAAAATATAGCGAGTATAGTATGGATAGTATGTCTATGATTTTCCCACCTAATTGATACTAAAGCATTGTTTTAAAGATATAAAAAAGAATCTGGAAGCATGTTTTACAATAACAATTATTGATCATTTGTTTTAAAAAAATCTAATGAAATAAAGAAAGTTAAAAACTGAAAGTATTTTTTTTAAAGAAAATATTATGAAAATACGTACCTATTTTACATTTAGTATTTTAAATATAAAAGGAAAAACCATTTGGTATTTTGTATTTGAAAAAGGAAAAATAAAAATGATTTGCATTTTCTATTCAAATTCATTTTTTAAACTATTTACGCATTACTGGAATTTGCCAATTTATGTGTTTTCATAATGTTTACACTTACATAGCAGTCTCAATTAAATTATCAATTATTAAGAATCTTTCTATATACTTAATATACAACATTTTGGCTATAAATTAAAAACATAGAAAATTTTATAGCGGAATTCAGTTATTTGGCGATTGTCTTAAATGAATTTTTGCTAGCTACATAGGTAATAACAGTAATAATATGAGAATAAAAATTTGCTACAATTAATTATTTAAATTAACAAAAAAAAAATGTGTTAAGCAAAATTTCAATAATAATCAAAAAAATGTATTTACCAGAGAGTTTGCACGAGTCTACTACTACAAAAGTCAAAAATCAATCAAATTTTTTAATGATCTTTAACCGTTATTTTTTATCTACCTTAACTTGCTGATGCCCGCGACTTCGTCGGCGTAACGTAGGTGTTAGTTAGACTTTCTTTTTAGATTTGCTGTTTATCGTGGTATATGGAAACGTTTATTTTTTAAATTTCTTTTACGGAAAACGTATTCATATCGAAAAACTTTACTTATTTCCTTTAAAAAGACACATTTAATAAACTGTTACAAAAATTAATCAATTACTTTTGAAACATATTCCATGAAATTCCACAGGCTTTTGTTAACTTGATATTTTTTATTCCTTATAGATACTAAAATAGAGAATACTAAACCAACTAACCAAGCACGAGATTAATAACAACTAACATTTAAAATACAATACTTGAAGATTTTTGACATAATTCGAAGTTATCAAAATAATACGTTGTTTATAAATAATGCAGTGTAAATTTTGGTTGCCGAATATTAATTTTTAGACTTACATAAAGTTTAATTAGGTTTTATTATATTAGACAAACCTTCCCTGGGGTTCGGACAACAACTTTTAAAATATTTCTTCGAAATCGATTGAACAGTTAAGGAATGCATAAAGGATAAACATACAAACAGACAAATGGTAAATTTATATATGCATACATTCTTTTGTACATGTGCTTGTTACTGAACTACTCCTAAGCCGCTGGACGGATTCTGCTGAAATTTTCTGTGTGTTTTTAAGTGAGACCCTGGATGATATTTATTTAAAATTGGATCGTATAGGTAAAAAAGGTGAAATGAAAGAACAAAGTATTTCGGATGTACAATTGAAACTTCAAAATTAATAATCTGAAGATCGTTAAACGCGAAACAATTTAATTTAATTTAATTATAATTTAATTTTTAATACCATTTTAGTGTTTACATTACGAAATGTCATGGCATTGAGCGCATTGAGTGTATGATTTTATTTTAAAAAAAATATTTTAATTTTTATATTTTTTCATTTAATTTCAAATGTTTAGTTTTAAATGTGCAAGTTATAAGACTTTCTACAAACAATAGTAATATGGCAAGGCAATCGTTATATATAAC
The DNA here is from genome assembly GCA_958496175.1 of Sisyra terminalis. Lineage (NCBI taxonomy): Eukaryota > Metazoa > Arthropoda > Insecta > Neuroptera > Sisyridae > Sisyra > Sisyra terminalis. Next base: position 32,251,204 of record OY292277.1, on the reverse strand, counting down.
GAAGTTAATATTGCACGTTTGGGTGCCTGAAAAAGCAATAAATCATTACGAAACATCGCGTTAAACAAAAAGTTTTAACTTATTTGCCCGCTCCAACAACTATCCTCTGAACATAGAGTAATCATAAAAATAATAAAGGATGGCATCCCAAACTTAAAATTGAGAGATGAAAAAAAATTAATAGTGGTGTGATGTATCATCGGAAATGTTTTTTAATTTTAAATAACCATTATTAATTACACCAATTATGCTAAATAAACGAAAAGCCAACATTCGGCCAGGATAACTTCTGCCGTGTTCTCTAGTAATATATGTTACTTTTAAATACCCTTATGCTACTGTGACATTTGTTAAAATCTAGGAGAAATATTTAAAAACCACCTGGGCAATCAATTCGAATCAAGCACTTACCAGTTTCGAAACAGTCATTGTTTGTTCTCCCTTCTGGCGTAATTTTAAATTAAAGTCGGTTTTTACCGAAAAATTTTAAATAGTTTTTAGGCATTTAAACATCTAAAAATATTTTTTTTACAATTTTTTTTTCACTATCTGAAAAATGAGAATTAGGTTGAAATAAGTCAATAATATAAATATTTTTTTACATCGAAGTGGGTAAATTTTTTATTAATCGTATTCACATCACAGAAAATAAAACGAACATACAAGAGATCCCTTATTTCTCTATGATTTTCTTTTTAAATAATTTTACATATACAAGTTTTTTTTTTGATACTACGTACTCTTAGTTTTGTATTTAATTTTTATTTATTTTTTTTTAATTTTCATTTGCTTATATTGGAAAACATGAACAGATAATTTCTTTCGATTTTTTGCTTTTCACATAGTACAGGTATTACTATATTTATATTTTTTTGTGTTTTGTCATTATCATAGTTTTAAAATTTAAAAGTATTTTCTCTTAAAGTTTCTTCAATTATCCTCAATAGAAATAAAAATAATTATGATAAATATATTAATAGATAATGATAATAGTAATAATAAGTTTAATCAAGTGTTTATTGTTTTTTTTTCAATAATTTTATTCAAATACTTGACAACTAAGCAACAATAATTTTTTTTCAATATACATGTGGGCAGGAGCGCACCAAGCGAGGGTTCCAAGGAGTGTGTCCCGAATTAAAAAAATTTAGTTACGGAAAATGTACGGGACAAACACTTCATCCCTCTGTGTGAAAAGTGTATTTCATTCGTGTTTATATATGTATGTGTTTGTTGTGTACTTTTGTGAGTAGAAAATTTAAAGACCGGTCCCAAATTTGGAAAACGGCTACCTTCTCGATCTTTATTTTTTAAATAAATTCAAGATATGTTTTAAGGCAGCCCAGGGAAAGTCATAGAAAAAATATTGTGAACAAAATGTAATTTAAAAATAAAGAAATGAGATGATGAAAAAAATGGTTGACACACCGGAGTTAGAACGTTTATTTGCTAAATAAAGACAAAAATAAATTTCATTTTATATACAAGCTAATACTCGTGTTATTGTGTTAAGAAATAGTTCAATCAATTTACCTTTTTTTATGCGAAACATTTGTTTGTTCGGTTTTACAAAAGGCTGTTTTTGACTGAAATATTTTTGTGAAAAATTTGTGTTTTAGACGGGAAGAAGGGAAGTTTGTTATTGAATTAATTACTTAAAACTTTATAAGTTACCAATTTTTCGAGTAGTCTAATTTTTTTTAATAATTCATTCATCAAATTCTTTAATAAAAACAAAGAGGTGAGCCCATAAGGCTAGCCCAAAAGAAAAATACTAATAATTATTCTCTTTAAACTTCAATGAGGAAAGTTATACGTACATTTAATTTTTTATATATATTATTTATATATTTTATATATATCTATATATATTTATGTATATATGTATGTATATATACTTTTGTTAAATTTATAAATAGAAAATCGATTTTTCGGTCCATTAAATATTTTTTTTTCAAAATGGAGATGGCTGGTTTCAAAACGTGTTTCCATTACCTCCAAAACGTTTACAATGAAGTAATTAGTAAGTTGACAAGTCCCAAGTTAAAAGGAAAATTTTTGAATTGAAAATAAACATTTAAAGCCCTAAATATTTTTTTTTCATAAAAAATATTAAGTTATTAGGGAAAAAAGATACAATAAATAACGATGATAATGATTTAAGCTGAAGTGAGCAGACAAATACATTCTTTTCTAGATTTTTTTTTCTTTTAAAATATAGTTATTTATAAATTTTTTCCTCTCACTTCTTTCAAGTACAACTTGAGATTTTTGAGGAAAGTCCTTAAAAACATAGAGAGAGAAAGAGAGAGTAGACTTCCTTTGTCCATTTTGGACTACATAATTCACCTAGCTATGTTTAAATTTATTTTTTTTATATAATAATTAAATAGTTATATATAATAATATACTTTTTCTTTCCATTTTTTTTTAGTTTTCTTTTTTTTTTTATTTTGATATAAAGCTTAAATTCAATTGCCAAAGTGAACAATTTTTATCCTTTAGTATGTATTTTTCCATATAAGTTACCACGAGGTACATATTATATCATTTAGGTAAAAGTTCTGGGATAAAAATGCACGAAAGAAATTATTTTGAAATCATTTTTGTCAAATATAATACATTATTAATTTATAAAAATTCTGGTTCTGGTGAAAATTTATTGATAATTCATTTGGTAATCATTTAGCTTAATTCATTTAAAATAGATTACCAACAATTTTCATATAAATAAAAAGGCCATCTATTCCAATGATTTTTTTTGACTAGAATTTTACACTACAACATTTGTTAGATAATTTATTTTTAGTATTTAATATAATTATTATTTTATGCTATTTTTAAATATGGCAGAATTTGCTTTCTATGTAGTTAATACGCACGAAAATTCGTAATTCGTAAAGTTCAAAAAAAAAGAATAAAATAAAAGAGCAAACTATGGAAATTAATTTGTGCTGATTGCTTTTAGTTCGATTGATCTTTTTTTACAATAAAATATAATAAAGAAATGCTTTTTTCCATTCTTAAAATAATAAACCATTATAACACACACAGGAATGTCAATATTCAATTAATAAATAGCAAAGTATTTAAAAAAGTCAGTAGTTTTTAAAAAGTTAAAAAAATTGCATTCACACATTCTATTTTTTTTTTCAAATTCTCACAAATAAAAATAATAATAATTTTTTGGTCTCAAGTTTTCCACTTGCATAAGTGAGTTGACATGGATAAATATTTTTGCCGCATAAATCTTGTAAACCGTTTTTCAATGAATAAACTGAATATATTTGACACTAAAAACTATTCACTTTTGAAATCTATTCCTAAGCGTTTATCCTTTATTAGGCAGATCTTTTCCAGTCGAAGTAAAGACTTTAGGAAAATTTTTATAGTATAACATTTGGGTCTACCTATAATTATTATTTTATATTAATTATATCGGTGTTAGTATAACAAAAGTGAGATCACAAATAGCAATAGTTCAACCCTTAATGTAATTCCAATTTATAAGTAATTTTTACAAAGTCATTGCGTTCCTCAGATATTGAGATGGAGTACAAGTACACTATCAATTCAATTCAAATTTCAAATACAAAGAACGTAATTTAAGATGCCTTTTATTACAGAAATATAATCGTTCCCGATCATTTCCTTAAATCCAATTTCTAGAATAACTTTTGCTTCGAAATTGAAACCCATTTCCACTTTAAAATATAATCATTTTTACTATGGTTTTGACTTAATTAAAAACATATAAAAATACAAATACAAAATAGGTACACGAAAGAATAGAACTTAGTGTAAAATACATAAATAGTGGAATAAAAAAATTGAGTTGCTTAAATAAATTTACTTATACATTGAGTCAGCTAAGATTTGCTAAGCCCAACGAACTAAATGTGTACAAAATAACGTATGTTCCAAATAGCGTTAGCCTTAAATTATGTACATTAAAACAATATTTAAGAAGGTATTCCAATTTTGCAACGCATGATGATATGGTGCCGCCACAAGTGTGTCTAAAGTACTAACTCAAATTACCTTACATAAAGGGCAAATAAAAGACTTATACAGAAGTTCAATTCTGTGTTAAAAATATGAACGAACTCATGTAACATGTCAAACTTCATTCACATTTTAACATAGAATTAGAGTTCTATATAAGCCAGTCTTCTGTTCCAATTTGTGCTTAGTTTCAATTTAAATTAGTAGTGCAAACACACTTGTGGCGGCGTCATATTTCTCATTATGCATTGCAAGAATGAAATACCTTCTTATATAGTATCTTTACGTACATAGAGGAGGACAAAGAAGCTTTCTTTGCAATTTATTAAATAATTTGAAAAACTTATTGGAATATAATAGTATAAAAAAAATGAAATCATTATTAAAATAATGCAATTCTTCATCAGAATCTCCAATGCTCTTCCGTAGTATAATTCAGAAAAACAAGGTTATTCCGGGATAAAATTCGGGAAAATAGCCAGGAACTAGTATAACTGATAAGATTTTTAAAAAAGCAAATGGTCCCTCTGGCCTTATCTGAAATCAATTAATTGATATTACTTGATTTCAACAACTATCTTTATAAAGTGCTTCTAAAACTACCCTTAAAGTAAGCCCAAACTTTAACCCCATGCTTCATATAGCTTCTGGAATAAATAAGGGAAAGATAATAGAAATCGAAACCTTTAAATAAAGAAGTTGTTTTAATAATGTTTTCTTTGATATAAATGAGAATAATTAAATTTTCGTTAAAGTATATTCTGTTTTGATTTTTATGAATTTCTCGCAACCTCTTTGGATTCAAAATTGGATATATCTCGTGTATGTACATTGTACAATGGCGTTTTTTTTAAATCTAGTCAATCCCAAAACATGTTTTTTAAGTGACAACAAAAACGTATTCATTATATGAATGATGCAAAAATATTTATTCGTCAAAACTCACCTCAAGATACCCCCATCTTAAAAATATGAAAAGTAAGAGAAAAAATTTTCGTGCAATTTTTCCCTCACAATTTTTTTTAATTGGCACTATTTTAATGAATATATATCATACGATAATAAATGCATAATAAAATGTATGGATTTGAGCATAGTTTGTGAAATGAAGTGAAATGAAAATGGTTAAGAAAATGTTGACATTTTCGAACCGATTAGCATTGATTCAATCGATTAGCATTACACGAATATTTCTCTTTGAACTTGTTTGTGCGTTGAAAAATATTTTGTGCTGCATTTGTCAATATGCTTAACTTATGGAAACGTTGTATGAAAAGCATGGCAAATTTTTACGACGAAAATAAGACAATAGAAAATACAAACAGTAGCTGAATTGAAGAGAAAGATAAACTGGTTTTTAAAGTTAATATTTATAAAATATTATTGTATGTATGAAATAAGTGTATATGTAATGTATTTGCAATGGTTTATTGCAATTGATCTGTTAATTCATTAAAAATCACTTAATTTTTTCTGTATTATTATTATTTTTAAATGTGAATGTGTGGTTTTTTTTTCTTAATTTTTCTCTTTATATATAATATTTATATATATATTTTTATGTAAAATATTACTATATAGGTTTAGATTTTTAAAAATTTGATTTTATTTTCTTTCGCGTTAAATTTTCTCACGTCACACTTTTTGGCCGACCGATGATTTTTTCTTTTTGTTGATGACGTTTTTAATGTGGTTTAGTAGAGGCCACAATTTCGCAAATTATTGGCAATAATTACGTCGGTGACGGCGTCGAATACGAATTGGATGTTGTGCGTGTCGGTAGCACACGTCATATGACAATAAATCTCTTTCGTCGTCGACTTGTTCTTGGCTTCAAATTGCGCTTGAATGTAAGCCGCGGCTTCACCATATTCTTGAGCTCCTGAAAAATGTATTTTTTTTATTAATACATTAGGCACACTTGAATAAAATTAACAATGAAATCATTACCTCCATATTCAGGGAAACATATCGTCAACGGAGATTTACGGATTTTTTCTTCGAACAGATCTTTCTTGTTCAAAAAAAGGATAATCGAGGTGTCCGTGAACCACTTGTTGTTACAAATAGAATCAAATAATTTCAAACTCTCCTGCATTCGGTTCTAAAAAATATAAAATCACTTTTATTATGTATTCAAGGATTATAAAGAAATAGTAAATATTTACAGAATCAAATATTATTCTAATCTTAATATAATCTTAGCCCTCATCGACCCTCATTAAAGTTATTTTCAGTTAATTAAACAAAAAAAAAAACTATCAATATTTGAACATTTACATACATTACAAAAAAGAGTTAATACAAATATCGTACATTTAGTATAGTTCCATACGCGGTTAGAGTATGTTATTTTGCATATTAAGAACTATTTTTCTTTCGACCCCCAACCCATCTTTTAGGTCAAATGGGCCCCCAAATAGTGTTAAATCAATCCCAAGGGCTCTATATCGTCTATATAGTCCACTTTGACGATCGCTGTCTTAGACAAATCGCTATTTCAACAAGACAGAGTTGCACTTTATTTTATCATTGTTTTCTATAAAAATATAAGCGCAATAATTGTATTTTAAAATTTATCCATCAACAATTCTAACTTAATACAATTATTATATCTTTTTAGTAAATATTTCCTGAATCAAATATAATTCTAAACTTAATATACTCTTACACTACGGAAAGCCAAACTTTTTCAATCATCGACCCCTACTCAATTATTGATATTCCCTCATCAACCCCCATAAAAGTTATATTCAGTTAATTATACAAAAAAAAAAAAAAAAAACTATCAGTGTTGGAATATTTATTTTTCGGTTTTGTAAACATTTATTAATGTATGTTCATTACGTAAAAACAGTTAACACAATGTATGTGCTATTTGCATACTAAGAACTATTTCTCCTTCGACCCCCAATCAACCCTTTAGATCAAATGGATCCCTTTATCAAAGTTTCGACATGGATATAGTGGTATTGTATATTACGATTATAAAAGCAGTAGATACCCAAAACTGGATTTACAAGGAGATCTAGATCATTACTTAAGGGCGCAGATGTAGAGGGTCATAAGAAAAAAAAATTATCTATACCTAAGAAGCTTTTCGGACAGTTGATAATTTGAATTTGATGAATTTTATGATAAAAGTATGTTTGTATTTCTTTTTAAACAAGAAAAGAGTGATAAAGACTAGAAAACGTATTCTAGGATTTATACATTTTATTCAAATAGAATTCATCAGAACATCAAAACAAATTTCCAGACTTTCCAAACCAAAATTCACATTTTCTCAAATCTCAATAATAAAAAAAAAATCGAGGAGAGATTGGACACTTTCATGATAAAAACTGTAAAATAAACTCAAAAAAAGTTGCGTTTTTTCATGTGTTATATTACAATAAATTATTATTCAACAGATGCTTTTTACAAATGTTCCTTTTTACGATTACGTCTACATTTGTTTCAATCAAAGTACTGATAAAATTACGAAAAAAATTAAATAATAAATTATAATAATAAATAATTATAAATATTTTAAAAAAAAAGTCAATTTTCTTGACTTCCCTGACTGTACAGATTTCCCTGACTCTTAGACACTCTGTTGGATGTGAAATATTTTCTTAAAAATAGTCAAATGTCAATGACATAAGAATAAAAAAAATACGGAAAAAATATAAGAAATATAAAAAATACAACAAAGAAAGGAGTGCCAAAAAAAATGGACGTCAAATTTGGCTCTTTATGTTCTTGATCGCAAATATAAACAATCTGCATCGAAATTATAGCTTTAAAAAAAATAATCATAACAAAAATTTAATTAAATGCATTGAGTAATGAAATTCTATATGATCTTATAAAAATAAAATAAAACTAAAATTAATCAATTAAAAAAACATGCTCATTTTGTCTGAACAATCTTCGTATATTGTTTCAATAAACCAAAGACAGAAAAAAATACCGTTTTGAACATTTATATTTTTTTTATAAAAATGAAAGCTCATTATTGGAGGATAAATGAACTTCGGTAATAAATGAACTATAAATATGCTAGCGTAAATATGATTGATTGTTATCATTATAGCTAAACTTTGACTTAGTTACAACTTTTTATTCGATTCTTAAAAAAAATAAAAATAAATAAATAGTGTTCTGGTTTTTCTAATACCTAAGCAAAAATGTTTCATTCAAAACTTTTTGAATAGGGAAAATTTTGGAAATGGAAACAAATAATGTGATAACAAAAGCAAACATACCTACGTTGGTATACAATGTGGAAAATGGGAGTCCCTAAAACCTTGTTATAATTATTTGTTCATATCGTTCATATAAAGCACATTGAAAGTGTTTCCTTTGTCAAGAGGATGTTTCACAGTGAGCATTGTGAATGAATCGAATACATAGTTTGTTTTGTTCATTCGTTCATTGTATCTAACTGGCGACAACTGAAGTTCTTATTCACATATCATTTTATAGGACAACTTATTCACTAACAAAAGCAACCGATTGGTTAAAACATTGAGCAACACTATTACTTTGTCATGCATGCCAAGTGTTCGTTTCAAGAAATTTTTACGCTTTTCAATACTCGTAAGTGCATAGAAAATTCAATGAATCTTTCAAAATATTGAATATGATGTGCATATTTTTGTAGATTACAGCTGATAGTTAATTTTCATTCAACGATTATAGGCATTGATCCTATAAATGAAAATGCTCTATAAAAATGCTCGAATGTTGAAAATCGAAGAACTGCAAGAAGAACTAGTCTTCACAACAAACATATAATTTAAAAATTATCAGATCCATAATTACTTGATATTTAGTTACAAATTAATTTAAAAATATCAAATATTTTCAAAAATTTATGTTTATACAACAAATAAAATATATTCTGGTTTTATTTATGTAATATAATTTACAAAAGTAAACTATAATCATAAATTTGAACAGAAGTTCAAACGAATGTATTATTAACCTATAACCCAGATACGTATTTCGATTGTCAAGCATTTTCTCCAGTAGTCATCACTTAGTATTAAATTGCTGTGTAGCTGTTACGTGATGAGTGGATTAATTCAATCGACTTTATTCTATGGACAATCGAAATACGTATCTAGACAATATGTCAAAAGTACATTTGTTTTAGCTTTTGTTCAAATTTATGATTATAGTTTACTTTTGTAAATTATATTACTTAAACCACAATAATTATATTATATATATAGTATAAACTGCATAACTGTTCAAAGTCAGCGAAAAAATCTAATTTAATTTCATAGACTAGTTTTTGTCAATATCCAATAGTAAGCGTATCCAGGTACAAAAAATAGGTTACTAAATAAGTCAGAAAGATAAGCCAATAGTTGTCCCTTCCCCTCTAATGAATGAACCTTATACTAAAAGTAAAAAATATAACATTGAAAAATAGAGAAAAAATAGTAAGTGAAGTTAAATATGATCGTACTAATAGGTATAAACTTATAGAATTCGAAAATTTCAATTTTCGGTCTAACTTATAAATGAATATTACTTTTAAGATGCCTTTCTTTTAAATTTACTGTTTTTAAAAATTCTATTTTCCTTTTAACCATATCTACCTAGACTCGAAAGCATAGAAATTGTTAAAAGAAAGAGAAAGGTACTAAATTGGGAAAATGGACCAATTCAAAATTCGGCACTTTTCGGGTTCCTTACGAAGGATTCGGTGAAAGTAAAGACATTTGGGAACCCCCCCCCCTCCATAACCACATCGCAAAAAGAGAAAGGCACGATTTATAAATTGAGGTCAATCCGTGATTATTTTGTGAATCATCACAAAGCAGTTATGGAATGATCCAAACTACTTGATGACCATTGAAGAAAATTGCTTGGCAATCGAAATACGTATTTGGGCAATACGTCACGAATATTTTTATTTGAATTTCTGTTCAAAGTTATGTTTATGGTATGATTTTTATATATTATTATGTTAAATTATACTACATAAATTGGACCGCAATATATTCTACCTTTATATTGTATACACCATATCTGCCTAGCTAAATATCTAAAGCAATTAAACCGAGTTTGAAGAATATTTGTATTTTAATAGAACCCAATGTTATACGTATTATGAAAGAAATTCAGCCTACATAATCATATCTTCAGATAAATCTTCAAGGATTAATCAAAAATAATCCTAATTTTTCATTTAAACTAATAATTAGTTAGATGCACGCTTCTTAGTATAAAGATAAAATTATATCAAAACAGGGTCTTAAGATTTTTTCTCCCAAATATGTAAATGATAAATCTAAATAGCAATAATATCAATATAGTAAGTAAAGCAATCAAATTTGCCAGCTTCTAGTAGTGTTAAAACTATATTTATAAATTGTTTTTTTTTTTCTTTAATAAGCTTTTTTTGAATTTACATTTATATTCGTTTACCTTTTGTCCCAGTGGTTAAAATCCTTGCTACATTCATGTTAATAGGTTGAACAATATTTAAATTTTAAATAATTCACTTGCTTTGTAATAAGGAAAACATATTACCAATATGTAAAAACAGAATTGCAAATAATAAATATTACCCAAACATTATCTATTAATATTTCAAAACCCACATATCAAATGGTAAATAATTTAAAAATAAAACTTTGTGTTACAAATAAAAGATAAAATCTTCTTTTTTTTTGCTATTTGAGAAAAGATTTGAATAATTAAAAGTAAATCTAAAAACAATATTGCAAAATTTAAAAAGTTTAATTTATCTTATAACTCAATTTATCTAAATCTCGGTCATAAAATTTATAAATACATACACGAAATAAATACACTTTCTCTTGATTCCCATTTTTACTTTAGCGGTAGGCAATATACATTGCATCTGTGTACCAGTTTCATCTAGCTAGCTAAAATATTAAAATTATATATTGTTAATGATAAAGATTTCATTTTCCAATTGTTCACAAATCCAGCTTTTGTCTTTGTTTTCTTCATATACAAATAAGCAATTGAATGAAATCTAAATGACAATTGAAACAAATGACAACAATTAGTTTAAATTTCTGACAATGATTACAGGGTTAATAGATCACATTTTTCTATATACTTCTTTTAACGTATCTTTTTACTCGTTTTTTCAAAATGGTTTTGTCTGGAACATATCTAACATGTAAAAACAAAATTAGGTGTATATTGGTACCTTTATGGGACATAGTATATACCTCATAAAAATAATGAATTTAATTAATGTGCTCTAAAGAATCTAATGAATTTTCTACTACTTTACTTTGATGAAAATTTCATTAATCTGTCTATAATAAACCTTTAGTTACAAAAACGAATAAAACTCTGTAGGAAAAAAAATATTGAGATACATTTGCTGCAGGAAAGATGCAATTTCAAGATAAAAAATAATAAATTAGTCTAAATTGAAAGTTAAGCAATGTTACCTACTTTTCTCGTGTAAAGATTTCAAAAAATTGGGGATGTTTACTAAATACCAAATGAATCACCAAATTACTATAAAAAGTATCTAATAGTTAATGATTGGACTGCAACCTAGTCAGTTTAAGTTTATTCATTCAATTTCATACTTTCATGTTTTAAGTGTTTTGCGTCTAACGCAGCGGTTTCTAAACAGTACACCGCGACGCTTCGGGAGACCGTTCCTTTTCTTCGAAAACAATATGCAGTTCTTTTAAGTTCTATACCTGAGTAAAGAACTTGCTAAAAACGACGTCTTGTTTTCGAAGAATAGAGGCGATAGTCAACTACAGTCTAGGGCAGTGATGGCGAACCTATGATCCATGGGTCAGACCCTGACCCACGATAGCTAGGCACCTATTTGTTAGTTTTGTTTTTAGAAAGAGACATCCATAGCACTTGTTGCGTCCCTCTCTGTTTCACTTTGTAATGAGCGCCATACACATTAGTGCCTCACGAAAAAAATATGAATAAAATTTGACCCACGCCTCAAAAAGGTTCGCCATTCTTGGCCTAGAGCAAGGGTCCCCAACATTGTTGCTCCCAAGAGCGTATTCTAAAATGCCGGTTGGGTGGCGGGCACCATTTAATTTTTTAAGGTACATTTACAGTTGGACATAGCGGATAATAAATGTAAGTAATGCAAAAAAAAACTTCTGATAATTGGGTCGAATTTGGAGAACGCATTACTAAAAGGCGTTATTATAGAGACGAAGACAAACCAAACTTTATCAAGAAGATACAATTTCAACCGGGAAAATTATGACAATGTAATTATTTTCTCCTTTTTCTTATATCTCTGTTTAGTTACTAAATAATATTTTTTTTCATAACATTTAAATATTTCTTTTAAAGTGTCCATACAACGGTGGGCACACATACAACGGTCGATGGGCGCCATGGTGCCCGCGGGCATAGGATTGAGAACCACTGGCCTAGGGTATTATAAATAAGACCGGCATTGAATAATATTGTTCATAGTTCTAAATCTTGTTGGAGGTATTGACCCGCACCAGTTTCACATTCACCGAACCCATCATTCTTGGAAAAATATCATAATATATGCTTTTTTCAAATTCAAAACATAGGCATATTTATTTAGGTGCACAAAAATGAACAAAAGCATAAAAACATTATATCCACCGAACCCGCGAGACTAACTCACCGAAACCCTAGGGTTCGAATGAGTCCAGGTTAAAAACCACTGAGCTAGAGATCCAAGACAAAATATAAGCTTGGATCAGACAAGTCGAATTTTGAGAACTTAGAATTGTTTAGAAATGTTTTCGAAATTATTCCTCAAGTCTTGTTTACTCGAAGGCAATTTACGTAAATTTTGACATTTAATGTCAATGATTATTTTCGTTAATGGTAAATGGTACTTTCAGAAAGTATAACCAAACTATTTCCAACAGTTCTCTTTAGTTCTCAAAATCCGGCGTGCCTGATCCAAGCTTATACCCAAAATACTAGTCACCATTGGGATACTGTAAACTAAAAAAGTTTTGGAATTTCTAGTCTTATACGATTTCGTAGATTTTGAATTATGGGAACGAACCAGCCTAGTATTAACCGTAGTAATTAATCGGTCTTACCAATTAATTAGTTATCCTTGCTTAAAATTCAGGAGTCAAATTTAAGAGATTTTTATTTGATAATTTGCTTTTCTATATTGCTTATATAAAAGCATATATACCTACTAGTTATAATCTTTAATAGTAATCATTGCGCTGTACTTCTCAAACTCTTGTCGATTTCTTAATTGTATTTAATCTCATTTAACGTTCCTGTATAAAGAAAACCTTACCGTTGTCTCATCCTCGTGTAAGACTTGATCATATTCAGACATAGCCACACAAAAAATGATTGCCGTCACGTCTTCGAAACAATGAATCCATTTCTTTCGTTCTGATCTTTGACCACCTACATCAAATAATCTGAGGGAAGAAAAGAAAAATTTATGAGTATTTTGTACATAGCCTGCACTGAGGTCAGTGGAAGGAAAAACATTTGAAAAACTTACTTAAAATTAAGATTCTTGAACGAAAAGTGGACCTCGACGATGCCGGTAGTTTTGACTCGCGTCCGGAGGATATCCTGTTCCGTTGGTTGATAATCTTTCGCTCCTAGTCTGTCCAAATCGTCAAGGAAACTATAAAGAAAGAAAAGAAAAAAATTGTCATGATTGTGCAAAGAGAAAAATCCAATGCGGAAAAGCCTCGAAATAAAGCCCTGAGGGATGAAGACGAATGCAAAATCATTGTGGCCAATAATGAAACGAGCCGGGACGAAGCAAACCGACGCGAGCGCAACATGCCGACTCAACACGCACAGGATCAATAATATAATGCTGAGGCCTTGACAAGCGAACCACTCCACCGAGCTTTCGAGCTTTCCCTATCCCAAAGCTTTCCCACATCTCTATACCATACAATTTGTTACTCTGTCTATATTTAAAATATGTGAAAATGAACAACGTGTAACTGACATCTTCTCTCAATACCATACCCCCCCACTCACTTATCACAAAATTAACCCACAAAACAACTTCAACTTATAGGTACCCATTTCAAAAAAAAAAAACATAACATAAAGAAAACACCGAAAAACAAAAGAACCTTGATATATAGAAACTTGTCATAGCCATTTATGAAAGGATTATTGAAAATTAAATGTCTTGTCTTTTCCTTCAAACTTTTCCTCCCTTTCATCGCTATTATCTCAATTCATAGAAAAAGTTCGAGAACCTTTTTCTATCGACATGAAAGAAAAGTTTATTTTCAAATCTCTCCAAATTGATTTAACCTCCAAATTTAATGTTTTCGGTAAACAAAACCGGAACAAATAAAGGCGGGAATCGATCATTATTATATGTCTTACAAAAATTATACAGTGTGGGTCATCGAAACTTTCATCAAGGTTTTCTTTGTTTTAATAAAAATATAAACTCATGTCCCTTTTAGAATGGTCAATATTTGGCAACATTGCATTTTGTACGTAGTTTTTACTTTCATTCGCAAATAAATCGAGCCATAATGTAAATTTAGTAACAAAAAAGAAAACTATACGATATTAGAATTGAATTAACAAAACAATCGCGAATTTAATTAAAAAGGAGGTAGAAAATGCAACGTTGCCAGATATTGATGTTTCTAAAAGGGACATGAGTCAAAATAAAACCTAAACTTAAGGCCTAAACCTAAACTTTTACTCCTTAAGGCTTAAGCTTAATGTGAAAAAAGTTAAATAAAAAAGCAAATAATTTTTCTATTAAAATGACATTGAATTGATTTTTCTTTAATTGATTCCTTTTTTTTCCAATTTTAGCTATTATGCAATACAACTATTGACGACAACGTATTGTATTTCATTGTTAACTTTCCAATAATTTTCAACAATGCCCCTACTAGTGTATTATTTTCACAAACAATAAGACTTCTTTCATAAATTACGTAAAGCATTCGAGAGTGGGTAGTCATAATTTTTTTATTTCTCTTTTTCTACATACAAAAAGGATAATAGATATTTTGTTTTACTAAGGGGTGAAAGATGATCTAAAAATGACAAAATATAACGTAAATAATTTATGAACGGCTCTTCGAATGGAATCTTGTTGAAATCAATTATTGATACAAAACTTTCCTAAACAAAAACCCAAATACAAATGCTCATTTAAATTTTTTTTAAGATGAGGGTGTCCAATGTAGTCGACACGGTTTTCTGCCCAAACATTGACATTTTTTTGGATTAGGTTTGAAACCGCATAATTCTCATATATCATTAATATAATGGTTAACTTTTGAAAAATAAAACGTAAATAATGATTTATTGATTCGTAATTTACGGGCATTGCACCTACTCTAAGCAGATTCTATGATATTGAGTTCATAGGAACTTCTTCAACAATTTCATTTGTATTGGTTCTTAACTGTTCACCAAAAGATGTATAGGTCCCACAACTTTGAGTATATACTCGTAGCTCGTCAAATAAACATCTATCACAAAAGTACAATAAGATCTTACCTTATATTATCAATTATTTGATAGTATATCTACTAGTTAATATCCATCTTCGTCTGAAGGACGTAATTTTTTTTAATAGTTATTTATCGTTGCTTTAAATATAACTATTAAGGTTTTAGGAATCATAGGGTTAATAAAAATCCGTTAATCGAGAAATGTTGAACATTTTCTCGCTACAAGATTCAACTCTAACACCTACCAGTTTTGGAGCGGTAACCTTAACCACTTGGCCACCAGTCGGCGACATAATTTACAGTATCTGTAATTGCAGTATTTAGAAACACTATTTAATGCTCCGCTTTTTTGACATTATTGCTACTTTGATTTTTGATATTGCACTTAAATTTGCTTAAGCTTAGGGGACTAATCTACCTAGGTATCTAGTACAGTTACCCTCAAGTAATGAAACCACTTACAGACAGACCAATGAAGAGATGTTCTGTTTATAAGTTCTCTGGTCGATCCTAAGATTCTACCCTGAATTACGCCCACCCTAAGACCCGATTACACGACATATTCTGCAAGAACACGGACAGGTTGATAATGGATATAATATAATATGGTATATGCTATAGAAGACCATACTAAAGTCATCTACTTCGCATACGGTAGAACTTTAGAATCGGTTTGACTGCTTCTCATAATGCAATATGAAGGAGTTTTCTGAATATTACATAGAATATTGTCCGGATTTTAACACATAGTTGTAGTGATTAGATTTTTATTGCACTTTATGACTTCTGAAAAAACGACGAAGAAAGACAACACGTGTATTTACTCTCCTTCTTCCTCCTTCCCGATTCCTTCCTTAAATTTTTCAATTCGAAGTACTTTATTTCGCAAAAATAATTACGGAAAACTATATTATAATGAGTCGAAATACTGTATTTTAATCTAGTTGAAAAAAATAACAATAACATGACGTCATATGTACAAGACTAAAGAATCAAAGGCAAGTATTACCGGAATAATATACTTTATAAAATTTTCTTAAAAAACAGTGGAAAATAGATGACTTCGCACCTTTCTCAAATTAAAATCTTGTATAACCTTGTATATCTTGTATAAACCTTAAGAAGTATAATGACAGTATTAATTGTAAGACTTATTAGGAAACTACTTTAATATATCTTTATGTAGTTAGTTAAGATTTCTTCTTAAGAGGCGCTTACCTACAAAACCAGTTAACTACCCTGGCGCTAATATCCGTATCAGGACCGGGTTTAATATTATGGAAGCCTATAGGTTATATCGATGATGAGGATCAAATTTTCCAAAAAAAAAAAAAAAAAGAATACACTTCTAATGTTAGTGGTGATATTTTCCATTTTATGGAAATTGAAATTCAATGTTAAAATTTCTTAAGTTTCAAGTGTTTTTGAGTATATAAATGGTGGGAATCCCAAACTGGTGGTAGTTGGTAGGCTGTAGCCTACTCAGCTTAGTCTGTAAGCCCGATCCTGGTCCATACTTACTAGTCGCATCTACTTGAACAATCAGTACTTTACAAAATGGAAAACAAAAGCTTTAATTCAACTATGACGTAGGTCTGAAGTTCGCGAGAAAATGCTTTATAATTTTTTTTTTTTTCAGAAAATAACATTAAATTTAAATTATGATTTTTCTTTGGTAGAACACATTATTTTATTTAGTAGACAGTAATTCAATAAAAAATGTTGCGTCAAATAAAATAAAATATTACTATTATTTATATTCTCTTTTAAAGAATTTATTTTTTACAACACGTTTGATCGGTTTCCCGACTTCTTCAGGTACTAATATAATTCTTTATAACACAACTTTAGTTTGATTGTTATTTACGTCACTTTATAACTACTAAAGTTTTTTAGCGACTGTACGGTTAATAGAATCCGTTATCGAGAAATATAGAAAATTTGCTCAATATGAGGATCGAGCCTACTACCTACCAGTTTTGAAGCGGTCACCTAGACTACTCGACCACCAGTAGACTACAATTTAATTGTCAATTACCTATGATGTTACCTTAGTAATTATAATTATGATGGTTGTAACGACGTATCTTGATCTTAACAATTTAGTATTTATATTTATTTCCTATTAATGAATGATCCGAAATTGAAAATCGGAACTAGTTCGATTTTATACAGTACCTATTTGTAGCTTCTTAGGGTCAATATTTTCACTCATGGATAGATAGACCATATCCTTAAGGTAGTTATGTAATAAATAAAGAATGAACTATTAGGTGAATGTTACATATTTGTCCTACATATATCACCATTCTTAGATGAAAATACACATGTTTTCTCTATTCTCCGGATAAAATTTTACTTAGAAGATAAATATTACTATTCAGATAGTATGAAAAAGGTTAAAAATCTCCTGTTTGAACTTTGGAGACTGATAGAAATATGAACTAAATTCCAGGGGTCTAATACTTTCAATTTTCAACTAAAAAGTTTTTGCTGGCTCACACCGTACATACCTAGATCAGATCCTTTATTTATTTTTCAATAATAGATTTCTTCCATTACTCATATCTCCGATATCTTTTGCAATTTGTGTGAATATTTCTTATCTGACATTGATTATATTGAGTTTACGTTAAAGCGGTTAAGCAATGGGCAACATTTTAAATAAAGCAATGTTGTAAAGAAATTATTGACACTTTCTCAATTTTCCAAAAAAACAGTTACAAAATTTCGATTTTTTATCAAAAAATCCACGTTTGTTGTTTTGTTTCGTTTTGCTTTTGTTTCTATTATACCGACTAACGCTAATTTTATTTTATGACGCATAAAAATGCGCAATAATAACTTTCTTTTCTTCTTTTTTTTTTTGCTTTTCCTCGATAATTATTGCTGCTTCTTATTTATTGGCTCATATGCGTGACCACAACAATATAAATTTGAAAAAAAAAATGTCTAGTTGAAGAAAAGTCATCCTTTTCCCATACCGAAACTACCTATTATTTAATAAAATAAAAACGTTACTTTTAATTGCGGAAAGCTGCACATTATAACAATTCTATTATGGCAAACATATTATTTTAACGACCAATTTTAATGTTTAATGGTAAATTATTAAAATTACATGTCAACAAATATTTAATTGTCACATATGTCTATCTATATTTATACTATTTTTTTTTTGTGTTTTACATAACGTTAAATTTTACATGGTCCCCGTAATATAAATATTGTAACCTACAAAACGGATCATTGACGTACATTTTATTTGCTTAAATCATAAATAAGTATATACAGATATGCATCAAGGTTCTGTTTTATTAATTTATAAATCAAATATTTTTCTTGTTGAATTTCAAACGAAGCAATCGCCTATTAGTATTAGTTTTTCATCATATCTATTCAAGAACAACATTATTCAAAAGAATGAATGAAGACTTTTAACAAATTCTAAATTTTTAAAATAAAATTTTAAATTTGTATCGAGCAGGACAAGACGACAAATTGCAATTATTGCCAAGAGGCAGATTGTACAAATTAAGTGGAAATAAAAAAAAAAAATTGTATCAATACCTACTTATACTTCTCAGTAAAAAATATTTTTAAATAAAAATCTTTCGTGATCGACTTCGAAAAATGAGTTAAAATAAAAACAAATACAAGTTTTATTAAGGTCCTTATTGAATATTAGATATAAATACATTGTGTTTACCACACCTATGTATACATGAATTATGCAATGAAATGCTATAAAATCCTTGCTATAAAATGAAAATTATTCATTTTGTTTGCAAAAAATCAAAATCCATGATTAGATCAATGATAAATATAGCGACATTTTTAATCAAGCGTGCAATAGAATCATAAAGGAGTATTGGATGCACTATTTGAGAATAAGTTATATCAGTGGTATAGAATAGATACCAGTTTAACTTAAATTCAAGTTTCATTGTCTGCTAAATTATAAGTACATATTATCAATTAAAAAATTTGAAATTAACCTTATAAATCATTTAAAAAGCATGCGATCGATTGTCGACTTGTTCGTGATCGACAGTTTACCCACCCTTGATATATAGTATAGAAAGTACCATAAAAAGTAACTTACAACTATTAAAGTTCCCTTTTTAAGAGTAACTAGACATCCAAAATAACTTCGGAATTCGGATACTTTCCAACAGTATCTTTGACAGCTCTTCTTTTTAAGTATGAAAAGAAGTAACTTAAGATAAGTATTTAAGTTTCTTTTTTTAATAGTAACTCGATACTCAAAGTAACTTCGGATACTATTTTAAAAAGTAACTTATCTAGAATCTCATATTTAGATACTTTCCCAAATTATCTTTCACAGATCTAATTGAAATAAAGACATTAATTGCGAAACCATACATTGGATGAAAAATGATTCCTTAAATAATAAGCCATTCGTTACGTCTATTTTGCATACACGGCTAAACTGTTGGATAACTAGCAAAAAACCGTTGATCGACATTTCAGTTGATCTTGTATATTCCACATTTTTTTGTTTTTCAACTGATCTGAAACCATTAGTCTATATGCCAAATGAGGACTTTAACCGCAAATGATAACGATGACTAAATTTCATTGATAATTACTTAATCACTCAATAGAATAGTTGATCAATATGATAAACTCCTATAATTTAATCACTTCAACTAGCTACTATGGTTATTATCTTTATATTTATGAAGGTTTGTTTAAATAACCCGTTAATCATTCAGCTTATGTTTATGAAACAAAAATACAAATGAAAAATGATGATAAAAAGAAATTATATAAATGAGGTTTCAAATTTTATTCTTATTTCGACCTACACACTGTATTTTCATCAATATTGTAGTAAATGTCATATGAATGTTTAAGAAGACAAACTTTTGTGCAATGATTCTTTTCAATAACTTTAGATAATTGAAGGTTCAGCCGAAAATAAAGTACAATTGTCAATACAATTTAAAAAAAAAATGGGTCTTGTTTTCGGTTTTATTTTACGGAACAAAAAAAACGAATCATAATTTGCTAAATATTGCAACATTTTGCTGTAATTTGGTTCGTCAAAAATGCCAACTATTTAGTGCACAGTAAAGTCGTTTTGTCTTCCGCCTAAAACCATGATACATATGTTTTTGATCTTAGTATGTTATATGCTCTTTGTAATTCGAAATTTGATAGTAAATTGAACGAAACGACTAATTAGTATTTTGAGGAACCTATAATTTACGATCCCGGAATTCCAATTCGACCAATCACGGACTCATCTGGTACTCCAATTGACCTAAACCCACCGGCAATTGACCCAAATTTATTAACGCCTACCACCTGAGTCACTTGAAATGTTAGCCACAAGACATCTCATTCACTTTCTCATATAATATAGTAACTATACTATTACATTACAACAATAATTAATCTCCTCAATACAAATTTTAAATCGCAAAAAACGCGATTTTTTTAAATTACATTTTGCTGATCTGTATTTATATAATACGCAGTGAAATTAATATTTATTTTTTGGGAAAAAATCAAATTAAATATTCCTAAATTGAGAGTTGTCTCTCTATTAATTAATGGACGGTAATTAAGGAGAGGCAAAACCAAAATACGGAAATGAAAATCATTTTGTTCAACTACGCACATCATTAGACTTGTTCATTTCGCCTTTGTTTTTTCTTCTTTTTTCTTCAATCATCAATAAGATGGCTTCTTTGTGGAGGAAAAAGGTCAAGACAGGCCGGGCTAAGAATACATCGACATATTTGTAAACCAAAAACCATCAATTGCCATTATTCACGTTAAATATTTATTCATATCGATTCAATATTATAATAGAACGAAAGAAGAAACAAAAAAAATATATTTTTTTCTTAGAAAATTTGTGACAAAGACCATGCGTGGGTGTAGTGCGATTGATTTTGCTAATAACTTTTATAAATAACAGTCTATGAGAAAAATTTCCCAATAAAAATATCTCCTACTTTGTCTTCTTCATTTCCATGGCACAACAATTTTCCCAACAAATACTTTTGGAATAAGGAAACACCTGGTCGATTATTCAACGGTATTGAAATGTTAAAAACCGCACAACAAATCGATTTTTTTTCAATTAATTTTATGATTTAATAAAATAAATATTATTAAAAAATAAACCAAAAATAAAACTCAAATAAATTATTAGATATTTGGGTTATGTTTATGTGAAAAAAATAATAAAACTATTTATGTAACCGCAATATTATGTTATTAATCTTTTTTTACCCACTTTGGACCTAAACGAAAGTGAATTTATTGGACTCTCACGAGTAACCAATATACAATTTACCATTCAAAACTATTGTAATAAAAATCAAAAAATTAGATACTTTGCAAAATTGTTTTCTTTAACGCTAACATTTTGATATTTAAATTACAAAATAATTGTTTGCTTTTCAAAAAAATAAAAAATTTAAGCTAAAGTCAAAACGATGAGTGCACATAATTTATGCTAATGGATTTGACCTTTTTAACTAATGCATTTTTTAATCGTTTTAATCACTGCAAATTAAACAAATATATAGACATAGACGTTAATAATCGCTAATTGGGATAAATTCTTATTTGTTAACGAAAAATCACAAAAGAAAATGGATCGAAAAGATTTTATGTCAATAAATAAAATAATAGCAAACTTCTCGGCCATTTCTTCGAAATGGATCCTCGAATTTTACGCTTTTTCTCCATAAATCTATAAGTATCATGAAGAGAAAATCTAAGGGTAGCTAAATTGGGACGTAGAAAAAATTCAATCATCCGCCTGCCTCAAAATGGTTTATTATAGTACTTATACTAATTTTGCCCTAAAAGAAAAATTAATAATATTTATTAATAATTTATATGACGTATCCTAATTATTTCTTAAACCCTTATAGAGCTTCAGCCTCCACGGGTGATGGGGGTGATATTGCTCTTGTTGGGAATCACTAGTATAAAACTATAGATAATTGTTAGAAACGAGAATTCTGATTAATTAAAGCAGACAAAAATTAGTTCGATAAGAATATAAAATATATTAAATCGTCGATAAATCTCAGAGCTTTTCTAGCCGATCGCTAGTTGTCGCTGTACAAAATTACGTTTGATAAAGGTTAATTTTGTACAGCGGCAACTAGCGGTCGATTAACAGAAGTTCTGGGATTTACTGATATGTTAGCCTAAACTTCGTCTACAGTTTAAATACAGAATTGAACTTCTACATATATAAGTCTCTCTTCTTTGCGTACAGCATTGAAATTACACTAAAGTGTTGATTTGTTGAGATTCTCAGTAGAAAACAATGACTCATAGCTAGTATTAATTGGTAGATACTATAACTTCAAAATAACGAATTTACATCATAGTTGAACAGAACAATAAACTTATTGGCATAAATTTGAAAAAAATAACAAACATTCAACTATTTGGCAGAAAATCCTGGAAAAACCAACTTCATAGAATATATTGCAATAAGGGAACTATAAAGAGTCTATAAGTTTAACAATGATTTTCTGGTTGCATTTTCATGCCTTTTTCTGAAACAGTTAGTATTTAAACATAATTACAAGAACTGTAAGATTTTGCGTTTTTTTTCTATTACTAATCGTTTGCAAGAAAATCAGGGCTAACAAAAAAATAGTGTTCAAATTTCAAGTTACCAAAGTATATACGAAGCCTACTGGTGGCCGAGTGGTCTAGGTGACTGTTCCAAAATTAGTAGGTGTTGGATTATAAATATAATATTGAATTACAAATAAAGGAACAATTTTAAGTATTTCTCAGTTTACGAATTTTAATAAACCCTAGAGTCGCTAAAAGATCTTACTAGTTAAAAAACGAAAGTAAATAACTAATATAAAAAAAACTTAGTATGCTACGGTTGTGAATTGAGATTCTGTTTTATCTTATTTAGGTTTTATTTTAAATTAACTACCGTAATTTGATAATTAAACATCTCGACAAAAACACGAAAGTAGCAAAAGTTACTGTATTATTGGTTTCAAAGCGATACTTCTTTTGACCCAAAGAACTTTATTTTTAAATACCACGAAGAAAAATAACAGAAGAACATAGAGGAGATAGGCAAATTGTTAATTCTCACATCCTCAAAAATTCGGATAGACTTAGTTATTTTTTTGGTCACTAGTTG
The DNA here is from genome assembly GCA_958496175.1 of Sisyra terminalis. Taxonomy (NCBI): domain Eukaryota; kingdom Metazoa; phylum Arthropoda; class Insecta; order Neuroptera; family Sisyridae; genus Sisyra; species Sisyra terminalis. The sequence continues at coordinate 32,227,582 of OY292277.1, read as the reverse complement.
CGCATTGTCGAGAAGATACTTGACGTACTGAATTGTTATTGGTTCCTCGATTTTATTTTAATTATCATTTAAACTGAAGCTGAAGCTGTCAAAATATAACATTCTTTGTATAACATAAATTTAATATTAATTTTTTCCATTATTATTGGTGATTTATATTAAGAACATATTTTTAAAAACCAATTTGTATCTATGAAATTATTAGTCTCTTATGAATTATATGAAAACACTTTCAATGCTTATATTCTACTTGGTTTAACACTGCCACTAGAGCCCTCTACACTGTACCATAAATTTGTGAACGACTTAGCAATATAGCGTTTGGTATCCTGTTGATTATACTTCATATATATAAATAAATTGTACACGGAGTTTTGAATCATTCGATATACGTAAAATTTTTCGCACTCTGAAAATCAAAATTGATTAAAATGTGGTCAATATATTTAAAGTTTGTCCAATTTTGAAATCTATTTCCGTAATCACAAAAAAAGATCTTTTTCAACAAAGTGATTTCATCTAAATACCAATTTTCCAAAGATATTTCCCTATTGCAAAAATATTCAAAACGATTATCATATTTCATTAAATGACTAATTTTTTTTTCTTATTCAATAGCTCGTTGATACCATTCTCTCATAATCGATGAAATTAAAAACGCCGATTACATAAATATTCAATTTTGAGCTCAGCAAAAATTGACGAATATCAAATTTTTCCGATTAGAGGAAGCTATTCATTCAAAACGAAGTGAAAGTAAATTTCCCAATACGCAATTATTAATAAAAAAAAATATCGATTATTTTTTCGATAATTCCTAATTTAAATTTATAAATTTTAAGGAGGCAATTACAGAAGCGCTACCCGTAGGTTAATTTCCAATCGGCGTCACACTAATCTATCTAAATAACAAATAAATGGACATAAATCAAATAGGCTGTAGGAAAAAGACACTTCGATTTGAAGGAAAATTAAAAATTGGAAATCAAGTTTTTGTTTGTTTCAATAAGGCAACGGTAATTTTCGAATTACAGCGCAATGACGCGAAAATTTAAAGAAAACCCACAATTGTGTACACCTAGTTATACAATCGATACAACAATTTCCTGATTTCGTGACGTAGACTATTTTTTTTTGTTCTTAAATTCCCCTTCCTTGTGGGCAATAAATTTAAATCATTCCATTCATTGAAGCATATTGTAGTTTAATTTTTTTAAGTCATTTCGTCCATTGCGAATTGCGTTCAGTCTTAACAATACTAAAGAAAAAAATTATCGCTCGCAATCAAGTTGACTAGAAATAGACAATTTATAGAATAGCATATTATTACTAAACATTTGTTACATAATCTCACATTTGTCGCTATTAAAATCCCTCTGTTACAAAGAAATCGTAACAAGAGAACTACGATTCAATTAAGTATTATTATTCGACCATCTCGATTGTGTGCTCCACATATTCATGTACAATACATAGTCTTCAAAGAAAGCCTCGTGACAAGCATTTTTTTCATTTGATCTATTAGGTTTTATCTCAGCAAATGATGAATGAAAAAAAAAATGGAAAGTGAAACTTTTTGCGAAAATTTTAATTAAAAAAAAAGGAGAAATATTTCTTAATTTCTTAATTCAAACTTTTCTTCCAAAATATTGATACTGTGTTTTTCAAATGTAATTTTTATTTTTAAATATATTTTTGCTGAAAAAAGTAAGGCTTAAACTCGGATCTTCTTTGTTAATTAATTTTCTCATCTATCTTTAACAATAGTACAAAAATAACCACAAAAACTCTCCAGATCTGACATTCAGACCTGATTTTTTAAGTTAAAATAAAACCTTTTTTTTTCATTTATACTAGAATTTTCTTTATTTTGGTCGTTTTCAAATTATTCACTTAATCTAATTTCAAAAGTATATTCATTTTATTAAAAGGACCGGGCTGTAATCTCGTTTTCGAAACTATAGTCGTGGAATCACCTTTTATCTGCTTATAAGTTATTTCAAAGTGGTACTAAAGACATTTTATGATTAGAGTGACTTGTTAACTCATAAAAAATTAAAAATTATTTTTTATTCTGAAACTTATATTGAAATGATAAGACCAAAAATCCGAAAGAATACAAATTCGGGATTGTATGCTCTTCGAGTTAAACAACGTAGTAACGCAAAGCTGTTACCAAAACCATTTCCAATATTTATCCATTACCTACATTATTCATTTATGCCAAATGAGTTTTTTTAAGTTCAAATTCGATAACTTTAAGTTCTCCAACTGATACCCACGAAAAATGGCCAAAACTTTAAACAACAAGATATTAAGGGAGGAAGTGGAACCAAATCTCTGGAAATAGTTAAGAAATTAAAGGGGGAGCGATACTTCTCCAGCAATCGTAATCGTCCAAAGTTGCTCAATTTGTAAGCGGTAATAAAATTGACAACTTTAATGATGCTCAAAATGTGATTTCCACATATTTTCATTAGTAATCAATTGATTTTTACTAATTTGGCATTAAAAATTGGTACATTAGATGTAGAAGGGTTGATAATATTAAGACTAGTTATATCATAGATTTAAAATCAAACTTTGTTGGAAAATTTTGTGTCACAATTTTATATTAAAAAAACACATTACTTTCCGGTCCCTCTAATATAGTCATAAATGTTATCGTTATATCTAGTTCTTGACTTTTTCGATAGTATTAACACAATATGCTATCAATAGATTGAAAATTCACATAAAAACACTATTTTTTGTTATTTAAATGCACTATTTTTATGCTGTATGACTCAATTTTCGTTTTCACAGCGGGTAGCTGTCATCATCAGGTGATATTTTATTTGGTCAATTGTAAATAAATTTCGTTCAAAAAGAATGAGCCATACGACGTATATCGTTCATAAATTAATTAATTAATGAACTCGGAAATAATAAAATATTTATCAATGGTAAAGAAATAATTGAATGCTTTTATTTTTTTAACGTAATGTTTTCTTAACGTTTGGGTTTCTTCTAAATTCCCTTTTTTTAGAATATTAAATGGAATCCTTATAACTTCTAGCATTAGAAGATTTTTTTAATTGTTTTTAGTAACGAAAAAAAGTAAAGAATGTTATAGAATACGGGTAGCCTTCCCAGAATAGGTCGGGTAGTCTTCCCAGGTATCGTTTAATACAATTTCGCTACAACACGGATTTTAAATCGCGAAATTCTCCGCAATTCTCGGGGAGGGGAGGGAGGAATTCTCCGACAATACGATAAGAGAATGATAATTACAGAAATTTAAAGAAAAAAAAATATTATATCGTCGAAGTATCAAGTGTGTACAGCCTCAAGAGGTTGGTTCCGTTTTTTTCGTTTTTACAAATAAAGCACGGAGTATAGATACAAGAAGTTCAAACGTAATGTTAAAAAAATGGCATCTATTTGAAGTCTAGTACCGGTAGAGTGCGCTACTCTTCAAAAAGCTCGTATTTGAATCATTACACGAGAAGTGTTGTTGTTATTAACAATTGTGAATTTCAATCTTCTGAACGATGGAAAATGAGTCAAGATGCAGTGCCGCCACAAGAGTGTCTGGTATACTAAATTATGCTACCTTAGTTACCTTACAGAAAGTACATAGTTTCGATTCAAGTAAGTATTGCAAAGACACTAATGGTGGCGCCACATCTTGACAATTTCCCATCATGCATCGTAAGATTGGAATATGTTCTTAAAACCTTACGTACGTTCTGAATATATGCGCCGCTAGTGACAGAAAAAACAACTATGAGCAGGTTCTGTTGTTATGTTCTATTATCATGAATATTGTGAAAAAGCCTATATTCTTAGGACTCCTTGTATCTATGCTGCGTGACATTAAGGTTCTAAATAAAAATTGTAGAACAAAAATTATTTAAAAAAATGTCGTGTCCATTCTGGCCTCGACTAGCACTTTACTCAAACTCAAATCGACTATTAAAACTCCGTTCATTGTCAATTTCCGGATTCTTTTCACTGAGAACAAAAGAAAATTACCATAGAAGATGAGGGCAAAAAACGTGATGCGGATGAAAAATTTCAATGACCTGACATTTTTGCTCGAATATTATATGTTCTCCACTAAGAAAACCTATTGAAAAGTGATAAATTTTCTTGCACAACATTCGACGCTGCGGAAAAAATACTTTCGCTCATCGTTTAGCCTCAAAATTTCAAATAAATCTCGCGTTTCATTTATTCTGTGTACATCAACTATATTTTAATGTCAAGACTATGACCTTTGCCCATTGTTTTTCCGAGATAAATCTCAATATATTTTATCAAAGGTGACAAATCATCGTAAAAGTCAATCATCTAATTCATGTCCAACCTCAACCTAAATCGCAAAGCGGTTTAGGTTCTACCACACTTGCAACAATTATCAATTATTTGGGTTTTTTTCAATTATTTGGGAAATATGAGTAACAGAAACATATCAACTTTACATTATTAAGCAAATCACGTAAAAGAAATAAAAAAAAAATACAACGGAAAAAAGAGGCGGTTCTCACAAATCACTCAGAAGAGAGATTTTCATCAATAAGGAATTTCTCTTTTTCCTTTTATTGCCTGCCAAATTTATGAAATTACATAACAATGAAAGACGAGTTACAGTCTCATATTTTTGAATTTCATCTAGAATAAGTTATGTAAGCTAAATAACTATTTCAAACTGAACACAATAGTCGAACAATTAGTCAATGGTTCTAAAGAAAATAATTAAAAATTTGCCTAACATTGTCATTAAGAAAGGTGTTGCCAAGAGTAATAAAATCAACCAACACTGGCTTTTAGAAATGAAAATTAAAAAGTCAATTTTTTTTTTTTGTTCTCTTATTTACATACTACTTATATATTAGTAGGAACAGAACGTATAGTAGGACTTTATCTATTTACGAAATAGGTTTGTCATAATCAAATCGCATAATTTGTGTTCAACTACCGGCAACAAATTTTTATTAAGTGTCTTGAACGACCTTCATGAAATTCGGCAATTGGGAAAGATTCAGAATAAAATACTACTGTTATTTTATTATTAAAATCACAGGGAGGTAATAAATTAATACACCCATCGTAAGTCAAGCATGATAAAATTTGATAATTTTTTTTCATTCCACTGAAATAATGACACAGTTTTTACCTTTAAAAATACCTGAAAAATGTTCAACCATTGGAATTAGTTAATTAAATTATTTATAGTAATTCTATTCAAATAAAATGGGGTAGGGTTAGTTGAGCATGAGGGTAATTTGAGCAATTTTTCAAGAAATATTATAGAAACTAAGCACCAGTAAACACCTCACAGCTAACAATAAAACAGTAGAAGGTAACCAAGGTTTATAAACTACACAGGTTGCCATCAGAAAAAAAAATGCCGTCATACGAAGAATTTTGAAATTTGAATCAGTCTGAAGATATATACGAATTTCTTCTGGATACGTCACGTGGCGCATGAGACCACCTGTGTATTTTATAAACCTTGGAAGGTAGCTACTTTAAGTATCTTTGTTTATTTGCATTATTCTTTTATTTTCCAAATTTTTAAAATCCTTGATTCACCAAGAATGGTGTTTATCACCCACTCTGTTTAATATACGAAGAAGGGTTAAAATTCTTACATTTTAAAGGAATGCAGTGGTCTAAATGAATGGAAACATTAAGACTATAGATGTCAAACCCAGAAACGGAAATAATCGGAAAACACCTAGCTGCCGGTTGCTGAAGTTCGCCCAGCTACTTGATCTTAAGTAGGTGAAATAGAGACCCATAAAATACAATAAGCTTTGAAGTCAGAGATGGATTATCCGTAAGACTAAATAGGCACGTACCTAGGGGCTGTAGTATATACCTAATATCATCTGTATTAGTGAAGAAATGCTAACTCCAACTTGGAGTAATCTTCACTATACATGCAGTAATATCAATTACAGTCATCAATGAATACTACTAGGTACTAGTACCATTAAAATTTGATAATATATAACCTCTAAAGTAATGTTTCTTAACTTGGGGTACCCGCACCTCTGGGAGTGCGGTAAGGTATTTTTGGGGGTGCGATCTAACTGCTATCTAACAATAAAAATTTTGAAATTTTTGTAATAAATTTCGCAAAAAATGAATTTTCTAAACTTAAAACAAAAACATATTTTTCAATGGAGTACGGAGTGCGACCAACTAAAATGTTTAAGAAAAGCTGCTCTAGAGGGACGCCGAAAATATCTAGGACTTTCTCAACATCCAATCCGCCTCAACCTGACGCTACAGTTTTGAGGTCCAATTAACCTTATCCTAGAAATCTCAACTAAATAAAAAAAGGCCAAAAAATGAGACCTCGGAAGAATATAGAAACTTAGCAACAGACGGGCTAAATCATCAAAGTGATCAAATTCGCTGATGATCTGAGACTGTTGACCCAAACGGAAGGAAAATTACAAGTTTTGTCAAAATGTTTAATTCCTGTAAACTAAATTTATGGAACGAGTATAAATATGGTAAAGTCAGAAGTAATGAAGGTATTGATGAAAGAAAAGCTTATCCACATCAACACGATGTACATACAACTAGTATTGTATAAAAATAGAATATAACTTTACAAAATATCGTCACAAAAGATGAAAAATTCACTTGTTAGTTGAACGAGCGTTCCGTTATGGTGAAAATCGCGATCAACAGTAAGAGAAATCAAATGATTGGGAAATTAAAATTCCGGAAGCAATAACTAAAGTGCTAAATGTGAAAGATAGCATTATATAGATAGGGAACCTAGATACAAAGAAAACAAAAAAGGAAGTATCGGGAGAACTTTGAAATGTTGTATTGAAACTGAACCTGCCATTAGACAAAACACAAAAATAATGCTTAAACATCTTTTTTCTGTAATATTTCAAACTGCATAAATTACGAATTATTTTTCTATCAATATCAATGTCAAAAAAGTATCACGCATCGTTTACGAGGTACCACAAAAATACCCAACTCTAGAAAATAAGGAAACAAAAACGAAAAATTATCTTTGACCTCAAAATTTCGAATGAAGTGCAAATTTCTAAATTTGTGCATATCAATTTAAAAGATAAGAATAACACTCAAAATTAGAAATATCGTTAAGATAAATAAAATATCGATGCGTCAATGGACCCAGGTTCAAAATTTTTGATCAAAAAAAAAAGATATATTTTTTTACAACTTTCTTTAGCTAGGTAAACCAGAAGTGGCAAGAAAGCTCCTTCGTTTGAAGCATAATATCAAAACTTACATAAATCTGGTCCCGATTTTTTCATTTTCCTTCGTCATCCTCAATTTAATTAAAACACCTCAATAATCATGAAACACCTTAAACCTGTGGTTAATGAGCATAATTTTACGTCCAAAAACTCACCAAAATAGTTCGGAAATAAAGGTAACTAGTTACTACCATACAAAAATTGGCAATTGAATAAAATCGAAATGATAGTTGAAACAAATGACCAACAATTACTTCAAATTTGAGACAATGATTATTATATCTGGTTTCACTCACACGTATGTGTTTGTATTTTTTGTTCTTTGTTTTTGCCCACATACGTACCTACATTTGTTCATTACTTAAACCAGAGAAGAGAGACATATATAGAATATATATATATATATATAATAGTATATTAGAATTAATTATATTGGAATATAAGAATATATTTTCTAAATTTAGAGGATTTACCACCTCCGACAAAGACTGTAAGAAGAAAGAGCTCAATTACGCGATAAATTGAATCTGCTGATAAGCATACAACAATCGAAAATGGAATTCGATACAAAAATAGTTAATTTGATGAGCTACAACACCGATGACGCCTATTACCTGCAACTTTAAAAAGCAGTCTCCTAATTTGGATCTGTATATTTTTATATATATTCCTAAAAATAAAGAATCATTAGAAAGCTACTAATGCTTTTGTAAGTTCTGTGGAATTTAAATCAGTTTATTAAATAATTTGTTTTCCTTAAATATTATGATAATGTGGATAATATTTAGTAATTTAGTAGTTCGATAATATATTAAGTATTTCGTTTCTATAAACTTCAAATTCGCTGGGGTTGGACGATCCCAAATCACTCAAAATGCGTTAATTCAATAAGACAATTTGATATATGGCAGGATTTATAAAAATCATCAAATTTTAAGTTTAGAAATAGCATTTTAAATTTTCGAGAAGAAGATAATCACATAAACGCACAATTGGGAAATGGAATTCAGAGGAATGACCAGTACCAGTTCTATAGAGCAATACATTAAAGGATATAAGATTTTTGTAGAAAAATCATAGACTAACTCGTGAAAATTTTAAAAAACTAGTCTACGATATTTTTGTCGATACATCGCATTCATTGAAAAGGTTTGGTTTAGGCTAGACTTAAAAAATTGGGTAAAACTAATAATTATTACCAAATATTATATGAAATATATAAATAGTTAAGTTCACATGTAGGTAACAATGCACGACATTATAGACCATTGTAATATTTTGCTAATATAAACAAATTTGGGGGTTATCAAAACTGATCTAATTTTATACAACCAATATAAACATTCCTCATATTTTCACCTATTCGACAACTGAGGCAATATTACAACATTGATTTTGTCATTCATTTAATAAATAATTCATTAAAAATACTTATTTCTAATTTTAAATCATCAATTTCTTAATTAAATTATTAAAATTAATAAATTTCTCCAATTGTTCTAAAAAGAATTAATTAGGAAATAAGAAAAACATTTAAATTAATTTCAAATAAAATTATGAATAATTTATAAATAAATAATTTTTAGAAAATTCAATTTTCAAATATATGGTTTCTTTGCTCTTTAGCTTGTCTCAATGTGAAAATTTTTGAGGAAATTGTTTGGGGGACATGGAATACTTAATAATAAGTAGAAGAACCGAGGATTCAACTCGAACATTAAGTAACACAAGATAAATAGTAGTAATAAAGAAAAAATTATTGTATAATCGGTCAATAATTATCTTCACTGAAAATACCGCAAACGCATGTCTTCAATGGCCCAAAGAGTGAGAGTTGGGGAAGCCTCATATCCACATCCACATCCACACCTTTCTTCCACTCTCGATTTTATCAATTTTTTCGTCTCTTTAAAATAAAAATAAAAAAAGACTCATTCTGGATTTAGCAAAACTATATCAGATATGTGAAAAAGTAAAGATCCCAATGGAAGGGGCTTCCCCGTCGTGTGGTTCGAATGGTGAGGGAGCAATTGAGGGTTTTGCATGATTTTCGCTGAGGAAGGAGAAAAGAATTATTTATATGAATCCTAACGTTTTTTCTATTTATATTAATCATTTTTACCATATCAAACTTAGTCATTAAATAAGCATTTTTCGGTACTGTATTCAAAGAAAAGGGGTGAAAATTGAACCAACAAATCGTCGTTTGTGCTTGTTGAAGTGAATGTAATTGTTTCAATTTTTGGGACTTTTTGTAGGTAAGGTAAGTAAAAAAACATTTTTAAATGATAAATTTAAATTTTTTGAATTTCGAATTAAAATTTAAAAATTTTGAAAAATTGAAAATGGTTCTTGAAAATTTTTTTTCTTTTGTTTTTTGAAACAATTTGCCAGAATGGCTTAAATCAACATGGTACTTCATTTTTTTTCTTCTTTAATTTCTTTGTTTACTATGGATTTTGTTTTTCATTGTTAAAGGTAAATAAACATAGGTATTGTTGGTTTTCTTTGAAGCTTTCATAAAGAAATGCAACAAAAGCTCGAGCTTATATAACCAAACAAAACAATGCCCTGTCAGTGTGTTTTTCATTTCAACTAATTTTCTGTTTGTTTTTTTTTTTAAACTTTATAAAAGTATTCTGTATAATACCTTTTTTTGTTTTTGTTTCTAGAGCCGTTATGGCAGCCGGTGGTAGTGGTTTGCGTCAAGGCTTAGCGAAAGCTCATAGTGTGGTTTCGCGTAATGCCGTGTCAGTGGCAACGGTGACAATGCCAAACTTAGAGACGCCGCTTTTCGATACGAAACCACATTCGAACGAAAGCGTAAAGCCCTACGAAAATATTCCAGGACCGCGTGAGCTTCCGTTTATCGGAAATGCGTGGCGATTTGCACCCCTTATCGGTTAGCAAAATTGATACTTTCACAAGAAAATCTCGAACTTTGAAAAGCTTCAAACTTTCAAATCTTCTGCAAATCATCGTTTCAAAATAAAGTTTGGAGCAAAATAGGGAATTCAGAGCTTTGAAAGCATAAAAAATCAGTGAATATTTTAACTGAAGTACTATTATACAGTTGGGTATATGGCAGAATATATTTTGTTCAAACTAAAGCAAGGCTATGCATTTCTTGAATTTAAAATAGTTCTCCTATTGAGTGAAAATATGCTTCGAAAACTGTTCAACAATATCGCATATTTTCCACCTTATAAAATTTTCATACTACTCATTGGCACTGCTGTTTAAAACAATAGTCAACAATAATTTTTTTAAATAAGAAGACAATTCAGGTTGTTTAAAATCGGTTTTTTTTATTTAATATTTTTATTATTCAATTAGCTACGTTTCGTTACTTATCGTAACTAATTCCTTATCGTAACGAAACGTAGCTAATTGAATAATAAAAATATTAAATAAAAAAAAACGATCTTAAACAACCTGAATTGTCTTCTTATTTAAAAAAATAAAAGCTGAGATCTGAATTTTATCATCTGTCAACAATAATCTTAGAATTGTTTTTTCTGAAAAACAATCGACTCATGTCGTTTTTAGCGACGTCAATATTCGGCAACGTTGCATTTTCTACTTTGTTTTTATTTTATTTTTAATTGTTATTTACCGTCGTTTTATAACTACTAAGGTTTTTAGCAAGTCTAGGATTAATAAAATTCCGTTGGTAATCGACAAATATAGAAAATTTGCTCGATACGAGGATCGAATCCACCTAGACCATTTGGCTTGTTTTTAATTTAATTCACAAATAAATTGGGTTATTACAAAAATTTAGCAATAAAAGAAAAATTATGCAATATTAGAATTGAATATACGGAAAAATCGTGAATTAAATTAAAAACAAAGTAGTAAATGCAACGTTGTCAGATATTGTCGTTGCTAAAAGATACATGAGCCAAATAATTTATAACAATCGAGATTTTATTGTAAAAGGTATCATAAAATTAAACAATGACGATTCACTAAACTTTTGCAGCACCTTTTCATTATCTTTTTTTTTCAAAAATTTATTTATTTTTAAGGGCAGTACAAAATTCATGAGTTGGATAAAGTAATGTCATCGTTGCATCGAGATTACGGAAAAATAGTTCGTGTCGGGGGTTTGATTGGACATCCAGATTTACTATTCGTGTTCGATGGGGATGAAATCGAACGGGTTTTTCGTCGGGAAGAGCATCTACCCCATCGTCCATCTATGCCTTCATTGCACTACTACAAACAAGTGCTACAAAAGGACTTTTTTGGTGACACAGCCGGCGTGATTGGAGTGTAAGATATATCATCAATTTGCTGTAATAAAACTAATTTTCAATGGTTTCATACTTAGTCATGGCAAAAAGTGGGATGATTTTCGTAGTCAAGTACAACACATAATGCTTCAACCAGGCACAGCGAAAAAATATGTGGGACCCCTGAATGAGATCGCCTCCGATTTTATGGAAAGAATTGACGAAATGAAGGATGCAAACAACGAGCTTCCGGGAAATTTCCTCAACGAGCTTTATAAATGGGCTTTGGAATGTACGATAAGTGATTTTAGTGTATTTATTCGAATTCAGTGGAACCATGATTTTAACTTTTCCTCCATATATACAATATTTAAAAAAGAGTTTACTGGAGATTTTGCATTAGTAGTTGAAGTAGTACACAGTTAATGTTATTGCACTCGATAGCATTGCTTCTTCTAATTAGCTTTGGTAAGTTTTTTTTATATCTTTGAGTCATTGAAATAAAATTATTACGTAATATTTTTGTCATTAAGGTGTCATTTCCTTAAATTTATAGTATTTATACATAAAGGGTTTCAATAAAAAATATTTGTATTCTGCTATTAGTTGAACAAAATATTAAAAGTGTCAAATTTTGCAATGAAAAACAACAGGAAAAAACCAGGGCTAAAAATCAAAAATGTCCAAAACCACTGTATAAAAGCTTCTTTGAAGAATTAAATTATTTGTAAATTAATAAGTATTGAGAAGAAAATATTGATAACTAAAAAATATTGATATTATAGCCTACTAGTGGCTGAGTGGTCAAGGTGGCAGCTCCAAAACTATTAGGTTTTGGGTTATATTCTAGTATCGAACAAATTTTCGACATTTCCACAGATTTTTAATAACCCTAGAGTCTCTACAGACCTTCTTAGTTATACGGTGACGAAAAATAACAATAAAAAATTGATATTTAAATTTTTGATTTATTTTCATTTAAATGAATAATTAATGCTTACGAGTACAATAACATTTTGTCAACTTCAAGAGTTATTCAAACACTAAAATACTATTTTGTAAAATTAAAATTTTATTAATGATCCTAAAAATTTCCACTGCTTTTTATCTTATTTTTCAAGTCGAAATATAGATATTTAACTGGAGGTTATTACACTTTATCCATAATAATATTTTTTTTAATAATTACATAAATTCTGAAAAAAATAATCCTAAAGAGCCAAATAGCATAAGCTTTTTTGATATGCAATAATAGGTTGTATGACAAAACAAAACAAGCAGAAGGACAAAACAGAACGTGACCTATTTTAAGTCGTTTAAATTCAATTTTCTTTGTTTTCTTTTCGATTCATTACTTTTTTTAATATTTGCCAGGCTCAAAATATCCAAATGTACGTTTTCAATGAACGAACGTATTTCTTTTGTCTATATTTAGTGAATTTTACTGGAATGATGAATTTAAATTTCAACAATTTTGTTTTGGAAAATGAATTTAAAAGGGTCAAAAACATAGAAAAAGAATAAACGGTTCTTAAGCGTTAACTAGTTAATATATTTCTGAATCCAGGAACCATTTTTCGTTCCGTTATGAAATTATTTTAATTTTTTTTTAAAAAACTTTTAGCGGTTGCTAGGGTAGCTTTGGACACTCGTCTAGGATGTCTCGATCCAGGTTTGCAACCAGATTCCGAAGCTCAACGTATTATCAACTCTATCAACACGTTTTTTTGGAACGTCTCCGAAGTAGAGCTACGTGTTCCGTTATGGAGAATATACAACACCAAAGCTTTCCGAAAATATATTGGAGCTCTTGACGATTTCCGATTGTAAGTTAAAGCATTGAATTTCTTTTAAACATTTTTTTATTATCTACATCATTTTTGATGATTCAGGTTTTATAACTAAAGAATGATGGTCAGTAGCAAATAAGAAATATCCCATTAATCCCCCTAAATTAATGAATTTCCTGTTGAAAGAAATGATAGATTGAGCCTGAAAGAATCATAAAAATTAAGGTATTTTTTTTGTAATCATTTTTACTAAGATCCACACCGTTTGTAATATAAAAGTACACTATAATTTTTTTTCCTTTCTATATAAAAATAATTTATACCTAAACACATGTGTATAGATTCGTTTTCATTCATTAAATCACGCAAAGAAAAACTTTAATCGAAATTAAATTTGATTTTAAATGCTTTTAATAATAGTCTTAAATGATATTGTAAATAATTGGAAAAAGTTATTCAAGGTTAATATTATGTAAGGACGCTTCAAAGAAAATTCTGTCGTAATCAATTTTCTTATACATATGTACAACATGTCCTCATTAATTTTTGTAACTGGAATCCGGAAATTGAAAATTGAAAATGTCGACTGGTTTCATTTGAAAAATGCAAGTAGGTAATGAAGAAGAAGACACGAATCAAACGAAACCGGTCTTATATAATAGGTAAAAACAGTTGGATTGAAGAAGAAAAAATTAACATTTTATTGCCGGTAAGACTTTTTATGGGTTTATAGGAAAGAATCTGGGTGCATTACTTCCAAATGCAATTTTTACATATTGTACAATATGTCGAGTTTTACTTTACTATAAACGCTACAATTATAACGTAATCTGTAATCTATCAATTAGTTAGCTAAGCTGATGAAAATAGAAATTTATCGGAAAACCCCTTAAATTTGATCTTAATTTGGGCACAATGGAAATGAGAGCAAGTAGTGTTGAGCACTTCTGCCTGCACCTATCAATTATATAAGACTTACTTAAATGAAACTTGTTCTGAGATCATTTTATCGTTACTCTCACTCTGCCAAATCCCCCGTTAGTGCCCATTAGGTCAAGTTCATTCGACGACAGTGGAATTAAAAGTAAAAGTGTGCACTCGTCCAAAAACAAGTATGTTGTGGAGTCAAGACACGCGAGCCAGACAAGCAAAAAACTATAACCAAATCAATTACTCCAATTCACCTTCTCTTCCGTATTTTTCATTCTTTATTTCTCAAACACATTCTAGGCTATGCTTAAAGCACATAACTCAGGCAATGGAACGCCTGGAAAATCAACCAAATATGCTGGATCGAAAAGAAGAAGACATCCCAATTGTTGAAAGAATCTTGAAAAAAAGTGGAAACCCAAAAGTTGCCACGGTTTTGGCACTGGATTTGCTCCTCGTAGGAGTTGATACGGTATTTACATGTTTTTGGAAAAAATCATTTATCGTGTATTAATTATTTTCTTGTAAACTTAATTGCAGACTTCTGTCGCAGCCACATCGACAATTTATCAACTTTCACAAAATCTGGATAAGCAAAATCTCTTATTCCAGGAATTAAAAGCGTTGCTTCCCGATCCTGACACACCTATTACAAATGCTCATCTGGACAAACTTACCTTCTTAAAATCATGCATTAAAGAAACTTTAAGGTATATATCCTTTATTTACGATTCGCTTTATGACCGTAATATTTTGCAAGAATGACTCCCAAAATGGGGACTTCTACTTCCGGGTGAATCATCAAAATATTATATATATTATCAAAATATTATAGAGATATCCAAAAGACAGGAGTGTTTTTTATTTTGTTCCTTTTTGAATTTGTTTGATTTTATCCAGTACAAAAAAATTTAAAAAAAATCATTCTTAATTTTAATCTTATGGGATGACATTGACAGGTAGCACCAAGCGACTAAAATTTATGCATACTAATTTAGTTTATTCGAGTTTCAAAGATACATTTTTGAAAAAAAAACTACTCATATACTGTTTACTAGCTAATATTCTGTGATTTCATCTGTATGACACAATTTTGTCGAATAATAAGTAGACAATAGCTTTTCTTTAAATTTGCTGAATGTCATAAAATAAGTAGATCACTTAAATTTCTCCAACTGTAATAAAAATATTGCTCAAACCTGAAAAATACTTCAAAGAAAATTAAATCTCGCCTACTTTTATTCTAATTGAGAGGTACAATATAATCTTCCTTTGGCTTATATAATATTGTATCTATTTTATCAACCTAATATTAAATTTGTTTAAAGATTATTTACATATTCCGATCACACCTACAATTTCTTGGCTATGATTTCTCAATATCTGATTAAATTTTGGTTGTTATTTTTGTTTACCTTTTTTTAAATGTCACAACTGTAGAAACTTAATAATAACAATGGAATTTCCATTTTTCATATTGATGAAATAAAAAAAATATCAACCCTTCTTGAAATTCAAACTTCAGTCGTAGAAAATCATCAAATTATTTAAACGATTGTAAAAAAAGATAGTTAGACACATTTTCGCATTTATAATAGTACTTTAAGGTAACCATTACACCGGGAACAAAATATTTCAACTCTTTATATTTTATTCTTGAATTTTATATGAAATTTGAAAAGACAAATTCATATATAGAAGATTTTTTCTATTGTTTTTATGAAACCACAAAAAATTTAAATAAGAAATGTAATCTTATTTCCGAATGAATTTTCAATTGCTTGGAGGCACCTGCAAATTTTATTGGAAGAAGTTAACCCTTATAACTCCGTTAGCGCCGTTACGGCAACATAGAAAATATTTAAACAACTCCGATGTCGCCAATTAACTCCGATTAACAAATTTATATGACAATAAATATATAATTCTTAAACTTAATTAAAATTTTTCATTTATGATTGCACTGGAAATTTTTCTTTCAATTTTTTAAAAGTATACTAATTTTTTCTAATATTTTTGCATTTAATGCTTGGATTTCCTAAAATTTCATATGAAAAATGCTCTGGAGTAGGAAGGGTTAAACTTGACAAGATTGATTTGTTAAATCTGAATATATTACTTAAGTCCATTTTATATATTTTACTTAAGTTAAATCATTAAAATTATAGACCCCATTAGAATACCCCTTTTCATGACTGTTGCTAAAGCTTGCTAATATTATCACGTTTGTTTTAGAATGTATCCAGTTATTTTGGGTAACGGTCGAAGTTTAACATCTGATGCAATAATTGGTGGTTATCGAGTACCTAAAGGAGTGAGTAACTATTACTTTATAAAATAATTACCAGCTTTAAAGAATAAAAATCAATTTCTGGTATAAAAAATAATTTCTAGTCGTAATTTTTTCAACCTTTTTTAAAGAAAAATAAAAGAAAAATGAGTGTAATTATTATATTAATTTTTAATGTACACTCTGAGGCTTTATGTGAAATTATTAATAGAAATCACTGATCTTTTTTCATAATTCTCGAAAGAATTAATAGAGTAAACTTGTTTAATAATCTTCAAAGAATCTTTTAAACATAATTCAGGTTATGATTATAGTATGTAGGCAATTAGTTGCCTGTACTGCATATATGGTTGCCTATGCAAACGTATGAATAAAAAAACGTGCTACGAATAATTTTCTTTTTCAACGGGTTATTACGTTATCTTTCGTCATATAAAGTAAAAAGTAATAATTTTCACGACAGTGGTTTGAAAATGCGCAGTTTTAAATCGAATTTTCTCGGCAGTACGTTTCACGTTTTTATTTTATTAACAGACACATGTAATATTCCCGCACTACGTCGTCAGCAACCTGGCTGAATACTTCCCGGAACCCGAGCTTTTCCGGCCGGAACGGTGGATGAAAACGGGCGGCAACGCCGTTGCCGTATCCGCCAGGATGTCGACAGAGACATCAGCAGCGACTGCATGCTCCCAAACCCACCCCCAACCTAATCGAATACATCCGTTCGTGTCATTACCGTTTGGGTATGGGCGTCGCACTTGCATCGGCCGTCGTTTTGCCGAAGCCGAGCTTCAAATCCTCCTTGCCAAGGTTTTTATTCAACCCCACATTTTAATTTCTCTCCCCATTAATTTATTTTAATTTTTAGTTTTTCCGGAAGTATCACGTGGAATATCACTATGGAAAGCTTACGTATAAAGTTTCACCGACCTACATTCCTGAACAGCCACTAAAATTTCGATTGACCAAACGATGCGAGTAAAATATATGGAGTTAGAAAATGAAATTAATAAAAATTAAACTTGAAAAGATTTCCTAATCAATGATAAAGTTAATTGTAACTCGGTCATTGAATCAATTGGAAATGTTGCCCTCGAGACTAAATGATAACTATCACAAATTGATTTAAACACCCGAAATCTATTGACCTCTGATAAATTTCAAATAATTGCCCTTGAAGAAAATCGAAATAAAATAGTCACAAAGTTTATGTTTAGTTTTTCAATAAATTAGATAATCTCTTGAGAGATTTAAACAATAAAAACAAAACGCTTTAATTAACATCACTCTTACCCGTTTCATCACTCTTTTGTTAACTTTAAGGGAGTATGTGGACACATATTTCCAAAATAAAAACATACCAATCTACATATATAGTTCTACAGAAAATACAGCCAATAGTACTTTTTTTATTTTGATCTTAATGAAATTTAGTTCAAAATGATCCTAAGACTCTTGGCCTTAGCGAAATAGATCGATTTTCACAAAATAAGCTTCTTTAAAGTTATTTTTGAAGCAATTTTGTGAAGAGAGGAAATCAAAAATAGATTCAATCTACTAGAATCAAAGACAAATTCTGAAAAAAAAGTTCAACTGCTTTGCTAAAGTCAAAACTCTCATAGATATTTTAAACCAACTTTCATCAAGATTCGCCAAAAATTAAGTTACCATATATTTCTATTTGGCAA
This sequence comes from Sisyra terminalis, assembly GCA_958496175.1. NCBI lineage: Eukaryota > Metazoa > Arthropoda > Insecta > Neuroptera > Sisyridae > Sisyra > Sisyra terminalis. The sequence goes on along the minus strand of OY292277.1, from coordinate 32,209,399 downwards.
AAAGACATGATAATTGTTCATTATCACAACTCAGCGAAAATTCATCATTACAATTAGATCCTCAAAAAAAGAAAGATATAACTAAGGAATAAGAAACTGCCAAGGCGGCATTTAATGAAAACGATCTTCTTTCTCATTATTTATACTTTTTGCTCTTTGATAAGATTAGAAATAATAAAATATTTGCCCAGAATAAAAAAGATAAACATATTAATGTATAGTAGTAGATACAGACATGCTAGATGTTTGCAATGTTTGCTCATAGTCATGGAGTAAAGTAAATTTTGTACGTCGAATGGTTCGCTTTTGATCAGGCCTCTTCGTATTTGGAGTATGTATTAATACACCACTTACTATTTAGCAGAATCGTTTAATTGATATTCATTTGATCTGCCGAAACACTCTTGTACACCCGAATCAGCCCACAATCTTTTCATGGCAGCAAGCAACTCTTCCGAAAACGGTTCCGTGTCTTCCATCCTTTGTATAACATCGAACACCATTTTTCCATCCGTCTAGAGAGAAAAAAAAAACGTAGTTAATATTAATTGTAAATTTTAAGAAAAAATATTATTTTAAAAATAAAGATAAGTTGTTAATAAAATATTTTTAATCTTAACTTATTTTTTTTCATTTAATAGCATTTTGGGGTTTGATATACTTTAATCGCTTTAAAATACTCAAAAAATTATTCCGCAAGAGATTGGACTTGACTAAATGATAATATTTTACAAAAATACTTTCCTGTTTTTGAAATTTTAAAATCAAAAGGTAGGGAAATGTTGACTTATTTTTTCTGCAATTACGCTTCAAAAAATCAACATCCTGTGGAATAATTTAATGCAATATTTAATATAAATAAGATAAACACAAATTTAACATTAGTAACTGCAATGAGAAGTTATTTAGATATCCTTTTATTTGTTCAATGAAAAATACTTCGAAAATATATGCACATATTTTATCTACATAAATAAAATTATACTGACAATGAGAATCTTTGTGCCCCATACAAAAACCACTAAACAACTTTTAATTATCTGTTTTCTTTAATTTCTTAGAGGTTCAGCATGGAAAATATAAGTTATTTCGATAATTCAATTACAGATAATTTTTATAATTGGTCATACACTAGTCTTAACTGTATGTCGTACCCAAAAAAAAAATTAGGTCGGTGACTATAGGTTATTCCATTTGTGGCCTATGGAATAACACCGTAGTTACGGTGAACCAGATTAGGTTACACCATAGAACATAGAGTGAAAATTACATTTATTATAATAACAAGTAAAATACAAGCGCTTATTTGCGTAGATTAGCGCTTATCAGCACTCAAATATCGACTGTTGTTTTTAGTTACCAAAAAACGTGACTGTCTAAGATAGCACTATATATATATATTTCATTAATTGTCTTTTCTATTTATTAACGTTATGTACACTGTCTATCAATAGTGTAAATAATCAACAATGGACGACATTGAACAGATGCGTATATGAATAAACAATACGCATCACCAAAAGAGGCAACATTATTGATTGAGGTCAACTTTATGTATATCATATAGTGAAAAGCATGAAATTTAATAGTAGTATATAATGGTATGCAAATATGGAGGGGTGCAATTGTGTTTTAGACATAACTACATAAGTCATAAGCTACATAAATTTTATAATCGTTTATTTGGAAATATTGCATGCTCTAACTTGACCGTATATCATCAAACGTCGTCAAACTACGTAAGTAAACAACATTAAAAAGGATAACATATATGTCTTTCAAAGCATATATTAGCTGATCGGTTGACTAGGTCAGTAAATGTTTTTGAAAATTATTAAATAATTTTAATATCTTATTGAATATCAGTGCTAAACAATTCACGAAAAAAGCATTAACGAATTTAACATTTCCATTGTAAAAACGTCGCTATACAAACTAAGCAATTATATTTTGCCAAAACTTTGTTTCGTAAATGGGCAAAACAGAATATGACAAAACAAACAAAAAAAAAACATTAATAGAACTCGAAGTACGCATGTCGTTAACTATAAATTTTGTGAAATTTTAAAAATTATCCTATTAATTTTGTACTTTTGAGAAACAAAAATATATATGAAGAAGTAAAGAATTTCAATACAATCTCCTAATGATCCCATTAACAATACAATATACTTACATTATAGTGTGTTTGAAATGAAAATAATAACTATATTTTTTTTTATTTATACTTTTATGTGAAAATGACAGAGATTTATCGATTGCTTAGATAACTATTCTGAGTTCTTAAGTGTCTAAAGACATTCATTAATTTAATGTGGATATTCTAAAAGCTTTATGTTTTAGTTAGTTGAAAAAAGAAACATTATGATTCATTATGCATAATTATAAGTCGTATTCTTTTCTTCATCCTATTTTGTTTTTAAATTTTCTTTATTGCAAAAGTCATTACACAAAATGGTAGGGAATTCGAAACAAAAAAGCCCAATTCGGAAGTCCTGAATTCATTTTGCTTCAATGTCAAAAACAATCCTAAGAAATAGGTAATTAAGGAGACTCCAGCGAATGAAAAAGGCATTAGAATATATGGAGACGTATATAGAGACAATACGTGTCTATAAGGACAGTGTATGGACCTCTCCTCCCCCCGTGAATTTAATGATAGATACGTACAGACACTTCTATTATTTTTTAATTCGCTAAAGTCTACCTAATAGATAATATATCTACTTAATATATTTTTACCAGTAAGAATATATTCTCACAAATTTCGAAGATTTTATCTCTGTACACCTAAGTTGATCATGCACATAATGAAGACAACCATTTTGGCTGAATTTGTCAAAGTGAAAAGACAGTTGGAGAGAGATAGAATCTCCGAATCGAATTCGGGGTCAAAAAAAGTTAAACATATTCATAACACATTACGGTCATCTATAGAAGATCTAATTTTGTATAGAGGGACCGAAAAGTAATGTCGTTTTTTTATATAAAATTAGAACATAAGTTTTGAAACAATGTTATAATCAGCCTTAATATAATCAAATTTTTGTCATCTAGTTTCTAAACTAGTAAAAATCAGTAGATTATTAAGGGAATTATATGGAAATTACATTTTAAATATCATTTAAGTTTTCGATCTTTTTACCTCTTAGTAAATGTTTTAGCGATTGAAGTAAATAGAAATTCGATGAAACAACTTTGAATGATTATGGTGGATAAGACAACATCAACCTCCCTTAATTTATAATTTTTTTCCAGAGCTTTTATTCTGCAGAGGAGTCTTGTATTACCGTGTTGAAAAATAAAATGTTCACAAAATCCAGAATCCACTTGGATAAATATTGAAAATAATTTTGGTGTCAACTTTGCGTTGCAACCCTGTGAAAGTTGAACAACATAAACTATCAAATTTGTATTCCTTCGAATTTTTAGTCTTATTTACTATTTCAATAGGGATTTCAGAAAAAAAAATATTTTGTAATTTTTTATGAGTTAATTTGTTACTTTAATCATAAAATGTACCATTTAGAAATAACTTAGAAGCAAATAAATTGTAATTGATTGACTATAGGTTCAAAAACGACATTATTGTCCGGTCCCCCTAGTATGTTTCTTGTTATAAACCATGTTCTCCTATAATTTCTATAAATGTAATCTAAAGGATTAGAGTGATTAAAGTTTTCAAAAACCAATCGTTTATAATTGAAAGTTCTGGTCATATTTCGAAAACATTAATGCTCATATTGGATGTCAAAATATGAAAGGTCCAAAGAAAAAAGGAATACGAAGTATTGCTTGTATCGGATAAAAAAAGGACCCAAAGAAAATTCGTTGGGAACAAGCAGCGCTTGCAAAAAAATAAATATAATTATGCGGGAAACTAAATTTGCCGTAAGGTAGAAAACAGAAAAAAAATACAACTCAATTAAAGCAAATTTATCAAACAGGTTTATTATGAGACACAACAATTTATTTGAAATCTTGTATAATTAATTTCTTCTAACTTTCTGTGCAACTGTCAATCTCAAATCGCCGGTTTCATATGATTTTTACCATTTTAAGAGACAATAATTGCAAATGATTTCATAAATAAACGTGAAAAACCGTTCATAAGAGCGCACAATAAATGTTTCCACGACGCTTCACCGTAAAAAAATGGCCCCATTTTCTGCCGATAGCTACATTTTGTAATAATCTTCTTGATTCAAAAAAATTATATAACTGAACAGAGTTAAGGCTTTTTAAGGAAATAGAACATCGACCGATATGGACAACGATCGGATAAGATTTATTTGTAATGTCAATTGGATGAAGCATTTTAGAAAAGTGTGTGAACAATTTTCCTCTTACAAAATGAAACCGCAAATATTTTCAGATTTCAGCGAAATGTTGCGCTTGTTTTATTAATACAAATTGGAAAACTATATTTAAAATTTGATTTTAAACAATAAACAAATCCGACCCAAACAAATGGACGAGACGAGAAAAGCAGTAACGAAGCCGAGGCAATTGACGTCAATCCTCCTATCTATTAGTAATTGAAACCCGAAGAAATAAACAAACTGGACCACAGATATATCACAGATTTTTCTTCAACTTTTAAAATGCATGCATATGTATGTGTAGTTAAATACTTAAGCATATTTTTTTTTCTTGTATAGAATTTCCAATATTTCCTTCGTCTACCAAAAGGAAAAAATTGGCACAATATCAGGTGTAAAAAATTTATGACGAGCATAAATTTTCCTTCCTCTTGCATAGAAAATAAGCAAAAAAAGAAAAACAATGACAACTGTTCTGAATTGAGAAGTGGAAAAGCTGAGTCAGGGCCAAAAGTATATATATATAACACATTTGCATACACCCATTCAATATGCAGTTTACGTGCGCTACAATGGGCCATTTACGTTGCACCCGTTTGTGCCAGGGGTGAGTTACAGACGGCGCCTAAACCACCCTTCTTAAAAAAAATATACCACGGCGACAGTCGTTTCGAGTCACGCAACGCAAATATATATAAATAAAATACAATATTTCATAATTTAATATGATAATCAAAGAAAAATTTACTTACGTCTCTTTCATTGTTGCCGAAGACAATTCCAAGATTGGGCATAGCCCGCAAAATGGCTACCAATGATTGGATTGTGTTACTGTAAACCACAGGTCGGTATTGTTTAAAGTCTTCACTCGTAAATCCACTTTCATGGATAATTCTGGAAAAAAAAGAAACATCATTAAAACTTTAAATCATTTTAACTTACAAATAACTATATATGTAGGTCTATTGGATTTTTTTCTAACAAAATTTATACAAGCACAAATACAGTCTTCACTCTAGGTTGAGTAACACCCACTTCATTTTGATCGTGCAATTTGATTGAAACTATCATAAAACCTTATCTATTATAATTTACAGTTTAAAATGATAACTATACGTATAATTCATTAGTACTAGCGTTATTTTTAGAATTGACAGAAAATGTAGATAATGGATGCAATTGGTAGCTGATCGCTAGGTGGGTACCCATCCTGAATTATCCACGAGGAGAATAACTCAAAAAGATCTTATCACTAGAGCCAATAACGACATAGGGATAGACCGTGCATAAGGCGTCAAAAAGAAATTTGAAAAATCTAGTGTGGCGTATGAAGCGCCGTCTACGTGGGTACAGTTTTTATGGTAACTAAAAACAACAGTTACAAACAATTGAGTGCCGTTGAGCACCAGCTTGCACAAATAAGTACTTAGAACAAGCGCTTGCACTTTACGAAGAGGAGAGGTTTCTATATATATGCCTCTCTTCGAACGCTTTCAACACAGGCACTGTTGCATTTTGCTTAGTTCACTCCGAATTTGTACCCACGTAGACGGCGCTTGCCGTTACTACTAATGTGGCTTATCACTTACTGTACAATACGCTATCCATTTATTTATTAGAGTGTCTAATATTAACCTGGTCATAAATCAATTTAAAATATAATGAATTCTTTCGGACCCCACTTTCTTTCTTTTTTTTAAAATCAATGCTGCCTCATGACCGTCGTTAGAACTATTCCGCTCTGCTTCATTTGTCGACTTAGGTAAGAGAAAATGTATTTTGTACAAATATGCAGTGAAAGGAGTACGAGTACTCGGTAAATTGTGGAGAAATTACAATTTAAATTTAACATGGGGCTTATGGAGCTTGTTCGCCCAAGTCATACAATCTCAATGGTATAACTCCATGAAGTTTAGGTATGACCAACTGGGGTTCAACACAACTAACCGAGCCTGGTTATATCTGGTCTTTACGCAATAGTGTCAGAACAGGTGTTATTTTAGACATTTTTGGATGAATATCCAAAATTGTAATCAACCCTGATTTCAATAGTCGTTTAACGCTGAGTATGGCTAAATGAAGTTTTCTTTAAAGTGTATGATCGCGCACTAATTTATCAAAAGTTGCGTAGCCGTTTTTGTTTTCTTCTTACGATAGATTAATTCATAATTTTTTCCCTTTGATTTTATAAACGGATTGAATCTAAAATATCAAATTTATCACTTTTTCTTACAGTTTGAACTTCTCAGGCAACGAAAATCTTAATCCTAGTACTTAACGCCATGTATTAAATATCATTCCTAAAATTTTAACGGTTTTATACTTTTATAATCGTAAGCAAAATTAACGTAAACTGAACTATATATTCATTGTACAACTGAAAAGGTTCATTCTGAGTAATGGAGTAGTGTGCGTTTCTGCCGTCCGAAGCCAATCGAAAATTCGCCAACCCCTATTTTCATTATTAGTCAAGAAAATTGGAAAAAAATCGAATACCTACGTTAAAATTCTTTAATTATTTAAAAATTTAATCATTGGGTTTTCTCAAAGCTAAATGTTTTATAGAATTATTAATGTCAATATGCTGCCCCATTTTTATGTGCCGCCCGGAGTTATGGCCCTCTTTGTACCCACCACGCTACGTTACTGGTTCTAGGTTACATATACCGCACTGTATATAAATTACAAACTTGTTTACCTAATTAATAAGTGACGCGTTTTTTATTCAACCAGGCTGTTCCTTTTTTTATAATTCGCTAGGGTCTCTTTATCGCAAATTTACCCATAAGCGTAATTTCAAGTATAACTAAATTGGATTATGGATTTTTGACCTTTGTTTTTCCATCATTGGAATTATCGGCTGAAGCCGAAGCTTTTTATTTAAATCTGTAATTTTTGAGTCCCTAATGCTTAGATCTGTTTCATACTATTTTGACAGTTATGTAAACATCATCAAATACCTATAGATAATGATAAAAAATAAAATAAAAGATGTTCTATATTAGACTGCCTAGATCGTAACTATAAATTGTGACCCTAGAATTAAGTTAGCGACAAATTAGCTTGAAGATTGAATACACACTGAAACAGGATTTTTGTTCCGTTTGCAAAATTTTTGTGAATTTTTTTGTCTTCGTTTAATCTAAAACTCATATTACAGAAGAATTAAGCTATAGTATACCAAAATGGAGTTTCTTTTGGTATCGACACCTTTGATATTCATGGAACTTTTTGGCACTCGCAAAACGTAACTCCTAAAATTTCTTAAAAATAATCGAGTCAGACTTCCGGTTAGTGTTTACTTATTTATTATGTGCTTAACTACATTACATTTGTCAAAATATTTTGATTAGAAAAGCTTGCAAACATCCGACTTTAAGATTCAAAAATGGAAAAGTTATTTTTGTAAAACTTTTCGCATCATTTTAATGAAACTTAACTAGTGTGTTCTAGCTAAACGTATTTTATAACGCAACGCTTTGTAATTGATAAAATCTTCACTGATTTGAAGGTTAATAACCAGTAAATAAAGAAATATCAAAAATTTCCTCGCCGCGAAATTTGAACCAAGCACCTACCATTCTCAAGTAGGCCACCCTGGCTCCTTGGTCACCAATAGGTTCTTGCTTAAATTTATGTTAGAAAATATCACCGTTATAATCATTTTCGATTTTTTGTTTTCTTATGAATTGAAATGTGAGTTATTTAATTGGAAAAGATACAAATGACGACATAGTTATTTTTTAACAAATTGATTTTACCATTTACAACCTATTTACACGCAATTTTTTTCGAATAGAAACGTTAAGAAAAAATGTGAAATAATAAAACAATGTCAAGTATAATAAAATGAAAAAAATCACCCAAATGCGTGTTACACACGCATTAAAAATGTCTACTTATTAGCTTTTGTAACTGTTACCAAATCGAAAAAGTGTTCAAATGGTTGACATTAAGGACAAAATTATGTTGAAATAAATTTTCGTAATCAAAACCACTTAACGAAAGTATTCAACCCAAGTCGTTATTTTAACAAAATTTTGTTTTTTAAAAGTGGTGGCAATAAGAAATTTAAACTCGAATTTATTTTGAATAAAAAACTATGACTTCTATTGTATGAAATATAAATAAATTATTGATTTATAGAAAATAAACCAGGAATCGAATAGTGCACAAATTAGATATAAAAGACATTAAACACTAGGACTTTTGCATTATTTTATTTTTTTACTGTCACTTTATAACTACCAAGCTTTTTGGCAACTTAAGGATTAATAAAAATTCGTAAATCGAGAAATATCGAAAATTTGCTCGACACGAGATTCGAATCCACCACCTACCGGTTTTGGAGCGGTTACCTTGACCACTCGGCGACCAATAAGGTTTTATTTTATTACTTTTGATAATATTAATAACTAAATGCAACTTAATATTTTTATCAAAAACCGAAATTTTCAAGATTATACCATAATGCTTCCTTGATATAAAGTCTTCAGAGAAATGGAACTTAAATTTTAGATACCTACAGAACCCAATTTGATACTATAGGAACCTATAATGGTGGTGGTTTCTATAGTGGTTTCTTTAGTGGTGGAAGAAAAGGAGCGGCCAACAAAAAACGTAAAGATTCTGTACTTCTAAGAAATTCAATGGTGCAGTTTCATAACTTTGGTATGTTGTGGAGTAAATGTATCGCGGGGACCCTTAACAGTAGGGAAACTATCGGTTACCCAACCTAGTCTGTAAATTCAGTCCTGGGTATCATAAGATCTTAAATAACAACGAAAAAAATTTTCACTTCCTACAAACAAGCTAATGTGACAAATGTATAGAAATCCAGGTCATTTAATAGTGAAATTTTGGGAGATATATAAAATACATTGCACAGACCTCCGAGAAAAATTGATAAGACAGAAAATATATAAATATAAAAAATATAGGTATGCAAAGTGAACATAAGAAGTTATACTTTTTTGTAAAAGTCTAGTTTTCTTCAGGGAATAACTGTTTAAACAATAAGTAGGTATATAAAATATATTGTAGTCTAATTTATGAAATATAATTTAAAAAGTAAAGTATAAACATAAACATAAACAAAAGGTCAAGCAATGTATTTTTGACATTTTACCAAATACGTATTTCGATTGCCAAGCAATCTTCCTCGGTGGTCATCAGTTAAAATTGGATCTCTCCGTAACTGATATGTGATGAGTCACTGATAATTAACCTCTGAAGAAGGTTACTTGACAATCGAAATACATATCTGGACAATAAGTCAAAAATACATTTGTTTGAAGTTTTGATTAAATTTTTGTTTATGACTTTACTTTTATAAATTATGCTACATAAATTAGATCACAATTATGTATTTTATATATTTTAACAGTACCTATAACTGTTCAATGTCAGCGATAATACCCAATTTGATTTCTGGGAATAAGATCAAACCGTTCTATAACTTGAGTTCTAGAGAATTTATACAGTTATAGTTAGTAAATACTAGTAGCTACCTCTGAAATATTCACAAGCAACACTGATACAACTGGCAAATGACAAAAATTGAGAATTGAAAGAAATCAAAATGACAGTTGAAACAAATGACAACAATCAGTTAATTCTTTGAAATAATGATAATTGTATTTGGTTTTCACTTATTGTTCTTTGTCTTTGTGAACATATATACCACCATATGACTATTAGAATATTAATTTAAAACACTTTATTATTATTTTGGCTCATGAACCTGTAAGCGACGCCAAATTCTGACAACGTTTAATTTTCTATTACGTTTTTAACTTTATTTGAAACTTTTTTTGTTAATTCTATTTTATTATGTATTGTATAATTTTCTCTTTTGTTTCTAATTTTCATTATAACTCGAATTATTCGCGAATTAAATAAAAAACAAAATAGAAAATAGAAAATGAAGCGTTGTCAGAAACTGACGTCGCCAAAAGTGACAGAAAACGAAAACTAATTTACCAAATTTAAAAACATAAAAGTTACGTTTGGTTAAAAACGTATTCATTATCTTGCTTAGTAGGTTATTATTTCGTTAGTATTTTACATATGGCAGAAGTTACCCGATTGGGCACATGCGCAATTGCACTTTGTATAGTTCAATCCAAATTTGTGTATTGTTCTGTGAACGTTACAACCCAAATCAACTTCCGTAACAAATTTATAACACCATTTATTTTTTTCCTCGCATGGTGTGCCTCAAGAAGTATAACTTCAAAAAAATTGTCAAACTATATGTAATCCAATGAAAATTAGAGTCTTCATCAACCAGTAGCACTCATTATGTTCATTAAATTGTACCCCACAATGTGTTATTATTTAGGAGTAATAAATACTTAGGGTAGGAATTTTCTAATCTTAATAGTGATATGTACCTTCACGATAAAATTTTATTCAGAGAATAGACAAAAGATGTGTATTTTCACTTAAGAGTAGTAATATGTGTAGGATTTATCTAACAGATAAAATTATACCTATTAAATAGCTATCTAAAGGATATGTTCTATCTATCCGTGAGTGACAACACCGGCCCTAAATATACAAAAATTGATAAACTGGAAAATGTCTATACTTTTCTGTAACTAAAATATTCTATTTGGAAAAAATACTGTCACATAACATCCTCAATCTATCGATCGCTAAACGTTAATATAATATTTTGCATGCACGACGAATATGTGTCTCAACCAATTATCGATGGCAATTAATTACTTCTAATTAGCCTCGTAGTGTGCATGGCTGCACCTTTGCACTTGCTTTCGTAGTCAAATACAAACAGAAATTATGAACTCATTATTGAACAACGAGAAAATGAAAGAACACAAACGACTTAAATATGCTATTAAACCGAGATAGACTGAGAAATATATAATTTATTTGTCAACATAATATTATGGCTCTCGATAATCTCAAAGCTAACAATTCCCACGAGATACATAACATATTCTAGGGACGAGAAATTATCTCGTTATTATCGTGTCGTTGGAAATAATCATTTTTAAATTATTTTTTTTCAAGAATCCTATATGTTTGTGACGGCTATGTTTTTTTTTCTCGACTTGAAAACTAGGGAAAATAAATAACACCTGTTTTATGGGAATGACGTCCTTTGACAATATGAAACATCTATTCCTGATCCCTTGACAGAAATATGTGGGAATTGCTAGTAAGTATTTTTAGGTAGCCCTAAAAGAAGACACAAATATAGGTCAAGTTTATGGCTGTAAATATTTTATTTTTTTTCTATTTTCTTTAAAGAGTAAGATCCCATAAACACCAGACTTTCGTTATAATATAAAAGCTGAAAATTTATTAGCGCATGCTCCCAACACAGATATAAACTAGAGGTAATCATGAAGTTTGGGTCATCGTGGTTTTGGCAGGTAACAGATACCAAAAATGTAAAAAATACCTTCTTAATTTTACCAACTAATAAATATTTTTTTTTGTTTTATTCGAGATAATATTAGAAAACATGCCATTCATTGTCTGACACTTACCATCTTGGCAACCCCTTGCCAGACACCCTTAAGCTTTATAAAAACGTAACTACACTTACGTTTGAGTATAAAAGCTGAATTTTATATACCTTACTTGGGTAACAATTAGAAGATGTTTCCTCAATAGGTAAACAGTTTTAGTGCTTTTAAATCTTGACCAGACAAAAATTTAGGCTACCTTCCAAAGTCACGATTACTCAAAATTTATAGCTACCTATCCTATGTTCTTACCTATATTGGGAGTATGCGCTAAGAAACTTTTAGCTTTTATATAGAGTGAAGGTCTGACGTTCATGTAATCTTGAACTATTAGGAAGTCTCTTGTTTATACTAAAATAAATATAAAAACTATTTTGGACTTAAAAGAGTACATTAAAATACTGTGCAGTGTTAGTAAATTCCCTAATATAAGGTAAGAGACACAAGCCTGAAGATCAACAAACAATATAATAATTTATAACAAAAGAAAAAGTAGTTTTTGACAATTTTCAACTTTTGAACCTAAAGAAAAAATTTTGTTTGTAAGCTTCCAATTAGAAACCTCAGTTTATATAGTATATAGTCATATAAATCACTGTAAAGTGTTTGAATAGTAATAAGACAATAATAGGTTTTTTGATGGTTATTTTCTATAGTAAGTTTATAATAATTTATATTCTCTTTGTTTTTTGAGATTTTTTTTTATTCTTAATTTTTATTTTTGTACAACACGTTTCATCAGCTTCCCGACTTCTGCAGGTACTATTATAATTCTTAAAAATATAAATGTAACTGTCAATTACCAATAATTTTATCATGATAATTACAATTATAAAGGTTGTCAAGACTGGTCAAGACGTACCCCTGTCATAATAATTTAATATTTAATTCCAATTTAGTTATTTAATCTTAAAATGGAATTGTATATACAATTCAAATTTCGTTGTGCAAAAATAAAAATTCTGAAAAAACAAAGAGAATATAAATAAGGGTAAAATAAGACTTTTTTCAAACAAGAAAAAAAAATCAAGCCATCATTCTTGTTTACGGAGACTTCTCAAACGCTCGGTGGTACCTGATAACGTTATCGGAAACATCTAAAACTGAATCGAATTTTATGTCATACAGCACTACTTTGGGATGAAATAAGATTCATGATATTTGATCCTCCGAAATTATCCACGACAAAATAACCGCAGACCAAATATCCTCGGAAAAAAATTCCTAAGACAAAAAAACCCTGACTTAATATCCCGATTATTTGGCAAAACAACTGTTTTTCCGGCGCCACAATATGAAAACGGAATCGTATTAATCTTGACAAAGTAAAACGAAAAGACAGTGAACATTTTTTGATGTCTCGCTTATTTCATGAAACATCAATACTTTAAAATTGAAAAATGATTTTTTTTTTCACTTTTCCCAACGAATTTTTCTAGATTTAAAAAAAAAGATAATTGTATTGATTACAACCGCTGCTCCATCTATTTTTTGTAATAAAAAAAAACTATATACAAGAGGTCAGGGTCTAAAAGTCTCTTTTAACAACATCAATAGCTGACAACATTGCATTTTCTACTATGTTAATTTAATTCGGAATAAATCGGGCCATAGTTAAATAAATATTTCTAATATTAATCCCGTTCTTATTTATGGTTTAGAACAAAAAATAAATGAATCTCTTTTTTTGGAGATTAGATTACCCTTTTTTGGAAAACAGGAGATTCACAGGAGATGTTTATTTCAAATATTTATATTTAAATGCGGGGCTTCGCCCCTCGACTTTTCTGCATTGTTTTTTAGAGTTATTAACTTTTTCAGGAAAAAATCTGGGTAAAAAAAAATTAGTAGTTAATAATACAAGGATCTAGTCGGAGATATTTTGTCTTAGTGATTTTGTTCTGATATATTTTGAGCGAGAATTTTTCTTTAATTGTTATTTACCGTGATTCATAACTACTAAGGTCTTTAGTGATTCTACGGTTAATAAAAATCCGTAGTCGAGAAATATAGAAAATTTGCTCGATACCAGGATCAAACCCAACATCTACCAATTTTGGAGAAGACACATTAACCACTCACCACCAGTAGGCCAGGGGATGTTTTGTTCGGGGATATTTGGTCGGGGATTCAAGATGCCTGATACGGAGTGGCTAATCCTAACATCTAATGTCCGTATATTAAAAATTTTGAATTTTTTAAACATTAAAATCTTAGGAAAATGTATTTCGTCATATTGTGTGCATTTTTGTACGCTTTAAACTTTGGTTCACAATCATAGTCGAATGTTTTACATTTTTCTTTGTCAGTTACGAGGCGTGAAAATGTCAGAACTTGTGGCATACATCAATGAAAGATGTAATGGCTTTAGATTTTAAAATAACATGAAAAAGAAAACTTTTTTTTCTATTTTCAATGAACATATTGAATTACGAATACTATTGTATTCTGGTTGAAATTGCAGCAAATTACTCATCGTTTGAATTTTATCGTGGCAGAACTATTAATACCTATATATACAATTTGGTTGAAGTTTATTTAAAATTTTGATGTTTACATTTAATGTAGAACAAAAGATGCTATTCTATTTTCGATTTTATAAGTTTATCGTTTGTGAAAATTACTGTTGTATGTATGCCCACTTGATGCATGTAGCATTTTATTTTTCCAATTATATCGTCTCTCGTCATATTTTCCCAACCCTCGACTTGATTGTAATTTTGCATTCTATTTATAGTCTCATGTCGTCATCTTTACTATCAGCGTTAATGTGAAGTGCCATTCACTCGATCAAGCTTTTCTGAATGGCAGAATGCATTACACACATACACATATAGGTATACATAAGCATTATACATATTTTCCCCATTCCGACATTGATCGCAACTTTAAATGGATTCGAGGCGCATACATAAAACATTTTGAATATTTCTGATTTCGGTTGTAAGTGATAAATGATTTACAGATGATGACGGTTTTTATATATATATTGTATACACATGAGATGAAAATGGGAGAAAGATTAAGAACATTTGTGCAACATCCCTGAAAGAGAGTTCATGATACTCGACTTTCAAAACGAGACAAAAAAATTGATGCAGACATGTGATGTCATTATACGACTAGAGATTTTATTGTTGAAAAATTTAGTTCATCTTAAAAAAAAAGCCTTTGATACTATAGCAGTATTGACTGATATTTTTGAAAATCTGTAAATAAATTAACCCACTATCTATTTTACACGAAATGTAAAGGTTTAGCGGGTAACAAATATTTTCTTGATTTATTTTCCATAAATTAAGAAAGATAAATGGTTCATACTTTTGAGAAAGGTGTCACAATAGGATCTTAAATTATGACAGTCAAATTTTAGAAAGCTTTTCAATCAATCTGGAATAGTTCGATAACTAATTATTAATTTTCTATTTCGATTGCCAAGCTATCTACATAAGTGGTTATCCAATAGTCTTGAGGCTGTCCACGATATTTATGTGATACATCACGGAAAAATCAATTATTCTTCCGAAATTCCTCTTTATTTCTACATTTTACTAAAAAAGCAATACGCTACATCCGCCATATATCGTCATCGATCCGCAATATATTGTTTCAATATTGATAGAGTTATGTTTATAGTTCAGTATTTTAAAAGCATATACTATATTTGTACTTCAACGTTTGAGTTCCTGTTAATAGAATGAAAAGATAAAAAAAAAAAAAACAACTCTATTAATTTTTCCGTATTAAATTTTCGTTGTAAGTATATACCATTAAGATATATGACTAGAATGAACAAGCTCTATAAGATTCATATTAAACTTAAATTGTCATTTCCCCTCGAAATGCTCGTACCCATTCCACAGCATATTTGTAATAAATACATTCTCTCTAAATCGTCATATAAAAGGAATAGTTCTAACGAGGGCTACGAAGGAGCGCTTATTAAGAAAAGGTTAGAAAGTGGAGGCCCGATGACATTCATTATATTTTTGACAATTTTATGACCAGGTTTAATCTAATCATAAAACTTAGAGGGATATAGAGATATATACATTGAGCAGCTTGTATAAGAAAAGGAGAAGCATTTGACAAACGTTATTGTTGCGCTTATAATACTAAACACTTGGAAATGAGTTTTTTGTTTCTTTACTATAATGACGCCTAACCATGTTATTAGCAACAAAAGAAACTAATAAATCTTTATCCTGGTTACAATTCTCTTTCCTAGTCATTCTCTTTACCAAAAAAAAAGCAATTCCTGTCATTGGATAGTACAACATGCAAAGTCTGTTATCTACTACTCTTCGAGACAATAAACCAGTGGTACATAAAATGAGTAGAGAGGAAGACATTTTGACTACGATTGCTTCCACTGTTGCCACATTTCCTTAGTCGCGTAATCAGTTTTTGGCGCAAAGAAAAAAATGAAAAATCATGGGGTAACTACAACTACTTTATTGTTTTCCGACCAATGGGCTTTGATTGGAGTTCTAGTTTAGTTTCAATTGGGGAAACTCCTCAATAGTGTCTTTCTTTTCACAGCCAAATGTATTATCCTTTATAAAAGCTCAGGTACTTGTAATTAAACAAAAAGTTCAAAAAATAAATAAATATACAAGCCTACTGGTGGACGAGTGGTCTAGGTGGCCGCTTTAAAACGGGTAGGTTTTGGGTTCGAATCTCGTATCGCGCAAATTTTCGATATTTCCTGATATACGGACTTTTATTAATCCTAGAGCCGCTAAAGATCTTAGGAATTATAAAATAACGGTAAATAACAATAAAAAATAATAACCATACAAACTTTCTTCCGAGTAAGTTTCCATTTCAATTTTCAGTTTTAACAGCTAGTTCCGATCGGACAAAGAAGCTATTCAAAATTTATGTAATCAAATTTACCTATTTTTCGATCCCATTTCTACCCCTTAGTGTAAAAAATAAGGCCCTTTGTATTTAAATAAAAATAGGAGTATAATTTCACTGATTTCTTTTTCCCCAAAACCCTTACTAAGTTTATGAATGACCCCTTACAACGTAGTTCCATTATAAGTATAAGTTTGCGATAAGAGATATCTCTCCAAGCATTCCATGGTTTACCAAACTTATTAACCATTAATTCATTTTAAATCAGTTTACTGTGCCAGCTTAACCCTCCTATACCTATGATTATGTATATAATACATACTACATTTAATAATTTAAATATCTCTATAAGAGACAGTAAGTTCATATTAAAAATATTTCTCCTTAAAAATTTTACAAGTAGAATAAAATCATAATTATAACAAAAAATAGGATGTATCCCGCTCAATGAGACGATTTATCAAAAAATTCATGGTAAATTTACCAATTCAATCAAATTACCATTTGCATCATACGCAGCAGTTACAAGGAACACTCACTTGGCTTCTCAGTATGTCTCTTTCTCATATATATCGTGAATGAGCATGCGCAACAGATGGACTCCGCTGAGGTATTTCGTTTCGGAGATTGTGACACGAATATTCAAAACAAAAAAATATATTTCTCATACATATAATTAATAATAATTATAATAATAATGTATGCATTTCAACATAAACTATGATTAGTTGAAACAATTTTTATAAAAATTCAAATATTTCAGAATTTAAAAGATTTTTTCAAATCTAGTAGTAAATACATATCATCATATTAAACGTTCTATTTTAATGACCATGAGGGGCAAGTTAATAACAGAGGAAATTACCAAATATTTTTCAAATATTTTCAAAAATACACATTTGTTGATTTTTGAAAATTAAGATCTTAAAACTAAAAACTGGATACACATTACTACGCCCAATCAGTGGCGCAGCACGCGATTTTGCCGCCCGGAGCCGATCGGAAATTCGCCATATATATATAATATATAATATATTATCACTATTAGTCAAGAAAATGGATAAAAAATCAAATACTTTTAAATTCTTTAATTATTGAAAAATATACTCTTCGAGTTTTTTTCAAAGCAAAATATTTTATGGGATTGTTAATGTTTATATGCCGCCCCATTTCCATGTACTGCCCAGGGCCGTGGCCTCCCTGGCACCGACCACATTATGATACTGCGCCCAACTAGTATAACTAATTTAACATATTATGGTAAACCAATTTCAAATTTATCAAATATTTCAAACTATTTAAATAATCTACACAAGTCTATTATTTTGTTTTGAATGAATTTTAAAATTATCAAAATTTGAATGTTTTCATAAAATTTACTTATTAGCACCTTAGTTTGCGATTTTACCGTCATCAAAAATAACAAGCACAATAATATAACTCCAATGAATCAATTATTAGTTTAAACAGCAATGATT
The DNA here is from genome assembly GCA_958496175.1 of Sisyra terminalis. Lineage (NCBI taxonomy): Eukaryota > Metazoa > Arthropoda > Insecta > Neuroptera > Sisyridae > Sisyra > Sisyra terminalis. The sequence continues at coordinate 32,191,237 of OY292277.1, read as the reverse complement.
TTTTTACTCGAAAAGTTGTGGATTTAAAAAAAGATGGTACGATTATATACATAATTTACTGATGTATGTTAAAGAAAGGCAACATGTTTATGCTTTTCCCGAAATTCCAAAAAATCTAATACTCGTTTTAAATCCACATCTAAGCGACACAAATTGTAGCTGTGACAATTCCCCAGTGCAATGTCGGGAATCGAAATTGAGGTTTGGGGACGCAACCGATCAATAACTGAAGGTTGTCAGCACTTATAGAGATAACGCTTAAATTGCTCTCCCTCAACATCCTCTAAACGGTCCCTAATCTTCTCAATTCCCAAACGTTAGCTTTCAGGTAACTGTTTCTACTTAATCAAAACAAAACAAAATGTATTAATACTCACTTCATTTGTTTTACTATAGTACTTTTCCCTGATTCTCCAGCTCCTGTAACAAAAAAGAATACCAACATTAGATTAAAACACAAAAAGCTTTCGTGACAAAGATTTGAAAAAGTCCTTGGCACACGGCCAAGCTATCCAATACTATCCCTTGTAACAGTATCCATTAAACTATTCTGACTTCTGATTGCCAATGTGATAAAAATTGAGTGAAGAAAGATTGAAAGGGTTTCTTTTTCTTCTGCATATAATATGTTTTTTAAGCGTATTACGTAAATGTAATTACTTTTTCTTCTCATAAAAACATGAATGAAGCAATTAATGAAGACTTATTTATGTCAAAATTAATTGTTAATGACCAGGAAGAATTTAAGTATAAAAAATCTCATAATTAATTTAAAAATCTATTTTCTCCCACATTACATGGTTATGAGTAAGAACCGAGAATCAGTTTAAATCGAATTATACATTTATTAAGGTTGTTGTGTGATGTGTAGGACGTTAATTAAGTTCCATTATTCTATGTACTGTAATTCGTGAAGCAAAGTTTAAATGCAATTGCGTAAATCATACCCGTGTAAATTCGAGACTAGAGGAATATTACTATACGATCGTAGAGCTTGTAGTGAATATGCAAGTATGTAGCAAAATTTAAGAGTAAAAAAAACTATAAAACACTGTCCTTACAAAAACAAATTTTTCGCTAACTTTTTTTCACTAGGTACTAACTGATATCAGTGATTTTACCTGCCTGAAATATTTTGTCTTTAGTGACTCTAGAGTTTATAAATATCTCTTAATCGAAAAATATTGAAAATTTGCTCGAGATTCGAATCCAACACCTACCAGTTTTAGAGCGGCCACCTTGACCACTTGGTCAATAGTCAAAGAGATTGTATAACTAGAGTGAACTTAGTCATATAATAGTAAAAATTATAAGAAAAGCCATCGATTTCCCACTTTCTTTTCTATATTTTCTCAAGTTAATATTGTTTATCCGTAAATTCAGAACCGAATTTACAAGCAACACTAGGTATCTGACATTGAGGAAAAAAATTGATGAATTAAAAATCGATTTTCAATACAAAAAAATAATCAAATTGGAAAATCGATGTTTTTCTATTATTTGAAAAACCTGCTTTTCCTTCTTTTGTATATATTATGGTACGTGGGATGAATTGAAAATTATTAATAATTATCTATCATTATTAATAATTACCAAAAGTCGTGGAAAAAGATTATACTTTTACCATTTCGGTACTCTTTACCGCTTCGGACTCCTGTTTGGATTTGGGAGGGTTGCGGACATAAAAATCGACGGTGAACAAAAAAGTCGATTCTTAATTAATCGTTTTTTTGTGATATTAAAATCGGGAGGTAAAATCGATTTTTATAAAAGAAATATTCACTTTTTTCCATAATAGATTATTTTTTCAAATTCCTACTACAAACCTCCAACAGTTTGGGGGCTCCACCATTCATTTACACAATAACACTCGAAAGTTATAAAATATACCATTTCACCATAGACACGAAACCTTCTGGTAGCCAAGTGCTCAAGGTGGTTTTAAGTGTTCCAAAATCGGTAGGTGCTGGGTTCGATTCTCGTATTAAGCAAATGTTCAATGTTTTTGGATTTCAACTAACTGATTGTTGTTATGGTTTCAATTGTCATTATGACTTCATTTCATTGTTGAGATGTTGCACGGGTAGTTACTAGTATTCCTAAAGTTATTAAGTATTAAAGTATAAGATACTCCAAAAGTATTTAGGTTGTAAGCAGTAGTAAGCAGCAGATAAAAAACTACATAGATAGTTATAGGGAATTTTAATAATTTAATTGCTGTTAATTGTGACTTATAAATACAGCATTATATTATTATATTGTAGATATTATAAATATCTATTAATATAAAGATTTTATTAACAATAACTACTGATAATTGACTTGTCAGTACTTAATTTTAACTCTTGTTTGTTTCACCAGACGTCAAACGTAAGAGTTTTTAAATCATGATATTATGTGTTTTTACCAAATATTACAAGGTTACCTGATGAAGTCGGAATCACATCGACAAAACGTAGCAAATTGCAATAAATAAAAATAAAACACTGCTAAAATTGGTCTACTACATCCTGACTCATCCTTTATATTACATATCGATTAAGACCTGAAACAATGGAGATTAGAAGTATAAAGCCTACACTTTTTTATTGGACAATCCTTTTTTTATACTTGACCACAACCATTGGTTTAAAAACCCAAAACCATTAGACTATTCTTAACGAACTATAATATTAACCTTCTAGGTCATATTTTTAAGCTGTTTCTTAAACAAACTTGGACTTATTGTTATATTGTACTTCAGGGTGCCTATTGCTTCTATATAAGAAATCATAAACCGATTAAGAATTAAAAACACGAACAATTGTAGATTAAATGAATTTTTTTAAAGCTTTTAAAAAAGATCTCTAATGATACTCCTCACGATTATGTAAGCTGAAAATTGAGGGAAATGAAAAAATTATGTAAAGACTCAATAATTTCAATTTTTGGTGTAGCTATCTTGAATCCTTTTACTATGAAAAAGAATATTTAATATGAGGAAAGTTGTACTTCTTTTCCAAATTCCAGCAGTCCTGAACACAGCCAACCACTAGTTTTGGATGTATAAATATTTGATGTAATTAATCTTCCATTCATTTTGATTTAGAGTTGAATTCTCTTCGTTCTAATTTAGCATTGGTAAGGAAACAATAAATGTTATTTTGACTGTAACGACTTGCGTAAATTGTGTAACGAAGGTTAGAGGTTTTATTTTACAAAGAACCATAATATTGAAAGACAATACGGGCGTATGTACATAGGTACATGAAAATTTTCTGCTTTTCCTTGCATCGTTCTGTTGATGTAATTCAATATTATGCAAGCGCGTCATCCACCGACCAGGTTGATCACGATTACAAATGTGTGTAATGATATTTCCGTGTTGCGTTTTATCGCCGACTTGCCTTCCTTATCAATAGAAACACGAGAGCTTGACCAGACTGATATAATAAAGAAAAAAAAATAATAAGCCCACACACATACATACCTACCTAATTCTTAAAAGAAAACTAAACTCATGTCGAAAAAATTTCGTGCTTATCGGGAATGTTTAATAAGTTATTTTTAGATAAAAACACATTTTAAACAGTCGGAAATCAGTAGCAAACCGCAATGGATGACGTTATTTCCGGCCCTCGGTCATACGATGCCGAGAAAAAACCGTTATTTTCATCCCTTTTATTCGAACGTGAATGAACATCGAATGGAAAAAAAATCTAATCATTACTCGGGGAAAATGAATTAAAAAAATTTAAAGTACTCCTCGACTCCCGACAGGAATCGAAAGGGGACTCGACTGTTTAATGAATCAAATATTTTGCAAATAATGAGAAGCTTCCTGTGGGTCCCGATCGAACGAGCGAGAACAAATTTCTATGGTTCTTGTCGCACAATATACGATTTATCATGAAACTCTCATATATCTCATTACTGTTCTCGACTAGGACAGTATTTTTTTCAGTAATTAAAAATAATTAAGAAATTATTTCACACGAATGAGACCAAGTAACCTTTGACCTAACTTTAATGCATGGACTCTTGAATCATTCATTCATAGAAATCCAAGTTAATAGAATAGACCAGTAGATTTAGATATAAAAAACTAAACAATAACTGCAACTTTCCCGCCAAATGAAGAGTTCGATAAAAGTTATCATAAAGATATCAAGACCACTTCAACTTAACGTAAAGAGCCCAAAACTATGAGAAAACATCTTCCAAATACTTTGAAAGCATTATCAAAAACTAAATTAAAGATATTTTGCTATTTCAATAATCGGATACAATAGCAAAAAGACTTCTTCACTGAAAAAAGAGAGTTTAATACGGCAAAACTACTAACAGGTATACTTTTTAAAAAAATTGTACTAAATAAATTGGAAAAATGTATCTTAATTTTAAACAATATATAAAATATGTAATGGTCGAATTAATATAAAGTTTTATATTATAGTATTGCCCAGATACGTAATTTAATTGCCGAGCATTCTTCCTCAGTGCTCATCAAGCCGAATTGGATCGCTCTGCAACTGATATGTGATAAACCACCAGGCAATACGTCAAAAATACATTCGGTTGAACTTTTCTTCAAAATGCTTCTAATTTAATTTTGTAAATTATATTACATAAAATAAACCACAATATTTTTATATACTGTTTAAATGGTATAACTATAACTTCAAAATCAGAGAAAAAAATAATTTTATGAACCTTAAGGAACAAGACCACCAGAATTTCGAAAGCTTCGAGAAATGATTCTGGAGACGAATAGTAAATAGGAATGGAAAAACCAAATACACAAATATATATAACCAAAGTAAAAGTTGTAGAAGTGATACTTCTTTAGACACATCATAAAAAGGAAAAAATAAACGATTTACGAATTTCGTTACAGAAGTTGGTTTGGGCTGTTATGGATAATGCATTGAACAGTATACAAGAAGCCGTGCTAGAATGAACTGTAATCAACGGGTAACTTCTGCTATATGGAAAATATTAATCAATCCAATTACGCAAGACAATGTATGTGTTTTGTGTATTGGGTTTTTAAAATCAAATATATCTTTTACGTTTGAAATTTTGTTAGTTAGTTTTCCGTTTCCTAACAACGAATAATCTATTCTTTTAATTTTTTTCATTTCTTTTTGAATTTATAACTGAACTAAAATAATGATCATATATTATAACAAAAAAATCTTTATAATAAAAGGGAACTATTGGTATGTATGTCAGCAAAGACAGAAAACAATCAATGTAATTAAGCACAGATGTACGTGAGAGTGAAAACCAAATATTATAATTGTGGTATCAAATTTGAACTAACTGATAGTTGTCTCTTGTTTTAACAGTCAATTCAAATTCATTCGATTATCAATTTTTGTCATTTATCAGATGTCCCAGTGTGAGCTGTGAATATTTCACGGGTAGCTACTAGTATAATATAATTATAACGATGCAAATTTGAGTGTTGATTGTAAACATTTCACGGATAACTACTAGTATTTTATAATTATAATGATACAAATATAACTTATTTTATTTTATTCACCTCTTCTATTGACAGTATGTGCTTAAAACTAAGAAAGGTTTTTGTTTTTTTTTTTATTTTATACATATATTTGGGGGTTAGATTACACAATTTCGAAAGTATCCGAATATAAGTATAGAAGAAAACTTATAGTTTTTGTTAAAATTATTAAGTTTTATGAAATAATTTTATTAAGTTTAAGATGGAACTTCCATTTTTAGGATTTCTACTAAAACCATTGTATTCTGAACGTATGTCATAATTATTTTATTCGAAAATATTCAGCGTTGTAAAGCTAAAATAAGGAAGAGAAATCTATTCAATTATCCACTATACAATAATGTAATAAAATTACGGAAAAAGCAATAGACGACACACCATTCTTAAAACCGGTAGATAAGAAAAAAATATTCAGTACACATAAAGTATTGAGATGGATCTTAGAAACTAATAACAAAGTTTCAGACACATACATACTTGGCCGATTGACCTATGAAAATGGTATACATAATCATAATAATGTTATACGATTTTCCGAAATTAATCTCTCAGCGAATTAAAATAGGAGATACAAATTTGTATTTTCTAAAAATTATTATATACCCGATACCTTTGCTTTATAAATCTTAAATTAATTAGGGACTCTAGGGTTAATAAAAATCCGTAAATTGAGAAATATTCAAACTCTACTCGTTACGAAATTCGAACCCGGCATCCAACAACTGTAGAAGACTTTAAAATTCATTTCCATTATTTTTCATTACAGTCAAGGGTGCTAAGAGCATGCTTTTTAGGCTTTTTTCTTACTTTACAAGGTACTTTGAGAAGAATTTTTATTACGAAAATCGGAAGCCTCTCCAGCTTTAACTCGGATAATGTGATACTGAAGCTTTTAGAATTTCCATTTACACTTTGGTCAAAGTGTTAAGTATAGTAAGTAAATCTTAGTAATAGCTCTTCTTGGAAGAAAAGGTAAGTATTCAAGCAGGGTACAAGGGAAGGAAGTAGGGTCAAGGTGACGTTAACCCAGTAGCGTAGCGTGCGATTTCGCCGCCCGGGGCCGACTGGAAATTCGCCGCCTCCACGATTTCATCTTTAGTCAAGTATCTTTAAATTCTTTAATTATTAAAAAAAATATATATTTCGTGTTTTCTCAAAGTAAAATCTTTTATGGAGTCGTTAATGTCAATATGCCGCCCGGGGCCATGCCCCCCTAAAGATTAGAAGAAAAAAAATCTGCCAAATGTTAAACGAACTTTCGCTTAAAAGCTGGTAATCAAAAAGTGTTTCTTAAAAAACATATTTCAACTCCATTACTAGGTATATATTCGCAATAAAGGTAATACGAAAAATTTGCACTGTAAAGGTGTTTTACTCTAAAAAATCAATATAAATTTAAATTTTACCAATGCTTACATTCATCAAAGGCAGCTAAAGAGATCCTTCACTTAATCATTTCATATTCATAACATGTAACGTGAAATTCAATCGAATTGATTCAATGATACTGCAAAGGTTAACGACCGTTAGGCGATGTCAAGACTTTTTGTCAAATGAGAATTCGTGCACATATTTGGTTTCATCCAAAATTTTATTCGGGAAAAAAATAATTTTTCATTTTTCAATCACCATAACCATAAACAGTCTTACGTAAAATTGGCACTTGTTGATATGTTTTATTGATTTACGTTTGATTTTAATTTTAAATAAACTTTTGTTATTTCCTTAAGGACTTGCTTCGTACGAAAACGTGTAGTGATTATATATGTTTCAATTAAATGAAGATAAAATTCAACTCAAAAATGTACTTTCCACTTGGTGAATTAATATTTTATTCTTATCACCTCTTGTTTGACAACTCTTATTTATTACATTTCCAAATTAAATATTTAGATGCCTAAAACTATGTATTCCTTACTACTTTATCATACTATCTCATAACATTTAACTTTATTATCAAAGGAAATTGGAATATTTAAGAAGTTGGAATGATTGATCTTAATGGAAAAGTATACGACAAAGGAAAAGATAGCTCAAAGGTCTAAATATCTGAAAGTCAAATTTCATTAGAAATCAATTAGAAGCATTGGTACATAATTATCTAAAAATATTTGTTGAAGATATGATCTTGAAACGAAAATAAATTTGGTGTTTGAATTGGACATTATTTTCTTTGAAATTTTGGTCAAAAATTTATTATTACTGATCAAAAATAGTTTTGTTAGTATTTAAGACATATAAATAAATACAAATAATATTTTTGATTGATTTGACAATGAAAGTATGACATTCATTTTTAAATATTGGACAATCGAACAAATCTATTTGATTTTTTATCGAATCGAAGTGACCATGCCCATTTAGAGCCAAATATAATTTTAATAAGTAATAAATTAACTTTTTTTTTCTTGTTAATGATTATTTGATACCAAGTTTTCCACTTCAGAAAACATATATATACATACATATAGACAGTATTTTTATAAATTAAATTTGTTTTATAATGTTCTTATAAAAATAGCTGTTACCTCAAAATTTACCAGTTCTAAAGGGAAGAACTATGAAATATGGTTAGATAAAGTAAAAAATAATTTACTAATTAGGTTGTTTAAGAAATCTACCTGTTAAAAAGCCATTTAAAACTTAATACTTTTTAATAGCTTTTTGGAACTTTAACAATAGGTTGCATTCTGACAAGGTTAATAGAGAAATAAGTTATAGAAAAGTTGATATACATGTAACAAAAAAGGACAAAGACTTAAATATGACCGGTGATCAGACATGCTACGAAACACTATACAGCAGTTGCATACTTTTTACCAATGACTTCTATACGTTTTCTCATATATACCATACCATATATTTAAGTTTTTTTTTATTTCGCTACAACATAAAAAATTCAATTCTATAAATGTATTTAGTAAATAATGACGTAATTAAGATTGTATTAATTTCAATACAGCTAATAGTTGAGAATATGTACCAACTAATAATTAAGTAAAATTTAAAAATAGACCTTAATTGAATTTTTATGTTACCGCGTTTAAAAACACAGTTGATCTCACGACTCCATCTTCAGTTTCAGTAATGTTCTCTTCAAATTTAATCAGGTGGCGAAAACAAATTCGTAACATCAATTTATTTATTTTAAAAAAAAAATCTATATTTAAAGTGATTTATCGTTTTGTCACTTGATAGAATTTTCTATTCCCTTCCTGATGAAACAAAAAAAAAGTAATTAAAAATGGACTTAGCAGATTAACACTATAGGCCGACGGTAAGTATGTCGGCAAAGGCAGAGAACAAGGTATTTAACAAGAAGGTATTTAAACACATACATGTGAGTGAAAAAAAAAGCGTTTGAGTGAAAACTTAACATAATAATCATTGCCTCAAATTTGAAGCAAACCGAATTTGAGCAAACTGATTGCTGTCATTTGTTTCAACTGTCATTTCGATTTTTAATTACTTATGTTAGTGTTGGCTGTGATTATTTCACGGAGTCACCAGTATCAATATAATTATAGACAAACGTACGTAAAATGTATGTAGGTATGTATTTTGGCAAAGACAGAGAACGAAGAAGTATATAAACACATACGTGTGAGTGAAAACCAAATATAATAATCATAGTCTCAAATTTTAACTAATTGTTGGTCGTTTGTTTCAACTATCATTTCGGTTTCATTCAATTGGCAGTTTTTGCCTTTCGTTAGTTGTGTCAATGTTGGCTATGAATACTTCACGGGTAGTTACTAGTTTTATATAATTTTATGCTATTTGAAATTGTATTTTGCCACCATTAATGACTACACCCAAGTCTGCTTTTAAACAAGGAAATTTACAACTTTTGATAGAGCATAACAAAGAAAACAGATATCTCTATCTCATGCCTCAGTTGCGTTAAATCGCTTTTTATAACGTGAATTCGATTTCGTAGCATAGAGATTTAAAGGTTATTTATATTCAAAAAAAACACATATGAAGTCGTTTATTTGAGGAATTATTATAAATTTAAAGAACGTTTAAAGAATGTTTAAAAAAAAGCTCTTTATAGGAATAAGCTCTTAGGACGATATTTGAATTGTACTGGAACCATTTAGGAACTATTCTATGTCAGTGACCTTTGTTCAAATGTTTTAACCACTTATTTTTTTTTTTTTGAAATTTTAAATTTAAAAAATGAATTATCATACAGTGAATCATTATCATTACCTAGAAATGTTTATTACTAGTTAAATTCATTTTTTTAAGTACAGATATAAGCCGCTTATTTTGAAAGTGGCCTAAGTCCATTTCAAGAATAGTGTACATGCCTACTATTTTTTTCAACATAGGATAATTTGTAAAAATTTGATAGTACAAATATCAGCATAATGTCTGTCAACAAATTAAAAGTTATTGTATGAACTGTCCTTGAAATGGACTTAGACTACTTTCAAAATAAACGGCTCATATATTGGATGAAGGTGTGTTTTCGAGAACGACGGAAGTGTATCTAGTAAATAAACGTTTTTTTAAGCAAAATCGGTTTTTAAATTTTAAATTGAAGCTACTTTAATAATACATACTTCCACAAGTGTGATATGTAAAATAAATAATCATGGTAGGTACTAAAGTATTTCATATTTTCATTATAAATAAATACCTTCAACATGTTGTCATTTATTTCAGTAAACAATAAATTATTGCCAATTTACAGAGACTAGTGCAAGATTAAAATGCTATTAAATCCTCCCAAATCCGACATATTTTTTTTATCTTTTTTTGGCAATAAGAAGCAGTACGACAATCCATGAAAAGATGGCGTTAAATCAATTCTTTTAACACTGTGTATATTTAGGTTTTACTGCAAAACGCCCACGAAAAATAAAATCAGATGAAAATTCAAACCGATTTGCAATCGCGAAAAATGAAATACTCCAATTTATTTTAGTAGTTTTATATTGGCCATATAATTCCACGATGAAAATAGCACGATTTTAAATATCCAGAACATATTTAAATATCACTAAATCGTTAAATATAAAATTAATAAGCGATAAAATCGATGTCAGATTAAAAATAAAATTTCATCTGAATATTTCAGAATGTGTTTCAAGCACACGAATATTATACAAAGCAATCAAATGAATAAATTATTAAACTGCTGATGAAATTTATCGAATATAAGAAAATTGCTTCACCACATTTTTTTGTATAAAATTTTTCATTATTCGTTTACATTTTGAAATTGGTATAGATATGTATAATTACTAATTCTACCAAATATGACTAAAAGAATATTAATACCATAATGCATAATTAAAATGGTTCCTCTTTGATCTATACTATATCCATATATTAACTATTAAAATCTTATGAAATTTATTATATTTGTTAATAAAAATGGATCTTACGATTCATGAATGTAATCATAATATGAATAACACTTAAAAATTTTTTACAAGACATAGTGGAAGATATTAAAATTTACCATACACTTCAGGGTCCTTTGTTGTAAAGAGTCCAAATTCCATTTTCGGATGCAACAAATAAATATCAACAGTTTGTTCACGTTTTGCAAGGTGTTACTACCGAATATTTAATCATTAAAACTTGTACAAATACAGAAATATTAGATCTAACGTTTATTAGTCCTAAAGTTTTTTAGTTACAGTGGTTAGTGAAGTTTATATATAAAAGTGTAGATAAAGTGTACAAAAATTAGTTGATTCATATCCTACAAAAATATGTATAGTTTGTTTCATCGTTGATTAACCTATGATTTCGTAAAAAAATCATAGAATTTTTTATATAATATAGTGTATACTAACTCAATTTTGCAATCAAATATACATATAATCAAATATACAGTTTAGGACATACACAATACATATATTAAATAGCTAAAATATTTACAAAGTTAGATACTTATATCTTAAATTGCCATATTTTAAATCAACATAAAGAATTTTCAATATATTTTCTTCGTAATAAGAGAATGGCTTATTTAATAATGCTTTTATATGCACCTAGCAAGTAATAACATTTTGTACGTTGAGCCTTTCTCTTTAAATTTTTTTCTCTCTTAGTAGCTTTTTCTACTGAAAATGCAAAATGGTCACCAAAGAGTATTCCCGATCCATATCATTAGGAAAAATACTTCCAAATTTTCAATAATTTTCCATCATAAAGATGGATAAGAATGTTTAAATAATCTTTTGGGTATATCTACACAATATACCTATTCAGAATACATAGATTTGTAGGTATTACCGAAATATTGAGGTTTTAAGGTGATAGGGATGGAAGAAGAGGCAAAATTAAATGATCGGATTGAATCCCAAGCGTATATTTAAATGTTAAAAACAATTGATCAAGAAAAAATTATTGCCATCGCGGTGATAAGAAGAAAATCTAATTGAATGGCTTGTTATAAGAAGAAAACCAGGAAAACCCAAGACAAAAGGAAGAAGAATTAAAATCGTCAGTAATTTTTTCAAAAAAAGGGGTGAATCAGCAGCGGATTTAGGTCCGATGCCGCCCTAGATCCCATTCGTTATGCCGCTCTTATTCCATAACAAAGTGATTATCAAGAAGAAACATCTAATTTTGAAATATTTAATTTATAAATTACTTACAACAAAACTTATGAATTTACATATATTTATGTTTTTATAACTTAATAATTTCAATAATTTTTTTTCAACTACTAACACTTATGATATAAACTTCTTCTTTCTAGCTTTGGTTCACACGAAAACGTCAATTATATCATCATAATCGATTTTTTGCCCTAATTGAGGTTCAATAGATAATAATGCCAGGTCAATAAGTAAATCTTATTAGTTTTAATAAATTAATTTGTTCTCCTGAACAATTTGGCGCTTGGAGATTCAAAAAATGCACAGAGCAATGCCATATTGGGGTAAATATTTCGAATATTTCATGATATAATATATTTGATATATTTTCAGATATCTTCAGTATTGAATTTTAAGAAGATAATGTAAGAGAATACATTCATTCACAAAAGTTTTTCCAAATCGTATATCGTGTATAATCGTATCCAAATCGTCCAAGCATACGAGATTGTCTTAGTTAAGTACTACATATTTCGACTACCAGGGTTCACATAGGACTTTAAATGTTTTGACAAAAAAGGATCGGATTTAGCAAAAAATTCTACGATTCTTAAAAAATTACCATTATGAGGATCTCCAATTTGTTCCGAATGCCTTCGGAATGGCAGTTTTCAAATTGCCAGTGATTTAACAATTGAAAAATGTGATGCTATAAATTGGAAAGTAAATTCTATAAAAAAATGTTTATTATACTTTACTAAAGATTCTCCAGACATTCATAGCGAAACTAACTAAAATAAATTTTTGAATTTGAATTGTCCGTACATTCTTCGTGTTAAAAATTTTGGATTTCCGAAAATTATGCCACCCTAACCCCGGGCTTCACGGACCTAGGCGTAAATCCATTACTCTGAATAATCCTAACCTGAAGAACCTCTCTGGAAACCTGGGGACAGGTAGCCAGATAGCCTAGGACTTGGAAGTTTAACCATGCAAGGAATTACAGCTCTCGTAACGAAAACAAAAGAAAAACATAAACTGAAGAAAATCCAATTTAGTAAAATAATATGTAAGATTTTATCAATTAGGTATTTTTTCATAATTTTTACTGTTTTTTATGGAAAAAAAAATGACAAGTGATTCTCGACAAAAAATGTAAGCCCTTCTCGATTCAAGTATGTACTTCGAAGGATACTTAGGACGATTATAGAAGAGGAAATAGCAAGGATAAAACGACAGATGCTTGTTTGAAATCAACGAACATGCAAATAATTTGAAAATCAATCTTCGTTGCAACATTACTAAAGAGCTTGCAAGATTAGAATCATCTGGTTCTTGAAACCACACAAATTTCAGAAACTAATAAACACTGTGCGATTCTCTATTGCGGAAGTCACAACTTATACAATCAATACGTGTTCCAGATAATTACTATCTTTACTCTTTAGTAACTATTTAGTTACTCTTCAGTTTCATACCACGAACAGATTGCTAATCATGAAGCAATAAATAAAATTTCATAATAATGTAAAAATTTTCTAAGTTTTCATTTGGTTAATTGTTTAAATAGACATTCACCAATTTATTATTCTCTTATAGATGTGGATTTATTTGTCTATCACAAAACTATTGTTAGAAGTTATATATGTGTGTATAGTAGATCCCCGGTAATCCGGCTTTTGTCTACTATCCCCTATAATCCGACATGTCTATAAGAGGATGTATATATAAATTGTACATATTATATAGTAGATGTGTTATATACAACGTATCCTTATTCAAAAAAGTTCCGGACTATAAATGCTTAATAGTAGTACTCTATAGTCAGATAAATTCGATAATCCGATACTGTCTTGCAAAACGTTTGTTGAATTACCGCGGCTCTACTATATTTCTTTCTTGATGTTAAAGTTATAAAATAAAGTTCATACTTATTAGAAAACAATTAATTAAAACTACATTCTTATAAAATTATGAAAAACAAAAAAACGAGGAAAAAATGTTAAAATAATTATGAAGATAGAACAATAGCTGTTAATTATATGTGCCTAATGGTAGATAATGAATTCTGTTTAAGTGTGACTTAACAAGTGAATTATTTTTCAAATACAAATTATAGTTCTAAAAAATCAAAAAAAAATATACATTATCTATATGTCTATAATTTTGTACTATTCCTTTGACTTTCTTTGACTTAATATGATCACATATATATCCAAAAGCATATTATGCTTCTATAATTTTTTTATTCAATTATAACAGTAATACTGAAATATTAAAGGTCCTAAACTTTATGTCATTAAAAGATAAAACGAAAGCAGCAAAAGAAAGAAGATGAATTGAAATTTTAGACTTGCAACAAAAATTGGTCTTCCAAACAAGTCTTCCCAAATTACATTTATTTTGGGGAATAGTTTTATTTCAGATTTAAAATGGAGATTAGGAAAGATGAATAAAAAAAATCGATATTTCGAATATATCGATAATATAATCGATATATCGAATTTTATTCTAATTGAAAATTTTGTATTAATTAGGTTAAGAAATGAAGAATTAATTATACTATTAACAAGTAAGTAGTTAATTATGTTTTTTAGTAGTTCAAAAATATATTACTCATTTGAAGCAAAGCATTTTATAATTCAATTTTATTTTATTCAAAGAAAAAGGCAATTATACCCTCTCCACCTTCACGGGTACCTATGTCTGTCTAAAAATAAAATATGGTAATACCACAGAGATCTACCATAGATTGCTCATGTTGTTTGACATATGTCTCATGTGCTTTCTTCATGGCCCAACAAATCACCACAAATTTCAGTGATTCTATATCTATCTAACTAATCTGATCATGCGCACAGAATGGAATGTACATTTATTTACTACTGCCTTCTGACTACAACCATTTGGACCGAGTTCAATAAAATGAAATGACAATTGAAAAGAAGATCTCCGAATCAATTACGAGGTTATAAAAAGTTAAACATGAGTCTTCTATACTACATCTATGGTTACTCTATATTGACTCCATTATTATTACAATTTTCCATTTCTTTACATATCACCAGTGGTAAATTTACCAGCAAGTTGAGTAGGCTGAAACCTAGATATTAGATTTAAAGCCAACACCAACCAATTTTGGAGCGGCCACCTGGACCACTCGACCACCCATAGGCTTTCAAATGTGTTAAAGTTTAAAAAAAATTATAAGAGCTTGAATTGAATTTAAAAAGAGGCATTGTTTAATAAAAATAATATTTTTATTCTAACCCATAGAGAGATTTAAGCTGCTATACACGAAAAAAAAAAAAAAAATACGATAGGAACATCGTACTTTAGGACCAGACTTTGATTATCTTAATCTTTACAATATTTTACTTAAAATTTTCTATTTACATTTGAATTTTTACGTTATGATATCGTAATTATGACAATAGTTTTCGGTAAAAAGTAGCATTTCAAAAATTATGATTTTATATTGTCATCTTCTGTGAGTGTTAATACACAAGTTAATACACACATATAACATATACGATGCGGCACTGTAAAAAGTAATATGCGTTAGTTAAGGACCTGCACTCTAATGAAATACAGCAGAATTTACGATATTATTACCATAATTTTGGATATAATTTTTTTTCGTTTAGAGAAGAAAACAAGGAAAAATCATGTGAAAGACAACCATACCAATAAAAAACACCCATTGCCTAAATTAAGTACCAATTAATTATTAATTATCATAAAACACTTTTTCATAAATTAATTTTTCACAGTAGTTAACCAAACAACAAATTAGGAACCAGTGATTGATATTTGAAACACAAATTGATTTCTACTTTTATAAATAGCCACTTAAATATTAACGTTTCCGTCTAATATTTAATTTAATTGAATATAATTGGTATGCATTATGATAAACATTACAAAATCAATAGACTAGTAAATAAAATAGTACTTTATAGTTAGGCTTTGGGGCTAATATTAACGATAAGTAGTCGTACTTGGTCTACGGATTTGCTTCAGGTATTAATGATGTGTTTAATAGTTTTATTGATCAAGTTTCCACCGATTAAATATATATTGATGCAAAGTCTATTAAAAATTTTGTAAATAATTAATAATGCCATTAAAGTAACAATTTCACATAAACTGTGACAGTGGCTGAAATCATTAATGTAAATAGAACTAACGAGTAACTTTGTACTCATTTTTTAATAAACAATTTTACTTTTAACGTTGGTTTAGGTAAGTGAAAAAAAATATTTTCAGTAGATAATTAAAATAAATTTAAAACACACACTGTACTGAGTAATTACTTTCAAATATAATTGGGAAATTTACTTAAAATTAACGGTAAAGATTATTATCATCGAGTTTCTATTAATTATCGTCTTGACGAGTACATATTTGTATCGTATGGGTTGGATTCAGAAGAAAATCTCTCTGAACTAAAAATGTTTTTTCTGATTTAAAAAATAATAAATTTTGTTTAATTTAAGTTTGCTAACACGAAACAATTTTGGGCAAATAGCAATTTTTCAAAAAAAAAATTTTTTTATGAATAAATAATGATTAGCATACGAATTTTTGATTGCGTATGTTTGTTTTAGTACCACTCGTTTGCAAATATTAGCATTCGCACACATGAGAGAGACAAAAATGTTGAATATTTGTACAAACTTATAAATACATTAAAAAGATTTAAAAAGAAATAAAATTTGTATGAATTCATTTTTATGGTCTGCCAACTGTTGTGGGATTTTTTCACTCTAAATTTGTTTTTTTTTTGTTGTATTTATCTTTTGGTATTTAATTAATATGTGATTGTGTGTATTTATTTATACAAATACAAAACGGGTGATAAGATTTTTAAAATTTACATTACATTTTTTTTTCATATCTCTCTAGCTTTTTGAAATATTGCTTCAATCAACTCATTCGATTTTCGTATGGTTTATAATAAATAACTGTAATTTTTACTGGATTTGTTTAATCTTGTTAATTTTTTCTGAACATCACCGTTTTATTTATAAAAAAAAGAAATAGTGATATGGATATATATATAATTTATGAAATTTATATCTTTACCCCAGTTTACAATCGGAAATGTCCAATCACAAAGTTAAATCCAAACAAATAGCTCTTGATTTTGCCAAAATTGAAATTTGATTCCTTAACGATCATGAAAAAATGTCTCATATCTCTTTTAGCGACATCAACATCTGGCAACATTGCATTTGCTATTTTGTTTTTAGTGTGACTCGCGAGTAAATCGGGTCATAAAGAAAATTTAGCGACAAAAGAGAAAATTATACGATATTAGAAATGAATGACCAAAAACATCGCGGATTAAATTAAAAACAAAGTAGAAAATGCAACGTTGCCAGATATTGACATCCCCAAAAAGGAAATAAGCCAAAAAATTGACGAATCAAACATATTTTTGGTTAAGAGACGAAAGTTCCAATATTATTTTTGTTGCAGTAGCGTAGGTGAATGAAGGGGGCACCATGGCCCCGGGCGACACATGAAGAAAAGGGCGGCATATTGTCAAAGATACTTCCATAAAATATTCTTCTTTGAGAAAAACTCGAAATATAAAACAATTAAAGGTATTTTACTTATTACTAATTTTCTTGCCTAATGGGTTGACTGAAAAAGAGGGCGGCAAATTTTCGGTCGACCCCGGATGACGAAAACGCCTGCTACACTTCTGCTTTTTTGAGTTGATTATTGTTATTGTTGAAACCAATGGAAACCAAAAAAACCAAAATAAGAACTTTTCTGCTAATTTTTCTTATAATTTAGTAGGAAACCTAAAAAACTATATACTTTATGTTGTATTTAAATACTAATTGAGAAAGAATAATCTTATGAATATAAACAAACTTAGAAGATCTTATACACATGTTCTAAAAATAATTTAAAAGGTTTTAAAAATGTTCTAAACTAACATCAAAACATAATGTAGCTAGTAGTCTTATACTTTACTTGATAAAATCAAAGAAATATTAATTAAGAAATGGAAAAAAAGCGTTAAATTTAAAATGCCTAAAACGAACTAAAATGACGTCATAGTACAGAAACCCCAAAATCATACGGACGTTTTCCTATGACAAATGTATTTAAACACAAATATTAACGTTTTTTAAATCTTTCAAACTAAATGTTAATGATTGAAACCATTTACAATAAATTTAGTGGCTAGGTATATTTTACTACACTTCGATTTTTTTTTATAGAAACAGTATGGTAATTTACCCTTTAGAAATTGGTTTATAATTAGACATCTGAGCAGAGAATAAGAGAAATCATCTACTTTAAATAGATATAATGAAGATCATAAGCTCTTATTTTTTCTGAGTATAGCCTTTATATTATATACTTTTGCTATATTATACTATTCGCAAATAAAAAGGCTTAAAAAACTGCAACTTGGAGCATGAACATATCTTTTTAATATCAACACACCCTCCAAAAATGGTCGAAATACCTTTCTGGGACCGATTTTCATTGTGATGTCATTAGATTCGAAAATGAAAAATTATTTATTATTTATTCCATGATTAAATGAAGACTTATAAAAAATTATATTATACAAATTAAAAAAAATACATGCGACAAAATTTGAATTTTCAAATAGCTAACAAAAAGAGGGCATGTTTTGGAAAATTGAGCTTGTATCCCTTTAGGTTGTACAACATTCAAAGTAGTAAAGCTTATTAGTGAACCAATCGTAATAAAAAAGTTTTCTTTTCTCCCTTCCACCCCAAGCTTTCCTATAGCATTTGGCAGCTATTAAGTACCAGGTTTATAAGCTTAAGAATGGCTTATTAATACTTAATATCAATAGATTTATTTTTAAAATAAGTAAATTTTAATTATATATACTGGTGCGAATGTGATGACAATAACTAACTTTACAATCACCTGAAGAAGATGAACTAATAGCTAAAATACTACACAATATAAGTTATTGACTTTATACATTTGTTTGTATTCCTATAGACTCTTAGATTCCACCTACGTAGTACAATAATGTATATGAATCGCAATCAGAATTAAAGTAAAGATTTTTTTGAAAAATATTCCTATAACGTAATAAATGGACATCAATAGTAACGTCAATAAATTGGTAAACTGGTAATCTGGTAACGTCTACATTTTCTTGTATCATTTCAATTGGCATTTCTCCCTTCATATATATCAAAGGATATCTGATAGGCAGTAAAATTTTATAGAATTTTTTCCTATGAAATACAATTTTATTCTTAACACGAAAAATTAAATTCATCAGTTTTTATCTACTAAATCGTATCCTGTATTCTCGAGAATTTTCTTTTATTTTAAAAATATTTTTTTCGCAAAACAAATAGACAACAAAGAATATAACTTTATAGATTTGCGTTAGAGAAAATTCCTGAAAAAAACATTAAAAAAAATTCTCGTAATTTTTTTATCATTTCTTTCATCTCTGACACAGCATTTAAAAATAAACTAATTGAATATCTGTAAACGGTTTTATCGTCAATTAATTAAATAAAAAATATAGGTACATATTATTACTATTATAAATTTATATGTACAATGTACATCTTTGTATATCTATAATCTCAAATTCCAATCAAAACCACGTATCATAAATCAAAAAGAAAAAATTCAAATTACCCGCGTTAAAATTTATTAACTGCTAGTATAAACGCTTTTGTTAAACTCAACCATTGTTATATTAAAAGAACATTACGTTAATACTAGCTAAGCGCGCGCATAGGGAGTAATAATTTATCACGAAATTATAAACTCGACAATGGGAATT
This sequence comes from Sisyra terminalis, assembly GCA_958496175.1. Classification (NCBI taxonomy): domain Eukaryota; kingdom Metazoa; phylum Arthropoda; class Insecta; order Neuroptera; family Sisyridae; genus Sisyra; species Sisyra terminalis. Next base: position 32,171,346 of record OY292277.1, on the reverse strand, counting down.
AACAATATAACTATTATAGTTAGTAAAAGTATATCAGACCGCAGAAATCACAGGAAGGATTTATTAATTGAGAAATGATCTGTTGTTGACAACAAATAAAAACAAACGACGAAACGCGACTATGATGCTCAACTTTTTCTTTGAGAAATTGGGACAAATATCCGGAAAAAAGATTTTCACTTGGCTCTGGGCCAGCACAAAAAAAAGAAAAGAAAATTTTGATCATTTTCATTCTTATTCAGCTAACGTAAGGTAAAAGTCACGAGAAAATTATTTATTTGTAGAAATTTTTTTTGAAAATTGTGCTAGATGGTGACATTTGAAGTAAATAACATAAAATAATATAGCACGCTTAGCTTTGATGTTACCTTTTGAAAACGGTTAAATCTAAGGAGGTTAATTATATTGATATATACAATTTTCATAACTCGAGGAATGCATTTTAGGAACTAAAAACAGCAAAACATTTTTAATGAAGTGAGAAAAAATGAATTCGCATTAAAAAGCTCAATTGACAGTCCATTTTGGAGTGTCTTGACCAGTTTTGAGGGTTCTACATATGAAATAAACATTAGTTATTGCAGAAATTGGTTTGATGCTCTATGATAATATTACATATTACACTTCATAAATATTTCTGTACCTGAGAACCATAATATCTTAAGCCCAAAGTAGTTACTACAGTACATACTAGCTTAAGTACACTTGCCACTTATGATAGACTAGTGCAGAACCCGTTAGACTCTATCCTAACTGAAGTATTACGGACACAGATCAGCTGTATTAACTACAACAAAATGCAATTTATAACCCAATTTATTCGCGAATAAAATTTAAAACTAAGTAAAAAATGCAACGTTGCTCTAAATATTGACGTTCCTAAAAGGGATATGAGTCGTTTGAATTTTTCTTTAGGATATTATGGAGGTATGTCAAAATGCTACCAAATAACTAAAAATTAAGGAGAATATTCCTTATTTAATGCTAAAGCAACTGTGAAAAGTTTAAAGCGATTCACTAACTCCTTAAAAATTTATTCCAATTTAAAAATACCATGATTTTACACGTTATCTTAAGGAAATTCGGTAATCAAACAGACTAAATTTATTTTTATTAGCAAAAAAAAAATGCTACCAGGCATCCAAAACTTTCAAATGATGTAGTTTAAACTTTAGGGAACTAATTTTGTATAAGTTTATTTGAATTCACTATACGGTTTCTAAGAAACAAATTATAAACAGACCGAAAATGTGGTTTTTACTTTATAAATTATTAAGTGTTTAAGAAAGTTCGGCAACACTGTCGTCAGCTGAGACATATCGTCTTGTATATAATACAAGCCGTGTTGGTACATTTGGTTAGATAAAAATGAAACGAATAATTTACCTTTGTTGCACTCATGAGTACACAGTACAAAGCAAAAAAGGATGAAATATGTCAAATAATTTATTATCAAAATGTTGAGCATGCTCAGTCACATCATGTGTGAGAGACATACTAAAATTGCCAACGCTGCCAACCTGTAAATTTGACAGCGTTATCACGTTTTCGTTATTTTATATAATGTTGAATTATTAATTTAATCTTTATTTTTTAGTTATAATTGTCTTAAAAACATGCCAATTTAATATTTTATTTATGATTTAATCATATTAAAAAATTCTACATTCATAACTTATGAGCATCAAATCAATAATATATTGATTTGTTAAGTTGAAATCAAGGCATATTCAGTCCCAAAAATTAGTTAAAAATGTTCTATATGTTTAGTTGTTTCTTATTTTGTTTAAAATTCTTGGTGAAATTTCCGATTTTCGCTGAAACTATTTAGAGTTTTTTAAATATCAACCAATTTATTCGTCTAATGATACGCTATACAACGTAATTATTCACGGATTTCTATTTTTGTGTACTTTTGTCTCCGATTGTATCTCCATTCAAACCATAAATTTTAAGTTGTTAATTTAAGCGTATCATATTTCTAATGGTTTAGCTCCCTTTTAGGTCGATCAAATCGGGCAACGTTGCATTTTTTAATTTATTTCTTATTCTATTCGCAATGATAAGTTGATTTATTCGCGAATTCAATTTAAAACAAAATAGAAAATGCAACGTTGCCAGCTTTTAATCGACCTAAAAAAGACATAAGCCTTTTTAATTAGGTCACCTATAAAAATCCTATCAAACGAAGATAAATCGGTTAATTTTTGCCCAGTATCAATTAGCCTGTTGACCAGTATGAAAATAAACGATGGATTGTTATGAGTAATCCAGTAAAGTTATCTAAAAGCAGTGAGTAATAAATAGTTTTTATAAAATGGAATTTCCTTATTTATATTGTGGGTAAATGGCAACAAATGTTTAAATTCAAATTGGTTCGGTTTCTGACCTAGTAACAACAATTTGATGTCTTTGGCGGCCTGAATTCCGTCTTCTTTCAGGTTTTGGTCAATTTTTTTGGTGCGGGCCAAAGCAGCCCTTTCCTCCGCGGACATAGTACACCCCATGACGCCACCCATAATACGATCCTGTAACGCCGTCGTCTTCGTTTGTTTCAAAAGCAATCACAAAACGCCTTTCACTTATATTAATTTTAGGACATTGATTTTCCTTTCACTAACACTCAAATAACCACAACCCTGTCCAAATACTAGTTGCTTTGTAATCCGAAGGAAAATTACCTAATTCACATAAAATCACACATGAAAAATTGAAAACATTTTCCTTTTTATTTTAATAAATCTAAAAATATTAGTTCCGAAAAAACGCCGGGCACGACGACGTCGTGGCCGTATGACACGCGCGGTTTCTCTCTTTCTGACGTCCGACGACGTCGTTGAACAACAAAAGACAAATCACTATCGAAAACAAAAACCGATCAAATTTGGTTCAATCAAATCAATGACAATTGAAAAGACAACCGACTGATATCGTTCCCGAGATGCGACAAAATGGTGCACAGATTTGTCGTCACTGTGTCGATTTAGAGGCTGACGCTCGGAGAATGAATAACTTTATGCATGTGTTCACGGCCGTCATTTGTTATGAATTCCCCGAAGTACCCCCGTTCCTATAGTCATTCTCATCTGTGCTGTCCCCGTCGCCGCCCCACCACCCCGAACCAAGCTTCCAGCTCTGACTCACACTTTATAATGTGTATTCATATGTTATTAGAATTATTTCACTTTACAACCAAACATGTATTATTGATCTCTCGATCAGCAAATATCAATTTTCTCACCCAAACCAAATTTTAATGAAATGTCGCTGAAAAAGTTTAAAAATAAAATAAAATTTCAGACCAACTAATTTAAAACCCAAACAACATTCACAAAACGTAGAAATTTCCCAAAAAAAAACGTATAAATATATTGCTATTTTGAAGTATTTTGACAAATTTAAGTACCAGTTTTAAAAATATTTTCTCTGCTCATAAATTAAATCAGAGATCCTCAATTTTTTTTTACTGATTGATTTTTGTAATTTTAAAAGGCTAAAAAAAGCTGAAAAAAGGTGATCTAGTTTCAATAAAATCGTTGTTTAGACATAGAGAACTTACAGTATGATACCGCTCCCGTTTGGAACCGTTATTTTGTGTGAGCTATTACTTGTTTTATTTAAATTTGGCTCAAGTCCCTTTTAGGTCAGTTCAACATCCAGGATCTCAAACCGTATTCTTCTTCGTTTTTTCTTTTCTACAACATCAAGTATGAATCCTTTTTCCTCTCAAAATGTGATCCAGTTAGCTTTTATTATAATGTAACAGAAAGGGACAAAGTCTGTCTCTCTCTTTGTGCCATGCCGGCACGCGATTGGCTGAGTGACTTCTATCTCTCTCCCACCAATGCGAATGCACATATGAAATACTGTAGAAGTGTCTAGAGAAAGCGAGTACATTCTAGAATGTAGGGTTGCGGGTATATAAGTCGCTCAGCTCAAGCCCAGGAACAGTTCTGTATTACAGTTCTGTATAGAAATTCAATTGTGAATTTCCGTTACAACAAAGCGATTTTTAGTGTGATTTGAATTAAAAGTGATTATTGTCATTTAAGTGATTGTGTTGACAAGTGTAATTGTGTAATAAAAAGCGTATGCAAGTGTAATAGAAAAGTGATTGTTAAGTGTGAAAGTGATTATTTATTTCCAAAAGAAATTAAAATAACGAATAAACGCCATCTCAATACAGTTTTGAGACGTCACGTTACAATAATGTATAGTTTATCTTTTTTCGTGCACATCGCATATAGAAAACAAAAGAAAGAAATTTAAGGCTCAAGTTCCAATAAAAACAGTCAAATTTGGCAACGTTGCATTTTCTACTTTGTTTTTCATTTTATTCCCGAATAAATCGGCCCATAATGAAAATGTAGCCACAAAAGAGAAAAGTATACCATATTAACAAAAAAATTGCAAATAGATTAAAAAACATAGTAGAAAATGCAACGTTGCTAAATTTGACTGTTTTTAAAGGAACTTGAGCCTTAAATTTATTTCTTTTGCCTTCTATATGCAATATGCACAAAAAAAAACGAGTAACTATACATTATAATAAAAGCTAACTGGATCACATTTTGAGAGGAAAAAGGATTCATACTTGATGTTGTAGAAAGGAAAAAATGAAGACGAAGACGATTTGAGATCCTGGATGTTTTGAAACGAAGAATAGACCACCTCAATTTGAAGAACCTCACCAGAATAAGATGCATTTTCATGCCGACACAAGACGCTGGTTTCTATATATGGATATTGTGCAGTTCTAGATTTGGCGCATTTTTATGCTGTCGTTAGTCGCTGGTTTTTAACGATAAATGTGGTCAAGTGATTAAATATGTAATACAATAATGTAATATAAGCCTACTGGTAGCCGAGTGGTCTAGGCGACCGCTCCAAAACTAGTAGGTAGTTGGTTCAATCCTCGTATCGTGCAAATTTTCAATATTTCTCGATAACGGATTTAAGTAACTCTAGAGTCGCTAAAAGACTTTAGATGTTATAAAGCGAGGGTAAACAACAATTAAAAAAAATTTCATATGTATGCCAAAATTTGAGCGGAAAATAAGACTGTCTATCGAATGTCAACGTATCGATATAACCGCTTTATTGTATAGGTAAGTATGTGTATGTAATTACAAATAATACATATAAATACTTGTTAGTAAACATTCAGCTTATGACTAATAAATATACCGAATATATACTCTTTTTGTAAATGTATTAATAGTGAAAATCAAGTCTGGTAGAATCTCGCGAAAAAGCTAAACAAAATTTAGTTTTATCGCGACTTTTTTCAAATGGTACACATGTTACATTTTAGTCACGTGACCATATTTGACGCTAGAAATCAGTGTCTAGCGTCAGTAGTGCACCTATAAACGACACCGGAGAAGAGAATTCAACCAATTAGGAAACTGAACTTGCTGTCAGGCAAAAAGCCGAAAAGAAAATTATATAGGTACTAAACAGGTATGACCTCAGGTATGACCTGTAGTTCAACTCTGGTGCAGTATTCAGTGGCGTAGTGAGCGATTTCACCGCCCGGGGTCAACTGGATATACGTTACCTCCTATTTTCATACTTAGTCCAGAAAATTGATAAAAGGTTATATCTTGAAATTCTTGAATTATATAAAAATATATTTTTCGTGTTTTTTTTTAAAGCAAAACCTTTTATGGAATTATCAATATCAATAAGCCACCCCATTTTCATGTGTCCCCCAGGACCATAAAATGTGCACTCATTTCATGTGCATCAACCCAGTGGCGTAACTAGATTTTTTTAGTCTCAAAAGCAAATGTAATTACGACCCCTACTATTTTTTTTATTTCACCTGTTTACACAACAGAAAAATAAACTTAACACCAAAGACTGAAATAGATATATTAAATGAAAAATTTTATAATTCCATAATTTTTCGTCTAGATTTTCCAGGTACAAATTAATCAATTAGAATTTTCGTGTTTATTTAAAGTGGTTCTCAATAGCAAAAATTTGATCTTTCATTATCTGCAAAAAGATCTTCCAATGAAAAAAATCGCAAAAATGCTTGTTTTATTTCAAAACCCTGCCAATAAATAAGGAAATTTAGAGGGGTCCCCTTAACCCAGGGGCCCAAAAGCGTTCTTTCCAGTTGTTTCCTTATAGCTACGCCATTGAACTTACCACGCTACGCTACGAGCAGCATTTTAAAGAAATATAGAGAGAACTAAACCTATGCTGCAACTATTACTTCCAGTCAACGTGGATTACTTAAGTGGGCTTTAGAGGAAAGAATTTGGGCATTAAGATAAAAGTATTCTAACAATTTATGCCCAAAAGAGATCAGAGAATACTTTTATCCATCGTTAGTTTAGATTTTTGGTATTTATTAAAAGTTTCGGTTCTAATAGTTTTTGTATTATTCTTATAGGTTGTTCAATTCTTGTCTTTTGAATTTAATGTGTGGGTTCCAAGTTAGGCGACTATCTACTATGTAGGTACAAACCTAAAAAGCAAACTTTCGGTGCTATCGGTATAATGTGGTTCTCAAAGAATATCAGAGAGTATATTATAGTATATAATAGATCAGTGGTCCTAGTGCAAACGGTGTTTATGGATTAGTTTTAATTATTTAATTTAATTATTGATTTTATATTATGGGTTGTCAAATGGAAGATTGTGATCTCCATACGGTTCTTCAAGATTTTTGTTGTGGCTCAACTTGTCTATATAAATGTATTTCAACATTGCAAAATTATATTGAGTAAAGAAATATTTTCAATTGGGAAAGATTTAGGTAATAATTTCTTAATATTATATGAAAAAATCAAAATGTTTATTAATAAAGATGCCAATTTTTTTTCGTAAATAGAATTTTTAGTATGACTTCCAAAATGATCAGAGCTGTGACTTTTAATTTTGCAAAAAAAAATAACAAATTCGTAATTGGTTCAAAGCAAATCAAAAGGTTAGTCAGCACTGTTTTAATTAAATCTTATTTGCTAATTTACAAAAAAATTAACTCAAAGAAACCGGTCTTTTTTTCCTACATCCATGTTTACATCCATTATTCCTAAATTCCAAAAGAGATCCGTTCCAAGGGATTACACTTTCAAATATAATTTTTCTGTTTTCCCTAATTTCTTCAAGCGATTTTGGAACAAGTTTTGACCAGGAATCTTTTCCTTCCTATTCCTATGGCTCTACAACCCTTTCGAACCTTTGGCCTGCATTACAACATTTCGCCATAATTCCCATTGTGCTACTTTCGTTTTTGATCAAGAATATTGTAATTAAACAAAAATAAACATAGAAAATAGTATATAGCTATTTGAATTCTATATTATATATTCAATCGGTTCATCCAAATTTCTTATAAAAGATTTAGTTTTTATTTAGTTATCTACATCTTCTGGGAAAAATTTGAACCGTTGTTAGATTTTTTTTAGTTAACACTTTGATTGCTACAAAATTGAACAAATAAAATTAAAAAAAATATTTAGAAATTTAAAATTCTAAGGATTTTGTAATTACTATTTTAGAAAAATTAAAAGAGATAAAGTTGACTGAAACTTGATTTTAGTAGCACTAGAATACTAATAGTATCAAATATATACTAATAAACATACGACTCATGGAACCAAGAAACCAGTTGCAATCGATTCCGGGCTATTGTTACACATCTATTCCTATAAAACTACTGAGTACGGTCATTCATCGATTTCACTTATGACAATATTTTGAGATTCAAAAGCATTCCGGTTTGTAACTATTTATAAACTATCCTAAAATGAATGAATTTCAGTCCTATTAAAGTAGGAAACCTTTAGAACTTGCTTGAACTGTTTTTATACTTCCCGCTTTACCTAATTTTGAACCAATTCTACCCAAAACTTTTTCCAGTGATAAACTTGGTATCTAATCCGAATACCCAAATACAAAAACTATTTCAAACACCTCCAGCACATTTTACAAAAAAAAATAATCGTCAAAATCTTACAAAAATTGTCTTTTTAAATTGTCTTTTAAACTTTTTAAAATTGTCTTTTTTGGATTGCAAAGTTGAAGTTTGGCTAGGTTGATTGTATTTGTACTGAAAGATAATAGGTAAAGTAAATATATAACTTTTGTCAATACAAAGTCAATGCAGCGATTCGTCTGCTACCAAACTCACAGAAACTAAAGACAAACCTAGTAGTAAACAAATTGTTACATTGATTTCCTCTTGGTTAAAGAAGATGCCTGTAATCTTCTATCTTTTCGTCTTCCCAATTCAACCTTAACTAAATTGACCTCATATATAAAACTATGCTTACTAAACTAATTTTTATCTAATTTAGTGAGGAAAAATATCAGAAGTGATTCTGAAATCTTTAAATAAATATATCAAGTAAATCGTCCACGTTCTATTCGTTTATATTTTAAACATAATATCCAAAAAAACATTATATACTAGTAATTTCCCGTGAAATATTCACAGCCCAACATTGATACAATTGACAAATGGCCAAAATTGGCATTTGAATGAAATCGAAATGACAGTTGAAATCATGACAACAATCAGTTATTTCAAATTTGAGATACTCATATTTAGTTCTCGCTCACACGTATGTGTTTCCAATCTTCATTCTCTACCTTTACCGAGATACATACATTTGCCTATTATTATATTGAGGTTTAATTAGCTTAAAATATACTATAATAGGCTTTATTGAATATAGTATATTGAGAAGGTTTTGTAGAGCCATTTTACAAAGATGTACAAAATGACTTCATTTCCTAAACATTTTGACCTCCTTAATGTCGATTTCAAAATATCAATGAATAAATGTTGTTTTAAATGCCCGCAACTAATCAAAACTTTTACAAATATTAAAAAAGAAAACAGTACCAGAAAATTTTAAATAGCTAGGATGTACGCATAAAAATAAATTTCAATAACCCATATAAAAAAATATAAAACACTGGTTTATATTTAGTAATATGAATTATATAAGTGCATAATTTAGTGTTCACTTTCCTATTATTACCATTTTATTGTGAAATATTTTATAAACAGATATAATATAAATATTTCAGATTAAAATTATTTTTTATTGTTATTTACCGTCGCTTTACAGGTAATTACTAAGGTCTTTAGCGACTCTAGAGTTTATAAAAATCCGTAAATCAAGAAATATCAGAAATTTGCTCGATACGAGACACCTGCCAATAGGAGCGATCCTCTGGACCACTCGACCCACCAGTAGGCTCCAAATTATTTCTATATGTTTACATTTTGAAAAGATGCCGTATGCAGTAAGGACTTCTATAGATATATTCCAAAAAAGCTTTCACAGAAAAATCTTTCACTGAAATCAAAAAATGTCTATAGTAGTAAAGGTAATCTGTAGTAAAAGGAAGAAAAAGTGTCCTCTTGGAAAATCAAATCTGAAGCTTTGGAAACCGTCACTAAAAGAGGTGCTTACACAAATTCTTGTGTTTTTTCAGCCAATAATTTGATAGTTTCTGTACTACAAAATGGTATCTAATTGAATATTGGTGCTAGCAAAGGCTTTTGATCATTCCAAAATTTATAAATTGGTTAGCTTAAAGTACTGTGTTGTGAGTCAAGTGGCAGAGGACAATTTCATCCATTGCCCCTTCTAGCATAATAGCACACTATTTGGATCGAAAATATGAACCAAGAAAAGATAAAAGTAGTATTCAGGAAGTGTTCTGTTATGTTATACGTTGTGGTATTGTAGAACAATGGAGACCATTTAAGAAGCAGATAAAAATGGGCTATACTAGGTGAGTTACAAGCTGAGGAAAACGGGATTTACAAGAAAAAGATGAAGAATTTAAATTCTTGTACTACTGCTAAGAAAAGTGGACTACCCCAACCTGAAGAGTTTTGCCGAAAACCGGCAGCACTAGAATAAGGAACACAACTACGCAAAAAAATCAATCTAATGTATGGCAAATTATGGAATCTAGTTTTTATTAGGTACCTACTTATAGTTCAATTTTTATCAAATATTAATTAAATAAATTGAATTTCCGATAAGGGAATCGAAAAAAATTGAAACTATTTTTAGTCAATCAAATATTTGTTCTTGTACTGAAAAAAGCAGAGTGTAATTAACTTTCCACATTGATAAATCAAATATAACCGATACAAACTTCATACGATATTAAATACTGATAAAGTTTTGAGCAAACATATACTCTCGCCTCCCCTGGCAACAGCCTACACAGTGCCGTCCCACGACAACCCTCCAAATCTCTTCTCCCATTAACAGCCATCCACAGAATTATTACTTACTCATCAATTCTTTCCAGTTCGCAGCAATGTATCGACATTTTTTTTTTTGTAATAATAAGAACTTGAATCAATAAAATAGAATATTCCTTTTGTAAAGTTTGAATTTGGATGCACTCTTATGAAGCGGTGTGCATAGAAATGATGCTGGAAGACAAATCTTCCACTCAAAACGTACGACAAGTACTTGGCTACGTCATTAACAACAATAAAGATAACTCTTGCATAATAAGTTGCAGTACAAAAGGTGAGTACTTCATAAATTATTAGCGACAGAAAAGGCAAATAAATAATTAGTTTTCTAAAGTCGGTGTGTGAAGACTTCTTTGCAAAAAAAAATGCCTCCATTTTCTTTAAAAATGAAACAGTAAACATCTTCTAAATTTCAGTGAAAAGTTACTGAAATATTCACGAATTGTTTTTGTACTGGAAAATACTAGGGCAAGTAATTAATTTTTAGATATTTTTCAAAGGGGGGCTTTTCATAATATACCTAAATAATTTGCCTATTAACATTGCTAGAATGCTGGGAATGGTTGCGAGACAATGACGCAAAAAAATCTGGAGAAAAAATTTGCCTAATTCGCAAATTTTCTACACTAGAGCTTTACGAGGCAACGAGATAAAACGGGAGAGAGAGAGAGGCAATGTTAGAGCTTTCGCAGTTTCATCCACATCTCCCCACATATACATTGGCACATATACACGCTTACATTAACAGAAGCACACACCACCCAAGTATTGATTTCGTCGTTCGAACAGAAAAGCTGTCCACGTTGATACATACAAAGGGCGCACAAAGGTTACAATCAAAGCCCGAGACAAAATTTTCCTCCAAAACGAAAAACGATTTTCGAAAAAAAAAACGTCATTTCTCATATCATGGAAAAAATAAATTTCCACCAATGTTACAAATGAGAGCTTTTCCGAACCTATCTTCGCATAGATCTAATAACATTTTATCTCATTTTCGGCTACAAACGACAGATGAAGATAACCTTGAAAGATTTTCGTCGGTTATATTTTCTTTTCTCGCTAATATTTTTGCCCGACGAAAACACACTTAATTGGATTTTTTTAAAGACTACATTGTAGAACTTCAAAATATCAAAAAAAAAAAAATAGATATAATCGCTCCTAATTGGTTCGCCTATACATTTTTTTTGTGCTTTTCTTCTATATTACTTCATTATTTCCAATATTATTATTACTTATCAAAATTCTATAAATGATATTATGATATTAAAAAATACATGCATCGATGTAACCACACTCATCCAAGGACACAAAGAATACTAAAATCCCAAATCAAGGAAAAAATCATTTTTATAAAATGATTATGCGAAGAACTTTGAAGGTTAATGTTAATATAATCTAAGATAAATATATTCAGATATATTTTCGCTGATAATTTTTTAAGGCTCACTTTATTCTTTTTTCATCCTTGCCCCCCTAATCTAAATTTTCTTACAATCTTGCACAATACTTTTGTATAACCAATAATTTCAACATTTTTTTCTACTTTAATTAAGCAAGGGCGGATTTGAGGGGGGGGTGTACTGTGGAGATTCCCTCACAGTACATACTTAGAAGCAAATCAAATTATTAGAGTTGTTAAAAGTATGAATAAAATAACGGAAAGAACATTAGTCTGGTCTATTTCTGGCTGGAATAATGATTTTTTTTAATGTTACTTATCGTCACTACATAGTTACCAAAGCTTATAGCGGCTCTAGGGTTAATAAAACTCTGTAAATCGAGAAATATCAAAAATTTGGTCAATGCGTGATTCGAATTCAACTACTAAGATCTACCTTGACCATTCGGTCACTTACAGTATTCTTTCTTTTTTTCTGTAGCCTAATAAATTCTCACAATTTAGTATTAACATTCATCCCTCGCTCCATGCGCATTTTCCATTTAACTTGGAGAACATTAACATAATAATTATTATCTTTAAAGTTAAAACATTGTTGAAGTACATCCTAATAAGGTAGTATTCGTTAAGTTATCCATTATAAAAAATCTTATAAATAACTACTGTAGAACCCGTTAGACTCCATCCAAACGGAAAGTATTGCGGACAGAGATCAGCTGCTTTAACAACAACAAAGTGCAAATTCGGTGAAGAAGAGTAAATGAGTGAGATCTGTTGAGCTTCATAGTTCAAATACAACGCATGTAGTAATATGCATGGAATGGATGCGGATGGAGTGAGAGATAATACTTCCCTGCACCAACGAAAACGCCTCACCGATCAGCAATCTTAATATATAAGATATGTCTTGAAAACATACAATGGAATTTCAAAATAACTTGTTTACTTAAGCTAGTTGTTCCCAACAGGGATAATGGACCCCCACCCCTCTTCTTCCCCTCTGTTGGGTGCAAAAACTTTCAAACCTGTAGCAATGAGATGTGGCAACGTTAAGAAGAACTAAGTAGTATAATTCCTCTATTTTTAATAAACTGATACAATAGACTTCCAAAAGGTAGAGTGACATAAAAAAGTCTTACAAAAGGGGCGGTAATGGTTCACAAAAAGTTCGGAATCTATGGTTTACACTAATTGTTGATAAATTCTATGCTTGTTAAATCCAAAGTACTTTACCGCCCCTGTTAATCAACCATATGGTGCAAAATTCTCAAAAAATTAAGGCAGTAAAAATTAAAAAAGACCATCAATAAAAATAAGTTTTATAAGATACCATACATATTTCTTTTTTGAGCTTCGCTGCTATAGTAATGTCTTGATTTTTTATTGTGTTTTTAAGAAACACTAACTTTAAATTTTAACGATAACCATAATTCGCTACTACTATTAGATACATCTACAATGCATTTTGTTATTTAGGAAATTGTTTTTAATTGTTATTTACCGTCGTTTTATAACTTCTAAGGTCTTTAGCGACTCTAGAGGTAATAAAAATCCGTAAACCGAAGAATATTAAAAATTTGCTCGGTATGAGATAGTTGAACTCAACACCTACCAGTTTTGGAGCGGCCACTTTTACCACTCGGTCATCAGTAGGCTACAACTGGCTGTATTATTTTAAAATTAACAAAAATAAACATGGCCTACCCAAACCCATTCGCATGATAAGAGTAGATGGGATTCCTTCCACTTCCTTTTTGTATCTCTTTCTATTGAGAGCGCAATAAGGATACCAGATTGAGATAAAGTAAAATAATAAGGTTTTCGAGTTGATTTTAGTTGAAGAATCCAGATAACCTAGGAGGCCTAAAAGTTTTACAGGAAAAAAAAAAGAAAATTTATTGCATGGTTTAGTAAACTATTTAAATTCTGAGGATATTACCATTTTTTTCGTAGAAGTCTTATATTTTTTTTTAAAAAAAACATCTAGTCAAACCTTAGTTTTTGTACCAAAATCTAAAATCATAATATACCTAAATAATATTATATAGGTATTTATGTAGATAAACAAAAAAAAAAGTATTTTTTCATTTTTCTACAATAAGCAGTTTCTATAGACATAATTCTATCAATCTATTCTTCATATCTTCCCCAAAGTAAATATTGATCCATTAAGGTTTCGAATTGCAGGTGAATCACTGGCACCGATATTTTATTAAAATAAATTCTAATCTAAGGCAAACAATATCAATTTATGATCAAAGCAGTATTACTTTTCGAATAAAACACTAAATTGTTTAAAATAAAAGTAAAATGAAAGCCTCATACTCGCAACCAACGCACACAAAGAAAATAGAATCATCGGTGGGACGATTAGGACGTGAAAATTGTGGAAAAGAAAAGGAATATTCCACTGTTATCCTCTTCAAAAAGAAGCCTCTCGCTCATATTATATTTCGACACTAAATATTGATTTAACACGCGCTTGTGTAAATATTCAGATGAAAAATAAATAATTTATATATTTTTCGTTGTATCCATATGTTAGTATTAGCATAAAAAAATTGATTTCTTTCTTAAATTATACCTTCTCTGTGATTATTTTTTTCACATTAGATGTGGTTATTGGTTTATTGGTTTTTTTTAGTCACGAAAAGGAAATTTAAAATTTTTCTACAAAAAAAAAATCGGAATTTGTTCAACCCATCTTCAAAATTCAGCGTAACAGAGACTTAACTTAATTCACGATAAGAATGTAACCACCAATCAGCAAGGAGAACAAAGCCTACGGATGGCCGAGTGGTCTAGGTGGCCGCTTCAAAACTGGTAAGATTTGGGTTGGATCATCATATCGAATAAATTTTCGATATTTCTCGATTACGGATTTTTATTAACCCTAGAATTGCTAAAGACCTTATTATTAATAAAGCGATGATAATTAACAATTAAAAAAAAATATATTATATTTATTTCTCAGAAAAATTAAACCTGAACCTTAAGGTTGAGAAATTGGTAGATTTATCCATGGATTACTTGCAGTTAAATGACTTCTGACGCTTTTAAAATCTATCCCACCGTAACCATCTCAGCTTATCACCTCACATACGAATAAGAAAATTCTTATTTTAATATAATTATAGCCATCTCTGTAAATATTACTTAATTTAACAAAGTTCTTGTACCGTCGATATATTTTACTTTTTGACTCTAATTTTTGGATAAATATTCATTATAACCGTCATTATAATCTATTATAATTCGTTATAATTTTATAAATTCATAATAAATTAAAAATATAAAGATATTTTCAAAATAATTCAACGAACTCATTTATTGTATTTTTCAAAAATATATGGATACCTACACATAATAAAATAGTAGACTCTTTGTATTTGTACAATTTAGGATTTTTACAGAAAATAATAAGCGTAAAGCGTAAAACATTACGTTTTTCAAATTTTTATCATTTTGCGTGATGTTTAAAATTTGATATCGCAAATATCACTGATTTTTCTTATTTGTCGTTATTTATTGTCGCTTTATAACTACTTCTTTTAATTTCAATTTATAAGATGTTTGTTGTTCCTTTACTATTATGAGATTCTTTATATAGGTACTGTTATAATTAAGAAGGTACAAATTATTTTTTGTGATATTTACTCTCTCTAATTAAACAGGTAAATAAAAGAAAGAAATACCTGTTGTCTTTCTTTTTCTAAAATTCCTACTACCGGTATTAGAACCGGTATTCCGATATCAAGATCTAAAATATACCGAATATCGGTATTGAACTTTTGATTCGGTATTGAAATCCCTTGGCACAGATATACAGGTACCTATCTCTAAACCACTTTAATCAAGCGACGTTTCATTTTCTGGTGGTTTTAATTTTATTTGCAAATAAATAAAAAAAAAACGGTTATAATAAATTTAACTATTATGAATTGACCGATTAATTTGTAGAATGAATATAAAAATAATTTAAAAAAAATGAAGCGTTGATCAATTTGTACCGATTCAAAGTATAAATGTGCCTTAAAAAATTTTAATTTTCGGATCAAATGCTGTATTCATAAATTGCATTTCTAGCGGTTTTAAAATTGAGTTTTTGTTATAAAAACTAAACCAATATAAAAATAATTTAACGCCTGAAGGCAAATTTTGAATTTTCAAACCAATGAAATTATTTACATTTTTCTCTTTGTAGTTAAATTGTGTAATGTATCATTGACATAATTTACTATAATCATATATGAACCATGCTTATACGTCATATACAGAAATTTGAAAACTACAATAGATTTTTTGTATTCCAACAATAATAAACATACAAACATATAAATATTTAACATATATCATGTCTTAATGCTTAATTCTTTTTTATTACTATTTACCATCCCATTTTAACAACTAAGATTTTAAGTGACTTTAGAATTAATAAAAATCCGTAAATCGAGAAATATCGAAAAGCTGCTCGATACGAGAATCAAACCTAACATCTACCAATTTTGGAGCAGCCACCTTGACCACTCGACCACCAGTAGATTTTATGACTTCTTTTGTTTCGCGAAAATGTTTAGTTAAATAATGGAACAAAAACTACCCAATTAATCGGTTATTATTCCTATTTTAATTATTAAAATAAAATAAGTTATAATAATTAAAACAGGTTATTAAACTTTAAACAAATTTAACTCCAATTTAGTATATTGCTAAATTTATTACAATATTATATCATTTAAATAAAGACTTTTTTGAATCTTTAATATGATCAAAAGTTAATCATAATTGTATTTAATGAAAAATTTAGAAATACATCGATATATTTGTTTTATTTGTTCACGTGCAAGCTTTTCAATTTTTTTTGCAATTTTCATCAATATTATATTTATATTTTCATACGAAATGTTTAGAAATTATTTGCTCTACCTATAAAATCGAGACTATACAATACTATGCTTCTTTTTTTTATCGAAACGATACATATATAAAAGAAATTACATTTATTACTACTATTTAATTCAATATTAGTAGTAATATGGGTAATAGACCTTAAGGGTTCGGAAAAAAAATAGAATTCTTAGCTAGAACTATGGAAATCATTTTAAAAAAGCAAGATTGCTTGCAACAAAAACACAAGCCATAACTCAGCCATATGTAACATCAGATTGTTCCATGGTTAGATTATGAAAAATATATATAACACAGATAATAGAATTTATTTAGAATTCACTGAAAGTTTAATACCTACAATATCGCAAAACCGTTTCAGGACTGTAATATTTATGTAAAATTCGAAGAATATTTAAACTATATTTGTTTCATTTTTGGGCAACGAAATCATGAGATATGTTCTACAATAATAATTATAAAATTAATAACAGATAAAACCAATAGTACGATAATTCCAAATAATGAAAAAAGTAAATATTCAGTAACCTTCAAAGCTATCATATTCATATCCAATAGACAGTTCCACGTTAATTCATTATAGGTAAATTCGTTTTTTTTTCTATTGTGCTTTCACAAAATCAAATGTGGTAATCAAGTGCATTATGGATATAAAAAAAGAAGATCTATCAGTAAGACTTTCAGGTCTTTATTTAATAATGGGTTTAATAATACTAAATGGGTTTCAAAATAAAAATCTTTAATGGCGTTATTATAAACTTTAAAGATGAATAAAAAGTTAAGACATTTTTAACATACGATGTAAATATGCCACCATTAAAGTATAAATTTAATCTAATGTACAATTTGCCGAGTTGATCGTATGGCTGTAAGCATTAACTTAACATTTTCATTAAAGCATTAACAGCTGTATAAACTTGAATGTGTTAAGCTCAATAGTGATACCTATAATATAATCGACTAAAAGCTAGTTAATGTGTGTAATCGTCAACAACATCCTTAAGAATGATTAAAACTAAATTATGTATACCTAATTGGTAAGGTATATTGGTACGAATAAGGTATAAGGTATGAATATTGGTATTCAATATTCGTGATCCAGTAATACCAGTAAATATAGAAGAATCGAAACGAGCTCTTCAACAGTTGATCAATTGTTTCTACGGACTATAACAGGCATGGTGAACCTTTTTGAGACGTGGGTCAAATTTTGTTCGTTTTTTTTTTGTTAGTAAATACTAGCTCGTGCACCACTATTGTACATGATGCCCATTAGCGATTCACAAGATAAGTTACTTCTTTAAATAGTATCCGAAATTACTTTGGGAATCAAGTTACTCTTAAAAAAGGGAAATTAAAAACGTATCTTATGTTCTATATAGGATACTATAAAGATACATTTTTTATTACTTTGTATGTACTAAAATTGTAAGATACTCAGATTATGTATTATTTAAATTTATTAATTTTGGAAAAAGGATAGTATATCTAAGTGATTTTTCGGTATCTAAGATACTTTATAAATTACAAGAATAAGATATCTAAGATACAGTTAAAACCCTTTTTAAAATTATCTAAGATACTAGTTACTTCTTGCAAAAAAATAAATAAAAGAACTGAGGTACAGTATCTTAGATACTTTAAAGTCATCTAATAATATTAGATTTTAGTCCTGAATTGAAGTCTAAACTTGGACTACAGCCTTGGTAGTCCTGCAATTTTAGACTACCTTAAATCTTCAACTAAAATAACTAACTGATGACTATATTTTTTTAATAATCTTGAAAACCAATAACTAAGTAATTAGTCATTGGATGTAGATTGCTTACAATTGGATGGAGAATTCAAAAAATAAATTAAAACATCCGAAGTTCATTGAAATAATTTATTAAAGTGTAAGATTTTTAAAAAATTGAGAAAAATATTTAATAAAAATTCAATTTCTCAAATAATTTTTTTTAATATTAATTTTTGTCAGAACCATAATAAATTCTTTAATAGTTAAACTTACGTTTTCATAATTAAAAAAAGGATATAGAATAGAGAGGAGGTAGACCCTTTCTTGAAATGGACTAAGCCCATTTTCAAAGTAAACAGCTCAAGTATAAGATCCCAGTATTTTGAGGAATTGATAAAATTGAAGGGTATAAAGGTAAAGGATATATAAATGGTAGAAATAGTCTTAAAATTTTTCATTAAATTTATCTTAATAACGATTTTTTATATCTATTATCTTTCACATTAGAGTATTTTTTAAAATTTCGTATGTTATGATTATTTGGACAAATAAATTTGAAAAAAAAAGTAAAAAGAAGCACAGATACCTTTTTCAAGGTGTATGAAATTATATTACCAGTAAAATCGGGCATAGCGAATTTTGGCAATAAATGGGGCTGGAATAGAATTCATCATTGAATTGAATTACCTATTCTATTTCATTTCTGCCACTTTAAAATATCTAAAAATTGGTTATTCAAGCTATTTAATTTTAGATTATTCAATTTTTTTTTTATAACTCATAGTCACAGTTAAAATTTAAACGTTATTAATAACAAAAGTATGCATTTTCATTAATTTATCTTTTCTTTTATAAGCAACCATTTTCATAGCAGAATTAATCAAAGAATATAACGAACCAAAATTTTAATTACTCTCATAGTTCCTTATTATCATCTGGAGTTTTATCGAACTGTATTCGTTGAAAAGACTTCTTTATGTAAAAATATGGTGTTAAATTAAAGTAAGTGATAGACTTCTTTAACAATTTAATCAGATTTTTTTAAAACATCTCCAACGGAAATGATTTAATAGCTTAATACAAGTGCATAAAAATTAATGCAATTAAAACTGAAGTGGATTGCATTATACACTGTAATATATTATAAATTATTTTAAATTACAAAAAAAATACTGAAACATTCAACCATTTAATGTCTGATATTTTTAGTTGCAAAAAAATTAATACTATTCTGTTTTCCAAATATCTGTTAGTTTTCAAAAGAAGTCTGCAGATATTTAGTTTTTCTTTAGATGTACAAAATATTTACGTTTTGGATAAATTTTCTTAAATTGGTGATGACAAAATAATAGTCTAATTGTCCAAATATTTTAAGGAAATGAAATACAGCATAAGGTTAATCACCCACATATAGAAAAGGCAGTTTATTGACCTCGGAATTCCCTCATTTTAGGATTTAAAATTAAAAAACCCGAAAATAGAAATTGATGGTAAAGGAAAAACACACAAAAGAAAGGTCAGTTTTTGACTTTTAATTTGATAAAATGGACAAAGTGTACATATTATTAAACGTGTAAAAAAGGACTCCACCCAAATAATTCACATTAAAAAACAAAATTAAAATAAGTAATAAAAATATTATTTCGTATATGTCTCTCCGTTTTCTCATGAGAGTAATTTACGTCCTCCTGTGACTAGAGCACTGCACCCTTATAAGTGAAACAAATTTTGTTTGTTGGTCACTTTTTCGACGGATTATTATATTTTAAGTTAATTAGTTGAAAATTCCCCGAAAATATTTAGTAACAATCCGATTTATTATTTAAACGGATTTCAACAAATTGACATTTTTGAGGGGCGTTTTCCATCAATATGAAATATTGGAATTCATTTTTTTTTTGTTGAATAAATGCATTAAAATTAGAAATGGGAAAGAATTTTTTTCTCTGTTATATAATAAATGGTGTTTAGGTTAATCTGGGTATCTATTTTATTTTTTTATTTTTTTCATAAGGCAAATGACACAAATTAGGAGGCTCATCTTTTTAATTAATCGAGTGGCGTCGCAAGCCGTCAACAGGACGCATGGCGGGTGACGCAGGCGCGCGCGGACGCCGGCCGTCCCGGCGACAGCGCCTCTAGGCGCCGCGACGCCGGTGCGCATGACCCCGCACCCAATATCGAGCAGAAACACTCACCCTCACGGCCCACGTTCCCGACTCACAACAAATACGCTAAATCTCACTCACACACATCAACCATTTACGTTTCTCCATCTTTTTTCCGCACGAAAACCTATCGAGAATTCGACCACGCTTATACTGTCAGGGAGATTGCTCTATGTATTATTTTAAATATTATTTTTAAGACAATAGAAAAATGATTATAATTAATTATTTGGCCAGATTTCCAGTCCCTTTTTTCATGCGTTTTTCAGCTTTCGATACACTCAAGTTCTTTGTCCAAATTTTCTGAAGTAAAGTGAAATAAGAACTTAATTAATGTAATTTATGTTAAAAAATTGTTATTATCGGTTGTATTTTGTTCAAATCAAGGGAAATGCTTCATTTATGATTTATTTATTGTTTCTTTTTTCTATTCCTGTTGGATGGAAGTGTTCATTTCGTTTCCGTTCTCGTTTGATTCCTACAGGTAGCTTCATGGAACTAATGGAAATGTACTCACCTAACAAAAGCAATTTGATATCTTTGGCTGCTTGAATGCCATCTTCTTTGAGATTTTTCTCAATCTGTTTGCTCCGGGCCAATGCGGCTCGTTCCTCGGCCGATGTTGTACAACCCATTCTTCTCGTTGCTTCCGTGCAAAACGTACTGCAAATTATCGTATCCGTTTTGAAGAATTTCCTGGCCTTATGCTCTACGTTGAAATTGTTCTACCCCGAACGCTACGATTTGAATCGCTACGAAAATTGACCCAACAAATAAGATGTACACCAATCACTCAAAACTATAATTCTAAGCCAACGAGACGCGCTCGAAACACGGCTAAATCACACACAGACATTGGAAGTATCAATTAGAAACTCTCAAATGCAAACGAAAAGAAAAAACAATATTACAAATCACAATTGTGGGGCCGCGTAAAATTTTCCCATAGGATAAATGGGGGGCGCAGCCACTGACACACAAATCGAACGTCTGAAAAACGGGACTTTTCTATTCTTCCCGTCGATCTCACACACACACGCACGCATTCAACGTATAACAATCCCAAAGAACCTTAAAATTTCGCATCAATGTCCGTTCCACAAGTGAAATTTTCACTTTTTCGACGACGCATATACGGCGCACACACGGGTACACGTAAAAAACGATAATATTACAACGATCAAATATGCACGGGGCGTTTGGATGGATGCTTTTGTACGCGAGCCCGTTAATATACCAGTGGGGGTAGTGGCGCTGGCGAGGGTGTGAGCTTGAGTAGACAGAGAGAGCTTTTTTAGCTCGCCGTTGGAAAAGCTCCGAAATACATGCGAATAGGCGCTCTACACGATACCTAACTGGAGAGGATACCGTTGTGCTTGGCTCCAGTGACACGAGGCGCGCCACTGTCGCTACGACCCCCCTCTAACAATAATGGAAAACCCATTCGACGCATGCGCGTCCATTAATTTTCTTCGACCACACGACGTCGGTTCGATTACATAAAAAATTTACACACGCGTCCAACGTTAACTATCAAAAATCTCTATCACCAGTTACCTACTCTACCTCTTTTAAACTGATTTCCATTTACCTACTCTCCACAGCAGCATTTCGTTTCATCTTTTACAATCAAATCAACGCTCATCCCAATATAAATCAAAGTCTATTTTCACTAAATAATTTATCCTACCTCTTAATACACATATTATGTACCTGTAACCGGTAATGCTAACAAGTTTCCAAGACATTTTTGTAAAAAAAACTTATCTTTATTAATAATCAAATCAAATAATTATTAACAAAAGAAAATATAAAAATTGATACAAAACTTCATACATATCTAAATAAAAATAAACAAATTTCAAATCGCACTGAGATTTGTAAGAGCTTTAGACAAATTTTGTGGAAATCCAGCCACGGGGGATATTAAGGATAAAATCAAATTGACATAAAATAAGCGAACTTTAATGATCCTTTAAATTCTTTGGCTCAAGTGTACTTTAGCACACCCACAATCTGGAAACGTTGCATTTTCGACTTTGTTTTTAATTTAATTCGCAATATTTTTGTTAATTCAATTCTAATATGGTATAATTCTCTCTTTTGTGGCTAAATTTTCATTTAATCGCGACCAATTTAATCGCGAATTAAATTAAAAACAAAGTCGAAAATGCAACGTTGCCAGATTGTAGGTGTGCTAAAGTACACTTTTTCCAATTCTTTATTAATATAAAATGATCAAGAAATGTAAACAAAATTGTTATCAATCATCACCAAGGGTGGATTTAGGATCCCCCCCCCCAGGTATTTTTGTGTACTGCGGAGATTCCATAACAGTACATACTTAGAAGCAAATCAAATTATTAAAGTTGTGAAAATATATGAATAAAATAGCAGAACGAACATTAGTGAAACTAGTCTATTTCTGGCTGGAATAAAATTCCCCCCCCCCGCCAGAAAAAAATTCTGAATCCGCCCTTGATCATCACCAATGAATTTTAGAAAAAAATTAATGATCAATTACTAAGCAATTTCTTGATTCTTAATACACACGCCATGGATAGCAGACAATACTAAAAATTTGCCAAAACATTTTTGTAAAAAAAACAGTGTGTGTGCACTTATGTACACACTTGAGAAGTTATACTTTTTTGGTATAGTTAAAAAGACGTTTTAATCCACTGCCCTAGACTCTTCCAGTAGTGCTTGAACTGGCACACCAGTTATAAACTTTTAATTACTAAAACTTGATATAATTTTAAACACAAATTACTTTTACTATCAAAATACATAATAAGAAAACGTATGTGTTGCGCAAGGCAAGGACAAAGAATATAAAGTTTTAAATACATCCATGTTAGTGGAATACAAATACAATAGTTATTGGCTCAAATCAAATACTAAGATAAAGATAACGAAAATACTTTTTTCTGACAACTTTGATCGCCCACAGTAACTATCTTCAAATATATAAAATTCAGCGACTCTCCGTCTATCTTTCAGGGGCTTAATAATTTGAGAATTACTAATTTGGTTTAATTTTTTACATAAATGAAGTATTATTTCTTTACATTTAAGAACATATTGGATAACAATAGGAAACATAGACCATTAACTATAGCAATTTTTGTCATTTCTACAATTATTATAATTTGTAAGAACTTTAAATTTAAACAGGAAAATCGGAAACTGGATCGTTCTCGTAACCTTCTGTTTTACACTAGTTACAATATCGAAGGAATCAAAAGCAGACTATACACGCTCAATATTATTGTACGATATTTTGGTTTGTGCAATAAAATTGAGCGTGTATGGGCGATATTGAAAGGTTGGGCAATATATTGTATGATTTTCAAAATCTTGAAAATATATTGTACAAACGGGTAAATATTGTGTCGTCAATATCGCCTCCAAACGATACAATATATTGCACAAACCAACATATTGTACAATAATATTGACCGTCTAGAGACCGCCGTCAATATATTGTGCAACCTATATTGCACAATAATATTGTGCTTTAAGCAGCCCCTAAAAATTAAAAACTCTTTCCTTTATCACTACATGGGTATTTATAATAAGGATATTAAATTAAGTTTGTACAGGACACAATTTTCTTGATATGTTAAATTTTTCATAATCTTAAATTCTTTATACCTATGTTTAAGAGCAAATATTATTTGTTAAATGAGTTAAGAGTTTATGGACTTGCAAATCAAATTCTTTCTTAATAATTTTGATATTTGATCTTCGTGCAACGTTTCGTCACTTTTCGGATTATTTTATATAGATACTATCACAAAAAATAAATATGAATATAATTAGGTCAGGAAAAAGGTTATATACAAGCGTCAGGATATGAGTAACTAAAAAATCGTAATAATAACAATTACTTAAGAAGTAGGACCAAAGGTCCTACTTGTTAAGTGGTCTAAAATCTCAAAAATTATTGAGTCAGGTCATTAAGTTGAGTGAATTACTCGAATATTTGATTCGAGTTGATAATTCGATTCATGGATTATATCGAAATCTAGTATGGTAGTCAGAATAGTTAGTTAAGTAATACAGGCGAATAAATTATTTAAGCGAGTAAATTGAGTCAAGAGATATTTTATTGGTCTCCTTTGGTCCTACTTCTTTGGTAACATTAGTCTCGGGCGCGCATTAAAAAAAATTAAACGAAGAACAGTAATATTTAAGATTTTTTTTGTTATCTGTCGTCATTTCATAACTACCCAGGTCCTTAGTAGCTCTAGGGTTAATCAAAATACGTTAATCAACAAATATCGAAAATTTTCTAAATGCGAGATTTGAACCCAACACCTACCAGTTTTGGAACGGCCACCTTGCCCACTCTGGGGCACGGAGGCACTTACCCCCCTCAGGGTATTTTTATGTACTTTGGAGATTCCATAACAGTATATACTTAGAAGCAAATTAAATTATTAAAGTTGTGAAAATAAATAAATAAAGTAACAGAAAGAACATTAGTGAAACTCTAGTCTATTTCTGGCAGGAATTGCGAATATTTTTCGTGATCCCTTTCACGCTCTTGCAAACGAAATATAATATTGTGGCCCGCCAGAAAAAATTCTGAATCCGCCCTTGCAGCCAGCAATAGCTTATTTTATTGTTTTTTTATCTTCAATTCTTTTTATTAATTAATTTTATCAAAAATTATACCTACGTAAGAGTAAATAAACATGCATTAATGTATAACTCTACTTTCAATATAACGCAACGGAGTCAAAGAAAATCCACTTTAATTGAAAAATTGATTTAATTATTTTTAAAATTCTTTTACTAGAATTTCATTACTATCCTTAGTAAAGAAATAAGTTCTCTATATTAACTAAAACATGTGATTACAGAACCACATTTTCCCTTTATGTTTTCGAAAAGCAAAATCATAACACAAAAATCTAATATTAAATAAAGTAACTTTGCCATTAAAGGTACATTTTCTTAGAGTAGAAACAAATTTCGTTGAAAATCAATGAGTGTTTAAAATATTTTTTATTTATTTATTTATATTTGATTTGAATTTTTTTGGCGAACATCAAAGCACATCTCCATTAAAATGTAAATTATATTTATATGGACCATGACCTATAATAATTCTATTAGAATTTTGAAATATTTATTTTCCATTTTCATTAATGGAAAATATAAAATTAAACAAATGTTAAGCAACGTAAAGGTACAAGAAGGTTCTAAATATAAAGGGAAACAAAACATACAAAGTTTTTAAATATTTTATCCATTTGAGTAAACGAAGGCCAAACAAATAACCAAAATTTACTTTTAGTTTTATACTTATTTGCTGATTTAACGATTGAAATTTATTTTTAAAATCACGTATTACTTAAATTATTATCGGTTTTTCACCTCGATAATGTGATTTGAACAAAAAATATCAGAAAAATTGAGTTGAAATTTTAAAATTTGTGATTGACAGTTTCTTTAAAAAACTCAAAAATGTATGCATTTATGTTAATGTGTTAGGAAAATTTTTTGATCTTGTATTATTCTAATGAGAGACGGATGTATGCCAAAAATTTGGCATTTTGACACAGGTACTTATTTAAATAGTAAAAACTCATTTCCTTTTAAATTTCTTTAAGTTTATAGAAAATAAAAAACGGCTAATATCCACCTTAAAAAAGACTATAAATTCTGTATTTCAGGTAAGAATTCAAAAAATACATGACCTTACACATTTAAGGCTTCATATAGTCTTTATTTATCATATTTTTTAAATTTATTTACTCATAATTGATAAACGATGTACAAATTTGATTATTGTTTTTATCTAATAGTTTTTTATTATTTCTACCCTTGAATTGTAATATCTTTTATGAAAAAAAAATGATAAAATCTTTTTCAATTAGTTTCTTTCATTGATTGACAATGATTCGAGTAATTAAATATTTTTGTTATGGTTTTATCAGAAAAGTAATTCTAATTAATTATGTCTCAATAATTTTATCTTTTTGGAAATCGTTTAAACTATATTAAAAAAACATTAATCACATCCTCAAAATTTATCATTTAATTAGGTCGTTTATTTGTTTATTGTGTTATTTAATTTTTTAAAATTTCCTGTAATAGTTTTAGGTAAAGATTTCATTTAGAGTTGGTAATTTTATTAATATTGTCAAAAAAATATGATTAATTTTGGAACAAAATTTTATATTTCCTTTATAGTTATACATATTATGATCTTTGAAAAAATGAAACTGTTTTTTTCTTTTTTTATTTAATTTCTTATAATATATGTAAATAATTTATGTAAAATAATTTAAATATTTATTTTCATAGACCTAAGGCGTTTGCATGTGCGAGTACATATGGCTTGGTATCTGACTTACCGCTGGGTGTGCTTAGTGAACTATGGAAAATAAATACGGGGAAACTTTCCGTATAATGAATTGAAGATGTTCTAAAGTGTTCTATGAGAAAATTTAGTTTAAGATAAAAAAATGATCAATAAAAATTAGGATGGTATTCTCTAAAAATAGAAAACACGAGAAAGAGAAAGTTCTCGCAATTAGAACATTCTGGAAACGGGCTTGAGTTCTTATATAAAATATAAGGAAGTTGACGGCCAAGTACACAATATATAGTACAATTTTAACCGAAATTAACCGAATACGACAACATCTAATTTAACTATTGTTGCATTTTAAATAAGTAAGTGTATAGTTTTATTTAAATAAATACTTGTGTACAAAATAAACTATTTTTATATGTCTTAAGCGTCTTAAGTATAAATCCAACGAACTCAGTATTTAAATATTTACAATAAATTGCCAAAAAGAAATGTAAACAATATTCTTCTACAACTCATGTTAAAAATCATGAAGATGGGTACTATAATTATCGGATCACATATTTGAGATAGTAAATTTTCTAAATTTTCATACAAAATTTGTGACTGCCTATTAAACTGCGAAAATATTTAACTAATATAAGTTAATAGATATAGTGCATCATATTCAAAAATACGTATATTTTAAGAAGTTTTTTTTTAATTATTGGTGTTTTAATTATTATAATATCATATCCAAAATTGTCCAAAATAATTTATCATATCATATTAGCTGGCTTAGTGGATATCGAATACACATAGAAATATAATGATACCTACGAAAAATGTAATTAAGAGAAATTATTAGTATCCCCAATTTATTTGATAATTAAACACTAGAGAACTCTGACTTCAACAGTAGTGCTGCCTTTATCACAAACCCCAGATATTAAATACAGCTGACTTTGAATAATTCGAAGCGGAAGGTGCCATTACAAAATAGGATTATTAAAAAAAATTGATTTAAAGAAAATATAGTTGAAACATGCGGAACACGATAACAAAATAAGCCATTTATTTTGAAAGTGGGCTAAGTCCATTTAAAAAACCGACTATACGACAACTTTTGATTTACTGATAAACCAGATTATGCTGATATTTGAGCTATTTTTTTTACAAATTATGTATATGGTTTTCGTTTTCGACACACTAGTAATATCTAACTTTTTGATTGTGAAATTTATGTATTCATTGTTGGGAAAAATAGTAGGTATATAACTATTCCCAAAAAAGACTTAGGTCACTTTCAAAACAAGCGGCTTTTATATAGATTTAGAAGTTTTGATATTAATTTGCTAATACAAACAACTTAACAAACTATAGTTCAATGCTATAATTTACGTTGTTATGTAAAAATTAAATATTTTTATAGTATATGGGGTTAGAGATACCTTTATGACCTTTATAGTGGAATTTTTAATGTACCACTATACGGATTGTAAAAAACAATATTTTGAATACGAAGAAATGTCCAGAGGGAGAATCATATGTCTTCTAAAAACCGTCGAAAGTATAAGGTTTAAAAGTTCCAGGTATGTAGCGATAAAATATTTTAATATGCTATTAAATGATCTTAAATGATTGTCTATTTGTCTTAACAAAAAAAAAAAATACAAAAAAAAATTATGGATCTTAGCAAAATAAACTCAAAAAAAAAAACTTTCACAATAATATTAAATGAAAAATTCAATAGCAAAATTAACAATTTTGTAAAATTATGTGATAACTATCATTCATAACAATTGTATTCATAATAAACAAACCAGATACCTGGAGCATTCTTGTATTTAAGACATTGGACGGCATTCAAGTAGGTCTTAAAAATTTTAAAAAAAGGAAAAAGCTCCTTTTATGAAGTTTACTAAACTAGATAAAGCGAAAATTTGAAATATCCAAAAAAAATAGCTAAATTCCACACTGTATTCATAAATTTAAAATAACACAGTTTCACACGCATGCGCAACTTGCAAGTAACTTACATTCTTCAATACAATTTTGCCAAGTAAATTGTCAAATTTTATATTCTTTTTTGTTGAAGACTTCAATCCAATTTGAACATTTTTTCTTCAAATTTATAAATAAATCAAAACAACCCAAACTTTCAAATGATCCCAAATATAATAAAATTTCCTTATTTATTTATGTTATTTTTAATTGTTATTTACTGTCGCTTTATAACTACTAACGTCTTTAGCGACTCTGGAGTTAATAAAAATCCGTAAATCGAAAAATATCGAAAATTTACTTGATACAAGATTCGAGCCCAACAGCTACCAGTTTTGGAACGGCCACCCTGACCACTAGTAAGCTACGGCCTTTTTTATTTCGAAAAGATTTTATATTTTCCCGTTATTTTTGTACTTAACGTTACTTAAGGACCCAAGGTGGTAAATTTAAAAATACCTCATTATTTTATTGATCTTCATAGTTATTATTATGAGAGGATTATATTCAAAAATATATTTGGCGGGGTTTTCGCAAGAACATCTTATCGACATTTTAACAATTTTATTGTTGTACTCAATTAGTTTCCCTTATTATTTTATTATTGTACGATTCTTTTTGTTAAATCAATATCCACACCAAATTTTGTCACTTTATAACTATCAAGGTCTTTAGCGGATTCTAAGATTAACAAAATCTGTTGATCGAGAAATATCGAAATTTTGCTCCAAACGAGATTTAAACCCAACTACCAGTTTTGGAGCGACCACCTTGACCATTCGGCCACCAATAGGCTCCTCTTTATTTATATAATCCGCTTTAAGCCATTAAGTACATACATGAAAAAAGTGTACAGTACGGAGGTAAATTTTATAGCAGTTTTTTGAGCCTAAGGGATCATTGTTGAATAACACCAATAAAATCAAACAGAGGACATAATTTATTCTTCAAGGTAAATTTACAATTAAGCATTTTTTAAAATAAATATATGTAAAATTAAGTACACAAATTTCAAATACGATTCAATATTCTATCTGCGGGCACCATGGTGCCCTCGGTTTAGGATTGAAAACTCCTGGGCTATGGTAAACTTTTTGAAACAAAAAATCAATTGGAATTATTTTAGGAAAGGAAGACTTAAATGTTCTTCTAAGCAAAACGACATTAAAGTTGTTATTACTTTTATATTTTATTTTATTTATTTTTTTTGTATCAAACATAGAGCCATTCGCTGACTAATAAAACGAATACATTATCATTTTTATATATATTTTTGTAAAGTAAAATTCTTACATTATTGTAAAAAACACAGCTAAAGGCTAAATATATTTCTGTTTTTATATATATTTATATATTTATAATATTATACATATACAGTATTAATAAAATAATTCAAAAGACAAAACTAATAATTATAATAATAAAATTCTTTTAAATCGACATTTTTTTTTTTTTGAGTTTGGTTAAGTCCAATTTTTTCTCATCAAAATAATTTTAACTCTTAAAAAGTACTTTCTCGGTTTAATTCATTAATAATTTACCCTACTTTAACATTACTTTCCTACGAACTAGTTGATGATACTTTTGTTTTCTTCGCAATTAAACATTCTCCGAAATTTTAAATTGTTCTGAAGTCTAAAAAAATTGTTTTCAAATTATTTTTTCGACCATTCAAAATATATGAAATGCAACTTTAATAAATATAATAACAATAATGATTCGCCGTTCGTCCGTTTTACCACAAAATGTTTTTTCAGGAGTAAATGAGGAAAGATGAAGATTTCACTTATGCAATATTTGCAATTGTTAGTTTTAATCATTCGGAACGTAAAACTATAATAATTGTAATCCTTATCTTTATACATTAACATCTAAATCCAATTTTAAATTTAAACATTCCTTTCGTTAAATTTTTTAAACAATCTACAATCAATACAGACATAGCCAATTCACCAAAGACAAAAGCCAATTTCTAAAGAACTTTTCAACTATTTAAAATTTGTATCAGTTTTATTTTTCAAACATTTAAAAATGAAAGGAATTTGAACAGAATTCAGTCAATTAGTAATTATCATTAATACATGCAATTAAAGCATTTTTTCAAGTATTCAAATTTCCCAAATTTAAAACCGAGCACTGTGCCAGGAAAAATATACAGTCTATAACTTTATTGCTTTATAAATATTCGAAAAACCGGGTTCCAATGAAGATGAAATCATATTGCTTATACAGTAGAAAGAAACGTTTTTTTAGTATTGAATTTTTCAAAAATTTCTTTCTCGAAAAATATATTTTATTTTGGTCTACAGTGATTCTTACTTAACAATTATTGTTTTCTAAATCTATAACTTACACGAATTTATTTCGACACAGTATGATTAATAATTTTTCACTGCTCTATCAGCCATCTAATCTTATCTATAAAAATGCTTTAATTGTCAAGAAAAACTTACTTTACAAACCAAAAATTTCACGTCACGATATTTAAATATTTTTACTCTAACGAAATTTATTTTTATGTCAATTGAACAATATTTCCCTGCAGTTAACTTGTGATCTTACCATGAGCTTATTTATCCATTACTTATTCTAACTTGTTTATGAAAAAATACATAAAATAAAACGGTATGGATAAACAAATATAATATACATAAATAAATACGTAATCTTATCTAATCTAGAAGAAAATCGTACTAACAAAAACTAAATAGAAAATACAAGCTTCCTAGCATTTATCTCCTTCATACCCCAAAGAGGTTAAGGGATTTGCAACTGTAATATTTAAAAAAAATAACCCCATGATAAAAATTACATAAATACATCAATTGTCAAATTTTCCCTATATTGATTAAATCTTATTACCTGAAATTAAATCATTTTCAAGTCTTATTTAAATTATTATTATCATATATACAAATTTTAATTAACCGTCTAGTATTCTAAAAACAAAATTTAGAATAATATTTTTGGATTTTTGCCATTTTAAATATAAAAAAGAATAATCAAAAATACAAAATCCCGTTAATTACAATTCTAAAAATTTGATTTCCTATTAAAATATGGACAAAAAATTAGTTAATATTTTTGCTGACGTGGAACATCTTTTCACTTATATTTATAATTAATAAGTGAAACCAAAAAAAAAAAATATTTTGTGAAAACAGAAAAATTATTTAACAAGAAGGTATTAATTGCAGCTTAATAACTATTGGCAAATACTTTATTATTTTGCTAACCACTTTTGTTGAATTGTAATAATTATTAACATCTAATCATTTAAATTTTTAAAAAAATTTCATACTTATAAATTGCAATTCATCAATTATGTATTAATTATTTTGAAATTTCAAATATTTGCAGGTATCAATTTTATATCTTAATAAATGTTTAAACAATAAGAAACAGTAACTCATCACATAGCAGTTACTAAGAGATCCAATACTAATGAATGACCACTGAGGAAGATTGCTTGGCAATCGAAATACGTATCGGAGCAATACTTCAAAAATACATTTGTTTAAGCTTTTGTTCAAATTTATATTTATAGTTTAATTTTGTAAAGTATATTACATAAATTAGACCCCAATATATTTAATGAATTGTTTAAACAAAAAGAAACAGGGTTTCCACTGCAAAACATTTACAACTTATAATAGAGTTATAATTAATACCCCAATTATTATATTTGGTATATGAAGTATTGATTTAAAATAAGGTGAATAATTATTTTTATTGAGTTATTGAATGAAATAATTAACTATAATTTTTCATTTGAATGCAATTAATTTATTATTAACAGTAAAAATTTAAACAAAAGATGTTAATTATTCATTTACAAAAAAGCGAAAAATTCTTAACACTAATAACCACACGTTTATATAGTTATAATTTGCGAAAAACCAAAGTGAAAGTTAAGTTTTTACGCAAAGTTAACATTGGTTAGCCCAAATTGGTTTGGCACACTGATGTGCCTACAATTCTCACCATGATAATACAAAAAGCGCAATGAAAAATTAACATTTTAATATTATCCACTATGTAATTTGCTTTAAAACTGAAAATTTAAATTTGCAAATCGTTTAATGCACCCATTGCACCTATTTTTGCAAAATGTAAATGTAGTTTAAGGACAACTTGTAAAAGAGATAAGATACAACTGAGGATAGAACAAGAATGGTCTACGTTACAATGAGACTCTTTCTACAATTTATTGTATAATTTTGTGCTTCTATCTTTGAATCAATTTAATAGAAATTATTTTTAGATTCCAAAATTTCAATTATCCTTATTAGTTTTTGATTTTAACGGTTAGTCCACTCTTGCTCATCATCTCAACGAATTATAAGTTTCATTATGGAAGGTCACGTTTGAAAATCTTTCTAGCTCTGTTAATTAAAAATGTATACAAATATGGTACCACAAGCTAGGTATCGATAGCTAGGGATCTATACCCTGGGAATACACTCTCATGTATATAATTTTAATTCGTTAGAGTCGAAAGATTTCCAATCACGGTTTCCCTTTTCCCTTTCATATAATATAATTATATACATTATATAATAAGAAATTTTTACAGTAATTTTTGGAAGGTTTACACAGCTTTATTAGAGCTTGATAGATATATTTGTTATTATTATTATGAACAATCAGAGGCGGCAACTTTGGTATTTTTGAGTTCGAAATTCAAACCAACATAAATCAAGATCTATAAAATTGAAAAAGTATACAACCTTCAAATACGAATATCATAAATCTATAGCATTGATTATTTTCTCCGTATTTAAAAATAATACCCTTACTTTTATTGTATATCAATAATATTAGTTGTTTGTTTCACGTGCAAGGCATTCCTTTGTATTGTAAAATTAACAATTTAAAACAATGTTTTTATTTCTTTTTTATTATTAATTATACAGATGTTTTTTTTTTTGGAAAGAAACGAAACATCCTATAGCTACATCAATTTAGTACTGCAAATTTTGTTTACGCTGCCTCTGTTAATAATTGTAACAGAAACATACCGTTAGCAGTGAAAGGCTTATTTTTAAAAAAATAATATAATATTACATACATTGTTATAAGTAATAATATACTTTAATAATAATATTGTTTCATAAGAATTACAATATTTATGATTAAAAATGAACATCGTTATTAACGAGATTTTGATTCTTGACCAAATACCAAATTTGATACATAAATAAAGTGGCAAATTCTTAAACAAAAGTATAATAATCTCATAAGTATAGAGACATCATTTTTATTTATTTCAATGAAAAATTTTATTGTAAAAAACCGATTATTAATAATATAAATCCCAAGAAAATAATAACTAATTTGAATAATAAAAGACCAAACTTTTACGAAAATTTCAAATCAAATATGAAACAAAATAAGCAGGAAATATTCTGATCAGTAAACTGTATTATATGTATTATTTTAGAACGTTATTTCTTTAATTTCGATTTATTTAATTAAAAAGTAAATTCTACTTCGTTTCAATATGTACAATATTTGCAAAGTTTAAAAATATTATATGTCGATCCAAAAAAAAAAAACATTTTTTTTTATATAAAACTCTACAAACTAGAGAAACCTTGTTACTATTTTTTAACAAATTATACAGTAGAAAGAAACACAAAAACCAATACATATTTGATTGGTTAAAATTTGATTTTATTTTAAAGAAATCGAAAAGTTTAGTAGAACTAATAAAATTTCGAACTGTAAATGCGAAATTGTAAAAATGACAAACAGTAAATAATAAATATCTTACACATATATACAAACAAAGAAAAAAACGTACCAGAGTACATTGGCCGTGATAAAAGTGCGTTGGATGACATTATTGTGGTATCAGATGACGATGATGATGTTGAGGTCGCAAATATAATCGGTGATGCTAGGCAGATAAAACAAATTGAAGAAGAAAATGTGAAGGAGCGACGATGACGAGGACGATGGCGATGATGATTATCTTTATCATTATTATCATTAATTTTATCAATATTAATATTTTTCATTAAAATAGAATAATTAATAGTTTTTAATAATATTCTCGAGGATGAGTAGTGAGATCGCGATGTACTGGTTTTTGTAGAAGCGTCTACGGCGTCACTATTGGTCCTTAGGGCGATGGCTGGTGGTCAGTGGTGCAACAAATCTTCGACGCTTGCAAAGGCGCATGCACCCAAACCCGAACCAGACATTAATCGCACTAACTCTTGTGCGTGGGCTATGGTCACCTCTAACGGTGGCCTTCGTGGTAAATTACTTGATTCTGCAATGAAAATTTCAATCATACACTCAAATGCAAACCAATTCAAAAATCAATGCAATACAAACCTAAAATGGCCGAGTTAAGTGATGCACATACAGTATCACGTTGTGATGGCTCCAATTGCCATCCCACGGGACTAGCCCATGGATTTGAATATGCTAGTAAACTAAAGGCATCCTAAAATATACAGAAATCAAATTACCCATTGTTTTAAACACAAATGTTTTCTTTTTTGCGTTACTGATCATTTAAAGCTACATTATGAATGTTTTTAAAGTTATAATTGATTACAGCAAAAAATTAATATAGTTTCAAAAAAAAAACTATCATAGTATAAAATGTTCAGTAAGGCAAAACAAAACCGATATGTAGCAACTGAAAAGACATTTTCGTACCATGTTAAGAAAAACATTTAAAAAAAATAACTACTTTCTGTCAGAGAAGAGAGACTTATAAGTCTCTCTTCTCTGCTTTCTGTGAAGTATTTTATAAATTATAATTATAAAATAAATGTTCTAGTTTAGCTTTAGATTCAAATATGTTTTCGTAATTGTAGAAGACCTAGTAAGCCGTTGTAACTACTAAGTTAATATAATTGAATATATACTATACGCATAAACTATTATTACTAAGATTATTCACTTTTTGCCTAGTTGCTAAACGCATCAAATTAAATCGCTAGATTTGATATACATAATGCACAGTTAACTATAGTAAAACCTTATTTGAGTACACACTGTTCACAGTTTCTATACTATAACAGTAACATCGTCGGGGATAGTGCAAATACGCGTAACTAGCGTTACTTAATTTCACGTATCTAACAAATATAGCTAACCTATATAGAACTGCACTATCAGTTCATTAAAATTTTGTTTAAAATTATCTTTAATATTTCTTTTTAGTCCGAAAGAAAACTGATCAAAGTTTAGAAGAAACTATTTTGTTTTGAGATATAAAAAAAGATTACTTTCTATTTTGTATACTATAAGGTAAAAATTAATTTTGTTTTGTAACTGTTTTTTATTATTTTATGTTAATCGTAACTAATATTAAAAAGAAATGTTAGGTGCATTTCTTTTAAATCAACCCCTTAGTTCTGCATAAATAGCTTGTTTGAAAAAGAAATGATAATAATGTGTTATGTTAATGATTAGCTCAAATAATAGAGACTAGTTGATTAATGAATACCTATAGAATTTAAAAATAAAGACTGACTAATTATGATTAACTTTTTTTTCCACGGAAACATGACCTATATGGAAGTTTAGGTTTTGGCCGAAACTGAGACTCCTGCCGAAATTCGGTTTCGGCCGTAAAAACTTTCCGTAAAAAGTTTCGGTCGGACACTACTCGTACGATTAAAATTGGGATGCATCTTTTTATATTTGGAATTCCATTGTCCGATCGTAGCAGTTATAAAAAGGTGAATCCCAATTTTGATCATATGAGCAGTACTACTTAAATCTCAAATTAGCTATATTTATCACATACGTGGAATTACCCAATACTAGTTACGCATGCTTGCGCTATCTCTGACGATATGTTGTAGATAACTAAATTACAACAGCTTTTGTATTTGATCTTTGATTTTGTAGATAGATCTCCATCACAAGCGCTTTGATAGCTTGCGAAGGCAAAGGAGGAATGGGAATATCACATGGAAGAAGGCGTGAGGAATGTGGAATATAGCAGGAATAGAAAATGTGGGAAGGAATAGAAAACAACCTTTCTCTAGTTCGGAATTACCTCAGTTCTCCAGGACTCTCTGAAGATAAGATAGGAAATATCCATAGAGATCCAATCGGCTAACTACTAAAATTTAGCTCAGAAGCAAAAATAACGAGGAATGGTGCTGGGACACAACCATTTTCTAGGGCGCACCGCAAAGGAATTCACAAAGAACGACCCCATATTTGAAAATTATTTTTAGGTAACCATTGTTTTCTGACATGACAATTACGATATCTTCATAAAATATGATTTCGTAAACTTTATTTGTATAATTTAATTTCGACTTCGTAATTCTATTTGCATAATTTTATCATTTATTGTAAGATATACACTATACCCAGGTTTTTTTCAAGAATTGTTAATAAAACATCTATGCTACTGTATTGAATTTTTAATCTCTACTATTACTTCAAAGTATGAAAATAATATTGAAAGCCCAGCCATTCTTCATAAATTATTATCACTTACACCTCTTCGTCTACCATTGATTTAGCGCTAAGAAATTTTTCGATTTATATATTTTACTACCAGATATTATATCTTTGTTAGGTTTGCATTAGGACTGTTTTCCATTTATGCTTTGGCTATTCGAAAAGTATACATCAACCCGTTTTAAGCCACTTATGCTAAAGTACGTAAAAAATGTTGATAACATTTCTGCTCTCGACAAAACCATACAAGATTAGCAATATTATGTTCGTAGAGCTCTATCGCACATAATATGTTTATGGTTTATATTATTATTTATGTTGGGTTCAAAAGAGTTGACTAAAATATTCGAAAAGCAAGCATGTAAGGGAAAAATTGACCTTTCGTACAAAAATTTACTACTTCTATACCATACCGAAAATTTCAAATTAAATAACTTTTTTTTCAAACCGTTACTTTAAACACAATAAAATAAACTAAACGAACGGCATTTTACGTATAAACATTATTTACAAATCTTACATTCATTACCTTAGATATCTAAATTCTACTAAACGTTCAATTAAATAACTATCAATTTACTATTAGTTACTTTTTCGTTTTTCTTAGCTTTTCAATACCCAATTATAACTATTATTTTTGGCTCATATCCTTTTTAAGGACGTTAATATCTGGCAACGTGCATTTTCTATTTTCTATTTTGATTTATTTCGCGAATATTTTGGGCTATAATGAAAATTTGGTAACGAAAGAGAAAATGATTTGAATTTAGAATTAAGTTAACAAAAAACTTGTGAATTAAATTAAAAACGCCTCTAAGACATCTCTAAAATTAACATAAGACGTCACTAAAAGAACGTGAGCCGATTATTTATCGTTACTTTATATCTACCAAAGTTTTAACGGCTTTATAATTTATAAACATTCATAAACCAAGAAATACTGGAAAGCATGCTTGTCACGAGATTCGAACCTAGAACCTAACAATTTTGGAGCGACCACCTTGGTTCCCGTTCACCAAATAGGCAATTCTTACCTTTATATATTTGAATTTCCAATTCGAATTTTTTCACTTAAACAAAACTAACTTTTTCCTGACAAAGATTGATATTAACATATAACAAATGTTATGCAAAATATAAATGTATAAAATTTAGTCTTTACTGATGGTACGAAAATCTCTTTGCTCGAATTTATAATTTAAGAAAGTTCTCTACTTTTATGAATTAACAATCCAAATGCCACAAATTTAAGATAACATATCTTAAGAAATACTGAAATCTAGAGAAATTTAGTAATCTGTGCATCAAGATATTAATACAAATATAATTGTAATAAAAAAGTAAATAACAACACAGAGAAAAAAATTCCTTTACAAAATTTAAAAAAACTGTTTTTATGGTAAAAAGAGACACCATTTAAGAAAGTTTTTTAAATAAAATATATTTATGCTGTTGATGTCTCAAAAATACCAAAATTATAGAAAAATTCCATACAACTCCTGAAAAATAACATATTTCTAGATGCACATATTTCACTGACAAACTTACTATACACAATAAAGTACAGTTTAAATCTTCTGTACTGTAGAGAACTTTCAAAAGCAACTTAAAAAGTAGTCATAGAAAAATACGTACTTGTAACATCTTTTTATTTCGTTCACATTTGCCCTGTTCCTGTTTAAGTCGTTGGCTCATATTATATAATTCTCGTCCAAATTCCAACATCCTTTCAACAGCTGGTTTACTTCCACCACACAATTGTTTTCTACTAAACGGGAGATCAATATCTATAAATAAAGAAGACAAATATTTTAAAAGTTATGTTATTTATTAAAAATATTTCTACTCATACCCATATCTTCATCGTCGAAAACCGTGTCCCCGGCTGATGACTTACAATGACTATTTCCATTTTGATAACCGTTTGTGGCAGGTGGAGGCGAAATTTTACCATTATTATTACCATTATTTAAATTATTAACATAATGTCCATTTGGTGCATCATCTGCATCCATTTCAACGTCACTATCAGTATCTTCTGGATCACGCGTTTTAATTATATTGGCTCCATCATTTGGTGGACTAGTACCATTCATTGCTACTACGTTATTTTGGTGGTTCAATTCTTCAACAGATGCGCTATTTTTATTTGAAGATGATTTATTATTATTGCTACTATAACTTTTTGTTGATTGTATTACGGACGTTTGTATGGGACTCGTCGAACGTGGTGGTGAATTACAAAATGTACTTGTTTGATAACCACCATATCCGCGGGGACAACGTGGTGAACACACTTCTGAATCGGTACCATTAACCATTTCAACAAATTGTCGACATTTCAACATAAACATTAAATTTTGATTTCGTTCTAACAAACCCGGATATAACCGAATTGTTAACGCAATTGCTTCTCCCATTCTTCCGGCTAAAACTAATTTTGATATTCCTGAAAAAAAATTAAAGTAAAATCAATTCTTTAATAATAAGCAACAGTAGCTATTAATAACAAACAAACCAATCGAATATTCATTTAACCCTGCTTTAAACTAAGTAAATATTTAAAAGCATTTCAAGAATATAATCAATATAAAAATATAATCACGCAATTAATAAGGAAAAGTGAATTTAATATTAAACAACTTTAGTTTGAAGTAGAAAATCCTTGTATATTTTTGATGAAGTGTTTGAATATTAACTATCTTTAAGACTGAAAGATTATTTCTTGTATTATACTAAAAACAAGTAATAATTAGAAATAAAATTGAGGCATTTTTGCTTTTAAAAAGAAAAAAAATACAATAGAAATTTCCATACGGCAAATTCCTCCTAAAGTATTCATTAGTTATGCAATGTTTTTTTCCTATTTTTGAAATAAACAATTCTCTAAATATAAGGTTATTATCTTTTTATAATATAAATAATTTTTGTCGTATTCCGTATTTGTGTATACAAAAAGTAATATATGCAACGGGTGTAGGACTGGGTGAGCTAAATAAGCATGGGACAAAACCGCTTATGGCACAACAAAGTTGTGCGAGCTACAAGCGCCGCAGTTGATGAATTAATTTAAAACTAAAAACCCACTTTCTGGATAAATATTCATTTCAAAATGCTTCTTATTCCAAATTTACTATTTTTAAAAAATTGAAAATAGTAAACTAATTCACTAATTTCCCTGTTAACCAGTCTATTTCCTTTTTAAACTCAAGAACGATTAAACCAATTTTAATGGAATTTGGCGTTTAAATAAAATCTATTGTTCCAGTCATTTTTTGAAAATCCATGTATTTTTCATTTTAGAAAAAAATAAGACATAACTCACGTCAGTGCTTCTCAAACTTTTTTGTACTACAGCCCCCTAAATCAGAAAAAAATTTAAGGTTCCCCTTTCCAAAAATTTTAGACTTAAGTGGCCAACAGTACTTTATGTATGTATCATAAACTGTTATGTACCAGTACTATTATTATAGGTATATTTTTATAAAAAAATAATCATTTTATCAAAAAATCTAAATAATTTAAAAATATTTGTAATTATTTAGCCAAATCGAATAAAGTATTGTGATCGTGTGAAAGTTTGACTGATTAGTATCAGCTATCGTTCCTTTAATTATGATTTTTTATTTTTTTTTTATAATACTGAAATATTTTGCGTCCCCCTATCAAGAGCTTCAGTACCCCTTTAGGGCCGCGTCTTTAGTTTGAGAAGCATTGACTTACGTACTTATAACCTAAAGATATAAAAAAAAGTTTTGCTCTAAATAATATCAATAATTATTATTAAATAGGCCTTTAAAATAAATAAAAAGTCATATGTTTTAATTAAACTAATAATCTGGTAAATTGGAAACTACGTTTCTTAACAAAACAAGGTATAACAATCTGAAGGTAATATAAAAATCTTAAGGAAAAAAAATCATGTTTTGGAAATTAAGATATTTTTATCGCATAGAAAATTGCAACAACGTTAATATTTCACGATCGACTTAAAATAGTTTTGATTTTAATATCTAAGTTAATCAATTTTCACATGAACTTTGAACATAATCAAGAACCACCTAAACATGTTCACTACCAAAAATTTAGACTAGGAATTTATTATAGAAATAATATTAATAACATATAAAGTTTCATCCTTCGGTCGTTATCGTGCAAACCATATAATTAAATTATGAAATTTAATGAAAGAGGCAATTATAATTGTAGACAATTACCAAGTAACTTCTTCAGTGGTTGGCAATCAGTCTTAAAACTGTCCATAATTCATCACCTGAATGTCACTAAAAACACTGAGAGGGATTTTTTCGCTTACTTTTAACAGTTATACTATTTAAATAATTTATAAAATATATTGTGACCTCATTTAAGTAACATCATTTACAAAAGTAAACTATAAACATAAAGAACGAAAGCTCAAACAAAATGTATTTTTGATGTATTGCTCCACATAAGCATTTCGATTGCCATGCAGTCTTCCTCAGTGGTCATCAAATAGTATCGAATCGTTTCGTTACTGTTATGTGATGACTCACTGATGATAATTGCTTGCCAATTATCTATCATTTATCAATTATCGTAATCTATTATTGCTTTTGTTCAAATTTATATTGTTAGTTTACTTTTACAAATTATATAATATAAATTAGACCACAATATTTTTTATAATTGTTTAAACAACTGAGGAAAATTTCCACTTAACAACTGACAACTGATAGAAGCATGTAGAACAAAACAGGAAAAGAATTTTTGAAGATTTGCACAAATTATTTTTAATTTTACTACCATAAAATAAATTAAAAAACGACATATCGTACCTACCGTAGAATAGAGATACAACTCAAAAATTGTAAGTTTTGAGTTAACAACAGTTTTACAATGAGGAAGCCGTCTATTTTGTACGTAGAATAGAAGGATAACTCTAGTATATTCCTCCACCACGTAAAGTTTATCAATGTTCAGTCTGTTTTAAAAAACTTCATATATAACAAGAACTTTATTAACGACTTTCTCGACAAGTTAATTTTTTGAGTTGTACCTTTATTTTACGAGGAGTGCAATATTATTGAGACTAAAGTCAAACTTGCAATAAAAAGAAAGTCCGGCAAATCGATAACCAGACAATATTATTGAAGCCACCGGAAGGAATTGAATGCAACCAATAAAAGATCGGATGTAGTTGAATCCGACAAAGTCTATATTCAGTAGTTGAAGAAGTTTAATGGAAAGTTTAAGAGTAAATGAGCGAATGAAAACAAATTTTAAAAATTATGAGGACAAAAGGTGCAGATCAAGTTTGTGTTGCCCTTTTTACGAACGTCGGTATAAAATTATAACAAACCTTTCGTATTAAACCATAATTTAGTTGTAAATATCCTTTTATTAGACCTTCGCAATGACAACCTCAGAAACTGTCAATAAACGTTTAATAACGTCAATAAAGTGTCAATAAAAGCTAAACTTTTTTTTACACAACACTAATTTAAAACTTTACATAACGCTAATATAAAATCATACATGTAAAAATACTCTAGCCTAATACAGTGGTGCCTCGAGATACAAATTTAAATCGTTCCGTAACCTTGCTCGTATGTCAATTTGCTCGTAACTCAACGCAACTTTCCCCATTGAATTAATTGAAACGCCATTAATCCGTTCCAGCCCCCAAAATGAATATAAACTGGTTTTATAAACAGGAGAAGCATTAAACTATTCGGTCGTGCGCTCAAATGTTATTGTTGTGTATCTTATACCTCAAATTTTACTCGTATTTCAAAGCAAAATTTCGCTCGCTCGACTGCTCGTATCGCAAATATCTCGTATGTTAGGGTACTCGTATCTCGAGGTACCCCTGTATCACTGTACCCCTGTAAAGTGTACACTGTACATTGCACATGGGCATTACAGACAAAATAAATACTACAAAACAAATACTTACAGAGATATAGCCTTTCTGTTATGCAGTCAACCATTTTGCTACATTATTAGTGTTACAAACAGTTTTAAAGGTTTCAAATACAAGTGGTTGTAATCTTAATTTTTGTAACACAAGAAAGTTATAATATAATTGAACTATTAAGCGAGCGAAAAAAAATTGAGACGTACAAAGCTATAAAAGCACACGGGAAACCTAATTTTCGTTTCACCCTCATGTTAAAGCAATATTCTTGTTTATTAACTTTCGATTTAAATACTTTTTGGTATTGAAAGCTCTTCTTACTTTGTCGATTTTTTATTGATGTAACTTCTTCGTTGAAGGCTTGGCCGGTACTGTGGGCAAACGCTTCAGCTGTCGCACAATATCCGTGATGTACTAGATATGTTGAAACCATTCTAGAAGTACAAAAAAGCAATAATGAAAGTTATTTTTTCGGTAACGAAAATTTACTTGTGTAAAATGGCTTGCCACTCGCCCTGGCTCTCTGGAACAGGGAATTCGTGGATAGATAGACGTGTACGTGCACGTAGCTCACGCATCATGTCCTCTATGTCGAACACAAATGGTTGTTGACCGAAGTTGGCATCTACTACTTCTCCGGGAGTCTGCAAGCCTACTGTAGGATATAAGTTGGGCTAAAACAAATATAATTAGTAGCAAGTTCTCATGAGGAGTGTACTAATGCTTACAGGTAGATCAGTAAACGCTATGCCTAAGTGGTGCCCGTTCTTCGTGTAGAAGCAGGTGTTGTCTATTAAATTGACTCCGCAACCGATAACATCTCCTGTTGTAAACGTTGGCCCATACGGTTGGCCCGTACCTGACGAACAAAACGAATGGCCGTCGTCACCGTGATATCCGTACGAATGTTTGTCCCAACCTGCCGAGTATTCAAACATCATCTGTAGACGGAGGCGTTAGATTATCGTATAATCCTGTTACGATTACACTATGTTAGTCGCTAACTTTGTACTACAATTGGCTTGACTGCATCTACTTTCATTTGCTTCCAAAACTAACCTCTTGCTCGTTT
Source organism: Sisyra terminalis (assembly GCA_958496175.1). Taxonomy (NCBI): domain Eukaryota; kingdom Metazoa; phylum Arthropoda; class Insecta; order Neuroptera; family Sisyridae; genus Sisyra; species Sisyra terminalis. The sequence goes on along the minus strand of OY292277.1, from coordinate 32,127,145 downwards.
ATTTACCCTTTCTGCGAAATTTATTTTATCTTCCAAAGCAAACTTACCAACCAAAGTATTAAAGCTCATTGCTATAAGTTTATTTTAATTCTGCAACAATTGACTTAAGTGGCTAACTGTATGTAAACATAATCTCATAACATTCAACAACTAAGTTCTTTGGACTGTTAAAACTATTGCATTTTAGCTAATGTTTAGTATTTTCTTTTTTCTCTCAAAAAGAAACCCCTTTCAAATTAGCCATTTTATGTAACCAACATAAAATGGCAGTATCGCCAATTCTGCCAAATTAAGAAAAAAAATAATTAAGAATTTCATCTTGGAAACTGCGACGAAAAAAAGGGGAACATGAGTTCGATCTCCTTTTGAGGCTTGGAGAATCAGATACCTTTTAAATTGAAAAGTCTAACTCTTATTAGTTTGGATATTTTTTAAAAAATATTTTTTTACCTGGTAATCGGTTCATATTAACCCCTTGGGCCGATAAACCAACGCCCATATAGCCATCGCGACCTTTACTTATTATTTTTACTTCAAAATAATATAAACCGCAGGCGGATGGGATTGCATGTGTCGCCCGAACACTGGCTGCGTCCTTATGCGTTTTCCCGTGTCCTGCAACAATAGACAAAGCAATTAAAACTAATTATTTTTATACAATATTCTACTACAATAATATTGAAATACTAAAGCTTAAAGTTTTATTTTATCACAAATTTTATCGATACTAAAATCAAGGCTAAATTGCAGTTTAGTTGCAATAGTTACTCAATCAATGTGTGGTGGTTATATGGCTGCGAAATAATTGTGCAATAAAAATTTGTAAATGCTCGAAGGAGTTTTCCTGTATTAACAAATATTTTTCTTATGCTTCATAAAACAAAAATGAAATACTAAAATTGATATGAAACAACCACACTAGTTTCTCTTATCGCTTATAGATTGATTAATATCCAATTTTTTTTTTATGCAAAATTATTAGAACTTTTTTGAGAAAACCCAAGAAAATGCATTCAAGTAGCGTTTACTCCCGATGGGTTGATTTATTCGCAAACTAAACTAAAAACAAAGTAGAAAATGCAACGTTGCCAGATTTAACGGTTCTAAAAGGGACATATGAGTCAATTTATTTCTTCGTATATTTTTTTTCTCAAGGAATCTCAAGACTAAAGTCAATTTGCTTGAAAACTAAATCTAAATTTTATAAGAATAATGGTTGGAAAAGTTATGTTGTACGTATTTACATACTAAACGATATCGAAAATTGTAAATTTAAAGTTTTAAGACGAATTACAAGGGAAATAATAGCAAAAAGAAATATTTGAAATCTTTGATAGTATAATATATAATGAAAAATCAATGTATTGTTTTGTTATAGACTAAAGGTAGATTGTAGTAGCAAGTGAACTTTGAATGATGTGATAAGAAGTAGAAGTAATTGTTGAATATTTCCCAACCCTAGCAAAATACTCAATTAACTTTGTTTGACCAAAGTCTGTTTTGTACAACAAGCGGACTTTAACTGTAATACATACTCCATAAAGTCTAAGCAATAGAAGCTATAAAAATTTAATGAATTTTGCTCTTAGTTTAATACAAATATAAAGGGTAATGTCCCTTTTAGGGACGTCAATATCTAGCGACGTTGCATTTTCTACTTTGCTTTAAATTTTATTCGCGAATAAATCGGACTACAATAAAAATTTAGGAACCGAAGAGAAAATATACGATATGAAATTTGAATTAAAAAAAATCGCAAATCAAATTAAAAACAAAAGAGAAAATGCAACGTTGTCAGATATTGATGTGCCTAAAAGGGGCATGAGCCACTATAAATTATAGCATTTAAATTTTAAGTATTAAATAATATCAAAAAAATCAAAGCCAATTTTTGATGAAATAAGAACAGCATGCAGCGTTGATAAATTTTATGAAAAACGTTAATTTATATTTGTTCCAGCGAATTTGTATTGCCAGTGAGAATATATTAGGTAGACCTTAGCGAATTAAAAAATAGAAGAAGTGGCTGTACGTATATAGAGACAGTACGTGTCCATAGGGACAGTGTATACCCCCCCCCTGCGAATTTAGTGATAACTCCTGGATAGATACGTACAGATACTTCTATTATTTTTTAATTCGCTAAGGTTTACCTAATAGATAATATATCTACCTAATATATTTTCACCAGTGATATTCTCACTGATAATACAACTTCAGTGTAACATACTCGTGTATACATATAAAAAATATAAATCTTGGATAATAATTATTAAAACAAATGCCAAAGGGCGCGAATGAGCCCAGGCGAATTTTCTAAAATCCACCACTGGGTATAAAATGGTATAAAAGAAAAATTACTGTAAAAATTTTCATCAAGTTTTAAATTGGTTCCTATTTTATTTTAATTTAAATAATGCGTTCCACCAGGATAATCCATTTCATACCTCCTAAGGATATGCGCGGAATTTTGTAATAGTACTTAGCATTTAGCTATTTAAAAAATACCACAGTTAATGGGTAAGTAATTATTATTAGTGGTTTGCATTATCAATTTTTACAGTCTATAGTACGTTTTTATTTCGGAATTTTTTAACAATGAAATTCTTTTATATTTATCTTTCAGAGACATCTAGTGACTATTCAAAGAAAATAAGGTTTTTCCTGTTTAAACATCATCGATTTAATACAAGCATGAATGCGTCAAATAATTTTCCAAGTATTTGAAGTCCAAGGCATTAAAAGTATTCCATTAATAAATTGGCGCAGCTACAAATAAAGTTACAATCAAGCATCACAAAGAAAGTTCAATGAAATTTTCTTGTTTTTTTTTCCTGGAGAGATTTTCCCACCGTTTGTAAACGAATTTCGATTGAAATTTATTATTTTATTGAACGGAGGACTCGATTCGGTCGGTGGCTTCTTTGGTGCATTATTTCTAGACGGCAAAGAGGAGATTTTCGATAGACAAACGTACTGTAATGACACCCTCTCTCAAATGGATGTTGGCCTCCGAAAGTAAAATGACGAGACGGTGAACGTCCCGGGGCCAACAAACTATAGTTTCTCATACAAGTGTTAACCACCTTCGAATCGAAACGAAACATATAAATCAAGTAAAATGTGCGATTTTCGTATTTTATTCAAAATACCCAAAAAAAATTGTCTTAATTGTCCAAATCTTTTTCATTGGAAGCAAAAAGAAAAAGCGGCCAGTAGAAAGAAACAATGGTAATAGGTACTAGAATAATTAATTATTTAAAAATGTGAAGGACTTTTGATCGACAAGTCGATGCCCTTTTGAGAGTTACGGTTCAAAACATTAATTACCAAATAAAATGGTTCAGAAATTTTTGAAATTCTATTTTCAAATGAAGAAGATTCACTTCTTCATTGATACGTCTTCATAAAATTATCACCCAAAAATATTTTAAAAAATCCCTTATCATATTACAAAATGTTTCAGCAGCATAAATTTGAACACCAGACTATTTACAAAAACTCAAAATGAGAATTTCAATGAATTAAATTTTCCATTAATATCTATATTCAAAATCTATATAACTTCAGAGACGATTAACAACGTGTATGCTATTGACGAGTATAATTGAAGAGGGAAATTGATGGAAATCCATTCACCATGTCAATAGTTAACAAACACGGTCAAATGAGTCACAATAATTTTAAGTAGATATCATTTATATATACAATGCGGACAAATCCAGTACATATTAATTGTATGTAAAACTAAAATCTAATCTACTGAGTATTTTCACGTTCTTGTTCGGTGTTTTTGATTTTTAAGTGCGTAGTAAGTTTGAATCAACCTAAAGAAATTTCAAGCTTATATTATCCAACAATTTGTCCTTTTAGAGACTTTTGAAATAGTGATTCCTAAATTTGGAAATAAATTCTCACGTATATCTCATTTTTTTTTTATTTAGAACTAGCAGCTACCCATGTCTTTGCCTTAAGAACATAAATATTTTGTAAGCTATATTTTTTAGCTAAAACTTGATTTAATAAAAAAAATTGTTATCTACCAATTTACCCATGATCTTGTTCTTATGATACTAAACGAAAATATATCGTTCGATAGAGTACAATTTGTTTACTAAAATGCAATATTTAAGAAATGTGTGTACCTAGCACATATTCTACAAATAAATCTTAGGTGAGAAAAAGACTGTTCGGCCCATTTGGCACTGTAAGACGCAACCAACCAAAAACAAAAAAATATGAAAGCTATTTAGCTTAGAGCAGGGGTGACCAACCCCGGGCCGCATGAGGCCCACCTTGACCATTTTCCAGTCAGCGAATTCAATCCTTTTTTACAATATATATATATATTTATTTTATAATGGTTACCATATATCTAATGGTAATGGTAATCTTTGTTCTCTATCTTTGTCGACATACATATATATCGCTTCTTTACTAGAAGAGTGACCTATCTCAATATTCTCTATTTCGAGAAAATAACTTTTGAAAACATCATTTTTCAAACTGTTAATGCTAATAGCTTTTTCAACGGTTATTAAAATTTCTTTCTTTCAATAACTCTTAGAACATATTTTTATTAATACATTCGCAATGGTCTAATAAACTTACGTTTCTGTTGGCGTAAAAAGTTTAATATTTTTCAAAAGTTAACAAAAACGTATGTATTTGTTTAACAACGAAATATTAAGCATTTACATTAGGAGCTTTTTTCAATAAAATATGAATATTTTTTGACTAGAAAATGTCTTAGTCTGAAAAATGATTTTTTTTAGTTAGGTCACTCTTCCAGTAAAGATTCGATAAAGGTTTGCCTATTTTTATATTGATTATCTTACAAAATAAAAATCCCAACGTTTTAATCTAAAGGAGGCGTAACAATGCGAATGCCAAACTATTTGTTAATTTTTAAGTGAAAATTTTTAAGAAGTTAGTTTCATAGTTGCACTATTATTAAATTTCGAAAATATAGCAAATCGACAAAAAAAAATATAACAAATAGTATCCTTTAATAGATTTAAATGGAAAAATTAAGTTAGTTAAACTTTTTTAAGCTAATCTTAAAAATTTTCCAGCAACTTAATCAACGCTAAATTTTTATATGATTAACAACAAAAAATCCTCAATTTTTTAAATTCGTAAATTGAAGAAAAAATAATAGAACTAGGAAAACTTAAAACAACAAATTGAACTTACCAATACATTTTTCGAAAAAAAAAAGCAATCACATTTGCTAAAACTTTTACTATACCGAATTTATAAAACGTCTTTATGAAACAGAAAACGATTTTATTCCTCAGTACCTATATATTTAAAAATCTTCAATTTAATCAACCAAACGATTGAAACTACATCTGCAATAAAAGTTTTGCCAAATAGGAGGATATACCTACTTTTTACTGTCGCAGAACTGGTGAGGATTGAGAATAATTTCATTCATCCGAAACTTCAATTAAATTATCTTATTCAAAATTGTTATCGTTTATTTATTTAGAGTTTAGACATACCAAGTCAATTGCCTCAAGAATATTATCTTACGTGAAAATAATGACGAAAATCAGGGTCATATATAATGAATGCCATAAAATGTAATACCTAGAAATTATTATTAAAATCGATACTTCCCATCCTGCGGTTCTAAAAATCTGATTATCCATCAAGCATGTCGTTGAACCATCAGGGATTCAGTATAAGGTATAATAAACACGATATCACATTTACGTATCGACAAGAGGGAGAGTCACATCAGGTTTTTTTACAGCTCTCCCGAAACGTTTATAATTGGGTCCAGCAGGAGTTCCCCTTATCGTCATGCGTTTCGCTCAACATTCATGTTACTAAACTCAATGTATTCTTGTAAATAAATTTATATTTATATAGAGATATACTATATACGCACTGTGTGGAAGAGTTGTTGTGGTCAGAGGCCATTGACATTGTTGGTACCCATCGTTCTGGCCTAGCCGAGGGCAGAGGGCCAAGGGGGATGTGTACACAATCATGTGTTTGGATGAATTTCAACATACGCTCCCCAATAGCCTTCCTCATACATTTTTTTCCAACGAACAGGTAGCTACCATTAAGCAATTTTACAATTTCACCATCCCTCAATCCTCCAGTTGAGAGGAAAAACTCGCAAGTTTGCTGCAAAGCGGAAAGATCGGAAACCTTGAATTCCATATATCTAATCATCTTGGAATAGTTAATTTCATTGTCCGTATAACGTTAGCAAAAACGAACAATGAAACATTCTATTGCGCCCTTGACCGACTGCTCACATTTTCTAATCTATAGTGACGATTTCATAACCGAGTAAAGATAACTATATAAAAACCATCAAAAAGCTCTACAACTAGTTTACAACATAAACCACAAAAATTTGAATTACTTGTTTTTCCATAAATTACTTTAGCTCGATTGCACAAATTTGCAACACATCATCCAGAAGCTGGTAACTTCACTCTTTTTTTTTTTTGGAACCTTGATAAAATTCAAATTACAATCTATTTCAATCGCTCTATTACGTTTTTAAATATTAATTTTTCTTCTCTTTTGTGTTCAGATAGTTATTAATGCAGTTGTACATATTATATTCTTTATTAGATTAATGTGTAAATCTACCAGTTAACTCTTTACGCACCAAATTATCTACCAGATGTCCGGGAAAGACGTAAAGTATGCATACCAAATTTTCGTAGTCAAATCGGAATCTTCATAATCAAACATATGTACATTTTTGAGTCACTCGATAAAGGACATTATTATGTGAAAAAGTAATTTTTTGGAAGAAAAGAATGTTTAATTTTCATGAGTAAATGAAAGTCCGAAAACGACAATTATGTTTATGAGTCTTCTGTGATGTCACAGTACGCGTATTGAAACCGATATATAAACAGATCATTGAGCAGTTACCATAGCAATTTTTCAAATTTTGCACCAATTTCGCCTTAAATATTTATATACCCTAAAAATTACTATAAATTTTTTCCTTAAAAATAGAGATATAGATTGTAAATGGTTTAAATAATTAACATAATGTTTAAACGATTTAAGAAACCTTTCCCTTTGAGTTAAAGTACATTTGTCATAGAAAACCGTCCATGGGATTTTGAAATATTATGACGTTATTTTAAAGCCGGACCAACAAGAGATCGTTTTAGGCATTTTGAATTTAACGATTTTTTTTTGTTTTTAAATGAATATTTCTAAAATTTTATCAAATAAAGTTAAAAATTAACAGCTACATTATGTTATCATATTAGGTTAGAACATTTTTAAATATTTAAAACAATTTTTAGATCATGTGCAATAGATCTATTTCGTCCCGTCTATCTATATGTTACAGCCATTTTTACTCGAACATTATTAGCACTATGAAAATGCAATTTAGAACTAAGGTGTATATTATAAACAATTCGCAAAAAGTGTAAAAAACTATAACAAAGGAGTTAAAAATTTAAATCAAAAAGTTTCTAAGATAACAAAAAGTAACTAAAAATAAAGTGTACAGTAAACAATAAAATGGGGTACCCTGACTACCAGATGTACAAAATAATGTTTACTTAATGATTTTTTTGTTTTGACAAATTTCAACTGTATTATTTTTTTTTTTACTTAGCTGTAGGTATGTTTTGATGTTTTTATATAAATGTTTATGTGATGTTTTGATTTTTCCCATTTCATTTAGTTTTATTTTGTTTAGTTCTATTAAGTTCAATATTTACTTTTTATATTAAATCTTCTATCGTTTTTTAAGTGTATTGTGTTTACAGAGATTTAGACATACTATATACTTTCCTTTTCCTAAATTAATCAATTTAAATAATACATTATTTGATTACCTTACAACTTCACCTAATATGTTACGAAACTTAATACATATATAGTATACAAAGTAACTAAAAAAGAACACTATTAAGTATCTTAAAAAGTAACTTAAGATAAGTACTTAATTTTCTTTTTTTAAGAGCAACTAGATATCCAAAGTAACTTCAGATACTTTTAAAAACGTAACTTATCTAGTACCTAGATACTTTCCAAAAGTATATTTGACAGCTCTGGCTATCTGTTCGTCTTGTGTGAAGCCATGGTAGGGGAAGCCAAATCGACACAAGCGTTCCCAGTGGTCAATTTAAGCGTTAAAATGGACTATTATTAATGAAAGTGTAAGCAAATAAATTTGAAAATGTTTATTTTGTTTTATTTTAATAAAATTAACGAAAACAAGACACCAGATTTGTGTTGTGAATAGTAAAAATACCAGTAGAAAAAAATAATGTAAATTTTATAAATTCCTGACGGCCAAATGAACAATACAACAAAAATAACTTTTAGAAGGCGAAAGTAAGTAATTCCATAACCGCAATTTTATCAATCGGATCAACTATTCGGATAATAGCACATCTTTGAACAATTATTAAGTTTTGTATAAATTATGGCTCATGTGCCTTTTAGAACCGTCCAATCTAGCAACGTCGCATTTTCTATTTTGATTTTAATTTAATTCGCGAATAAATCGTCGCGTAATGAAAATTTAGCCACAAAAAAAAATTATTCACATTATAACTAGAGGACTTTCCTGGTTATTTAAAGGTTTGCTTTCAAAAATAGTTTAGATTTATGATGAATTAAATCCAAAAAAATACCGAAGAGACTGAGATAGTTTGATCATGTCATACGGAAGAGAAATATACCGAGGGTTGATAATCTAATGGGAAAGATAATCTAATTTGAGATGGATGAACCGAGAAAAGAGGATTGACAGAAAAAGGAGTTTAACGAAAAATTATTCCTAACGTATGGGTTAAAACGTAGAGAAAAAGATAAAACAATATTTAAATGCAAATCTAAACAATGAGACAATAAGAAAAATTCGATTTTAGAATAAGGTTGAAATGGAAAATTAAAGAAGTGAATATTAGTAATTTTATTCATGAACATATTCCAAAGATTTCAATATTATTAACGCCCTATCGCGATCATCTAAAAAATTTCCATTAATGACAAATCGAATAAAATAAACTGACCAAGATGTGACCCTACATATAAACCGATATTGATTCAGATAGAAACATAGAAAAGCTATTGATTTTATGATAACAAAACATATCATATGATATGAGAAGCATTCTTACAAAAATTGAAACTAAACTAATTTGAGTAATCGACCAAAACCTATATGAAACTGACCTATGACTCGTCATTTTAAATTACCTTATTCACCCACAAAAAATAAATAAATAAATTGCTTTTATAAAATTTAATTTAGAAAAAAAAATAATGAAATTATAATTTAAACTTTTATATTAAAGACCTTTGACACTTCCTTCCAATCAAAATTATTGGTTCCAATTATATACATAACGAAAGATTTATTGCGCAAATAATATAAGACATAAGACATTTATCAGACCATAAAAATCGAAAGAAAAATTAATTTGAATATTGAATTAAAAAAATATTTCCTCGTATATTTGACTAAAACAATAAAATTCTGTAAATAGAGAAAGTCGATGCCTCTTTGATCTAGCCTTGCCTGTTCCAACTCAAAGAACCAATTCACTTCTACATATCCATTATAATTACATAACTTGAGAAAAATTATTCGAAACCTTCCAAACGACTTAGAAATCGATCTCACTCGATAACAACCAATTTAAACTTCTTCCTACTCACTTCAACATTCATTAACGATTGCAATACTGAATAGTGAATAAATTTTATGGCACACATCTAAATTTTAAATCGTGTCAAGGTTATTCGAAACAAAAGTTTGTAGACTTAATGATCATACTATACACTATTCGTTTTTGCTATAATAATATATCAATAGAACGGAATTAAAAAAAAATTAATACGAAGTTTTTTTTTCTAAAATGGCGTCACACTTGTGAGTATATAATAATATGTGTATATAGAAAAATATTGAAAACTTTCCATTGGCATATTTAAAGCAGGCTTAAATCATCGACGACACTTCCTTTACATATAAAGCTATTATGAAAATACGCCCGCCATAAACATTTCCAAATAGAAAACAACTATCCTACACAAAATAATATGAAAATCAAATAAAAAATTAAGCCACTTTTTATACATCAATAACAAAACTTCATAAATTAAATTTCAGTCGACATTTTTTTGTGTAATTTATAAAAAATAGTCAAGTATAATTTTAGTACTTTTTTTAAGAACAAAAAAAAATAAATTACTATATACATATGCTTGGTTCTCAAGTGTAGGTCAAAGTATATTAGCAATTCGCGGAGCAAAGCGAATAGTAATTTTTAAGACATTAAAACTATGAACCATCATAGCGGAAAAGATAATAATTTAAATATAAATACAAACTTAAAAAAAATAAATTCAATCATCAAATTCTTCAGAAATGACCCACAAGTGTATCTGTCAGTGAATTATTCAAATCATAGGCTCAGAAATGAGGAATATAATTTTCTAAAGTACCATTTTTACCGATAATAATTACAGATAAGCATAGCTGATTTAATATGTAAAAATACAATTGTTTGTAATTTTTATTTGGCATACTCGATTTTTTTTTAATTTACATTACAAATAAGTACTGAAAAAAACAACTGATCCCTCTTCCCCCATTTGTTTTCCGGTAACCGTGATTCAGATTCTTGACCCTTATTAAGGGAGTATTTCTGATTATTTTTACTAATACTTCATGTGATATAAATTTTACAATATAATATGCTACCATAATGAAAGTCGATTATATTAATGAATAATTGGTTCACTGAATTGTACCCCATAAGTGTCAATTAACCTTTTATCCCAATCATACAGAAGTGCCAATTATTATTTGTATCAATGGTTTTATGATTCGTTCTCTCAGCCCCGCATGCATAGTCATATACGTAACTCTATAGACGGTAACTACAAAAATTAATTTGGGAGATTTAGACTTGCATGTTTACGTGCTAATTTTGTGAAAAGATCTCGTCTTACGTTTCCAACAGATTTATTAAATTTAAGGGGTCATTTGAAAATATGTTGTTTAACCTTTTCCTTACTAAGTTAAAAATAGATCGTATGATACGGTGAGTAGTATTTACTACAACTTTTGAAAAAAATGTTTATAACTCTGAAATATTGGAATGTTTATAAATATTGTTTCAACTGATCATAATTTAAGTTGAAATGCATCAATTACTATCGGTAATATAATTATTATTAATTATATTTATGAGAAATAACAGTTTGAGTATTCCTGTCACAATCTCTGAAATAAGATATTTCAATTGAGTTAACTGTCACACAGGCTCAATTACGATATATATGAGAAAGAGACACAGTGAGAAACAAAGTATCCTTTGGAACTGTTACGTTTGATGCTAAGAATGCAAAACTAACGCATACGCAAAAATACACATACTTGATTGCATTGATAAATTTACGACTTTTAGATAAATCATCTTCATTTTATTTTTGATACATTTCACTGTATTTTATACATCCTATTTTTTGTTAATATTATGGCTCTATTCTATGTATAAACGTTTTAGGGAGGAATACCTAAAATATGAACTCACTGTCTTTTATATTTCTAGATATATTTAAATTATTGACGATAGTATGTACTAAATACATACCCATAGGTATGGGAGGGTTAAAAGGAATTTAAAAAAAAAAACGATAATTAATAGGAAAATAACACAAAAACGACAATTTATCGAAACTGAATAGTGTATACGAAATGCGATGAGAATGAATGATTAATGATGTAAGGGAAAAAACATACGGTATGGGGGAGACAATGAAGAAATGAATAATCAATATAATATCGAATAGGTATACCAGGCTTGGAATTTTTTACTTGTTAATTGTTAGTTTAGATTGGCAAATTTAAACCACTAGTAGCTACCTGTGAAATATACAGTTGAAACAAAGCTGATTGACAACAATCAGTTAATTCAAATTCAAGCCAATGATTATTATATTTTGTTTTTACTTACATGTATGGGTTTAAATATTTTGTTCGAAACTTTTCAAATTCAAATAGCTTGTTTAATTTAACAGGTCATGTAAAAAATAATTCCCAAATAATGTATAGCCCCTTAAGTCTTAGAAAGTACATTGGAAATTTTGCAACCAATATCTACATGGGGTAGATTCGAATACTTCGGACACATCATACGAGGGCTTAAGGTCCTAAGTATGCGTTGCTTCGAACAGTATGCAAAGCAACATCGCATAAAAAAGGAGAATAGGTCGAAAGAACATATCACTGCTGCTAAACATGGTTTGGGTGAAATGAGAAAGATTATATGTGTATAAAAGAAGACCAAACCTATGGCGTCAAATAGGCATGAGAAAAAGCAGTATTGCGGTAACTAAAAACAACAGCTGGGAATAGAGTACCACTAAGCACCAACATATACAAATAAGCGCTTGCATTAGATTGCTTCGATTGATTCAATTGCCCACACCAGAAAAGAGAAACTTCTATATATAAGCCACTTTTCCAACGCTTTCAACACAAGTGCTGTTGCATTTTGCTTAGTTCTCTCTAAATTTGCGCCTACGTAGACGGCGCTGACAATTGCTTCTAGTATAGCTTGTCATTATATATACTATATAGTGTGCCACCCATATATACTGATAAGCATATAAAGATCTTTTTCGGATGACATCTATCAAAAAAAAAATCGAACCTCAATCGGAACCTCATCGAAAGTCGACTGAGTCAACGGTTATTCACAAATTGTATAAGACATTTTGGAGAAGATGGGATACATTTTTTACTTTTCCAAATGCTTTATTTACAAAAAGAACATTGTTTTGCCTTATTAAGAGAGAAAGTTTGTCCGTTAAATTATTAATTTATTTTATTATTTACTAAGAAAAAATGTTCTAATTTTAATAACTGAATTAACATTTTATAAACATATATTGTAGTTAAATTTTACCGTGACTCATCAATGTGATGAGTCAGTGTAACAGTGCAGTTCATAACTTAGCAGTTATAGAAAGATCTAATACTAATGGATGAACAATGTAGAAGGTTGCTAGGCAACCGAAATACATATGAGACAATACGTCTCAAAAAATTTTTTTTTAACATTAGTTGAATATTTTTTTAAATGTACTTTTAATGATTTATAATACATAAAATTTGAATACTTTTCTTATATGTGGTTAGCTCAGTAAAATCTTATTTACTGTTAGTGAATTATTTTTTTAAAATGTGGAGATAATCTTTCAATAAGAAACGTTAATCAATAGAATATGATCGATTATTATTATTCGATCGGCGAAGAGTCAATAGTATAAAATTAAATTTACTTATTTTAAAATTATTGGAACGATTATATTATAAGAAATAAATAAACAATTAATTTAAGAACCGATTTTTAATAGTTTGTGATAAAATAATAATAGGAAAAACATAATATAAATAAAACTTTGATTTAACGATAAATGTATTTACTTAATTGGATTGAATTTCAAAACGAGTATCTTATTTAAAAATACATATACCTAATCACCACATTTCCCAGCACGGGAAACGGAAATTATAAAGAGAAAAATCTAAGTAAGACTTCTTAACTTGATCCAATTAGAAAAGCACATATGGAACATAAAAAAAAATCACAAATTTTATTATGTTATATCAAACTACTGTTAGGCATTTTATTTTTAAATAAAACAAGTAACATATAAATGGAAATAAAGAAAAATGATTCATTTGATTTTGTTGAGTCATTTTTAAGAAGTTGTAATATGTTGGTATTTCACTAACAAAGAAAATAATTACTGATAACCACACTTTTCTTTTTCTATTTAAAACATCAAAATTCATTATAAAGAATGTGATAAATATTATCAAAATTGCCAATGAATGCAAATAATAATCTATCTGCATTCAATCTACGCAACAGTCTAAAGTGTTTTTTTTTTCCGAATCAACTTCTATTTTTGAAATATATACAATAGTACATTTATTTAAATTTTCAGCCCATTCAATTTTCCTCAAAATTCTCGTCTAATATCCCTTCCCAAAAGAGAAAATACAAACGCATTGGAAACGTCTCTCTAAAACCGTATATTCTGAAAATAGAACTTCGTTTTAACTATAATAAAACACAAAAAAAAGTTTTTGTAAAAAAGAATCTACGCATGGCAAAAACATTCGAGGTAAATTTTCTAGACAAAGGAAATTTATCAATCCTTTTTATTTGAACAAGTAGTGCGTTGTTCTTTAGCCAAATGATGGCAAATCATTTTTTCAACATTCACATATACATAGAGAAGCAAATACAAGTGTTGGAAATACTATTTCGAGTTCAAGGTCTATAAATAATAAATTTTGAACGTTTTCTTCCATCATTAAATTGAAATTTGTTATCCATTTTCCTTTATCATACGAAAAGTCCTCAAGTAATTAACACATAAACCGGAAGATAGTTATGCAAAACAAAAGTGAATGATGCAACGACAACCACTCCATAGGAAAATCTAGAACATCTTTCGAACGAGGTCAAAATAATTTTTCTTTTTCATCAAAGTTGATATTTCGTTCATTAAAATTGTGATAATTAAATATTTTCAACGGCATTTTATCTAAAAAAATATATAAACCACTAGCCATTATCATTTTCGATATATTTTAGAAATACGTGTTATATACTTATACTTGTATAAAAATAGTTTTCAATAAATTAATTTCTTAAAATAATCTGCCTATTTTTTCTTTTGTAACAACTTAAATTCTTAAATGCAAACTAAGCAAACTAAAATGTCTAATGTTATTTTTATTAAATACAAATATAAACGTTTGACCCTAAAAGAATCGCAAGACTGTAGTCTTTAAAAAGAAAAAAAAAATATTAAAAGAAAAATTTAAATTAACAAGAAATCGCTAGAGTGCGATAATTCAATTTAACTTGGGAGAAAAATAAACATTTCCTAAATGAAGCAGGATTATTAATTAAAGAGGATTTCTACTTAGAGAAACTAGTGTTTCATTTTCTTTAATTTGTTCATTTATAAACTTGAAATACATTATTTCCACCCTTTGGGTTTAAGAAAAAAACACTTCTTTTTATCAAAAAAGTAGTGTTTTTTCCAAACTTCATTTATATACTTTTTTATAATACTTATTGGAAAAAATAAATTTAAATTTAGACTTTGGTTTGTTTTCAGTACTGAATAGTACTAATAGAATACAACAGTGAGGATAAAGACATGAAACTATACTATTACTTGAGTATAACACAACATTTTTGCCATAATATTTTTTTGGCTATAGTTCTTAATATGGAGTGAGAACTGTATAAGACGAAATCGTTGACGAATATTAATACCAAAGTAATAGCTATGTTTATTACGTCCTTACAATACAAGAAATTCTACCACAACAAGGTATCTTATAACACGGATTCGCTATAGCACGTTTTATAAGTTGCGGGAATTCTCCTATAACACGGTATCGTGTAACACATGTTACATTTTATGATTCAAGTATTCGTATTGCGCTTATTATATATGCTTAAAACGGACGATACTTTTCTCTGTAATGTAAGCGTTTTTGAGTTACTATAATTAACAACAAAACAAGAACATCAATAGATAATATTACCAAGCATTTCGTCTTATCAAAATAAAAGTCGTAGGTTATATGCTATTTTATGCAATATCAGGATTTAATTTTAATTGAGAATAATCAAAATTTGAAAATATTTTTTTCCAAATCAATTTTTTACATCTTTTGCAGTTTCTTAAAGCAAGAATTTTGAGGAAGTTTTTGTAGATTTTCAAAATTTTTGTAGATTTTACCGTTAGACTAATTAGAAGCAATTAATATGTACTCTTTGCTTTAAAGCAGTGGTTCTTAACCAGGTTTCGATCGAACCCCAGAGATTCAGTAAGTCAGTCTCACGGGTTCGACGGATATCTCGTTTTAATAATTTTGTTCATTGTTTTTAATGGTTCTGTCCATTTTGTGGATCAATTTATAAATATGTACTATATGTTTTAAATTTTAAATAACCATATTTTCTTTTTCCAATTAAGAAGGATTCTGTGAATGCTCATATGAAACTGGTGGAGGCCAGTACCTCCAACAAGGTTAAAAGTCACTGTTTTAGAGTAATTCCTTTTAAAAGGCAATAATTTAATTTGCGTTATAGGGAAACCACGATATAATAAATTATAAAGAATATATAAAACTTTCATTCTTTCCACGTTATATGACATTTGTTATATCAAAATATCACATTATAATCTCTACGAGCATAGTTACGCATTATGGAAAGCTGTTACAATTTTGTTCAATTCGCGATAAATAATAATCATATAAGTCGGTTTTTAGAATACCTATCAGGTCTAATATTATGTATATGGGTTGACTATAATGTATAATTTGGTAGAAAGTACTTTCGTTAAAAAAAAAATAAAGATTTTTTGTAAATTGGATAAATTGCGTTAATGAACATACGGAAAATAACAATTCTTAGACTTTAAACTTTAAAAACTATTTGCCACTTAATTAATTTATTAGAGATATAAAAAAATATAATTTTTTGCAAGCATTAATAGTAAGACTTTATCTTTTCACCTATCGTCAACAGTTGAGCATCAGAATACTATTTATCATGGTTTTTATAAAAAATTCAAACTATGACTAGCGATACAATTTTTTGGTTTACACATTGAACTGTATTTATAAAACTGTATTTAGTTTAAGGGAAAATCGAAAATTTAAAAAAAAAAATAAAAACAAAAACAGAAAATTTTTAACGAACTTTTGGACTGAATATGCCTTGATTTCAACTTAACAACTCAAAATATTATTGATTTGATGCTCATAAGTTATGAATGTAGACTTTTTTAATATGATTAAATCATAAATAAAACATTAAATTAGCATGTTTTTAAGACAACTATAACTAAATCAATAATTCAACATTATATAAAATAATGAAAACGTGATAACGCTGTCACATTTACAGGTTGGCAGCGTTGGCAACTTTAGTATGTCTCTCTCACATGATGTAAATAAGCATGTGCGATAAGCAGAACATTTAGAAAATAAATTATTTGGCATATTTCATCCTTTTTCGCTTTATACAGTGTACCTACTCATGAATGTGACAAAGATAAATTATTCGTTTCATCTTTATCTAACCAAATGTACTAACACAGCTTGTATTATATACAAGACGATACGTCTCAGCTGACGACAGTGTTGCCACACTTTCTCATACACTTATTAATTTATCAAGTAAAAACTACATTTCGGTCTGTCTTTAATTTGTTTCTTAAAAACCATGTAGTGAATTAAATAAACTTATGCAAAATTGGTTCTCTGAAGTTTAAACTACATATTTTGAAAGTTTGGAATGCCTGATAGTATTTTTTGCTAATAAAAATAAATTGTCTGTTCGATTACCGAATCTCCATAAGATTACTTGTAAAAGTATAGTATTTTTAAATTGGAATAAATTTTAACGACTTAGTGAATCGCTTTAAAATTTCCACAGGTGCTTTACCATTAAATAAGGAACATTTTACTAAATTTGTAGTTGTCTGGTAGCATTTTGACATACCTCCATAACATCTTTAAAAAGAAAAACTTAACATTCAATACTTAAAATCTGCTTGACCAAACTATAAAATCAATTCAGGGCTTTGTATACACTTTTCCATTTATTGTATGGAATTCAAATGGATCTCAAGAAAAAAAATTGGTCTTAAGTGAAGCCCTTAATGCTCTAATTCAAAGATAAATCTAATCGAAAATTTTCCAAATTTAATTTACTTTCTTATCAAATTCCTTCACCACTAACAAACATGAAAATTGAACTAAAAATGTCAAATGAAAACAACACTCGTACAAACTCCATTTCCATAAAAATGTATTCAGCGTTGAAACTATTTGGGTCCCAACCCAGGTAAAATATTTCCCATTTGTTTCGATCCACCCGACTGAAATTGCTTCATGATATTTTGCATTCCCGAAAATCCGCCAATTTGCTGAATCACCCGTTGATCCATAATTTTCGCCATTTGCTGATTAAACTTGGCCATTTGTCCCGGTTTCATGTTTTGGGCCAACTCACCCGATTTGAAAATCCCCTTAATGCCTCCCATTTTTTTCAAGACCAACGAAAATTTGGTGTATTGCGATATGAGTTCTCGAACTTCGCGTTCGGTCACCCCAGAGCCTTGAGCCACCCTTCTGATTCTTCCCGGCTGCTTCGAAAACAGTTTTACGCCGTCTTTGTTATCCAATTCGTTCTCGTTCATGCTATCCATAATGATCATAAGTTTTTTCAGTCGCATCACTGACTCTTGTTCGCTTTCACTGTGCAAAAACTCTTGACTAAAGCCGGGGATCATTCGAATGATTTGCGAAAACGGGCCCATTTTCATTATGTTTTGAAATTGTTCATACATATCGCGTAGAGTAAAATGGCCTTGTTTTATTTTCGACAACCATTCGGTGTTATCGTCTAACTTTAATTCAGTGACACGATCGATCAAACCTTCAATATCGCCCATTCCAAGCAATTTATTGATGAATTGCTTAGTTTGAAATTTTTCAAAGTCATACACATGTTCGCCAGTTCCGATGAAAATTATAGGACTTCTTGTTGCAGCAATCGCACTTAGTGCTCCACCACCTTTTGCATGACCATCCAATTTCGTGACAATAATCGATCCGATCGGGATCTTATTGCGGAAAGCTCGTGCTTGAGCTTCACAAGCTTGACCAATAGTTGCATCCATTACGTACACCACATTATCAGGCCGAATAACATTATTTAATACAAGCATTTCTTCAAAAAGGCTTTCCTCCTGCTTATGCCGTCCACTCGTATCGACAATGATCAACTCCATGCGTTCTTTGCGAAAAACCTCAATCCCTTGTTGAGCAATCACCACCGGATCGGTTTCAGTATAACTTCCATAAAACGGGATTCTCGCTTTTGTACAATTTTGCTTAACCTGATCGTAAGCACCGGCTCGAAAAGTATCCGCGCAAACAATAGCCGTCCTCCAATTTCGCTTATTATAAAAATATGCTAATTTTGTACATGATGTTGTTTTGCCAGCGCCTTGTAAACCGACAAACATAATCACATTACATCGACCTTTAGTCGGTTCAAATGGAATCGTGCCTGGATCGATCATTTTTATCAGTTCCTTGCAAACAGCTGATTGAATGATTCGTCTTTTATTCATTCCCGCAGCTATATCTTGAAAATCAATTTTTACATTTTCACGTAACGACTTGACAAGCTTTACGTTGACATCAGCCTCCAATAATGCAGTACATATTTCCTTTAAAACTCCATTAAAAACATCTTCATTAATAATTGTTGCCTTCGACAATGACTGTAGAGCTGCGGTAATTTTACGACCTAAATCTGCCAAAACCATTTTCAAAACTTGATTTCAACTAAAAAGAAATGACTACGTTTAAGAAAGAATTAAATGTAAGTGATACGCACGATAAATTGCCTTAGGTTCGCAATTTAAATTACTAATTAACAAGAGAATACAATTGAAAGAAATCAAAAGTTTAAATTTAAAACGCGATAATGAAAATAACGAATACTTAACGAATATTTCAACATTGATGAATGTGTTGATGTTTTTACAAGCGAACTTAGTGAAAGTAGAATAAATAATTGTTTATAATTACAATTATCATTATTATACTTTATAATTATTTAACCACAGAAACCTATGCAATCTATATATGAACACTTTACTTTGTTCAATATTCGTAAAATGCAATTTAATAATTTACCTGTGCTGACGTAATTACTTTATATGTGATTCCAATTTATGTCTAATAAAATCTTTAATATGATCGCACACTGCTTTTAAAGTCAAAAATAACTTTTTTTCTCAAGTGGAAAATGGAAAAGCCAAACGTCAAACATTGAACATTTGAATGATGCAATCGAAACTTATGCGACATGCGTACGAAATCTATCTTTTGTTACATCTTTGGTGCAGATTTAAAATTTATACGGCAGATTTAAAAAAAATAATACAGGTCATTGGTTTTATTTATTTCCTTTCCAAAAATTAAAACGCCAAAGGAATTAAAAATTAGAGCCCACAACAAAAACCGGTTTTGAATAATTATTGCAATGAATGTCAAGTTTACAGGTTGCAAAAAACCATTACTATACTCGTATATTATATTAAATATTTTACGGAACGAGAAAAACGTACTATAGCTTCTTTTAAACATATCAATTAAATTAATTAATCGAGTTTTGTCACAGTAAGTTATAACACCGTGAAAAATATATGGTTCCAACAGGATTGGAGGAATTACAATGAAAATTCATTTGGTCGACGGAGTGTGGCTATCACGGGTGCAGCCTACAAACCCAAGCACAACTATCTATGATTAAACATGTAAATTTTAAATCAAAGGTTCCAAATATTTTTTATCACTACTATTATAAATCAACGAATTTCAGAGATAACATTTTAATGTTTACGTTGTTGCTTTTACCTTATGAACTTTAAGGAGTACTAATATATCAAAACATTTATTTGTGAGATGAGAAAATACATTACAATATGTAGAAATTCAATAAAATCTAAGCCTAGGTGACCGAGTGGTTAAGGTGGCCGCTCCAAAACTGGTAGGTTCTGGGTTCGACTCTCATATCGAGTAAATTTTCAATATTTTTCGGAACGATTTTTCATTAACCTTAGGCTCACTACAAACCCTGGCATTTATAAGCGCTAATCAATAATAAAAACAACAACAAAATAATCAAATCTAACCAAAAGTAAAAAGTTATGATAAGAAATGCTGACATCATTGATCATCATTTGATTGGTGACCAGACACTTGTTCGCATAAAAATTTACTCACTTAGAAAATTCCTCACACAAAAACTAACGCACAATGATATAGCCTCAAATGGAAATCAACCCACAGGAAAAAAAATTATTTAATTTATGATTACTTTATTATTAGTATTGTAAAAGTATTATTAGTATAACGATATTTAAGGATATTCAAATTGGCAAAGTAGAAATTGTTAGATTTTGACGCCACTAAAAAGGGCATGAGCCCTATTTTTTTAAATACGTTAATAATTAATGTATTACAATACTAATATTAAAACAATCTTAATTAAAGAATAAAAAATAAATATTTTTTTCTGTGAGTTAATTTCCATGTGAGAAAATATCATTGTGCGTTCATTTCCGAGTGAGGAATTTTCTATGTGGGCAACTTTCGTGTGAGCAACGATGCTAGTACGCTACTGTTTTTTTTTTTTTAATTTTCGTGTGAGGAATTTTTTAGTGGGCAACTATCATAGAACTCAAGTGTTTAATACTTAGTTATTAATTATAGATAAATAATTTCTTTGATCAACTTTAATAAATTAGAAAACCATTATAACATTCTACGATCTTTGACGAAAAAAAAACGAAATGAACTAAATTCAATTGCTTCTAACATTTGCTAGCTAAGAACCAGATTCAATTTTACCTCGATATTAAATATATTCATACGGTAACATTACTAGTGAATCCGTGCGAAATTTCTCCCAAATATGGAATTTTTAAAAATGTTTTTTTCATAATAACTACCAAAATCAAATTTCAAATTCAATGTGGAATTGATAATCCTGCAGCAAAAATTCAAGTACCATAGAGATTCAAATACTGTAGACTTTGCAGTCGGATATACGATCAAACCATACATCAAGCTATTATGTAATAGTAAATAGATCAGGAGTGTCCAACACGCGGCTCAAAATACTTTCCCCTTTGGCCCAAAGTAAAGTTAACTATTGTATTTTTAATAAAAAATTTCACTTAAGTCCGCAAGTTTGAATTTGTTTTTTTGGCAATAAATATTGTAATTATCAATTATTATGGTGTTTTTTACAATCCAGATTTTATCGGTTGTAACCACAGTTTCAAAATAAAGATAATAAATTGTCAAAAAATATTAATGTTTATGTGGCACAATTTTTTTTTTTGACAAAATTTTATATGGCCCTAAGGATCATAATGGTTGGACACCCCTGAAATAGATAATTAAAAACAACAAAAATGTATAATTATGTACATGCATCATGTGCATATGTACATATATTTGTTACTTTTTCCGACAAAATAAAAACTAATAAATTCGTATACAAATAAAAACAAAAAGCTTCTTCGTTTGTTCCTTTAAATTTTTATCCAATGTTTAAACATTTAATTTTTAATTTAGTTTTTTTTTCGGATCAGGTAAGGGTAAGGGACTGAAAATCCTTTTAGAGCAATCAAATCTGGCAACGTTACATATTCTACTTTTATTTTCATGTAATTCACGAATAAATCGATCTACAATGAAAATGTAGCCACCAAAGAGAACAAAAAAATCGGGATTGGAAAAAAAACAAACTAGAAAATGCAACGTAGCCAGATTTGACTGTTCTAAAAGGGACTTGAGCTGGGCAAGGATTCCCCAACGTTTCATAGTTAAAAAAATTTATAAAGATTAAGATAACAATTTTATTTTATTTTTTGTCAAAAGAAAAAAATCCAGTATAAAAAAATATTTCTTTACCTTAACCTCAACAACTGTACTACCGCATACAAATTTTTATAGGATTATAGCGATCGAAGTATTTTTTTTGATACAAAATCAAATCTAAAAATTGAATAAAGTAATAAAATATAAATTAGAATAGAAAAAAGAAGATGAAATTTTTAGTTATTTATTCTAATACGTTAAAAAATGTTTTTCAACAGAAAACGTATTATAAATTACGTTTGATAACAACGATTGAACAATTACATCAAATCGTTTATTATATGCAAATACGCCTTGTAATTGCTATAAGAATAACTCATGATATACAAAATTGATTACAATTTGTGTTCGTTCTCGACAAAAGTACTTTTATAATTTGCACAAATGTGTAACAAATAACAGAAAAGGCAGGATTGTGCAATGATAATAATAAAGAATATTCTATCAATTCCCATAATCTTACAAGTACAAATTATGGATTACTTCTAAACGGAAAACAATAATATTATTAAAAAGTTTTATTTTTAATCATATTCTACATTGCATTTAAAAAGACATTTCAAATTCAGATAAATGAGTAATAGCTTTAAGACTATTAACTTAATATAACTCAAGGGTTATTTATTCAAAACTTTATTAGTATTGTCATTTATTGGTCGTTTGTCTCGATTCAAATTTGTTTAAAAGTATTAAAAAACACTTTTTATTGATTCCAAAGAAGTATAACTTCCAACACGAGTACCAAAGTACATATTTTTTTAAATATCATCATAAAAGTTTTCGTCTCGTCTTAATATATAATTTCGGATTGTGTATACTTGGTTAACGCAAAATCTGGCAACGTTGCATTTTCAATTTTATTTTTAATTCAATTCTAATATCGTATAATTTTATTTTTGTTGGAAAATGTTTATTATGGCCCGATATATTCGCGAATTAAATTAGAAACATGCAACGAGGAAAATGCAACGTTGCCAAATATTGACGTCCTTAAAAAGGGCATGAGCTGTTATGGGTAAAAAAAATTCTTTAAAACTACAGAAGACTAGAATTCGAAAAAAATAATATATTCTTTGTCGAAAAAATATCGACCAGTCCATAAAAATATAAGGTTTGAAAGCTTTAACATCGTAATAAAGAGGTTTTGCGTCGACAAGAGTTAATTGATTTATAGTGGTTTTAGTGGAATATTTTTTTCTGAATTAATTTCACAAGTAAAACATCACAAATCTCAATGAAAGTGCATATATTGAATAATTTAAAAATACATCAAGACAACTGCAGTGGTTCACGCATGTTTAAAACTTACGACCTTACTCGTCCCCTAAGATACGAGCTTTTTGTGGCTGCCACAAAAGGTCCGTTAGGGATGAAATTTTGTTTCAATCAAATCGCAAAAGAATAAAGGAAAAAATCCCAAATTGTCACCACTTGATTTCAACATATAAAGCTACATTTATTGAACAATTGCGCACGCAATTCAATGCAATAAAAAATTGGTTTCAAAATACGGTTTTTATTAAAGTAAAAATATAGTTATATGAAAATATTTGCGTGTTATATCAATTTGTATTTTAATTTCAATGTTTTGTCGATTGATTTTTCTAAGCATCTCGTTTTTTTTTGTGTAGTAGTTTTCTTGAGAGTTGCAATTATAAAATGATTATATTATTAGAATGAGTAAAATGAAACTTTCTAATTTTCGTCTAGTGGAAAAGTAAAAAAGATCTCGTTTTTATTTGTCGTCAGCTGTGAAGGGTAAGGCCTAGGCACAATCGCTTTGTTCCCTTCTCAGTATCGACCTGATTTAACATGATGTCGAAATTAGGTCAATACTTGCGCCTCCAGAAGTGCAACCAAAAATTTTTCAATGACAAAAATTCAAATGGTAATGCGGACGTAAGATAAAAATCAAGCAACTACGAAACTAGCACTTTCTTGATCCGAGCTTTATTAGAAGAATGCGATAATCATTCATACGTCATGACAAGCACACATCAGCTGATTTCTTTGTTTGTGGACATACAAACTGCATCTGCCACCCTTACGGTTATTGACATATATGAATAAAATTTTCAAATGAACAATATTAATTTAATCGTCCGTGCAACTTTGACATGTCCAATCTAATCGATGATTGAGAAATAATTATTCAGATACGTACAATATTGAAATTGATATTTATTTACGTGTGCCAACTGCGTGATTTTCGTGTGTAAATCCCTAAGCAAAACCTTGAAAGTTCTTACCTTTATAATGTACTCGTAAATTGTTCTGTGACAAACCAATATAATTATATTTGTCTTTAGCACTCCACGATCGCGGCAATGGCGTTTCGTCCTCGTTCACGGCAGGATACAGAATTTTTAAACGATCCACAATCCCGTTTTGCGATTCGATTTGCTGATCCATTGCACTCCGTCCATTGCTGACGGCAGCCATGTCTAATCTCACTAATCCCGGATGCACACACTCCGTCATACGGCTAGTTCGCGTTTGCCACGTTGGATGGTGCTGCGATCACAACTTGTTATTGTTACCATAGAAATGGCGACATTTAAATTAGCAAATTTCAAACATTTTTCATTTGCCAAAATAATGACCAACAAAGGTCATATATTCGCAGAATAACTATGTAAAATGCGCCCAAACACTCATATATCTTACTGGTTCATTTTTTGTGACGTTCTTCTTCCAATAGAAGCTTATTTTCCTCAAATTTAAAACTCAAAAAAATGTTTTAGCATTATTAAAATGAAAAAAAAAATAGAAATCTTTTATATTTTTTTCTCAGCCATTATTACATTCATTGAAACTCATTTTTTTACAAATCTCGATAAATAGTATATAAAAAAAATATTTCTAATAAAGGACACCATAAAAAAATAAAAAAATCAAGACCCAAATAGCGGATGTTTTTTTTCAAATTAGTCTATATTTTGAAGATTTTCTTCATGTAGGAACCAAAAACGCTACAAGATTACCCATAATCGATTGTATCTTGATTCATGAGAAAACTTATTTTTCGAATAATCTAATAAATCTATTTATTTAGTTTTTATGATATTAAGTATTTAATTAATTATTGGCTTTTTTTTACCTCAATCAAATTTTTGAACAAAAAAAAATTGTAATTAAATATTAACTGAGAAAATATATTTCCTTTATTTTTAGCTACCTTTTGCTATCTTTAGATACTTTTCGATATCGTATAAGTTACTTTTCGTTAATTAAGATACTTTTCGTTAATTAAGATACTTTTTTAAGTTACAAGATGCAGTTCTTTTAAAAAAGAATCTAAAATACTAATTATTTACTGCCAAAAAATAAAGGAATCAAGGTTCAATTACTTAGACCCTTTAAAGCAACTAAGTTTTTTCAATAATTTTAAATACTTTTTTCTCACAGCTCTGATGGCTCGGATACTAATTACGATTAAAAACTAATGATTTGCAATATAATTTGTTTAAATAACTTAATGATTTCAATTTCTTTCAATAATACATCTTTCATAAGTTACTTAAACACAGCTAATAAACCTTTAAGTCCTTTCAGTAAATAAAGTGCTTTTTTAACATCAAAGCGACTTTTGAACGAAATCTCTTTCGAGTTTGCTATAATTTTGGTTCATGTTATCATAAAAACATTTCTGTGAAATTGTTTGACTAAATCTGACGAAAGCAAAATAATTTATTAAAGAAATATCGCTTTATTTTTTCAAACGCTTATAATTTTATATTCAAGAATTACCCAAATGATACATTCTTTTATGTAGGTATTTAGGTAATATTTATAAACATTTATAAACCAAAAAAAAAAAAAAAAAACAATTTTTAAAATACAAATTACAAAGTGGGACAGTTTTTAAATGAATTAAAAATTATTTGTTCAATTAAATTGTTTTTCTTTTCGTTCCGACAAAAAAAAATCATTAATTTTTCATAATTTGTATACTTTAATCTTTGAGATTTTTTCACAAAAATGACTTTGAATCTAATACCAGAATCAGTTATAAAGTGGGTACGTTTATTTATATATATTTCTTCAGTGGCTTTTTCTTTTGAAAACTATATTTTTTTCAAAGTCGCTATTTTTGATGTTTAATTTTTCCCGTAAAAAAAAAGAAAACATTACTCTTATTATTAATTTAATGCCGCAAATTAAAAATTATCTTTAAAAAACATTTATTATTTTTAGTTCTTCATTACTTTTTCAGTTTAGATTACATTTAAAAAAAATAGGGAAGAAAGCTAATGCAGAGGCTGCAAATGCTGCAGATTTTGTAAAATTGAATTTAATCTAATATACGAAATAAATAAAATTCAACAGTAAAGAAAATTATATATTACGATTTTTTTTATTAGAATTGTAGGAGCCTCATTATATTTGCTAAAGTAAATCCTCAATTATTAAAAGAATTTTTAATAATTTTACAAAAAAATATTTAAATGTTTAATTTATTTACAAGCTAGTGCTGCCACCAATTATAATTTATCAAAAACAAATAAATCTACAGAAAATATTTTTTCCTCGTTTTTCAAATGACATCATATTACGTTATTTTTGTCTTACAAGGAGGCCGCGCATAGCTGCGCGTTTGGTATTGAGCAGCCCTCTACTACAAAAGTTTGAACCAGAAAAACGGTTAGTTTATGAAACTTATAAATCGAGTGCCTATTTTTTGAAATATAATTTTGATTACATTTACAATTTGATTTTGAAATAAATGTGTCAACAAGATGCCTAGAACAAAGTTACCGAAAGTTAAAAGTGAAAAGAAGGAGCTCGTATCAGAAAATAAACTGTTAGAAAAAAAATGTAAGCTTTATAGTTATATGTCACCTTTTGTGCTATATTTTTCCAAGCATGTTTGTGTTTTTCAAAATCCGATTATTTATTTACAGTTCGAGAGTTGAAAAAGAAAATTAATGAACGTATCAATATAGAATTGCAAAATTTTAATACCGAAGTCGCAATGCTTAAAATCAAGTATAAGGACGATATGGGAAAAACCTTAAAAGAGCTTGAAGAATGCCAATCTGAAGCAATTGAGGATCTTACAAAAAGTTGTTCTATTATATCTTCAAAATCAGTTTCCGATGAAGGTAACTTACGCATAAAAAATGTTTTGCTAATCTTAATTTTATGAAAATTAAAATAATAGATACATTTTGTACATTTCCGCTTGTATAAAACTAAATTAAGGACATTACTTAGTAATATAATTTTTAATTTTTGCTTCTTTTCTTCATATGCTTGTTCGTTCACTTATTTGTCGCTCTTAATAAAGTACGTTGTTAACTGAAAACATTAACAATTAATGTTGATAAAACTAGCAAAAAAAATATAATAATTCACCTTAAATTGTCATTTATAAGTTTAAACATATTTCGATGCTAAAGATTACATAAGCATCAATATTAGATATATAGTAATGATCAAATTCAATATCGTAGCAATTTGTTTACTTTTCAGTTTAAAATAACTTGATGCTTTAATTGTATCTATTACTAATTCATTAATTATAGCTTATCATTCGTAAATAACAAATTTTGGTGTTGGTATTTATGTCACAGGATATTTAACATCAGCGTCATCAACATCCACAGATTTTAAGAATTCGCACCTTTCTTCGGCTCATCATACGGCTTCAACAAAATTGTTGAATTTTTCGGGAGATACACAGTTTAAAACCCCAATGCCGAACGCCACAATGACAAAGCAAATGGCTATTAAAATGGGTTTTGTTACACCTAAAGTAAGAACTGATAAAGCTGTAAAAATTCTACGACCTGCAAAAGCTGGCGAAACTGTGATATCCATGACCGGAAGTCCAGTAATGCTCAATTGTCCTCAAGAAGTTGATCCACACGCCACAATTCCATTGGGAGATGGTCGAGTATTAACTGTTCAGTCAGAAAATGGATTACGATTGTCTGGAATACCCGAAATCGACAACGACACAAAGAGACGTTTGGATATTTTAAAGAGAAACATTGAACAACTGTTGGGCCCAAGCGGTCCAAGTAACTGAATGTATTTTATTAAATGACTTTTATATGTATATATTTAATCTAGTTAATAATTTCTCATTTTTTTTTATACCTAATTATTGTGTTTACTATAAGTATTTTGGAATAACATTACCTAACAGAAGTCTGAGTTTTCGTCAGTGAGTTTATTTCCAGACTATATACCTACAAATTCAATATATCCTTACGACCGCTTATTTTTCTATATAAAAACATCAAAAATTGAACTTATTTATTTTTGCTTTACGGTTAAAGTAATTATGTATACGTCGTAGTCCAATAGACGGATCCCGTTTAAGTATCTGTCTAATAGAGGAGAAAAAAAAATAGTTTATAATGCTGAATGAAGCAACTTCTATAATATATCAAGGAGACATTGATTTACTTTTTAACTAGCCATTTTTTAAAAAATTTTTTAATCGTTATTTGTAAATGATAAACTAAATGTTTGCGTTTTAAGAAATTCCTAGTTTAGGAAAAAATGTTATTATTAAAACACAAAAATATATCTACTAAAAATATCTCAGGTAAGTAGAAATTGATTGCGGCACACGCCTTTTAAGCTGCCTTATTCAGCTTTTTATGCTAAAATTAATTTCTTTCCTTTTTGGATATTTACTAGACGTCAATAAACGATTTGATCATTTTATTAGCTACTAAATCAGAATATCAACTAGATTACGACTTGTGTGATATTTATGAGAACCAATTTTTTATTTATTGTTTTTTTTTAATTATACCAATTTCCGTACCAATATTTTTGCAACTCTGACTTTATTGACTTTTGGTTGTCTTTATATATCACCAACTGGTCAAGTATAATATTTATATTTTCATAAAATTTCACCCAATTTTTCTCTAAAATATAGAATCGATTGTATCCTCTTTAACAGACTGGTTTTAAAATATAAAATTTATAATTTTTCAATAATTTATTATCCTTTGATATTTTTTTGCTAAAGAATAACGATTAGTTAATGAATGGCTAAAAACTAATTATTACAAGTTTCCTAAACAAATTTGTTATAATCTTTTACTTTCCATTTTTATTTTTCGTTAATATATATATTCGGATAATGCAAATTCAATAATTAATAATAAAAACTCTCTTCTGGAAATTATATAATTAAATATTATTTGTTGTCGCTTTATAATTACCAAGGTATTTACGACTCGACAGTTAATAAAAATCCAGAAAAATCGAAAATTTGCTCGATATAAGATTCGAACCCAACAAAAAATATTCCATAGTTATCCTGAAAACTAAAAGACATCTAAAGTTTAAATAAAAAGTTATTTTATAACACCTATAACTAGCAATACCTCACACGCTAATATGCATTGGGCTTTCTTCATCTCTCAATTACACGAATGTTTCTGTTAATATTTTTTTAAATATTTTCTCTTTACCATTGCATATCTTTCAACACCATATGCTAAATCTTTAAATACTTAACTAGAAGCCTCTTAGTATAGTGGCTTTTCTATGCGGACGGACAGAAAGAAGTTAAAGATTCTATTTTTACTATAAAATCAAAAAGATATGTTTAACTTCATATTTTACAAAAAGATCTTATTCTAGTATGTTTAAATGGACATATATACTGACGCAATGGTTTTAAATCTGGAAAATATATCCTTAATAATTTCCATTTTTCTTTTTTCTACGTCTATTGCTTTGAAATTCATAAAATGACTTATTGATATAGCGGTTAAAGTAAGCTTATACGATCACATTTTTGATTAAAACTGCTTTAATTGATTCTAAGTGAAAATTCAATAAAATATAAAGCTATAAAATATAATTACAGTATTTAAATAGTTGGTTCTTTTTTCAATATTTAAAAAGGAAGATTATTTCTTTCAGTAGATTCTTAAAAATTAGCTGGCAGATTAGAATCAAAAGAAAATTTAAAAAAATGTATATAAAACAAAGATTTATTAAATGAATTTAAAATGACAAAAACTATATACATATATAAATAAAATTAAAAAAATAATGTTTATATTCTAGGTTTTTTAGGTAATGATCCAAACGCTGATATAACTGTGCCTTTTGTTCCCGTAGCTGAGGTAGTTAGCGTGGGTTGCACAAGTCCCGCAGGTTTAATAGTTTGGTGCAATGCTGCATTAATTGCGGGTTGATCCCATTTAGATTTTCGTCGTTTTGCTTCATCCTCAGCTTGTTTTTTGGTACCCGAAACAAACTCAACTTTTGTTCGTTCTTTACGTTCCTTCTCACGCGCTTCCATATCGGCATTTTGCACTTTTCCCAATTCTTCGTAGAAGGATTCCTTGCCCCATTTTAATGGATCGTAAATATCTGCTGGATAATTTGTTCCCAATTCGTTAATACCACAATATTGTACTAGTTTTTCGTAGATGCTTGGATTTCGGAAATCTTTGCGTTGTTGAATCGCGTAGTTCATGTCTGAGCCAAGTTTTTCGTAGAGTTTTGTAAACTTTTCTTGCAGATCTGGTGGGCATTTTTTCTTTGGAGGTGGTGGAAGTTGAATTCCGTCGTCAGTTGGAAGTTCAGGCTCGGGAGACGGTTGTCGTGATTCTGGTTCGATAACCTCTGTGTTCGATTCGATTCGAGGTTCTTCTATTTCGTTCACGTCTTCATCATCTGACGCAATTGTATCGTCGTGATATGATACTAGTTTGGGTAGTCGAGCTGGTGGAACTGCAGGTGAATTGGAACTAGAGTTTGCTCGTGATTGCACTTTGGAAGGAGGTGTTATAGTCTCGACGACTTCTTCGCCTGAACTTTGATCATCGTTAGCGTCTTCCCCTTCGGAATCGGTGTAAGTTGCCGTTAAGGACGCTAACGCTTGCGATGACATTTTCAAATCGTCTTAAAATTATTTAAATAAATTACCACTCACCTGAGAAACTACCCCAAGTGATACTAAAATAAAAAGAAAAAAATTTAGAGGTTAAATATTGATATTACTAAAAATACGTACCTATATTTTGCACATAAAATACAAAAATATCTCTCGTACGTATTTCCATCCAATTTTTTCTTATCCACAAAACCACAGCACTTATAACATTAAATAAAATATTTAATTCAAAATTGTTTAAACAATACCAATAATACAATTGAATACAATTTAACAGATACAATTGCATATGTCAGTGTGTGTCAAGCTGCGGTCTAGTAATTAAATTGGTGGGATTTTCTAGAATATTTAAGACGCAATGATGATGTAACGACAGTGAAAAAAGATAGTATTAAGTTAAAGACGAAGAAAGATAGAACAGGATATCGAACTAAAAAAATGTTTATCACTATTCGTTACTGGTTCATTATTGTTTGTTACTTTTAAAAGTGCTGATGGTGGGGTTCGTGGGGTTCGTAGGGTTCGTCGGGTTTATTCGATTTATTGGCAGTTATATTACATTTAAAAAAGGCGCTTTTTTTTTAAAATGAAAAAAAATTAAAAAAGCAAGCATACTCCATGGCGACAATATTATAATATGACATTGAACTCGCAAAAATGTTGCCTAATACTATTTGCAACCCAATTACAGCCATAATTTTGGCAATTAAATATTTGTGTTCTGTTCGCCTGTTTCAGAAAATAATATTTTTCATTTTATTCACCGTAGTGTCATATTTGGTTTTCAGAAGTTTGACCTTTTTAATAATATTTACTCCTTATATTAACGAAGTCGGTGTCAATAAACATGAAACTTGATATATCTACCCATATCTACCTACAAAATAAATAAAACAATATGATTTATATTAATATAATGGATATAATTATAGTTATACTTAATTTTTAATGTTTGTTTACTTTGTAAATTATAAATTTTCGTAATTAAAAAATTACACAGTATATCACTTAGTCATTTAATGATTTACATAACAAAATAATAATACCTATATCAAGTAATGCTTTAATTCAAATGAAAATTATGGCAGTATTTCAATTCAGTGATTTTTTACTGAACTAACATTTGCATTTGAATTATACATAACAGGATAGATAAGTGGTACACAGTGTCATTGATTATTGTTACAATTACCTACATTTTTTATAAAACAGGCTAAAAAAAGGGATTGTTGCTTAGTAATTAAAATACAAATGAAAATAAAACCAACCCATTCCCTTGATTAAATGCCAGAAAATATTGAAAATGAATGATAAACTATCAAAAGCGATAATTTGGATGGTAATTGTTTCTTCTACTTTTTTTGTTACTTATCTTCTGCTTAACTGGTCATTTTTCCATTTTGGTTAGCTAAAAGGAACTTAAGAAAATAATAATCTTTTTTTGAGGATTTGAAATTTTTTTTTCGTGTATTTATTTGTAAAAAAGCATGGATGAGCAAATAATACTAAGAAAGAATGAAAATGTCCACATCGAGAGCATTAAAAGTGTTAATGAAAACCAGCAAAATGGATCTAAAGAAGTAGAAGATGCAAAAAATTCCATTAACGTTGAATCCTATCCCGAAATCGTCCAAAGCGGTATAAGGTCCGTTCATAGTAATGTTGTGTTTATAGTTGATCCTTCTTTTATATTAACATATGAGGCAGATTATGGAAGTGACAATTTATGCAGAGAATATATATTGCTTGGTGTCATACTGTTAACAATAGTGCCATCTATGTTGTTCTGGCTTTTATTTAATCTAATCAAATCGAAAAACCAAAGCCTATACCAAAATAATTAAGGATTCATTAGAATTCGAAGTTACAAATGGGTTTTTTACTTGGACCATATAGTATACACGTATCTAAATGTATTTAAAATTAAATAAGGACAATAATTATAAGGCTGAGAACTTTATTTGAACTTGTTTTACAATTTCTTTTTAAATCCATTATCTATGAACCACATAAACTGGAGGGAATAGCCAAAATGACATCGCGGAAATAAGTAAAAATAGGAAAAAAATCATGCAAATGCAGCCTGAAAGGCCCATCTCTGGTCTGGAATAATCGTCCACATATCCTCCCATAGGAATTACTCGGACAATAGTTACTTGAGGGTTACCTTGATGTGTATACATAATTTTATAAAAAATAAATTAGTAAAAATATTAAATTGTCAAATTTATAGAAAATATAAAATGAATAAATATTCTTGGTTACAAATAAAATTTGTATAGAGATGTCTTTGATCCACCCCGGAGTCTGAATAGGAGACACGCCTCCCCTGGACTAATCAACCCTAATCTAAGCACCCTTTTAAATTAAATCTCACATACAACATCGGCTGTAGCAATAGCGCACCAGAAATTTATGAGTGACTTTTACGGACAGTTTGTTTTATTGAAAATATAAAACCACGTGGAATCCACGTGTGTTAAATGAGAAGATTGACGTTGTTGGTACTAATTATCGGTTACATGAGGAAGGTGTGATAGACAAAGGAGCTGGTTGAGAAGTTGACTTGGCCCACAGAATACCCGCCGCCTCGAGGGGCGGTTAACGGGGCGCGGTGATCCGCCTTCCCGCTGCTCCCCCGCGTCCTGCTCCGCATTACAAAGAGACCGACACAGATTCGTTGGGTTTGTCCTCGGAAAGATCCACGGCTGAACCTCGCCTCCACCTTGGACTTGGTGCAAAATCCACGTGGACATCACCCTAAAAACAAACAAATGTTTCAAAAAATAAACAAATTTATTCATAAACATCTTTCTCTTAAAACAAAAAAATAAAAATTAAACCAGTATGAAAGAAAAAAATCATCTTTAAAAAAAATATTTTTTTTCTAAAGACAAATACTTTCGCGTATAATAATGAAATAGAATAACGGCTTAAGATTTTTTTAACGATTTATCTTTTGTGTGTTTATACATAAATGACATCAACATATCGGTTAACGTAAGCTTTTCATGCAAGGGTTGGAGTCGTCGGTGTCATGGTGAAGGGTGCAGAGACACCAACCCACATATGCGTACAAAAGGCATAGGCGTCTACATAATTCCAAAACGCACCTCAAACATCTAAAAATAATATTTCTACTAGAAAGAGATATAACACACCCCCACGTTTTAAAAAAATAATACTTATAATTTATATGAAAAATTGAATTTCAAACATTGAAAACATAAATTAAAGAATTTAAAAAAAATGATAACATACTCAGTGATTTGATATATAAAATAAATACGTATTTTCACGAAGTTTCCCAAACGACTGTTATCAAAAAGAATGGTAAGTATATCATAATTTTGCGATTTTATTTTAATTTAAGACATTCTATGTTTGTATTGTATTCATAGTCCATTTTACCCAACGTCATCTCTAAATCTCATAAAGCAATAAAGGTTTTACGACTCATCGTAATATAAATAGGTGTCAAATTACTGTAGGAAAGTTCAAAATTCTGATAAAGAACATCAATAAAGTAATTTAATTGTATACATATATATGTATATCATTGTAAGAAACAATAAATATATAATAATAATACTATAGGTAAGTAAATTATACTCCTTATATATATTAAAACTTGAAACAATTAACACCGATACCTAAAATTTCCAAAAAGTTAGGGATATTTCCTATGTTGTTAAACATACTTAGTTTTGAATTTCAATCTAGGTATCATCTAAATTTTAGAAATTGTATAAACGTAGTTCAAACTTGCAAGTAGTTAGAAGTAAAACATCAATGCTTAGGTATTATAAAAGCAACCAATTATCCAATAAATTGATTTAAAATTAAGAATTTAACCATCTGCACCGAAATATGCGGAAAACGGAAAATTATTGAAAAATGAAATACCGCGTATAGTGGTTGTACCCACTCGTATAAATGGTATTACCTCACAAGGTATGTGATCATGTGATCATTCCGCTACTGTTTGGTAAAATAATAGAATCACTAAGTAAACAATCGACAGATAGGTATATACCGAATCAGGCGCGTATAGAGAGGGGAGTAAGTTCAAGCCCCCCCCCTAACTCATTTTTACAAGAATCATATTAAAAGCAATCAAAATTCCAAAAATACATATTCTATATAGATAATATACTGAAACTTCAACATGTTTTTGTTTAAAATACAAAATAAGTAAAATCGCACAAAAATTACCCTCTTAACAAAATTCACCAAATTTAGGTAGGTATACCAATATCAATATCATAAAAGGCAAACGTATTTATGTATGTAAACATGTAGGTATGTATGACGACAAAGACTGAGAACAAAATATGTAACCATACACGTGTGAGTAAAAAGCAATTAATATAATAAACATTGTATCAAATTTAAACGAATTTATTGTCACTTACTTCAACTGTTATTTTTATTTTAGTCTTTGTCAGTTGAGTCAGTGTTAGCTGTGAATATTTCACGGGTATTTACTAGTGCTTATGCAAATAACGAACACACAAAAGTAGCTCGGATATATCTATACAGCTGTACTCCAGTGTTTTGTTTTTAATTCAAATGAATTAAAAACATGCTCCCTAGCTATAGCCCATCGTCCTTCCCGGTTTTCTTTACTTCCTTTTTCGATGAGTATATTATCATGATAATAATATTAAATTTATTTTTTACTTTAAAAATATACTATAATTGATAATTCAGCATATGTGTATATTTTTTTTAGACAAATTATGATTTCTGAATGATCTGAAATATATAAACGATAATTTGAAAAGTATTAAATTTGGTAGATATATCTAACATTACGAGACGCATCACCAACAAACTAAGAACTTAACGTAGTTTAGATCCTTTTTTGAAAAATGAGAAGAAAGGTTTCTTAAAAAAAAGAATATTTTTTTTTTTGATTAACTCAATACTTAGATCAATACACAATAATAATAATCAGAACTTTTTAAAAATATCGGTTTTATTATTGTAGGTACTAGTAACTTCTCGTGAAATATTCATAACCTAGCGCTGACACAACTGACAAATGGTAAAAATTGGTAATTGAATGAAATCAAAAAATGATAGTTTGTACCATAACAACAATCTGTTGGTTCAAATTTGAGTCATTGCTTGTATTTCACTCACACAAATGTGATTACAATATTTGGTTTCTGTCTTTGCCAACATACATACATACGTTTGCCTATTATTATTATTATGGTATAAGTATTCTTCTGCTATATAGAAAAATTTTTGTCATGTGCGACATATACTTTGATATAGAGGTGGAATATGTAGCTCTGATATGTACGACAATGGACAATAATAAAATTATGGTTATGATATTATAGGCTTAGAAGCCACATTACATTATATGAAATACGCAGGTGTAAACATGATGAGCTTAAGACTTTTCAGGAGTTCATCTAACAGGTAATTAGATATAGGTACTTGACAAGAAATATTTTTATTTTGCAAAATTCTATGTTTTTTAATACCTAATAGTCTTAGTAATATTTGTCCTTTAAGGAAGACCCATTTGGTAAATTTTGTATTTTTAACTAGAGAAAATATGTCAATTTTTCAATTGTTAAGTTTTCACCAATTATTGATTTAAATTAAGTTAGGTATTGATAAAAACACCAACAATTCCTTATTTCTTTGGTAATACAATTGTATATTTATTTGAAACGGAAAAAATTCTATGA
The DNA here is from genome assembly GCA_958496175.1 of Sisyra terminalis. NCBI lineage: Eukaryota > Metazoa > Arthropoda > Insecta > Neuroptera > Sisyridae > Sisyra > Sisyra terminalis. The sequence continues at coordinate 32,090,010 of OY292277.1, read as the reverse complement.
TTTATCATTTTTGAGATATGTGAGATGCGTGCATACGTTCACCATTGTACAACATATCAATAATAGTCAAAATAGTTACCAAGTTGCTCACAAAGCAAGAGATATTTCCATTGAAATTAAAAATGGTTCTTTATTTTTGACTAAGAAAGTGAAAATTACCAATTCGTATGTGAAGACATGAATATCTCACACGTCTTGAGTTCTATACAAAAAGTTTATATTTGCAGAAATAATGAAACAAATATAATAAACTAATGTTAATAAATTTTCAATGTAAATTTTTATTTTATTATTTTGCAGGAATCAAAAAAGATAGACGATAACACAAACAATTTATTTACTATTAAAATAAATATAAAAAGGCGCTATTTCAAAAACGTGTCTAGAGACTTATAAATCAACCGTATGCTGTTGCTAATGGACTTAAATAAAAACAAATCGAAATTTCGACTTTGATAAATATCGATTTATAATTTTTGAAACTAATGAGTTAATAAGTGGAAATTTGAAAAATAAATGGTTGAAAATAAAAAAAATCGTAATGGGTTGGCTCACTTATATTTATATTTGCTCGACAAAAATCAAAATTTATAGTTTTAACGTTTTATCTAAAGAAGTCGGAAATTGCTAACTTTCTGATTCTGTTATCGCAAAAAAAGTAAAAGTATTTAAACTAATGGGCATAATTTATCTCCAAATTAAACGAAAATACTAACCAAAATCGGACCAGTAAATTTCAATTGATCGAGCTTTAAACGAATAGATAGACCGAGAATATATTCTTACTAGTGAAAATATTATTAGTAGATATATTATCTATGAGGCAAACCTTACCGAATTAAAAAATAATAATACTATTTGTACGTATCAAAGAACTATCATTAAATTGATAAGGGGGGGAGACCCATTCACTGTTCCTATGGGCACGTATTGTCTCTGTATACGTATAAACAATTCTATTTTTTAATTCGCTAAGGTCTACCTAAAATTTTCTCACTGATAATACAAATTCACTGTAACATAAACATAAAATTACAATATTATACCTATTACCTTATATTCGTTTATATAAATTCTATTAAACTAATTGTGTTACTAGTAGTTACCCGTGAAATATTCACAGCCAACACTGACGCAATAAGTGACAAATGACAAAAATTGGTAGTTAAATGAAATTGAAATCATATATTGGTTTTTATTCATACGTTTTTTTTTATTCAAACGTATGTGGTTAAATAAATGATTTGTTCTCTATCTTTGTCGACCTACATACATACATTTGCCTATTATTACATTGGTGTTCAGAACTATTTACATAGTACGCTTATTTATGATAATGTTTATATCTTCTCCAACCTCAAATTGTACAAAAATTAAAATTTTACTGAAGTTTCCCCCTAAATCAATGAAATTCCCTGACTTTTGAGATTTCCCTGATTACTGTATATTAATTTACTTGTATATATACTTACATCACTGAGACGATTAACTTTTAAAAATCATTAATAAATTATAAAAGAAAAAATATATTTATTTTGTATACTTTCTTTTTTAACGCTTGATAAAATCTTAAAGAAATTCCAATTAAAAAATTTGAGTTAAGATGTGTTAGTCAGGTATTGGAATTGTTAAGAGGGTAGATAAGAGTTAAGAGTGCAATGCATAAAAGTTTCTAGCTCAGGTAAGTTTTTGATAATCATTTGTTTGTTTAGCAGGAAGATCGGGACACTAGAGTTGGTGGTCCCTATTGATAAAGCGTTGGCCTCCTATGGTGTACGGCGAGAAGCAGCTGCAAGGGGCCCAGGCCAAGCCCTCGTGCACCAATGACGAACGAGAATAAACCACCGTTGTGTTTCCAAACCCGTCGCACGCCCTAGCGTCATACGATCAAAATTCCAATCTAACACGTACGACATATAGCGATCGGTTTGTCTTTGCCCCACTCATACGCGTTTTTCATATGACTATTACTCTCGACTCGATACGTACGCTAGCGACCGATTGTGAGAATAGAACGTCCGTCGAGGGAACAGCCTTTGATTTTGGCGTGGTTTCTTACATTGTGTACAGCCCTCAGATTGGAACATCTCGTGGATTTTTTGAGTGTTTCAAATTATTAATTTATTATAAGTTTTATAATTGTCATAAACATTCGATCATCGTACATTTCTTACTTATTCTTAACCTTAGTTATTTTAATTAAGTGGCAACACTGTGCGACGAAATCCCATACGGCAAAGAGTTACAGATAATCGTCTTGTTCGTGACTCGACACCTATTACCCAAAAATAATCGAGGCCGCGTGTATTTAGTTTGAAAAAAAATATTTACTGAAATGTGTTTCGATTGATTCACGATGTCGTCAAATGTTAAAGTGAAAGCCGAATACGAAGAGGTAAAATTGCACTGATAAAATAATGCATGCTTGTTTGGAATTTTGGGCGAAATTTCGCTGAGCGAGATGCCCATATACCATTACTGTAGACAAATGCATCTCCTTTCTTGTCGATTACGCGCGTTCGATTACCACTGGCGTGGTCTAAAATATCGTCAAGTCCACCCGGGGCGGGATATACAGTTTGTGATTGTGGGTGTTACCAGCTGGGCATAGCCCAATGTATAATATGCATGAAATATTCCTTAAATTCCTAATAAGAAAACCGCATCTCATTCATCAGCACCCTAGGCTCGATTGTCTAAGTAAAATCAAACGTGATCACTCTCCAAAGACAATTATCTTAAAATTATCATGTTTTTATTACTTATTTTCAATGATCTCAGTTTAATGCTGCTTATAAAACTTGAAAGCCACAAGCTTTAGATTGCTAAAATTTATTTTTTTAAGGAAAATTCCATAAATTATTTACTTCTATAAAAGAAAATGCCGTCAAAATGGCATTAGTCCGAAAAAATAAATAAATAACACTATTATTTATTTTGTGAAAGCTTTGATTATTTGCCGCTAGATGGACTTACATTTTGACCTACTTATTTTGACTTATTTATATAAAATGAAGCGGGAAATTGATACTTGAAATTTAGTTATAAAACAATTTTTTTGATGGAATCCGACTGCGAAGAGGTGAAGAATTTTGTTTACTTAATTGAAATTTAAAATATTCACACCACTTAACCATATTCATGTAATATTGTTTAAATCTTTGTTTTTAGCAAGACGCAAAGCCGAGTACATCTCATTTAGCACTGTTGGCAGCTACTTGTGGCAAAATTGAGGGCGAACAGCAACAACAACAGCAGCAGCAGCAGCAGCAACAACAGCAGCAGCAGCAACCTCAAATTCAGCAAATCCAATTAGCTACGAATGGAGATCAAACAGTTCGGTTAATCAACTCTGATCAACAACTAGCGGCAACTATTTTAGCGGTTCAACAACAGCAACAACAGCAAAATCAGGGAGCTCAGAATGGAGTTAAACGAGATTCTATCAATGTTTCGTCACAACCCCAACTTATTACTTTGCAACAGTTACAAAATTTTATTCCTCAACATCAACTTATGACTATAGCCTCCGGTGCAAATGAGGTAAATTCAGCCCAACAAAATGCTGGAGGCAACTTGAAAACTTTTGTTACAACGACGGCGGGAGGACAACCTCAAGTTGTTTCGTTACAACCTCAGTTTTTACAAGTAATTTGATGAAAATAAAATTTTGGTTTGTCATTTAGAGGAATGGGAAACATATTATGAAACTCTTCTTCAGCCTTTTTGGATACAGGCCTTTATTATTTATTGGCCTTACTTTGCTTTTCCGTTAAGACATCGTCAGCTCAACGTTTTTGTGATCGACACAAATTCATTAATAATTTTTACTTCAAATTTTATTAAAAAGGAAAAAAAGGTCATCTACATTTTTTGGATAAACATATACCTTACGATATGTTTGATCTATTTGGATTAATATTTATAAAATTTATCAATAACATATAAGTTCAATCAAGTTTAGTAAAATTAGTACTTTTAGTAGACGAAAAAGTCTTGCTAACGTTAATCAATTATTGGTAGCTCAATGGTACATTGTAATCAATGCCACCACATGTCTTTTGAGAAACAATAAAGTCGATTAATTACAAATTTTGCTCGTTCATCGAGGTTCCGTACGTACCAACTTGTAGGTAGATAGATCTATCCAAACAGCCATCACGGGAAGCGTGACTTGAAGACTTTCGGTAGTACCTATATGTCAAGTTTCCCATCGACATCAGTATCTATTAATCTCAAAAATAGTTTCTTAAATTTGAAAAATGTAAACAACCACTAGAATCGAATTTTTATTTCGATTCTGACTTATACAATATATAAAATATATTGTGGTCTTTTAATTTCGATTACCAAGCAGTCTTCCTCAGTAGTCATTACATAGCAATTACGGAGTGATCCAATACTATTTGATGACCATTGAGGAAGATTGCTTGGCATACGAAATACGTATCTGGGCAATACGTTAACAACTTTTTACTTTTGTTCCAATTTATGTTTATACCTAGTTTACTTTTATAAATTATATTACATAAATAAGACCACATTATATATAATATATTGAATAAACATTACAATTGTTCAAAGTCAGCGAAAAAATCAAATTTAATTCGATTCTGACGTTAAAACTTTTGTTTTGATATTAGAAATATGAGGGAAAAACTATTAGGTACTCGAAGAGAAATTACATTTTTTAATTATATATATTTTAATTATATATATTTTAATTATTGAAAGTTGATGACTATAAAAACCATATAAAGCATCATATTATGAATTAATAACGAAAGTTGAATCAAACCAAAAAGTATTGTCAGTTAAAAGAAGAGAAAATACTTCTTAGGTGTTGTGATAAAATCAGATATAAACCATGGTAATTTCGATTACGTTAAATTACAAGTTTGCTGAAAGAAAAGTTTTCTGAAAAGAGTTTCCTTTTAGATACGAAACCTACGGAACCCTAAAAAAGACAGAATAAATCCTTCTGTTAAGTTTAAAAGTATCTAACGAAAATCCGGTACACTGATGTTCTTAATTTATATACAAATTATACCTTAGAGGCTTCAATAAGAAATTGATGGCTCAAATCCCTTTTTAGAATAATCAAATCTGGCAACGTTACATTTTCCACTTGTTTCTTTAATTTAAGAAATTCGCGAATAAATCGGCTCCTAATGAAAATTTAATCACAAAAGAGAAAATTATACCATATTAGAATTGAATCAACAAAAAATCGTGAATAGAATAAGAAAAGAAAAGTAGAAAATGCAATGTTACCTGATTTGACTGTTCTAAAAGGAATTTGAGCCAAATTAACTTAGGAGAGCAAATAATATACTTAGGAGAAAAAACTTTCAAATCAAAAATTCAATAGTGATTGCATTCATTTGAAAAAATAGGCTCATTTCCCTTTTAAGGACGTCAATATCTGACAACGTTGCGTTTTCTCCTTTGTTTAATTCATTTTGGTTTTTTTCTTATTAAGTCAAATTTAATATGGTACAATTTTTTCTTCTGGTGTTAAATTTTCGTTATGGTCCGATTTATTGACAAACAAAATTAAAAACAAAGGATCAAATGCAATGTTGCCACATATTGACAGAATTTTGGCAATGATTTTATAAACTCATTTACTGGTTTTGCTCAAATGGAGAAGGAGGTTGTAATTGCCTCAATTCTGCTAAACATTTTTTTTCAAACAGCCATAGAATGCTAGGGTTAATCAAAAACTGGTGTTGAACTGTTGAGTAACAAAAAATCATAGTTTTTTATAATTGAAAATTTCGGTTTTGGTCAAAAATTCGTCATGGGTTTGATCAAAGCTGAGGGTGCGCGTTTATCAGCAAAAATAGATACATAATACGATGTTTAGTGTCCGACCGAAACTACTTTTTACAGCCGAAACCGAATTTCGGCATCAGTCTCAGCTTCGACCGAAACTTTCATATAAGATCATGTTTTCGTAGAAAAAAAAGTTAATCATAGTCAGTTTTTAATTTTAAATTCTATAGGTATTCATTAATAATTTAATCCCTAATATTTGAGCTAATCGTTAACATAACATATTATCATTTCTATTTCGAATAAATTATTTATGCTGAAATAAGGGGTTGATTTGAAAGAAATGCACCTAATATTTTTTTTAATATTAGTTACGAAGAATATAAAATAGTAAAAAAAAGTTACAACAAAAATACTTTTTACCTAATACGTTTAGGTCCACAAAAAAAAAGTACTCTTTCTTATATCTTAAAAACAAAATAATTTCTTCTAAATTTTGTTCAGTTTTCTTTCGAACTGACAAAAACATATTAAAGATAATATTAAACAAAATTTTAATGAAATAATAGTTATCAGTATTCATAATTGAATAATCAAATAATAAATTATCACAATCATTTTTTAACATTTTTATCTTATGAATTCAGGTTTGGTTGTAGTTTCGGCTTGACGACAGCCGAAATCGAAACTAAGCCGAAACTCGTTTTTCGAAACCGATAGTTCGGTTGGGCACTACAGTCGTTACTAACAATGCAGTTGATTGAAGTCTTTTTATTGAAGTTTTTGTTTTCTGATCTTACAACGGTTAATCGGAATAAGACGGTTTTATGTTTGTTGTGGAAAAATATGATTATTGCTCTTTTAGATCATGAGTTTTTAGTCTTTTGAATATAAGTTATGTTTATTTAATTCACAAAAATGTTATTATAGCGACTAGTACAGAACCCATTAGGCTCCATTCTAACGTAAAGTATATGGGCAGAGATCAGCTGCTTTTTGCTATAACGAAATGCAATTTTAATGGAGAAGAGTGAGTGAGGGAAATATGCATGGATTACATGCGGATGGAGTAAGAGACACTATTTCTCCGCACCAAAATGTTTCACGGATTAAATATTTTAATATATATAGTATATATGATGATCTTCGACTACGACCGAACAAAAAGCCGAACAATCGGCTTCGACCAACCAAACGCCGATCTTTGATCGACTTTATTTGTATCCGCTGATTTTGTAATATTTTTTACATTTCCCTTTATCAAACCAAAGTTTTAGTTAGTTCAATGGAAAAACATCTATTGTATGTATATGAATATATTTGTTTTTTTAGCAGCAAGCAAATCAAATAAGTGCTAATGGACAAAATGTAACATATAATGTAGTTCCTCAACCTGCAATGCAAACAGTAACTGTAGACGGTCAAGAAGCCTTATTTATTCCAGCTCAAGCAGCGACTCAACCTCAGCTCTTTTCGACTCCTACTGGCCAAATTATCAGGGCACCTGCTGGAGCAGTGATTCCTGCTAATTTAATGGGACAAACAGTTCAGCTTCCTAATGGTAACTTGTTCATTGATTTTTTAGAGAATTTATTAATTGTAAAGAATTTCAGGTCAAGCAGTTCGAGCAATGTTGCAACAACAACCATGTATTCCCATTCAAGTTCCGATTTCATCGCAACAAAGTAATGGAGCTGGCCAAACTGTTTATCAAACTGTTCATTTTCCATTGCAAGCTTTTATGGCACCCAACATAATTCAAACACAACAAGCAAATCAAGCTCATCCGGTGCAACTGATTTCACAATTGACCGGACAACAAATTCAATCGCAACCGACTGTTGCTAACATTATCACACCCACAGGTCAAATCCAGCAAGTGCAGTTGGCTTCTTTAGCGCAACAGCTCAGTAATCAAGTACAGTTGCAACAAATTCAACAACAGCAGCAACAACAGCAACAGCAACAACAACAGAACATGATAGCTCAGGCTCAAGCCCAAGCACAGGCTCAAGCGCAAGCTCAAGCCCAGGCCCAAGCTCAGGCTCAAGCTCAAGCACAGCAGCAAGTTCAAGCTCAAGCACAAGTCGTCGCGGGTTCAGGAACTTCAAACGCTGCTACGTCTAGCACTTGGAGTTGTACATCTACAGTTTCTTCGCCAAGTGTCACTGTTCAAACGGTCTCTGCTCCGAATATTGTTTGTAGTACAATACCTTCAGATGGTAACAACGGCAACAACCAACCACATCCTGTTGGACTTCTTCAAAATCTTTCACAAGCCAACCAAGGACAAACTATCACGTTAACGGGTCCTGGAGGACAACAATTCACTGTTATTCCAGCTTCTGCACTAAATGTTCCAAATCAAAACGCAGGTCTTACAATTCGCCAAGGAAATAACATTTTTCAAGTAATAATCACCTTTTATTTATTTTTAATTGCTAAATCATGTTGAAACTGGGATTGGGTATAGCATATTTTCTTAAAATTTTGAAACTTAAAAAACGAGGTCTTCTTATGGTTCAATTATAATCACCAAATTCGAAAATTTGGATATTTTTTTTTATTCAGTATCAAAACGATCTCCTAAGTTTGAAAAAACGGCGGTCGAAGTTTTCCTATACAAAACCTATTATACCCTTTGTAGGAAACTACAAATTTTAATTTTTATGATAAAATCAACCGTTCGTTTGCCAATGATAGTTTATACGTAGTACCTATATCCAAAATAAAAGGATCGAATAGTACAGACCATAATACCTTCCTCATTTGTCTGTGTAGCCACTACCATACCTTCAAAGTGCTTCAGTGTCTACTGTGAGGGGCGATATCGGCTCCGTTGCAAAGTAGTTTAAACCATGGATTAAAACCTACATAATTCTTATGAGATTTTGTATATTAAATGAGTTTAAAGATCTTCCATATCAATAAATCAAAAGATTTTCAGTGGTTTGTAGTAACAATTAAATTAAAGACGTGTTTTTATTGATTGCATGACTCAGAAAAAATTTCAAAGGTATAAGAAAAAATATTAACATTGATATAATTGAAAAAATTGAAAAACACTTTTTTATACCCAATTTGAATTACTAGTATTACAGATCCAATTTTTGAATTTATTATTATATTTTTAGGTACCCAATTTGAATTCGATATCATCGTGCATACCAGGCGTCGGTAATGTTCAAGTAATTCCTGCAAGTTCTCTTCAAGCTGTTACTCCAGGGGCGCAAAATACACAAAACGCATCACCAGGAACTACTACATTACAAGTAATACCCCCGGCACAAATAATCGGGCAACAAGTGCAACAAGACCCGACTGATCCGAGCAAATGGCAAATATTGCAAAACATAAATCCAAACTACAGTATATCTCAGTTTTCACCTGGAATGGTGATACAGCAAGCTGTTCCCATATCACAGGTGTCTGAAGAAACGCAAATAAAATACGACCAAACTAATAACTCAGGTTTTGCGAATGGTTCACAAGATAGTCCTGCCTTAAAACCGCGTGTTAGACGAGTGGCCTGCACATGTCCTAACTGTACACATGGAGAGAGGTATCGTTTCTCTTAGCTTTATTTTTTATTTTTTTGGTATTAAATTTTAAATTTTTATTTCAGACATTCGGATAAAAAGAAACAACATATCTGCCATGTGCCTGGATGCAATAAAGTTTATGGAAAAACTTCACATTTGCGGGCGCATCTTCGATGGCATACGGGTGAACGACCGTTTGCTTGTTCTTGGCTATTTTGTGGAAAACGATTTACTCGTAGTGATGAACTGCAACGTCATCGTCGTACTCACACTGGAGAAAAACGATTCCAATGTAGCGAATGTAACAAGAAATTCATGCGAAGCGATCATTTGGCCAAACATATCAAAACACACACAAAACAGAGAATTACGGTAGTAAATTATTCTATTTGGATTTTATTTTTGTAATTGAAAACATTTTTTTCCTTAAGGAAGCGGCTACATCAACTCAATCGGCATCTTCCGATAGTTCAAGTGGAGACGAAAAAATTATGATCAGTATAAAACCGGATCCAGAACCAAACGATTTACCAGTTGAAATAATAGATCAAATGGATCCATTAGATGTTAACACGTAATTTTTTTTCAATGTTGAATAAGTTTTTAGCATAATTTCATAGAAATCTGTGATACAAATTCGGTGTAACATAAAAAAATCAACTTTAAATTGGTTTTCTATAAAATTATGAAAAATATACCAAGAATAGACATGTGGTTTTTTGTCTCGCACTTGTTTTGTCACCACATTTTCGTTTTTCTTTGAAAATAATTAATGCAATTTGACTTTTTTGCTTTGAATTATTATTGCTCTTATAAAGAAAAAAACTCAAATTTATTTCGGCGCGATGCGATAGTCGTCGATATGTAATCTGGAAACAGTTGCGAAACAAAAAAGTTGCCCACCTATTCCTGGTTTAATAGTGGTAAGATATTAGAATAAATAATTATTTTATCAAATAATAGGAAGATAAAGTAGAAAAGAATTTGTAAAATATTAGTTCGAATATAAGACTAGCCACATTTTATATGGACAATTAAAACAATCGTCTATCAATCGATTGAATAAGTTAATAACTGATTTTTTTTTCATTTTTTCATTAAACTATGAAGTTCGTCTTTTATTCGAGTAAATAATCTAATACTTGGTAATAGTAACTTATTTTGTTATGAATAATTAATTAATATTATAATGACATGGACTTTTTTCTTTAAGTTTATTTTTTCTCTACTAAGTATTACTGATAAGTTAATTTTTTTTAAGAAGTTCTAAAACTTATTAAAGAATATTTGTATTTTTTTCCTTTATTCTCATTTCTGTTACTTTAAGATATACATATTTTTATTCATATGAACTGTAAATAAGTCAAAGGTACCGTAATTTGGAAAATATTGACTTTCAGTCCAAGAATTATTGAATTCATTTTACATAGTTATTTTATATATTTGACTTAAGGCGATCAATCGTCAAAAAATTTCGAATAAAACATTTTCAAAATAATAACTTTATTTTTTATTTTTCGTTTCTATTTCAGTTTGAGAATTTTGATTCTCTAATTTTTAATGTCTTGTACATGAAACTTTTAAATTTAAAAGATTTTGTATATAATATTTTAAAAAAATGAGACACCAAACTAAAATTTGCTTTAAATTCTTTAAATGGCATAATATTGGGTTGACCAACGACAGAAAATCGTTTGAATTCGTTTTCTGCGACTGCCGGTACAAATAGACAAAAACGAAAAGGGGAAGTGTGGCGTTTAAGACAATTAGGAGTGGAGGTTATTTTTCAGAAATAGTCAAAATATTCGTATTTCCAGTTCAAAAATTTTGGAGAACATTTATGAAGAATAGTGTTCACTGGTTACCTAAAAGTTTACCTATACTTAGCCTTTTATTTCTTTAATAGCTTTTGGTTTTGGCCAGCTTTGTCTGCAAAAAATTGGAAAGGTTTTTTGCGATTGATCCAATTGTCAAATATATTGGAATACTAGCGGATTCGGCAGACGTTGTCCTGTTCAAACGTTCGTTTGCTTGGCACAATTAGTATAAGGTATTAATCATTAACAAATGAATATAAAGTTAAAATAAAGAAAGAAAATGTAAGAGAACTTTTAAAAACCTTTCCAATGATAAAATACAGAACTACTATATAGATTACTTTTTTATCCCACAGTTTTAAATCAATAAGAAAAGACGTTCTCAACTTAAAACTGAAAAAAAATCTATACAGTTGTGTGATGTATCATTGGAAACATTTTTAAAAATTTTCTTACACTTTCTTTATTTTAACTTTGTATTCTTAACTATGCATTCACTATCATTCTATGTAAGTATTCATTTTTAATGATTATAATTTATACTAATTATGACAGGCGAACGAAACGAACGTTCGAACAGGACAACGTCTGCCGAGTTTAGCCTCATAGCCTTTAGTAAGTGGAACATTTTATAGTATCTAAATATGAAATTTCATAAAAATCAGTTTATCCGTTCTTCAGTTAAAAGAAAGTATATAAACTGACATGGAAGTTTTAAAACAATAAATTCGGATTCAGTAAATTTGGAATAACGGCCTCTTGAAATAAGTATTTACCCTAAAATGGGATTAAAGATTAAACTGTACAGTCGTTAGAATTTAACATATCAATAGTATATATACTATTGAAAATTACCCTATATAGATATGTATTTAGTAAAAAGGTGATGCTATTTTTACACAAAAACATTATACACATTGTCACTTCAATTTTATTTATACGTATGTAACAATGCTTCGTTAATGATCTTTTAATTATTTAAAATTTCGATTGTTAATCTGACAAAATTTGTCCTTTGTTTCACCCTTTTCACTTATAGGGCGCAATTGTAAATCTAAATCATTCAGGGTTCTACTCAAGTACACACAAAAAATTTCAGCAGAATCGGTTCAGCGTTTTAGGAGGAATTCATTGCCAAACACACCTACAGAAAAATTATATATGATAAAGAAGATATATCAAATAGTTATAATAGAAAACTCTAAGATATTATACTCCTATAAGAATCAGCCATGTTTTTCATAAAAATACATGTATTATACCCATAAAAATGATTTTTTACTAAAAAAATAATATCTACTACCGAATACACAGGTTTTGGATGTTTCTTTGGCTCTTTCTAATCCTTTCTGACCCGATTTAAATTTTAAATCATTTAACCAGTAAACACCATAAATCAGCCAAAGTTTTTCGCTTACACAACTTAAACAATCCATCAATTAATTTAAAAGTATATGGCGCTTTAATAATGTCAACTTTTTTTGTTTTTATTATCCACAAAAATAAATACAAATATTTTTAACTAATTACTATTAAAATATGTTTCCTATTTTTAATAAAAATTTGTTTTAAGTTTTGTGATTCAAATAGATAAAAACGAAAATTTTTATTTTAAAATACTTTCAATTCATTTGTCCTTTATAAAAGTGTTAAATTATTTGTTAGTCAGCAGAAGATGCTGCAATGAGTTCAGAAAGTAAAGAACCAGGAAGAAAGGAACCGAATTCTAGAAAAAACCCAAACCGATTTAATTATCGAGGCCGAGGACAAGGAAGTTGGTTTCGAAGGGGTATCAAACGGGTAAATCCTCCACCTGGTCGAGAAGAAACCGCCAACACTTTAAACTTTGATATCATACCCAGTCCTTACAAAGGATGGAATATTTATTTTCAAAACGAAGGTTTTTATGATTTTTAGTGTATTAGTTTCAGTCAAATATGTCTTTTAATTACAAAAATATCGGTACAGGACAGTTGATGGCTAGTTAGTTAAATGTTGATTTACGAGATTAAATGCCTCAATAGTGGCCAGCCTTTTAATTAAATAAGTTGCACGTATTATCCTTTATACGTTTAACATTTTAACTCGTATTTTTTCGCCTTCGCGTTTTAATAATTGTGTCCTGTAGATGCTTTCAGGGTACTACATAATCTCTTTAAGACTGGAAAGTCAGGGTAAAATATTTTCCTTGAGTTTATGATTTTTTCCAAGGTATTTCATGTAATATTGGTCAGTATTAAAGCCGGTCTCTATCGATTTTCTTGAAATTTACATATTTTAATCTATAAAACATATAAAGGAAGAAAAAACAAGGAAGATTTACAAGGCGATTTTACTAGTGGCACAATGGTTAACTAAACCCAGTCTAAATTGAAATAATTTAGCGAAACATATTTAGGGAGTCCTATAAATTTTATAGGATTTCTTAAATACGTTTCGGTATATTTTTTAAAATTTTCAGTCTCTTATGTTAGAGTGGGTTTAGCTGACCATTGTGCCACTAGAAAAGTGACTTTCCTTGTTTTTCTTTTAATATTGTAGCACTCAAATTAGGCATTTAATAATCTGCCGTCAACTAAACGGTTAGCTATTAATATTAATTAGTCAATATTAATATTAATTATTGTTAATAATTAATAAGCTATATAAAATATTTTAAGAAAGTAATTTGTATAGAAACTTTTTATTCCAATTATTGTATGTTAATTTCCAGTATATCAAGAAAACAACGTAACTCATTCAAAGATTCAAGCTCTTGAAAATTACATGGTTCGAAATCCAAATCTTTTTCAATGGGAATCGATATTAGATAAGGAGTATGGATTAATTGATATAAAATTACTGCAGTCTGATTCGAAGTTTTCCAGTGATTGGTTTAGCTTCAAGGAGGTATTATTTTAAGCAAAATTTATACATCGAGGAACATGAAAAGCGATAATTCAGTGGTTTTAATTTGAAGCAATTTTACGCTTTATTTCTTAATACATTTTTGAAGAATTCTTTAAGTTTACTTGACATCATGTAAATATTACACTAGAATTTTGATTAAATTTTCCTCTACTAGGTATACGATTGTTCTTTTGCTATTAAATTCCCTGTTAAATAATCTTAATAATTTAGATCTGTAATTAAATGGTAATAAATTATTTAAATCATTATTAAATTGTAATAATATATAAGTAATTAAAAGAACAATGCAACTTATGAAACCATAGATTCATTAAAAATAGAATCGACAAACGCCTCAATTCTTAATAATTCTTCTTTTCTTCGGAAGGTATTCGGTAGATATTTGACCTTCTCATTTAGTGATTGGATAAATGGGATAAAAAGTAAACCTATCACTAAAGGAGTAAGATCCTCATTTCGTAGTGTGGATTACAAACTCTTTCTTTGGGTTTATATATAGACTTTGGGTTTCCTCTTATTTTCAATTTGATAAGTCTATAGGGTTTTATTAGAATTTATCACTTCAAAACTATAAAAAGTTTATATGAATTTTATAACTTTAAGGATATACTTGAAAATCCTGATCATGTGATGTCTTGTTTTGGATTGGCTATACATCAATATATTTCAACAAAATTTCTAAACCAAACTCAAGAACGTTTGTCGGAATGCACTCCCGAAAAAGAAGATTGGTTAACGGTTCCAACAATTCGTTTACGTCCCATTAACCATGAGCCAATTACTCAATTAAAAAATCTCAAAGTTAATTTTTATGGCAAATTAGTTTCAATTCGAGGAACAGTTATTCGATGCGGTCCTGTTAAATTACTGTGCACCACACTGGCTTGGAAATGTGAAAAATGTTCTCAGATTCAAGTTGTGAAACAACCCGGTGGTGTTTTAACAGCCCCAACAAAGTGCTCAACACCGTCTTGTCGGTGTCAAAAATTTCAACAAAAATTCACTGACAAAAAAACAATAACCGTAGATTGGCAAACTATGCGATTGCAAGAAACAGTAGAAAACCATCAATTAGAAGGAGGAAGAGTTCCTCGAATAGTGGAAGTCGAATTAGTTGAAGATCTAGTCAGTTCATGTGTGCCAGGAGATGATGTAACCATTACTGGCATTGTTCGGGTTCAAAACACCGATGGTCCAAACCATAATTCCGCCAACGCTTTTCTTTTGTATATTGATGCAGTTTCATTAGTCAACGATAAAAATCAGACAGGAAGAGATGGAAGGAAAAATTCTGTTTCGGGGATTGAATTTGCAATCAAGGATTATTATGCAATTCAAGTATAACATCGAATTATATTATTTTTAATAAATATTATAACTATTTTTTTTTTAGAAAATCCATGCTGAACCCGATTTGTTACGTCTGATTGTTCAGTCTTTGTGTCCTATGATTTTCGGTCATGAAATTGTTAAATTAGGTTTACTTTTGGGTCTTTTTGGAGGATCAGAAGAAAAATGTGATAGCCGAAACGATTCACATATTTTAATACTGGGGGACCCGGGTCTTGGCAAATCTCAGCTTCTGCAGTCCTGCGCCAATGTTGCTCCAAGAGGTTTTAATTTATTATTTGGTTATTTCATAACTAAATCATTTAAGAAAACTGATTAGTTATTGGACTATGAGTAAACATTTTGAAGAAAAATTTATGTTTCGGTAGTGTTAAATAACTAGAAAATTACTGGGTGGATTTACGTTATTCTTTTTTAATATGCAGATTAATTATTCCTTTAGATTTTTAGAATTTATTTTAAGTTAGTATGGGAAGTTTTGCTCATTAGTAACACAATTACAGTAATAACATTTTTGTGAGTAAAGTCTATAATTAACGAAACATTATGTTGTATAAACGATCTATGCCATCTATGCACTTCCCAAGGGAGGCAATGTGTACGATGTGTACCATATTTATTACTGCAAGACGATTTCTAATTTATCGATTACAACATCGCTCGAAGCACATTAAATATTTATATATTATAAATTCGTCGTTTTCCCTTTAGAATAGACATAATGCATATGACCTAAAAATAATTTTCAATGTCTTAAAAATGTTTTTGAACAAATATCAAAACGTAATGTAGCTGTTTATTTTTAACTTAATAAAATTTAAAAAGTATTCATTTCGAAATGCAAAAAAAATAAATTAAAATAGTTATTTTCGCTGAGTTTGAACAGTTATACTATTTGTACAATATGTAAAATATATTGTGGTCCTATTTATGTAATATAATTTACCAAAGCAAACTATAAACATAAATTTTGAACAAAAGTTGACATATTTGTCACGTAATGCCCAGATACGTATTTCGATTGCCAAGCAATTACCTCAGTGGTCATCAAGTAGTATTAGTTTGCCCCGTAACTGCTATGTGATGATTCACTCATAAATTTGAACAAAAGCAATTGACAAGCAATTATCATCGGTGAGGTATCAGCAATTATCATCACATAGCAGTTACGGAGTGATCCAATGCTACTTGATGACTACTGAAGAAAATTGCTTGGCAAACAAAATACGTATCTGGGCATTACGTCACAAATATTTTTGTTTGAACTTTTGTTCAAATTTATGTTTATAGTTTGATTTGATGAATTATATTACATAAATAGGACCACAATATATTTTACATAGTGTATAAACAAAAAAAAAATGTTAAATTCAAAATGCTTAAAATGAGCTCTCTGTTGATCCGGCATTAAAATGATGTCACAATATGAAGCTTCAAAGTCCCATGATAAATGTACTTAAACGCAAAAGGAAAGCTTGTTTAAATAACTAAAACATTATGTTCATGATTTGAACTATTTTACAATCTACACAACCTCTATTTTTATGGAATAAATTTATAGTAATTTTTAGGATATAAAAACGTTTTCCACGCCAAAAAATTGTGAAAAATGTCAAAAATTGTGTAAATTATTACCGTTTCTATGGTAACCGCACAATGATCTGTTTATATTTCGGTTTCAATACGCGTACTGATGCGTACTGTGGCGTCACAAAAGACCCATAAGCACACCGTTAAAAAAGCCATTTAGAAGAATTTTGAAATTATTACTTTTAAAATGCCTTTAATAACTTTAATCGACTTCTAATAGATTTTTCGAAGGTTTAAAATGCCTTTTTTTGAAAGATTACTTACCGTTTTGAACTCTTTTTATTTGCTCATTAAAATTAAAACTTTTTTCTAAGGAAGTACACATTTTTAATTACCAAAAATTGGGTTTTCCTCATATTAATATCTTTTATCGATTTAAAAAAAATCATTTGATCTATTATAAAAACTATTTAAAATGCATTTTGGAAGAAAAAGTGATCGATTGTTAATAAAATAAATGTTTTCTTACTAAGATAGAGCATGACATATTAAAATAAAAATAATACATTTTTAGGTGTTTACGTTTGTGGAAATACAAGCACTAGTGCTGGTCTTACGGTCACGTTAACAAGGGAGTCGGGAGGAGATTTTGCCCTAGAAGCTGGAGCCCTAGTCCTAGCAGATCAAGGAGTGTGCTGTATTGATGAATTCGATAAAATGTCCACACAGCACCAAGCTCTTCTTGAAGCTATGGAACAACAAACAATTAGCATAGCCAAAGGAGGGGTAGTGTGCACTTTGAGTGCCCAGTGTGGGATATTAGCTGCTGCCAATCCTGTCGGAGGTCATTACAACAAAGCAAAAACTGTCTCGGAAAATATCAAGCTTAGCCCAGCACTTTTATCTCGATTCGATTTAATTTTTATTTTACTTGATAAACCAGATAAGCATTTGGATGCCTTATTATCGGAACATGTGCTAGCTCTTCATTCTTCAGTAGTTGAAAAGAGTTCTTCGTCCATTAATCGCACAAATTTGGTTGTGGATAACTTAATTGAAATGAAATCTTTAAAGTAAATTTTAAGAATTAGTCTTGTTAAAATAGATAACATTTTTTTTACATTACTGTTATTATTTTAGGGAACGTTTGATTCTTCCTGCTGGTGAGTTTTTAGATCGAATTCCTTCAGTTTTATTAAGAAAATATATTGCGTACGCCCGTAAGTATGTTCGGACTAAATTGAGTCCCGGAGCCGCTTTTGTATTGCAACAATTTTATATTGAATTGCGGAAGCAATATCAAAATAACGATACTACTCCGGTAACGGCTCGACAACTGCAAGCTATGGTACGTTTGACTCGTGCTCGGGCTAGACTAGAACTTCGGGAACTTATTACCGAACAAGATGCCATGGATGTTGTGGAAATTATGCGCCATAGTTTGGTTGATGTTTTTAGCGATAGTTTCGGTCAATTGGATTTTAGTCGATCGCAAAATGGAGCCGGAGTTAGTGGACGTTCTCAGGTAATAAAAAAGAAATTATCAAAATGGTGATCAATTAGAAATGTCCCATTTCATTAGTATGAAAGAAGGAAAATTTATACATGAGGCTATTTTTTTATCCAAAATTATAAACACTACTTACGTTATTTAGATGCCGATAAAAATAATTTAATTTTAAGAATAATGTTTTTATCGCTGTTAAAACTAGGCAGATTTACAAATTAATAGTTTTTAAATGTCTTTAATAGCTTTTTTTGAACATATAACATTAGGTTTCATTCTAACAAGGTTGATAGAGAAATAAGTGTAAAGAAAGCGGATATGCATATAACAAAAAAGGATAGACATAAATATGGCCGATGAGCAGACATGCTACGAAACGCTACGCATCAGTTGCATATTTTTTACCTGACTGATGATGTGATGTTCTATACGTTTCCACATATTATATTCTATTTCATACCGTATATTTAAATCTTTTTTATTTTACTACAACATCAAAAATACAATTTCATAAATTTATTTAAAAATAATAACGTAATTAAGATTCTATTAATTTCAAAAGAGCTTCGAATTGAGAATATGTACTAATACTCTTTAAGATTTAAAAATAAATCTCAATTGAATTTATATTTTGCTGCGTTTAATAATGCAGCTAATCTCATAACTTCTTCAAATAAATTCTGTTGTGTTCTTTTCAAAGCTTCCTAGGTGACGACCACAACTTCGTAGCATCAATTTATTTAGTTTATGATCAACGCCTTTTATTTAATGCGAATAACTTTGACTAGCTTTGTAATTAAATTGAAAATATTTTGTA
Source organism: Sisyra terminalis (assembly GCA_958496175.1). Classification (NCBI taxonomy): domain Eukaryota; kingdom Metazoa; phylum Arthropoda; class Insecta; order Neuroptera; family Sisyridae; genus Sisyra; species Sisyra terminalis. The sequence continues at coordinate 32,070,759 of OY292277.1, read as the reverse complement.
TAAGTTTTGTAATTGAATGCGCATCTTAAATAACTTTCGAAATTATGAATAATATGCTAATTGAATTTGTATTTTGCCTCCACCCAGCGTTCAAATAATTCAAATGCTTTCAAAGGAGCAAATTGACTCCCGATAGAATATAATAATGACAACATAGAGATATATGTCTTAGAAGTTTAAATACAACGCAAGTTGTAATATGCATGGAATGAATGCGGATAGAGTGAGAGAATGGGACTTTTCATCCCATACCATGCAATGGTCGTTATCTTATATAATAAAGTGTAAACAACCGTTTGCTGTATATTTTTGTATACAGAGGACATTTGGGCAGAAAAAATAGCTCAATTTGCCTAGATTCCTTGTTTTAAACTGATCACCATTCTGAATTAGAGCAAATATTATACAATTAATTAATTTTACTTCAAACATTTTAGGTGAAAAGATTTTTAAATTCTTTAATCAAAATTAGTCAAAGAACGCAAAAATTTGTTTTTGATATGACTGATTTTAAAAAAATCGCTGAAGAATCCGGAAATATTTCCAGCCATGATGTAGCAAATTTAGTTTCTACGTTAAATATTCAAGGATTTCTTATTAAAAAAGGCAGTCAACAATATAAACTAATAGTGGAATCTTGAATAATTTTTAATAAACAATTATTAAGAAATATTTTTTATATTTTAATTTTTTCCCTCCATTATATTTTACACTGCGCATGAGCATCTTTTAAATTTGAAAAACGTCATAAAATGTCAACATTTTCAAATGTCAACTTCATTTATGTTAAAAAAAGAGTAAAATGACGAATTTACTGTGTGATTTGAAAAAGTTTTTCCACCACAACAATTTCAAATCGGAACTACAGGAGAAGGCGATTCGAGAAATTTGTAAAAGTGAGTTTAAATATAGCATTTATTTTTTTCCATATTGACACCATTAAATTTTAGGAGAGAAAGATGTTTTTATTTCAATGCCTACAGGATCTGGGAAGTCTTTATGCTACCAATTGCCGGCTTTGATTTGTACAAATAAATTAGCCATAGTTATTTCACCATTACTGGCCTTAATCAAAGACCAAATCGATCATTTACAAGCGTTAAAAATCTCAGCAAAAACCCTCAATTCAAAAACGTCGCAAGCGGAGCGAAAAGCACTTTTAGCCGAATTGCTCGGCAGTGAAACTTCTATACAAAAAACTGCAAAATCAAAATTAGTTCAAACAAAATTATTTGAAAAGATCGCAACGAAAAAATCAACGCCAAAGCTCACGACGAAATTGTTATATATTACTCCAGAGCAAGCAGCGACGGATACGTTTAAAAACTTATTTTCTAAATTAATTAAATTAAATCGTATTTCCTATTTTGTGGTTGATGAAGCGCATTGTGTTTCACAATGGGGTCATGATTTTCGTCCGGATTATGTGAGACTGGGCGAATATCGAAGTTATGCTCCTAATCTTCCTTGGATTGCTTTAACAGCCACTGCTGGAAAAGAAGTTGTTAAAGACGTGATCTCTGTATTAAAGTTACGACCAAATTATATAACATTTAAAACTCCAACGTACAGGAAAAACTTATTTTATGATGTTGTCTTTCAAGATACAATGAAAAATAAAATCGATCACTTGAAGGATTTTATCGTCGATTGTTTAGAAAAAGATCCTGATAAAAATTGTAAAGAGGTAAATCAATATACAAAGTTCGAATAAATTATCTAATTATAAAATTTAATTTTAGAGTGAAAAAGGATGCGGAATTGTTTATTGTCGTACTCGAATTGCGACCGAAAATTTAAAAATGGATCTATCAGCCTTAGGTGTAAAAACGACGTGTTATCATGCGGGGCTATCGGCATCGGAACGCCTCTTGGCTCAAGAACAGTGGCAAAATGGCAAGGTTCAAGTAATTTGTGCGACAAATAGTTTTGGAATGGGGGTTGATAAACCAAGTGTTCGCTTTGTTGTGCATTGGGGGGTTGGCTCCAGTATTGCTTCGTACTATCAAGAATCAGGTCGAGCTGGTCGAGATGGAAAAAATTCCCATTGTCGCATTTATTACGCCTGCTCGGATCGAAATGCTGTCCAATATCACTTAAACGAACAATACGCCAGTGCAGAAACGCAAATGAAGAAAAAAGTAGCCGAAAACGCAGTGGAAAATTTTATGAAAATTATTGAATATTGTGAAACAGCTAAAAATTGCAGACACAAACTGTTTTCGACGCATTTCGATGATACGTCAATAGCGCCATGTCGTGCACAATGTGATATATGCATCGATCGATCAGCCGTTGAAAAATTGGTCAATATTTTTCGATCGTGTCGCGTTGATTATAAAACATATAAAGTCGTTCCTGGAGATTTTGATGATAGGGAATTATATGGGGAAGGACGTCGAGGACAAAAAAGGTTTCAACTTGTATTACTTATAACATTTATTATTTTTATTTTTCGTTTTATTGTTAATCGATTAGAGAGCGAGAAGAGTATTCCGAGTATTCTGAGGGCAATGACGATGACGAATTTTCAAGAAATCAAAGAGCGAAAAAAGAAACGGAGACTTTAATAAAACAGCAATTTAAACTACGTAAAACAACTGTGGTAAGAAAATATCCTTTGAATGTATAAAGGTTTATATTCTTTAAATGTTTCTTTACTTTTTTACAAAAAATACTATTTTCTTAATTAAAAATTGAACTTTATAGGACATCTAATATAATATATACAATTCTTACACCTGTCTGTAAATTTTAATTTTGTACCCAATTTTAGGGTAAATATTTGTTTCAAGAGGCCCTTATTCCAAATTTAACATTTTTAAAATTTTTGTCTTTGTGTCTCTTTTTAACTAAAGAACGGAACAACCGAATTTAATGAAATTTGGTATTAAGATACAACACAATTATCCATTCACAATAGGCTACTTATCATTCCTTAAAAATAATAAGGGAAAGTATCCCCTACGTAAAAACTAAAGGATGAAAAAAAAATTACTTTATATAGGCGAGTTGTCGTTGGAAAGGTATTTAAAAGTTATATAGAATAAAACTTATAGAAAAAAATATAGAGTATCCCAACTGATTTTTTTTGAGATTAATTTAAATAAAAAAAGTATCAAAATGTAATTTGTACAATTAGATTCTTAGATTTTTTAAGGTTTACTGGAAACTTTCCAGTTTCAAAATTTTTGAATACAATTTTCTACAACCACCGATTAATTCGAGTCCACTCATGTATTTCCGTTGTTCGATAATATGCACTAGTTATTTTTTTTATTTTTTGGTAACCCTTCTATAACACAAAAGTGTTTTTCATAACAGACTTTTATTTTGATAATAAATAAATGTTTATTAGTACTTATCAATGTTCCTGTTGTCTTATTAAAGGCTTAACACAAAAAAGAAAATTATCGTTTGTTTTTGGCATATATTACAAACAGTGTAAGCTTAATATTAAGGCCAATGTGGCGAATTTTAGGTGTATGAGGAATTAAACTGATGGATACAAGTATCCATGATTTAAAGGAGTTATTAAAAATTGAATCTTCTTGCTGTTTTAACAATATATAAAATATATTATAGTCTAATTTATGAAATATAACTTACAAAAGTAAACTATATACATAAAGTATAAATGGCAGGAGATTGAATGTTGTATTGCAAAGTCGTTCACTAAATTATTCATAGTAGAAAGGTGTCAGTATACCACTGTAAGATAATATAAAAGAAGGTATTCCAATCGTACATTGCATGATGGGATATGTGTCAAGATGTGGCGCCGCCACAAGTGTGTCTAGAGTACGAACTTTGACGGATAGTATAAAACGTATAAAAGTATATAGTTTCGGCTAATTAGTATGATAGACACACTTGTGGCGGCGCCACATTGTGATACATTTCCCATCATATGCATTGCAGGATTGGAATACCTACTTATATATTATTTTGTAACACCGAGTTTGAATACAAGCGCTAAAACATTTTCATATACTTCATAAGGTTAATAGTTTTATAGGTATAAATTATTTTTGAAAATATGTTTTCTTCATAAATCGTTGGCAACAATGGAAAAATTAAATAATAATGAATTTATGTTATGTTAAAGTATGAAGAACATGAATTTAATATTTTGATAGTTTTGGCTTCAGATTGAATAACAATAAAAAAAGCGAACAAACAATAATAATTCAGTACGCCAAATGTTACCTCGACAGTGGGTTGCTAGTAGCCGAAAAAATAACTAAGCCTATCCGAATTTTTGAAAAAGCGCGAACCAACAAATGCTTATTTCTTTTGTTCTCCTATTATTTATCCTTTGTGCTATAAACATAAATTTGAAGAAAAGTTCAAGCGTATTGTATGGAGACGTATTTAAATTGCCAAGCAATGTACATTAGTGATAATTAAGTAGTATTAGATAGCTCCGTAACTACAATGCGGTGAGTCCCACATGATTTAAAATTTTTAAAAATTGATTCTTCTTAATTAACATAATCAAGTGTGTGATACGGAAATTGGTGCAAACTACGCCCTTCGTTATTCAAGAGTTAACTAGTTATCAAAGAAATGTTATTGTCATAAATGTACACAAACTATTTTGGTTTTCAATTTTCTCATTGAAAAAGTTTATATTTTATTTTACTGTTGATTTTTCATTTATTATTTTTTTTTAGATTACTGATGATAGTAAGTTTGCTTCTGACGCAGATGTGGCCAAATATGCAAGAGTAAAAGCAGCTGCTAGTACTATGGGGAAAGTTTCCGGTCTCACCGTTATAATTCGAGAAAAATATTTGGATACAATAGTTGCTGCTCTAAAATCTAACTATGAAAGTTATAAATCAATGCTTGATACTAATTTAATGCCGTTTGATATTGAAGACTGCGCCAAAGAAATTGAATATTCTTCATTTACCAAATGCAAAGTTGTAACTATGTACCGAGCATCTGTAGCTAAAGAGGTTTGATTTTACAAAAAATCCTCTATTAGAAATTTGAAAATATGTTTTTAGGTAGCATCAATACGAAAATGTAAAACGATATTCAACGCTCTGGTTGAATTTGATCCAAGTAAAAACAGTAAAGGAACTTTAAAGGATATGTTAAGGCAGTGTAATAGCGAAAAACCAGAATTTGTTGGTTTTAAATCGGCTAAATTAGCTTTAGAAGAAAGTAAAAAGAAAGCTGCCGATCAAAAAATGAAAGTTGATTCAAAACAAACTAGATTAGAATCGTTTTCGAATTCTGAGGAAAAAAATTGTGAAATAAAAGAAGAAAAACATTTACAAGAAGAAGAGAAAAAGATCGATAATTTTTTCTCAAAAAATGATAGTATTGAGGGAATTAATTCAAATGAAATTAATGCAGAACCTAGCTATAAATTTCTCGAGAAGGACACATTTAGATTAAGTGAAGAAATAAAGGAAGTGAATAAAATAGACAATGAAGAAATTGGTTCAAGTTTTAAAGAAATAAATAATAGGGAGTTAAAAAATAACGAAACTATCGAAAAGTGTAACTCAGAAAATACGACTGTTACTTTTGATAAGATTGGCGATAAAGAATTACAGAACAATAAAAGTGATATTACAGTTGAAGAAATTGATCGACAAAATAAAATTTTACCTACGAAAAATAAATTAACGAAAAAAAATAATTTAGTAAATGGTAAAGAGAAATCTAAGCTCGATAAAAAAGGAAATACACAAAGACAAAATCCCACAAAAGAAGAAAAAGGTAAGGGTAATTTATATTCAAATTATTATTTTAAGTAATAACCAAAAATATACTTACTCTTAGAGAAAAACAAAATTTTTGGAGGAAAAATAGTCTTTGCTTTTAAAGAAGTATGATGTATAGTATACTAGAATGTCCCTTAGTGTGAAAACTTTATAGTCTGTTCGATTTCACTTCAAAAATAAATTCAATTGATATCAAAAAAAAAAAAATGTTATACGTTTTACTAATAAACATATTTCAGGGTTTATACTTAAAACGTTTTAGCTGCAAAATGAGTTAATAGTATAGTTATTTTCGATACATATGCGTAAAGTGAGGTTTTCTAGTAGGATGAAATTGATGCACGAGCTGAAGGGACTGATCGTACACAACGAGATCGAGTGCGCTGTGTACCCCCACGAGGCCGCCAGGCGAGTGGGGGTTGGCGCACGAGATCAAGTTGTGTTTGATCAGTTCCTTTAGCAAGTGTCTCAATTTCGTCCTACTAGGTACCTCACTTTAAGCATAAGTATCGAACAAAATTTTTTGTAACGACTGCTTCTAAAGTTCAACAGAAACAGATTGAGAAATTCATTATTGTTATTTATATATGAAAAATTTAAACTCTATAGTAAGAATAATTTATAGAAAAATTATGAATAAAAACAACATTTTAGTTTAAACTACAGTCTAAATAATTACCAATATTAATTATTTCTTATCAAAGTCTATTTAGGTATCAATTTATTTTACTTTTGCGCACTGTTATTTACTTTTGCGCACGATTTCTCTACTTTCGCGTACGCTTGCCACCACGATGAGAAAACGGCTCTTTATCCCCGCCACACAACGCACGAAAGTTCAACTTTAGAAGCAGTCGTTACAAAAAAGTATTTTTCGGCTAATCTCTTGGATGAAGGGCCGAATGTTCGGCAACACTTAGTACTTTTTGCGGGTGACAGGTTTAATGCTATCATTAGGTATGATGTTCAAAATGTGATTTGTATATATTGTACTTAATAATCAATTGATTTTATGTTATTCAAAACTAAAAATTTGCATCTTAGATGTCAAAAGAATGATTACATCAATTCGCAATTAGAACTAGTTACAAAATTTGATGTTTCAATTTCATGTTAAAAATACGACATTACATTCCGGTCCTCTTAATAAATTTTTGGGTTAAATGTTTTTTTTTTTGATGATTTGATATTTGGTATTCGGTATTCGACCGAATAGCGAATATGAAAATAGTAGCCGAATAGATCGAATACCATATAGTAACCCAATATTCGTGGCATCGCTAGTTTGTAGGTTTGAATGATGAAAACAAATTCGTAATCCAAGTTTGAGTATTTTTTGTAGAAAATTTAACGGCCAATCAATTGTTGTGTACATTTTTACGATAGTGTATTAGGTAATTTTATTAATTAATCATTATATTGGGATATTTCCGAATACCGAATGAGTAATTTATTTTTAACATTAAAATCATTTATTTAAATTTTTGTTAATTTTTCCAAAAATGTAATAAACACAAACTAAAATAAAATAATTTCAGTTAATCGCAAATTTTAAAATAGGTATATTTTTAAATTGAACTTATACACATCTTTTGCAGATTTCTCTTCGGAATTAAAGAAAGAAGTAGCTGTTCTTGTTGTTAAATATTTAACGCCTGCATACCACAATAAAAAAATTGGTTCACGAGATTTGTTTAAAAAGACTGCTCGAAAATTATCACATTTACTATTACTAAAAGAAATTACAAGTTAGTAAATATAATACTTTAATCATAAAAAATAATAATAAAACCAATAAATATTTTTTTTTTAGAAAAAGACGACATTCAAAGCTCAATTAAACATTTTTTGAAAACTTCTCCAGCGATTTCAAATGAAAACGATATTGAATCACTTACTTTGTAATGTATTTTTAAAATATTTGCATTAAATTGTTTTTAAAATTGTAAAATTCTGAGTATTATTTATTTGACCATTGAATCAATTTTCAATGATTCAAAATTTTCAAATTCAAAATTTCAGTACACTGTAATCGAAATTTATAATTTAATTCTTTAAAAACTCTTTTTCAATTCGTGAAATGAGTGACGGTGTTGTCCATTCTGCGAAATGGAAGAATATTTTCACTTACCATTTCGTAGTTAGAACAGCCACATAAATATCAATTAAAATAAATGAAATTACGAATATTTTACTTTTAGTTCAATTTATCTTTTAGTTTCGTCCTTTTAACTACTTAAAATGCAAAATGTTATCAATGTTAAATTTTATTTATATAAGGTCATTAATTGAATTATATTATATTAATTGAAAATTCACATAAAAATGACTCGCATTTTTTCTTCATTTTTAATAAAATTTATTACGAAAATATATCTAGTTCTGTGTCCGTAAATTAATAAACGTAACGTGTTTTAGGTACGTTGAATATATTGTTATAGATTGAAGAAAGTACTAAGCAAAATAATTTATATTTGTATAGTTATTTACCGTCGCCTTAAAACTACCAAGATCTCTAGCCACTGTAGGGTTAATAAAAATCCGTAAATTAAGAAATATCGAAAATTTGCTTGATACAAAGTTCTAACCCAACACCTAGCAGTTTTGGAGCGGTCATTTTGACCACTCGGCCACCAGTAGGTTTAAATTCCTATCGTTTCTCTGTATAAGTTAAAATTAATATATTTAAATAAAAATGATTTTTTTTCGAAAACACTAACAAGAATTGTTTGCATTTTTCATATTCTCTTATAAAACTTACTAATCGTTTATATGGATAAAGGTATTATTATTATTACTATAGCAAAATTGTGGCAGAACCACGTAGAAAGGATTTTTATTATCTTTTAGTAGCGTTTATTTTAATTGTAAGTATTGTTTCCGTGTAATTATTTTCGAAATTCAAAAATCAATAATAACAAATTAGCCTTTATAATTATACATCTTATCAATTTACTTTTGTCAAGTTTAAAAAATAATTCAAAGGAAATATTTTTTTTGTTTATTCGAAGAATTATTAAGGGTGAACGTTATTCTTCACTATGGAACCTTTCATTGTGCAAGGTTCGACACGCACTTGGCCAATGGACAATTGTTATGATGAATTTTCAAACATTTATTCTAAGTACTTTTTAACTAATATTGATTTTAATTATAAGTTTTTTTCAGTTTTGCATTAATTAAATTTTAGAATACATGCAGTAGTTATATTCCGTATGTTCTTTATTTCTTAATCATTTTTGCAAAAATAGGCTGCAAGTAAATTATATTATCTACTGTGGGCAATTCTTTATTCTCAATAGCAATCAATGCTTCATATTTCAGACGAGATTGTCCAATTGAATTTCTTTTAAAATCTTTTTTATAATTTGTAATATGCTAAATGTTCTTTCTACTATAGAAACAGACACTGGTAAAGTAAAAAATTTAACAAACATTGTATATACTTCGGATAAATCACTTTCCAAACAACTAAAATTTTCAATTATAATATTTACAAAGTTCTTTATTGGCTGAGACTCATTTAACTCGCTTTTCAATAAATCAGTTATGGTTATAATATGTTGTTTTGTAATTATAATTTAATTTTAAATAAATAAATGTAATTGATATAAAAAAGTCCATTAAATATACGACTTTAGTATATAGCTAAATAATAAATAAATACATTTTTAAAGGAGCCCATTACGGCCCGGGGGCTCAAAAGCGTGGCTTCCAGTTGCTTCCCTGTAGCTACGCCACTGTGTAACCGAATTGAATAAAAGAATTAAAATCACTTAAGTCGTTATGCGAAAATTTTATATACATTCAGACAAAGATATTGAAAATAATAAATTTGAAATAAGGGAATTTTCTCATTTACTCAAAAACTGGGTTGAAAATTAAATACATCTGTAAAACCTAGGATTTGAGTATTAGTGCAATATGATAAAATCTGGAAATTCAAATAGGTATATTGATAAAACTGAAATTTTCGAACCTGTTTCTTGAACTCTTTTTTAGTATATATTTTGCAAATCCTATTGTTTTTATTTTATTTATTGATTTATTTTTTTAACGTTTTTATTATTATTTTTATTTTATTCAGAAAGTTTACACTCGAGTTACGTAACTAACTGTATACAATTCTCTATAACACCGTAGCCTGTATCTCCCGGAGGGATTAAGAAAAATCCTGACGAATTAAGAAAAAAAAAAACAAACAAATATTGAAAATTCGCAAATTAACCGTATCATTTTTGAAGGTAAATTTAGTTAGGCATTGTTATTCATGTATTTATAAATTATACATTATAAACACTTTAAAAATTTTTAATGGAATATAGTGATGGGTAAATGTAAAATAGTTTGTGGATGTCTTTACATTAGTCAATATTGATGTGATAATATCGATAATAACAACGATATTAACCTTATAAGATTAGTATACTTGCAGTATAATATCAGATAGTTTTTAAAATTGTATTGTTCAGTAAATGAATAATTATTAAAAATAAATAAAATAATACAAAATAATTAAATTATAATAAAATAATTAAAAATCTTAAAATTTTACGATATATACCTACGCCCTACATCTACTATATACGAAGTTGAAATAAAATGACAATGAACAATTCATATTTTAATAATGTTTCAATCGTAATTGTTGAAATTTAAATATATTGTTATCGTGCTCCTTACAATTTTTACATTCTTTAGGTAAAATAAAACTGATATTATGTTTTATATTATGTTTCATTGACTAATTATGTACAACAGTAATTAATTATATGGCCGTTTTTACGAAAAATAAAAATTAAAATAAAATCTTTAAATGAGCTTATTAGGCAAGAGGTTCTAATTAATTTCGAAAAGTGTTCTTATCAGAACAGTGACAATAATAATAATTTTATATTTACTTGGCTTACAAAAGAAAAATTCAGTTCGTAAGTGATAGTTTTTAAAAGTCGAATTTGGCCATTAAAAAGAAAGGTAGTTATTTTAAAATTTGTAAATATTTCTATAATAAATATATATACATTCAAAACAGTTTTATAAAAGTTAACTTCGTTGAGATATTGCAGTAGTTCCTAGAAAATTTCTATTGTAGTTTGGGTTTATGAATTATTTTGTGTTACTTTAAAATACAAAGAAAAAAATTTAAGTGATACTGATGTTAGTTAACAAAAACTTACTCAGAAGAAAAGTACGTATACTTTAGAAAATAAAAAAATGTTTCAAATAAGATAACTTCGTTGTCTGTGAACTGTATTTACAATACACAAAAATATATTACAGTACAATTTATCAAAAGTAAACATAAACATTGAACAAATATTGACATAGGTATTTTCCAGATACGTATTTCGACTACCAAATTATCTTATTCAGTGAATTACCTTTACTATTTGATAACAACTGAAAAAAATTGCTTGGTAATCGAAATACGTATTTGTAGCATTATTTCAAGAGACCTGTTTAAACATTGATTATATATTTAATTATATAGTCTACTTCTGATATATTGCCCTACATAACTTTTATTATGCAGTATGTTTTTGTATATTTGTAAATACAAATGATTTTTTATAGATTTCAACCGTTTCAACATAGAAAAATACAGACCTGGTGTTATAAATTAATCTACATTTAAAGAATATTCTTTCTCAACAATACTTTAACTTAAAGTAACATTTACCTAGTATTATAAAACACTACTTAGTAAAATATCATTAACAATTTAATTAATTTTTACAAACTTTGGCCAATCTGGATTATTTAGTTTATGTATCGTTTTGCGTATTATACCGTTACTTTATACCGCAAATTAAAAATAATTATTTACATAACACAAAAAATATAAATTATTTTCCATTTTTTCTTATCAAAATTTCCTTTTTAAATTGTTTGCATAACGTGACCGTCGGTTTGTGGGGAATTTGGTTCGTAATGACAAAAATAAAAACGTACATTTTTTTGCTAATTATATTTTGCGACTTTATACAGCTTTAAGAAATAAGATTATGCGAAACAAAGACAATTAAAAATTAAATAAATGATTCAATTTTGAACCGTACTGTTGTAAATTTTCCAAAACCGCTTGTTTATACTAATGAAAATATCTTAAGGGGATTCTCCCGTGTAATGACCTGTTTTATGGATTTTTTTTTTGTGGAACAATGAAAAGATAGAACTTTGCGTTTTCATTGTTCATTTGTTTCATATGTTTATATATATTCTAAGTACAAGTATATAAATTTTAGCCACAAATAGTGGTAAGTTAGTTATACCGCTCCGAAAACAATAATTTCGAAAAAATGGACGTTTATTGTCTCCACGATCTCGGCTGATTGGTTTATCTCAAATAAAAATAAATTAATACGGTATTTTAATTTGTAAGCTTGAAAGCATGAAATGGACTAGAATCAATTGAAATTTGGATATTTGGCAGATTTCTGAAGAAAAAGTTTGAATTTCGCGATTTTTTTGTTACATTTTTGATGTAAAAATAGTGTATATAAATTTGTAATTATAAATATTCGAATACTTTAAATATTCGCAGTTTTTCAATGATTTTAGTCATTCCGTGCGTCTACATAGACTTAGTCTACTCTATATGGAAATCAGTCGGTCAAACCGTTCTCACGATATGATAGAAGTCCTGTTAAAAAAGTCTTTTTAAAGTTATTAAAAGCAATTAAAGGAATTTTAAGAGTAATGATTTCAAAATGTCTCTAAATGTCGTTTTTAACAGGGAGAAAGTTAGAGAAACAGTTGTAAGTATGGTTAAAATTATAACGACTCTATTTTATCCGGAGGATAGCGAAAACGCGCATATTTTCACCTGTAAATAGTGATATATTAGGATAAAATCTGTAGGATTTATCTAACAAGTAAATCTTTATCTATTAAATAACTATCTTAAGGACATGGTGTAACTATCCATGAGTGAAAATATCGGCCCTAAATAACTTACACTTTGAAAGCTTAAGACTACTTATGTTAATTAAGTAGATGGTATTTGATAGATATTATAACTTAAAACACACCATTTTTAATATTACTTTAATTTTTAATTTTATTTATTCATTTTTTATTTTCAGGCACCTTTTCTTACTTCATCTTATGTTGATATGAACATTTTAAATATCAAATTGTTAATTATAAATGCGTACAAGTTAACTTATGAATATTTCTCTTGGAACAATGTTTATAATATACGTAATATTGGTTTTTAATTTAAACCTAAATTATTGTCACGGTTGGGATCTTATGCACATTTTTAGACGATACAATGCAGTTAAAAGCCCAAAGGTTGATAATTCACATCGTTTCAATTTGATATTTCCAGGTGGCTAGTTATAATTTTTTAATTTAAATCAATTTTAAAACCAATTCATTTTATATTTGAGGAACCAAATGGTGTGGTGCGGGAAATATAGCTTCAGGCTATGATGATTTGGGAATCTACGCTAAAACTGATAGTTGTTGTCGGCGACATGATTTTTGCAAAGATTTTATCAGCAGTGGAAGCTCTAAATATGGACTTAAAAATGATGCGTTTTACACAAGGTATGGGATGGTATAGTACATATTTTTATCTTGAATAATTGTTTTGGTAAACGTTTTTTCAGACTTCATTGTTATTGCGATCATCTTTTTTACCAATGTTTAAAACAGTCAAACGACATCGTTTCAGATAATTTGGGAATGATATACTTCAATATTTTAGGAACTCAATGTTTTCAATTCGAGTATCCGATTAACAAATGCCTGCAATATACAGGGTAATCAATTTTAAATATTTTAACAAGTTATTGTTTAATAAATTGACGGAGTATAAATACAAAAAGTAAAGGTAGTACGTAAGGTTTTAAGAAGGTATTTTATTCTTGCAATGCACGATGGGAAATATGTCAAGATGTGACGCCACCATTAGTGTATCTAGAGTACTAACTTAAACCGAAACTATGTTTATTCTGTAAGGTAACTGAGGTAACATAAGTTAGAACTCCAGACACTTTTGTGGTGATGCCACATCTGGGCTCATTTTCCATCGTTTAGAAGATTGAAATTCACAATTGTTAATAATAGCAACACTTCCCGTATAATGATTCAAACGCGTGCTTTTTTAAGAATAGCGAGCTCCATCGGTGCTTGACCTCAAATAGATAACATTTTTTTAACATTTCGTTCGAACTTCTTGTATCTATACCTCATGAAAAAAACTATCAATTACTGACATTAAAAGCAGTGTTAAATATTCAAAAAAAAAATCATTAGAAGCCATATAAAGTTATCAAAGGAATTCTAAAAGTAATGATTTTAAAATACCTCTAAATGCCTTTTTTGAATAGGTTTTGTCTACACCTTAAAACGGCATTCCTCTACTTTCCTTATTTTGGCACATTTTTCAAATTTAAAACTACCAGAAGTAATTTGAAATGATTTTTTATAAACCTTTTTTTTACTTTTTATTCTGCTTGGCAGGAATTGAACCCGTAGGGTTCCTAGCCTACATTAGTCCGACTTTACAAAATTACAAAACATTTACAATCTTCTGACCATCGTCATGAGTGATCAATGGTGGTAAAAATCTTAACAACTATATATAAAAAATAAAACTTAAAATCCAAAACCATACAACAACTTAACAAAATTGGTTAAAATTCATAAAATTATAATGAACCATTAATGTGCCCTCTTTTTATCCTCTTGTGCGGGGTTCATTTTGTGTTCCCAAGGTCAATTTGTAATTTATATTCTCAAAAGATCCAAATTTGAAGCACACTTTTTTCATATGTTTGAAAGAGATATCTTACATTTTGTTAAGCCAAGTTACTTCGGAAATGGAGATTTTTTTTAAAATATTTTATAAATTTAAGTGAACAGAAATTAACCAGTTTTTCATTTTTAGTCTCTCCCCCCAACTACCTCTTAACTTCTTTGTGTTGTTAAAAAAAACATTTATAAATACATTGCAAAAAATAGATAAAACATCCAAATGCTCGTTTATATCAGGGGTTGGGAACCTTTATTGCTTAAGGATCCAAATTTTGAAAGTTTTTAATTTTTTTGATAAAAAGTAAGGTTTACCTATATTTACTATCACAAAAATTAAAAAAAAATTATTAAAAATAGATGTTGTTATTGCAAAATTTTACTTTTTTGTTCATTAATGATTGAAATTTAGAGCTTGACATTTAAAGAGCCAATGGGTTAGGCCAAAGGATAAAAGAGCTGCATGAGCCTTGCGAGCCGTAGGTTCTCGACGTCTTGTTTGTACCTAGAGGAATACCGTTTTAACTAACAAGGTTAGTTATGATACCTTACATAGGTGAGAGCTGTTCATGATACTTTGGAAAAGTATCTAGCGTATCTAGGTACTAGATAAGTTTTTTTTTTTAAAAAGTATATAAAGTTATTTTGGGTATTTAGTAACTCTTAAAAAAGGTACTTTAATAGATACTTATCTACGGTTCTTTTCAAATTACAAGATACCCAAGATACAGTTTTCTTAAAATATATCTAAGATACTTGTTAAATTTTGCCAAAAAATAAAAGAACGATACAGTATCTTAGATACTTTAAAGATACTTTTTTCTGGCAGCTCTGATAGGTCCTATGGTTTTAATCGTTTTCGAACATTTTCTCGAATGTTATTTCCCAAATGATCATTTTTTCAATAAACAAAACGAATTTGAATAATTTTTCCCAAATTCAAATATTTTTCGAACAATTTCAATATTTAATACCTATAAAACTATATATGAGACATGTCTGATTTTTGGATTTGCTTTTGACTTCATTATTTATATTTTTTGAAACAAAATACGTTGGAATCAATTGTTTCAATGAATTCAAAATTTATATTCAGATAGCTTTCATAATCCTTCATGAAATTTTGAATTTTCCATTGAAAGCTCACCCATTTCTTCATTGGAGCTATGCACACCTTCTTGCCAATACTTACTTCCTTTTTTACAAATTTCTGGATTATCTTTGACGATGGTCAGTTGAAATCTTTATTGTTGTGTTATCCTTTATTCAAATTATTGGTAGGATTTTCACGAACTATGGCTGATTTGTGATGATTTCATACCCCTGGATAATATCGTAGCTCAACAAATGAGCGTCGCCCCCAGCGGTTTTCGAACATCATATGTTTCCTAGAAATATTTCATTAGTGAATTAGAATATTTGAACTAATATTTGAATATTTGTGAATTAGAAATATTTCATTTCGATCGCATCGATTTATTTTGGAAAAATAAATTAGGAAAGGAAGCTTTCGGTAAATGATAGTAAATAACATTCGAGAAAATTGGAGAAAATTATTGAAGGAATTGTTAAAAATAGTTCTTAATAATATTTTTATTTTCTCTTTGTAGTTTTCGTTGCGTGGAATATGATTTAAGTGAATCCGAAGATGAAATCTGGCAATGGTTTGATGTTCCAATTTATTAAAAGAAAACAACTTCAAAACAATATTATAATACCAGTTGAATTTTTCAATTTCATATTTTAAAATTCATTCATAAATTTAATTAAAAAATTGGGTTTTTGAACAAAAAAATGTTTGTCATAAATCGAAACATCTCATATAAGTTTTATAACAAAACTGTTTTTTGTTTTTTTTTTCTTATAGTTATTCAAAAGTTATAACAAGTTAAAAATAATTAATTTTTGAACCTAACACCGAAAACATGCCAATGATTCCCGAGCAACCGTGTGACGTCACTTTGTTAATTTCAAATAACTATTATATGCAGTTGATACAATGATTCACGTTTTCATTTAGTAAAACTTGTTATTATTATCGATGTATTAATAACTTTTACAGAAATATCAAATACTAAAAGTAATCGTGCATGTTTTGTACCATTGTGTACGAATAATATAAAAATAACACCCCAAAAAGTATTTTAGATTGGGCCATAAAAAGAGCTGTCAAAAAAAGTATCTTAGTTATTTTGATGTTACTTAGATACTTAACAGTATCTAAGCTACTGTAACTTGGTTCCTTTATTTTTTGGCAAAAATTTATTGGTATCTTAGAAAATTTTCAAATAGAATTGTATCTTGTAACTTAAAAATGTATCTTAGATGCTTTTCGGTATCTTAGATACTTTTTTATACAAACTTACTAAGAATAAATTGTGCAATAAAGATTAAAGTGTATTACCTAACCACCTGGTTGTACAAACTAAAGTTTATTTTTGATTTTCTTTTTTAGTAAATTTTATCTGTTTTATTTTTATTTTACTCAAATTAGTTATTGATATGTTTTGATGTTTTTATATATTTTTCTATTTCATTGGGAGTTCTATTTTGTTTAGCTCTACAAATTTCAATGTTTACCTTTTATATTAATACGAAACGTAATGTAATTAATATACGTGTTTAAGTCTCTTTTTTTAAAAGTAACTAGATACCCAAAGTAACTTCAGATACCTTTTAAAAAGTAACTTATCTAGTATTTAAATACTAGATACTTTCTCAAAGTACCTTTGACAGCTCTGGTCACAAAATATTAAACATCGAAAACAATGGTATCAAGCAGTGCGCGAATAAAATCTAAAACAATATAATTATTTTTTTTTTTGTTATTGTGAGAATCATTTCGATATAAGTATCATGTATATACTATGAATATACATACCAACACTGAATATACAGTTATAAATCATCAATCTATACATCGTTTGTCCTGACTGACTGATAGATCTATGGACAGCTTAAACCGCTGACCTAAGAAATGTTAAATTTAAAGGGTTTATTATTTTCATAATGTAGGCATCCAATTAGAAAGAATTTTTGAAAAATTTTTCCCTAAAAGGTTTAAAAGGGGCCACAAATTTTATATAGGATATTATGTCGCCTCATCAACAATCGAAATTTCAAATTTAGTAATTCAAATATCGTTAAACTCGAATTATTAAACGACTATAAAAGTGATATAACTTTTTCGATTTGAATTTTTACTTTCAATGAGCACTTCTTTATGTTAAGATAGTTAAATTGTGCCTTTCTTTAAAATACTGCATCAAAACCAACTATGAAATAACATAGATATTGGCTTCAATAAGTGTAAGAACAAGAAAAATATGTAATTATTATTGAATTTTTATTCTTTAGAAGTAAGTTAACAATCAATTTATTTAAAAATGTGACTAAACCCTTTGAGATGTATCTTATACACTGAAAGAAATATCCCCATTATATTTTAAGTAAAAATTTTGTAATTCATCAAGCGAAGTGGAACAGTGACGGCTAGTAATTTACAAAAATATATTAATTAAATACTGACCTTTAAATAAATACCATTTTTCGAAGATACTTACTCCGAATAGCGACCAGTAAATAATCAAATTAGTTAATTTCTATGCAGTTGTTAAAGGATTTAAACTCTGTATGTACCTAATTTAAACCGAATATCATTTTTGAGAAAATCGATTATTATATCATAAATATATACACACTAGGTATATTACCAGAGTTAGCTTTTGTAAGCTCTTTATCGCACAACAGTGGCGTGCCTTGGAGGGGCCCTGTATCAAAATTATTTGGGGGGTCCAAATGGAGGGTAAACATTTCTCACAAAAGAAACAAAAATGCTTATATTAAATAAAATAAAATATTTATTGATTATATTATTTATTGATCACCCCCTCCTAGAAATTGAATTAGCCAAACAATTAAATATAATTTTCTTGCCTTACTGCATATTCGCAACGCAAAATTCTTGTCAGTGTAGAAGTGATTACCACTCTTTTCTCTGAATATTTTTTATTTATTTTAGTATAGGAACTATTCTCATAATATTATAGGAAGTATTCCTATAATAGTATGATAACTAATACCATAATATTATGGAAATAGTTCCCATAATGGTGTGAGAATGGTTCCTATAATATTATAGGAATAATTTTTATAATATATAAGATTCATTCCTATATATTATGGGAATCATTCCCATAATAATACTGGAATCGTTCCCATAAATTATGGGAAACAGCCCTAAACTTATAGGTTATATTCCCATCGTTATTGGAACTGTTCCTATAATTTTGGGAAAATTTCCAATAATTATGGGAACTGTTCCCATAATATATGATCGTAAACACTATAATGGCATGGGAAAAAATTCTATAATATTATAGGAAAAGTTCCCATATTTTTCTCTCCGTGTAGACACGAATGAACAGTTTTTTTTAATATGTTTTTTCCCGGGAAGCACGAGATTAAGTGACATTGTGAATAACATTTTACTAATTTTTGCTTCCACACGTTAGGGGTCCCTGTAGCCCGGGAGCCCCGTATCATTGATACGGCTGATACAGCGGTAGCTACGCCCCTGTCGCACAATGTTTACTCAATAAAATTAGGTGTCAAAAATTGTTTTTCTTTAAAATTGGTATATTATTTTACAATATGCCAGTCAAACGTTTTACCTTATTCTATTGTGAAGCTCTTTTAACAAATTGACGTCGCAAAAAAAAACAACTAATCATGGCACGTTTATAGTCACGTGAACTTTTTTTTAAATTGATTATAATTAATTGGAAAAAAACTTATTTAACCTTTTTGCGCTGAATATCAAAATAACTTATAATTCAGCTATAAAATATATGAAAAATTTCACATACTTTTTTTTTTCAAAAGCCCAATTGTAGCTTTTTATTTGAATGTAACAAAAACTATCAAATATGTATATGGCAATATAATTATGGTTGTACTTTCGTGGGAAACAGGGCGAGGACATATTATAAATTTATTATCTGTAATCTAATTTAAAACTATTATGATTAAAATTATCAATCACATATTCTTACATAACATATTCTTACGTTTAATTACAATAAATATGTACCTCTTTGCTATATGTTAATAATCGAAAATCAAATATTCGATTTCTCATATCTTCTTTATGTATTTTTGCATTTCTAATCTTATGTCAAGGAAGTAAATGTTTGTTTAAATTTTATTTACATAAAAAAATACAGTTATTCTGATAAGATATTTTAAATTTTCTTTTTTAGTCAAAATTCTATAACGTAGGCTTTTATAAATTACATTCCCATCGTTATTGGAACTGTTCCTATAATTTTGGGAAAATTTCCTATAATTATGGGAACTGCTCCCATAATAAATGGTCGTAAATACGTAATGGTATAGGAAAAAATTCAATAATATTATAGGAAAGGCCCCATATTTTTCTCTCTGTGTACACGCAGGGCCGTAACTAGGCAGGGGCAATAGGGCCCAAGAAGATCCCGATAAAAATTATCTCAATTATTTTCATTCGTATTTTAATGAATATTCCAAATCACATATATAAGTAACACCACTGGTGGCTCAGATAGACGGGGCCCAAAAAGGCCAGAATATGCTATTAGAATTTTTATTTAACAAAAAAAACATATTTATTTGATTCTTAATACTTAATATTCTATTGCACGCACTTGACGTACTATTTGTTTTATTGATTACAGACCTTATCTTTAAAAAAAATGTGTGTGCAGTTTTAATTTTTTTTTAAACACCCAATAAATAAAAAGCTGACAGGGCTCATGTTTTGTCTCCTGAAATATTGAAAAAAAATATTAGAAAAACGTCGACCTTCAAAGTGAAGGGTTCTTTTGCTGTTAAATTGTTAAGAAAAATCGCGGAGTTACTTCTTGTTCGGCTTACTTTTTTATAAACTGTATAAACAATCTGTTTTTACACTTACTACCTGCTTATAATTAATTATAAGAACATAATTCTAAGTGGGTGTTGATTAACTATGTGCGAATAATTTTGGTGTATTTTTGTGTTACGTTGTTCTCCAAAAACATACAATGTATATACTATATTCATTTTAAAACATTTAGTTTAAATTTCACTTTAAATACATATTTACTTAGTTAATTATATTTTTAATATTCTTTAAGATTAAATACTCCTATTTGATAAATACTCCTATAAAATATCTAAACAATTGTCTGGTGCACAAAAAAGAAAAAATCAAAAACGAAAATTGGAGGAAGGAAAAATAATGTTGGAACAATTTTCTAAATGGTTGAAAAAAGAAACAGAGGAAAAATAGGATCCTGCGAGCGTACGTAGTACGTCCCAACAAAGTACGGATCCAACGGTCAATAATGCCACCGAAAAAGATAAAAATTTGTTTGTTGGAAAAGACGCAGAACAAGAGGAAGTGCGCGATATCAGTTTTTTTCCTACCCAAGACGACAATATTCAAAGTGAAATAACTATTAATTACAATGATCCGCCTTCTTGACCACCGTTGAATAAAGATATAATTTACTTTCTGGTAAAACATGGACCAAATCAGGGCGATGATACTGACTTTAATTTTGTACCCATTGATTCAGGACGGAAATTTACAAGGGATTGGTTTTATGCGAACAAGCTCAATAAAGAATGTATAAAAAGAAAATGGATGATATATTCTGTAAAAGTAAATTCCATATTTTGCTTCCCCTGTATGCTGTTTGGAAGCAAAACTACTACGCTTTCAAATCCAAAAAAAAGGTTTTCAGGATTGGAAACACCTTAATCCCGTAATACCACAACACGAAAATTCGTATGACCATAAAAGTAATTATGTTAAATGGAAAATGATGGAAAATGATGGAAAAAAATTTTTGTATCTGGCAGGTGGAAACTTTGAAAGAAGCCACTCCTCTAAATTTATTACAGACTATACATGATTTCGAATTAGTCGAATCGTACCAAAACATCGTTTTTGCTTTAAGAATATTTCTAACCCTGCCAGTCACCACCGAGAGAAGTTTTAGTAAACTGAAGTTAATTAAAAACTATTTAAGATCGTCGCTCTCACAACAGCGCAAGTCGAACCTGTCTATTATATCAATTGAATCTAACATAGTGCAAGAAATAGATTTTAATAATAACTTAATTTACAAAAAATATGGACAGGACCAATTTAAAGATTCCTTATTTTGTGTTTATTTATTAAGTGATATACCTACTAAACTTTAAAAATGTGAAAGAACAGGAACTATAACCATGATAAGTTTTTTCTTAATTGTTTTTTTATTGAGGGGGGCCCAATTTGAAGGTCTTGCCCAGGGCCCAAAAAATCCACGTTACGGCCCTGTGTACACGTATGAACAGTTTTTTTTAATATGTTTTTTCCCGGGATTTTAGAATTTATATTATAGGATTAGATATGCAAATGGTTGATTTTATAGGCTCACTAGCTGACCCGGCAAACTTCGTAGTGCCTAACAGGAATTGAACGTAGTGTTTTTTATGAACGAATATTTTAGCTAGTCTTAATTTATAATTTTAATAACAAACTAATACGAATACAATTACGAAATTCAATATTTAATTAGAACAATATTATATAATAATATTATATTATACAATGGGAGTAAAAATTATTAATAAAAAACAAAAATTAGTTAATTCAATGGCATGTCAACAATTCATTTAATTTATTGAAGCTATGAATTTTGGTGCATGCATTACCCTCAGATTGATTCTCCTCATTGAAGCACGTTGCCATTACATTGACATACAATTTGTCAAATCAAATATCTTAAATATACTAAATAAAGTCAAGTTATTTAGATCATTTTTTAGCTAAAAAAATATTGGACTGATTTTGATGATTAATGATTAGTGCAATTCACCATCGCTCCAAATAGCAGAGTAACTATTAACATATCTTAACAATACACGGAAAAATTTGAATAAAATCAGTTTTTAAGTAATTAGGCTTGGAATTTTCCGTAGTTGGCAGTTCACGTGACCCACACTTTGATGTCAATTTCATATTGTCTGTAACTCTTTCTTAAAGGCATATAACGATAGTTTTTGAAAGATCTATCTTCGCATTGACTCGATATGTTTTGAAAGCGCAATGATTTTGTTGTTGGTGATTTCCCCCAGTGCCAAGTATTCCAAGATGGAATTCTACCAATAAAATAAATACTTGCTTAAAATCATAAAATCTGTGGCACAATATGAAGAAATTTCAGTTGGAAACATGAGGCATGCGTTGTGGAATGATCAATCTGCTGAAAAATTTCCCAAGCAAATGTTGAATATCGGTAATAACCATGTTCCTGTCAACGAATCGAGCGTATTGATTTCAATTCCTTTGAATTTTTGGGATTTCGTCTCATTCAAATTTTTTACATAATTGCTAGCTTTTTCACAAAACAGCTGAATAATGTTTTAGTAAACTTAATTTAAATAAAAATTCAAACAATGAACACGGTCATTTATTAATTTCTTGGAGAAATCATCAGCAGAAGGATCGTTCAGCAATACAATTTTCTTGTTTTCTTCCATCTGAAGTTTATTTATATGGTACCAGATATTTGATAATTTAAAGTAAGCATTTATTTTATCGACAGCAGTCGATCCTTAATGTCTGAAGTCGTCCACTGTATGGAAATATTTAAAAACAATCAAATTAAACTCGAAAATGTAATTCGAATTGCAGAATAACTAATTTAGAAAAGTGTTTTCCGAACAATTGATCGATATTGGTAATGGCAAAATTTCTGTTGACACATTACCTGCATACATTACATTCTTTGCCAATTTTGTCACTTTACTAAATCAAAGACCGAACTCATCGAGAGGGTGTTCCCAAACTTGATTACAAATTACAAAAATCATGTTTGGTTGAGAGAACGTGTTATATTGACCCCAAAAAACGTTGTCAACGAAAATGATATTAATGAAATAGATAATTCAGATTCAAAATAAGAAAACTGGCGAATTAGAGACCTGCAATTCGGTTGATTGCGTTACTAATAAAGATGATGTTTTCAATTATGGATAGAATTTTAAATTCGCTGAAATTCTCCGGGTTACCGCCTCATAATCCAATTAAAAATTGGATCAGTAATCCTTATGTTGTGGAATATATAGATCAACCACGTTTTGGTCATAACACCCGACTTGCGGTGAAAAAATTAATGAGCAACCTTACCGAAGTTACAAATTGAATTGAAAATACAAAGCAGAAGACATTTTGATTCCACATATCTCAGTTTTCCGAACGACGTGTCGTGTGACTTTAATCGACTACAAATTTCTGCATTTTCAGATACCTCCGTAATTTTTGGACAATGATTCGTTTTATTGTTTATGTTTACGGATTATGAATACAACGCCTATCAATTTCTGTATCTGTATTGCTCATAAAATACATTTGTAAGATTTGATGATCTAGTAGTGGTCTAGTAGTGGATATCTAGTAGTGGTAACAGCGCTTCCAGTAAGTGATAAATTTGTTCTTGTCTGCATTTGTTTAAGATTTTCTTAAATTATTTGAAAAATAAAAATTAATTTAAATGTTATCCAAAAATTATTATGGAATTATACCTTGAAGGGGGACATGAATTTATCCAGCACAATATGCGTTGCCCCAAACGACGTTGTTTGTAATCAACTGTTATATTTTTGAGTTTTGGTCCAGAAATTTTTAGAATCATTTCCTAGCCTATAATCTAATGAGCGTAACGGATCTGGTGATGGGACCAATTGTGGCAATTTTACTTTTCCACCAGCTCAACATAACCCAGTATATTCACAGCTGTAGTTATGGTTGTTTAGAAGTGCGGTGGGGAAAATGAGAGTGAGGGCGGTTTCCCTATGCTTACACAATGGGCATTGTAGTTATATCATTTTGATAACAGAAATTTAAATGACTCCATTTCACTTAATTATTATGAAAGTTTATGTAGTAGGTACTTATACTAAATACCATAGAGGCGGTTTTTAATTTTTATTTGTTTTTTAACAAACAAACTTTTTATAATCTCCCTTTTATGAACCAATGATTGCAACCTGGAGCAATTATATATTCTGCAGAAAAGCATTATGGAAGCAATTTTTTGTCATATTTCATTACCATAAATATATAAATCAATTATATATATATATAAAAATATCTTCTATGCTAACTCTTCCTCGGTATTTAGAACAATTTGAAAACCAATTGTTGTTATATGACAAAAAAATTGCTTCCATAATGCTTTTTAGCGGACATATAATTGCTCCAGTTCACAATCATTGGTTCATAAAAATTAGATTTTAAAAAGTTTGATTGTTGAAAAACAAACAAAAATTAAAAACCGCCTCTATGGTATTTGGTATAAGTACCTACTACCTAAACTTTCATACTAATTAAGTGAAATGACGTTATTTAAAATGCTGTAGTTAAAATTATATAACAAAAACAGAAACTTATTATTAATTTATTCTTTATTTATTAATTACACTTAGTAAATTCAAAATTTCGATTGTTGATTAACTCTACATTTTCTCAAAGAAACTTAATCACCTCAATTCACTCTTTTAGGGTAGGAATTTTCAAAAAAAAAAAATTTTCACATGCCTACTTCTTATAAGGAATACACCGAATATTAAAATTTTATCTGGCAGAGGAGATATATAATTACACGATTTTATGTATGCACGGTTTTTAAAACGTATTTACTTTAAGCTTTATTAATATAATTTTTTTTTACTACTACTGTTACTTTTTCGTTAATATTTCCTTATTGAGCAACCCTAAGGATTTATTTTCAACAATTTTTAAAAACCAAAAAAATAAAAAAAAGATTACGTTAAGATTCGAACCCACGTCTCTTTGTATGGTGAGCATTAGAATAGCAGATACGTAAGCGAATGTGCTATGAACGTATAATTTTATTAAGTGTTTATTATGTTTAAAAACATTTATATTTCAAAAAGGCACGTTTTAGTATTTTAACAATTTTCATTTTTCAAATAACTTACATTTTTAAACTTGTGATATCTTTCGAATGGAATGTTCAAATTGAATAACTCAAAAAACTATATAATGGCATTGAAGCAAACTTAAATATGAAGTCATTTATTTTGATAAGGATTAATCCCAAATTATAAATAAAAGAGCTTTTATACCGGTGGCATTTATATATATTTTTTAAAATGAAAAAACACTTATTGTGACATAAGTATAATAGTTAGACATATGCTGTCGGTCTATTTTTTGTAGATAATGATATGTTCTACAAAATCGTATTACATTATTTTGTTCTATAACCAATAGTTTTCGCAGCGCACGCGATAAAAGAAGGTTTTTTGGTAATTTTTTCAGACCTTGGTTTACATTATTGGAGTTTTAGTGTGGATCCCTAACTTTTTTGAAAATTTAATATAGCCTATGTTCACCGGAAATAGTGTAGCTTCCCAACAGTGAAAGAATTTTTTAAATCGGTCAAGTAGTTTTGGAGACTATTCAAAGCAAACAAACAATTAAATCATTCTTCTTTATAATAATAGATAGATAACAGTCGTACAGCACTCTACGATTGATACACAAATAAAACCAAAAAAAAATGGCTAAAAAATGTATAGTGAGTAAGACAGGAGACCGGTTTCGTCCTCATCCTTACTCCGTGATGTTTGCTGTATGAATGGTGACACCTGCCGGGGATGACTGATCAATTGATAGTTGATCAGTTATCGACCGGCGAGGGCGGGAGGTCAAATTGAAAATAAATTCTTGTCAAAAAAATTAAAGTGTATAATTAACAAATAAAAATAGGGGTTGATCGTAGAAGGGTGAAAATTAAGAGTAATATGATTTTTTTTTATTCTAAGTCATGACAAAATAAAAATCTTGCCAAAAAAAGTTAAAGTTTTTAATTAATAAAAAAAAAATAAGGGTTGATCATAGAGGGGTGAAAATTTAGGGTTGTATGTATTTTTGTATGATGTATCTTAAAAAAATAAAAACAAAAAATTTTATCCAAAAAATAAAAAAAAAATTTAAGGGTGGACCACCCTTACCATTTAGGGCAGCGGTTTCCAACCTGGGAGGCGCGGACTATTGCCAGGGGAGGCGCCAACATTTTTTAATGAATTATTATTAAGATACTGATGCTGATACTAGTGGGAATAAAATCAAAAAAGTACAAGGAAGTAAAGCTCCCAAGAAAAGACAATACAATTCATCCTATTTATCATTAGGATTCACTAGTGTCATTATAGATGGCTTTGAAAAACCAATGTGTTTGTTGTGTTCGAAAGTTTTGGCTTCAGATAGTATGAGACCAGTCAAATTAAAACGGCACCATGAAACTCTACATTCTGAATACGTTGATAAGTCCATAGAATATTTTGAAAGAAAATTGGATGAGCTTAATAATCAAAAGCAAACGTTCAAAAATATTCTTTCTGTATCACCAAATGCATTATTGGCTTCGTACCATGTCTCTTACCGAATCGCAAAATGTAAGAAACCACATACAATAGGAGAAACTCTAATTTTACCAGCAGCTATTGATATGGTTCGAATAATGTTCGGCGAATCATATGCAAAACAGTTGCAACAAATTCCGTTTGCTGATAATACAGTCGGAAGAAGAATCAATGATATATCTGAAGATATTTGCGATCAATTAGTTTCTCGGCTGCGTACTTCGAAATTCGCCATACAAGTAGATGAGGCAACTGATATAGCTAAAGATGCCCATTTAATTGCATATGTTCGATATGTTGTGGAAAATAATATATTAGAAGATATATTATTTTGCAAACCCATTCCTGGAAAGACCACATCCATTAACATTTTTAATATAATGGACAGTTTTTTTGAAGAAAACAACATAACGTGGAGTAATTGTATTGGACTGTGTACTGACGGAGCTCATTCAATGTTCGGACACAAAGCAGGTCTTCAAGCATTAGTTAAAAAGAAAGCACCACATGCTATCTGGACGCACTGTATGCTTCACAGAGCAGCTCTAGTGTCAAAAAATATGAGCGAGGAACTTAACAACATTTTTACAAAAATTATAAAAATTATAAACTACATTAAGAACAGTCCTTTGAGATCTAGGCTGTTTGCAAAGTTGTGTGTAGATATGGAAGCTACTTATACCTCACTTCTGTATTATTGTGAAGTTCGCTGGCTATCTCGTGCAAAAGCGATTCAAAGGGTATTTGAACTCAAAGAAGAAATAACAGCCTTTCTCGAAGAATATCACCACGAAGAGGCACATTTGTGGACGAACGATAATTTCCTTGTTAAACTTGCCTATTTAGTTGAAATTTTTGGAAAATTGAGCAGTTTGAATAAATCAATGCAGGGATCACAAATGCATCCACTTGTTCAAAAAGACAAAGTAAAAGCTTTCATTAAAAAGTTGAAGTTATGGAAGTCAAATTTACAAAAGAATGAGTTGGACATGTTTTCACTGTTAAAAGATTTCTGGGCCATAGCCAATATTGAAACAAGCAAGAATCTTTTTATTGAACACTTGGATGGTTTAGTGCTGCATTTTTCAAATTATTTTAAAGATCTTGATTTCTCAAAGTTTTTGTGGGTACAGAATCCATTTATCGAAGATGAAAACGACAAATTTGAGCTGACAACCATTGAAAAGGAAAAACTTATAGAATTATCATGCGATAGCCTACTAAAACAAAAGTTTCAAAATGAAACCTTAATTCAATTTTGGGTGAATCTTAAAAAGGAGAGTATGAATCTTTGTATTGCAAAGCAATGCAAGTGCTTCTACCGTTTGTAACGTCGTATTTATGCGAAACGGGCTTTTCGGCACTGGCTGCAATGAAAACTAAATATCGCTCCAGGTTAGTAGTCGAAAAAGAGATACGAGTGGCACTCTCCACATTGCTCCCAAGATTTGATAAGCTTTGTGCTAATAAACAACAACAACCGTCGCATTAAATTTTTATGCGATAGATGTAGTTGGTTTAATTGTTTAAAAAAACTTATATATAAAAATAAATATACACGTATGTGTATGTTATAACTAAACCTTGTTATTATTCTGTTAATTGTGGTTTTCAGTTTATTTTTGTAATAAAGTTTTTATTATTTAAAACGTGTCTATATTATTTAATCTATTAAAAAAATAAAAGGTAAGGGAGGCGCGGATTTTTTTTTTTTTTGGGGAGGCGTAGTAACAAAAAGGTTGAAAACCGCTGATTTAGGGGGATGAAAAATAGATGTTGTCCGATTCTCCACCCTAGCCGATATGCACGCTAAATTTCACGAAAATCGGTCGAGCCGTTTCGGAGGAGTTTGGTTACGCACCCCGTGACACGAGAATTTTATATATTAGATAACTAAAAGCAAATATTTAATAACTTGATAGAGCTTATCTATTTTTAACTATTTGTATCTATTACACGTTAGGCTGAATGTTCTCAATATGCTAGCAATATTGATGAGAGTTACAATGTAATCTGCTCTATTTTTTTCAGTATGAATCCTTACTTTATCAGTGACGAAAGCATTATTTGATTGACCAGAGAATATTTAAAAAGATAATTAGGGAATAACAATAATTAGGGAATTCTTATCATGAGACTAATTTATAAAATTATTATTGTCACGTGTTTACTTGAATTAACATTGGGAGGTAAACTACAGTTTATTACTCCTCGGGCACAATTGCAACTATTAACTGTGCAATTGTATAGTTACTCGATTTAGTGTACGTAGACAATTGAAACTCAATTCATTTAGTTGCAGTATGTAGCAATTGCAATTATGTTCAAGTTTTTATTAAGGAAACTTAAACATTTTTATCAAATTATTACAAAAACAATGCATTTCTTCGTATTTATGTGATTGAAAATTGCAAATATGCTCGAGGTTTAATTAAAATGTGTCATTGCTGAATATATATATTTTTTAGAGGAAACAGCATTTATCTGTCGATTGCAAAATTCATGTGAACAATGCTTATACAGTCACCCTGAGTGTGCTTGGTGTTCAAAAGGGGTAAGTTTTCTTAAAAACTCTTTAAAATTGAAAATTTGATTAGTTCCAAAAATTATTTGTACAATTCTAATGACATTTTGTGGAAATGAAATTGTTTTTTCTTAAACTATTTTACATACGAAGGGAAATATTGATATGAGGTAAAGTCAAGAATGTATAGTACAACTACACAAAATATGATTTAGAACTTCACAAATCAGTTTTAGATTTGTACAATAAAAAAATCATCGCTAGGGTTCATGAGGGGCAAGTACTTAAGCAAAATACTTAAGCATAAGAAAGTATGAAACTAAAAATGTATGAAACCATGTGTGGTAGGTATTATAATGATAAGTGACAGCATGTGTAATTTTATCCGCACGCACTTACCCCAAAGAGACAAATAGTAGGGGCGACTGAGTACAAAAGTAACGATTTGTACTTTTACCTTGATTTCTGGATGGGTGTTATTATTGCCATTAAATGAATATAACCACATATAAATCTAGTTTATGTTCTTCACAGTAGTAACTTGATTTATTAAATTATGGTGTGTTTTATACGAATAACACAAAGTTAAAAAAAATTGTCAGTTGTTACTTTTGACCACGTAGGCGGGTCGAAAGTAATACGTTGTGAGTCGAAAGTAACAAGACGGCTAAGGGTTGCTAATGAAAACAATATGAGTATAAGTTAAATCAACAAATTACTTATTTAAACACTTTATATTAATAATATAAACCAAATTCAGCATTTTAAGTACTAAAAAAATATATATTTTAAGGAAATGAATCAATAGAATGCCGCGACAACGCATAAGTACTACTGCCTGAAGAACTATCGACACGGAAATGTATCGGAAACCATTCTATTGTAGTAGATATCCATAAAAGTATGATGTTAGTAACAAAATTATTACGAAAACAAAAGTAACATATTACTTTTGTACCCTAGGGGGTTATGTTACTTTTGTACCCATTCTCATTTTAATAAAACGTGTTACATAACCTTAAAACGGAACGTGCTAGACAAAAATGAATTTAAACAATGTACAATTTATCTTATCAAGAATGGATATGCAAATATTCGGATTGCTATGATCCTTTTACGACTATGTAAACAATAAATAAGAAAACGTCAAAAAACTTACTTTTGGCTCGTTAAAACACGTTACGTCTTATTATATAACCTAACAACGCACTGCGCACGCGTCGACTTAATGCGATTGAGGGAGGTGCTCTAGGCTATCACTTTATGGCAGCAAAACGATGTTCGCCCATTGGATAAACCTAGAAAGCATTTGTTACTTTCGACCCGCCGTTACTTTTGTACCCAGTCTCCCCTATGTAAACTTTCATAGCTTTGTAGCTTTCATTTATTTATAAAAAGCTCAAATGAATAGTTGTAAATGAAAAAAAGGTTTATGTCCCTTTTAGAACCGTCAAATTTGGCAACTAGGAAATTATAAAATAATTTAAAACGAGGAAATTATAAAGTATTAGAATTTAAAATTAACAAAAAAAAAAAACATAAACATAAACATATAAACGAATAAAAAACTAAGTAGAAAATCAATATTGTCAGATTTGACGGGTTTAAAAGAGTTATAATGAACCTTAGTTATTATCTAGAATAAGATGTGAAACTATTAGCTGTGAAAAGTTATTTTAGGGATATCTTTTATTTAATAACAAATTAATATAATCCATACTGGATCGCTTTTTGTAACATAAATTAATTTTTCATAAAATAAATAATGTGGCGCTCATATGTGATCAACACCTATTTATTTATTTAACACAATTAATGATTGTTACTGACTCATAGCTGATTTATAACAGATTTATTCACCAGCTATAACTGATTGTCCTTCATCTGCAGTCAACCTCTTTTATAGTGGCTCAGACATGCTTCTGTATTATTCAAACTTCTAGATTCTTTCATCTCTAGCAATTTCGACTCTTATTGTTATTGTCTATCCCTTTTTCTCTTAAATCAAAAATCCCTAATGAAACATCTAGATCATTTTTCTTCTCATTGTGCTTGGCCGCTCCTTCTTTTATTATTTTCATGGTTCGTTGGGCACACAGTAAGACGCCAGAAGAAATGCCTATGCACACACACAATATGCATACATACATTTAAATCTAACGCATGTAATAAGTGGTTCAAACAACGGCACAGGTATACCTTGGATCGTAGTACAATCTGGCACCGTCTTATTTTTAACTTTATTTTTATTTCAATTCGTAAATAAATCGATCAGTTAATTATGGTCGATTGATTATTGATTATTTTATTATTGCTTTATTCTTTATGATTGATTTATTAACGAATTGAAGTTAAAACAGAGTAGAGAATGGAACATTCCCAGATTGTACCGGTCTAAAGGTCTAAATATATATTCCATTTATATTTTTGGTTGTTAAGGATAAAAATAGGAAAATTAAATGCAACACTGTCGAAAATTTAATAAAAGCTGGTTGTGAAGAAGAGTTTATTGAACTAGGCAAAAATTCCAGTATTGAATATGTGAAAAATGAACCCTTAAAAGATATTGTGTTGAACGATGTACATGATACTATACAAATACAACCGCAGCATATAAAAATAAAATTGCGACAAAGTAAGTAGTTGCATCTAACGAGTGGAAAGAAACATATTCTTTTATTGTTTTTACTGTTTGCAGATAAACGGCAAAGTATTAAAATTCAAGTGCGACCATCAAAGAACTATCCACTAGAACTATACTTTTTGATGGATACCTCTTTTAGTATGGCAGATGATCGTGATACGATCGCACGCCTTGGTCATCCTTTGATGACAGCTTTGATGAATCTAACGGAAAATGTTCGATTAGGTTTGGGATTATTTGCCGATAAAGCTGCCATGCCGTGGTTTCAAGTTGATCCAGTTCACAAGAAGAATCCTTGTGCGTCAATAGAAAAAGTTTGTGAACCGCTATATGATTTCCAACATGTTTTGTCACTAACCGATAATAAAGATCAGTTTATATCAAAAGTAAGATAAAAGAAGTTTAAAAAAAATGTTTTTTTTTTTTTTAAAACGTTAAATTCTAATGGTTAAATTAATAAAAATAGATTAATGAAACAACTGTAACTGCGAATTTGGATAACTTGGAAGGTGGATTGGATGCTTTGATGCAGATTTTGGTTTGCATTGATGAAATTGGATGGTCAAAGGATTCACGAAAAATCATTCTGATGGCTTCAGACAGTCTTTTGCATTTTGCTGGTGATGGAATTTTGGCGGGAATTGTTAGACCCAATGACAAAATGTGTCATTTGGATAAGGATGGATATTATTCAGAGTCACTGAACTTTGATTACCCTTCGATTTCTCAAATTTCTACTACTCTGGAAAAACTTAAAGTAAGATATTTAGGCAACGTTTTTTATAATCAAAATAAGATTTTTTCGCTGACTTTGAACAGTTATAGTGTGTATACAATATATAGAATATATTGCGGTCCAATTTATGTAGTATAATTTAATATAATAATATATAAAAATTCAGAAGTTCAAACAAAAATATATATATTAATTATAAATTATAAATATTTATATTTTTGTTTGAACTTCTGTTCAAATTTATATTTATGGTATGATTTTTATATATTATTATATTAAATTATACTACATAAATTGGACCGCAATATATTCTATATATTGTATACACAACGTTAGTTTTGTTCGATCGAACTTTTAGTTTCGAAGCTTCACTGTGGGTTTCGATTTCGGCATAAATCCGCCACAACTACGATTGAAATTGAAACATCGTTCGGAGCTTTCATGTGGTTTTCGACAACAATCGATAGAAACAAGAATAATTTTTATCCTGTACCAAATAGAACTAATGGAAGAGAAAATAAGTTATTCATCTAATAAAAATGATTTTTATAAAAGATTATTTTTATAGTTAAGTAAAATGAACGAAAACTTAAAAAATATACAAGTAAATTGCCAAAAAAAGTTTAGGTTTTCGTTTTGGTTGTAAAATTTACTTTTCGTCGGACACTAAGAGTTCGTATGGAATGGTATTTTTGATAGTTGATATTAATGTCTACAAAAATATCAACTTTTATAGAGTATTTTCTTTATCTGTTATTCACGATTTAAATTGATGTTTAAAGTGCAACAGTTTAAGTGCAATGGTTAATAATTTCCTGTTAAATGAAACTTGAATAAATCTTCAAATTAAGAAACGACTTGCAAAGTTAAATCAATATAATAATTGACAAATGTATGTACATCAGCAAAGCAAAGAACAGAGAATGTAAACACATACGTGTGAGTAAAAACTAAATATAATTACTATCTCTAATTTGAACTATCTGATTGTTGTCATTAGTTTCAACAATCATTTCGATTTCATTCAATAGACCCAATGCATATGTTTCAAAAATATTTTAAAAATGTACTCAACTAATATCAAAACCTGTAGCTGTTAGATTTTAACTTTACTTGAAAAAATGTAATAAATATTCATTTAAAACTGCGTTTAAAAAATTGTTAAATTCAAAATGCCTACAACGAGATTTTATTAGACTGGAATTATAATGATGTCACAGTACGTCATATGGACATACGGTCTATTGCTAATTTTTGTTATATGTCAGTTGTCAGTATTAAGCTGAGAATATTTCATGGGAAGTTACTGGTCATTTAAATTTATTTAAAATATAGAATAACTAGATATTTTAACCAGGAGTTGATTACAATATTTTAATTTAAATTAAAGCGATTTATCGAATATTTATTTCCTTGTAAAAATATTTTTTGACTTCTTTTTTAGATAAATGTTATTTTTGCTGTAACAGAGAGTGTACAAGATGTTTATGATAATCAATTAAAAGCAACTATTCCACATTTGACTTATGTCGCTCGTTTGGAGGAAGACAGCTCGAATATTTTGAATTTAATCAAACAAGGATATGAAAGTATTGTTTCTCGTTTAAACTTAAAAGACAATAGCTCCGATCCAATTAAAATTGATTATTCGGCTAAATGTGGTAAACAATATACTCAACATTCTTCAAGTTGTAACAATGTAGTTATTGGAAACATTTACAAGTTTAATGTGGATCTTCAATTTCACAAATGTCCGCAAAATATTTCGGAGAGAGTATGTTTATTGCGATTTTATAACAACTAACCAATTGAATTGAAAAATTGATTTTAGAATCAAATTATTGTTATTGAAGAAACAACCCTTGGTTCCGAATCCGTTACGATTGAAGTCGAATTGTTATGTGGATGTGATTGTGCTGATTCCGTTGATACAAATTTGTCAGCTGATTATTGTGGCAACAATGGAAACTTGGTGTGCGGTATTTGCCAATGCAATTATCCATGGTACGGTAAAAATATTTACAGCTATATAATAGAGATTCAAATTTGGAAGACAGTGAGACAACAATAGATGGATATTTTAAGGATTTTCTTTGGGTTTTCTTAGGTTTGGTACTACGTGTGAATGCAACAGGAACAACGATCAAATTTTAAATGAAGTAACCTCCAACCAATGTCTCAGCAATTTAACAGCCATAAAATGTTCAGGACAGTAAGAAAATTTACGTTTGGGAAAAATATAAATTTAAATATATTTTTTAAAATTTTTATAGCGGAGATTGTATTTGTGGATATTGTGCGTGTGATAATGGATACATGGGAAAATATTGCGAATGTTGGGAATGTGAAAAGTATTATTAACAATTCATGACCATAAATACACAATCTATTTTTATTTTTTATTTTTAGAATAAAGGGAGAATATTGCAACAATCATGGACAATGTTTGTGTGGTGAGTGTCTCTGTTACGACGGTTACAACGGCGAAAATTGCGAATGTGATCAAAGCAAATGTTTGAATGATAAAAACGAAGTGTGCAGCGGATTTGGTGAATGTGTTTGCGGAAAATGCATATGTAACGATTCAGAACCAAGGGGTTTACTCTGTGAAAAACAAAAAGTTACCAAGAATAGCAAATATTGCCATATTTACGAAGCTTGCGTTCATTCGCAAATTCAGTGGGAAAACGGCTCAAACATACACAATGACACCAAAGAGTGCCGTCTTGTTTCAAACATACTCCATACAACTGATAAAGAAATTTTATGGCAGAATAAAGAAATTTGCGTCACTTCTTTTGAAAAGTATTGCAACGTTGAATTTTCTTATATAACGACGGAAGACGATTATTTGGTTGATTTGGTGATTTATAAAGAACAATGCCAAACTATGACCGAAGCGGCAGCAATAGGAATATTTTTGGCAACGGTCGTTATTGGTGCATGTGTAATTCTTGGTTATATTTGCTATATTCGGCGACAGGACAAAATAGAATATGCAAAATTTATGAAAGCCAGTCAAGGCGTTCCAATGAGTACCTTGAATCCTCTGTACAAATCTCCAGTAACTGAATATAAAATACCAAAATTTGAAGAAGACGAATAAATTGAAAGTTTGATGGTTTTTAGTTCCAGCCACTCATGCTCCTCCAATCACATCAGCTTTTCTTTTTCTGAATAGATCCTCAAAAATGATAACTGTATCAATGGGTGATTTAATAATTGTAAAATGGGATGTGGTAAATAAAAAAGTTAATTAAATATAGTTTATTGAAGATGTTCTCTATATTCACAGCAAAGATATCTTAAATCAGTTTTTGAATTTGAATTTTGCTTTTAAAAGTTTGGCATTCTGAAAATTTCGCCTCCCCTAAAATGGGACCATCCAAATCTCGAGCTTCACGGGCCTAGGCGTAAATCCATCACTGCGAGAACCATATCATAAATTAAGTCATTTTAAAGAAATAATTCGCTAAATACTTTTTTAAGAGAAATCTAAAATTTCATTAAAACATTTTATACTAATAGTACCTATCCAAATATTTATTTATTTCTTTACCATTCTAATATTAAATCTTTTTTCCATCAACTGAATCCTCGTTTTTACTAAGTTCTGTTTTGACATAGTTTTTACCTATCAAAAAATTCATATAAATCCATATGGATTTATGGGACCCAATGGGAAAATGGGAAATCCACAAGCATAAATTTATGTGGTGTTTTGTGGGATTCCACATAGTAAAGCATAGTAAAGTAACTAGATTTTTTAGGCCCATCAACAAATTCCAACTACGGGGTACCTACTAAATTTTTTTTATTTCAAAATCCAACCAATAAAATTGGTATTAAAAAGGGCCCCCTAAAGTCGGGGACCCAAAAGAGTCAGTTTCTAGTTACTTTCCTACAACTACATCACTGCTTTACAAGGTGCTATGTAGGAAATAACAGAAGTGAGAGCTGGAGGCAATATCTCGAGTTGGGGGGATAATAAAAAGACCTTCTTTTAAATTCAAAATCAAATTTAGATTTTCTGTCATTCGCTCACCCAAGGTAGCAAATTATATTTGTGTTATTTTAATTGTTTTAATTATTGCTTTAATTTTTATTAATGTAGTTGATATCTTTGACGGGGGTGAAAAACGACAACGTACCATTAAATCATTTACATTGGAAGACAAAGTTAATGTTGTGTTCCGTATATAAGAAATATATATATATATATATATATATATATATATATATATATATATATATATATATATATATATAAATACTAGTTGATCCCCGCGACTTCGTCTGCGTAACGTAGGTGTAGATTATATTTTCTTTTTAAATTTGCTATTTGTAGTGGCATATGAAAATTATTATTTTTCTTATTTCTTTTACGAAAAACATAATCATACTTAAAAACACTATTTTGTCAACTTTAAAAAGACACATTTAATAAACAGTTACTTAGAATAAAATAGTTGTATATAATGATCAATTAATTTTCAAGAAATACTTATAAATATCTAAAAAGAGTATGGTCTATTCCGTATACCTACGGTAGGTATATCTACCGTGAACCAATTAATCCGTAAATCAATCACCATCTATACATATAATAATCTATAAATAAAAACTATCGTTAAGTTCAATAAAGTCAGTCATAGTTATGACTTAAACCAGTCAAAAGTTATCAAAACACTCGCCAAGATATTTAGAATATTAGTAGAAATCGCATTTCATTGTCTCAACTCTCGAATAAACCTTTTTCTCAAAACTTTTACACTACTGAAATGTACAAAACTACGGCGAAATTAAACTTTCGAATCCATTCGATTTTGTTGATAGGGAAATGAATTAATTTTCAAATTTTACAGTAAACCAGGTTGATGATGAGAATTAAATAGTTCTAAGATTTAAGGAAATCAAAAACAGAAACATAAGTTTTGGTAATTTGTTAGTATTATTTTATTGTTAAAATTTTCTGGCAAGACATTTACGAATATAAAATATACAGATTTTAAATATACACATACTTATTGTAAAATAAACTACTTTTCTGATTGAGAATAATTTTTGAAAAAGAAATACTTTTTCTTTTCAAATATTCCCCAACTGATTATAGGTAGGTATTATCAAGTTTCTATTTTCTTAAGTTACGTAGCATAATCTAAATTAACTAAAATATAATATATCACAACAAACAAACTAATTCTTTTCTAGTATTATTGAAATTTTTAAAAATCGATTTTTTCAAAAAGTGGTAAAATATAGATTTCATTAAACCGAATAATTGACTTTTTACAGGCGTATTCGAATTTTTTAATTTTAACATTTAAATTTATTTAATGCAAAAACAATTATTATTTAAGTAGTTTATCGTTCTTTGAAATATTTTACATAAATGCAACAGTCAGAGAATACAGTTTTATTTTCTTGAAAAGAAAATTATTTTTAAGGGACCTCATAACAAAATAAATCTAATAGTACAGTACTAAATAACAATATTTTCTGTCCCATTATAAATGTGTACAATTATTTTATGTTTGTGTGTATTTAAATTTGATTTAGTACCAAACAAAATTTTATCGTCCATAATGATTATAAAAATTAAAAGAGTATTTTCCTAATAAAAAAATATTGTTTTTTATGGTTGTCTTTCTTGTACGGTGGTTGATATGCGATGACTTAAGTGCATGTCGGATGGGTCAGCTTTTCCATTTTCTGTCGTTGGAATAGCTTTGATGACTTCTTCTTTGTTTTTACTGGAGTCGCTTCCGTGGTGCATTGGAACGGCATCAGGAACTAGAGCTCGTAAAAAGCATGAAAGTACTGACCATGGCAGTATTCTAAAAAAAGAAAAAAGAACATGATAATTTTATGAGAAAAGAAAATCAATAAGCTTGTTACAGTA
Source organism: Sisyra terminalis (assembly GCA_958496175.1). Classification (NCBI taxonomy): domain Eukaryota; kingdom Metazoa; phylum Arthropoda; class Insecta; order Neuroptera; family Sisyridae; genus Sisyra; species Sisyra terminalis. The sequence goes on along the minus strand of OY292277.1, from coordinate 32,031,981 downwards.
AACTCCCGATTATCCGGACTAATGTTGAGGAGAAGTGGCACGGATTATCGACAAACACGGATAACTATAATTAATTATTTCTAAAAAACATAATATGTTGTGGTCTTTATAATGTAATATAATTTAACAAAGTAACGTATAATCATAAATTTTAACAAAAGTTCAGACAAATGTATTTTTGATGTATTGCGCCTATACGTATTTCGATTGCGAAGCAATCTTCTTCAGTAGTGATTAAGTATTTTTGAAACATACGTAGCTACATCAAAAATTACTTCATCACTGATGAACATTGCTTGACAATCGAAATATATAACTGGAAATACATCAAAAATACATTTGTTTGAACTTTTGTTCTAATATCTAAGGCAGAATTGTTTTAAGATGCAAATGGTTTTACTTATTAAGAAAACCTATGATTCCACCCTAAATATTTAAAAAAAACATGCATGGATAATCCACAAACCGGTAAATCCGTACACGGATAATCGAGAGTTAACTGTATGTTAAATTTATTTATTTGGAAAACTTTTCCTTAGTGTTAGAGTTTAAAAATAAATAAAGGGTTTAAGGCAATCGACCCACTACAATATTTGCTACAATTATTATCTATATTAACTGCTTCTAGATGTTATTTTGGTATACATGTTGAGAAAATATTTGATATTTTCGAATGAATGAGTTTCCCAGAAAATTTTTCACTTTTGTAGTGAATCAATCTTTAATCGATATTGGAGAGTATCGTATATGGTAATTGTGTTTATTTAACCAAAACGACAAACAAGTCTACGAATTTTTTATTATTTTATACATTATTATATTGTTATTCTTTGTCTTATTATCTATTTTGTTTTTTCATGCAATTTACGAATAAATCGTACGAATAAATCAACCATGAATTAATAAGGCTCATGATTCTTTTAGCGATATCAAAATCTAGCAACGTTGCATTTTTTATTTCGTTTTTAATTTAATTCGCGAATAAATCGGGCCATCCTGAAAATTTAGCAACAAAAGAGAAAATGATGAGAAGTAAGTAAAAAGCAAAGTAGAAAATGAAACATTGCCAGATATTGATGTCGCTAACAGGGACCTAAGCCTTTAGCAATAATAAATTGTTCAATAATGATTTGACCATAATAAGCTGATTAAATTGTTCGCGAATTGGATTTAAAAAAAACTAGACAACGGGACGTTGGTTGGTTGGAGTCGTTGATTGTAATGGTTTAAGGTATACCTGTACCAAAAACGGTTTAAAAATTATTCATCTTCTTAAATACCAATGTATTTAATATTTGGTTTCCATTATGGGTTTTGAATTCTTAAAGCCTAGAGCTGGCAAAATAGCTTTTATGATTCAGTAGATATGATATATATAGAACCGGTCAGATCGGGGAAAACCAGCCGATTAATTTTCCTCGAAAATACCATCACCATGAAGACACATCAGAAAGATATACATGTGCCAAACAATCCGGTTAACCACCGGTGCTTGATAGAGTCCGGATTCACTAGTATATAATATATAAGGAAGATCTTTTACACGGTGATCTGATCGTATAAACTATAAAGGAACTGACTGGAGATTTATTACTTGAAGTATTACATCTAGCACAGGGCAGAAAGACATGGAAGATGGTATCACCATCTTCCCTACTGAAATGGTATGAAATGGTATCACCATAGGTGACATCCATCATAAATCAATAAGAGAGTAAGAATAGAGACGACTGAGGTATAAAGGATGTACTGTGAATTTGGACGAGTTTTGAAATGATCAAAGATTAGTTAGTCACGTGCAATCGACCACTTTTGAATTCGACCCTTTTCAATACTGAAATTCTACTGTTATCTTTTCCTCTAAATACGTTTCTGAATTTTTTTTAACCTACCAGAAGATGACAATGGTGAGCTTAGAAAAAAAAAACTTTGGTTCGAAAAAAAAATCAAACATTTTACTAAAGAAAAGGTTTTTGATTTGAACTTATCGCTTTAATTTATAATCAAAAGTGGTATATCATTTGAAAAAATAATTGGTTTTAAAAGTATTATAATTTTAAAATAAAATTGTTCTGAATATTTTTCCTTTGAAATGCAATGAAAAACTAATAAGAATAAAGAATGTCTCGGTTGATTTTTTTTTTTTTGGTAAAGTATTTAAAAAAAAAAAATAAAACTATGTTTGGGTTGGTTTAAAAATTTTGAAAAAAAAAACAAATTGGTATATAGAAGAGTCTTACAATACATAAAAATTTTAAAAAAATAAGGAGATCGTATACAAAAGTGATCAATTTTACTTGGAATATCTTTAGAGTTACAACTCTATTTTACCAAGTCCGGAGATCTTATGACGAAACCCAGAGACTTGGTTTTAATAAGAAAATAGATTTATTTACAAGAAAAATTATTCAAAACAAAAACAAAACATCAGCCTACTGGTGGCCGAGTGGTTAAGATGGACGCTTCAAAACTGGTAGGTGTTGGGTTCGAATTTCAAATCGAGTAAATTTTCGATATTTCTCGCTTACTGATTTTTATTAACCTTAGATTTAAACACCTTAGCAGTTATAAAGTGACGATTAATAACAATTAAAAAAAAATCCGAAATTTTTTTTATAAACAGGAAAAAGCTCAACTTTTCTGGAGCCTCCATACTAAAACTGGAGAGTTAGTAACTCTAAATATCTTATATTTTTTTGGAACATTATTTAAACATCTTCTTAATGTCAGCAAACTATTACATAATTCAAATAGAATGTCGCAAGGTTCATTCACTATTTATTTTTACAAATATATGCTCCATATAGTTCTTTGATGGAGTATTTAATTTAAATTTGAAATTTTAATTTTGTTTCGCATGAAATATTTTCTGAAATTTCACTTTTTAAAACTTTTGTTTTTATAACACTCGTCTCTTCATTATAAAATTTGGTATAATTTTGTTCTCATTATGTAACATATCATTTTATCATTGTATAATACAAGTAGGTATATACGAAATCTTAAAGTAATTGAATATTTAGAAAATTTTACAAGTAGAAGAAAAAGTTATTGACAAATTAAATAAATGAACATTCAAGAATAATATTTGATTAGTACTTAAAAAAAGTAAAAAAAAGTACTTAAATATCTCAACCATTGAGTTTTGTTATTTTCTTAAATAACTAACTATTAAGCTTTAAGTATCATACATAAATATACTTACTGTTTGAGTACTATGGCAGGTCCTAAATATTTAGGAATACATACTAGACGTTGATTGTACAATATTGATTCGACAACACGATCAGCTACTTCATTACTATTTAACGTAGGTAAAAATCGTGATTGAACATTGTCAAACATCCCAGTTGCTTGAATAAAGTATGGACAAATGCACGATGTGTGAATTCCAAAATAACCTAAATCAAATGATAAAATATTAATTTTCTATAATATTGGTAAAAATTGGAGCGTAAAACATTAAAACAATAGAATTTATTCAAATGAGTTGAACGTTTTGTAATTTGTTTATAACTTCTTAACAGTATCTAAACCAAGCATTGTCCTTTTTGAGATACGAAATATTTTCAATTTAATAATATTTTTTTGAACTAGATGGCCACGTCGGTTACATTGAATAACAATTCCTACAAAAAATAAATTGAACGTACGATTTTATTTGAAACATTTAATTCAAATTCGTATAAGCATAGTGGCTACATGGATAATAATCAAAGTAAAGTTCAGTTTTGCTTTTCTTTAAGAGCCTGTGAAATAACGATAGACTCTTAATGATACATTTTAGCTAAATTTTTCAAATTTATTTATAATTTTACTAAAACATAATTGATAATATATTTTTGGCTCATGTTCCTTTTAAGAGCGTCAATATTTGGCAAGGTTGCATTTTCTTCTTTGTTTTTAATTTTATTCACGAATAAATCGGGCCACAATGAAAATTTAGTAACAAAAGAGACAATTATATGATATTAGAATTGAATTATCAAAAAATAATCGCGAATTAAATTAAAAACAATGTGGAAAATACAATGCTGCAATAATCAATTGAGGAATTTTAGAGATTTTGAAAAATATTAATAATTTGTCTAAGTGAAATAAAATAATTTTTTGATTTAATTTCTTTTTAGGTCGGTCAATATCTAGCGACGTTGCATTTTCAACTTTGTTTTTTATTCTATTCACGATTTTTTTCGTAATTCAGTTCTAATATAACATATTTTTCTCTTTTGTGGCTAAATTTTCATTATGGGCCGATTTGTTCCTGAATTAAATTTAAACAAAAGTATAAAATGCAACGTTGCCAGATATTGACCGACCTAAAAAGGACTTGAGACAATTTTTTTCCATTGACTAAATAGTTCCCACTGTATTTACAATATAAACAATTATACTTATAAACGCATTAGTACAAATATTATGCAGTAAATTTACCAAAAGCAAACCATAAAAGCAAATATTGAACTAATATTCAAACACAATTTCCTGACGTTTTGTCCGGTAAATTATCATGTTTGCATTTGCAAAAAAATTCAATACTATTGGATGTCGATGGCCACTGAAAAAGACTACTTGATATTCGAAATATGTATCTGGGACCATAGTTTAATGTATTAAGGTTTACTTTAACTTTTAAATTAATTTCACTGCAGTGATTTTGTACAGCATATAATATTGTTGTACTTTGTAAATACAGTGTTAAAAATTTCAAAACAAAAAAAAGCTTTTAAAATCGAATTTCACAGTGAAAATTGATATGATTGGTTTTTTTGAGCAAAAAAGACTTCAGAAATGATTATTTTCTTCCATTGAAATAATTACATTATTTAAATTTTACTACTTTTGAAATACAAAAAAGTTAGTCCAAACGTAGAAAAAATTATAAAAACATATTCACTGTATGGCTTGTTTAATAACACAGCTGCTTTTAATTTAGGCAATAAACTATTCCAATCATATAAGTTTTTTAGTAAATCAAATAACCATTTGTTAAATTTAAAAGGGTTTTGTAATATTTAGCTTTGTTTTATTTTGTCGATGATGATTGTTTATTATGTTAATTATTATTATGGTAATATCTATTAGTGTTTTTGGAGTCTTATCATTGGTTTAAAAACGCTTACATTACAAAAAAATTATGGACATGTAAGAAGCCATACTTCTTTATAAACGTATAGTTTTTTTCTGGGGATAAGTTATAATAAATGGATGAGAATATGCATCTGGGAATACTTTACTAGTTAAAATATTTTATTATTATTTTAGCTCAGTAATAAATACAAAAATTATGGTTATAATTTAAATTGAGTAGTATACTGGTCGCTAGGTAACGAAAAACTAAAAAGCTTAATCGATTTCCGTTACAAAAACACCAATTATTTTTTCTTTCTCATGACTTCATGACGTGCCTAAAGAAGTATAACTTCATTCACTTCAAAATAACCAATATGTCATAAAAAATATGAATAGTATCAGCATATTATGTAAGCGTCATTTGTTAATGTGGCGAATTTAAATAGTAAAAGTAGAACCTTTTTAAAATTAGTACGTTGTAGTTGTACTTGACAAAAGCTTAGCTTGGTGAGCAGCGGACAAGTAAAAGACAGAGCCCTCTAGTTGTTATATATTTTAATTTTTTTTTATTAGTTTTATAAAAGTATCCAACGACAAAGAAATCACGTATTATTGAAGTTATCTGGATGGATAGATTAACCAAATTAAGTTTAAAGAAAAGCTTAAGTTTCATTAACTATACGGAGTTACAGTCAACACAATTGATGAAAATCATATCAAAAATTAAACTAATCATAACTTTGAACTTAGTAAAGAGATTTGTATAATTTTTGACTTATGTCGTTAAATCTTTCTTAAAGAAGCAATATGTTTCAATTATTTATAATTTTAAAAAAATTATCCTTAATTTAAACAATGAACTTCTCCAAAATTCGTATAATAATTCGCTTGAAACAGTTGAGGGATTTAATGTAATTGAATACTTTTATGAGAAGCAGACCTGTCAAAGATACTTTGGGAAAGTTTCTTTGTAAGTTGTGTAAGTATCTGCGTTAAGTATTATCTAGATAATAGATAAGTTACTTTTTTAAAAAGTATTCAAAGCTACTTTGGGTGTCTAGTTACTCGGAAAAAAAAGAACTTCAATACTTAAGTTACTTTTTAGATACTTTTTTAGTTACTTTGTATAATAAGCATATGCTAAGTTTTGTGATATTATAGGTAAATATGTACATATTGTAACGTGGCGTCTCAAAACTGTATTGAGATGGCGTTTATTTGTTCTTTTAATTTCTTTTGGAAATAAATAATCACTTAACAATCACTTTTTTAAAACATTTCTTCCTTTTCTGTTATAATATTATAATTTTAGGTAATAAGATAATGTATTTCTTATCTTTATTAATTTAGGAAAAAGGGAAATATATATGTCTTATCTCCTAAATCTTTTTATACTTTAAAAACGATAGTGGATTAATATAAGAGGTAGAAAGTAAATTTTATAGAACAAAAGAAAATAAAACTCTGTATATAATCTCTCGGTATTTCAGTATCTAAGATAATTTTTAAGTTACAAGATGCAGTTCTTTACAGAAAATATTAAAGATACATTTTGCCAAAAAATAAATGAACTATGTAAAATATAGTACCTTAGATACTCTCAAGTACCTAAGTTCCTTCCAAGTAACTAAGAAACTTTTTTCTGACAGCTCTGATGAGAGTCCATAAAATCCTTACCTTACTAAATATAAAATACAAACAAAAATATAAAAATCCGGTAGAAAACTGCGTCAACAATGTAAGTCCCTATTGGAGTAACGATACATTTGCTTAGCGTTGATCAATTTGTATCAAATCTTACAGAGTTAGAAGATTAAATCGTAATAGAAATCCGCATTCAATGTAACTTTCGTGCATTTGGAAAATATTTTCATTTTGTTTGATTTTAACTACTAAAAATTATTGAATTTATTAAAAACTTAAATATTTAACCGTAAAAGACTTTTTCAGTACGGAAAATTTTTCTGCATGTAGTCTGACACGCACTTAGTCGCTTTACAAGTTAAAGTTGCAAAATAATTCGTAAACAAATGACAAAGAGTTAAATTTACTTCGTTTTAATCAGTTATTTCTTAAGACCCTAAAATATTTGAATTTAAGTAACGTGTGGGAACCAAATTGAAACTTACCGCCGTAGTCAAGTTCTATTCGAAGAGCTTCATCAAAACCGATAGATGCATGTTTCGAACTACAGTAATCGACAAGTTTGACGATTCCAACATATCCGGCCAAGGAAGCGATTGTAACGATATGCCCTTTGTTCTTCTTCATCATTGCTGGCAAAAACGCTTTTACCGTCTGAAATATAATCATACAAAATAATAACCGTTTCCAGATATCCACACTTTGATTTACTGACCCAAAAGTAGGATATCACATTAACGTCAAAAGTGCGTTGAATTAGTTCATCAGGCGTTTCCAGGAGTGATTTTCCCGAAACAACTCCAGCGTTGTTAATCAAAATCGTCACCTAGAATCATATTTCTTTCATGGTTTTATGATTTATTATATTTGATTTGTTTGTTCTTACATCTCCGACTTCCTCTTGCGTTTGCTTAGCAATTCGATACACGTCTTCTTTTTTACACAAGTCACACACGTAACCATAAGCCTGACCTCCACTTGCTTTGATTAGTTTGACCGTTTCTTGCACACCTGAAAACCCATTAAAAGCGTTTTACGAACCAAAATTGAAATTTTTGACAACGAAAAAAAAACAGTTTAAAAAAAACTTAAAATAAAGATGCAAATTAGGATATATCTATTTATAATGTAAAAAATTATTTTAAATGCAAAATGATAAGTAAGCAATTAATGCAAATGATTTGAGCAATAAAAAATAAACTGAAGAAGATATTAACATTAAATATTCATTGAAAAAATCGTTGTGGTTTGTATTAGTTGAAATTGTCATTGAAAAATAAATGATCAGAATTTTTTTCTTTTTGTTATTTAGTAAAGAGAGAGTGTCTGTTTGGTTTATTGGTAGTTGAAATGATACATTCATAGCAATCGACATTAACTAGCTATTTGCTAATCTTCGATGGAAATTTAGGTGAAGGCTCTGTGGACGGTAGACGGCAGATATTAACAGTGACAGAAAAAGCAATGTGCTCGGATACGAGTTCAAGACAAAAATGCTTAAATTGTTTGTATGTAATCAATGGTAACAATTTCCCAATCGGTTGCAGTAATAACTTGCAGTCACTGGAAAACTTTTATTACGTTTATGCTCCAAAGGTTTGGCACTGATATGACGCTAGAATTTTTTTAGAAACTTAATAATGACTGGAAAAATTTACAAAAATCTGTCATTTAATTTGTATTTTCAAAGTTTTTTTCCTTAAAGATTTGAATAATTTTTTATCATTTCAATGCTTTAAGTAGCAAAATTATAAAATTTAAACAGCTAGATTAAAGCCCAAAAAGAAAATCGGCAAGCATTTGTTGATGATAGAGTCGCTGGAATATAGAAACGTAAAACTTTTCCAATCGTTATAAACAGGATTTTTTTTGAAAAGTATAGGTTTACGCCGGAGTTCCGTTCCTAAAAAACCCAGTGTAAAATGAACCTAATTATAATGGAGCTTATAATGTATGGAGCTTGGTTCCATCTCATAAAAAATAGGCATATGCAAGTATAATATTATTATATTTGAAGTTTGTAAATTAATATAATATGTATAATTAAACCAAAAAATTCCATTTTTCCAACATTGCTCTAATCTTTTCTATATTTTTCCAAGTGCTATAGATTGACGTGCCTTTTTCGCGACATATTTAGATAACATTTCGGTACTTTTATTGGATATGGTTTTGTTACTTTACTAATAATATACGCGAAAAATATTAAAAAGAAAAAATAAATGCATTCAATTGTAACAGCTCGGTAAATACGTTATCACTGGACCATCAACTTGTTTAGTTGTTTTGGTACTTCCTCATCTTCTGGGGAAGCCTAGTACATCCCCAGTTAAACTGAGGATTTTGTATGGGGTGTTATTGTGAATCGGCGTAAATAGAACCGGAGTAAACCGAGGGCTACCTGTAGCTATAAATGTATAATGAAAAAGATAATCTTTTTTGCTTTCAAGGAAATCTGTTAAAATTTAATTTAATTTATTTCAGATTTAGAGCAATTCACAACTCTTCATGTGGAAGAAACTCATTTTGCAAATTATTGAATCTTCAACTAAAAATAGCGCTCTTCAGCTTAACCCTATCCAAAAAATCCTTATAAATTCATACGGATTAATGTGGGAAACTATCTGGCAAAGGATGGATTTATGTGGGTTTATGTAGGGAACCACATGAGAAAGGATGAAATTATGGGGATTTATGTAGGAAACCACATAAGAAAGGAAGGGTTCATGTGGATTCATATAGAAAATAAAGAGAGCGAGGGACAGAGATAATATCTCCAGTTAGCGAACAATAAAAGAACATAATCATATTTACAAATTAAGATTTAAATATTTCTGTCATCCGCTCATCGGGGATTACAAGATTACAACATACAAGATTACAATTTTAAAGGGAACTTTTGTATTGGAACCCGTATTTGTGTTATTTTTCATTCTTTCAAATATGATTTCAATTTTCATCAGAGGCAAGATATTTTTAACGGAGATGGGAAATGACAAAGTCCCTTGCATCGTTTAATTAACACTGAAGGAAACATATCAATATAAATAAATAGCAAAATAACCCAAATTCATTGTAAGTAATTTACAGTTGTGTCCTATAAGTTTTTATGCGAAAATACTGTTAAAATCCATGTGGAAATCATTTGACACTTCTATGTGAATTTTTATGGGAAATCATATATAAATCTACATAGTAAACCACATAGGAATCCATCCAAAAATAGCATATAGAAATCCACACGGATTTTTTGATAAAGTACAAAATCAGGTAACTATTATTTCAGGTATTGGTATTAGATAAATATAATCAAAATATTTTTGAACAGAAGTTTAAAATTCATCAAAAAATACAATTCAATTAACAAAAAAATCGCGAATAGAATAAAAAACAAAGTCGAAATTACAATGTTGCCAGATTTGAGTGTGCTAGAAGAGCTTTGGGCCAAAATATTTATATATTGTTAAAGAATTGAGTTATTTTTCTAAATTACATTGACCTTACAAATATTTGGAAGAAGGTAGCCTTAGATATAAAAACTTAAGCCACCAAAGTGTGGCAGTGGATTATCTTGCGGGAATGTAATAGACGATTAAACATAATATATATTCGATTATAGGGCATAAAGGCATTCGATTATAGAGCATAATCTTGGTCTACTTGTCAATGATTTTCTCACAGACTCATAAAAATCTACATTCCACGTGCATCTAATTAATTAAAAACAAGAAATCTTAAATATAGGGTCATAATAACCACCGTTACGAACGTTTCTTCATATAAATCGTGAAACCAAAAATATGGGATTCTCAGTTTCTCTACTATTACGTATTTATTGTACTCTTGCTATGTCATAAATTAATTGTTTATGTGTTAATTTGTTAAGACTTTACTACCCTTTGAAAAAATATATTCCTCTCCTTTTATTTAAAAAGGTTTACTTTGAATGACTAAGAAATGATTTTTTTTAAAATTTTTATTAGTTCTAAACACTACACAAAAAAAATTATCAGTTGATATACTTGACGTCAATACTATAAAATACTTGATTCATTAATTTTTTGAGAAGAAAAACTTTTATTTTCCTCTAATAACACTTACGTCTCATTACAAATTTTATCGTGTTTATTAAAATTTATGTAATTGAAGTTTTTTTTTTTGTTTTCAAAACAGTATGCTATATACATATAAGGTTGAACAAGATTTCAATAAAGTCCAAATTTTTGTGGTTTTATTGCGGAAATTGAATTTCACTTTACTGCAAATTAAAGGATTTTTTATTAAAAAATGTATCTACCAATTAAATATTTCATTTAACAATCATGAAAAAATTCTTTTCAATGCCAAGGCAATGGAAATACTTTTGAGTCAATATCAATGAAAAAGAATCTATAAATTTTAAATAAATGATTGTTGTTTTTTTTAGTTTAATGGAAAATAAGAAATTATCTCTATGTATGTAAATATATTCGTAAGCTATTTTTTATATGTGGGCAAAACATGCAAGTACTGGGGTAGATAATATCAAGATGCAGTTTTCGTAATTTCTTATCTTTTTAGCTAAGAGTTCAAGGATTTTTTTTACGCCAATGGTTTTATTGATAATGTAACTGCAAAAGTTAACAAAATATTCTGTAATAAATAAAAAAAAACATTTCCGCAAAATGGTAAAAAATAAAAAAACAAACATTGTTGAACCTTGAGTTGCATTTCAAAAGTATATGGAAAATAATATACAAAGATTTGGTAAGAAAGTGACAGATAATTTTATGTAGGTACACATTACAATTTCTTGGTCATCTCCAAGAGATGGTAGCGTATATTCAAATCGGACAATACTCTCGACTTCGTCCAAGCCGTATAATAATACATCAAAAATATTACTGATTAATTTCATTGATTGTTGAGAAATAGGTTCATATCAAAATTACTTCAATTTCTCTTATTTAAATAACAATATTACCCATTTCTTAAAACTGCTTCGTATGTATGGATACCTCTTCATGTATAGCCTAATTACAACTAATATCGTAATTAAAAAATTACTAGTAACTGTGAAATATTCATAGCTAATACTGACATAAATGAAAAATGGCCAAAATTGGCAATAGCGTATTTAACTAATTTTGAAAATTATATAATTATTAAAACTGTGTATACAACTATTAATATTGCGTAAGTATACGCAATAGACCATACTCTTTTTAGATATTTATAATTGTTTTTTGAAAATTAATTTATCATTACATACAACTATTTTATTTAAGCAACAGTTTATTAAATGGGTCTTTTTAAAGTCGACAAAATGGTGTTTTTAAGTATGATTATGTTTTTCGTAAAAGAAATAAGAAAAATAAAAATTTCCATACCACTACAAATAGCAAATCTAAAAAGAATATATAACCAACATCCACGTTACGCAGATGAAGTCGCGAGAATCAGCTAGTATTATTAATATTTTTCTAGTTCCGGGAAATCTACGATGTTATCAATAAAATTCGATGCTAAAGTTTAAAATTCCCAACTACGCCTGTAAGGTCTGTAATGGCGATGACGTGTGACGTCATTTGCCAGTAAACAAGTTAATCTAATTCAGTTAAAATGCATTTTGCCATTTTTCTTCAAATTTATTTAATGAAATGATGTAAAAATGATTTGTAGTGCCTCAATCTATAAATATGTGTACAAAAGTTTTATATAAATTGTTTGTTTCTGTTCCAACAAATCCCAAAAAATTTGGTTACACAAAAAATTACTGATTATAAATATGTGAAGTAACACACTAAGTGTTTTTGAGAAATCGAAAAATATTTTTCACACTTTTTGATTAAGCCAGCCTTTTCAAACTGACAAAAATCAGTTAATTAGGTACTACTAAACTATTTTGTTACAAACGAAACGGTTTTTTCCACAAACCTCAACAAATGATTTTCCATCAATTGCCAAAAAAAAAAAAAAAATTGGAAAATTCAAACTTTTAAATTTTTTTGTCTAATCGGTATAGGGTGTAATTTGTAGGTCGGAAAATTACATAATGACAGAAAACAAACATTGTAAGCACATACGTGTTAGTGAAATAAAATCATTGTGTCAAATTGGAGCTAATTAATTGTTGTTATGGTTTCAACTGCAATTTTTTTTTTTTTATAATTTTCGTTACTTTCAACCTATTATAACAATAATTACGACTTACAACAATAATTGATTATATTGAGGCAAGTATTCCCGTCGTCCGCACGTAGTTGTCCTTTTCAAAAAGCTCGGTTTACGAGCCTGGTATGTTCAAGGCAACCTTTTTTGATTCCAACTATCATTTTGATTTCATTGATAAAATTCATGATAAAATTGCCAATTTCAATCATATGCCAGTTGAGATAGTGTCGGGCTATGAATATTTCACCTAAAGTTACTAGTAAAATATTGTTTTAAGACAAAGCCGAAGTTGAGGATCTATAGTAGTATATAAAATGATAACTGTCCATGCTTCTAAATGTATACAAACTTGTACGTAATTCGATTAAAACAAACCCATTCAAATAATTATTAAAATAAAGAATTTCAAAATGAAATTGTTTCTCATTATTTGTGTTGTGTAGTTTGAAGTAGATGAAAGTGTATCACAAAAATATATAAATATTTGATTACTTAGTTCTGCCCACTTCAAGTCTTTAATAGATTGTACATATAGGTATTGATAATCTTGATTCCAATCTTTTATATGCAATAAGTAATGTACCTACCCAAGCCAGCGACAACCTTCCCGGTCTTGGTTTATAAACTTCATTATCAATCATATCGACTGATAAAGATGTTTGTTTAAAGTAACAAAGAAATGTAATAAAATCTTGATTATGAACCTGTTTGGTTTTTCTCATATTACATGTACAATACATAGATAGGCATGTAAAAGGAGTTATTGATTTCACTGAAGTCATAATCTTGCAAGTCTACAATTTATGTAAGAAGAAGAAAAGTGGCAATGTTAATGTTAGTGCAAATCGACATGTAGCTAGTCATGAGAACCAGAATCAGTTTCGAATGCGGAAGAAATAATCGGCAACAATTTCTGAATAGCCTACCTTGAGAGTTTATATCCCAGATGACAACCTTCACCTTGAGTCTGGCCAAACGTAGTGCAGTCAATCGTCCAATTCCGCTCCCGGCTCCCGTAATTAGTGCTATTTCGCCTTCAATGTTCTTCCTCGGCCTTAGTGATAACGGCACGATATTTTTGAATATAGCAAACAAAATTTGCCCAATGGCAAAGACCAAAAACACGGTCAAATCAAACACTGATTGCATGATTGAATAGTGCACTAGTTTCGCCTTGGACGAAGATACCGACGACCCGGAAGACATTTTCACCGATACTTATTTCCAATTTAATCGCAAAAATTACTAGATTACTAAATTTCTGACTAGAAATCCGACAATTTAATTGAAATTTAAATATTTAACTACGCTTAAATTGTCTGACTAACTACAAGCATATCCAACCCGAAAGTGTTCTATTTCTTCAAATCGGTGCACTCTATGGAAATGATTCTTTTGGTGTGATTTTAATTCTTTTATTTGAAATTTTACTTAATCGGGGAGTAAACGATTAAGAAATCATAATATCGCTATCGCGTAGAACGGAATATAAAATCTGAAACAAAAAGAAAAAATGAGTCAGTTAAATACTTAATCAGATTAGCTATTATCGTTTAAAAAGTAAATGAGTAAACTTATACTTAAAAAGATATTAATTTTTACTCTATCGCACACAAATAAACGATTCTATTTCTTCAAAGCTGAAATTAAATACCTATATACCTAACGGAAGTTTTATAAATAATAATTAAAAAAAATCAATTGATGCTCATAAATATAAGATTTAGAACAACATAAACATATTATCATATTAAGAAAAAAATATATAATTAATAAAATCCAAACTTCCACAATTTAAAACTATGACTACTAAAAAAATTGACGATCAATTGCTGCATATACGTACAGATTCTACATATTATACAGTCCCTGACCATATTAATATATACACTAGAGATTTTGTACAAAATATGAAGTAATAGCTATTTTATTTTGTGTTTAAATTTTTGATTGGATTTACTTTTCCTATAAAAATGTAATTTATTACACTTATTACTAATTAATCTGACAAAAAAAAAACATATTTACTGAAAAATAACTTTTACTATCATTTTAAATATCTTGTTAATTTTGGCGAACTTAGTTGTTTAATATTTAATTGAAAGCCCTTTTACTGCTATTAAAGCTTCAATCATTCGAAGCGTGCTGTATACTTGTATGTAGGAGAATAATGTCCACTGCATTTGTGGATGATGATTCTATTTATGAATATCTTTTTTTAAGGACTATTTTTCTGATGTGATCACCTATTTAACCACTTTTCTCGCCATCAAATCTCACACATTTCCAATGGGGTTCAAATCAGGGCTATTGCCCTAAAATAGGGTAAATAGGGTAATAATTAAGACTATGTCCGTATTTGAAAATTATATTTCTTAAAAATCTTTACTACTTTTAATAATGTCAAATGTAAATAGTATCAAATTTAATGTAGTAGAATACATAAAATTGGAAAAACTCTTAAGTACACCTAATAATTTGACCAGGTACTGTAATTATGATGTCTCCTATCTATCTACATAAAGAAAATGATTTTTTGTGCGTGCAACACGCAAAAATTATTGGAAATATTTTAATCATCTTTTTTCAATGATTCCCATGGCATGTAAATTTTTTTTAAAAATAAAAACAACTAAGATGTTCTTATTTAAAATCAAATAATTCATTTTTAAAGTAGCGTTAACGCCTGCAGCTATGCGTGTGTCATAGCCGTCATAGCTCAACCAAATATGAGTTGATTAAGTTCTTCTCAATGTTATTCCATATAACAAAGAGAATAACAACGGACATATATAGATTTGAGTGGATGTGAATATTATTTTTACCATTGGAACTATTTCAACGTTTGAGATGTGTGGGTACCGTTAGATTCGCTTAATTTCTTCGAGAGCTCAAGTATCAAATCAATTGCAAAAAAACAAGCACATCAATGTAACTATAAAATTAGGACATAAAAATTCCTTGTAAGATGACATGCTGTATGTTCTTTTTGGCCTCGTGAACTACTAAATTCATAATTGTGATCCTGCGGATCACTAATAGGACTTTTTAAGTGTAAGATAGACTCAAGGCCTTTTTTGAAGCGTCAAATCTGACAACGTTGCATTGTCAACTTTGTTTTTTATTCTTTTCGCGATTTTTTGTTACTTCAATTCTAATATAGTATACTTTATTCTTTTGGGACTAAATTTTCATTATGGACAGATTTATTCGCGAATTAAATTAAAAACAAAGTCAAAAATGCAACGTTGCCAGATTTGAAAACTGTTCTGAAAAGAACTTAAGCCTTTAGATATATTATAATAAGTATATTCCATATTTCTTTGCGGATCAGTGATATTTTTCGCGGACCATTAGTGGTCTATGAACTGCCAGTTTGGCGACCACTGCTATATGTAATTCACGTACATGCTACGAGGTCTAAAGCACAAGTTCTTGCAGACCATCATTCTGGGGAACTCTTCTTAAAGTTTCTCTATACTGCGTCATAAAAAAGCTAATGTGCCCTAGTATTTGTTTCTAGTTCCAATTG
The DNA here is from genome assembly GCA_958496175.1 of Sisyra terminalis. Taxonomy (NCBI): domain Eukaryota; kingdom Metazoa; phylum Arthropoda; class Insecta; order Neuroptera; family Sisyridae; genus Sisyra; species Sisyra terminalis. The sequence continues at coordinate 32,015,579 of OY292277.1, read as the reverse complement.
GCCAGATTTGCTTCTAATATAGGTAATCCGGTCTTTATGGATGTTTTCTATCTCATGCCCAGGTAGTCCAGAAAAGCTGAGACGGCAGTTAAACAGTACAATAGAGGCATTCTTTTCTTCCATTTTCGCATTTTCTCCATATACCTACTCTACTCAGTATTTATCCTTATAGTTTGGAGAAGCTTTCTCACTTTACAGTGTCCTGTTAATAGGCCTACCAGAATTCTAGTTTCCTTCTTTCCTAGGTTTAGAACCCTTTTATTGTGTTTCCTCTGAGAATTTATCATAATCTTTGATAATTTGCTTCTTGAGTTAGTTTAGTTATTTGCTCATTTTGATTTCATTTAGCTATCTCATTTAGAGTTATGCACATCGCACACCTATAGTTTTGCAACCTATAGGTTTTGAATCCTTCAATGATATTCTGACATTTACTTTTGTAAGCACATACGCTAGCTTTTATCAAGCCTTACCAGGAAAGATATAATGAAAAAGAAACTAGACTGAAAAAACAACATCTTAGTTATGTCATCCATTTGGTTTAAATCAAGAAGCGTTTTTCCGGGTAGACTCCAACAAGGAAAGATTTAAACCTTCGAAATCGTTGAAGGTTTCTTATGCCTAGCGTCAGGCATTCTAAGAAGAAGACTGAAATTATTGCAGAAGTATTATACCTACAAACCAAATTACGGGTCAAAAATTACTCTATTACCAAAATCAGCTAGTTCTTTTATAAAAGTAGTTAGACATCACTGCTGTACAAAATGCTTTGTAAGGTAAAAACATAGTGCTTTACAGCAACTCAAAACTTCAAAACTCTAGCGACAAAAAAGTCCATGAAACAATTTAATTTTCTGTAACCTACTGGTGGCCGAGTGGTCTAGGTGACCGCTCCAAAACTAGTATGTTTTGGGTTTGATCCTCGTATCGAACAAATTTTCAATTTTTCTCGAATACGGATTTGTATTAACCCTAGAGTCGTTAAAGACCTTAGTAGACCTAAGTAACGATAAATAACAATTAAAAGAATAATTTTCCTTAATAAGTTTTATGTTATTTCACTTCATGTAAAATTTTGCAGTGACTTATAAATATAAAAAAGCGCTACACTCTAAAATTATTGAAATGTTGAATGGTAGATTATGGACTTCACTTTAAAGTTCATGAAATTGGAAGGATTTCAGTTTAATTGATACAGTGTTTTATCCTCTAAAATCTAAATAATTCTCATTTGCTTAAAACTAAAATGAACTAAAAATAATGGATTCAAAATTTTGGTCAGTAACTTATTAATTTAATTTTTTGAAAATCAAAGTTGACTTATAGTAAATTTTCTGTCAGGAAGTTTGAAAATATTTTAAATATTATAACCAATTGTTATTTTTATTTCTAAATATTTAAGACTGTTCAAATGTATCATAAATTATAATATATTATAAAACAAAGAACGAAAGTGCTCACTTTACCTCCTAGTGTGGCTACGGAGCGTGCTTGCCCTAAGTAAACCCCTAGAGCGAAGTGAGTGATAGTAGATGAGAACTTACAATAACTTCTGTGTAAACGAAGTATTACCTAACGAAAATTTGTTGCTCGGCTTCTTGATAAATGAAATTTCCAATAGTTACCCGAAAATTTAGGAAAGAACGTAGTAATAGGTAGACATTCTTTTTTATAGTTCTTATCTTAAAGCTCGAGGGTACATATTTATTAAGTAATACTTCAAATTGATATGAGATATTTCCAAATACCTTTTTGTAAGCCATATACTTTTATAACTTTCAAATGATACAGGAATAGACGTTTGTGTTTCACAATTTTCCTTAAAATCGTTCTGTAGAGAATTGGTGAACATAATTACCTTTTACAAAAGACTTTATACTTTGTGACTATCTTTGTTTCTTATCTACTGCTTGTGAGTAATTTTTTTCGTTAATATATTTTCTCATGTTTACTTTTTAATTCACGAAATATTTGGTAGAACCATTCTTTGTTAGCTTTAAATCGAGAATTCTTTCAAATTTTGGCTTCATTCTTTTATGATTTACAAACAATGACGAAAAGAACTAAACAATCAGCCAATTCAACATCGATACAAAATTGTTCATTGTTCATGATCGAATTCCCAAGTACAACAGAGTATACTTATCACCTGAAGAAATCGATAAAAAGCTGCAGACACATTGCAAATTTAAATTTATATTTGTAAGACAATTCCTGCGTTAATTATTTGCAATTACATCGTAAGATTTTTTAGTGTTTAATTTGTTAGGTCAATAGATAAATAGTATATATACTTTAAAGATGTTCAAATTTTAAGAGTGACATGAAATTTTGATTTTTGTGTTACCCATTTTGTCTCATTATTATAATGGATGATTGAGCTTAACTGGGTGCCCTTTTTTTGTTAAATCGTGGATTTTTACGAAAGTTACCACATGAATTACAAAAACAAAGCATATTTTTTTCACTTAAATCATAAGTTCGTAACATCATTGTTTCCATTATGAAGAAGAAAATGATATTTTTATTTCTTAAAATGGAGGAAACGGCACCGTAGTCCTTTTTTATTTATCTGGGAAGTTGGGGCTGCGTACGTTTAGTTTTCTGTCCCTCATTTCAAAGAATTTAAGCAATTCATTTTTAAAATTTAGCCACATAATGAGTTCTATAGTTATTGATTTACTTGTATTATTAACTATATGTTTTTGAACTTTTCATACTAAGTTGCGGGTGTATCGAGGATTTTTATTTGGAAGGAGAACTTTCGAGTGCATTAAAAGTTCTCCTTTCAAATGAAAATTCTGTGGCTTTACCCCGGAAAATGTTACATACAACCAGAACTGTCAAAGATACTCTGGGAAAGTATTTAGACATTAGATAATTTACTTTTTTAAAAAATATCTGAAATTTCTTTAGGTATATAGGTACTTTTAAGAAGTAGGAACTCAAATATTTATCTTAAGATACTTTTTACTTTTTACTTAAGGTACTTGAAACTAAACTTTTTTAGTTATTTTACATGCTATGTACATACATGCTAAATTTAGTAACGTTTTGGGTAAAGTTGTTATGTAATTAATCAGATAATGTGTTTCTTATCTTATTTAATTACGGAAAAATGAAAGTATTTTGGTCTAAGCCCTTGTAAATATAAAAAAAAACTGAAAAAAACATAGAAGATTAATATAAGAGGTTTGAATTGAATTTTATAGAACAAAACATAAAACTTTGTGCTTAATATCTCGGTATCTAAGTTACTTTTCGGTATCTAAGCTACTTTTTAAGTTATAAGATACATTTTCTTCTAAAAAGTATCTAAGATACTAGCTACTTTTTGCCAAAAAAAGGAGCTAAGATACAGTATTTTAGATACTTTAACAGCTTTAAAGGAGGTAAGATACTTTTTTCCGGCAGCTCTGCATACAACATATTATCTGTAACATATTATCAACATATTAAAATAGAAAATACAACAGTTGAAACTAATAGTTGTATTAGTCTATATTCACACCAGCAGCAATAGTAAAGATTTTAATGAAACAGATGGCGGATAATTTTTTTCGTTTTTCGTGGAAAATTGTGTTTTCCCATAGAATATAACTTTTTAAATAATCTTAAAAATCAAAAGGCTATCAGAATACAACATTTCATCCAAATCATTAGAGCCGTTTTCAGAAACGAAAATATAAATACATATATACATATATAAGAATAGTTCATTTGATATAATAAAATTGAATAACTATTATTTTTGGCTGTACCTCAAACTTTCAAATATAGATAAATTGATGAAGAAATAAATACACAGTCAAATTAGATTTTTTCCGTTGACTTTGAACAGTTATATGAACAGATACTGTTTATACAATATATGAAATATATTGTGGTCTTATTTATGTAATATAATTTACAAAAGGAAATTATAAACATAAATTTGAACAAAAGTTCAAACAAATGTATTTTTGTCGTATGGCCCAGATACGTATTTCAATTGCCAAGCAATTTCTTCAGTGGTTATCAAGAAGTAGTGGATCGCAATACGTTAGTAATTCATTTTTTTGAACTTTTATTCAAAGTTATGTTTATAGTTTACTTTTGTAAGTTACATTACATAAATAAGATCACAATATAATTCATATATTGTATAGACAGTACTTTTGCAGTATCTTAACAGCCAATAAACACAAATAATAAAGCTTTGATTGTTCTGTGGAAATTTGTCATATATTTTTTTGTAATTTACGCTTTTAATTCTACGAAAAACTTTTAATAACTTTAGGTTATCTAAATCGAGAGAGTTTGAAAAAGATGATTTTGTGATCTGGTGAACTAATGCCTCAAAATTCAATTTTTAAATCAGAAGCATTCTTTGTAATTCAATAAATTCTCCCATTTTCCTTTAGCTGTGGTAATCATTTAGTTTATGAAATTCATACATTTTTTATATTATTAATAAAATGAAAAAGTGTTTTTTTTTTATAATAGATCTGAACAAGTATGCGTCATAAATATTGTAAAATGTATTTCCCCCATGTGTTGCAGAGGTAACACAACAAAAATACTCTAGAGACGCGCAAAAATTTGTAAAGATGCAGGGATTTCAATTTCGTTATGGATATTGATCTCAGTTGTTTATAAGAATCTGCATAAATAAAATGATAGCCAGATTTTTTTTCCACGCATCATGCAGAATTAAGAAATAAATAATCACTGATTTTTTTATCTTTGATTTTTATTGTTGGTTGGGTATTTCCCAAAAATTAAAATAAATAATAATTGTTTTGACACTTCCAATTTGCTATCATATCGTACTAACTCTGAAAAGTTATTTTTCGCAATTCCCTTTAGAGTTAATTAATTATAAGTTCTTCACGGTGTTATTCTACATATTACAAATGGAATAGCAGCAATAGTATGAGGGGTATAAGAATATAAGAACGGATATAATAGTAAATATATACGTACACATATTTTGTGACAAAATCGACAAAATCGTGGGTATCAGTTAGTATTGAATAAGGTGTTTAAATATTTTAACACTAAAAGGAATTTGTTAATTGGTTGGCCCCCAAAAAATTTGCCTTAGGGAGACCATCAGCTCAATGCTATCCTGTTCTGCACAATTCCTAACATTTGACTTAAATTGACAAGGCTAAATTGAAATTGAAATTAAATTGCTAAATTTATATTAGAGTCCTGGTTTACAATCTGATGAATCAGCTAATAGGATAGTAATGATGATACACAAATTATTTAAGCCCTTAATAGTAAATTGACTAGCGAGTATACCATGTATTGTGAATAAAATGTCAGGTTTTCACTGATTTTTTGAAAATTTTTGTATGTTAAAATAATGGGGAAACTCGTCTAATCCACAATTGGTGACAGTAAAACTAGGAACAACTTAGTTACTCGCAGCTAGTTACTGGCAACTAAAATAGCTACTGGTTAGTTAAGAAGTTAATAACAGCGGTTATCAAACTTTTTGATCTCATGGACCACTAATACATAACTTAAATCCCATGGACCTCTAATAGAATTTTTATGTAGGATTTTTTTAAATATATTATAATTGGTTTTTTCCACGTTTCTCTGTGGACCATCGAAATTTTTTCACGGATAACCATTTTGGCGACCAGTAGCTATATAATCATTCGCCAGAAAGTAGTGAGTAAAGTAGTCTACCCTGTTAAAAAAAGGTATTTAAAACTTAAAAACCATTAAAGCTTTTATAACTTTTTTGAATATTTTGAATAGAAGCTTGCATTCTAACAAGGTTGATAGAGAAATATGAGATAGAATAAGATAGAAATAAGCTGATAAGCATGTAACATAGAAAGACAAAGACGTAATATGGTCGGTGATTAGACATGCTACGAAATGTTATGGTAAGTCGCTTATTTTTTCCATTGACTTCTATACGTTTCCACACGTTCTATTCTTTTCCATACCGTATATTTAAGTCTTTTTTATATCGCTCGAACATTAAAAATAGTTTCATAAAAATATTAATAATAATGTGTTTATAATTGAGAATATGTAAAGCTCCTATGTAAGTGCTCCATATATGGACCACCATAAGGATATTGTTAAAAAAAATCCTAAATTTTAAAATATTCTCAGTTATTAATTTTAATTAATATTAAATTAAATTAAATTAATATTAATTTTAAGAAATTTTATAATAATTTGGTATTAAAAATTACCTATGAAATTCATAAGGAATATCAAAACCTAAAAAATAATCGGCATTTTATAAAAGAAGTTATTTTTAGGCACTTGCAAAAAGTAATCAATAACATGGACCAAAGAGTTTTAAATATGAAGCAGAGTTCATTTGATTTGAAGTCACATTTATAACAAGTATTATTCTAGCAATGGTCAGCTTACAAATTTATTTAAAAAGTTAGATCACAACTGAATAAAAAAAAAAATTATAGAGGATACATACTAACCGAATGCCGTTATAATAAACAATCGACAGATTGTTGGGGGATTAAAGTTTAACATGGGTTAACTTTCAAATTAAAATAACGAATATTCTTTTAAAATTATCGGTAGTCTGTAATATTATTAGACCGGTCCATATTTAGTGCACTTATCTACTAATACTTCTTTAAGATTTAAAAATAGATCTCAATTGAATTCGTATTTTGCCGCGTTTAATAACACATTGCAGATCTCACGATTCCTCCATGTTTAGTAGCATTAGATTCTAATTCGTAGCAAAAACATTTAAAGGTTTTTTATGTCCAAAAAAATCATAAGAAGTCGTTTAAAGTTGTCTGAGGTACTTTATATTTAAAAATGTTCATATACTTTTTTTAACCCACCCGTACCTATGGGTGTATATTTAGCAAATACTATTTCTAATAATTTAAATATCTCTATAAACATAAGAGATAGTGAGTTCATATTTTAGATATTCCTCCCTAACACATTTATATATAGAATAAAATCATAATAGTTATAAAAAAGAGGATGTTTCACACAATATGAGATTATTTATCAATAAATTTACTGTAATTTACCAATTCAATCAAACATCCGTTGGTATGGCGTATTTTTGCGTATGCGTTGGTTTTGCATCCTTTGCATCACACGCAACAGTTACAAGAAATACTTGCTTCGCTTTTCAGCGTGTCTCTTTCTCTTGTATATCGTGAGTGAGCATGCGTGGTAGACGAGCACAGCTGAGATATTTCATTTCGGAGATTGTGACGGGAATAGTCAAATAAACTGTTATTTCTCATAAATAACAATATAATTAATATAATAAATATAATTAATAACAATTGATGCATTTCAACTTAAATTATGATCAGTTGAAACAATATTTATAAACATTCGAATATTTCAAAATGTTTCAAATGTTGTAGTAAATACATATCACCGTATCAAAAATGCTATTTTTAACACCGAAAGGAAAGGTTAACAAGGTGGCTTTAAACATTACTAGCAAGTAGTGTGCAACGGTAACCTGCTAGATGATAATATTAGCGGGTGATGTTACTAATGAGTACGATTTTAAACTAGCCCTATATAATCAACCCTTCAGAATATGACCTACGTTTTCGAGGTATGCATAACATGATTGAATTATTGGAATACGCTGAACTTTTCTCGAGCCGGCCCTGACAGTCGCTACCGTTTATTTCTTCAAATTACGTTTTCTTTGGGATAAAATTAATTTTTAAGTTTATATTATTTGTTTATAATGAACAATTGAACGTGAAGCGTTTAGTTTTTAAATGTACGATATATTGCAAAAAATATACTTTATAAATATATGATCAAATTCTGATCTCAGCTTTTATTAAATAAAGAAGACAATTCAGGTTATTTAAGATCGGATTTTTTATTTTTTTATTTAATGTTTATTAATATTCAAATTAGCTACGTTTTGTTATGTGTCATAACTTCATCAGGCTTCTTGAATCACAAAAAATATTTTAGTTTCTTAAAAATTTTGAGAAAATTTATATATAATATAAAATATTTTAGAAAAAAATAATTTAGAAACTAAAATATGTTTTGTGATTCAAGAAGCCTGATGAAGTTACGATACGTAACGAAACGTAGCTAATTTGAATATTAAAAAACACTAACACTAAATAAAAAAAACTTCGATCTTAAATAACCTGAATTGTCTTCTTTATTTAATATTCTATAGACTTTGACTATTAATTTTATAGCCATGGGAGAGCAATTAAGTTTTAATGTAAACACTGATCGATTGATAACGAAAATAATCATATATAAAATTTTGCAATCAGCTTGTTAATATTATTAATTTTCCACTTATTGTTAAGCACGGTTGAGTGATTTTATAAATTATTTTTTGATTTGATTTTTTTCCAAATACAAATCATGAACAAAACTTATTATTATTTCCTCATTTTTACAATTGGCTTCTTTAATGCAAACTTGTAATATCTATAAGTATTCAGGTACAAATGGATAAAATGAGTAAAAATAATTATAAGCACTCAAGATTTCACTACGAATGGCATTGGGATTGTTCGTTAGTGGCTATTTGAATTTTGCCTCTCAACAGAAAAGTTGTTGCTGAAAGATTTTCCACTACATAAATGTAAATTTTAAGAGTTTAGAAAATGATTGTCAATAAAATACGTTTTTATTTAGTAATTGAAACTTATTATATAATAGTAATTAGCGAATGGTGTTGGCTATATGGGTATTGAGTGCAGCACTTGTAACAGAATTTTCTTGAATCAATCATTTTTACTTTGTAACATATATTTGATAATTTGAAAGGTTTAATTGTAAAATTTTTAAATTAACTTTTTGAGTAACAGCCTTTTAGGTATATTGACGTGAAAATTTTTTATTGCTGCATTGGAATTTTGATACACTTCTTTCATTTATATTTCGCTTTAACCTTCAGCAAACACTTTCACATCTATTTTCTTTATTTAAGTCATACAAACGATCTTGGATTACTCAATCGATAATCTACATAAGTATCGCTTGTATTCATCAACTTTCAACGGTACACGATTAATTTAATTGATCACTACACTTATCATAACGGAATAATTAAATTTATTGGGCTTAGTATTTTCTTTTGGTTATTGTTTGCAATCAAAACTCTTTGAAATAAATCATAAGTTTCTGACGACATTATAAGAAATTTTAATGACGTGAAGTCATGAGAACTTGATTGATAGTTGATGTGATTATTTAATAAGCAGTACGAGGTGTAATTATTTTTGCAATATGGTCGTAAGTTCATTGGTGGAAGTGTACTGGCTATCTCTCATTGAAATTGAATCATGGCTTTCCACTCTCTTACATTTTATAACACATGTTACGACCCTATTTTACTAGCCAATTTTTTCTCATATTTTATTTGATTAGCGGTTAAATAGAATTGTCCAATTACTTTTTAAAAAAATGTACAATTTACGTAGATGTCTACATTTATTATGTGGTTCTTGGTATGTGTCCCTCGACGCTACACGATCTTGTGTCCAAAAATATATCTACTCAAAATGTGTTTATTTTATTATTCAAATTATTTAAAATGTTTTTATCAGCCAATGATATTTTTGAACTTATTAAATCTTTTGTAAAGTAAGGAAACTTTGTGAAGGAGAGGAAATAACTATGATAATACTAAATATACTAAACTTATTAAGCATGGTATCAAATTTGATACTCTTGCACGTAAAACTTATGAGGAGAAATTAGGGATTGAATTATTATAGTATAGACTAGTAGATTGTCGTCTCAAACTCTCAAATATAAACTCATGATTTAGATACTTTCCCGATGGGATATTATTTGAAAATGATAAACCATTGAAATTAATTGCAATGAAATGAGTTCACCAATAAACCACATGCACATTTATTTATTTTTTAATCGATACAGGTTTTCCTCATTAAAATGAGGAAAACAACCCAATTTTTATATATGAAAAAATTGTATTTTGGTAGAAAAAAAGTTTTAATTTTAATGAGTAAATGAGAACCCGAAAAAGATAAGTGTGCCTATGTGTCTTCTGTGACGTCACAGTACGCGTATTGAAATCGAGATATAAACAGATCATTGAGCAGTTACCATAGAAATAGTAAAAATTTACACTATTTTTGACGATTTTTTGCATTTTTATATGAACTTTTCTAAAATTTTATCAAGTAAAGTTTAAAATTCACAATTACATTATGTTTTGATATTAGTTAAGAACATTTTTAAAACATTTAAAATTATTTTTAAATCATGTGCAGTAGGTCTATTGTAAGCAACGATAAGTTTCGCCGCCATTTAACTTCATTATTTAGAGAATAATATTTATAGTTGTGCGAATTTTTTTAAATTGCACAATACCTGTCTCAACAAAAGTATAATATATTTAGCAAATTATTTTATTAAAAATGGATGAAACTTTTTAATTTTGTTGAATAATTTTCAAATATTTCCTTCTTCTATACACAAGTCAAACACAAGTAATCAGAGCTGTCAAAGATACTTTGAACAAGTATGTATCTACTAGATAAATTACTTTTTTAAAATGTATCTGAAGTTCTTTCGGGTATCTAATTACTAGAAACCTAAATACTTATCTTAAGTAACCTTTTAAGATACTTATGATATAAATGTATTTTTTTAGTTACTTTGTATACTATGTATGTACTAAGTTTCGTAACATATTAGGTAAAGTTGTATTACAGATAGGTAATGTATTACTTAAATTTATTAATTTAGGAAAAAGGAAAGTATATAATATGTCTAAGCCGCTGTAAACACAACACACATAAAAACGATAGAAGGTTAATATAAGAGGTATTTATTGAATCTAATAGAATGAAGCAAAATAAAATTCTACATCTAATCTCTTGGTATCTTGGTATCTAAGTTACTTTTCTATAAGTTCCTAAGATACTTCTTACGTTGCGAAATACAGTTTCTGTTAAAAAATATCTACTAGATACTAGGTACTTCTTGTCAAAAAATAAAAGAAGTAAGATACAGTATACAGTATCTTAGGTACTTTAAAGCACTTAAGTTACTTTAAAATAATTTAGTAACTACGTTCGAATAGCTCTATTATTAAAAAACAATGAATTTAACGAAAATAATTGATTCTTAGTAAAGTGGGTGTTATAGTTAATAGTAATTATTTTAATACTGTTACCAAATGATGCAAAAAACATAAAATCTGTTTTAATGAACATCTAAAGCACTTGGATAATTTTTTTATTTATTTTTATTACTCGTATATTGGCCATTAAGGTTGTGATGTTTTTATTCAATAGATAAATATTCAAAATGTTTTTAGTAACAACTTTGAGTTACAACCCTGTGAAACTCAAGAGCGTATATAGATTCCAGAATAAAAACATATTTTGTAATTTCTTATGAATTAACAAGTCACTTTATTATGAAATGTTTTTAGTATAACTTTGAAATAACTTATAAGCAGATAAATGGTAATTAAATCACTATAGGATCAAAAATGACATTACTTTTGGTTCCCCTAATATCTTATATATTAAGATTGCTGATCGGTGAGACGTTTTCGTTGAAGGATGGAGCCTAACGGGTTCTACACTAGTTATTAGTATTATTATAGCTATTTTCTCTTCTATCCCAAAATTTTTAAATTTTGGAGAAGGTTCAATAAATTCGAGAACGTCATTAACTGATCAAATATTTTGAATAACTAAATAAACAAGTTATAGTAATTTTATTTTTGGCCAATAGCGTAAAGTCTAGTGACACCAATATTTAAAAGTTTTATCCTCAATCTTCTAACCCTTGTCTTATATTTCAAACATTGGTAACTCAAAAGACATATTTAATTTTTTAAATTAACCGTAAATAAATATCATTCACCCATTTGACGTATATCATTTTTAGTCTTTTCAATTTCTATATAGCATTCTCTATATACTTTACGCCTCGTTGGGCTTTTAGGCATTGAAATGTGATTGTACAATTTTCAACATTTAAAGTGATTGAGAACAGAAAGTGATAATCTAATGCAGTAACACTTCATTTTGATTGTAATTAAGAAATAAATTTGAATTTTAATAGTAGTACAAACAATCAGCAATTATCTTAAGTTTAGTATCTACTGGAAAAAAATATACGCAAGTCATAATTACAATATTACTAACCATATTGTGTACCATGTACATACATATATCTATCTACCTTTGACAGATTGAAAAAGAAAGTAAAAACCACAAAGTGGAGCAAACGAAATTAACTGTTGTGTGTATTTTCTTCTTTGTTCAAAGAAAACTTAACGATGTATATTTAATTGGAAGATTCAATAGTGAAGAAAAAAATGAAGTCAGAAAAACTATTACATGGTACCTCTTGATAGCGAATTTGAAAAAGAAAGAGAAATTAAATTAATTTGGTTTTCTAATTTATTGTTTATTATTCTATTTTAGCTTTGTTGTATAACAAGCTAATGGTATGAGTGCTCATATATCATCCTTTATAAAGACTTCACATAATTCCTTAATAAGAAAAAAAATCATAAAAGTACTGGTCATTGAGCCTAAAATATATAAATTTTCCTGAAATAATTTTGAGTAATTATAAAAAAAAGAAAGAAAAACTGTTAATACTAACAGGATATAACATATGTTAGGGAAATTGAAAAAAATCTATTAACTATTACGAAAATTTAATTTGAAGATTTTACCAAGGGCGACAAGTTTCAATAAAACGTACGAGTAAAATTAAACGTATGAAATTATAATTACACCACCTTTGATTACATCATAATAATTTATAAAGACTTATCAGTGTTTTTTCAAAAAATAATTATTATTCAGTATCTTAATTATTCAGATTTATATACTCGATTTACTTTTCTTCCAATAAATTAATCTTTTATGAATATAAAATAAATATATTTACTATTTATAATTTTTATTCGATGAACCTTGACAATTTTTTTCATTAAAAAAAATCAAAAAGCTAAACAAAACTCTAATACAGCAAAATGTTGAATATCATAAACGTTTTTAGGTATGGAAAAAAAGCTCAGTAATTAAATAAAACGCCTAGGGAAAGTATCTTTTTTAAGATTAAAGATGCTTCTTAATACGGTTAATCGCCCAAGATTGAGATCAAATTACCTATGGTACCACTGTTAGGTGATCAAAAGTGGAATAAATTATAAACACATAGAAAACTGGAAACCATTCAAAGGAAGGTCTGGTTTGGTATCACTGGAACTAAGTGCACCATTTCAACTGCAGATTTGAAAGAGATTTTGAACTCCACTCCCACCTGCCACCCCCCGGAGAATCATTGTCAAAGAGGTGGTAAGAAAGGGATCATACAGACTACAAATTAACAACAGCTGGAAACCAAAAAAAACCAAACTTAGAACACGTCAGAATAAACCATGATTTGATCATCTTGTATGACACAAGAGTACATGAAAATTAAATTCAGTTTTGAAATACCCTTCGAGACCATAATAAGTCAAAAAGACGAGTGGGAAGAGAAAAATAATTCCAGACCAGCTGATATAGTATGGTTCACTGACGGATTAAAGACAAAGACAAAGATGAGGTAAGTGCTGGAATATGGGGAGAAAGTCCCAGAAAACTAATAGTCGTAGACCTGGGGAAAGTGTCACAGTATTCTAAGCAGAGGTCTACGTCATCGTCATATGTCTACAAAAAAAAAAAAATAAGAAGAAAATATCATTATAAAATGAAAAGAATTTTCTCAGATGGTCAAGCTGCAATTAAAGCGATCAAATCTTACCAGATGACCTCCAAATTGGTTTGGGATCGCAAAACTCTTCACCCGGTAAGCGACATTCGACAACACTTTCCTGGGTGCCGGGGCATTCTGTTATTAAAGAAAACGAGGAGGCAGGCGGGCTTGCAAGGTAGGTTTAAAGATGCCATTTATAGGTCCAGAACCGGCATATGTGGGCTGATGTGCACAACATTAAATCGAATATCCGATATGGATTCAAAATGAGCAAATCAAATCCTGGAATAATTAATCAGGAGGCAAATTTTCAAAGGTTATGGAAAAGAAACCTCAGAATGAATATAGTAAAAGACTTGAAATCCTAGGAAGGAAATATATCAAAATGATAGTGGGTCAAGTGCATATAAGAAATATGGCGGAGGAGTGGAAGCTACCTCCAATGTACTATTCGACTCAAGTCGTTTCAGCACTTTCGGTCCACCCAGAAATGAGCTTAGAAACATACACAAAGATCCAATAAAGCCTACTGGTGGCCTAGTGGTCTAGGTGACCGCTCTAAAATCGGTAGATATTAGGTTTAAATCTCGTAACGGGAAAATTTTCAATATGTCTCAGTTTACGGATTTTTATAAATCCTAGAGTTACTAAAGATCATAGTATATTATAATCATAGTATAATCAACAACCAATAACCAATAAAATAATCAATAATTGGTAAATAACCCATTAAACAAAGATCCGATTCCGACGGTTTGCTGAGATTTATCCTAAAAGCAGACCTGAACACTTGGAATTAGAACCAAAGCTGGGTCGCAATAGTTCTTATAGTCGCAGCGCAGAAAAACTTTTAGGAGAAACCCCTAGTATAAGGAAGCAGAGATCAAATTCCTTAAAGTTTGCTTAAATCTTCTACTATCTTCCACCACTTTCAGCGAGAAAAAAATTTATGTTTTTTTTTGAAACCATATTAAAATTAAATCATTTTCATAACGTGTGAGATTTATTTAGTAAGGAAACAGCGAAATTATTGGACCAAATCAGTGATTCTCAAACTGTATTACATGGAATCGTTGCGATTTTGTCAACGCTGCCAAGAGGTAAATTATAGTATTTACAAGAAGTCAAAATATCATCTCAAAATCTTTTCTACGTAAGTAAAAGTTAACGTCCATATGTTTGGCTGGTGAGTTAATAATTTGATATATATCATTTATATTATCATCTATTAACACCATTTATATATCATATATATTATTATCAATAAACTTTTGGTATAATAAACAAATTTTTTCACTAATTTGGCAATGACAATTTTTCTAATAGTAGTCCAAAATTATCGGATTGTAGAGTAAATAATCTATATAGTAAACGACGAATGTTGCGGGAATGGGCTGAAAATATGGCATATGGTAGTTTTACAGTGGAGTATTACAATGTAGAAGAAGCCAGACACTTTTCTTTCATTACCTATATGTGGGCTTATTTGTGTAGAGAATATTAAATATCCTACGTAGGTGCTACGTATAAATTTTTTCGATTTTGCAACAATATATCATTTTTTTTTATTCTAAAACCAAAAGTATAGCGATAGATAAATGTTTAAACTAAAGGTTTTTTCTATAAGGACATTATTTAGTTACAAAAAATATTGCCTACCTAATATTAATCCTTAAGTTGGCTGACAATATCAATTTATCTAAATTAATTATTAAATGGTATTATAGTGGTGGTATCACAAAACACTTCTTTTTAGTTATAATACAACAATTTGTCATATTATTGTGAAGGACAATAGAACATTTTCAATTAAATAGTATTCATTCAACGATTAAATTCAAGAAGTAGCCTTCACGTTCTGCCGTGTCCTACAATGACCTTACATATGAGTAATAAAATTTTATGATTAAAAATTTTTTTGCGATAGTAAAGTAATTCTGTATGTTTTCTGAATAATTTACAATGATATATATGCAATGTTGTGATGATATGATAGGAATCTATAATGGTTTATAAAATTCTAGGCATTGTTGGTACAATTTAAAAATTTCTGGCTTATCTTATTTAATTTTTGGTAAATTATCTTTGTTTCAAATTTATTATTTTTGTCTGTTCCTCTTTTGTTCTGTTCATCATCTTTTAACTTATAATTGGTCTTATCAATTTTTTATTCACCTTACAACTGATTGTTCCACACATGATAAAACATTCCCCTGATGACCACATGAGTATAACCACCGACAAATTTTGGATTTTCCCGGATCTAATAATTTTGCTCAAAATTTAAAAACATAATTTACCTTGAACTTTACGCTATCTATTATTTTACAAGTTAATTTGTAAAAACTATTATTACTTTTTTTGAGGTATTCAAGAAGAAGATGTATTGAAAAAAATAACTTGATGGTGAATATATAGTTTCAATTTTTTCTTCCTCTTTTTATTATGACTGTGCTTTTTTTGGTCCAGCTAATAATGCCTCTTGGAATAATAATGAACAACTGTCCATCGTTGTGGAGGTTGGTTTATTATGTTATGGTTATCTGTTGGTTTTCTAGTATTGGTTGGCTGGATTGTAGCCATTAACATGTACATATGGATAGACCGTGCATATAGCGTCAAATAGAACTTTGAAAAATTTAGTGTAGCGTACGAAGCGCCGTCTACGTGAGTACAGATTTTATGGTAACTAAAAATAATAGTTAGCAATTGAATGCCGATGAGCGCCAGCCAACACAAATAAGCGCTTGAAATAAGCTCTTGCATTTTACTTGCTTCAAATGCTTCAGTTTTCCACACCAAAGAAGAGAGACTACTTTATATAGGTCTCTCTTTTAACGCTTCCAACACAAGCGCTGTTGCATTTTGTTTTCTTCATTTCGAATTTGTACCTACGTAGACGGCGCTCCTAGTTACTGTTAGTACGGCTTGTCATTTACTGTACAGTGCGCTATCCATTTATACAGATCAGTGATTTTAGTGTGTAGTTTTTGAAAATTTTTGCTTATTCCAGTTTATATAGGCTACAAAAACACAAACAGAAGGAAGCAAGAAAAAAACGGGAGAAAAAAAAGCGAAAACAATTCAACCTTTCCTTAAAATTACTTATGCCAGAAAATTTCTAAAAAATGCTGCACAGTTTCAAAATTCTTACCTCTTACACTCTATTTCATCCCAAATTATGTTTTTATAAAAAAATTTGACACCAAATTCGACACAAGATACAATTTCTTACAACTTAAGGTTTCATAAAGAAGTTATACTTCTTTAGGCGCATCATGAGAAGGAAAAAATAAATGGCATTACGAACTTTGTAACGGAAGTTGGTTACGCTGGCCAGAGGAAAGAGTCTTCCGTAAAAGTTCAATTCTATATAAAAAAGAAGGACGAAGTTGGGTGGGGGCACGTCGGTAAATCCTCTGCTAGTCCTCTAGTCCTGCTTGTCCCAAAGCCTCTGCTAGTCGACCACTAGTTGTCGCTGTACAAAACTAGCCCTGGCCAAACTTAATTTTTTAAAGTGACAACTAGCAGTTGGCTAACCGAACCTCCGAGATTTACCGACATGTTAGCCTAAATTTCGTTCACATTTTTAACACAGAATTAAATTTCTATAAAAGTCTCTCTTCGTGTATACGGATTGCACACTGAGCAGTAAACAAGAAGGCGCATTAGAAACAACTGCAACTGCGCATGTATCCAAATGGGTATCTTCTGCTATATATGAAAAACATTAACCAAGCCAATTACACGAGATATAAAGTGGCTAATGAAGTGATTAATTTCACATGAAATGTTTTAGATATAATTCGTTGATTCAATAATTTCAGAGCAAAATTTTTCAGTCGAAAATCGGTCTTTTCTGTTTTCAGTTGTCTTTCCTGTCTTTCCACAAAAATTGTTACAATTTTCATATTTAAACATACAGACATACAAAATATGCACTATCTAAATAAAATAAAAATGTCCACTTATAAATGTGCCACACAAACGAAACTACAGGTATAAGCTACTATCAAATTAACGTACTTACAAATTAACGTATTTCACATACTTATCTCTATTTTATAAGGTTTCTCTAATTGTTAATACTAGCAAAAATAATGTTCACAACAATCAGGTGTATAGACTTAACTTGAAATTTGTATTATTACATTGTTAAGTTAATGAGCAATTACAATGAAAATCATGGTCACTGTCATAATGGCTAATAAAGCGATAAGTATTACCGATAGTACCATTAAGTTACATAATATCCTTGTCACAGTTCCTTGGAGACGTTGCACGTTTAGAAATTTGTAATTCTATAATTTTTTTTTTTTGAAAAGAAAAAAAATAATATTTTTCTTCACTATATACATTATTAAATGCGAAAATATGCCTATAATATTAACATAATTATTCATTTCCTCAAGTTTTCTCTATTTTTTTCAATATTTGTAGAAAGTATTCTCATAACAATCCTAGTTTTCAAGTTAATGTAACTAAATGACTAAAAAGGTTAATTTTTTGCGGTTCAACTCAAAGAATATTTCCATTTTTTTGCCTATCTGATGAACGTGATGTACAAAATTTGTCGTAAATTAAATTAAATTGTAATCTAGTTATTTTTTTTGATCTTTTAACAAGTAGGGAAAACGCATATTTTCTTTTACTTTCCAAGGTGAACAAACCGAAAGCCAGCAAATTGTATTTTTAAAATTTTGCGTTCAGATGGCTCATATATTTCTATACTAACTTGATAAATTATTTTATTGGTTACAATAAAGAATTGTGAACGATATTATATAGAAATAAGAGCAAATTGTTAATGTTATATTGATGAGATTTGTGAAGAGGATGTTGGAAACAGTTATGATAGCTCTCCAATAAGATTGTGGTTTAAAGTGACCGTTAGATTCTGCAACAAGTTCATTATTATGGTTTTAGGTGTAGAAAAAATCAATGAAATCCACTTTGATAACAAATAATTTAAAATCAGATCGGAAATGATCATTAAACTCTTTTTTTTAATGTTTAACTGTTTTTATTTGGACAGTTATAAATTCGAATTGATCACAGTACCATTGAATATGTAACTCGTTTTATTTGCTTTAAAATTGAGTTATTATTTAATTCAACATAAATAGATTTTGAAAAATGCCTTTTGTATAACTTTCATCGACAAAAGGTTTTTTTTTAACCAAGCATTTTATATGATTATATAATACAATGAAATTTATTACAGTAATGTATCAGTTCAACCGAAGTTAACTGGAGGAAATTTAATAAAACTAAAAACGAAAGATCACGATTTTGACCATTTTAGTTTCTTATATAAATTCGTTGAATTTTTTGTTCTTTCAAAAAAATACTAAAGAATTTTGAAAAATGAACATATTATATAAAAAAACGAATAAAACCTATTTAAGGTAAAAAGACATAATTATTAGTTATTAAGTAAGATGTTTTCATTTTTAGAAAATCATAATATAAGATTTCTTAATAAAGTAATAAAATTTGAAAAAAAAAACCTTTTAAAAGTCATCAATCACAGATCATAATTCGTTTACTATTTTGAATTATTATCATAATTGTAAATTTAGTAAAATCAAAAATCCAATTAAAATTCAAATTAAAAAAAAATCATTTTTGATGGATAAATTTTATGTGTTTAAAATTCAAAGGAATGGTCTAGATTAGAGATTCTAACTACTAAGTAGTCGATTTTTTTTTAAAAAAGGGGTAAAAATGATCACCCTTTTTTATTTTTATTTGATTACATTTATTAATGCAATTGATTAATTGTTATTAATTAACTCAAGAAGTAGTTTTAGTATGATACATTTTGAAACTTTCATTACACGATCCTACATCACAATCCGAACTTTTGAGAAACTAGCGACGTTAAAACTCGCGTAAATTATTATCTACAAGTTAAAACATAACTTGCCCGAATGTACGGGAATATATTATGCCCGAGTGCTGTTCGGGCAAAACTACCAAGCGGTTAACCTGGGTTCAATCGATCCCAGGGATGAGTCAGTCTCACGGGTTCGACGGGTTTTTAACGGTTTAGTTCATTTTGTGCTCCTATTAATAAACATTTATCTATTTTATAACTATTTTTTTCAATTAACACATGTGAAACTGGTAGGTGTCAGTGCCCTCAACAAAATTGAGATCCATTGCTCTAGACTAAATTTTTCCAATTGATTACCGGAAATCGTTTGACACAATTTTATAAATTTGTAGTTTTTAACAGTTCTTTTCCAATAGGAAACAAATTTTAAAAAATATCTTTACAAAGAATGCTCGAAAGAGGTAGAAAACAACTAAATAATTTCCTGGGACTTAGAGATTATTTTTTTAGTTGACATATATTTTTATGGAGAGATTGACATTAATTTTTTTAGAAAACAAATCTAATTCATTCCATGCTGATTTTTTAGAGAGAAGTTATTTTTTCGTTATTTTTTTGTAAGGACATATGGTGAGAGTTAACTGAGGAAAAATGTAAGGCACGATAAAGCTTAAGATCGAGATCGTCATCAGATCGTGGAAAAATACGATACAAAACAATGCTGTACAAAATTTAGAAATAATGCTGAAAATATTACAGAGTATTAGATTTTCACTAATTAAAAAGCGGTTTCGTCCTTTGACAAAATGCCCTACTCTAATTGTATACAGGTGTTTCTTCAATCTACCGTGAGTGATTAAAATACGTAATTGAGTGTATGAATTACACAATGGACAACTCCTTGACAGGTTTTTTGGCTTTTTAATTTTTTAATTAAAAATTGAAATATTATATTGAAATTAAGTAGTCCACTACAAACAATAAGAATATGGCAAGGCAATTATTATATATAACGAAGTTAACATTGTATGTTTTGAACGCCTGAAGAAGCAATAAATTATTGCGAAACGTCGAGTTGAACAAAAAGTGTTAACTTATTTGTCCACTCCAACAACTACCCTTTGAACATATAGTAAATTTACCATCAAGGAGCTGACACATATTTAGAATTAGATTTATTAAAAAAAAACAATTTTAAAAAATTACGTTATATTTGCTCAGACCATCCTCTCCCCCACGTGAGATTGTATGAGATTTTGCTCGACATCCTCTCCCTCTAAACGTCTCACGTAATTAATAGATACCCCCTAAAGTGCCAATAGTCATCAAGTAAAATAACTGATATTTGAACAGGGTACATACGTAAAGCTGAACAAGTGAAAATCCTTAATTTTATTTTTTGGTCGTTTTATAACTGTCAAATTTTATAGTGATTTTAAGGTTAATAAAAACCGTAAATCAAGAAATAATGAAAATGTGCTCTACGTAAGAATCAAAACCAGCATCTACTAGTTTTGGAGCGGCCACCTTGATCACTCGGCTATCAGTACGAAAAATTATTTTTTATAAAATCAACCGAAAATTAAAACTCTGTTAGCTTATAAGGTTAGAAGTATCCAATTTCAAAATTGGCATATATTCTTGCTATAAAAATTTTACATTTTTTTTGGCACTTAATCAGTACTAATTAACTCAATTTATATATAAACATATTATACACATAAGCCGTAATTAAAAAAATTTAATTCCCATTTTTGCCATTGGGCTACAGAGCCCTAAAAACTAAACTAACAAAGATGCTATAGAATAGATGGATAAGTACATATAAGTGTTTTGACTTTAATTTAATTATTAATTATCTGTAATTGTTTTTAATGTAATGTAATTTAAGAAAGCTGATATTTTTTTGTTCTGCAGTGTTTTAAATGAAATTTAATTATTTTCTGAATTGTAAAGTAATGTAACGTTTTAAGTAACTTCAATTAGACTCAAAAAAGATTTGAGCAATATTATTTGCTTTCTTAAATGAAACATCAATAAGACGAGCAAATCAAAGGCATTTAAAACATTGGATCAAGGCTGTACCCTATTAGGCCATCGCAACCAATCGTTTGAAATCTTTTAATAAAAAAACAACGACATTAGGTATATTACCAAATTGCTTAAAGTTCCAACAAAAACATAAAACTCAATATTTATCAATAAATTGCGACACTTTCCACTAATCTTATTTCTAAAGTTCAAAATTGTAACAAACAATTTCATTTAACAACAATTATTATTTATAGATGGAATGATAAAATCGATAAATTGAAAGCTTAAATAATTAATGGAAGAACATAAAATTTTTAAGTATTTATTGATTCTATAATTACATAAAATAAATAATTTCATTTATTGAATTTCATGTTAGTAAGAAAGTTGCATAATATTAAGTAGTACCTTCTTATGTTACTATCGGCAGTATAGATACGCCAAATATGTGTTTGAAACGCAGGTTAATTAAAACTAATCCTATTTTTTCCTCAATCATTTTACGTCATTCTTGTGCTCATTTTCCTCTTTTTGTTTCAATTCTTCTCTCTAACTATTGACCATTGTTTACTTGATTGCTTTTTTCAGTTGAATATCTATTCTTTTCATATATTTTTTTTTTTTTTTTTTACTTTAAAATGATAAAAAAAATATCGACTTATTGAACTTGTGATGACTTTTTCCAATTAGAGTGAACCGATTTCATAAGTATTAATCAAGTGATATGGAGCTAAATATTTTCTTTAAATTTAATTGGTAAAAAAAATATAATTTTTTTAATTAAAATTATCTATACCAAATAATTATAAAGCTACAATGATGCACGATAGAATTTATATATTTTTAAACAAAAAATGCGTTTTTTACCCACGTTTATAAAGGATTTTTAATATTTGTTTATTTGCACAATTTAAATACTCGTCAAATTGATGTTAAGTAAAAATGTAAATAACATAGAAAAGTGTTGGTTATCTATCACATGTAAATTTTGGATTGTTAGTCATTTGAATTTTAACAAATTTTTTGCTGAATAAACAAATTTATTGGTTTTATTGTTTTTACAAGCGATAATCAAATTGTCTTTGCCCTGAACCAAGTATGAAAGCGTTTAAAATACTTTGCTAAAAAAAAGGTTTACATAATAAAACATTCTTTTGTATCTATAATCATTAACAATTTTACTTAAAAAAAAGTATTTATATTAAACCTTAATTGCAAAAACTTATATACAAAATCTTTTGCGCTAATACATATTTTTCTGTACTCTTACATGTAGTAAAATATTTACTTATGTAATGTATACCATCAACCTAAAGTGATACCTTGCTAAGTTCATTTTTAATTAAATGTAGAAATTTCAAAATATAATAAGAAATGAAAACCTGCTATCTGTACTATCTTATTAACTTTCATTTAGTTTTTTCCTTCCCCAGCTAAAACTGTTAAAATGGACAAAGCAGGTTAACTCTTTAGACAGACGATACATTAGGGGTAGCCATCTGAAAAATATATTGATGTTTCCATTCAATGTAAAATGTTGAAACCTTGCTTCGATTTTTATCGATATATCGTTTCAAAAGATCGATGGTTTTCATCATCGAATACTTTCTGCAATACTTTGCTACTCAAACTAAAAGGATATTTTATTCGTACAATAAAAACTGGTTCTAAATTTTACCCATATTTGATTTTAATTGACTTTTGGTTTATTTATTTAATTAAAAAGTTTGATTTATTTAAATCCCTGTTTAAAAAGTAATAGTTATGAATAACTATTTTAATTGTTTCTTCCATTTGTGATTGTTAGATGAACGTTATTAAAAAATTAAAAAAAATAACGAATCAATTATAAAAAAGTAATACGGAACTGATACGGAATGGTCATTTCAAATACCGTTTCTCATTTTCACGGCTTTTCGATTTTTCAATTTAAATCAGCCTTGTGGGTAAGAAAAATAAATGACTTAAATCTAAACTTAGCACAACTGAATCTAAACTGCGTAAATATCTTTAATACGATATTTTACGGCTTTTATGAAATGCCACTGTTTTTAACTTATTTTTAAAAGAGAAGTATTTTTTTCTATATAGAATTATGTGTAATTTTATGCTTTTAATTTTAAGCAAATTTTTGAAATTCAAAAACTAAGGGATTCATAAATATTAAAAAAAATCACAATTTTTGATTTTTCTACACATATTTTAGAACCACATTTCAAAAAACTTTAAAATAGAGAAAAAGATCTATAGATAGCAAAAACGGTATTCCCGTAAATCAGACATGACAGCGAGGATCAAAATCATTTTCGCCAAATTTATTCGCGAATTAAAGTAAAAACAAAGTAGAAAATGGAACGTTACCAGATATTGACTTTCCTAAAAAAAATATGAGCCGATTTTATTTTATTTTCTGTGTATAATGATAATTTTCGTCAATAGCCATTAAATTGAACCAAAATGGTTCTGATTCTCGGGAATACCGGAAAAACATCACCTTAATATTTAGAACTACAAACAGAGGAAGGTGAAGTTTAATAGTATCCCCTATAGATTAAGTGTAAGGAATAGAAAAATACAGTTTAAAAACTTATTTGTAAGGTTCTAAATCTTAATTTGAGCAATTATTCACAATTTTTTAATTTTTTTTTCTTATATTAGGTTCACAAAATGAACAAAACCAATAAAAACTCGCCGAAACCGCGAAACTGACTCATCGAACCCTTAGAGTTTAATTAAACGCAAGTAAAGGACCACTGTTCTAGAAGATCGGTGACGTATTAACAACACACAGTTTTATTGCTTCTCTAAACTTTATAGGGATTGTTTATGATATAGATTTATGTTACGCTTGAGTCTTATTATATTTGAATTTTATTACTTACTAATTATTAAGGTCTTCAGCGAGTCTAGGATTTATAAAAATCTGTAAACTGAAAAATACTGAAAATTTGCCTGTTACGAGATTTGAACCCTAACTTACAGGTTTTGAAGCGGCCACCTTAACCACTTGGCCACCAGTAAGTCATTATATCCTTCTTCTTTTTTGGAAATTTTTATTTTTGTACCACACGTATCTTTGGTTTCCAAACTTCTTCAGGTATTATAATCATTCCTAATAGAACTAGTTTAACAGTCAATTAAACCAACAATTTATTACTAACATTTTGAAATAAGTATTTTCTTGTTCATAGTTTTATTTTTATGTTTACGTGTTATAATGATATTATTTATATTTTTTTTATTTTGTATTTTGTGACTTGTGAAAATATAAAATTTTATAAAATAAAAAAAAATTGTGTACGACTCTTTATTAAATATTAAGATCAGAATTGTGGCTCCCTTAAGCCTCATGTGTGGCCATCCCTGGACTATATTACCAGACTATATTATCAGGTGCTGGTTTTAATTATCTATTTATTTGCGATTTTGGACGTAAAATTACAGATAAATTCCATTCTAATTCACCATGCGGAGTAGAATGGCAAAATGAAACTTATTTTTGGATACAAGTTTTATTATTTTTTCCTCATTAAATATTTCAAATTATTGAAATAAAACGAAAATAAACTATGATTTATAATGCCTTTTTGATCAATATGTCATTATACCTCACTAATAAAGATCATGTCCCGTTCTATGTCCCATTTCCCGTACTATAATTATGGTTAAGAAATTAAAAGCATTTTGTCGTAAAAATTAAAAAAAATAATTAGCTAATTAAATATTTTACGGCTCATAACTATATTAGCATATAAAGTGAAAAACTTTTCACTAATTAAATCTATTATTTTTATACAGTGCTTTTTACCATTGCAAAGGTATATTATTTGTAATCGACAGTAGTCCAATTTTTAATCGAAGAAAAGTTAATTCAAAAAAATTAAACATTTTCTGGAGTCCTACAAAAAGAAATTGTAAGGTTCTAAAAAGAAACTTAGCTAGTGATGAGAACATCATTGGAAATAAGCTTAATGCTTCTCCACGTATTAATTTCAAGTAGCTATTTCAACATATAATTTTATAGATTTATAATTAGATTTTACAATCTCTCGGTTGTCTTCAGTTCAATTGCGTTTGAAAATTGCATAGAGCAAAATAGAAATTTTGTGATACCAATTTAATTTTTAATCTTAATAGATGTAAACTTAAAAAAATAATATAAAATTTTTGAAGAACAAATATGAAGCAATAATTATAGCAATAAAAAAAACAATCTTGGAACTTACGTAAAAAATTTCGCAAAATTCCGTCACAATATCGTACACTTTGAATGATTCTTTTATGAATATTTCAACTGGGTGCTCTTATGTTCTTATATTGGATATATTTTTAGGTTTTCATTCCAATGGCGAGGTCAACTTTTAATTTCACCCTAGATAAATGATTTATCTACCGAAAAAACGAGCAAAAAATATAATAATAATAAAATTCAAAACTCTTAAACATAGTTGAGCATCACTGGTTTTAATTTTTTTATCTTTCATTATCTTCCAATATAATGTATTCCAATATAGATTATTGATTGCATAAAAATGCTTTCAGTAACTATGTTCAATTTTTTTTCAACGAAAATTATTGTTTTTATGTATTATCGCAGGCCAATTAAATAAAAGGATATAATACCAAATATTAGTCTTCTGAAAGTTTTAAATATCTTATTCATGTTTTGTTTATTTGAATAATTATTAATCCACCACTCTTAACAGAAACTATATTGAGATATAAAATTTCAAAATTTAAGTTAAGCAGTTCAGTAATCAAAGAATTTGAAATTTTGGCAAATAATTCAAGGATCTATTTTGTACAAGCTTTCAACGGAATAATGTGTATTAAGTACGTCTATATAGATTATCTAATTTTTTCTTCAGTACCAAATTCCCTGACTTTCCAGATCGTTATTTGCTTCGTTTCCTTGACCATATTTATGAAAAAAAAAACACTGAGATGAAGTCTAGAATGAGCTTAGTCATAAAATATATTAATGATCATCGAGGCCTCACTTTCCTAACGCTCCTAGTTATTTTTTAGCCAGCCAATGAAATTTGAACTAACACAAATGTCCACTTGTTAACCCAAGATTTATAAATTAGACAGGTTACCCCATTAGAAAAAAAAATGATGTCATCTGAAGTATTTTGAAATTTGAATCAGTTTGAATATATTTACATTTTGTATATAAATTGAAAAATTGGTACAATTGGTATTTTAGTTTAAGCCATTGAAACATTTTAACCACAATTACACTTAAGGTTTGAAAATTTCAAAAAAAACATAAACATGACTTCAATTAATATATATTTACCAACGCTACCAATGTTACCAATAGTTATGAATTTGAATTCCTTCTGGAGACGTCACTTTTCTAAGTCCTACTTGAATGCTCACTTAGAGAGGAGATAATATACTTTGTATAAGTATAAGCTGTGAAAGAGGTACGAGGACTCGACAAATTGAGGGGAAACAACAAGTCAATCATTACATTTTCAACCCTACTTCAACGCCCATTTAGAAAAGAGAAACTATATTTTATACAAATATGCTGTGGAAGGGGTACGACGACTCGGAAAATTGAGGAGAAATAACAATTTTAATTTAACTTAGGGCTTGTGGAGCACGGCTACTCTAGTCATACATCTCAGTGTAAAAAGCTTCTTGAATAGAGACTACGTTCAATTTCGTCAAAAATACTGTGAAATAAAATTAAACGACATAGCGATTTTTCATAAATATTCTACTGGACTTATTTTTCAACGTAAAAATTATTTACACAATATGAGTATTTAAGATTATGTCTACATCTTTTCCAATTTAAATATCAATAAAATTATGAAGAAATCATAAATTTCTGGAGTTTTGTCAAGTTTCTTAATTTTTCCCTGACATTCCAGGATTACCTGCCCTCTAGGTACCTTGCTATATATTTACACCGCGAAATAAGAATAACCATTTACAGTCAGTGTAGTTTTGGGAAATCAGCCTGAGAAAATGCCAACGTTTGTTAGCCCTGAATTTTCACCTAATCCTTTCTAATAGATTTAATGTTTCGATACCTTAATTTTTTTTAATTTTGCTTAGATTAACGTTTTGGATATTTCTTTTGGCTGTCAAATTGAAGTAAATATACTTATTTAAGGTAAATTTAGAATAGTTTGTTGAAAAATTGTTTTGGAATAATGTTTTTAAGGATTAAACAAATTTTATAAATAATTTATATTTTCTTTCCCTCTTAAGAATTAAAGGGGTTGAAAATCTTGATATCTTCTATAATAACAGAAGAAAAATAAAATAAATACTGAATAAGGTACTTATTTTTATACAATATTAAAATTCTAACATCTAGGATTAGAAACTTCAATGGCTTGTAATTAATGTTGCTCTGCCCCTTTTCCTAAGACAAATTTGACATGCAAATTTCTCTTCGCAATCTTTAGATCTACCAAATTATAAGCTGGCAATATTATTTTTTGCAAAAAAAAAACAGCATATGTAATTACAAAATTCACCTTGATATCTTCAGTAGCACGTTTTTAAAATCATGATATGGTTAATTAAATATATTTAAAAGTTCTCAAATCATAATATTTATAATTTTCTGCCACTAAAATAAGATAATTGTAACTTAATCTTTCTTGAAGCTATTCCAATTAAGTTCTACTATCCAAAATTATAATTCTATAATTTTTTAAAACTGCATAACCTGCTGTACTAATTGTGCAGCAACAGCTTGTGCGTTTGAACTTTATTTCTA
Source organism: Sisyra terminalis (assembly GCA_958496175.1). Taxonomy (NCBI): domain Eukaryota; kingdom Metazoa; phylum Arthropoda; class Insecta; order Neuroptera; family Sisyridae; genus Sisyra; species Sisyra terminalis. Next base: position 31,987,242 of record OY292277.1, on the reverse strand, counting down.
GATTTTTGGCAAATTAAAAGAATAGTGAAAAAAGGGTTTAATAATTGGAAAAAAATCAAGATATAAAAATTTTGACTTCACAAAATATGTTTAAAGCTGCACAAATGGATAGAAAACTTAAAATGTTTTATACATTCCAGTAAAACTTTGTTTTGAATCGAAAATTCCAAAATGCTGTCATACTGTTTATTTTCATTAAGTACCTACTTAATTTGTACTGTTATTATCGTCAATAAAAAAACAAGCAAACGAATATCTGATATATGCCGTGAAAAATATAGAACAAACAAATTATCTAAACACTTACAAGTGAGTGGAAACCAGATGTAATAATCACTGTGTCAAATTTAAATTAACTAACTATTATCATGTGTTTCAGCTGTCATTTCGATTTCATTCAATTGACAACTTTTTCCAGGTATGTGTCAATGTTGGCTGTGAATGTTTCACGGGTAGCTACTAGTGTTCGAATAATTGTTGTAGTCTTTCTGTATACAAGAATCAGTTACTCGCCCAATGACCAAATCATCAGAATTAAAGGTTAGAAATATTAAGTAGATTATGAGTTACTTTTTCATGGATAAATTATAATCAAATTTTAAAAAAAATATTAAGAACTAAGTTACCAATATGTACTTAAATAGTAACATATATGTAATTTGACTGTTAATTATAAAAATAAGATAAACAAATGTGTAAAAGTGTATCTATTTGGAAGAAAAAACGTAATGACAGAGAAATTATTAAGCAAAGAATATGTCTCAATTTTTTCCAATAATTTTTTCTGTATCTATTGTAAATATAAATCGGGAATGAATATCCTATAGAATTGGTCTAAAGTTTTTAAGCGAAAATATCAATATGATAATCGGCAATCGTATATTTGTTTGTCGGCAAAGGCAGAAAACAAAGAATGTATTTAAACCCATACGTGTAAAGAAAAACCAAATATAATAATCGTTGTCTCAAATTTGAATGGACTAATTGTTGTCTTTTGTTTCAACTGTTAATTCGAATACCTTCATTTGTATTTTTTTTCTTTAAATTGTTAAATAAAAATGATAAATTGGTTCAAGAAAAAATAAACAACTCCATTTATTAACACTGTTGCAATTTTTAGCTAAATAGATAACTTGGAATAATACTGGCCATATTTATCTTTCACGTTGTTGTTTTAATGTTAATATTTAGTTAAAAAAACCAATAGTATGCAATATTCTCTTACGTTTCCAATCCAATTTATGTTGTCTCATAGACAGTTATTATTTATGAAAGAATTTATAAATAATTTCTACAAAAATTGCATTCAGATTTTTGAATAAATAATTCTACTATAAATGCAGTAAATTTCGCCATATCGTATATTTTGTATTAATCAATGAGTATAAAACTAATTTGAAATGAAACATTTCGTTTTAATCATAATAAATGAGGCTTTTTTATTGTGATTCCAATTAATATCAGCACAGTAAGAAGATAGAAGAGGGAAAAAAAGCGAACAGGTGTTAATTTACGTCAATTTTTGACGATATTTTTTGGCAAAAATTATTTTCCATATCACGCGAATTGTTCGACTATGGGTGAAGCAACAATTATCCAAATGAATCGTTCGTGTTGCATAATTCGGTTTAATTGATAGATATGAAAAAAATTAAGATTTTCCGTAAAAATTTCGAAAGAATTTGAAGATTTTTTGGATTTTTTACAATGGGTAGAAAAAATTAAACACACACATTTATAATTAGGTATCCTATCACGCTAAAATAAAAAAAAAGTTGAAATTTTGCCATTTGGAGAGGCCAAATAACAGAAAACTGTATAAATTATAATACTTATTGATTAAGAGATGGATTATCTGCGGTAACTTAGTGCTTCAATGTGTCTAACTATTTAAGACGGAATTTTTCTTAGTTTTAAAGTTTGTTTTTTGTTTTCTTCTTATTATTAAAAGTTCTAAAGATAGACGTAGAAGTTAAATTTGTCAACACTGAAAATGTATTTTTATTCGTTGATGATTATTGCCACTGATTTGTATTGAATCTTTTTTGTTCAGGGTAATTGAAATTCATTTCCCTTTTTTTTGGTTGCTTATTTGTATTGCATGCTAATGAACCACTTAAAATATATCATTCTAGTGTTGCTACACGTAATACAATACACTTAATTTTCATTTCTACGTGCTTGGAAAGCAAACCGAGTTTTTCTTTAAGATTATGTAGAAAAATAAACATAAAAAAAAATAATTGCAACATGCCTTCTTCCACAAAAATCGAAGATCCAAAAAAGAATGTCCAACACAAAAAAAAATCACAACTTTTCCACACTGCACTTTTGAAGCTTTCTTTCGGAAACGAGCACTTGTAGCTTTTGCTAGTCCAAAGTACACTTGACGGTTTGACCGCTTGGAAAATGGTTCGGGAAAATTATCCCGGGGGTTTGACAATAGGTTTGCAGGTTCTAATTACCGGTCGCGATTTCCGCTTGCCAAAAGCCGTTGGGTTTGATTTAAATTGATGAAATCAAACGAAAAAACGAAAGAGCGAACGGTCGCGTTGACCGTTTTCAATGAAAGAAGAACCGTGAAGACCGGACTATCCACTCGACAGACATCAGCTACACCAATATAGAAGGTATTGTAGCAATAGCAATATGCGAACAACTAGTTTTCTCGTTCGGTGGCCGATCGAGCGGCGGAACTTCAGTGGGGCAAAACCTTACAATTATTATTCACCTTTTATATTATTGCCTCCTCTACTTTGCTTTCATCACCCCCTATTTACCTCAATTACACCTGTGCATTGTATATCGATCCACCATCCACCACTTGATATGCCACCATTCTTTTTCATTCGTCTATTGTTTTCAACTAATAAAGTCACCTATAACTTATTTCCTCAAATTTTCACCAGGTAAACTTTTCTTCGGCTTGAGAGAAAAGCCACTAAAATAACTATCCTATTAAAATAATTACCCTAACTGGTTTTATCTAATTCGTACTAATATAAAACAAAACCGAGAAACTAATGTATCAAAAATTTGTATAGTACAGAGGGTCCAAAAATTAAATATGTTAATCAATTTTCCCTCCAAATCAATTTTCTTGAAATACTCATATGATTCTCACCAAATTCCAAAATTAGATAGAAAAAAATGTATAAAATAATATTCATATCTATAAAATAATAAAAAAATCCATATCTTATTGCTATAAAAATTTTTAATAAATTGCCAAACCATCTTAAAACACTTAGTTTTAGGCGAAAAAAAAATGAGGAAAATATTAATACGCACAATGGATACATTCAGTGACTAAACACTGGCATTATTTAATTTTAAATTAAAATTGTATTTATTTATTCTACTGGTAATTCTAATTTAACTTTGTATCTTTTAACTTTGTAACTTTTAACTTTGTTACTTTTAATATTGTTAAACTGATTTAAATACATGCAATGGTACATTGCACTACATTACAATTGTAATATTCCAGTTTTATGTACAGATGCTTTGCATCTCTGTAGAATGCCTACTGGAAGTAAAATAATAATAATATAGAACTAATAGAACTCATTGTGTTAAAGTAAATAATAGTATTAGCTCATCAGAGCCTGCAAAAGTAGGAGTACCGCAAGGAACTATATTAGGTCCATTGTTATTTCTTCTTTATATTAATGCCATTTTTAATGTACTACCTGATAATGCAATAGTTTCCTATGCTGATGACACAGCGGTGTTGTGTGTGGCTAAAGATTGGGATGAAGTTAGAGACCTAATATCCAATTGGCTTAAGAGATTAGACCTCTGGCTCAAAAGTAATCAATAGTCTCTAAATATAGATAAATCTACCTTCATTACTTTTGGTAGTTATAAAGATAGTATTCCAGCTAATTTTAGTCTTTATATAAATGATAAAAAACTAAACAGAGTATATAACTGCAAATATCTGGGATTATACTTTGATTGTAATATAAAATGGTCTAAACATATAATCGAATTAACTAAAAAAATAAAATATTTCACATTTTTATTCTATAAACTAAGTAAAGTGCTTAAGCCATCTGTATTGAAAACCATTTATCATGGGCTCTTTGAAAGTGTTATTAATTATGGAATTATTGCTTGGAGTGGAGCTTACCATACTTCTATTAAGTCTTTAGTTGCTATACAGAATAAATTATTTAACAAAATGCGAGTTAATCTGGATTGGGTTCCACTTTGTATAAAAGATATTTTCATTGTCAATTCTCTGACTTATTATTACTGCGTTTGTAAAGCTTGTAAATTTATTAATTGACAACTTAATACTCGATGGAGGATGCTAACCTTACCAAAAATTAAAAAATCGATCAGTTCTAAAAATGCTTATTAAGTTGCTATTAAATATTATAAACTGCTACCGAATGATATGAAAACCTTAAACTGCTCGTCGAAAGTCTTGAGAAGAAAAATTTCTTTATGGTTAAGTGCGATTAATCGTGATTTGATACTGTAATTTTGCACTAGTTATTGTCTAAGAGATTGAATATACTTATATTGTAAGGCTTTTTTATATTAAAATGTAATAATGTATTTATCGGGTTCCTATGCACAGGTGTTTCTGCACCTCTATAGGATGTATGCCAGACTTGTAAATAAATAAAATAAAAAATATTTTTTTATTTTCAAATAAACTGCACAATCTGCATAGGGTTGTAATAAGTGCATTCAATCCATAGACAATCACATGTAAGCACTAGTCCCAGTAGATTTTGCTGTATAAGTACAAAGATTTTTAACAATCAATAGCAACAATAACAATAATAGTAATTCTAATAGCAATAAAACAATCATATAAACAATCAACAGTAGCAAAAAGAATAATAATAATAGTCCATAATAACAATATCAATGCTAATAATAATGTGAAACATTAATATATAAGTAATACTCGTACATAAAAATAAAGCTATATAATAAGAAATAATAATTTGGCAATAAATAATTAATAGGAATATTTGTTTAGTTACAAAATCTATCAGGCAAATCTATTACATTCCATTTTTGTAACCTTCTTATCATCTCACTGTTGTCCAATAAGTTTATTGCGAGATGGTTGGAATGATCGTCTAGTTTTGTCAGCTATTTTTTACTAAGCCTTTGAATTTTCTCCTGTACAGATGACATTTTTGTATCTTCATGTATCTTCATGTATTTTTTTATTGTTTACATACCATGGAGCACCGATTATTCGTCGTAGGGTCCTTGATTGAAATCTTTGTAGGATTTCAATATTGGAGTTGGATGCAGTACCCCACAACTGTATCTCATATGTCTATATGGGCTTGAGGATGAACTTGTACAGAAGAAGTTTGTTTTCTGTTGATAATGTTGCATTAGATGCCATTAGCCAGTCAATTTTTTTGTATTTTTTATTTAAATGTTCTCGAGTTTTTTTGATTTGCACAGACCATGTAAATTTTTGATCTAAGTGCATTCCGAGATATTTTACCGTGCTCTTTTGTGGTAGTTCTGTGCTTTACATTGTAACCGGTGGACATATATTTCTGCGCAGTGTAAATATTATGTGTGTAGATTTTGCGTTGTTTATTTTTATTTTCCACTTTTTTGCCCATTTTTCTACTTTGTCCAGATTATTTTGGAGCATTAGCGAAGCTTCATTGGGTTCATATGCTGCGGTTACTTACTGTTCGATAAGGTGTGGCATCCCGGACTGTTGTGCAAAATAAAAAAAATTTCCTGAGCATTTTAACATAATCTCGTCTTACTTGGAAAACCGTATCTTTCAAGTTAAATACAAATCGGAAGTAATGACTCCCAGGAAAATAACAGCCGGGGTTCCCCAAGGTAGCGTACTGGGACCTCTGTTGTATTTCCTTTACACAACCGATATGCCAAACACAACAGATGTATAAGTGGCAACATTTGCTGATGACACAAAATAATATTATAGTAAAATTTCAGATCCTTGGTGATAACAATTAAATGCAAATTCTCAGAGGATTAGGATCAAAATAAATAGTTAAAACTTGATTTCAGTGACACAGTGATTGTCAGCTGTGCTAAACGGTTAAGTTTATTAAGAATATCATTTATAACATATTTTTCTTGAACTTTATGTATTCTGGAAGCTCTTATTATTATTTTTATGAACTCTACACTCAAATAAGATTTTTTCGCTGACTTTGAACAGTTATACTGTTTATTCAATATATAAAATATATTGTGGTCCAATGTAGTAAAAATTTAATATAATAATATATAAAAATCATATCATAAACATAAATTTGAACAGAAGTTCAAATAAAAATATTTGCGACGTATTGCCCAGATACATATTTCGATTGTCAAACAATCTTCCTCAGTGGTCATCAAGTAGTTTGGATCGCTCTGCGATTGCTTTGTGATGATTCACATTTTTTATATTGTATAACAGTAACTGAGGGGGGTTTAATAAAAAGCCGAAAAGTCGCGAATAAATATCTAGTGTTAACTATTTATTTGATCCTAGTCCTCTGAGAATTTGCATTAAGTTGATAAAATAATATTTTTAATAACTGATTTTTTTTTTGTCAATTTTGTAGTACTTGTGTACCTAGATTTTACCAATACAGTTGTCCCCAGAAAAAAACTTAGACGAATTATAAGGATAATTTATAGTTTTAAAAGTGAGGAAATGGTTCTTATAGGTCATATCGTCAATGAAGCGGGTCTGTTATTGTTTGATAGAGAGCAAAAAGTTTGAGCTTTAACAGTATTATTGTATCCTAAATATAATACTCCTCTGTAAAGTGTTATTTGTTGTCTTGGCACGTTGAAATGAACTACTTCTATATCTATATTACACTTATAACAATAATTATCACTAAAGTCAATATAAATTATGTTCACATCTTTAAACAGGAAAAACCGGTGAATTTAAGGATTAAATAAGCAAAGAAATAAAAAAAAGTAAAGTTAGACTAGTTTAAAAGCCATTACCTCATATATCGTTATTCCCTCGTTCCAATTTGAAATGAGGGAATGACGAAATGAAATATAATTTAAAAAAATTTGGTACATAAACTTTTGGTACTTCTGAACTTTTGTGTAGGTTTACTGTCTCTAACAACCTACTTTACTATGCAATTATTATCAAAGTTATAGTAAATACCTCTATTTTTCTTCAATGTGAAATAATTTTAAAATTTTTTATTTTGGAACCGATATTTAATACGTGTTATATGATATAAATATATAAAATAATTGATAGTATTGCCAACAATCAAAAATCAATGAGATTCTTCATGAATGATTACAGATGCGTTCATATATCTATTGTTAGTAAAAGTGTGAGGGAATGATTTTCTTCCATGGGGCACATATTAAAAATATATTTGAAAGCATGTTCTTTACTTTTCATCCCTAACTCAAAAGATTTTTGATAACCTATTGTGTTTTTAATCGATTAGTCAAATACGTACAATGTTTTTTTTGAAAAATTTTTGATTTAAAAGTTCAAAAATTTGCTAATCTCAAGTTTTAGACATAGTGAGGCAATGATTTTCAGGGTGCTATTTATTTATTATTCTATAGAAATATTCATATGGTTCAAAAATTAAAACTAACACCAAGTGTTCTTTTCAAAACCAAAAAAATACTATCATAGGTCGCTTAGATTTTTTTAAGAACGGTTACGAATTTCGATATTTCATGAAAATTACCCACTTACATTAATACATTATCAATTAATTCAATTTTTAATACCATCAGAGCAGTGTTTCTAAACTTTTTTGAAGGTATCCATCTGTTTCATATGTGCATTCACCGAAACTTTCTTAACTAAAAAAATAAATTATGATTTAGGGTACTAGTGGCCGAGTGGTTAATGCGACCGTTCCTAATCTGGTAGGTGTTGGGTTCGAATTTCATATTGAGAAAATTTTCAAAACTTCTTGATTTACGGATTTTTATTAGCTCTAGAGCCGCTAAAGACCTTAGCAGTTACAAAGCGGTAGTAAACAACAATAAATTAAAAAATATTTTTTCACATTCAAAACGTAGGTATATATTTATAGATAGGCTCACAAAATGATTAGTCATTAAAAACCCACCGAACTAGCAAAACTGACTCACCGAACCCCTGTGGATTGATTTAACCCAGGTTTAGAACTACTGCATTAGAGTTTCAAGAAAAAATATGCTTCTTACATAATAGGTTTCAAAGTTTTTTGTTGTTGTTGTTATAGTGAACATTTAGACGTATAACTACGTCTACCACAGATGTAGTTTAATAAAATATTTGGCTTAAATGCTTTAATGTATTATGACTTCAGACGAATTTTGGTTTAACCATAATTATGGAGAAGCGAATTTTGAATATTTTGATGTCAAAGGAAGAACAAGGATTAGTGAAGGATGTAACGGTCCGATAATAGAAATATAGTGGATTTTGAACATTATTGCTCATATAGGTACTTAGTATATTGGCATTGGATCTGACCAAATTTTTAACTTTGGCCAAACAATCACTTTCAGTTTTTGTTGATTTATTGGCCAAAATTGTTGGTAATATTTGCCTCTAAAACCATACAAACACGCTTAAATTGTGTATAGTTAGTTGAGGAGTGGAATTGGGAGATGTTTCTATTACTACTATGGCACTTATTTTTATTATTAATTATATTTATATTAGTTTTATAGTATACTAATCGTATATAGAAAATTAAATAAGATTGAAGATTAAATAGAATATTTAATTAAATATATTTCATAAAAATATATCATAGATAAGTACGTTTAAAAAGAGAAGAAAAAAAGACAACTTGAAAAAAACAAAAATCTTTTCAAAAAAAAGCTTTGTGATTTTGAAATTTTTAACCAGAAATTCAATTATAAACGTGAATTTACTATTCAGTTAAACATATTTCTAATATCTAAATTTGAGAAGATAACAAAAAAAATCTTGTTTGTTTTCCTATCAATATTCTCAAAAGTGCACTGTGATTGCTATATTGCACTCTCGGTAGAAAGAGATATAAAAGATAAAAAAGGAGGTTCGAATCACGTAGCAAAATTTTCGATATTTTTCGATTAACGGATTTTTACTAACCCTAGAGTCGCTAAAGACCTTGGTAGTTATAAAGCGACAGTAAATAAGAATTAACGAACAAAAAAATATATTTTATTTTGCTATGTTTGTAACCTCTGAACACATAGTGGAGACAATTTAAAAAAAATCTAGTTAATACCGAAAAAACGGTACTAAAACTTGTGAATACCGGTATTACAAAATTATAAAAATGACTCAAAGTACTAGTATTTGGTATCTCGGTATTGCAATCCTTACTTCCAACAAAATATTCAATTCACTAATTTTTTGTAACTTATAACCATTTTTTAAAACTTTTAAGCTCTACCTTGATCAAAAAGTCTTAATTTTTTATACAGACTTCAATCCTAATCAATACATATTAATAGATTATAACAGGGGTCCCCAAGCTACGGCCCGCGAACACAATTTATCTGGCCCTCGGCAGTAGACCGGACATTACTTGGATCTGTAGGTGTCTCTTTAAATTAGGAAATAAAATAAAAAATATAAACCAAGTTTACAAAGTAAATAATTTTAATTATGAATTTGTAATGCAATGAAAATTAATTTAGTTTTTTACATTTTTTTTAAACCACCAATCATATTTTTTATTATTTTATACTAAAATCCAAAATGGGGTAACAAAAATTGAGTGGCATAATTAATTTTTAATGAGATTGAAATAGTTGAGATTTGGCACTAATAATTTGTTGGAATTGGTAATTAAAATTACTATTTTTACGTGTAGTTCATCTTATTTTTGATAATTATGTTAAGATACATTATTTTTTTTTTTTGAACGTCTGTATGTAACTTTTTTACGTTTTATTTAAAAATACTAATAATAAACATTGATGAAATACTTTTCAGTACTTTGCTATGAAAAGCTAATGGGTTCTTGGCTCTCGAGACTTTTTTATAAAAGTCAGTATGGCCCTAGGACTACAAAGTTTGGAGACCCCTGGATTATAAAAACTAATACAGAGTGTAGATTGTAGGTCTAATAACAAAATTTTGATATTCTAAAGTGGCTACTTCAAAAAAATAAAAAAATCAATACTAATAATGGCACAACTAATATTTCACAATTATTTTGGTCACTAATCTTACAATTTTTTATGGTATTTTTTTAACTCAATTATAAAGATCATTGATCAATCTTAATTTTAATTGATTACAAAAGGATTTTTTTAGGAAACAATTGTCTGTCCTTGACAACTGGAAGTTTGACTTCGTTCACGCGTAATTCTTTCATACACATTTCTTTGCATTTTTATTTAACAATGATTTGTTCCTCCACTTCAAGAATCATTAAAAGAATTATAAAAAATATATACATATTGACGTCATAAACCTGTATATTATTTACGTCAACAAATCTTGCGGTCAGTCCAATAGTATCTACATTAACGTGCATAAAAGTTTAAAGCCTTTTCGTGTCCAATGCTTATTCGGAAAAAAAATCCCCAAAAGTTTCCTCTTTAAAGGAATTCCCGACAGAAATTTAAACTCAATGATTTACAGTGACAAATATAATATGATTCGTTCTCGGAATATCACGTCAAATACGAATTTATTTCTGTAATAAAATAGTGCAAGAGGTCATTGTACTGTATCAACTCAAGTTGGTGCATTTCAGATCTAAATTTTCTGATTCTTTGAAGCTTCAAGGTCTGCGCAAAACTTGTAAGAATTTGCACAAAAGACGTACAGAATGTAAAAGAAAATTTTTCTTGTTTTATTTCTGAACGATAAAAATATAATTCTTAAGATATACAAAATCCCACGATTGCTTTTATTCAGTTGCATCTGATATAAAAACGAGGCTAAGTTGTATTTTTCAAGTTATTTTCCATTAATTTAAAGTAATAAAAAAAAACATATTAAGATTTAATTATAGTTTTTGCATTTGGAAATAAAGCATTTATAGTAACTATTTATATTTTATACTTTGAAAATACTGCATAAGATGTTTACAAATTCATTACTGTTTTCTGCAGTTAGTATTGCAGCAACAAAACTCAAACAAATAATTTTTTGTTAAAAATTTGACCAAAAATCATTTTTGGTTTTGATTTTCTCATAATCTAAAGGTATAAATATTATCTACACCTTTGTTCTCAGATTAAGTCATAGGGGCTATACCAATGTTCATCTTGCAAACGTGCTAAATGTTATAAATATGTAGATATAAAAAAAATCATTGAAACTTTTTTGTTTCTAATTTGATTCACAATTGTAATGATTTCGCAACATTATTATATATAATTTGTTAAATCATTGAAACTAAAATTATGATCGAATATATAAACAACTTATCCGTACCTTCAATCTGAATAAATATAGAACTTATTTTTGCTTCCTGTTTTGACAAATTTGTGGTTTAAGTGTAATTATAGTGAAAACAATTTTGAAAAATTATAATTTAATAGATGATGCATGGACAAAAAAATTTACAAAATTACAAAATAGACTCACTTATCTACTACATGTGCCTTTTTTCAACACATTTTTTACCTTCTTCTTAGCATATCGTGCGACTTTGCTTAGCGCTTTATCATTTTCTCTAAATATATTATTATTATTTTTGAGACTAATTTAAGATTTTAATTGAAAAAAAAATAAGATCATTAAATGTAATAACATTGGGTAGTCTAGAAAAATTAAACATTGATAAAAATTTGATTTAACAACAAATCATAATGTAGGATAAGGAGAACTTTTTAATAAAAAGGCTTAAATATTTTGAAATAAAATTTAACAACCAACTAGTGACATCTATAAATTAAAAAACAATCCAAAAGATTTCGCGACAGAAAAATTGAAAAAACAGGTACCAATATTAAAGTGTACACAATTATTAATAATGAACGATTCAAGTCCCTTTTAGATCAGTCAATTTCTGGCAACGTTGCATTTTCTACTGCTTTTTATTCTATTCGCGATTTTTTTGTTAATTCAAATCTAATATGGTATAATTTTCTTTTTTGTGGCTAAATTTTCATTTCAGTCTGATTTATCAGCAACTTAAATTTTAAAAAAGTAGAAAATGCAACGTTGTCAGATATTGATCGACCTTAAAGGAACTTGAACCTAAAAAACGATAAAAAGTCAACCAAAACTACCTTTTAGTATAGAATATCTATGTACTTACAATGAAAACTATTATTTTTGGCTTTATTTCCCATATAAAGTTGAAAAAAGTTCAATATATTCATTAAAATTTTCATTTAAACCCACTTATCCACAAAAATAAAATCTCGAAATAGTTGAAACGTAGAAAATAACACAAAGAAGCGAAAACTAACAACATTTTTCTCCAAAATAATTCATTCTTAACTATAAACTTTCAAATCTAAAATTTCCAAGAAAATTTATCTATTTTCATAAAAATATCTGATTAAAGAAAAAGATGATTAAATAAATGATTTTAATAAATAATCATAATAATATTTTTGAAGTTCTTTAGGAGTCACATGAGAGTGAAAACATAAATGATGTAATTAATTTTGAACGGTAAATGAGAGTACCAAAATGATAAATGTGCTTATGGGTCTTCTGTGACGTCACAGTCCGCATCAGTTCACATACTGAAACAGAGATATTACGGTTACCATAGAAACAATAATAATTTAAACAACACTCAACATTTTTCTCAACTGTTTGCCATGAAAATCATTTTTGTACCCTAAAAATTATTCTTCAATTTTTTCCTTAGGAATAGAGGTTGCGTAGATTGCAAATGGTTTAAATCATTAACATAATATTTAAACGATTTAAACAACCTTTCCCTTTGTATTAAAGTACATTTGTCAAGGGAAAATGTCCAACAGATTTTGAATTTTCATATTGTGGTGTCATTTTAATGCTAGACCCATAGGATATTGTGGCTAAAGACCTTGGAAGTTATAAAGTGGAAAAAAAATATTGTCTTTCCTACATAATATACCATATGCACATTTTTTTAATTTTTTAATTAATAAAGGGCATTAATAATATAGGGAAAAATAAATTTTTTTGTTAAAAAAGCTTGTATTTTAACAGAAAAAAAGTTTAAGGAAAGGTTAAAAAAATTTAAAGAGCAAATAAGAATCCAAAAACGATAAGTGTACTTAAGGTTGTTCTGTGAAGTCACAGTCCGTATCAGGTCCCGTATTGAAACGGAAATATAAACAGATCATTAAGCGGTTACCATAGAAACAGTAATAAATTTTGACATTTTGAAAACATTTTCGTCATGGAAACCATTTTTATACTCTAAAAATGACTATTAATTTTTTTCCTTAGGAATAAAAGCTATGTAGATTGTAAATAGTTTAAATCATAAACATAATTTTTAAACGATTTAAGCAGCCTTTTCCTTTATGTTAAAGTACATTTTTCATAGAAAAAAGTACATAGGATTTTGAAATTTCGTATTGTGACGTCATTTTAATGTCGAGCCAATAGGAGATTGTTTTAAGCATTTAGAATTTAACGATTTTTTTTGCATTTTAAATTAATTAACAGTTATATTATGTTTTGAAATTGGTTTAAAACATTTAAAATTATTTTTAGATCATATGCCTTAGGGCAACTGTAATAATTCGTTTGCATATAATAAAAAGCGTTTTAAAAACACTTTTCTGGATAAAACGCAAATAAAAACCAATCTCAATCCGTCTTGGTAATTCTTTTTTAGAAGTTAAATTATAGATTGACACGAATACCATTTTTTTCGTGGAAAACGAGCGCCAAAAAATGAAGAAAAGTTGAAGGTAATAACTGACGTAATTTTTCAAGAAATTAAAAAAAAACTATTTCATATAATAATTTATTAAATTCTTAATAATTGGGAGTATCATCTTTAATGAGAAATAAACATCTTACTAAAACCAAGAACTCCCTGTCATGTAGGTAATATTTGTACATTTTAAATCTCTGAAGATATCTTGAGAAAATGCTAATTTGCAATTTAGCGATTATCTTTCTTGTGAATATGATTTTTTACGCCTCAAACCTCGTAGATATTGCACTCATAGTTAAATTACAATATCTAGCGAGATAATGACTAAAAAATATTACACCTTACACAATAACTAAATTGTTTCATCATAAGACGTCGACAACTCGTCTCTAGTTACTGAAGTAATATCTTCAAGAAAATATCGTGATAAAAGTATCTACATCTATGAAAAATCATAAACATTACTACACCATTTTACAATTTGTAATAAAAATTTGAGTAATATTCCAGGTTTTTTATGGAAATTTCAAGTGATTTTCATGGTTTATCTGTCTTTGTATTTACTGTTTGGTAATTAAAAAAATTGCTTAATTTGTAAGCGTATTTACGATAAAGTAAAACTTGTATTGTGTTCATTAATTTAATAAAGAAAAAAGTAACGAGTTCAGAAAGAAAATGGAAATAAGAAGTTAAAGAGTGAACAATGTTAGAAAGTTAATTGTAACATTAATGATGGATATGTTGGAATTGAATGCAATATATTCGATTGGTTGCAGTTCAAATTTTAACTTGAAATATCTAAACCATGTTGTTAACTTTTTCGGGTTGTCACGTTCACTGCCACTAATGGCTAATGGCAACATTTATATAACGAAATAACCAGTTTTAATTCGGTCAACATCGAGTTTGGCAATTAATTTGTGATCTACACCTTGGGCACTAGTTATTGAACCGAACCAAATTGTCGATAGCTTATTATAGCATTACGTAATTGTGTCAAATATTTGGCCACATTTTTTTTTTTTCATTAACCATCTCTTCCCCCATACAAATTTTGTAGAAAATAAAGAAATACAAACAAAAATGTTTAGATCAAAATTAATTTCACAACTTGATTGACTTGACTCGGTTTCAAATACCAAATGATTGAATCTAAAAATACACTTACCACTAACAAGTTCGGTGAGGGCATTGAGAGAATGTAATTAAAATCGAAAATACGAAAGATTTTGGTGAATTTTGCAACTTTAATTTATATATTGTTTTATACTTTCACAGTATTAAATGTCATTTTTAAAGAGAAACAAAAATTTTTGAATTCAAGGATTTCACACCTGTGATTAATTTAATTATATTCCATTTAAATAGTTCGTAAATCTTTGAAGATAATACAATGTTAAGAAAGAAGTTTTCCTCACTTTTAAAACAATGTAATGTGCACAATTTTTTTATAGAAATGCATGAGTTTATATTATGTATATTTTAGTGTTTATTTTCTTCATTTTACCCATAGATAGATAGTCTTACTGTTACGTTTTTGACTTATTTTTAATGACGGGTTCGTTGGATTTGTGTTTACGGAATAATACAATAACAATTTATTTTATTTTTATTATTATTCACCCAAATAATATACTCGAACATCATTTATTTCATTCTATTTATGCAAGGTAGCATTTTAGGACCCATTCTGTACCTAATTTATACGGCAGATGTACCCATCACTGTCAATGTGGTAATGGCAACGTATGTGGACAACACCGCGATCATGGAAACAGATCTATGCTCCTAAATAGCAACAGAAAAATTACAAGGAATCCTCAACGATCTGGAGCCATGGCTTAATAATTGACAAATAAAAGTCTATGAAGCCAAATATGTTCATGTGACTTTCACTACTTGGTGAGATATCTGTCCACTGGTGTATCTTAACAACCACCAGGTACCACAGGGGATAGAAGTCAAGTATCTCAAAATACACTTGGACAGAAGACTAACGGTGCGGAGACGTATAGGTACCAAAAGATCAGTTTGAAGCTAAATATCGTCAACTACAGGGCTAATTGGTTAAAGGTTGCAATTGGTCCCTGGACAACAAACTCCTGATGTACAAAGTGATTCTGAAGTCAGTCTGGAACAGGCATCGAACTGTGGGGAACAATCGACAATTCCAACATGGATATCATCCAGCACTTTTAATCTAAGACACTCAGACTCCTCACGAAGCATGGTATGTTACTAACCATGACATACATAAAGATCTGAAGTGGCTATCATGAGGGAGGAGATCGCCAGAGTCAATCAAAAATACCGAAAAAAATGGGAAAACCATGTCAATCATTTAGCGATCATCCTACTGGGCAACAGCGAAGAGAAGAATAAACTGAGTAAAATAAAGTTAACATAAATATAATAATATAATAATATAATATAATAAAAATAAAGTAAGTATAACGAACTAAGTCGACTTAATATAGAGTCGCAGAACAAGCTTGGACGTACATCAGATTGGCCTATTTTCCAAGGATAGATTGCAAATATATATAAAAAATATTTTCGTTATTTCAATTTTTAAATGTTCTAAGTCCGTAAAAATATCCTTAAGACAGCTATCAGATAGAAAATAAACAGATAGAAAATATCTGTTAGATAAATCATTTTCATTTATGCATTTATTCTACACATATCACTAAAGATACGCATGTTTTCTCTATCCTCTGGATACAATTCTGTTTGGAAGATCAATGTCACTATTGACTATACCAGGGTTTTCCAAACTTTTTTTCTTGCGGAACCCTTATGAAAACATTTACGGATCATGGAACCCTTGTCATACCTAAAACTGCTCCGAACTAGGTTAGTAGTAGTAAATATTTTAGACAGACAGTGAAATCAGCATTGATAGCGGTCATTTAACTGAAATTGACAAATTTATTAGAAACGTACAAACGATGCCTTACATCAATAGTTTCATGCATTGCTATGAAAATATTGAAGTTTATAGTACGAATATTTTAAAATAATACTACAACTTGTCTCGTGAAATCCTAAAAAAATTTCATAGAACCCACTTGGGAGAAAATGGGCTGACAAACCCTAAGAGAATAATAAGTCTTAATATGGGATAAAATTCAAGGTCAAGTCTGTAGCGGATCATGCACAACAAAAAGCTCCATAAGATGGAATAAAGTACATTGCTTATGTGAGAAACTGAACAATAGATTAAGATCTTATATTTAGTTTCTCTAACACTTGTTACTAATTATTTTAGATCGCTGTAATAATTTTTATATAATAAACTAGTAGGTAACTATCCATGAAATATTCACAGTTCCACACTGACACATCTGACAAATGGTAAAAGTTGGCAATTGAATGAAATCGAAATGACAGTTGAAACAAACGACAACAATCTCTTTCCCACCGGGCACTCTGGGCAAGCATCCACGATCCTGCGAACGATGGTGGTCTCTTAGTTTCTGCCAAAACACCA
This sequence comes from Sisyra terminalis, assembly GCA_958496175.1. NCBI lineage: Eukaryota > Metazoa > Arthropoda > Insecta > Neuroptera > Sisyridae > Sisyra > Sisyra terminalis. The sequence goes on along the minus strand of OY292277.1, from coordinate 31,969,953 downwards.
ACTGATAACTGATATTTATAAACGATAATTACATATATGCTGAAAAAATTAAATGATAATTACCGAACTGAATACTGAATACTTACCTGCCTATTAGCGTTTGCAAGGCGATTTGTATTCATTTAATGTGGCAGTAAAAAAATAAAAATACCATTCGATTAAGTCTAGAATCTTGCTCATCTACTCTTTATATTTATTGAAACAAAATAACCCTCTGTCAACGTTATAGGGACCCCATTAACTTAATGTTCCCAGGGCCTTCAATAGATTAAAGATGGTTCTGGTCTTATTATCCTGGAATAAATATTCAGAAGGAAATTTCTCAAAAGGTTAAATATCTCTAAAGGCTATAATTTACGACACTTTAAGAAAACAACAAAAAACTTCTATATTCGGGAAGGAAGGATACCAGAACGATAGTAAGCTTGATAATGGTAATCTCCATATGATGGGGATAAATGCTGATATAAGCGAGAAATGTAGAAAAGGGGAAGAAAAAAATTTTCGAATCCTTTTTTGACTTCCTGCTTAAATTTATTTCAGGTGCAGATACCTACATCAGTTAGAACTAGAAACAGCACAAAGGTGCAATAGTCCTGCTAGGACGTAGCATATAGGAAATCGCAAGTGAAATATTTTTACTTTCAATCAAGGAAATACCTATCTAATGATGCATGTACGAGTATATGGGTATAGAAAACATTTTTTGGATTAGTGAGCAACCCCTAAATTTTTAATAGCTTCTTTGCACTGTTGTAGAAGGACTTATAGGATATACATACATTTTTTTTTTCAAATTTTGTCTACACAGTATTAATAATTCCGTTTTTATTACGAAGCCCTAATAAGCTTCGATATTAAATAAATTTCAAGAAAAAAAGTACAGAAAAGGTATTTTAGAGTTTCACTAACTAATTGTAAAACTGCACAGTTAAAAAAAATAAAAATACAGAAACAAGTTGTTCAAGTTGTTCCATTTCATTACTCTGTGTGGCAACAATTTAAGTAATCCAAAGGCTAATCAAATTTGTGATAATAAAAATAAGAAAAATATGTTCAATATTTCCTAATATTGTTGACATTAACTTGATTTTACAGTTATGAACACAATTTGTCTTTAATGAATCTGATTTTAAAAATATAACGAAATATATTCTTACTCTTAATTCACTCATTAAGATTTATTTTTCCTTATATTGAATATAAAAACAAGAACATTGTAGGTGTAAATGAACTCATCAATAAACGATTTCTTTTTATAACAAATTTTGTAGTATACCACATCTATTTTTTTATGAAAAGGTAGTTCGCCGACCTTCATAAATGCCTTTTATGGTTTTTTTCTCATTGTATAAAAATTTCCGTCTCGAATTGGAAACAATTTTTTATAGGTAAGAAATCAATAGATTTTCTGAGTCTCGAATTTACTGCTGTGGAGATCTGAAGATTTTGCCGTTTTTTTAACTATTGTTTAAACAGTAAGCAATCAACAACTCGTAATTTTTTAATTAATTAAACTTAAATATAATCGTACACATAAATGTGCAGGTGTTAAATATAATCGCTGGGAAATATAATTTTTTCAGCAATTTTTCAGTTTTATTTTTGAGTTTATTTTTAATTTTTATCAAATCAAGATTGAAAATTACATTGAATATAGTTTTAGAGTCCTAAGAAAATCTTTAGTGGTGTGAGTCGTTAGATCAGCAGCCGGGAGACTAGGGTAAATTATCCCAAATGGGGTAATAATGAATTTTTTGGGAGTAAAAAGGAAATTTTCTAATGTTAAGGAAATCCACTCTAATGAATATAACAACGAAGAATAGAAATTGATTAAACACCGAAAACAGTATTCAAACTGCACTTACATCGAAAAGTCCCAACTTTGAAGTAATTAAAAAAGTTCCCCAACCGCTGCTGTAGGTGGTAATCTGTAAGCTGCAGCTTACCAAATAAATCCGGGATTGTTTTCTCCTCGAATGGGTATCAAAAGCATACAAAAAACTTACACTCAAAATTCATACAAAAGGAAACACATTGTTGAGTTCATGGAGTGAACTTCAAAAAATAGAGGACTTGATACTTAAGTTTTATCATTTTATTTGCGTAAAGAAAAAATAAAATTTAAATTAATGAGGGCCAAAATATCTTTTGATGACATTTCCTCCAAATATTTCATTCATTTAATTTAGGAGTACCTTACAAGTCTCATAAGGCCCTTCAATGGTAAATCATGACTCAATTTGATTGTAAAACTTAATATCAAAATAGCAAAAAGATATTAAAGAAACATTTTCAATTAGTACCGTTTACTTTCTTTAATAAATATACAAAAAATATAGCGATAATTAGTAGGATAGATAGATATTAGATAATTGTTTTTGCATCAATGCGGGATTTGTTTTGCACTGATTGGTCTTGCACATACAAAATAGTTAGTTTGGACGTTTATGAATAATTTTCATGAAATATTGAAATTCTTGTCCTTTCAGTCAACTAAGGTTAATGGTGTTGGTTATAATTTTTTGAACCACATGAATATCTCTATAAAATAATAAATAAATAGCACCTTGAAAATCATTCCCTCACTATATCTCAAACTTGAGATTAGCACATTTTTGAACTTTTAAATCAAAAATTTTTCAAAAAAAAATGTTTGCGAATTTGACTAATCGATTAAAAACACAATAGATTTTCAAAAATCTTTTGAGTTTGGAATGAAAAGTAAAGAAATCGTTTTCAAATATATATATTTTATGTGTCCCATGAAAAATCCTTGAAAATTCCATGAAAGCACTCCATGAAAATTCCTCACACCTTTACTAACAATCGATATAAGAGCGTATCTGGAATCATTCATGAAAGCTCTTATCGATTTTTGATTGTTGGCAATACTATAAATTATTTCACATACTTAAGTCATCTTATACATCGATGATACTCTACATCGATACTCTTACACATGTTAGAGTATCGGTCCTAAAATAAAAGTATGAAAATTATTTCAAGATTAAATTTTCAAAAATATGCCATGATCACTATGGTCTATTTTTCATAACGCATCTGAAGAAATATAACTTCATTAATGTTAATAGAATATAGAAAAATCTAACAATAACACAAAAACAGCAACAGAAACTATTTTAAAGAACAAAAACGTTTTTGTTTTAGACATTTGCATTTCATTAATTTTCTGCAATAATTTCCTTCAATATATTGACCCAAGTCAACAACCCAAATTTCAATAATATGTATGTCCTTATAATCAATACTAATTACAACTTTCGAGAGCTCCAAACATTTTGGCCATATTGTTTCAAGGCTTTTATGTTTATTTCATTTTAAGTTTATAAACCTTAATAACAGATTAAGAGAAAGTACTAAATTCATTGAACATTTCAATTTTGCACATAAAAGTTTGTATGAAAATAAAAATAACAGTTCATTATTGTTCAAAGATTATTTAAAAAAATTACCGCTTGTAAATAAATATGATACAGGAAGAGCTTTGAAAATGGTAATTCGGGATAATATTGCCAGTCGTTAAGGTGGTTGGTGCACAAATTTCTACACTTTTCTATTAAATAGTGTAGTTTATTGATACGAAGCAAAAATTGAGTATCCTTCATTAGTCACGTATTCGTTTTTTTTTCTTACATTGTGTTTTCATGGACCTGTAAACTTGGGTCATTTTTACACTTAAAAGATTTGAACTATTGAGATTTTAATTTCTTTTACCAAATTAATTATTTCTTATTTTATTTTCTACATATTTATAACAATCAATTTTGTTACCATTAATTTTTTTCTTGAACAATAACTTGGGACAGTAATTTCAAGTTCGTGCATTGAGCAGGTATTTGTCTACCTCAGAAAGCACGACGGTTATGACCTCGTGATATAATTAAAAGTATTCAATTTTCGATTAAATCAAAAGCACATATCTTTTAATTCGAGATAGTACATTATTAAAGTGAGGAAAACCCACTTTTTAATTCAGAAAAACTTATATTTTGGCAAAAAAAGTGTGTTATGAGTCTTTGATGACGTCACAGTCCATTTATTGAAACCGAGAAAATCTATTCAAATGAAGAAAAAAATAAATAGAACAAAGAACTACAAGTATTTCATTTTAAGAAAGTATTTTGAAAATACTTATTTTGCATGTAGTAAAAAAAAATGAAAAGTTATTTTGTATTTGAAATAGAAAATATAAAAAATATTTGCATTTTGTATTTAAATACATTTTTCAAACTATTTTACATATCTCTGGATTTAAACAACTTTACTATTTGAGTTTAAATGCATTTGTCATAGGAAATTTGTCTGTGAAATTTTTAAGTTTCTGTATTGTGACGTCATTATAATGCCAGGCCAATAGGATAACACGTTTCAGGCATTTTGAATTTGACATTTTATTTTTTGCATTTTTAAATTAATATTTCTTAGGTTTCTTAGATTTTATCAGGTTAAGTTAAAAATGAACAGATACAGAGTTCTTACAAAGTTTTGATATTAAAAACATTTTAATTATTTGAAGAACAAGTGAATTAGGTTTATTGTTCTTATGTTTACTCTGTAAGAACTTTTTATCTCCAAAATTCATGAATTGAGTCTAGCGAAATTATCCTCTATAAAGTTATAATGTACTTGCAAATGTCAAAATTAGTCGAAAACACAAATGATTGTAATTTTCCATGGCATTAGCTTCAAATTTTGAAATTTCCAGATACTGGATATCAATTTCAACTAGATACTAGCGTTCCTCAGAAAAAGGATTTTAACAGAAAAAATTTCCTTTAAACTAACAAAACCCTGAACACTAATAAAAAGTTAAAATATCTTTTTACTATGATTAACTTAAAGTGTCTAAACGAAAAAGAAAAACTTGTTTTTAAAAATAAAATGAAAACTGTAATATTAAAAGTGAAATTATTTGTGTTGTTCAATTAAAGCAGCGACGTTGTTTGTCTTCTTCAAACCCAATCTTGTACGTGCTTCTGATTTTATTTGTATTTTAATCTAAGATAAAGAACTTGTCAAGACGTGAGCTAATCCAATCCCCCATTCATACTGTACCACTGCCTACAATTCTAATACAAATCCAAGTCGAATAACGAAACCAAATCTCGATTTCACCTTGATTTTTTTTGCATGAATAAATGAATACATTTTGTATCCATCATTGAAATAATATCACCGAACATAAATAATTTATTAATGTTTAATATAAATAATTAACGAGAGTCTAGATGTCTGTCGCAAATACAAATCATTTTCATAATCAAATCAATTCAAATAAGGAATTGCAAAAGAACTGTTGAAGATAATATTGCCGTGTTATGGGGAAGATGAGCAAATTAAGCCGTGCGGTAGGAACGGAATAACGGAAACGGCAAAACTAACAAACGAAATCTCTTTATTATTAAAAGAATATTTTCTCTGACCCGGTTTGTGGTTGGTTGGTTGCCCGTTCCTCCTGAGTGTTTTTACCAGGCAAGTGTATGACTGTTGCGGACTCGAATTCTTTACTCAGATTAGTTTCGTTTGGGAATTCATTTCCTCGTGTGGATAGTGTGGATACTAATGTATATGTATGTGGCCATTCAAACTTTATCATCAATCGAAACATAAATGCAGTTTTGTGAGACAAATCAATAAGTGCATCATTGTGATAGTTATCGGGAGATTATTGCAACTAATTGTTCTACTGGGTAAATATTTTATTTTGTGTAGGGGTAATTGATTGATGAAACATCTTCTGTTTTTTATTTGAGAAAATCAAATCAACAGCATATCTTCTATAAAAGTGAAACTAATGTATCCCTGATAAAAGATTGCTACTAAAGTTTTAATGTAAACGGTGGTTTAATAAAATGTAGCCAAACTCAATGTTGTTCAATGTTAAAGATATAGGAGATTTTTTGATTGATTTAATTTAAATGAAAACTGCAAATTTTATTTGATCATTAGTGTCTTTTCTTAAATTTAATGAGATTTCGATAGGAAAAATTCTTATAATTCTATAATTTAAAAAGAGTTCACTTGACTTCTTGACTTTCAACTTGAATAACGAAATAACGACGCCATTGTTGCCCAATTGTTATTATCTCTTTACTTAAATTCCTCTTGAAATCAAATGGGTGCCACCTTATCGATTTGAACATCCGAAAATGGTTGCAAGAATACATTAAAACAAGATAACAGATAAAAAATATGAATATTTTCTATCAATTTTGGTGAAAGTTAACTGTAAATCAGCTGACTGAAAATATCAATGTTAACGTAGAAGAGGAATTGACGAAGACGAAGATCAGAAGAAATAAGAATATCTTTACTTTCTACAATCTGATTGTTGCTTGGTCAAAATTTATCTTAAAATAAGGTTAACGACATGCGACTATAAGCAATTCTAGTGCTAGTGACCGACCTACAACCGTCCAAACCTCGAAGATTTGTAAATATCTTGGGCCTCTCACTCAATCTTACCTTGGCCGTAAACGTGGTATAAGGCAAAATACATTAATACCTACTTTGTATGAAGTGAAAGAGATTGCCTCAAGTATCTGCATCCAAATCAATCAATTTACCCATCATTTAAGTCTTTGTCTTTTCCAAAAATGTATCCAAACTATTTTTTCTTGCAGGCACATTTATTAAAAATTTGTGGAAAATGCTGTTGACAATTTTATATGTGTTATGGGATTTGTTGATATTACTGGGGGACACAGTAATTTTTTCGATTATTTCATTGTACTATATAATTGAAGCACTATTTTTGACGCTATTGCCATCGTGGATTCGACCGTTGGATGATCTTTCCGGGAAAATAGCGCTGGTAACTGGAGGCGCTGGAGGAGTCGGCAGAAAATTGGCACTGCAACTGGCGAGACTTCGAGTCGTTGTCGTCATTTGGGATGTTAATCAAAAAGGTACTAATAAAATGTCCACCAGTTGCATGGTGTAACTTCTTTTGCAATTTTACAATAAAACCAAGTATCGGTATAAAATTTTATTCAATAAATTAACAATAAATGTATGTTTATAGCTTTGGAAATCTAGGATATAAAATTGAAATATTTCATTTTAAATGAATTTATTGAGCAATGCGTGATCATATTTATTACGATGTAGGTATAGCTTTTATGACAATAAGTTGGTAAAAGTAAGTTCTTAATAAACCAACATCGCATTTAAGGTTGTTTAAAAGAAAATCACAAATAATGAGAAGAAATTAAAATTAATACTCTAGGTAGTCACCTATTTGAACTATGTCTCTGTAAAATTTCAAGTCGATTTGGGGCTTATTAATGGAGAAAAAAAAATCGTAAAGTTGCGTAATTTTGAACTGCTTAACTCGAGATAAATGGATTGATCGCAATTAACTGGTGATAGTTATTTTCGTAGAAATGAACTTTTTTTTGAAAAAATAGCGATGTATTCTTTAAAATATTCCGAGTTGATCAATACCAAAATTTATCAAAAAAATTAACATTTAGGGGTTTCTAGGCAAAATATTTCAACATAAAGATAGAAAATCGTGTCAAAATTTAATCCGAGTGTATAAAAGCTTTATAGAAATATCTACAACGCCTATTTATAAGCATAGAGACATTCCTCACCGCACTTTTAAACAACCTTAAAGCTCACATAAATCAATTTTGGATAAATTTAAACAATATATATCTAGATATTTCATCGTTCAATACCTTACCTCGGTGAATTAATTCTTTGAACAATTGATACTTTCGTCAACAATTTTATTGTAAATTAGGGTCTTAGAATTTATTTATTTTTAATTATTATTTATCGTTGCTTTATAACTACTAAGGTCCTTAGAGACTCTAGGGTTAATAAAATTTAAAATCAAGAAATATTGAAAATTTGCTCGATAAGAGGATCGAACCCATGATCTACCAGTTTTGGAGCGGTTAACCACTCCGCCACTAATAGGCTATTAGAAATTTATTATTTATAATGTTTTTTTATTATTGCAAAAAATTACTAAAATTCGAGATCGAACCGTTTTATTCAACATTACTTTATTTGGATCGTTAAACTTTTTAATAAGGTGTCCATTTAGAAATTCTTAGTTTACATATTATTATCATAACAAGTGGTCTACTAGACTACTAACGGATGAGTGATTCATTTGTTTTCGAAGACTGAAATACTCAAATTATACTTTTTTACTAATTTTGATATTCAGATTGAAAGAGGGGTAAAAATTATTGAAATGAAATCAACCATAAATTAAGATTTGGTCTAATATACATATGCCTTTACAAATTTTTCTTTCAAAAAACTGCTTTAGTACAATTTTCTTAAAAAATTTGGTAACTTGTAAATTAATTAGATACATATTTCTAAATTATAGATTCTTATAGAATGGAAAGAAAACCGAATTCAAAAACACTCAAAAATGATTGGAAAAATTGTTGGAAGTGGTTAATTTTTTTACTAGAAGACTATATAAAAAGGGAATAGAACCTTAGACTCTAAGAATGTAAATCATGTCTACTGTCCATTTTAACAGTTTTCCAGTACGCCATCTCTTGGGAAGTGTCAGCTATTAAATAAATAGAAAAATTCATAAATAACATCAACAATATGTTATCATCCAGTACAGGAATAGTAAGAGGACACCAACTTAGAACTAGCCTTATTTTTTTTTTCAAAATATTTCTATTGTTTAATAGTATTGCTAAAACCTAATGGTAACCGAGTGGTCAAGGTGGTCACTCCGAAACCAGTAAATGCTAAGTATCGAGAAAATTTTATATTTCTCGATTTTACGGATTTTATTAACGCTAGAGTCGCTAAAGACTTTGGTAGTTATAAAGCGATTGTAAATAATAATTAAAAAAAATATTGTTGCAAATATAATACAGTTATTAGAATGGGAAAAAGAATTTATTTTTGTTTTTCAAGAAATTTGTTGGTATTCCTACCCATCTGAGAAAATATGACAACTAAACAATAAGTCATTTTTTAATAATATTCATAACCGAATAACGTATTCAATTATTTGCACAAAAACAAATTCTTTCAAACCTGGCGAATTAAGAATGTGCACTCTGAAAATGGTTTTTGGAGCGAAGCTCTTTTTATAAGCACATATGATGGAAGCTAGAGAAAAAAACGTAAAAAAATTCAAGCGGTGTAAGATTGAAGTCGTCATCAGGTCGTGTAGAAATAGTACCTAAATCTTTATCGTGTACCCCTACTGGAGGGTAAATTGGGAAAAGGGTAGGAGAAAGAAGGTTCAGAGTGGAACTCGGCTGTTCTCAACTATTGGCCTCGGTTACGATTTTGACGCTTGAACATGTTTGTATATGTAATGCTTGAACTTCATCGGATCATTTAAAAATAGTACTTATATGAAACAAAACTGCAAAATTTTGGAATATGCGGAACAATAGTACAGAGTAATAGATATTTACTAAATGAGAAGCGGTTTCGTTCTCTGTTTAACAGAATCTGCACATTGAATTACCGGAATTACCCATATGTACTTCAATTGTAGGTAGGGATTCTTCAGTCCACCGTACTCGATTATTAGTTTCGATACCACTCCAGCTTGTTTTCTTATAAGATCAAGTATTTCAGTAGTTAGGTTCGGAAATGATTTTCCCATTTTTTATTCGTTTTTTCCCATGATTCATTGATAAATAGAAACGCAAGCATTTCTATAACATAGATTAATTTTCATTTTTAAATTTTATTCGCATTTAATGGTAAATAAATTGAAAAAAAAATTTTTTTAATTGATTAATCGTTATTTTATTTATTAAACATAACTAAGATCCAAATATAATTCATATTAGATTAATGGAAAGATTCGCTCTTGTCGAGTACCACGATACCTCTTTAATTTTTTTTGGCTTAGTTCTTAAAGCATAGTGGTTAAGTGTATCGTGGTTAACTGTTCGTGTTTAAGTGCCACATGTTCTGCTGTTGCATGTTTTCATGACAGCTAACCCTTTAAACAAATCCCTTCTAGACATGACCTCTTACATTAACTATTGTAAATTCTCATTTTCTCTGCAGTTACATAGAAAAAATAATTTGTCAATAATTAATTAATTTACATTAAATTTCAATATATATTTTTGCGGTTAGGTCTTAGATAAATGCTTAACGGAAAAGACTCTTAGAGCCATTTTATTGGACGTGAAGGTCGTAAATAATTAAACAAAAATGGAAAATTTCATAAACTTTGTCCCCTCAAAATATTTGTATTTGCAGTTTGTAAACTGCAATAAAAATTTGTGTTGAAATTTAAGGTGTGTTGATTTAATTATAGTAAAATCAGGTTGTTCACAATCTTACTTACGATACTGTAACTTATTATATTTTCGAAAGAAATTTCTCAACGTAAGTTCTTTAAGCTTTCAATGAGAAAAAAACACAAAAATCAAAATTAGCGAAATTTGAAATTTTTAGTTTTTCAAAAAAAACAAAAACTTTCATAAAATATGACCTTGATTTTTTTTTTGTATTGTTTTTAAGGAAAGTGCATTGAAAAATATTAAAAATAAATAAGAACGACCGGATTGACTTATTTTTTGAAAAATTATGACTTATTTGTAAATACATAGTTTTATTTAAATCAATGCTCATTAATCATTTTACTTCATACATAAATTATGGTGTTTGAAATAAAAAATTACAACTTTAGTTTTCCATAGATTCATAGCATAATAACAAAAATATATTGGCAACTACAACAAAATAACGATATATTATATTATTTAGAATAACTATAATTGCTTTTCAAGCAAAGAATATATATTATATTCTCTTGTAAAGAGCTTTGCAAATTTGAGTTTGCCCCAATTACACTTTGTGATTATTAAATTTTTTTTAACCAATTAATTCAATATTTGCACTGTTTCACGTAAATATGAGATATTTTACGTATTTTACTGGGAAAATTAAAAAAAAACGAATATTATGGACAGTATATAATACGTAGTATATAAACAGTGCATATAGTGCGTATATATAGTACAAAATCCAATACAATAGTACAAAATATAAACCTGTTTTAGATATTTTGACATACATTGTGTTCTGTTTTGTAAAAAATATATTTTGTAATTCATAGATTTTCATATTTTTGTACTCATATTTTGAATTTACATAGTTTGTGATTTCCAATACATACTTATTTAACATAACCCAAATACTGAAAGTTTAGAAATAAAGCATTCATTTTTAATCTATAATTACTATCTTTGTATTGAGTAGAACAATTTGAAAAAAGCACAAAATCGTTTAACATTGATAAATTGAAAATAAATTAACACCTGACGATGACAGCTAGCCGCTGTTGAAACGCGTTATGAAAAGAGTAAAGCAAATTAAAACATACAACATAAATAATAATTCATATATAATATCACAAAATCATATATAGAAGAATAACATATAATATAAATATTTCAGGGAAATTATAAAAGAAGATTCATGCCAATTTCCTATGGAAATCCTCAGATATAATATAATATTTTTTTTATATTCATAACATTATTTTTCACAAACTTTAGTGTAAATATTTTTTCTTGGTTTTCTTCTTGTTATAAAAAGGTATTTAAAGACATTTTAAATGTTCAAAAAACCCATTTGAAGTCGTATAAAGTTTTTAACGGCATTTTGAAATCATTAGATTTAAAATGTCTTTTTTAACAAGGCTATGACTTATCAGGCTAAAAGAATTTTCTTGGCTACTTAGTTTTCCAGATATTAAAAGTATTAATGAATAATTATTTATTTCCTATGACTCCATTTCTTTATTGAATACGACGCGTTTCAACAGTCTTTGGCTCTAATCATCAGGTAATGATTACTATTAAAAGCATCCTGTGAAATATAAAATTTTCCTTTTGTATAAAAGGAGAAAATGAAAACATGCTATGACGAGATAATAAATATTAAAAGCTCATTTTTGGAGGGCCTTTGTATGAAGTGCCTAGCATTAAATTTTTTGTAATAGACGTAAAAAAGTTATTTTTTTCAATCCACCTTAAATTAGATATGAATACCCATTGTTACTCCAAAGAGCATTTGGATTGGTTATCTTTGTGCCAAATATGTTTACAATTAGTATAAGTAGACACTAAGTACACAATGTTATAGCTTGCTTAATGCTCTGTAAAGGTTTCCATTATTAAAATGTTACTTTTTAAATGAACCAGAAGATAAGAGATTGTTTTGCATAAGTATTGTTTGCCAAGAGATTAATTGACAAAAATGAATTGTCGAGGAATCAATTTTTGGAGGACAAACTGATGCGTTATTTTTAGAATAGATAGAATACTCATATGGTTATATGTAATATCTTTTTAAAAAATACTTGAATTATTAGCGGTGGAAGCCACCTGTGCATCGATACGTTCTCAAGGATTCAAAATTTACGGCTATACCGTAGACTTAGCCGATCGTAAAGCCGTCTACAAAAATGCCGATTTGGTTCGTAGCGAAGTTGGCCCAGTCGACATTCTAATCAACAATGCTGGAATCGTTTACGGTCGTACATTAATGGATTTAGAAGATCAAATGATTGAAAACACGTTCAAAGTCAACATCTTATCACATTATTGGGTTCGTATTTGTCATAACAATATGTGTTATATGTAAAATAGCACACTAAAACTTGTACTTTCATATTACACATTCTTCTGATTTTTTCTGTCTACCTACATGTACATGTATATTGGTTGGAGTTCGTTGAAAGAGTACGTTGTATTTTATGTAGATTCTTCTTGAAAAAAAAATACTAACTATCCCAACCTTCATTTCGATCGAAACAGGTTTTTCTAGTAAATACCTACTAAAAATGTTCTTGTCTTAAGTAGTTTTTTCATCACCACCATAATATATTTTGCAATTTATTACAGTTACAACTTGCACATATGTTTAGTACCTAGACTCCGCGTTAAGAAATTTTTCGATAAGCAATATTGTAATTCTCTACTGTAAACAGTAACGACTTATTGAAAAGCTGTATTTAATAAGATTTATTTTATCAATTTACGTAAAGACCTTTGAAATATGATTAACTGGTACTTTATAGATGAGTACTGAATATTTTTTTATATACAAATGTATAGAGCCTGTTATTACGTATACGCAGCTAGGTTTTCCTAATTATTATGCTCTGTCCGTATAATTTTCAAGTAACTATGAAATATTATTAATTATTCATATGTTTATGATGTAGTTGGAAATTTAGTTTCAGATTTCTGAATTTCTGAAAAAAGCATAGCCATAATTCGGTCTTTTGGTGCATATGACAAAAAATTGGCTAACACTTTGGCATCCACTAAGTAATTTCGTGAAAAATACAAAAACATACAATGTTTCTATATCTAAAAATATTTGGAATGATCTCATATAATAAAAACTACCTTGTAATTATACTCCTCATTTTTCTGTTCTACCATTGCTGTACTTTTATAAGTTTTCGGAAGCTCAAAAATAAAATATAAAAGACACAAAGTGAAAAAAACATCGAATTTTTGAAGAACCTATGTAAATTAAGTGAAATGTATTTTTAAAAATTATTATAATAAATGCACAAATTTCATATTTATCAATGAACTTTGTATTCATTGATATATTATGTTAATCATTGAATGGAGTAGCATGAATTTGAACGTAAAATAAATTTAGTTATAATTTGTATAAGGCACTACTTTTCTTGTCGTCAATTTTATCTTCATCGGGTGCTTCCTACTAATAATTGTCAAAAATATACCTAGAATGTCAAGAGTGGCTTTAACTGCAAGTATAAGTATCAAGCACCTGATGAAGATGAAATCGTGGTCGAAACATAGTGCTTTAAAACATAGTCAAACTGAAAATCATTTTTTTTATGTCCGTATTCCAGCTATTCTATTCAGCGAAAACTACAAATTTTGGAAAACACTCTTAGTATTAAAAAACAAAGTGAGATTTATTTTTAACGACCAACCTTTTAACAAGATATATAAGTATAATTACAGTATGATATTCATCTAGTTTTTACTTTTCATACAGTATTGAATCCATTAGAATATTAAATTGGTTTTAATGAATTTAATTAAATAAACAGACTATTTATAATAGATGATAAAAATCAGATCTCAGCTTTTATATTTTTTTAAATAAGAAGAAAATTCAGGTTATTTAAGATCTTTTTGTTTTTTTATTTTTTATTTAATATTTTATTGTTCAATTAGCTACGTTTCGTTACTAATCGTAACTTCCTCAGGCTTCTTGATTCACAAAATTAAATATTTTTAATTTAATTTAAATTCAATAAATAAATAAAATTTATTTATTTATTTTATTATTTATTATTTTATTTATTTAATTAATTTAAGTTAAAAATATTTAATTTTGTGAATCAAGAAGCCTGAGGAAGTTACGATTAGTAACGAAACGTAGCTAATTGAACAATAAAATATTAAATAAAAAAACAAAAAGATCTTAAATAACCTGAATTTTCTTCTTATTAAAAAAAACTATTTATAATGACTTTTTTGTTAAGAAATTAAGCTATTTCTAATAGCAGGTGTTATTAATTTTTGGGCCTCCAATTTTTCTTAAGTTATTGCAGATGTGCTTGCCAATTGGCTTGAAATGCAGCATTTTAACATTCACTGCATAAATCACGAATTTCATAGCAAAAATATAATTTTATGGACAATTTAACTTTATACAAAGACATTAGTATTCAATAATGTGTTTGATTTTTAGAAGCGAAGCAAGTACTAGTGTAGACGTCTTTCGCTTTTTTAAAATATTCTTATTATGAATTCAGATTAACTTATAATGGCTTTTAATTTATTTTAAATGATGTCCTTTTCAACCAAATTGTTTTATCCAAAAAAAAAATGAATTCTGTCGGTTTCAACGATCCTTAACAGTTCTTTTTCCGGTCATATAACATAATTTTAACGAAAATGTTACCCTTACCACTAGGAGCAATATTATATATTTAACTATATTGTATGGTATAGAAGTAAAAAATTTCAGTTTAAATCTAATCTTAAAAAAACTTGAGAATTAAATTCAACGAATTTTCTACGATTATCTGCTAAAGAAAATATAGTTGCAACGAGAATGGTATCGCCCCCGTTAAATGGATACTGAAATTCTCTATAGTCTCTTCATGAGCGGTAGCTATATAAACAGTGGAGTATGGGGGGAAAAAGAAAATGGTATTATTTACAAGGATATAATAGAGCAAAGGAGCAGTATTTTTTCAGCGTAATGGGGTGATGATTCATAAAAAATTGGGAACCTATGCTTCATCTCAAAACTAAACAATAAAACTGGAACTCTTAAACTCTTACTTTGTTACCTATGTATGTGAATAAATTCTGGAATTATTATTTTATTAACTATTGAAGAAAATATACGAAGATATTATTTAAATTGGAAGAAAGTTATTCAAGTGATTAATCATTTTGGAAAACGACGCAGTCTTATTTGCATTTAACGACTTTAATTATCTAAAGATTTTTCCAAGATGATATACATATATTTTTTTACTTAATTATGTCTTACCATATATTTTATAATAATTAAATGAGAAAAAGTAATAAAACTAACGTTTTCATTAAGATTGTCGATAAGAAAATTATAGAATACAATATAGAAACAATGTATTGGTATTTAACTTCTACTTGGATCAATAAGCTATCAATTGGTTACATAGACTATCCGCACAACATTACTGCATATATGTTTGACTGACTACTATAAATCGCACAACCTCATGGTTATTACGATTATTACTACTTTCACTTTCTCGAAAATAGTTACATTATTTTTTTTAAGATTTTCACAACTAATTATATTTTTAGACCACTCGAGCCTTCTTAGGGGATATGATAGACTCAGGAAAAGGGCACATTGTTACTGTGGCTAGCGTGGCTGGTCTCTTAGGAACATACCGATGCACGGATTACAGTGCAACAAAATTTGCAGCTGTAGGCTTTCATGAAAGTCTATTTACAGAGCTAAGAGTATATGATAAAATTAATCTGTAATTTTTCCAATTTATTATTCATTTTTATTATTTCAGACCCACGGACATAAGAACATAAATGCTACTCTTGTATGCCCCTACTACATCAATACTGGAATGTTCGCAGGCGTTAAGCCACGTCTAATGCCTATGCTAGAACCATCCTATGTAGCATCAAAAATAATTGAATCAATACGGCGCAAAGAAGTTAATTGTGTTATTCCTGCCTCAATTCGTTACTTGTTACCATTGAAATGGTAAATATCATATATAAACTTATAATTTTAATAATACTAAATGCTTTTTTTTCAGTCTTTTACCAGCGAAAATGTGTTGGGCTATGATGTACCATATTATGCAAGGACCACAATCTATGATGACTTTTAGAGGCCATGGTCCAATTAATGCAGTCCAAAATTAAAGAAAATGTTTTCAAAAGACTTTGTTTTAGTTTTCATAGTTAAATATTTTTATATTATGTATACTTGTAGCTTATCTAAATGTATCTCGAAAAATCTAAGATACACCGTAAACGTTTTTAAGCTATTTGCTGTTATTTTGTTAAAACTTATATTAACAAAAAAATATATTTTTATACCTAAATATTTACATTTATTTGATTAAAAAATATACATTGTAACGAGATCACAACAAATCATAAAAATAAGTCAATCCTTGGCCAAGTTCCCAAAGCGACAGACCGACTCCTAATTCTTGAGCAAGTTCAACTCGTTTTTGAATTGAATATAATGTAGGGTAAAACACAAAATGATGACCGTGCTCATTCCTAAAATCCAATTCTTTCATTAATTTTGATAAGCTTTTAGTGATTGTAATTAAATAAATTACCGAACTTCAAAGAAGTGTTCTTTTGAATCACTATCAAGCTTCAATTTTCCTTTTAAATTCATCAAAAGTCCTAAATATTGTTGAGCTACAATTGGGCCTCCTCCCTGAGACGTATAGTCGTATCCATAAAGATTCAATCCCATTAAAATTTTCGATCGTTTTTTCTCATCTGCAGTCAATGCTTTAACGCAAATTCTCATCCAGTCAAGAGGACTATTAGGCCCTAATAAATTCGAATTATTTGATAGAAAATTCAAGAATAAAAATGATTGTTATTTAAATTTCACCTGGACGTTGAATAGAAGAGTAGTCGTAAGTCATGAGGGAAAATCCTGATACATAGTCATAAAGTTGATCAAAATGAACTGCGTTAAACATTTCATTGTCTTCACCTCGAATTGGTGGAACTACCAAAACCATTTCTAATTTTTCATTTTTTAATGACATTCCTATAGAAAAAGATTCTTTAATGGGTCTCAAGTTTAAAAATTGTAGGTAAATGTACCAATATTTTGAATAACACCAATTATCAAATAATCGTCGATTCTGCCTGCTAATTGACTCCACACTTCAATTACTACTCCATCGAATTTATAAGCTTTACATACTTCGATGATTTTTTGTCCTAGCGCTAATTGCTCTTTTACGTTGTAAATGAGGCGATAATAGTCTCTTACTGTCCAATTATCAAATAGAACTCTAGGCATCACTATAGAAAAAGAGTTTGTAATTCTTTTGAAATATCAGTTTATGATATCATACCCTTAGTTTTTCGTTGAGATCCGGCTTCTTTGACGTCTGAAATCCACTTGGAATCGACATCATGAGTTCCAGTCACTTCATATACGCTGGTTTGTTGGGTCGGCCGAATTTGCAACCACACAGGACTTACTTGCGAGAATTTATTGGCAAATTGCTTCGCAATATTATAACCGTGATTGTTCCACTAAAATAACATTGTACGTACGCTAGACCAAGTGTAATTTTAATAAAGAAAATATTTTACCGGCGTCACATAACCAAGCACCGTTCCGTTAAAATTGATTTCATCGACATTTGCATAATATGTGTCGTGCTCTCGTGTTATTTCCTTCGCCGACGGATATTCAACAACTAAATTTCGCTCAATCACCGTTTTGTTAACAGGTCCTTTATTTACTTTGATCGGAACATTTTTTCCGCCTTTACTTTTGTCCTTTAAAGCGGAATTGCAGTAGAGCAGGTGGTAGATGATTAAAAAGAAAAGACAATAACGAAGCATTACAGCTTTAGGTTTATCGATTCCAATGAAATTTAATGAGAGTTTATTTTATTATTTGGAAGAATTCTCGTTTGAAATTATTCCGATAAATTGCATTTGACGCACTATAATAACTGCATGATGATTGTATCTGGCTATGACAGATGGAAATGTCAATTTGGCGTTTATGAATGTAAGAGACAATATCATAATGTCATCAATTAGTGCAACAGAAATATACGAAAATGCGAACTGATGCGAACTATTCAATGTCTGTAACAGACTTAGAATATCTCACTCTAGTAAAATTTAAAAATTTCAATTTTCTTTTTCTAATTTTTCTTATTTTCTTCAAAAAATAATTGTAATTCGTCGTTTTAAATTTCATTTATTGAATTTTTAGTTAATTCCGAAAATTTAAGTTTTTTATAAAACATGCAATTATCTTTCATAGGGCTTAAAAGAAATTTTAAATATGTAAAATTAAAATTAATTTACATAAATGATAAATGATGTATTTATTATTTTATTTTTGTTTGAAATAAACTAATGTTATTTTTATTAATTTATGATATAAAAAAATAAATTTTAATTTTAATTGGTGATTAATTTAGTTAATGTTTTAAACATATTGATCAGATTTTCAAATCAATTGATTTCAATAAGAAAGAAATATTAATTTTATAGTAAAAATAATTAATGTGATTTATTTATAAGAAGAAAGATGATATTATTTTATTAAACATGTATAATAAATTGGTATAATATGTAAAAAATATGGAAACATTTAAAAGATTTAAAAGTGCAGTATATAAAATATGCAGTAGAAGAAACGCAGTCTGGCATCCACTTGTACATGTGCCCATATAAATGCAATGTTGAAAGACAATTGACTGTCAGTAGCATAGTAGTGTCGGTGATGTGCACTTCGTCGTTGTGATGAACGTGTAATTTACCAAATAGACTATGCTGTTATTATTATTGTTCAAATACCAAATTTCAACAAATCTGGACATTCAAAGGCAATAACATTGTCTATATTTCACCGAAAAAATTTCCTAGTTCGATAATTTTTATGTAAATCTCTAAAACCAACATTTTATTTCGGTTCGATAAGTTCGTCAATGTAATAATAATATTGGTTTTATACGTAATATTCAATAATTGTGTCAGTGCCATCATCTTTTCCAATTCATCATTTTCCTAATCGAAGAAAAATAACTTTTTGACCATCAATTTTCAATTGGGTTCCAAATGTTTGTGTGACTGGAAAACCAACCATTTTCTAATTTCAACTCGTTTGTGTTTGGTCGCTCTAATTATGTAAGTAACTTATATATCATTTCAATTAAAATAAAATAGAAAAGATTTTAACATTTTCAAATATATTTCACTAATCTACTTTCTATTAAAATTGTTACTAAATAAAAGATACAACAGAAATATTTGTCTTTGCCGTTACACTTAGAAATTGTTGAAAGAAAAGTTCATTATAATTTTGCTAATGAGACACTTCTTAATTGTACAGTATTAAACGTTTAAAAAATAAGTAAAATAAGAAGAAGACGAATTGTGAAATTGTAGCAAATTATGAAATATTTTTAGTCAACCTTTCCTCTAAATATGAACGACATAGTTTTAGAAACCAAGGCTGAGAGAATATTTTGTCTTTTTGTTTGTTATTGTAAGAATTATTTTTAATGGAAAGACAATTTAGGATTGAATTACCTACTTCATTTGGAAGTCCCAGTCTTTGTCTCAAGTTCTTATCTTTGAAAAAATCGCTATATTTAAATTTAAAAAGTTTTTATCATCTTAATACATCAAGACCCAAAACTATACACTTTTGCAATTTTTTGAAACATTTCAAAATTTAAACTTAATTTGATTTTGGAAGCCTAGAAGGCATATAGAAGAAAAAAATAATTACCTAATTATTTTTTTTTCTTCTTTAAAATGGAATTTCTTGCTGCACCTAGGCCACAAAATATTACTATTCAAATATTAGCTGCATTTCTTATGCATTCTATGTAAATAAGTTCTGGTAAAAATTTATTGAACTACCATCCTTTACAATAGAAAAACGCAAATCCTCAAGTACCTGCTTTTTATTTTTTCGTTGTAAAATGTTGGTTTGAGTTGGTGGGTAAGTGTTCTTGAAGCAATCTGATTACTGGTGTCAGGGCTAAACTATCACAATGAGTTAAGGTAAGCCGCCCAGAGAATGTTAAATCAACACAAAAACATGTCTTCAACTCATAACATTGTGTTATAAAAATACTGAAACATTTAGCAGATATACATCAAGCGAAATTGGTATCAGTTTGTAGTTAATAGGTATAGCACAAAATAAAAGTTTTAAATATGTATTAACAGAATGTATACGATATAATATGTACGTTTTTACTATAGTTTCCAAAAATAGAAAATTTCAAATAAGTCCAGTTTTTTAAATGTGTCTGCTGTGGCTACTAAGAATTTGCAACGTACTGCAGAAAATAAATAAAAATTGTACAGTAAATTTAAAATAACAGGGACCACAGAGAAATAATTTTAAAATTCCCAGATAATTCCAGATTCTTCAAGATATTTTTTATATTTTTCCACCTTATGTATTAATTAGTGGAATAGGTTCCAAAAATATCATTGGTTAAGATATGTATATTTTGCAGTAAAAGCGTCTAACGTACAGGTGCATTGACTAGTCAATGCATACATTCGCGGAATAGATGCTTTTATTGTAATATATATACAGATATGATATGTAATATTACTAGCCTTGTTATCAGAATAACTCAACCGATCTTGATAAAACTTGGTGCACTTATTCTTCGAAAAACTACCTTACACGACTTGAAAAATAAATGAAATCGGGTCACTAGTTTAGAAATGGTTTGAAATTTTTAAAATTCCCTGATAATTCCAGGTTTTTCAGGTCTGTGGTCCCCCTAAATAGGTAAAATTGACGTTTTTTTCAAATAGCGAATGATGTTCAATTAAAACCAAGATACATGAAAGCCTGATGAGTATCCTCAAATCATCAAAGCCTGAGAAATGTAATTAACAAAATAATCGCTAGCAATCATAGATTCAAATTCTGCAACCACCAATACTGTATTTCTTGCTTTACCAAATTATTAAAAGTCTAAAGTTGATAAAGACTTTATATGTTATACCTAAAGTGGTCGTCACTAATATCTTCTATTACCTGTTTTCTTATTTCAGTAAACTGAAATAGAAGCCATAATTCGAATATTTTCAGGTAGAAAACCTTAATTTCAAAAATTTTTTAATCCATTTTGACGAAATTTTCATAGGCGATCATATAATAGGGGATTATATATGTAACTGTAAGTGTCATGAAGAACCCTTAGCCAATTGTTACCTTTGAGACAAAAGACATTTGCATGGAGACTTTTAAGGTACAATAATATTTTCATAATTATAAGGACAAATACTACAAAACTATCAGGTGAAAATGTAGTAATTTAGATAATAAAATTAAAATCTGAACTTTCTTTGGATTCAATCCCAAGATTTCTATTCCATTTTAAATCCAATGTTATACAGTAGAAGTGTCCGGTCATTCAATGTTAGCCAAATCAGTTATCTTCTAAAATTCTAAATTTAAATTTTGGCAATAATAAATATTTTGGCTTGTGCCCTTTTTAGGAACGTCAATATTTGACAAAGTTGCATTTCCTACTTTGTTTAATTTAATTCGCGAATGATTTGGAACACAATAAATTTTTTGTGACAAAAGAGAAAACAATACTACATTAGAATTGAATCAACAAAAAAATCGCGAACTAAATTAAATACAAAGGAAATAATGCTACGTTGTCAGATACTGATGACTCTAAAGGAGACATGCGCCATTTTTTATATTTTTCATTTATTTCTGATTTACACTTTTGGTTTATAGTCTTCGCGACTCTAGGGTTAATACAAATCCGTAAATCAGAAAATATTAAAAATTGCTTGTTAGAATATTCGAACTTAGCACATACCATCTTTAGAACAACCACCTTAACTCCTAAACCACCATTAGATAAGCTTTTTTACTTGTTTAATAAAATGTTTTCAATCTTTGCCTATTAAAAATACCTTAATTTTGAAATAATATATAAATTTGTACAAAATTTTTGATTCCAGTCCCTTTGAAAACAATTTTATCTGGCAACGTTACATTGACTACTTTGTTTTTAATTTAATTCGCGAATAAATCGGTCCATAATGAAAATTTAGACACAAAAGAGAAAATCATACTATATTAGAATTAAATTAACAAAAAAATCGCGAATAGAATAAAAACCAAAGTTGAAAATGCAACGTTGTCAGATTTGAATTAAATTATTTATTTGAAGATAATATAACGTTGAAAAATGATTTCTTCATTTAAAAAATACGAAAAACTTGCTGCAAAAAAATATTTTTTTAAAAAAAATACTTTAAAAAAAAATATCGTTAATTCCTGTAAAATATTAAAATTTCCACCATCCGGTAAAAATTTTAATCTGAATCGGTTTATAAACCATTGATCCTTCGTTTTCTTTTACCCGTACTTTTATCACATAGAAACCTCCTTAAGCAGGAAAATTTTTACATCATTTGATTTTCTTCGAACATAAACTAGATATTAAACTCATTTAATATCGTTCTTTCCTTGTACGAATTCATGTAGTTTTTAACGGATTGGTAATTTTTGATCAATTTTTCCGGCTTTTGAACAAAAGTGTTTTGAATTGAAATATTTTTGGGTTTAGAAAACCTTAATAAATATAAGGATTCCAGATGTAAAATAAATTGATTACATCTATTTTCTCTCTTAAATCCCAGTAACTGGTAGGACTATTCCTTCAAGAGATTTTGCGTAAGAAATAAATATATTTCTATTTTGTATAGAAACGATGTTTGAGAAATGATTATTTTTACCTTCTTTATAAAAGTTATTTTTTTTTTTAAAGAAGAATTTATACATTTTTTATTGAATATATTTTTTATTTTGTGAGAACAAAATCAAACTTTCATTGTAAGAATAGGTAAATTGTATTCACTTATCTTCAAGTGACCTTTCCTTATTTTAAATATTAATATCTAATATTGTCAAGGCTTTCAATTATATTTATAAACTTTATATGAATTGTAACAAATTTTAAAAAAAAACCTTTTTTGTAACTCCTTGAACTTTAATTAGTCACATTGAAAAAAATATTAGTTAAAATAATTTCCGTGTAAAAATATCAATTCTGGTTTTTCAATGAGATAGTTCGGTATCATGATATATGAGCTATAATCCATTTTCGACTAACTTAATAGAAACCTTTAATTACCTATTATATATTTCGAATACGGATTTTTTCTATTTAATTTGCGATTTGTATATACTTTTTCAATAACCTAATGTAGTGTTCGACAAGAAAGACTTAATCTATATTTAATGTATTACATTTATTATATTGTTATTGAACAAAAGAACATATAATTTCATCACCTAAATATAGTATCTTTAGCGTTATAATATTAATTAATTCGTCATTAGTAAAAATTATACCTTTTTACCTATAAGTGTGTTAAGTATATATGTTTCTTATTATCGAATAATTATCATTTTTGGAGTAAATAGTTAATCTAAAAAGGCAACATATCATCATTATAGTTATTTCAAAGCAAAAATATCAATTTTTTAAGGAAGAATTGAAATAATTTTTTGCGTATTTTTTTTTTTAAATTAATCGTTTATAAAAGTCGTGAAATTAACCGTTGGGGAACAGATCAACAGTTATTATCAAGATACCAAATGAAACCACTTGCAATAAGGAAAAGATGTGTCAGGATTTTTATAAGGATCTCCCATGTATATTTAATTATTTCAGTTTTTTACTGTCAAAAATCTCGAAAGAAGATATTTATATTGAAAATAGTATTAAGATGCAAAAGCTGTATTGTTAAAATCGGTTACAACGCATAAATTCGTGGAAAAAAGGATTGGTTTTAAAAATATCGTATATCTGTATCATTTTTATAGGTATAAACAATTTCGGACTAACAAAATATGTAATAATTCTTTGAAGTTTCCTTCAATCGTTAATACTACAAATATCTTAAAGTAAATATATATAGATAAATTTTTATCGCTTCAGATGCCATTAATGAAACAAATGAAAAGATACCAGTAAAAAGACATATCAACTAATTATTGTGATGATTGATTCATAATAATGTTTATTTTCCTCAGTTTCCAATACTAGGTAATGCTAATTAATATTAAACAAAATTTTAATACGCTGTTAGTTATCAGTATTCATAATTGAATGAATCAAATAATAAATAAAAAGCAATATTTTTTTAAAATTTTGATCTCACGAATTTAGTTTCGGCTTGACGGCAGCCGAAACTCGTTTTTTGGCCGAAACTGAAAATTCGGTCGTACACTACTTATTTAAATTTAATTTGTTGTTTAGAGAAGTGCAACAACTTATAAATTAATAAAAGAAAACTTGTCTTAAAGAAAATTTCGGTTGTAAAATTAGTTTCACAATACTCACAGCCATTATTACATTATAACTCTAAAATCAAGCATATTTTTAAACTTGTTTAGTGATTATTTAATCAATTAATTAATTAATAAAAGAAAAGAAATTAGTTAATTTTAAAAGGATAACACTAACATTCATTAATTACGTAAAAGTACAAGGGGTGGGGGTGGAGAGAATCTTTACATATTTTATGTAAAAATGATGGAAAGAAGGATGAAACTCATTCGTAGGTAATACTTTGCAAACCAAAATTCATTATTAAGAATCTAATTCTATTTTCGATTCCGAATGGTTTTCTTCATTTTATAGTGCACAATGCAATTTAAGTCCTATTTGAAAAATCATTTTTAATTCTATTATTGATATCCCAAAGACTGAATAGTGATTCAATTATATTGTAGTTTTAATCTTAATAAAACAGCAGAAGAAGATTATAATTTGAATCATTATTTGTTAAAAAATAAATAAAAAATTGTTTCATTTTAAACTGTAAGTTTTAGTGCAAATGATCCTTTTCTAACATTGTATTCTTTGTAAGAGCGAGATAGACTCTTACATAAGAAAGGAGAGGGTGAGTTATGTATCCTTTCATGAGGGGGGAGTAAAAATCTCCGAAATTGTCCTTACGTAATTACTGAATGGCCCCTATTTCACTAATCAACTGATGGAACCATTTTTTGTTAACTTTAAACAGTCATCCTTTGCAAAATAACGAATGATTTATTTTCCGGATGCACTTTGTATTTCCACATGCAAATTGGCGTTAGCACCAAATAAATAAGATGTTAACTTTCCATTAAGTTTTCAAATTGAACTCAGTCAACTTCAAAGCACATAATTGTAATTTACGAACCTTTCAAACAATGTCAAACTCGAGGTAGTTGCCAAAAAGCTTCAAGTTCGCCTAGTCTATTAATAAATGCATATGTATGTGTAATATATGTATTGAATAGGTTGCATCAATAATCGATTTCAATTGAATTGATTATTACATTGCTTGACCAGACTCAACTTTTGACCACATCTCACATCAACTATATGTGCACCTATGTATACATACCATTGTTATTATTTATTTATAAATATTTAATTTTCAATTCAAGCAATTTACTGTGGTTCGTCTCAAATGAAACTGATGTGAATAGAATATGGTATGATGGTATGTAAAAGATTACAATATATTGGTTATATAAAGCACCAAATTTATTTAAGTATACAAAAGTAAATAATATACTTATGTTTGTATTGTTCGTGGGAAATTCGTTGTTATTTTTATAGTTGTTATTAGACACGGTTATATTTCGGCACTTAATCGGTGGAAAATGCTGCTTTTAACATTGTATTTAGAGTTATCAACAGTTCTATTTTAAAAATGAATTGTTTGTCGTATTTTGATTTTTAGCCTTCACCAAATCATTTGGAGATGACATTTCAACAATACAAGTGGCATTTGATTTTTCCGAAAATAAAATTAGTTTGTTTATTTTTTTTTTAATGAACAGTGCAATTGAACGTATTTTTTTTTTTTGAAATATTAAAAATATAATAACAGTTTTTTTTTATATAAAAAACACATGTTTATGATATAAATGTTATAGAGGTATGTACTGAAGCAGTTAATTAATGTTATATTTCATAAGCAGATTCTAATAAACATAAAACAACATATAATCTGCTTTATTAAGATTGAGTTATAACTTGTGATAATATA
Source organism: Sisyra terminalis (assembly GCA_958496175.1). Classification (NCBI taxonomy): domain Eukaryota; kingdom Metazoa; phylum Arthropoda; class Insecta; order Neuroptera; family Sisyridae; genus Sisyra; species Sisyra terminalis. Next base: position 31,943,593 of record OY292277.1, on the reverse strand, counting down.
ACCTTGATCGCCAAACATACTTGGGTTGTATCTATTAAATAAGAGCAATCTCACCAATTTATTTATTAAAAATTTTTTCTACGTTATCACTTTATATGATTGTGAACCTTAACTTTCACAATTAGTTCCATGAAACGATCCATTAAAAATTTGAAGCGATAGCCAACTGTTCCATTGCCCTCCCCCCCAAGTGGAAAATTCTTCAAATCCTACGGCTATTGTTATTAAAGACACGATAATTTAGTAAAATAATTTTTCCAAGGAATGTTCACTGTCACGAACCGTGATTTTGCATCAACCGAATAAAAATAAATCAATCTGCAAGCAATCAAATGCATCGATCATTCATTAAATAAATCAAAACGAAGTGTGTAATCGTTTCAATTTTGGCCTTGATTGATTCAATTCATTTAATTTGACTTGATATCTACTTGAAACGATGAATGTAAATGTTGTGTTTAGGTGCTAAACCAAATTAAATGTTTCATATTCAAATAAGTAACTTATAATAGCACTCCAATGTTAGAAGGATGAAGGCAAAAAAGTAAACTTTAAAATTATTTCAATGATTTTTTTCCTCAACTGATTAGTGTAGATTGAAAATATAAGAATGATCATAAATCAAACTCGTTTTGAACCAATATTTATATCAAGATTACGTCCAATTTTTATATATTATCTTAATATCAGTTTATATATAAATAAAATATAATAGAGAGGTTGAATGAAAGAAACGTGGGCCATATAATAAACAGGAATCGCCACCTACTCGCCAGTAAACCAATACTATAAAACACAAACTAAACTAAAATTTGCGATGAGTAATCAGTACAGACCGAAATAAATTAATTTCAGTAACAATACAATAATCTGTGTAGAGAAATTTACAAAAAAATAAACAATTCTAACAATCTGGCCAATTTTAAATTCATTTAAAGTACCTGCAAATGTTAAGACTTTAGCACAGTTTCTCTAAATATTATGGCTTAATTTAAAAAAAGAAGTATATATAAATATTACGAAAAACATAAATGGCAACTCAGGTTTTTTAAAATCCGTTATTTTATTATTTGGGGTTTTTTAATTTCCAAATTAGCAGCGTTTCGTTATCTATTGGATCTTCATCAGGTACCTTGGATCACAGTTAAGAAAACATCAAAGTCAAATTAAATTAAAGCTCTACTACTCGTATGAAATATATAATTCCATAAATTAAAAGTTATTAAAATGTCCATGTTAATGACTCAATAAACAAATAAAATAACTCATGTGCAAATATGACAATTTTAACTTAATTTTGAATGTTTTAATCATATATACTGAGATTGCTATTCCGTGAGACGTTTTGGTGCGGAGAGTCTCTCTTACTCCATCCGCATAGTATTCCATGCATATCTTGCTCACTCATTCATCTCCACCAAAACTGCATGTCGTAGCTAAAGCAGCTGATCTTTGTCCGTAAAACTTTCCGTTAGGATGGAGTTAAGAGATGTTAAACATGAGTTAGGATGGAAAATTTCTTCTTTCAACCTACTAGTGGCCGAGTGGTCAAAGTGGCCACTTCAAAACTGGTAGGTGTTGGAATCAAATCTTTTATCGAGCGAATTTTCGATTTCTCTCGATTTACGGGTTTTTATTAATCCTAAAGTCGCTTAAAACCTTGGTAGGTATAAACCGACGATAAATAACAATAAAAAAATCTTTCTCTCTTATATACATATATAATGAAAATGGCTGTTTGATGTGCAATTACGCAAAAACTTATTGATATGGGGCTGCGACCATTCGAAAGGGAAACGTGTATAGATGCCTCTAGGCTACTTACTTTTGGATTTTATAAACCCTTTGTTGGGTATATTATTTATTTATTTTATTCTTATAGACACATCTTTTTATAGTTTTATATACATAAACAATCATTATCAGTGTTGTATGACGTCAAGCTTAAAAATATTACCCCTTTATTGTCACGGAGACGAAGTCGTGGGTATCGACTAGTATGTAAAGCAATATGGAAGCAAAAAAAAAAAAAAACAAATTAAAATGTGTTTAGAAGATATAAAATTATAGTAAAGAAACATTAGATTTGATTTTAAAATGTTAAAGAAGTTTCAATCTACATTTTTTTTATTTAAACGAAACATTGGTAAAATAATACTTTCAGCCTTTCCCTTACGGTGTTAAAAATAAAACCTTTGATAAGATGATTTGTATTTATTACAAAATTTGAAAAAAAAAATAACATTCTGAAATATTTGATTATTTATAAATATTGTTTTAACTGATAATAATTTATATTGTAGTGCAACAATTAAAATGGTTTTATATTATAATTATTATTAACTATATTATTATAAGTAATAACAGTGTATTTGAGTATTCCTGTCACAATGTTCGAAATGAAATATCTCAGCTGGGTCCCCATCTGTCTATCAAATATACATATGAGAAAGAGAAATTGAGAAGAGAAGCGAGTGTTATGGACACACTCAATGGACCTTTGCAAAGAATGCAAAACTAACGCATACCAAAAGATACATATATTTGTTTGAATTGGTAAATTTCCGATGAATTTTTTGGTAAATCATTTCATTGTGTGAGATATATTTTATTTTTTATTACTATTATGATTTTATTTCATGTGTAAATGTTTAAGGGAGGGATACCTAAAATATGAATTCAATGTTTCTTATATTTATAAAGATATTTAAGTTATTAAAGGTATTATGAATTAAATACATACCCATAGATACGGTAATGATAAAAAGGATGCCTCCTACTCTCGAACTTCTTAATTCCCCTTAACTTATTTTTTAAAAAATGAACCTAGAAACTTGTCGATATATATTAGATTTATTTCCAAGTGTAGAAAATTTTATGAAAAGAAATTGTATTATTTCTGAAAAACCCATACAACCATCTCAAATCTAACAAAGTCTTGATATATGTATTTTCATGATTTCTTTATAGTTGGACACCTGAAAGTTATTGTCTAAATTAATAAGATAACATTTGAATCGAATGCAAGAGCAAAAAATTGTTAAATCTGTGCCAGAGCATTGAGTAAAGTTCAATAAATGTAAAACAAAAAGATTTCAATATGTAAATATGACACAATTTCGTCTTACATGCGTATTTTATTTTTATAAAGATTTCAAAAGAACTTTGAATAATACATCGTTTGTGTCTTCTTTTTTATTCTTTCACTTCCATTAGGTAGATATGGTAATCTAAAATGATATAATTTTAAATCAACTCAATTCGTTCATCGTCACGGAAAAATATTTCTCGACTAGATTTGACGGACTTTCCCGGTTCGAGAACGAGTTTTGAATGGCAATCATTTAGCGATTGGAGGTTTCGAGGAAAAAAATCCATAGAGCATCGTTAATGATGAGGAAGTGTTGAACGTTAAGGTTAAAATTATAAAAAAAATAAATAGGTATACATACTAAATAGGCATACACGTATTGTCGTATTGTTAATCTGTGAGTATAGAAGATTTATGATGATTTTAAACAGACAAAGAACAGAGAATCTTTTTGAGCACATTCGTGCATGGGGAATTCCCTTTCAATTCAGAAAAGTAACTTCCAATTGCGTCATTGCCGTCGCTGCAGACTATTTCAAGCGCTTAACTTCGCTGGATTTTAATATGAACAGTTTTCGATAAGTGGAGGCCTTGAGGAAATTAATGGACTTCTTAGTTTTGCAACTAAAAGAAACAACAGTGACATTTATTTTTGAATTTCAATAATCTAGAAACGTAATTGGAGACGTAGCGTAGGCAAAATATGAGAATATTTGTTTTTCATTAAAACACTTATAATGCATAAAGTCGGTCACTTCTTCACGCTTATATTTTATTTGCAAATTTTAGAGATAACCAAATGCCGTTTCTTGGAAAAAGTTTAAAGGTTTGATCAAAAAGTAGGAGAAAACGTTGGCTAGACAAATGCTCTCATACTTTGATTTTTACAGAATAGAATAAATAATCTATGTATTTAAAATCTATTTTTTTTTCTTCAGCTCTTCTTATTATACTCAAAAAATGGCATCTCACAGAAAATATTTTGTTTCTCCAAAACTATAGAAAGTATATTATTTAAATCAATATACTATAATGGATTTTTTTTTGAAATTCACTCTCCCATGGCTATGGGTACTTATTTAGTACATACTACCCTTAATAATTTAAATATCTCTGTAATCTATAATATCTATAATCTATAAATAAGCATAAAAGAAAGTGAGTTCATATTTTAGGTACTCTTCCCCAAAACATTTACACATTTCATAGATTCGTAATAGTAACAAAAAACAGAATGTATCTCGCACAATTAGGTGATTTATCAAAAAATCCATCGTAAATTTGTCAATTCAATCCAACTTCCATTAATATGAGGTATTTTTGCGCATGCTTTAGTTTTGCAAGGTACACTTCGCTTCTCAGTGTCTCTCATATATATCATGCCTGAGCATGCGTGGTAGACGAACTCAGCTGAGATATTTCATTCCGAAGATTGTGACAGGAATACTCAAAGAAACTGTTATTTCTCATAAATATAATTAATAATGATTATAATAACGATTATAATAGATGCATTTCAATTTAAACAATATTTACGAAACATTCAAATAATTCAGTTTTAAACAGTTTTTTTCAAATGTTGTAGTATATACATATCTTCGGATCATTTGTTCTATTTCTATCACCGTATGGGAAAGGTTAAAATAATCAATTATTTATTATTAATGCTTAAAGTCTACACTATGTGTCCTCAGCTATAACATGCGATTTCCTTTATTGCCTTTACTTATAAATATTTGTTCGAATTTTTCTTTGCTATCTTTCAAGACCTGTCGAACAATACCTTACACGCCTAGATATAGTATGGTTTTCCCTCTCACTTAAAAATAGTGTATTACCCCTTTTTATTATTCATCCTCTTATTAAATTATTATACATTTGGTTTATAAAAAACTTCATATTTAAAATTTCATCTAAGTAAGTTTAATTTGGTTACGGAATTCTAAAAATAGGTTATTTACCATAGATTTCTAAACAACACGCCATGAAACTACTAGTATGGTCACTTTGGTAACTGAAGTGGACTAGGAAAGGATGCTAGAAACGTTTTCATTGGCTTTCAAGAAAGTACTATTTAAGTTTTCTCTTTTTGAAATTTTCAAAATATTTTCAAATCGAGTACGGCTTATAAAAATGATTGATTGCACCCTAGTCTCCCATTATTAGCATTTATTTTAATGGTTTTATAAATTGCTAAGGTACTACTCATGATATATATAGTTCAATATGTAATTTCACAAAAAGAGAAGTGAATCGAGACTATTTATTTAAAGCTTTTGCCTGTCTACTATTAGAAAACTGATATCGATAGGTCTTTAATTTTTTCAGTTTAATTCTTACTGGATATTTGATTAACAAAAAAAATAAAGAAATAATCAAATTGCTAACAATAATTTAAGACTATGTCAAATATAAGAATAATTTCTTTGTAGCTACTTTTTAGTTACAAAGTACAAGAATGTTGTAAAATAACGTGTTTAATGAATATGCACCTTTAATTTTCTAATGTTCAGATCAGTGGTTCTTAACCTTGTTGGAAGTATTGACCTCCTTCCAATTTCGTATGCATATTCACCGAACTTTCTTAATTGGAAAAATAAAATTTATTTTTTCTCAAATTCAAAACATAGGCATTTATTTAATATTTATACATGCTGCATAAAATGAACAAAACCATCAAGAAATCCGCCAAACCCGCGAGACTGACTCACCGAATCTCTGGGGTTCGATTGAACCTAGGTTATGAACCACTGATTTAAATTATTATTTGTTGATAAATCGAAGTTAATATATTTATTTATTATTTTTATCAACCTTTACACACATCAACCTTTACCACATCAAACCAAAAATAGTATAAAAGAGGACTCTATTACTTGTCTTTCATGTTTATAATAACTTTCATTCACCAAACTCCAAATGTAGTCTTCCGACATATTTTCATTGTATTAGCCTTTATAACGTTGTTTGAAGTTCATGATATACTTAGTCGAAGTTCATTTCTAAATGATTCCACATTCTCCTCATTCTTCTAAGTATGCTTTATGTCCTTTTTTTATCTTAAAATTTATCCAAATGAACTCGAAACAATTTGTATTCTTGGGGACATTTTGCAACCTATCGTTTTCAAGTTATCTAACAGGTTTTCAACATTGTTTTATATTTTTGCCTGGCGGCAGATTCAGTTTCCCGTGTAGTTGTACTTATCTCCCCAGTGTTGTCTATCTTTGGCAAAGTTTTTCAAATTAGTGAAGTCTATCCCACGTTTTAATAAATTCAGAATTTCAAACTTTATAGATTCAAACTAGCTCTCGATATTTTTAACTTTGTTATTCACTAAAAATCCAAAACTACTTCTTTAAAACTATTTTATTTTTCTATTGAACCCTTGTAAGTAATATTGGAAATTTTTAACCAACAAAAGTTTTTTTTTTTTAAATTTTTAAACCAACAAAATGTTATTTGCATTATGGTTTTTACACTTTCTAGACGATAAAGTCTCTGAGTCTTCAACAAAATAGTTAATTGTTTTTTATCGCATAAGTGATACCTAAAGACCCTGAGTTAATAACGACGCCTTATTTTTTCGCGGTATTTTTTAATATGCTAGAACTGTTTAGTATTTTTACGTTAATTCAAAAGAATGTTATACATATTATCAAAACTCCCACAAAAGCAAACTTTATATGGAACATAGGTATTTTTTCTTTAGTTTGGAGCATATTGTATGGAAAAATCATAAAATAAATTTTAGGACAAGGATAAAAACTATTTGTGTTATTCGTTATGCAGTTTGTAGAAAAAAATAAATAAATAATAATAATTGTTTCGATTTTATCAATTTTGGTTTCAATTTTAAATTTATATATTATATTTTGCGTCACCTTAATCAAAAGTTGGGGCCAGTGGCGGATTTTTACGAATTAGCCGCCAGTAGGCTATTCAATTTTTGTCGCCCCTACTGATCTCTAAAGTTCGATACCCTATTTCATTAAATCACCAGTTTTACTATTTTTTTTTGCTAAACAGGAATTTATTGTTTTAAAAGCTGCGGAACATTTGAAACTTTGGTTAAAGCAAAATTTGTTTAGTGATTCGAATAATATATACGCGTAGCTCTCACCTAAACGCGTCAAAACAAGTATAACTTCAAAAATGAGTAAAAGTTATTGAATTCAATTTGTATTATAATACTGAAACGCTTTTAGAATATTTTAAAAATTCATAATCGCTAAAGTATAATAAGATATAGAGCATTTAGTAATTTTTTGGTAGCAACGCAAAGTTGTTACTAAAAACATTTTCAGTGTTTATCTAAGCGCATTAGATGTTCATCAATGTCAAATGAGTTTTTTTAAGTTCAAAGTCGATCATTTTCAATTTTCCAGCTGGTACCAAAAAAAAAAAATGGAAAAAAAATTAACCAACAAGAAGCTAAGGGAGAAAATGGAGCCAAATATACCAATGCCAAAAAGTTGAAGACTTGCCAAGTAATTCTAATCAATCTTGGTCGACCAACCAAATACCCAAGAATTGTTAAGAGAGAAAATTCTATGCAGCGACACCGTAATGTCAGTCTCCTCTTTTCAAGAAAAACCCTTGAAAAAAACTAATAAATTAAGGGGGGGGGTAATATAGTCGTATCTACTATAATCGTCCGAAATTACCATCGGATTTGTATTTGTTTCAATTGTAACAATATTTACTAGGTGGTAAAAAAATTAAAAGCCTAAATGATGTTCAAAATGTATTTTTTTTTTATATCTTCTTTAGTAATTAATTGATTTTTACTAATTTGGTATTAAAAAATTCCACACTAGATGTCAAAACGTTGATATTATGGGGGCTGATTATATCATTGGCTTAAAATCAAAAGTCGTTATAAAATTTTGTGTTTTAATTGTAAATTGAAATAACGAAATTACTTTCCGATTCACTTAAGAGATATTAGTGGCTTCCCGAGATATTTTTACAGCCAACACTGACACAATTGACAAATGACAAAAATTAACAACTGAATGAAATCGAAATGACTGTTGAAACAAATGACAACAATCAGTTACTTCTAATTGAAAACAATGTTTATTATTATACTGTCTTTGCCAATAAACAATAGGTTTCCCTATTATTAGCTATATTGATTTCTGACTTTGGTCCGGAAAGTTTACATTCATACATTTGAAAAACCTGAAATAGCCAGAAAATCGGGAATTTTTGTTTATTGCGTTTTGTAACAACCACGAATAATGAATTTAAATTGTTTAAATATTTGAATTTATAGTTTAAGTAAAATAAGACAAACTATTAATGAGAAAACATGCCAACATGAAACGATAAAATTTAATAGTACCTACATAGGGTATTTAATTTGCTAGACAATTTTTAAAAAAGTAGTATATATTATTGCTGCATGAAATGTTTTAATGTTTTATAATTTATTAAAAGTTTCTCAAAATAATAAGAAATATCAATAGAATTTCACTGTTTCAGATTTTTGTTGAATAATTTATAAGTTTTCATTTTCATTTATTACTGTTTCTTAAACTGCACAAATTTTAACTGGTGTAAATAAAAAAGTTGGAAAATATGTTGCGAATTCCATAAAATGACATTTATTCGTTGTTCGTTCATAGTTTGTTAAAAATTTATTAGAAATTTTTGATTACAGTTACGAAATATTTGAGAAAGTTTATGTTCTTATTGTTACTTTGTTGAGTACCTATTTCATGAACTGAATTACTAACATATTTTATTAGTTTTATTTCACTACACAACAGCGAAGAAATAAATCGAAAAATTCATTTCCCAAAAATAGTCTTCAATCTCTTAATATATTTTCAAACACATTTGTTTTATTATCCAAATTTTATGCTCAATTTTACATACACATAAACCAAATTATCAACGCGAACTACAAATGTTTTATTATCAATAGAGATGGGTATGAAAATTTTATTACGAACTCTGCATAATAAAAATGCTAATTTATACGTAATTTTATAATACTGTTATTTTAATTTTATATATACATATGCCGATTTATGTACAAAAGGTACATAATATATCAATGATGTTCTGATTTGTATATATTTTTCAACTTATTCATGTTGCCAGTGATTATATAGGTAAATAAAGAAATCATATTTATTTTATTATAATCATTTGTTGACTCATAACTAAAAGTAAACTAAACATATCATAAATTTTAACCGAGAGATATGCAACTGAATGGAAAAAATGCATTCATAGAATGCCAAAGCTGAAATTAAAATATCTTTATCAAAAACTTTATCGGGAAGATGGACCAAAGCCCAAATAATAAATGCAATTGTAGGATGGTAAGCAAAAACTTTTGGCTCAATTGAGGAAAAGCTTTACGAATTTAATTTATCGAATATGGGTGGTTGGGGAAATTTGCAATTTCAAGCTATTTGGATTCAATCCAAAACATTTATGACTTGCAGGCAGCTAGAGGGAATATTTTACTTTGAATTTTATTATATTTTTGTAATTTATTATGTTTTTATTATATTTTACGAGTGAACTTTTTTGTTTTTCTGTTTAATCCAGTCATCTCTCGGTTTAATTATCATTTCTTGAGCCTTTACGCAACATAATATTAGCTTTTATTATTTATTAGATATTTATATGCCGTTACAAAATTTAACGATTCTAGATGATATTTTCTTACTGATTAATCTATATATTTTTTTAAATTTGACTCTAGGGTTAATTAAAATCCATAATCGAGAATTATCGAAAATTTTGTTATTTATAACATAAAAAAAATATGCGAAAAATATTTTTTCTCCCTGTTTTATGGAGGGAAAGATTTTAAAATTTAGATGGTTTTTGATCTAAAGAATCAATTGAGAGTCTAAAGAATAACAATTCTAAATATGCAAATATCACATTCTTAACTGCATAAGTAATATTTTTGAATGGTTTTATAATTAACTTAACCCTCTCGTACATATGGGTATGTATTTAGTGCATACTACCTTTAATATTTTAAATGGTTCTCTAAATACAAGAAAAAATGAGTTCATATTTTAGGTATTCCTCCCTAAAATATTTACATATGGAATGAAATAGTAGTTGTAACAAAAATAGGATGTAACCCGCATAAGATGATACCAAAAAATCCATCATAAATGTACCAATTCAAACATCCGTTAGGGTATTTTTGCGCATGCGTTAGTTTTGTAATCTTTGTATCAAACGCCCCAGTTACAAGGCATACTCTTTCTCTTATATATCGTGAGTGAACATGCGTGGTAGAAGAGCTTAGCTGAGGTATTTTATTTCAGAAATTGTTACAGGAATACTCAAATAAACTGTTACTTTTCATAAATGTAATTAATAATAATTAAACCGACAATAACGATAATAATTGATGCATAATTCAACTTCAACTATGATCAATTTAAACATTATTTATAAAAATTCAAATATTTTAGAATTTAAAACATTATTTTCAAATGTTGTAGTAAATACATATCACCGTATGGTACGTTCTATTTTGAACACCAAAACTCACAAATTGGCCGTTAGTTGACTTCTTCAACCATTTGATTTATAAAAAATCAAATGGTTTTTTTCAAATGAAATAACAGATTTCCATATGGTTGAAATATGGATGTTCCTATGTTTATTCATGGAGAGGGTCAAATGATAAAAGACAATAGAGACAAAACAGAACATTTAATACATAAATATACTCTTTTCCTTATATATCACACCAAATTGGGAAAAAAATATTTAAATGAATACATGATTAAGTTAAAAAACACTTTTTCTGTTTCAATTTGATCGTAACATGATTATTTCTTTTTTGAAACTAGCATTTTTAGAATATATATATGTAAAGATAACATTAAAATATAATATGAATTGTTTATATTCTGTTGTTAAAAATTTATAAATATTATTGTTAAAAAATATCTCTTAACACGTTTGCATTTATTTTTTTAATCATTTCGAAACATATAAAGTATTTTTTGGTAAGGTTATGAAATGAAGTAGTAAAATTATAATTCACTTACATATAATAATTTTTTTAAATTTAACTCGCGAATAAATCGGACCATAATGAAAATTTAGCGACAAAAATAAAAATTATACAATATTAAAACTGAGGTAACAAAAAAAAATCGTGAATTAAATAAAAACACAGTATACAATGCAACGTTGCATTGATGTCGCTAAACGGGACCTGAACCAAAAGTATTTAGGGTTGAAGATAAATTTTGTAAAAAGTTGTTGGTACTCTAGTTTTTTTTAGAAATCTTTTGAAAATATAAAATATCATTTTTCCAATTTCAAAACATAGAAATATAATCATACATAGATATATCAAATGAATAAAACGGTTAACAGCCCACTGAACCCTAGAGATTGACTCACCGAACCCCTGGGGTTGGATTAAACCCAAATTTGAAAACCACTCTTCTAGAGAACTCATGTTTAACTTTTGTTTATTTTATAATTGATTCGGAAATCCTATTTCTCTTTCTAACTGTCGTTTCACTTCAACAAAATCGGTGTAAATGGTCATCGTCTCATTCCATACTATACGTATGATCCATTTAGGAGATGTAATCCCCGAAATTTTAGGTTATTTGATGGGTTATTAAAAAAGCATTGATTTTACACAACAGGAGCACTCTATGCTCCATCTCTATGGGCAACCCTTAACAAATAGGTGATCTTACAGATCATTGTAACATTATTTTCTTCTTTTTTTTTTTGTAAGGAAGATTACGTTGGATTAAGTTATGCATGGGAGATGTTCTGTAATTGTTTTTCTTTTATCATAAGTTTTCGAACCGATGTCAAATGTGAACGCCAATTATCTGAAATAATAATGTGTAATATTGTGTAATAGTTTGTATAGTCAGATACCATAATGATGTGATACATTAGATAAATGATATCACATTTAGTGGCACAATTAAGATCTTCTTAATGTGCTTTGAATTTTAATATGAAAATTTAAAAAGATCTGAACCATTTTTGAATAAACATAAGTAGTCTTTCGAAATATTTATATTTAGTAATTTCGGAAAATATCCATTATAACTTCGAGTATATATCACCGAAATCATCGTGCACTTGGTTTGTATTTCAAAAAATCAATTTTTCCCCATTCTCCAGTTGGCTGTTGAACACATTATTGATGAAAATTTCAATCGAAAATTCAAACAATGTCTACTAACATAAAATTTTCCTCTGTTAAAATTAGATGAAAGTGAACTTAATGACAATAGAGCCCTCATCAAGTAATCTAATTCAATTAATGCACTGCCGTGCATTTAAACTAATTGTATTGTTCGTAATCCAGTTTAAACTACAACTAAATCGTAATCAAAGATGAAATCATTCGAAAAAGACACAAAAAACTAATTATTTAAACAAAATTTTCCAACAACTCAATTTCGATGAGGGCTGTTGAGGGTCATTTAAATTCAAATGAAAACACATTCGATAAATTCACATTGAAACCAACTAATTGATTTCCCTTTTACTTTGTTCTTTGCAAAAAAAAAAAACGCACTTATCTCATCTTGTTATTTTTGGATTTTTTTTATTCAAGAGAACAATGCGATTATAGTTTTATGCAAATGTTCACGTGAAAATTATTTTGCTATGGTCGAGATTAATTTGAAAGGACAAGTCGAGATGAATGCTAATTGAACGAACCTTTGTTGAACGAATGGAATGTCTTGGTAAGGACGACTGTGTCTTTAATTTATAGCAGTCATAATATCTTTGTAAATATTGTTCTATTTTATTAAATATTGAAACATGCTTTTTTATTAGTTCCGTTTTTATTTCCTGTTTGATTACAATTTATTTTACGGAAAGGAAAAATTTGTTTCGTTGAGTAATTCGTTTCGGAATTGAAGTTTTTTTTCATGTTTCTATTAAATTGAGCCAATTTAGAAAATTGAATGAGGTAAATTTCATACCGTTAAGTTTACATGTCATATAATGAGTAAATAGTCGATTTTGTTCATAATAATATATACTCTGCTAATCCAAATGTGGTTTATAGAAGATTTTAAAACTAATCGTATTAGGATTTTTTTCTTTTTATTCAACTGTTTTAAACTTTTAAACACAAATGATAAAGATATTTTTTATCATAACGTTAGGCAATAAATGTTATGATTTGATGGATAACTTGAGGATTTTATGTGAATACGTTGTATCTGCTTACAAATAAAAGCACTTCTTTGTAGGCATAGTTATGTATTAAAATACTTATAAAATGTGTATCATGTAGATAGTATAGTAACTACCGGTGAAATATTCTCAGAACAATTCTGACACAACTGGTTAATGGCTAAATTGGCGATTGAATGATACAGAAATGACAATTGAGACAAATGACAACAATAAGTTAGTTCAAAATCGAGACAATGATTATGATATATGGTTTTATACTTATACATACATCGGCCTATTATTATATTAACTCGTAACTTCCCGTGAAATAAATTACAGCCCAACAGTGGTATAAGTGAAAAATGGCAAAAAGCATAAATTTGTAGCACTTGTAACATATTTTGTCAAGCTTGCAATAAATCGTTTTAAATTTGGATAAAAACAAAACAAAACTAATGAAAAAATGTATTATACTTATAAAAAGTATTATACTTGAAATATCAAAGCCACTGTAGTTTGGCTGAAATTTCGGCTTGAGTAAAAAAAGCCGAATTCACGGTACCCGTGGATTATACATCGTTAATTGAGAAGTGAGAAGCGAGGTATTGTTTCTGTTGCTGCTGTAGAATCTATTCCATTTTCCTGATTGAAAATTCGGGGAATTTTAGGTGTTTAAGTCCAAGATATAGTCAACCGAGTTGATTTTTTATTTTTTCCATAAATGCTATGATTTCTTTAGATTATAAGTTTGTCATATTTTTATTGTTGGTAATATTTATATTGATTATGATGCTATTTTAATAAAATTTTATAAAATTCGGCTTCGGTCGAAGATTTAGGTTAAGGCCGAACAATTCGTCTTCGGTCTTAGTCTTTACTAAAACATTAGTACCTACCTATTTTTTTGCTTGACTAGGTATTTTAATAGAAAATTTGAAAAAAAAATCTAAAAAACTTTTGAAAAGGTTTTTAATATCTCTCAATGCCAAAAATTTAAGATCAACTTTTTTTTTGTTTATTTTGAAAAATTATAAAATTTAACAACAAAATATTGATGAAAATTATAAAATTATAGCAGAACTTTCTTAATTAAAATTTTGTTTATAAGTAAATTGTTTTATAGTTCAACGATATCCTAAATATTGTGGATATATCTTTTTAATTACCTCCCTTTTTTTTTCTGAAAAAAATACAAGTGAAACTAAAATCCAATTTTGCAGTAACTTTTTGTGAAATTAATAGTATTTTTATCGAGAAAATGTATTTTTACTGTACAAATGCCTGTTTATATTTTGCCTTCCTCTAATCATGATCGAGCCCTTTTTATAGTAGTTTATACCTTTTAGAATTTTGATTCTCTTGAGTATATCTTTCCAGAACACACTTTTTATTGTCCGGGTTTATTATCCTTTTACCCTTTCTCTTAAAGAGCTCCGCAGAAACTTCTCGATCATCTTTTCATCTCATTGTTCTATTTATTTTTAAGACTTTCGTAGTCTGGATGTACGACCCAATATGTAAGTTATTATCTTAGTTACTTCAAAGTAATCTAAAACACTATTTTAGTTCTTTTATTTTTTTGGTAAATAGTATCTAGTATCTTAGATATTTTTTAAAAGGAACTGTATCTTGTAACATAAAAAGTATGTATTAGATGTATTAGATACCGAGAGGTTAAATACAGAGTTTTATTTTGTTTTGTTTCATACGATTGAATTTTTGCTCTTTATATAAATCTTCTATCGTTTTTAAAGAGTAATGTGTTTTCAGGAGGTTAGACGTATAAACTTTCATTTTTCCTTAATTAATAAAAATAAGACATACATTAACGATGATCTAACAACTTTACCTAATACGTTACGAAACCTAATACAAACGAAATATACAATATACAATAATATGAAATATGCAAAGTAAAAGTAAAACTATAAGTATCTAAATACTAAATACTTTAAGTATCTTAGAAAGTAACTTAAGAGAAGTATTTAAGTTCCTTTTTTTATGAGTAACTAGACACCCAAAGTAACTTCAGATACTTTTTATAAAAGTAAATTATCTAGTATCTAAATACTTTCCCTAAACATCGTTGACAGCACTGGGTAACGAATATTCATAACTTCACAAGAAAATACCTTTTGATAAAAACTTTTCTCGTCTTTTCTCGCAAACATAAACAGGCACTTTTTTATGAAAAAGGTAACCTTTTCATAAAAAGGTGAACAATATTAAAATGTTAAGATGCCTGAAGCAAGAACAGTCCTTAACTAAATTACAACTATTTCATCAGTTTAACTGTGAAATTTAAAATAATATATTTACCACGTTTTATTTGAAAATGAAATTTGATAGGCGATATTTGGGGGACAGTTTTTATTATTCGCCCACTTATATTCTATTCCTACCTTGAAAAAATTGCATATCATATAGAAAATGTGTTATATGACATTAGACAGTTAGATATTTAGGTAATACAAGTTGGTACCTGGCTATGTAATTACTCACCTACATTTCTTTTTGTCAAATGTATGTTAATTTGTTAATATTTCTTATTACAGAAGCCACAGCGTGTGGACAAACGTGAAGTTTTGTCAACTTCGGTCGGACAATATAACAATGGGGGGAATGGACAAAACGACGAAGGTTATTACTGTTGAAGGCTCTATTTGGAGTTAGGACAAAGTGGATTCAAGAAGAAAGGAGAAAAGAATTAAAAATGTCAACGTCATTGAGCTATGGAGCGTGGATGATGGTTTTCGCGTTAGCAACCGCGAGCCTCATCGCTGTTGCGGCCAATTCACTCGCCATTTTCATATTCATACGACGTCCAGGTCTGCGAACGGTTTCCAACAGGTAAATTTTCCATAATCCTCTCCGTTTAATCTCAATCAACTCTTTGTCGGTCACTCTACAGTAAATCTACCACAGCCCATTGTGAGTGAACCGAATCGAGCATTATGATGGTATCTTTTATTTTTACTCACTTCTCAACTTTAACAGAGATTCTTCTCAAGTTGCAACCGAACTTAAAACTTTTCACAAGCAACAACTTAAAACCTGCTAATATTTAACGCTATTTTTTCTTCTTTCTTCAGACAATTAAAACGACAATTCGTTGACATTTGTTGCCTATGAAATGGAATTTTTTTAATTATGTTGATTGACAACTTTTCAAGTTCACCTAAAATCCAACCACGAGTGGGTAGAATTTCTTTTATTTGTCGAAATGACGTAATTCAACATCTTTTTGTATAACACCAAAAGATAAAATGTGGATCTATACATCAAATTATCAAATAGATATACAATAAATTAAATCCACCGACTTAATCAATGACCTCAGCAAGTCCTTATTAATACCGACATATGACTACAAAAGTGATATTTTTTCGGGTAGTTATCAATGTATCACAAATAAAAACTATTTTTCGCAATTAAATAATTAATTGAGATTTAGGTCACATTTAATCAGCTTATTTCTCTTATCTTTCATTGTAATTGTGCAGTCTAAAATCCAGTTAAAGGTTCAGGAAAGTGATCCTAATTGTAAAGTTGGAGACTTTAATCTGCATTTCCAAATTTAAATATTCTTGGTTTTTCTTGCAATCTCTATTTAGAGTTCTTAAATTTTGCTAGGAAAAATTAAAATCTAACCATGGGCTTAAAATGGGGTTCAAAATGCAAATATTTTAGGTATATATGTTGCAGTGAATTTGTATTACCAGTGAGAATATAGACCTTAGCGAATTAAAAAATAATTCGTGGGGGGAGGCCTATACATTGTCCCTATGGACACGTACTGTTTCTTTATACGTACAGAAACTTCTATTATTTTTTAATTCGCCAAGGTCTACCTAATATATTTTCACCAGTTAGAATATATTCTCACTGGTAATACAAATTCACTGTAATATGTATACTATATTTTATGTTTAAAAAACATCAATACATAGAAATTTTAAAATAAAACGTAAAAGCATGAAACGCTATCAAAGTTTCAATAATTATTTATCAATTTTTCCAAATTACAATTATCGTCCCTATAACATGGTAGATTGGTTCCGCGTTTTAGGAAAACGCGTTGTATTAGCATTCTCGTATAACACATTATGTACAAAAGATTAACATTTAACTTTTTTCGTTAAAAGGGGCTCAAATCGAATATTAAGGAAAAATTATCTTGTGAACGAAATAAGTGTGATTTTTTAACTTCAAACTAAGAACATTTTAAATAGAACATCTATACTTCCAGAAATATAACGTGGGATATCTTAGTGCTATATAGGAGAAAAATTGTCTTTTATAAGGGGCAGGAATTCGCGTTATATAAAAATGCGTTAAATTAGTAAGGTATATTACTGTATTAATCATATAATTGGGTTTGGAATACGTCTTAAGGAATTACTATATTTACACCTATTATAGTATAGTAGGGGTTTGATACCTACAATTGGGTGTTCCTGTTATCTTCATTTTCGAACTTGCTATAGTTCACCCCAAAAATTGCTTGGTATTAAATGAACCACATTTTATTCTTTTTCGATGACGTTAGCAAGTATCACCAAATAATTGGAAAGAAAAAACAGTTGAAAAGATGTTGATAATACGTATTTTTCATACTTGTAATAAAATTGTTAAAACTGTTATAAAGAAATAAATTTAAACATTTTTTTTAAATGTGGGTAACAAACGCATGCCAAATAATATTAAGAACAAAATATGGAAATTCCATGTAATTTATATAAATATTATAATTCGCTTGGTGGTCCCTTTTAACGTTATCGAAAAAGGCTAACATTTAGCCAAATCATTTTTAGTTAGATATCTTTGAGTTGAAATAGGGACAGCAAAGAAGACAGACTCGAATCAATATTTTAGAGAAAATATTTTTTTGTTTTATTTTTTAAATTTCTTCATTCTAGACCAGTACGATTACTAACTCCTACTACTAAAATATATAGTTTTAATAAAACTTGTCTTGGGACCGGTGCTTTCACATTAGAACGTAAAAATGGGGAAAGGGGTTAAAAATTCTTATAAGGAACGATACCACCCAAAAAGCATTTATCAAAAACCAGTAAGCCAAACTTATTATTACTGAAGTTTGGTTAGATAAAAAAAACTATTTTCTCCGACTTAGTTATTATTACAAAGTTATATTATAGCTTCAATTATAAAAGTCTGGAAAAAAAGTTATCATGCTTCGAACGTTATATCATCATTGCATAAGATTAAACTAAAATATTACAATACAATTACCTCACTTACTTTTTAAGTTTTTTTCAATCACTGTCATGATAAAACTTGAAGAACAAATCTTTAGTTATAATAGAATAAGTGATAATAAAATGGCTCACAGAAGTTAAAAGAAAAAAATGTTATGAAATAACATGAATAAACATCATTTGCAAATCCTTGGAATTAATACTTTAATACTTGGCTATCTATAATTGTAGATTACGTTTACTAAATCTGTAGCTAATAAAGCTATTTATGAACCCCAAAATTTTATCACCACTAAATCTCTCTACACCTTCATTGCATCCCAAAACCTAACCAATTACCGAAAACTTACCATAATAGTATATTTGTGTGTAGGGACTCTTAGACTTCATACCTAAAATTTCGACAAATTTAAATCTCATAATTAAACTTAAGGATGTTTTGGAGGTACAGTCGGAGACAAAAGGACATAAAAATAGAAATTTGTGAATAGTTACGTCGTATAGCGTATCATGAGGCGAATAATATGTCGATATTTAAAAAACTGTGTATAGTTTAAGAGAAAATCTGAAATTTCACGAAAAATTTCAAACAAAATACGAAAAAACGAAAAATATAGAAAATTTTTAACTAACTTTTGAAACTGAATATGTCTTGATTTCATCTAGACAAATTAAAATATTATTGATTTGGTGCTCATAATTTATGAATGTATAAATTTTTAATATGATTAAATCATAAGTAAAACATACATTAGCATGTTTTTAAGACAACTATAACTAAAAAATAACAATTAAATTAATAATTCAACATTATATAAAATAATGAAAACGTGATAACGCTGTCGAATTTATAGGTTGGCAGCGTTGGCAACTTTAGTATGTCTCTCTCACAAGATGTGAATGAGCATGCCCGACATACTCAACATTTTGAAAATACACTATTTAAAATATTTCATCCTTTTCCGCTTTAAACTTTGTACTCATGAGTATTACAAAAATAAATTATGGGTTTCATTTTTATCGAACCAAATTTACTAACATAACTTGTAGTGTATACAGGACGGTAGGCCTCAGCTGACGACAGTGTTGTCGCTCTTTCTTATACATTTATTAATTTATCAAGAAAAAACCACATTTTCGGTCTGTTAATAATATGTTTCCTAAAAACCGTAAATGAAATTCAAATAAACTTCTGCAAAATTAATTCCTTAAAGTTTAAACTACATATTTTGAATGTTTCATCTATTCAAATCATAGCATGTTTAAATTGTAATAAGTTTTTAACGACTTAGTGAATCGCTTTAAAATTTTTTATGACGCATTAAATAAGGAACATTCTCCTACATTTTTAGTTTTCTGGTAGCATTTTGACATACCTCCATAACATCCTTAAAATTTGCTAAGAAAAGCAATTATGACAAAAATGTTCTGCTCTATTTTATGTACAAATTATTCATCCAAAATGAGGCTATAGATAGCTAGCCAGGATTTAGTGTGCACCAATCGATTAATGTAAGTCAAATTAAATTGAAAGTTTAATATAAAAAATTAAAAAGAATTCTTTGTTAACGAACATCAAACTACAATGAAACAAGGAAATTTTCGCTTTTTTTATTATGATAATATATTGAAATTATTATACACATTAAAAAATGCATAGTAATCATATATGAACGGTGTGAAAATAAAAAGCTATTTCATTTAACTAACAACAAAACGACTAAATTAATTGTGTAGGTTTACGTGGAACTAGTTGGTCTCAAATACGAAACAGTTTAGTATTTGTATGCAGTGAACATTTCTTTGTAAAAATCGTTCCTTCTTTGTAATAACTACTAATTAATAACTTATTATTCCTTACTGTGCGAAAAAATAATAACTTCTGACTGTATATGCAATAATGGGTCATTATTCTTAGTGTCAATTGAATTGTAATTACGAAATTAATTCATCTGAATGGATGACAACGTGACAAGCTATACGTAAGATAGTATGATTAAACTACGACTATGAATAGCAATATTGACCAACGATAACTGCTTTCACGTGGATGCGAAAATTTATCCGTAAACTTATAAAGCTTAACTCGTTACAATGTAATAATTTAAGTTTAGATTTGAATAAACGTGCACTTATTTTTATATATGTAATGTGTATAAAGTTATCGAGTACTAATCGATATAAATAATGCAATAATTATTATAATCTTAATCGATTTGGAATAGAATTATGGAAGCGTCTTTATTAGGTAAAATCAATCTTATGAAATTCAATGAATTGTTTCAATTTGTATCTCTTATGAAGAAAAAAATAAGGCAAATACAATATTTGTTTGTATAATTAAGAGAATTGTCTCACATAAATTAAAAAGTTATTAGCTGTTTATTAATATGTCAATCGAGTCAAAAACGTGAAGCCATCTTTCTATGTGTCAATATATTATAATAACGTGCGGTTAAAATATCATAATTAAAACGAGAAATATACAAAAATGTGTTCATTATCACGTGCGAAGATATTTTGATGAAGGCAATTAGGTTAATATCTCACATGCTAGCACGTGTAGAATGATTTTACAGTTTGTGATTTTTATTTATTTGGTATTAAGTATTTAAGTTAAGAAAATGGTTTTGTTTGTGAAACAAATTTGTCCAAATTGAGATCACATTTTTATTGCAAAATAGTTGAAATTGTGATGTTGCAATGTGGGGAGATGAGTGAGGAAATCACGTGGCACAATAGTCGATTTTTCGATACATTTCACATTTTGTCTTTTGCAAAGATCGTCACTTTTCAGTAATAAATTGATGATTATGATACATTGATTAAACTTCCCACTTAATTTAAGGATTTCAATTACTTTTAGGCTTTACAACTTTGGAAATAAATGATTTTTTCTGAATATCAGGGTTTTTAACCATACTGTATTGATCATATACCATCTTCTTCTTCTTTGTACTGTGGGGCATCTCTTAAGAGTTCCTCTGCGCTGCGTCCTGTAAGCACTATCGCGCCCCATGATCATATATCACTTAATCATTAAGTGGATTTTTAAAATTACAAATATTTTTTTTATATAAAAAATATGACTGTAATCAGGTGTCTTGATCTCTCCATAAAATATCCGCGCGAAAATATCCCCAGACAAAACATCCTCGCACTAAATATCCCCGACAATTGATCCTTCGATTATTAACTAACATTTTTTGTACTCTGGTTTGTCCCTGAAAAAAACTAATAATATTTAAAATTGATAATTATATGAACGAAATCCAGGGGCGAAGCTTCGGTAGGAGTTGGTGAATGAAGCCCTTCAATCTCAAACGAAAATATTTAACATGTTTATTTAATTATGGTCCGATTTATTCACGAATTAAATAGAAATCAAAGTTCAAAATACAACGTTGTCGAATATTGATGCTAATAAAAAGGACTTTTAGCGGGTTTGGATCCTGAATCTTTTGAGTACAGTTTTTTTAGCTCAACAACTAGGTGGAGTCGCGGTTCCGGTTGTAGACGTTTACCTCTTTTTTTAAAATTTAGAGAAATCTATCTTTCATTTTTTATGTAGGTAGGTGTTGGTATCGTGTAAAACAAGCGAGATATTTAAAAAAATTATTCTTTCTTCTCGATTTACTTCGTCGAGATCTATAAAAATTAGTCAATTAGTTAAATCGAAGCGCCGAATGAACCGAAATCTTGTCAAATATTCCGTTGTCGGAATATTTGGTCAGGTTTTTTTGTCTTAGGGATATTTTGTGCAGGAATATTTGGTTGCAGAATCAAATATCATGGAATCTTAATGAGGCGCAAAATTTTTCTCAAGAAAGAACATTCTTTACTCAATTTCATGTATCTTTCAGAAAGTTAACTGTTAGGGGCCATCCGTTAATTACGTAAGGACAGTTTTGGAGATTTTTTACCTCGTTACCCTCATGTGAGGATACGTAAGATTTCTCGAACACACCCTCCATTTTTTTACGTAAGATTAATATATTTATAAGTAATTTTTTTCACTAAGCAATTTTTTTTTGAAACAGGATTTAAATTACATTGTACACTATAAAATGAAGTAAACCATTCGAATTAGATTAATAATATTGAATTTTTATTTACAAAGTAAGAATAAGTTTCATTCCCTCCTTCCGACATAAGGAAAGGGAGAAATTTTCTTTCCTTTCCCCTCAGTACTCTTACGGAATTGTTGAATGGTCTCTCAGTATATATTTTAATGCCAAATGAGGAAGTTATCACACTTGTGAACTATAAATAAGGTTTTGCTCACTTAAAATGGAGTAATTCAACTTTCTTTTTTTAAACACAGGGGGAGGCAGATACCCTCATTGCCTCTTCCCTGTATTAACGCTTGACTGTAACTATAGCACAGTAGTGTAACACACGAAAATGGGGCGGCATATTGACATGGATAATTCCTTAAAAAATTGTTTTGTGAAAAACAGGAAGAGTTCATTTTTAAAGAATTTTTTTGACTAATGACGAAAATAGAGGGCGGCGAATTATTTTTTCTTTCAATTTAAAATACTAGATATCTATAAATTTTGAAATCGTAAGATCTAAACATGAATTCCGAAATAATAATTCAATTGTTGTAACGAAGTATGGAAACTATGAGAGCCGATATTAATTTACTATCATAAATGGAATATGTGAAACTTGTTTTTTAAATGGTTTTTAATACCATTTTTACTATAAAATAAAATATTTTATAAGCTATACGAAAGCACTCTAAAGTTGTGTGATAAAGTCTACTATGGCTCACACTGGCTAAAACCTTTGTGATACATCAAAATATTGTAACAAATAACTGAGACTTCAAGGTCAAGAAATCAAAGTTATTCACAGATTTCACGGCAATCAATAAACCTAAATAATATTTATTATTTGCGACATAGTATAATAGGTTCATTTTTGTTAAAATTCAAACCAAATTCTGAGTGCTTTTGAACTGATTGATGCGTAGTCGCAAAATGGCTGTTTCTGCTAATGTATTGTTGATATTTAATTTACGATTTCAGTATAAAAACAAGAAAAAAAAAATGAAAATTTTTGACGGATTTATATGCCCAATACCTGCAAATGCAGAAAATTTTTGAAATAGGAATTAAGAAGGAAAAGAAAGTTATACCTGAATTTACTTTCTTTAATTTTGGTCAGTTTTTGAATCCATTCGAATCGTATTAAATTTTCAGTCAACTTGTTTTTAAATTTATTTTAAGTTTATGTTTGTAAAACAAGATGGAAATACTGCATAGCTTTGAATATCGAACTTAAATTTAATATTATAAAACCTAACAAAGATAAAACCTTAAAGAATATAAGTAGGTATATAAACTTTGAAATTAAAACATCTAGTAATTCATTACCGAGAAAATAATTAAAACCTGAAATATTTTGAAAATTTTAAAACTAAATTATGTAATTTCCATTCTTTCGATAAAATATATCTACAATTTAAATAAAATATAACATTGAATAGATATCAAAAATATGCAGAAAATGGTATTTACATTAATAGCTATAAAAATGACATTTTTCTTTTTTAACATTTAAGTGAAAATTGCAGAAAGAATTTGAATGTCAAAGTCGACGTATGTAAATTATAATAAATTATAATTCACTGAAAATATAATATCGTAGGTATACATCTCAATTCTAATCGTTAATGTTCAGTTTGAACTGGAATTATTACTCATTTATCAGATACTATAGCATTGTTGGGTTTTTTATGTTTTAAATGCCAATATTCGATAATTCTATGTACACAATATTGTTAGCTTCGCGGTAACATTGAAATAAATTGTGCAAATAAAATCCTTAGTAAATGTAATGGAACACGAAAAAATAAATAAACATACAAAGAGATAATGAATTTTCATAAATAGATACAAAAGTTTATATTAAATATAGGTATGAATTCCAGTGAATTAAGTAGGTAAAAATAAGGTACCTAAATCCATTTGTTTTCAAATTTTGTAACAAATTGTAAAATATGTGTCAAAACATAGGTACTCTACGCAAGATATAAAATAACCGCCATTTTTCATACCCTTATTTTTCTATAACGGCCCTCATTACTAAACTATAATAAATATTTTGTTTATGCAATATCTTACTATCAAAGACAATATTTTATCCAAAAATCGAAGGATTTGCTATGAAAAATGACGTTTTTCGGGTTCTTCTATGTAAAATAGTAGGTACTATGACTGATAAACAACGCATACAAATTATTTAAGGAAAAACCATTTATCTCAAACAATTAAAATGTAAAATGAAGATTAAAGACTGATATTGTACCTGAGTAAAGTTCTTATATACATAATAATTTGCATGTTTTTATAGTATGTCCAAATTTTATTCAAATCGGTTTAGCCATTGTTAGAAAAACAATATTTTCTGATTTCTGTTTTTTCTTTTTTTTTTTTTAAATTAGTATATTCAGAAAAAAGAGAGCTGAAACTTGAAGAATAAACCTATCTTTTCAGTACATCGAATTTTGAATATCCCTTTCTCGTGTAATTTATATTAAGAGTTTTAAATGGTACATTGCCGTTACTGATAATTTTCTTTGAAAATAAAATAATATAGATCTCAGATAAATACAATAGGCTCATGTTCCTTTCAGGGACGTCAATATCTGACAACGTTGTATTTTCTACTTTGTTTTTAATTTAATTCGCGATTTTTTTCCTATTTCATTTCTAATATCGTATATTTTCCTCTTTTGTAGCTAAATTTTCATTATTATCCCCTTTTATTCTTGAATTAAATTAGTAACAAAGAAGAAACTGCAAAATTGCCAGATATTGGGGTTCCTAAAGAGGACATGAAATTGCTTTTCGTTAGTCTATTTAAAGTCATCACCTCCCTTTCAGGGAACGAGTTCCACAGTTTGAAATCTCTGGATTAGGTGCAAATCCTTATAGTTTCTCCATTTATTAAGAATCTATATATCGTAAATGGAAAAAAAAACCTTATACCTACCTTTTTCTTAGGAATGTTTGAGAGTTTCTACGGAATCTTTGATAACTGCAGTTAATATTTTTCTTTTCTACAATCAGCTTTAAATTTTAATATAAAATTAGAACAGCCTGTACCCCATGATCCCATTTTCATTATTTTGCCCGACGGACACGAATCTAACGAATCTACACGATCTAATAAGAACTCGTTAATATTAATATAAATCTACAATTATTTGCTTAAAAAGTAATTTTACTTTTATTTCTTTGTGTTTTACTTTTATGAATGTAAAAATTAAAAAATATGATGAATATTATTAACAATTTTCTTTCTTTTTTTATAGATTTATCATTAACTTATTGACCGCCAACGTATTATCGAGCGTCGTGCTGATACCTTTGTTAGTGACGGATGAAATTTTCAAAGAGACATCATTTCAAATTGAAAATGCGACAAAGAACGAAGATTTCGGATGGCATAAATTAACACGACTGAATAGTACAAACCAAGACGATACCATTGTAGATTTAACGAATGAATCGATACGAAATAATTTAATTTTATGCAGTAACACAATATTTTGCTATTTAGCTGAAGGTTGTGCTAGTCTTATTTGTACTGCATCAATTTTGAGTATTCTTCTAATTGCAATAGATCAATTTTTGGCGGTAGTGCATCCTTTGCGCTACCATAATCGAATCGATCATTGCAACTCGATTGTGTTGATTGCCAGCTCCTGGATCATTGCGTTTGTGTTTAGCGTTTTCGGAGCGATTAGCCCAAATAAAAATGATAGTTTGTGGAGCTTTTGTAAGACCAGCAGTCGAAATGAAGTAGTTGCGGACGGTTCTTTGCGAACCTCCTATTCTGTGCTGTATTTTCTTTGCGTGATTTTAACGCCGTTTGCGTCTATATGCGCGTTATACATCGCAATTTTTACAGCGGCTCATAAAAACAGCGAACGTGTGCGGCATAATAATAAGTCGAATCCAATTACCATCAATATTGAGACTTTCGAACCTGAAAGCGTTGTTAAAAAGAAGAACGAGTTTCAGCTCAAAGTTGATGATTTGGATAGTCCGACAAATTCCGAGGCCAATTCGTCTATGGTACCTACGGCAGGCGTTTCGCTGCAAAGTCTTTTCAAAGTTCCGGAATGGCCCAATGATGCAATCGCACCTAGTGACTCCGTTAAAAGAGTAAAGTCGGCCCCTAATTTTAGTGAACATCAGGATAACAGTGATTTCTCATGTGATGTTGTGCGTAAATCGAACAGCGTTGAGAATGTACTACATGCATCATCACTTGGCGATACTCTTGTGGCCAATTTACGAAAACTTTCAATCTTCAGACACAAATCTTTCGAATCAGTTGTTCCAATCGCATCGACAACCCAAAGATCCGAATCCTCCAAATCGAACTTCATGTACAGCTTTCGTCGTCGCATTTCACATGCATCAATTTTTCGCTATCGTGAAGAAACACGTGCTGCGAAAATTAGTACAATCGTCATCGTCATGGTACTCTTCTGCTATATTCCATATGGTGTAGCCCTCATCCTACATACTGTTCTCGCCTCTTCACAAATCTCATCATATTTCGACTCAGTTGCTTTAACGCATTTGATTCTTTCAAGCGTCCTATCACCGTTTCTGTTCGCTTATCGAAATCGTCGCATCAAACGTGAACTTTACAAAATACTTCATCCACTCGAATTGAGCAAATTAGGAATTGTGAAAAATAAGCGACGATATTCTACATTGTTTTTTCGCAAAAACACAATATTGGTAGATAAAAACTTTAAGAAATCACAAGCTAGGACCTATACAAGTAGTCATCAGTTGGCACCGTTTTTGTTAAGCAATAACATGGCCAATACGACCCTATTGGAAATTGTGGAAGAAACAAAAACGCCGTATCATAAATCAGGTCCAAATCAAGCTCTCTTGTCGCAATCCAATGCATTTGTAGCGACGCAAAACCAAAATTTTTTGAATGTCGATTCAAGAAGTTCATTTTCAAGTCAAAATAGCACACAAATTTCGTCAGTTAGTTCCGAAGATATATAAAAGCTTAATTTATTTCAATGCAATTATAAAATTAGTCATTAAACATCAAAGCAATTAAATGTGAGAAATTAACTAAAGCTCTAAGTACGAATTATACTACTATGTTATACAATATTTACAAGAGTTTTGCCTATAGCCATTAAGTCAAAGATAAAATCAGGGAAATAATTTTAAACATTGTGACCAAACAAAGCATGTGCTACCCTTCTACAATAAACTATCTTAAATCCTAAACGAAAACCTTTAAATGACGAAAAACTCAATTGAGTACAAGTATACTATTTATTTTGATAATTAATGCATTAATCTTATAACCTATTTACTCAAACGTAGTTGGTTCTAATGCATATTATGTATATTTCACATGGCGTAAAAATTTAAACTTTTATATGTATTATTCTAAATTATTATTCGTTTAAACTAATGGACAATTTATTTGTCTATTTCGATTTTATTACTAATAAATTTTATTATAAGAAATTTTGTACAAATATTTTATTGTTGATAAAAATTAGTTTTATTTAGATTTTTTTGTATTTTATTTAGATTTAACGTTAACATTAAGATTGTAAATTTTTTTATATTAAGAAAAAAGATCTCGTTCAATAAAATTAAATATTAATATTAATAGTTGTTTATCGTTATTAAACCAACACCATCATTTTACAAAAAAAATAAATTAAAAATTAAGAGTGGTTTTCCTCCAAAAGAAGGACACTAAAGCGATTGTAATTTTCATGTATTTTTTTGTGGAGCAATAAAAAACAGTAAGATGCAAAATAACATTGATTTTATTTTAATAATCTCCTAAATAATGGGAAACTATTGATAATAATGGATCAAAATTAAGACGTTTAATATTTTAATGAAGTCATTAGTTTCTTATATTTTAAAATATTATAAGGAGGCACTCATAAATTACGTAAGACAAATATTTTCTCTTTTATACCCCCGTTTTTTCTTAGTAAGACGAAACAATACCTTTTTATAAGAAACATAAGAAACTTGTGATCTTTCTTCCTTCCAAAGAGTCTTACATAATTCATGAACCCTCCCTTTATTGAATTTTAAGTAATTTAAGTAACAGTATTAAGTATTAACAATATTTAAGTTGCTCGCAAACGCTTAGCGAGAAAGAACAGTTCAAGCGGGTGAAATCTGACCGATTTTTGGGAGCGATATGCATAGTAGTAGGACGACTAAAACACTATCGCATCGATCAAGTTAAGCCAGCACTCGCATGTTTTTTTGTTTGGCAGATAGGGAGGGAAGGGGGATCATCCCGAACAATCCCGAATCAGATACGAAGTAATAGCTAGTGAACAGTCAAGAAATACATACCGTGTCAAGTGTATGTATTTCTTCTTTAGAACGATTAGAACCTTTAGAACATGGAGAAGATCGTTGAACTAAATATTTTCGAGTTTTACAGTCTCGAACTATCCATATTGATATAAAACTAGTAATTTCCCATAAAATATTCAACACCCAATACTGATACCACTGACAAATGGTAAAAATTGGCAATTGATTGAATGAAATCAAAATGACTTGAAACCATAGAAACAATCATTCAGTTCAAATTTGAAACAATGATTGTATTTCACTCACACATATGTGTTTATAATATTTATCTACTTTTTTCAAAATATATGCATATTTATTACTTACGTTTGGCTATTACTGGCTATTACAATTATTATGAGAATTAATATGCATTTAAAAGAAAAATATTTTTCTGAAGTTATTCAGTGTAATATTTAAAATAATGTAATAAAAGTCGATTGATAGATTATATTTCATTATATTTTTTATATTTGAATTAAAAATCAGTTTCAATACATAAATATAAATGGGTTAATAAAATAATCAATTACTGTAGTATTAATATAATTTTTAGGACGTCGCTATTTAGGATTGTTTTTACATATCTATACATGATATTTAAATAATATAATATTTAATTTACATTTTGCATAAGTAACCAAATGTGTAAACGGTGTAAACATATAGTATCTATGCATAAATAGCCAATTTAATCTTTTATTTGAAAATCAATAATTTTCCGTGAAATATTCATAGCCCAACACTGACACAACTGACAAATGACTAAAATTATCAATTGAATGAAATCGAAACAACAATTGAAACTAATGACATGCTAGTTCAAATTTGAGCCAATACTTATTATACATACCTTGTATTCCACTAGCACCGTTGAATGAAAATTATCATTCAAGTTTATATATTTGTTGCATATTATAATTACTGCACTAAGCAAACTTAAATTTTCACAACTTAACGTATATAATCTACATAATATAATTTTGTTTTTCTACCATTTTAATTGATTTGTGAATTTTACTATGTTGCATAAATTGCATAGAACCCGCTTAAGTATGCATAAGATTCATACGATGCATACATTAAATATTAATTAACTAATATTATATTTATTGCTTTCTTGTTTAGTGGTTTCATCTGAAAAATAGCGTAATTGAGAAAAATAATTGTTAATGGTTTACATTACTGTAAAAGGTATAAAAGGAAATAGATATTTAAATGAAAAAGTCGAAAAAAGACTATATTTTAATGCAAGCAATAAAGAAAATGATACGTAATAATTTTAATAGGAAAGAAAGAGAAAAAAATTGCATTCAATAAGATATCATTGTTGAGAGTAGAGTTGCCGATTTGCGCATTAGATTATTAATAGCGCAGATGTAGGTTTAGTTGCAGATATATTAACTCGTTGGTTGTCGTTGATGATTCAATATTTCAAGTGAGCCATGAGTATTTTGTCAGTAGACAAGTGTCATGTCTGTCAGAATCAGTCCTGTCATTGGCTTCGTTTAAAATGTCGATTTATTAAGAAGTAAATGTGATTTAAATGTGAATATAAATTCTTAAAATAAATAATAAATCATTGATTTAATTGAACTAAATACGTAATTGATATCGATTATCTTCATGCCGAAAGTGACATATCGGGGGTGTATTTCAACGATGGAGGACGATTTGGGCGGCGAAATGACGAAAGAAGTATCTGTCGTTGACGTCTATGACATCGCCAGTGAAATCGGTAAAGAGTGTGAGAAAATAATTGACCAATTTGGCGCCGAGGCTGTGAACTCCTTGATGCCGAAGGTAATCAATGCGCTGGAACTCCTCGAGAATTTGGCTATGAGAAACGAGCGCGAAAACGTCACGGTCCAAGAGCTCACCGCCCGCATAGCCCAACTTGAGACCGACAAAATCGAAAAGGCCGAGTATCGCGAACGCTTCGAAAAGGTCAGTTCCTATTGATTTCCCGGTCGGTGTTCCCGACTCACCTTTTCCATATGTCATTGCAGGAACTCGAAGCGATCGACGAGCAGTGGCGCAACGAGTCACGGGAGCTGCTGGCTCTCGTCGCCCGTCTCCAGGAAGAAAACCGCCGCCTGGTGAAATCCAACCAGCAGGCGGGCGGCGTCGAAAGCCAATCCACCACGACGTCGTGCGCGCCCCAACAAGAAATCGCTGTGATTGAACGCTTAAAAACCCTAGTCGACAAACAACGAGAAGAAATTCGTGCCAAAGATAAAAGTTTAGTAGAAAAAAGTGACGAAGTTGAAAACGTAACTACACAAAAACCAACTTACTATCCTCCACTAATCTTTCATTAATTTTAGCTCAATTTACAAGTTGAACGTCTCACCTCCACTGCTAGAGAATTGCGCCGCAAACAGCGGACGTTACAGACTCAATCCCGAACGTTGTGTGACGAAAGAACTGATTTCCTTATACAAATGCAAGATCAACAACGGGAACTGAATATCTTAAGGAAACGATTAGGAATCGCCAACAAGCAAGCAGAAGATTTAGCCAAAACAAACGTAATTTTAGACTTTGATTTCACCTATCAATTAATTCAAATTCCAAGTTTATTCAATCTAATCGAAAATTTTAAAATTAATTCAATACAGATGAAAAACCTATTGGTGAACGAATGGTCAAGGTGGCCGCTTTGAAAGTTGAAACGGATAAGTGCTGAATTCAAATCTCATAATAAAATTTATTAAAATTGATGAGAATTAAGTAACGGATAATTAAAAACCTTATAGTCGCTCAAGATCTATTGTTATAAAGCGACGTTAATAAAACAAGAAAAAAAAGCAAAACGTAATAAGATAAAACCTTGATTATGGTAATCAAAGTAAATTGAGTTCCTGTGAGGAAAAACAAAATCATTAAATAGGCCTACTAAAATAAACTTCTAAGCTTCATAATAGTAGAAAGTTAATAATAGTCACATCCCTGCTTTTCATTGGCTAAATTTTTACAGGACTTGGAACTAAAGCAGCTTAATGTGAAGTGGAGAATTATGAAAAAAATGTTGTGTGAAAGTTGTTCTAGCTTCCTCAGGTCAAACTCCAAATAATATTTAATATTAAAGTAAATTATTCTCGCCATTTTTAGTTTGAACTAAGTTCTTCTCAGTGGCGAAGCGTGCGTTTTCGCGTGGCGGACCTATCATTTACGTCCTCTATTTTCATTACTCGTCAAAAAAAATTGTAAAAATTAAAATACCGGTTCAAGTTCTTTTTAGCATAGTCAAATCTGGCATCGTTGTATTTTCTACTTTGTTTTTTATTCTACTTTTATTCTACTCGTGATTTTTTTTTATTCAATTCTAATATGGAATTATTTTCTCTTTTGTAAACATATTTTCATTAGGGGCTGATTTATTCGCGAATTAAATTAAAAACAAAGTAGAAAATGAAACGTCGCCAGATTTCACTGTGCTAAAAGGGACTTGAGCCAAAATACCTTCATTATTTATTTATTTAAAAATGGATTCTTCGTATTTTTCTCAAAGCAAAATCATTTATGGAATATCCAATCCGACCACTTTGCGAAATTTAATGTTACACTTTGAATGAAAAAAACAATTCATCGAATTTTAACATTTTTTTGAACAAACTTAATCAATGCATTATTTAAGTGGTGGTTTTCTTTCAAAAACATTTTTTTTAACTTAAGGCTCTTCATTGCTTTGAAATGGGCTCCGACTTTAAGAATGTTATAGAGGTATGTCAAAATGTTACCGGACAACAAAAATTTAGTAGAATGTGTTATTTAATGCTTTAGCATTAAATAACCTGTGGAAATTTTAAAGCGATTCACTACGTCGTTAAAAAGTTATTACAATTTAAAAATAGTATAATTTTACACGTAATCTTATGAAGATTCGGTAATTGAACTAAATTTAAGTCTAAATTTATTTTTATTAGCAAAACAAAATGTTACTAGGCATCCCAAACTTTCAAAATAAGTAGTTTAAAATATAGAAAACTAATTTTGCATAGGTTTATTTAAATTCACTACACGGTTTTTAAGAAACAAATTTTTAACAGACCAAAAATGTAGTTTTTACTTGATAAATTAATAAATGTATACAAAAATGCGGCAACACTGTCACCTGTGACCCATCGTCTCGTGGAATGGAAGCTGTGGTAGTACATTTGGTTGGATAAAAATGAAACGCATAATTTATCTTTGTCACGCTTAAGAGTACCAAATATAAAGCGGAAAAGGATGAAATATGTCAAATAATTTCTTTTCAAAATGTTGAGCATGTTGCACATGCTCATGCACATCATATGAGAGACATACTAAAGTTGCCAACGCTGTCAACATATAAATTCGATAGCGTTATCATATTTTAATTATTTTATATAATTTTGAATTATTATTTTAATTTTTATTCTTTAGTTATAATTGTCTTAAAACATGTTAATTTAATGTTTTATTTATGATTAAATCGTATTAAAAAATTCTATATTCATAACTTATAAGCATCAAATCAATAGTATTTTGATTTGTTAGGTTGAAATCTAGGCATTTTCAGTCCCAAAAGTTAGTTAAAAATTTTATATATTTTTCCCTTTTTCTAATTTTGTTAAAATTTTTTGGTGAAATTTCCGATTTTCTCTTAAACTATATATATTTTTTTAACTATTGATCTGTTTGTTCGCTTCATGGTATGCTATACTACATAATTATTCACGAATTTTCATTTAATTTTCTCTCCAATTGTACCTTCATAACATTCTTAATAAGCCTTCAAATTGCAGATTAAAAAGATTATAGAATGTTCTCACAATTACAATGTCATAAATTATCTGAAATTACTAATAATGATTCTTTATGTTTAAGCCACAACTTCAATAAATATTTATGATAAGACATGCTGATTATACTAATACTCGGTATGAACTTAGTTAAATAACTATCCGTAAATTATCTGGAATAAAATTACCACCAATGAAAAGAATAATAAATTATTCGATTATTATAGTGACGAATGATTTGACCTGGATTTGCTTTGAATCAGTGACAAAAAAATATAATACAATCATTTGTTCTCCTTGGTTTGTACATCGAGTTTAAGCTTGCAATATCTTTAAACCAAATTCAGCATTACTTGGTGCATTAATGCGTGTAATAAAAAATAACACATAACGATTGGTTAATAAAAACCGATTAATTAATAGTTAAAAAAAT
This sequence comes from Sisyra terminalis, assembly GCA_958496175.1. Lineage (NCBI taxonomy): Eukaryota > Metazoa > Arthropoda > Insecta > Neuroptera > Sisyridae > Sisyra > Sisyra terminalis. Next base: position 31,909,511 of record OY292277.1, on the reverse strand, counting down.
AAATTGGCAAAAAAATAGTTATTATAATAGGTGGCTAATTGATAAATTATTAAATTTATATTCGATAGGGGTAATATTAGTATCGATTAAATCGTAGATAAAACAAATTATTTTTTTTGCACTTTCATATATTTTTCTCTCAGAAAAAGTTTCTTGGATTATACATGAACTGCTCAAAGGTCACCATTTGCCGGTCCCAAACAGGAGCAATGATTGTGACATTAAAGGATGACCACTTTTCTTTACATTTTCAAATGCCCGAGATGCATATTAACCCTGAAAATTTTTATAATGCTCAGGCTACCAATTGATATGTTTAATCCAAAGAAAGAAAAAGATCTGGCAACGTCGTAGAAGCGCATAATTTAAACATAATAAGCTATCTGAAGCAGTGCATTGTTTCATTCTCTATTATTGTAGAATTTAATAAGTACAAAGGTAAATGCTAACATTTAGAACGATTCAATAAATCAGTTTAATAATTTCTAATGTAGTAAACAACAATCTCAATACTTAAGAGCATTGAATATTTCTTCGGTCGTTTGTTGTATATATAATTGAACTATTTCTAGAAAAATGTCAAAAATTACAGATAACAAATATTTATATGTAAGTGGCTGTGACTTTGCCATTTTTTATCATATATTACTGAATGGCAACTCGTAATTTATTGCAAAATCATTCAAGCCATCTTAAATATACAATCTTTGTATATTCTAAAATTTTTAATCATTAACTTACATATTATCAACTGTGGTTGAGCAAAGAACTTTTAAGTACTATCGAGAAACGATGACCAAAAACTCCATGTTTCTTGACACCATATGACGTAACCATCTGAAACTCTTTTGATTCCATGATTCATCATGCTTGTGAACGGTCTATGATTTGATCAAACGAAAAAATTAACTTTTCACTTTGCACAAGCTTTATTATACACCGAAAAACTATTACTATTCATGAACAGATACTTTGCTACTTTGAGTCATAATATATTCATATTTCACTATCAGTTTAATTAAAAATTGTTTATTTTTATCTTTATAGAACTATTTTGCTGACAAAAGGTGAGTTGATTGTACTTTTAGCTATAACAAAATTTTCCTATTATTTTTTGTTTGTATCCATAGAAATAAAATCAAGTCTTTGAAAATGCTGTTGGTTCAAGTTTTATAAGGTGTAATTGAATTCAAGAATTGTAAGATGAATTTTAAACGTTTTAATCTTTAAAGAAATTTCTTCACGATTGCCGTTGTTATATATCCAAATAGAAAATATGGGTCAAGATGGCAAATACTAATTCTCACAGTACTAGAAAAATGGAGTTTAAAATATAGGTGATAGTGGTAATAAATTCATATCCTCACAATTAGTTTCAACAACTATCAATACAAACAACTTTTAAATAATAACTTTGATCCGTAATCTGATCCACGCAGTGCTTATCTATACATTGTTTTTGGATAAAAATATAATTTTGTTTCTTAAGTATATCAAATTTATGAGTAATTTAAGAATTGTTTGATCAGAATGGCTTAGTGTAATAATAAAAAGTTATATTAATATATATTATATTTTTCTCTTGCAACTTCTGAATCCATAAGCACTGTGCAATTGCACAGTTAATATTATCGAGTAGTTATTTAAAAATCAATAATGCAGTGGGATATCTGTAACCCCAACTTCTATAACTCGAAAGCTGCTACAGATCGAATTTACTGAACAATCTCTTAACAAACTTGCTATGTATCGAAAAAATCAAACTTATTACAACCTTTACAACTTGCAAAAAAAAAAAGAAATAGTTGGTCTCTGTAACTCAAATTAAACCACACTTCATTAAATACATAACTCGAATAGACTCGACACGAATTTCTTTTTTTCCATTTCGAATCATAAATTTTCAATCAGTCTCGTTAAATAATCAGGTTGCATATTAGAAAATTTTTGGAAAGATGAAAAAACGCGGACAATTACATACTTTTGTAATAGTACAATTATTATTTTTAGCGCAGGTAGATCTCATTACTAGTTCTTGTTGCCTTACACTCTGACCTGAGAAAAGGTAGCTAATATTATAGAATACTAATTCATAATTTGTGTTCATTTTCTTGTTTTTTGTTATTTATCATCACTTTATAACTGTCAAAGGTGTCAAAGTTTTAAGGGACTCTAGGGTTAATAAAAAACCGTAAATTGAGCAATATTGAAAATCTGTTCAATACGAACCACACCTAACACTTACTAGTTTTGAAGCAGTTACCATGACCACTTGGCCATCAATAGGCTTAATACATTTATTATAAAATTAAATATTTACGAATGAATTTTTAATATTTTATAAGCTGTCAAATTGAGAGCAATATTTGGTGGGTAAAAACCGCAAACCAATAATAGCTTACAACGGTCGAGTTAGAATATGCTGTTTATATTGATAGTAACGTATATTAATAAAAATTATTTAAAGTTGCTTAATGAAAATTAAAATGCTAAGAAGTTTTCAGCACGTGAAAAAATCCAAAAATAGTTTATTTTACCATAGAAAACTGTCAGATTAAAGCGAATAATAGGGTATTTGACGACGTTGGAAATATAGTAAAAATTGTTTAAATTCTATCATATATTATAGTAGAAATGCATATTTCACATTGAAATATGTATAGTTTTTCAAATTCCACGGAAATTTTTTTTGACAATATTTGAAAATTCAACAGGAAACAGAACGACTTGTGACGACTTGTGATTGATTGAAACTCCGGTGACGTCATATGCAAGTAAACATGCCTTCATTGATTGGTTGTAATTCGCGCTTTATGTTTTCTGAGTGTAATATTTCATTTTTGAGCAATTATTGATTTAGTTTTTTAATATTTTTTTATAATATATTATAACAAGTGTATTGTACATGAGTATTTATTTTGAACTTTAAAATGGAGTCAAATTTTGTGCGAGCTAATAATAGCGACTCACTCATGGCCTAAAATAAACAGAAGATAGAAAAAGAATTATTTGACAAAATTATTATGTTGACAAAAACTTTGAAATAACCATATTTTTTGGGATTCTTTGGAACAGAAACAAACAATTTATGTGGAGTTTTTGTAGACGTATTTATACAATGAGGTACTATACATTGTTTGTACACCATTCTATCCAATAAATTTGAAGAAAAGTGGCAAAATTCACTTTAGCTGAAACAGCTTAATTTTTTTACTTGCAAATGACGTCACACATTTTTGCCGCGGTTTTGGGGTTTTAAACTGTAAGAATGATTTTTATTAATAGTACAGTAGATTTTCTGAAAATATCAATGTACCCTGTTTTCATTGTAATATAGATTATCCCAAATTACTCAAATACCCTATTGTTATTTTCAAATTTCTTTTTAATAGTTTTAAAGAGGAAAACTCAACAATTCCCTGAAAAGTTACTATATTTTCATTACTTGTTTAAATTTTTTAATGTTTCGTGATTGTTTGTAATTACTAAGTTTGTAGTGACCTGAATATTTGTAATATTTGTAAAATCAAGAAATATTCAAAATTTCAAACTCATCACGAGATTCGAAGCCAGCTCCTACCAATTTGACCATTCATTCACCAATTCAATTTCTTTTAATTTTTCCAAATAATTTTGGGATCTATGCGATAAATTTATGTACTACATAGGTGTGGCTCTTTAATTTTTTATTTTAAATCTTCGATTGAATTTTCACCTATCAAAATACTTAATACTTACATGCTATAAAATGACCTCACAATAAATATCTATGTTCCTAATAAATATCAGTTAACATACTATGTTTTTTTACGATTAATTTTTACGGTCCTTGTAAGTAATAGGGTTTTTTTTTAATTCTAGACAGAGGTGCCTGATCTTTCAAATAAGATTGTCTATGACTTGGAAGACCCTAATCGGCCACGGTTTACGACCGCTGAACTAAAAGACATATTCAATGAACGCAACAATTTAAAAGCACGTGTTTCCGATTTAGAAGAAGAACTGCAACAGTATCGACCAAAAGAAAACAACGAAGATATGTATGTGGAAACATTTTTTATATTTATGGACATGTTTAGTTTTTAAAAACATATCTTCTGTAATTCGCTGTAAATTAGATTATTTTTGCATGGCATTAAAGTTTTTTTTTACATTAGTTTTTGCACTTTTAGAAAAAGTTTTTCACCGGCCATTGATGCCGTTTCGACCCTTGATTTGTAAGTTTTTTTTTGTTTTGTTCCTTTGGGTTTTGATATAAAAGAATGAGGCGAGAAAATTAAAGATTTGATTTATTGGATAGTGCGTCGGATGACGATGCTCCAGTGCAAGGCCCGTTGCCATACGAACCCGATGACGCCCCGTGGAAGAAGAGTGAAACTTCGGGAATTCGTAAATTGTATGTTGATTTGAGTTATGGAAGTGACTTAATTTTGAGATATTTGTTTTTTTTTTGTTCTAGTTTTCGTAAATTATTCTCGGAAAGTGGATCTGGTGGAGCGTTTCCGAGACGCAGTTTGTCGACGCTGAGCAAATTGGCACTGTCAACGAACTGCAATGAGACGTCGGTTTAGACTCTGATGCTCTCAACTCGACAAGCCTTTTGAACGATTTATCAAGATTAATTAGACGATTAACTAGAATTATTTGTTAAAGACATCAGTTGGGACTTAGATAAAAAAAACGACAGTATTAATAGAGCGATATAATTTTATTATTTTCTTTTTAATTTTTCAAATTTTAACATTCCAATCTTATCAACAATTCGAATTTAGACTGTTTGAAAAATATCACGAATAATAGGATTTTATATTTATAATAATATTATTTACCATATATGTATTTTTATGATCTGTTAAATATTCCAGAGAAAGATCTTTTTAGACAAAAGAAAAACTAGAAAAAATATTTTTTAGGTTTTGATTATTATATCTTCTCTTGAATTTTTTTCAAGTGTGATTATTTTATTTTATAATTATTGTAACATTGATAAAATGTTATCTATTAGAGTAACTTTTGATAAAAGTATTGATTTTTAAATAGAGAAATTTTAACATATCGCGACATATGGAAAAAAGTATTTAAATAGAAATGATACATAAGAACATTGTACTTGAAAGCCTTTTATACGATTTATTGAGATTGAGAGACCAATCCATCGATAATAAATAATCTTGTTAAATTTCACTTTCTCAAAAAATATATATATTGATGTATTAACTTTTTAAAGATTTTCACTTAAAATCAGAACTATTATGATGAAAGTCGAAGTGCATTTTCCAACAAAACGATTGATTACAAGACAATATCTTCGACTTTCTTCATAAAAAACGTAAATGTAGCTGAAAGAAATATTGAAATAAAAATCTTTGTAATGATTAAAAGCACAAATTTTTCCCAGAAATTAATAAAAATAGGCTGTTTAATTAGTGCCAAAGAAATATTTAGTCGATAGAAAAATATATGTTTTTATTTTAAGTCGAGCAAAGACGATGCTTGATATATTGGTCGCTTGTAAACTGGACTTGCCTGCTGGTCCCCATTTTGGGGTTTTTATTCTTATACAATCAGGGGCGGCACATTACCTGGGGATAGTAAGTAGTTTTACTTAATCAATACCACTCGAAATTTTCCAAGTAGAGAACAACTATATGTATTCATATGCTATACAGTTAATTATACCAATTTTCCTACTTTTAAGACCAATCATATTTTTTAAAATAAAAATTTGAATTGCTAAATTTTATTTCACAGAATAAAGTCAAATAACTTTTATTCAAAACAATTTTTCGTATGACCATTTTTCTACTATAAACCTAGCAAAAAACTAGATTTTTTATCATAAATATTTATATGCCGATACCGAATCATAATGTTAAAAATATAACTAGAATGAAAGTTGTTTAGTTTCCATAATTCTACATTAAGAACGTTGTTTTTTTTTAATTCGTTTTTCGGAAAAGTGAAAAAATGTACGAAAACATTAACATAATGCATAGTTTTATGGGAAAAATTATTAGTAAAAATTATGTCGAGATATTAATTATGGGGAAAAACCTTGTTTTTTTTTAGTAAACTTTGCCTAGAAATACCAAGCTACATAAACAATTGTTTCAGACAAAAGTTTTTGACCTTAGAATAAAATTCCGAGCTCCTGTTGTTCCTGTTAGCGACATCAATATTTGGCGACGTTGCATTTTCTACATTGTTTTTAATAATATTTGCGAATAAGGCTATAATGAAATAGGCCACAATGAAAATTTAGCAAGAAAAGAGGAAATTATACGATATTAGAATTGAATTAACAAAAATCGCAAAAAATTAATAAATAAAAGTAGAAAATTCAACGTTGCCAGATATTGGTGACGCTAAAAGAGACATGAGCATAATTCTGTAATAAAATGTGCAATTCCATTAAAAAAATATATTTTTTCATGAAAAAACATTGAATATGTTGTCAAGGTCAAAAAAAAAGTTTTCATTTTGTTTCCCATACAGCATCTAATTAGTTTTATTCGATCTTCTTTTAAAGAAAATCTTGTCTTTGAGATTGCTAGGTACTTTTAATTACGTGACCCATCTTCCATACATTGTAATTGACAATTTGAATATTGTCCATGAATTTTTGTCTATTGTATGTGCTAGAAATTCCAATCCCAGCGAATCAAAAATGTAGAAAGCCAGGATATGTGTACCCATAATAACTAAAAAAAACATGGGAAAAAATCATTCAGGGAAATAATAATTAGAGGATGGAATTTGGAGAAAATACTTTTGAGAACTCGCATCTTTGCATACAATGCTTGTTTTTTTGCTTGCGGTTTTAAAAGTATCCATTTTAATAACAGAAAAGAGCAAATCGTAGAACAGATTTTTATTAAATGTAATAACAAAATGTGAAACGGGGAAAATTGTAACCTTTTCGTTAGATCAAAAAGAGCAATTCTGTTTTTAGTGAAGCTAACGTTGGCATCACAAAGCAAGCAAAACAGTCGACAAGCTTCCAGGAAAGTTTTTTTTTTCTAAAAATCAAGTATCGTGTGCTTTGACTATAACTTATATGATTGAGAAAGAAGACACATAGTGTTTTAGAATTCATGATATGAAGATTTGTTTTTGTACCTCTTAAAAATATCTTTTATTTTACATCTTTTTGGGTTTTTCATTAAACGAGATAAGTTTGAATTTATAGAGAATATTTAATCAGTTACCATGTCTTCCGTTAGGAAGTGCCAAGCTTCATGCCTGTGATCGGGAAACTTAATCACATCAAGCCAGTGTTTCAGTCGTTTTCCCTTCGACATACTACCTAAAATTAAACCTCCGAGGTAATCATTGCTCTTCCCGTAATCCTTGTCCCAAACTGTAAGACGGAGACTTTGTGATGAAAGTTCATTGGGGCGCGTTTCAAATGCAAACTCTTCGTTGAAAGTTGGATTTAATGTTTTCCATTTTATGGAAGTTTTATGCTTTTTATGGTGTGGGTCGGGTGAGAGGTGGCTGAAAGAAAAATAATTGCACATTGAGAGTTTTTTTTTACAAAGAAAAGAAAGTTTTTACAGTTTGACAAATGGGTCGGAGTAGCCGTTGCTGTCCATGGGGGGCAAATGCACGCAACGCATTATTCCTACAATTAGTGCTCGACGTTTCGTGTTGTATGTTAACCCGATTAGGATCTGACCTCTGGTGTTCGGAACGTCGCCCCATAACGCGCTAATATGCTCGGAATCTGGGGCGAAATCACCGACAGGAGACGGTCCACATAATGCAGCGGTTAACTGAAAAAACATTGATTTAATAAAACCAACATTTCGAAAATTGTTTCATACTTTCAATGAATTTTGAGCTCGCAATCCAATCAAACTAATTCGAGACTCTCCCATGAAGTCATATCCGTATTTGTCATCATCCAAAACTAAAATATGGAGTGCTTTTTTCAAAACATCATTGTCGCTGACTCCATAAAATGTGAGCGTTTCGTTAAATTCAGGATTTCGAGTCTTGTGCACGGTTTTGGTTCGAAGTCGCGTCGATGGGTTGTTTGTAGGTAAAATATTTAATTTGCAAAAAGGATCTGCAAGACCGTTGATGTCCATGGAAGTTAAATTCTTAGCTCGATGAACCGTACAATGCAGTACATTGGAGAAAGAATCAAAGTGAATTGTAAGCTCGATTGTTCCCATCGACGCGTTCATGGAACAAGTGTTGATATACGTTTCTGGAATCCCCTGGAAAGTTCCTGCTCCACTGATGGAACTTCCTGAAAGTGAGCCTCGATCTTCGCAGCTCGATGCCACATCATTACGACTTGCAATCGAATCATGTCGCGCAAATGAAAAACTATCTGATGATCGCGAAAAGAATGTAGAGGAATCACTCATCGGTAGTTTCGGGTCGTAAAAGTCCCAATCTTGGCTGCGACTGATTTCCTGGTACGCCGAGTTAGCTGAAGTCACAAAGTTTTGAATATTTTCAAAGACATTTTCGTCGCTGTTCGTGCTTTTTTGGTTTGGGGAACGTGAATTTCTGCGTTGATCATCATCAGAACTAGAACTTCCTAACGTAGTCGCCGGAACACTTACACCTGCCGCTTCGTCCAGCTTACTTGTCGAAGGTTTAGACGTACTCGCTTGATTTTGCAACAGCTTTGAGTTGGGTGGCAAAATAAACTGGGGAACTCCACGAAAGAACCACGCACCGGACTTTTTCCACATTTCCCGGGTCTCCGAACAAATTTTACACAACCAAAGGTCACTGAAAACAGAACCAATTTAGATTGAAGTCGAATAAAAATTATATGTTCGGTACCGATTCAGTTTTGAGGAGGAAGATTCAACTCCACATTTGTTGCAAACCATTCGTTTGCAGTCGACGCAAATCATGCGAGAGCCTCCGGAAAGCATTCCGAACGTTTCGCCACAAAGTAGACATTCCGTCGGACTTTTTCCAAGAGCCATTCGCTTCATATTTTCCAAACGATCGATCAATTTTCCCACCCGCTCCGCCTCTTTCCGTTCTTCATCTTCAGCCCGGCGAACTACCGCCAAAATCGCATCCGTTTCTCGGCTGGAAAGCGGCTCGTTCACCGGTGGATACGGCTGCCCGAGTGAACCCGTTTTGATCGACCATCCCGTTTTCAATCTGAAACATTCCAACCCCATCAAATCAAGATAACATAAATTCAATCAAACATACATAACAAATATTCAAGAGCGAGGAAATAAATAAATTAAATTATTTAATAAAACTCTTGAAAAGCATGCAACATGTACATTGTACATACTAAAAGAAATCTTATTCAAGATCACAACTTCCCTCGTGAACCCTATTAAGTTATTAATGCAGGGAAAATGTAAATTTTAAGTAGCAACGACGATAATAAGACTCAACGTTTCAAAAATAGACGTATAAAAGACTCAAGGTAATTTTTTTTCATAACGTGTGATTTTATTTTTCCATCAAAGAAACGCGAATGTAAATTGAACTTCTCATTCTAGTCGTACCTACTTACGTATACACATAAAGGTAGGTAAAAGTACAGTTATAAAAGAAATCAAAAAGAGAAATTATAAGCCCTCTTTACATTTCCACCTATTTTCAAGTTTAACTTTTCCCTTTTCAAGTAAAAAGCAAGCGTCGTAAAAAAACGAAACATCTTCAAGTTTTCCAATACCTACAGAAAAAATTCAATTAATAATTTGCTTGAGAAAATTAACGTTTTTCCTTTGCACGCTTTCCGGCTGATTTCACTTATAGATTGGATATATTTCAAAAATTTTAATTGAAAAGAAAATTAATAGGGGTGGGTTAGGGACTTATTGTGACTCAATCACAAAGCTAACTGTTAAATAGTAAAGAGTGGCGATAAATTTGTAAAAAATCAAGTCTGTAGAAGAAAAAACTGTTGCAAAAATATATGCAATAGTCAACTGGTGACCAAGTGGTCAAGGTAGCCACTTCAAAACTGGTAGGTGTTGGGTTCGGATTTCGTATTGAGTAAATTTTCGATATTTCTCGATTTACGAATTTTTATTAACTCTTAAGTTACTAAAGACTTTAATAGTTATAAAAACGACGGCAAATAACAATTAAAAAAACAATATTTGCAACTCCATTTTTCGAAACTGGCTTTAAAAATTCACTTCCAAATGAATTGATTTATCAGAAAAAAATATTCAATATTGGCAAATAAATAATGACAAATGATTTAATGCTTAAATTTTCATGATGTAATTGAGTGACAGCGTATTTTTTTTCAGTTTTAGATTATCCATACCAATCAGGGTTATAATAAATGAGATACTTATATATACATGTTATACATATAGTGAATTCTTTTTAAACCGCAAGCCTCATAATAAAAAACCTTCTTCCAACACAATTTTTTTTTCATTGCTAATATTACTTCTAAAATGTTTGTATTTTTTTTAATTCGCTGGGGCCAATAAGCTAGTAATTTTATAATTGCGCGATAAAAAATCATATACCCATCTTAAAAACATTGAAATATATATTTCCAGAAAACGTACAAATGAATTTCGTAGGTACTTCCGGTGAACTATTTTTTAGTTCATACGAACTAAAAAATATCTACTATAATACTACAAAAAACGATTACATTTTTCACTTCACCGGTAACGAAGTTTTGTTCATAATTTTTGGATCAGATAGTAAATTAGAAAGACGTTATAGTTTAAAAAATATACAATTTTTTCCAACTTTCATAACATTTTTAAATATAATTTAAAGTTAATATTTTGTTTTCAAAATCAATTTTGCAAAAAAATAAACAGAAAATATTCACCTCAAGTGAACAAAACTATATGATTTTTGTATATAATAACTATGAAATATGTAATTTGGTGTTTAAATAATGTATTAAATATATTGCAATCTAATTTATGAAATATAATTAACAAAGGTAAACAATAAATGTAAATTTGAGCAAAAGCTCAAACGAATTGAATGAATTTATGACTATTGCCAATATTAATATTTATATTACCAAGTAAGCTTCATCAGTAGTCAAATAGTAATATTCGATATGAGTCACATAGCGACTACGGAAAGATCTAAGAAGATCCAATACTATTTTATGACCACCTGATGATAATTGCTTGGCAAACGAAATACGTATGACGTCAGCCTAAGTGTTAAGCCTATTAGGTCCATTTTAACAGTTGTTACAGGAGAAAGAAAAAAGTGAATATAAGTACAGAATATAAGTTTCATGTTATATTTTAAAATTTCTATATTTCAAGTGATTTATCAGTTTGTCACTCGATAGAATTTTGTATTCCTTTCTCAGTGAACAAAAAAATTATTGAAAGCGGACTTAGCAGGTTAATACTTTAGGCCGACGATACATACATTTGATATGAGCTTTTGTTCAAATTTACATTTATAGTTTACTTTTGTTAATTATATTTCATCGATAAGACTAATATATATATATATATAAGTTGATGAAAAAATCAAACTTATATAAGTTGGTGTTCTTGTCGTTCAAGAGCTTTGTAAGAAAAAAAATTGTCGCTCGCATATTTTCCGGGGAAACGCTATTTAAAGAAAAAAAATCGACTTAGGGCATTTTTCAAATACTAAATTTCATCGCTTTTTTGCACTTTTCTGGGAAAATAGCTAGTAACAACAATTCCTTTTCTTTCACAAATTTTGAACGACAAAAACGTCAAAGAAAGGCGCAAAAAAAAATTCAATATTTAAAAAAAGCCGTAAAACGAGCTTTTACTTTACATAGAATTTTCCCGGAAAACATGCGAGCGACAAAATATTTTCTTTCCGAACTCTCGAACGACAAAAAATCACCAATTAATGGTATACAAAAAAAAAACGAAAATTCAATATTTGAAAAATGCCCTAAATCCAGCTTTTTCTTTAAATAGCGTTTTCCCGGAAAATATGCGAGCGACAATTTTTTTCTAACAAAGCTCTTCAACGACAAAAAAACATAAAAATATATCGCAGTTATTCAAACAAATTCCAAAAGTGTAATGCTAACTTAAACCATGTAAAATACGTATTGATTCATATTTTTTATACTTTTTAATTCTTCCGTAAAGATTGAAAAATCAGTAAAATTCATTTATTTTTCAAATTTTGCAAATGATTTTCATATACAGAAAATATTTGACTTATAGTTTAATAGTTTTATAATTATATTGCCATTAATACAACAAAAATATTTTTTTTGAAAGTACATACCAACTACTAATGTATCCCTGTAAAAAAAGGCACTTAACATGTAAATGTTTTTAAATGCCTTTAAGAACTTTTTTGAAGATTTTTAACAATAGGTTGCACTCTAACAAGGTTAAGAGAAAAATAAAAGACAAAAAAGCTGATATGCATGTAACAAAAAAGGACAAAGACATAGACATCAATTTGGCCGGTGATCAGACATGCTACAAAACGCTACCATTGACTTCTATAAGTTTTTACATATTGTATTTTATTTTATAGCTCATATTTAAATCTTATTTGTTTCACTACAACATCAAAAACACAACTTTATAAACTTTTATAAACTTTTTGTTTTTAAACTTTTAAACTTTATAAAAATGAGAATATGCACTAATAATTGAATTTGTCTTTTGCTGAGTTTCAAAACTCACCAAGTGGTGGTAACAATTTCGTAGCATCAATTTATTTATTTAGTTTGTGATAAATGCTTTTTATTTACTTCGAATAATTGCGATTAGGTTTAGAATTAAATTATTTTAAAATTTTTTACAAAAATTTTGCAACAGGACGTGTACACTTAATGAAGTTTCAGTATATAAAAAAAGGATGCTGATTGAATTTGTATTTTGCCATCATTAATGACTCCACCCAGCTCCACCTTTCAAGAAGTAAATTGACAACTCCTGATGGAGTTTAACAATGATAACATATACATTTATCTTATGATTTCTTAGCGTTCAATCAATATTACAGTTGCATTTTCACCATTTTGAAATAATAGGAGAAAGACATTTCAATGTTCAAAATACCCATTAGAAGTAGGTTTAAACAATGTATAAAATATATTGTGGTCTTATTTATGTAATATAATTTACAAATGTAAACTATAAAAACTACTTTCGACAAAAGATCAAACAAATGTATTACTGACGTATTGCCTAGATAAGAATTTTGATTAGCAAGCATCTTCTTCAGTGGCTATTAAGTAGTATTGAATCGCTCCGTGCTTTGGTATAAGTTACTATAGATATCACTATATAATAATCACAATAAATATAAATTTGAACAAAAGTTCAAACAAAATATATAAATTCATGACTATTACCCTAGATAAATATTTCTATTGTCAAGCAAGCTTCATCAGTGGTCATATAGTAGTATTCGGTATGAGTTATTACATAGCAGTTACGGAGCAATCTAAAACTATTTAATGACTATTGAGGAAAATCGCTTGGTAATCGAAGTACGTATCTGGGCAATACGTCAGCATACATTTGTTAAAATTTATGTTTGTAGTTTACTTTTGTTAATTACATTAAATAAATAAGACAACAATATATTTTACATATAGTATAAACAGTATAACAGTTCAACGTCAGCGAAAAAATCTAATTGGACCATAAGAAGTAGTTTAAAATTATTTAAGGAATTTTAAATGTAATGATTGTAGAATGCCTCTACATGCCTTTTTAACTAGAATAATATATTTTAAGCCAGGGGTGCGTAAACTTCATACTACTATGATCGACAATAATTTTGTTATTTATAAGCGATCGACTTCGAAAAATGAAAATGAGATAAAATAAAAACCAATACAAATTTAAAGAGAGAAGAGTAGAAGGGATTATTAGAAGCTCTATTTGGGAATCGGTAATATTCGATACAGAATAGATGCGTGTTTAATTTCAAATTCAAGTTTCATTGTCTGCTAAATTTTTAGTACTCATTTTCAATTAAAAGATTTGAAATTTTCCTAAAAAATGTTTAAATGCCTGCGATCGATTATCGACCTCTTCGCGATCGACTGTTAACCGGTTCGCGATGGACCCTTTTCTCATTCCTGGTTTAAGCTTTTCATATTTTTTGTAGCTTTCGTATTTTGACCTTTTATATCTCAAATAATCGAAGACTATTTCATTTACTTTTTAATTCATATTTTTTTTTATTTAATCGTTTTTTTTTTTTGGTTTGTTAACATCGAAGAGTATCGAATTTTTTAATATACATTTTCTATTATTCATGTAGAACAACGAAAAGCCATTCTAAAATATCGTCAACCTATTCTATAGCGATAGAAAATTTTACTTGTTCACAATCGAATCCGCCAACACCACAAATTATATCACAGTGAACAATTTTGTAATAATGAATCATTTCATTAACACTGGTGTATTAGTGTGTAGGTATTTTAATGATGACGTATAAATATTTGATAATTAATTCCTCAATAAAAACATATTATTTGATTCCACCTTAAAATTTTTCAAAATTTTCTTCTTCTGTGTTAGAAAAGATTTTATTTTTAAAATAATACCAACGTTTTCTGTTCAATTATTCAAAAATATAAAATTTTAGTTATCAATCACTGTTAAAGCAAATTATTTATAGGTGCTAGCTCTTAGTGCAGACTCCATAATTCCCGCTCCAACAAACACTATACAAATATATAAATCCAATAAAACTGTGATGAATTCACTGTGAACCATATCATAAATTGGATACGAGCACAAATTGCCTTAAAGAAATAAATTCTCTATAACCATCTGCGTCAATTTTTCCCCTCAAGGGAAATAGAAACAGTAGAAGCTTTTGATAAAAAACACCCCATTTCGCAAATGATAGAATGATTTTGAAATTGAACCAATTTAACTTATCGATTACGCCACATTTAATTGGATGGAAATAAAATAAAATATATAAAAAATAAAAAAAACGAAGACTAGACGTTTTAATCAAAACATTCTATAATAATGATTATAGATTACATTTCCATTTTCTGCATTTCTTGTAGTCTTTTTTTTCCTGAAATTCAAGTGAAATGTGAACTTGAAATAACAGATAAGTGTTGTAGCTTCCTGCTTTTGATTGTACCGAGCTTTCGTTGCAGCTAGAACTTTGCGAGTGCTTTTCCGAGTAAAAGGCTGTTGAAAGTTGGTGCTTTAGTATATACAATGATATATACGTATCATATATAATTTAATTAATGACAACGTTTCGATGAAATAATTTCACATGAAAATCTTCGACTAATGAGTTAGATATTTAAAACAGCACGTTTGTCGATTGAAGGATTTAGCTTGAATTTCCAACTGAACATCAAAATTTCTCAATAATCTTTTGATTTCTTGCAGAAATAAATTATTGTGATTTGATTTTTTTGAGATTTCGCAAAATTTCTCAGTGCAACCCACCCCTAGGGATGCGGATATATGCGAATGGTTTCTAAAGATAGATATCGTTACTAATTCAATATTTAAATCAACGCTTCAATTTCAGCAAATGTTACGGGAAAAACTCATTAAAACTTATTTTCCAAGATAATTTAATGTGATGAAGGAAAAAAACTTTTTCCCAATTATGCTAGCTTTTTTAAAATTAGTTCCCTGTGATTTCAAATATCTTCTTATTTATTAAAGCAACAGAAATTTCTCAGAAAATTTCATTTTATCATTCAAATTTCTAATATCAAAAGTTGTCATTTTTTTCATTTTGAAATTTACAAACAGCTATATAATTTTCTGTATAAAAAAGGCATTAACATAGTTAATGCTTTGATAACAGCTGAATAATATTATGAAATTTCTATATAAATACAAGTACATTAAATATATTTTAAAATCCAACAACTTTATATTCAAATAATCAAAATGCATTATTCATGTCGTAAGCGTTGGAAACAAAAAGTCTGCTTCTTTCATGCGGGTTAAATTGTACCTGAAATGTTTCATATTGATTTTTACAGACCTACATTTAAAAAAAAATAGTTCGTTTTCATAGAAAAAATGCAACAAATTCACCATTTTATTTTTAAGTAGGGCTATTTTTATTTCATACAATGTGATGTAATCAGAGCTGTCAGAAAAAAGTTTCTTAGTTACTACTTAGTTACTTTATAATATCTAATTTACTGTATACATAGTTCCTTTATTTTTTGACAAAAAATCTTAGATAATATCTTAGTATCTTAGATATCTAGTATCTTAGATACTTTATAAAAGAAACTATATCTTAAATACTTTTTTTGCAAAAAATTACTAAAGAAAATAAAATATGCAATAAAGAATAAAATAGGTACCTGACTACCTGGTTAAGTAAAATAAGTTTTTTTTTTGCCAAATTTGAACTGCTTATTTTTTTGCTATTCAACGTAGTTGTAGATATGTTTTGATGTCTTTTATATATACTTTTACTTCATTTAGTGTTTTATTTTGTTTAGTTCTATAAAATTCAATATGCACCTTTTATATACATTTTCTGTCGTTTTTAAAGTTTGTTGTGTTCGAAAAGGATTAGATATATATACAATGTATATATAATATATTACTTAAACTAATAGATAAGGAATACATTATCTGACTATCTAACAACTAAATCTTATAGTTTACAAAACGTAAAAAAGTATCATAATGATACACAAGGTATCTTTTTAAGTATCTTACAAAGTAATTTAAGATGAAACTTAAGATAAAAGTTCATTTTTTCAAGAGTAACTAAACATCTAAAGTAACTTCGGGTGCTTTTTAAAAAAGTAACTTATCTAGTATCTGGATATTTTCCAAAAGTATCTTTAGCATCTAGCAACTCTGCTCTTTAAATTAATATAATTTAAGTGTCTTGAAATTAAAATAACATTTGATAATTCACGACATTTTTTCAGGAAATTAACAAAATAAGATATCATACAGCTGATACTATCTACAATCTCAAGAAACATAGAAGCTTAGGAATTTCCTAGAAGCTTTCAATGCAGCTTTCAATTAACAATATAGCTTTTAAAGATTTAGTCTAAGAAATAAATATTCTTCGCTTGGACTCTTTTGTTTTTTAATGCGAAATTCTCCACACATTGTCCAGTTCTAAAATTAATTTGTGCACTTTATTTGACTCATGTTCCTTTTAGTTTGGTCAAAATCTGGCAACGTTGCATTTTCTACTTTGCTTTTATTTTAATTCGCGTTTTTTTTGTTAACTCATTTTTAATATGGTATAATTTTTTTCCCCTTAATTAATTTTTCTCTGTGACAAAATTTTCATTATGGGTCGATTTATTCGCGAATTTAATTAAAAGCATAGTATTAAATGTAACGTTGTCAGATTTTGACCGATCTAAAAAGAACATGAGTCTTTTATTTTGTTCTCAAAAAATATTTTACTTAATTTCATCGATTTTGTTTTAATTGTTATTAACTATATAACTATATCACTATATAACTACTAAAGTCTTAAGTGACGCTAGGGTTAACAAAAATCCGTAAATCGAGAAAAATCGAAAATTTACTCAATGTGAGATTCGAGCCCAACACCTACCAGTTTAGAAGCGGCTATTTTGACCACTCAGCCACTAATAAGTTTTTCGTCAATATTAATAATATAATAAAAGAAACCACACAAACGAAATCACATTAAAAAAACACAAATATTTATATTTATACTAATATTTAAGATGCAAAAGTGTGTTGGTTTATCTATGGTTAACAAATTGAGCCATTTTTTATAAAATTTGATTAAGGAAAAATTAAAACTCCAAGGATGATCTTACATTTTTTTTATATTCAACTTATATGTTATTCAATATATAGAGTAAGAAAGGGATGATCTCCACTGTTATTATTTTTGAACTTCCATTGATACAAAAATAGATCATGAGTAGAAATATTTTAACGTCAGAAGGAAATTTTTAAACTTCTGAAAAATGACAATTTTTTTCATTCCTTTCATATTCGCTTTGCAGCATTTGTAATCTTTATTCAAGAAAAAATGAAAAGTTCTCAAACTTTTCATCCTTAAAATTGCAGAATTTCATAAAGAAGTTTTAATTTTATAAATTTTATCGTATGTACCGAGAAAAAATCTGAAGTTTTAGACTTACGGCATTTGTTGTTACATCTAATAAAGAAAATCATAGCCAATCAAAAGTGGATATTTCCAAAATATCATATCCTTAAGATAGCTATTTAATAAAAAGTGACTTAATACAAACGAGGTTAAAATTAAAAAGTGTATATGTTTTAATGGACGCACGTAAGAAGTTATACTTGTTTGTAAAATTCTTCTTTATATTCTGGAAATAGGTTTCAACCATTTTTGTTGTATACATCATTATAATTATAAAATACCAGTAACTACTCGTTAAATATCCACAGCAAACACTGGCATAATTGAAAAAGACAAAATTTGGCAATTGAATGAAATCAAAACAATATTTCAAACAAATAGCATCAGTTAGTTATTTTAAAATTGAGACAATGATTATTATATTTCGTTTCCATTCACATGTATGTGTTTACTACAACTAATAATTAAGAATTATGGATTTTATTATTAAATATTTGGAATAATTGATTCGGAATCGAACTAACAAAATAAACAGAATCATCCAAAAATAAGGTAATTGTAGTTTAAGAAGGTGCATTTTTATACAAGTTTATTGGAAAAAGCTTTATTTTCATCCCAAGAATATTCTCTTGAAGTATGTGTAAATACCGAGTTTTGAATAATGTGTGTTTTTAATGGAGTGTTTCTTTTTTCCTGATTTGAAAAAAAAAGCTAAAGTTGTACAGTTTTGAAAATTCCTCAAAGGAAAAAAAACTATTTCCTTTGTAAAATACAAGATTGGCAAGGAAAACTTGCAAAGGTAAAAATAATTATTTGTCTACAAATATACGTTGCACAATAAAGGAAAATCATATTTTTCCTCAACTAAAACACATAAACAAGATGTAGGTATTTGTATTTTCTTTCTATAGAGTTCTTTGCTATTAAAAAGCTCTCGGTAACATAATACTTCGGAATCTTATTGGGAAATTCTCATCGATTTTTGCTTTCATGTTGTTTTCTCGTGGAAACAAGTGTACGAAATCGTTAGTTTTTTGAAAATTTATAACGTTAAAATACATGTTATACACAATATAGTGCTTTAGGTATATAACCTAAGAAATATTTACAATTTTGTTTCATATAAATATTTTTTTTACCAAATTATTGAATTTGTATTTCAGGACATACAGAAGTAACAAAATTTATTTTATTACACAAACATTTATTTATTCACAGTACTATTATTTACAGCAATCGTTGATTTAGTTATTTAACACTATAACTGCTTTATAACTGAATGATTAGCTGATCAAAATCTTTTATAGCGGTTCGCACATGTTAAAGAAGGTATAAATCTTTAGATTTTTCTATCTTTAGAACTTTTGACTCTAATTTTACTGTCTATCCTTTTTTCTCTTAAATCAAAAATCCTCCAAGAAACGTCTAGAGCATCTTTCATCTCATTGTGCTTGACCACTCTCCTTTTATTTATTTTCATAGTTCAGTTAACATACAGCAGGACGTCAGATGCCACTATGCACACACAATATGCACGCACTGATTGAAATTATAGGCATGTAACAATACTTATATCAGCATATGTTCTTTTTCAAATATTAAGAATAATATTTCTGGTATCTTTTGAAGGTTTTCAAAAGTTTCAAAAGTGAAAACTATCTAGGTACATTAATGAATCCTTAGAGGGCCTATCATAAATGGAGTCATATATAGGAGGTTATATTATAAGAGTCGTATTATAGAAGTATTTATTTTACCATACCTTAATGTAACAGGAATTAACGTATACGTACTACTTCAATATTGCGATATCTTACAATCAAATCTTAAATATACTTTCCGATCAGATATTGGTTATTAGAATTGGTTATCAGATATTTCTCTTGTTATACTAATGTTACTTTAAACAGTTATAAAGAGAGAAGTCAATGAAAATATTATGTAAAGAGAAGAAGATTTCAAAAACTAAGAGAACCAAACATAGGTTTCTCAATAAAACAAAATCAAAATGACGGATTTTCTGCCAAGCTTGAAAACATTACGCTTAGGGGATCATATACTCGTTATAATTTTCAAGTTTGGTTTAACAATTTATTATCTTTTAATGTACATTTATTTTTAGTTATATATGTATGTTCTTGAAAGCTTACCAAGTTGTAAATAAAATATCCCAAACTAAACAAGAATTTTCATAGACTGAATCATGATAAAGAAACTGTACTTATCACTGTTTACTTTACTGATTTCTAGAACATATCCCTATTTTCTTTTGATAAACCTTATGGGAACCTATATAATATAATTGAAATATAAAATTATAATTGATCGTAAAAGAATTTACTTATATCGTGTAAGAAACCATTTTTTTTGGCTGTTATACTTACGTGATTTATGAGGATTGGGAAGAGAAAAAAGATGAGAAACAATGTCAACACAACTAAATAATTATTGTATTCACCGAGTAAACTTGAATGTTTGTTATTCATTTTCATGAATAACATTCATTTTTATTACTTGTTTCATTCAATTATTCATTATTCATTTTTTGTATGTTTTATACATGCGATTTATATTGTACTGCTCATTCAGGAGATTAATCAACTGACCAACTAGTTGATAGAAAATCTCCACCGTTTTGTTTAAGAATCAAGATGTTACCTGAGTAAAAAAATTGGTTTTTGAAGAGAGGTTATTGAAGAAGCAATACAACTTTTGAATTATCTGAATTTTTCTTGTATTTTTTGTTGTTATTTATCATCGCTTTATAACTACCAAGGTTTTTAGCTGCTCTAGGGTTATTAAGAAACTGTATTTCGAGAAATATTGAAAAAAATCGCTCGATATCGAACTCAACATCTACGAGGAATAAATAATAGGAGAACCAACGAAATAGGGACTTTATTAGTTCTCACGTCGTTGTACTGATATCTATACTTTGTGCTATCACCTATCAGTTTTGGAGTGGCCATCTTGACCACTCGGCCACCATAAGGTCAGTTCTTGTAATGAGAAAAAATGTAATTGCTTTTATTATTATACAAGCTTTGGTTATCTGAATCCTATTGCTTAATATCCCATATATTCCTAAAGTATCTTCTGGAAGTTTCTGGATCAAACAAATTGGAAAATTAGTACAATCAGTTGAGTCATTGAATTCAGATCAACACGATTTCAAATGAATGCGAGTCTAGTTAATTTTTTTACAATAGTCAATATCACAAATCGAAAATATTACGACTCCGCACTTATGAAGTATCAAATACTTATATAGTTGTAGAGCCTACATATTTACAGCGACTTTGTAACTACGAAAAGCTTCAGCGAATGTTAAATAGACCTAATGCACATGCTCTAAAATAATTTAAAATTTTCTTAACTAATATCAAAACATAATGTAGCTGTTGGTTTTTAACTGTACTTGATTAAATCTAAGAAATATTTATTTTAAATACAAAAAAAAAATCGTTAAACTCAAAATACGAGCCTAACACGAGCTCCTATTGGCCTGGTATTAAAATGACGTCACAGTACATAAACTCCAAAATCCCACGGACGTTTCCTATGATAAATTAATATAAACACTAATAGTAAGGTTGTTTAAATCGTTCAAACTATATGATTATTTTGTAAACCCTTTAAAATATTTGAAATTTAGTGAGGTAAAGTATATTTTATTCCACATTGTAAATTTAAAAAAAAAACATATGCTAATATACCCTCTAGAAATCACTTTACAGTTAGCTATCTGGGCAGATAAGTAGAGAAATCATTTGCTTCAAATAGTTATATATGTTGAAGATTAAAGGCTGTTATTCTTCCTGATTATAGCCTTTATAAACTTTTTTAATATGTCTAAATTTCCGTCAAAATAGTTCACTCATTGTTGAGAAAAAAGTATTTCCTGATTTTTCGTTTTTACCCTCAAAAAATGACCCAAACACCTTTCTGGAACCAATTTTTTATTGTCATCGTCCTATAGCCTTTTTACCCTTTTCGGTTTTGTCAACATTTTTGAACTATCGGAAAAATATTTTCTATAATTTCTCTTAATTTTAGATAAATTTTGATTGATTACGATTATAAACTTTTCCTTTAAAACTTATTTTAAATCTACACACACTGAAAATGTTTTATAAAAAAAGTAATTTTCCTCATTTTCCAGATAACTCAATATTTTTGAAATATTTAGAAAATGATTCACTAAAGCTTATTACAAATTGCAATCATAAATTGGTCGTATGGAAAAACAATTCTTCGTATTTGTATTGAAAGATTCAGTATTGAAATGATTAATGATAAGCTCAATTTGTATATACAATAAATACATTTAACTTTTAATTCATAGAAAAAAAAATTGAGAATAATTTGTAGGGTAAAAAAATGTTTTCCGTGGTGGAAAATGTAAAAATTATTATTGTTTTTATGATATTTCGGTTTTTATAAATTTACTGTGACATCACAAAAGACCTATTAGGGAAGGACCTATACTTTCTGAAAAGTAATTTTGTTTTGTAACTTTTCTTTATTATTTTTTGTTATTTGTAATTAATATTAAAAAGAAATATTAAGTGCATTTCTTGCAAATCAACCCCTTATTTCAGCATAAATAATTTATTTAAAATAAGAAATTATAATATTATGTTATTTTAATGATTAGCTCAAGTATTAGGGACTAAATAATTAATGAATACCTAAAGGGCTTAATAGTAAAGGCACCAATTATGATTAACTTTTTTTTCTATGACAACATGACCTTATATAGAAGTTTCGGTTTCGCCTGAAACTGAGACTGACGCCAAAATTCAATTTCAGCCGTAAAACTAGTTTTGGTTGGGCACTGAGTACAAAACTATTGAGAACAACGAACAAAAACATGAAAACATGACGTCCACCGAACCCGCGAGACTGACTCACCAAACCCCTGATATTCGATTGATCCAAGGTCAAAAATCACTGCTCTTGTGTAAGTATGTTTCGGTGTACAAAAATAACCATGAGCTTTAGCGTGTAGATAACTAATGTTTATAAATCAATCGTTTAAAATTTAAATGAATATCTGTTGATATAATAAAGTGGTATTTAATTTTTTTTTATATTTTTAGACTACCCAATAGGTACCAATAGGTAAAACACTACAATAACAAGCAAAAAACAAATAATCCTTTTATGTTATTTTTTGTCGAAGAAATCTGGAGTATGAAAATATTTATTTTTTTAAATAGGAATTTTAACTTGGTAAAAATAATCATAATGTGATTATTTTAATTGTTGACAGTACAAATAATAAAAAACTTTATTGATTGAAAAAAGATGATTAAAAAGTATTCTTTATTATGTTGCAAATAAACACTTGATTGGAAAATGATTTTTTCCCATTTTCAAGCTGACACCCAATAAGCTTGAGCACAATAAAGCTCATTGTTCTGCAATGCATGAAAAAAGGTCGTAAATCTCCCATATTTCATCCTCCGCAATCATTTCACTCAATTCATCCCACGTTCATCATACAGATGATATTGGACAATAATTTTCCCTTATCAAAATAAATGAAAACAGCAACTTACTTGGCTCGAAGGGCAAGTTGTCGATCGCTGGGACAAACAAATCGGTCCCCCTTATTCCCACCGCCGCCAAAGTCAACCATATTTCACCCCAATTTTCAATAGCTCGCGTCAAACATTTAGATTACCGCTGTTATCTTTTAATTTCCTCCTTGACTACAATCAGTTCGATCGAGGAAATTTCGAACTTTTTCTCACGGTTTTATTGTCACTTTCTGCACAATTAGTTTCATTACTTGGAACGATCCATGTTTTTGTTCGCGAACTTTTACTACGCCAATTTTCACTTAATTTCCACGATGGAAGTTAGAGCTTTTATTTGGGTTAACTTTTGAAAACCAACCACTATTTGGAAACTGTAAATAGTAAATAAAGAAATATATGGTTTGTAATAAAATAATTTGAATGACAATACCTATATTTTCAATTTTAAAACATTCCTTTGTTCACTTTAAAACTATCCATATGTGAAATTATTTTTAACGATTGTTATTTCAAATTCAAAAGTTTACATTTCCATTCCACAGTATACTATATTTTTTTGTTGTGATAAAAAAAAATTAGAAATTAAACTAAAATCCAAATCAAATCAACTTAAAACGGACAAACTCAAAAAATTAATTTTTTTTATGCAACTTTTAAACTTGAATTTTACCGCTTTTTTTAAGGAAAGAGTTCACTTGTTGCAATTGGTTGAATTTTGTTGAATATTTTCCTTAAAACCAAACAGTGAAAAGCTCAACTCGTACGTGAAAACGCGTGCAAAAATAACGTTTCGTCGGTAGGTGCGTGACGTGGCGTAACGGGAACTTTCCAGATACGAAATGAACCAAATAAATATCTGCGTGAGATAGAAACGCCTGTTGCATATCCCCGACGTCGTCTCCTCATTCCCACCCCCTCTGCCACCGCGACGCACCGCCGTCGACGCCGACATCGTCGTCATCGCTGTCGTCGTTCTCTTCGTCAACAAAACCATTTAAAAACGGCGTCAAACAGAGACCCAAACACACTTCATCCCCCAACCACTCTCCGATCAACGATCATCGACTAAATTCCCGTCTTATCTTCTCGTTCTTACGTCTCAATAACAACCCCCAATATTCACACACCTAAATCTTAGGCCAGGCTTAAGTTAATCGCCAATTGGGAAGTTCAAATGTTTTCGTATGAAATTCAATTGGAAATAACAGTCAAAATGAAAAAGCTCCAGCTGAAAGCATTTTAACGGATAAAAGCTTTTATCCACGTGCCACATCATACAGTATTAAAATGTTAGCTGCATGAATATTTTAGGGAATTTTATTT
Source organism: Sisyra terminalis (assembly GCA_958496175.1). Lineage (NCBI taxonomy): Eukaryota > Metazoa > Arthropoda > Insecta > Neuroptera > Sisyridae > Sisyra > Sisyra terminalis. Next base: position 31,884,609 of record OY292277.1, on the reverse strand, counting down.
AGTTTTCTACTGATAAAATGCACAGTTCGACAACAACAGCAACAAGAAGTCAATCTTTCATGTCCTCTCGAAAAATATATTGGAACCAGTAAATTTAAAAATTAAATCTCAAACTCAAATATCAACTTTTTGGCTCATGTATACTTTAGCACACCCACAATCTGACAATGTTGCATTTTCGACTTTGTTTTTAATTTAATTCGCGATTAAATAGGTCCATAATGAAAATTTAGCCACAAAAGAGAGAACTATACCATTTTAGAATTGAATAAACAAAAATATCGCGAATTAAATTAAAAACAAAGTCGAAAATGCGACATTGCCAGATTGTGGGTGTGCTAAAGTACACTTGAGCCAACTTTTTTCCAGAAAAATCCCATTCTTTTTTAGTTATACGTCTTTAGCGACATTATGAAAAAATAATCGGATGAAAGCTCGCCGATTTTTGGGAGCGATTTGTATAGTACTATGAAGCGCAATCAAGTCGATCGAGTTGATCGCTAGCACAGGTTTTTTGTTATTCGGTAGGGGAAACCAACTGAAATGATCAACGATGAAGTTAAAAAGTGCCCGGAAGAGGTAACAGTTATAACAACCACCGTCAGTTGTTATTGATGAATAATTGGCAATAAACAGTTTAAATAGGATCGATTGTTGACGAACTATATAAAGTGTGGTCGTTTTAAATAATTAGCCAGTTCAAAAGTGAGTTCATAACAAAAACGCCATTACATCATCAAATGTAACACAGCAATCATTGTAATCAAATAAATCAGAATTAATCACAGCTTAATAACCACAATATAACAAAAGTTAGTTTATATTTTAAACATCGATATCATCGAATTTAACATTTTCAGTTTTTATAGTTTGAACCATAGTCATATTAATACACAATAGTTTAAATACATTCAAAAGAAAGGTATTTTTTTAAAATTATTAATTAAATAATAAATAAATAAAGAAAGTTAATTGATACATAAAATTGCATAGTAACTTTCTAATCTGAATTAGAAAACAGTTTCAATACATATAATTAGGTGGTTAACAAAAATAAACAATTACTATTGTATTAGTTTAATTTTTACTTTGCCGTTATTCAAACATGTTGTAGGTACACACAATTGACTGTTATTCATATCTATACATGATGTTTTATGACTACATTCCACTTCTATACGGTAAATGTTTTCGAAAAGTATTTTTTAAACAAGTGATCCATGCTGTATTGATACATTTAATTCATACATTTAAGATACAAACTTGTATAAATAGTCAATTGTGTACAATATAGTGAAATACTATACAGTATCTATAAATAGCAAATTTGGCTCATGTTCCTTTTAACGACATCAATTTCTGGCAACGTTGCATTTTCTACTTTGTTTTTAAACTGATTCGCAAGTAAATTTGGTTGTGATGAAAATTTACCAATAAAAGAGCAAATTATACGATATTAGAATTGAATTAGCCAAAAAATCGCGAATTAAATTAAAAACAAAGTAGAAAATATAACGTTGCCAGTTATTGCTGTTGCTAAAAAGAACCAGCAATTTAATCTTTTATATGAAAACTAGTAACTTTCTGGGAAATATTCACAGCCCAACAATGGAAAAACTGTCAAATGGCAAATTTGGAAAATTGGAAAATGCATGGAAACGAAATGATAGTTGAAACCAATGACAACAATCAGTTAGTTTAAAATTGAGACAATAGTTATTATATCTGTATTACACTTATATATATGTCCCTATGTTCTTTGTTCTCTGTTTTTGCCGCCATACATACATTTACCTATTATATTGACACTGGAAGTAAAAATTTTGTTTAAAACTGGATCATATTTTAGTTATCACCAACCACTTTTAACTGGTGTGCCACATCTGGCATTACCGGAAGAGGCTATAGTGAATCAAAAACATTTTTTTTTAATTACGGCAAATAATTTCTCGAGAAATTTCTCGATTATGGATTTTTATAAACTCTAGAGTCGCTGTAAAGTATAGCAGTTATAGTAGTGTAGTAGTAACAAAGTGACGGTAAATAATAAATGAAAAAATAAAAAGTTGAATTGGATGTAGTGTAGATTTTTTTCATTTACTAGAAACACGTCACTCATTTACGTCAGCAATGTTATAAGCTTTTATGGTCCAACGAACCAAATCTTTTCAGTTTACGATGAATTCTCAATGCACCTTAGTGTTTTTATATAGCTTGAAAAAAGCTAAACTTTTAATAAAAAATATGACATATGAATTTTTATTCGGTAAAATTTAGAGATTTAAAAATACTATAGATTTGTTTTTTTTTCTTTTATTAAAAAATAATAATATGGAACGGTAGAAATTATTACTTCAATCTTAACGATTCTATCCTTCAGTAATAAATAATTTCCAAAGAGTAATTACAAACTTCAATTAGTTCAAACGAATAATACATTATTGAAATTATTTTTAAAGATGAAAGATAATTGCCAGGAAAAAGGATCTTAGTTACTTTAAAGAATCTAAGAAAAAATTGATAAATATTTTATTTATTATTTTCAAGTCACAATTAATAAATTAATGAATAATAATGTTCGTCCTATTCCAATTTCTTTCCTAATTATGCCGCGTTTTCATAATCTTTGGCTGTCATCATCAGGTAATGATTATTGTTTCAATTATTTTTGTTATTATTATTATTATAATTGTTATTGTTGAAATGCGTCGTAATCAAGAAAGAAATTGATTCATAGGACATATATTATTATTCATTAATTTATCTAAGAGGCTGTACTTTAGTTTATTTTTTTATGACAAAAAATAACTAGTATCTTAGATATTTTTTAAAAGGAACCGTATTTTGTAACTTAAAAAGTATCTTGTATACCGAAAAGTGACTTAGATAAGTAACTAGATACCGAAATATTAGATACAGAGTTTTAATTTGCTTTGTTATATACGATTCAATTTAAATCTCTTATATTAATCTTCTATCGTTTTCAAAATGAAATGCTTTTTACGAGATTAGACGTGTATACTTTCCTTTTTCCTAAATTAATAAGGATAAGTCGTTCTTTCAGAGCAGTCAGAATAAAATTTATATGTAACTTTATAGTATCTAAGATACTATATCTTCGTTCCTTTATGGAACAATGATATAGCAAAAAATAGTATCTTAAACACTTTTTAAAAAGAATTGTATCCTGTAACTTAACAAGTATTTTAGATACCGAGATATGAAGATAGTGATAAAGTTCTATTTCCTTTTGTTCTGTAAGATTTAGTTTATATCTCTTCTATGAATCTTCTTATCGTTTTTTATAGTGTGTTGAGTATTTCACAGGTGTAGCTGGGCAAATGTTGAGCAATTACTTAAAGTTTCGATAGTCGTAGAATCTAAAGCAGTGATTCTTAACCTGGGTTCAATCGAGCGCCAGGAGTTCGGTAAGTCAGTCTCGCGGGTTCGACGAGTTCTTAATGGTTTTGTTCTTTGTTCTTTGTTCTTAATTATTTTGTACTTTATGTGGAACTATGTATAAATATAAACCATGTTTTGAATTTGAATTTGAATGATTCATATTTTATTTTCCCAATTTAATAGGGTTTGGTGAATGTGCATATGAAACGACGTTGATCAGTACCTCTAACAAGGTTAAGAACTACTGATTTAAAGGATGTATAAATATATTGACGATAACAATATGTAAAAACAAAATAAGAAAATGAAAATGAAAATAATATAAATTTTAACTTCAAATTAAAGTAGTTAGTTAAGCCAAATTTCAATGGGTTCATGGAGAAAGTTATTATAATAATGGTGACTCACATCATAAGTGATGTGAAAGCTTCAAGCACTAAGCTTCAAATATACCAAATTCTAAGGACAAAGGTAATCAATCAAATTCTGCAAGCCTAGGACTAGATGTATGCAACAAAACCGTAAAATCATTATGAACTAATCGGAGAGATCACTTTTCTCGGAAAAAAGTAATGCAAAATGTATAACAAAAGAGTGTTTATTAATTTTAAGTAAAGTAACTCTTACTCTAAAAACTACCGTCAAAAATATAAATAGGTATCAAGCCTACTGGTGGACGAGTGGTCAAGGTGGCTGTTACAAAGCTGGTAGATGTTGGGGTCGAATCTCGTATCGAAAAAATTGTTGATACTATATGTGTGTTCTTGACGAATCGCACAGGATTTTTCTCCATTTCACATTCTTTTTCCTTTTTAGAATTATATTCCTTTCATTTCTTCTTGTATATTTATTTTCAACCACGTGCCTACTTGAATGGCTTAGTACGTTTTTCACCAGAATATCTATTAGCCTACAATATGTAAAGTTAAACGAACATAAAACAACTCCGTTAGCAACATTAACTGCCGTTTATCACTTGAAAAATCAAAAAAGGTAATATTATTTTCCTCTACTAGTGGCAGAGTAGTTAAGGCTCCCGCTTCAAAACTGGAAGCTCCAAATTGGGCTCGAATCTCGATTCGAACAAATTTTCGATATTTCTTAAGATCGCTAACGACCTTAGTAGTTATAAGGCGACAGTAAATAACAATAAAAAAATACTTTCCTACTATAAGTGAAAACTATAATATCTACGTTCATTCACTGTAAGACATTTTCTTAAATTTGTAAAGGTGTAGTAATCGAAAATATTTTCCTTGAAAATTGAATTTAATTTGAAAGGACTTACATGACAAATGATAAGAAGTTATAAAGCTCATGGATACTGAGAAACATCGAAACTGCATCAATTATATTTACAGCTAAATCAAAAAATATAATTTTTGTATATTAACAATTGATTTTACGTGTTTTAAGAAACCTTTTTTAAAAAGCTTTATGGAAAAAAATACCTTTATCACTTATAAGTAGCTGTTAAATATTTAAGTTAATTTGTAAAAAAATAATGTTTCTTTTTTTTTTTGGTTTATATGGCTTTGAAAGCTTTTTCAACTTCTTTGATATTTGAAGTTAGTTCTGTTTTGTTTCCAAATTGTTAACCTATTATATAAATTTGTTGAGAAAGTTATTCCTATAGTTTTTATTTTACTAAACTACTAAAATACTAAACTACCGAACTGCGACCAATCTAATTATCTCGTTTTGAAACCACTGGTTTCAGACATTTTCCAGTTTCGATGACAGCATTGTTCTGTTGAAAATTCCACAATTCGCTTCTAAACATTTCGTCGAAATTGATCTTTACAATTTTCAACAGATTTATGTAGTTTTTAGATAGATTTCTTCCTCCCAACATCACCACATTATTGGCACCTTAATATGATATTGCAACTCATACTGTGTCAGAAGCTTGTGATATATGGCGACGACTTAAGCTCAGCTTTGCTGATATAGTGAAAATAACATTGATAAATTTCAGAAATGTCAATTTTTTTTTTTTGGAAAAAAAAAACTCTTTTTCATTCTTTTTTTTATATTGAATGAATTTTCTTACAAACTCGATATTTTTCGTTTACTGATAAGTAATGTTTATAATTTGCATGGTATTCATAGTATGTTACAAGGCACAAGCGAACGATACTTTGTAGTGTAATATGAACTTTTGATATATATTTTTCTATTTTATGCTAATAATAAGACAACCGAAATGCTAATTAAAAGAACTAATAGAACTTACCACAAATAAATAAAAATTTTAATTTTTAACAAAAAGTGGTTTTTTTACAAATGTATATTCGATATAAAAATTTGTACAATTTCTTTTTGGGTGTTAAAAAATGTATGTATGTCGGTAAATACAGAGAACAACGATTGTAAACACATACATGTGAGTGAAATATAATCATTGTTTCAAATTTCAGCTAGTTGATTGTTGTTATTGGTTTCAACTATCATTTCGATTTCATTCAGTTGCTAATTTTTATCAATTGTGTCAGTTTTGGGTTGTGAATATTTTACGGAAAGTTACTAGTAACTAACTATTGTTGAATGGAGTAATTAAAATTTCATTTTTAATTACATTATTCAAAAAATTTATTTACGCAGTAGATTCATACAAAATTGATTACAAAGTATTTATGATATCTTAACGTTGTAAAACAGAACAAGACTAAAACAATAACAAAAACGCACGAAATCTTACTAACTGATGGTTAATCTCTTCTCTAAAACACACGTTGGCTCCATCGTTCACTGCATAAATCTTTTATGCAAAGCAATAATCTGATAATCTTAAACTTGGTGGAATAAACACTGTTAATCCGTAAGCTCTGCCTTTTTCGTGAAAAATGTATCTTAAAACCGAATATGCTAAAAAATATATAAGGATCGTTTTTCTCGAAATATATGTGTTTTAACAGGTATTGAATTTTGTCTACATATAGAGGCAATAAAAGAAAGGACTTTTCTTCTCATTATTTATTTCATATCAGCATTCACACTCGTTGAAGTGAGTTTTAGTCTGACAATTGAAATAGGTAAATATTGAATTTGCTATTTAAGATCTTGGATGAACAAAAAAGTTAAAGTGACTGAAATGAAGATAATCAGAATTTACCAAGTCTTTTATCATGTTCAAGTGTATTTTCTTTGTAAAGCTTTCCATTCATGATCTTAAAAGAACGATTTTTTAATAGTAAAGCTCATGATATTATAGATTTCATATAACTTCAAATGGATTTATTTTGCTTTTCAGATGGAAAAAGAGTCTCTATTGAAACTTTACCTTAAAAGAGCTTTCGAAACCATTGGAAGCGTAGTAAGTTATGCTATCTGTTTTAAATCAGTTTAAAGTATTTTAAATAAAGCGGTGGATTTATTCAAAATTATATTGTGACAAAATTATAAATTATATGCAAAAATGATGAATATATGGCCATTTTGGTTTACAAAACAAGACAGATTCTTCAAAACAGTGGTTGTCAAATTTTTTGGTCATTTAATTCATATTTCAAACCCCGCGGATGATTAATAGAATTTTTTAAAGTGTTAAATAGATAATAATAAGATAATAATAATTAAGTTCGCGTTATTAGTTCTTTTACTTCTATATAATATATATAATAAACTATATAATAAACTATATAATAAACTAAATAAATAGTCGTTTTAAACTCCACAATCACTTTATTATTAACACTTGTCAAAACAACAATCAAATGACCATAATCACTTATAGTCAAAACCATAATAAAATAACAATCACTTTGTTGTCGCGTAAACGGAAATTCAAAACTGAGCTTTAAAACTCAACTGACTGTCGCCCGAAACTTAGCCCCTTATATACCGCAACCAAACGTTCTAGAATGTTCTCTCGTTTGCCGGACGTTTCTAGAATATTCTAAGTGCATTCGCATTATGGGAGAGAGAAAGAAATCTCTAAGTCAATCGCGTATCGGCATGGCACAAAGAGAGACAGACTTTGTCCTTTTCTGGTGCAGTATATTCCTCATTCCTTAGCGGACCAGTGAAATTATCTCGAGGACCACTGGTTAATGCTCTCATTGGCATTCCGAAAATATAGTCATACATATGAATACTTGGTCTATAATAGTTGCCTTCTATAAAATTCCTCCTACGAAAATTGCCTACAAAAAGTTGCACACTAGCATTGTTGCTCAGACGAAAGCTGCCCTCATAGAAATTTACTCACAATGATTTATCCTCACATGGAAAGTAACCCAAAGCAAAAAGTATTTATTTTAGTTATTATATAATTAAAAATTTTAAATATATATTAATTTGGTATTTTATATTAATTATCTTTAAAAACTTTCAAGTTCCCAAACTACATCCAAAATTAGGAACTGTTGTAAATGTTGAGAATTGTCTAAATGTATATTCCTCGATTTTGGAGATTTTGCTTAACAATCATTTGCATTTTACGAAATTTTAAAAAGTTTCAATTACGTCGATCTAAATATTAAAAACTGACATTTAATATTGGATGTTTTAAATCTTAGAAATTTTCAAAAAGTCCCAAGTCATATTAAAACTTACTTAAGTGAAAAAAATCAAATTTTGTAGTTGACACCCTACAAAAATTTTGGGTATTAATTTGACATTTAAGTATTCTTTTTGTTGTAATTTATCGTCACTTTATAACTCCCAAGGTTATAAGCCCCTATAGAGCTAATAAAAAACGGTAAATCAAGAAATATTATATATTTACTTAATACGAGGACGGATACCAGCACCTACCAATTTTAGAGCGGCCACCTTGAACCCTCGGCCACCTTAGACTTTTAAGAGTTTATTCGAAAATTTGGGAATTAAGGCTCAAACTCCAGATTTAATTCTCAAACTCAGAAGTTTTAATGTTAGTTTTTAATGTTTATACTAAAGGCTTGTGTTTTTATTGATATTTATAATATTAAGCCACCCGTAGCTCATCTATCTATTCTTTTGTCCTTTGGACTAACGTTATTTCTCAACTTTGTTTTCAACAAGCATTATTAACAGGTCACATTCAGCTTAAAATTTTTCACATAAAATTTTGTGTTCTTCAGTTTTAGTTATCCTTATAACATAAATATAATATAAAGCATTAATTAAACTATCAAACGTGTCAAAATTTTATTGGTTCGTAAAATCAAATTTTCTGACACGAAAAATTGAACACACTAAATTTAAGATGTTTTTTTTATAAGAAAATTTTTGGAATTCTATATATCGGGGATGTACTCATGTAATTTAAATCTCTTTACATATATAACTATATTATATAATTATAATTCTATATATAATTTTACATAAATACTCATAAACATCTATATTAAGTCTATAAATTTAGTTTATTCATAGTAAAATCCATCAAGTCAACTGGTGGCCGAATAGTAAAGGTGGCCGCTCCAAAACTGGTAGGTGTTGGGTTCGAATTTTATAGCGAACAAATTTTCGATATTTCTTGGTTTACAGATTTTATTGACACTAGAGTTGCCAAAGACCTTAGTTATACATAGCTATATATGTATAATTTATTTAACTCAAATTTTAACACGATACACAATCCACTTCAAAGATTGATTTTATTTATTATTGCGTCATTAATATAGCGACGAGCGCAAGAAAACAGCTTCTTCAATACAATATCTGCTAATTGTCAATACTTTGTTGCTACGATTCATTAATAGAAGTATAGCAATATTTCTCAAAACTTAATTGAAAAATTTGTATCTTGAAGGTAAGTTATAACAGGTACAGCAAGGGAGTCTGTGGGTTGCTGAGAGAGGAGTTTTTAATGTTTCAAGATCATTTTTAAATTCAAGTTATTTATTTTCATATAATGTAGGTTGACAGGGCAATGTCTGCCGGGTTCAGCTACTATAGAATAAAAGTAGTACAGTATACTATAACTACTTATTGGGGATATGCTCATATCATTGAAGTCTCTTTATATTTATATTATCATATATAATTATAATTATGTATACATTTTTCAAATAATGTAATAAATAAAGTTATTTGTAAAATAAAATCGAATGTCTATCAAGTATTATTTAAATTATTACACGGTATTACTCTTATTTATAAAAAAAGCTATGGTAAGATATTATTAGCGATTATTTGTTATATATGTTTAAAATAAGATGGAATATTAAAAATATAAGAGATAACTCAATGTAGTACAAAAAAAAATCAAGAAAAATGATAACTGCCCAAAAAGTGATTCAAAACTTTACCAATAAGTTTTATAACTGCACCTAATAAATAAAAATGAAAAAAAAACGATTAAATTAATTAAGGTATCGTAGGGTATATCCGTACACGGGGCAAATTTGCCCTTGGCCCTTATTTATTCGGATATACGTTACATTGTACCAACTGTAAGATAGAACATCAAGCAAAAAACTCATAATTCTTCTTCTAAAGAAGATGATAATTTATGTAGTAATTTTAAATGCGATTTTTGCTTTAAACTAACAAAAAAGCGTGGTTCCAGTACATTAATTGCATAAACTGGGTTTGTGGAAACTGCAACAAATGTTCGAAAAAAAAGCAATATGAATGTGAAAGATGTCTTGACGATGATTGAATTATTTTTTTCTTTTATTTTTATGTTATTTTATTACTAACAATAATTTCACTTTTGTCCCATAATATAAGGCAATAAGATTTAATCATTTTTAAACAGGTAGATGCTACGGTTTTGCTCCAGCTCCGGGGCAAGTTCGCCCTACCAGCACTGTTTTTAATTTATTAACAAATTCATAAGCTTCAGAAGATATTTTTAATCCAAATTAATGCAACTTTAAAAATCAACCATGCGCTAAAAAAAATACTTAGGTTATTAGGTTTTAGTGTAATAGATATAAAATATATCAGTTTAAAGTTAACTTTACAATTTATGGGTCAGTTTTAATCCACTCCAACTTACCATTCTTTCTAGTCAGAAATAATGAAAATGTATCAAAGTTTAAACTAAACGTAGATGTAACGAACCTTAAGAATTTTTTTGCTGAAATTTATTATGCTATTTTCAAATTCTGTAGTTTGTAATTTATTAAATTATCAATTTTTCATCTTATTAAATTTTACAGTGCCCAGAAAGTTTACCTGTCGTAAAAAGCTTAAGTAAACAACTACATTTATTTGTATATTTCTGATTTACAAGCTTGAATAAAGCCAAGATAAATTCTTTGATTTTGCTTCACCAATGTAACAAGATTAAATTTTTGCACTTTACTAATTTTCACTCTTTGTAATTTTATACCCTTTTGATCAAGTTTTCAAGTTTTAAATGCTTGTCAGTGGAGATGACTTAAAGTTGTTCCGTCGTTTCGTGTTTTTGATCTACTTATTGAAACTTTTACTGATAAAAAGCCAAAAGCTCTCAGGTGCTTACGGTTTTCATTTCCCGGTTCGCAACTTGTAGAGTTTCAGCGGAAACAAAAAATAGCAAATGAGTTAATTAAAAGCTAACGCTTTGAACTTCATGTTGGTTTTACGAGAAGTTTGGGAAATTGAATTGGAGATTTCTTTTTTGAGGTAATTTCGAAGGTATTAAGAGCATATTACTTTTATAAATTTCAGTCTTTTATCTCATTCTTATAAGGATTAAGAGTGGTTAATCCTTTATGTTTTTTTTTATGAAAGGAATCGTTGAAAGAAAAAAAAAAATGGAACTGCTTTGAGGAAAATGGAAAACAAGTCCCGTTTTCATTCTGCTCCATATTATGTTCAAGGCAAAATTGTAAGCTCTCGGCTTGCATTGAGAAATTTTCTGTGTTTCTCGGATTATCGTCCGAGATTATTGTTATCGTTAATATTTATCGTATTCAGAGCAGACGCCTGTTGCGCGAAACAATAACGATACTGCCAGTGACATTGGACTTTCGGGAGAGAGAACATTTTCCTGGAAGCAGTGACGTCACGCGTCGATAATACACTCAACGGCGCCGGTTTCCCGCCGAATGTCCAGTCGTTATATCCCGCATCCACGACAACGTTCCTCAAATGCTTTACTCATGTACCTAGTTAACATGGTAATATATTAAATTCCCGATTACATTCTTCTCCTCCTATCAACATTAAATATTTGTTCTTTCATTATTCCAAAGCCCATGGATTAATGAAATGAAGCTAATTTTTAATTTTAAATTCTTTAAATTATTTTTTTATTTTATCCTGTGTCACCGTTTGCGCTAATCTAAAGTAAATTAATTTTACGCAAATTTCAATACATAACAAAGTATTTGAAAACAACCATAATAAAAGGAATTACTTTTTATTCAATACCATTTCCCTCATATTAGCATTTCAAGCGGATTTAAACAAAACCATTTATAAGGATGAAAATGAAAAATTATTGGGTTGCTAGAATTCAATATGTCCGTTTATTGTAGCAAAAAGTCAAAAAAAAAAATAGAAATGGCAAAATTACACTTCATTTTCTTTTAATATTTTCCGAGGATATCAGATATCAAAGAATTTTACACAATTTTATGGAGATATTTCCTAAAATAATTTTTAAGACAAATTTATATTAATTTATTTTAAGTTTTTTTAACAACCAAAAAAGCTCAACAATGTTCCTTTTAGTGACGTCATAATCTGACAACGTTGCATTTTCTCCTTTGTTTTTAATTTTATTCATGATTAAATCGAGCCATAATGAAAATTTAGCTACAAAAGAGAAAAATATATTATAGTAAAATTAAATAAACAAATAAATCGCGAATTAAATTTAAATTCAATACAGTAAAACATGCAACGTCGCCAAATTTTGACGTCCCTAAAAGGGACATGAGCCCAGAACAGTATGTTTTCGATATAAAATTAATGCAAGGTACAATATATTGTTATGTTCCCAAGATGTGAAAGCGCTTGTGGGACAGGAGGCTTTCCTGCAGAGTGTTGGTTATAAAAGTAATTAGAGGCAATAACGAAATAAGAATTGATCGAGAATGTTCTAGAAGAGTTTAAAGAAAACAATCATCAAAAACAAAACATCTTCCAGAACAATCTACGATCAATTATCGATGGAAGGAATCGAAGAATCTAGAAAAATTCCAACCAATATAAAAGGACCTCAACAGTTTGATAGAGTCAGCCGAACATAAATAGTTAAGTCAGTCAAACATAAATAGTCAAACAATCAAACATAAATAAGTGAAGAAGTCAGTAAAACATAAGCAGTGAAAGAGTCCAACATAAATAGTGAAATCAAGAGTCAAACATAAATAGTAAAGTCAAGAGTAAAAAATAAATAGTCAGTCAAGCAGTCAAACATAAATAATGAAAGAGTCGAACATAAATAGTGAAATAGTCGAATATAAATCTTGAGTGAAATATCAACAGTAAGTCAAGTATAACCAGTGACATTGTGATTATTGTAAAATAAATAAGTGTATTGGGGAAATAAGTAAAATTTTTGATACCACACAAATTACTGTCGTATTAAAAGTACTGATACAAATTCTGAACGAACTTGCCCAAAAAATTAATTAACTATAAAATTGTTACAATATTATGACTAAAAATAAGCAAATTTAGACGAATTTTGTGGTAATATTTGGCTTCATGATTACAGAACAAGCAAAATTTGAAATGAATTATGACAATTCAAATTTTGTCAAGCTAATAGAACAAAGGAGTATTTGAGTTTATATATGAAGAGCCACTTCCATAATATATTTATATATGATTACCAACAATTTTCCAAGCACATTAAAAATATTTACGTTGATTTATTATTTGTGGGTAATATTAATCTGGGCAATCTGAACCTTTGACATCCGTTAGTTATTTTTGTACCACAGACCCATTATATGTTTCGCAATTTTATAAAGAAATTGAAATAAATGTTTAAAACAATTAGTATTTTTGCTTCTTTTATCAAAAAATATCTATTCACAGAAGTAGAGTAGTTCGACAGCTCCTAACTATGTGTTATTAGTTAATTTAGTAAATCATACTTCTTTAGGCGTGTCATAAGTAATAAATCAAAGCTTATTTTTTGGTACGAGACAAAACTAATGTAATAACAAGTTAATGTTGTAGGCAAAAGACATTTAATATAATTTAACTATGGATTGGCTACTAAGTGAGTATAGATTTTGTCAATAGTCTTTAATTTAGTAAAAAAATGATGGAAGACTAATAGTTATGGAAGCAAAATAGTTCAATGAAGGACGAAATGATTTTTTTTTCTATAATTTATCCCATCGATTTATTTATTTGATTTATTGTTACCTATATTAGTTTTATTTAAATTATTTATGCTACTATATTTCCTGTTTCAAGTATATCGAAGGTATGAGAGATACTTTATGCGTTCACATACCTACAAATGCTCTTTAAATACGTTAAAAAGACAGTGGTGAATAATAATTTTATTTAAATAAGAAAAATTAATATATGTACATAGGTAATTCTCAAGCAGAAAAAAATTATAAAAAATACTTTTAAAAATTTGTTTTTATTTTATTTGTCGGTTTTGTAGTATTTGTGTAACTAGATTTTACCAAATAGTGGTCCCCAGAATAAATTTATTTTATACGAATTATAAGAATGATTTATAATTTTCCACGTGAAAGAACAGTTTTTATAGGCCATACAGTAACGTCAATGATTTGGGTGTGTTATTGTTTGATAAAGAGTAAAAAGTTTAAACCCTAACAGTACCATTGTTACGTTAATATAATATTCCTCTGTAAAGTTTTATTTGTTGTACTGCTCCATCAAAATGAACTACTTATATCTCTGCACTGTACTTACAGTAATAATTTTCACTAAAGTCATTATGAATGATGAATTTATCTTTAAACAGGGAAAACGAGTAATTTAAGGACTAAGTAAGCAAAGAATTAAAAAAAAATGACTAGTTTGATTTGTTCTAAAGCCATTACCTCCTATATCGTAATTCCCTCGTTCCAATTTGAAATGAGGGAATGACGAAATGAAATATAACTTAAAAAATTTTGGTACATAAACTTCTGTTACTTCTGAACTTTTGTGTAGGTTTACTGTCTCTAACAACCTACTATGCAATTATTATCAAAGTTGTAGAAAATACCTTTATTTTTCTTCAATGTGAGGGAATGACGACTGAAAATGTAATCTTGAAATAATTTTCAATTTTGTTTATTTTGGTACTGATATTTAATAGGTGTTACATGATATAAATACCATGTAAAATAATTGATAGTATTGCCAATAATTAAAAATCAAGGAAAGCATTCATGAATGATTACAGATGCGTTAATATATCGACTGTTAGTTAAAGATGTAAGGGAATGATTTTCTTTCATAGGACAAATAATATATTTGAAAACGTTTTCATTACTTTTCATTCCAACCCAAAAGATTTTTGAAAATTTATTGTGTTTTTTATCGATTAGTCAAATTCGTAAAAAATTGTTTTGAAAATGTTTTAATTTAGAAGTTCAAAAATGTTCTAATCTCAAGTTTGGGGCATAGTAAGGAAATAATTTTAGGGTATTATTTATTTATTACTCTAAAGATGTATTCATATGGATCAAAAATTATTACCAACATTATTAGCCTAAGTGATGGTCTTTTCAAGTAAAAAAAACCATCGTAGGTCACTTAAATTTTCGTTAAAACCGAATGGAAATTAATTTCGATATTCAAGAATTACCCATATATAAGTGTGTACTTTTCAATAATCAGTAAAATTAATCACTAACATGTTTTTTATGACACGTGAACGAAATAGCAGGTACCTGTTCAGGTTCTAAGATAAGTCTACTTAGAAATATTTTAGTAAATAACTAAAAATATTTTAGTAAAAATAATAATGAAACTCCAGTTAAATTTTACATATAAACTCCAGTTTATATTTTTATTTTATCAAAAGCTCTTCTCTTTATGGCATTCAATTAAAATAAGTAAGGCGATTTCAAAAGTTACATCTCTTTGCAGCTTTATTCCTGTGATATACGAGTACATGTGACATTAAAGGAAGCTTAGGACGAATTTAATTTTTGTAAAGTAAAACTTTACTTCATCGTCCGTTTTATATTTTCTCAACGATGCGATGAGAGGAATTAACGTTGACAAGAAAAACATTTGAGTAAATAAATTTAATGAAAGTTTGCCAAATGATGCTCATCAAATTGGCTTTAATTTTCAATTTTGTGAGGAGCAGATGTTTGACTGATGTTGAAAAATTAATGCTTCTAAATTGGATATTTGTGAAATGAACGGAAATGGTAAAATGGTGATGGAAAATCGTTTATTGAATTCATCAACGAATGCTGCAGGTTGGTGGGATAGTTGGAGATAATTATTATTGGCAATCCTTTGAAACACAAGTTTGATTATAATCGACAAGGACGGAAATTGTGTGTGGTAAAAGCTCACCTTTCCCGCAATGCTCGTTATGAACAATATGCATAAATACGACGTCATACTATTGTTATTCCAACTTTTGAGTCCCACAATCTGAATGTGACAGGAAATGTCCCACAGAAGCTATCAGAACTTTGCGATATTATAAATAAACTCGATGCCTATGATATTATAAACAAAAAGAGTATCTAACATTGTATTTATCAATCAGTTCTGAACCCTTAAACTTTAATTATCTAGTCCTATACATGCATATGCATAGGATTGTGCGTATTAGTATATAGGATTATGCATATGTATTTCTGCTGGTAATTTTTCAACATAATTTTAAAATGAATTTTATCTAAATTAATGACTTTAATTTTAAACTTTTTTCGATACGTGCATAAGAAAATATGTGAAAAAAGTATTGGAAAAAAATGAGACGCAACAGATTGATAACAGCTAAATACCAAGTTTAACATTGATAAATAATTTATTTATAATTTCCGAGTCTCAATTAATAAATTAATGAATAATAATGTATATCCTATGACTCAATTTCTTTCTTGATTACGACGCTTTTTCAACAGTTTTTGGCTATCATCATCAGGTAATCCAAGATCAATGTAAATACCAAGATTACAAATACATGTTTTGAACAGATATGAACGATTTCTAAAAGAAACTTAACATTCCCTCATATTTAATGACATATCCTAATGTTTTAAAATCATCAAATTCGATTAAAGTTTATTAAATATCGTTACTGTTTAGATGCAAGAAAAAAGTATTTATTATTTTTCACGTAAACAAAGGAAAGTGTTTTAAATAGAGTTTAATGAATTAAATTTAAAGAAATCATTAAAATTAATGTATATAACCAAATTATATGCCAAATTATATAACCAAAGAATATGGGACCATCCATAAATAAAGTTACACGTTTAGGGGGTGGAGGATAACGAATTGTGACATCGGATGACTAGAGCCAGAGGGGATCAAAAGCTTTATGACGAAAAATTTGAAACTGCTGTTTTATTTTAATTATTTTCTAATTATAAAATTGAAAAATAAATGATGTCACACCAAAAGGAAGGAGGTTTCAAAAATGTGACCACCTGTGACCAAGACAACGTAGGGGGGGAGTTAATTCGTAAAATTTGTATGACGTAATTTTTGAATGGTTCATAGTGCCTGGCAAAGAAACAATTAATATTGTGGAATGTAATAAGATAAAATCAAAAATATATTATTTTTTTGTCTCTGCAATAAATAAAATATATTGTGGTCATGTTTATGTAATATAATTTACAAAAGTATAATTCAAATATAAACTTGAACCAAAGCTCGATCAACTGTATTTTTGACCTTTTACCGAAATACGTATTTCGATTGGGAAGCAATTCTCAATGACCATCAAGTAGTATTGGAGGAATTCAGTACTACTTGATGACCCCATGATAATAATTGCTTGGGAATCAAAATATGTATCGGAGCAATACATCAAAAATGTTGTATTTATTTTTGTGTATAACGTAATAATCTGTATATGCACATAATTTTGTGTATAATGTATTTTGGACGTATTGCTCAGACACATATTTCGATTGCGAAGCAATTATTATCACTGATCATCAAGTAGCGTTGAATCCCTCCAATAATACTTAATGGTCACTAAGGAAGACTGCTTGCCAATTGAAATACGTATCTCGGCAAAAAATCAAAAATACAATTGTTTAAGCTTTGGTTCAAATTTATGTTTGGAGTTCACTTTTGTAATTTATATTTCATAAATAAGGCCACAATATTATAAGGTGTGTGTACTTATGTACGCGCGTGAGAAGTTATACTTCTTTGGCATAGTTAAAAGATGTTTCTATTCCACTACCATAACGTCTTTCAGTAGTGCCTGAATTAGCACACATGTTAGAAGTAATTTGTGATA
Source organism: Sisyra terminalis (assembly GCA_958496175.1). Taxonomy (NCBI): domain Eukaryota; kingdom Metazoa; phylum Arthropoda; class Insecta; order Neuroptera; family Sisyridae; genus Sisyra; species Sisyra terminalis. The sequence continues at coordinate 31,866,908 of OY292277.1, read as the reverse complement.
ATTAAAATATGATACAATTTTAAACACAATTTACTTTTAATATCAACATACATAATAAGCAAATGTATGTATGGTATACAGAGAATAAAGAATGTAAAGTTGTAAACACTTCCATGTTAGAGAAATACAAATATAATAATTATTGTCTCAAATTTGAACTAACTGATTATTGTCATTGGTTTCAACTGTCTTATCGATTTCTTTCAATTACCAATTTTTGCCATTTGTCAGTTATGTCAGTGTTGGTATGTGAATATTTCACAGAAAATTACTAGTTTTCAATAATAAATTAAATTGGCTATGTACAAATACTTTATGTATACTTAGTTGGTTATTTGAACATAGTGTATAATATGTATACCCAATTGGGTACTTATACAAAATGTATATTACTAATTAGATATATGGGATGTATGAAATAAGTGATTATCAATACAGCATGGGTCACATATTTGAAAAATACGTATCAAAAATATTTACTATGTAAAGGTAAATTGTCGCTATAATCTATAATGTATAGGTATGTATTGACAGTCAATTGCATATACATTCTGTATGTTTAAATAGCAAGGTCATAAAAATTGTATTAATACAATAGTAATTGTATATTATATATAACTATTTATATTTATATTTTATGTTTTAAAACTGATTTTTAATTCAAATATAGAAAAGTTGATACGAGATAAGATCGACTCGTTTGACTTTCTAGTGCTATGCAAATCGCTCCCAAAAAGCTTTCACCCACCTGAAGTTGCTCGCTAAGCCACTTGGGAGCGACTTCATACTGTAGTCACTTCCGTTATCAAAATTAAAAATTCGCTTTCATTACTTTTTCATAACGCTACTAAAGAAGTTTTACTTCAAAAAAATGATTTGACTTCTGTTTAATAAATATAAGATCTATCCTTTTAAAAATATTCCAATGATAACTCCCACTTATTGTATTGAGCAGGAATGACGAGCTTTTTTGAGGTGGGGGTCAAATTTTGGTCGTATTTTTATTTGTACAAGCTCATGGCTTACTATTGTACATGACGCTCATTAGCGCATCACAGGGTGAAATAGAGAGGGGGCGATACAAGTGCTATTGAAGTCTCTTTCTACAAACATAACAAATAAATGGTTGCCTAGCTATAGTGGTTCAGTGTTAATTAGGTGAAAATAAAAACATCTTAAAATTAAAAAAAAACATTCTTTGGTGTACAATTTGCACAAGATTCAATTGATTGAAAGAAAAAATGTTTAAAGATTTAAAGCAATTGTAATTTTTAATATTTCCAAAACAACAGGAAATTAATAACGCACACGCCTGAATCAATTTTTCTTTTATAAATTTAATTTGTTCTTGATGAAATACTGAAATAATAATTCAAATAACCATATTATAACGAACATAGCACGAATAGATCTAGTAGAATTTTATTAGAGCCCGGGTTAGCCTAAAGCTATATTCATGTTATTTTTGTACTAGTAGCTCTTTGGAAACGACACGAAACGAAATTCAACCCAGGAAAGTAAAAAGCTTTACGAAAAAAGATCAACCTTGACGCTCATCCCATTAGATTTCCTCCCCAATTTGTCTCTAATTAACGAGCACTGGTTGACTATTAGTCACTGTTGACTGAGCTTTTTGAGCTTTTCTCTTCGATGTGAAGGAAGCCAAATAAATATAAGTGCTTATCAAAAACAGGCTTTGTTAATGTATTTTCTTGAAAAACTTATTGTTTTTTTTTGTCCTGATATTTTTTACCAGTCTTTGTAAAAATTTTTTACGTATTTTTACCTTTCTTTTTTTTTTTGAAGATAAAAAGGAAGATTTAATATTTAAAAAAAAAATAACCATATTGTCTGTTTCACTTATACGAGTTCCCTATTTTTAGAACTGAAACTTCACTAGACATATTGGGCAAAAGAAAATACTTTTATTCTCAAGCTTTTACTATAATTTCCAGGTCTAACTAAGACTATTTCAATGTGGAAACTGTTGTTAATTTATGAAAATTTAATCAACATTGGTTTCTATTTTCAGATTTGGGGAGCGGATTAAAGCTATTCAGTTCTATTTATCTCTGGAGAATGTGGAATATAAATTTTAAATGATCAAATATACGAGCTAATATATGTTCTATCTCCGCTAAAGGATCGTACAACTAGAGACGCAGTTTCCACATGCGAGTCCTGTGTGTGTTTGTTCAAAGAGTTAATGTCCAGGGGTGAGTTGAGGGGCGGGCATATTAAAGATGTAGCATTTGTGAACATTTAATAATTTCAAGAGCCTCCAAGTGCTGAGAGAACCTAATGAATTTGGTGAATGAATTATTGCAGGAAATAAGCAAACTAGATCATAGTGGTACGCCGAGTCTTGTTAAGCCTCGGCAACTGTTTTGAGAATATAAGCAAGATTATTCAATTTTCTAAATATAACGACTAAAAATTACAAAAGAAAAAATATGGAATCCATTACTTAGAATTGTCACAAGGTACTGCAGATATATTTTCCTGATTCTGGTGTCAGTTATGATTTAAACTGCGATATTTCATAAATAAAGTAAGAACGTACACGGAAAAAATACGATAGTAACATCGTAATTTAGGACTAGACTTTCATTATCTTAAGCTTCACAAAATTTTATTTAAAATTTCCAGTTTACATTTGAATTTTTTCGCTATAACATCGTAATTATAACAATAGTTTTCTGTTAAAAGTAGCATTTCAGAAATTACGATATTGTATTGCTATCTTCTGTGTGTGCAAGTAAATATACATAATTTATAATATACACAAGTAAAAGAGACAGAACTACTACTACCATTCCTACTCTCTGATTTCTCAACGAATACATGCATACGAGTGACTCTATTTAAGTATGTATGAATGTACCGTAGCTGACGGACTAAATGAGATTCTTACAATTTCCGACATCCATCAAGTTAGCATTACACTTTTGGAATTTGTAATAAATAACTACGAATTATTTTGGGTTTTTTTTGTCAAGAGTTTTGGAAAAAAATCGCCTGTATATTTTCCAGAAAACCCATATATAGTACTGTAACGTTACGTCTCAAAACTGTGATAGCGTTTATTCGTTCTTTTAATTTCTTTTGGAAATAAATAATCACTTTCACACTTAACAATGACTTTTTTTATTACACTTTTTATTACACAATTACTCTTGTCAAAACAATCACTTAAATGACAATAATCACTTTTAATTTAAATCACACTAATAATCGCTTAGTAATCGCTTTGTTGTAACGGAAATTCAAGATGAACTTCGATACAGAACTCTCAACTGACTTGACTGAGCGCCTTATATACCCGCAACCCAACATTCTAGAATATACTCCAATATTCGCCAACGTTCCACCACCTACTAGATGTTTCCAGGACAATCTATATGTACATTCGCATTGGTGGGAGAAAGATAGAAGTCCCTCAGCCAATCGCGTGCCGGCATGGCACAAAGAGAGACACAGACTTTGTCCCTTTCTGTTACAGTACTTACTTTACTTTTAAAGTTTTTCAATAAATTTTAAAATTTCGAATATTTTTTTTCACTATTAATTGATGTTTTTTGTCGTTTGAGAGATTTTAAAGAAAAACTTAATCACTTATGCATATAAATTTCGAAGTTTTAATGACCAAATATAGCTTTTTCTATAAACAGCGTTTCCTCAAAAATCATATAAGTAACAAAGTTTTTTCTTTCGAAACTCTCGAGTGACCAAAAAATAGTAATTAAAAGCTCAAAAAAAATCCAAATTTCAATATTTAGAAGACCCAACTCGAGCTTATTCTTTAATCTGAATTTTTTCGGAAAACATTAGAGCGACAAAATTTTTCTTTTCAAATCTTTCAAACGACAAAAAAAAAGCATTAATAAACTATGAGAAAAATTGCAATTTTAATATTTATTCGCTCTGTGTAAAGCTATAGTAGGGAAAGGCAAATCGACACAAGCGTTCCCACTGGTCAATTTAAGCGTTAAAATTGGCTATTATTAATGAAATGTTAAGCAAATACACACGTGACAGTTTTTATTTTATTTTATTTTAATAAATACAACGAAAATGAGACACCAAAGTTGTTGTGTTATGAATTAAAGAAATACCAGCAGGAAAAACGAATATAAAATTTATAAATTTCCAAAGACTAACTTGAAAATAAATCAAAGAAATTAGTAGATAACTGTAGTTAGTAGGCAAAAGTATGTAACACCATAACGCTTATTAATTTTATCATTCGGATCAACAATTCGGTGATTAGCACATCTTTGCAAAACTTGTAAGTTTTCTAAAAATTAATAATTTTCTTAATGTCAGTAAAAAAATTATAAAATTAGTAATAAAATCCTTGCCTTCTATTATTTTTGGAACTTGATGTAGATATAATGTAACTGAACCTTATTTTGTTGTATTATTTATTATTTTTAATAGCTATACTTACAAGTTTTCAGTTAAATTCACTTAAATACAAAACTGCAATCAATATAATTTGTCACATATTTTTTATGTGGATTTTTTTCTAATTATTTATAACAAATGCTTTTTATTCTGCAAATTGCTACTACCATGCATATGAAAACGTATTTTAACAGCCCTTCGTATTTCATATCTTGTATGGCGCTGCAGTCACACATATAGCGAATAGAAAAGCTCTAAACGCACTCTTAGTACTACATAGAGTTTTTCTGGAAAATATTTTAAATGTTCAAAATATTCGTTGTTATTTTTTACAAATTCCAAAAGTGAAATGCTAACTTGATATTCGATCAAAACGGTTATAAGTTCAGTTCATCTGTTTGTCCATATATCCCAGCAATTTCACTTGGAAACTAAGGTAAAAGTAATGTTCTTTAAAGTGTGAAATATCTTTAGATAGTGTGTATACAATATATAGAATATATTGCGGTCCAATTTATGTAGTATAATTTAATATAATAATATATAAAAATCATACCATAAACATAAATTTGAACAGAAGTTCAAACAAAAATATTCGTGACGTATTGTCCAGATACGTATTTCGATTGGCAAGCAATCTTCCTCAGTGGTCATCAAGTAGTTTGGATCACTCCGTAACTGCTTTGTGATGATTCACAAATCATCACATTGTTTGGCAATCGAAATACGTATCTGGGCAATACGTCACAAATATTTTTGTTTGAACTTCTGTCCAAATTTATGTTTATGATAAGATTTGTATATATTATTATATTAAATTATACTACATAAATTGGACCGCAATATATTCTATTTATTATATACACAGTATAACTGTTCAAAGTCAGTGAAAAAATCTTATTTTGATCTTTAGATAGGTTTAAGGAATCTTAAAAAAAGAATGCTTTTTGAACTTGGAAGAATTTAACTAAAGAAATTAAGAAATTTATAACTAGCAAAAAGTCTTTCTTGCAACCTATTCTATATAGGTAATATATAAATACATTTAATTATACATTTCTTGTAAGTTCAGTTGATATTGACAGATCACCATCGTCGAACATTCGCATCCAATGCCTGTAAACTACATAATTTAATTGCAAATTTTCCAAGCGAAGAAAGTTTTAATTAAGCTTACTTCGCATTTAAGCGAGATGTCGCGACAAAAATCGTTAAATTATTCAAATTTGGCGATCGATTCAAGCTCCGTTTTACCCCGGTAATCTTCAAGCTCGTTTTCTCATTCTTTTTAAATAGAATGGAAACAAGAAAGGTGATTCAATAGTGGTTTGATTTATCTTTACCTTAAAAAAATAAATTATTTGAACAATAATGAATTTTTAACTTGAAAAATAAAAGAATTTTTTATTTCAAAAAATATTATCTTACCATATGATTTTATTGAGATATATTATATATCGTATTACAAAAGGTTTTTTTATAGGCAAATTATTCATTAGTATACAATGTGTGCGTATTTGTAGGTATAAAGGATAAATGTAATCAATACATACTAGACTGAATCAAAAAATTGAACTCTTTTTTCAAAATACACAAAAAATATAATTCAGGATGACAAAAATAAATATTGTGTAATTTTGATTCCTTAATACAGACATTAAGTAATTTATAGTCGCCATTTTTGATTTTTCAATTCAAAGCGTATTTTTTCTCAAAGCTTTGCAAAGCGTCAAAGCATCACATTAGTAGAAGTAAACAACATATATTCTTGAAGAAAATTAAATGTTCTACAAAAAATGCTTAGTTATAAATTTTCGTCATACCAACCGTTTTCTTATAGTCGAACTTTGAACATTGATCTATTTTTACGATTTGATTTTTTAATTTTGAAATTTTCTAACTATTGAACAAATAAATATTTAGAGCATAATTTTCTTATATTTTTAAGAGAAATGAAATGTTCTATTAAAAAGAACCCGTAGCATTTTTTGAGGAATTTATTCTCTCAAACTTATTCAAGGTCAAAGTCGAAATTCATATAAAATTCCTTTTTCTGATATAAGCTGTTTTTTTCTATTCGATATCATACGTTTCAAATATTTTTTGTGATTTTATCGATAAAATAAAACATTAACATTTTCAATCATATATAAAAACAGCTTTCAGCAAAAAAAAAAAACGGAAATCAATCTTAATTTCAACTTAGACCATGAATAACTTTGAAAGAAGAAAATTTATAAGAAATACTAAGGATACTTTTTTGTAGAACATTTCATTTCCTTCAAGAATATATAAAAGTTTTGCATATCAATTCATTAATTAATTATAAAATTTCAGAGCTAAAATATTAAATCGTAAAAACAAATCTATGTTCAAGACTTAATTATAAAAAGTGGTTGGTCTAACAAAAATTTATAATCAGTCTTTTTTGTAGAACATTTGATTTCCTTCAAAAATATATGTCAAATAATGTTTTCAATGTAATGATTCAAAATTTTTGAAAAAAAAAATACACTTTGGATTGAAAAATAAGAAATTGCGATGATAGACCCCTTAATATCAATGCCTTAGAACTCAAAATTGCACAATGTTTTATTTTTGTCATCCTGAATTATATTTTAAAAATACTTAGATATACTAAAACTTATCATATTTGTTGAATGATGAATATAAATTACGTATTTAGAATAACGTATATTGAGTAAACTTGAATATCTCGATTTAGGTGAATTTAGAATGTACCAAACCGACTTACGTATATGGGCATTTATAATAGGAACGAAAAATATAACTTAAATTTGATAAACAATATTATCAATCATTCGTATTTATTGCGTTATAATTCAGTCTTGGTTATATTGAATAAGTATTGTGTTGTATAAGTACTTTATATTTAAAAATTTTGATGTATTGAGCAATGGCGTAGCTAGGTAACCAAGGGCCTTGGAGTAAATTAAAAAATGGGGCCCCACTGCTAGTTAAACTGATTAGGTTTTATCAAATAAAAATATGAAATATACAAATATACAAATACTTTAAAAATGCTAAGCTACTTAAGCTCATTTTTTGCACTGCAGGGCAGGTAATAAAAATATTAAACAGTAACAACGTAAATTATAATTAATACTTGGTGTAGATTTGGCTAATAAAACGAAATAGAAAAGACTCAAGAGTTTATTATATAAAGGTCGGACCTACCAACTGAGTAAATAACAATTATATTTACAATTTTTTCCTTGCTTTAATTTTCGCAAAAATATCAATAACTTTGTTTAAATCCAGGCTTAATGCGGTTTTGTTTTCAATTGCTATTAGCGATAAATGTCGGAGTCGAATTTGGTCCATATTATTTCTTAAATATTTTTTTATTATTTTTAATTTGCTAAATGACCTTTCAGCTGCTGCAGAAGTGACAGGAATTGTAGAGAATAATAACATCGCTGTAAATACTTCCGTTAGGTCGCATTCTACCACTCCATATTTGCTCATTATTTCCTTACATAATTGGTGAACTTCCAACTGAATTTCTAAAAGTTCAGTTCGATCGAGATTTCTGGTAAGAATTCGAGGGCCCCCTGAGCTTAAGAGCCCCGGGGCATTGTCCCGCCTAGCCCCTAGGTAGCTACGCCACTGGTATTGAGTATGAATTACTAAAATTGATCGGGCAGGTAGCCGTTATAAAATGACCGTTGCAAAGTGCATATAAAAACGAATTAATTGTTATCTAGCGATAGTTTACTATTTTAAAAATGCTAATCAATTTTATTTTTTGTTTTTAGAAATTGTTTAGAGGCTATAAAGTAATAAGTATTTCTATATTACTTTCTTTATAAAACATTATATCCCATTCCAAATTTCACATCGACAAACCCACAAGAACTGCGATATGTTCACAGGGAGAAAAAATAGAAAATAAACAAATTTGATTACTGGATAATTTATAGAAAAATAATATCATATCTAGTTTAGTTCTTTTAAATTCTTAGTATAATTAATTTTTAGAAATTGCCGTATTTTTGCTGTTTTTGCTCTAGATAGAAGTCTGTCATTAGTATATGGAAGTATAATAATGCCGGAGTTAGCTAGTAAATATATACGAATAGGTACATTTTTTCTCAAGTAAATTGTCCCAAAAAGTATTTTTAATTTTAAAAATAATTGAATTTTGGACCAAATAACCATTCTTATATGAAATACCTTTAATATCAATAATGAAGTTTTATTTTACAGAAATATCTTTGATATTGTGTGATCGTCAGCAACATGAAAACATACTTAAATTCCAATTGAATTATACCATAAATTAAGTACATTAATATTCTACGACGGAGACATAAATTAGATTTGATATTGAATTAATTATCGAATTGTAAAACATATTGATTGGCGTTTAGTTGAGGTTGAGTTATGGTTTAGGGCTTCATACATTGAAGACCCAAACGTTCATGCCATTATTGGTGAGTACCTTTATCTATTTATAAAGTCAATAATTAATTCTATTCCAGAGCGAAATATGGTTCAAGGTCGAATCCTGCAGGAAAACACGATGCAAATGCGCCGTTCATCATCGAACTATAACTATTTCGCTCTCCCTCTTCACTTACCATCGCTGCATTTTGTTTCGTAGGTAAAAATGAGTAAAAAGATGGTATTAAATAAAGTATTTTTCTTTTGAAAAACTAGCTGCATGTTGAGAGTTTGTTCGATAGATTGCCATATTGGGAAAATATTAGTACTAGATTTCCCACGGGAGTTCAACTTCTTGTGTTTGTATTAAGTTGATATTGAAACAAAAATGTTATTTACCAGTAAAATGGGTCAAATAAGTGTCGCGTTTTTCGTGCTTTTACTTTGTTTACCGTCTATACGGTTCTTACCAAAGCAATTGGGAACCAATTTGGTTCTTTTGATCCGCATTAACACCATCTAGATTTTTAGTTTTCACTGCACTTACCATTGAATCAAGATAGGCCAATGTATATACTTATATCGAAAAAGACAGAGCACAAATATAGAAAACCAAATTTAATCATTATTGTCTCAAATTTGAACTTACTGATTGTTGTCATTTGATTTAACTGTTATGTTCAGTTTTGGCTGTGTTGAACTGTTTCACGGGTAATAACAAGCTTTTTTTCCTCGGATAATCGACATTTTTATTTAAACCGCATTTAAAAAGTTTTAAGAAGCAAATTTAAAGAGTTTGTATTTAAATTTTTGATGATTAACATAGAATAATAAAACGTTGTTTAAACAAACTACAAAGCATTTTATATTGATTCAAAATTCCAGTTTTTAACATTGAATCCCTAACCAGCTTAAGTTATATAAATTCCATTAAATGGGTTATTATCAGAGCTATCAGAAACAAGTTCTTAGTTATTTTGAAGACTCTTAATTTGTATAAAGTATCTAAGTTTCCTTTATTTTTTTGCAAAAAGTAACTACTATATTAGGTATTCTTTAAAAAGAACTGGATCTTCTACCTTAAAAAAAGTATCCTTAGTTACCGATAAAATAAAGTATACAGTAAACAATAAAACTAGGACTACAACTAACGACTTGTTTGTACTTAGTACGTACATAGTACTTTTTGACTAAAAAAACTAAGAAAGTATATTTTAAAGTTTCAAAAAATAAGTTTAGATAAATATTGAAGTTCCGTTTTTGAAGAGTAACTAGATACTCAAAGTAACTTCGGATACATTTTAAACTTTTAAAGTGTTCAAAAGCCTTTGGTTACTTTTTAAAACTTTATAATAAATGTAACTAAGCTAGTATCTAGAAACTTTCCCAAAATATCTTTGAGAACTCTGATTGTTGAAATGAATTTGACTAATGCTCCTTTATAGTGTACATATTAAAGATTTTCTAACTTTAACGGTAACGTATAAGGTATATAGGTTACGTGGAATCAACCTCTTAATAATTTCAAGTAATTTCAACCCCTTTTAAGTTTCTTACATTTTTCATATGTCGTTCTAATTACGTATTTACATTTCTGTGAACTTCTTTAATCAAACTGAGCCCTAGTTTATTAAAAAATCAAAACGTTCCTCCAATATATCAGGATAAGTTCCTTATCTCAAGATAGTATATTATGAGAGCAAAAGTTGTGCAAACATATATTTCAATACTTTAATTTTATTAAAATATGTAGTATAAAAGTATAAAACTATAATTTCAAAATATTATATAACAGTTAAGTCCTAGTTAAGATCCCATCAAACGAATAAAGTATAAAACAGAAACATCAACTGCTTTCTTCGATAAATAGGGCATTATTTTGTTAAAAAAATATTACACTTTTGTCGATCATGATTTCAAGGTAAACGTATTATATTATCATTTCGATGTTCCAATTTCTTTTAGCAACAGCTGTAATGCACGCGCTCTCGAACTTGTATCGTTTATTTCATGTTTCCAATCCTGGTGAAGGTTAAAGTCTACGTCACGGATAACCAGGACTAAACTGGGACACAACAATGTGCACCGGGAATAAGGTTTTATCAGAAACATCAGTGCAACATGTACGTTTATTATCATTTACAACTATATTTATTGTTAGTGCAAAATAAAAACTTGAAAAGGACGTCATGTACCAAACAAAATTAATTTTCCTAATTAAAACTGCTGAATTCGAAACTCTTTTATTAAACTCTATATTTCAATGCTTTTATTGCTTTCTGTTTTACCTCAATTTTATAATAGGAGTAGTAGACATTATGTTTTTTACAAATACATTTTAATCAATATAGTTTGCGAATACTTCTACCCTGGTCCCTGACTTAATGGCTATATTCATGGTTTCCCGTCAATATTAAAACTTTTTTAAATTTCATAGCGCATATCAATGGTTTCATTGTATTTTTTTCTTATAAACTTAAAGAAATCAATCATAAACTCATGAGCTAATTCAAAATGAACAGTTATACTCATTCATTTCATTCGTATATTGTATATAAAGTGCAATTTATACTGCGCAATTTTCTTTTTACTTGACTATGACAATGATCTATAATATCTCATTTAATATTTTCATATAAATTGAAATTTTTCAAAATTTTATCTCATCGTTTGATCCTATGTAGTGCCTTGGTCGACTATTTAAAATCTTTTCATCTTTGAGAGATAAAGAGGAAGGTATGGCTCATAAGTCGTAAAAAAGTGCTAGAAGTTTGTTTCTTTCTAATGGCAGGTGCGATTTCCTGCGTTTCCTACGTGGTTGAACTTTTCTCTCCAGTGCCATCTATCTTTTGTATGATTCTTCGTATTGAGATAGTATGCTCCTTTTTTCCAAAGAGCCAGGTTTCAAGTATCCAAATCTAATTTCAAATTTTCCCTTTCCTACATTCTAATCATTAAAATAAGGGTCGATATTTCCACATTTAAAATGACATTTATCGTCCAGACATAATTTTATCCAGAAGATAGAGAAAACATACGTATTTTCACCGAAGAGATATGATCTCTCTATCTGTAAGTGGAAATACCGACTGAAAACAAAACTAATAAACATTACCGGACATTTTTTTTTTGTATAAAGTGAAATTTTTAGAGAATTATTTGAAATTTGTAGGTATACTCCGTGGAATTACCGATGTATATAAAGAAGTAACAGCCTACTAGTGGCCGAGTGGTCAAGGTAACCGCTTGAAAACTGGTATATATTGGGTTCGAATCTCGTAGTGAGCAAATTACCGATTTTTCTCAATTTACGGATTTTTATTAACGCAAGATATTTATAACTACTAAGATCTTTAGTAGTTATAAAGCAACGGTAAATAACGATGAAAAAAATAAAAGAAGAAATAAATAATATTCTTGTTCCCATAACTACTTTTTACTAAATAAAATTATCATTTTTACAAATAATGGAAAGTTTTACCTATTTATAGTATCTACTGATAGAAAATACTGCTGGTATTTTTTTGAATTGACAATAGACGCTTCTCTAAAAATCCTTTTGTTCATTTAATAGTTTAAGGACTAGTATTTTCATATCTAGGCAATGGCATTTATCTTCTGAATAAAAATTATCCGGAGATTAGAGAAAAGATCCCAATTTTCACCTAAAAATTGTCATAAATGTAGGATTTACATAACAGATAAATTTTTGTCCATTAATTAATAGCTATAAAGAATGATCTATCTTTCATGAGTGAAATTACAGGTCCTAAATCACTTATGCTGTATGTAGAAGAATAAATAATATTAGAGTTTATTCTTTCGCTTATCCATAAGTAGGGGAACCTGGGGCGAAACGGGGTACCTAAGTTTTAATTACAATTTACGAGAGATTTAAAGAAACAATCTCATTGTTTTGTACTTTATATATTTATTTAATTCATTCTTTACAAATAAAAAAAGATTTTATTGATTTAAATTAATAATTGATATTAAAAATTTAGTTTTCAAAATTAAATGGAAATTTCCCATTCTGCCCCACCCTCTGGGGTACAATGGGAAATAAGCCTGAGGCGTAACAGGATACTTGTTATTGGCTTAGTTCGCAAATGAAAACACTGTCATCATCGTGTTTAGCCCAGTACATGCGAAATGTGCCCATTTTTGACAAATACTGCAGGAACACCAGCATTCATTAGATTTGGAGTTTAAATACTGACAGTATAAGCAGATTACCTTTGCATCTTCCGACCTTTCTTATATATGGACTGTCGGCTAGTTTTCCTTATATATATGTACGCACTATCTGCTGATAAAATAAAAATGTCTATCTGAATGGTATATCCTATTCCGCCCACCCAGTGTGCCCCAAAGCACCTTTCCCACAAGCACGACTTTTACGGCAGGATATACCTATTGGTTATATTTTAAAATCACAAGGCTTTTAGTTAGTCAACAGAATGTTTTAACAAACAATACATGTTAATATTCAAACAAAAAATAGAACATAGGATAATTACCTTACCGTTACTTGGCAAAAATTAGAATTCGGAAAAACTTTTATTTCGACTTTTGATAAAAATAAAAACAACTGCACTCTTTACTGGCGATAGTCACTTTTTATAATGCAACACAGTTAATTGAACATTGAGTATGTTTTTTACGCGTTTTTGTCACCTGTAACAAGCGTTAATTCCATTTCCCATTCCACCCTGGTACCCCATTCCGCCCCGTGTTCCCATATATTTGATTTGTATTATGTCTATAGTAGAATAAGTAAATTTATATTCATTTGTTGATACAGTTTCATATACTGTGTTTATAAAGCCTCATAAAAGACAAATAAGAAAAAATGAAAATAATTAAATAAATCGCACTCTGCAGTTTACAATGCTTTCAATAATTTTAAAAAAAAATACTAGAAAATAGATTAAGTGCTTATCAGACCAGTAAAGGATTTAAAGTTACTACTATTTAACAGTACTTATTTAAAACACTAAGGAAAAACCTAAATTAAGTCTATAAGTAGTCACTAAAACTGAAATTAGCGTATAACAGAAAATATTACCTGCCTCAAGAACTAGACAAGGGTTAATTTTATTCAAATCAATTTTCGTTGAAAGTAATTTTTACTATTTCTACTGCCTAAAAGTTGTACAAAATTTACCACCGTAAAGTTGAAAAGTTAGAGGAAGAAGAACTAGCATTTATGACTTTCTTCTTCTTTATGTTCTTCTTTCAGGAGATTGGAAATCATTATGGCCAGTTTCAACTTTGAAGCTTCGGCGCGGAGTAACTTCCTGAAACTTTTTAACCAAGAAATTTTTCTAGGTTCTGTGCTACTTTTCCTTTGAATCTTGCCCTAAACGCTGATTTGCAGTATTTGGTTCAATATTTGCCCTATCGTATCCTTTTAAGAATATAATTAAATAAATTATAGTACAAATAGAATAAGAATTGTTGAAAGAAATTATAAAATGTTTTGTAAATAGTGAAAATATTGTTAAAAATTAAGTTTATTGGCTTTTATCTAAGAATATTGATGCTAACACTATATAACTACGAAGTATTATATACTGAAAAATATTAATACTATCTGTGAGTAAAATAAACTTATTTAATACACCATGTTAATTACATTGTATTTATAGTATGTGCTGAGTTAGTAACGTGCTTTATGGGTTTTAATTAATTATTAAACTGTATAAAAACTTATATAATTGATGCTGGGAGTACGGATAGATGTGATAGAAAGTAAAAGATAAACTATGAAATTTTGATTTTTGGAACAATTAATCAGAGTATCCAAAAAGGATTTTAAGTTTTCACTTCTGTCAGCAATTTTCGATAACTGCTTTCATATTTTTCCTTGTAGTTTCTTTGTCCTACTGAACAGAGATATCGTTTTTGCTATTAAGATACAGAACCCTTAAAATGGAAATTTTAAAATTTTTTGTTTGCAATATTATGTTTTGATTATATTTCTGTATAGATAGGCTTCTATAGTCTATTTGGTTAAATTCAACATATTTTTTCCGGTGGCTATAAAACTAATCGATATAATTCAATCAGTGCATTTCGTAAAAAAAAAGTTTGATTTATAAATTTTTAAATTACATCAGTATTTGAACAAACTTTTTTTGTTGAATTATAAATCACATATTAAAAAAGTTTTTTTTTATTTCGTCCGTTTATCGACCAAAATCTACCCAAGCCGTAGTAAAATGTCCCCGAGCTATAAAGCTTTTGGAAATAATTACACAAAAATTATTCGGCTTCAATGTTTTTACGAATTTCCCTTAAAAATACAAATGAAATTCAACTTAAGTCTAAATTTTATGATTTCATATCGCGAGCAAACAAAGGATCCCAAAATAGAAATTTTGTATAGATAATATTATTAATGTGTACCTATTTACATTATTTACATACACATTAACATTAGCATTCATATGTTTATTATAATTTTTAGAAAAGAAAAAGACAAAATTTTATAAATCAAACAAATTTTTGAAAACGTGTACAAAATAGAAATCAAAATTACTATTTTAAAAGAAAATTTTAAGTTTATTTTCATATACCGGAAAATTAAAATCATTGAAAATTTTATTAATTTTTATGACTTTCTTCTGAAAAATTTAAATTGTAAATCTTATTATTTCTTTTAAAGAACACATTTGTTTGAAAGTGAAACTGTACTTATGAAATGAATTTTTCATTATATTTCCTTTCAATTTCATGGAAAATTTCATTAAATTTAAATTTTAATATATAGGTACGTACCTACCAATATTAAAAAAGAAGAATAGAATTTAAATTCAATTAAAGAATTTTAAATGGAAAAGGTAAAATATAGTTCACTATGTAAAACTAAATAGGACAATACATCTACGGCAGATATTTTCATATTAGATATTAGATATTAAATTTTAAGCTTTATAATATACATAGTAATAAGCAAAAACATTGAATAAATGTTTATCATTCAACATTTATGATTCGACAGTTATAGCACAAAGTGTAGATAACAGAGGAACGGATATACTTATCAAATTTGTGACCGCAAAATTATAGCAAAGTGCAGAGGGCACTAGTGTTTCGTGTAGGTATCGAATTTGAATAAAAGCGTAATTTTTTTTCTTAAAATGCATGAAAATCAATAGTTTTATAATTAATGATAACTTGTTTTCAAAATATAACTTCATAAGACAACGTTCTCTTTTTAATTGCAATAAAATATTTTTAATAAAAATTGTAAATAGTCACCTCATTGTATTCAAGATGATATTTTTACGTGCTGGTCCTTTTTTGGTCCTTTTAGGTCAGTAGAAATATTTTTATTTATCTTATAACTACCATTTTTGTATTTCAAACTGTTATTTAATAAAAACGAAAATGTATAAACAAATACAATGGTAAAATTTTCTATACTATTATATACATTGTTTTGTGTGTGGTTTTATCATTATCTCTAGTTAAACATTGTTTGGGATTTGTTAATGATTTTTTTTCTTCTGTATTTCTTTCCCCATCATATTACTCAATCCCTTTTTGCCAAAACAACTCAGATATCTTTCCTCATCTTTCGTAAAGATATAAGTTAGAATTATCCTTTTCACTTTTCAATTTATTCCAAGATCCAGTTACCCAAATTATTTGCTAGATTTAAGACATGATACTTCGAATAAAACTCCAAAAAAAATCAAAAATTTTTATACATGATACAGTTTAAAAACGGGTTTTTAAAATCTTTATTTAAAAACTTATTTAGTAGAGTGGGTCAAAAAAATCACCTTTTTCTTACTAGTTACCCAGAAAATGGATTCCTAGACACCTGAGCTCATTTAATGGGAAGGTCTTTCACATTATAGTTGTATATATTTTATTCAGTCCAATAAAAAGAATCATCTTGCTCATAACTTTATCATTTTGTAAAACGACTATATACTTTTGTAGGAAATTAAACGCTCTACAAAAAAGGTCTCGTATATTTTTACTCTCAATATCACCGTTTAAAAGATATTGACGATTAAAATTTAATTATTTTAAGAAAAAATATTCTTTGTTTATGAATTTTTTAACTCGCAAACCAATATGAATTATTAAATAGGGTATGTAATATATAATTTTGTAGGAAAATTAATGGACTACAAACAAATTCTCATATACTTAGTCGATAAAATGAAACTATTCGTCATCAAATTTTAATGGTTACAAACTTAGTAGTTTTTGATAAGTAATTCGAAAAATTTCAATTTAATGTATATAAAAATATAATTTAAAGGAGGTTCCTATTCAAATTAAAAGCTTAGCTTTTGTGAAAATTTTCTAGAAATGTCTACGAACGTAAAAATTAAAGTCAATTTTTTTGACCCACCGTAATATATTTTGAATCTTCCAAAATTGTATTTTCAGTAATACCTCGTTTAACGTTAAGGATGCACTCCTCAAGAACCATACGTTAACCGAATTAACTTTAACGAAGGAAGAAATACACATAATGAATATAGATAGGTTACTTAATTGAAAAATTCTTGTGATATGAATGTTTTATATGGCAAACTTTTCCAAAATAGACTCGTTTCATTAACGTTGAATATCAAATTTGGAGGATCCCCCTCTATCCACTTCATTCAATTGCAGTTTGTAATGGTTTCGGAAATTTGCTTCTATGTCATTACTAGTTCTCTTTCCCTTTATGCGAATGTTGTAAATTCCAGTTCTATGTTTAAATTTGACAAACTTAAGTTGTTAAAACTTACTATTCTTTATTGTTTCCTTCTTCTTGGCCTTTAAAGAAGTTAAAAAACTTATGACTTTGTTTTGAATTAACATTTGACTCACTGGAATGGACTTTGGCCCATATCAACCCAAACACTTAACAGCTTTGTACACAATGTATATAAATACGGAAATCACCATGTCTTCCAGCAATGACAATTCAGTGAGATAACGTTAAACAAGGTATTACTGTATTCTAAAGAATCATAATTAATAACTACAAATTTAATGCCCAAAAATTTTCCAATTTTAAAAAGTTTTAAAAAAATTGAGTTTTTATCTTATTTTTTCCCGATTTCCTTAAACACAAATCAATATTTTTCTAAGTGATATTATTTTGGTAATTCTATTCTTTGGTAATTCAATTAATTCATAACCAATTTTATTACATTTTAAATATATGTGTCAAAAGTTTAAATTAAAATCATTAAAATATATAGTTAAATTTGCAAATCAATATTTATTTAATTTGAACTCCAGCTTACCCTCACTTATTTAATTATAGAAAATATTAAACTCTAAACATTAAAGTTATTAATACATTTGTTTCATTATCAGCTAAACATTAATTTCTTATGTAAAATTTAGGCAAAGTTATATATTTCAAATTCCAATTCATTATTAAATTATTATCAATCCTTTACCATTCCAATACTCCAGGAATGTATTTTTCGATCAAGTTTTCATAGTAAGGCCACAGATTTTCAATGTCAGGAATCTCGGAGCTTTTTGTGTACAAATCATATTTACTGAAAAAATAAAAATTAATTAATATTTGTAGATGAAATTGGATGGCATTATTTATTTTTTTCGACTCTTACTTGAATTCTAAAACCCATTTTTTGGTATCTTCGTCCTGTTCGTCGCATAAATGCTTGTAATCGCCCCCAGCATGCCAAGGATAGAAGGAATGGTAACGAATCATGTTGAGTCCTTGTATCGGCAAAGTGGTCTTATTGTGTTTTAAAACTTGATAGAGATATTCATCATGACCCCAGGACATCATTAAATTATCCAATCCGCAATTAGCTTCATACATTCCATATTTAGTACTAAAAGTTTAATGTATAGAAATTGGAGATTTAAACATTAAGGTTTAGTTTTACTTGTAACGGTCGTCGGTTCCATCAGGGTTTTCATTGAAAGTTGTGTCACGATATACAATAGAATCACCCCAACGGCACCCCACTGGAAAAGTATCTCCAACAACTGCCCATTGTGGCTCATTGTAAAACGCCATTACTTTTCCCAAATCATGGATTAATCCTGTCAATTGGAACCAATCATCATTGGGATGATCCTGGCGAATTCTTTCTGCCGTCTGAAATGCGTGCACTATGTTCGGGATGTTTGAATCAGGATCGCTTTCATCGACTAAGTTGTTCAATTTTTCCAGGGCTTCGCGAATTGTCGCCTTGAAATGATTAAACTTAAGCCATGTCTCCATACGTCCTCGTACAAATGCGACGGTTTGGTTCTTGTGCATTTTGTGGTACGTAATTCGAACGCGTTCCTTGATAGGATCATTTTCGTCGATGGAATAGTCCCGGAATTGTCCCACGGGTTTTGAAGCAAAACTCGGCTCGGGACGCAGAAGCTCACTCGGATCGATCACATGCACGTGATCCACTGGAGTCTAAAATAAATTAATTTGTTACACTAATAATAAAATGAATGAATTCAGTGTTTCGAAATAACATTACTTCCATTGGGAATTCGCTAGCAAAAAAATAAAAAAAAAATACAAATTTTTGCTGTTTTTATTTTTAAATTTTATCAGTAAGTATAACGGTTATAAATTTTATTTTTCATGTTTTCACGATCGCTATGTATCGTATATTTCTCTTATCACTTTTCTTATCACTCAGAGTAATGCAAGAAGATATTGAGTTAAATATTTAAAAACACAATAATCATAAATTAGATTTTTAATTGTTAAATAACGAAAGTATATGAAGAACAAATAAATCACTTACCATTAATGAAAGAGCCATGATTTATCCTTAATTTGTCAAATCCAAGACTTGCAACTTCGATTATTGGGTTGGAGGGTTTTGTACACTTGGAGTTTTCACTAGCGTTTTGGCGATGGGGCTTTTCGCCAGCCAAATTTATACGATCCGAACGACGATACGCAATTTGCAAAAGACATCCCATCATGTTGCACGTAAACTGTACGAACATGTGAAAAACTGTGGCAACCACCAATGTCTTCATTGTAAACAAGAAGAAGTTGACAAAAATCGGCCCAGTATTAAGAGGGGATGGGATATCGAGGAAGAGAAAATACCCACGACATTCCCACTTTTACTCCCACTATCTTCACTTGGGTCCCCCACTAAACTGTAATTTGTGATAGTGTTTGATAAAATGAATAGGTATCGTAGCTACATGTTTTACAATAAGGTTTATTGAACATGTTTTAAGATTGTAAAAAAAAAATTACGAAAATACTTCGTGAAATACAAAATATATGCCTCAAACTGAAAAGTTTCTAACCAATGATTGATCAAGAAGACGTAAAAATAGGAGGATAGTAGAGGATAGTATCGTTCAATTCTTTTACTCAAAGAAGCGAATGTGTGCAAACAATTAACGATTGCCCGATAGGGTCGAACAGAACAAACATGCATAAATGTAAAACAGTCCTTAAAATTTTCTTCCTAAAGGGGTGTTCTAGTGTAGAGGCATAAATTTGAGGTATTTTTTCGGGGTGCTATAAATAAAAAACAAACAATATTTTTACAATCCATTTTTTGACAAGATATTTATTAATGTTTTAAGAATACATAAAAAAATGTCAAAAATTAAAAACTCAATATTATATAAGTAGTGTTCGACCGAACTTTCGGTTTCGGCTGTCGTCAAGCTGAAACTGAATTTGTGAGATAAAAATGTTACAACATTATTATTTTTCACTTATTATTTGATTCTTCAATTATGAATACTGATAACTATCAGTTCATTAAAATTGTGTTTAATATTATCTTTAATATTTTTTTTTCAGTTCGAAAGAAAACTGATCCAAGTTTGGAAGAAATTATTTGGTTTTTAAGTTATAAGAAAGAGTACTTTCTATTTTACGTACCTAAATATAAGTTAAAAACTAATTTTGTTTTGTAACTTTTTTTTTATTATTTCATGTTATTCGTAACTAATATTAAAAAGAAATATTAGGTGCATTTCTTGCAAATCAACCCCTTATTTCAGCATAAATAATTTATTTGAAATAAGAAATTATAACAATATATTATATTAATGATAAGCTCAAATATTAGGGACTAAAAGATTAATGAATACCAACAGGATTAAAAGTAAAGACTGGCTAATTATGATTAACTTTTTTTACTACGAAAATGTGGCCTTATATGGAAGTTTCGGGTGAAACTGAGATTAATGTCGAAATTCGGTTTCGGCACTAAAAACTAGTGTCGGTCGGACACTAGTTATAAGTTGTTGAAGTGGGGGGTTGAAAAAAAATGGCGCACCATGTTTGTCACGATTGCAACCTTTCTAATGATCTGAAAAAAATAATAAAAAAGATTATTAATTTAGATAAATGCCGCTATCGTACTTACTAAGAAAAATCGGAAAAAAAATTAGGACATATTCTTCAAAAGGTTAAGCTTTGAAAATATCAAAAAAAATTGTTTTTTTCAAATTTCTACACTAGAATACCCCCTTAAAGTAAAGATTATTTTAATAATCCTAGATTTACTTTAAGAAGAATTAGAAGGATAAAGAAATCTGTTAATTCTTTTTAATGCATGCAACTTGTTAATGTTAATAGTTACACGTTTTAGTCCTTTAAAAATGCATAAATATTTTATTTCACTAATAAAAGAATTAATTTTATAAAAATAAAATAAATAATTAAAAACATAAAAGTTCAAAAATATGGGAAAATGTAAATTGAAAAATTTATCCGATTCATGCATTTTTAAAATGAGGAACCAGCAAAAGTGTATTAAAATTACCGTAGTTTTATTCTTCAACTAATGACAGCAAATACTTCCGTTACCAATTGTAACAGTTTGGGGTATCCTCGTAACGGGTAAATTTTCTTAGTTCACGGATTTTTAGTAACTATAAAGTCGCTAAGGATTTTAGTTGCCGTAAGGCAACATAAAATAATTACCAAAAAATACACTGTAGGGAAATTTATAGCTCAAATTCCAAAACATTATTATAATGCTTAATAGATACTATTATGTTTATTATATTTTTATATTTAGCATTTTATGTTTTTATTTCTAAATTTTTTTTTCCTTATTCTTTTACGTTGTAATATTATCATTCTCATCCAGCTTTGACTAGTCTTCATGCTTAATCTCATACAGATATTGTTATAAATCGCTACTGTGTATATTAGAAGCCACGAGTACAGTAAATATATCACACAAAGGGTATAGTTTTTTTAGTTGTTTTTTATCGTCGCTTTTGTAACTACTAGGCCCTTACCGACTCTAGAGTAAATAAAAATCCGTAATCGAAAATAATATCGAAAATTTGCTCGATACGAGGATTAAACCCAAAACCTACCAGTTTTGGAGCGGTCACCTAGACCACTCGGCCATAAGTAGGCTGGGTATAGTTTTGTTGAAATATTTTTTCCAGTTGACATGTTTATAATCTTATTTTTTTTAGAATTAACTTAATTTTTTTTTAAATTTAATAAATTTAATTAATTTAATAAGTTAATCCATATCAATCCATCTAATGTTTTTGTAGCTTACTTTCCCCCCGCTATTTTTATTTCTATATCTCTTAAGCCAGTACCATCCCGGTCAACAGTTGATCGCAAATATTTAAATGTTTGGTAGCTTTTAAAAATTTATCTCCCAAATTTATACCTACAACCTGTTATCCAATGCGTCAGTATTCCGTCTTATCTACATTTATTGTGAGGCCTCCAAATTTCAAATTTACTCTTTGCTTCCTTACCATATATTCCATATACTCCTTGTTCTGGGTAAATATAAGTTAATCGTCCGCGAAAAGCAGCGATTGTAACATATTGTCGTGTATCGATAAATGCATCTGAACGCAATCCAGAGCACTGATTTCTAATCTTATTGAAGTACTGATCCCCACCAGTTTCATATGTGCACTCACCAAACCCTTCGCAATTGGAAAAATAAATTACGATTTTTCAAATTCAAAACATTGGTCTAAATTGATACATATTGATCATACGAGTTAGGGATGTATATCGATCTCCACCGAACCCACGAGACTGACTCACCAAACCGCTGGGGTTCGCTTGAATCTAGGTTAAAAATCACGAATCTAGAGCTATTTTGATGTTTTTATTGTTATTTATCAACATTTATTACTACTAAGGTCTTTAGTAACTCTAGGGTCAATAAACAACTGAAAATCGATAAATATCAAAAATTTGCTCGATACGAGATTCGAATCCAACGCCTACCAATTTTGGAGCAGCCACCGTGACTACTCGGCCACCAATAGATGAAAACCAATCATTTCTAACTTACAATCTCGAAGACTACAAACCATTTATATTGTTATGTTTTTCCTTATTTATTTCGACGGGATTCGTTGGATTTGTGTTTAAGACAACAATAACAATTTATTTTTTACACATGTTTATTTATTTATTTCACACTTATACTTATTTATTTATAAATCAAAAATTAAATTAACGAAACCTACTATTGGCTGAGTGGTCAGGGTAACCGCTTCAAAACTGTAAGGTGTTTGGATTGAATCTTGTAGCGAGCAAATTTTCAATATTTCTCAATTTACGAATTTTTATTAACCGTAGAGCCGCTAAAGACCTTGGTAGTTATAAAACGTCGATCAATGTTTATTTGTCTTAACAATCAAGGGCGGATTTAAGGGAGGGAGGCACGGAGGCACGGGCCCCCGCGGTATTTTTGTGTACTGTGGAGATTGCATCACAGTACATACTTAGAAGCAAATCAATTTATTAGGGTTGTTAAAATGTATGAATAAAATAACAGAAAGAACATTAGTGAAACTATTGTCTATTTCTGACTGGAATTGCGAATTTTGTTCGTTACATTCCTTTGACTCATTTTCAAATGAAAGATGATATTGTGCCCCCCCCAAGAAAAAAATCCTGGAGCTGCCCTTGTTAACAATATAATAACTATCAAAAGCGACGGTAAATAATAATTTAAAATAAAATTAATGATGGCCGTTGCGTTCGATTTATTGTATTGAACTTCACTGTTAACTCAACTATTCTAAACTGTGAACTATATTGAATTGTGCTGTCCGTCAATGTCCTTATATAGGAATTCGGTCCGTTTCTGGAAACTAATAGAAAGCTCCAGATACCTCTCGTGTATTCTATCATTCATAGAATATGCTCAAACATCGTTCATCTCATCTTACTTTCATGGTTCAAATTACAACAAATTCCAAGTCTGCAACAATAATTTTAAAGTAGCTACTATCATAGTTTTAAATTAAACATATATTTTCAATCGACATATTGGCATAAGTCCCTTTTAGAACAGTCAAATCTGACAACGTTGCATTTTTAACTTTATTTTTTATTCTATTCGCGATATTTTTGTTAGGTAATTCAATTCTAATATGGTATAATTTTCGCTTTTGCAACTACATTTTCAATATGAGACGATTTATTCACGAATTAAATTAAAAACAAAGTAGAAAATGCAGCGTTGCTAGATTTGACTGTTCTAAAAGGGAGTTGTGCTGAAATATTACCGATGCTTGGATACTTATTGTTATGTGACAAAAAAATTTGTTCAAATATCGCTATCGTCTACTTATTGTCATATTGATGATATAAAAACACAATTTCCGTTCTTCCTTGATCTTCCCTTCCATTTATCTCGGGCTCCTCTAAATAAACAGTATGAAATTTATTCATTTTTATGACTTGACTACGTTATGTCAGGAAAATTTCAAGAATTTTTTACAAAATGACTACACATTTCAAATTGCTAACCAGGAAAATCAATAAAATATGAAACGACATGAAAATTTCTTATGCTTGTTTTGCATCAGTAAGCTTAGCTTTATTATCTTATTCTTGGCGACGAGTATCGTATATTACATTATTCTTCAAAGAAAAATTCCTGGAACTTCAGATATTCTTCAAGCTGTTTTTTAAAGTTGCCTGGATTGAATTATTAAATCTACGGCTATATCTAATATAATGTAATGCAAATATTGTTGTTCGCGCTTTTATATTGTACCGCATTATATTTTTTTTATTAAAATCAATAATTCGGTACTTTTATAATCAGTAGCAACTATTACTTTCGTATAATTTTCTTTTCAACCGATTTTGATTTTCCGTGGCGTTATATTCTGAATCTGTCCAATTACGAAGACTGTAACAAATGATTTTAGTATTTTAATAACGAAGATTAGTTTCAAAGGCAATAAATATTTATTATTTGATGTCAATAGGTCGAGTGGAGCTGATGCTGCATCTGGCTGACTCACTTACTCATTCAGTTTGGACCAAAACGAACGAAAAAGACAAACTCATTCAATATTATTGATACAAATTGATAACGACAAAATGCTCTTTTTAATATGGGTGAAGGAAAGGCGCATTTCAACAAGTGCAATTCGAACTACTGCACGTGATTTGGCTTTCACATGAATACTCCAGTTTCCAATTTTCCTTCCAAAATCGATAGGATTCCAAAAAAAAAAAAACAGTTTTAATAACTTTAAAAACTTATATTTAGTCTATTGTCTCAATTTTTAGGTCTATATATTATTTAGAAGAAATATCTTTCGTTCTCAATTCAAATTATTTATCATTATAACTTCAATGGTGAAAAAATGAAAATTGGAAAATATTTCACTTCATATCATTGACTTTTAATCAATAACACGTCATTGACCAATATTAAAATGCTAAATGAAAATATGAAGTAAATATATAGCTTAATTATAGCTGGTTCAAAGTAAGAATGCCTATCTAATGTTTTTTATGGTAAAATTAATGAGAAAAAGGGTATTAAGCGCATGAAAAAAAAGCGCTCTTTAATATGATTAGCGAATTTTCATAATTTTTTTCTTATAACATTTTGAACAATCATCAAATACTTAATTGCATCATTTCAACAAAGAAAAGAAGTATCAATACGTGGTGTGGCGTTTCTTGCATTTGGTTTAGATAAGTATTTATAAAAAATGTTGCCCCTTTTTATTATATAGCCCAGTGATAATGAACCTATGACCCATGGGTCAGACACTGACCCATGCAAACTTTGATTCACGATGGCTAGGCAACCATTTATTCGTTATTTTTATAGAAAGAGACTTCCATAGCACTGGTACTTGTATTGCCCCATCTCTGTTTCACCTTGTGAGGCGTTAATGAACGCCATGCAAAGTAGTGACCCACGAGCAAGTACTAAAAAAATATGAAAAATATTTGACCTACGTCTCAAAAAAGTTGGCCATTCCTGATATAGGCTATACCAAGGATGATCAACCTTTGACCCGTAGGCTGCATGAGGTCCGTCTTGACCAATTGTCCGGCCCGGGAAGTTCATCACACTTTTATAAAATATAATTATTTTATAATAGCCTAAGTGGTGAAAACCAATATATACCTAACGTTTTTAGCAGAGGTGGGCAAACCTAATAATTATTCAATAATATTATTTCTTATTTAAACGCAATTAACTGCGAAAAATGTGTTAAATTAAAAACAAATACAAATTTAAAGAGATAAAGTGTAGAAGGGAATATTAGAAGCACTATTTGGGAATCAGTAATATCCGTTGTAGAATAGAGACGTGTTTAATTTTAAATTCAAGTTTCATTGTCTGCTAAATTTTTAGTACACATTTTCAATTAAAAGGTTTGAAATTTGCCTAAATAATTATTTAAAATACTAGCAATCGACCGTTTGCCCACCCCTGGCTTACAGGGTATCTAAATCAAGGTGACCAGACATTGTCAACACTTTCCCCCTAGAAAAATCCTCACAAGAAATTTGCTCACAGAAAGTTGCCCACATATAAATTTACTCACATAGAAAATTCCTCAAACAGAAATTAACGCACAATGATAATTCTTCTCATGAAAATTAACCCACAGAAAAAAATATTTATTTTATTTATTTACGATACTTTACATACTTTGATTTACCAAAATCGCAAATTAAATAAAAGAGAAAATAATAATTTAAACGTTACTAACTATTGACGTCACTAAAAGAGGCATGAGCTCTTATTTTTTTTTTTAAATTTATAGGTAACTTTTTCAAAAAGAAGATATTTTCTTTTAATAGGTTAGTAGTATGTTACAATATTAATAATAAAATAACAATTATTTAAATAATAAATAAATTAAATATTTTTTATTGTGTGTTAATATCAGTGCGAGGAATTTTCTAGCGGGCAACTATCACAGAACCCTAAATCAAATGTGGAGAGTTGGAAATATATAGTTTTATATGTAGTTTACCGAGTTATGATGCATTTCCAAAATAATCCGCAATACTATTTGGATAAGCCACCCCTGATCTATACAAATGTATTATTACATTTGTGCAGCTAAGAGTACATTTGTTGTGAACGTAATACTGAGGTGGTCGAAGTTCGTCAATCATCACGTAGCAATTACAGAACGATCCAATACTACTTGATGATCACGTAGGAAGATTGCTTGGCAATCGAAACACGTATCTAGGCATTAGTCATAAATATTTTTGTTTGAACTTTAATTAAAGTTATTTTTATAGTTTACTTAGATAATTTATATTGCATAAATAGGACCACAGTATACTATACATATTTTACATATTGCATGAATAGTATAACTGTTCAAAGTCAGCAAAAAAATCTAATTTGAATTAATGTGATATAACCCAGGATAAATTTCCATACATACCATTCTCCATTCCCTTGTAAATTTACGGGAAAGCTTCATATTAAAATCATTTCGATGATACATATTGTACTATTTTGATATTTATCAAAGATAGAGTGAGAGCAAATTTAATTCATAGATAAATATAAATTTTTTGCATTTTTTTTTTTTATTAAAAATATTTAGAATTCCTAATTTAAATATAGAAATGAATGAAAATAAACAATAAATGAAATTATATCTACATCATATGTGAAAATATAAAACATTTTATTATTATAAAATTAGAATACGTTATTTGAGAGTTATTTATAACAACAATTTTGAATATGTGATTTAAATTAAATTTGATCGATTTTCAGTAGAGTTGTAGAAACTATTTATTTCATAAATTTAATCGAACAAATCGTACAAGCAATGAAAACTGTAAATAAAACTTAAATCAGATTAAACTACTGATAATGTATTAAATGGTGACGACAAATAAAAAAATTGTACATATTGATTATTACTGAAAAAATAAGTTTTCAAAAACGATATTAGTTAAAAACATTTGATCTTGTTTAGGAATAATTCAACACTCGTTTGCAACTATCGAACAACATTTGAAGTATCATTCATGTTTTACTGTTCAATGACATATCAAATTTTGAAAATCAAGCATTGTAAGAAAGAAATAATAATCATTAACTTTTTTAACTGATGGATGAAAAAAGTATAGGTAGCTTCTTACAAATAAGTAAAAAAATATTTTTAAAGTAATAAATGCCAGCCTACTGGTGGCCGACTGGTCATGGTGACCGCTCCAAAACTGGTAGGTATTGGGTTCGAATGGGTTCTCGAGCAAATTATCGATATTTCTCGATTATGAATTTTTATTAACCCTAGAGTCGCTAAAAACCTTAGTTGTTATAAGGCGACGGTAAATAGCGGTAAAAAAAAATAATTAAACTATTAAATGGTACAAGATGCATGCTTCTAAAAGTTAAGAATCCGTGTGTTAAAAGAAGGGCAAATTTTAATTATTGTAATTTGCTAATATATCATGGAAACGAAGTTGCAGATATCTGCTAGTACTTATATAAGTGGAATAAGTACTAGCTGATATACAATTAGAACTCATATTTTCAGTCCTTAGTTATGGCATCGGTGGTTCAGTGGTAGAATGCTCGCCTGCCACGCGGGCGGCCCGGGTTCGATTCCCGGCCGATGCAATTTTTTTTTTTTTATAAACCCCAAAATTATTATGAATAAATTATACAATTTTAATTACTCGTTTTATAACCAATGAAAAATTTTATTCAACAAAATATTTTGAAAAAATGTGTGTACTGTGACATTCCACATAAAAGAACAAAGAATGAATTATGCACAATTTTCACTCATTTTTACGATTTTCAATGGGGTCCTGTGGTAAACCAAGTGCAGATTTAAATTTCAAACCCTTCTGTTGCCATGAAAAAATCAGCAATACCTTAAAATATTATTTTCGATGAAAAAATATATAAAATTAATTATTTGAAAAAGCTTAACTTGGGATCACAAAAATGTCATACTTATGGAGGAAAAAATAAAAATCCAATATTGTTGAAAATCATAGTCTATACCTATGTTAATCGTGTCAAGCTGGAGACATTCTATTCTTTTCACCTCCCTTGAAGTTATGATTTTTGAAAATACCATTTTTATAAAAATCAAAATATAGTTAGTTATGTTATGTCCGAATAAATAATTGGGGTTTTCGATTTATCAAAAACATTATAAATATCCCTTAATGAGAATAAGACTAATACTCATATTCCAAAAGCTTGCATTTACTTTCTTAAGTGTAGATTCTTCATAAACTCGACTTTGAGCGCATAATATTTTTAATGGATAATAATACTTATATGTCTTATGAGACTCAATTTCTTCTTTATTACGACGCGTTTCAACAGTTTTTGACTGTCATCATCAGGTAATAATTATTTTATTTTCATTATTTTATTTAATTATTCGGAAATAAATAAAATACTTATCAATGTTAAAATAATATTTTTATTTTTTTTTTTTTTGAAAAAAATAAATTTTTGATAAGTGATCATTTTGAAAAAGCATAACTTTGGACCCCAAAAAAGTCATATGTAGGAAAAAATAAAAATCTTATATTTTGAGAAGACATAGTCTATATCCATGATAATCATGTCCAGTCAAGGCCAATCTGTTATTTTCACCTCTCTTTAAAATATTTTTTTTTAATTACTACTTTCATGAAAAACTGAATATGATTTTGGATTGTAATTATTTTTTATAGATTATTTATACAACTTACGTAAACTGATAGAATTATATTAATTTTTGGTAAAATTAAAGAATTGAAAACAAAATAATTTATATTTTTGTATCAATCCGATAAATACAACGTAGCAGTCTTCCGATTTTGTCACAAAAAAACAGTTTAATCAGGGGAATTGGGTGTTCACAAAAATCACTTGATGAATTACGCTGTGCTTATCTACAATTTTTAACAACTCGCTTGGTTGTATTTAAAGAACCATCACATGGAGTTTAACCATGAGAAATGACGAAGAAGTTCAACTCTGATTGTAATCCAAAATCTTCGTCAAGATAGCCCAAGTTCACAAAATTCTATATTTTTCTTATTACGATGCTACACCATTACCTAAATAATGTATTTGTACAAACTATACAAGTTTCTTTTTTATGAATACCAGAAATACCTTTTGGTAATCGAATCAAGTTACAGTACTATCTGTTGGACAGTAATTTATAACACAAGTTTTACAGTAGATAACATTTTTTTAAGTAGTTAACGAAAGGATGCAACTTGGCGTAACCATTTATCCAGTAAAACGATTGCACTTTAACTTGTACAAAAAATATAGAGTTTTTAGAAAAATTTACCAAAACTATGCATACTGTACACTTAGAAAATTTGCTTTTAAAGCTTCTAAATAACTTTAAAATTTTGGATGCGATACTTATTAACAGACACAACCGAAATTCAAACGTAAAAATATGCTTGGATCGCGATAGTTTCACAACAAAATAAATATTTAAATACTTTTTTAAAAAAGCATTTAAAATTTTATTTGAAATATCTTTTAGGACATATTTTGTATTTGCAAAATACAAAATACTTTCTGATATTCTTTTTTAATTGTTATTTACCATCGATTTATAACTAGTATGGGCATTAGTTTCTCTAGGGCTTATAAAAATTTGTAATCGAGAAATATTGAAAATTTGCTCGATACGATCGAGCCCAACACTTACTAGTTTTGGAGCGGCACCTTGACCACTCGGCCACCAGTAGGCTTGATAAAATCTCTCAACTGTAAATTAATGTGGCGAAGAATAGTTTTTTATTTTTTTAACCACTATGGCAACCAATGGTAGTACTGATCTGAATGAAGTGAACTGTTCTTTTTTTGAACCACTAAATCCAAAAAAAAAAGTTTGGTATACGCCATGTGATGTCCGTGTAAGAAAGAATATAGTGAGTATAGTATGGATAGTATGATTGTGGTTTTCTCGCCAAAATGATATTAAAGCATTGTTTTAAAGATATAACAAAGGATGCTGGAAGTGAGATTAACAATAATAATAACAATAATATCAATTAATGCAAGAAACGCAACTATTGCACTCAAAAATTCGAGTTTAATAAACACCTATACTTAAAAAGTATAAAAAAGCTTTTGGAATATGGTATAAGTCTTATTCTCATTAAAGAACATTTATAATATTTTTGATAAATTGAAAACCTATTATCTATTCGGACGTAACATAATTAACTTACTTATAATTTTTAAAAAAATGGTGTTTTAAAAAAATCATTATTTTAAGAAAGGTGAAAATAACAGAATTTCCCTAACTGGACATGATTAACATAGATATAGACTTTGTTTTCTAAGAATATTAGATTTTTATGTTTTCCTCCACATGACAATTTTGTTGAGCTTTCTCAAATGATTAATTTTCATTTTTTCTTTCATAAAACATATTATTTATTTAGGACAGCGGTTTCTAACTTTTTTCAGCCGCGGACTCCCAAGGAAATCAAGCATAATGTCAAGGACCCCTGAGTGAAAAAAGGTGCAATTTTCGAACAGTATTATATTTTAGTATTCCTTCATTAAATTAAAAAAAAAAAAAAGCTTTTTCAAATGGGACCGCGGACCACAGGTTAGGAAACAATGATTTAGGACATTGCTAATTTTTTCATGGCATCAGAAGGGTTTGTAATTTGTTCATAAAAATAACAGTTCTTAATCTGCACTCGGTTTACCACAGGACCCAGTTGAAAATCGTAAAAATGAGTAAAAATTGTGCAAAATTCATGTGGTTTCGCCATTTTGTTTCTATTTGCGGAAGTCAAGTTTTCCTTTATAATATGGAATGCTTATTAACTATCCTATTTAAGTACCTAAAGCAACAACCACTTCATTGTATATTCTGAGTGAAAATCTAGAGTCCATTTCGTACAAGTATAAAATTGAACAGTTCTTAATTTCGGATGGCTATTGATCAAAAAGTATGCAATAAAAAAAAAACCATACTTGGCTTAGTAATATTCAGTGGATCACAATAATTTTGATTTTTTTTTAATAATGATTTTTTTAGAAATTGTTAACAATCGGAAAAAATATTTAATCCTAATTGTATCAATTTACTTACACCGTTATTAGTACTTGTTGTTTGTCCAATTTATAAAAAATTGGAATATGACAATTGAAGTAAATAATTCAGAAAATAATAAGGATAAGTTTCAGGAAATAATTTATAACGATTCCATATTGTTACTTTACAAATAAAAATGATATTTTCTCTATGTTTGAGGGTATGTGGGGTATATGATTTTTTGTGGGTATTTCTTATCTTAATGTATAAAAAGAAACATATTTCTATACAGAAGTCACATAAAGCGTAAAACTTTTCCACCCAAAATATAACCATTAAATTTAACGATTATTACTATTTGTAACAACCCAAAACCAAAAGAATAATCTGTTGATAAATGATTATCTGCTGTACAAGCCCACTGAAAATGGTTTCTACGCTTTAATTTTTTCAAACATCCAGTCTAATACAAAAGACCATATTGTCCTTAAAAAAATCTCATAGTTATCACTTTCTTGTTTTATCATCAAATTTTAAACAAGAAACTATCAAAATATTATAATTAGCATTGTTCAAATTTTATCTTCGAGGCAGAAGCAAAACGTTACCACTAGTGACGCTGAAGAGATTAAGAGAGACGAAGTCTGTTGGAAGTGATTTCATTCTCTTAATATCTTGTCGAATTTTAATGGTTTTATTTGTTTATTTTTTTCAACGTTGTATCAATAATCGTGATTGTTATCCGAAAATATATTGCATAAGACTTAATGTATGTATTTTTAATTTCAGAATCAACCAATGCCACGGACGGTGTTCGACCTTGTGACCTCTCGTGATCATAATGCTGTACTCATATCAACTCATAAATTGACAGTGTTTCTTTAACTTTTCATGTAACGCTTTTGTAGAAGAACCAACGACAAAAAACAGCAATTTTCAAATAAGCTTAAAAATCAACATAAAAAAATCAATCGTTACTTTAAGAGAAGTTTCAATTGTGTATCCAAATAAAAAAGTTAAACGTTATTTGGACTTCTATTTACACAATTCGAGGTTTAATGTTGAAAAAATCAGTTACTATAGTAGGATAGTAGCTACCCGTGAAATATTCACAGTCCTACACTGACACAACTGACAAATGACAAAATCTGGCAATTGAATGAAATTGAAATGCCAGTTGAAACCAATGACAACTATCAGTTAGTTCAAATTTGAAACAATGATTATTTTATTACGTTGGGGAAAAAATCATTACTTTGCGGGCCGGGTCGCGCACATGGAATATATGCGTCAATAGCCGATCATGGCGAGGGTCACCCTGCCGCGGGTATCCCACGGCCATCGGTGTCCAACTAGGCAATTTTTCTTTACAGGCGACTTGGTTTTTTTTATACCAGCTTCACTTTACTGTCAATTGCTGATACCAGAAGTTGCTGAACCTTCTTCTTCACTTGGTTTATATCCTAATTGTTTGGTGACCAGTAAGATAAGGTTTTAGTCAACTGGTGCTATATGCGAATCCGACACTACCCTTCCTCCTGGGTGTCTTTCAAAGAATCCCCACCTTACGTATAAAAAAAAAACATTATTTTTTTGGTAGATGTCTGTAGTGATCGATATCTCATAAAATATCTATCGAACAATTTCAGATCTATGTCTGTTGTTAGGATCATTTTGCATTAAACAATTCTTTTTCTGTTTTTGGTTTGGTCCATTCAGTTGTGGGTTACATTAAAAATGGAAGTCAACAAAAAGAAAATTAGATCCATTTTACAGTTTTTCTTTGATAAAAGCGAAAACCCAAGCCAAAGGGCTGAAATTGTGATTAATGTTTATGTTCTTGATACTGTAACAGCCAATTACTTGCAATTTTTATTTCGTCAATTCCGTTGAGGTATTTTTGATATTAAAGATAAACCCCGCACAGGAAGGCCCGTGGTCAACAATGTCGATAAAACCACAGGGATAATCAAAGTTGACGACATGTTAGTAGTCGTAGCATCGCCCAGAATCTAAATATCGACCATTAAACAGTTTAAAGCCAATTACACAAAGTTGGATTCAATAAGAAGCTTCATGTTTGGGTACCACACCAATTAACACCAAAAAACATGGTGAATCGAATTTCCATCTGCGAATCCTTGGCTAAACGGAATAAAATCGACCCATTTCTTCAACGGATGTTGGCTGGGGATGAGAAATGGGTCATATGGTAAAAGCGCAGTGATGCAACTAAAACGGTGGCCAAATCAGGACTAACGGCTAGGAAGGTTCTGCTGTGTATTTGGTAGGTTTGTAATAAAGTAGGAATAAATTATTATGAGTTACTTCCATATCGGCCAAACATTAAATTCGGATCTCTACTGCCAACAACAGGACCGTTTGAAGTTAGCGATTGATCAGAAACGGTCAGGATAGATCAACAGAAGAAATATTATATTCCACCAGAACAACGCTAGACCATATAAGTCCCTAGTGACTCACCAAAAACTGCGAGAGCTTGGTTGGAAAGTTTTGATGCATCCACCATATAGTCCGGACCTGGTACCAAGCGATTACCATCTTTTCCTTGCTTTTCAAAACTTTCGTAATGATAACAAATTGGCATCAAGAAAGATGGTGAAAATCAATTACAAAAGTTTTTCACCAATAGAGGCAAGACTTCTGTTAAAGAAGCATTATGAAGCTACCCTTAAAAACAAATTATAGAATAAAACAGTGCATATTGGAAAATCCGAAGCATATTAAATAGAGCTTTGAAATTTACGTAAAAATAATGGATTTCTTTTTTCCTTGGTTTTCACTTATACGTAGTTATGTTTTTTACATTTTTGATTTTCTGTTTTTACTAGCATACATATACCTACTATCATATTGATGCTTATGCTGTACGGCTAAAAATGTGGTTACCAATTCCTAAGGGTGAATTGCACAAGGATTTATCTGAAGCAAAATTTCAAGTTTTCTAAGCTTGAAGCTTTGATTCATAAATCAAATTTTGAATTCCGTTTTCATCCTTTTAGGGGTAGATATATCCTCTCTTAGGGTTGTTTTCCAATAGGTGCCTAAAACACTTATAACATATTTATATCCATGGGATGAGGAGAGCGAAGTGGACGCCCAGTGGAACGCACCCTTAGTGCTAACTTACGTTGTAAAAGAAACATATGTGTGAAGCCTTACACTTTAAGACTAAGTTCTCAAGTTTGTACTGATTGTAGATCTTTTGTTTTTTTATTAAATAAATATGTATACCTGGTAGTAATGTTACCTTGTAGAAACATAAATACTGATTCTTTTTAATAATACCAAAAAATCATATTCAAAAAAAAAGGTCAGATAGCAAGTCTACCAAAAAGGTTGTGTAATTTTATCTTCTATAAGGACATAAAGGTAAGCGATATTTTGGTTGGTTAGTAGGGTGGT
Organism: Sisyra terminalis; assembly: GCA_958496175.1. Taxonomy (NCBI): domain Eukaryota; kingdom Metazoa; phylum Arthropoda; class Insecta; order Neuroptera; family Sisyridae; genus Sisyra; species Sisyra terminalis. The sequence continues at coordinate 31,831,403 of OY292277.1, read as the reverse complement.
AGGGTGGCAAAATATTGATTTTCGGTCTAATTCAATCAAAGTTCATTCATTTCTAAGAAAATCAAAAGACAACGTGATAGGCTTTTTCCATGGCATCAGACCGATTAGAGAAATGTTTAGATATGTCTTGCTTCAATTCTCATTGATAAACACTATTTACACGCAAATTAAATGATCCAATTATTAATAAATCGCTAGTAATGGAATTAAAGTTCATTGCATTGAAAATTGAAATTAATTTCAATAGTTTAAAATAACTTATATAACTTAATAACTTATTAGATGATAAACTTCAGATCTCAGCTTTTATTAAATAAAGAAGACAATTCAGGTTGTTTAAGATCGTTTTTTTTTATTTAATGTTTTTTAATATTCAAATTAGCTACGTTTCGTTACGTATCGTAACTTCATCAGACTTCTTGAGTCACAAAAAATATTTTAGTTTCAATTTAAATTTAATAAAATAAATTGAATATTAAAAAACATTAAAAAAAAAATAAAAAAACGATCTTAAACAACCTGAATTGTCTTCTTTATTCAATAACTTATATAATATAATATATAATATAAATATAGATTGAAAGGTACATAGGACAAGGTAACGAGAAATTACTTTGAATTTTATATAGGTAACTCGTAATAATTTTATTCCCTTCGTATGTATACATTTTCATATAAGATTACACTATTAACAAGGTAAACTTAAAAAAAATAATTTTGTAATGCAGTCAAACAACTGTTTACACGATATATTAAGTATATTAAGGTCTTATTTATGTAATGTAATTTAAAAAAGTATACTATTAACATAAAATTGAACGAAAGTTCAAACAAATGTATTGTTAACGTATTGTCCAGATACGTATTTTGATTGCCAATCAACTTTCTCAGTGGTCATCAAGTAGTACTGAATCCGTAACAGCTATGTGATGAATTGCCAATTAGAATTAATTTATTCCCAAAAAGAAAAACATTTTTTTTTCGATTTAAGCTGCTGAAAACTGAGTATTACTTAAAACTTTAATCAAATTCGTCGACCATATATTATAGACCTTTACACCTGTACCAAAACTTTTTTTTTTGCTTCTCATGTAAAACTGCCAATTGACATTAAAATAATGGAAATTATGAGTAAAATTAAGTTTTTTTTTGGTTTTTTACTTGGACAAAAAAACAAAAAATGAAACTGCAAAATGAAAAATAAACTTTTTTTTAATTTAAATAGCTAAGCTCCCAAACTAATATAGAAAAGTAATTTTAAGTCGTCGCCAAGGTATTAAGTATTCGAAATAATAATTTAAACTATAGAATGAAATATTAGCTAAAAATGTGTTTATTACTTGAGCTTACCATATCGTGTATTTGGTACGGAAGGATCAGGACATTAATAAAATTGATTTTATTTTTCACTTTTCAGTTCCTTTCTTTTCAATTCTATATTTTGTCAAACAGTATTTGTTTTTTTATTTTCAAGAACTAAGAATTACTGGCTACTAGTACAATTTAATTTTTGGAACTTTGAAGATAGGAAAATACTTACCTTCCTCATTATTATTTATGATTTAATATATCTCAATACCATAATATAACATAGGTTCGGGGTCTAGTTTTTATATTAATTTTATTATTGTTTTACTTAAATAAACATTTTTAATCTCATATTATATTTGTTATATTCTATTTTCGGAAAAAATCGGTTAACCTTGTATCGAGCTCTCTACACCAAAGTATTCATTGAAAATCTGTGCTTAAATTAATTTTTATTTTCTAGAATCCTTCAAAAAAAAAATTTTTAAGAAACTTAGCTCTTAAAGCAGCTTAAATTATTGAGTCATTTTTTTTTCGAAAGAGGATGTTTAAAGCCCATTCAGCTTAATAATTTCTGCTGACCGGACAAAACATTTTTCTCAATTTCCCAACGATTGAAAAGTATTTGTTATTATAACTGTTGATTAAAATAGAGTTATTTGAAGGAAGCTCGAAATTTTGATACGTCAGTCGGTATAGGTTTTTTGAAAATTTTAATTCAATTCGGATTTTCCGGATAATTTTCCTGAGACTACTTTTAAAAGAGTTTCTTGTTAGATTGGTCTGAATTCTCGATAATAAATAGAATTTTATAGGGTAAAAATTGTTCACTTTCGAAACCAAATTTGAGCTTCCTGGAAAATTCAACTTGATGTATGCAAGATAGACATGCATACTGATATGTTTCATGTTGATAAAAGGTTTTGCTATTTTTCTCGGCTTCAAGAAATGCAATTAAACATTAATCAAACCCAATTAAGTTTTTTTTATATTTTTGAAAAACTTTTAAAGGTTTAAGAAAATTTTTTGATTAGAAAATTATTTAAAGGTATACAACAACCCATTTTTCAAAAAAAATGATATAGCACCTATTCTTAATAAGTTTTCGGGATGACAAAACCCAGAAAATATATTTCTTAAAAATCAATACTACTTTTTACAATGTAAAAAGTAAACAATATTAAATTTAATTTATTAGAATATGTACATTTTGTATAAATTCTTAAGTGCGTCTAATAATATGGCCAGGGACTGTACATGTATCTACTACACCGTTTCACTAATATTTCTATTTATAATGTTGTTTTCTTTGTCTCGTATTTCTAGTTGCTTCTTCGAATGCTAATTTATGTCCTGTGTCGAAATGATGTTGTTGGATTCGAGGATCTTTTTTATTTTTAAATAATTTACACTTTGCTTTTTATTTTTTGCAACGTTTCGCAGTTTATAACTGCTTTTTCAAGCGATTATAATCCTCGAAACTACTACAGCAAATTGAAGATAAACTACAGGATCGGAATCAATAATAAAAATATAAAAAGTATTTTTTATGTATCTTAAAAAGTAATTTAAAAAAAGTATTTCAGTTCCATTTTTTAAGAGCGACTAGATACCCAAAGTAACTTTGGTTTTAAAAATGGACTTTATCTAACTTATCTAGTATCTAGATACTATCCAAAAGTATCTTTGACAACTTAGTAAATAGCGATTCTTGCTGATTTTAGAGAAAAAATTCCTGAGATCCTCCAAGTTTCAAAAATTATGAATAACCCATAGGCTAATTGGTTTCATTAATGATGTATTATAAAAATTAAATATAGTAACATAGTCTTAATTAATAAACCGATGAAAATAACCAGTTTTATGCTTTTCCTGTATATTTTAAAAAAATGAAGATTCTCCACCTATTTTTATAATCACTGATTCAATTTCCCCGGGAATTTGTTCTAAAAATGTCTGTATATATAAAGAGAATTCAGTCAACATTATTAGCACATGTATTTTGGATAGCATAGAAGCTTATGGTAGTTGGAATAAAATAAAAAGATTAGAAAAAATTCAATGACATTGATGAATAAAATTTTCCTTCGCTCTTTCCGTTTATTTATGGAAATAGTAAAAATAAATTTGAGCAATTTTTCCCAAAAATTAAATAATGATATGAAATCTGAGTAATTTTTTGTTGCATTTTTATTGCAAACCATTGAATATTTCCTGATCCTTTAGGTTTTATATTCGATTTTTAACAATCAGAAATTTCATTACAATATTTCTGTAAATTAAAAAAATATTTTTTATTTCTTAGTTTGTTAATTTGTTAATTTCATATCAGTTTCAGTACGATAAGCATTACGACGTAACAGCTAAAAAAATCTTTAAATTATTGACTCTGTAGAAAGACTAAACGGTTCAGCAATAAAATGTTTGACCTACTGGCTTTTGTTAACTAGATATATTATTCTAAAAAATCCCATTATAATTATTATTCCCAATCTCGAGACAATCATTGTAGTAGTACTCAAACATCGCGCGACTTTCACGTCAAAGTTGCATCTCGTGAATGAACCATTTCTAAAGCTGCATCGTAAAAGACGTAAAGTAACGCTGCCATCTATTATTTCCTAATCAAAATATTATTTATTTTATATTTTTTTTTAAATTTTCAGCTGTATAAATTTTGAGGTTATTTCTCCAGAAAACACTTTGGAAACACATAAAGTATTTTGTTTTATAAATGTAAAATTTAGTTTTATATTTATATTAATTAAACTAAAGAAATTAACAAAAATCGCTTTACAAACAATGAGGAGAAGTGTTTTCAATGTTTTCAACATCTTTTTTTTTTTTGAGAAAAATTGAACTTATTTTTTAATTGTTATTTACCTTCGCTTTATAACTACTAAGATCTTTTGGCGACTCTAGGATTAATGAAATCCGCTATCGAGAAATATTGAAAATTTGCTCGATTCGAGGATCGAACCCACTACCTACTAGTTTTAGAGCGGTCACCTATACCACTCGGCTACCAGTAGACTAAACTCAAATTCATATTTTATAATTTTATAACAACTAATCTAATGACTGAAATTATTTGAGTAGGCACATATTTGTATAGACCTGGAGTCAATTTTGAAAAGAGAACTATTTTTTTATTATTATTGATTTATAACTACTCAGGTCTTTAGCAACTCTAGAGTTAATAAACAATTTTAAGTCGAGAAATATCGAAATTTTATTTGATATCAGGTTCAAACCTAACACCTACTGGTTTAGAAGTGGCCACCTTTATAGACTCGACCATCAATATAGCCTAAAGAACTAAATTGTTACTGCCAACAATTAAGAAAGACATTATCCGTACGTGAATGAATTTACTTCTTAAATTTTCTTTGTACAATCATTTTGATCAATCTACAAGTAGACGAGTAGTCATAGTAGGGCTCCGATACCGATGAAAAGTGGGCAACCAGCAAATTTATTTCATAGTTTATATAATGTTTCAGAGTTTATATGTTTTTATGGATCCTAAAGTCACTAAAGACATTAGTTGTTGTAAATCGATAGTAAATAACAGTAAGAATAATAATAATTCTGATCGTTTATTTACTATTTTTGAAGATCGCATTAGATAGCAAAGAATATCATTTTCTCGTTCTCTTAGCTGACCCTTAGCTACATTTTTCGATTACTCTATCGTTTTTAATGGACCATCCACAAGGAAAGCAGTAAAGTATGTTCTTACAGAAAAAAATAACAATAATAATATTTAAAGATTGATGGTTTATTTAAACTGGAAAGATTTAATAATCACTGGATATTTATTAAGAAAATCATCTTCTTACCAGAACTGGGAAGTTGACTTAACTTATTTTAGACTCCGACTCCAGCTACGGAGCCAATTAGTAGCTATGAACTTTGGAGCTCATTTTTTAATCTAGTACCAGCTGTAATAAGCATTTATTTTATTGGCCATAAGTCGCTATTAAACATCAATACAATTTTATAATATTAAGATCACAGAGATGTAGTATAGAGTGCTCATGTTGTATAAAACCAATGCTTCTTCATGGCCTATCGAATTTTGAAAATCTCTTTCTACCTATATTGATCATACACATAGAATAGAAAATAAATTTATTTACTGCTTTCTTTTGACGACGACCATTTTCGATCGAGTTCGTTGGACTGAAATGACATTTGGAAAGAAATAGAATCTCAAAATCACTAACTGTTCTAAATAATGTTAAACATGAGTCCTCTATACTAGATATCTGTGATTGAGACGTGACCATTTGTGTGAGGTTTCAAAAAAATATTTTTAAATATTTTCTGTACTGCATTCAATATAAAATTTGTTGAACCCGGATTTTTTGACCCAAATATTAGTTATTAGTACTAGTTAAGACATCGTTTATGTAAGATAAGGCATCGTCAAAAGAGTTTCTGAAGTACTAACTTATGATATCTTAGTTACCTTACATAAAGTTAAGGTTTAAGTTTGTACGACAAACACATTAGCGCCACATCTTGACATATTTCCCACCATGATTTGCAAGATTGAAACACCTTCTTAATACCTTACTTACGTCCTAAATATTGCCCTGCAATATTCAGAAAAGAGTAGCAGAAAAGAGAATTACGATTTAGCTTTGCTATTTGTATACATGAATATTGTAAAAAAGCCTATACCGTTCAGATTCCTTATATCTATACTCCAACTCTTAGTTTCGAAATTTAACCCCTCTGTTATACTCCTTAGGCCTTCTTCATACTTGCATGCTTGCTGTTCAATTTCTATTCGGAAACTATTCGTCAACTGAAATAAAGTCATAAATGCCTACGAGTGAAAATTTCACGACATTTCAATTAATGAATGATTTGAAATCCGATGTAACCATACAAGGTTCTCTTCACCCACTAGAAATATGACATTGAGAAAAAAAAATTGATCAATTAAAAATCGATTTTTTCTTTAGAATAATAAACGATTTTTTTCTTATTGTCTGAAAAAATGACTCTTTCTTCTGTGTAAGTTACGGTAAGTGTGATGAATTGAAAATTATTATTAATTGTCTATCATTATTATTAATTACCAAAAGTCATGGCAAAAATAAGTAGTTTTACTACTCCAACATTCCTTATCGTTTGTAGTCGGGAGGGTTACGGATCTAAAAATTGATAGTGAACAAAAAAATCGATTATTATTGAAGAAATAATCGATTGTTTTCATAGTCGATTATTTTTTCACATCCCTACGTCCAACTATTTTTCTCTATACATGTTTATGTAGTGAAAAAGAGTCGAAAATACCTTTCAAACAGAATTCAAACAGTATACGTATAAGTACAAAATGGACCTTATAAACGTCCCAGAAAGTTTGAAATGTCACCGAATAATTGGAAAAAACTCAAATAAATTAAAGTGAAAAGAATCTTTATTTGCGCTTTCTAGAAGCAAGGATGACTATTAAAAGAACCTGCCGGGATGTTTTTTTTTCAAATTGAGCAACAATAATATAATATACCACTGGAGAATAAATAAACTATCTTTACTTTTATCAATGTAACAAAAATAGTGTTGATATTCCGTAGATGCTAACTTTTTATTACTGCAGTAATTTCATCAAGGTTCAACGCGTTATTTGAGATATCAGCCAGTTACTTACTGAATTAAATCACTTTACGGACATTCAATGTATCGAAAAAATAATTAAATGCTTGACCACTTATCGCTGAATTTAATTTTAAATGAAATCGTCACCAATTTTCACTTGAAATTTGATAAAAGTTCAGTTTTGTGAAACAAACATTTTGTAGAATACGAACTTCGAAAGTATCCCAACTTAAATTCTTATCAATATGGAATATTTTACGTTCTTAGATTTAAAAATTAAGTCAATAGCATGTTTGCTCTGAATTGATCATCTTTTGATGCAATAACTTCGAGTCAAATGTTAATGATCGATAACGCGAATTTTTTCCTGTTCAAACCTATTCTTTATCTATGACATCAAACTATTAATTATTTTACATTTTTTTGTATCTATTGCTCCAAATTATTATTTGTTTGCAAAGCATAATCGAAGGATAGAAAAAAATTACGACGCGGAGTTTCTAACGTAAATTCAAGAATATAAACGTCATAGTGCGAAGATTAACAATTATTTTTTTACAATAATATGTTTTAAATTAAATTTGGTGTTAGTCTTGCCCCTGAATTAAATAGATATAAATTCATTTGCAACCTAAATTTAGCCATTTAAATTATCAATTAATTTGACATTCCTCTTAATTTTAAATTGCAACTTATTTTTTTCCCATTGAAATTCTTTTGCACAACAATTGTTGATTAGAGCGGTCATACAATATAACACATATACAAAATTGAAGTATTTACTAGTACAATTGTACTGTTGTATACTTCTATTTATTGTTGTAGCACATAACTATTTTCAAAGTCAACCTATTTGTTAACTCACTGAATATTTTTGTATTTTTTTCGAAAAAAATAGCTTAAATACATGTGACTTTAATATAGTTAGAATTTTACTTAATTAAAATCAATTACTTGATTGTCTTTAAACTGAATATTAATAGCATATAATATAATAGTCACAGAAAACTTAATTTATTGATTCAAATGGTAATATACAAAATGCAATTCTAATCTTCATCATATTTTTTTTAAATATTATTGACAATCAGTTCTTTCTTGCAACTATGATCTAATTTGTTGGCGATAAGAATAACTTAATGACCCCCTAGTGGAGTCCTTTGGACCAATATGGTACAACAGTTCATCTGGTATCCTCCTTTTTGGTCGCTTTTGGCCTTTTTTCTTCGGTAGAAGATGAATTATTGGGTTGGTGTGGTTTATTAATCTTTCATAGTGAGCCTCACTCTTTGGTCCCATGATGCTTTGAGTTATCCTTATTTTTAAGACCCGGTACAGGGTTTCATTTGTTATACACCACGGTGAATTTGCAATTGTTCGTAAAGTTTTAGATTGAGCTCTCTGAAGCATCACGAAGATAAGGGGTACAAGTCCAAAGTTTCAATCCATAGAACCATATACCAAAAATCAGGTAAACTAAGAATGGGTGTCAACAGTGATGGATTTACGCCTAGGCCAGTGAGGCCCAGGCCTAGGGTTTTAGGAATGGCATAATTTATGGAACGCCAAAGTTTTAAAGGCGAAGAATCTGCGGACAATTCAAATTCTAAAATTAGTTAGTTTCGCTATGAACGTATGGAATATTTTCAGTAAAATATAATAAATATTTTTATAGAATTTACGGAATTTACTTTCCAATTTAGCACATCACATTTTTCAGTTGTTAAATTACTGGCTATTTGAGAACGACTATTCCGGGAACATTCAGAACAAATTGAAGATCCTAATAATGATAATTTTTTAAGAACCGTGAACTTTTTACTAAATTTGATCCTTTTTATCTGAACATATAAATCCAATGTGAATCCTAATAGTCGAAATACGTCGTACTTATATAAAGCAATCTAGTATACTTACGATTTAGAAGAGACCATCGTAAATGAATGTATTCTCTTATATTTTCTTCTTAAAGATTCATACACATATGCAGAACATGTGCGAAAATATATGGAATATATTGTATTATGGAATCTTCGAGATGTGTACCCTAATGTTGGCATTGCTCTGTGCATTTTTTGAATACCAGCGATAAATTGTTCACGAGAAAAAACGGTGTGTATACTAATATATGAGCATGAAAAGTTATACTTCTTTGACGTAATTAAAAAAATGTTTTTAATCCACTACTATACCAAATTTCGGTTGTGCCTGAATTGGTACATCATTTATAAGTAGTTTGTGATAACTTTAATATGATACAATTTTTAACAAATTTTTTACTATTAATGTCAATATAATAAGCAAACGTAGGTTTAAAGACAGAACACAAACAATGAAAACACATACTTACTCGTGAGTGTAAAACAAATATAAAAATTACTGTCGCAATTTTGAACTAACTATTTCTTGTCATTGGTTTCAACTATCATTTCGTTTTCGTTTAATTGCCAATTTTTTGCCATTTGTCAGTGTTGAGCTGTGAATATTTTCCAGAAAGTTACTAGTTTTCAAATAAAAGATTAAATTAGTGACTCATGTTCCTTTAAGCGAAATCAATATCTGGCAACGTTGCATTTTCTACTTTGTTTTTAATTTAATTCGCGATTTTTTTTAATTCAATTCCAATATTATATAATTTACTTTTTTATTGGTAACTTTTCATTATGACCGGTTTCTACACGAATCAATTTAAAAACAAAATAGAAAATGCAACATTGCCAAATATTAATGTTGCTAAAAGGGATATGAGCCACATTAGCTATTTATACATACTGTATAGTATTTTACAATATTATACACAATAGACTACTTATACAAATTTGTTTCTTGCATATATGAATTAACTGTATTAATTAACCACCACCATCATTGGCGAATTCCGGTTTCATGAACACACGTCTAGTATTGAGTAGCCAAAATTAAGTTTCCAAAAATTATGTATTTTGCAGAGGTCACAACTGGGTGTAATCGGTGAACCAAAAATTAAAAAAATTGAAAACTAATAACTTGATAATAAACTTCTCAAATTTCGCAACGTTTCGGTTACCTATATATTTTTCAACTTCTTCAGGCAATATTTGATTAAAATACATTTAACTTCATCATCCAACCCAATCCAACGTTCCGTTATTCATAAACTATAGAAACCAAAATGATTCAACGATGATGTTTACTTCAAATATTGCCTGAAAAAGTTGAAAAATACAGGTGTCAACGAAACGTTACAAAGTTTGAAAAATTTTAAAAATAATATAAATATAATATAATAATAATATAAATTTTTTTATTCCAATTTTCTGTAAAACATCCAACCAATATTACAACAATATGGATGATATCCAATACACAAATTTTTTTGGAAAACATCTTGAAAAAATTTTTATATCGAAGTTTCAAATGGCTTGGATTTATTGGCCCGACAAAATAGGATAAACTATCAACAGAAAAGGTTTCTGAAATGAAAATATTTAGAATGGCCACCGAATGTTTTAGGCGACAAAAAAGAATGGTTGAAACGAAAATAATTATCGCATATATATTTAACCACATGGAAAAATTTTCCACGACAAAAATTTGTATTACACTTAAAAAATCCTAAAACTGCAAAATATAATCGACAAGAAAATGCATATATAAGCGCGACAGTAGGTATTAGCTCTGAGCAAAATAAAACATTTCTAGATAACGTATTATTAACTTTTTCTGGTTCCAAAGCTTTTCTTGAATATTGAATAATTTGTCGTTTGAATATTGATGTGAATAAAATTACAGCTGGCGTAAATTTATATTATTAAATGTATTAGTTCATGTGCAAAAAATCAATCCTGGCGTGCCAATATACACATATTCTCCGTTACAAAAAATAATTTCTACAAACTATGTAAAATGAAAATTTTGTTATAGGTATTAATTAATCATTAATTGGCAGACAAAAACTTTGCGTTTAACCCAAGCTCTGTTCTATCTTTTGGGAATTAATTGAGAAAGTAATTTTGTAATTTGGAAATAAATAGCTAACGATTAATTAATGCTTTTTTTAACTACACAATTATTATCACTTGATAAGATATCAAAAACTTATATTTGTGAATCCAAATTTTCGTTGCTGTTGGTTTTAATTTTTCTTTTCTTAACATTAAATTGTAATTGGTTAAAAGAATAATTAATGGCTCAAAGGGCTCAAAGCTCACTGTCGTAATTGCAACAAATAAAAATTTAAGCAATCAGCTATATGAATTATAGCACCATCTCTAGGGCAGCTAGTGAACTCTTAGCCAATATATGTACCACATTATTATAAAATTTCCGGATATGATCAAAGAAAAATAAATATTAATGATATTTTTTTAATAAATGATTCATTAAATTATTTGTGAATTCAACTAAATCAAGAAATTTAACCTTATAATAACTTGGTAACCCTTGGTGACCCTAAATAGTTGTACAATCAAAAATCAGCCCCCCCCAAACCCATGAGAGCACTTTAAAATAATATAATATTTCCTCTAGAGCCAACAGTCTACTGAGGGAACAGGTTAACAGTCGATCACAGGTATTTTAAATAATTTTTAGGTGAATTTTAAATCTTAAATGAAAATGTGTACTAAAAATTTAGCAGACAATGAAAATTAAATTTAAAACTAAACACTTATCTTATCTATTCTACAACGGATATTACTGATTCCCATACTGTTTCTAATACTTCTTTCTACTCAATTTCTCTTTAAGTTTGTATTTGTTTTTAATTTTACCCATTTTTTGAAGTCAATCGCGCAATTTTCTTTTTTTTTATTATAAAAGATAAATTTGCAATCTTACAAAAAACAGTACAATAAGTAAAAGTGTACAAATAAACAAAAAGTGTACTTTAACTTAAAGATAAATTCATGTCGAAGACACTAGATTTGAGGGCTTGATGAGAGGCACCTATCAGCATTGAAACTCTCTAGTTATTGAAACTCTCTAATTTTTGTTAATAAATAATATTAATAAATGCTGAGTTAAAGCAATATTTAAGTAATATTACAACCATTTCCTTTAGATTCCCTTTAAATTATAAGTATCACGAATCAAAGCTGTCAGATACCTTGGGAAGTATCTAAATACTAGATAAGTTATTCTTTTAAAAAGTATCCGAAGTTACTTCGAGTATCAATTAATTCTAAAAAAAAAGAATTTTTATCTTAAGTCACTGTTTTAGATACTTAAAAAGCTACTTTTATTGTTACTTTGTATACCATATATGTACTAAGTTTCGTATCGCATTAGGTAAAGCTGTTTAATAATCAGATAATGTATTTAATTAATCTTTGTGATCTCAGATACTTTTCGGTATCTAAGATATCTAAGATACTTTTTAAGTTACAAGAAACAGATTTTTTTAAAAAGTATTGTAACAGAAAAGGAAGAAGTCTGTCTCTCTCTTTGTGCCATGCCGGCACGCGATTGGCTGAGTGACTTCTTTCTCTCTACCATCAATGCGAATGCACATATAGATTGTTCTAGAAATGTCTAGTGAAGTCTAGGGAAAGCAAGAACATTCTGGAATGTGTGGTTGCGGGTATATAAGGCGTTCAGCTCAAGCTAAAAATACAGTTCTGTATCGAAGTTCTCTTTGAATTTCCGTTACAACAAAGCGATTACAAAGCTATTTTTATTGTGATTCCGATTTAAAAGTAATTATTGTCATTTAAGTGATTGTTTTGACAAGTGTAATAAAAAAAGTGATTGTTAAGTGTGAAAGTGATTATTTATTTCCAAAAGGAATTTAAAGAACGAATAAACGCCATCTTAATACAGTTTTGAGACGTCACGTTACAGTATCTAAGATATTACTTACTTTTTGCCAAAAATAAAGGAACTAAGATACAGTGAGTAACTAAGAAACTTAAAATAATCAAGTTACTTCAAAGTGGCTAAAATACTTTTTTTCTTATAGCTCTGTCACGAATATTCGGTTACTTTTTGATATTCGGCTACTTTTTTGATATTCAATATTGGCTCGAATATGTAGTATTTGGCCGAACACCAAATTTGGAAAAACCTACATAATTCTACTTCTACTCAACGAGGTATTTACTAAACTCAATGTTTATAAACGTTCAGTGGTTCCTTAATCCATCAATGATAAGTAACGCGATGAATAAAAACATTTTTAGAATTTGTTTTTAACAAAATTTCTGCTCCTCTTATAAATAATATCAACTTTGAAAATAGTTACTATAAACCTCATTAACATTATTATTGGGAGGCTAAAGATTAATTTCAGCATTTATTCAGCTCTGAATATTGTTTTACGTTTCCTAACTACTTTTAAAACTTACCTATTTGTTATTCGAATTGTATTCGGAAAATATATAATTTCATCAACTCGTTTTAATCACATAAACATATGAGGTTTTATTCGATTTCATCGGGTTTCAATTCGTTCATTGTCTAAAATATGCAGGTAAACTATTTTTCATACCTTTTAACATATGTGACTTAAAACGAATTGAGATATACTTTCATAATAGAAATCCAATAGTAAATCTGTTAAAGAAAGGCATTTTAAATGTTTGTAATGGTTACGAGGATAAGAAGGTCTCTTTTTACTGTTTTTAATAATTAACACTTTGTTTTTGATTTTTTTTTGCGACGTTTCGTAGTTTTTTACTGGTTTTTAAAGCAATTATAAATAACAATTTAAAGAATAAGATATAACAATATTATTTGTGATTATATTAAATTGATTTTAATTGTTCAAAAAATCCATTAGAAGTCGTTAAAAGTTATTAAAAACATTTTAAATGCAATCATTTCAAAATGTTCCTAAATGCCTTTTTTAACAGGGAAGCGTAGTACTGGAGGGTCAAAGTAAAAAAAAACATAAAGGTTTTCGAGTAATCTACACGAAGTTTTCAAAAAGAAATTAAATAATAACGTTCTCTTCCCCTGTCATAGCAGCTAATAACTTTTAATTATTATGGTTTTATTTTCCGTTATTTCATAAATAATTGTTGTAATTGTTAACATTTAAATCAATTTCGCTTTAGCATTAAGTGTCATCTAGTACCGAACTTCCTAAACTTACTCTAGAAAATCGCTAATTTCCATTGTTCTCATTCGTCCCATTCAATTCTATTCATTCTATTATTTCCGCATTATGTTACTAAACGTTACCAACTCAATAAACTTGATACCAGTTTAATGCTAGCTAGTGCCAATTTGTTTTGGTAAAAGGGGTAAAAGAATAATTAGATGAATTAAACAAACTTAAAAGAAAAATTAAGGATTAATATACAATTTTTTCTTTAGTTGGAAATAGAAAATAAACAAATCTCCGAGCATTAATTTAAGACTACTTTTAAATTATGCGTAAAATATGATTCTTTTGTGAATTGTAAACATTTAAGTTTGTGTATGATTAAGATAAGTGAACACACTTGTTGGCGTTTTAAGATTTTATAAATCGTGCATTACAAATAAGAAACGGAAAATGTCGAAAAAGTTTTACCTTTTTGGAATGGGGGTGGCTGTAACAGTGGGATCTGTGGGTGCTTATGCAGCATATCGATACATTAAATCTAAAGAATCCAAATGTATTGACGAAGGATTCGAAGACGTTACAAAGGTTTTCAATGACAAAATTTTAATTATTTCTTGGTTTTTACCTACTACATACAATTGCAGTTGGAGGACAATCCTATGAAGCGAATTTTGGTATTAGGATTAGAACATTCCGGAAAAAGTACTCTAATCGATCGTTTAGCCAACGAGCCTGAAAATCGGAAAGATATAAAACCGACTGAAGGATTTCAAGTTACTCAAATGGAAAAAGATGGCATTGTCTTCAATATTTGGGAAAGTAAGATTTGATGTTTAAATTAGTGAAATTTGTTATTAATTTCTTATTTCTGTCTTAGTTGGAGGTCGCGAAAGCGTAAGACTTTACTGGTCTAATTTTTTGCAAGACACTGACGTTTTAGTTTTTGTCGTTGATGCATCTGATAGACACAATTTGCCGTTAGCTGTAAAAGAGATTAAAGTCCTTTTGGGTGACGAACGTTTAAGTCATGTACCTGTCATTGTCGTGGCGAGTAAAACGGATCTTCCTGGACGAATGAGTGAACATGAAGTTGGCGATGCAATCGACGTAAGAAGTATCGAAACTTACAAACATAAAGTTAAAGTGATTGGCACGAAAGTTAACATCAAAGACCCAAATAACGACCCCAGCATTGAACTTTTGAAACGATATATTCACAAAATGAGCATCATATAAATTCCCATTCGAAAATTCAATGCTGTGCCTTCCAACGTTTAATATTTTTCTATTTCTTGTTGGTTAAATTACAAACCACAAGGCAATAATCTCAAATTATATAATAATATTGTAATTTGCTTTTTTATGTAACTATTTTTAAGTTCAATCTCATATTTTTTTTTTGTGAAATAAGAACATTTCATTAATATTAAAAAAAAATATTTATTTTATACATCTAATTTTAATCACTATCATCAGATTCAAATGCCTTATCTAAATCTTCATCATAATTCTTATCGAGCAATCCTCGTTCTGTCAAATATGCATTATATTGTTCCGGAACTTTCCTAAAAGTCTTAATTTTTCTACGAATTTGCTTCCATGTTTCTTGGTTGAAATTTCTTCTGTCTCTAGCCATCGCCTTGAAATCCATGCCGTATTTATCCAATAAATAAGTGATATATTCAACTTGACCTTTTGGTAGTTGAAAGCATCGTTCTCTCGGAGCTTTGGCTTCGTTTTCTAGCTCTTGAGCCACAAAAGCTTTAGGAGCTTTTTTAGATTTTTCTTTGAGAACCGAAATTTGTTCATTTTCTAGAACTGATAACTGGCGCCGTTTTTCCTCAACTGTATTTCGACGTTTGATGTTTGCATTTGGATCAAAAACTAAGCCCATTTGACGCATATTGACCTTGACACTTTTTTTTTCGTCCCATGCTTCTTTCACAGGCTTACTAAAATACAAAAAAGTTAACCTAATTTTAAATATGATTATATTTTCCTACCATTGAATGGTTCTATTTATTTTTTTGTGTTGTTTTCGATTTAATTTCTTTCGGTTTATATTGCGGTGGTACACTTTTCGACGCTGCTGTTTTTTGATTTTAGGCATTTTCGGTTAATGATTGATTAGGCTTTGTAGCAAAGGTAGAAAAACGTGTTTTTAAAATTGACATTTAAATTTAGCGAAGACGCAAACCACTGTAATTCTCTCTTTAATTTGTTTCTGGGCTGACAAGAAGGAACTTTAGGCAAATTAAAATGGTGATTTGTGTGATTTATTGTAATGATTTTTAGTAGCCACGCGTCCGTCACGAGGAAATGGTCTTTAATTTACATATTTTATTCTTTTTTGCTTTATTAGATTTACTTTATTAAACTATATAATTAGGTTGTGTTCAAAAGTTGACATCTAACATATGTGAAATTGATTAAAAATGTGCAAAAAATAAATTGTTTACAACGTAAAAATTATTCTCTTATCAATTTATAAATAATAAGGTAATTATTCCATTTAGATATGTAACACTTTAAATAACTGATGTAAAAGATAAACCTATTTTCTTTTGAAAATCGTCCAAATTGTTTAAAACTAGAATTTGTTTTGCAACAATCAACTTGCATTTTGGTTTATTGATTTATCAAGTCACTGATGCTGAAATATTTCATGAATTTTTAATTGTTGTTATTGTTGCGTGTCGTTAATTTCTTGACGATTCAGACATATAAATTATTCCACCCTTCTCTGCTTGAGGTAGTTTTTAGTGTCTTTCGTAATATAAAAAATAAATTAAAAATGAAAGCGAGACCAACATTCAAAATATTTCATGACCAAATTCCTTAATCAACTTTCCTTTCCATCTAATAAAACACATTTACCAACTGATTGTAGTTTAAAAACTAAAATTGATTTATAAAATTTTGGAAAATATAATTCTTTAATTACTAGACTTTGAGCCTATATTTAAAAAAGAATTAGTTTCTTTAATAAAACTGTGTTTTCTGTAATTGCTGACGTTGTTAAATTATACTATAACATATTGTACAATATTAACCAATATAAAAAAAAATAAAATATTTAGGAAAATCTTACGAAACAAATCTCATTGAATCAATAAATTCTAATTGAAATATATGGAAAGCGTGCAAATTATATTCAGTTTCTTATCAGTTTGAAAGTATGTTATTTTAAATCGATAAAAGTACCTACAAAATACGTCAAGGTAAATTTTTTGTAGACTTAACATACCAAGCGAATATCTTTAATTCTTTTTGTCTATTAAATATATTTGAACTTGACCTTTTATAATTTATAACTATATTACTCTACTAACTATAATTAGAACTAAGCGTCTGGACAGTTTAATTATTCAATAATTAATCAATAAAATAAGTAGTCCTTCTTTTGGTTTGTTATGAAAATTCAAATCGAGAAATCCAATAATTAAACAAAAGTACGAAAAATGTCCCACGTAGCATTAATAAAATAAACAAGCGTGAAAAAATCTGAAAATCAGTCTTTGGAAAATTAGTTCCAATCATTAACTTCGACTCTTAAGATTTCAAAATAAAAATAAATAAAAACGTAGGTAGTTTTTTACATTTAATAATTTGTAATTTCAGTAACTCAAGTGGCAATTTTCATTCTGTAAATAAAAATGAATAACGTAACAGAATGCGAAAGAAAAGACGGATTTGTGCGTCCGACGACCTTATTTAATAATCAGGAAACAATTAGTGAAGATCGAATAAAAAAACTATTGGGAAAACCCAACATTATCCAATCGTCCACAACACCATCACCTGGAGGAAGCAAAACTCGCATTCCAATTTCCCGGCCGATTTCACTAACGTCCAGTCCGGGCATGCTCCGGCGATCGTCCTCTTTACGGCTGCGTGGCGATCGATTTGCACCCCCCGGAAATGTATACTTCAATGGCCAGGGTTGGTTTTTTGATTTTCCGTTGAACTTTCTTCTAGCTAATCGCATCGTTTCAGATAACCGCAACTCCGTCCGAAATTTCTCTTTAAACACCAAAAACGAACAGGACTCCGTTAAGACGGAGTCCTGTTCTCGTAGATTACTCAACCCAGATTCGCAAGGTCACCATCAAAACACGGTCATGTCCACTAGGAAAAGTTCCGGAAATGTATCACAACAAAGTCCTGCCAAAGAAAATGCTAGTGAATTTAAAAACGGTCCATACAGACAACGATCAAGCCTTGTAGAATAAAAAATAATTCAAAAATCTAAAAAGAAAAATCTAACTGCTTTTTTTTCAGTCATTATCATGTCAACCGTTAAGTCCACATACTCCTCCAGGAAGTCCTGATCAAAGTTTTGAATTGGACTATGAAGACGACATGGATTCCCTCCACAGTTATAGCAGTATGGCTAGTACCACGTCTTGCGATCATCCATATGTCGCAAGAAATGGCACGACATTCTCAGGTAATATTTATTTTTTTAAGAAAGTTCAATGTCTAATAGAAATTGAAATGAATTAATTGCATTTACTTTTACAAATTAAATTCATAGACTAAAAATTAATTAACTGAAAAGGAAATTGCAACACTTCCAAACGAATCGTAGTAGAATAATGTTGTAAAAATGGTTTTATTCTCGCGATATTAAAACAAGTTTCGTGTTTTTCCCAACATGTTGACTACAGGTAGAAAAATGAAATATGTGGTTCATTGTTCATCACATGCGGGACAAACGGGCGAAGATTATCTAACTCCAACACAACGAGCCCAAAAGCATATACGACGCCTCAAAGCATTACTTCATCAAGCCAAATTAGACTTGGAGCAAAAGGACAGTGATATATTCCGATTAACTAAAGAAGTCGTTGAGTTGCGATTATATAAGGCTTCGCTTAATTCGCCGGAGGAGAAATCAACATCTAGTGAGGCAATTACGGTTTGTGAAAATACACCAGAGTTATCATCGACGCCACCACCACCTCCGGTTCCGCTGGATATGCAATCATCCTGCGCCGATTCAGGGCATTTCGAAGACCTAGTGTCAGCGTCTCCCTATCATCAACGTGACAAAGCCTGTTCGACGGTAAGAAAACAAGTTTAATAAAAAATAAATAAAACAATCCGCAAGCGTATCACTCTATTAAATTGTTCAATATTTTTTAAGTGGAAAAAAAGTATCAGAATTGAGGTGATTCTCATCAAATATAGAAATGCTCTGTCAGCTTTTACAAAAATCTAAGCGATCTATGATGGATTTTTTTTCCTTGAAAAGAACATTACTCTATATCAATTAGTCAACAAAATTTCAAAGTTTGAATTTTCCAAAAATTTTTTGTCAATCGATGGGAAATCGTTTGGAGAGGTTTGTAAAAGAAACCATTTCATTTGTGACAAAATAGTTGAGTAGTAATTTTTCGCGAAATGTGCATAAAATGTGATAGTACATCAAGTCGATATTTTAACATTACTTTCAATATAGGTTCCCATTTGGGGACCAACTCGCCATAGTGAACCGGTTAAAACCCTTTGTTATTTTTATTGTTAACTTGAAAATTTTATCGGAAAAATTACCCTTAATCTCCCAGAATACCTCTCATAATTTAAGAATCATACCAACAGGGCCATTTCTAGAGTTTTGAGCACCCCAGGCAAAACAAATTTTGACACCATTTTTTATAGCAATATACAAATTTGCTGCAAATAATAAACACCGGAGATTGAAATTTTTTGGTGTTACTTAAGTCTACAGGTTTTTCTTTAACTCAAAATCCCTGACTTTCCAAACTAAAATTTACTATTTTTCCTTCAATACATTAATCTAAAACTTCTCAATTAAAGATATTGATCAATCTTGTGAAACAAAACAATGTATACTATTATATTTTATTCTTTAAAAAATAATTTGCGTCCACAAGAAATTGCTCTGACTAAAAAAATATTGCTCAACCCCAACAATTACTATTTTTAACAACCTATAAAAAATTTTCAAAGTAGCCATCCATCAGATGATTATCTTTTTAAATATATTCGATATATTCAAATTTATAATGCAAAGAACTCTGTATTCTTCCTGTGTCTGATATTATACTATTTATTTATTTATACTATTTTTATAAAAGAAATTAAAATTATTTTAGTTATTATAATAATCGTTTCAGGATCAAGAATTTACGGATCATGACGAGGAAAGACGCAAATTAATCGATTACTACGAAAACAAGTTACAAGATTTGGCTCGAATCCATGGGGATGAAACTCAGGAACTGAAACGACAACATAACGATAGAGTTGAGGCCTTATTGAAAACACTAGCAGAAGTGAATGAACGTTATTGCCAACTAATGCCAGATTATGAAACGGCACGAGAAAAAATTCGCGAATTAGAAAAACAATTAGATGACGTGTCCTCGCAGTTACGCGACAACGAAGAGAAACAACGTAAAATGTATTTACAATTTTACGCTGGACAATCCAAAGAAGTCGCCTTACCGGGAAGTGTTTCGGGAGAAATCTCAACAGCCTCGGTTGCAAGTCGAGTCTCCGTTGCAGATTTACTCCACCAACTCCAAGCGACACAAATTGAGCTTGAAAATATAAAAGTAATTTCTTTTTAAGTATTATCATTAAGGTGTATGAATTAATCTCGTTCTACTTCAAACCTCACAAATAAACAGAAACAAGATATGATTCAATCGTAAACTGTAATTGGAGGAGAACGAATTATTGATACACTTTTTAATTTGCAAAAAAAAAAGAAACATTTAATATACCCTCAGACCAACTAACAATTTTTGCAAATTGTTCGCAATTTTCATTCAAAAAATCATTTGGTTTGGATTTTCTATTAATCATTTGCAGGACGTGTGTCGAACAGCAGACCAATATGCGACAAGCGGCCAGACTTTGCTTAGTGCAAAGGAGGCGGTTTCCCTATGGGTTTTAGGTGCCCGAAAGGTATTTATTTTTTTCGAAAAAGAAAACGGCAAAACACGTCCATTTTTTAAACAAGCACGGCACTGTTGGTTTTATTTTTGTCCGTAAATGCATGTTTAGATCCATCATTTTGTTCCATTTTCATTTTACAGGCAAAATTTTTGCATGTCTTTTGCCATTTATGGTTTCCGTAAAAAAAAAAAACGGTCAGGAATTTAAAACTTGTTTTCTTTTAGGCTATGTACAGACGTTTGGTAGAAGCACGAGGCAATAAAAATGATTTGGATCCGGAGGTGACTCTTCAATTTTTAAAATCGGCTATCTATTATTTTCTTACGGATAAAGAAAATCATCGAGGACATTTACGGGCAATCGAAAGTATTTTAGGATTTTCTACGGCCGAAATAAGCAACATAGATAAGGCAATTTCTTCATAGTAACCAAAGAGCAGCATTTATAATTTATATTTAATTACATATGCAAAATAAAGGGTTGTTATTTGTGAAATAATTTATTAACGACGACAGTGATATGTTTAATATATGCCTTTTCATTGTATAGAGAATAGATTAAATTTTAAATGGCTTATTTTTAGTATTTCATGTTTCAATAAATTGTCGATATCGGCACTGGAATTGTTATAAGGTTTTTTCATCTCACAAATTTTATTGATTTTTCAGTTTTTTATTATTAACAGTATTGATATAATGTTTTACACATTATGTTTTTTTACTTGCAAGGATAATTCCGTCGTATTTCTGTTGGAACCATTTCATGGCGTCTTCTTTAGTTAATCGATGTGAAAATCCGATGACGCCACGCTTACGTCTACGATGGGCGACGTTAAAACCTTAAAAAGATACACAATAACGAATTAGTCCAACGTTTTATAAAAACTAACTATTTTAAATAACTAAAATTGAGGTTCCTAACCAAAATCGCAATAATTGTATTTTTGTTTTTGGTGTGAAAAATCTAAACTTTTCTCATGAAAAATTTAGTGAAACTGATTTCATGAAAAGAAACGTAATCAAGGAAAGGAACACCCTATTGAATTCATCATAGTATAATTTGCAGATGACGCTTCTGTTGTTGGCTGCAACATGTACGCGTAGAGGGCAAAGTTATATTTTAATTTATGTTAGCTATTTTTCGACCCACCCTCCCTCTTGGTAAGATTTCGTGAGGTTTGGCTCAACCCCCTCCCCTGATATCACGTGAAATGTTTTGAAATGCGTACTTGCAATGTAAATGAGTTAATCTGCGCTTCGACTATATTAGATTTATTTAAAATAACAATTTTAAAAAATGACGTGATATTTGTGGAGACTATTAATTAATGGATGTCCCCTTATCTTCAAATCAAATTAAATCATTTTATTTAATGTGTTTCTAGCTTTTAAATAGTAAGAATATTAATTAAACATATACAATTTATTTGAAATGTACTGTTTTTTAGTTGCATATGTATATTTTTTCCATAATTAATATTCGATTTAAACTACCCTCAAACAAGAAAAGTTAAATGTGAATCAATTGTACATAACACGTTAAACAGTCATACCAGCGCATTATACGAGAATGCTCGTACAACGCGTTTTCCTATAACGCGGAACCAATCTACCGTGTTACAGAGAAAATTACTGTACTAGAGTTACCATAAATCGATAATCACTATCCCAAACTGAACCACAAATATTTACTGTTCAATTTTGAATTAATTTGAGACAAATTGTCATTATTTTATAGTTTTGATTAAAAATATCAAATAAAAGAAACCGTTTCAATTAAATACATCGACTATATTTTCCCGAAGATGTTTCTCACTATTGAGGTTTTCAAACTGAATTCTGGTTCCTTTTGAGCAAGTTGATCATGCGCAGTTTAAAATGAGTTACTTTTGTAAGTGCAATGACGAATGTTTAACCAATTTAAAAACTATCAGAATATGGTTTGAACTCTAGCAAAAATAAAACGATATATAAACTAATTATTGATTATGAGTAAAATATGTCCCCCACCTTGAAATTAGTATTGATACACTAAGAATAAACGAAATATCAAAAAAATAGAACAATTTGGGTTTGAGACCTCAATTCGAAATAACTATCAAATTGTTTCAATTCATTTTTTTAATTTAACAAGAATGCTTAAAAATGAAGGGAATTTAATTTGGCACATTATACAACCGAAACACTGGTGTAATTTCAAGAGTTTCAGCCAAACAACATGCGAAACAAAAATATTAATTAATACATACCAGGTCGGCCTAAGACGACGTAAAAATCTAACCCATAGATACCGATGCTAGGGTCGTATTTGATACCTAAATCAATGTGTTCTTGGATACCGAATCCAAAATTGCCAGTGCCGGAAAAATTATCGCGCCGCAATTCGTATTCTCGCACTTTTAAGCCTCGTTCGAGAATTTCTTCGGCTTTGGCTCCACGTACTGTACAATGTACGGCAATTTTTTCATTACGACGAATACCAAATGAACGTACAGTATAACGAGCTTTGGAAAAGACGGCCTGTTGCCCTGTGAGTTGTTCCAACACCTACAAGTAAAATAATTTTTAAAATAAAACCAAATTTATATGGACACAACAGGTAGGTACTAAGTACTCAGAAATTTTTAGGTTAATCTTAATTAAGTTTTATGTTATCAGCCTAAGTGATACAAAAATTCATACTCAAATCTAACTAGAAAATTAACATTAAGTATTGAAAATACTTTATATGGGGAAAATGTCGAATTCCGTTAGTAACGCACTTAGTATTTCGTAAGTACGGGTTGCAAATTAGAATTACATTTTTATTGCATTATAGCGTTCATAACCAATAAGAATATTCATTTGGTTACATGTATTTGATAATGCATTGAATTTTATTATTATCACATAAGGATTACATACCTTTGCAGCTCTTGTCAATCTGTCGCCGGATTCACCAACACAAATATTTAAACACAATTTACGAATATGTAAATCTCTCATAACATTTTTCAGCTTTTGTTCTTTTTTATCTTTTTTGGCTGCTACCGTCGTGGTGGGCTAAAACACATAAAAAAATAATTGTAAAATCCATACCTCACAATTCCAAAAACACATGAGAGCACTTGGCAAATTTATGTTAACCGTACTGATTCTATTTTCCACACAGAAAAAATATAAAGGCAATTCGTTAGAAAAATTACTTAAATTATTTTTTAGTTGACTAAATACTTATTTTTTGTTATATTTTTAAGGATTAAATAAGATTTAATATATAAAACATTGCTTACGTACCGCCATTGTAATTTTATATCAGAAGGAAAGATACTCGCTCGCCCTCTCGTGCACTAAATTATTACTAACTCCATTGAAATGACCGACCTTATCGACCTAACAAATGCGCTTAATTTAAAATATATTGAAACTGTGCGCCATTGGTTACCACTGGTTGTTGATATTTAATCAATTATTTCATTTTAATAATTTTTTATCATATTTTTACACTTTTTAAACTAAACTTTAGTAAAATAAAAAATGTTATATGAAGATGAAGAAGAGGAAGAGGGAGAGTTGGCTGATCCGCAAATTACATCGACTAATCCACAAGAACGAAAACTCGCTCGAAAATTACGAATTAATCGCCGTTTGGAAGC
Source organism: Sisyra terminalis (assembly GCA_958496175.1). Taxonomy (NCBI): domain Eukaryota; kingdom Metazoa; phylum Arthropoda; class Insecta; order Neuroptera; family Sisyridae; genus Sisyra; species Sisyra terminalis. The sequence goes on along the minus strand of OY292277.1, from coordinate 31,806,891 downwards.
AGCTCGCAAGTATATTTCTGTTTATCGAATTTTTGACAATTTTATGTTACTTAATTTATTACAGATTGAATTTACCACCTGGAGAAGTTGAACCCGTGATTGCTGAATTGTCGGTTACCGAAAAACAAATCGACAACAGTTGGGAATTATTGCAGAAAAAAATAACAATTGGCGAGGATTACATTACAAATTTACGAGTTGCAACTAATTGTCGTGAAGTACAACGCCGAAAAGATGCCGTTGCAGATCGTAAACGAGTACTCGCAAAAATTGAAGAGGAAGCGTTACTCGCTCAAGATATGTATAACAACATTACAAAAAAATGGACTCCAATTATTGGTTCAACTGATCCTCTTTACATAAATAACGAATTGCTTAACCAAAAGGCTAAATGTGATGAATTAATCGCTCAAAAAGATGCAATCATTGAAATGTTGCGAGGAGAATTGTCGTATCAGGACAATCGTTTTACTTCGGATCAACGCAAGCAACAAGATGACCTAAAAACTCTTTGTCAAAGAATCGATCGACAAACCATCTTGATGAAAAAAGCTTATCGTAGTGAACTTAATATGATCGAAGAAGCCATCATGACTGACCGCTTAATGCATTTGGATAGCCAAAAAAAGCGTTGGGATCAGTTTTATTCTCAATTGGGCAACGATGAAGAATCAAATTTGATGACGAAAATGGAAACTCTGAGCAAATGCCAAGACGAAATGCATTTGCTACTGTTGAAACACCAAGAACGCTTTCGAGAAACAAAAATCAATCTGGGCAGTGACATTGAAACTCTTCAACGCGAACTGCAAAAACTTCGCGCCGAATGTCTTCTTAACGGCGAAAAATTCGATTACAACTACCAAATACTAAAGCGACGCGAAGACGAAAATATGATTGTTAAGTCGCAACAAAAACGGTTGATGAACAAATTACAAGACACGGTGAATAAAATTAAGAAAAAAATTGTCCAAGTCAAAAAAGAATCGGAAGAAGAAACCGAGAAGATAACCGCAGAAATAATGAAACTCCACGCTAGTATACTCGACATCGAATCAAAAGCGGATCATTTTTCAAAAATGAACGATAAAAACTATCGAGAAGTTTGGGATTTGAATTATTCTGAGGCTGAAAAATTGCTTCAAAAAATCATGTCGATCGATTGTATTTTATACGAACAACAAATGGGGATTCCATGGAATTCTCCAGACCGAGGTTTACCCCACGTCGCCGAGTTGCCAAGTTACCGCTCAGCAGTTATGGAAATCGGAGAAATGATAGCGAATTCGTCAAAAACAAAAAACCAACATGTCGCCAACGAATTTTCTCCTGAGGAAGAAATATATAAAGTTAGCCTTCTGCGACGCCTTTTACGTTTGATTGCAAATCGTTCCGGATTTTTAATTGAAAATCGATTAGCTATTCTTTTAAATCCCTATTTTGAGGATGAACAAACTGTCATTCGCTTAGATAACGTATTTGCGGTATGTATATTTCTTAACATATTAATTAAAACTGAAAATTGAACCTTTGTAATTTGCCTCATTTTTGATTTTGAGTTTTTTTACATTCTTTTTACTGGTACCCGTTTTATCGTTGTTTTATGATCAAATATACCCAAGTTTTACTGTTCCATAGTCATTTGCGCTACTTTACGAATAATTGTGTAGTAATTTTATTCAATTTTGTATCACGACAAGAAGAAAAAAAAGTATTGTGTAATATCATTAGAAGCCATCCATAAATTACGTCACAGAAATTTTACGATTTTACACCTCCTCCCTCTCCCGTCCTTATCACACGTGGTCCCATTTTTGAAACTGCCTTCTCCATGGTGTGACGTCATTTTTTCGTATATTTTTAGTATATTTTAACGTATATTTTTCAGTTTTGGAGTATAATTGGAAATAGTTAAAATAAAACAGCAGTTTCAAAATTTTCGTCACAAAGCTTTAGGCCTCCTCTGGCCCTTATCACCCGATGACACTGTTCGTTGGCATCCCCCCCCCAAACGTATGACGTTATTTATGGATGGCCCCTTATGTACTTTTAAAATACAACAAAGAAGTGATTGTTTACATTGATAACAAATATTAACATTTTTATTCTTACAAAAAGATTGCAGAAACTCTAACACAGGGTGTTTACAATTAAGAAAAGGTCTGTTATTTGAAATATACCTAATTTTTTAAAGAAATTTTCTTTTCTTTTAAGGCCTTAAATGTGTGTCAAGATAAGGATGTGGAAACCTTATTGGACTTTTTCATGCCGTATACTTTCTGTCCGGTTTGTGGTTCTGAAGGAAAAACATTTGTTGAAACAATATCTGAACTTGAGTTAAACGACGAAAATGTGGCTCTAGGTAAAATTAATTCTTTTTTTCAATATTAAAGATTGTATTCGAGACGATGCCTTTCGAACTTCCTTAAAAAAATGGTTACCCATAAAATATAGGGGAAAAAGCCAAATCAGGAATATCGTTTTTTTTAAGAAAATTAAAAATAACTTAATTGAAACGTAGGATTTATAGTTTTATTATTTTCAATAATTCAAAAAATATATGTATATACTAAGTTATTTATATTTTATGTCATATTTATTAGAATTATTCCTAGGAAAAAACTTATTTTTTTCAAATTAATTACTTACCATTTTTGATATTTTTTCTTATTAAAAATATTAATCTCTACCAAACTCAATGTTAACAAAATAGGCCGATTTTTTTCTACATACTTTTTTCAAATTTAGGTGATAATACAATTTGCAACTATTAGAAAAGGTGACTATAAAACTAAAGTTTTTGAAAACTTTTGCATCCATTTTCGGTTTAATTTTAACTTTAGTGTTTAAACAATATATACATATTTTGTGATTTAATTTATTAAATATAATTAACAAAAGGAACTATAAACATAAAATTGAACAAAAGCTCAAACAAATGTATTTTTGACGTATTGCCCAATCCTAAACTGTTAGTTTTGAAAAATCTCTCAAAGAATAATTGTAAATGTCGGAAACCTCAGTTTTCTTTCCTGTGGAAGTAAAAATGAAAATTCAATCGATACAACCCTCTAAGGATCAGCATCCGAAAGAATCCGCAAAAAGAATTGGTTATACCTCAACAATAATTTTGGCCGTTTTTCAATTTCAACAATGATATAATTAGAGTTTATTTACATGTACAAAAATCGGCATTAACCATCCAACTATCGTTCGAATTGAATTAGAAAGATTTTTTACGGTACAATACTCTATAGACAACACACCCCAATTGTAATATCAAAAATTTCGTTTGGATTTTAGTTAAAAAAAGTACCGTCGTTATAAAATTCAACAATAGAGTAAATGTATTTACAAAAACCCTTATACCTTTTTTCGATTAAAGTTAGGAAGACAATTTCTTCGACACAATCTTTTACTATTTAACGATCGTATTGAGCCGTTTATTTGTTGTTAAATAAAACAATATATCAATGAGTCTCAATGAGTGATAACTCATCATATAGCAGTTACGGAGCGATTCAATACAACTTTATCACCTCTGAGGAAATTGCTTAGCAATCGAAATACGTATCTGGACAATACCTACATCATAAATACTTTTTGTTTGAACTTTGGTTCTTTATGTTTATAGTTTACTTTATAAATTATATTACATAAATAAGATCTTAATATATTTTATATACTGTATAAACAGTTTTTTGAAAATTCAACCTAAATATACATAGAATATATTAATTTATAAAATATTTTATAGAATATTTTGTTTCTAAAAAAAAATTTCTGATAAATTTTAGGGACCTAAACCCTCCATGCACCATGTGACGCCACAATGTATCCTCGTCACTCGTTTTGCGAAACATTGGTCGTTAAGTTAGTTACTTTGTTACATTTTGTTTCGCTCGTTATGCGAAGTGCTCGTTAAGCGAGGTTTGGCAGTATTATAATCGTACACCATCATAATTTATTTATAAATTTAAGTTAAAGATCAATCAAAACATCAAATGTCTCATCAAAATCCCTATCTATGATTAAACATCTTATTTATAGAAGCAAATTAAAAACTATAACTTTATAAATATTTTCAAAACATTTTTTACAGAGGATTACAAATTAAACTATAAATTATTCCCTTTTCTTTTCAGCTTCGCAGATGTCCATTTCAAGCAATAAAGACTCAAGTGTAATTGTTAATGAATCGAAAGATGTAATTAATATGTTCCGTCCTTCCGATGCGATGTTTGAATTGAACATGAAAGCTGTAGGCGATGATCTTCACTCAGAATTCAGTTCAATTAGGTGAAATTATATATTTTTCTATCTGTACACATTTATTTATGTAACAGGCAATAAATTGCAGTTGTAGCCGAGCAAAAGAAACCGATGAAAGCTATACCTTAATACAAGGTGTTGATGAAAACCATAGTGATGGTCAAGGTGGAAGAACTCAATCATACCATCCGAACGATCTAGGGATAAAAGCATCATTTGGTGTTTTCGAAAAACCGTCAGAAAAAAAAGAAAGACATCGAAAACGATTGAAATGCCCGCAGAACCATCCACTAAAAATTAACCCGGCATACATTCTACGGGGGCTACGTGATTTTGCTGCTAGTTTAAATTCAATGAAAGAAAAGTACGATCACGTATTTGGGATAAAGTTTTGAATAATGAAGCGTTTTAGAATTTGAGTCAATAATTTAGATCAATCGGCTTACGGATTTTTTGCTAACCCTAGAATCACTAAAGATCTTAGTTTTTATAAACTCCTTTAAACACAGATAAGATCTTTAAAAAACCACACTTAAACATAATATATCACAATTTATGATCAGCCTATTACTGACCGAGTAGTTAAGGTGGCCGCTCTAAAACTGGTAGGTGTTGGATTTGAATCTCGTATCGAGCAAATTTTCGAAATATTTCTCGATTTACGGATTTTTATTAATCCTAGAGTCACTAAAGTACCTTAGTAGTTATAAAGCGATGGTAAATAACAATAAAAAATCATGATCTATATGCATAGTCCAATTGAAATTTTACAAAGCGTGTGTTGTAATATATATATATATATATATATATATATATATATATATATATATATATAGCAGGAAAACATGGGAAAATCGGAACCTCAAAGCTAACCTGAAGGTATCTTGTTGTACGCGGGTAACCAAAAAAGTTACATTGAGTTTTGTTTTGCTATAGTGCACTTTGTTAAAAAAAATCTTAAAATATAATGATTTCAAAATTCCTTTAAGGATGTTATGGAGTTACAATCGAAGACAAAAGTAAATAAACATTGTAATTCGTGGATAATTACGTCGTATCATGAGGCGAATAAAAAGGTCGACACTTAAAAACAGAATACAGTTTAAGAGAAAATCTGAAAATCACTAAAAAAATTGAATGAGATAAGAAAAAACAGAAAAATATAGAAATTTTCAACTAACTTAACAAACCAAAATATTATTGATTTGATGCTTTTAAGTTATGAAGGCAGGATTTTTTACTATGTTTAAATCATAAATAAAATATTTAATTTGTATGTTTTTAAGGTATTTTCAAACTGAAAAATAACAATTAAATTAATAATTCAACATTATATAAAATAATGAAAACATGATAACGCTATCGAATTTATAGGTTGGCAACGTTGACAGCTTTGATATGTCTCTCTCACAAAATGTGAGTGAGCATGCGCGACATACTCAACGTTTTGGAAATAAATTATTTGACATATTTCATCCTTTTCCGCTTTATACTGTTTACTCATGAGTGTGAAAAGGTAAATTATGCGTTTCATGTACTAACACAGCTTGTATTATACACCAGATGGTACGTCTTAGCTAACAACAGTGTCGCCGCACTTTTCATACATTTATTAATTTACGAAGTAAAAACCACATTTTCGGTCTGTTTATAATGTGTTTCTTAAGAACTGTAAAGTGAATTCAAATAAACTTATGCAAAATTAATTCCCTAAAATTTACACTACACATTTTGAAAGTTTGAAATGTGGTAGATTTTTTTTTGCTAATGAAAATAAATTTAGTTTGTTCGATTACTAAAGCCCCATAATATTACGTGTAAAATAATTGTTTTTAAATTGCAATAACTTTTTAACGACTTAGTGAATAGCTTTAAAATTTCAACAGATCCTTTAGCATTGAATAAGGAACATGCTCTTAAATTTTTAGTTGTCTGGTAGCATTTTTAACAAACCTCCATAATATTCTTAATAACGTGAAACGACTTCTAATGGTTTTTTTGAACATTTAAAATATCGTTAAATGCCTTTTTTCAACAGGGAAAAAAACGGATTTCCTTCTTTTTATAACTCACTACCTCGTTTACAAAAAATAAAATTTTTAATAAATACTACCGTTCCCCGACGTCATAAAAATTCACTGAACTATTTTTTTAAAAAGAAAGAATCAACAACACTACATTCTTTACCAATACTTTCTCTATAAACTTTCTGTATTCTCTGCCATCCCTTACAAAGTTCCAATGCCCATTATTATATTTTTTTAACTATCAAGAATAATATTAGGTGCGCAACTAAGTTCTCGCTATTTTTTTGATGAAAATGCAACTTGATTGTGTAAAATGTATTACAAATGTATCATTCAAAGTATTACCCATCTTTCTGATAAAACTCTAATAGCATTACGGTATAAGTGTTCATCTTTTGAGGCCATCCTTAAACCAAGCCTTTTTTGATGTTTTCATTATATAAGTAAAATTGCTGATCACCCAGACCATGAACCATCGATCGAAATAAATAATAATCTGACGGCGTAATATCTGGGGAATACGGTGGGTGGGATAGGACTTTCCATTTGAGGGTTTCCAGGTAAGTTTTAGAACTTTGGCGACATGAGACTGGACATTCTTATGCTGTAAAATCATTTTTTCATGCTTCTGAGGCCCTTTTTCGCACATACAATCGCGTAGAAATGACTTGAAAGATAATTCCGATAATTCCTAGTGCTGAAGCAAACCTTTTTTTGCTTTTGGCACGGATCCAAATCTAGTAATGCCTCCAATTCAACGTCTTCGAAGAGTTTTGGTCTTCCTTCACGTAGACGGTCGTCAACACCGAAATCACTGTCTTTGAAACGATGGAACCAATCATAGCACGTTGTTTCACTTAGAACAGCATCTTCGTAAATTCTCTGGGGTTTTTTTCGAATGAAAGAAGAAAATCAACATTTCTCATAAATTACTATTATTTGAAACAAAACTAAACATTATTAGGCATCCAAAAATATGTGACGCCAAAGTAAAATCACTAATTTGGTAAAACGGTTTGTTTAACATATGCCTAAGCTTGGTTCATAACGTCTTGAATATCTGAAAATCTACCAGTACTTACTGTTAAAGTCTTATATTGGGAAACAACGGGGATTTAATTGTGCAACTAATAGGATTTGCAAGTTATTTAAAAGAGTCTAAAGCATTTATTTAATAAGGGTTTCTTCAAAAAGAGTGGATTCGAGTGTTTAGGAGTGGTGGGAATAGCATGAATTCATTAGATTTGAAAATATTTTAATTCAAATTATTAGATTCTCGATAAATACTGAGTATTTTATTATAATATATTATTTTCAGATCTAGTTAGAATTAATAAAAAAAACAGGTTTTGATGGATCAATTTTTAATTTATTATTTTCCAATTCTGCAACGTTTCGTCACGATCATAACTTCTTCAAGCGTCTAATAGATAAACATACATGAACATATAAAAGATAATACAATATATATACAATAATTAATACCTTGAGGAAGTCACAATACGTGACGAAACATTGCAGAATTGGAAAATAATAAATTAAAAATTGATCCGTTAAAACTTGAAAAATATTATTTTATTAATACTAAGCACTCTAAGTTCTTTTTCTTCAAAATATAATATCTTTTTAGTGAACAAGTAACTATGTCCAATCGTTTATCTCGCAAACGAAGCACAATCTCTCGTTCAATAGCTCAGGAGGACGTTCAATCGTTTTGGGAAAAATTTCGTGAAATTTTTTCGTCAAATCGAGAACGTATATGGGATGCGTTAATGTTTGCTCTGACCAAATATCATTCCATACTCAAAGGTTACCGAAAATCAATAAATTTTAATCCAAATTTTTCTTTAAAAAAATTTTTTTTGAACTTCAGATCGTAAAAGGATTGTAGACGAGGTCATTCAACTTCGAAAACAAAACAAAGAATTGAAAACAATGTTGCGAAACATGTGTGGTTACACAGACAGTGTGTTTCTTCCGCCTCTCTCAAATTATACTAGTACTTCAAGAACTTCGAACGTGTCGTCGTTACGAAGTGGACTGCAATCGAAACACAAAAATAATTTGCAAAATTAATTTAGAAATATCAAAAAATATCAAATTAAAATTTTATTTAATATCACAAATAATTGAGGGTTTTCATTCTCCCTTTCAGATTTCTAATGTATGCTACAAATATATGCCCAAAACATTGAATCACTTCAAATAGCGTTTAGGATGAGTTCCATAAAGTTGGAGTCACGGTGCTAAAAGCCTTGTCGAAGATAGTTTTGGTATCAGTGTTGAGAGTTCCAACAGCATCGCTGGAAAAAAATTTTTTTTTAGAATTTTATATCATTGGTTTTTTCTATATTTTATCAAATAACAACACAGATATAATAAAGTTCAAATTAAGTTAAAATAAATCAATTTGATAATTAAAATATAATATTTTTAATTAATTAATGTATTATCAGCAAGAAAAGAGGACAAAAAAGTCAATAATCAGTTTTTAGAATTTTATATTATTTTCCAATGTCTTATTTTCGATTATTTTTAAGACACCAATTATAGTAGGTAACAACTTTTCTGGTCTTTATAGTTAATAATTTTAAATGAAGCTAACTTCTCTTAATTTCATTGAGTTTATTAATGATTATTTACCTTTCTTAAGGGGTTACATGGGTTTAATCGATGAAAAAAATTGTCTATTTTCAGCAATTTTTTTCTATATAAAAAATAAAATATTTTATTTGAATTTTTCATTGTCTTAAACGTCTTAAATATACATATTTGACAAAGAATTTCTGAAATTTTCGTAGAAAAATATTATTGCGACGTCATTTCTGGTGACCCTTCGGAAAAAAAATATATCCGCGTTAACAGAACACATGAACTAAATAGAACTAGAACTTGGACGAAGGAAAAAAATAAAAATTGGATTTGGAAAACCTTTGTATAAAAGAATGCAAATTTATGTAAATCGTCCTCTACAATTTTTGTTTTAAATAGTTTTAATTGAAAAAAATTCTTCACACAAGTCCTTGTGAATTGTATCTCAAAAACCGGTGTAAAATTTCATCAAAATCGGTTGAGTTCTTGAAAAATCTTGACAACCGACTTTGAAAAACTTTCGAGAAAAACGCGACGAGCAGCTGCACTGATATACCTGCGGTGCACTGAGCTTTCCAAGGTTATATCTCCGAAACTATTACTCGGATGAACTTGAAAATTTAGGACAATATTCTAGAGATGTAGAAACCAATATAAAGCAATAAAAAAATCAATTTTTTGAAGTCGTGAAACCCATATAGCCCCTTAATTCAAGCAATAAGTATCTTCTATAAAATATCTATAATTTTGAAATTATTTTATGTTTATTACAAACACAATATGGGAAATTCGAAATACATTTACTAGCAAAGCCTACCGATGGCCAAGTGGTTAAGGTGGCCACTCTAATACCAGTAAATGTTAGGTTCGAATCTCACATCGACTAAATTTTCGATATTCATCGATTTACGGATTTCTATTAATTCTAGAATCGTTATAAACCTTGGTAGTTATAAGTGACGAGTAATAAAAATTAAAAACACATTTACTAACAATTGCATTAGTAAAGTTAGAAAATATTGGAATCCATTGAAAAGATGCTAATAATTCCAAAACTAGTAGCGTTAAAATATGTTATATCTGCCAAGTGAAAAATACTATTTGAATAACAAAACATATGCTTAAGAATATTATATACTATATCTTATTTTGGACAAATCCCTTTTAAACAAGGTAATATCTAGCAACGTCTTATTCTCTATTTTGTTACAAATTCACTAATAGCGAATAAATCGACGTTGTCAGATGTTGCCTTGTTTAAAAAGAATATTTGCCCGATTTTTTTTTTCAATCTTACACCAAAAATACTGTCAACTTAAAATTAAAACTGACGAAGTCAATTTTCTTCTTGTTAAGCTCCTCAGTTTATGTAATAACCAAACCTACAAACGGCTTCATTTTATATCTTATTAAGTAATTAGTAGTTAGTATTCTTTAAACTTTTGAATTTTAATCTATCAGGGCCAATTTTTGTTGCGTACTGGTAAATAATGTTTGTAATTGAAAAAAACAATTTTTTAGCATTTTCATCAAATAGGTTTAACTAACGAGTTTGTTGTTAAACAGGATAGTTTACGTAAATGAACGGTACGTTCATTATAGAAATTTTTAAAACTTAGCATATTATGATACAGTTCTAACTATTATTAGTGCAATTCTAATCACATGTAATGCTATCGAACTTATTATTTTGCGATTTTTAACATATACTAAGGGCTGGTATTTATCACATCTGGGTAGTGATATTTATCTTCCGGATAAAATTTTATCTGGAAAGCTAGAAAAAATATACGTATTTTCATTTAAAAATAGTGATGTGTGTAGGATTTATCTAACAGATAATATTTACCTATGAAATAGTTATCTTAATGATATAGTTTATCTATCCATGACTCAAAATACAGACCCTTAAGAATATAGCCTACCTATCCATAAGTAAAAATAGTAGCACTGAGAGAAAAAGGAGAAAAATCTATATAAATATCTATTTAAATATATTAAAAAAAAAACATGTACCCATACTGAGTTGTACCAATAAATTATAGAACTGTACATTAAAAAACAAAAATTAGTATATATAAATAAGTTACATATTTGCAACACATTACCATATTAATCAATTTGAGCTTCGTAGTAATTTTAAGTAAATATTTACACCTTTCTTTTAAAACTTGATATTATGTTGTTTTTTCTTTCAAAACTTTGAACACAATATTCCAAACTCTGTAGGGGAAATAGGGACCGATTGATCCATCGTTGGTTTAATCCGGTGTTTAAATAAGTAATTTGCACCCATATTTGGCATCGTTTGAAAGTTTGGGCTGAAATATAAATTTGAGAAAAAATGTCCAGATCAGATTGTATTTTTTAATAAAAACTAATTGAAAATAAGCCTGGAACAACCGAAATTTCACTGAAAAACGTGACGTCGCAGATAGAAGCAGCGCATGCGCATTAACTTCGTATTTTTCATATTCCTCCTACACCATCATATATTTCAGAATATTTGGCATAACTTCAACACCGGCCACAAATTATTTATCACTTTTTATTTGTAATTAATTAGTTAATATTTTTCATAAAACTTTGGTTAATTTGTTGCTACAAAATGCCGATTTAATAATTTCAACACTATACGTCACTTGACCAATCACAAAGTGATTAGAACAGGGCTGGTCACCCCACGAGCCGCAATTCCGACTGATTTTAAAAATACATTTAATACTATTTATCTTATGATATTTGATTCCCCGACAAAATATCCGCAAATCAAATATCCCCAAATATCCAGACATTAACAGAATTCGGCAAAACTACGGTTCTTCCAGCGCCACGATTTGAAAATGGATTCTTATAAATCTCGACGAATTAAAACGAAAAGAAAAGATAATTTCTTTTGATACCTCGCTTAGTTTACGAAATATCGAAACTTAAAAGTTGAAAAATTAAAAGTTTACCAATTGAAAACTATATCTTAACATTTTAAATTAGTTATAAATTAACACTCTTACTCAAGTACACTTCTTGTTTTTACACTTTTTCTAATTTTTGCATTTGTCCTTCAGTTATATCCTTACAATCTTATTTATAATAATGGTGCAATTATCCCGATTTCCCCTATAGTATTAAACATAAGTAGTGCAAGATGCTCTGACAATAGCTTTTAAGATTTGTCTTCAAAGTTTTGAAAGAGAAAACAGCATGATATCAAATTTAAATCAAAGTTGTAAATATTTACAAAACAATGCGAGGTTTAAAACGATTAAATTTATTTGTCTATTGCAAATATGATAAACATAAATTATGTTTAATGAACCAAATCATGCATTTTTTCAATTATATTTAACTTTTGTTTCTTAATGGAGGATTTATGGTATTTAATAATGTGTACAAATTTAAATTGACTCATGTCCTTTTTAGGAATGTCAATATTTGGCAACGTTGCATTTACTACTTTTTTTTTTAATTTGGGGTTTTGTTATTTTAATTCCAATATTGTATAATTTGTTTCTTCCCTGTTAAAAAAGGCATTTAAAGGCATTTTGAAATCGATACATTGAAGATGTCTTTAATAGCTTAAAACGTTTTGTAATGGGTTTTTTGAACATTATTACCCGATTTATTTGCGGGTTAAATTAAAAACAAATGTAACTGCAATGTTGCCAGATATTGATGTCCCTAAAAGGAACATGAACCGGCAAATTTATGTTTTGAAAAATCTCACCGTTGCTGTTGAGACTCAATTCCACTGATATTTCCAAACATTCGATCCTTGGCATCCGTATTTTGTTTAAAATTATGAACCGAATAACGATTATATAATCCCCAAATGCTGTTCATCAATTTGCTATTATACTTTAAAGGGGTGAGTTCCATCACTGCAATAATTTTAGTAAAAATTAATGAAATTTAGTGGTTTTGTGTTGTGAAAATCATACATTTGCTCTCCGTATATTGTTGAGGAGAAAAACGTTGTTCATGGTTGTTCATTTTTGCAATTAGCATTTCACGTTGACGAATTTTTCGGGCTGCAAAAACGCCTTGACCTACTGTACTCATTTTGTTCGATTTAATACAATCTGGAATAAAACAGTTTTGCTTAATCTCTTGTTCGAATTCAAGGTAAAGATGAGTTTTGAGGTCTTATCAAACTGTGTATGGTTTGTTTGAAAAAAAAAGTACTCACCGCAACAATAGTCGAACAATAGGATTAAAATTTCCAATCGCGTTAATGAAGAGTGATCAAATGAGATCGTTTGAAACACAGAGGAGTTCGCAACAGAAGCCCACATACGATATCGGTAATTGAAAAAAGAAAATAAAGAAATGCACAAATTACAGTGGACAAATCCTCGAATGTAGAAAAGCGGGTACACCAAGACTTGGACGAAAATTGAGAACGCACCGACGAGCGGATCGATAACAAAAGTAGGGCTTGATGAAGAAGAGTGATTGATTCAAAATCAATATTTACTAGACAATCGATTTTTTCAAGATAAGTTTTATTGGAGAGCAAGAAACAATCGACTAAACATACTGATCACTTAAAGATGTGTGATTCGAGTGCGACTTTTTGAGTTTTGAGAAGGGGATGCGACCGATTTAATGACGTGATCTTGTGGAGTCGATATGAAAATGTGATAAAAGGCCAAATCGTTTGTGGGAATGAGTTAGAATTGAAAAGTGTCGCTCCAGCGATTTGATTTTCATGCTGGCAAACACGTTCAAGTTGACTTTTATTTATAAATAAGGAACATGAACGAGAATTGTTAAAGATTACGAAAGGTCAAACTGCATTGATATGTAGGGGCCACTAACAACTTGATAACTTTGTAATTAATATTACATTTAATGAACTGAAAACCATTTTTGTCTACTTTATACAATTTTACACGAATACTTGCCCCTTTGTTAATTTTTTTTGGAGATATCTTTTAAAGAACTACTATATCTCAAGGTTTGCTCAATCAAAACTCTTCATTTCATTTTCAATATTTTTCCCTCCCAACTTAATAAGCCATGTATGATAATTTAAAATCTGAAATTATTATCGAGTTTTAATTGAAATTATAATTTTTCAATTCAATTGACATACAACAACCACAATCGCATAAGATGGTATAACAGCCACAAGTCTCATAAGTTTTTCTTTCTATTCGGTTCTTTTGGAAAGTCTCATCACTTCAGTTAACAATACTGTCTGATATAACCGTTTAGGGAAAAAAATCAACTTAAGTCCATTTTAAGTCGGTTAAGTCTGCCAACGTTTCATTTTCTACTATGTTTTTTATTCAACTCGCGATTTTTTTGTTAATTCAATTCTAATATAATATGATTTTCTCTTTTGTGTCTAAATTTTCATTATGGACCAATTTATTCGCGAATTAAATTAAAAACTAAGTAGAAAATACATCGTTGCCAGATATTGGCCGAACTAAAAGGGACTAGAGCCAAAAAACCTACAAATATGTAACAACTCTTATTTAACCGGGAAAAATACTTATATTTTCACGATTAAAGCAATGGAATTAATTAAGGGCGGATTTAAGAAGGGCACGGGGACACGTGCCCCCCACGGTATTTTAGTGTACTGCTAAAATTACATCACAGTTCATACTTAGAAGCAAATCAAATTATTAGAGTTGTTAAAATATATGAATAAAATAACAGAAAGAACATTAGTGAAACTCTTGTCTATTTCTGACTGGAATTACGAATTTTGTTCGTTGCATCCTTTTCACGCATTTGTAAATGAAAGATTATTTTTTGCCCCCCCAGAAAAAAATCCTGAATTCACCCTTGGAATTACTGAAAAACATTTTCTCATGAGCAACATTTTTCCTTGTCTATTCGCTCCGCGCACGATGGAAACGACATCTGACGGCTGCACTAAATGATGCTAAATTATCCATTATGTCGATATCCATTATATCATTATCGAACTCTTAATTGTCGTCGCTAAAAAAACGGAGAGGGATTAATTTAACTGGGATAATAATAAATATTATATGATAAATGTTTTCGATAAGTATTTTTCGAACATGTGACCCATGCTGTATTGATAAACGGTTAATGCATATAATATGTAACATACATTTCGTATAAATCAGTATAAATAGTCAAATGTTTATATACATTTTATACAGAAAACACAAACAGCCAACTGTTTATACATACATATCGTTTTACAAATAGTCAATTTAGTATTTTATTTGAAAACCAGTAAATTTCCGTGAAATTACTCACAGCCCAACAATGACACAACTGATAAATGGCTAAAATTAGCAATTGAATGAAATCGAAATGACAGTTGAAACTAATAACATGATATCAAATTTGAGGCAATAATTACTGGATATTTGTTACTTGGATGTTTTTACAACTTTATATCCTTTGCCGATACACATACATTTGCTTATTATGTAATTTTTTTTTATAAAAAGCAAATTATGTTTATAGTTATATCATATTTTAATTATCATGCATAAACAGTTTTGTAACTAGTGTGCCAATTCAGGTACTGCCAGAAGAGGCTACGATAATGGATTACAAACATCTTTTTAATTATACCAAAGAATAATACATCTTTTGTAGGAGGTAATGATGATAATAGAACACTTGAGTTTTTGGCCATTGTTTTTAGGCAAGAATTGAATCTTAGCATATTCAAATCTTTATTTTTTTTCTGAAGCGCCATATAAACCCAAAATACAAGGTTCATTTGAAAATTCATAAAATAAGATTGAGAGTGTTGAAAGCGATCCTTTGTTGATCTTCTAAACTTGATTTTTCTGTAACGTTGGTGAGTCTTTCCCTATGCAGTTGGGTGGTAAAACATTTTTGCTGGAGGATTATGGATTTTTCACTAGTTTTATCATTATTCAAACTATAAATGGACGAAACATCTTCCAATTCATTTCTGGTGTCAATCACAGTTTTGGCCGTTCTTATTGATTTTTGTAAAATATTAAACTCTTCTGTGAATGTGACGTTTTTTAAAATGTTCTTGAACTCGTCAAGGAGCTTTTCTTTTTGAGCTTTTAAGTATTCCTTGTCAGCATCCACTTTGCTTTGCAATTTGTTAATCGAAACATCTTCGAGTCTAGTCCGGCATAGTGCTTTCACGTCCATAATCATGTCATTTTCTTCGTTACAACTATCTTGGATGGAAGTTCCTTGATTTTGGTTTTCATCGAAAATGAAATCGCGAGTGATATTGTGCAAATCTTTTCTTGATGTTAAATGCAATCTTTGCAACTCGTCTGTAGTAGAAGCTGCATTACGTACATTGTCTAAAATTTCGTCAAAAGGAATTTTTAGACTTATTTTTTTAGCCAATTCCAATCGTTCACCTTTTGAAAGCCGCAATCGAGCAACTTCGTTCTTATGTCCAACGTGCACTGTTTGGTAATTTGCGTTCACGTGTCCATCCACGTGAATTTCAACGTTAATTTTTGCAGGACAAAATCCGTTAATTTTATTGCTTCCAATGAGTTTCTCCTGACGTGACTTCGCCTTAGATTTATAAAATCCATCACGGAAACACGCAAAGTGAATTTTTTTCACGCCATTTTCGGTCTCAAATGAATATTTGTTCACAAAATTAACAATTCCACACTTCTCTAAAGTTTTTTTCCACGTTTCAAACTGTTCAAAATTTTCAAAAGTTAAATTTTCAAATTTAAGAATAATTTCATGAATAGATTTAAAATGTTCCAGTATTTCCTCATAATCAAAACACTTGAACTCACAAATAACGCACAAAAATCTTTCTGGTTTTTTTCTACGCTTTTCATGGGTGTTAATTTTATGTCTTCTGTAAGAATCTGATCGGGTTGTTTTATATTCGCATATGTTACATTTGAAAACCGTGGTTTTTTCGTTGACCAATTTGTGAAAACTACGGATGTGACGCTTTACATTAGAACTATTCGGAAACACTTTGTCGCATAGCTCGCATGGAAATTGACCCATTTTTGCAAATTGTTATTAGATGCTTAAAACGCCGAGAAAATTAAAAATTGTACAAAAACATTGTTATAACATGTGTTATAAATGAATTGTGACTGTACACAATACCACATAATCTTCTGTTAATAATTTTTAGGTTATTCAAAATGAAATTGATCGTGGTTTTCTCTTTGTCAAAATTAGTGGACTGCACGCAAACGTTATGCTGCGGTATGCGCACGGTTATGAGTAAACGGCGTAAACATAATAGAAACAATGATATTCAAAAATTCTCAGAGAAAGTCTATATTGATTTTCATAATATGTGAGAACTTTTCTAATTTTTTAATAATATTAAATAAATGAGGCACAATAAAAACTCATTTTTTTAACTTCTGTAATTCTGGAAAGGGGTAATCGACAAAAAATCGTAATGGTCTTATTTTTTATTTGGATTTTTTATTTCACTTATGGTAAGGACGGATACTCTCTTTTACTTTCATTATTATAAATATTGACTAGAAATTACAACTTTCTAATGAAGAAGTTCTGACTTTTGGATCCAAAGTCGTGTGAAGATTCGATGAATTGTATCGCCAACGTCACTTACCATGTACCTTTTTAAATATTCGGAAGCATCTTTATGATCCTAATGTTACCTGGTGATATTTTCTCAGCTTTTCAGCTTGAAATAGGAACAAGAAGAACACAATAAGTCTCACTTAAGATTGAAATGATTTAAACTAGAGGTTGGGAATCTGCGGCTCTTCGGTCCTCACCCAATAGCTCTTAAAATGCCAAATTCTAATACTTAAATACCGATTTAAAAAAAAAATAGAATTAATATTTTGAGGAACAATTTCAATAATAAACGATTCCATAAATTATAATAAATATGTACTTAAAATCAAATCAAATTCTTTAAACTTTGACTCCTGAAGTTATAAAGGTTTCCGACCCCTGATTTAGACCAAATTAGAAATCATTCTGCAAAACCACTAAAGAAAATCCTGGTGGTTGGTCATTACATGATGACACCAGGGATAAATTGTATTACTGAGAAGAAAATTTGAAAACACTAACAATAGTAAGCTGTATATATTTAGCACGTAAGATGTAAAAATGGACATAGGTCTCTTTTAAACAAATCAACTAAATAAACATCTGGAAACGTCGATTAATAACCAAATTAGTTAGCAATAAAATAGAAAATAACACGTTGCCAGATGTTGCCTTGTTTAAGAAACCTGTGCCTAAAATTATTATCAGTTATACGCCATATAAACAATATTATAGAAGTAAATAATTTGAATCAATTTTCAGCTCAGATCACATTTGCAACATCGGATCAAGTCTCTTTTAGAACAATCAAATCTGGCAACGTTGCAATTTCGTCTTAGTTTTTTTTTTATTTTTTGCATTTATTTTTTATTAATTCAATTTTAATATGACATACTTTTGTCTGTTGTAGCTAAGTTTTCATTATGGACCGATTTATTCGTGAAAAGAATAAAAAACAAAGTCGAAAATGCAACCTTGTCAGTTTTGACTGTTCTAAAAGGGACTTTAGCCGAAAATACAATGTTGCCAAATATTGACGTACCTAAAAGGGATATGACCCCAATTTTCTTTGTCATCCCTGCTTTTTTAAGAGACAAACTGTTCTTACTATGTTTTATAAATATGTTCATCGATCGTACAATACTATTTTTCTTCGTTATTAGGTCGTTTACAAATAATTTCGAAAAGTTTAAACACAAACTTATTGTCTTCTTTATTTCATGAAAATACATTTTTGAAAGAATTTCATAAAAACATAAACTATTCAAATGGATGAAAAACTGAAGTCAATATACTCATATGTAAAATTTAGATGTTTAACAATTATTTTGTATAATTATGTTATGGCGAAGCGTACTCTACTTTTACTTTTCATTATTCTATAACTAATTTACCAAGTTACAAAAATGGTATACTAAGAATTTTATTTTTGAAAAATTGAAACATCTACTATTCAAGCAGTTATTAATTACTATTAATAATCAATGCTATTAAGATTAAATTTTGTTTTTTCTCAAGATAGCAATATCTTTACTTCTTGGAAAAAATATAGTTTAAAAATATTTTCAATCAAATAAGACCTTCGTTTATTGTGAAAACTTTTCATCGTTTATAATTTGAAATAATTCGTAATAATACATAATGTGGTGTAAGAAAAAGAAGTCCATGGCGTTAAAATAATTCATATTTACAATACATTTATTGATTCACAGAAAAAAAAAATAAAATAAAATAATAATATAACACATTTTCAATAAACTTTCTTTAAAAATTATACAATTATTGTAATAATCAACGGAAAAAGCTATAAGATTGGATCATATCTTGTAATCAGTCGTTGATATTTCTTTTAAACAAATTGTACTCATATAGCAATGTTAGATTTAAATGTTTTAAATTAATACCGCATAGGCCTTTTTGATTATTAAATTGTTCTCCTCCACAAATACTATAGAATTAAAAATATTGTGCAAATACTTCCGTTTGCCGTCTTTGCAAAATCATAGGAGATGTGTTTCGATGAGTGAACTAAGGAGAAAAATAAATACTAAATGACTGATTTTAAAAACTATTTTGAACAACTAGAATGCTAAATGATTAAAATAAAAAAAGAAATGATTTGTGACAGTACGAGACGACAAAAAATACTAATTCAGAACGAATAAGAAAAATTAGGAAATATGTGTTTATTTTAGTATGAACGAATCGCTGGTGGCACTGTGGCGCATTCTTTTTCGTCGAGAGTCTCATCAATTACGCGTCTGTATTTGATTTGTACTTTCCCCGTGTTGGGGTCCATCCACGTTAAGGTGTGCTTACGCCAATGTTCTTCGGCCGGACGTTTTTGTTGACCTTCCAATGGCTTGCTAAAGTCATATTCATCGACTCGCGTTTTAAAATCTTCACGAGCATGAGCTCCTCGAGACTCTTTACGATTTTCAGCCGCGACAATTGTCTGCACAGCGTTTAACATCAAGTTTTGTAATTCAAGGCTCTCAACTAAATCGGAGTTCCATTTAAGTCCTCGATCGGAAAGTTTCAAGTCGTTAAGGTCGCCATATATTGATTCCATTTTACGACATCCTTCTTGCAGCGTTTCGGCTGTTCGGAAAACAGCCGCATGGGTTTGCATCGTTTTTTGCATGTTTAATCGCACGGTGGCAGTCGATTGAGCGCCATTGGCATGTCGAATTTTATCTAAATTAGCCACAGATTCTTCCCCAGCATTCTGAAATTAAATATATTTATTATTTTCATAAAATTTAAAAGAAAGGCGATTTATTAATAAATTTAATAATATTTCGAAATTTCGATTCATATTGCGTGACTTGCTACTTTGAGTGAATACATCTTGATATCCAAAAAAAACTTCTTTATTTAAATTTTTTATTAATCAAATAACTTTTTGGTATAAAAACTTTTTATTTCAACAGAGACAAGTTTAGGATTTTTTCATAATTTTAGACAAACATTGAAAATAATGTTTTGTAACTATGTAGTTTTTTTCATCTTCTTAAATATATTAAAAACTACAGTCCCTGGCCATATTATTAGGCGTACTTAAGATTTTATACAAAATATACATATTCTACTAAATTAAATTTAATATTGTTTACTTTTTACATTATAAAAAGTAGTATTGATTTTTAAGAAATGTATTTTCTGGATAAGGATAAAACTTGTTTATTATCCCTATGACCCTCTTTAGGATAATAACCTTGATTTGAAACCCATTGAAAATATGTGGAAGTCGCTAAAGAAAAAAGTAGCTAAAGAGGTGGTCACAACAGAAAAATAGTCCTTCGAAAAAATATTCATGTATGGAATCATCATCCACAAATACAACAGACAGTATTGTCCTACATAGACAGCATACAGCGCTGAATGGGAACTTAAATACCAGTAAATGGGCTTTCAATTAAATTTTCAACAATTCAGCTCGCTATAATTAAGATGTTTAATTAATTTGATGGTAAAAATTTATTGTTTAATAAATATGATTTTTGGTCAAGCTAGTTGGTAATAAGCGTAATAAATAAAATTTGTACAGGAAAGATAATCCTAATCAAAATTATGGACACAAAATAAAATCGCTCTTACTTCAGGTCTTATAAAAAACCTATAGCGCATCTATTAATATGGCCAGGGACTGTATAATTCTTAAAATTCAACGTCAGGAAAGTTACAATAAGGCGGTGATTGCGAATAATTCCAGAACTACGAAAGACTACAAGCTGCCAGAATTCACCTTCCAGAAGAGATTGAAAATTACAAGTATGGATTACTCTGTATATACTGATCGTACCGTTTGGGGACATCCGTTAATTACGTGAAACGTTCAGGGGGAGGGGGTGGTCTTTGCAAATATCACGTAATTTTTTTTTCGCAAGAAACTGTAAAATTATGGTAAACAGAGGTAATTTAAGTAATAACTGTTTCTCCACTAAAATATGGCTAAATTACGAAGCCTGATTAAAGTCAAATAAAGAATTGTTGAAACATTGCGGAATTAATTATTGGTATATGGATTTACATCCTTTTATGTCCACCTTCCTGCTAACAATTAAAAAATGATTATGAAATAAATGGACACAAGAAGTTTTTCGATTATAGATCTAAATTTTACCATAGTTTAGTGCGAAAAGGCGCTAATTAATACATCTTTTGTTACATTATTTACACCAAATTACAAAGGGGGTAACAAAACTTTTATTTTGTAATGGTTACATAGCTGTACTACGTCATTACTGAAGGATACTAGATACAACGCCATAACATCATTATTGGATAAGTAAAATCAAACACAGTATCAAACGTAACTAAATTGTTAAAATCTATAATAAAATTTCAAGACCGTTTCTATAGTTTTAAATCTCAACATTTTAGGGGATTTATATATTTTTTTGATTTCCTCAAAAATGAGGAAATGGCTTACATAGGAGGACTACAACTATTGTATAGACTTTTCCCACCTACTTATGGATTTTAAAATTAAAAAAAGAAACATTCGGCACAAGTATACTTTAGAACCGGTACAATTTGGCAACGTCTAATCCTTTATTTTATTTTTAACTCAATTCGTAAATTATATATTTTAAATTCATGATGATCATTTTGTTCGAGAACAAATTAAAAACAAAATAAAGAATGAGACGTTGCCAGGTTGTACCGGTTTAAAGTATACCAAAAAATGTGATGTACCAAAAAACCCATTCCTTTAATTTAATAACTATTGAGCTCCAATCTAAATTTAATAACTATATAGCATGAGCTCCAAAGATTAACGATCCACGAAAATATTTAGTTTTAGATTTTTTTGTTTTAAATGGCAATTAAAAATTTAAAATATATAATGTATCCGAACACTGCCACTGCGTCGAACTAGTGGAAACTTAAAGTAGCATTTGAAGACAGGTTTTTATTAAAGTACTTTTTAAATACTTACAGGTTTTAGAGATCCAATTGTTTCACCAGGCTTGTTTTCCTCTGCAATGGTCAGAGCACAGGCACGTCCAAAAACGACTAAGTCTAACAACGAATTTGCACCCAAACGGTTGGCTCCATGAACGCTAGAGCTAGCAGATTCTCCGCAAGCATACAAACCAGGAATTACAACGTCGTTGCCTTGACCGTCGACTGTAAGTACTTGGCCACGATAATTCGTAGGAACTCCACCCATATTATAGTGCACGGTCGGCAGTACTGGGATCGGTTCACGCGTTACATCAACCCCAGCGAAAATCATCGCCGTCTCCGAAATTCCTGGTAAACGTTGCGCCAGCTGTTCGGCGGGCAAATGATGCAACTGCAAATATACATGATCTTTTTCTGGACCGCAACCGCGTCCCTCGCGAATTTCAATTGTCATCGATCGCGAGACAACATCTCGTGACGCCAAATCTTTGGCAACAGGGGCGTAGCGCTCCATGAACCGTTCGCCTTGCGAATTAACTAAATAGCCACCTTCTCCACGACAACCCTCCGTCATCAAACAACCAGCACCGTAAATTCCTGTCGGATGGAACTGCACGAACTCCAAATCTTGATTGGGAATTCCAGCTCGAGAAACCATTGCCGTTCCATCTCCAGTGCACGTGTGCGCTGATGTGCACGAAAAGTATGCACGACCGTAACCTCCTGTCGCCAACACAGTGTTTTTGGCTCTGAAACGATGAAGGGTTCCATCTTCTAAACATAAGGCTAGAACACCGCGACATTCACCACCCTCCATTAATAAATCTAATGCGAAATATTCAATAAAGTAATTGCAATCGTAACGTAACGATTGACCGTATAATGTGTGAAGGAGAGAATGACCCGTTCTGTCAGCGACACAGCAACATCGATGCGCTTGACCTCCTTTACCAAACTTCAATGATTGACCTCCAAAAGCTCTTTGATAAATCAAACCTATAATTTTATTAAAAATGTTAACTAATAACAGTTTATATCAAAAGTAAAGAGTTAGTACCATCGTTGGTTCGTGAAAAAGGCATTCCGTAGTTTTCTAATTCAATTACGGCCTTTGGTGCCTCCCGGGTCATGTAATGAATGGCATCTTGGTCTCCAAGCCAATCTGAACCTTTTACTGTATCGTACATATGCCACTGCCAGTTATCTTCTTCCATGTTTCCAAGGGCGGCATTTATGCCGCCCTGAGCCGCAACTGTGTGCGATCTAGTTGGAAACAATTTGGTTATCACAGCGGTTTTAAAACCTTCAGCAACCAAACCGAATGCGGCTCGAAGTCCAGCTCCTCCAGCCCCAACAACAACGGCGTCGAACGTATGGTCGATAATAGGATATTCATTGGAAATGGCATTGCTAACCTTCGCATTTTTATCGTTTGTCGAATGTAAACTTCGTCGATTGGCAACAGAGGCTGTTGCTAAATGTGTATTACGCTGAAATAAAGAAAAAATTTAACGTAGTTAGATATTCAATATTTCATTATATAATAAAATAATTAACAATATTGCCTTGAGGTTGTACACGCTAGCTGTTTTGAATCGTTCTCTTTTTTACATCAAATATTCTTCTTTACGTTCTCTTTCTTTAATTGGCCAAAACTAATGCAAGTCATTTATTGGTGTCTTTATAATTACTTATGATAACACAAAATTTATCACCTTTACATTGGTAAAAAAATCGAAATTCCTAATTTAGACTCTTATCGCAGAAATAAATTCATCAAGACAAGATAATGACGAAAATTAAGCTCGAACATCCGATGGAACTTTTCGAGTAATTTCAAGCTATACTTAAGAAATTTTAAAAAAAAAAAACGAAGCAACGAGAAAAGTTTAATACAACCCTTAATTTTCTTATAGGGTTGAAGGGTTTATTTATTTTGAAATTATTTCATTGCGTAATTTCCTGGTAGTTAAGTAGGCAATTGAAAAGCTGAGACAATCAAGTTGGTCGTTATGTAACATTCTAGTGGTTTCTAACCAATTATGTGTTAATAGAGATATTAAATGAAGCACTTACCAGTTTCGGAGAGATATTTTTGACAAAGTGTGATGATAATTTTAATATTCCGCTCATGATGGAGATTTTTCACTCGCACCAAAAGTCGAAATCCTTTTCCTCGTACACACGCACTAAACGAGAAAAACAAATGAGTTTGAGCGCCTTCTGTCGCACAAATGAAGAACTATCGTTTTCGAATTTAAAATTCAAATATTGTTCAAAACAATATAACATTTTTGACATTCTTGCTGTTATCAGTTTTAACATATAAATCGATGAACAATTCAACGTGTCTTCACCATTAAACATTTAATGACGTCAATGAGACGTTAACTAATTCTAAAAATATTAAATTTTGGACCTTAAGCCAAATTATTCAACTAAATATAAAATAAACAACAAAAAAAACTTTTACGTTCATTAACAATCAAACAAACAAATTATATAAGACAATGTGATATATTTACTATTCAAAGTTTAAATTATAATTTAAAAGTGGTGTAGGACTGATGTTTATCTTGATATTTTACGTTATTTTTTAATATATGTTATGACTAATGAATTTTTTTGTTATTTTATTTATTTTTATTTATTTTTTGAAATTTCGTTAAAAACTCTGACATTGAATATACCATAATAATCACTAATCGTTGTAGATTCTCATATATGTACCCCACTGAAATATTTTAATGCTTATGTTTACATAATTGTATGAGAGAGGAGAACAATGAAAATTATGATTGAGATATTAGGTATTACTATAAAAAATTAAATAAATAAATAATTATAAAAAATATATATGTTAGTTTCCAAATATTTTCTTTAAGATTTTGAAAATTCAAAAGTATTTTTAAGAAAAAATCTAAAACTCTATAATATCCGCACATTCTATCCATTCTATAATCGTTATAACTATATTTACCGATGTACGAATTGCATAGTAAAAAAAATATTTTGTTCCTGTTTAAAACTATGACGTATAGAATCAGGTTTGACTTAATTATTATTGTTATTTTGACCAATTTTGACTATAATACCATGAATAGTCTATTTAATTGTATTTAATGTACCATTTTATAATCATTTTGCATGGTCATAAAATTGTATTTTGAATGAGTAATTTTTACAAAAAAAAAACATAAATTATTATTTTTTTCTAAATTAATTTAAAACATAAAAAGAAGTGTCGCAATATTCATAATAAAACCATTAAAATATGTTATCTGCATATCAGACATTTTTTAGGTCAAGATATATAAATTGTATTTTTCAAAAGTTAATGATAATAATAAATATATATACCTAACGATAGTGTGCTACATTAGTTATTTCCACCTATTTATGAAGAAAATATGTTTGTCTTTTTTCATTTGTGAAAATAATAAAATTTTCTCTTTATTTTTTTCAGATTTTCAAAAAAGAATGAAATCGAAAAACAGACTAGTTATTAATCGGTTATAAAAGGGGGGAAACGCGTTGACACATACGGATCGGTAGGTAAGTAACGACAAAAATTTCAGGTGTTTTTAAAATTTGTTTAACTTTTAAGTGCATATGAAGTGAAACGTTTTTATTTCGTCGTACGCTTGTTATACCTTAAATTTTTTGTAAACTATGTTTTTTTTTTTCAAATACAGCCAATGGATCACTATGAATGTTTTAAATAATAGTAAACTTTAAAAAGTCTGCCATAAGAGCTCGACCCCCATGCTTTTTTACGTTAACATTATTGTTTTTTACGGTAATTTTTACATAGATACGGCTACCCTAACTGATTCACTGTCACTCATGTATTGATCCAAAGTGATCCACCCCTGGGTCACAGTGACTCATTTCTCTTTTTTTTTTAAATGACTATAATTTGTAAGTTTATAATAAATACTTCATTAAATTCCTTTTTCGTTAGAGATTAGATCTTCATGTATTGATTGAATTTCAGAGATTACTCATTTAGCCATAAACTTTGAAACTGCACTACTTAAGAAAAAAATTGGCCTATTGTTACTCACTCTCCCCTAATTCAAAATAAAATGAGTAATTAATAAAATTGAACTGTTTTTAAAATAATCTACGATAACATTTCTAAAACATTTTTATTAATTTTATATAGACAAATATAATTTCATAAATTCTTAGGTTTTCGGTAGTAGGTATATGGTATTATTTAGAGTTAAGATCTACTAGCATGAATGTATAGTCAAGCTTTCGTTGAAGGAAATGTTGGCAACGGAAGAATAAATAAAAATATTACAAAAAAGCTTAGCATATTTGAATCTAGATATATATGTTAAGATATATATGTTAGATATATATGTTAGATACATATGTTAGATATATTATGTTAACCTTACAGAGCTTTTCAAGTTTTCAAAATATTTACATGAATTTGCTTAGTTCTTATTTCTTTATTTGGTATCGTCTAACATCGCATATTTCTTTGTAATATGTATTCTCAACATTTTACTGGGGAAGGCAAACAAATACCCTTTTTTGTCCATACATCGTCCAAGCTCATTAGAAGTATTAACTTAAACATTATTAACATTATTAGTTTAGTAAAATAAAGTCTGTCTTTGAAAAAATATTTTAAAATATGTAAGCTGTATAGATAACTCATTATCTCAAAATGATGTATAATTGCATACACATATATCCGAATGTCAACAATTAAAATTTTGAAATCTTAAAAAATATGTGTACAATTATATATTGTATATACATTTTATTTTTCTGCTTAGTTTAACATTTTTTAACTAAAATAAAGGAAAACAATCTTAGTTTTTTATGTTCAATCATATATCATATATCATTAATCAAGCAATAAAAAATTACAAACTTTTGCGTTATCAACATTATTGACGCTATTAACAATTAAGCAATTTAAATTTTCCTCCCTACAGCATAAAATTGGAACTAAAAATAATAAATTGTGTCGGTAAAGTAGATCTACCTGGATCAACCGTATCAATTCTCAATATACGTCACTTGAATTTAAAAATTTGTAAATTGTATACATTTTAAAATTATAATTAAGTAATAGACGCTTTAATAACATGGAAACAGAAAATTTAGTTACATTAAAAGACGCAAAATGTAATCAAGATATTGTTCAAGAATATCCTGACAGCATAAAAAACTCCGGAATCCCTATAATTATTGACAATGGTAGAAAATGAAAGGTTAACATAAACATAATTAACAACAATTAATAATTTCAGGTTCTTACCAAAGTCGAGTTGGGTGGTCAGTGCAGTCAGCACCAAGCTTGATTTTTAAGAATTTAGTAGCCAAACCCCGTAAAGATCGTAGCAAAAAAGAAGTAGCTGAAATAGTACAAACGCCGGTGACCCAAGTCGGAAACGATATCACAAACATTGAAGCGGTTCGATTTCAGCTAAAAACTCAATTTGATCGTAATATTGTCACTCATTTTGAAGCTCAAGAGCAAATCTTTGACTACACATTTACGAAAATGGGAATTGATACAGAAGGTTGTGTGAACCACCCGGTTTTAATTACGGAGCCGTTTCTCAATCCTAACCATTGCCGGCAATGTAAGACAAGAATAATGCAATGTTAGTAACTAATATAAATATTACTTTTATTTTTTAGTGATGTCTGAATTATTATTTGAATGTTATGGAATTCCTGGCATTTGTTATGGAATTGATGGAATGTTTAGTGTATTGCAAAATAAAATTGCTTCTACTTGTTTGATCATTAATTGCGGATATCACACTGTTCATATAATTCCAGTTGTCGACGGAAAAATTATACCAGATAAATCACGAAGAATTAATTTAGGCTGTTTTCATTTAATAACATTTTTACATCGTTTACTTCAACTCAAATACCCTGTTCATAGTGGTGCTATAACGTTGAGCAGGGCAGAGGAAATTCTTCACAATTACTGCTACATTTCCTATAATTATGCTGAAACATTAAAACAATGGATGGACCCTGATTATTATGACGCAAATGTCTTGAAAATTCAACTACCATTTTCAGCACCTGTTATCACTCCAGGTCTTACTGCTGAACAGCAAAAAGAACGAAAACGAGAACTTGCTCGACGTTTGATTGAAATAAATGCACGAAAACGAGAAGAGAGATTAGCCGAAGATGAAGAAACGCTAGAACAGCTACTTGCTACCCAAGAACTTATTGAGGAGGGTAGTGAAAAGGAAGCTAAACAAGCGCTAGAATCTCACGAACTACAAAATCCTGAAGAACTAACTAAACTAATTGGTGTGGTCAAAGCACGCATTGAGCGAATCAAACAAAAAATCATATCAGCAAATACCTCTGAAGAAACTTTTAGCGATGAAAAAGTTACTCGAGTCTCAAAACCAGGACTCCAACCGTCTGAAAATGAAGACTTTGCTTTATGGTTGAGTGGAATTAAGAAAAAGCGGCAAGATATTCTAGAAAAGAAAATCCAACGAAAACAGCGACGACAAGATATGGCGAAACGACGTACCGTTGCGGCTCAGGAACGAATGAGGATCATTTCACAATTGGCTCGAAATGAAAAAGGTAATGATGATTTTGGAATGCGCGATGAAGATTGGGACGTTTATAAAACGATAAGCCGAGATGCGGGAGATTCAGACAGCGAAGCTGAAACTGAACGCTTGATAGAACTAGAAGAAATTATTCGCCAACATGAGCCAAACAGTGGCAGTGAAAACCAATCGGCCGAAGCACATCAGTTGCATCTTGGAGTAGAACTCGCACGCGTTCCGGAACTCTTATTTCAACCTTCTATGATGGGATTTACTGAGGCAGGAATTGCAGAAACTGTCGAATATGTTTTCAAGCTTTTTGATTATGCGACGCAACTACGACTAGCGGACAATGTTTTCGTAACGGGGGGCGGTGCAAGTTTTTCTGGAATTAAAGAACGTCTCACACGAGAACTTCGGGAAATGAGACCTTTTCAGACCAGTTTCAATGTCTATTTGGCTCAAGATACAATCTTAGATCCCTGGAACGGAGCGAAAACTTTTACTAATGATCCAAATTTCAAAGACTATGTTGTTACACGTAGCGAATATAATGAAAAAGGGGGAGATTATTTGAAAAAACATTTTGCCTCAAATATTTATTTCCCGTCTCCACTAGGAATGGCATCAGATGTCCCATTACCAATGGAAGAAAATTAAAACCAAAGATAAGATATTTATGTGTATGGAAAACCGATCGTAACGGAACGAAACGTAACACAAAAACTTCTACCCCAAAAGACAGGGATTCGAAAAAAAGACATGAATTTAAAGCAGAGTTCTAGAACCAAACCATGAGCATTTACTTTCACAAATAATAGTAAAAAACATTTAAACAAAACGACTATTTTAAATTGATTAAATACGTTGTTTTTGTAAGTAAATGCGCTCGTCGTTGCCAACATTTTTCTATTTCGTTTAGCTGTTTACGAATCACTACCTTAAAAGTGTTGTGTTTAGTTGCAAAGGAATTTATTTTTCGGAATTAAATAAAAAATGCATTTTTTTTTAATGCTTCATTGACGACGACTACATCGTTTCTTTTTGCACATGTTAGTTGTCCACTAATTAAAATTATTATAATATCTATATTTGCTTCTTTCTGACATTTTACAAATTACATAATAAATATAAACACAACGTTTTTGTATTTATAAATATTTTTACGTGCGTTTACAATTTTTTAATGGAAAAAATAACATAGCCTCTTTTTATGATTTACTAAAATATTTTAAGAGATATTTGTATATATATAAATTATTTACATTGTTTTGATATGAAATCTGTGTAAAATTCTAATAAAATCAAATAGGGGGACTGTACGATTAAAAAATTGGAAGTTTTGTAAGCTTTTTTTCCCATATTTTGCCTACATATTGTTCAAATTGCACCTGTGAAAAGTTGTTTTACGGCCACAAGTGGCCATCTCTTGACACTTTATCCCTTAACATTTTATTTTTAATTTGTATATGTTATGGTCGGAAATCACTTTTTTACAGTTTATAAGTCAAAAATAAATTACCAAGGAAGTTAATTTATTACAAGTTGCGCTATTTTTTTCCATTTATTATATAAAGTGTAGTGCGTATACGCCACAGGGTTGACCACCGTTACAGTTTAACTCTTGAATACTATGAAAATTAAAATTGCAACACTAAAATGTAACGTTTGGTCACAATTTATTCGGAAATTCAAATAATATGATTTTTTTAAGTTTTCATTTTTCACATTGAATACTTGGTAATAGAATCCACAAATTCTACAAAAATCAACTGATAATTTCTTTGGGAATTGGGTATCTCGAAAGCAAGCATTTAGTCGCTATTTATATACTTTATGTACAAACTAAAATGGCACAAAATTTTCATTTAACGAAAATTTTTGATACAATACACATTATATTAATATTAAAATTTGTATACTTCTTTTATAGTGAAATAAAATATTTAAGTTCGTCGCAAAAAGCCTCCGTTAAAATTACGAAATGTTATTCTGGATATGGAGAAGCTTTCGGCTACGAGCTTGATTAATGTGTAGTGTTAATAAAGCGTACTAAGACTCGAGAATTTGCCCATACAGTGAGAGAATAATACGAAGAAACATTTCTTAATTATTTTTCTATTACAAAATAATTTATCTATTTATGCTAATATTTTTTTTTATTTATTTTGATATTGAAATATTGCCTCAAAATTATACTTTTTATGTAAAATGAAAATAATTTGAAGAAAAATTTAACTATAGACTATTACGAGGCAATATTTCATACAGTTTAGTATTTATATTAAAAAGCTAATATTATTGTTTATACTTATTTTTTGGTTACATCAAAATTTGAATGGAATTCTCATTCAAATAGGCACACTACAGTTAATGTCTGTTTTTTTCACAATAGAAACGAAAAACATTAGTAATATATCAAACGAAATTATTCAGATTTATTAATTTTGGGCAAATGCTATGTATTGTAAAGCTACGGCAAGTTTTCAATTTTCTCACTGATATTAAAAAGTACATATTTATCAGTTTCATGATACGTTTCATTTTTCGCTCCGGTTTTATATATTTTTTTTCAAAAACTCTGATTTTGTGGTCGTTTTGGTGAAAAATGGCAAAATAATTCAACCTAGAAAAATTCATTTTCTATTCAAATCCCTTTGCCAAGAATCCGAACCAAGTCCATTAAAAAATAGATTTCAAGTCCTGAACATATTGTATGAAGTTTTAAGCTTTCATTCCGGTTTGATTTTTTTATAGACGAAAAAACTACAATTTTCAAAAGTCAAACTGATTTTCCTCTCGTTATGACGAACAAAATAAACTAAAATAGTATCCCAAAGGAAACTAATAGCGTAAACATCTCTGTCCTAACCTATGGTAAAACTAAGAGTTGACCAGTGAAGTCTTGGATTTTTGAATTAATAAAGAAAAAGGTAGTAAAGGGTACGCAGGAAAAGCAAGGAAGACCCAACCTTCTTTAGGGCGTACGAGGAAATCCATAGCAAACTTGATCTAAGCTTTCCAGGTTTTAACCAACCCACAAGTTAAAGATGAATTAAAACTTCTTTTAAGGAACCACAATGAAGTAGTCTTTCAGAGACAGTTTCATACTTTAATAATAAATTTTAAAACGTCTTTCTAGAAAAACACTATCCAAATATAACACACTTCTGCTACTAACTGGTATAATTAGGGTTGCAAAACTTAAAGATTTTAGAGAAACTAAAATATATTTTGACAAATCAAAACAGTAGTAGAGTAGGAACAATCAAAATTTATAACTGATTCCAGCTCTTAATCTTATGTTGAGTACAGTACAGTGGATACTTTAAATATTTTTTTGGGAACCTCATATAATTAGTCAAGACTTAATACTAAAAAAGTTGCATTTAAATTGGTGTTTGATAGTATAAAACGGCTTACGATGAAAAGAAATAAAATCATAAACAATTAAAACAAGAGTCATAGTGATAGTCAAACATTAACTTCAAAATCAAAGCTTCAGTTCGAAAGAAAAAAAAATACCTCCGAACCCGGAGCTATACCCAGGAATGATTGGTGCAGTAGTTTAACAGGAACTTATTAAACATTAAAATAATACTTTTAATTACAAGGGATAGTTAATATTGAAAAGAGTACTTTTAATAAGTGACAATGTTCTAAAAAATAAGGAAATTAATTGTTACATGAATCACATGAAAATCTATTGTTTTAATCAGGCCTGAACTAAATTAGTTCAGACTCTACCATACCAGTTAGGATCATAAATGTAAAATTTTCATTTCTGAGCTAAAAAACTATAAGAAATTTATGCTTAATTTAAGTTAGAGATGTTTAAACTAATAGTTTCCTTCGGAATTTTAAATATTTTAACAAGGAGAAATTCTGGCTTGAAAATTCGTTTCAAGATGGAAATAACGTTTTAGAAAATTAAAGTTTTCTTGGCTTGGAAAACTCAAACATTTAAAGCTTAGAACCCCAAAGAAAAGTACATCTAAGATTCAAAATTTACATACTTCTTAGAGACGCCTAGTACGGATTTTTTTCTTTATCCAAAAAAAAAAACATGTTTTTGAAATTATTTTTAATAAAATGTGAAAATCACCGCTTCGGATACTCGATTTCATCAAAATATACTTGAAACCTCTTATACTACCATAACTGCTATGCTTATTTCGTACGACATAATTTTATCTGCTAGTTATTTTCAAATGTACTATTTTGGTTAAAATTGTGTAACTTTACTAACATTTTGAACAAAATCATGAATTCTCTAATAAAAATATTATTAAGAAAGTAAGAAATCAAGTATCACAAACTCAAGGCTTATTTGTAAAGAAAAACGACAAAAATCACACCAAAATTGAAATGTTTTAAGCTCTTTTTTAACGATTTTAGTAAAAAAAATATTATTATTCTTTTTCTTTTAGCAACTTTAAAAACTTCCTATTATTGTCTCAATTTATTCACAAACTTTAAAAAGATTCATTTCACTAAAATCGTTTATTTAAGCTTTAAAATTTTAAAGCGTTTTTTAAAATTAAATACAATATTCTATTTACGATATGGCAATAAACATTTCGAGCAATTTTTCAATCCTTTTTACACCAAAACAGATCTTTTTATCGTTTTGTTTTTTCTTCATTTTTTGCATTTCAAATAAATGTAACCTCAACACCAAGTACGGTTTCTTTTTAATCAGATATGTTCCAATCGTTTTATATTTCTTCAACAAAATCAAACGAAAAAAATAGTTGTAAATATAGCTAATTGATCACAGACTTTTCTCTTTTTGTTCTTCGTTCTTCACTTGAAAATTTGTACGCAACATTTGATTTAATATACCGATTCAATTAAATCTAAACCATATTATTCCACATCACAGATTGAGTTTTCCCCATTTCTACAAATTGCTTCCATTTATACAATATAAAAGTAGTAAAATAATAAAATTACAAAGAAAAGTATTAATGGCAGTGAAAATTTATAAATAAATGTTAAATTAATAGTCATGACGAAATTCTGTACCAATCCAATTCATTCAAACTTATCTAAAAATTGCACAGCCTTTCTATGTATTTATGGCATCCGTTTTCAGTCTTTAAAATGTCCTCTTCAATTCATTACTTCATTTTTTTAATAGAATTGGATTATTTCAAAATATTTTGATTTAGTATTGTGTCATAATTTTAAGCCGGCTTGTTGCGTACAAATTATATAATTGTTCATTCTTCGACTGTTACATCTTTCTTTTGTATATAATAGTCTATATATATTATATATGTAAATGAATTATATACAAATTGTTAGCATTATTAGTAGAATAAAATTAAATAAATAAAACATTCATATAAGTACATTTAAAATCTTATCTACTTCAAACGTTTTTCTCGCATGTACGAACTGCTCTGTAGTTTTCGTTTTTTTTTTTTCGGACGGGACTATTTGATTTGCCCAGATTTATATATATAAAAAAATAAAAATTTACAAAAAACTCAATGAGTCAGGTTTAGCGTTTTCTTAAGGTCCCACCGAGGGAGGCCCCACTGAAGACGGTGGAGATTTGTCTTGCATTGGAGACATTTGTGTACTTGTTGTAACATAGCGGAGCGTTCCTTGACTGTTATTTGAAAACGAGTTTCCACTAGGCGTTTGACTCTGAAAAATTTAAACTCTATTTAAAAAGGAATGTAATATGTTTCATTGTGATATGGACCTGGTTTTGGTTGTCGCGATGAACTCTGTTGTGATGTCGTATCAAATAGGAATCACGAACAAATGTTCGTCCACAAATGTTGCATTCATAACTTTGTGCTGCTGAATGCGTTCGAATATGAATTGCAAATTGACTTTTGGAGGTGAATGTCATCGAGCAACGATCACATGTTAGAGGTTTGTCGGCTACATGAGACCATCGATGAGCGGTCACATAGCTTTTCACTGCAAATCGTTTTTCGCAAATATCGCACGCATACGGACGTTCGCCGGTATGGACTCGTTTGTGCGTGTTTAGCGACGATTTTTGAGTGAAACGTTTCAAACAGAGTTCACATTGAAACGGTCGTTCTCCTAAAAATATATTTCAATTATTTAAAAATATACCTTTCAAATTAAACCATGATGTAATAAAAACATCAAGGACATACACCGATTTTAATATAAGATCGTCAATCTCGTCTTCTTAGACAAAGCTGAACTTATTTAGATACCCATCAGTCATTGATCAAACCTCGTTTCAATAGATGAAACTAAAACTATATCTCATCACATAAGAAACTTATCGTTTTAGAAGAAACACAAAATATTGCTACGGCCTTTATAAATATTATTCCCGAACCGGGATTTTTTTACAGGTAATATCTATGCAATGCAATGTAATGTCTATGTCTATGAAATAGTAACCATCCTAATCCTAAACCCCAAGAGTTTTAAAATACCACCAACTGGAGGAAATACAAATTGCCCAGTAAATTGAAAAACTGAAAAGGGTAGATCCCAAATAGTAAAATTTCAGGCAAGTGCATAAAACGCATGAAAAACCGATTTCAAAAAAAAAAGACTAGCCCTATTTATATGTTTGCTACTCAATTTCTGTTCGGAAAGTATTTGTTAGCACGTGTTGTATATGCTTATATGGGAAAAAAAAGTTTACAACACTTCAGATAATAAAGAAATTTAAATCCAATGAAACCGTACAACACTGTATTCATTCAACTCTTATTTCATATATTTATGTCATAAACGAACTGACAAAAATACTTTCCGAATAGACAATAAATAGTAAACGTAGAAGTTGAAAACAGCTCTTGTAAATTATATAGATATGTAAAATAAGTACGGATATAGACTAAGACAGTGTATGTATCCCTATTAAAAATGCATTTAGAAGCATTACATTTTCAATGTCTTTAATAACTTGAAATGACTTCTAACGGATTATTTGAACAATAAAATGGATTTCCTCTACCACTTCAAAATGGCGGAAATGCAACCGTAATATTGAGTGAACGGTAAGAAATCATGGGATAGAGGTATTTGTATTTATATACTCTATCAGGATTTGCCAATTTGCTCCGTTGAAGGCGGAGCTGGGTAGTCATTAATGGCGGCAAAATACAAATTAAGTTAGCACCCTTTTTATATATTGAAAATTCACTAAAGGTGCATTTTCATGCAGTCGCTAGTCGCGGGTTTTTAGCGAAAAATGTGGCCACGTGACTAAAATTTAACATGTGCGTTATTTGAAAAAAGTAGCGATAAAGCTAATTTTGTTTAGCTTTTTTCACCGGATTCTATCAGACTTATCATGCATATAATATTATCCAGACATGATTTTCTCTATTAACACGTTTCCAAAAAGGGTCAATAGTCGATATATTTATTATTTATAAGCTGAATGTTTACTAACAAGTATTAATACTTATTACTTGCAATTATATGTACATATCTATAAAATACAGCGGTTATTCAATACAGAACCCCATATGTCGCCCCATATTGACGCATATGACACATTTTAATAACGTAACCACATTTTTCATTAAAAATCAGCGACTAGCGCCTGCATGAAAATGCACTATAAGTGTACACATCTTGTTACAAAAACTATATAAAATACTTCCAAATAATTTAATTCTAAAGCTCATCGAAGTTATTCGAAGTATATAAAAGGAGTTTATCAAAAACCATGAAAAATACATTGATGCAACGAAATTGTTATAGTCATCTGCTAAATTTTTAAAATAACATAACAGAATCTATTTGAAAGAGTTGTTTGATCAGCTGTGTTATTAAACGCAGTGAAATACAAATTGAATTGAGATCTATTTTAAAATCTTTAGAAAATTATTAATACATATTCTCAATCTTAGCTGTTTTGAAATGAATAGAATTCTTAATTACATTATTTGTAAATACATTTATAAAATTGTATTTTTGATGTTGTAACGAAATCAAAAATAAAATGTTTTCGATTTTCTTTTTGCGACCCGTTTTAATTTCAATTTACCATTATATGGCCCCTCCGTGCCAAAAGTTTGCCGACCGCCGATATTGACAACCAGCAATTTCATCTTAAATTACTAAGAATGAACAGTTTAATTTTTTTTTGCAATATAAGGCTTTTAGCCTTATCGGTGGCTTAAAACCGCGAAAACAATTATAACAAAACAGAAACTTTAACGATAGAACTTTATTCGTACAGCAGACTTTACTGAAGAAGTTTTAATTTCCTATTTATTTATGTAACACCCACATAGATGAAAGCTCGATTGAAAAAAATATAATTACATTCTTTATAAATAATAGATACCTATATTTAGGCTTCATTACTAAAGACTATAAGAAATTGGGACTTAATAAAACCTTACAATTTTCGAATTTTTAATGAATAGTATTAGTATAGTAGTACTACAACAATAAAAAATACAAAAAAAAAATAGTCTATTAGCAGAGAAGTAGTCAAAATGATGACCACTTCCAAACTGGAAGGTCTGAGTTTAAATTTTGCGACAAGTAAGTTTTCTAACGTATCTTAGGTTACGGATTTTTGTTAACTCTATAATTGTTCGTGAAAGACTTTAGTAGTATAAAGGAACGATAAATAACCCAGAAAGAACACTAATGATTACTTAATCCAATTTTCCAAACGTCTTAAACAATAAAAGTAATAATTTATAATATTTTTTTAGTTTTTATACTAACCAGTATGTGTTCGCATATGAACTTCTAGATAAGGTTTTCGACAAAATGCTGCTTCACAGCATGAACAGGTAAATGGTTTATTTCCCGAATGTAATTTCATATGAACATAATAACTACTAGCTGAAGATAGAACTTTTCCACAAACTTTGCAAGCTTGAGGCTTACTGCGACTGTGACTACTTCCTCCACCTCCACTTGAACTGGATGATCCTGTCGTTCCTGTTCCATTTGATTTCGAAGTTGTACAAATTACATTCTATAATAATTATATAATTAAATACAATTTAATATTTAAAATTGCAGTTTTATTTTACAGCGGATAATTGTTGATGTTCTTTGTTATCAGGACTGAGACCACTTGAATGGTTTGTATTGTCTCGATTGTTCAACGATGGCGGTGAATAAAACCCCATAGGTTCAGCTTTAACATGTTGCTCAAACATGCTAATCGTGGCAAGAAGATCTGGAGCGGTGACAGCACTTCCAACACCCACCGTCGAAACTGGAGGTCGTACCATCGTTCCCCAACCTCCAGGAAGACCCAACGTTGGACCGCCTCCTGTCGCGGTTCCACCGCGACCTGGCACATACATTTAACGGCGAAACTCTCTTAACAGTTTCATAAAAAAAGCCAATCGAATATCTCTTTTTTCATGACTCCTTATCCATCTCCAATCTACTCATCATTTCGAAACTTTCTCTCATATTGTCAAATTTTACATTCAATTTTCGGATCGAATTTCTGTCGCTGGTTTCTAACGGAAAAAGACAAAAATAACGTCAATAGCCGGCATGAAATTCGACCTCTATGTCATCTTCAGCGATACAAGTTTCACAACCAAATATGAGTTACATGTTTATATATATGGAACAAGCAGGGGATTGGAGGCAAATGCTAAAAAAGGAGAATAAAACACGGAATAGTCATAAAAAGCTCGAAAATCAGAAAGAAATTACTCACATGCCGAAATTGAAATCGGTGACCGCGCGTGAGCTTTTCCTATCAGAACAAACCGCAGTGTGTGACAGTGCAAAACAACAATTAAATATGACATATATTTTCAAAAATATATACTACATATTCGCAAATTCTTGCAGATAGACATAGCGACAAAACTAACATATATAAAATGGCTGTGTAATATATTTATAACTAGACATGTAGCACAGATTACTGCAAATTGATCATATTATTAATCCATTCAATGCTAAAAAGAAACAAATAACCATCTACAAATATATTCAGGGTTCGAAAACTATATCTATCTCGTTTATTCAACAGTCAAAACGAAATGTTATATTCTACAATCTATGCTTCATGTCGATGGACTCACCAAGTGCGCTGTATTCTACGGCGCATATTTGTGATGAATTAATTCGAGCTTTGTCAATTTATCAAAATCGCACTATTTTTAAAAGAGATTATTTTTTAATATTGAGAAATATTTAATAAAAATAATTTTAATGAAAGCATTACTTTATTAAATAAATGAATTATAAAGAACACAGTTAAATAGATACATAGTTAATGGACATGGTTTATAATACAGCATGGATTGACTAATATTTCATCTCGAAATATGAAAAACATGAATAAAAAAAGGCACACATTATAATATACATAATTCCACAATAAAACAAGAAATTCCGGTGGAGATACTCGTTACAGGATAAATCAAAAGACTGTCCTCTTTGTTTCATTCGCGTCTGATGTTTGGCACCTAAATTACAACAAAAAATGGTCAACTTTTAGTCTTTCAATGAACACTATGATTGTAAACGTTAATCACGTTATTTAAGAGTTTACTTACTAGATTTATGTTTTTGGTACTGCATTGAACTGTTGGTCATTACATCACAAATGTTACAAAATAAAATTGAATTGTTCGAACTTTTTTCGTTTTCCAACATGGCTGGATTGGGTTAAACTTTTTAGTTCTAAAAGAAAAACCAATATAAATCAAAGGTCATAGAAATCAAAAATATTTTTGGTGAAACTATTATTCGTACCTGAGTATTTTAAAGTTGGTTTGGTGTTGGGAATATTGAGTGCAAATTTTTAGAGAGCCACAACGTCAAAAACACAAAGGAATACTTTTAACAATAGCTATAACTATTTACATACTTTTAAAGATTTTCTCTGTCACAAAAAGATTATTTTATAACATAGTTATCAAAATGCTCTGTGACTCTCTTGTTCACTCTTGTTGTGAATACTTATAATTTGACATTTGTGTCAAAGTAAAAAACATGCGTAATCGCGTTGATAAATTTCAAAATTTGGCGCCATGTTTGTTGGGTGTTGAAATGAACGCAGAATTTATGAAAAAGGCATTTATTAATAAAAGTTTTAATATTTTCAAAATAAAAAATAAATATATTTTTATAGGCAAATGTAAAATACAATGATGATTTATTTTGTTAGTTTTAAATCATTGTATTACGACAATAACATGATGTTGATGTCCATATAGTTTTCTGTGATCAAGGACAAGGATATAGGAATATGATTTGATATAATACTCGAAGAAAAAGCCCTAAATACTATATATTATCTTCATATTCGATGCCGTTAAGATTTTGAATCGGTCAGTTATCCCCTTTGGCTTGACGCCGTTGCAAAGCCGCAGCCAAGTCTTGGTGGAGTGCAGCTTGTTTTTTCTGTTCTGCCAAAGGTTGCACACTGCGTAAGCCGTTGACAATGTCTTTTGTTTTTCCAAAATATATTTCATTGAGTGTATTACGAATTTTATTTTCCATGTCTTCGACCATTCGACCGATGTTGGCTATGTGTGGACTGGACTCGCCAACGGGGGCGTCTTGCTCAATTTGTCGTGTTAAACTGCCGCCTAAGTTCATCGTGCCCGATCCCTGTTTATTTGTTTGAAGCCAGAGCATCGCCGTTGAAGTGAGTTTATAATGGGCAGTGCGGCCTGAGCTTTTTTCTTGAACTTCAACAACATGAATCGAATCCCAACAACCCTTAATTTTTTTTGAGCCATCGCCAGCTTTTTTGATCAAGATAACGCCGGCGAAACCATGATCTAAATCCCATAAATATACTGAAGAAACTCCTCCTTCGAAATACATTTCACGGTATTGGTCGAACGCATGATTAGCATCCATTTCTAAACGGCGAAGCCGCTCTGATGGCATGGATCCGTCTTCTAACGGTGGATCATAAGTATTTGACCATGGTGATCTAAAAAAAAACATGATTTAACACTTATAATGCTGAAAATGATTTCTTTAGGAAACC
Organism: Sisyra terminalis; assembly: GCA_958496175.1. Taxonomy (NCBI): domain Eukaryota; kingdom Metazoa; phylum Arthropoda; class Insecta; order Neuroptera; family Sisyridae; genus Sisyra; species Sisyra terminalis. Next base: position 31,766,050 of record OY292277.1, on the reverse strand, counting down.
TGTAAGAATCTCCATCTCGATTATAATCACACAACAGGTAATCTTTGCCGCTTTCTCGATCTTTGGCAATCTTCAACGGTTGATCAACTGATGATAACAAGTCTTCACATAAACTGGGCACTAAATCAATCAAGTCACTTAGATTCTTTTCAATTTGTTGCGGAGGTAAACGCCGCATCAAATCCAAAGCACAATCCATTTGCTGGTCGGTCTAAATAAAAAATTTCAACAAATTAATTACATAACCTAAATTAAGTTTTTGGAGCTTCTTGAAAATGAAAATACTAGAGAAGCTACACTTATAAAATAGAAAATTGAGATAAAAGTTAATATTTTTATCATTTTTAAAAGGGAAAATAGCTAAGCAAGTTATCTTTAGTGGGGCGTGGATCAAGTGACATATAATAAAATTTGATTTTTGAAAAAACTTTTAAAATAATTCATAGAAATATTTCTGATTTAAAATTTAATTTATTTACCATTTTATAATATTTTTTATAGATTTTATCACAGAAATAAGTAAACACTAATAAAAATATGATACATCCACGAATCTCCTTCAATTACAGTTATATTCAGTTTTAATCCACTCAATTCTATTCAAAAATGACCAAAACAAAATCCCCAAATAGCTCCATTGAAAAACAAAATCATAGAGTTCTACATTAATTTTTCAAATAATAAATTATGTTGTTTATTTAAATGATTTGAAGTAATTACGAAAGCTACAAAAGCCTTTAGAAATGATACAAATACTAGTTATGAAAATATAAAATAATTTATTGACTTATATTACTTAACAAGAAAACAAATTCTTCTATTCTTCGGAAAGAAATGCTGTTGTAAAAAATTCGACAAATAATTTTGAATTACTTTCTTCCAAATCTATAATTAATTGTAATCCTAAAAGTCCTGATTCGTCTCCTGTAGATAAAGAAATTTGACTCGATAAGCCCATAATTTTTTCCAATTTTTTTATATAAGACAGAGAATAATTTTGCTTTATCGACTTTTCACAGCGAAACAATTCCACGATTTCCGAGTTTTGTGAAATTTCAATTTCTGAATCAGACTAAAAAATATGATAAGTTGAGCATTTATTTTTAATGAAGGTTTTTCATACCTTACCAATAGTCCTTCTGTACGTAGCCTTAATAAAGGTGGATTAGGGTTTATAATAATTTCTAAATTAGCACAAGTACTGTCCAGTCGATGAATTATACTAGAAAAAGCCGGAGCTTTCAGAACAATATTATTTGTATGGGTTTCAGTATTAAAATTTAAGTCTAACATCTCATCATCTTCTAAAGTATATAATTTACAATCAACAGTAACATCATCTTCTTCGTGGTCCAAACTAAAAAACAATACATACATTAAATCGAATACATTTTTAATTCGATTGCTATACTACATTAACATTAGAGGCTCGTTTTGTTTTTCGTAGATTAATTTCATTTTTGGATTTACTTCATCGCCGAAAATATTTAGACATTCTGTCAGCATACTTAAGCTAATTTTAAAACGAATATCATCTTCAACATGCAATTCGAAAATCTCAAACATATCATTTGGAATATAAACAGACGTTTGAACTGATTTCATTTCCTCTACAATTATTTTTAAGCCGTGTGTCGTTATCCGAATGCCTGCGACCTAAAAATCCAAATTTTCATTTTAGATGCAAAGTTTTTCAAGAATTTTCCCACGAAATTAGGTTACAATACTGACCGTCGTAAAACTAATGGATTTCAAAATAGTGCAAATTATTTTTGTACTTTTTAAAATGGCGCGAAACAAAACCGGTCGATTATCTGTTCGATGCATTTTGAGTTTTATATGAAACTTGATGATTGATTTATTCAGTTCATTTAGTTTAAGATTTCAAATTATTGAAAAAAAAAAACAGAAAAAAAACTTTAAAAAATTGCCAAAAGCCATGTTGTGCTGCTATCTAGCGATTTAAGATATTACCATTTATTGGTGATCGTAGAGCGGTTTATTTCAAAATTTCTATTAAAATTATCAGCATTATAATAGGCCACTTATATGCTATCAACAATTTCAAAGATAATTTTCTTTATCATTTTTGAGTAGGTGGACTTTGTTAATTTTCGTTTAATCAAGTCACATTATTTACTTGTTCAAATTCTATACATTTTGATATTTTCTTTACACCTGTTCACAATTTCATTTATCATTAGAATGATTAGAATTATCTGGATCATTAAAATATTTTTATTAACTATATTGATGCATGTCTATAAAACACGTTCATGATTAAAACTGAATGAAAAGTTTTTCTAGAACGATAATTGATTTTTTCAGTCAATTACAGGTCAGGGAGATCAATAAAAAACGAAAATTTGACCTAAATAATAGAAAAATCCGACAAATTATGAGACTTATGAGATACGACCTTAATTTATTTGATAAGGTCACGTTTTCTTAGTAAATAGTTCATTTATTTATTTACTTCTGAGTATTTTTCCTTTGTATAAATCACAATTCGTAGGCCGAAGAAGTTGAAAATATTTATTCTGATTTTCCCAAAATTCATACGAATTTGTTGGAATTATACTGGCTTTTATCATATACGTTTATTTGCAAAACAAATATATGATCATTTGGTTTTAATCAAATACAAAACATTCTATTTTTTTATTTTATTTGCGTATGATTCAAGAATATTTTATTGCCGTCGAGACAGAAGAGGTCTTTGCGACGTCGCTGTTGCATAACAATTCGAAATAATATCGATTTGCCCTCAGAAATGGCGTAACGACGCATGGCGTCTGCACTACCCCCCATTGAAAAAAGCACAGGGTTAAAACACCTCCGACGTAATGCAGAAAATTTGCGACATACCCTAAACACATCTTCGACGGTGTTGTTCTCAACGATGATTCCTAGATTACAAAACACCAACATCTTAACAATTCCTTTTCAAATCAATTATAACAAAGACTCAAGTGAAACCGAAAAGTATTAGATACGTTTTGAAAATAGACAATTTTTTTGGTGTTTTTTGGTGTTTTTGCGTGTTAACATTTACCCCTTTCATTTTATAACAAACAATAGAAATAAGTTTTCATTGAAAAACAAAAAAATTATATATAAATAATAAGCTTTGTTTTACATAATTTCGTGCATTTTGCTGTATGTAATTGAATGTCATATTGATAAAATTATTCGTAAAATTCAAGCCTTAAATAGTAATAATAATACATAGTTTGTTTAAATTGATTTTAAAATAACGTGATTTCAGGGGTAAAACAAATAAAAAAATAAATGATGTTGAATTTCTTTAACGTTTATTCTCTAAATAGTTTCTTTTCGGAACATTTTCTCCACTATTATTATTGGACTTTAAATGAAAATTGAACTGTTTTCAAAAAATCGTGGATACGTTTCTCTAACGTGATTACTGCAATCATTTAAAATTAAAAATTTTCTTTGTTGCAATTGCGATATTTTGTTCATTATAGACAATTTATTAATAGAAAGAGAGGATACAAGAATAAACTCTTGTTTTTCCTGGTAAGTTAAGATCTATATAAGGATTTTATTTTAATTTTTTCCGATTTGAACCAATTAGAAATTAATACGTAAAAAGCATTTTTAGCCGTTGGCGACGAGGGTTTCTGGGGGGCTGCTGATTGTGGCCATAGTCGAAGCCAGGGGGGACGGCGTAGATACAAGTAACAAGGCGGCGACACGTGAGTGATTCGGAAATACATATAAAAGCGTCCGATTCATACAGACGTTCAGTTCTACATCTGCTTTTATTTGGTGTTGGTGGTGAACTAAAGCAATCAGCATAAAAAAGGAAGCCAAAAAGAAATACCAAATTTAACTTTTGTTGTTTTACGAGCAGACGATTTTCTTTTTATTTCTGTTATTGTTGTATGGGTAAGTGAAATTTGCAAATTTTCGCACAACTAAATTTAATTATAAATTTATGATTCAATTCCTTATGGCTCAACGCAGAATGCTTACATTTTTTAACCATTAGCCATACTTACGAGGATTTCTTTTCAATCCTCCTATCCCAACTATTTTATACTTCTACCAGTAAACTGTGGCCTAAGGACTTGAGTCGTTAATTATCACACCATATAACGAGCTAATTAATTAACAATTATAACTTGAATTTCGTAACATTAGACAATGACGTGTTTTCTATATTTGAAAGTAGAACGACGATAATTATATTTTCTTTCTTTGTTATCACAGAATAATAGCGTGATTCAGAATAAATAAAAAGGGGAAATTTGTATGATAAATTGAGAATATTTGCTTAAAACATTTAAACAAGTAATTTCCTCGCCAATTTCAATAGCTCTATCGTTACATATTTTTATAATGAAAATGGAATGTACTAAATATAAATTACGTTGTAATTTAATTGGTAAATCGATATCAATTTCGGCCAACACATACACTATCGTCGAAAAGTTAGATTATTTTTTCTTCAATTATGATAAATAGTATTCGACTGAAAACATACAGTAGATATCCTTCATTACGAAAGCCTACCTATTAAGGGCGTAGAAATCTAAATTTGCTATGAAGAAATAAAGAACCTAAAATATACTTTTCCAAATTAAATTTTTGATTGCCAAAGTTGAAGATGGTAATAAAGACGAGCAGACGCATAAAATACAACCGAAGGAAATGAAGAAAGGATTTTGGAGAACAATGGGGATATTGGATTCATTTTATGACTTTAAACTCTAGAAGTCTAGAATCTAGGTAGTAAACTTTTGAATGTTATCTCGAGAATTTCAATGGATTAAAGGTTTAAATGGGAAGAAGGGTTTTGAAAATAAAAAGGATGGTCCAAGAATTTATATTATTTTGAAAGTTAGGGGTTGCTTTTAAAAGGTTTATTTTATGGGTAGAAATTAAAACTAACGATGAGGAATAGTATTTTCGAAATAAAGAATGCTGCACAATACAATTTGCTTAAATATTTTTTATATATAATTAAAATGGAGTCGCAAGAATCAGAAGTGAATAATAAATATCATTTATTTTGCATAGTAAAATGTTTCGTTGGCAAATTCTTTGTAGCCTTCAGGTGTTGAAATTTTTTGATTTCACTATCAGAAAAGAAGTGCTTATCTACATATATTTCCATATAGCCCACTTATTGGCGTTTTTTTGTTGTTATTTATACGTCGCATTATATCCGTCAAGATTTTTAGCGATTCTAAGAGTTAATAAAAACTATAACCCTAGAACCCGGCATCTACCAGTTTTGAATCGGCCACCTTAACCACCCGCCCTCCAGTAGGCTTATTGGCGTTGTGGTTATAACCACCGGTCTATACACTAGTTGGTCTGAGCTTCAAAATTTTACTTCCAGAATTATGGCTAATAGAATCCATAATAAGTCGTTAAAGACCATTTTAGTTATAGAACGACTATAAACCTTTGAAAAAAATTGCCAGACCTATAAAAAATCAGCAACCCAAGTCGTGAAATATACTATCGAAAACCATACTATGCACTAATGACAATAGTTTTACTAAATTCTGACTTCTGCGACTAGATATTATTGTTATCAATATAATTTACACGAACTGTAACCTTTAAATATATCTAAATTTTAATGTAAATATTTAATATCTCATTTGTTTTTAATGTAGATTTAAGCAGATTTAAAATTTAAGTGTAAAGTCGTCTATTTGCGTTTTGAATATACGAATGCCAAATAAGTTGTAAAGTATATTTTTTTTTAAATTGTTATTTACCGTCGCTTTATAACTACTAAGGTCTTTAGCCACTCTAGGACTTATAAAAATCCATAATCGAAAAATATCGAAAATTTGCTCGATGCTAGGATCGTACCAAACACCTACTAATTTTGGAGCGGTCACCTTGACCACTCGACCATCAGTAGGATTTAAACTAGATTTTTTAAAGTTCTTAATTTCATTAATGGATTTGTTTTGTTGTATCGAATTTGTTGATAGAGACTTTTGTAAAAGTTATAGTGTGTAATATTTTTTCAAAATTTAAAACATTTTGTTGATTTATTTTTAACTTCGTTAAGGAATTTATAGAATTAACAGTGAAGAGCATTCCTATTCTTCATGAATTATATTGTTACAAATTATTATTAAAGAAGGAAAGAAGGAACCTCACAATAAATATAAAATTTTCAAATTTATATATTTAACTTTTATGGTTTCTGTTTTTAAAGATTGTTAAATATTCTAAGATTACCAATGACCTTTCTTTTTTTTACTATACTTAACAAAACTACGTCAACAAAAGCATATTATCAACGAAGTGTTGTAAATTCTTAAACAAGTTAATGCTTTTAATAACAGTAAAATTAAAATTATTACTAAAAACAACTGCAAGTAATATAAAATACAGAAAAAAATATTTAAAAGCGTCGTTAGAACTATTTCACCTATTCCCCTCTGCTTTATATACCACCTTAGAGACGAGAGAATAATATATTTTGTGCAAATATGTTATGGAAGAGATACGAGCACTCGGCATACTGAGGAGAAATGACTGTTTATTCTTATGGAGCACGTTCACTCTAGTCATACATCTCAGTGGTTTTATCACGGTACCTAAAAAAACCGGCCAAGTCCGTTGAATTGTTTGATTCAACATTATAATTGAACGTTGAGCAACAATTGCTATTTTAATAAATTAATGATACCGTTGAAATACCAAACATCCATCAATGTTTAAATCAATTTAATTACTCTACGGAATTCAACATTACACGTTGAAGCAAGCAAACAATTCAACGGATTTCAACACTTTTATTTTCAAGGTTAAGATAACAACCATAATCATTATAGAAGAGGGAAAGGTATTTACAAATTCGATTTTTGCGATGAAATATTTTATTAATTACAAATTCCATTCTATTGCGATAGTGGAATTTTTCTTTTGAATCGTTTTCAAAGTTTTTTTTTAATGAATCCAATTCCTCTAATATTGATTAAGTTTTCACATTATAAAATTGATTATAGTAACTGCGATAATGCTATTTTTGTAGTTATCGTCCTATTTTGAGAATAGTTTGACTTTTTATTGCTTCTAGATATTGTAATTGGAAAATTTAAACGAACTTTCCAAGGGTGGTGTATGTGATATGGGTAATCAAAAACGTGAGTTAATAAATCAGTCTGGCATACGCTCGTTAAATTATAAGGCTATAAATAACTTAGGTGGTAGCAAGTAGAATAAATGTGGAATGTTTTCTTTTTGTAGAGCGTGAAAAATTTCAACAGCCAGTATCGGAACTCATCACTAGCGCAGTGAGCGCTAGAGGGTCCGATGTTGGTACCCTTATTACCGGAAACGGCGGTAATGGAGGAAATGCGAAAAATGGCAAGTTTTTGGATATGCGTCGTGGCCTTGGATCGGTGGAAAGCCATTCCGAGGCGGAGTACGTCCCCACCGCTTCCTGGTGGGGCTGCGAATGGCCGAGTTGACTCGCAACAGCTCAAATTCGAGGATTACAGACTACCCTGATAGGGGGCCCCCAAACCAGCTATGGGGCAGAACCGCCACTCAGCTACGCTGAAATATGTCTAATTGGCAAAAAGGGTAGTTACTTAAACGACCACATATTCGACAAAGACAACAATGAAATCAACAACCGCAATTCATCTCGTCATCATGTTCAAAACGCCCAGAAGCAAAACAGAAACAGAAATGTTTTCTATAAGATCTCTTTGCTTAACAGCAGACTCATTAACCATTCCAGCTATGAGATCATACCACGTTTGATTCCATCAAAAACTCGTCCGGTTGTTTCCAACAATTTAAATTCGCAACATTCAGTCCCAGCACCGCACTTAACCCAAAACAAAGATTTGATTTTGCTCCAAAAAGAAACCCCTATCCCAAATGTTATCACCTCGTCTCACTTTGTTCCAAATTTTACGTTTTTGCTATCCCGCACCTATGATCAACAAGCCGGCCCTTGGCCGGTGGGTCATCCTCTTCCACTACCGGTTTGGGCCGACAAAATCAAACCGTGTTACAATTTCCAATCGATTATAGACTTTGAAATTTTAGCCTCTAGTATTGAAATCACCCTGCAACACTTGATAGAACGCCACCACTATAACAGTGTCACAAATTTCTTGAAAATGTATCTGGATTTTAAGCGTACAGGCCAGAAAGATCTGTTTACTTTTTTCCAAAAACGTATTCCTGAAATCACCGACGAACACTTAACTTGCGTTGGGCTTAGTTTGGAGTTGCGGAAACAAATTGAGTCGTTGGAGGATAAGTTTCCACAGATCACAGAGCATTTATACATGGTTTCGTCGGAGGAAAATGTCGATAATTTAACTGAATATATGGATATGAGTGATGGATTGCAACGGTGGACCCATAAAGTCGAAAAAGAGCATGTCCTGATGGCGCTGAAGTTTAAAATTGAAGGACGTTATGGAATCTTATTGTGTGATCCTGGATATCATGTTGCACGAGTTATTGTCATCATGGAAGATACAGCTTATCCCCACACAGGTAAAATCGATTTTTGAAATTTTCAATTATCATATTCAGGAGAGTTTTCAATAAGATCATCTCCTTCAGGTCGATTTGTTCAGTCTGACGAGGATAATGTGCGAAAAGAGTATGAGTATACATTCAACGAACAAAATCCCAACTTCATTAATTGGACAGACATTGAAACAAGGGGTGGACAACAAAGAGCACATACATCCTTAGTTTACATCGAACGTCCTTATTTGACCGCCGTTGACCTGACCGAACGCAGAAATTTCGTTTACGATTTTCGAAGTTGGTTGGCCCGGGACATGAAGGGACATTTAACAGCCGGATTTTACTTCCCCGTGAAGAAAGGACGAAAGGATTTCACATTGTTTTATGAAGAAGATGGTCGTAAAGAAAAATTTAAATTCAACTTTGATGACTTTTTGAACCCTAATCAGGTAGTTTACTTAAACAAAATGTAATTTACAAATTGATAACTTTTTTTTCTGTTTAGTTGGACGAAAAGACGTTGAACATCGTTTCGAAATGCAGTGAAAAGTTTCGACTACCCATCAAGGGACATTTGCTACATTACATAAATTCTTTGGCGTTTTTGATCAACGACGGTGACTACGTCGACCAATTATTAACGATTAATGCTGAAATAAATGAAATGACCTAGCAGTGACTTCCCGCTTTCTACCAAGCCTTTGGGGGTGACAAAATTAAATCGATTCTTTCAACTATTTCGATTTCTTGCCAAAAATATCTGGCAAGGATTTCCAATCATGTTATTGCTTTTTTTGTTTGTATTTTTTCAAGTTGCTACCTATACGCCCTACTAGCATATTTTGGTTTTAGTTGGTAGTTTTATTTCAATTTGTATTTTTCTTTTTTTTTTTTAAATAAAGTATTATTGCTTCAATGATATGTGTGTTGATTTTTTCTGTAAACCAATACCAGCTGAAAATCTCGTTACAGTTCGTAATCTAACAGACCGTAGATGACCTTAATTTTTAATGGGAGTCACGTTACTTTCTAAGTTCAATTTTAACGAGGTTGGTATTTCAATGCCATTGAAACAGCGAAATATTTTCTTACAAAAACTTCTACCTACGCAATAATTGCTAATTGGTAAGCAAATATTAATGCTGATCAAGTTTTACATAGCAGCACTCATTAAATTAACGGAAAACAACTTTTAATAATTGCATCATTATCCTTTAAATTCTGAACTAAGATTTTAATGATTAAATATTTATTGCAATAAGATACGTCTTATAACAAGGAAAATAATCAAATATTTCTTCATCGTTGAAAATTTCTTACGATTTTATGAGTAATCAAACATTCTTGAATATGTGTTGAATAAGTTTACAAGTATGCGGTAAAAACATATTTTAGCCCCAGCGACAATGAAGTGATTGGTTTTGTAGCTTAACTATTTTATCATTCTATTTTATTACCATTTTTACTAGCCAAATAAACAATGATAAAATAATATTCAATTTATAACCGATCGTCTCTAAAAAATTAATATTCCAACACAATGAACGAAAATTGAATGAAATCAATACAGAAAATAGTAGCAGTAATTAAGGGTAGTAGTGACAAAAAAAGAAACCCCAATGTTATGTAAACATTTTTAAAAGTTTTAACTTCCACGAAGCATAAAATTTGAATTTTTATATTCTTATGAATTTATACAAATTTTGTAACGTGGGTTATTTGACGATTAAAATTATGTTTCGAATTTTATGTGTATAATATAAGAGCGTATAAAACGTATAAAAGTTGATCAGACCATACAACATTTGATATTTATAACTTTTAAAAAAATGTAGTAATATTTCCAAATTTTCAAACGCTTAGATAAAACTAGCCATTTTACTGCTGATAGTCGTCAAGGAGATATGATAATTTTGTAACCAGTAAGTCCTATAGTTGTCCTTGCTAATCCCGTAGCGAAAATATATTTTTTTTTTGGTTTTCTTCTGGTCTAATTTTTGAAATATGATTTATAAAAATAAACCATAAACATAAATTTAAACGATTTAAATTTAATACACTTTTCAAAAAGTGTATTTATGACGTACTGCCAATATATGTATTTCGATGGCCAATCAATCTTCATCAGTGGTTAACAACTCCTATGTGCTGCTATGTGAGGAGTAACGTAGCGATTATGAAGAGATCCAATACTAATTGATGATTACTAATGAAGGTTGCTTGGTAATCGAAATACGTATCTGAGCAATAAGTCATAAATACATTTTGATTGAGGTTTTGTTCAAATTTATATTTATAGTTTACTTTTGTGAATTATATCACATAAATTAGACTGCAATAAATTTTATATATCGTTTAAACAGTTTAACTGTTCAAAGTTAACGAAAAAATTATAATTTGATTTTCTACATACTATATTTACATATGTGAGGCACAGGCAGCAGTGACGTACGTCCCCTATTTTCTTCATTAGTCAAGAAAATTTGTAAAAAGGCAATTACTTTTAAATTCTTTAGATGGCTGAGTTGGCTCAAGTGTACTTTAGCACACCCACAATCTGGCAACGTTGCATTTTCGACTTTGTTTTAACTTAATTCGCGAACAAATCGGTCCATAATGAAAATTTAGCCAGAGAAGAGAAAAATATACCATATTAGAATTGAAGTAGCAAAAAAATCGCGAATAGAGTAAAAAACAAAGTTGAAAATGCAACGTAGCCAGATTTGACTGTTCTAAAACAACTTGAGCCATTTTTTGTTAATTTTTTTTCGTACTCGTAAGTGATACGTAAATCAGGAGTCAGGACCGGATTTAATAATGTGACCAATAGCTATATCGATGGTGGGAACCAGGTTTTCTAAAAAAAAAATAAAGGAATAGGCCAACAAAAAAATGAAGACTCCATTTGCCATTAACAACAAAGTTCAAACTGCTTTTATTATTATTATTTTAATAAGATCACCCAAAAATTATTACTACAGAGTACATTGGTTTCTTATATTGTTAGTTTGTTAATATGCAGAAAAATCTCAATACCAACATTCTCGTATTAAATATTAGAAATTTTTCATACTTTTTGATTAGTGAATTTATTATTAGGTAAATGAGTGACGAGGTCTGCAGGCTACAGCCAGCTACTTAATCCAGTTAATCTGGTCATGATAAAAACGATATCTATAGAGGATATCTGCAGTTTCACTACTACAACTTTGTTTTTACCAAAACTTTATTTTACTTAGTATACTTCAAAACGTATAAAAATGCGTAGCAAAAACCATTCAACATGAATTCACCGTATTTCATATTAGCTTACGTATTATCTTATTACTGTATCAATTAGTCATTTTTTCAATTAAGTATTTTCTATCTTTACTAGATAACGACACAGAAATAATCCGGGACAAATATTCGGAAATCACCATGAAAGGCATACTTTGAATTGCCTATGTTCTAATATTATATGAAAACAAAAAAACAAGTTATGAGAACCCAAGGTTTATAAATTACACAGGTTGCCCCATTAGAAAAAAAAATGACGTCATACGAGGAATTTTGAAATTTGAATCAGTCTGAAGATATGTATGAATTTTTTGCCTTACTGGTAACAAAAATATGAACATTTGGAGGACTGTAAAATTAGTGACCATATGCCTTTAAATGGTCATAAATTATCATTGTTGGAAATATTTTTTTGAAATTGTGGATGTATAATACATAAATAAATGGAATGATTGCTACAATGGCTGAGTTAAAAAAATATAACCCTAATTTGTTTGATAATTAAACACCAGAAAGCGCTGCTTTTGATATTACTCAACTGTTTCGAGATTTCATTTGTCCACATTTTTATAAACAACCATGTCTAAAATAACGTATAACATACAATAAAAGATCCTAACGATTAAAAACCATTGAACAAACTATAATAATATTAGGTTACAATCATTAGAAAACTAATTGCTATTAAAAGAAAAAAATACACCTTAACACTTTATTTTTTTTAATTGCTATTTACCGTCGCTTTATAACTACCAAGTAAATTTTAGATAATTAAGGGTTAATAAAAATCTGTAAATCGAAAAATTGCTCGATACGAGATTCGAACGCAATACCTACCGGTTTTGGAGCGATAACTTTGACCACTCGGCCACCAGTAGGCTACTTTCATTAAGATTCGAAAAATTATTTTACCTTATATTTCAAATGCTACTTTAGAAATAAATTATTTCTGTCAAAATCTATATTGATCTATATCATGGATGAGCAACTTTACTTTATTGCGGGCCAATTGAAACATTTCTATATAATATATATATATATCCCATAATATTTAATAATCAATATCAAAAATGTTAATTGCATTTAAATCATATTTTCTGTAATAAAATAATCAATTACACGTGTAAAAACAAAACTTTGACGGACCACAAGTGGCCCGTGGGTTGCTCATTTCTGATCTATATCAATGCAGTTTTATTTTTTAAAGTTAATAATTTAAAACAATTTGTTATATATTCTAACAAATTGACTTAAATCTTTAAAAGTTGTGTTTTTTGTCGAAGGAATTCGCTTTAAGCCTAATTTACTAATAGGGTAATTTATTTTTATTTAAAAGAATTAATTTACTGCTTCAAGAAAACCAAACACGTGGAATAAATTCACAAAGGAAGTATAAAAAAAATTGCACGATGATACATTGTATATTATTTGCTAGATTCTTAATATTACAAAATATTATTTGACAATTTGTTTCATGAAATTATAAATCGAAATTTTACTGAATAATTTAACATAAGAAAAAAGCTTTGAAAAATCAACTTGTACAATGTGTAGAGAACGATAAAATTAAACTATCAAAAATAAATTATGAATAGGATACATATACGACGATTATTAGCGAAATACAAAGTAAAATATCAACTCAATATGAATAATTTTCAAATAAATAAAAAATCGATATTCATTTACTCAACAACCAAGTACGAGCTAGGTATTTTCAACTAACTTAAAACTCAAATTAGGAAAATATCGACTGCGACAGCACACGGAAACATTTTCGCTAAAACTATAATTGGATTTCAATCTTGTAATTAGATATAAAAAGAACTTATTCTACTCTTAAGATTAAATGTTTAAATCATAAAAATGTTAAGCCAATAATCGCCTGATATGCGAACTGAACAAATTTTAACTACATATTTAAATTACTTTTACGAGATTTCACATTTTATAATTACTAGGATAGCTTATATAAGTAAGGTAGCCAAAAATGTCACTTTAAATATCAGGTTGTCCAGAAACTGATTTAATATTTCTTTGATGCCTACGTCCGGTTGAAGGTTGGCCTGGAGTGCTGTAAGGCATCCTATTTGATGTTGAGCTAAAAGATAATACAGCGTTAATGTTGTGGAAACATTTAGAAATTTTGTACAAATGCAACTAATGAAAATGTGAAGTTGAAATACGAGAGAAAATGCATGAGAAAATTAAGAAAATGCATGCATGTTCCCTAGTGATATAATGCAATAAGCTATAGTACTTACAGAGAACAACAATTATTTTTTACGTACATTCTCCATAATTTTCTATACATTAATGTTTTCTTGAAAACCTGAAATATACAAGACCAAAAAAATCCTTTAAATTTTCAGTCAATTTTATTCAGCATTGCTTATATATACAAAGATGGAAGTTAAAAGGCTTTCGTAATTATTTCTTGGAAGGTTTTCGTTTTTTCTCTCTACAAATACAAGCGATAGAGAAAATGTGGATGAAAATGCAAAAGGTGGATGGTGCGATTCAAATTTGAACACTCACCTAGAACTTGATTGTGGTAAAGCTAATGGTGAGGGACGTATTGAGCGTCGCGGACAAACTAAAGGATTGGCTGCTGTTCTATTAATTCTCGAACGTCTGAAAAGTTTTTTGAAACAAACATGCAACTAATTTGTAAGAGGACATGCCCATAGCCGACAACGAAAAAATCTACTTGAAACATTGAAATTTTCAATTTTGATAGCCACCAAGAAGCGGAATTGCTAAGAAGACTTATATTTGATTGTTGATTTGATCATTACCTATGTCCTGCTGGAACTGTGGATGTGGAAGAGGGCAAAGCAAGACGTGGTTGTCGTTGCCTTGATGCACCGCTTGTGATGGCCAAATGATGTGGAAGTCTACGCGTTTTAGTTTCCCATTCACGATTGAAGTCGTCAGCTTCCTCTTCGTCGAGATTAATAAATTCTTGGCGTTCTTCTTGATCCCCAGACAATACATTTTGTTCCCGTTCTATAATATGGGCACGTTCACCGATGTGATGGCCAATAGCCAATTTCTTGGTACCGGTTTGGGAGTTTTCCTCGGATCGTTGAATCTCACGAATACCATCAGGTCCTGTACGACTTGACGCCGATGCTCGATACACCTGAGGGCGTCCGTCTGGCCCTGATGACATCCTAACCACAGAGCTGCTCGCAAAACTGTGACAATTTCCATTGTTGATATTGGCGAGACCATCCAACGAACCACCCAATAAACGATTGATGTTCATTGACGGAAATCCAAAAGGCATTAAACTATCGTGCGAACCACGAATTCCACTGGCATCTTGTAGGGGTGCAAGCCCCCCAAAACCGCCCATCATCCCAAAGGGATCCGCAAACAATGAATTCATCATATTATTCATTTGTCGTACCGAACGCATGTGAGCCCTGTAAAACAAAACAAAAAAACTGAAAAATTTAAATCACATCCTTTTCCAATTCCCAAAAATCATAATTAATTTGTCAAAAACATTTAATTTTTGTTGCCAGGAAATTATTCTAGAACATACGAATCTAGAGGAATGGCCGTCATATTTATCTCTGAATATTAAAATAATTTTCATGTATTTTTTTTCGACAACACTTACCCGAAAAAAGGATCATCATCAAAATCATCCATTAAACCCCCGAATAGAGACATTTTTTACAGAAAATTCAACGAAAATCGCAGAAAATAATCAATTTGACATTAATGAGAAAGTTACGTAGACGACTTGATATTTACTTTCTCGTAAAACAATTCAATAGAATCAACTCGAGGCGAACTTCATCGAATGTACACGAACGGAGAATGGAAAAATAATTATCGATAAAATAGAGCGCAATACTACCGCAACTAGCGCTTTCAAAGCTCACCGCTAGATTTGAAATAAAAATCATCCAGAGCTTTCAATAATATGAACCAAATAATACGCTATAAATTTTAAATCAAATAAACATGCAGCAGAAAAAACTATCTTACAGATTCTATCGGTGTTATATTTCCGAATAAATCCTTTATGAAATATTAAATAACACGCTATGTTATGAAGATTTTAATTCAAATGCATTTCTTGTAATTTAATATCACATTTACATATTTACTTGGTTGCTTTTAATGGAATAGTTATATTTATTTATTTATAGAAAGGATTTAAAAAAGCCATTAAATTTTGATTAGCAATTTATCGCCATATGCTTACGTTCCGGTCGATTAGAAATTTGAGTTGATTTTACTCTAACATTCATAATTATGATATAATTATTGACATTTATGTAAAGGGTCTTTTATCAAAAATAAAAAAGACAATAATTAATTGGTTTTCAATAATAATTTAATAATTGAAAAAAGTTTTCTGTTTACTAAGAGCGAGCATGAATATAAATTGAAACTAACTGTTGCATTAATATTTGTATATAGTATATAGATACTTATTATCAAGCCTGGAAAGCACCGTGTCTGCTAAATTATTGTGGGAGTGCAGGACAAAGTTCGTACTGTAATAAAAATTTCGAAAATGTTCATATGAAATTTGATAATAGATAAAGCGGCGCGCTCAAAACTTCCTTCCTTATCTGTGGGATAAGGAGGGTATAAAAGCACAGACGCGAAAGAATTCAAGTGCAGACTCCGAAGATTAAAGATTGGTGTAACATTTGAGGAAGATATTTCAGTTTTCGAGAGCAGTATCGAAAACAGAATCGAAGAGAAGAAGACAAGAAAAAATCATCAATATCGCGCTGCTGTTTTTGTTTCCTTGAAGAACAGCGACGTTTGTTTTTCCCGGCAAATTTGCAATTTTGATTTCGCAATTATGATGGACGAAAAAAAGTAAGTTTCTTAATCATTATTCTTCGTAGATTTAAAAAAAAATGTTCCTTTAAGAAAATTTTGTTACAAAGTTAAATTTTATAAACCCTCAACTCCATTCGAAAAAAGTTTAAAAAAATTATACATGATACCCCAAAAAATTGAAAACAATTTGCTACTTTTGAAAAATTGATGAAATAATTATGTTAAGATAATTTTTTTTTGGTTTGAAATCATTGTTTTTATAATTCATCCAAAATTGATAGAATTAGTAGCGACTTTTAATTTATACAACTTCAAATATCTGCTTCAATATCCATATGGTTTGAGCTTTTGCTTGATAAAACCAATGTTCGATTTTACCTTGATTTTCTTGATAAATACACCTTTTAAATAACTTTTTTTTTAATTACGTCAATTTTTCGAAGATATGATTGATAAAATATGTGACGGCAACTATTCAAAGAGATTTAATCAATTTGTTAAACCAATTTATTGGTTTTGCTATGATTTTTTAAGTTGAAATCGGAAATAATGAAACAATCATTCGAGAAGACGACTCCATTTGAATCAAATGAACGAATTTGTGCATTTTAATTATTTTAAAAAAAATATATTTTTCTTACTATAAAGACAAATAATTCATTAATAATAATAAAAAAATATATTTTATTTGTTTGATACATGTGCCATTACAAATTTACATTTGCATTATATTTTTAGAGGTTCATTATTTAATTTTTAAGTTTCAAATATTTTTATTTTGAATGATATTTAAATATCATATCAAAGAGATTAAAATTATTATTAGTTATACGTAAAGTTAAATTCAAACATATTTCATTTAAATTTCTGAACATTGGGGTTACAAAAGCTTTACCATTCATTCAACAATACATATCCTTATAAAATTTGAAATATTTGTCGATCAACCATACATACAGATTGTAAAAGAAATTATCAAATATTTGGTGGAAAATATATTTATAAGTTAACAATTAGTCTCAAAAATATTTAATATTTTCATCACAAATATTAAATGCTTTTTTAATCAATTGGTTTTGTTTTATGTATGGTTTGAAAAAGTCAGCTTCTTATGCTAAAACGTTTCGTACAGTTTTGAACTTCATCAATAGTAGTGTAGTATTCGAACCTTTTAACAAAATATTTTATTGTCATTTGTGGTTAAACGATATTATTCTAACGGCTATTTAAAATCGTCAAATCTGGCAAAGTTGCATGTTTTACTTTGTTTTTTATTCTATTTGCGATTTTTTTTGTTAATTCAATTTTAATATAAAATAATTTTCTCTTTTATATATAAATTAAAAATAAAATAGAAAATTCACCGTTGCCAAATATTAACGATGCTGAAAAGGACGTGAGCTATTTTAGCCTTTTTAATACAATGCAATAAAAATGCCCTATGACCCTTTAGGCAACGTCAATATTTGGAAACATTGGATTTTGTACTTTATTTTTAGTTTAAACCACTTTTTTTTTAATTCAACTCTAAAATCGTACAATTTTCTCTTTTATGGCTTAATTTTTATTATGACCTGATTTATTCCCGAATTAAGGGGGTTCTCCCGAGTGATGGTTTGTTTTTCAAGCATTTTTTGGATTTTTTTTTTGTGAACTAATGAAAAAATAAAACTTTGGAATTTTTTATAATTTATTTGTATTTATTTATATACAATTTTAAATAAAAATATTTAATAAAACGTGAATTATAGCGCTCCGTAGACTCCCATCACCAATAAATGTGTAATCACTATTTCCACGATGTGGAAAAAGAAAAAACAGCGTTTAATTTTATAGGCTTAAAAGAATGAAATATTGAAAAATAGATTTTTGGCAGACTTATGAAAAAAAGTTACAATTTCATGATTGTTTCTTATGCTATTGTTAAAAAAATAAAGAAATAGAAATACTCGGAATTTTCCAATGTGCTGAACCAACCCTATAAATTGGAAGTTAGTCGGCCAAGCTGTTTTCGAGATACGATGGAGACAGGCTTGAAAAACAAAGTTTTGAAAAAAATGTGTTTAAAGTTTCAAGTACGGTTAAACTTACAATGACACTCTGTTAAAAAAGGCATTTAAAGGCATTTTAAATGTTCAATGAGCCCATTAGAAGTCCTTTAAGGTTATTAAAGGCTTTTTAAATGTAATGATTTCAAAATGCCTTTTTTAACAGGACTTAATTACTATATCTTTTTAACGACTCCAAATTTAAAAATAAAAATACGGTTCGAGTCCCTTTTAAAACATTCAAATCTGACAACTTTGCTTTTTACTCTTTTCACGATTTGTTTGTTACTTCAATTCTAATATGGTATACTTTTATCTTCTCTGGCTAAATTTTCATTATGGACCGATTTATTCGTGAATTAAATTAAAAACAGAGTCGAAAATGCAACGTTGCTAAATTTAACTGTTCTAAAAGAGACTTGAGCCAAAAATACACTACCACCATATTTAAGATATGCTAAGAAAGCAATTTGTGTATTAAAAATATTTTTTTAACCCATCACATAGGAGAACCCCCTTAAATTAAAAATAAAGTAGAAAATAAAACTTTGCCAGATGTAGACGTCCCTTAAACGAACATGATCCAATTTTTGTTAACTAAATCTATTATAGTAATAATTAATAAAATCAATTAAAACACATACAATTTAATTATTTATTCATAATACTAAATTTCAATTATGCAAAAATAATTTTTAGATCATAACCAAAAGCTTCTTTTATACTATGGTCTATGGTGTAAGTTTGGAACAAGCTTTACATTATAAAAAAAAATCTTTATTAATTATTATTACTCTTTTATGTAAAAAAAGATGTTTTTAAAAGAAAAACTATTTTGTCTATATTAAAATAGTTTCATTAAAGCGGTAGTATCAAATTAAACATAATGACTACTGGAAATAAAGTTTACAATTACTTATTTCAAATTAGTTTTGAAATTTTGATTTCAAGAAAAAGAGTCGCTCGACTATTTTCTAGAGATCCGATTTCGTTTCTAGAGTTTCTAAATTAAAAATAAAATAACTTTGGACTTCACAAGCCGGCTTGAAAAGATTAACGCTCTTAAAGCTCAAACTGTCCTTTAAATATTTCCTCCAACATAGTTCACTCATTATGTTGAACTTAATTTCACATTGACAAACATTTTAGTGTTAAAATATATTTAATTTCATATCAAACATGCTATAAATTAGTTAGTAAAAACGTTCATTTAATGCATTTAGATCTATAATATTCCCCACAAACAGCTTGTAAAAGCTCGCCCACAATAAACACGAAAACGATAAAGCATTCGCATAATTGAATTTGGCAATATTTTTCAAAAACATATTTCTCCGACTCGAAAGCACAATGTAGCGACCACTTAGTCCTCTGGTTTATGTCAGACTTTTTCCTTGGAACACTTTAAACGTTCGCAATGAAGACAATTAGACTCAAAAGACTCGTTGCAGCATAATTAAATTTCTATAAAACCGAATAGAGAGCAGGACATTAAATGAGATGAGTTATGGTCTTATTTAGATTTGAATATTTTATTCGATTATGAGCTTCAACAATGTTTGATTTACGGGAAAACAACAATGCAAGACGTTTATACGATTTAATAATGCATCGAGAAAACGTTTGATAAAATTAAGATGGATTTCAGTTATTAATTAACAAAGACGAAATGCAAGATGATTTATTATCTCTTTGTGGTAAGGGTTGAAATGGTACTATCAGTCCAGACAAAGTAGAT
Organism: Sisyra terminalis; assembly: GCA_958496175.1. Taxonomy (NCBI): domain Eukaryota; kingdom Metazoa; phylum Arthropoda; class Insecta; order Neuroptera; family Sisyridae; genus Sisyra; species Sisyra terminalis. The sequence continues at coordinate 31,745,668 of OY292277.1, read as the reverse complement.
AGGATAAAACAGAGTATATATGTTTATGTGTGGGTGAAATATTTTAGTTTTATTTTTACCAAGCAAAATATTACTTAGAAACTATTATATTTAAACAGGGAAAGAAAATAAAATTCGATTTTTTAGCTAGCTTAGAGCAGAATATTCTGTTTAAACAATATATAAAATATATTTAGTCCATTTTATGTAAAATAATTTACAAATGTAAACAATAAATCTAAATAAAATTTCAAACAAACTGTATTTATGACGTATTGCTCCAAATACGTAATTCGATTGCCAATCAATCTTTATCAGTGATCATCAAGTTTCAAGTGGTCATCAAGATCCCTTCGTAATTGCTATAATATTAAAATAGACTACAATATATATCTTTATATACATAATTCTTCTGTACATGTACGTGTCATTGAACTCCTTCTAAACCGCTGAACCGATTTTGCTGAGATTTTCTGAGTGTATTTGAGTGGAACCCTGGACGGTTTAAATTTAAAATTGGACTCTTTAGGTTAAAAGAGTAAAAAGAGAGTCTTGTTAAAAACGGCATTTTAAATGTAATGATTTCAAAATGCCTTTAAATGGCTTTTTTTAACAAGGACGACAAAGTTTCGCGGATCAACAATCGAAATTATAAATTTAATAATCAAAAGGTCGTTAAATATGACAAATTGAGTAATGTCTAATGTAAAAATAACATCACCTTTTACTAAACACATATCTATACTACTGATATATTAAATTCTAACAACTGTATAATTTAGTTTTTAATCCTATTTTAGGGTAAGTATTTTTTCAAGATTACCTTCATCCAAATTTACTGTTTTAAAATTATTGTCAGTCTGTAAATCTTTTTTTAACTAAAGAACGAGTAAATCGGTTTTTATTAAATTTGTTATTTAGATACCATACAAACAATATTTTATTCAAAAAAAAATGGCTCATTGCAAAATAATAAACGAACCGTGTTATGAAAAGGTATTTTAAATATTCAACAAACCCATTAGAAGTCATTTTTAATTAAATGATTTCAAAATACCTCTAAATGCCTTTTTTTAACAAGGAAGATATCCCCAAAGTAAAACTCAGAAATGAAAGTTTAATGCTGAACTATATAGTTGTGTGATGTAGCATTGGAAACTTTTTTAAATAGTTTTCTTATATTATTTTTAATTTTAATTAATCGTTATTAATGATTCTCTTATACCAATAATGCTAGGCAAACGAAAAATCAAATTCGGACAGGACAACGTCTGCCGAATCCGTTAGTATTTTATATACTGTTGGTTATGCATTGATGGTCCAAAATAATAAATAATTTTATTTTTAAAAAGATATATCAAAAACATTATTCAGGTTGACAAGAAAACATACGGTGAAATTTTGAGTGCCCTTAAAATTGATATTAACAGGTCTACCATCGCAATTTTCGGCTTTTCAATACAAAACGCATTTTTTTTTCATAAAATTTTTGAACCACCACACTGAAAGAATTAAAGAACATATACTCTTGAAGGAAATTAAATGCTCTACAAAAAATGCCATATTGTAAATTTTCGCCAGACCAACGGTTTCTTTATAATCGACCCTTGAACATTAATTTGTAGGTATATAACAAATTTCCTCTAAATATAAATTCGTTCATTAGTTACCAAATTCCAAATTTAAAAAATCAAATCGTAAAAACAAATCAATGTTCAAGGCTTGATTATAAGGAAACTGTTGGTTTGACGAAAATTTACAACCAGACATTTTTTGTAGAACATTTAATTTCCTTTAAAAATACATATCATGTGTTGCTTAATTCTTTAAGGGTAATGGTTCAAAAGTTTTGAGAAAAAAATGCGCTTTGGATTGAAAAACCAAAAATAGCGATGACAGACCTTTTAATATCAATATTAAGGGCTCCAAATTTCGAAATATTTTTTTTTTTGTCATCTTGAATTATATTTTGGATATATCTTTTTAAAAATAAAATAGTTTATTTTTTTATCCAAGCTTATTGTTTAAGCAAGGAAAGAAAAGGCAAAAGCTTTTTGATGTGTATATTTACCTGTAGGAATTCAAGTATATATATACTTAGATATCGATTGGAGAATGTTTATTTTTTGAATTTTTATATGAACGAACGTAGATTAATATTAGAAAAATATTGGAAATTTGAACGTAAATCATTGGGGAATTTATGAGACAATATCCTTCCAATTCAAATACAATTTTCTATTAGTTGCTTTTATCATTTCTTGTTTTAAACAATACATATTGTTCTTTTCGTTTCATTCATTGAATGAAATGTTGTTTTTATTTTACAATTTTAAGTTTTAGTCACATTGAATTAACGTGCATGGGGGTGGTTTTGAAAGGGTGACAAAGTTTGGCAAACGTTTTGTATGGATTCCTCTTTTTTGTACCTACCTAATTTTCTTTTTGCGTAACCACTCGCGGGGATGTTTAAATTTTCGCGATGGCTTGAAATAACATTGATGTAGAGTTGTATTTTTATTTTCGGATGAATTTCAAACATTTTCTCGCCATTGTTAGTTTAATACATTCGTTTTATTGTTAAACGCAAAGTAACAAACAAGTTAAAACCATCAGAAAATGCTTAATTATCAAAATGTTGATTTTGTCGTTGAAGGGGAAATATATGATTAACAAAAATTTGAATATTTAACATGTTTTTACGTTGAGAAAAACAAGGCTAAAATTACGAATTTTGAACAAACTGAAAACAAAAATAAACAGAATTTCCTTTAGAAACAACTTTTGAATGTGTACGCCATTTTGCCAAGAAAATTTAAAATAATCTATTTGATTTTTTTTAAATACAAAAACCTTACAATTCAAAAATTGGTACAGGTACCTTACTTTAGACCGGTACAATCTGGCAAAGTCTCATTCTCAATTTTGTTTTTAATTAATTCAATTTGCTGCAATTTACAAATAAATCGACTATAATGAACTTAGCAATAATGAATTGATCAATTTATTTGCGAATTGAATTAAAAACAAAATAAAAAAATGAGATGCTGCCAGATTGTACCGGTCTATAGTAAAACTGTACCCAAAAATTAATTGTTGTCTCCCTCCATTTAGGTATATTAGGTTGATGAGGTTAATAAATACCTGATACACATTATATTATTATTTTTTTTGGTGTTGGTAGCAAGTAAAATACAATTCATGTAAGAAAAACAAGTTAATTTGTGTGTATTACTTCATTATTGTCATAATCATATGCAGCATTAATTTCAAGCTATTTCCGAAACATTTTTAGAAATTAAACTAATAAATCCGGAAATAAATAAATAAATTACGTTAATTAATCAAAAAACAATGTGAAAATGTTTACACCAAGAAAATATTTCCAAATGATCGACTGCAATTTTTTCAAAACGGATAATTGTAATCGTCCTTACTGCCATTTTCGACACGATGAAAAATGGCGCAATTACGATGAAAATTTTGAATCGTTTATTCAGAGTGCTACTAAATTGGTAAATGAAGAGCTGGAAAAGACGAAAAAGGAAAATCCAAAACCAGTAAATGTGGTTCCATCGCCAAGTTATAGTTACGTGCCAACACCCCTTTCACAATTAACAATGAAAAAATCTAAGGTCAGACCAAAAATTGTACCTTATACTAACTATGCTATCCATCAAAACGTAAAAAATACTAATATAGTGAGTATTCGTATGAAATATTTGGGCAGAATTCTTTATACAAAAGTAAAATTTCATTGAAATAAATTTTTTTGTTGAAAATCAAATTTGTCGTCTAATGATGGGATGACACTATAAAGGATGTACCCGTCTCGTTCATTATACAGTTTGTAGGTTCCATCCCTTAAAAGGAAAAAAGAACCCTTTATATCAACCACGTAGGTCTACGATCCAATGAAGCTATAGAAAAATAAAGCTTCTAAGTTAACCCAATCGAAAATTACTGCCAATCGTTTCCCAATTTTGACTCTAAATTAAAACCTACGGAGTATTTTTGCTTAACCTAGAGTTATAAAAGTTTACATGAAGGTCCTTATAGCACACATGCAAGAAAAATCTGTCAATTTTTTATTATAACAGCCCTCAAAAAAAGTAGATACATAAAATTGTTTATACAAGATATAAAACATACTACGGTCATATTTATGTAATATATTTTTCAAATGTAAATTATAAACGTAAATTTTGAATATCATAGACATAACTTTGAACAAAAGCTCAAAAAAAATATTTTTGACGTACTATCCAGATACGTATTTCGATCGCCAAACAATCTTTCTCAGTAGTTATCAAGTAGTATAAGATTGCTTCGTAGCTGCTATGTGCTGTCATAAAGTAATCACAGATAAATCTCAATTTATTTTTGGAGGGGTGGGTTCTCAAGCCGGGGGACTGCCCTAGGTGCCAAATTGAAAAGGGCCCCGAATGAAAAATAAAATTTTATATTTTTCGCCATTTTTCGTTTAATTTGTATATTGTTATATAAAAAGGCACCAAAATTTGTTTTGCACGGGGCGCTCAAAACTTAAGAAACGGCCCTGCATTACGGGGCTAGTATTTTCACTCATGAATGGAAAGATCATATTTTTAAGATAGCTATTAAATAGTTAAAAAATATTTGCTGGATAAGTCATGCACATATTATTATTCTTAGGTGAAAATACGTAAGTTTTTCTATCCTCTGGATAAAATTTTATCTGGAAGATGAATGTTACTATGACTATCTAGATATGAAAATACCGACCCTTGGTGTATAAATTTAAAGTAATTTGCAGATTTATTTGATAAAATACTAATGTATTTACATTTCAATAATATAGTTAAGTTTTATTTAGTTTTATTTTTACAACGGTCACAACCTCTATTACTAACATAAAAAAACGTATGAGAATCTATAAGCAGCATATTTGTGATTATTTGTTACATTTAGAAAAATGAAAACACGAAATACTATCACAATACTTAAATTAATTGAGTATACTATTAATTATAACTTAAGTGTTCAGTTAGGGTCATACATAGTGGAAATGACTTTGAAGATTTTATAAATGCATAGTGTGATCTGGGAAGGATCTTCTGAAAAAAAATCTGCTAAGTATCCAGTAAAATGTACTCTTGTGTTCCAAACTTTAGAATTCTATTATAAAGATCTTGCCAAATTGTTCAATATTCTGAGTTTGAACTCCGGGTAAGGATCAACCAAGTTTATTGAATGGATAACGATTAGATGCCGAACCTCACTATTGTAAACTTTCCAACAATTGAATACGATTGTGGTACCATGTTTAATTTTTTTTTCTAAAAATTATGTATTAATGTTGCGGCGTTTCTTTTGGGTACAGAAATTATAAATAATTTCTTAGAACCTCGTTCGATTTCTCTAAAAGCTAATTGTTCTTCAATTATACGGCCTCGATTATATTTTCTTTTGCCGATTTTAACCTTTTCGATTTCTACAATACCGTCACTTTCCAACTTTTCTGATAAAGTTCGTAAGCTCCAGTTAATACAAACTTCTCGCAAAAATTTGTTCCAATTTCTCCAAGTAGGGTTATCCCACATCAAAAAATGGGGTGTTGAAGGTTCCATTGTAACGAAATAATTTATGAACTTTGCAACAATAGGTGAACGCAGTATTGAATATAAAATAATTGTAGCTTTTTTGATCCCAATTTTTTTGTGTGTATCTGAAAATGAAATATTTTGGATAGCGCCAAAACATATTATTTATAATAATATGTCTTGTACATAAAATGAGCATTATTTGGAATACAAAAGTATTCCGTACCTACTGTTGTAAAGGTCAAATTATTTGGTTCTTCATCTTGAGTGCAAATTTCCACCCCCGAAATTTCGTATCCTCCGCAATCGTTTTCATTGAGAAGATTCATTTAAAAACGTTGAAGATTTATACTTAAAAATAACATTTAATTATAGAAAATTATATGTATATACATATATAATTCATTTAGAGCTTACACAATGAATTAGGTTACATCAATTAAAAATATGTTCTTCCATAACACCAAGTTTCCAGAATTTCTAAATATAAAAAAAAACAATCAATTGTTATACTTACGGGGAACAGTTAAGCAACGTTTAATGCATTAAGGCTTGTTTAAAATTAAATTAATATTTTCCGTTAAAACTTCCAACACACCAATTGGTTATAATGAAAAATTTAACGATTTTTAATTGTGTTATCCACTCTTATCTTAATCACGGAGTTAAAAGTTAAATCAAGCGTAATAGAAAACTAGCGCTAGGTTTCGTAGCTCGCAATGGGTTATAACGCAAACGATCCCAAATTAATACAATAATAAGCAAACGTAAATAATGTATGTCGGCAAAAACAAAGAACAAAGAATGTTACACATTCATGTCAGTGAAAACCAAATATAATAATCATTGTCCCAAATTTGAACTTCCCGATTGTTGTCATTTGTTTCAACTGTTATTTTGATTTCATTCAAATAACAATTGTTGTCAATTGTCAGTTTTATCAATGTTCACCGCAATTGAGTAACTTGTTTTTTTAGACCCATACGCATATTCGAACTACGGGGCCCTTAACTAATATTTTTTTTTTAAATTTGAAGACTTTTTGTTAAAAGTTCACTGAAAAATGAGTTCATTAACACGTCATACTTAAACGTCTTACGAACTTCTTTGAAAAGACTTCCTCAGGAACGCTTTCTGGCTTATTTGCTGCCTGGGTGGTCACATTTAAAAGTTATTTTGTTGTTGTTGGTGACAATTTTAACAACTCTTCGGGTTGTAAAAACCAAAATATTTCACCACATCGTCCATATCTACTTCTTTATATTTGATTTATACCTAACAAAATCAATAACAAAATTATAATCTTGAATTCTAAAAATATACTTCCTTATTTCGAATCTATGATTTGTAGCTACCATTTTTGAACTCAATCTAATCATTGTCTGACATATCAACTTTGTTTTTTTTTTATTATTCGTATATAAGCCATCATCTTATTATTACTTAAAAATTTATTTACCTGAGGGACAAATATCGGTTATAGCTATATCTTCGACTTCATCCCATATTTCGAAAAATCAAACCTAAAATTTTCTAGTACTGACTTTTGTTTCGATAAACCTACGACCCTAATACCCCTATACTCATTACATATTAAATATACCTTCAACAACAATTTATTTTTGTATCAGGAATGATGCCTAGTCTTTACAATTGAAGCATATTATAAAAATATATCAATTTTAAGGTACCTACTTTGAAAAAAAGTCCAGATGAACCAGAAGCAAAAAAACAAGACGAATTAGAAGCTAATAATATTGAAGATGTGTTTCTAAAAATGTTTAAGGAAGATGACGAACCAAAAAAGAAATCCCTCGACGAGAAAAGTTTAACGCTAAAAAAACGAAAAACTCATTCGGAAACGCCTTCAAAATCAACTGTTCCCATACCTAAAAAAGCTGCAATAAACTTCCAAAATGAAGCCAAAAAAATGGTCTGGCAACGATACCGAATTAACAACCCCAACAACACCCTTAACTTGTCTAAAACCCCAACAATCTCCCAAACTAGCAAAGGTGATAAACGTTTCGCCCACTGTCCAAATAAGACAGATTTGAGTCAAAGACCTTTGGTTTTGGATTCGAAAAGCTCGAAAATTCCTCTTAATGTTCGACTGGTTTATTACAATAAGATTGTGGATGCTTGTTTGAAAATTTTTGATGACGTAATTGTTGCGTATGATCGAGCACAGAAAGAAGAGCACTCGGTTTTCGTGAAATGTGTTTCTTTGGCAATTTACAAGAAATCGGCACTGATGTGTTTGTACAACTTGAAAAAGAATCACATCAAAAATGAGGAGGTTAAAACGAAAACGTTTGAATTGAATAATCTGTATGGGATGTTATTGAAGTATGTGCTAAATGAGACGCAATTGAATGAAAATCACTTTCCGCAAAAGGATATAAAAACCGGTAAGGTATTTATTTCAGGAATGAGTGAGTATAAAGCAAGCAATGAATTTGAACGAGTTTGTATTCGATGCCACAAACGATTTTTCGTGGATAATAATGGATTTCCCAATCCGAAAATTGAATGTGTGTATCATTCGTCGAAGAGATATCGAATTCGAGGAGAATTATCATTGAATTGTTGCGGAACGGATTCCAGTGCAGGTTGCCAAACTGCCGAGATGCACGTTTACGAATATCTAGACTTCACAAATTTGCATGGATACGTGGAAACCGTTGATTTGGTTGATTTCGATGAGGCCGAATCTTCGGATTCCGATAATGGAATTTACGCGTTAGACTGTGAAATGTCATATACAACAGCCGGCATTGAATTGACGCGAATCACTGTTGTCGACCGAAATCTAGTTACGATTTACGATACACTTGTCAAACCCGAAAATCCTATTCTTGATTACAACACTCAATTTTCGGGAATTACAGAGGAACAATTGTGCGGAGTTTCGACTCGATTAGTGGACGTACAAGCTACACTCTTACGAATTTTCAATAGTCGAACGATCCTAATTGGACATAGTTTAGAAAGCGATATGAAAGCATTGAAGCTAATCCACCCAACAATTATTGATACAAGTGTACTGTTCCCACATAGGTTGGGACCACCAATCAAAAGAGCTTTGAAGACACTCGCCAGCGAATATTTGCGGAAAATTATTCAAAACAACATCAGCGAAGGGCACGATAGTGCTGAAGACGCCTCCAGTTGTATGGAGCTAGTTCTTTGGAAACTCAAAGAGGATTTAAAACTAAAATGACCTTTTTGTAAAAGCCATTATATTTAATATCAATCAGATAATATATATGTATAAGTCGTTCCATTAAAGCTCATTGTCTCTATTTTCGACCATCGTTAATGTGCGAATGGTTCGAACAAGTCTTTTCACTTTCCTTTTAAATTATTCGACAGTGGCTAATAAAATTATTATTCGACGCATGCATGAATTGGTCGCAAAAATTGATTTCAATAAAAACGAGCTTTATGTTAATTGAATTATTCAAGTCATATAAAAATCGAAAAACTTAATGTGGATTTTACAAAAGACAATGAAACCACTTCTTACATTAAAACTTAAAAGTTTCAGCTTTACCTGAACTAAGATAGTTAAAAAATAAAATTATTTTTAAACTCAATTAAAAGAGAAACATAAATTGAAAAAAATAGTAAAACTCTTATGCGATGTTAGTTTAAATTTTCAAATAAAAATATGATGTCTATGTTAATTAATCTAAAAATGGTAATCATCGTAGGTTAAAGTAACAATATAAATTAAAATTTTAAGAAAAAGAATATAAATATTTTGTATTTTTTGAGCTTCAAGAATACATTTTAAAAATTTAAATTTCTTTGAAGCCAAACTTAACTTCTATGTACAGTGAAATCGAATGCTAAGTCGAATCACAAGGAAAACAGTATCAATTACATCAATATCACCACATAAAGACTATATATTTATGTATATGTATGCTTAAATATCAATACAATTATTTCACATAGGCAAAGGTATTATGTACGTTCGTAAATCCAGAAAATAAAGAATGTATATAAACACATACGTGAAACAAAAAAGAAACATAAGGTTAAAAACCAATTCTAATAACCATTGTCTCAATTTTGAATAAACTGCTTTTCGTCATTTATTGCAACTCTCATTTCAATTTCAACTGCTAATTTTTGTCACTAACCAGTGGTTGTGTCAATATTAATTGTAAATATTTCACGGGTGTCTACTAGTTAATATAATAATAGGCAAATGTATAAATGAATTTGGGCAACGACAGAGAATAGAGAATGTATTTAAACATATAAACGTGCGTGAAACAGAAAAAAACATGTGAGTGAAAACGAAATATATTAATCATTGTCGCAAATTTGAAATAACTAATAGTTTCATTTGTTTCCCTGATTGTTTCATTTGCCAATTTTTGCCATATGTCAGTTGTTATGTCAATGTTGACTGTGAATGTTTCACGGGTAGCTATTAGTATAAACAAATATGAATTGTATATTTGAATATGTATACATTATACATAGATAACGAAAACTGAGATATTTGTATTTATTAAAAAATAGTAATATTTATTCATTTGTATTGAAATTTAATTTAGAAGTTCTAATCCAAAATTTTTTCTCAAAAGTCAGTTATTTTTGAAAAATATATTACACTCGGTTATTCTTTTTTATCTTAAATCAGCTTGTATTTCAACATCAATATCATTATAAGTTATCTCTCAAGAAGAAAAACGGTCTAAGTCTTCGTTTTCGAATTTTTCCCAAAATTTACATTATTTTTACTTTTTTTTTCACGAATGAAATGTTTAATTTCCAAATACTTATTAAACTTATTCAAATTTTTGAAAGAAAATGAAAAACAAAATGATTTCCAGCTAAACCACCGAGTTCATGACGTCCATCATGTTGCACTACACTTTTGGAATTCGGAAAAATACCTATAGAATAATTTGAAGTTTTTTATCGTTCAAGAGTCCTGGAAAAAACGTGTCGCTCGCATAATTTCCAGGAAAACCCTATGTAGAGCTAACTTGAAGCTTAGAGCTTTTCTATAAACATTGAAGTTTCGAATTTTTTTTTACGACATTAATTGGTGTTTTTTTTTTGTCCCTCCAGATTTTTGAAAGAAAAAATTTTGGCGCATGCTTTTTTTCCCGGAAAAATCCATTTAAAGAAAAAGCTCAGTTTAGATCTTTTACCAAATAATTAAATTTCAAAATTTTTTTTGCCCAATTAGTTGGTGTTTTTTTGTCGTTTAAAGAGTTCCAAATGAAAAAACTTTACAACTTGTACATTTTTTAGGAAAACAATGTTTAAAGAAAAAGCTCGATTATGACATTTGTCTAATATTGAAGCTTTGAAACATAGGAAAGCAAGCGACGATTATTATATATGCGAGTGAAAAAAATGATTTCTTTCAAAACTCTCAAGTAACAAAAAAACACCAATGAATGGTGAAAAAAACTTTGGAAAAATTCAATATTTGAAAAATGACTCAAATCGAGCTTTTTCTTTAAAAAGTGTTTTCCGAGAAAATATGCAAGATTTGAAGTTGTTTCTTTCAGAATTCTCAAACGACAAAAAATACCAATTAATGGCGCAAAAAAAATCAAAATTTCAATAATTGGAAAATTACCTAATTCGAGCTTTTTTTTTTAAATGACTTTTTCTGGGAAAATATGCAAACGACAAAATTTTTTCTTTCCAAAATCTCGAGAGACAAAAAAACACCAATTAGTTGTGAAATAAAAATTATGAAATTTCATTATTTGTGAAATGCCAAAATAGAGCTTTTTCTTTAAATGGCTTTTTCCGGGAAAATATGTAAGCGAATAAAAAGACATAGAAAGCTGAAATGGAGTGTAAACGATTTTTTTATTAACGACATACCCTTTAAAAATAGTCCAAATACTTTTCTGGGACTGATTTTTCATTGGTATCGTGCTATAGCTTTTTCTATCCTTTTTGTTCTGGTTTTTTTGAATTTTTGAAAACAATATTTTTGAACTATTGAAAAATTATTTACATTACTTTTCTCCAAATTTCAGATATAATTTGATTAATTGCGAAAATTAAGTTTTTTTTAAAAACTCATTATAAATCTATAGAAAGTGAGACTTTTTTTTTAAAAAGTTAAAACAATTTTCCTCATTTTTTAGCTTAGGCTAATCACAATTATAGCTTTACCGTTTAGAAAAACAGTTATTCTTACTAAGTATTAAAAGACTCAGTAATGAAATGATGAAAAGCGTAGTTTTTACACAATACACTAAACACAATTAACCTAAGTGGGTTCGATCCTCGTAATCGTGCAAATTTTCAATATTTCTCGATAACGAATTTAATTAACTCTAGAGTCGCTAAAGGACCTTAGTAGTTATAAAGCGACGGTAAATAACAATTAAAAAAACAATTAACCCCTATACTATAGAAAAAAATTGACAGTAATTTAAGAGTAGGTCTAAATTGTTTCCGTGGCAGAAATTGGGAAAGTTTTGTAAATTATTAATGTTTTTATAACAACAGCTCAATGATCTGTTTATTTCTTTATTTCAAAATGTGGACTTTGACGTCACATTTATATTTTGTATTGTGTATTGGTGGAAAAATATACATTTATCCGAACTAAAATTGCTTTTTTGTCACTTTTATAATGCATAATATTATAATCGATTAGGAAAATTAAAAAAAAATGTGCTTATGATCTATTGTTATATGTACACAATAACGTATGGCTGAATATATTCTGGAAAGATTTTAACACGTTGAAACACAGATACACGATGCACATTTTAGGACTATTCTTATTTTAACGAAAGTATTACGTTAGTGTATAAACTATAATGGATTTAATGATTATTTTACCTTTCTGAATCTTTGAAGTACTACACGCTTTTTATACCTTGATTGTTACATTATTTACAGTAAAAAATGTGAAAAGTAGGAAAAAAAAAAATTTTATTTTCTTAATTTCCATCAATTATGTTCCACAATGGGTTGCAAAAACAATTTAACAATAATAACTTTGTAGTACATAAATAAAATCATTCATTCAAAAAGAAAAACAAATATATAAATTTTAATACTTACTTAATAAGCACCGTAACATGCATAGTGCCTAAAACCTGTAATAAAGAATAAGAAGAAGACTTATAAAATATAAAAGCCTAAAGCTTTCTTAGATTCAATATGTTTTCTATAATATTTTTCGATTGTAGAATTTATAGTTATAACAAGTCTATCAAGTTAGCATTACACTTTTAGAATTTGTAAAGCATAACTTCAAGAGTTCTGGAAACAAAATATTCATTGGCATATTTTCCAAAAAGCTCTTATATACTAAATAACTTGACGTCTAGAGCTTTTCTATAAATAATTAAATTTGGATCTTTTTTGCACCATTAATTGCAATTTTTCTATCGTTTGAGAATTTTGAAAAGAAAAATTTGTTACTCGCATTTTCCGAATCTACCGCAGTTTAAAGAAAAAGCTCGATTTGGGGTGTTTTTCAAATAGTGAAAATTCGAATATTTTATTGCTCCTTTCATTGATTTTTTTTTGTCTTTCAGGAGTTTTAAAAAGAAAAAAAATTATCACTTACATATATATAATAGTTTTCGTTTACGTATATAAATTTCGAAGTTTTTGTATCCAAATAGAGCTTTTCCTTTAAGTAACGTTTCTCGGAATAATATTAGATACATTCAGATTCTATAAATATCCAATGAGAAAAAATCCTCTGATGGTTAATAAAACCTTAATATAGGTAGAAACAAGGTATTTTGTAGTTATAATGAACAGCCCGTAATTGGCAAGAAATAATTAACTTATAATTTATGAATCCTTCATACCGTGGCAAATTTTATAAAAAAGATAAGTAAGCACGTAAATAAAAGGCACAGCGATAAAGGATTACACGTAACATAAACTGCTAATGATTTCTTTGTTTTTTGAGAAATAGCTCTCAAATAACGTTCAATTACTTTCATTAAAAATTCAAAAAAGCTCCACCTTCACAAAATTATTTATTCAAAAATATTCTCATTTTCGCTACTATTTGATTTTTTTAACTAAAAATTAAACACAACATCTCTAAAATATGGTGAATCCTAGATCTTTTTGTTGTAAATTTAAAAGTCCTTTCCAACGTTAACGTAGTTGATTTAAATAATTATTTTTCATTCACTAAAAATAAATACGGTAATAGCGTGGATTGGGGATTATGTATATGAGAGTCTACGTTTCGGTCTGTTATTTTTGATGTTACGTAAAAATTATTTTAAATGCAATTTGAATTTTAAGTTGAACATTAATTGTAAGGACGAAAAAAGACAGCGTAGGTTTGAATAACGGGGTTTCACATTACGTGTATTTAGTGCTCTAGCGTCCTTTTTTTAAAGAAAACATTAATCTATTTCGAACTTTGGTGAGACGAATCAAAATATTTACGTTCGATCTGTGATCTTAGTGATTGGAATTTCTCCTTTAAACGTTTAATATCAAGCGCTATCCAATCAACATGTTTTTAACGCTAGAATTCCCTCGAAAGCTTAATGTTGTAATTGTTCAATTGTCTTGGCCACTAGGTATACCGAAATTCCCGATTTTTCTTTTATTTTTTGAAAATTGTTTCGTTTTCTTTTACAGATTAATTGTGAGTCTGATTGTGTTGCTGGCGGTTATTTCCATTCCGATAGATGGACAGGAGCTACGCACTTTTGAAAAACATTCAAACAATCCGTTTTATATATCGCGCTACGGTCGTAGTGGTGGTCAGATTAAAACGGAGAAAATCGCCTCCCGAAATGATAAGCAGTTCGAGAAATTTTTCATTGGATCACGATATGGAAAACGAAATTATGTGACAGAATCGGAAGCGAACGCAAACCAGAACCAGTTTAATAGTTCAGATGAATTTTCAACAAATCCGGCATCGTTTCAGACGAATTTCGCAATGAAATGCATCTACACGGGAATCAGCAATTTGTATCGCTGCTCCGAAAGGTAAAAAGTATTTATTATATCTAATTCAAAAAAGCTGAATTTGATGAGGGTTAACAATCACCAAGTATCGATACAGTGAGGCATGGAAAGAGGGGATTTGTATCTAGTTAAATGGAAATTCGAATTTTACAATCCCTGGCCATGAAGTTACGACCACTTAAAAATTTGGATTACCGAAAAAAAAGCCAAAAAAATTGATTATGAATGTTTTTTTTAAAAATTAGTTGCATATGTGCCACTTACATGTATTTATAAATATGCTGCATATGTGTAATTACATGTACAATAGGGTGTCCGTTATTTACCAATTTGGTTTTAGACTTTGCAGCGCCCCTAAAATTTTTAGTTTATGACCAAAAAAAAATATCAAACCCATAAAAACCCTTAATTTTTTCCTTAATATTAGCCCTAAATACACAAAAATTCATCCTTTCCCATATGGTTTCCTATATAAATCCATATGGATTTTTTTGACAGGGCCGTTATAAAAAAGAAGGTTATACAACGAACAATTTCGAAAAATAAATATTCTTTTAATAAATACCTATAAATTATAAATAAAAATTAAACCAATAGTAAAACAAGTATTTTTCATAACAGCACTAGCATATCTGCATCATTTTTAAATAATTAAAATATTTGAAATTCATGGGTTCTTAACAACATGGATTTATTTTTGGTACAAATATTGAGTGGAACATAAAATTTCTAAACAAAAAAGCTCAATTTGTAAGTTTCAAGCTATCCAAAAGATCCTATTTATTTGTTCCAATATTCATAAGCAATTGTATATTAGTATGTCTGTTATTTATTTAAAAGCTCTAAATACCATATTTTCCAGTTGTATAAATGGTTTTCCGGTGAAATTCGACCAAAACGCGTAAACAAATAAGAATTTTTTAGCTCTAATGAAAACGACTAAATTAAAAGCTTTTTTATCCTTAACTACTACGGCTCTATAGCGGAAACACAAATGAAAATTTTCCATCGATTTAAGTTCCCCTTAAAATGCCAAAAAGGATCGCCCTCTTATTTTAACTAAAATAATTTTTACTAAACTATCTTCCTATGCATAATTTTTAACGATTTTTGGTATTATAGGGGAGACCGGGTACAAAAGTACAATTTGTACTTTTACCTTGATTTCTGGCTGGGTGTTATTATTGCCATTAAAGGAATATAACCAAATAAAAATTTAGTTTATGTTCTTCACAATAGTAACTTGATTTATTAAATTATGGTGTGTTTTATATGAATAACATAGAGTTTAAAAAAAATGTCAGTTGTTACTTTCGATCACTTAGGCGGATCGAAAGTAACACGTTGTGGATCGAAAGTAACAATGACTGCTAAGGGTTGCTGATGAAAACAAAAGTACAAGTTAAATCAACAAATTACTTATTTTAAGACTTTATATTAATGATATAAACCAAATTCAGCATTTTAAATGCTCAAAAAATATATATTTTAAGGATATGAATCAATAGAATGCCGCGACAACGCATAAGAACTATTGCATGAAGAACTACCGACACGGAAATGTATCGAAAACCATTCTATTGAAGTAGATATCCATAAAAACATGATGTTAGTAATAAACTCATTACGAGGACAAAAGTAACATATTACTTTTGTACCCTAGGGGGCTATGTTACTTTTGTCCCCATTCTCATTTTTAATAAAATGTGTAATATAACCTTAAAACGGAATGTGCGAGACAAAAATGAATTTAAACAATGTACAATTTATCTAATCAAGAATGGATATGCAAACATTCATGTCGCTATGATCATGATAACATAGATTGCTATGATCCTTTTACGACTATGTAAACAATAAATAAGAAGACGTCGAAAAACTGACTTTTGGCTCGTTAAAATACATTACGTCCTACTATATAACCTAACAACGCACTGCGCACGCGTCAACTTAATGCGATTGAGGGGGGTGCTCTAGGCTATCACCTGATGGCAGCAAAACGATGCTCGCCCATTGGATAAACCTATAAAAGCATTTGTTACTTTCGACCCGCCGTTACTTTTGTACCCCGTCTCCCCTACTTGTGGGAATTCTAAAAAATAACTGAAATTTTTTATTACTTTTTGGTTTTTTATCATACAAGAGTTCTGAATGGAAAAACTTTGCAATCGCATATTTTCCAGAAAATTTTTTTGCCAAGTTGGCACTTAAAGTTTTTCTACAAATATTAAAATTTCGATTTTTTTTGGCTAACTAATTGGTGCTTTTTTATCGTTCAAGAGTTTTGAAAGAAAATGGTCATTAATATACTTTCCGAGAAAATGCTATTATACGTATTATACTTTATTACTATTATGGTTTACTCCGAGTTATATATTCAAATTTACGTATCAAAAGTGTGACAGTTTTTTGACGAGGGGAGGGTAAACTTAATATTGGTATGATCGACAATAATTTTCCTCATTTACACGCGATCGACTTCGAAAAATGGGTTTAATATTTAAGGAGTTTAATGGGTTTAATCGGGAAAAAAATAGCCAATTTTCAACAATTTTTTTTCCATATAAAATTTAAATATTTTATTTTATTTTTTTATTGTCTTAAACATACACATTTGGCAAAGAATTTCTGATTTTTTAGTAAATAAATATATAAAAATCCGCCATTGCGACGTCATTTCCGGCGTGCCCCTTCGGAGAAAAGGTGTATCCGCGTTGACAGCAGAACTCATGGCAGGATAATCCATGAAAATAAAAAAAAAAGACCATAAACTAGAACTTGGACGAAGGGAAAAAAAGAGAAAAATGATTTTTTGGTAAACCTTTTCACAAAAAATTTAAGTTTCGAGAAAATTTGCACTATATTTTTTTAACTAGTTGTAATTGAAAAAAAATCATCGTCCAAGTCCTTGTGAATTGTATCTCGAAGACCTGTGTATAAGTTCATCAAAATCGGTTGAGTAGTTCTCGAGAAATCTTGACAACCGGCTTTGAAAACACAGTTTCTAGAAAAACGCGACAGTAGATGAGCAGCTGCACCGTTATACCTGCGGCGTCCTGAGTTTCCGAAAAATGTATCTCCAAAACTATTATTCAAATCAACTTGAAAAGTTAGGACAATATTCTAGCGATGTTGTAAAAATTAATAAAAGAATAAAAAAAGCGATTTTTGGAACCCTAAAACCTATGTAACCCCTCAAGAGAATGAAGAGAAGAAAGTATTAAAAGCACTATTTGGGAATCAATAATATCCGTTGTAGAATAGATGCGTGTTTAATTTTAAATTCAAGTTTCATTGTCTGTTAAATTTTTAATACACACTTTCCATAAAGAAATTGAATTTCATCTAAAAATTATTGAAAATGCCTGTGATCGACTATCGACCTGTTCGCGATCGACCGTTTGCCCACCCCTAGGTCATGGCGAGTTTAAAATTAAAAAATAAATATTAAAGAGTTAAAATTGAAAAAAATTAAGATTTTATTTTGGAAAAAAGTTTAACTTTTTACTATCAATTTCATTCTTTGAAATTGATGGGAGATTTCAGGAGAAACTTAGGTGACAATTTCAAATCGACATTGTAGAATTATAACTATAGGTTCATCTAGATAATAACATTTTTAAATCAATGGTAAATTTAGAACTTTATTTTCATAAGAATCTAAATGTCGAAATTTGCAAATTGTCTACTCTTTTCTATACGAGTACATAAGAAGCTGAGTTTCCTTTTTTCTGAACTTTATTTTACGTTTAGGTACTGTTTATTATTGTAGAATGTAAGTGAAAGATCTAAAACAAAGTAGTAAATAGCGTAGGTATTCCCTGATTTTTGTTGCTGAAAATTTATTGGCGATGGAAAAAAAATTGACAATGTTTTTTTTCGTTTACGTCTCATTCATTTCAAAATAATATTTTTGTAAGGAAGATATATTGACGAAGCCAGAAGACAGCAGTGCGTTTTGTGCTACGTACACAACACTTACGTATAAAAGCTTTTTTCCTTAAATTTAAAATATGAGTGCTTTAACATCCATAACGAAAAAAACTTAAAGTTCATGATAATATTTTTGTGTTTTGTTTCAGGAAAGATATCTTTCAGCGGATTTCCAATGAGATGAATAGAGAATGAAAGAAAAAATTCTGTTAATTAGTACAACAAATACAACAAAAAAAAAGTATAGTTTCCTGTGTTAATTATGTTATAGACATTTGAAAAAAGCATATGTTTTCAAATCAATTTTAAAAGGCTGGAAATTGGTTTGAACACCGTTTTCACTTATCAGTTATGTTTGACAATTTGAAAAATAAATTAAATTGAAGTTTTTTCTGTAATGAATTGTTCATTTATACCTCACTCACCTGATTTCTCCTTTGAAAATTAATCGCACTCGTTGTATTTATATAGATATATAGCTATGCAAATCTGTGTTGTTTTAAAAATAAAAGATACAATCTACAAAAATCGTTGTGCAAAAGCAAATAAAATTAATGAAAATAAAATTGAAAATTGTTTTTTTTCATTCTACCTCTTCGCTTCGCTTGACTTTTTAACGTATCTCAATTTTGCATTTCTTTTTCATTTCAGATTTTCCCTGTCAATCGATGAAACTGTTGATAAAGAACTTAGCTAAAGGCATTTTCTTGATGTTAACAAAGAATTAATATCCATTTATAACGATTCTTTTACAAATAAAAATGAATTTCAACTTATGCAACCCACGATACGTACCTAATTTAATGTATGCCTAAAACGAATATGTTAAATCAATTAGATCTAAAAAGTACATTTCCTATTGTAAACAAGATAATTAAACTTCACAAGGCAAATTGGTAATACAATTATAGAATATTAACGTTTTCTTCCGAAATAATGAATAAATTACAATAATATTTAAGGTTCTATTGTAAAAAAAAAAATAATGTCAATCCGTTTTTTGCGAAATATTTCCTTAAATGTTTTCATTTCTTTTAAATTTGCATAAGCATATAATGTATAAATATTCATTTTCTTCGCGAAACTCGTAAAAAAAATAAGTCAATAAAATTTCCCGTATGTACATAATAGGGAAGTATAATGTAGGCTTTCCGGAAACCACCCCCAAATCGAACCCTTTCTACCATCTTATGAAGTGTACCATACTCGTATTTTATCCAAAATTATTTACAAAGCCCATAAAAAAATGATAAATACCAAATATGAATAACACAAACTTCGAAGAACGATAAGTTAAATTTAATAAAAATAAAATGCAATTCTATAAATTTAATAGGCTGTTTGACAAATATTTCTATATTAACTCGTTTTTATTTTACGAATTCACGTTAAATTTTCCACATTTTTTTTATATAACAAATTAATACATATTAGAGATAACCACCAATTTTCAATTGTACAAAGCTAACTTTTCCTGCATATTTTCCTGCAAAACACTATTATTTTGAAAAATTCGTTGAAAACTATAAAAAAATACAAGCAGTTTGTAATCTCTGCGAATTTTCTAACATAAATAATGATTGAATGATAATATAAATTTGCGTTTATGGAATTGCATATATGAAGTGAACTGTAGTCTCTCGATCTCAAGGAATTAAGAATGTATTAAACCAACTTTCGTAAACGGACTCCCATTGAGAGAAGGAATGAAAAGTATATGTAAATAGGTGTGCATAAATAATAATAATTAATCACCCATTATGTGCTCTATTTATTTTTTGAGTATACTGTTTTACAAAGGATACTGTTGGAAAGTTTTTACTCAATTTTGTGAATTGTATTTTTTTTTATGAAAACGTTACAAAGTGATTTATCCTTGTTTTTAATCAAGTTCCAAAAATATATCTAAAATCAGGTTCGATGATAGTTGCTCACTATAAAATAAACGTTATTTTATTATTAGTATTGTAATACACTACTAACCTATTTGAAAAAAAAATATTGTTTTTTAAGAAAGTTATAAATTAAAAAAAATAAGAACATATGTCCCTTTTAGTGATGTCAATATCAGACAACGTTGCAATTTCTACTTTGTCTTTAATTTAATTCGCAGTTTTGTTATTATTTCAATTTTAATATCGTAAAATATCATTCTACTAACAATGCTATTCTAATACTAATAATAAAATAATAATTAACTACAGGGTATAAGAGATATAATAATTAACAAAAAAAAACCTGAGAGTTAATTTCAATGTGAGGATATATTGTGCGTTAATTTCTGTGTGTGGAATTTTCTATCTGAGTAAATTTCTATGTGGGCAACTTTCGGGTGAGCAACAATGCTATTGAGCAACTTTCTGTGGACAAATTTCGTGTAAGGATTTTCCTAGTAGGCAAATGTCTGGTCCCCTTAAAGTTTATACCTAAAAACTAAAGATTTTATTTAAAAAATATCAATTTTATTTAAAAGTCTCTGAATAAAGTTAATTGTTCCATAAAAAAATTTACTCGAGGTTCGAAACTCTTATACAAACAACTCATTTGATGGTTGATTCCAAGTTATCCATACCTCGGCAATAAAATAATATAGAGATACTACTAGGTTGAGCCAAAAATTGTGAATTTTTGAGCCCTTAGTATGGATATTAACTGGCTGATCATCGTAATTTTCGATTTTTCAACCCAAAGCGCATTTTTTCTTAAAATATCAATATTTTTGAACCATCGCACTAAAATAATTAAACAACATATATTTTTGAAGGAAATTAAATACTTCTTAAGTAATAAAATACTATACCGTTAAAATGTAAACTTCTTCAGTTTATAATCCATAATCTAACGTCGTTAGATTACAATTTAACCTATCCTAAACTACCGTTAGTTTATAATCTGTATGTTTATATGTGTAGCTGTAGATCATGAACGACACTGTGGGGTGGTGCTATGATAAAATATCGCTCATAAAGAAAGATGTATCGTTGGTGTTTTGAGTTTCAACATCGATGTTAAGACATCGATATTTATGAACGATATATCGAGGTTTGAAAAAAACGGTGTATCGTTTGCGTCCCTATTTATAAGACATCCGGAATGGTTCAATTAGGATAGTATCTACCTAATAGTATTCATTTCTTTGAATCATTCTATTTAAAAGTAATATTTTACTTTTATTTTGTTACGGGACAACTTGAAATACTGGAATTTTGCTAAGGTACATTTTCGTAGAACCGAAATATTCTTCTTTAATTAAAGCGTGTTTTATGGGATGAGGTGCCGAGATTGCCCATTTAATTTCGTTAGATCAAATGATTGACGATTTTGGGGGCAACAAAGGGAAGTAAAAAGAGTCTACAGGTGACCTGCAATGCGAGAAGTCATCGAAATTTCGATTTTGATAATCGATCATTAAACTCTATTATATTAATTGATGAAATTTGAATAATACTGAAAAGAAAATTCTTCAGAGAAAAAATTTAAAAAAAAATAGTGAAAAATTAAATTTTATTTTTCAAAATTACAAAAATTATTTGTAAGCAACTAAAGCACGACATCTGGGCGATTTATCGTCTTCCAATACTTTTTCTACAACCGCCTCTACATTTGCTTCGTTTAAATATGCTACTCGATCCAAAAGAATGAGATTTTCGCAAATGGTTTGAATACAGTTTTGTAGACAGGCCAGAATTTCAATAGCGTTACAGTCCAACTCGAATCGTTTCCAAAGTGAGGTGAGTTTTTCTTCGATTTGGGGCGTCGTGAATCTCAATGTTGTTTCATTTCCTGTACCTCCGTAATCCTTAACAATGCTCCCACTGACGACGGATGGTATGGAATTACTGTTTGGAGATGCAGAATTTTCGGTTGGTTTGTTGGGAATCAGATAAAATCCGGCATCTAATTGTTGTAAGTACGAATGAAAGTCACAATTGCTGGAGGCTGAACGGTTCGTACACTTTCGTTTTAATTTGGCCAAAATGTAATTTTCTAAAAGACATGCAAAAATTTCAGTTTTAACAACACTTTCAAGTTGAAGTACAATGAATTGATGGGTGACATGAAGGTTGAAAGCATATTTAACGTCCTAGTGATTATACTCAATTACTGATGTTATTTTCAGGAACGTAAAATTTCAAAAAGAAATCTCAAATATCATTACTTACACTTCTTCTTTCAAGTTATTCTTGTTAAAATAATGAATACAAATTAATTATAGATTATTAAATTTCAATGGTATTAGTAAGTTAATAAGTTGAAATACAGGAAAATTCCCAAAATTCTTTGAAAAAGTTTCGATTGATTAAATGTTATATTTAAAGAAAGTAATATTATAATAGGGAAAACTAAATTACAGCTGATTCAAAACTCAGTGCACATTTAATTTATTCTTAGAAACAAAACATTTTTTCCCTTCAAAAATATATATGTGATTTACCATACAATATAAATATATATATTTTTTTTTGAGTTAATAATGTTGTTAAGCTAAGGGTAGGCAAATTTAACTGAAACATTTAAAAATTAAATGTACGTAAGTAATTCTCATAAAATATTGAAATTCTTGTCCTTTCCGGTTTTACAAAAATCTAAGCCATCTAAGCATCCTATAATGATAATTTTTTTTCTCTCTGAAAAGAACATTACTTGGGCTAATGATGTTTGTTATAATTTTTGAACCATATGAATATCTCTATAGAATAATAAATAAATAGTATCCTGAAAATCATTCCCTCATGTCCCAAACTTTAGAAAAGCACATTTTTGACCTTCTAAATCCAAAATTGTTTGCGAACTTGACTAATTGCCTAAAAACTTAATAGATTTTCCAAAATCTTTTGAGTTTGGAATGAAAAGAACATGTTTTGAAATATATTTTTTATGTATGCCACTAAATAAATTCATTTCCTTGCACCTTTACTAACAGTCGATATATGAACGCATCTGTAATCATTCACGAAAGTCCTTATCAATTTCTGATAGTTAGCAATGCTATGAAATATTTTACATATTTAAGTCATCTTACACGTGTTAGAGTATCTGTTCAGGAAAAAATTTGAAAATTATTTCAAGATTACATTTTCAGTTGCCATTCCCTCACATTGAAAAAATAGAGGTATTTACCATTATTTACTATATCTTATTAATAATTGCACAGTAAAGTAGGTTGTCAGGGGCAGTAAGCTTACACAAAAATTCAGATATAACAAAAATTTATGTACCAATATTTTTAAGTTATAGTTCATTTTGTTATTCCCTCACTTTAAATTGAAACGAGGGAATGACGATGACATATGAGCCTAGTGTGTAGCAGTAGTTGGCAGTAGTAGTAGTCAGAGAAGAGAGACTTATATAGAAGTTCAATTCATATGGAACATCAAAACTGATCAAAACATGATCTAGTATTTCTAAAAGAAACTAATAGATGGCATTGTAATGCAAAATATCACTTTGCGTTGTATTGAGGAGGAGCCTAATCCCTTCTATTCTTGAAAACATTATGTTTTGAATATCATCGATGTAGCTTAATATATAGGATTGAAATATTTGTATAAGATGAAATATTAATAATAATTTAGCTGTATTAGATTTTTATTGTTACTTAATTAAAATACGATAATTGCATGATGATATTAGAGTTTCATTTCAAATTTAAATTCCCTCCTTTATTTACGTATGCGCTTTGAAATTTAAAGGCGTGGCCAAGTACGGTTTCGTACAGCGCCAACTGAGGTCCGTAATGCAGAACTACCGGCCCAAGCGCCTTTTTCGTTAACGTGATCATTGAAGTTCTATATAAGTTTCTCTTCTCTGGTAGTAGTAGGTACAATATGCCACAGGTATAATATAATGTGCGACTTCCTTCTCACTCAATTCGATGATCTTGTTTACTACAGTATACATAACCTATGTTTTACTTGAAAAAATGCACAATAAAATATGTCAGACAGTGATAATTCAGAAAATGAAAGTGAACATCCTCTTGCAAAGAAAGCAAGAATACACTGTGTCATGTGCATTATCAAGTCATCACTAGATTGAAATTTATACAACTTTTTATTGTATATATTATTTTGTTGTAATTAAATCAATTAATTATTGAGTTTAGTTTTGTTCTTATTATACATATTTCAAAATTTAATAACGACTGACAAAATTGTATTACAAAATCAGCTGATAGCGAGTAGCACACGAATGTTTTTATTTTTATTTATCATGAATGTAAAAATCTAAAAATTATTTAATTAATTAATTTTCTAATCATGATGGTTTTCTAATCTTGTCTTCAATGGATATTACTTGTACAAACTCGATGTTTCACATCTACTAGGCGTCCCGTGACGACTCACATTTTTTTCTATTTTTTTGCTTATTTAATCGTCAAATTTACCGTTTTTTCTTGTTTAAAGATGGGAACATCGTTTATATTGACTTTAGTGAAAATTATTGCTGTACGTACAAAGCAGAGATACAAGTATTTCATTTTGATGGTGCAAGACAACAAATAATTTTTGCTCTCTATTAAATAATACATACACGATTCAATAACGGTATGGCCTATAAAAACCATTCTCTTACTTTCAAAACTATAAATCATTCTTATAATTCGTCTAAAATAAGTTTTTTCTGAGGATCACTATATTGGTAAAATATAGTTACGCAAACACTACAAAACTGAGAAAAAAATAATATTTTTATAAATTGTTTTCAACCTAATTTCGGAATTTGGTGAGAATAGGCATTTCGTACTACACATACCTAGTAAAGACGCGAATGTGTACCCCGAGTTATGTTTGGTCCGACTTAAGTATATTTTTATATTTATATTCCCCGGAGTTTAAAGTCTAAAAATTTCACAAAAAGTCAGTAAAAAAAATACATTCAATTGGAAAAAGCATTGAACTCATAAATTAGAAGTGTGAATATTTGATTAAAATAACTACAGTTTGAAAGCTCAAAATGTCAGAGAGTTTGGACAATATTTTCCAAGTCTTCAAAAACACGTAATCTTATATTTCACATATTTTATCCAAAAATTTATTGTGAGAAAAATTTATTTTCACAAACGATGAAAATATTAGTGTGAAAAGTGTGTTTAATTACGTCTAGATTTTTATTATTTTGAAAATTTCGTGAAAATACGATTTAAGGAAAAGAAATAATTTCATAAATGCCAGGTTTTTGATGGGAAGGGTCTATTAAGTTTTCTTTAATTTTTTGTTGTTATATCATTAAACAATAGTTTCCTAAATTTTCCTGCATTTTTGTTATTTTATGTCGCTAAAAACTCTAATTTCTTAGCATTTTACGATATCAATGACTTAATAATTCATTTTTCGTAATTAATTAATTACTACTAAACTATTTTGTCACAAACGAAACGGTTTCTTTCACAAACTTCTACGAACGATTTCCCATCGATTGGCAAAAAAATGGAAAATTCAATTTTAAAATTTTGTTGGCTAATCGGTATAGGATAAGTAAATAGCTCATTCGATTAGGATAGGCAACTCACATTTAATTTTGATATTCATATATACTCAACTATATTATTAATTGCCTAACGATATCTTAAACACATAAAAAATACTCTAAAACTAAAAGAAAGGAATAAGTAAGTGATTTTCTTGGTAACAATTGAGACTTTTGCAATCGTTTTATTTTGTATCGCGAAATCAAATTACTTGAAATGTCAACCAATTGGTGAATTTTCCTAGAATTTTCTCGGTCGCTATTCAGTCTATTAATTTCCTGAACTTTCAATATGCGTTATATCGTGAAAGTTTCCCGGACATCTCTTCTTATTTTTCTTCCCCTTATAAAAATGCGAAAGTGGAAATTTTCAAAACAATATAAATGAAATGAGATGCTAGAACTATAAATAAAACAGTTTCAATTGAAATTGACATATTTACTGTGGCATTTTTATTAGCTCATAGTTTAAATAATAATCAAATTTCATTTTCATAATGGATACCTATGGAATACGGCGTTTTATTTCACACCGTTACATACTCGTTTATGTTGCGGAATCAAAAGGGTACTGCGGAATCAATAGAAATATCTAATTTCAAACTATAAATGCTCGAGATATGAAATGAAATATTGAATGAAATTGATATAACAAAACCATGAAGATGCAAAACGTTACATTCGAGAGATCGATTCAATTTACGAGCTGTTACTAGCAATGATAAACTTTTTCTTTGACTTACCTTCGATTAAAAAAAATTGTAAAATAGATCGTCGCATGTGACATACACTATGTTCATAATGTTCCCGGGAAGTCATTTTTCGCCAAACACTTGCACTACTTTGGCATGCAATCCGTAAAAAAGGCCTACGTAAAAATCGCCAGGCATCAAACTCGTAATAGGAATTCGCCCGTAAACATTGACTCAATGGAAAGTTAACAAACTGTTCACCTTTTTCATCCGAACATAGTTCATTTTTCATTTCTAACTTATGATAACAACACGGAATTAGAACAATCAATTTCAAATAGTTTAACTCAAAAAATATCCTCAATCCGGTCACAGATAAATCAGCACAGGCATGCAATCCAATCAAACAGGTGTTCTCGCAATATTCGGTATTTTCACCGAGCCAATTTTGCAGGAAGTCGTTGATATCGGCAGCTGAGTTTTCAGTGACAAAATACTGAACGAATTTCACTGAATTTTTGGAGTTTTCATGATACTTTTCCTGACGTTTCAAAGCTGAATTGAATCGCACTTGCTCTCCTTCGAGGGCCAAAATTTTGTAGCCATATATGTCATGCAAAAGATGGCTCAAATATCCCTAAAAAACAAAAAATAGTTGATTCAGTAAAAATATTCTTCTCATTTCTTTGAATAAATGAAATATAAAACAAATTTGTCTACTATACTGTTTTTTTAAATTATAGTGTTTTTTATAATAAATTGTTCATTCTTTTGAAAAATATGTCTGTATACGGCTAAAATGAATGAATTGCATCAATTTGAAAATATTGTTTGCGGTTTTTATTTTTGAGTTGAGTTATTCGACTGAAAAAAGGAGCCAAATACGAACATCAACTTGAAATATTTTTCGGTTAATACATTTACTTAGTGGAATACTCATACAATATTTTGTTATTTTACTGATAAAGTTTACAAATTTTCATAGTCAAGAATTTGGCAAAAAAAACGCCCAAAAGTTTAAGTATTGAAAAAAAAAATAATAACAATAATGTATTTTGTAATAATTGGAAAAGTTTGTAATAATATTTTTATTTTATTTTTTTAGATTTATTGTTGAGGTTCCAAAGGAAAAATGAAATTCCTATAATTTCGTAATATTCCCCTCCTCGTATGTAACAGCTATTTAACTCGAAAACTAT
Organism: Sisyra terminalis; assembly: GCA_958496175.1. Classification (NCBI taxonomy): domain Eukaryota; kingdom Metazoa; phylum Arthropoda; class Insecta; order Neuroptera; family Sisyridae; genus Sisyra; species Sisyra terminalis. Next base: position 31,717,852 of record OY292277.1, on the reverse strand, counting down.
TTGCACTATGAAGATCAAATTTAAGGATGTTACGGAAATACAATCGGAGACAAAAGTACATAAAAATAGCAATTCGTGAATAATTACGTCGTATACCATACCATAAGGCGAATAAATAGGTCGATATTTAAAAAAAAACTGTAAGTAGTTTAAGAGAAAATCGGAAATTTCACCAACAATTTTGAACAAAATAAGAAAAAGCAAAAAATATATAAAATTTTCGACTAAATTTTGGGACTGAATATACCTGATTTCAAATTAACAAATCAAAATATTATTGATTTGATGCTCATAAATTATGAATGTAGAGTTTTTCGATATGATTAAATCATACATAAAACATTAAATTAGTATGTTTTTAAGGCAATTATAACTTTAAAAAAATAACTAATAATTCAATGCTATATAAAATAATGAAAATATGATAACGTTGTCAAATTTATAGGTTGGCAGTGTTGGCAACTTTAGTATGTCTCTCTCACATGATGTGAGTGAGCATGCGCTACATGCTCAACATTTTGAAAATAAATTATTTGACATATTTCATCCTTTTCCACTTTATACTGTGTACCCATGAGTGTGACAAAGATAAATTATACGTTTCATTTTTTATCTAACCAAATGTACTAACACAGTTTGTATTATATACAAGATGGTACGTCTCAGCTGACGACAGTGTTGTCGCCCTTTCTTATACACTTATTAATTTATCGTGTAAAAACCACATTTTCGGTCTGTTTATAATTTGTTTCATAAAAACCGGATAATGATAATGAATTCAAATAAACTTATGCAAAATTATGATAGTTCCCTAAAATTTAAATGACATATTTTGAAAGTTTGGGATGCCTAGTAGCGTTTTTTTGCTAATAAAAATATATTTAGTCTGTTCGATTACCGAATCTCCATACCATTACGTGTAAAATCATAGTATTTTTAAATTGCAATAACTTTTTAACGATTTGGTGCTTTAGCATTGAATAAGGAAATAAGAAACATTCTCCTAAATTTTTAGTTATCTGGAAGCATTTTGAAATACTTCCATAACATCTTTAAAACGAAAATGTCGGTATTCTATAAACAATAGTGTAAAGAAACAAGGAAAACAAAATACGGAGCAGTACACTATATCTTAAGTTGAAGAATGAAAAAGAAAATGAAACAATAGGTCGTAAAAAATATAACGACATTTCTTTATCTAAATCAACATACATATCCCTATTAAAAAAACCATTAAGAGACATTTTGAAAACATTTAAAATGTAATTAAAAACTTTAAACCACTTGTAATGGGTTTTTTGAAGAAATAAAATCCTTTTTTTAACAGAAATATATTAGGGTCAGAGCTGTAAAAGTTATTTTTCAAAAATATCTAGATAAATTCTTTTATTAAAAGTATCTGCATTTACTTTGAGTATCTAGTTACTCTGAAAAAAAGGAACTTAAATACTTATCTTAAGTTAATTTTTAAGATACTTTAAATGATACTTTTTTGTTACTTTGTATACTATGTATGTACTAAGTTTTGTAACGTATTAGGTAATTAGATAATATAATTCGTATTTTTATTATTTTAGAAAAAAGGAAAATATTGTTGAGAACTAAGAACATTCGAAATTTTTAACAATGAAATTGAAGAGAGAGAGAAGAGGTTCCAGAACTCTGTGAGATTCTAATGTGGGTAGAAAGAGATAGAAATCATCCAAATCTATGATAAGTGCCTGGAACAATCTGGAACTTTCCAGAAGCGGCAAATGGATATATAAATAAGAAACATAACAGCCATAACAGTATGTATATCTTAACCCCTGTAAACATAACACATTTAAAAAAATGAGAGAAGTTTAACCTAAGACGTAAATATTGAGTTTTATAAAACTAAACAAAATAAAACTCTAAATAAAATAGGAAATATACAAAATCATCAAAACCTACCTACAGTTTAATTTGAGTAAAATAAAGATAAAAAACAATGCTTTTTTGATAATCCTTTCAAACAATTTTATCATATAATGTAATAAATAATCAGAGAATTTAAATATAATTTCGCAACAATATTGTTGCATACGTTTGCAAACTTCTGTGAAATGAAAAAAAATTTAAACAGTAAAAGTTACTTGTAACAATTAATTTGATTTATCACCTATTTTCTTCCAAACAGAAAAATCTTAAAAATCAGGATATACCTAAAAATATTTGCTTAAAATAAAATGTTAACATCAGAAATTGATGCAAATGAAAATATTATAAGGTTATTGATTTTTAATCTAGGAAAAATTTTATTCTCAAAGAGAAAAAGAAAACAAAACCATTCGAAAAATCGTTCATAAATAATCTGTTCGTTATAAAGTTTGGTATTAGCAGTCAAATATAAAATTGTTTATAGCGCAATGCAGCAATACAGTTCTTTTTGTAAGCAAAAAATTTAAAACCTAAAAATATAAAAGTTTCTAATAAACAAGTAATAAATAGTCCACCTTTCTTCAAAAAGTATTTTTAAATATAATGTAAAACTATTTGATTGTGGTACATTGAAGTGATTTTAATTTTTGTAGCAATTATTTTAACGATTCATTAAATATGTTTTTGTAAGTATTTTTTTTCTATAAAAAAATCAAAAGCCTATGATGGCCCAGTCGTCTAGGTGGTCTCTCCAAAATTGGTAGGTATTGGGTTCGAATCTCGTATCTAGCAAATTTTCAATATTTCTCGAAATACGGATTTTTTAAGAGTTAACCTTGAGTCGTTTAGAAAACCTGAAGACGGTTTAGGCCGTTATCTTAGTAGTTATAAAACAACGGTAAATAACAATAAGAAAAAAATTCTAACAAATATATGCTTTCTTAGTGGTTTATTAGATTTTTTAAGTATTTGGAAATTTAAATGGTTAACATGCATCAAAAATTTTAGATAACTACTACCTACTACCAACTACAAACAATATACATACTATGATTATTTTCGTAACAAACAGTTTATTTATTAATAAATCCTAGCTTATTATTTTTGTTTATTACTCGTATTAAGAATCATACGTATTCCCCTTGATCTCAAAACTTTGTCTTACAAATTCTCAATAAACCTATTGGTGTCCGAGTGGTCATGGCGACCTCTCCGAAACTAGTAAGTGCTGGGTTCGAATCTCATACTGAGCAAATTTTAAACATTTCTCGATTTACTAATTTTTATTAATCCTAAAGTTGCTAAAAGACCTTGATAGTTATAAACAACTTCAATATGAATAATGATTCCAATAATTAATAACTTCATATTAGTGTCCGACCGAAGCTAGTTTTTACGGCCGAAACCGAATTTCTGCATCAGTTTCAGTTTCGGTCGAAACCGAAACTTCCATATAAGAGCATGTTTTCGTAGAAAAGAAAGTGAATTATAATTAGCGTTTTTATTCTTAAAACCTATAGGTGGTTAATCATATATTTTACTATAATTAGGCATTTATTCACTAATATTTGAGCTAATCATTAACATAATATATTATTATCATTTCTTATTTCAAATAAATTATATTTACGCTGAAATAAGGGGTTGATTTGAAAAGGTGCATCTAATATTTCTTCTTAATATTAGTTACGAATAACACAAAATAATAGAAAATAGATACACAACAAAATCACTTTTACCTAATATGCTTAGGTACACAAAGTAGAAAGTACTCTTTCATATAACTTAAAAACAAAATGATTTCTTCTAAACTTTGATCAGTGTTTTTTCGAATTAAAAAAAATATTAATGATAGTATTAAACAAAATATTAATGAACTGATAATTATTAGTATTCATAATTGAAGAATCAAATAATAAGTGAAAAACAATAATTTTTAACATTTTTATCTCACGAATTCAGTTTCGGTTTCGGTCGTAGTTTCGGCTTGACGACAGCTAAAACCGAAAGTTCGGTCGGACACTACTTCATATTATTTTAACGAAGTAATCCAAAAGGAAAAAGTTTTCAATTTTGAGTATTTATCATATTAATATAATAAGAGTAGTTTTAAATTCAAATTTTCCTTAACGTATTTTCTTTTTACTTTTTTTTTGTTTTGTGTAGAATGTTAATTTCAAAATATGAATGAAAGAGAAACAAATTAAAAATATTAGATATGAAACTACTTAGAGGTATGAAAATAAAACCACTAAACAATAGGTAGGTACTAATGCATATTTAAATTGAATTCTAAATATATGAAATATATTTAATGAAATATATGAATGAAATAATGGAATATATGAAATATATTTAAAAAAAAAATACTTACCAAACCAGCTCCCACGTCGATTATGGTCCGTATATTATGTTTTTTGCACTTCTCATGAATATATTTCGATAAATTGATGATTTCGTGTTGTTTTTTGGGATTGAGTCCACGCGAAAAATCCTTCGGCAAAGTAGGAATGTCCTTATTCGGAAGTTCAACCAAATCGTTTTGTGGCTTCAACTTTTCACACGTTTGTACAAATGCTTTTAATGTTTCAGGCCACAAGTCCTTCAAAATAAATTAATAGACGAAAGTTATTTTTCAAATTTTAAGCGGAAAAATATCGAATAAATTTACTTGGGTGAAGCCAAATGGGATTTCATTTAGCTCTTGGCACGATAATTTTTCAAGATGATATCGCCATCCGGTGGGAAATTTATCGAATACGCTTTCAACAAGAATGTCGGTGTTTTGATAATTGTATATCCATTGATAGTTTTGTAGAAAGCTTAGTACGTCCTGAAAATATTTTATATAGGCATCGGCTTTCGTAACGGTTTCAGATACTGGATAACTGGACGGCAACGACATTCTCCTGATTAAAAATTTTGATTTTCAATAATTAATAACTTTTAAACAAAAAAAAAAAATGTCGATTGATTTAAGTTAAAATATGTTTCATAATCGAAAATCTTTAAGATGTTAGGCTTGTTTCACATTTAATCGTTTTCACAGTTTGATCGGTGTTGTCTGTATTAAATAATAGATTAGGATTTTTTTTCGGTAAGTGTAAGTGACGTATTCGGTAGAAAAATTAAAACTAATAATAACCAAGATCCAAGGCATTGCTAAATCATGATTTTAAATCATATAAAAATATGAATATCATCCTAATCTTTTATGCAGACACTATGCGTAAGAGCCAAACGGACATCTAATGCAATCCAAAAACGGAACGAATAGGGTATAGTGAACCAAATAAGTGTAAAAAGAGCTTTAGCATGTCTAAGGAAGCAAACGATTCGATTTTTTCAAAAATCGATATTTCGTTCATAAACATCGATGTTGAAACCCAAAACACCGCTGATTCATCGTTTTTCTTGAACGATATGTTATCATAGCGTTCATTCAGTTCATGATCTACAACTAAAAAAGCGTAGATTTGTGAACTTCGTCAGCTTATAATATAACGAGTGAGATTACAAATTAACGTTAGGTTAGGTTAGATTAAATTGTAATCTAACGAGGTTTGACTATAAACTGAGGAAGCTTCCAATTTGCGGTATCGTATACTATTACTTAAGAAATATGTTATATAAATACATTATTTGCATAAATAGTGGTAAAAGCCATCGAAAAAAAAACGATATATCGTTCATAAACTTCGATATTCTTATCATCGATGTTTCATTTTTAAAAATATCGATGTTTAAATGATAAAATATGTTAAAATTATCTTCTATGATTGAGATTCTTAAAATTATATCATTAATATTGTTCAAAGACGCATCAATTTTTAAGTACCTATGTATTTATTTCTGAGCTATTAATATGAAACTTTTTTTTTGACACGCTCTAATATTATCTCGCCAATTATAAAATAAACGATTTTTATATTTTTCCCAACTTTAGAGGACAGAGTATACCAAAACCGACTCCTTAGCCATCCTTGGAAAACGAGTAGTGTCTCAATTTCACCAGTAAATCTCCGAGTTAGTAAGAAAAGTTAGGTGAATAGAATTTTGTAAAAAGAAAGAGAAATGGAAACACATCTCCTTCTATAACTATGCAAGAAAAGGCTAGATCAATTCGGGATTACTTTGTGTCTCATCACACAGCAGATACGGAGCGATGCAACACTACTTGATAACTGATGAAGATTGCTTGGCAATCGAAATGTGTATCTGGACAAGACGTCAAAAATACATTTGTTTGAGCTTTTGTTTATAGTTTAATTTTGTAATTTATATTACATATTTTTTTTTTAATTTTTGAACAAACTTTAGTAAAAATTGAACTGTAGGATACGTAATTTTTCAATCAAAACCCAACTAGATTTTTCATAATCGTTTCAGCAGATCTGGAGATTAACTTTTTACAGTATTAAAAATACAATTTTGAGATAATTTGTTTTAAGTTTTGATAACATAGTAGTAAAATAGTTATAATAGCGCTTAAATCAGTGATCCTTAACTTGGGTTTAATCAAACCCTAAGGGTTCGGTAAGTTTCGCGGGTTCGGCGGTTATCATAGTTTAATGGTTTTGTTCAATCTGTGCAGCTATGTATGTTTTGAATTTGAAAAGTTATATATTATTTTCCAACGGGTTCGGAGAACCTGGTAGAACTGTGAACCCTTACCAGGAAACTGGTAAGAGTCAGTACCTCCAACAAAGTTAAGAACCACTGGTTAAGATACATACAGTACATGGACTTTTCAAATGCATAGGTATCTTGGAAATCAAAACGACTACATATGTATCATATAGTTCGATTTTCTACTCTTTCGATATTTATTGATGTTTCCTAATTATACTCAAACGCGTGATACGCAGCAGCAGTTGACGATATCACAAACTAGTGATAAAACGTGTTGCACCCGATCGGCAAATATTAAGTAAAATAATCGTCATCACTATATGACGTCACTATCATTGTTTCTAAATGTGACCGGAAAATAGCGAACTTTTAGTAGCCTTTGTAGTCAGTGTAAGTTATTTATTTAATTAATTATTATTATTATTTATTTAAGATGCAGCACTATAAGCTTTGGGTTTGAATTGGGATTGGATTTTACTTTCATAACATTCTTACATGGATATTTTAAGGTGATTTTAAATAAAATTTTGAAAACTTTAAAATTTTGTTGGTTGAAAATAGTTTCCAAACCAGCCTGCTGGTGGCCGAGTAATCAACGTGTCCACTCCAAAATCGGTAGGTATTGGGCTCATAATGGATAAATTTAATATTCAGTTTTTGACAGTTTACGAATTTTTATAAACCCTAGAGTCGCTAAAGACTTTAGTAGTTAAAAAACGACAGTAAATAACTAAAAAAAAAATTAAATTGAAGATTTTTAGGAAAATCTAAAGAAATCTGATATCAACATAATAATAATCTTGTATCAACTAAGTTTACATTGGGTTTAATTGAGAGCATCCAATCTTCTCAGCTACTAATATTGCACATATTTATAGGTTGCCTATACATTGCATTACAACCAAAGAGATGTTAAACTATTTCATAATTAAAAAAGAATAACAGCAATATTCATCGACACATTTCTTTATTTTCAACATTTTAACGGTATGAACAATTTTAACATTATAAATTAACAAAAAATGCAACATATTTATTGTATAGCTCAATCGCTCAGCTCTTTGGCCCAATTTTCATTTGAGCGCATCTGTTGGTCAAAGTGATCAATTTTTGGCCCGAGAATGGCTTTCGCTGCGGGATGAATCGAGTTCGGGGCTAAAAAGTCAAAAGCCACATCCAAAAGGTCTTGTTTTGTAACGTGTTTGATTTCTTCGCGATGCTTTGCGAGCATTTCTCGCGTTAATCCATGCAAGAATAAGTCGTTACCAATGGCGGCCGGAATGATAGGAGCGTCAATCGCTTGAAACAGACTTAATTTAGCCTCGAAAACATCATCCTCTGTAATGGACTCAAAGTTAGCCGAAACGTAATCGTACGATCCATCGAAGGCCTCTAAAGTTTTGAAGTTGTTTGGATCTCGATAGCTGTAAAATTCGAAGAGCCCACTTCGCGATAAACGTGCACCACCTCCGTACGCTCCATTTTTCTCTCGTACTATCTTGTGTAAATATTTGGCGGATAGTAGTCGAGCTAGCACTCGCAACTTTGCGAAATTCTGATTCGTGTATGAAACAGTTTTGATTGATTTGGCGCAGAAGAAAACCGGTAAATTCATAATGCTATGCTGGCACTTAACCGTTTGAATTCCGTTGAAAATCAAATTTTGCTGATATGCGGTCTTATTAGGGAATAATCGAGGCTCGCCGGGAATTTTTTCAATAAACTTGTCCAATTCGTTGATCGTCGTCTGATATTGTTGTGGCAAAACATTCAATGCCATTCTTAAATTGTCCTTATTAAATAAAATATTTGCCATTTCATTGATCTTTTTCAGAATGCCTGCATAGGAATCCCTTTCAATCAGCGTTTTCATATATTTGATATGATTCAATCCGCTTAGATTTTCTAAAAGCTGGGCTGAACCTAAAATTAAGCTATTTGCTAGCTGCATCGCGTATATATGTCCAGAACCAGCAATTCCATGAGTCAAATTCGCTAAATACATTTTCGTTAAAATTTCAAAACGCTCAAGGTTTTCAAATTTCTGAGTTGCAAATAATTCGTTCCAAATATGCATCATTTGGTTAACATTTTCGTCTAGACAATATGAAGACAATAAAATTCCTTGTTCATACTTTTCGAAATCATCCAAATTTTCATGTACGTGCAAATTAAATGAGAGTCCACTTGTCTTTTTATTAACTATCGTATCAAATTCTCTAAAATTGTAATTAGCGGTTCCCAATTTCGTAATTACTTGATTAAATAACGGCACAAGCATAATGTGATCTGGATCGGTTAAAGCGTTCATCGATAAAACCATTTTTAAATAAGTAATTCCGTTAGTTGGAGCCTCGAAAATATGGACTGGAATCTGTGCAAAATTTTCGTACTTAAATTTAATTTCAGGAATTTCTTTTTTAATATCATCAAGCTTTAGCGTTGGTAATAAGTGAGTAGGTTGTTCTGCGTTTTGTTCATCCTGCAATTGGAGTCCAAGCTCAAAAACTTGTTTTTTGTCTGATTCGCGTAATCGTGAAGTTATATTCTTAAGTAGTTGTGTTTCAGCCATTTTCATTTTATTTTCGTACTCCATATCAGGCGACATTGTTAAAATTAATCGATGTGAGTTTTTGCGAAAGCACGCATCGACTGTATTTTGAAGAAACCGAGGATTTTCTTCCATATCTCGTCGAAGCTTTTTAATCAAATCGTTCACACGCAAAGATTCCACTATTGAACCATTGTGGTTCAAAAGCGACGAAATCGCAAATAAAAGTCTCAGACCAAAATTGGACGATTCGTGTTTCATACTAAGTTCATATCCATGCAAAATGGTTTCGATTTGTTCTGGATCAAATCCGTTTTTCACTACGTTGTCAATAGTTATATCGAACGTATCAACAACTCTTTCAAAATCATCGCGAGATATCCCTTGCAAGCCCAACGAAAATATTGTGTCTTTTGATTGGTTATCGAACCCACTTATTGGACTGTATCCTCCAGAGAAATTTGGTTCAATCAATGCTTTGTAAAACGGCGAATTCGGGCCTTTCATCAGCAATTCCGAGATGAACTCGACAACAAATGTGCGATAAATGTTTGTAATATCGGTCATTAAATATGAAATTGCTATTGTATTTTGCTTCGATATGTCTGTGCTGGACATTGCGTCGTAGCGACCTGAGATTCCAACTACTTTCGGTTCGTTCCAACGAGGCTGTCGCGGAACCTCAGTATAACGAACATCGATTTTATTATAGTTTTTCAAATATTCGGAGTCTAAGAATTCCAAAGTCGGGAGCAGAGGGAAATTTCCATAGGAAAAGAAATGGCAATTGCTTGGATGATAATATTTGCGATGAAAATCCTTTAAGTCTTCCCAAGTCATATACGGAATTTGTAAGGGGTCTCCCCCCGAAATGTGGCCATATGTATGATCTGGTAATATTAAATTTAACAATTTTTCGCCGAGGATTCTTTCATTGTCGGCAAAAGCTCCTTTCATCTCATTGTAAACAATTCCTTTAACAGTAAGCTCGGAGAACGGGTCGTTGATATTGGTATGTTCCAAGCGCCAACCTTCTTGCATAAAATCTGATCGTTTCAATAAAGGGTTGAAAACAGCGTCCAAATAAATAGTTTGCAGATTTCGAAAATCTTTCGGATTTGTAGTACTAAATGGATACATCGTATAGTCTGGACCAGTCATTGCGTTCATGAAGGTGGCCAACGATCGGTTGAGCATTTTGAAGAAAGGATCACGCACGGGAAACTTCTTTGAGCCGCATAAGACGGTGTGTTCAAGTATGTGCGGCTTTCCGTAGCTGTCGAAAGGCGTAGTGCGGAAGTTGATTGAAAACACATTGTTTGGATCATTGCGATATAAATGCACATATTGAGCTTTTGTTGACAAATGCTCAAGTTTAATCAGTCGCAAGTTAAACTCGTGCACCGGTTCGATACTGTTCACCACAAAACCAAAGTATTGTTTGCCCACTTGTAACTCCTCCGGAGATAACCATTCGGTCGCTAACTTTTGGCCCACACTAACCTGACCGGTTCGCGTTATATTGTTGAAATAATTTCGTAATTTTGCTAGAGTTTTTAGGTTAGATTTTAACATTTTGGATTTATCCGGATTGTTCTACCATTGTACATATAAAATGAAATGATATAACCATTAAATTCACTTTCGATAAATAATCAATTTCAATATTCTCACCTGTTTGCATCCAAGTAAAATTTTAAAACATGAAAATTAGAACACCTGCATGATGAAATAATGTTCATCCATGACGTAAAATATATCTGATATTTAACCAAAACTATTTTTTACAAAACTATATTTCAATAATTTAAAGGTCTCAGTAAACTTGATTTTTAATTTATCAAATAAAACTTTACGATATTTCAAATCTTTTAAGTTATTTTCATTAACACCAAATTTTTATTAATATGTCATCAATATTATCATAATATACATTTTATATTAATTTTGTTATGATATTTATAACAGTTATAATATCTATTTCAAGCAATTTGAATCTAAAATTTTTGTAAGAAAAAATATTTCAATTTTTTTAAGAAATAGATAATAAAAAAAATATAAACTACATAATTCAAAAATATAATTTTTTAAATTTTGAATTTGGCCCTTTAAAACCTTTGAAGTTTGGAAAATCGATTTTATTATTTCGCCTGAGAATAAAACCGATGACGTTTACCAAATGTTCTCAAATGGAAGAACATCAACAAATTCTCATAAAATATTAATTTTTAATGAAATACGAAATTATAAAGTTTACAAAACTTTGTTATTAATGATCTGTGAATTTTTCTTTCATATTTCAAGCCCTTATTGCTTTGCGTTCAATTTAGTTTTTCAGTTTTTATAATGTGAAAATTTTGCACTGGGGATTGGTTGCATGGTATTTATTTTTTGTTTTATCCTTTTTTGAATTTGAATATAGTGTAAGCATTTCTAAAATGTTATTAATATCGATCGTTTTTACACAGGTCTAATGGGCGCTTTTTAGCATGGAGAATAGAACACAGAATGCTCGCAATGCAGCCGCAGGAGCTCCAACATCAGCCTCTTGCCCATATGTTCGAACACCGAAACGACAACGTTCCGTTGTAAATTGTGCGGGTCGATCAACCGAAGAAAAGAATGCTGATTTCCAATGTCCCGTCTGTTTGGATTTGATCGAAGAAGCACACATTACACGCTGTGGCCACACGTTTTGTTACCAATGCATCAAAATGTCCCTCGAGACATTGGGTCGGTGTCCCAAATGCAGCGCGAGTTTATCAAGTGTTGAACAATTAGTCCCGAACTTCCTATTAAATGATCTCATTACGAAATACAAACAACGCTTAAACGGTGCCGAAGCCCTTTCGGACACTTTGGAGGGTTTGCGCGACTTTGTCGCAACCGAATCCCAGAACCTTACGTTACCAGATGTCAATGTAATGCTTGAAGTATTAACGCAACGAAAACACCTACTCGAAGCCGAGTCATGTGCAGCTCAAAACCGCTTATTACACGAATTTCTCAAACATTTACTGCAACAAAAAGAAGAGCAAAGAAATCAACTTGTACGCGAAGTTGCTCTGATTAAAAATGATATTATTGAAGTTGAGAATATTTTAAAAGACGTACAAAGTAAGTGCCCTACATTGGAAGACATTGAAAAGACTGTAGGTAATCCTGAAGACTCGGAAGTAATGTCGATGAAAAAAGATATGATGGCGTTGATCGATACCATAGGACAATCGACTGTCTTTCATCCGATTACGCGCGAACGATCGAGTGTCTCAAAGGATTCTAACGAAGGAATCGATTCGAGTAAAATAACAGATAATTCCATGGCAATGTTGGCGACGCGGCGACGTCGCATGTATGCCCATTTCGACGATTTCGTCAATTGCTACTTTGCATCTCGTGCCAAGGATTTATATTTTGGAGACGAAAGCTCAGAACTATCTATGAACAAAAACGCAGGAATAGGTGAAGGTATTTCTTCAAGTACTCGAGGTAGTTCCGGTCTTGATATTTTTCGAGAAAATCTTGTCAAGTTTTCTAGATATAACAATTTACGACCGTTGGCAACTTTAAATTATTCAAGCGACTTATTCAACAATTCCACTATCGTTTCGAGTATTGAATTTGATAAAGATAATGAATTTTTTGCAATTGCTGGTGTTACGAAGAAAATTAAAGTATTTGATTATGGAGCTGTTATTCGAGATACAGTTGATATGCACTATCCAACAATCGAAATGGTTTCAAGTTCGAAAATTTCTTGTGTTAGTTGGAATAGTTATCATAAGGGAACGCTGGCGTCCAGCGACTATGAAGGAACGGTTACTGTTTGGGATGCAACAACTGGCCAAAGAACTAAAACTTTTCAAGAGCATGAAAAACGATGTTGGAGTGTTGACTTTAACAATGTCGATACACGACTAATTGCGTCTGGATCAGACGACGCCCGCGTTAAACTTTGGTCCCTCAATGTAGATCATTCAGTGGCAACTTTAGAAGTAAAGGCAAATGTTTGTTGCGTTAAATTTAATCCTCGTAGCTCGTGTCATTTAGCTTTTGGTTCTGCAGATCATTGCGTCCATTATTATGATTTAAGAAACATGAAAGAACCAATGGCTATCTTCAAAGGTCATCGGAAAGCGGTTTCATACGTTAAGTTCATCAATATGGAAGAAATTGTTTCAGCCTCAACGGACAGCCAGTTAAAAATGTGGAACATAAACAGCCCTCACTGCTTAAGATCTTTTGTGGGACATGTAAATGAGAAGAATTTCGTTGGATTGGCCACCGACGGCGATTACGTAGCTTGTGGTTCCGAAAACAATTCTCTATTCGTTTACTACAAGGGTTTAACGAAACAATTATTCAGCTTCAAATTTGATGCAGTCCGCAGTGTTCTCGAACCTGATCGTAAGGACGACGAAACCAATGAGTTTGTTTCGGCCGTTTGTTGGCGACAGTATTCGAATATTTTAGTTGCAGCTAATAGTCAAGGAATCATTAAAATATTTGAGCTTTATTAACTCAAATCAATGAAACAATCACTTAGATAAATTAATATAGATCCATTAATGTTTGTCATATTTCAAATCAAAAAATTATTAATTTTGAAATGTTATTTTATCACTCGTTAAGATCATAGACAAACGTAAAATATTTTATTCATACAAATTAAGCAATTTCGAAATTGGCAATAAACCACAAAAATTCTAATATTGCAGACTGTTGCATTGTATCAAAAGACTTTAGAAACATTTTATTTTAACTCAGTAAAAAAAACTGATCTTTGTGCCAATGAATGTTTAGATATACACATATACTCTGCACACGATATTTTTTTGATTTTTGGACATCTATTATTAGAAATATAATGGCTATTTATATATAAAAAAACGATGTGATAGAGAAGAAAGGCGCTCATTTTCTTAAAAATATGAGCATAGAAATTCTGTCTTTCAGCAGCATTTTGTATTACGTTTTTTTCCTTTTGTAGAAATGTTGCTCCTTGAGAAAAGAATTGAGAAATCTTTATATGAATGTTAAAAATATAACTTTTTCTTATTGTTGTGTAAATATGTGTACCTATAGAAAAATGTTGAATAAACATAATTGAAAATAGTCCTTCTTAAAGTTTATTTCGAACTATAAGTTTGATTTTTTTTACTATCTTTATTTTATGCAATTATAAGTTAATGGAAAATTTAATATTATTTTTCAATAAAAAAAATAGTTTAAGGGTTCTCTAAGTAAAATATAAACACTCGTTCATTTATATTAATTTTCACTTAATAATTAACATAGTTTTCAAAATTTATTATTAGTAGAAACTGTTAGACTGTATTTTGTTTCAAAGTTGAAAAATATCAACAACTAGACCAAAAGTCTATAATATACTTTTATCGTTGAGATGATATTCGTTATCCAGAAGGAATTGAAAATGAGAGGTATGATTTAATTTGCATCAATGTTTTATGGCACTGTTTCGTGTCATATTATGTAACGGAATCTGATATTGAAAGACAAAATTTAATTCGAAAAGATTACATAAACTTGGCTCCTGCATAGCTGGAGGAAAAATTATCTCACAAAATTAAAAAGGTTTTTCGTCGAGAAGTTTTTTAAAGTAGTCAAAACATATAAGGCATTTATACTATTAATGATGATAATGATGTTTATAATTATTAATGGGTTCCACGATAGTTTTGGAGGGGTGCTTTAAAAAAATTTGATTTTTTTTTGTTATGCTCTTTTTCTCTAGCTTGATGAGAGGTCCATTTTCCGTTGAAATAGTTTTTCTAACGCATTTTACACTAGGAATAAGCAACCCGCGGGTCGCATAAGGCTCGCCTTGACCATTTTGTGTGCCTATATTTTTTGGCTCATGTCTCTGTTAGATCGGTCAAAATTTGGCGACGTTGCATTTTCTACTTTGTTTTTAATTTAAAACAAAGTAGAAAATGCATCATTGCCAGATTTAACTATGGTATAATTTTCTGTTGTGTGAGATAATTTCATTATGGGTCGATTTATTCGCGAATTAATCTAAAAACAAAGTAGAAAATGCAACGTTGCCAAATTTTAACGGACCTAAGAGTGGCATGACCCATGATCCATTTTTATATCGTTATTTATCGTCGCTTTGTAACTACTAAAGTCATTAGGGACTCTACGGTTAAGAAAAGTCCGTATACCAATAAATTCGAACCCAACACCTACCAGTTTTGAAGCGGTCATCTAAACCACTCGGCCACCAGAAAGCTCTCATAATATATGTATTTTATAATGGCTAAAGTGGTGAAAACCAATGTAGTATAAATTTCTACAGTGTATCAAAATTTACTATGGATATATATAATTTTATGTGTGATTCGCGGAGTTATAATGAATTTTTAAAGTGACCCGCAAAAACATTTGGGTTGGACACCCTTGGTTGCCCTTGGTTTGTATCATTCTTTCAATCAATACAATATTAGGTAAAAGAAAAGAAATATAAGGCTTTGAAAAATTTTAGGCGTCACATTTTGCCGTTCGAAATCAGTTTTCCTCACATATGATAAGAAGCAGCATCATATAGCGTCGATGACCTTAATCACTTTAATCCATCCTGATTTTTATATCCTCCTTTTCCAGAAAGTGAATACTATTTGATAGACATCAAACTTGGTGTCTTATGCATGTCTTACGCCGAGAACACCCGAGACGCGGGATTGTGATCGGTTTCCCGCCGTCCCGTACTCGCACTAGTGACTAGTCTGTTCTCCGATCAGTATCGGTTTTCTTGCCCGCTTCAAAAAGTATTTGGGTGAGATCCAGAATGCAAATGAGACGATTCCTTGAATGTGGATACTGGTGGATACCTTCTCGGTTCTCACGCAATATCTTAGCACGACTTCTTGCGTGTGTCTGTAACCAGCGTTTGGTTTTAGGTTCTTAAGCCTATTCTGATGCCAAGTATAGGCTCACGCAAGAAATCTTGTCGAGATATTGCGTGAGAACCTATAAGATTCATTGGATCCCACATTCATGGGATCGTCTCATTTGTATTCTGGATCTCACTCGAATACTCTTGGAACCAGGTAAGAAAATCGACACTAATCGGAAAACAGACTAGCATGAGTTCGAGACGACGAGAAATCGATCACATTCCAGCTTCTCGGGTGTTCTCGGTGTTGAGTCTGCAGCTGGTATGACAATTCTTTAATCTCAAACTGTATTCCAAATTACACCACTACAGGGAAAAATAGTTTCGTAAAACGACGTAAAAACAATGATCTGTATACATTAGAGCGTCTAAAGATTAACTTTCATCCTCAATTTGAAACTTTTATAGAAATAGAGTAAATAGTAGTATTTAATTTTTTTTTCTTTACATCCTTAACAATCCTTAAGCTGCTGACTATTTCTGATCAGATTACCAGCATGTTGCGAAAACATAACAAAATTCATCATGGATTATTTCATAAACTTATTTTAATAAACTTTTTAAAAATTTGATAGTTACACCGGAAAAAATTCCATCAACAATATAATTTCGGAACATTTTGCTCAATTAAAAATAATTTTTATAATAAGTTCATTTCGAATTAGATAAGTCTTAAAACTCTGTTGAATTAATTTAATGATTATAAATCACGTGTTCAAAAATTATCAACAATTTAAAAAATCAATGATTTACATTTTACACCATTTACACATATCATATAAATGATATAAATATAAATGAATAAAACTCAAGATAATAATAATTTTCTCTATGTAAATACCATAAACGCACATATGTGACCGTTATATACTTTTCGGTATATCAACTTTTCTATTTAATCTAAATTTTAAATTGACCTATGAATCCACTTTTTAAAATTTATCCAATAAATTTTGCAGTTTTCACAATAGCCGATAGTCATTTTTTTCGCGCTAAAATTCATATTTAATCAAAATAATGTTTAATAAAATATGCTGGTCTCTTTGATCTATTAAATAATAGCTTGTAAATATTGGATTGATAAATGTCATAAATGTTTAATTATTTACAGTGATTATTTATTTTATTTATATCATTAACATCATATTTATTTAAACTCTGATAGCAAGTTTATCAAGGTAGAAAAATGGCGCGTAATTATCGATTAAATTTAATTGTATTAATTTTGAAACAGATAGTTGTTTCCAGGCAATTTCAATAATTATAATTGATAAAAACAAATTTAAGTGATAGATACGATTGATACATAAGACTCAAAGTTGTTCTTATATAAATGGAATAATTAAATTTTTCTTATATACATAAATTTATACCTATCCTTAAATAGTATTAGTAGTGTATATAAGAGCTTATATACAAAAAAGGCAGACAAATATATAAAAAGAATTTGAATAAAATTTATGACTTAAGCCTTGTTAAACTTGCGAACTTGAATTCATAAAGAAAATTGTGAAATCATTTTCACAAAGACAATTTCCATTGAGTCACTTTCTCTTAAATATTGTACGTGCATCGACATACTTTTCAATTAAAATTCAATGTGGCACTAATTCATACGCTTTTTTTTATCTGAAATTAGTTCAAGTGGTGCCAAGCAGAGTTTCCGTTAATTTCCTTCATTTTCCAGACGAAAGAACGATTTGTGTGAGGTTATATACAAAAATTGTAACCATGTCATGCTCGTCATGTACTATTCTTAAGGTTAGTAAGATTTTGAAATCTTCGCCAAATTATCTTCAAATTAATAGATATGTAACCAAATGTGCTCGGGTATGTGTCTACTAGAAATGTATTTTATGTTTTTTGCTTAAAATAAATTAAACTTTCCTATTAATTCTTTAATTTTTTTAGAAGGGTTTGGTCGTTGGTGTTTACACGAATAAAAATAAAGAACATGTCTTTACAAATACTGGAAAGACCTACAATGAAAAGGCTAAGGGTCAATTATTGGATCAATTAAATATGTAATTTTTTTAATTCCACATAATGTAGGTAACCTAAATTGCTAATCTAACATTTTCTTTTTTGACATGTAGCGGAAAAAGCCTCGATCTCGGAGATAGTAGAATTTTTTGGAATTTAGATAATGAGTACAAAGCAGTATGTGTAGTGGGGCTTGGAAGTCAAGAAGCCAAAAAGAATCCTTTGGAGGAACTAGACGAGGCTAAAGAAGCTGTACGAGTTGCCGCTGCAGGTAGAAATAAAGAAGTCTAAATTTAATCTAAATAAAATTAAAAAAACATTTGCTACCTTTTAACTTGATTAAATATCTATTAGAGTATAGAATATAAATCAATATGCATGAATTGTATTGCGATCAACAGAATCAATAGAATAGCTAAATGGAGTTGAAAAATCATCAAATAGAAAAAACAATGTAGCGTAGAATTCATTAAAATCAAGTCAGCCACAGATGGTGACGTCATATGGTGTGATTAAGAAACGTTGGCTCTTGTGATGTTCGTCGATGTTCCCCGATAACAAAAAAACACTAAAAAATATCGAAACTCGTATATGGGTAATTCTCATGAAATATCGGAATTCTTGTCCTTTCAGTTCTTACAACAATCTAAGCGACTTATAATGATATTTTTTCCCCCTGAAAAGAACATTACTTGGGCTAATGTCGTTGGTTATAATTTTTAAACCATATGAATATCTGTGGAATAATATATAGTACTCTGAAAATCATTCACGAAAGTCCTTATCAATTTTTGATTGTTGGCAATACTATCTATTATTTTATATATTTAAGGTATCTTACACGTGTTAGATTATCTATCAAAAAAAAAAAAAAATGAAAATTGTTTAAAGATTACATTTTCAGTCGTTATTTCCTCACATTGAAAAAATAGAGGTATATACTCTACCTTAATAATAATTGCACAGTAAAGTAGGGTGTAAAAAACAGTAAACTTAAACAAAAATTCAGAGGTAAAAAACGTATTTGTAATATTTGCATTTTGTAGGTTTTTTAAATTATACATCATTTCGTCATTCTCTCATCGTCATTCCCTCATTTCAAATTGAAACGAAGGAATGGCGATATATGAGGTAATGGCTTTTAAACTAGTCGAACATGTTTTGTTTTTAATTTCTTTGTTTATTTAATCCTTGCTTTTCCTGCTTAAAGATGAGAGCATCATTTATGTTAACTTCAATGAAAGTTTTTGTTGTAAGTACAATGCAAAGATACAAGTAGTTAATTTTGATAGGACAAGACAATAAATAATACTTTACAGAGAAGTATTATATTTACCTAACAATGATACTATTAAAGCCCGAACGTTTTGCTCTCTATCAAACAATAACAGACACGATTCAATAACGGTATGACCTACGAAAACCATTCCCTTATTTTCAAAATTATAAATCATCCTTATAATTCGTCTAAAATAAGTTTTTTCTGAGGGCCATTATATTGGTAAAATCTAATTCCACAAATACTTCAAAATCGTCAAAAAAATTAAATTTTTAAAAATATTTTTTCCTACCTAATTTCGGAATTTCATCGGAACCACCCATATACTATTAGTCCTACCGTCATTAAGCAGAAAAAACATTGTAGCGTAGAATTCATTGAAATCAAGTCAGCCACAGATGGTGATGTCATATAGTGCGATTGAGAAACGTCGGCTCTTCTAACGTTCGTCGATGTATTGCGCAGGCAAGAGCTAGGAAAATTGGCAGATACATCAGATAGAATTGGTACCAGTAGTGTAAATTTATGTAGATATTATTCTATTCTTTCGTCACAATACTGCCAGTATTACTGATAAAGATAATCATAAAGATAAAGATAAAGATAAGACATTCGCGAGACAGGGAGAGTCAAATTATTTACTTCTCAAATTTTTCACATATTAAATGCATGTGATTTTGTTGTACTAAAAAAAGAGAGGATATAAAAATGGCAAAAACTTCTAAAAAATTATCCTGGTAAATTGAATTCTTAATTCTGTATTGTAGGTTCAAAAGTTTTGGTTCACTACTTGAAACTCGATCTGCATCTACCGCACTTATGACGTTATTCAGTACTTAAAAATTCATTCAGTACATTTTCTAAAATAACCAGAGTAATGAAACCATTGCTCGAAATGATTTGCACGAGTTGATGTATAATTTTCCATTAATTAACTATATAATTTTTTGTAATTTATAACATCAACATCGATGGGGGGACAATAATACCAAAATGTTGGGGTTTATCTAAAGTTCCCTTTAAAATTGCTTATTTAAAATCATCCATTGAAGAAGTTGTAATATTTTATTTAGGTGCCGAAAGTACTAATTTACTGGTTTTGGGTTAGTACTATTTGATCCTCATATTACTTATTCTTCATTTTTTTTATTAATTTTTTTGATCTGCAATTTTTATGAATTGTTTCCTACATTAATTAGTGTAAATCTTCTTCTTTCCTTTTTTCTGTCAAAAACCGATAGATTCCTGAATAACTCATTTTTTCATGTTCAAGAGCTGTACAAGCAAAAATATTTTAATTCATAATATTTTGTTCACATGATCAATATATATGATTTCAAACCGTCTTTTTATTATTTCATATTCATTTATTACGATCATTGTAATACTAGTAACGCTAGTAACTATACCTGTGAAACATTCATAGCCCAACACTGACACAACTGACAAAATAGTAACAGTAGGTAAATGAATGAAATCGAAATGACAGTTGAAACAAATGACAACAATCAGTTAGTTCAAATTTGAAACAATGATCTGACAAAATAGTAACAATAGGAAAATGAATGAAATCGAAGTGACAGTTGAAACAAATGACAACAATCAGTTAGTTCAAATTTGAAACAATGGTCAATTAATATTATATTTGATTTTCACTCACTGTGTTTATATCAAAGAGATTGTATGATTGTTATTCAATCTCTTTGGTTTATCTATGTTATAGTGAATTTGTATTATCAATGAGAATATATTCCCACTGGTAATACAAATTCACTGTAATATATACATTCTTTGTTCTATATCTTTGCCGACATACATATACTACGTACGTTTGCCTATTATTATATATTATTTATATTTTTAGTTGGTTGCAAATCGTTATCTTCAATTGGATGCGATGAAATCAAATTGGAGGATTTGGGTGACGCAGAAGCGGCAGCTGAAGGCGCCACATTAGGAACCTTTGTGTACCAAGAGTTGAAAAACAAATTGAAACAAAAACCGCAACCAAAAATCAATCTAGAATCGGATGGAAAATTCGACCGCGGCTTAATCAAAGCCTGTGCTCAAAATTTCGCCCGGCAACTCACCGATACACCAGCCAATTTAATGACACCAACTATTTTTGCCAAAAAAGTTGAAGAAGCCGTTAAACCTTACGGAGTTACGGTCGAGGCACATGATCGTAAATGGATCGAAAATGAGAAAATGGGAGCGTTTTTGTCGGTAACAAACGGGTCTGACGAACCACCGATATTCCTTGAGTTGACTTACCAAGGTGCTGGAAAGGAAGATCCTTGTGTTTTAGTAGGAAAAGGCATTACATTCGACAGTGGTGGCATTAGTATTAAGCCCAGTGCTGTTATGGATCACATGCGTGGTGATATGGGAGGTGCAGCTTGTGTTGTTAGTACCATAATGGCTGTGGCTCAAATGAAGCTTCCGATTAACTTGAAAGGCTTGACTCCACTTTGTGAAAATTTACCGAGCGGAAAAGCTACAAAACCAGGCGATGTCGTTGTTGCCAAAAACGGCAAAACTATATGTGTCGATAATACTGATGCTGAAGGTCGGCTAGTTCTTGCAGACGCATTATGCTACGCAGCTAAATTCAAACCTAAATGGGTCGTTGATTTAGCAACGTTGACCGGAGCTATGCATATTGCTCTAGGCCGAGGTGCTGCAGGAGTCTTTTCAAATTCAGATTCTCTTTGGCAAACGATTCACCAAGCCGGTCATGTAACAGGAGACCGTGTATGGCGTTTCCCATTATGGAAATGCTACACTGATCGCATGTGTCAAAGAAGTGCTTACGACATCAACAACATCTCCGATGGAAAAGGTATGAATTAAATATCTTTCGCACGTTTTCAATATACTAACTTGCCGATTTTCTTCAGGTGGTGGTGCTTGTACAGCAGCCGCATTTCTCCGTGAGTTTATCCCTGAAAACACTGACTGGATGCATATTGATATAGCAGGAGTGATGGGACCTGGCGATGATATTTCTTATTTAAAAGAAGGAATGACTGGCCGTCCTACAAGAACATTAATTCAATTTATCGAGCAGCTTTCTACAAAGAAATGCTAAACATGCATTTGTTACTTTTTGTATGTAAATAATTGTAATCTTAAATTTATACTAACAATGGATACTCAATAAAAACGTGACAGTTCATTTAGTTTGTCTTTATTTTTATAAAACTTATGATCAAAATTAAAAACATTTATTTTTAATGGTAACAATATAATAAGGAAACATATTAAGTACTCAACCACACGAATCAAAAGTTATAAAATAATTTAAATTTTAGGAATGGAATGAATGAAGTAAATTAATTCGGATATTCTTTTTTAAATTAAATATCACATAATACACATTAAATCAATTCAATGACACTTAAAATTATTTTTTAGAACTAATGTTGATTAAATAAATATAAAAAGAAACAATAATTCAAAACTAGTTACGGAAATATAAGAGATTTTTTTTTACAATTAAATGAAAATATAAAACCTAAATAGGACTTTTTTTACGACTTAAAACTAAATACTGTTACGGTATGGACTATCATTTTATGACAATTATGGAAAATAGAAATTAATATTTAATATTATTTTCCAATAAGATCTTACTATGCAATAATTTCTTTTTATTTGCTTAATTTTGAAATGATACCAATTTCGTATTTATATCTTTAAATTTTGCTTTTTTTTCCTAAAAAAAAAATATCACATTAACTAAACGATATTAACTAACTAAATTCTATAACTGGTAATTGTTGGTCCATTTTGATGCTTGATAAAACCAAATTTTAAGTAAGTAAAATTTTAAAATATAATAAAATTCTTAAAAAATCACGAAAAAATAATAACTTTTGACTAGTTTTCAACCGTGTTTATAAAATATACAATCAGAAAAATGTTTGAAACCGTTTAACAAAATAGAGATCTCTTGTGAGATTTCAGAAATTAAGACTTATAATTTAAGGACGTTCGGGAGACATGATTGTTATCACGAAATTTGGCCAAAATATTTGAAATATTGCAAGAATATAATTCAAAAATTTTTGTATCAACGCGTTTAGTAGGTAATTATCCCTTTAAGATGAGCGATTATGGGGAAATATTCAAAAATTACATCTAAAAAAGGAACAGCTCAATGTTTATATTTTTGTTTGTTTAAGAATATCAGTAACATTCTTTATAAATTTCAAAATTTTTATATGATTATTACTGTAAAAAAAAACAATTAAAAAATGAGTGACAGGTAACGTCGTATTTGGCAGGGGATCTAAAAACTCAATTTACATATTAATTTATGATGTTAAACAATAACATTGTTAGTAATTTGCTACAAGATACTTAGTTATAAATTTTAATGTTGTGGTAGATTAAATAATTTAACTTTTTACAACAATTGCAAGAATTTTTTGTTTTCAATGTTACTTGTTGTTTCAATGTTCTTCAATTACATGTTCTTACATGGTCTTCATGTTTCAATTACTTCAATGTTCAATGAACTACAAATAATAGGTACGAAATGACTTGCACCGACTGAAAATTCGTGCAGCTTTACTAATTTTAATAAAAGCTTTGACCTATGGATGATTCCCCTTGCCTCTTACAGATTGGATAACGGTAATTACCCCGAACGTCCTTAAGTTTACACAAAATATTGTAAGATAAGATTCAAAAGTATTTATAATTTCAGAATAGTTATTTTCACGAATCAATAAAATTTGAATATTTTACAAAAATGTTTTTTTTTTGTACAAAACAGATTGATGAAACAGATGATTAGATTGATCCGTTGATAACTTTTGCTCTAAAACTATTCATAATTATAATATAAAGGAATGTATTTTATACTTTTGTTCCGTAAATAGTTTTGCATTTTACTTAATAATAGGAATTTAAAACTGTGTGGTTGAGATACTTTGCCCGACGTCCGAGTAGTCGGGCCCCCGTGGGAGGGGGTCTTATGGGGCAACGTAGTCGGGTAGGGCTCCTCGCCCACTTCCCCGGCCGCGGCCTCTGCCCCGACCTCTGCCGCGCCCCCTCCCACGCCCCCGTCACCTGCGTCCATCTGTCATGCCTGGAACCAAAAATATTGTATCTATATAATAAAATCATATTTCACTTTGTAAGTATGTATGCGTATTACGGAAAAATTACTTAAAGTAGCGATTTTCTTTTTTAATTTAGAGTAAGTAAAAGTAAGAATAAATAATATAATTAATTCTTTTATTGTATTTTATACTGGTTAGAAAAAAATATAGACAAAACATTCAACTTAAAACGGAGAACACTTTTAACAAGAATACCAAAAATATCTTGGTCTATAATTATCATCATCTGTTTATTTAGAAACTGTAAACAGTAAGAGTTACATATTTTATCTGTTATATTTTGTAGACATAATAGTCACGGAAGTAGCACGTTTGTATTTGCAAACTATCCTTGAGTAATAAGCAAATCTAAATGAGTTTGAGGATTTTTGACTAAAAGCATTGAAAAATATTAATATTGAAGTAGCTGGTCGTTTTCTACAATTGGATACTATACGTCCAGATTGACCTTAGAATGGAGTTGTACAACAGGAGTTTGCAATCCATGAACAGTTGCGATTTTTAGTCTGTTACTTAGTATAGCTACTGGTATTTCGCTTTTAACTGGTCTCTATTTCTCATGATAGGTCTCCGGCAAGTAAGTCTTCTGCTCAGGTAAATTCGGAGATATATATCCTCCGTCATCAGCGGTATTTGTATAGGAAAACTGAAGAACAACCGGGTATCCCACCCGGTTGAGAATGCCATAAAAAAGTATTTGCCGTAATTAACTTTTATATACTATATGTTGATCCAAAGTTCTCATTCGTTGAAAGCATATTGTAATCTGCATAGGCATCCACTGCCACTGTGCAAATAACGAAAAAATGGTCCCAATATTCTACTCTGTGGCATTCCAAAAATTATTTATTATTTTATTCTGATAAACAGGTGAGATTGAAGAACGTAAAAGAGTGGGTAAAGTAGAGCAGCTCTCAGCTTAAACAGTAATCCCAGGTGTTACATCTTGTCAAAGGCTTACGTGATATCCAGGAAGATTGCAGAATAGTTCCTTTTTTCGTTACGAGCTATGATTGTGGAACCGGCTCTATGTATTTGTTCAAAATCTGGAGGTTTCTTTGGGTAGACTCTATCTATAATGCCGTCTATCGAAATTTGCAAAAATGCACTTGGGTCATTGCTCTGCGGTTTTTCAATCGCTTCGATGTAGATATTGCGTTAGTATTTTCGAATGGTTGAACAACCGATTTTCGAAAAATTAGTAATCACTTCAACTTCCTCGTTATCAGTTCTAGTCCATCTTTTAATTTTTGTGGCTTTTCAGAAAGAAGTTGCTTAAGAAGTAATGCATGAATTCTTTTCTCAGTTCTAGAAACAGCTTTCAGTCAGGACATCGCTGTGTTTAGAATTATTTTACCTCTTGGGTTACGAGAGTGTATACAGAACTTCCGAAGTATCCTTTTTTCGGCTATCATTACTTCTATCAATTAAAGTTATCAAGAGGTGCTTTCAGGCATGTTTTAAGTCGTCTTCAGTATTAAAAACAAGACAATAGAGAAAGTTATTTTGTGGGAATTTGTGATATTTGTCCGAGTTAGTTTTATTGTTGTGTAAGGGGAGAACACTATGTAATCTTACTCAGTATTATGATGGCTTTTTTATAAATAAAAATGTCTCAGCTATAATAAAATTCAAATGATAAATATTAACATATATTAAATAAAATCCAAAATCGTTCGATCGATGCCTCGTCACGGAAGTAATGATAATTATGGTGAATTTATCAATTTCACGTTAAACTGGAAAGTTTTACCAAAATTCAAGTTTTAAAACATCATGTTTGCAAGAGATTTCGCACGGGTTTAATGATAAAAAGCTTAAATATAAAATATAAATATAAAAGCTTGTTATGAAAACTGACCTATGTTGCTAGTGGTTTTCTCCAAATAAGCCAACGGTCCCTGGAGTACGGCTCCAGGTGGCTGGTTAGGAAACGCGCCGCGTCCGGCTCCCTGTTGCATAAACATGGCTTGTTGAGGCGATACCTAAAAAATGATACGATTTTAAAAATCTTATCCAAAACTACTTAGAAGTAAAATCCGTGCAAATCTTTCATCATTCTCTGAAATTCTCTCCAATTAATTATTAATTCACATTTCGAAACATGGGATTTTCAGGAGTTTCTAAGGATTTGCTTGTAGGCCATACGTTCAAAAATCCAAAAAAAAGGATAAAACGAAAATAAAACAGCCATTATTTTACAAAAACAAGGCACATTTAATTATAGACCACCAAAAAATTGCACAGCTGCAAAAAGCTACCCAAAGCGATCTTAATAAATTTGTTTATAAATATAATTTACTATACAAAACATACTACCATTACAATAATTCATATTTAATACAAAATATATAAATACCAATTTATTTTTATCTCGTCAGTTTTTAGTCTAATTTTCGTCTCATTTATTCTAACTATTTTTCTTAAACTTTTCCAATTAAATAGTAGAATAAATAGGACGAATACATATTGTGTTTTTTAATATCACATGAGCTATATTGTAACTATTTATTTATAAATATATAACTATATAAGTGAAATAATATATATATATATATATAACAATATTTATTTTAAAAAATCCGTTCGTTTTTATAATATTGCCACTGTTCATTTATATGCCCTGAGTATTTGAGTATACATGAGTATTATATATATTTAAAAAAAATCAATTTTGTATATATTGGAGCGAGACTAGGCCCTATTTTTAAAAACACATACACCAGTTATAGCGGACTTATGTAGACAATTTATTTTTTGCTCGAAACATAATATCCCACCTAAAAAGCACATAACACTTTTAATTTTTTTTAAAGTTGAAAATATTAAAAGTTTTGCTAGAGAAGAATTTTTGGTTACTAAAAAATAGAAAATTTGAATTTTCAAACAACGACAAAAGATAAATCCAATACTCTTCTGTTTAAAATAGTTCATTTTGAGAGTAAAAAAGCGAATTGGATTATCTTTGATCGTCGATTTATAGAAAGCGAAAGAATTAACCTAGATATAATAAGAATGCTTCGTTTTTGGATTTGTCAAGAGAGTAAAAAATTTGTAACAAAATACGATGCATGCAAAGAGACGAGAGTTCAGAGAAATGAAGGTAATTGCACGAATTTTTGCTTATTTTTATTATAGATCAGATGTTTTTGCGATCTACCTGCATTTGCTGTTGCATCTGTTGTTGTTGCAACTGTGCTTGAATTTGCTGTTGTTGTAATTGTGCTTGCATTTGTTGTTGCTGTTGAAGTTGCACTTGTTGCATTTGTTGTTGAGCTTGCAATTGTTGCACCTAGAACAGAAAAGATTTTTATTGATCGATTCAACTTTTAAATAATAAAATTAAAAAAAAATCGAGATGTAACCTTCACCTGTTGTAAAGTAGCCGACATGTTAGGAACACCCATTTGGTTAGGCACTTGGCTTCCGCTTGGTGTAGTTTGTGGTGGCATTACAGCGTTAGGATTAACGTTAGTCGATGTTCCCATTCCTCCAGGAGCTGGACCTTGGGCTGGAGATTTTGCCCAGCCTTGCAAATCAGCCAGCATGTTCTGCCAATGATTAATTTTTTCATAGTGCCGCTTCAATAGTTCATCTTTTCGAGTTAACTCTGTCTTTAAATCGTTGATATCTTCCTTGATAACTAACTCAGGCTTTTGAGTAGACAATAAAAAACGTTTCTGCAGAAAGAAAGCTTCCATTTGTCGTGCCACATCAATGAATCGCATCGTTGTTTGCTTAACTTCCATTCGAATTTCTTGTCGATCCGTACTTGGAGATGGTTCATCTTTGGTAAGGACATTCAAACACGACTGAAATTATGGTTTAAAATTTAGTTTTTAAATCAAATTTTATAGTGCTAAGTTTACATACTTGGAATGTTTCCTCAAATTCATCAACTAAGTTACCATTGCCGGTAGTTGGTGTCGCCATGATGGGCTTTCTTTTTGTGTTACATTAACAGAAAAAAGTTTAACGATTTGCATTAAGTTTAACCAACTTTAAGTATAGAATAAACGTGAAATAATAATTAAAATTTGTAATAACATAAATTTTGTATAAAAAGTAATAAATTCCACTAAATATTTATTTAAGACATTGGTTAAGGCAGCTGAAGGCTCTTCACCGCCGCGTAGTTTTCTTGCTTTTTTATGGCATATTGCAAAGCTGCGCTTGCGCACGAATATTAATTGACAGATACGTTCTACGTCTGCGTTTTACGAGCTTTAGTAAACTTAAATAATTTTTTTCGATTTTTTACAGGCCATCAGGTAATAAGGTAATTTTGTGACCTTTCGTTATTATTTTAGCTAAATCGGTTAAATATATCCGAATATATTCAATCACTGTTAGAAAAGTGACAAGATGATAAATATTTTTAAAATTGGTTTAACGGTTGGTTGCCAATAACGATTATCAAAGACTGATTTTCATTTCAAAACAAAGACAGCTGCTGTAAAAAAAGATGTGGTAGAAAAGAACAGTTAAAAGAAGATAGTTTAGTAATTTTTTTTTTTTAAATTACAATTTTTGTTAGCTTTTAAACTTAAAATTAAGTCTTCCGCGTAGGTTTCTTTTACTTGCAATTTTAACTTTTAAATTCGCTTTTTTAAAATATTTCGCCGATTTTGCTATGAAAATTACATAATATACCTAGGGGAACTTAAAATATATTTGTTTATTTTGTAAGGTTGGTGTAACTGAAAAAAGAAAGCCGAATTCTAATTGGTTCTTATTATGTCGAATCGTCGAATGTATGACGTGTGTTTTCCGTGTCAAATAATAAATTAAAAACCAATAAATTGCATTGAATATTAATTAAAGATAATACTTAAAAATGATTAGAAGAATAAGTGTCCTAGTTTTACTTATAGTACTATTGGAATTTTCATCTGCCCTTTACTTCCATATCGCTGAAACCGAGAAAAAATGTTTTATAGAAGAAATTCCAGATGAAACCACAGTGATAGGTAAATATATCGAAAAACTAAGATTATTTGCAGTATAAAGTTTTATTTTTTTGTAATTTATAGCTTATTACAAGGTGGAACTATATGATCCACGTAGTAATGGCTTCATACCGTCTTCACCATCGATTGGTATGCACGTTGAAGTACGTGATCCAGACGACAAAATGTTATTATCTCGAGTTTATAGTTCCGAAGGAAAATTTGTTTTCACTTCACATAGTCCCGGAGAGCATGTTATTTGCATGTATTCCAACAGCACAGCTTGGTTTAGTGGTACACAACTTCGAGTTCATTTAGACATTCAAGTTGGTGAGCATGCGGTTGACTATGCCTATGTGGCTCACAAAGAAAAGCTCACTGAACTTCAATTAAGAATTCGTCAACTTCTCGATCAAGTTGAACAGATTACGAAAGAGCAAAACTATCAACGGGTACAATTTTTTTCAAGTATATTGTTAAATTGCTAAATTTTGTTATTTTTTCTAGTATCGCGAAGAACGTTTCCGTCAAACTAGCGAAAGTACAAATTCAAGAGTTTTATGGTGGTCGTTAATTCAAACTGCAATCTTATTAGGAATGGGAGCTTGGCAAATGAGGCATTTGAAGAAGTTCTTCGAAGCCAAAAAACTAGTGTAAGCTCAGGAAGAAATTAGACGGCTATTAATAAATTTTGTACGGTTTTCATTAAAAACTATATTTCTTCATTTTGTTATTTATTGAATTTTAACGTTGTACAGTTTTTTTGGAAATATGAAAAAAATTACGAGTGAATTTTGTGTTTAGAACTTTATATTGAAATTAAATAAATACAACTTGGCGGTTTATAACATCAAAATTTTTGCACAATTATAAAAATTTAGCAAGACGGAAATGTACGAGCGAAGTCACCACATGCAGTTGTTAATTTGTTTCGTAATAAAAATGAGGCTAGAACGTCAGCGACTTGGTCGGGCACGTCTTCTTGGACAGCATGGCCGCACCGAGCCAAAACCTGCATTTGAAATTTGCCTTGCATTTGACCAACAGTTAAATCTGTGTCTAAACCATTAATACTAGCTAATAAGAGAAGTTTGGGAACATTGACTTGATTTAAGAACAAATCAGAAAGCCCTTGAAACCATCCAGGCCAATGGTCTTCCGTTTTACTTAAGTCAATTCTCCAAGTGTATGAATTTGGGGTGTTCGTGTTTAACGATGATGGCCCAGGGGTTTTGAACGTAGAGTCCAAATTTTCAATTTGTTCGCTTTCTTCTTCAATGCTATCAGGTGCATGGTAAGTCGAGGGGTCTGGTTTGTGGGGAGTAAATGTAGGTTCATTGTCGGATAAGTCGTTGGTTGCTATTTGACCTGTGAGTAGATTTTTTAGTTGACCGGGCATTGAAACTCGGGCTGATTCAAGATTTCGGGTATGTCCACTCCGGAAAGCCCATTCAATTGCGTGTTCGATGCTTCGAAAGTTTTTCGGACGTCCACGTAAATAACTTTGCATACTGGCTAATGCTTGCATGGCTGTGCCTTCGACTACATCAATCACACATAAACCAGCGAGGGTTGGTATGTGGCCACCACTAGCTGCATGAACTGCAATAGCGCCTCCCATACTATGTCCCATAAGAATAATTGGAGGACTATCATCTCCAAATAAAGCTGAAACGACTCCTCCTACATCACTCGCCATAGTCTCAATACCTAAGTTATCATCGTTAGTTGTAATTGTATCGCCATGTCCCCGTAAATCCATCGCAACAGTTTGGCAAATAACTCGATTCATGACCTCTGAACTAAACAACGACCAAGTTAACGCACTGAAACCACCGCCATGTAACAAAAATAAAACCGGCCCTTCCGATCCTGATCGATATATTCGAAATTTGTTTTCTCCAACATCGATATCCTCCGAACGCTCAAAATACTTCATCCACAAAATTGGACTATAGTCTTTGTTTTGCATTTTTAACGACCGTTTCTGATATTTTGAAGCCATATCGCCGCCACTTTTCATCGATGGTGGTAATTTAGATGTTAGTAGATTTTTGCGTAGCTCCATTACATAATCATTTAAACAAAAAGAAAAAAAATTAAACGTTACAACACGTTATTAAATGTTTTTTTATTCCTTTGACAGTCCATTAGATTTGGAAATAAATGTCAGCCATTACCGGCAAAGAAGGAACCGGCCAAACTTTCAAAATAAAATTTCGAATAAATATTTTATTCGTCTCACAATTAAAATTTTTTCATTCAACTTAGTTTAATTACATTTTAAATGACTAAAAATAAATACAAAAAATAGATATTTTTTTTGTTTTCGTATCAAAATAACATCCATGGTTTCTTCTAGGTTGTACAATAAAAGTAAACAAAACGTTATGAATGAAATCCCATGCATTTATTTAAGTAATCAATAAATTTATCAACATTTCCTTCAGGAAAAGGTTTTAATGGAACACTATCAACAGTTTTTAATTTATCAACAAGAGTTTCACAAGTGCAATAATGCAAATAACCGTCCTCGTAAAATTGCCGTGCCAATTCAAATTGATGATTGTCCATTAAGAGCTCATTGATAACAACAATTAAGAGTTTCTTTGCTTTTAATACTTCTAAACATGTACCAGCTCCTGCGTGGCTAACAATTAAATCTGCGTTTCGAATATCTTCGAGAATTGATTTTTTGAATTTGTAATAGTTTACAGATAATCCATTTTCCAATGGCATTTCTGGAATGTAGGTGCCATGTCCAATTTGGAATGTTATATTTGTATAACCTAACTCTTTTAAAAGTTGTATATTCTTTTTTTCACTCACAGTTTTAATAAGTAAATCAAATTCAGTTGTTCCGACTGTTACTAAGACATTTTTACTCATTGTTAAAGTTTTAAAATTTGTTATTTAAACAATATTGATTTTCGTACTAAACTCCACGTAGTTGATAAGCACAAATTTTGATTAATGATTTGGTCTCCTTTTTTATATTTGTAAAGTGGTATAGTGCTTACTTTGTTTGATATCTATTTCGTCATGTGGATTGTATGTTACGTCCAGTTACGGCTTTTACGACAATCGTCCAGCATCATAATTTTACATAATGTTTTTAGCGCGCTCTTACTCAACAAAGACAAGAGATATTAAAATTTAATGATAGAAAAAAACAAAATATAAGACGAAAATTCGGTATGAGTGGACCGTGCTTCCAAGGAAAAGTCGTAGTTGGTTTTACGTCTTGTGTCCGTCTCGATATTTTGATGACAAAAAATTTAAAAAATAATGGCCCAAATCACAGCCGATGAGTTCATTATAAACACGGTTCGTCTGAACAAGTATGTGTACGACAGAACCGAAGAATGTTACAAAAATTTAGAGAAAAGAAAAGACCTTTGGAAAATGATTTCCGTTACTTTAAAAAATTGCTTCGATATAGAAATGTCAGGTACTAAATTTGAAATTCGAACTTGTAAATTTTACTGAAGTCTTGATTTTTTTAGCTGAAGCCGTAGAAAGGCGATGGGCAACACTTCGAGATCTTTTCGGTCGAGAATTACGAAAACGGCGCCTACCAGCATATAAAAATAATCGAAACAATAAAACTCCTAGAAAAGAATGGATGCTATTTAATTCCATGGAATTCCTAACTAAACATTACTTCCGACGAGGGTTAGACCAAAAACACCAATATTGGAACCCTATTTTTAAATTGTTTTCAATTTTTTAGGAAAAACCACTACATTGAAATTGCTACACCAAAAAACGAAAATGAGTCAAATAATGAATCTACTGAGTCTCCAGAAACCGAAGAGACATTACCGCCAAAAAATTGGGATCCCATTGAAGAACATGCTTACGCTTGCGATACCAAACCGGAAACAGAAGACACATCCGAAGATACATTAGTTACTCAATTAGCTGAGGTCAACAAAGTCATTTCTACCGTAATGAGCACATTAACGAAAATGTTAGCAAATCAAGATCGATCCGAATACGCGCATTTAATCGAAGAGGGCTTAAATAGAGTTCCAAATGCGAACAAAACTCAGTGTCTTATAGAAATGTTACAAGTTATCAAAAAATTCGAACAGACGTAGTTTAAGATTCTAAAATAAGTCTCCTTTTTGTACAAATATGTATTCAAATTCTCTTTAAATAAATTAAATACATAAATATTTTGAAATTTGAGTATGAAGCCGTTGTAGTTAAAAAGGGTGAATTATCGATTTTTAGTCGACATGCATAATGGCATTAATTAAAACAAATTATAGTCAACGACAGCATACACAACCCCTGATTTTGATGTAAAGTGAAAATAAATTTAATGTTTATCCAGAATAAATACTATACAAGTAAAAAAGTTTTTTTTTTTTAAAAAAAAAACAAATCATGTTGGTGTTTTTGTTTACCGACTAATAGTCGGACTTGACGGAACAATAAATCGGACCATTTGAATTGTGGGTATGTTTACATTGATTTATAATGGTTAATGTCACATCAGTTGAGTGAATCGTTTGTCGAATGTGATTGCGACCTGTTATTTAATAACATTTTGATTTGTGTTATGAAGTAAATAATCGAATAAAATCGATATTTTAATGGTAAGTACTGCTTATTTTCGTAAAATTAAAAAAATAATAACCTCGCAAAGTTTTTTATTCCATAATTAAGTCATTGTGTATATATTTCAAGGAAAACGTTGCACTTTAACCCTGTTGTAGCGTTAATTAGTTTTTTTGATAGTGCAAAGGTGCAATTTACTAAAACAATGGTTTTTTCGATCGAATAATAGTTTAATAATGGTAAAAATATTTTAAATATTATTTTGATTATATCATTGCTAGCTGAGGCATATATATCATAGCATTGCTAACTGGCGTCGTTGGCGCCCGCCCGCGTCCTATAAATTGTAAAATATAGTTAATTTTTGTAAACAAAATACAACTTGTACAGTTTTGACTTTGTGCACTTAGTTACTTTTTTAAGTTATTAGTTACGTTAGTTATCGGAATCTACATTAATTAATGTACATTTTATAAATCATATTCCTATTCAGCAAGACTACGTCTTCCTGCGCCACGATTTGACGACGTATTCTTATAGATCTCAACAAAATAATATGAAAATTAAGAATAATATTTTTTCTATATCTTGCTTAGTTTACGAATTATCGATACTTAAAAATTGAAATTTAGACGAATTTTTCATGATTTTCATGCAAAAAAAGTTGTACAACCATAGTTCCATCATTTTATTTTTATGCTAGAAAATGATAAACAAGAAGTCCAGGGGCGAAATCCCGGTGAGGGTTGGGGAGCGTCGCCTATAGCTGGCAATATTGCATTTTCGAATTTGTTTTTAGTTTACTTCGTAAGTAAGTAAGTCCACAATAAAATAACCATCTCATTTTTTTTCTTTTTGGTGGGGGGCTTCGCCCCTAGACCCCTTGTTTCTAATATTTTTAGTATAAAAAACTTAGTGGAGTTACGGTTATAAGCATTTACCTTTTTTCAGGAAAATCATGAGAAATCAGTCTAAAAAAAAGTGAAAATTAGTCGAGATTTATAAGAATCAGTCGTTAACTCGTAGTGCGGAAGAATTGTAGAATCCCTTCCTATTCTTTTATTAGGTCTTTTTGAATCTTTACAGTCGTGTCTTTTAAGATCCCCTTGAGTTTTTAACAATTTTTTCCTAATTAATGGTTCTGTAACGTATGAGAGATCGTTTATAGCAGGTCTATTTAATGTGAGTCCTGCAAGTCGCATCCAGCCTAGTATTGAGGTATATACCATATATAACTGTCCCTATATCATCGCTGTGCCTGACAAGTTCCACATGTGCATTTATTCATTTTTATATTTAAAATTAAGTAATAATAGGTAATATTATATTGACTCAAGACCCGTTTAGAACAATCAAATCTGGCAACGTTGCATTTTTTACTTTGTTTTTTAATTTATTAGCGATTTTTTTTAACTCGATTCTAATATGGCATAATTTCATCTTTTGTGATTAGATTTTCATTATGGCCCGATTTCTTCGCAAATTAAATTAAAAACAAAGTAGAAAATGCAAAACAGAATAAATATTTTAGAAATTGCTTTAAAATGTTCGATTTATTTCCTTTTGTTTATTAAATAATGTGTTTGATTGAAGTCCCTTTAGAACAGCCAAATGTGACAACGTTGCATTTTCTACTTTGTTTTTTATTCTATTTGCGATTTTTTTATTAATTTAATTCTAATATGGTAAAGTTTTCTCTTTGGTGTCTACATTTTCATTATGGCCCGATTTATTCGCAAATAAAACTAAAAACAAAATAGAAAATCCGGATAATGCAACGTCGCTAGATTTGACTGTTCTAAAAGAAACATGAGCCAAAATAAAATTATACATTGTTATTAGTGGGCCGTTTCTTCATCTACCATAAAAACCGAAATTTTATTAACAACGGATGAACTATATCAATAGTAATTTTTAATTCTGTTTGCTTCCTTGTCAAAGAAGCCAGATTTTTTTTAATTCCATTTTTGTCTTATAATTTAGGATTTAAATGGTTGTAAGTAGATTTAAATTGGACCCTCTCCCCCATCACCTCAAGAATCGTAATGTGGGTTGCTTAAATTCAATTTGAACTTACGAACGCCAAAGAAAATTGTACTGAGAGATAATTTTTTCATTGCATTATATGAAATGTTTTTATGAAGAAATTATTAATACGCTGTGAAAGGACTGACTGTGTATGTATATTTTCTCCTTTTTATCACATGTTTTTTGACTTCTGATTTTTCTATTACCAATCGTTGTGCACTTTAAATATTTCGTTCATATTTAAATAAGTTTCATACGAAACCTGAGTATTTCTTAGTATGAGTAAGATCTGTCCTTTTATACATTTTTGACAATAAACGAACATTTCCGTGTTAAAAAAAAGGCAATTAAAGTCATTTTAATTATTCAAAAGACCCATTAGAAGCCATAAGAAGTCAAAGTTATTAAAGGCATTTTAAATGTAATTATTTCAAAATGCCTTTTTTAACAGGGTTTTTGCCACAATCGACTACGAACGTTTCTCGGTAAAGTAGTGAAAAAATTAGACAAAAATACCTTTTTTGCTTAATTTTGTATACTATACGAATGATAAAAACCCACGATTTTGAAAGACAAAAATAGCTGATATGATAACAAAAACATCGATAGTGTCTAGTACTGAATATTGCGGCACTGAAAAATTCTTCAAAAAAAATAATATGACTCGTTTATTTTGAAAGTGGCGTAAGTCCATTTTAAGGACGGTCTATATGGTGATTCTTCTTCTTGTAACTAGAACAAAGTATGCTAATTGTTTAACTGCTAAGTTTTCACAAATTAATGATTTCTTTTTAGTTGT
Source organism: Sisyra terminalis (assembly GCA_958496175.1). Lineage (NCBI taxonomy): Eukaryota > Metazoa > Arthropoda > Insecta > Neuroptera > Sisyridae > Sisyra > Sisyra terminalis. The sequence goes on along the minus strand of OY292277.1, from coordinate 31,681,109 downwards.
TAACAAAAACCCCAATTATTTTCTTCTCCTTAGTATATGGTAATGAATTATTGTTTTTATTGTTAAAAATCAATAACACTATGAAAAATATATAGCTCCTTTACGTAATAGAAGAATATTTTTGCCGTTTGTTTTACATATTATATAAAGTTAACATTAAGAACTTGTATATAGTATTTTTTATTTTTCACACGAATAATTATGAAAAATGTTTTTGCTTTATTTGATTTTTATAAATATTTACTCATTGTAATTACCCAAAAAAACAACAACTGTCCATGTATTTTGTAGAGAATTAAACATTCTACAAAAAATGCTTTATATGTTTATTTGGCCATCTAAAGTTATTTTAGGCCAAAATTTAATGTTGTCAAAAAGTTTTTATATATTTCTATAAGTAGTATCCATTTTGCTTGTAGAAGTTATTCTGATGTTTTTTTTTTTGCGACCTTTTGTTAGTAGATTTATTGTAAAATATACCGCTACACAGAGAAAAACTTAACATTAAAAATAATAATGATAAAAGGCTTTTTTTTAAATCTTTGATTCCTACACAAAAATTTGTAATAGAAATTCTTTGTATGATGCCTTTGTGACTATATAATAATCGCTATTTTTGGAAAATAAAAAAAATCGGAAGACAAACTCTTAATGTAAGTATTTGTGTTTTTATACTGAAACGAAGCATTTAAAACTATTTGATTTTTTTTTTGAAATACTTTATTGTTAATTTATAGTAAATATTTGAACTATTTACTATTTTATTTAATCGTATTTTTTCTTTTCGTATATTAACTTTAAGCTGTAATGGATATTTAAAATAATTACAAATAAATAAAATAAATAAATATTACTTGAATTTTGAATATCAAATACCATTTTTGTAAAACAAAGAAACAACTATGTTTTAATTGTTTCTACCGTCGCTTTATAACTACTAAAGTCTTTAATGACTCTAGAGTTAATAAAATCCCGTAATCGAGAAATATTGAAAATTTGCTCCATTCGAGGATCGAATCCAACATTTACCTGTTTTTGGAGCGATTCCCTTAACCACTTGGCCATCAGTAGGCTAAACAACTAATTTGTGCTATAGATATTATATTTTTAGTAAGTTTATTACTAAATGGTTAAAATAGGGTTGATATAAAATCAAATTATATTTTTCGCTGACCTCCCTGTTAAAAAAGGATAATTTAAATTTAATGATTTTAAATGCCTTTTATCATCTTTTTGAGTGTATTTAACAATAGATTGATGCATTCTAACTAGGTTGATAGAAAAGATGCTATGCACGTACCGAAAAAAGGCAAAGAAATAAACATGACCCATATATGAACGCATTCATATGCGTTAATGTGTACTTTAATATACAATTATATCAAGTAGTTAATTAAAATTAAATTGAAAACCAAATATTATTTAATAGTTATTAAATTGACTCCTTCCATAATAAAAAAGTAGAGTTTCCTGTACAATGAATAGTAGTTAATCAAATGAAACTGTGGAAATAAGTTTTCTCGATATACCCAAATCGAGTAGCAATTTTGTTAACGTCAAAAACTTATTAGAAAAGAAAGCAAAACTTATTCCTACTTTCGAAACTGATCCTTTAATTCCTAAAGATTCTTTTTTATGAGAACATTGTAAACAAAATGCTGTAAAACAAACGACATTACTGCTTGTATTTTCAATATTTTACCACATTTAATTAAGTAAATGTCAAGTTTCAAGATTTTTTTTCTGCGATAGTAACACTTTTTTGAGCTGGATGGACACTTTGGGTAACACTTTGGTTGCACACAATACGTAGCCATTTTTAAGCCCTTCCTTCTGGTCAGTATTCAATATATAAAATATATTATGGTCTTATTTATGTAATATAATTTACAAAAGTAAACTATAATTATAAATTTGAACAAAAGTTCAAACAAATGCTATTTGATGACCACTGAAGAAGATTGCTTGGCAATTGAAATACATACTGAGCAATATGTCATTTATACATTTGGTTTGAACTTTTGTTCAAATTTATAATTATAGTTTACTTTTGTAAATTATATTACATAAATAAGATCATAATGTATTTTATATACTGTTTAAAGACGGTTGGTATAGTTAAGAGGAAAGGATTTTTCAATTTTTAATTGAAAGTGTGTTAATGCTACATTCAAAAATTCGATTGTTTGGCGTTGATTTTTTAAACAGAATATTTTGTAAGATTAGATTTTTGAAGTCAGAGATTGCTGATTTTGTTAAAAAAAACTGTATGTTTATAGTAATCTTATCCTAACAATAATAAATTGGGAACAATTTTATTAAATGATTCTCTCTTATCTTCATTCTTCAAATAAATAATTCCATTTTGAAACGAACTCATTTCCAACTAATCGTTTTTGCAGCTGTTCAATTCATTCTTCATTCTAGAAATTAGTAATAAAGAAAATTCATATGAGTTCTATTAAGAATGAAATAGATTTTAATTATAATTATATTATTTGGCCAGTTACATATCTTTGCATTTAGATATACATATGTATTTATAACCAATAAGTAATTTAAAATCTATATTTCAGATATTCGGATAACTTTCTCGGAAATGTGCATTTTGAATTTGAAGACAAAATGACAAACTCAGAACCAAGTATGTATCATGAATTGCAATCGTTCAAATTGTTTCTAACAAATTGTTTTAAATTTTTATTTTAGAGCTAAATAAAGTTGTGGTTTTAAGTTTTTGAAATTCACAATTTTAATATTGTTGGTCATTGGCTTTTGTAAACAGTAGATTTTGCTCGCATTTGCGTACATTATTTAATTTGTATATAATCTGCAAGTAATCGGTTTACAGTGGTTGAATTTAATAAATTGCATGCATTTGTAAATGTTATTTGTGTGATAATTAAAAAAAAAAATGAGAAGACGAAACATTAACACCAAAGAATTCTCAGAAGAACCGACTGCGGATGAGATGGATCCAAAAACTGGAAAGTCAATTCATCACCTCTCGATCTATTATGGAATTCTTTATATATTTTTCACGTTTTCCGTATTGGCTTTAATCGTGCACTTAAACGGAAGATTGCCCGTACAAATAACCGTTGAAAATGAGGTGAACTAAAATTCCAACAATTTAAATAGGAACCAAAAGAAAAGTATGTTAATATTTAATGTATGTTTCTACAGAAAGATAATGTTGGCCGGTTTATTGGAGAACGATCTCAAAATGATTTACGCTTATTGACGAATTTAGGACCTAGAGTTACTGGAAGCTACCAAAATGAAGTGGAGGCTGTCCATTTTATAATGACACAACTGCATATTATCAAAGAGCAATCTCATCGTAATCAGTTGGTGGAACTTGATTTGCAAGTCGTTTCTGGCTCCTATTTTCTAGGACATGGCTCTGGATTAATTAATATGTACACAAATGTTCAAAATATCGTCGCTCGATTAAGTGCAAGAGGAGGAAATTTTAGTTCTAGCTTATTGTTAAACAGCCATTTTGACTCAGTTCCAACAAGCCCTGGTACTCAATAAAATTATAAAATAAAAGAAAACTAAGTTTTATACTCTTATAAACTTTGTAGGAGCTAGCGATGATGGAATTTCGGTGACTACTATGCTTGAAATTCTTCGAATTTTATCTCGATCCCCAACACCGCTTAAACACAATATCATATTTTTATTTAATGGAGCTGAGGAAACTCCACTACAAGCAGCTCATGGGTTTATAACGCAACACAAATGGGCACCTGAAGTTAAAGCCGTCATTAATTTAGAAGCTGCTGGAAACGGAGGACGCGAAATTCTGTTTCAAGTTGCTCCAGGACATTCATGGATCATGAAATATTATATAGACGTAGCTCCGCATCCTTATGCTCAAGTGACAGGGGAAGAAATTTTTCAAAGCAATCTTATTCCGAGTGATACTGATTTTAGATTGTTTAGAGACTTCGGAAAAATTCCAGGTAATATTTTTTAATTCTTAACGATGAAAAAACCAGACAAGGAATCCTAATTCATGTATTTTAAGAATCGAGAGTACTACAATAACGAATGGGATAGCGATTAGTGCCTTTTGTAGATAGCTTTTAAACATTGATTTCGTTGTAGCCTATTACACATTACTCATGTTATGCTCAAAATACTTAATATTTGTTTTGGTAACTTTATAAGTTTATTTTTTCATGAACTATGCTTAAATATCAGAACCCAAACCAGATTAATTAGTATTATGTAGTTTATAATCGATAACCCAGATTTATTGAAGACTAAGGAAGCCTTATAATCTCTTTTAAACGTTAAAAATGCCTTTAATGCCTTTGATAGGTACATTGATAGGCAATATTTTTTCTTCATGGTTATAGCTTACAAGTATGAAATATAGGTAAATTATTGCAATTTTCACTTTAAATACGAATAACTGTATAATTGCTCATGCCTCAAAAACATTATTCGGAAACCTTAAGAAGCGAGTATTTTCTCAATTAGAAGTTTAGAAGAAAACATTGTTGTAATTTTTTTTATTAATTTAAAAAAAATTGTCTATTCATATCCTACACCTGTGCTTCTCAAATGGGGTATAACAGAGCCTAACTCCCTAGAGGCTCTGGAGCTCCTGCCAAGGATTCATGAAAAATAGAACCGTGTAATAGTTTATAATGCACAAATTTCTTTATTTCTTAGTTGATTCATAATTGATGATTTTGATACATGAGTTAAGTTCTTGTCTGAATTTTACACTTTAACCATTTTGGAGGGAACTAAATTGATTTAAATTTTAGGGGTTGATTTGGCTTTCGCAAATTTAGGATATGTTTACCACACCAAGTTTGATTCATTTGAACGGATTCCAAAAGGATCTTATCAGCATATTGGCGACAATATTTTGGCGTTGACAAAAGCTCTAGCTAATTCTGACGAATTGAGTAATCCTGATCAACATAAAGACGGAAATTTGGTCTTTTTCGATATTTTGGGATTTACAATTATCAGCTATGACAAAACATTGGGTATTGTCTATAACTGTTTAACGATTTTTTTGGCAATTGCGGTCTGTATTGTGAGCTGTAAAAGCTTAGTAATTGAATCCAATACTTACAAGCAAATGGCTATGTCGTTTGGATTTCAAATTCTCGGATGGCTAGTTGGGGTGATTTTGTGTATTTTGGTCGCAGTTTTGCTAGATTTATCGAATCGATCAATGAGCTGGTATGCAAATCCGTGGCTTGTGTGTTTTTTGTTTGGTTTTCCTGTGATAATAGGTCCTGGCTTTTTCATTTACCTTCTCAGTATTTACAATAAGAAAAAGGTAAATTTGTTTTTGATATGTAAAGTGTTTGGATTCATTTCTGAGGATATATTTCAGAACTGGCTATCTGTAAGTCGATATACTCAAATTCATACATTGGGAACTCTTTTAATATGGACATCTTTATTGATTTTAACCACAGCGTTCGGATTACGAAGTGCTTTTATGTTTATGCTAACGACGTTATTTGTAGTGATTGCACATTTGATAATTGTTGCGACGAATACGCAAAATGCAGGTAAGAGATAAATTTTTGTTATTTTTTTTCCAAATTTAATAATTGTGTGTTTTTAGTTCATACTTGGCTCTTCATCTATTTAGTTTTGGCTTTTATTCCCACAATTTTAAGTATGTATGCTGGAACAATTTTGCATTCAGTTTTTATTCCAATAGCTGGACGAAGTGGATCAGCTCTTCATGTTGATATAGTCATTGCGTTAATTACGTCTTTATCAACATTTTTAATTTTTAGCTTTTTTGTAAGTTGATTATCTTAATTTTTTCAAAAATAGATTTCTATTCCAAAAGCAATGCATGTTAGCAGTCACTGATGAATGTTAAAGTTACACCATTTTTGTTGTAAAAACGTACAATTAAAAATCTGTATACCCAGGGGCATAAGAAAGTTGAACCCTAGAAAATACAGCATCTTATGGAATCTTAATAGCGAATTTAATAGAGATTCCAATTGATCATATCCAAACGAGATGAAAAGAAGAGATACCAAATATATTTTTTTGTACATAAACATCTCGCTGTTAATTTTTGTGAGAATATAACGTCCTTTAGTACCTACAATTGGTGATTGTTAACATTCACTGCTTTTATATTCACCTTATAGAAATGTTTTATAATAACTTATCGTTTAAGGTACCATTGATTAGTCTTATCAAGCAAGGTGGAAAACTTCTTTTGATTTTACTGGCAGTCAATATAATTATGATTTTGGTTGTAATCTTCACTCCATTAGGGTTTCCTTATAGCGGATCTAAAACTTCACCGGCACCTGAAAGATTTTGGATTTTCGTAAGTTACAAAGTAAGAAAAGGAATGAAGAAAAAATTCACTTATTTTTTATTCTAGCATACAACTCGTCAGTTTTATGATTTTCATGGAAATTTGAGAAAGGATGATTCGGGATTTTTTTTGTTGAATATGGATCGCAATTCGCCGATTAGTATTGCCAATTACGTGGACGATTTAACATCTGCATTTAGCCAAAAGGAAATGAGGGAAATGTGCGAACGGGAGATTTTGTGTGGCATGCCAATTTCTTCGATTCGAATGGTGCAGTTGTGTAATCATAGTACCTGGATTCCAGCTCCGCCACCCGTAACAAACCCAGCGACTCAAGTGAAACTAATCTCACGTAATGATGTAAAGCCAAATTTAGTGCATTTGGAGTTTGAACTTAGGGGTCCAACTCGTTTTTCGGTTGCTATTTTGCCGAAAAATAAAATGAAGATAGTTGATTGGAGTATGCTAGATTTCGTTCCAGAATATGGAGATTGGAATGGTAGGCCGATGTATTTTATTTTGCATACACACGGGAAACACGAAGGGCACTCGGTTGATAACAAATGGCGTATTTGGGTCGATGTGGAAAAACCAGTGGGCTGGAATGGACCTGTTTTCGATATGGTGGTTATTGGCAATTATTTGCATCATTCAAACGAGCAAACATTACCATATAAGACTTTTATTAGTAAATTTCCATCGTGGGCCGATGTCACGCCTTATATTTCAAACTTCCAGTCTTTGGTGTATTAAAATGATGTAAAATTTCCATATTTTGTTAATTTTTCATTGTTATTTTGTATATTTGATTAAATGTTAAATGTGGTATTTATACAAAGAGTTTAAAAATTAAATACTTTGAATAATTTTTTAAAGCTAGTCTTACTCATGATTATATATATGAGACTGCAAGAATACATTTTAATTATTTTAACACACTCTTTGATTTTTAGTTATATGATTTATTTTCTAAAACTAAATGTGTTAGTCGTGTTAATTCAATTGTAATATGAAAAATTAAATTATATTTGTTGTGAAAGATTTGATATTTAAAATTATGTCGTACATAAAGAAATTAAAAAATTTTCTGTAATATCTGTGTTTTAGATGTATAACTAAGTTAAAGTGTACTTATGAATTTTGTTAAATTTGTGCCTACAATTCATGTGCTTTATTCAAATAAAATAATAGTTTTTTATTGGTAATATTCAATATTATACAACTGTCAATGTTTAATTAGAACAATCAGAAGATTTGTTAAGCGTTTATACAATATTGTATTAACGGAATGTACCTTAATTTAGATATAATAAACTTTTCTTTTAGAAAACTACCTATGGTACCTATACTCAAAAGTTCTAATTCACAAATGAGGAAATTAAATCTCAGGGAACTGTAGCCAAGTGCATCTTTTGATATATAATATATGTTCTTAAACTTAAGCAATCTTTTGGGAAATTGTCTAAATTTAAATGAAATAAATTTTGTAAAAGTTTTTAAACTTAAGGATTGTTTTGTGAAATGCTTATGTATTGTGTAAATTTTTATTGAAGCTTAATAAAATTGTTAAAACTGGTTTTGGTTTTTTGTTTATGGACAAGAATCAAGTGATACATCGTTTATCAATTTCGACATTTTTGAAGAAATTACGACGACACATTATTAAGACACATTGTTAAGTGGATTGTAACTTTCAAGTAATAAATATAAGTTTTAAAGAAAAGCCTTATTATAAGAAACTACAGGTCTAAAATATCATTCCATAGCTCTGTATGTTAATTCCATGTCTTTTCCTAAAAATTTGAGGCATTTTATTTATAGTGACATATTTCAGCTGTATATTTTTAATAAAAATGATACTCAAGTTTATTCAAGTTTTGTGAAAGCAGTGGTTGGATTTACTCTCAATGAATTTTATTTGGAAAGTTATTCAATGTATAAATTAATAAGAATAAAAATAAAGATGGTGCCTTTAATAAAAGGCTGAAAAAAGCTTCGAATTTGCTAAACATTTGTAAATGTTAATTATGTAAAATGGGTAGACAATTCCGGATGTTCTTGTTTTTATTGTTGTAAGTACAACCTTTGTTTGTTAAGGGGATATTTTAGTCTAGAAGCCTAGTCTAGAAAATTATAGATAATTTTTGATCAGTATAAATGCCATACTGCCAGTATCTATGATGCCATGATTTCCATTCGCAAAGCTGAAATTAATAACTATGATAATAACTGAGTTGTTTATAGAGATGTGATATTTAGGAGAAAAAATGTTTTTTTATAGAAAAAAAAACGGAATTCGAAAAATCGATTTTTTCCTATTATTTGAAAGAATGCTTTCTTCTGTATATGTTACAGTAAGTGTGATGATTTGAAAATTATTAACAATTATTTATCATTATTATTATAAGAATTAACAAAAGTCGAGGAAAAATAAGCACTTTTACCACTCTGGTACTCCTTACCTCTCCGGATTTTTGTCCGTGCTCGAGAGGGACGTGGACGTAAAAATCGACAAGGAACAAAAAAAATTGATTTTTAATTAATCGAATTGTTATAATATTAAAATCAATTTTTATTAAAGAAATTATGAATTTTTTCCACAATCTATTATTTTTTCATATTTCTAGTTGATTATTATTTTTTAGTGTAAGTAAATATTGGATCAAATAGTTATTGGCCTTAGTGCTTCGTGTAAGTTTACAGGACCAAAGGCCTCGGATTTACTCTAAGTGTCGCTCTGGGGCTCCAAAAAAAATCATTTTATTACCTATATTTTACATAAAATGAGTCAGAATTGGAATGCGTTTTTAATTAAATAACAAAATTTTGCAAAAAAAAGTAGTGCTTTTAATTTTGAACAACTCTCAATAGTGGAAAATAATTTAATATGTTTATTTTTGTTTGTGAATATTTTAAACTCGATCACAGTTTTAATAGCATTTTTGACTATGCTAAGTAAATATTTTTCCTGAAGCTCCGAAAAATGTCGCATCTGTAAATTTGTTCTTCTGGCGTAGATATATCTCCATGTAAAATCCATATAAATCCAGCGCAATAGTTTATGTAAGCAGTATAAGATTATGTTAATGTACATAAATAAACGCTAGACGTTAAATAAAAATGAATTATAAATAAAAAAGCGTTTCAATTTCAAAATTTTTAGGTGCAAGTAATTTTAATGTTTTTAATTTATTCGCATTTTTTTTGTTAATTCAATAGCTCACATCAAAAATTTTTCTCTTTTGTCGCTAAATTTTTATTAAGGCCCGATTTATTCACTATTTATAGTCATTTATAATTTAACGCGTACATATCGACGTATATACGAGCAGAAGAGTGAGTTTATAGACTACACCGATGATTAAACCAGGAAAAAAATTATATAAATTTTTATTTTTTTCACATTGTACTCAACGCTACTAATTGAATTTTGTATTTATATACTAGAACATTGTCACATATTGTATGGTTCAGGTTTATGTTTATAATTTTAGTGAATTGATACTTTCAATTGTATCGAGATGGAAATTCAATGGTTAAATCTCATAATTTTCAAAAAATGGGGATAAAATTAGTAGTGGGAACCAAAACTGGTGGAAGCCTCTTGAGTAGGCTGCAGCCTAGTCTGTAAAACCAACCATGTATGTTGTCTACAAATAAAAGCCAAAAATACTTATCTTCAATTAAGAATTGTAATACCGGTATACCGGGATATCAAATACCGGTATTTTGAGGCATTTGTAGAGTTTTGTAATACCGGTATTCACAAATTTATAAATATAAATAACCGTTTTTTCGGTATTTACCATATTTTTTTATATAATTTCCACTATATGTCCAAGGATCACCATCATAGTAAAATAGTATACGTTTTTGTTTGTCACCTTAACGGGTTTAATTAATTAGGCTGTGAATACAAAGTTGGTATTAAGAAATGCCATAGAGTATTTACATAACTATAATGATTTTAAAAATGAAACAGAAGAAAGAAGACTAACCAATTATAGTAACTTTTTTGTAATTTTTTTACTTACAAACCTATTCAGAAGAACTCGATAGAATCGGTACTTCGGTGTTAAGATCTAAAGAATACCGAATGCTGGTATTGAACTTTTGATCTGGTATTGCAATCCCTACTTACAATGCATACAAAGAATATTACCTATTTACAATGTTTTAATAAATTTGTAATTTGAGATATTATACCTTATTAGACTTTCATATTAGTATAACTTAACTAGTTTATTTTTTGTTATATTTGCTGTAGCTTTAGCGACTAGACTAAACAAATTTAGTAAATTGGGAAATATGGAAAACATGTTCATTACGAGATTTAAGTCTAGGTTAAATAATTAAAAGATATAGTTCTTTAAAAAGATAGACGCTGTTAATTGTTAATAGTGCATAATATGAATAAATAATTTAATTTATTTTCGAGAGATCTTAATTGCTATAAATTATTTCGTGTCGAATATTCAACCAACAATGAATGAGAAATTGTTATCTCTTTCTGATAAAAATGCATTTGAATATATTTTTAAATCAAAATTGTCAATAAAAACAGTAATTTGTTTATGTTTTTATTCATGTCATGATTTATTTCAAATTAAAAATACCCTTGAACAAACGAGTGATATCACGATAGCAAATTGTTTCCCGCAACATTCCCTAACATGCATACATCATGAAAATATTTAAGATAATACTGGCGACTGACAATACATTCATATTGGTAAATCAATCAATACATTATTATTATCTATCTATAAATCGGGTTAAGCGTATCTTTGGCAGATGATGAATAGGACGAAGTTATGATATCATCGTATTAACTTTGATTAATTAGAACAGTAATTAATGAGAGTCTTGTACGTCTAAATTAAGTTTTTATTTTATTTTGAAATTATAGTTTTTGGATTTCTATATGTTATAATGGAATTTTAATTATGGTTTGGATAGCTGTTGTTATTTGAAGTAAATACAAATGAGTTGTTTGCATTTACATGCTTCACTCATATTTTGTATTAAATATCCAAAGTAAACGTGTCGAGCTTAGATATTGATTGTAAATAAACATTTTTTCAAGTATTATTATTATTGGAGCAAAAAAGTTGAGATAACAACCCTTATCTATATTTTTTATTCTCTTAATCGTTTTTATTTGAACTTCACTATATTCAGTTTGTAAACGTTCGGTTTTCATTTATACAGTAATGAAACAAAAGTTGCAGATACGATAGTGTGTTAACGTAAAGTTTAGAAGAAAACATAAAAAAAAACTTTTTCTGATAAATAAAACGATTGTTAATTGAAGGAAAAAAAATAAATTAGAGGTTTGTAAGATAAAGTATACCTAGTATACAATTATATATTTTTACGAAATATAAACTTAGAATTAAATTATATTGGCATTGATTAATTGCTTTATAAAAGAAGATTGAATTAACGATATAGTATTGTTGGTTTTTCGAGATTGTAATCGGAACGAAGAGATGCAAGAAATTGAAATTAAAATTGCATTTGAGTCGCGTGAAAATTTTAAGAGTGTCATTGCGATGTCTCATCTATAATAAATCTTTTATCTGATGACGTGGCACGTCACTCACGGGAAATGAAATGAAAATATTTTTTGTTTGTCTTGCGATGTTGAGGAATTAATCGCAATTGAAATATTGATTGCTGAACGGAAAAACGGGACTGTGATCATCAGTGTTCAATTTTTCTGTAGTTTTGCTAGGTCGGTGCAACAATTCGTTTCTAATGTCTTCGAGCAAAAAGCAGACTCGGAAACCGGAGAGGAAGATTTTCAATTGGAAATTGGAAGGGTTTGACGTACCGGAAGAGATTGTGATTTCAGACTCACCCATTTTTTATCTTTCGCGTCTGGTTGGCTTGGCTCCAATGGCAGTTACGCTTACGCATAAATCGTGCAAGATGAAATGGTCTTTGGTTTTCTTCGTTTATAGCTATGCGCTGGTTACTACTACAGGTATTTAAAAGCAACTAAGTATTCTGAAAGTGAACACAAAAGAAAAGCAAAATACGAAACACTCGTAATTATGATTAGCTTAAATGCATACGAGTATGAATTAGCACCTGCTGAGAATTTAGATTAGTTTGCCTCAAAATCAACCCTGGATTTAGTAATGTGGGTACTTGTAGGAAACGCTGAGAGTAGAAACTTATTTTTCAATAAATATCTAGGTTCGATTTCAAAAAAATTATAGCCTATCATCAAATCACATTTCTTTTTCATTCATTACAATCAATAATTTATTTCTATGTTTTTACAATTTTTATCAACTTAAATTATATTTTAAAATATATATTGTGGTTAAACTTAAACAGTTTAATTTACAAGAGTAAACTATACACAGAAATTTGAAAAAAAATGACATATTGCCCAGATACGTATTTTGATTGTCAAGCAAACTTTCTCAGTGGTCATCAAGTAAATATTGGGTCTCATCGAAACTGCCACGTCACGAGTCACAAAGTAGTCTTGGATCGATTTCAATTTATAGGTCGAACCTTTCTCTTTTTGCGATGTAGTTGTGGAGGAGTGTGAGTTTCCACTACTATTTCCTTTAACCAAATTATTTGGTCCATTCTTCCAGTTCAGTGTTTAATTAGATATTTTCAAGGATCAAATACGACTTCGTAACCACTAAGGAAGTGTACTTGGCAATCGAATTACGTGTCTGGGCAATACGTCAAAAATATTTTCTACATTACGTTACTGTTACGTTTTTAATAATTGTTTATATTTGACGGACTCATTTGAATTTATGTTTGTGTTTAAAAAGCTTATTGAATCAATGATTGGAAAGAGTTTTAAGACTCTTAAAACGCATTTCTAATGGAACTATTGACTAAAAAAAATTTAATTGCAAATTAAAGCTGGAAAAAATATCTAAAATATTTTTTGTAACGTTTTAAAGTTGGATTTAAGTTAAAAATAAAATGTTCCCTTCGATCGAATGACCCCTTTTCGGGCTGGTATTTTCACAATTATCCTCCCGATAAAACTTTATTCAGATGATATAGCAAACCGGCGTATTTTCATCTAAGAATAAATAGTGACATGCTAAGGATTTATCTAACTGGTACTAATTATTAAATAGCTATATTTATAGCTATATTAAATAGCTAATAATTATTAAATAGCTATCTTAAGTATATAGTCTATCGGGTCTATATATCGATAAGTGAAAATACCAATTTAAATCAAAATAGTCCATGATGCACCAGAAAAAAAACTGACACTTAAATAATGCTTTTATTTTTAAGCCTATTTATTGACTGAATTTGTTTCGGAAATTGAATTTGATATATAACTTTCTTTTAGTTGTACTTGGAATTTGGGGAATGATGAGCGATTATTGGGCTGGTGACGTTCATTCTGTAAGAATGAAGACAACTTTAGCCAAAGTTGTGACCATTGGTGACATAATTTCAGTTTTCATTATTTCATGTTTTGGAGTTTTGGGGGCTCCTTTCCGAATTAGACATTTTGCAAAGTTTTACTACAATTTGATGCAGGTGAGTAAGATTGATATAATATTTCCTTCACTATTGATAAATTCAAATTAATAATATTGTAGAAATATTAAAGTAATGATAGTTCTTTATAGTGTTAGAAAAACATCTGCACTTCCTTTCTAGAGTTATTCAAGCACGTTTGAAATTATCAATTGCCCAACTTGGCAATAGCAATTTTGTACCTTTTAATACAAAAGTGTAGGCAGTAATGAAGGAAGTTAATTAAGAGTTGTGGTTGTGACAATGAAACAGAATGAATTTTAGCTCTCATTTTCAGGTCTTATATAGTTACGTATTTCATCTAATTTAGGGACATTAAGTATTATAAGTGGGCAGAGCTGTCAAAAAAAAAAAAGTATCTTAGTTACTTCGAAGTAACTTTGTTACTTTAAAGTATCTAAATTATTGTATCTTAGTTCCCTTAGTTTTTGGCAAAGAGTAACTTGTATATTAGATAAATATAAAACGGAACTGTATCTTGTAACTTAAAAAGTATCTTAGATACCAAAAAGTAACATAGATACCTAGCTACCGAGAGATTAGATACAGAGCTTAGTATCTTAAAACTAAACTTAAGATAAGTATTGAAGTTCCTTTGTTTTAAGAATAACTAGATACCCAAAGTAACTTCGTATACTTTTTAAAAAAGTAACTTATCTAGTTTCTAGATCCGTTCCAAAATATCTTTGACAACTCTGGTTGTGGGATAGTAAATTCACAATCATTTAATTAACAGTAAACAAAACTAAGTATAATGTATTTGAGAGTATACAATTTACAAGGGTATTTAGTCCTAGTCATTTTTAATTTGAACACATATTATAGCTTGAAAGGTAAAAGGTGAAAAGCGAAGGCTTGATCGTTTTAGCTATTTTTATAACTTTAATTCTTATTATGTTTATGCTACAAATATTTTATATATTATAATTTCATATTATATTTATCTTTTATTCATTTATACTAATATTGTGATTAAGTTAGGCTGAGGAATACATAACTATAGACTTATAAGAAAATACTTTAAGATTTAAAAAATGAATTGTTTCTTACTTTTGGCTTCATCAGGCGAAACCTGAAAATGTACTTAGTGTTATAAACGTTTGAACATTGACAATCAAATGTGAAAGTTTTTTTTTTTAATTTGAACTATATTTATTGTTGTCGTGCTATTTTTACAGTACATAACTTACACACAGAATTATGGAAAGTAATAACAGTTCAATAATTTTGGAGAAAATTTTTAAGGTCGTTTTTTTTAACTGGGTTTCAATACGTGTACTGATGCGTACTGTGACGTCACAGAAAACCCATAGGCTCACTCATCGTTTTCGGGCTCAATTGCTCATTAAAATTAGTTTTTTTCTGCCAAAATACAAGTTTTTCAAAATTAAAAAATGGTTTTTGCTCATATTAATAATAATTTAATCGGTTAAAACAATGATCATATGGTCTTTTGGATCAAAAAACATAGCAGCTTGAAAGTTATAAGCTTGAAAATTGTTCTCATTCTCGCAGTAGTTCATTTCACATGTAAACTGAAATTTAAGTACATATAATATTTATAATATTATTGTTAGTTTAAGTATGATGTTTGTATGAAATTTGGCATTAAAGGTTGACAGAATTTTGGTTATTACTGATTCGATTCGAGCTCGAAACCGTTCAATCATCAGATGTTCTTCTATAATCTTATACATTACCCTGGTGATAATTTTCGACTTACATTCCTGGATTGAGCAAGCTAAAAAGGAAAAGGATGCTGACTTTGTGATAAAAAATTACATGCCATTTTATTGTTGCTACTATATCATTTTTATACTTGAGTTACAGTATGCACAGTCAGTTGAAAATCTTCAGCGAAGATTTGAAAGGTTTGAAAATCGATTTGATTTTTTTCAAAAAATTAAACAATTTTTATTATTGATTTTCAGAATAAACGAATGCCTGAATATATTGATTAAAAACGATAGTCTCAAAAATATGTATATGTCGACTGGACTGTTTTCCAAAGGGCTTACAGTTTGTAATATAAAAACAGTTCATTTGGGAAATGTCATTGAATTTCTAATTAGAAATAACAAAGTTAGCAGTTTAGACGGAACCAAGTCTGGTAAGCTATTGCGATTATTTGTGAAATGCTAATTATAAAATTTCAAATTAAGAAAAAAATGCTTTTTTTGTAGAAGAAAGACTTTATAGTTCGGCAGAATATTTAGCGTTGTTAAGCGAAATGCATGGGAAGCTTTGCGATTCGGTTTCATCGATAAACAGTGCGTATGGATCTTCATTATTGGTAAAAAGCTTCAAGCTTTCGTCATCAAGATTACCTTATTTGTTTCCGAGCTTTTAGGTAATTTTATTGAGTTGCCTCTTACACTCGATAGAAACTCCATACTTTTTACTAATAGAGGCTACTGGGAGACAAAACACCACCGTTTTGACTTTACAATTTTTCTGGCTTGGAATTCATATGCTGAGAATTTTGGTTTTAATCCAAACTTGCTACGCGGTTAACAGACAGGTTTAGTATTACCAATTAGTAGATTAATTTGATAATAAAATAAAATTTATTTTATAGGTTAAAAATATTCAAGCAAGTGTCTGTAATTTACTTTGTTACTCCCATTTTAACGATTCAGTTAAAAAGCAGGTTGGTTTTTTAGAAAAATAGCTTTTTTATGCGAAAATCGCTCCCGAAAATTATAACAGAAATTCATGTAGAAATGTTGTAGACCTAAAACATAAATTTTTAGAAAGAATAGTACTCTGGACTTAAGTATTGTGTAGTAATTTTTTCAAGTACTTTTTATCGATCAATTTTGGGATTTTCCAATGTAAAGTAGAAAAGAGATAGATATTTAAAGGTAAGGTGTTGGTTAAGATAATATGTAAGAAAGTATACCAATCCTGCAATGCATGATGGGAAATTTGTCAAGATATGGTGCTACTTCAAGTGTGTTTCGAGTACTAACTTTAACCGGTAGCATAAAAGTACATAGTTTTGGTTAGTTAGTAATCTAGACACATTTGTAGCAGTGCCACATCATGACCCATTTACCATCATGCATTGCAGGATTGGAATACTCTCTTATATATTGCCTTAGTGTTCATATAAGGTGTAAAAAAAATTGTGAAAAAAATGATGCTAAGTTTTAATCTTTTCCGATAACGTTAACAGTTATTGACAAGTAATTGAGAGTTTATGGATAAAATTATTTTGTTTTTCGGAAGGTTTTTTATGAACTTTTTTTGATACTTAGAAACAGTAAACTTTGATTATTTGTTTTGAATAAATATATCAAAACTATTATTCAGAATGACAAAAGAAAAATATTGTGAAATTTTTAAGTCCTTAATATTGATATTAAATGGTCTATTATCATAGTTTTTGAATTTTCAATCCAAACTACACTTTTTCCTTAAAAATTTTGAACCATCACACTGAAAGAATTAAACAAAATATAATTTGAAGCAAATTTAATGTTCTACAAAAGATATATAATTATAATTTTTTTTAGATCATCCATTTCCTTATAATCGAGCCTTGCACATTGATCTGTTTTTACAATTTAATTTTTTAACTTTGGAATTTTGTAACTAATGAACAAATTAATATTCAGAGCAAAATTTTTATTTATTCTTCGAGGAAATTAAATGATCTACAAAATAGGTCTTTTAGGGTTTTTTCATAAATTTACCTCTCTCAATGTTATTCATGATCAAAGTTGAAGTTAAAATAAAATTTAATTTTTTTTTGCTATAAACCAATTTTTTTAAAGTGTTTATTATTGTTGGCTTATAACTACCAAGGTCTTTAACAACTCAAGGGTTACTAAAAATGTGTAAATCGAGAAACATCTAAAATTTGCTCGATATGAGATTCGAATACAACTCCTACCAGTATTGGAGCGGCCACCTTGACCATTCGGCCACCAGTAGGCTTTTTTTTTTGATTGAAAAATTTAATTTCTTATATCAAAGCAAAAAAAAACGGAATTTTATTTTAACTTCAATTTTGACAGTGAATAACTATGAGAGAGGCGAATTTAATGATAATATGCCATGAGGCCTTTTTTGTAGAGCTTTTCATTTCCTTTAAGAATATTAGAAAAATTGCTTTAAACATTAATTTGTTTATTAGTTACACAATTTCAAAGTTAAAAAGGCAAATTGTAAAAACAATGCTAAAAGTTCGATTATAGAGAAACGGTTGATCTAAAGAAAATTTATAATCTGACATTATTTGTAGAACATTTAATTTTCTTTAAGAACATAATTGTTTAATTCTTTGAAATGATGATTCAAAAGTTTTGAGAAAAATTTGCTTTGGATTGAAAATTTAAAATTGCGGTGATTGACCAATTCATATTAGTATGAAAGGGTCATTGTTTCTTTGGTCATTCTGTATATCTGTCATTTGTTATATATTTTAAAAAAATAGTCAACTTTTTTGGTTATTGTTCACCCTTAATATAAAATTATAAAAAAGTAAATTTAACAAAGAACTCAAAAATTTTGTGACTTTGATTTATAAATGTGCATTTTCTTTTTGTTTTCCTATGAGGGTACATTTTAAGCAAAATATACGAGTTATTTTCAAAACTACATAAAAAAACTTGGAAAAAAATTATTAACAACGAAAAAGAAAAAGGTAAAACCAATTTTAGCAAATAAATTTTCTATCGCTGGGTGGTACCTGTTGAAGTTATGGAAAAAGGCTAAAAATTGGTCAAATTTTTTTTCGGAATCATTATCCTCAGTCATCGTATTATAAGAGTGACATTGAATAAATGCGATAATGACAAAAATAATACAATGAACCATCCAATTTTTCTACCCAATCCATTTAAAAAGATAAAAACATTTAGCCGTCAATGTTTTTTAATTACTCTGGTTAATTAATTAGGGAAATAAAAAATTATGTATCACGTAATATTAAGTACTTATTGCTTATATTTGAAATTAAAGACTTTATTGGTTAAGGTTTTTTATTTTTTTACCTTTTGTAGCTTGAACTATTTTCGCTTCAACTTCTACATCGGCCTGTTGAATTTTCAGTTTGTGGGTTGTGTACCCTGGATCGACCGTTGATTGTTGGCGTGAGTTTACCATAAGAAAATAGAAATACTAAAGTTTTTCTTAGTGTTTTTTTATTGTTATATAGATTGTTGGCACGGTTACAACGTATTTGGTTATTTTATTCCAATTCAATTCAAGCTCTAAATAAATATGAGTTTGATATCACATTTATTTATTTACGATATTAAATATTTATGTATCATATTGAAAGTTTGAATACAAATTTAAAGAAAATAATAAAATATATTTTCATTATTTGAACCAATAATATTATATTGATTGCCATAATTTTTTTTTTAATTTTTAGAAATTTATGCTTTTACAATGATGACTGAAAGTGATAAAACTTTACAAATACTATTGATATGGAAAGTAAAAATAAGATAAATTATTGCCAATTTTAATTAATACTAAATCGATGAAAATATTTGAAGGACAAGAAACCCCAAAACTTTCGAGGGGTGGATCATTTCAAGTCTTAATTATTTCCTTAACATAAAAAAAGCAGTATTTTATTGATAACAATATTTGAGACATTTGCAAGTCTTCCACTAAAGAAATAATTTAAAATATTTTTTACCATTTAAAAGTTGAATGTTTTTTCGAAAACTAATGAATGCAATAGGATAGATCAATTTTTTTGCAGTAAAAACGAAAATCATATAATATACTTATTAAGATTGCTAATCCGTGAGACTTTTTCGTGCGAAAAAATAGTCTCTCTCACTCCATCCGTATATATGGCATGCATATCTCGCTCACTCACTCTTCTTTAGCAAAATTGCATTTCGTTGTAGCTAAAGCAGCTGATCTCGGCCTGTATACTTTCCGTTAGGATGGTGCCTAACGGGTTTTATACTAGTAGAATACTAAAAAAAAACATATATTTGTTTTAAACATTTTGATGGACAATAAGGAGATTTAATAAAGAGATAATATGTGTTGAAGAAGGCATCACTTATCGTGATGCGTTACGATAACCGCTACCGGGATGGCAGCTCTAAGAAGAATATTCGGTTCCGTCTTTTAGTTTTCTCGCTATTGTCGGGAAGGAAGATAGCCAGACGGTTGGAAAAGTTACTCAAAGAGATTTTATATTTTAGGCTACGCTTGGTTAACTCTTCCCTGATCGTAGCCATTTCTAAGTTTTTGTGTAAGTCGCGGTTTGTGACATACCATAGCGCATTTGTTTTTAGGCGAATGTCTTCGACTGGAATCTCTATATCATCTCGATATCGGAGTTGCCAGCAGCTTCCCATAGTTGAATGCCTAGTGACCTTCTTCCTAGGAACACCAGATTTTTTTGACCATGACCCTCAATTGGCTTCTTTTATAGAGAGTGTGGTTTCTCCAGGTAAGCCGTCTGTCTAGATCCGTCATTCCCAATATGGGGCGCAGGTCCCATTGGTGAGGCATGGCTATATTTTGGTGGGTCATGGGCAGGACGCGTATCCTTCGGCTGAATATACCAAAGACTATGGGGTAATTCAAGAATGAGTTATTAATAGAAGAATATTTCATTCAAATATTTGCTACTTCTGCATTTTAGTTCTCTATTATTTGTTTGGAAACTTTGTTTAATTAACTGTTTTTTCATTTTTTATTTTTCTCTTTCATAGAAGACGTATTCTCTGGAAGCTTGTTTAGATACCAAGTTAATGGTTTTTTAAGCTTCCTTCAAGTGAATAACCGTAAAATTTTGAAGAGCAAAGTTTGAATATCACGAGGGAGGACATCAGGATTTTAGAAATGCCTAGGTGGGGCATGGTCCAAAATCGGTTGGGAGCCACTGATCTAGATGCAGAGTTTGAAACCTGACCTCCGTGGCTTGGAGAATTTTGGTGTTCATTTTAGTAAACAGGTAGATACGACTGGTGAGTACGGTGAGTACGTACAGGTGAGTACGACTTGGAGTTTTATAGAAGCTGGAAGATCTGCTGTGTATATTAGGTACAACATGGGTTCTTGTATGCTCTCCTGAGGGACTTTCTCCGATTGGAGGAAGTTCTATTGAAAAATCTTCGAGGCAAACGTAAAATTGTCTTCCAACTAGGTACGATTCGAGCACCTTGATCAATCGAGGTAGGCAATATGTTTTTCATTTTCTGTATAAGTCCCTTGTGTTGAATACTGTCGATTGCTTGGCTTTCGTGGAGAAAGACGGCGGAGCTGTTTTGCTTGAAGTGTATCCATAATTGTTTTTGCAATTCGATATAGTTGCTCCAGTGTAGAGTGGTACTTTGGATAGAAAAATTGATGATTTGGGGTTAAACATATATGCAAACAAAAGCACCAAAATAATATTTACAGAAAAAACATAGATAAATTTTCTGATATAGATGAATCATACTTGGAAGATGGATGTGACCATCTTGCACTATAAAATGGATACTAGATCAATCAATTAAAAAAGAAAGGTTATCCTGGCTTTACACTTATTTTACATACTATTGCTAAAAATGAAAACGCATGATGCGAGAATAATAAATACAGTAAAAAAAAAATAGTATTGCAAGTCGTTCGATAATACTCAATTGAAATTTCGATATTAAATTAGATTTCGGCTTAAGCAAAAAATCTGCCGAACTACTTTTGATATTTACAGTGCGGCCTTTAGGAGTATCAACGTAAAACAAATTAATTAATTGTACCTTTAATCCAACCACTAAATGAATTTGAGTAAATTTGACTTACTTCTTCTGCTTTCATAATAATGCTTTTCCGTTTTCGGTCAAAATTAAGAAAGAAATGAAAACGGTTTCTTTGCTCGATTTGATTCTATTGCTTGATAAACAAAACTTAATATAGCCTTCTTTGGTGGTCGATAGGTTAAGGTGGCCGCTCCAAAATTAGTAACAGCCTACTGGTGGCTGAGTGATCTAGGGGACCGCTCCAAAACTGGTAGGTTTTGGTTTCGATCCTCGTATCAAGCTAATTTTCGAAATTTCTCGATTACGGGTTTTTATTAATCCTAGAGTCGCTAAAGACCTTAGTAGTTATAAAGCGACGGTAAATAACAATTAGGAAAAAAACTAGTAGGTGTTGGGTTCGAATCTTCTATTGAGTGTATTTTCGATATTTCTCGATTTACGGGTCTTTATTATCTCTAGCGTCGCTAAAGAGCTTGATAGCTATAAGGCGACGGTAAATAACAAATAAAAACAAAATATGATATTGGTCTTGCAAAAAAAATTAAATAAGTTGAAAAAAAAAACAAGAAATAACGAAAAGAAAAGAGTAGGATAAAAGTTTTATGTTGTATGTAAGATAAAATCTACTTGATAAGATCTACCTCTTTCGGAGATATTAACGAAAATATTAAAAGTAATCCACATATAATTTTAAAAGTGTTAATGCTTAATTAATATTATATAAATTTGGTCTCATTAAATGAAATATTGCTGCGATAAATTTGTGCTCTTAGTGTATAATGGAACTAAACTAACAGTAATAATAGTAGTTCTCTAATTTTGGACAAAAAAACATTTATGAATAATTTTTTCTTTTAAATTTTTAGTTGTTTCCGCTTAATAAAAATTAAGCACGGGATACTTCTATTAAATATTTCAAAGTATTTTATGAGTCACTTTTCTATAACGGAAGGAACCACATTCCTGTTATATTTCACACTTATGTCTATCTGTGTTCTTTCTATGCAACCATTGTCACCCCCTTGCAAAGCTTCAACGTCCCCTGTGGAAAAGCAATATCACCTCCGTTGGGAACTACTACTGTGAGGGTTATATTTTGGTTGCTTAGCGATGGAACCATACAAAGTTAGAGATTCCTCACTAATAAGATCGCTAAAGAGTCTAAATTTGATTTAATTGACGAAATTTCTGGTTATCTGAGAAATCAAGCTCTTAATGTTAAAGCGATGATAAAACTAACCCTTTTGCAAATGTCTATACAATTTTATATTTATCTTATATGTTTGTTTTCAAATATACTTATGAAAAAAGTAATGAAAAATATGTAAATTTATTGATGAAAATATACTAACAATACCAGTTACTTTGAAAAATGAATTTTATTTTGAAAACCATAAGGATGAAGCCAAAAACTTTCAATTTCTATTGAATTAAGAGTATAGGTCGCTTATTATTTCTTTAGGATGATTGAAATTCAATTAAAACTAAATTTAGACGTAATTTAACTTTTAATCTACAATAAAAACGTTGATAAAATGAGTAATTGAATTGTTTATAGGCTAATGAGCTTTAATCGAGCTTTCGTCGATTATCAGCTGTTTGGAATGAAAGTGTTTTGGTGGCGCCACATAGACGTGCGGTGGCACGGTTGCGTACTATCGCGTAGGGGCGTCGCAGGAGCGTTTGAGGGGTTTGTGGAAAAGCTGGGAAAATCGATAGGAAAATAGAAGACGCTGATTCGTGACGCACCTTGCAAGTTCCTCATCAATGGGAACGTCATTCGCTTAGACGCCGGTTTGTCGCAATCGCCGTCGTCGTTGTCGTTGTTGCCGCCGCCTTTGTGTTTCCCTTTTGTGTGTCACACAGTCCTCGTGTTCATGTGGACCTTAACAACGATTTGTTCCATTTACAATAATTAGAAAAAAAATATTTGCATTGCAAAAAAATTAATCGGAAAACTCGGTCTACATTTAATTCAGGTTAGTTATTCCATTTGTTTCCTTTTACTTATGTATTTTTTTTTCATTTGTTTTCGCAATAAACAAAACAAAAACTGCAACAAAGCTTGCCCCTAATTCAAATGTTTTCGTTACTCGTTTGTTTCGTACCGAATTTTTCGCAAACAGTTATGTAACCTAAAGTTTAACGATTGCTTATAAACATCAAAAAAATTATAAATCGAACTAAATGGTTTTATAACAGTTAAAATTCAAAAACAACAATTAATCATACTTTTTCCTGCCAAGCTTTCAAGCTTTCAACCTCTTTTTTTTTGTCAACAAAACCATAATTATAAATTGCAAGTTCGTTTATTTGGGGTTGGTTTCGTTGTCGTTGGCGATTTCTCCAACCCCGATTTAACATAGACGATCGAATTTAAAATATTCTTGGTCGGTTTTACGTCAAGGTTCAAGGTTTTGAGTCGCAAAAAATTGATGTGAAGGAATGAAATGAATTATGGTATATTCGAACTTTAATGGAAAGAATTGAAGTGATTAGTGTATGAATGGGAAAATGAATGACAATCTAATTTCGAAAAGCACTCACCCTCGAGTGATCTAATTTCCGCGAGATTGAAAGCTCACTTTCTCTGCGATATTGGAAATCGATGAAAGCTAAATTTTGAAATGCTTATTGCCATATGAAATAGAAATATGTTCCGATATGAGTTTATTAAAAACAGCTTTTTTTTATAATCAATCGTAAAATTTAAAAATGTCGGTTCAAAATTTAACTTGGAAAGTAATTATATACAACTGAAATATGAGCTTTTAATATAATAGTTTAAGCTGTAAGGAGAGAATTTCATTGGTATGTTTGGTAATCGCCACCGACAATTTCTTGGAAATGCTTGACAAACTAAGGTATTTTATCGAATAATTCTGAAAGTTCTTGACCTCTTCCGTAGCTCGTGGAAATTTCAGGATTATTAATTTCTTTCGTGCTTCAAATATTCATTAAGTTTGTTAGTTTATAAAGTTCTTCATGCTTTACTGCAAATAGAATTTTAGAATACAGAAAAATATAAATATTAAAGTGGTTATGCTTTGAAATGAATTATTTAGTTTATGGGAAACAAGTATGTTGCATTATTAACTATAATAACAAAATGCCAAAGAAGCTTTTTGTGGTCGCAAAAAGTGAGACCTTTCAAGCTTCATTTGCTCGTAAACCCCAATTTTCTCAAGTACCTTTACCTTTTCTTGTTGTAATGGCTCGTAACCAAACTTGTTAAAAGTACGAAGCTTTTTTAAAACAAGGATTTAATGGAAATTTTTATAGTTGTATGTATAAATCACCCAAAGTAACTCCAAAAAAATTCTTAATAAAAAGCATATAAAACTAAAAAAACTAATGATGTGAAACAGTGGCGTAGCAAACGTTTTCGCTGCCCGGGGCCGATCGGGAATTCGCCGTCCCCTATTTTAAGCATTAGTCAAGAAAATTGATAAAAAATAAAAAAACCTTTAAAATGTAAAAATGTACTCTGTATGTTTTTCGCAAAGCAAAATCTTTTATGGAATTATCAGTGACAATATGCCGCCCCATTTTTATGTGCCGCCCGAGGCTATAGCCCCCTATTTCCCCCTTTACCCATCACGCTACGCTACTGATGTGAAAATCTAGCAAAACAAGGTAAAATATTATTGCGAAAAGAGCAAAATGCTTGCATAATTTTAGCTACAGCTTACTTTTTTGTTGAATCCTCAATTCAATATAGTTTTTCTTGCTGACAAGTCTATTTTCATAAACTGATTATTTCATATTATAATCAAATTCTTTTCACGAATGTGACGAACTCAAATATTGTAAAGAGCTTGGTGAGAATTCATCATGAATAAAACATTCGCAAATGTTTTCGTTGAAAATTAAATTCTATATGTATCATTTGAATGTACAAAAAAATTAAGCATATATTTACAGCTTTTTTTAAGAAACGTATATTTTTCCTATAACGGAAAATCCTTGAAGTAAAATTAGATTATAACTAATCAAAGAAAAACAACTCAAAATGACAAATAATATAAAGGTTTATTATAAGGTTCTTGTGAATGATGGGCTTATAGAATCGTTTTTTTGTTGTTGCAAAAAATGCTTCCTTAAAATGTCTAAAATATGATGGTTAAGTATTTTTAAAAAAAATGAAATCGTTATAAAGATACAGTCGTTACAAAAGTCGTTATAATTTTACCGTACTTGAAAATTTAAATACGTTTTTCTCAAAACTGTGCTTTTCAAACTTGTATCTATAATATCTCGAGAACGGTTTGATCGACTGACTTCCAATTTATAGGGTAAACTGAGCACATATAGCTGAAAATTTATTTGTGAATGTCCCGAACACAGGAAAGAACGATCAGCGACTATGGAATTTAAATGGCGGTTACTTTGGCAGGGAACAGGTGGTAAAAGTATATAAGAAACAAGCTCAATTTTGTAAAAAGTGTAAAGATAAATTTGTTTATATTTTTTCGGAATAATATTAGAAATCACATTCTTCATGGCTAGATACTTAGCACGGTTTCAACCTCCTGCTAGACACCCCTAAACTGACACAGCTGACTAATGGTAAAAAATGAAAATTGAAATTAATTGAAATGACAGTTTAAATTAATGACAACAATCAGTTCAAATTTGAGACAGTTATATTTGGTTTTCACTTATATGTTTATAGTTTTTGTTGTCTGTCTTTGCCAATATATTTACATACGTGCTTTTTACTATATTGACTTACTAAGGGATTGAATTGAGGGCAAAGAATTGAAACCCTTATTAAGATGTGTTTTCTAATACTATTGTGTAGAAAATATGAACAACTGACCTTTAAACTTTCACTAAACTAAGCTTTTATTTTATATATCTTTGTTCCATGTTATCTTCCAAAGTAATCACCATCCAAGCTACAGAGTCGCTGATTGTTTTTATCTGTGCTGTGCAATCACAGAAAATTTTTTAGCTTATATAAAATAACGAAGTTCCGGCCGTTGCGGGCACTTAATTTATAACTAAATCATAACCAAAATTCCATGAAATTTTTCTTCAGAAGTCTGCAAAATATCCAATTTACCGTATTTTTAATTGATTTTAGTTCATTTCATGCTTTTAAGTTAACAGATTAAAACACCATTTTTTTTTTATGTTTTTATTTGATATAAGCTATTCAACCAAAATCGTGAAGACAGGGAGCTATAACTTACGTTTCACTGGAGGTTTTTGATTAATTTTTTTTATAAATGCGCCTAAAACAAATATAAATAAATGATAAAAAAGATTCAAAGTTTTGTCTTTTCATTGGTCTTCAAAAAAAAAAATCCAAAAAATTCTTTAAATTTAGACCCTCACAAGGGGGAGAACCCCCTACACTATTTTTTTAAAAAATGTGAAATATTTAAGCTTTATTTGCGAAATTTTAATTCACAGTGCATTTGTACTTTACTTTAAATTTTTAGGTTTGTATAGAAAAAAGTTTAAGAAATTACAAATAATATAGTAAAAAATGTTTTGCTAACTTTCCAAAAAAAATTTTAAGGGTTGGAGAATATGTACACCTATAGTCTTAAAAATTATTGGAAAACATTGTTTGAACTATGTGGTATTTTCGGTATCTTTGAGCCGAATGGTTTCAAATAAGTTTAAATTAAGGGAGAAGAGTCAACTTATGTTAGGTATTTTGTGAGTTCAAGGAAGTAAATAGATATCCAACAATTTACCACCAAAAATGTATCGCCAACAGCAACGGTAATTCTCATATATCTTTAAGATCTTAATAATTTCTTTCTAAAAGTTTGGCTTGATGATAACTTTCTTAGTTTATAGCGCTAACTAAATGATACGGGTTCATGACGATCCTTTTATTTTTTTTAAATATATTTTTTGTACTATCGAAGGATTTTTTAAAATGTTATTTACCGTTGCTTTAAGGTCTTTAACGACTCTAAGGTTGATAAGAGTCCGTAATCGAGAAATATTGAAAATACGTTCAATACGAGATTTGAACCCAAAACCAATCAGTTTTGGAGTGGTTACCTAGAC
Organism: Sisyra terminalis; assembly: GCA_958496175.1. Classification (NCBI taxonomy): domain Eukaryota; kingdom Metazoa; phylum Arthropoda; class Insecta; order Neuroptera; family Sisyridae; genus Sisyra; species Sisyra terminalis. Next base: position 31,653,473 of record OY292277.1, on the reverse strand, counting down.
CACTCGGCTACCATTAGGCCTTATTAAATTTTTATTCTGCAATAATTTAAATATTAAAAATTTTTAAACTTAAAAAAAAATAAAAGTATAAGTAACATACACTTGAAGGCTTTTAATTTCATTCCTGTTTCAATTGTCAATTTATGATATTCCCAATTTAAAGTATTTAGTATTCTTAATAAAGGTTACGGAAAGAATTAAACTAGTATTTCGAGGTATCACATTTTGTACATGCATTACATTTTTACACATAATATCAACACACATCATTAATTCTACACACCCAAATATTACTGAGGTAGATTTGTAATTAACTGATTTTTTGTTGTTGTTATTTATCGTCGCTTAATAACTGCTACGATTTGTAGCGACTTAAGGGTTGTTTAGTAATGGGAAACCGTATAACAAGAAATATTGAATATTTGTTTGATGAGAAAATAGAACCCAGCATCTACCAACTTCGAAGCGGCCGCCTTAACCATTAGGTAGGATTTGTAACTTAAATTTTATTTAAATATGCAATTCCAAAATCAATGAAAATAATTATGATTTATCATGCATCATCGAAAAAAAGGATATCTAGGCCAGTTCACGAAAATTAAAATTCCTATGTTACAAAATTTGTTTTCCGGTTAATAGGGGTCATTGCTCAGTTGATTGAAACTAAATACCATACACTTAATTACTAATAATTTAAATACTATACGAAACTAAAATAAAGAATATTGGGTATTCAATGATTTATCGTTTTGAAAATTTGCGAGATATAGACGTTATTTGATTCAGCGATGCTCAAAACCTATATTTCCGTCAAAATCTCACGATCGAAAAATTTCTTGATTACAATACTTCCTTATACTTTGTAGGTTGTAGTGTAATTAGTAGTATTAAGACGTCGAAACATGAATTCTGTTTTTGGAAACTAAGAAAAAGAACTTTATAGTTTTTTACTATAAATTCTATCTAATTTAAAAAGTTTTTTATTCTTTTATTTTGAAATAAAAATAATGAGCTTGATATTATACTTCTATTTTTCTAAACAACTAAAAATTTAAAAGAAAAAATTATCCATAAATGTTTTTTTGTCCAAAATTAGAGAACTACTATTATAACTGTTAGTTTAGTTCCATTATACACTAAGAGCACAAATTTATCGCAGCAATATTTCCTTAGCAATATTTCATTTAATGAGACCAAATTTATATAATATTAATTAAGCATTAACACTTTTAAAATTATATGTGGATTACTTTTAATATTTTCGTTAATATCTCCGAAAGAGGTAGATCTTATCAAGTAGATTTTATCTTACATACAACATAAAACTTTTATCCTACTCTTTTCTTTTCGTTATTTCTTGTTTTTTTTTCAGCTTATTTAATTTTTTTGCAAGACCTATATCATATTTTGTTTTTATTTGTTATTTACCGTCGCCTTATAGCTATCAAGCTCTTTAGCGACGCTAGAGATAATAAAGACCCGTAAATCGAGAAATATCGAAAATACACTCAATAGAAGATTCGAACCCAACACCTACTAGTTTTTTTCCTAATTGTTATTTACCGTCGCTTTATAACTACTAAGGTCTTTAGCGACTCTAGGATTAATAAAAACCCGTAATCGTTTTCCTTTAGAAAAATAGAAGTATAATATCAAGCTCATTATTAAAATAAAAGAATAAAAAACTTTTTAAATTAGATAGAATTATATATATATATATATAGAAATATATATATATATATATATATATATATATATATATATATATATATATATATATATATATGTAAGGACACTAAAAACAACTCCTTACATAATGGTTCGGAGAAATGAAACTTTAATTATTTTGCATGTAATTTCTGGTATGCTATGTTTCAAATTTACATTTAAATGTTAGTGTTTACAATCCATCGGGATTTTAATTTAATGTTTCAGACATTTACATCGTAATGAATGTGTTTAACATTATATTTTATAGCCAAAGTTTTATTTTAAAACTTCACTTATATGTAAATAGTTTAAATCAAAGATAAATTCAAGCTTTGCATAGTTAAAGTTTTTAAATAAGTAAATACCTACCGAAGTTTACGCTGTTGAATAAATTATTGAAGTTATAATGTAACTACGAAAATATAATAGTTTAAAGGAAAGTATCGACAGTATTTCTTTTGAAAAAAAAAGGAATGTGTGAAAGCTTGTCTTCTCACATCGATCATTTGTGTTGGGTTTTCCGTCTAAATTACTTTACGAAGGTTAATCTTTTGTTGAAGCTTATTGTATTGGAAGGCTATTTTTTCCCTCGTATTGCTATGTGGTTTCGTTCATTCATGTCCTCTTTACTTTTACAAACCTTTTTCTTTTTCATAAAATTTTTATCGAAGGTTTATGATACATCAGCTGTCAGCATCTTCCGTATATTTTCTAATCCAATCTAACTCTTTTAAAAAGTTTTTTTCTATAGTTTTTCCAACAGATAATTTTTTTATCATTTCTTTCAGGAAAGTATTAGTTTTTGTTGAGTAAAGGAACAATATTTTTCTGATTTGATCTTATTCTACTGTGGCTTTTCATTTTTTAAAAAAAAAGTTGTCTTAAGATTTTGCTAGAAATTTTATTCATTTTAAGTAGGTGTTCTTAAATATATTGGTAATTTGGTATTTTGGCTAAACGTTTTGTACATATGTGTTACATATGGTTCACGTGAATCTCAAAAACGATAGATTATAGAAAGCTGAAGTTTTGGCGTTTAGTTTGATGCAGTTTAATTCAGCGGTTTTCAAACATTTTGTAATTGCGCTCTCCTTTTTTATAAAAACATATTGATACCACTATGAATTTTTAGGACCAAAAATTTCATAAATACTCTGTTGTAGTTTACTTCATGGGTTATAAAATAATATACCATGTCATGTAAAAAAATGACGTTGGGCTTTGTCATGGATACGGCCGTGTATTGTAAGAGAATACGTGTGTAATTAACGGGTAATATTTTCTATATAAAATAAGCTATTTTATGAATGTCATAATCAAGTTTGTAAACTAAGAAGTACTTCGGAATTACTATGTTTTGTTTATGATGGACACTATTTTTTGTGATCGGGTTCTGATGAAGGGGAAGAAATTAAGCTAACAAAAATTTTAACCGCCTCAGCTCAGGTATACTGGTACCGTTGGTCGTTGTTCCGTTTGGCCGCCATTCATTCTTTTACGTTCTAAGCATTACTTCACTCGGTCATATGATGTTTTATTAGGTTCATTCGATTACCCTTGAGCCTTTTTCACTGATTCCCGGTATTTGGAGCTGACTATTTGACGGGTAGGTGTTAGCCGACATTATATATTTTTGACTATATTGAATTAACACTAATGACTAAATAACAAATTAAATATATTTTATGTTAATGATGTATACATGCAAGAGATAGATTTTAACAGCTGACGATTGGAACTTAAACGAAATAGTTTCATGGTATCAAGAGTGATGTCAAATGAAAATCTCGAAATATAGCAAAATAACTTCAAAATGGCAGCGTTTCCCCCTTCGCCGTGTGTGATATGCTATATGTCCTTGCGTTACGTAACGAATTCTTTGATCATTTAGCTATTCAGTGGTGTATTTAAATTTTGGATGGCTATCATAGATTTGTAGCTATAACTCTAAACTGTATTCTCCGATTTAATTGTCATTCATTTTTTGAGAAAAAGTGGTAATTGTATAATTTTAAATTGCCACGTGTAAAAAAATGGGTTTCTTTGATAACCGATCAATGATCTATTTATATATCGGTTTCAATACGCGTACTGGTGCGGACTGTGACGTCACAGAACACCCATAAGCACAGTTATCGATTTTGGGCTCTCATTTGCTCAATAAAATTGAAACGTTTTTTCTGCCAAAATACAAGTTATTCAAAACTAAAATTGGTTTTTCCACATATCAATAATTTGCTAAATGTAAAATATATATGCTGCGCGAGATAATTTATGTGTTTTTAAAAATTAAAAGTAATTTTTATCTATTGAAATTTTGGAAATTAGTTTTTCATTTCTTAACAACGATCAAACTATTCTTATCTACTTAACTCGAATTTTTTAAATTTATAAGTGAGTGAAAGTTATAATAAAATTTTATAAATATATAAATCAACATAGTATAAGGCAAGTTTGGGATTTATGTCGGTAACGACTACAACAAAATTAATGACATATGAGTGAATGAAAATAAAATATAATAATCATTGACTCAAAGAATTGACTGATAGTTATCATTTTGATTTCATTTATTTGTCAATTTTATCATTTGTTAGTTGTGTCAGGGCTGTGAATATTTCACGGGTAGCCATTAGTATTTTATGATTATAGTGATGCAAATTCTGTTAAGAACTCTAGTCATAAAACAAGAGTGGTTGAAACTTATTCCCAGAAAAAACAACAAGACAATCTTCTACAAAGAAGTATAACTTTCAACACACGCTTTTTTCAATAGGGGTAGTTTTTCCGCGTGTAAATTAAACTTACGATACTTTGTCAAGCTGAATGTGTCAATATTTTTACTTTAACATTCCCTCAAGTTTTGTTTGCAGCTTCGCTTGAGTGAAAGTTTTCAAACTAGCTGATAGTATAAATCTAACGTTGAAGCTTTCAACATTAAATCTTTTAAAATTCAAGCTTAAATATTTGCTTAGCTATTAGTACGCTTGGCTTTCAAACAATTTGCATTATTTGAAAAATAAAAAAAAACTATCTTTGTAAATTTGCTTTTCTGCAAAGAAATTATATACTTTTTAAATGAATTGGATTTCCAGATGGAGAACTTAATGGAAAAATGTTGGTTTTCGAATTAGGTATTCGTTGTATATTTTACAATGATAATAAATTTTTATGAACCAATTTAAAGCTTTATTTTTTTGCTGAAATGAGGGAAAAACTAGAAAATAATGGAAGTTGTTGGGTTTTTTTTGTAAGCTGCTTGGTGTTTAGTAAAACGTTTTTAATGAAGAAAGAAAAGAAAAAGTAACTACGTGATTTCGAGATCCTTTAACATGAAATGATTTATGTCTCTTTTATTTGACAATTTTCCAGATGTTGCCAATGCTAGCGAGGTTAAAATAAGTTTCTTTCGCATTTTTCTCGGAAAAAAACTTTAATGATATTTTAAAAGTTGGATGTACTTAGTATAAATGTCGTTAAAAATAGCTTTAATTTCCACACAAATCAATAATAACCTTCAGACTTTTCATATAAAGTAAAAGAATATTTTTTATTTTTGATTTTCTATAAATATATATGCTTCGAACTGTGGTAATCGATTCTATAGAAAGTTGATTCCGGACGAACCGTTGCTTTGGAAAATTGAGTTTTGGAAAGGAGAATTGAATCAGCTTTTTGAAAGGGAAGTAAATTTGGCCGTTTATTTTGAGTGGAGTATGTCTGTTTTATGTATGAGTCATCGCACGTTTTGGGTGGAATATAGGGGTTGATTATTTTTTTATGTCGCTTTCAATGCGAGTAAACGCACGAATGTTCAATTACTTGCTACTAATTTTTCGGTCTCTTAGCTACCGTATTTTATATACATTTAAATTTAAAATGAATTCGTCTACGTATTTTTATTTGATTCACTATTCGAATGGATTTCGCTTTATTATTTCCGAATGAATCATATCGCGCGGCCCTTGCAAAAATAATAAAATTCAGTATTATCTTTTATATATTGAACAATTTATTAAGTTATGTATAAATATAAATAATCACAGAAAAATTAAGTATTTAATAATAATATTATTTTAATAATAAATAATAGTTAAATATTTAATTAATGTCAGAAAATGTTCGGCCTGGGGTCCAGCCTCGAGGTGACCGAACTTACGGGAGTCTACTGTATATATTAGGTGTACCGGAAAAAAATATCATTTTTAAACCAATCGTCATTCAACTGTCATTTATCTGCTTATAAGTTATTTCAAAGTGGTACTAAAAAAATTTTATGATTAGAGTAATTTATCATCTTAGTAAAGATTACAAAATAATTTTTATTTCGAAATTTATATTGAAATATATACTAAATATAAATTTAGTATTGTATGCTCATCAAATTTCACAGGATAGCAACGCAAAGTTGTTACTAAAAACATTTTCAATGTTTATCTAAGTGCAGTCGAAGTTCATTAATGCAAAATGAGTTTTTTTAAGTTCAAATTTGATAATTTTCATTTCTCCAACTGGTGCCAACGAAATATGACAAAAAGTTTAATCAATAAGAAATTAAATGGGGAAATGGTGCAAAATTTATGCCAGAAAGTTGAAAAGCAGTCAAATAATCCCAATCAATCTTAATCGATCGGCCAAATACCCAAAAGTGTCCAAAAACTATTAACAGATAAAATTCTATGCTGAAATACGGTAATTCAAGACCCCTCTGCAGAAGAAAACCGCTGGAAAAAATTAATTAATTATGGAAGTAATATTGCCGTATCCACTTTAATCGTCCAAAGTTATTTCATCGGATTTCTATTTATTTCAATCGTTACCACATTTTCTAAGTGGTATAAAAATTGAATGCTTAAGTGATACTCAAAATGTATTTTTTTATATTTTCTTAGCAAATCAATTGATTTTTACTAATATAACATTAAAAATTTGCACACTGGATGTCAAAACGTTGATACTATTGAGCTGATTATATCATTGATTTAAAAATCAATAGTTGTAACAAAATTTTGTATCTTAATTGAATATAGAAAAGACGACATTCTTTTTCGGTACACCTAATACATAAACAATTAATTTCTATTATAATAAAAAATTAAAAGAACAGTGACTATAATTTTGAATAATAAAAAAAATACTAATTTATATGTATAGAACATTTGCGGCCCAAATTTTTTTGTTACGGCCTACTATTGGTTCGCGGCCCATCGTATCAGAAACGCTGTACTAAACTTTTGTTGACTTCCACTACATTAATTAAAAAAACCCATATCAGATTTGATGTTTCTGTTTTTTTCCAGATTTTTGGTTCGAGTCTACACAATGCCGCTGCTTGATTTCAAAATTGTTAATATTTTTTATTTGGTGACTTTCCTTTTTGTTGCTGCCAAACACAGTATAGCTCAAGGTAAGAACATTTCACATACTTTGTTTGGAAACAATTTTGCTAAAGAATTACTCTTAATAAATGATTTGTTAAATTATGAGTGTGTTTGGATAGCAATGTTTAGTTCCGAAGAATTTTCTGTAAATAGTTTCGGCAAAAAGCCGAGCTAAGTTCGATTTAAATCGTTAACTTTTTACTTAAATAATGAAAGCTGGAAGCTCTTTTTCCAGCCCCATTTTCTGGAGTTCTAGACAAACGTCCTTATGTGGCAGATAGTTGAGTGTCACAACCCCTTTTCCTGTTTTTGTGTTTTATATCTTACAGACCATTCATAAATCTTGAAGTCTGCAGTTTTTATGAGCTCTTGTTTCGAATATAAGTATTTCAAGTATTTATAAGGGGATGCTTGAGTAAAGAAAAACGTGGCAAATTTTTCCTATAACATCCTTTTGTATATTTGAGACATTTATTGAAGATATAACCGGAGGTTTATACTTTTCGCTTTGTTGAGGTGTTAACAATAGGGATGGTAGGATGTCGATAAAATTTACTTACGCTTGGCGAAATTTTTTATTGTTTCTCATCCACTTTTATGTTTGTGTGTTCTAGCAATATCTTATTTTTTAATACCAGTTTATTGAAGTATTTTTTTTATAAAAAAAAAACAAGTACAAAAAAAGCACTAAGAAACCTTTTTATTAAATTATATCCGTTTCAGCAATGAAGGTGATTTAGCGAAATAAATCTGGTATAATTTATATAACAGCTTAGTATCATTACAATAATAGGCAAACATATACTCGTATATGTAACATGAATGTCAGCAAAGACAGAGACCAAAGACTGTAACACATCCGTGTGAGTGAAAACCAAATATAACAATCATTGTTTCAAATTTGAACTAACTGATTGCTGTCATTTGTTTCAACTGTCATTTCGATTTCATTTATGTTAGTTGGTTCTGAATAATTCACGTATAGCTATGGATAGTTTAAGACCCAAAATATGTGGTATCAGTTTTTGTAAACGATAATAAAAAACGCGATCAACTAATTGGAATTATATTGGCAGTTTATTTTAATGCTTGAACGATGTTTTTCTAATTTTGTTTATTTATTTATATCATGAGAAATGTTGGCAAATTTTTGGCGTTCAGAATTAGGAATATCTATCTATTATGGTTACCTACTGATGAATGATGGTTGAAGAATGAATTATAAATTATACTAATTTTTAAGATTTACTAAGTAATCAGTCAAAGGAACAAAATTTTTACCTTTTTTTCTGAATGATTAAAGAAATTGATTAAGGGCCTGTCAGACCATGTATGTACATTGTACACTAAAAGGTTCCGTAGTTAAGATTAACGTTTGTCGAATGAATACCTCCGTATTTTCTTTTTGGAGTTAAATTAAAATCAATTAATATTAACGCAAAAATAGATTAGATTTCGCATTGTCTCTGAAAGACTGTAAAAAACCGTCAAAGATAATTTTCCGAAATCTAATTTCCCGAATGACCGTTTCTCCGATAATGTTTCCCCGAAAGATATACTTCTTATAATTATTAAGATTTTTTATTGTGATTATACAATATATTACATAGCTCTTTCAAAAAATAAATTGAAAATAAAGGTAATAAATGAATGCTGATAACGCTGATAAACTACTGAATGTACAGAGCTGAGTTATATATATCCGAAAATACTTGGAATTAAAATTATTCATTGTGAACTTTGACATATTATTAGTGAATAAAATAGAGCAAATAAAAATAAATAAATAAATAACAATAGAACCTCATCTTTTTCGATTGGCTTACTGAAAATTTCAAATGTGTATAGTGTATACAGTTTTACGCGTTTTACGGATACTGAACATCAGGATTTTTAGACTCTAGCGATCCTGGTACACCGGCATTGCAATCCTTAACTGTGACATACGGACATGCATAACGAAATTATATAGATTTCGTTTTAACCTTTTAGATTTGTAATACTTAAGATAGAATAAATTTTAGTATTTCACGATAATTAAGTTTCAGTAAAATCTTATTATAGTTTTGTTATAAAAAATGGCTTTGATGGGTATTCATAATACATATATCAAAATATATATCTGTTACAGTGAATTTATATTAGATACCGGTGAAAATATATTAGGTAGATATATAAGATATATTAATATATTAGGTATACCATAGCGAATTAAAAAATAATAGAAGTTATACAAGTTATATAAAAATAATAGAAGTACGTATACAGAGACAGTACAAGTCCATAGGGGCAGTGTATGGACTTCTCCCCTGTGAATTATTTTTTAATTCACTAAGGTCTACCTAATAGATAAAATATCTACCCAATATATTTTCTCCAGTGTGAATATATTCTCACTGGTAGTACAAATTCACTGTAATATATCTAAAACTTGAACTAATTTTATTAAAATAAATAAATATTGAAAAATTTTACATCAACATCGTTCTAAAATAATATTTACTTTTATCAATTTTATTCTTTTCAAAAATCAAAAGCAAATCCAACGATCTAAAAAGAATAAAAAAAATCTACTCAAATTTCCATCTATTAGTTTCATATTTTTAAACATTTTTTTACTAAAAAAAATGAATTTTTCCACATCACGTCATATTGTTACTAGCAACGTGAAAGCTGTAGAGCTTTCGTCTGCATTTTATTGCACTTGAACAATATCGTCAATATTTTATATAATTACGGAAAAATTATTTCCCCTGAGAATAGAAACAAAACGAGAAGCTCTACGCTAGATAAATGGCCATTTTACTTTATTTCGCATCGTAATTCTTCTTATATAGATATAGAAATAAGAGAACTTGGCGGTCGCAAAACGATTACTTCTATTCCAGAGACGATAATCTGCTTTGAACAATCCCAAAGCGAGAGCTTAAAATGAAACAAAGCTCGTGTGTTATACGCCATAATTTCCTGCGATTAAGCTTCACAAAAGTGAAAAAAAACCCATTGGAAAAAGAAATACCAGCAAAAGAAAAATTCTTCATAAATGTGGTTTCTATTAAGTACAAAAGATTTATGGTGGAATGGTATATCATAGTTGGAAAGCATTGAACAGAAATTTTTTTGTAAAAATGTTAATAATGAAGTTTTGTGCATTGTCAATAATAAGGGTTGTTTTGTATGATTATAGATAGTTTTTTTGAGTCAACTTCGTTAGCTGGTTCGTATTATAGTGAGGAAACATCAACAGTTGATGAACAGAGTGGTGGTGTCGAAGAACGAGCTGTTGAACGTGCGACGGCCTGGCTTCGTTCGCAAAGGACGCCAGATTGGGGTTGGAATAATGAGACGGCGAGCGTTTTAATAGCACTTCAATTAGCGGCTTACACTCCGCTTAACCGCATCCCGGAAGTTACTCTTGAGACTCAGCTCTCGACAAAGCAAATGGAAATAGAGATTCTACTGATGCTGTGGCGGTACTGATTCGCGTAGTTTTCGAGCTCTACATTTTTAAGCTTTTTCTTTGATTTTAGTCATCATGATGTTCCATTGGCTTTGGGAAGATTGGCCCAATATACTTTGGCTTTGAACACGTTGTGCCATGATCCCCGGCAGTTTCATGGGCATGATTTAATCGGAGGATTAATGCACCATGAGTCACAGCGTGATGCAGATTTTGCTTTAGCTGCTTTGGCTGCGTGTTCAGCCTCCGAAAGAATTCGGAGAAGACAAATTAGGAGGTTACTCGATATCGCGAACACGGCTAATGATCACAATGTTGGTAAGAAATATTATATTTTATTATCAGTAAAACTGTATATACGTATTACTAGGGTATCCGTTATTTCCCAAATTGATTTTTTTACAGCGATCACCACCTGAATTTTTAGTTTAAGATATAAAAAAAATCCAATACAATTAAGCTCTTAATTTCTTGATTAAACCGTGTCGGATTCATATTACTTTTACCATTTAAATAACATGGGATTATTTGACTTTTTACTTTTAATTTTTTTTCTGAGAAATAAATGGATTAAAAGATTTATGATTAAATTATTCTGACATAAAATTTAACGCTATACAAAAAAGGTCTCTTATGAATTTTCGATTAAATCACTCCATTAAAAGTTATTCAACATTTAACTTGTGCCTAATATAAATCTTGCAATATTTTCAACTTTTTGCTCATTTGTACTTTTTTTAACTATAAAATCATTGAAAGAGAAAATAAAAATTATTATCATTAGAGCGCCAGTGATTATTTGTGTTAATTTTAAGACTTGAACTGAAAATTAAACAAAAAAAATATTTTTTGACAATTAAAACATGTGACCTATGTGACATAGGATCCAAATTTGCTATAGTCGTGAAATTCAATTTATCCAGGATAAATTTTCAAATTTTAATCAATATTTTGTACCTACGAAGTGAATTTCATACTAATTAATGAGACTATCGACAAAAGTTCAATTAAAATTCGAATTTTTACCATTTCACTTGAAGCCATCTATGAGAAATTTCTCAGAACATGTAGTCAACAAATTAAATGTTAAATAAATTACAAAATTACAATTAAACAAATTAATTCAAGTTAAATGTTGAATAACTTTTAATGGAGTGATTTAACCGAAAATTCATAGGAGACCTTTTTTGTAGAGCGTTAAATTTTACGTCAGAATAATTTGATCTTAAATCTTTTCATTCATTTGTTTCTGAGAAAAAAAGTTAAAAGTAAAAAATCAAATAATCCCATGTTATTTAAATGGTAAAAGTAACATGATTCCGGCACGGTTTAATCAAGAAATTAAGAGCTTAATTGTATTGGATAATTTTTTTTATGTCTTAAACTAAAAATTCAGGGGGCGATCGCTGTAAAAAAATCAATTTGGGAAATAACGGACACCCTAACGTATTACCTATGTCCTACGTAGTATAGGTACACGTAAATTACTTCTTACGTAGCTAACATATGTATCGAGAAAAACAATCGTTATCACAAGAAAATAATTTTCATAAAAATCTAGCCAAATTTTTATTTTGACCTGCCTTTTTAGTATGTATATAAAAACTTATTTATCCCTAATATTCAACTACGGCAAAAATTGAACTATAAGTAATGAATTAATTTTTAGTGAAAGACTGTTTTTAGTCAATAGAAATTCACACAAAAATTCAATAGTCCCAGGTTAATTTGGTACTTTAAAATCAAAATGTTACCAGGTGTGTTAATGTGACATCGAATTTTAAGCTTTAAGGTTGTTTAGAAGTGCGGTGGGGAATGATGAGAATAAGGAAGATTTCCCTATGTTTTTAAGTAGGCGTTGTATATATTTCTGCCAGGATTTAATGCACTCGAATTGAATTTTGACGTTATTTTCTATCTTTATGTTGAAATATTTTGCTTAAAAATGCCCAAAAGTTGATGATTTTGGTATTGATCGTAAATTGTTGTCGCGTTTGACTACCATTCTCATCCAAAAACTCTTCGATGTGCTTAAACTTTTTCGGTGTTCTTCCATATTCTTCGTTCTCCTCGAATATCACCATTTTCAATTTTTAAAATGCTTTATAACATTGAGACTTCCTAAGAGTATGTTCAATGCAAGCTTCGACAAACATTCAATGTTACTCCGTAGCAGTTTTTGTTTAAATGGTAATAGAATCAATGTTGTTTGCGAAAAAAAATTAGACTTTTGCGAATTTAACATTTTTTGCAAACATTAAGACAGAAAAAATTGCTTCAATGCTTCATAGCTTGGCAGATCCTTTATTGGCCGCCGTTAACACTTATCGGAAAATTCCAGTTTAAATTAATACACCTAGTAAGTAAGCAAGTTTGTTAAAAGATCGTCTTTCAAGCAGACCCGGTAAGTTGTGTTGGATCCGGGAGAGTATTTGTCTAAAAAATGAAATTTTTTTCTTATTTTAAATTGAAATAAGAAAAAAAAACTAGGTTTTCAGAAGAAAAAAAAGTTTTTTTATCTAGATGCGTTATTTGCAAAGCTTAAAAATCATGACTAAAATCAGGAAAATAAGGGAGTGATTGTTGAACATTGAATATTTGACTTATTCATCAGTATATGTTCCCTTTGACTTTCTAATTTTTCCCTTTGATTTTTATCAAAGGGGGCAATTTGAGCTCCGTAGAAGGATATTATTTAGAACCTCTGAAAAGCTGCTCATGTGATGGAATTTCTGAATTGAACAGTTGCAGGAATTAAAGTTGTGAAGAATTATGCTGAAAAAATATTATTTTGCAGTAATAAATAGGTTTTCCATTTTCATTTCCTTCTATGAATTTATATTGTATAATCTAATGTATTATCTTAAGTCACTTTAAGTTTGATATTTTTTTAAAAACGTATATTCTTACATACAAATGAACGATTTGAAAAAAAAATATCAAAAACCATAACGAAAAAATGAATATTCAGTATGTTTAGTTACATATAATTAATCCAGTGGTATTTTAACAATTATTGAAGTTATGACACGTAATCAATTCAGTGATTGTCAGAAATTGAATTGCAATTAGTTATTTTTTCATTTGCTTCATTTTAGAGAGTTTTTTTAATTTTTTAACACAATTCGATTTAATGAAAAGATGAAAAGGTTACTTATTAAGTGAACATCTTTTTTTTTCTGTTTTCTTCCTGACAGTAGGTTCAGTTTCCCACGTGATTGTTTTCTTGCCTCCAGCGTCGTTTATCCTTGGCAAGGTTCTTCAAATTAGGGCAGTTTATTCCTTGTCTTAATAAATCTTGGCCATCCGGTTAGCTTTTCTTTTTGGTAATACTTTCATAATAGTTCTTTTTTCATTAACGTTTCTTTGTTTTTTTTTTTTTCCAGCGCCACATTTCAAAGCTTTCCAGATAGTTCCTTTCTTGTTTTTTTAGAATCCAGGTTTCCGATTTATACAGATTTATACACTCCCCTCAGCGTTTTAATGATACCGTTTGAAGTTTAAACTGAACCTTCCCAATTAATATATTTTTTTCCTATTGGTTGGGGTTTTTGTCATAACCAGGCGCTCTTTAATTTTTCTAGTTAATTTTCTATCTCTAATGATTGTACTTTCTAAATATATAAATTGAGCCATGTTTTCTAGTTCCATGTTCTGATGTGGAATTTCTCCTTTCGATGTCCTCTTGACTAGACTTAAATATATTTATGAGTATCTACCAAAATATTAATTAAAATCCACATTTTTGGTTAGATACAGTCGCTCTTGTAGTCTTGGCTCTACGTTGCATTGTCCAGGATCATCGTCATCGTAGTCTGCAGCATTTTGTGCGTAGACCAAGTTTGGTACTGGCAAGGCAGCAACAACCAAGTGGCGATTTTGGAAACTTGCATTCAACTACGCTCGTCATTCAGGTTGTATAAAAGCTTATTGTTTATGAAAATTTATAAAACATTCAATAGTAAGTTAATAATTCCAAAAAAAAATTTCAGGCTTTACAAAATGAAGACTATGACTTAAGCAACAATCATTGGAACCGCGCCAAAGCCATAAACTGGCTTTTGGAGCAGCAAACTCCTGATGGAAGCTTTGGAGATTTAACTTCCACGGCTGATGCTGTTTTGGCATTATCTTGGCGAGGTCTCAGTGCAATTCAGAAGCTTGAATGTGGTCATGAAAATTCAGACTCAGGACAAGAAAACCATGGTATGAATTTTTTACATAAATTGCCAATTTATTAGTTTCCTCATTAACGTTCAAAATGCATTTGGGATACAAATTTCTATAGTTGAAACTTATCGTTTGCATTACAAGATCGTTAGCTATATTTTTAATGAATTATAATCATCAGACAGTGACTTTCCCAAAAAAATATATTTTTTAAAAGTCATCTTATGAAGTTAAAATATTATAACAGGAGTTTGATTAATCATTAATTTACAGTAAACTAAGGCAAGTTTTGGAAAAAAAATCTCATTTTGCTTAAGGTCAAAAGTTTCAGAATCAATTTGAACTAAGTATGGAGAATGACAAGTTTAATAAAAATAAAAAAAATGTATGTTCCCACCCTTAGAATGTACATAAATCAATGATAAAAAATTTAATATTTTTAGATTCCCTAGATTAATATCCATTGTTTGTTAAATTGGTTATTATCATAGGGCTTTGAATTAGAAAATAAAATCAATTTTTCTTCTTAATGATTTATATTTGATATTTGTTCAACGTTTCGTCCCATTTCGGGACTTTGACAAGTACTCAATCATATATTATTAAAAGTCATTATTTTAATGATACATGATTGAATACTTCATAAAGTCTCGAAAGGCGCCGAAACGTTGCACAAACATTAAATATAAATCATTAAGAAGAAAATTTGATTTTATTTTCTAGTTCAAAACCCTATGATAATAACCAATTAAATATTTTCATTGGTTCTTAAAAATAATTCCCAAAAAATACGTAAAAAACAAGCCGTTACGCAGGAGAACCCCTTTAATTGAAATTATTCATAACTTTTATTAAGCTTGATTAAGCTTTACCCCCTAATTGCTCGTAATCAAAGTATTCAAAAACTTTGAATATATTTTATTTGGTCGAAAATCGTATTTGGTTGAAAAATCATCACATTCGCAGGATAACATTTAAATCTAGTAAAAGCCCTTATAGTTTTACTGCTAGAAGCAGTAAAACTATAAGAAGTTTTTGTAAATCTAACTAAAGTCTTAGAAAAAGTTTTTTTTATATTTCAAAAAAGTATTTGTAAAAATTTGTTGGTATACCATATGTTAACATTGGCGTTTCTTTATCAGTTGATATGGATGAACATCACTTGAAGACTTCCGTCGTTCATAGCAACGATTCCGAAAGTGGAGCAAGCATCACAGTCACTTACACCCTTTGGGTCGGCACAAATGTTACCAAAAATCATACTCTTACGTTGACAGTCCCGAAAAACATTTCATTCTATAGTGTGATGCAACGCGCCAGCGAACTTGACTCGAATTTTGCATTTTCCGCTAGCGACTGGCCAAATGGACATTACGTGCACACCCTTGCCGGATACGACGAAGAACCCATGGGATACCACTATTGGCTTTTGTACCGCTTACCAACTCTTCCCGATCCAGCCAATCCTCCCGCTAACCAACTAGTTGCACCAGGCGGTAAGTTGAAAAATTAATGAAGTATTGGCATTGATACGTATATGGATAATTCTCATCAAATTCCGAAATTAGGTAATCTCAAGTTTGGGACATAGTGAGGGAATGATTTCCAGGGTACTATTTATTTATTATTTTATAGAAATATTCATGTGGTTCAAAAATTATAACCAATACCATTAGCCCGATGATGTTTTTTTCAAAGAAAAAAAATTACCATCGTAGGTCGCTTTGGTATTTGTAAAAATTGAATAGACAAGAATTTTGAGATTTCATGAGAACTACCCATATATGGATTGACCGTGCTTATGGCGTCAAATATAAATAATAAAATCTAATGTAGAGTACGAAGCGCCGTTTACGTAGGCACAGTTTTTATGGTAACTAAAAAAAGCTGGATATTGAGTGCCGATGAGCACTTGTCTACACAAATAAGCGCTTGCATTTTATTTCCTTCCATATCACTTCAGTTGCCCATACCAGAGAAGAGAGACTTATATAGAAGTTTAATTCTGTATTAAAAATGTGAACAAAGTTTGGGGTACTCTGCCGGTAAATTTCAGAGATTTTTTTAGCCGACTGCTAGTTGCCGCTGTACAAAACTACACTTGTCCAAGGCTTATTTTGTATAGTGACAACTTGAGGCAAGCTGAAGTTATGAGATTTACCAACATAGTCCAAATTTCGTCCATATCAATCAAACTTCTATAAAAGTCTCTCTTTTTATATTTCTTTCATCTAACATAGGCGCTGATGCATTTTGCTTAGTTCTCTTCAAATTTGTGCCTACATAGACGGCGCTAGCCAAGGCTTCTAGTGTGGCTTATCATTTAATGTACAGTGTACAGTGCACTATCCATTTATTAAGATCAATGACTATCAGTATTTTTTTTTAATAACTCTTAATTTTCAGGAGTGGATGATTTACTAGTCGACGAAGGCGAACATTATCTATTTTGGTACAAAAAACTGTAAAACTCTACTTAAATCTAAGTAACCCATAACCGTTGATAAATTGTACAGAAACTGTAATTTTTAAGACTGTGTATATTTGTAGTTGGTGTTTTTTGTAAGTTAAACGTCGAAATCTAAGAAACTTAAACTTATTTGTGATTTTACTGTACCATTTATCAACAAAATATTTATATTATATATAAAAATTAAAGCCGAGTTATGTTTAACATAGCTGTAGAATGAATTTAACATTCATTTCACAAGAAAAATTACCTTCATTTTTTTCGGTTAAAATTTGCTTTAATTGTTATAATTTAAGATAGACACTAAGCTCAGAAAGCTTTTTTGAATGCAGCATTTGTAATGGTCGTGAATTTTATATTTAAATGTGAAATAATAAATATGTGCTTTCTGTTTAAGTATGTATATTATAAAATTATGTTATAAATTCAATATTTTATTATGATATTTATCTCTAATTTTAAGCTTCTTCACAGTTGCCTGAACTAAATAATGGATTTCACACTAAATTTTTCATCCATGAAAATTTAGTTAAAAAAGCTTTAGTTTTTTGCAATCGAAGCACAAACACAAAAATGATAAAATTTAGTGTGAATAAACAATGGTTTGTCTCTATTGTATATTAATAAATACCCACATATTCTACAGCTTTTCAAATCGATTAAAGTCAAACCCAAGTAAGCAAAGAATTATCAAGTTCTTAATTACATCAAGCACATTTAATCTTAAACAAAATCATTCAGCATATGTACTGTTTTGAAAATTGTGATAAAATATATAAAATAATAGTAGGAAAAATTCAGATTTCTCACATGTTTGTCGATTTTTTCAATTTTATAGAAATACGGGTGATATTTTCGTTCTTCGTTATTAAAAAAAGCTCAGTTTGTTCGCCAGCTTTTAATTGGTTTGAGCAAAAAGCTTTACGTTTTTTTTTTTCATTTACCTTTTCCATGTAATTCTTCTTGAAGCGAATTAATGACGTCAACAGACAAATGGAATTGAAGAACCTATATGGAAATGAAAAGATACTTCAAATTTTCGTTACAAATAAAACAACAAGTTTTCAATATTTACGTATTTTGTACATATTGTTACTAAACATTAATAAAATTGTTATAAGTTGCCAAACACGCGCTCAATAGCTGGATTTGATTAAAAATCAGTGAATAGTTAAGGCCTGTTTGTCATTTTGCAATAGTGATCTTCATAAGAACTTATCAAACGAATAGTTTTATTCAATTTTAATATTAGAGTTTGACCTTTGAATTAGACTTATCTTCCTAGTTGTTTCAATCGTTTAAAATTTTCTCTAAAAGCTAAATTATCTTGCTTCTATAAAAATTAGTCGTAAGTATTTAGATATAAGTTTTCTTGAACTTTCCAAAATTGCTCTAACTTTAATTTCAAACATAACATAAAATAAACTTAATGAAATTTAAATATTATATTTTCTTAGGTTTATTGATTTATTTTTTTAATTTAATTCTAAAAAAAAATCGAACAAATATTGTTAATATTTAAAAGTTAACTAATCATGATTATTAATAACTTCCCGTGAAATATTCACAGCTTCACCCCGAACACAAGAGACAAATGGTAAAATTGGTAATTGAATGAAATCAAAATGATACTTGAGGCGATTAGTTTCAAAACCGGCTCAATCCATTTCCAAAAATTTTAGAAAAGACACAAAAAACGTTTTAAATGCAGTTTTTATACTGGATTGAGTCGGTTTTGGTCTAAACGAGTGTGCTAGTAGATGTAATGCATTGAGAACTCGTGAAAATGAAAAAAAAAAATTTTGCCAAAAATATGGATTGAGCCGGTTTTGAAACTAATCGCCTCACTTGAAACCATAACAACAATCAATTAGTTCAAATTTGAAACAATGATTATATTTCACTCCAGTGTATGTGTTTATAATCTTTGTTCTCTGTCTTTTTCTTTATCTTTGTTCTTTGTCAAATTTGCCTATTATTATATTGATAATAGACAAACGTCCGTATTGGGTGTGAATTTTTCACAGATAGCTACTAGTCTTTTCCAGAAATTGAAATATTTTATGAAATTTTGAATTTAAAGTCCTACTATTTGAAGTAAAGTAGTTTTTAAATTAAAATATTCGTTAATGTCTTATATTTATGTAATGTTTAAAATTGCAGTTAAATAAATTTTGGATTCTCTTCACTTACAAAATAAGTACTTCTATCTATTTAACTTCATTGTTTCACAAACTTGACTAGATTCAAACGAAATTTTTAGATTTAATTCCTTAAAAATAAAATACTTAAATGGTATCGAATATTTTCAACTATAAATTAGAACTAATTAACTAAAACTTAGCCATTAGTTTCGAACGTTTTCCTTAAGAAATTAGTTTTTACTCAGTCAAACCAATATCTTTCACGTGTTGAAAACTGATTTCAGTTTGAACGAATAGAAACACAGCACATATTTTCGGTGTACAAACAGGTCTTAATTAATAAAAACATTTTAATTAATTACTATTAAAACAATAACTATGATAATAAACTAATTAATAACATTTAAAAATCGCGCAATCACAAGAAATACTTCTATCTATATATGAATAGCTTTTGTAGTGTGAAATATGAAATATTTAATGAAACTTTACAATAAGATAAAATATTTATTAGTGGAACTGACTGACGACATTTCAAGTTTTTAAAAATACCAAAAAAAACACAATAAAGTTATAAAATGTATAAATTTATTTTCTATTAAATTCTTGTGCTCAAAATGTTTAAGTTTGATGGAACTATGTCGATGTTGCTTTGAAAATGTTGTATAATTATTAATGGTACGTTTTGAGCATTTGACGGAAATTAATAAAAATATATATATGTGTAAATTATAATGAGGTTTTACTATGAAAAAGTATCATGTAATGCAGTGTGCAAGTCAAAAAATTGCCTAGAATGTACGCAGCTTTTACCACGTACGCGTTCATGTCCTGTGACAATATTAAAAATAAAAAAAAATACAAACCAAATAAAGAAGTTTAGGTATACAAATTAATTTTTTCTTCACAACTCCTTCCTTTTTTACATTCCAAATCCATTTTACAGAGCCATACTCCAATCTCTTCAAAAATAGAATAACTAATTGTAATAATTTAAGTTGAAATGAAAATTTTATTTATTGGAAATTATGGAACTATTATTATATTGGCTAATACGTCTCGTCATAATATTCCAGGAGATTTATGGACATTTTAGAGGGTTGGTAAAAATATTAGGGTATTAACGGTAATAACCCATGATATGTTAGCAGAAGATTCGAATGGTGTCGCTTTCTCAATACAGAATAAAGGGTTTTCCCAAGATGTTGGGGGAATTGATGCCTAAACTTGTTATATTTTTTTACAACCTGACCTTTAACAATAGAAATTGAACCCCTAGCCAAAATTATTCGACTCTACTGTAACTATTTTCTTTTGTTAAAATTCCTCCTAGTACAAATATTTACAATGAACGTTTAAGAGTAATGATAGAGTTATGTTTCTTGGCGTGTTAATCGAAAACTGTATCTAATATTCGTCATCAATTATATTTATGGATATATTATCCATGTTGTGAATATTTACAACTTGGGTTCGAATTAAATTCGATTGAATGTCCAAAAAACGTTTTATACTTATTTTATCTTAAACACATTTAATTTTATCAAAGAATTGAATTTATGTTTTTTGTGTTTATGATTTAACTTAAATTAGTTGAGAAATAATTGGGAGCCACCTAATGTGCATCTGTAAATTTTTAAATTATCGTGACAGGGTCTGTTTATAGATCTGATGGCGTTCTTTTTAAGACGCATAGAAAATTAAAATAATCACCGTAATTAAGACGTATTGCTTGATAAAGAAAATAACCAATCAACTTTTCGACATCGTAAGAATTGCAAAATCAACATCCTAAGTTCAAGTCCTACGCAAAGTTTAAACAAATAGAATAAAGTTTAAATTTTATAAAAGTCACGAATTGAACATGTGTTAATTAATATCAAATGACTTATGAGTTAATTATACGAAAAATATGCTTAAGTAAAAAGTGTTATTTTGGTGTTAAAGTTGGTATTGTTTACGAGGGATTGTAACTTATAAAAATTGTATAAAGTGTAGGGCCAAGGATACTACCTTGAGGTACTACATTATATTTTACTTTGGACACTCTTGTAGTTTAAAAAATAGTCCTGTCGTACAATTATGATGATCTAAGCTATGTGTCATACCATTCGGTTATATGAAGAGTAAATTATACGGCAGTTGATTGCAATAAAAGTATTGTAAGTATTTGACTATAGTTTTTAATACAATATAATAATTTTAATTGCAACAGAAGAAGTTGATATAATCCGCTTAAAGATTTATAAAATATTGGAATGTTCGAAATTACATGGAGTGTTTGCCTAGATTTGCAAGTGGTGGAAAAGCGATAAATGAAGCTCTCATGGTAAAAGATCTTGATCATTTTGTTAGATTCATGTGATATCTGAACAAGGATCTTGATTGTAGAGACAATAAAACTTTTAAAATTTGGTGAAAACAATATTATGGGTTGATGTAAAAGAAAATTTATTGATGTTTTTATTGCTTTACAATCCTTATTCATAAAAACTCTATTGACTCCAAACGGCTAGGTATAAAATATGCTTGATATTACTTTTTGTAAATATAATTTCAAATATTACCAAAATTAATATTTTACGCTTGTAAAACGTCAATTAAACACTGTGTAAATAATATATTGTTTATTATATATAGTGATTAATATGTAATTTTCTTAGATGTAAATGAGTAACATTTTGTTGTTTAATAAATCTTAACGAACTTGCGGTAAGAAAAACGTAAACTTAACGATATACTTGGAATTTTGACACAAAGATGGTTTTAATATCTTCATTGAATTCCTATAAAAATAAGAGGTAATTTGGTCAATTGATAGGGGTAGTATTTCTGTATTTTACTTATAAAACTTTTATGGAAAGGTGTTTTATGTAATTAGCCTGCTGGTTAATTTCAAAGAAAATTATAAGAATTAACTTAAGCATGAGCATCTTTGATGTGTTTAAATTTTGAAAGTGTTGAAATTGGTTCAAAAATGATCAATAAATCAGATTGGAATCGATGAACAGTAAAAATCAATCAACCTGCACTTATTAGCAAATGAAAGTTTTTTTCTCTATTTATTTAATTAGAGAGGAAAATATTATAAAAATTAACAAGAAAAGAGAAAATGATTATGTTTTATGATATTTTTTTCCAAATGAAGCGTTGTTATCATACGCGTGATTGGGTTCCTATGCGTAGTGCCCCATTGACCCAAATATGAGCAATTTCACTAACGAAGCTAAATGTCACCGGTTTTACTTCATCACATTTATGATTCTATTGAGGTCTCTTTCTGTGTAAAGTTTTATTTGTTTTCTGCTAAGCACAATTGAGGAGAGAGTGATATTTGTTTAGTAAATAGTCGGAAAAAGGCAATTTATTATTGTTTGTGTTGCGTTTATTGCAGCTAAGTGCTCATTAATGGGAGCTGAATATATAATTAAAAAATTAGATCTTTTCCTTATAGCTGTAAGACTTCGTAAGTATGTGTTTTCGTTTTAACAAAGATATTTCTTCAAATTATAATTAACAGATTTTTTTAATTTTACGTTTTGGGTAGTTATGAAATAAAATAGAAAAAATGATGGAAAATTTGAAACCTTTCACGCGTTTTGTTAGGAAAAAATACGGAAACTACATTATTGCAGTAGAACTTGGTGATGTGACTTTTATCCTAAAATAAGTACTAAAAGGACAAGTTTAAAGGAAAATATTAACGAAGATCGTCAGAAAATTAAAATTTGTACAATCTGTTTTTTCTCTATTATGTTTTTTACTCGTACAGTGGAATTATTTTAATCGACAAAAAAAGGAGGTCCTCAGTTTGACATGCATATTTTTCTTTTTCTCTTTTGTATGTAAGACGAATCAGAATTTTTGGCAGAATTGTCCAATTTTTATAATTCTTTATTCTTATTTATGTTGAAGTTGGACCCCATTTAAGTTAAACGATGATTGATGGCTTGTACACTAAATTTGGAATGCAGTCCATTATTAAATCGTAAAAATGATTTTTTTTACTTAACAGAAGTAATTTGAAACTATTGTTAATATTTTACCACTCCCGGAAAATCGTGGAAAACCGTTTCTACGAGTAGGGGAATTTCACCATTACGAACGCTTATTAGGGGTTCTAGAAGATTTTATTTAAAGAAGGTGTTCTTTTTTTTATTTTAATAGTTTTTTAAGCTTTGTTAAAGCTTTTCTTGAACTTTCACAAGCTATCTGGAAAAAATAAGAAAAGTTCGTTGGAATCTATAGATACTTTATTGTCTTTCTTTAGCTGAGAAAAATAACAAAACGCGATATTAAGAAAAAATGGGTATCTTCTTTGTCTATCTTCACAAATCGGGTTAGATTTCTTGGAAAACTCAAATATTTTTCGATACTGATTATTTAAAGGTTTTTACTAAATAAACCTTGACTGCTTGAAGCCAACCGAAAATGCAGAGCAATTTGCATGAAATTATACATTTGAAAAGACAGCCAAACGAAAATTAGTCAAAACCACAGTAGTTAAAAAGCTCGGGAAATTTGGTTTGACCATTTTCTAAGACTTTAATCGAATGACGTATCAAAATTTCGATCTTATTCCAAGCAATTCGATAGTAAAACCAAGGTACACTAAATATTTTCGAATAACCGGAAAATGAAGGAAAAAATTTTGTTCGAAAAAAAAGAATAAGGTTTTTTTGGACCAATGGGTATTCTTAATTTAAACTTCATTGCAGAGAGCTTGATAAAGATTTTATCGAACTTGTAAAGACGGAAATCGACAGACTCGTACGCAAAGGGCTCTTAATCCTAGTAGAAACTAACGAATGGGCCACTCCAATTGTGCCTACTATAAAGAAAAACGGACAAGTAAGATTATGCAAAGATTACCACGTTACAATAAACCCATCAATGAAAATTGTACGATACCCATGTCTAAGAATTGAAGAATGTCTAAGCAATTCGTATGAAAAAAAGGTCCAGAAGTCATGGGATTTAGATCAAGGATACTCACAAATTTTATTGGACTCGGAATCCCAAAAAATGATGACAATCAACACTCCATGGGGATTATTTTAATACACACGTTACAGTTATG
The DNA here is from genome assembly GCA_958496175.1 of Sisyra terminalis. Lineage (NCBI taxonomy): Eukaryota > Metazoa > Arthropoda > Insecta > Neuroptera > Sisyridae > Sisyra > Sisyra terminalis. The sequence goes on along the minus strand of OY292277.1, from coordinate 31,629,058 downwards.
AAATAGCTTCAGTAGGAGGAGCCTTTTTAAAAGAAATAAACGAAACTTTAGGAGATTTAGTTACTGTATGTCATGATGATATGAGAATCATTGGAAAGAATAAAGAAGAACACGATAGACGATTAAGAACAGTATTAGAACGTTTATGAGAAGCAGGATTGATAATAAAAGTGGAAAAATGCCAAATAGCACAACCAAAAATCAAGTTCATGGGATACGAAATGAACAAAAGTGAAATCCATATATCAAGTGATGAAATCGAATCACTCAAAAGAATGCCAGCATCAAAAAACATAAAAGAAGTTCAAACTAGTAACAGTTATCAGTGATTACTAGCCAAAATTAGATTCCTTCATTGAGTCGATGTTGTCTTTTAGTCGATGTATCGAAAAGAAAAACTTTTTATCATCCCATCGAATCAATCCGATGTATCGTATAGTAAAAATCGAGTAGGTTCGATACGTCGACGTTTATTGAGTACCTCTCACTTAAGATAGTTTATAAGCCTGGCAACGTGTGTTGCAGTACATTGTATAAAGATTTTACTGCGTTAGGGCCACGTTTGAAGTCAATAAATGTAGAGGGTGTAAAATGAAGCTGTTCTTGATATTTTTTATTTATCAATCATGGCAATCAAAAACGTGGAAGTACTAATTTTCAATTAAAACCTAAATCATCTAAATTACATAAAGAATAACGAAATTATAAATACTTACTTCAACCAGAACAGCAGAAAAATGCTAAAAATTTTCTTACTTATCATATGATATCAGTATTTTTGAATTCATATTTTATAGAAGAGAATTTCATATCACACTATGAGAATATAGCAGGTGGAACTTTTATATATTACGTTTTTATATTATCTGCTATATTATTTGCCTGAAAACTACATAAATGTAAATTTTATGGTATTATTTAATGTGTAAATACGATTAATGGATTGACAAACTTTCTCATAAATATTGTACCCATTGAAAAATTTAATTTCACTTTTGAGATGCAACTTTTGTATTCTTGCAGTATCAATGCAACCCGTTATTGTGAGATGTGACTAAATAAAAATAGTTCATATCCTGGCTAACATAAATATTGTTTTAAACATAAACTTATAAATATAATTGTAGTAAATTTTAAAATGAAACCTTGGAGTTTGATTAAAAAATTTTAAATAAAAGTATTATAATAAAACATTATATTTATTAAATTGATAACTTTATTGCAATACTAAATCAATTTCCGTCGATTCCGCAGCTAATTTCGCTTTTCGAATGTGACTAGTTTTTAAATAGACATTCGAACACTGTTGATAAAATTGGGGCGGAAAATTAACTCGTATATAAAACTGAAGCAGATGTAGAATGATAATTATTTGTCGCTTTCACCAGAAACGCAACAATATATCGGATGTAGCCATTATTTGTTTCCATTAATTGATTGACCTCGAGTATAACTATACTATAACATTATTTTTCTAAAAAAAAAAACATGATAAATATAATTTCATATAGTACTTCAGAGTAATTTGATGTAAAGAAAGATTAATTTTTTACGTTAAATATAATTCACAAATTGCCAGAAAGTGAGCTAATTTTTCCAGATGGTAGGCCAGTTGCATTTCTTTTTAGGTTGAGTCGAGCATGAGGAAATTAATTATAATTATTATTTAAAGTATTGCTAATTTCAATATTATTTTTCAAGAGAATTTTGGTTTTCAGGTTCATACGGCGACACGAAAGAAGTAGAATTCAAGTTTATAAAAGGGAAAAATATTTAACTAATGGCGTAGTAGAGGAGTTTTTTGTTGATATATTTGAAATATTTTTTTTCTTGAGTATTCTTAATCAAACTATTGAGTTTGATTAATTTTTTTGATTAATTATTCGTTATAACGAATAATATCTCTTCTATACTTAAGTTTGTGGTAATTAAATAATTATGATTTTTGAGCTTTGAAAGCTCTATAACAGGGGTGGACAAACGGTCGATCGAGAATAGATCGACTGTCGATTGTAGGCATTTTAAATAAAAATAGCTTTTAAGGTGAATTTCAATTCTTTTAATTGAAAGTGTACACTAAAAATTTAGCCGACAATGAAACTTGAATTTAAAATTAAACACGTATCTACAACAAATTCCCAAACAATTCCCAACAAATATTACAAATTCCCAAATAGTACTTCTAATACTTCTTTCTACTTCTTATCTCCTTAATTTGTTACCAGGGTTTCACGGCTTCAAAATATCGATTTTTTTTATTATCTTATTAATTTCTATTACACTCCGCAGGTATATTGGTGCAGTTGCTCGTCTTTTGTCGCGTTTTTCTCAAAACTGTGTTTTTAAAGTTAGTTGTCAAGATTTCTCGAGAACTACTCAACCGATTTTGATGAAATTTTACACAGGTCTTCGAGATACAATTCACAAAAACTAAAGTGAAGGATTTTTTTTTAATTACAACTATTTAAAAAAATAAAGAGCTAATATTATCAAAATTTGTATTTTTTTGTAAAAATGTTTACCAAAAATCTATTTTTAATTTTTTTTCCTTCATCCAAGTTCTAATTTATAGTCTTAATGGTCTTAACTAAAATGCATATTTATTTTCACTATTTTTTACTCTTTTTAACAGATGATCCTAGCATGGGTTTTGCTGTCAACACCTTTTTTACGAAAGGTTACTGGAAATGACGTCACAATGGTGGAGGTTCAAATATTTTTCTACGAAAATTTCAGAAATTCTTTGTCAAATGTATTTAACTCATTTTTCGAAGTCGATCGCATATAAATAAGAAAAATTATTTTTGATCATATCTGTAAGTTTGCCCACCCTTGCTATATAATAGGTAGTCATTGAAAATGAAAACAAAATCACTGAAAGAATTGAGGAAGAAAAAGAAAAAGGTAAGATAATTTATATAAGAAGGTATTTCAATCATACAATGCATGATGGGAAATGTGTCAAGATGTGGCGCCGCCACAAGTGTGATCGAGGTACTAACTGTGTATGGTATATAGGTAGTACGGGTAGTACTCCAGACTTGTACTTGTAGCGACATCACATCTTGACACATTTCCATTGTATTGCATGATTGGAATACCTACTTATATATTATCTTATCTAAAGGTGAGTTCTAAAACTGCTGCTTTCAACAAAAAAGTGTTGGCATTAGTGTTTTAAATCTGAAGAGCATTTTCTGCACATCTGAAGAAACTGTAAATTGATTAACAGATATATTTACTTTTAGAGAAAAATATAATTTTTGTTACTTTTTGATCAAACTTCGTATACATAAAACGTCTATCTGTTTGTCTGTAAGTGGCTTAAAGACGTGAGATTTATTAGTTCTATTTATGTTAATATTTCGTTTTTTTTAGTTCGTAAAAAAATAATTATTCCTATAGTTTTAAAGACAAATTTAGTTACGATAGATATCGTAAAATGATAGTAACAACAACTTTTGTAATTGAAAATTAAAATTATAGTATTGGTTGATTGAATAAACAATTTATGCAGTGAACAATGGAAGCAAAGTACTCTAAGGAGAAAGTTGTGACTGCTAGTTAGTGGTTGGCTTCATGACTTTTTGTTTCAGAGTGGGGATGTTTTATAATACTAAGCGGTAATCTTTCTTCCTATAATGGTTAATTTGTCTCCGGAATATTAAATTTAAATGAACTCTATATAAAGCTATAAGAAGTACTATTTATAGAAATATTCATACATCGTATATACTATGCGAAAAAAGGATGTAACTAAACGTAAAATAATTGGTGCTTTTTCCAACAATATTTTACTATTTTCTCTTTAAAGCCATAGAAACCAATAATTTTAAAGTTACGGGTTAATATTTAGGTAACAGAAAAACTATTGTCTACGCTCTACACTATTGTTCCGCAAAATTTTTGGGTATTAGGCACACTTACGAAATTAAGAAAAATAAGAGATACACCATGAAAAAACCAATCAGACATTTTGAAAGTAATGGATACTCATTATTAATATGAACCCAAAATTATGCTAGTTTTGTGCTATTTTAGAATGAATTTCGTACCCCATCCATAGGTTTCCTAAGGAAAATAAAATTTATTTTTTTCTGCTAATATAACTCCAAATGTTTCATAATAAACCTACTCTTTTTTCTTTGAATCGATAGCCATGATGCTCAGCTATGGGTAGGTATTAAATAACTTATAATTTTCTCACAAAACTCAATTTTTCCACAACGTACCAACTAATAACCACGGTATACTAGTGTGTCACAGCACACGCTTTGCGGAACACTGGTCTACACTAAGTTCTTTCTTTAAAAGAGTATATTTCTAGTATATTTAATAAGTATGTTAGTTGGATTATTTTTTATTTTCTGGTACTTCTTCAACATTGAAGATTGGCGACATAATGGCTACTTTTATTTTTGATACCGCAATGTGAAAGAGCCTTCTTAGACTCTTACCAAACCACCCACGAAGGTTGGTCATCTTGGATGTTCTCCTTCTTCCCAGAGCTTTTCTCCTTTCAATCAGACCCTAAATGATAAGTTGGAGCAGGTTGTATTCCTTGTTACGCACGGAAGTGGAATAACTTTCCCTTCTTTACGAAAATCATAGAGCTATTTCGGTGTTTAGTTTAGGTGGTTCTTCATTTTTCACGTGACCCCTCCAAGCTATCTTCAGGATTCGGCGATCTACCCACATTTCAAATGTCTCCAGCCTCTGAGTAAGAGTTTATCTTTCCATTCCTTACAAGACAATAGGGAACACGTAGCACTTGACCATTTTTAATCGCAGTTCTAGAGATAATGTTCGTTCCCGAAAGATTTTTCTCATCTTTGGGAAGATTTGATTTAGATGGCTTAATGCAGCTGCGTATCTCTTGCTCCGTACTTCATTTCTCATTGATAATTCGAACAAGGTGTTTGAAATGTTCCACATTATTTATTGTCTCTCCATTAATGTTTAGACATATCGGAATACAGTTACGGTTGCAAGCCACCATGAACTTGATCTTCTTTTCATTTCATTCTTTCATTAGATGAATGGATTACCTTAATTTGAAGAACCTGGCCACGTATAGGCAACAATAGAGGGAAGAATTTAACCACGCAGGAAATGAACCTACCGCCAGACAGAAAATAGAAAATAAAAGTTATCAAATAATGAATTATTTTTTATAGTTATTTACCATCGCTTTATTTTCTAAGGTTTTTAGCAACTCTAGCGTTAATAAAAATTCGTATATCATGAAATATTGAAAATTTGTTTGATACAAAATTCGAACTTAACACCTACTAGTTTTGGAGCGGCCATTTAGACCACTCGGTCACCATTAGGCTTAATGCATTATCTTGAGTAATTTTTCTGAGTAAAGCACAAAATCCGAAACACAAATAGTCATTCCTTTAAAATAACTGAATCTCTTTTTAACGTAAAGAAAATATAGTACCTATTATTATAAGATTAAAAACAATATAAAAGTTTTATATATTGTAGAGTAACATCAATTATTTAATTATTATTGTATAAAATGTAACACTTTTTTGCTGACTTTAATTAAAAAAAAAAACTTCATTCGAAATCTAATTAAAAATCAATAAGATCAATCATAGAAATAAAAAAGAAAAAAAACAATTACACTAGCTTTAAATAAGTACTTTACTATAAAATTAACGCATATAAGAAGAAAGATTTTTTTTTGAATAATTAAATCTCATTGTTCTTAATGTGATTAATTGAGGTGAGCGTGTCAATGGCCGTTATAACCATTAATTTTTATTTAATATGGATTTGTCAGTAAGATTTAATTACTTACGTGATTTTTTTTATTTGTTTGTATTATATCAGCTCTACTAATTATGCTACTTGAAATGAAATTGTGATAAAATATGCGTTTCGAATCTGATTGCATCATCTGAGGATGCACGCCAATTTTAGATGATGAAGGAATTGTTATGTTAATAGTATTTGTACTTTTTAATATCACAGATATCATTAGTTTGAATATGGGCCACATTTGGAAAGGGTTTTTAATAGAAGGGAAACTTGAAAAACTGAGGAACCAGGAGAATAAAACAAATGAAAAATCTTAATTTGTTAAAAAAATTTGAATATTTTTCTTTAAATATTCGTAATATTATTTGCTATCTAGGAATAAGAAAATTGATTTAAAGCTTCCTTAACGTTATTTAGAAGTGCGGTGGGAAATTCTGGAAAAAAGAGGATTACTCTATGCTTATAAATAGGCATTGTAGATATGTCTATAAGGCTTTTATACACTCGGATTGAATTTTGACTCGATTTTGTATCTTTACGTTGAAATATTTTACTTAAAACCCCCAAATGTTAATGATTTAGGTATTGATTGACGCGGAATATTTCAAAGAATGTATAGCTATTTTTTCAAAAAAAGTTCATTTCTACGAAAACAGCTATCAGAAGTAGATTGCGATCATGCATAACTTTCTTTGTTAACTCTGTGTTAAGTGGTTCAAAATTACATAATTTTACGTTTTTTACTCCGTTAATAAGCCCCAAATCGAAATTAAATTTTACAGAGACATGGATCAAACAGTTCACTATCTACAGTATTAACAGTATTAATTTCAATTTTTTCTGATTACTTGTGACTTTCTTCTTAACAACCTTAGGCCCATACTCCTAAGTAAATATAAATTCATACTATGGTTAAATCTTGTGTAATGTAAAGAGCTTTTCTTATATTAAGTAAATACCGAAACGTTTCTTAATTATTTAGTTATATTTGTCAATGGTCAAGGATATTACACGTCACAAAAACCAAATACATTGTAGAACTATCTGGGTTTTGTTATTAGAGGTATTTTTTTCTTTTTAACCTATTTTACCTATAAAAATAGAACGGGATTGGAGTCAAAGTTATAAGTGATGGAGAAAATGTTTTTTCCGTAGAATCTTTTAGGTAAAATATACATGCATACATACATAAACATACATACGAATAGACTCAAAATATTCCTTGTAAACAGACAGACGAAATCAGTAGTTACTTATCAAGGGCTAAGAATTATGGAAAATTGAATATTGAAAATAATTAGTAGAACCATACCAAACTAGATGAAGTTGTTCATTGACAGAAACCTATGTTTTTCATTGATCGATTATATTGTATAATGGACTTTAAGATTAAAAGAGACCACAAACTCGCTATTATCTGAAAATTTAATCTTAACTGTTGAAATTCGACAAATAGATCGGTTTTTCTGAAGAGAGGTCTTAAAAAGTTAAATTATAGACCATATGCACTTTTTTGTATTTTCTTATAAATCAATTAAGGACATTATTAAAATGAGAAAAATCAATTATTATTTGATCATTTATCAATTATTATCTTTATTTCAATTTTGTTATGATAAAGTTGTGTTATGGTAGAAACAAAAGTTTTAATTTAAATGATCAAATGAGAATCTGAAAATGATGGGTACGTCTAAGGGTATTTTGTGACGTCACAGTACGCATCAGTACGCGTATTGAAACCGAGATATAAACAGATCATTGAGCGGTTATCATAGAAACAGTAATGATTTACACAATTTTTGACATTTTTCGCCATGGAAAACATTTTTACACCCTGAAAATTATTATCATTTTTTTCCTTTAGGCATGGGAGTTAATGATTTAAATCAGTGATCGGTAACCTTTTGGTAGACAAGGACTACATAGGGGCAAATTGAAATAAAGGTGGACTGCAAAAAAGAAATCGAAAACATCATATTTGAATTTTATTAAAATTGAAACGAGAACTGAACTTCAAAACAGAACTGTTCATTTACAAAAATTAGTGTAATGTTTTAACCTGTATTTGAATGGCTATTTGTTGTATGTTAGCTGCTAGGTTTGTGGTTGCAATTCGCAGAATAGATCTCAAATGCTCACCTATGATTTTCATTTTTGTTTATTTATTTATTTATTTACTTCTGGTAATGATATAATGATATATCATTATATATCATTATAATGATACGAGAAGAATATTTATTTTTTCTGTAATTGAGAATCGAAATGGTTTATTCGTATAAATAAGTACTATCAAACATTGTAATTATTATAATTTCAGAGTAAACTTATTGAATTTGTCAAAATTAGATTGGAAACTATTATCAAATTTAACAAGATCTTTGATTTCAAAGAAAGCGTTTTTGAATGTGGCATTAGATTGGAGGTCAATCACGTTCATTTGTAAATGACTGGATACATCCTCAATATTACAAGTAAAAGGGTTTGTGGACATCTTCAGTTTGCCAGACACCTTCTCAAAGTTACCATATCAGGTGCTGAATTGATTTTAAAGGTGTATTAGAATGCTTTTCATTTTATCGCTTTTCCAATTAAAATTTACACCACCTCCTCCACAGCCTTTTTGCAATTCGGAAAAAGAGCCAGATTTTGCCTAATTTGTTTTTTCCTTGAAGCCTAAAATTTGGCATATTTAACTCGTCAGTGCGCCATTATCTCATTTAACTTGCCGTCATCAGTACTCTTATTCCTTTGGATACTTGAATTCCTTTGGTGATTTAAAACACTTAATATTTATTACTTGAAAGATTTACGAATTATTCGTGAATATGGAAGGAAAATTATTTCTATATACCGTAAATGAAACTTGAATAGATTTGGTAAAGTTGATTGGGAAAATTGATTTTGGTATTTTAACAATTCTGGAGGATGTAAATGGGGAGTATGCTCCAGAGATGACTTCTGGAGATTCACGGGGTTACGAGGAAAGCTTTAGTGTTAATTTAGTGTCTACTAGATATTCATTGCTGAGTTACTGATGATTAACATGTCTAGTACACAAATGATCCAAAGTGTTGACTTAAGAATGTTGTGTTGCGTAACTTTTGTTCTTATTGGATTTTGTTCTTAGCGATTCTAGAGTTAATTAAATCCGTTATCGAGAAATATTGAAAATTTGCACGATACGAGGATCGAACTCACTAAATTGAAGAGTATTTATTGGTTAAATTAAGGATGTTATGGAGATACATCAAAATGCTACCAGACAACTAAAAATTAAGTAAAATGTTCCTTATTTAATTCTAAAGCACTTGTGAAAATGTAAAAGTGATTCACCAAGTCATGAAAAGTTATTGCAACTTCAAAATACTATGATTTTACACGTAATGTTATGGAGATTCGGTGATCGAACAGACTAAATTGATTTTATAAGCAAAAAAATACTACCAGGTATCCCAAACTTTCAAAATATATAGTTTAAACTTTAGGGAACTAATTTTGCATAAGTTTATGTGAATTCAATACACGATTTTTAAGAAACAAATTATAAACAGCCCGAAAATATGTTTTTACTTGATAAATTAATAAGTGTATAAGAAAGTACGATAACACTGTTGTCAGCTGAGACGTACCATCTTGTATATAATACAGGCTGTGTTAGTACATTTGGTTAGATAAAAATAAAAACCCTTTATTTATCTTTGTTGCACTCATGAGTACACAGTGGAAAGCGGAAAAGAACGAAATATGTCAAATAATTTATTTTCAAAATGTTGGGCATGTCACACATGCTCACTCACACCATGTGAGAGAGACATATACTAAAGTTGCCAACCTATAAATTTGACTGCATTATCAGGTTTCCTTAATCTTATTTAATGTTAAATATTAATTTGATTTTTATTTGTTAGTTATAAATGTCTCAAATATGCTAATTTAATGTTTTATTTATGATATAATTAACCACCATATTGGATAGTCTAGAGTTCACCATAAACGATTTGGCGTATGCCGTTTGTTCTGGAAGAGCATTTTAAATTTCTTTTATCATTATGGCTTATCGTAATAATGTCGGTATTTTCTTTTAGTTCGCTGAATTTCAAAGGGTACTCGCTCACTAATGTAGTTATTTCAGATTTCAGGTTTACAATATGTGAAAGCCAAAAAACTTAAAGCACACTTATAAACTTAACTTAACCTTTTTCAGATATATTTATTAGTTTACTTTTTTAAGCTGACCCCAAGTTTTTGTTTCTAATAATAAACCAAGTTTGTTTTATATTAAGTAGTAATAAGGTTTCTCCTTTAACGGACTTTGATTATGAAATTTAAAATTTCGATTGTTTATTAGACGTTATGCCGTACAAACTTAGCCACCCTTTTTTCACTCTTTTAGGGGGGGGGGAATTATCAAAAACCTTTTTTTATTATATATCTGCATCGTAAAAGGAAAACACTTTCCAAATTTCATCGACACAAATATGCATTTACATTTGAAAATACAATGTTAAACGAAAAAAATATGTCCTTCTATATTTTAATTATGATTAAAAAGCAATTCGATTTCGCACATTTGGGCGTTGTACATACAAAATTGTTGGAAATAGGTGGAAAGCGTGGAAGTAAAGTCGAATATTTTATTTATATTCAATAACAATAATTGGTTTTAAAATTGTTTTAAAAATCGTAGAAAAGTTAGTATGGAAGATTTTATATATTTATTGATGATAATGAAATATATGACAAAAATTGCTCCCTAAATGCCTTTCAGGAGAATATATACTTGCTCCAGGTCACAATCATTGGTTTAAAAAAATTAGATTTTAAAAAGTTTGATTGTTGAAAAACATACAAAAATTAAAACCGCCTCTTTGTTATTTGGTATAAGTACCTACTACACAAACTTTCATACTAATTAAGTAAAACGACGTTATTTAAAATGTTGTTATCAACATGATATAACAAAAACAGAAACTTATTATTAATTAACTATTTATTTATTTATTACACTTATTAAATTCAAAATTTCGATTGTTGATTAACTTAACATTTTCTCATGTAAACTTAGCCACCCTCATTCACTCTGTTAGAGTAGGAATTTTCAAAAAAAAATCTTATCACATGCCTACTTCTTGTAAGGAATACACTGAATATTAAAATTTCATCTGGCAAAAGAGATATATAATTACACGATTTTATATATGCACGGTTTTAAAAACGTATTTACTTTAAGCTTTATTAATATAATTATTATTTTTACTACTACTGTTACTTTTTTCGTTAATATTTCCTTATTGAGCAACCCTAAGGATTTATTTTCAACAATTTTGTAAAAAAAAAATAAAAAAAAAGTTTATTGTAAGATTCGAACCCACGTCTCTTCTATTGCGAGCATTAGAATAACAGATACGTAAGCGAATGTGCTATAAACGTATAATTCTAATAAGTGTTTATTATGTATAAAAACATTTATATTTCAAAAAGGCACGTTTTTGTATTTTAACATTTTTCATTTTTCAAATAAGTTACATTTTTAAACTTGTGATATCTTTCGAATGGAATGTTCAAATTGAATAAATTAAAAAGTTATATAATGGTATTGAAGCAAACTTAAATATGAAGTCATTTATTTTGATAAGGATTAATCCCAAAGTATAAATAAAAGAGCTTTTATAGCGGTGGCATTTATATATATTTTTCAAAATGAAAAAACACTTATTGTGACATAACTATAATAGTTAGACATATGCTGTCGCTTTATTTTTTGTAGATAATGATATGTTCTACAAAATCGTATTACATTATTTTGTTCTATAACCAATAGTTTTCGCAGCGCACGCGATAAAAGAATGTTTTTTGGTAATTTTTTCAGACCTTGGGTTACATTATTGGAGTTTTAGTATGGATCCCTAACTTTTTTGAAAATTTAATATAGCCTATGTTCACCGGAAATAGTGTAGCTTCTCAACAGTGAAAGAATTTTTCAAATCGGTCAAGTAGTTTCGGAGACTATTCAAAGCAAACAAACAATCAAATCTTTCCTCTTTATAATAATAGATAGATTTAATCATATTAAAAAATTTTACATTCATAACTTATCACCAAATCAAGCATCAAATCAATAATACTTTGATTTGTTGAGTTGAAATTAAGGCATATTCAGTCCCAAAAGTTAGTTACAAATTTTCTTTATTTTTTTTTATTTTGCTTAAAATTTTTGATAAAATTGCCGATTTTCTCTTAAACTAAATACTGTTTTTTAGGTATCGAACTACATATATTCGCCTCATGGTACGTTATGCGACGTAATTGTTTACGAATTTATATTTTTATGTACATTTGTCTCCGATTGTACCTCCATAACACTCATGAACGTAGAAGTTGTCGCTAAATGTAGAAGAGCTGATAACACTTTTTAAAATTTTAAAATTAAGCCCCATATTCCGTACTAGACCGGAGGTCTAAATACCTGGCTTATGTATTTGTAATCAAAGGAGAGTATCTTTTATTTAAATTATCTAATGTTTAAATAAAGAGAAATAAAAAAAAAATACTTTTTTCATAACTAAAATTTGGAGAGGACCGGAGAAATCGATTTCAAATGATAAATTCATGGATTGGAGTTAGAAGGTTTGTTGACTTCTCCAGGTAAAGGCTTGTCTAGAATTACTCATTAGTTTTGTTGAGGCTACAGTGTACGTTTATTCGTTAAATATGAAATTTCACTATCAATTAGGAAAAGTCTAGTGACTTTTTTCCACACGATGTCCAAACGAGTCAAGTGAGCTGCAAACCTGCACTCACAACAGAGAAACGAAACCCGAATGCTGCCGGGCATTCTGGAAACGTGCAACGTAAATCTCCAAACACGTTCCCCCGTTTGAGAGTTTGAAGATCGACCCACTTTTGCCGTGACCCACATTCTCCCATTCCGATCTTTCTTGATCTCGACAAGAAGACTCGTGAAGAAGTGGCCGCGACAACAACACTGACTACTTCCAAAGTCAATGACAGACTGCAATTTCTCGAAGATACCGTTCTGACGTCATTGACTTCAAACACCGTTGTCGAGGAAGTTACCATGAGGTTTGCCGCGATTTAAGCATGCGATCAGACAACACTGAACATCGCAAGTGACTTGAACTGAACGACTCTACTAATTAGATCGAAGTTGCCGAACGGATTGTTACCGTTGCTGCAACAATTACTGCAACAATTCTTTTGTATAAGTTCGTGGAATTGATTGGACGCGAATTTTGTGGAAAAATCTCAGTTCGAACTTGTTTCTGTGGAAAAAGAAAACAGTTTGTGCTTCAAAAGTTTCAGAAACACTCTTCTATTTGTGTTCTTCTTGCCTTCCAGGAATACCCAGGATATTGATTCTTAACTTAAGGATAAATGTTTTAAAATTCTGGTGAGTAGTCTATCTAAAATTCACTGTTGCTTGTTTACAATCTAATTACAATAAGGCAAAGAAAATTCTACCGGAAAATTGTACCCAAAAATCACTAAAAAATACTGTTAAACCGAAAATCTGCAATTGCTGTATTCTTCATTTTGTCTCTATTATAAAATTTATTTAGAGGCCGACTCTTTTCCTTCCAAATTAATTTGTACAGTGGAACAAAAATGTTTCATCATTATTTTTTCTTTTCAAATTTTGAAAAAGAATTTCTTTAACTGTAAGATCAAAGCACCAACATATGATTGGCCATATAATTCAAATGGTTGGAGAGAAAGTTGAAATTTCTCATGTATGTTTATTATCCCTTTTTAATTAATTATTTTTATCTTATTAAATTGGATTTCTTATCTCTCAGTTCAAGTAAATGATACTCGTTTTGATGAATTCATTCGAATATTAACTGGATAAATTATTCAGAAAATTATACCACTTTGTATTGTGGGCGTTAAAAACACTTTCTTTTCATTTGAAAAATCTAAAAAGCGGTTGAAAAAAGAAATGAGGATTATTAACAATTTTCAATTTTCACCTCTTTTAAAGCGTCTTGAACTTTCCTTTTTAATTGGCTTTTCCGAGAAACTAATCAATTTGGATCTAAAACTAATGTTATAGGTACTAATTAAATAAACTACCAATCAATTATTGGTCTAATTAATAATGCCACATTTAACCTTTTCAAATTGTAAAAATCAATGTTTAATATTTCTTAAAAATAAATCCACAATTCTAGATTAACTTTTCCATTTGTTCACGATTTAATGAACAATTCAAGTTCTCGTTAATGAATTGAAGATTTCATAAATATAACAAAAAAGAAAGCGTTTCAATCCTAATTTCATAGAAAAATATAAACAAACGCCAGTTTAACAATTCACTAATAAAAAACCTATAAATTTTATTGATAAATAAAATTATATTTAAAGAAGAAGAAAAAAGAAATTTCTTCATTACATAAAATTTTTCCGAGAAGAAATTCTTTATTAAACTAACAGCTCTACATAATTTTATTGTTGCTTAATTAATAATTTCAAAAACAATTAAAATACCAAGTATCAATAAAACCAAGAAAACGTAAAAATTGAAGAGTTTTATGAAGCGTAGGTCGTTGATCGCAATTTTAAAAGTTTATTTCCTTCTATTAAAAGTATAAGGATATCATTACGTATATATCGATAGTCCACTTGCGAAATCGATTAACTTCAGTGAACACAAATAGTACAAAAACGGTTCCAAATTTGCCTCGTGTCATAAAATTCGATAATGAAGAACTAAATTAACATAGTAATTGAGTGTAATTAATCATTATTTAAAAGAAAAATAAAAAAAAATGTCAAATAGTGGAGTTAATCGATTTGGTAAATGAGGCATCCATATAACACTTGCCAAAATTTTCAATATTAAAATTTTAAAGGAATATTAATTTTGAACATCTCTTCATCACTGATGATTATTTTAAGCAGTTATATATAGAATAATCTTCCTATAATACTGTAGATAGGTTTCTAGAAAATACTGTGTTATATGAGACCTAAATTCAGACCACTCGACCACCTGTAGGTTTCTGATTTGTACAATAGGTGCACCAAATTTATGAATGAAGTATAGGTATCCCTCCTTTAATACAGTAGATAGGTTCCTAGAAAATGTCGTGTTGTACGAAACAGCCGTATTTTATGAACCCTAGAACTAGTGCAAAAAGGGTAGTTACGTTCCGAAAGCTGATTAAATAATCAATCGAGAACGTTTTTTTGACAGTTTTACAGTTCTTTATTCAGTTTCTTTCAGTGGAAAGGTTTGCATTCAAAAAAATGTCTCTAGATTTTTTGGTTAGGTTTTTGTAACTTTTTAGTTTTGAGTTATAACTGCATAATTTTCATTGATGTTAGTGTCATCAAAATCGATTTGATGTACAGCTTCGAATGATATTTTCACCAAATTTTTTTTGCCAATATGGCTTCTTCTACTAACAAATCTTGAAGGTCCTCAATAATCCCACATTCACAAAACCTTCGCCTCCGATTGATATAGCTATTGCTAGTGTTATATTTTTTTTCTGTAATTCTCTTATCGTGTTAGAACGAAACCGTTTTACAGGATGGCTAGGATGTAGGGGGATTACAGCAATTTATAAACCGCATTGTTGTTTAGAGAGGGCTACCAGTATATAAAATTTGGATATTGAAAACTTCTGCAATTTGGAAAACTAAAAATTAGCATTGAGTATACTCTCCCATATCTATGTTAATTATCTATTTTAGTATATTATATTTAGTATATTGACACTTCACATATTTCAAATATGATAAATAATATATAGATAACTCTCGATTTGAATTTTGATAAAATTATAAAATTTGTATTTTAGATAAATTTGACCCGAAAGATACCACTTTATAGGAGAATAATATTTTGGGCAAAATCAAAATTTATTAGATGGCAAGTTTGGAATATAGATGTTCTAACTGTTGTGATGAGTTGTCTATAAGTTTGGCCAAAGCTTGTTTCCGATTTCGGCCCATGGGTACATCGATTTTCGGTATAATCGATTGTCTAGTATATTTTACTTTTTTAAAACTGAAAAGTTGTGTGATTCTGTAAACTTCGCCAATAATAGAGGAAATCGGGACTAGGTGATCCTATTATAATTTTTTTCCATTCTGTGATAACAAACATGAAACTCATTTTTTTCAAAAACAAATAAAATTCTTTAAAAATTGGCTCCATAATCAATAAAGGTTCCCGACCTCTGCTTAACAGTACCTTATATATATTTAACTTTTAAAATTATGTAAGGAAAACTACTTAAAAAAAAGAAAATTGATTAGGTAATTATAAAAATTTACATTTAAACGATATAAACCGAAATTTCTTAGGCTAAAACTAATTGATTTGATTTTATAGAATACGAAAAATTAGTCAACCAACCCAATATTCCGGGTAGGTTGACTAAGTTTAGGAGCAGGTTGATCTAAATAATTTTAAGTGTTAAATTATAAAAACAGAAGTCGAAAGATTAAATACATTTTAGCAATTGAAATCTTTTCTCTTTTACTAACTACCGTATTTGAGTAATATTTAACAACAAAAAATCATATTGAAGATATTATTGATATATTAATTACGTAAATTTAGTAGTTTTAGGTACAGGTTGAAACGTATAACACGGATGTTTGAATGTAACTAACTTGTTTATTGGTAAATAAATATATACCAAAGGTTGAGAATTTTACTAAATAGAATATATTAAAAATTCTAACAGATATATTTTAAACAAAATAAATTTTCATTCTTTTGGATACATGGAACTTCCGCTGTACCTTGATTGATATATGGAAATCATTATTATCTAAGAATAAAATAATAATTTTGTCTTTACAGTAAGTTTCACGAATTTAAGAAACTGATTAACATTTTAACAACAAATCGGGCCTACTGGTGGCCGAGTGGTCAAGGTTGATCACTAAAGTCTATTTGGGGGGGGGGGAGATTTTTATTTTATTTAGGGGGCCGTGGTATGAAATAATTTTTCCATGTTAGCTCCTAATTTGAAAATCATAAATCCATTTCTCGGTGCAGAAAAATTATATAACGGAGTACAAGGAAGTCATATCGTAAATTAGATTTTTAAAATTTTATTCATTAAAAGCCGATGAAGATTGTTCATTCATGATGTTTTCATTTCGTGTTTCGTAAACACTTATAATTAGAGTTCAATTACTTAATTATTTTTATTAATAAAGGTAATTATTTAATAGAAACGCAATGTCATGTTTAATTCATGGAATGTTAATATAAATAGAAAGAAGATTTCGGAAGTCAAAAGTTACTTTACTGCGTTTAAACTTTGTTTAATTTTTTCATAAATTAATATTAATCGCCACATATGGTGCAATCTAATTTCGAACGCAACGATTTTAACTTTTTGAATACATAACTTAGGTATTTATATACCTACACTATGCTATAAGAAATTGTGATATAAAATGCTATAAGAAAATGATTGTTTGGGTAGATTGATTTCATCGGAATGAAAATGAGAGATTATCAAATCGAAATTTTATAGAAATTAGTTCGTAATAAGAATTTATGAACTGAAATATTTTTGTTATTATTTGATATTAAATGACTACTTTTTTATATAAATAACATCATTCTTTGTTATAAAAATATACAGTTTGAGAAACAGATATGATTTGTATTCAGTCTAAAAATGCTCTTAATGTAATAAGATATAAATTAAATGCTTTACGTCTTTAAGAATGCCTTACAATTAATTACGTAATTTCAAGCTAAATTTTTGACTCGAATTATGTCGCTCAATTTAAGTAAATGATGATTTAAACATGGTCATTAAATTTAGATTAAAAAACAATCTAAACATAACGGATGACGACCGAAAATTAGATTATTGGGATCAACGTTTTTTTTTGCAACAGTTTTATTCATTTGTTTTAGACGATCACAGTATTTTATAAAATATTCAATTTTTTATCAGCTTTAGATTGTTTTCCCAAGGGTCTTACATAAAATATGAGGTTAACTATATTTCTTGTTTCATTAATTGTCCATTTTGCATCCAATTATAAGATTTCTGTCTATTGTTGTATTATATGAATGGAGTATTGTAGGTAAATAAATATCTATCAGCAATTATTTTGCACAGCACTACGTACACTACGTGCCTCCGGTTATTTTGATTCTTTGCATTTTTGTTAATCAGTAATTGCTACATTTTCTCCAGTTCTAAGTTTAAGTGAAATCCATTTGCGCCATAAACTTTTATTTCTACACTAAACAACAATAACAAAACTATAAAGTTAGTGCAACCATTTTAAAGTATGAAATTATTCGAATTATATAAAAGAAAAAAACAATTTAAAGGAACAAAATTGAAATAATTAATTTAAAGTAAATGAATGAATGAATTATTATTTATGTCGTATGACTCAATTTATTTTTTACAGCGTGTTTCAACAGCCCTATCATTGTTAGGTTGTATTTTACTAAATATTACCCGAATAAATACTAAAATACTTTTAACATTAATAAATATTTTATTTATTATTTCCGTGTCACAACTGATAAATTAATGAATAATTATACATATTGTATGACTCAATTTCATAATTTCTTTATTGAATACATTGCGTTTCAACATTTTTTGGCTGTCATCATCAAAAATACTACCTGACGATGACAGCTAAGGGCTATTGAAACACATTGCAAAAAAATCTTTTGAAAAATTAGCATTAACTGGAAAGATATACAATGAATCTCCAGTATGTATATGGTATAGAAAAGTAAGATTCGATAAATGAAGGAGACGCCAAATGCATGGAAATCAAAAGAGGAGTTTTTGTGGGATATTTCCCCCTCTGTTTAAAATATACCCAAAATTTTTGACAAAAGAAGCAAATGACAAGTGTTTGACAATGAAGGAAAATGGCGGGAAAGTTAAAATAGATGAACGAACCATTAAATACATCTAATACGCAGACGATTTGGTACTTTTTTTGTTTGTTATTTACCCTCACTTTGTAACTACTGAGGTCTTTAGCGACTCTAGGGTTAGTAAAATTCCATAATCGAGAAATATCGAAAATTTGCTCGATACGAGAATCGAACCCAAAACCTACCAGTTTTGAAGTGGTCACCTAGACTATGTGGTAATCTGGTATTATTGGCTAATATGATTGGTAAGTAACAAATTATGTTAGACCAGTTGATTATCATCGGAAAAACTTTTGGAATGGATATATATACACAGAAAAGTCAAAAGTCGTGAGGACATCAAAGAAATGCCCCTTCATATGACGAACTGAGGTTCTAAATTATTGAAACGAGGAATAGACATCCTAGTTTGAAGAATTTGGCTACGGATTAACGATGTTGGATAAAATAATTCAACCACGCGGGAAACTGAACCTGGTAGATAAAGTGCAAGGTATCAGTTAATGCAGTGCTTCTTAAGCTTTTTTGTACCTCGGCCCACTAAATGAGAAAAAAACAATACTTCTCTCTCCAAAAATTTTTGACTTTAATGATCAATAGTACTTTATTTATGTACCCTTAATTATTATTATGGGAAAATTTTTATTAAAAAATCAAAATAATTTATAAAAATTAGTTGATTATATCCATATTTATCCATATGAGATGTGGTAAAGAGGCCATGTGAAAATTCGATTTATTTGTGTCAGCTATTGTCCCTCTGATCGCATTTTGATATTTTTTTTTTGCAATACTGAAATATTTCGCGGTTCCCTGGCAGAAGCTTCAGCGCTCCTTAAGGGGCTGTGTCTCCAGTGTGAGAAGCACTGAGATAGTATATGCAAAAGTACGAATCATATAATACATTATACATAAAACAGTAATATTCAAAATGACTCACCAGTCCATTGCGTAAATTTTAGAATAATAACATTATAAAGACGGATGCCAATTACAAAAGTTATATCAAATTTCTTCTTATTCTGTGATACAACTAATACAACTATAAATGTTCAGTTTCCGGGTTTTATTCCTGTATTTTTTAGCTTTGCTTCTTGTGAAATTTTATGGTTCTAGGATAAGCGAAAACACCGCAAGACTTTGATTACGTGGTGGTATTAAAATAGTGATCTAAATATCACTAAATAACAATAACTTTGCGATTATTTTAACTTAGAAGCTCCAAGAGGTCGTAAAATTTCGTGTATGACATCAATTACAACTTGATACTTCTATGCGTTCTTAAGAAACTGTATCCCAACAAACGAGCTTGAAGCGAAAAGAATTCCTTCTTATTATTTTAAGGTATAGAACCCGAAAAACTAAAAGTTATAAATTCGATAAATTAAGTGTAGCTGACCTGTAGCTGTACACTGTAGCTGACCAATATTGTGTGTACCCTACTTAAAAAAATAAGACCAAAACAGAAGCATAAAAAACTCCTCTTTAAAATTTAGGCTTCAATAATTTATTACCTATGCTATTAATATAAGGTCTGATTTTAATCAGCAGCAATTGAGGTCTCCTGTCAAACCAAAAATTCAAATCGCTAAATTTCTTTCTGCAAGTCTAATAAACGTTATTTATGTAGTTTATCTAAAAATAAGAACACATCATTCTCTAACCTAATGCCAAAAGCGTTAAACTATCTCCTTTGGTAAAAATAATTCAGTAAGAAGCGTACCAAAAGAACTTTTCATATATAACAGAAACAAAATGTGAATTTTAATAAACTTTATCGAATTCTTTTTTCATGAATTGAATTAAAAAAAAACCTTTGGAAACGTCGTAAATTTCTTCAATAACAACCAAATAAAAATGCTTGACTTAGTAAATGAAAGTAAAACATTTCGTTAGTGAGATAATTAATTACATAAAAGTCTGATTAAAATCATTCTTTACTGCCAACAATTAATTCAATTTAAATAATAATAAAATTAAAGTGAATGACTTGTTCAGTGGAATTGATTTCAAGAAAATCGTCTTTCTATTAAGTAAATAGCATTGTTGGCACAAGTTTTATAACACAATCTTGACACTTTAATGATGGAGTAGTCTAATGGACTTTTTTGACTTCTTTATACTCGGCCAATTTGCGCCTATTTAAGCCGGTAGTTTCTATTAACTTGAAGCGTTCGTGACGAATGATTGATTTTCTATCGGTTAACTTTCCCTCCGTTTAAAATTGAGAATGAATTGAGATATCGAGAAGTCACAGATGCAATTTTGCAATTGTAAATTAGTTTAACGTCAATTAATTCGCTGATGAAGGCTTTTAAAGTTTCATAAGTAAGAGAAAAAAAGGCAACGGAAATTAATTAAATTGAAACTTGTGCTGAATAGATTTATAAGATGAACACATTAATTTTTGGGTTAATTAGATGATTGATATTGTAAGTTGTTTATATTCAGAAAAATTAACATAAATTCTTAGGAATTTCTCTCGTAATATTTCGTGAATGTTGGAACAATTTGTACCGCTTCTAACACTTGGTATATTGTTGGTTTCTTTGTTCAAGAATTGATGTGAGAATTTGCGTTTTATTTAAAGAAAGTGAAAATTAAAAATTAAACGCACTTGGTACGTTGGTACCGTATTGCATATTTTTAATGACTCAATTGTTCATCGTAACCATAAAATTAAATATAACTTCAAATAGAGAGATGTACGTACATATCTGGGCTTAAAAATATGTTTTCAATAAGAAATTCAACTTCCGAGAACTAATGCTTCGATTATAAAAAAATATTCTTGCCTTTATCTAAATGTTTAAGTTTAAAATATTTTTCTTTATTCTAAACAAAACTGGTACTGAAATTTTGGAAATATAATTAAAATGTCCCCACAAGCAAAGAGTAATATTTTTTTTAAATTTTGTCACTTTTTAATGGTGGAAGCCTATTGACTCGATTCCACTTGGGGGTGGGGTGCTTAAATATATCACTACATTTCATCTATGAAATATTATTTCAGGAATGCAAATTATCGTATACAAGTAGCTACCCGTGAACTATTCTAACACTGACACAACTGATAAATGTCAAAATTTGGCAATTGAATGAAATCGAAATGCCTTTGAAACTCGAAAAGGTTTTTGGGCTTCTTAATTGTATTTTTTCTCAACATTTGTCTTTTGCTGTGTAACTGATTTATTTTATTTGTTAAGAATTGAAGAGAAACAAACAAAATACCAACTTTCTGTTAGATTTTCCCTCAAAATAAACTTGACAAACATTTTAATACAAAAATGAGTTAGAGGAAATAGTGAGCTTTAAATTCGTTTGAAAGGTTTTAACAAAAGGTCGATATCTTTACTCAGCTATTATAAGAGTCAAAATGGTGTTATTATTACCATTGAAAAACCTTAAATAAAATTAAGAAGAGAAGGATAAACTAAATTATAATATGAAAGATAATATAACAGAAACAAAATATATATTTTAATAAACTTTAATCAATACTTTTTTCAAGAATTGAATAAAAAAAGAAGAAGAAACTCCGGGGAAGGTCCTAATTTTTTCCCATAACAAAACCATTGTTTGTCTTCTTGGGGAGTAACATATAATCCTGTCCAAATAATCATTGATCATCAGAATATAACAGAGTTCCAAATATATCAAATATTATATATGAAACTTATTATCTTTATCATTTAAGTTGAATACATTATATATTTCGACGCATTTGAAGAATGGGGCATTAAAAAAATTATTCACTATGTTAATATAACCCGAAACTTATGTTGAAAATTCCACCTTCTTATTGATTCTAAGAACCAGTAGATGAGATATATATTATTTTTTAACTATGCTGTTAATGCAAAGTCGACTTTGGGTTACCAAAGTTAACTTTACATATTGAGCATTGTAAATGACCAATAAAGCAGGCGAATCACGCTCCGACTTGCAGCCCAACTAGTCGGACTACTAGTTGGATCAGATAGACATCCAACTTCCAACAACGCCATTCACGGTCCGACTTTAGATTCAACTTTGAAAGTTGGACCACAAGTTGAACTGCAACTCGGAGCGTGAATGGCCTGCTTTAAGCGTACTTTATGTTAATAAATAGTTATCTTCATTTAATGATTCTAATCAAACTTGATTCAACATTAAAAATCTCTTGAATGAAGTTGATTTTACTTCAAAAGTAATGTAGTTAATATGATCGGATTTTCTCAGAATATTCATTGTAATCTGTAAATATTGTAATTTTAAATTTGTAAGAGATTTTCTGATTTTTCCCATAAATGCTGGTGACGGCCAATAAGGGTCTGCCAAACCATGTCATTGAGGTATTTTTGTTTTGTTTTGGTAATTGACAAAGATTTTCAATTTACAAAAGTGTGAATTTAATCGTCTTCATCATTTTAGCATAAGCAATACACAATTCACCACGGTTGTTAGGATGACTATTCCCAAGCAGTGTAATACGCAGGCGCGCACATACATAAGAAACACTGTAACGTTTTCTATTTCATTCTCTCGTTCGTTAAATGTTACAGATTTATAGATTTATATGTTTATTTTTTTTAGTTGTCGCTTTTTTGTTTCAAAAAAATTCAAATCACAACGACTTTAAAGAAGTTTTCACTTCGAAAAATTTGTTAACATACTTGAGTTTTAACGAGGAAAGTGATAACATGTACAAGAATAAAATATAGTTTCCTATTTTTTTTTTGAAAATGATAAATTAAGAAGGTAATTTATTTTTCATAAACGGGTCATAACTCAGGCAATAGCGATAGTGTAATTTTTAACAAATACCTACCCACATTTAAGTGCTAGCAGTAAAGAGATTTTATTCATTTAGAAAGTTGAAAAGCAATCACGACAGATGAAATCTTTTCAAACCACATCTCACAAAATCTCACAGCTGTAAGTATATATATGTACGATATAGCCTCAACAATTCCAACCAAGTTCAATGTTACAATATAACAAGTTATACCTTACCAATTAGTCATGAACTTGAACAAATCACAACACTTTTTTCCTTTACGAAAACAATAGGTAACGTTTTTACTTTTGATTCTACTTCACATTTCATTATACCATGCTCCGAAAATAATTGAAATTTTCCCCCAAATTTCATGACGTCGTGCAAGCCTCTACTCTCATGATTAAGGAGATTCTCTTTTAATAATAAAAAGAAACATAATTTCCCCTTTTGAAATTATTTATTTCACAGCATTTATTCAATAATGCGGTCAGTAAAACTGTAGAGACTTTTGTTGTTATGGGAAAAATAATTGAAAAATTAACATAAAAAAGAAGAAAATTGAATTTGTTCACAGTTTTGGAGATTTCACTTTTCAAAGTAAATTTTAATCAAAACACCCATAAAATTTTTTTCATTTTTCTTTGATTTGTTCTTGCCTTAGTTTTTAATCTGCCAATTCATTTAACAGAAACTTAATTTAATAATGGCTTCATTAAAATTAATAAAAACAACAGTTATATTTTGAACATAAATTTAATTAAAGGTCTCTTTTAAATGCAAACAATTTCTATAGCCGGAGAATTGCTATAATGACGCTAATTGTAATTAGTTAATAATCGAGCAAGCGAAGAATAAATCAATTAATCATAGGCGAAATAATTAATTCCAAGACCACATGTGATGTAGACTATATCAAAATCAGAATGTAACAATTATGAAAACACAAATGGAAATATTAACAGTACAATGTGTAACAATATGAATGTAGAAAAATTATACTTGTAATGTTCAAATTAAACACTTTATATTTATTATGGTCTCATATTTGGACCATAAATTTGAGGTTGGCCGTTGAACGTGAAAATTTGCAAATTGATTTTCATTGCAAATTAATAATAGATTTGCAATGGATTTGGAAATAAATTGCTTTGAAGTTTCATATTTTCATCCAGTAAATTTATTCTCGGTGCAAATAAGTACCACTGACATACAATTTTGGATTTGGTTAATGTTCGAAATTCAAGCATTTCGAATTGTAACGGAATAAAACGCAGATGGTTATATCGGTCGGTATGGACGTAGTATTTGGTATTTATTAATTTCATGTTTTTATAGAAATGATTTTCAATCAAATAATTGTGTTTTTGAAGATGCTTGATAGATTTTTTATACTCATTGCATTGATAGAAATATTGATTCGTAATCTCAAATTTCAACTCTATTTACCATGGGAAAACAATTGGAAATTAAAAAAAATGAAGAAAGACTTTTTGTATTCCAAAATTTATTATTGAACATAGTATTACTTCTATCGTGAGTGCATAATAAAAGCATAATTAAATGCAAACACAATTCTAACTGACAGATAAATTTGGGGTCAATTTTAAAGAAAATATTCTCATAAAAGTAAGTGATATTTGACTTAAAAAAGAAGTTTTATCGGAGTAAATTTTCAGAATCTTTTTATTTTTTCTAGTTTGGTTAAAATAAAAGCGTAAATACAAACATCAAAATCTTTTAAATTTAGTAACCAATACTATTGACAAATTTTCATTTTATAGTACCTACCCTAAAAGTATGATAAAAACAAACGAGATTCAAACCCAAAACCTACTTGTTTTCGAGCGGCTACCTTGACCACTCGGCCACAGTGGGCTACTGTAATCATTTTTGAAATTATAAGCGATTTTTTTTAAAAATAAAAAAAAAATATTTTTTTCATATGTATATTTTCTCCTTGTTATTTGGTATCAAATTGTTTGAATCTTGAAAAATATTGATTTTGGAAAACAATTTAAACGTACGAGTTGTTGAAAATTAAAACTTCTACAAGCGCTAAACGTTAAAGCGAAAAAAATATTTTTTCAGCAAAAGCTAATTCAAATTTACATATTTTTAGCATTGGGAAACTCTTAAATCGTTATGAATTTAATAAAAAATAAAATTTGAAAGCATTTTGACGGCTGGTTCAGCGTGTTTATGACGTAAGCTGGTGAAAATGAGGTGAGAGGAGTTTATAATCAATGTACATTTTCACTGCATTTTTTGTCATTAAGTTCGTATCATCTCGGCAAATATTGAAGTTAGAAAAAATACATAAAAGAAAAAATTGTTCAAAATTAAATTTTTTACAGGAATCACGCAAAATACATTCGAATTTTCCTTACTATTTATTTTCTAAGAACACTTTATGCGAGGGTTGATTTTTTACCCGATTTGATGCTGGAATTCCTTACTAGTGACTGAAATAGCCGTGAATTGCAGTAAGAAAATGGCATATAAACTTAGGCGCCAAAAATAGCACTTCTCAAGCAACCAAGACTCATGAGACGAAGTCCTTACGAAAGATTAGTGTTGACATAAAAAATCAAATTATTCCCTTGACGCTTCTTCAATTCTAATACTTCATTGAATTAACTTCTATTAAAATCATAAAAATCTCCGATTTTCCCGAATCGTGAATAATAGTTTGAATTTTGTTTTTAAAATTTAATTTGGTTATACAATTAATGAAGCTAAAGAAGGACGCGATTTACTTCTATACTATAAAAATCTGCATTAATATATGGAGTAATTAAAAACAATTAGTAAAATAAACGTATATTTGTATTGTTAATAACAGCCTTGAATTTTGAATCTTTTTATTTCAAAAAAACGAGGATAGGAAGGCTAATTGGAAGGCTAAATTTCCATCAAAATAATTACAAAATTTTTGATGATGGACACCAAATAGAGATCTAAAAATTCATTTAAGGCCAACAACAGGCTTGGCTTTGGTAAATACTGGTTGATGCAATGTAAAATATTGGAATATTTTTTGGAAAGAGTTTCTGATATGATTGTCGGGATTACACTGGAAATAGTGAAAATTAATTTTGGATTTATTAAGAACTATAATATTGTTTCAAAATGTATTTTGTGGTATTTATGAAATTTTATGTTAAAATATTTATAAAAGAAAAAATACAATTTCCACAATGCGCATGGATCATAATTTGAATTAGGGTCAATATTGCTTAGATAAGGATGAATCGAGAGATTAGAATAAATATTTTATAAGATTTAATTTTAGGGTAGTATGTTAAAATTTAATAGCGTTTTAAAAATAATATTGACGTAACACTATGTCAACCAGGTGTGTATTCTAATTAAAATACGAGCGCAAATAACCATCAATACTGATAAATAAATTTGGAAAATATTAGGGTTTATTTTAATGCTTATTTTAAATTAAAAGCAACTCCAGGATTTTCATTGACCCTAGAGTCTCTAAGACCTTAATAGTTATAAAGCGATGGAAAAATAACAATAAAAAAAGCTATGCATGACGAAAGGCATGATTGCTATGATGAAAGGCATTATAAATAGACAAAGTAAAAATATTAAATTAAGTACTTAAAAATACAAAATTAGCGACCAAGTTTTAAATATCAATAATTATGAACCAAAATTGAAAAAAAAAAAAATGTTAAGTTAAATCATAAGCTAATAATTATTGCAAAAATAATACATAATTTGAAAACTTAAGACTTAGCGAGTTTAGCACTCCATTTATTTATAGCGATTATTACACGATAACAACTAGTATGTCTAATTACATCAAGCGATATAAATCTAAGAACGTATTGTGAATTTCAATATACACGCAAATTAATTTACATACTTACATGTCTCCCTACTGTTTTATTTATAATGATAGGAACTAAACGGGACAGAGAAGCTTTAGCGGAAAATATAGAGGATATTCAGATAAGGTTTCTAGCGAAGTCAATCATGTTTCTTTATTATTGGTAAGCCCTATAAAAAACGATACCTAAAAAGAAATGGGTAGGTACTTGAGGCAATGATAGCAACAATTTTTACTGCCTAATCCTTAACTAATGATAAAAAATCCGCACATGTTCGGCTACTTTCGTCTGTTTTTGGTAGAGAATAAAGGAATCTGCTTTCGGCTTCGACTAAAACCTAAACTTTAGGTTGTTTTACAGCCGAAGCCCAAGGTTTCGGTCGACTTCGATTAAACATATGTAAATATTAATCGTTGAAATTCTACGAATACTTCTTATTAATTTAATTTAAACTTGAAGCAATTTGATGCTTTTTTTTGTATCATGGTAGTTTTTTTTTGTGAAGCTACTTTTTATTTATTTTCAATATAAAAGTGAATTCAAACTCTAAATTCTATTAGTCAATAAATAGATGAAATAACAGGTATACGAATATAATAAGAGAAACCGTGTATATTTGCGTATAACAAATCGACAATCACCGGAAGAAGGGAAAATTGTTAATACGTAGTACTATGTACAAATAACGACTGTGTCTTTTACATCTGTGTTCCTGCAATTCTGTCTAATAATTATAATCGTATTTTTTGGAATGGATTGCAATTAGTTTAAATTTCAAAACTTCAACCGACACTTTGGATAAAAGACGAAAAATAACTATAAAACTTTGACAATATCTTTCAATCTTCATATCAGACAAAATCATCCGAAATTTGTCACCAATACACTTTAATAACAAAATCTTATTCAATAAATTTCTATTTTTGCACCAAAAGTAGTAAAAATCGATAATTATTGATAAGCAGATGTTTTTACTTGAAAACAATGAACTCTGAATAAAACTCTGTGATTCTCAACATACATCTTATTCCGATTTGGTCAAAAACAAAAAATTAGCATACTGGATGCATTTTATCATTTCCAGTTGAAGATTAATCAAGTGAAAGTTTTCTTCAACTTGATAGAGGATTTTCAAATGTGTTAGCAATTCGCAATAAATATCTGAAGCATAAGAAACTTTAAAAATTATAAAATTTTATTTCACACTTGTTAAAAAATGTAAAAAAGAAAACTAAAGGGTTCATTCGTTCATCATTCTGGGGCCTCTCCTAAGAGTTCCTCTACATTATTGTGCCGTAAAAGAACTGGTACGTCCCAGATTTGCTTCTAGTTCCAATTGGTCAGATCTGGTTCTGAAATAAATCTCAGCAGACAACCAATTAGTTCTTTATGTATTTTTATCAGCTCATATCTAGGTAGCACAAGAGAGATGATATGGTTTTGAATCATAACTGGGCAGTCAAATATTTCATGAAACACAATAACCTCTCACCCATCTAATTTTCTACATGTGCTTAACTCAATGTTTGTTCCTGTAGTTTGAAGACGCTTTTTTAAATTACAGTGTTTTGTTAATGCTTCTTTCCCAGGTTTAAAGGTATTTTATAGGTTTCTTTTCATAACCTTTGAGAATTTGTCTCCTGAGTAGTTATTCCAGGATTTTATTTCCTCATTTTGAGTCCATTTGACTTTTCGATTTAGTGTTGTGCACAGTAACACACCTGTAACCGGCTCTGGTCTCATAAGTGGCATATTTGAGCCTGCTTTTGTAAGCCTATTTGTCTTTCCGTACCTTTGATACTCGGCAAGTGTTATGCTTTGGCACCCAGGCAAGTGTTATTTTGTTGAATTTCTTCAATAGAAGAAGAGTCTTTTGCATTCCTAGACCAGGTTGAAGTTCGTCTAAAGGTGCGATATCATGCTGTCGCTTGACGCTGATCTCCAGCGTCAAATTTGTTCACCTGTATGATTTCAACTAATACGCTATCTGGATAAAAATAGAGGTGATATAATAAAAAATAATTATTTCGAACGTTGGTGTCATTTATTTGACACTGAAAATATGAAATAAAACTCGATAAAAAGAAGCAGTTTCTAAATATTAAAACAACTATAATTTTGTGTTGATACTCCAAAAAGGTTAAGGAATAACATAAATCGATAATTCGATTTTCGATTCTTGTTACTTGTTTGAGGCTAACTTATTTTACCAAGTGTCACTTGACGCTGTAATTCAATGCTTAAATTTGATACCAATTTTCATCTAGATAGCGCTTCGTTCAAAATTATACCATGTGACCCAATTTGACGCTGGAAATTAGCGTCAAGCGTCAGCATGAAATCGCACCCTAACTCTAGTGATATTCGATTGGTTTAATTGCAACTTAGCTATGTGAGAAGATTCTTTTCGTTTTAGGTATTATTAAAAACTGAGACGAACCTTGACGGTCCTTTATTTCGTAATTAATTTTTTAAGAAATTATTTTAAAAATTTTTGGTTTTGATTTACCTAATTGATTAAATATAATTTTATATCATATTATTTTATGCCGGCAGTTTATTAACATTTTCTTAAAAGATATCTTCTTATTTCATCTAACTATTAATATAAAACAAAATTTATTGAGATAAATGGGAAAATCTACTGGAAAATGATGAAAGATGAACATTTCGTCAAAACTTACAGCAATATTTAAAAATAAGGGTATATGGATCCTTTTTCCAAGGAATACTATATTAACTAATAAAGATTCTTTATCCGACTCTGAGTGTGAAAAATAAATAGAAAAAAAAACCTTAAAAAAATTGTGTTTAGAATCTTGACTACGAAAAGTATAACGACGAAAATCAACTTTTGATTTGAAATAAATTTCAAAAAAAATTTCTCGGTGGAATTTTAATAACTTTTAATTGGTGGTATTCTTATCCATTTTATTATGCATTAATGATTCTTATTTTATGGATACTTTTTAATATTTGATGTTTTTATTAAATTTTTATACAACATTTCGCCACTTTCGCAGCTTCTTCAGGTACTACAAACAGACAGTAACAATATTACATAATTATATACAATAAATTTTTATATAAAAACTGTTTTTATTATTTAAATTTGTTAGTCATAATATTGTTTATTTAAATTTTTTAAATTTATTGAATTATTATGAAAAAAATTATTTTACATGGATTTAAAAAATTTGATGTTTATAATTGAGGTATTTTATTAAATGTATTTTGTGTTTAAATGTATTTATTGTATTAATTATGTAATATTGTTACTGTCTGTTTGTAGTACCTGAAGAAGCTGCGAAAGTGGCGAAACGTTGTATAAAAATTTAATAAAAACATCAAATATTAAAAAGTATCCATAAAATAAGAATCATTAATGCATAACTTTTAATATTAAATTAATTTGAATTTAATCATAACAATTAATTTGAAATAAATAAATTCCAATTTTGAAAAATCGTATCGTATTGACAAAGTATCGTGACGGAACTGGAATGTTCCCTATTTGGAATGTCATTTGAGTTCCCCCCATTTTGGCTGATTTCTACATCGAGCCATTTCCCTTATGGCCTTATATCCGGTCCGGATGCAAATGACAATATGTTGTTCGATACGCATTATAAATATACACAAATTATTAGTTTTGTTGCTCAATAACTTGAGTGTTATTAGGAAAAAAAAATGTACCAGAAAGGTAGTATATGTATGAGTATAGCATAGAAAATGAGCTTTAAAGCTCAACTTAGGTAATCCACTTTGAATCTCTGAAATAATTTTTATCAAAGGTCTTATTGACCTTTTTTGAAAAGTCTAATGATTTGAGTGTTGCGTACTTAAAATGATTAATTTTTGCATTGGAAGTGATTATTATTTTATTCAATTTGAATAATTTGATTGATGTGCAGTCAACTAATACCATAGTAGCAATATTTAAAATTATGCAACATGTTGATGGATGAATGTTAATGAAAAAAATCGCCTCCAATGTGAACAATTGCGTATGAAACAAAAAGGATATGCGGGAAGTAGAAATTAATGCGTCGCTTCAGCGCCACCATTTCCGGCTCGCGGCTTTGTCCATTCTTCCTGTAATCCGCTTCACACTTGCGTTCAGTCTTCCTCGTGTTATGCTCCAACGTCTACCACCCTCTCTTCAAATCTTTCGACCAAACGCAATCATAAATTCATGGCGAATTCATTCGAACGAATTGAGCTCAAAGTGACGCATTAGCACCATTATTTTTCAAATAATTCCATCAGAAATTAGCATTACCAGTGAATGGTGCTAGGCGGTAACGCGATGTGCGATATCGAGCTGAAATAACTCTTCGCTAACTTTCCCGGAAATTGAAGCGAACATTCGCGAGTGTTATTTGAGTGGTGCTACAACAATTAATTGCAATAATGGACAATGAACTTTAAGTTTCGGATTAAGAAATGCTTGACATATTGTTGCACGTGTTCTTCGAAGGGTGAATGGACGCCCCGGCCGATTTACGAGAGTCGAAACGAGCATTTGGCGGCAATTAGTGCAAATTGGGAAAATCGGTTCATTCGGGGTAAGGAACGGCTACCAGCTAAAGCTCGCGAACCGTCCGGTTGGGCGGCCCAGTGGACGATCAGCAAGGGTTGGATCCGGGATTCGCGGGCACATTTAATGTCGCTTGGACGTGGCACAACAATTAACCATTTTCGAAACGGGGTTGACACAATCTATGAATGCAGTTCTGAAGATAGTGATCCCATCAGTCTTTATAACAATCCAATATATGTCTCACATCAAGACTGTCAAGACGAATACCAAAGATTCGCGTCCCAGAATGAACTAAACACCAAACGGTTGCCCTCTCCAAAGAAATATACTCCAGTTAAAGCAATAAATCGACGATTTAGTCAAACGTCTCAAAGCTCGGAACGCGTTTCTACAAGCGAATATAAATCACGGGTCAAAACCGAACAGTATGTGATACGACACATTCGAATTCGCGTCATGTTTTCCTTACGGATGGTAAAACGATCGAAAGTATCAAAGACAAAAAAGGACATTGCAAACTCAACTATCAGTGTAGAAAAAAAGGTAAATAGTAGATGTAGAGGTGGCGTTGATGGTGGTAGAATACGCGGCTTGGGGCAAGAAATGTTAAGGGTGAAGCACAAACGCGTCTTTCAGGCGCACCGGGAGCTGGAACGACGCTATTCCTCAGCATGTACCATACAGCATACGAGGTATTAAACAAGATTTTTTTCAATTGAGGTTTGTGAAATTATTTCTATTAATACCCCAACTTCTAAACCTATCCAGTTTGTACTATTTGCCATTGACTTTTGGCAAGTGCTGTATTTAATTGACCGGCAATTAAACAATGTGCAGTTTATTGTGGAACAAAAGCCATGAAATGAAGAGCAAGCTTCAATTACACGCCGTTTTTGCCAATGTATGCACATAAATTGTGGCTGGGACAATTATTGCGAGTTTATTTCTGCATAGTTGAGCTTGGAGGAAAAAATTTTCTCACATTACTTATTTGCTGGAATATGAATACATGGTTGGATGTAGGAAGAAAAAGTAAAAGTGCGTAAAGTATGACAATTGTCTTTCCTGAATTTGATTTAATTGCTTGATACAGGATTTGCACGTTGTTTAATATTGAAGTTAATGTAGGCAGCTAATTACTTTTTTTTAATTGAATTTGATAAAATCGGATTGTGGATTGTTTGATATTATCGATGGGATGTGACTTGAAATGAGCCATTATAAAAGACACCGAGGAAATTTTTTTTGTTATAAAATTTTTCAAGAGTTTTGCATATAAAGTATAGATAAAGCATTTTGTAATATCTGAATTTAAATTAAAAACGACTTGTATGTTTTCATATCCTTTTTTTCGGTAATCCTATTTACAACTATTTGGTAATCCTGTTTCTTGAAAGAGATACTATCGATATTTTGAATGTTTTTTCCGAAACTTCGATTTTTGTTCGTTTTGATTCTTCGGGATTTCAGGAAAGATAATAGGTGTCCCGGTAAAGATTGTCGTTTCTTCAATATACAATTAAAACACAAAATTTTGTTACAAATATTGATTTTAAATCAATGATATAATCAGCCTCAATTATATCAACGTTTTGACATCTAGTGTAAAAACTTTTAATACCGTATTATAAAAATCAATTGACTATCAAGGAAAATATCAAAAAAATACATTTTGAAAATCACTAAATCTTTTAATTTCTTGTCACTTAGTAAATGTGGTAACAATTGAAATAAATAGAAATCCGATGAAATAACTTTGGACGATTATAGAGGGTACGGAAATTTTTTAATTAGTTTTTTCCAGGGCTTTTCTTCTGCAGAGGGGTCTTGAATTACCGTATCTCAGCATAGAGTTTTATCTGTTAATAATTTTTGGATACTTTTGAGTATTTGGTCAATCGGTCAAGATTGATTGGGATTATTTGATAGTTTTTCGATTTTCTGGCATACATTTGGCACCATTTCCCCCCTTAACTTTTTATTGGTTAAATTTTTTGTCGTATTTCGTTGATACAAATTAGAAAAATGAAAATTATCGAATTTGAACTTAAAAAAACTCATTTGGCGTTAATAAACTTCTAATGCATTTAGGTAAACATTGAAAATGTTCTTAGTAACAACTTTGCGTTGCTATGAGGCTAAGTTGATAAATCACTCTAATCATAAAATTTCTTTAGTACTATTTTGAATTGACTTATAACCAGATAAATGGCAATTGAATGACTATTGGTTTAAAAACGACATTCTTTGCTATTACACCTAATAATATGTCTTCTAATATTTTTAACTCACAAGGGTCGATAGACAAAACGACGCCAATTCACGGTTATGAAATCACATTACTTTAAATTTTTCGCTGCTACGCTTATTTATTGCATTATGTTGTACAAAAGTATAAAATGTGCAATGGTTCAGAAATTATTTATAATTTATTGTTATAAATAGTAACTGATTTAATACATTGACCGTTATCAAATTGCTTATGTATATATAACTGCAATGCACTGTATATTTTAAACTTAATTATATGAAATATTTTTCCTGAAAATGTGTACAAATTTAAGTGTAAATAATAACCTTTTATAAATAAAAAACTATTTTTAAATTATAACCAACCTCTAAGAACTTTTTCGGCCACTATTATTCAGGTGTCATATTAAAAATAGGGTTTAGGAGTCGAAGCTTAGAGTCATCAACTTGGAAGGTATTAAAGGTATTGGAGAAGCTGGAACCGGATTTGGTATCGTTAACATTTATATTTGCTTCGGTTACCAATTGTTTTAGTTTGAATACAGAAGAATGACTACTTAAAAAATGTTTTTTTGGATTATTTTACATTGTGTTTCCAAAATTGCATTCAAGTTCGTGTAGCTACTTGTGTAGCTCTTAAGAGCCAATGTTTGACTTTAATTTAAATTGAAGCCACAGTATAAAAAAGTTATTAAGCCTGTATCTGAAACCTAAGCTTAACCCATTTATTTCTAACGATGCTATACGACATTTTTGAAAATTTATAATGAAATTTCAATTAAAATTTTTAATATTTTAACGACCTTAGTTGATCTCGGTTAAAGTGTTATCTAGTAATATGAAACAAAGTTTTAAATTTATGTACACTTTAGAAGAGCTTTCGTATAGGTATTTTCGATATAATGGAAACTTGTTTTCTTCCCGAGATGCCATTACGTTATATTTAATTTGTTTTTTATGAATCTATTAACTATATTCAAAAGTCTTTTGATAGTTTCAAGAAAAACTAGATTTAATTTATTCCAGAATCATGAGTACCTATGTTAAAATATGGTTCGATAATTTTTTCACCGATGTTTTTTCTAAAAAAAAAAATAACTATGCGATGCCATATGGCATCTTAAGTAAATAAGAAATACAAAAAGATAGTTTACTGATTTTTGTATTTTTGTGGTTTGTCAAAAAATGAAATGATCTAACAGATATTGAAATTGGGATGTAAGAAGAATGATTCACTAATTCACCATCTTCTCATATTTTTTGAAAGCTCGGAAGCTATCCTTACCTATGGAAATTTAGGGAATGGGGAGGATAATTTTATATGATAATTGTTATATTCGTCACCATTCAAGTAACTAATTAAGTGCATCGGGAGATGAGTGAGCAGGGCAAACATTCGAAATGTTCGAATTTAAAAATGAGGAAATTTACTGGTGGCCGAGTGGTTAAGGGTGCTGCTCCAATCCAAAATTGGTAGGTAGATACTGGGTTCAGTTCTCGTATCGAGCAAATTTTCATTACTTCCCGATTTACGGTTTTTTATTAACTCTAAAGTCGCTAAAAACTTTAGCAGTTATAAAGCGACGATAAATAATAACGGAAAAAATCAGGAAAAATATACAATGGGTGTAAAGTGGGCTTTTGAAGGAAAATTGTTTGTTCTTATTCATAACTTGTATAAGTTCCAAGGGGTTGATTGTTAAAAATGCGATAGTATATTGCTTATTTTACTGACAACTATACTACGCGAATAGTAAGATTTTTATACAAAGGCGCCGACAAGAGAATGAAGTAGGATGTACTTGCACCCCCCTTCATAGAGAAAAATACACATAAAAGATAAATAATAATACTTTTATGAAGACATTAAATTAAACCTAAGACTTCTATGTCGTTATCCCTATTAATTTAGCACCTAACTTGTCATTTCATTCAATGTTCACTATAACATTCACAAGCCAAAATTAACATTGTATGAATTCTCAATTTCATGATAATTGCATGGTAGTCTCTATTTATCAGTACTTTTTATTGATCTCTAATAAATTTTTTTGAAAATTTATGTGTTTTCTAATTCTTTCGGTTGATTTAACTAGCTTTGAAGTAGGTGTATGTTAAATGTGTGGTTTTAAAGTTTTTGGTATATTTCATGTAGGTTTCAAGAACAGGTTAATGCAACTTTTAATAAAAATAAAAAATTAAAAATCAACCAAAAGGCATTTTTTTATTAACAATTTGTTAGTATGACTATAGATAATGAAGGTTTTTTGAATTGTAAAGCAACAACTGTTAGTGAACATGCAACTATTTGCAAATTGGACTTTTGTCTGTAACTTCTTCAGAATACTGCACACATTTGAAAAAAGTGCAATACAACAGACAGATGATTGATAAGTAAAAATAATTGGCAGGAATCTTCAACTATAATATTGGAAATCATTAATTATTTCAATTTTATACAAAGTTAGAGGATGTAAAGGATGTAATACCTTCATTAGCTTTATGGAGGCAACAGCCTTAGGGTGTAAGCTTTATTGAAATTAACTTTCCCAATTTTAAAACAAAACTAACCAGAAAAATGATATATTTTTGCATTTGCATTGTAGTTTTCGTTGATTTTGTCACATTTAGTGCATTCCAAAGATAAAATAATGGTAATAAATTTTCAACTCTCGTTTATTTACCTTTTTTATAAAGCTGGGTTTTCGTGGGTGAGGTTAGTTGAGTTTCCTTATTTACCTATTGTAAGATTCATTGTTAGTTGAAAATTTTAAAACAATAGAAAATTATGCGAGTATTGTAGTACAATATTTTGCAAATTATTAGTAAATTAATATATCTTGGGAAGATCTAAGGTTTTTTGATGACAACACTAAAAAAGAAAACTGGGCCATCGAAGGACGTTCAGCATATATTTGGACGTAAGTTCATTTTTTGGAAGTAAAGCATAAAATTTGCTGAAATAACATTTTTACTTTGCTTTTATTATAAGTATACATTATGTATGAATTTTTGGTTTATAACTTAAAAGAATGATATAAGCTGAACTTTTCACAACTTTTAATGTCACATCAAGAAACCGTATTTGTGGTATATAATTACTGGAAATACTTTTAATAAAATTAAGATCATAGCTAACATAGAAGTTAGAGTTGTTTTTTTCTTTATTAAAATTGCTTCCTGTACAACTATAAACCATTAACAAAGGGATAAGATAAAATAATCAGAATATAGAGTTAGTTTAAGATATATGCTGTAGTAATAGATTCAGAAAAATAGTTTATGGTCACCTATGTCTGGCGACAGACGTGGTATCTTAAAAATAAGAAGAAGTTAATTTTCCTCTTTACCACAGGTTTGAGGAGTTTGGTTGTTAAGGAATCCATATTTTTTGGGAATAAAACCGTGTAACTCCTGGACAATACAGGGTCTGCAATAGAAACAAGACAATCCCACAGAAAACCTGGTCTTGCCAATCTATAGGATAATTAAATGACTGGTAAAGAGTTCACGTAAAATTGGATATTACTTGTCTCAGAAATAGGAAAATAGGGAAAACTCAAAGAAAAAGATAACAGTTATTATTTCAAAAGAGATGGAGCAAGAGGGGAAGTTGTTCTGATTTTTGTACTTTTCAGTGTCAAATAATGAAATTTATTCAAAGTAGTAGGTACTCAAGTTTAAAGAAGACATATTGGAGAGAGTCTAGTTTATGTGACGACAAAATCTTAAGACGGATTTTTATAAATTTGGCTAAAATAAACCGAAAATAAAAAATACAAAAAAATCGCGTTTTTGCTCCTTAACGTGCAAAAAAGGGTGATTTTCGCTCAAAAACTATTATTGTTATATCTTATGGAATAATAATTTATACCAAACTTACTTTAGATATCCTACTTGACTTTAAAAGTATCTGCTTATTAATAAGTTACTAATTACAAGGAATTAAACAATTATCAGAGGATTTATTGAAGGTTAATATATGTGGTACAGTGGTAAATGCACGCTCCCGACAATTTCATTTTGTACAATACGATATTCAAGTATAATGTATACTGATATTGAACGTTAAAAGTTTATTTATTAACATAAATAAAAACTATAAGCCGCTAAGGAATTATTACTCTAATTCCAGTTTACTCGTCTTCATTGTTTTCTTCCAACAGAGATGAAATCGTTTCAACGTTAATTTTTATAAAATGGACTCAAAGTAATTTATTAATATATGCCCAGAAAATATGGCACCCAGAAAATCTGTACCCTTCACTACATACCTGTATTCGCAGCGTAGAAATAAGGTACTACGCATAAAATATAGTTGTGTATGGATTCAAAACATGAATTTATGAGAACCAACAAAAGAAGTATCCAGAGAGCTTTGATGTGTAGCACTAGAGAAGAATGAACAAAATCAAATGATTAGGTCAAATCACTACAAACATAGAAGTGTTGGGAATAATCAATAACTAAATAAAAGAATTACCAAAGTGCTAATAAAAAATGTAAATGAATCACATTTTAAGATATTAAAAGCTCATATTAGTTGAAGAAAAGTTAGAAGAACCCACGAAGAAAGAAAGAATAAGAATTGGATTCGTTGCCCTATTGATAAATGGAGTACCGAGAGTAGGCAGAGCTGAAAAGATGAGTTTAATCTCTAAAAACTTATTAATAAGTGGATCTCAGATAAAAAAAAAGTAAAAAATATATTTTTTTTTCAATTTTTCAAATAAATTATTATTACCTGCTAAATAACATTGCTAATTACAAGGTTTATAATTTTGTTGAACCGAAAATTTTGACGGGATTTTAAACTTTCGTGCAAAGAAGGTCGGTGTTATTAAATAGTTATTGAGATTTTAAAGTAGAACATTAGAACAAATCTACATAATCCATAAAATGACTATGGCTTAATTAGTGATTATATTTTATTATATCACGATCCATATAGGTCGATTCATAAACACACTTTAAGTTTGACTCAATAAACGTATAATTTTTTGCATCGTTAATTATAATCATTTATAAAATTATAGACAGTCACACATAACAATAAATGCATTTATATGCATTTTAAGTAATATATTCCTCGAGATTCAAAGAAAATTATAAACATATAAGAGATCAATTGATAGCATAATTATGATTCTTCTGATTTCAGTCTCTGATTGGAGTTATAAAATGAAGTGTTATTTGGTAGAAATTAGCACACAATGTGTGTCGTATGATAAGTACGATTATTATGACTCTTAATTTTTTAATCTTTTGATAATTTCAATCGTTTTAATCGACTTAGATTGTGGTGTTATGTATGTTGATATGAATTCAACTCAAATAACTATGTTTGATATAATGATTTGAGCTGGAACTTCACCCATGTGTGCAAAGTTCCGGCTATCATTTGCGCTCTGTTGAGCGCATTTATATATTTCATATTTTTTCTCTTCATTTCTAATATATTCCATTATGTTTTTTTTTTAAATTTTATCATATAATGGCTTTGTTTAACAAACATATGATTTGTATTTCAGACAGATTTTGATTTATCACGATTACATTGTATAATGTTTGACACGTAAAGTGCAATTTAAAGCAATGATGACTATAGCGTTTTTCCATAGATGGCTTACAAAAATGAAACTTTGAACTTGGATTCCACGAATTCGATAATTGATTGACTTTCTATTTGTTTAACAAATTTTCAATGTTTGAAAGTATAATTTCATTGGAATAGTATCAGACTTTTTCGTGTGTAAGCTTAAGAGTTAAAAAATTAATTTTATAGTTGAGATCAGTTGAGAAGAGCTACAGGTGTTCTTACAAGTACATAATTGCAATGAGTTGTGAGATTTATTGAAAATTTTAATTGATTAGTTGGCAAGAATTAAAGTGCAATAATGCGAAAATAAAATGTAATTGTGATCAATAGAAATTTATTGCCCCCCATAAAAGAAGAAGATCGATGCAATAAATTCAATGCTGCAATTAGACTTGATCTGGGTTACACATAATAATGTCAATCAAGTTTTGAAATAACCATTAACCCAGAGCGACACTTAATTTTCCCAATAATCTCAATTTTATTTTTTCTATGCTTTTCAAAAAAGATTAATTAATAAAGCTCAATCAATATTGTTCTATATTTTCTAATACATCACTCAATTTAATATAAGTATAATATATTTATCTTGTTTTTTTTTTTTTTTTGATAAAAAGAAAATTAAAAGTTTTCACCATTTAAATTGAAAAATACATTTTGTTACTTCAATTATTTAATTAAAAAAATTATATCTATTGGAAGAATACTTGTATTGTCACATCAGATAATTGTACTCATTTTACAATAATTACTTCGAAAAGGCCTGATGGCTTGAAAGCATGGTTCATAAAAGAACTAATAAGAAAAAATACGATTTTCTCACAGACTTTGATCTGTACAAAGTAGATTTACAATACATAGAGATATATAATGCACGCGGGGCTGGTTTTAGGGTTTTGAGCGCCCCGGAAAAAACAAATTTTGGTACCCTTTTATAAAACAATATATAAATTTGTAACAAATTACAATAAAATTTAAAAATTTTTATTTTTTATTTTGTACCTTTCAAATTTGGTGCCTCGGGCAATCACTCGACTTGACTGCCTCTGAATGAACTGCAAATTTTATGAATTATAATTTCATCAAAATAAACTATCAACACAGCTTACTGGTCAAGATGACCGCTCCAAAACTTGTAGATATTGGGTTTTTTCAGTTTACGAATTTTCTTAAGTCCTAGAGTAGCTAAAGATCTTAGTAGTTAAAAAGTAACAGTTAGTAACTAATAAAAAAAACTATCAACAAAAATGTTACACCCCCTGAGATTGCATGATTGGAGTGAATGTGGTCCATAAGCTTCATGTTAAATTTAAATTGTCATTTTCCGAGTGTTCGTACTTTTTCCACAGCATATTTGTACTAAATATATCCTCTCCTCTCTAAGTCGGCATAGGGAGTACCATCACAGAGATGTAGTATAGAAGACTTATGTTTACCTTTTTTTGACCTCGCAATCGATTCAGAGATCCTATATCTAACTGTCTTTTTACTTCAACTCGGTCATGATTAACTTAGGAAGACAGGGATTGAATCTCAGACATGTGAGGAGAAGTATTGAGTCATGAAGAAAATAATGGTTTTATAAACATGAGCACTCTATAATAATGTATCTATTTGATCGAAATATGGAGTCGGCATAGTTCTAACGATAACCCCAAGAAAGTACTGATTTAAAGAAAAGGAAAAACAGGCCCCAACCTGGGCCCGATTTAAGGGAGAGCCACCGGACTACAGCTCCGGGGTCTCCACAAAAGAGGGGCCCCCACAGTAGAGACTACGAAAAAAAATCAAATTCAGACTAGTAAACAACTTTTTCTTTGATATTTTTTTCGTGTTTTACCTTTACCATACAGTAATATGAAAACTATAAAAAATAGGCTTCGAATTACGATGGAACAAAACCATGTCAAAGCTTCCTTTTCTGAACACTGAAAGTGATTTACTTCGGAAATTGGATTTTAACGAAATTATCAACGATTTATTGACGAAAAAAGCTTGGATGATTCCGTTTATTCATGCTATAATTTTATTTCAGATAATTCTTGTTTCCGTTTATATGTATATCTATGTTAAATAATAAAAGAATCTATACTTGGTTTCACAATAAATTATTATTGGAAAACTCGACTGAAAAAGAATGACCATTTTATTTGGAAAACAATTTAGGGCCAGAGGGCCTCCAGTCTTTAGATGCTCCGAGGCCTACAAACCTCTAAATCGATGACATTCATTATATTTTTGAGAGATTCATCACCAGGTTCACTCTTATCATACAATCTCAGTGGATATACCAATATACCAATGTGTAAATTTTTTTAAAATATTGCTATAGATACGTATTTTGATTGTTATGCAATCTTCTTCAGTTACCATGAAATAGTTTGGATCTTACGCATCTGGCCGGGGCTGGTTGACCAAATTTTTGTCAAAGATTTAATATTTTTTAATTTTTGAAATTGTATGAGAAAAAGTTTAAGGCATGCATGAATATAAATATTTAAAAACAACCTCGCAGTGCGAAATTTTAACCACGTAGAGTAAAACTAGTATTTATAACTAACCTCGCGCAATGAAAACCCACGCAATCAGAGGGATTAATGAATATTTAAAAAAATGTACTTATTTTATACATAAGTATATGTATTTTATATCCATATTAATACCTAACAATGTGGCAATATTATCGATATCTATTAATTTCCCAATTCAATTTTAGGTAGAACGAAGTTCACCGGGTCCTTTAGTAATTTTTTTTGATACTCTTGATGGTTGCATATGAGAATTTTTGTTATCCTTTAAGGGGACCTGAAGGAGAAATTTTTTAAAAAAGGTCAAAATTTTTTTTACCAATTTTGAAAATATAACTCTTTCCGAGTAATTTGGTACTATTTTTTTGTGATTCTCACCACTGTGACTGCTTTAAAATTTCCTTTAACAAATTTAAGAATCGATTATAGTGATATTTCGATAAAAATAAAATACCCCACAAACCGGTTCCCTCTAGTTTTCAAAGAATTGGTTCTCCTGAAAAATCGTAATTTTTCTATATTTGATTCATTTTCTCCTAAACTATTAAAGCAAATCGTTTAAAATTTTTTGTGACGATATTTATGTATTATTTAAACAAATTGAATAATGAAAAATTGAATTCGAAAACATATGATTGCATTTAAAAATATTTTTTTTTAGTAAAAAAGTTTTAGTCATTTTTTTCAAATATTTGTAACTTTTTTTGTAATATATTATTTTAAATATTAGTTTTTCAGTTTGTTATAATTCATAATGGAAAATCTTTGTTTCGGGTCCCCTAAATTAAAAGCTTTATGTGAATCATAGATACTTAAGTTAAATGTCTTTTTAGACAGAATTATTATACTTAATTATATTTCTTTAATATTGCATACTATTAAAACTTGTTCAACATTTTTTTCTTAAAATTGATTAAACGCATCTTGTAAAGCAGATCTTATCCACGTATATTTAACCCCTATCGTCTTATGATTGGCTATTCAAGGCAAGTTTTGATTGTTTGAAAATGTGTGAGAAATATTCCCATAGAATTGAGTACTTAGTGTAAAAATATGACGGTGTAAATTTTTCATTAATGTATGTTAAATGTATGTTTTCATTATGAAAACTTGTTAACGTTTCCATCTATTTGTTTTTATTTTTTGTTCTTGAGAATGGAAAAAATATAGAAATTATATTTTTTTTTGTTTAATGCTGAATATTAATTTTTCAGATCATTTAAAATCATTATAAACAAAAATTTTAATAAAAATATTCTTGCTAATGTTAATCATGGAAACATTTTAAATAAAAATTATTCTTTCAATTTTTAAAAAAGAAAATGTA
Source organism: Sisyra terminalis (assembly GCA_958496175.1). Taxonomy (NCBI): domain Eukaryota; kingdom Metazoa; phylum Arthropoda; class Insecta; order Neuroptera; family Sisyridae; genus Sisyra; species Sisyra terminalis. The sequence continues at coordinate 31,585,513 of OY292277.1, read as the reverse complement.
CCATGAAATAAGATTAATTTTCATTTTCATTTTTGTTTATGTTTGTGTCCAGTTGTATTTCAGTGTTTCAAATTGTGGATAATTGACAATTAAAATGTAAGAAAGTGAGAATAATTTTTATTTCCGAAAAAAAATATAAGATGCGACAGATGGACAATATTGATCCTCCTAGGGAGAAAGTAACCCAAATTAAAAAGAAATTTATTTATTCTCAAACACATAATAGTCTTTAAATTAAATGGATTTATTTACCAATTAGCCACATTCGGATTGTATAGAAAAGAAAAAGAAAATTTTTCATACTCAAATTTTTGGTGATTATTGATGAATATCAGATGTTAATTGATGAAAAATTAAATATTATCATAATCGTTGTAAGGTTTTTAACATCGAGATGGCGAGAAAGTTCTATAAATTCGTAATTTAACTACTAGAATTATACTCCTTGTTATAATATTTATTTGTATATATAACCAAGAAACTTGAGGGAATTGATTCAGAATCTCTAAAGACGTGATTGGAATACAAAACAGTTAGGATTTAAATGGATTATTTCTGTCGAGAGTTGCGACCATTACGCGTTTACTTTTCTTCGGACTCGGGAAATAATTGTAACGGGACTCAGGTATTTGTTTTTTACATAAATCCTGATTACGAATTCCGGTTTTAGATGGAACAGTCCCGTAAGAAAGGAAAGAGTGAGGAAAGTCAGTCGCAACTTTTGCCTTTTATTAAACCGATGGAAAAAGAATCTATAATTTATCGCTATTATATTTAGCTATAGGCCAGACTTCCTAACAAGAAATGAATAGTCTTAAAATAGTTAAGTTTTTTTTTTTGAAACTGTAGGTTCAAATTTCATCAATTGAAATATACTATTCCGATTTTGATCAATTTTTTTGGTTGTAAATAAATGATTATCCATTAGTATCAATATAATTTTGATTTTGATAGCAAATGCAGAAATATAGCAATTTCAGTTTTAGCGAAAAAAAATATAAAATTATCGATCAACAATGACGAATTTATACTTTTAGTCAAACTGATAAATCTAGAACCATAATTTTTCGAATCAAAATATTAATAATTTTTAATTTCCAACTCCAAAGGGTAAAAGACGAATAAGGAAATGAAGGTTTTGTCTTTTTAAACTTTTACTTACATATTAACTCATAATCTTAAAAAGTTTTAACAAATTTTCCCAAAATTTTCCCAATTGTCAAACAAAAATTTGTTTTTCAACTTCCTACAATATCTCGAATTGGCGAAGTAAATTATGATATATATCAGATTCTCAAGTTTATATGTCTTAAAATGGTTTTGATAAATATTAGTTTTTAGTGATAAAAAATAAATAGGCATTTTTTAAAATATGGATAATATCTTCATGTAAATAAGAGAAATTTAAATAATTTAGATATTATGTATTTTTTGATATTTAGTAAAAATCAATCAATATAGTTGATATATTTTTATGTTACGTTAACGAAGTTGTGGGTATCGGCTAGTCTTGACTAAAATTTTAAACAATAGAAGAAAATATAAGTAAAAAAACAAGGTTTTTTTATAACCATTGATTTGTTTAATGTTAAACTAAAGTCGTAGGTAAATGTATATTTTATTCAATTTAAAATAACAAATTCATAATAGAATTGATATCAACTGCCAATGTCTTTCATTAATTGTTTTATACATTTAACTTTCAAATTGTAAAAAAATATAAATCATTAAATAAATGGGGAATTTCCCGGATTAAAGATATTGAAATATTTCACTTCAACATAAAAATTGTATTTTATTCTTTTTGTATACTTTTAAGAATCATAAGTTAAAATTTCTTAAATGGCAGGTGGTGAAAAGGTTCCACAAAAAAAAAATGCTCAAATAAAGTTTTATCGAAAATATGCTATGTTTAGACACTGTTTTTTAAAAATACGATTCTTTTTGTATTTAGAGCTAAAACTTTTGGGTAAAATTAATTTATTTAAAGATCATGCATTTTTATTAAGGAAATAAACTTTGATATAATTAAAAGAAGAAATAATCAATACAATAAGAATTAAGTTCAGTATTATACATGTTCATATTTATGAAAGTATCTGCCTAGGCTACATCGGTTAAACATATTTACATGAATGGATAGGCAACCACTTTAGCATTTATGTATAGTTAATGCATATCTTACAAATTTCTTGCTAACAACAATTTTATGATTTTTTAGTTATTTTAAAGTTGTTTTAGGGTTTACCCATGGTTTTGAAATATTTCAAACAAACAATAAACTTCGTATAACGCTTGTTGATGTACATTTGAAACAAAAATGTTTTTAAAAAACCCACTGTATACTTAAAAACGTTTCAAAAGTTCAATGTAAAATAATGTAAAAATATATTAAGATAGTTTAAATATTAATTAAGCAAGTCACGAAGCAACTGCACAATTTTGATAGACTTGTGATTATGTTTTTTTTTTTGATAAAGTTTTAAGAAGATATCAAATAGCTAAAACGGAAACCAGATAATCGTTTTCGTATTGGATTTTAATTTGCTCATAAAATGGACACAATTTCCCAAAACATTTGGTAAATTTCACTTGAAAAAATAACAAACGCTGACATTCAAAAGTCAGATTCACTTTCTTCTTTCACTTTTGATTACATTTTGTCTATTTTCTTAGAAACGACAAAAGTATCGATTTAATTATCAGATTTGTATCAAAATTTTGTTTCAAATAAATTTAAATGGATCTTCTATTTTTTCAGTAGGAACTGATTGTTGCGATCATTTACGATAACGGTACCATTAGCGCCATCTGTGTTTAAGTTTCTTTATTAGAAAAAGTTAACTGATTTGCCCAAGTTTTCATTTATTGTACTAGTAAATGCAGTAAATGTTTTGAGATCTGTGCATATGTAACAATGAAAATAAACAATGATGGTCAATCATCACCTTCTTAGGTTAGACATGAATTCAATTGTTAAATAGTGCAATATTTTTCTAGCAATAAGAGCGAAAATTTATATGCAGTTATTACTTAATCAATTGTTTAACAATTATTTAATTTTCTGTAATTTAAACGGTATTTTTATTTTATTGCAATCGCTAACTTGTATTGCGTTTAAACGTGCAATAAAGTTTGAAAAATCCAATTGAATTTAAATTGAAAGCGATCAAAACACTTCCTTTATGTCCAAGTCTAGTTGCCTTATTCCAGTTATTGAAACGAGGAAAACAAACGGACGTCTGTTGCAATGTTGTATAACGCATTAAATCATGAGCCAGTGTCTGATCAAAAGAATGTTGAATAAGGTTTTATATAGCGGCTTCCAGAACTCGTTTATTCCGTTTATTTTGAAAAATATCCGGATCTGATGTTGTGCATGAGTATGTACAGTTAACTAGATACATTATACTAGGTAGCAGTTGTTGAAGCGCTCTAGTTCACATTTACGATTCGCCTTGAACTCGCTTCTGAACGTCCTTCGTTCGAAATTCAGTTAAATCGAATGAAATATTCAAGTTTTTGTTTGAATTTGCAATTGCTTTTTAAACCAACCATTGTTGTTCTTTTTTTGAAGGTGCCCATTGAATAAGCACTGCGGTAAGTATGAATGATGTCGCTAATGAGAGGTCTTGCTTTCATTTACCGCAAAGTTGTAGATCTGAACATAGGTCAATTGATTAGACCCTTAATATTTATTAAAGTAAGAATAAAAGAGAAAGTTACGAGTAGCAGGGAAATTACAACAATGGCATCAGTATTTTTTTATCAAAAATAAATAAATGATACGTTTTTGTGAATTCAGATTTCATACTCCAAAAAATGTTCAAGAAATAGATTGATATTAACGAAGACATGAATAACAAAATATTGCCACAATAAGGGTGGTATCTTGCATTTGTTGTCCATATAGGTACACTTTATTTTAAAATGCTATTTCGAAACTTAACACTGATAAAAGGCTAGAATAGTAAACATAGTCAGTCACGGCATTTTAAATGTTCAGAAAAGCCATTCGAAGTCGTTTAAGTTAATTACATCATTTTAAATGTAATGAACTCAAAATCCTTCTAAATATCTTTTTTTAACAGGGAGTCGTTTAAAGCGAATAGCAGTCAAATAGTTCAATTACTATTTCTTGAACTATGTTTAATTGCAGAAACTGGGTATAAAACAATTGAACCTCAGTTTATACTGATTATGGACGTAAATTATTTTAGAATAGCTCCTACTTAAAGGAAAAACTATCATCGTTCATATTTTTGGTCAATCTATCGAACTTTTGATTAAATTAAAGTTTAAATCTCAGAAAAAGACAAATGCTCTTTTCTTCTTCGTATTGACGCATTTGTTATAATGAGGGAAAATCTCAACTGTTCAGAAAAGTTTATATCAAAATTTGTACAAAGAGAAATTGTTGAAAATTATATGTATAAGTTTTTTATAAAAAATAAATGTTATATTTCCTGTGATATTCTATCTACAATGGGTTCATTTTTATGTGGTTGAAACTCATTCTTTCAGCATTGTTTGACCCCCATAAGATCCTTTAGGACTTTAGGTAAGGAGATTAGGATTGAGGGATTGGAAATATTGAAAACTTAGATGTTTTGTTGGTTCCTATCAAAGAGGAATATATAAAGAAAATTCTGACTAACTTTTAAGAAAATCGGTCCATTACAACTTGAAATATTGTGATAAACATTTCGAAAAAAGTAGTTTGAAGAAAAAGGTGTTTAACCCTCCTGTACTTACGGATATGTATTTAAGGTATACTACCATTAAGACTTTGAATATCTTTATAAATATAAAAGATAGTAGATTCATATTTTAGGTATTTTTCCTTTATATATTTACACAAAGAAAAAAATCATACTAGGTAGTAACCAAAATAGGATGTATTCTGTACAATGAGATGAATTATGAAAAAATCCATTGTAAATTTACCAATTAAATCAAACATGCCTTAGTAAAGCATATGTTTGTGTATGAGTTAGTTTTGCGTCATACGTAACAGTTACAAAGGACACTCGCTTCGTTTCTCGCTTTCTTACGTATATCGTGAGTGCGCATGCGTGACAGATGGACTCATCTGAGGTATTTCATTTCGAAGATTGTAACAGGAATACTCAAATTAACTGTAATATATCATAAATATAATTAATAATAATAATAAAATTAATGAACTTCAAGTTGAACTCTTAGCAATGAAAACAATATTTGAAAAAAATCAAATATTTCAGAATTTTAATAATGTTTTTCAAATGTTGTAGTAAATACGAATTACCGTATAAAAATACTTTTTAAGGAGATATTCTTAAATATTTAAACTATTGAAATATGAAAAAAAATAAGTTTGTCAACTTTAAGATTAGAATATCCCCTTAAAGACTCTGAATTTTCTAGAAGATCATTTTTTGCATTAATGCTTTGTAAATGATATAGGCCTCATTTTCAGGTGTCATAATTTTTTTATGAGAAAACGAAAAAAAATTCACCATGTTTGATATTGTCCTAATTTTTGTCACCTTTTTGATTTTTTTTCCAATCCGTAGGTTGAGATTCTTTCACTGATGGCAAAGTCTCCGTAGTCTTTATAAGGCTGTACCTTGTTAATAATTTTCATACAGTTATTTAATAGAATGAAAGATAATAAACTAGAGGAATTTTCTTCTAATTGCCGTGTTTTGCTATTTTTTCCTTTTTACGAATTTTGATTTCTGCTTTTTTGAAGAATAATCATAAGTTTATTCTAATTCACCCAACCTAAACTTTTTGCCAACGAATGAAGACTTTTCTTATTCGGAAACCAAATTGACTCTCTTCCTATAATTCAATTTTTGGAAACTTAAAATTTATTTGAAATTATTGTAGAATAATGTAATATACCTAAAAACGAAATTAAGTGCATCAAAATGAAGTTCTTTAAGGTGGCGATTAAAAGTTTTAAATCAATTTGCAATATCCTCCTTTTTTCGATATATTTTATTTTATCTAACGTATATATTCCATAGTAAGCTTTTTTGAATATATTCAATAAATTGTTTCCTTATAATTTTTTTTTGTTGAGGATTTTTTCATAAGATTTTTCCCTGCAACATTATTGCTTTGATTTTCCTAATGAAAATGCCAAACCTAATAATATTCCCATGGGACAATGCTTTTTAACTTGACCACCATGACATAGATATTAGATGGAGGATTCTGCTAGACTTCGAATATTGAAGTTAGTATGTGAGTGAATAAACGACCATAATAGGTTTACCTTAGTATATTATTTTTTGCGAAATTTAATTATTTCTTCTTTCAAGAAACATTTCCTACTTTTATTTTACTAAACATAACTAGAGAAAAAAAAAACTAAACTTTGAGAAAATCGAATACAGTTGATGAGTATTTGACTGGAAAGCGCATTTTTTCATGGTTAATATTTGTTATCTGCATTGAATAAATCACAACATTGGGATAGAAACTATTGGAAACTATGTTTGTTTGTGGTTAATTAAGCTGAATTACAAATTTTTTTGTGTTTTCTCTTTAAAAGTCGTTGTACGTTTTTGTTTGAATAAGATTTCTTATTATATGACCAATAGCGAAAGGCGTGACAGGAAAAAGATGACGTGCAAGAGAAAGGCCGTTAAATATTTAAATAGGGCATACAATTCTCACTTAAATGTCGCCTATTATTATTAACAAAAAGTTAAGTCCGATGAGACTTTTGTTTCGACTCATCGGCCAAAGCAATAATTTTCTTCATTTCCTACCCCAATATTTTGAACTAACACTCTTATTTTTAATTGAAACGGTAATGGTAGAATAGCAATTTTGGTTTTGCCATTGGTTTAATTTGCAATTTTAATTTCGAACTTCCGAAATGCTCTTGAAAGGAAATGACCGTTAAAACGAAATTGAAATTTTGTGAAGCACAAATAGAAAGGTAATCTTTTCAGAAACAGATGGCGCGATTGTAAAGAAAACTAATTTTAAAAAGTAGGTAATCAAAAAATGTTTGGGATATATTAAAGTAGGTGTCATATATACGTTTTAGTTTGAAATTGAGATAGCCTTGTCGTTAAAGCAAAGCTGAGGCAAAAAAACATATTTTAAACGAAATATTTAGTTAATATGCTTGGCTTGCATCACGGTAAATATTATATTGTTACGTTTTTACCTTTTTATTTATAATGATGGGTTTGTTTGGATTTGTGTTTCAGGACATACAACAATAACAAATTTATTTTATTACACAAACATTTATTCATTTTCCACTACACGTATTTATTAACTTACAACAATCGTTTATCTCTCTTTTTAGCTTTTAACTGATTTATAAGGGATTCATAATTGATTAATTCACCAACTATAACTGATTGTTCTCCACCTGCGGTCAACCTATTTTATAATGGCTCTGACATATTCCAGACCGTTCGAACTTCCAGATTGTTTCATTTCTGCCATTTTCAACCCTAATTTGTATTGTCTATCCTTATTTTTTTCTTATATCAAAAATCCTCAATGAAACTTCTTGAAAATCGTTCATCTCATTGTGCTTGGCCGCTTCTCCTTTATTCATTTTCATGGTTCGTTGAGCACACAGTGCGACATAGACCTCTGTTTACTGTGGTGAATCATCACCCTGGTCACTCTGATACATCGTTTTTTTAAAACACCAATATATCGTTCATAAACATTGATATTTTTTTGATATTATTTTTACTAACTGATTAATTTCTACAACATCTATAAAAGATTGTCCTAAATTTTCAAGTTGATCCGAGTAATAGTTTCATAAATACAGCCTTGGGAAGTTCAACACGCCGCCGGTATATCGGTGCAGCTGCTTGTCTATTGTCGCGTTTTTCTCTAAATTGTGTTTTCAAAGTCAGTTGTCAATATTTCTCGAGAGGTACTCAACCGATTTTGATGATATTTTATAAATTTTCGTTCGTCCAAATTTTAATTTATAGTCTTAACTGTCTTAACTATATACGTATTTTTTTCTCTTCTTTTTTACTTTTTTGCACGGATGATCCTGACATGAGTTTCGCTGTCAACGCAAACACACTTTTTTCCAAAGGGTCACCGGAAATGACGTCGCAGTGGCGAATATTTAAATATTTATCGACGATAATTTCCAAAATTCATTATCAAATGTGTATGCTTAAAATAATGACAAGTTTAAAAAAATATTTTATTTTTTATATGGGGAAAATATGGTTGAAAATGGGTAATTTTTCCTCCATGTAAACCCATTAAGCCTACGTAATTAAAAACCCATGTTTTTAATTTACCCCATTTTTCCAAGTCGAATGAAAGGATGTAGTAAGAAATGTGAGAATAGTACTCCCGAAAACTATAGTTTGCAGACCAGAAAACATGATAGACCAAAAACTCAGAGGTTATTCCTTACATTTAGAATTATAAACTAACAATGCATTATCCATTTAATATCTATACTAATATATAAAATTCTTACGTCTGTCTGTACATTTCGATTTTGAACCCAATTTTAGGGTAAATATTTGTTTCAAGAGACCCTTATTCCAAATTTAACATTTTTAAAATTTTTGTCTGTCTGTCTGTCTGTCTGTCTGTGTGTCCCGATTTAACTAAAGAACGGAACAACCGAATTTAATGAAATTCGGTATTAAGATACAACACAATTTTCCACAGACTATAGGCTACTTATCTATACTAATATATAAAATTCTTACGTCTGTCTGTACATTTCGATTTTGAACCCAATTTTAGGGTAAATATTTGTTTCAAGAGACCCTTATTCCAAATTTGACATTTTTAAAATTTTTGTCTGTCTGTCTGTCTGCCTGTGTGTCCCGATTTAACTAAAGAACGGAACAACCGAATTTAATGAAATTCGGTATTAAGATACAACACAATTTTCCACAGACTATAGGCTACTTATCATTCCAAAAAAATAATAAGGGAAGGTATTCCCTAGGGATGAAAACAGAAATTTTTACACTAGACAGGTGAGTTATATATCATTGGAAAGGTAATTTAAAGTTAGAAAATAATCTGTAAAAATATTTTTTACAGTAAATTCAATTTAAAGTTTGAAAAATTGCCTCTTTGAAATATAAACCTTTATATATATAAGACACATAGTTGATGTTAATAGAGGTTCCTACTAATATTCAAAATCTAGACCCTAAAGTTCTGTTATTTTAACGCGAGTATTTTGATAAGTTTCGACTTTTTTTAGTCATAATTAAGACCGACTTTATTTATGTATCGATGCTGATTGATTTACGGATTATTTGGTTCACGGTAAACCTATCGTAGCTATACGCAATAGACATACTCTTTTTTATAAATATTTATTTATAAATATTTTTTTTTGAAAATTAATAAATTAAATTCGACAAAATAGTGTTTTTAAGTATGATAATGTTTTTTGTAAAAGAAATAAGAAAAATAAAAATTTCCATATACTACCACTACAAGGAGCGACCCTAAAAAGAAAACAATCAACACCAACGTTACGCAGACGAAGTCGCGGGGATCAGCTAGTTTATAATATAAGTATAAGAGACTTTCATAAAATTCAATAATTTTGATTTGTTACAGATACGGTCGATTGAGCGTCCTGCAGTGGCTTCTCCTGGAAGCCAAAATGCCGGCTCTGGAGCGAAGCTCGAGCAGCGCTTTGGCGCTCCACTATGCAGCAGCTCGGGGATGTCTGGATTGCGTCCGACTTTTGGTTGATGCATCACCACAACTCAGGTATTTCCCCAATTATTCATACTTTTTTTTTCGTATTCAATTCAATTATAGAAAGTGATAAGTGAAATTTTATGCTTCCTACTGGCTATTCTATATTTTAAATTTATTTTTCAATTATTAAATATAATCAGTTATAATTAACGGTATTTAAGGCTAGTTTAATTATATTTTATTGTTTCTACAATTAAAAATAGAATGACATTTGTTAAACTCGAGTGATTTCTGTTTAAAAATGAAAACAAGAATTAACACTTAACACAATATAAATTTAAGTATACCTAATTGAAGGAAGTTTAAAAATAACTATCATAAGGAAAAGAAATAATATATTTAACTGTATTTGTCAACTTCAATATAAAGTGATCAAATGAAATTAAAGACTAAAAAAAATAAAATAAAATATGGTACGGTAAAGACGTATCACAAGTTGGGACTTTAATTTATCGATGTTAAGTAACAACTTTATCATCTTTTGCAGAACAAATACTTGTTTTTTTTTTTTTTTTTTGTGGTCAACCTTCGTATAGTATGATTTTTTCAAGCTGGGAAAAAATTTTCAATACTTGCAAGGCTTTAATAAACTAGAGAGGATTTTTTCCCTTTATAAATTTCTATTCGATAATTTCCAATATGAAAATTAGCAACACAACCTATTATTCCATTTTGGATTTTAGGAATACAAAAAATATTTTTAGCAAATAATATATCAAAAATTTTTAGTGATCATTTGCTAAAAAAATTCAACCAAAAAAAAAAATTGTTTGTACCGTTTTGTTGTAAGAGAGAAACTGCAAATATTCATGTAATTTTTCAGAAGAAATTTGAATACTGCAATATTCTATGAAATATAACAAATCTGTTTATTTAGTTAAAAAATACTTTTCAAGAAATAATAGGATTTTATTTTGTAAAGAATTTGAATTTATTTTTATAAAGATAACCAGATTCTTTGTAAGTACATCACACAAAAGCTATTGAGAAGATTTTTCTTCAAAATTCAAAAACTAGACAGCCGTAATAGCTGTAACTATGCAAAGATGTTTAATTCGGTCACTTGCGACATATGGAAAATGCTGACCGAAGAATAAGCTATCTTCTTCTTAAAACCGCTAGAACCACTGCCTCCGAATGCCGAAGGTTGGCGATCCATTTGGCCAATATATTTTTGGAAACTGTAGATTATAATATATAATAGTTGGCTCATGTCCCTTTTGGTCAGGTCTGCCATAGAAACTTGTATTTTATAAAAACTTTCCATGGTACCACCCTGTATGTTTTTTTCTTTTCAGTATTGCGTTTTCGGCTATGTTCTATGATCTTAGAATAAAGCTATCATCTAAAGGTCAGTATATTGACTATACGGCTCATATCCCTTTTAGGTTAATTAAAATCTGGCAACGTTACTTTTTCAATTTTGTTTTTTTTTTTTTATTCTGTTCGTGATTTTTTTGTTACTTCAATTCTAATATGGTATAATTTTCTCTTTTGTGACTAAATTTTCATTATGAGTTGGTTTATCCGCAAATTAAATTAAATTAAAAACAAAGTAGAAAATGCGACGTTGCCGAATTTTGACCGATTTAAAAGAAATATGAGCCGTATGGCCTATATACTGACCTATAGATGATAGCATTATCCTAAGATCATAGAACATAGCCGAAAACGCAATACTGAATAGAAAAAAGAGTATACAAGGTGGTACCACGGAAAAAAGTTTTGTGGAAAACAGCATCATAACGAGCATCAAAGCGTCAAACTTCTATGCCGAGTTTGACTAACATACTTTAATATTATTTTAAGCCATCTTCGTATAATTATTGCTACTGCTTTACTATTGAATATTTTCTTTAGCTTACTGCGGAAATAAATTAAATCTGACCCTTCAAAAAATTTTGTTGGGCATCATGTTCTATGGTATCAATTTATGGATTCTTTTTGACATTGGCAGATTTTGCTATCACAGGAATTTAAAGTATATAGTATTCCTTTACATATTCTAATCTCTTTAATCTGGCGAGCTAAACAACGACAAATTCGGAATAAAAAAAAAACGTTTTCTTCCATCAAGGTCGAAAATCTCAAGATTTTGGAGTCTTTGAAAAAAAGTCTTTCCATTTTATTACGACATTAAATAATAGAAATAAATATATATACATATATAGATAGTATTTTAAAATATACTTCCATACTTACTCGTAGACGAGTACTTCAGGTGGCTACTTTGAAACTAGTACAGGCTCAAAGTGGGCAACAAGCAAATTTCAATATCACTCCTTTTCATGGAGCTTAAAAATTCTAAGACCGCTAAAACCTTAATTAAAATAAAGCGATAGTAATTAGTCATTGTAATAATAAAAAAAATTAATACCAACCGTTATACTTATTACGATGAATATCCATAAGAAACGGGATCATTCATACATAAGTTTGATGAATTAAGTAATAATTATTTTTATTACGTGATTGCAAATTGCAAATTTTGTCGCCACCATTGTGAGCTATAATACAATAAGTTTAATTGGACTTTTCCGAATCCTATCACTTATTTAGCCTAATATTTTTTTAAGACATTGAAGTGACATTTTGAAAACTAGGTACTGGAAATATTGATAATTTGATAAGTATTTTGCCAACTTATGGTATTTTGAAAACGGTTTTAAAGACAACTGAGTAGGTAACTAAATTATAAATACGGGTGCCGGATAAACAAATTTCAAATATTTGTGTTGTATTACCTTTGATAATTAATCAATATTATAATAGGCTAGTTTAAGCCTGTCGATAAATACAAAGAACATAGAATCTAAACATATTCGTATGATTGAAAAAAAAAGTAATAGTCTCAAATTTGAACTAATTCAGTGTTGTCATTTGTTTCAACTGTAATTTTTGTTGTGTTTTGTTTTGTCAGTATTAAGCTATGAATATTTCACAGGAAGTTTCTAGTTTGAAAAGCAATATTCATAGAAATATTTAAAACGCAAGGTTAGAATCGTAATTCAATTATTCCAATAGTAAATTTCTTGATTGTTAAAAAAATGGAGAAGAAACTTTAAATTGGAACTTTTTAGTATTTTAAGTTTGGCGTCAAAACTTGAAATTAAACATTTCTTAGTGCTGTGTACAAATATAATTTTCTCTAAAAATCCTTGTGACTTCGGAAAACTTATTCTTAATAAATGCACCTGGTTCGGGAGAACTTAATTTTTCAATATACGAATTACTAAGTAAAAACCATAAATATCACTAGATATAAACATTCCAGTACTTCCAGATTTCCAGTAACTAGAAATGTGTTCATATTGTTTTGAAATGATTGCAGTTTTAATGAAAACGTATGCTTGAGAACCTAACAGAAAAGTTGGGTTCAAAATAGGTAATGCTGAAGCTCCTTTTGAACAATAGTATATTTAAAAAACTAAATTCCTCGTAATTTGCTACTTTTGCATACCTTTCTACCTTTGTTACATAATCATTATATCAAAACGGTCAGTATGAAAAATTTCCATAAATCGAAATTGAAAATTATTCAATTCAGTTTAAATATTTTGTACTGAAATTCCTCAAACGCGTAGCGAATAATTCGAAAGCGATCGCCAAAAATTCGCGTGGTTTCGCTTCTGTACGTTCATTAAAGTCTCCAGTCGCGCATTATTTTCCGGACCGTTTCCGACACCAGTTTCACATATTATTCTGCGCACCCAAATTCATATCGGTTTTGTCGGTATGAAGTACATTAATTTTTTTACATAGGTATCTTGGGTGAAAAGAAATGGCGAAGAGTCTTTCTTTTTCGCTTGGTGTTTTTCTATGATTTTAATATCGGTTCAATATAACCGTTAATCGGATGGTTATGATATAACATAGAAACGATGTTATTGTGGAAGAGAAAGGTTCTCCGCTTTGTATAGATAATGTTATATATTTATGTTATAATTGAGTGCACTAACGAGCTTTCTTCATAAAATATCGTTCTTTCAATTTTAGTCGGTGCGAAACATTGCTCGTGAAACGTTGGTGTGAGATTTTTTCTCGTGGATTTACGCGAATTTTGGCTAAATGCCGATGTTCATTTGCTGGTTTTTGCCAACAATACAAATTTTCAACGATACATGTGCAACAATTGAAGTTTAAATTACAAAGCGTTTGAGTGCCCAATTTCAATGTGTTGTGCTTGTGGTGTGACTTGAAAGGCGCAAGCTCTGATAAAGCAAACATGGCGAACGTGAAAAGCTCAAACAGGCGAAAGGCGAGACTTTTCACGAATCGGGGAATAAGGTTGGTTATAATTAAATTGATTTAGAAAATTATAAATAAAAAATTAGAATTTTAATTAAATTTGACAAAGAATGAGATTTTCATTTTTAAATTTTATTATATTTTGTATTCTTAACAATATACAATAGGGCAACGTTCCTTTAAAATTATTGTGTTTTTATTAACACATTTTCTTCTTCTTATTGTTCTAAATAGAAAAAGATGTTTGCGTGTTTCTTGCACTCAAATTGTTTCTTCATGCGAATATTAGACATAAACATGTGATTTTACGCACTTTCAAATAGTCGCATGCCACTAATATTTAAAATTAACTCATCTTTTCCATAAAACACTTAATTTTCAAAATTTCTATAAGAAGCAATTCAGTAAATGATTAACTTTTCAAAATCCATAACTCTCCATTTACGAAGTTAAAAAAATCGGAGAAATATGATCTAAAAAGTTTATATTAAAGGTGAAAAATATTTTTCTATTAACTTAAGACTAAGAACTTTAAACGTTGATTCAGGCGGTAATTCTTAAAATCAACTTTAAAAAAGAGAAGGTTAAGTTTTAAAATATTCCGTAGTAACGTAGTAATGGTTAACTTGAATTGTTTAAGACCATTAAAATTTAATACAAACAAATGAATGACTTGGAAAAATAATAGCAAAAAATAGCAAAGTAATAAATATATCCATAGAGCAGTAACAATATAAAATTTTTAACAAACTTAAGAATGGACGAATTCTTTCTTTTTTATATAATTCATTTTTCTTCATCATCCTTTCTTCATTTAAACCTACTTTTACAGACCTATCTATTTGACTTTATTTATTTTTCTCCGATATTACATTTCCGAGCTTTCTAGATACTGCATTTCTTGTCTCCTAATAATTTAGATTCTAAATAACACTCCATTCAATGCATTTTAGCGTTTTAAGTTAAAGGTCTTTTGAGAATATTAGCAATTTTTTCTACATAAAATTTCATCAAGAGAATAGAGATAACAAGCATATTTTCACAGAAGAATAATGAAATATTGATATATGAGGGGTTTATCTAACTGATAAATTTTTACCTATTAAATAGCTACCTTCTGTATATGGTATATTTATCTATGAGTGAAAATACCGGCTTTAAGAATTTTAAAAACTAAATATTTAATACAGGTTTTAAGATAGTTAATGTATTATTTTTACTAACAAAAGCATTATAGAAAAATTTTCATTTATTATGAAGATAGATATCGAAGTAGCATACTTTTTTAAATCATTTAAAACTTTAAATGTTTCAAGAGAAGATGCAAGATCCATCTTCAAAAAGAAGATGCAACCGTTCTGGATAACGCTATAGTATTACCATATAACGCTATATCTTCTGCAAAAAAATCGATTTTTGCTGGTTTTTAAGTTCATTTTTTAAAAAAAAAAATACATGAATAATTGCAGATACAAATTTTTTACATAATCTTCATTTTAATGGTGATTCTCAGAAAAAAATATGAAATCAGTATAATACAAAATATAATAAGAAATATATGAAGAGTGATATTCAAGATCATAGGCGCCGGGAGTTATTTTTCCAAGAGTGACCCCCTTTTTTTAAGAGAGGGGTGATATTTTTACATTTACAAATGCTATTAGATATATGTAGTTGACCGAAAATCTGAAAAATCTATAGATAGTTTATTTCACAAAACTTAAAATTTTGTTTTTTGTTTGTATTTTAAATTGTTTAAAGAGAATTACCGTATTTTCTAGGAGAGCCACTAGTTGTTCATTTAAGTAATAAAAAATCCAAATATATATAAGGCTGGCTAAGATGTCTAAAGTTATGATGTATTGATTCTTTAAATATATATTTTTTAAAAATAATTGTATAAAGGTTTTTTTTGGCGTAAAATAATAATAAAGCAAAAATGGCTTAGTAACATAATAGAAAAATAAGTAAAATTACTCTGTATGATTTTTTATCGTTATTTACAGTCGCTTTATAATTACCAAGCTCTTTACGGGCTCCTGTGTAAAAATTCCATAAACTGAGAAATATTGAAAATTTGCTTGGTACATGACTCGAACCCAATACTTATCAGTTTTAGAGCGGCCACCTTGACCACTCGACCATCTAGGAAGGTTAATATTGTTATTAAAATTAATTTTTCTTCATATTCTCTAAATTTTCATCTTTTTGAAGTTGCAGTTCCCAGACTTTAGTGGAATATAAGGAATAAATCAGTACTTTTATTGTTTAAGAATTTTTAGTAGAATTTTTAAAACTGCACAAAATGTGTACAACCTGTGCAGTTTTGTTCACAGTTTTTCTCTTTTTTTGTCGATACTAAAGAAAAGTGCGATTAAAACTACGAGTAAGAACTAAGCTAATTTAATCTGCAAATAAATTTGCAGAACGTTAATTTTTAAAAACAAAAGTCAAAAATTAAATTTCAAAATTTAATATCCGAAAAATAAAATTTTCTATTTCCCGAAGTGAACAAATAATTCAAAGTATTGTCTTTTTAATTTTAGATCATTTAAAAATTGGTGGTCAAAAAAAAAGTAAACATATTTTGGATTTTTTGCTTTTTAAGTTCTACGGTGTTTTGGAAGTAATAGGCTCAACAAATATTACCTTAGCGCTCTCAGAACCTCGTTTCTGCTTTAGATGAGCCATATTTCAAATGATCGCGCAATTTTGTCATGGTCTGTTTAAATTTGTATATTTTACGTCAATTTTTTTAACATATTCCATTGTACATTACGCTATGCTTAAATTACAATTAAATTCAACGTAGACTCGCTAGAAAAACAGAAATGAAAATCTAACGGACACCGAGAAGCCAATTAAGTAATTATTAATAATTTCCTTTACGGTATTTATAAAAGCTGCACATTTGAGGTCTTGTTTTGATTTAATTTAATTTAATGGTCTTTTGAGGTGGATATATGAGAGCTTTTGAGTAATTTTAATTATGTAATAGAATTTGCGAATGTAATTGTCGCGTGTGATGGTTGTTTTGAAAATGGAGGTCAATTTAGCGCGTTTAATTGAATTTAGAGGAGAAATAAAGATAGAAATGTTTCGAGGTATGTGATATTAATTATCCATGCACTGAATAAACTTGCACTAGAAACCTGCGCGAGTTATGGTTCGTATAAGTCGTCTGGTTAGCTGAAGATAAAACATATGGGCACCTTCATATGGAAAAAGTGGCGTTAAGCTGAACATCTCAATGTAATGTAATGTGGTCGAAGAGGTATCGTAGATGTAGCTCGATTAACAAGTGGGTTTTATAAAGAACACGTTAACCATCAAAACTAATTGCCGATCATCTCATGCGAAAATTTTTTTATAAGCAACATTTTCAATTAAGTTTTTAGACTTGAAAATTTCGTTACTGTAAGCTGAAGCGGAAAACTGCTTATGATAAATAACTGAATTAAGTAATATATACCATTATAAGTAACCGACTAACGTATTGAGAAGTAATTATTAAGATGAGAAAACATTGTTACAGGATCTAGTGCAATATTTCTTTTGATATTGACAATCAAATATTTTTCCAAAAAAATTTATTTATATTAAATTTAAAGGTGATGACTAAATAGTGTTATGAACCAAACCAGTATACGCAAGTTAACATGATTTTTTTCCAATGCTATTGACATGAATGAAACTTATTCAGATGAAAAATTTCTAAAATCAAATTGTTGAAATTCGGGGCCATAAAACAATAAATAATTAATTTTATAATAATATCAGTTAGGCATTTCTCAGGAAGTTGAATAAGGAATAATTTGATGCAAAATTTGAAAATTTTGCTTCGTTTTGTTGATATATTTTCAACTTCTTCTGGCAGAATTTAAAGTTAAGTTCATCGTTGGAACATTCTGGTTTGTTATTACTTTGATAGTTGATGGATAATACAAGATTAGATAATTAAGTAATATATGAATATCAAAACAATGTTTTCATTACCGCTAAAACCAGTTATAAAATATTTCCCTTAAAATATGTTAATATATATAACCTATTTTAGGGTACTTTTTTCAATTTTTTAAATTAAATACATGATCTATTTTCTCTTCTACGCTTCAGTTTCAAAAGTTCAAACTTTTTTGAACAATAATAAATTATTTATTATAAATTCTCAGAGGACTAGGATGAAAATATGTGGTTAAAACTTGATTTTTATTCGCGACGTTTCGGCCTCTTTATTGAGGCTTCCTTAGGTGTTCATAAACAATCGCGAATAAATCAAAATCA
Source organism: Sisyra terminalis (assembly GCA_958496175.1). Lineage (NCBI taxonomy): Eukaryota > Metazoa > Arthropoda > Insecta > Neuroptera > Sisyridae > Sisyra > Sisyra terminalis. The sequence continues at coordinate 31,567,246 of OY292277.1, read as the reverse complement.
AGTTTTAACAACTTATTTTCGTCCTAGTTCTCTGAGAATTTGTATTAAATTGTGATTACCAAGGATCTGAAATTTTACCATAAAATAATAATTTTTTTACAGTATGCAATTATATTCAGAACATGAGGCCAATCGGGTAGCTTCTGTTGTTTTTGAAATATAAACCAAATCAACTACGCGAGATAATGTATGTTTTCTAAAATCAAAAGTAACACTTATTATTCACGTTCTTATCCATGGTTTATAATAAACAGTAAATGAATCTTCTTTTTTAGATACTCAAAAATTATTTATTTTATCTTTGTACAACGTTTCGCTACTTTCGTAGCTTTATTTGGAACTCAATAACAAAACATCAATTGTTAAATTCATGTATAATAATCTCGGCATTAATACGACAACAATAACATGTTACTAGTATCCTCTTGTAAAATTACAATATGTTTAAAATTAACAATATAAATCGTTTAAAAATAATTTCTTTTAATATAAAACACAACCTTAAGAGTCTCTCTATCTCAAGCCAATGTTTAGTAACTCTAATATTTTTAAATTGTGTTATTAAGTTTTCCGTTTTGTAGCAATGAATAAACTATTATATTTTTTTAAAAATTTATAGTTAAGTTAAAACAGTAATAAATTATTTTTGATTAATATAATCATAGGCATAGGTGTATGTCGGCAAAGACGGAGAACAAAGAACGTAAACACATACGTGTGAGTGAAAACCAAATAAAATAATTATTGTCTCAAATTTGAACTGACTGATTATTGTCAGTTGCTTCAACTGTCATTTCGATTTCTATCAATTATCAACTTTGACGTTTGTCAGTTGGGTCAGTGTTTGCTGTGAACATTTCACGGGTAGCTACAAGTATTTTGTAAATATAATGATGCAAATTCTGTTAAGAGCTCTAGTTATAAAATAAGAATGGTTGAAACTTGTTCCCAGAAAAAAAAACATTTTTTTTAGTATGTAAAGTATGAAAGTATGACCATTATTACCTATAGAAGGGGGCGTATCTAAAACCTTAGAGAAAATTAGTTGACCGTAATATGTAGGTAATATGTTACCTACTTATTACAAAAATAATTTTTAATAAAATGATAAATGTTCTTATAGGAGTTTTTTTAAAGTCAAAATTAACGGATTTGCCAAAATACGGCAAAAATGTTTTCGAGGAAAAAAGAGAAAATATTAAAAAGTTTGATTTTATTTCCTTTTTTTTTCAATAAAATTTAATATGCCAATGTTACAAAATACCAAAATTATTAAAAAAATTAGCACAATTTTTATGCAAAAATATCATCTTCGTAAGACATAAGGTATGCATTTCTTTAACAAACGTAAACTCTTCGTTAAACTGTAAAAATGTAAATCTGAAACAGTTTATGAACCATTTATGCAGCGCTAAATTAATAAATTAAATAGGGGTACTAGAGGTTAATGCTCAGGGTAAAAAATTTTCTGATCGGCATTTGGAGCTTTAGATATTTTTTTTTGTTTAATTTGATAAAAAATTCTATAGATAGTGTGATTTTTTCCAGCACATAATTTTTTTCTATTGTTAAGAGCAATTTAAAACTAAAATATTGGAGTTTTTTTACAAAGTTGTGTTATTTATTTAAAAGTGTAATCGAAAGTCGCTCGTACCCAATTGATGTAGAATATAAGGGCGATTAGGGATAACGAGGTGGCATTTTTCATGTTGCCCCATGGCACCACTAAGGGTAAATTCTGACCTGCATTTATGGTTCATTTGTCCCCTTATTCCCCGAAACACTTAATCATTAATAATGTAAAAAAACTTTTTCTAAAATACTCTGCTACAGGATGCCATTTCCTTTTTTTTTAGGAGAATGAAAGACAATTTTTTTATAGTGTTATTTTATTGAATGATATATTGTTCAATTTGGTCCAATACCTTCCGTTGTCTTTTAAGTATAGTAGCATAACTACGCTCATAAAATTTTTGTTCATTAATGAGAAAAAAAATTAACCTCCTAATTTGGCGTAAAGGTATAAATGCCGTAAAGGTAACCATAATTCTCCGATAGCGCCAGGTCTGAAGAATATAATAGTTGTGGCATTACATCTCATTAAAGCAACAAAAGTTTTTGGTTAGTTATCAAACATGTATGCGGTTTTAATAGGACAAAATCTTTACGTCAAATAAAGAGGCCAAAAATCACCTGGATCAATTTTTTGCCATCAAAGAACAATTTTATGAGCGCATAATTGTGATGTCGCTAGAAAGATGACAGAAGTTATTGAACCAGAATGAAAAAAAAGAAAAAAATTATTTATACATATACTAGAGGAAAATTATTTTTAATTTACCCAAAAAAAAGGAAATTATTTTCCAAACAACTAATGTTTTAATCATTGATTGGTTGAAACAACCCTAATCCGTTATTTTTTTTGAGCAAGAGGTTCATTGCTTAGTTAACCATTGGTAATTCATTTTCAGGCAAATTTATTTTTATTCACAAGGCCCACCGATTCCCAAATTGAAAAAAAGGTATTGAATGTAGAAATTTAAAAAAAAATAGAATTTCTAGGTCAAAAAATATAGTTTAAATAGCTAGTAACCACTAAAAACTCTGATGTTCGATTTTTTTATGAGAAAATATATCATATTTGTTTTATTTATTATTTACCGTCGCATTACAACTACCAAAATCTTTAGTGGCTCTAGAGTAAATGAAAATTCGTAAATCGAGACATATCGAAAATTTGGTCAATACGAGATTCAAACCCAACAAAAAATTATTTTATTTTTTCTTAAAAGAAGTGAAATACTACATTGGCAAAGTAAAACTTAGTTTCAATCAAATTGAACATAATATATAATATAATATTTTCGATAAGAAACATTTAAAGAGAATTTTATTTTTTGGGTAATTGCAATGTAAATCATCCATGATAATCGTTTACAAACCATGAAAAATTCTTTATTAGCTTTTTCTTCATTACAACTTGACAAAGAGTCAATTTAGCGATTATAAATCGAGTTTTAATGTGAAAGTATGAAAAATTGAATATACAATATTTGAAATTCAAGGAAAAAATCCTAAAATTTTTCACAAAAGAAAATTTTAATAGTATAATAAACTACTTTTTTGGATAATTACAAGTTAGATATAACTATGAAGAAAAAACTAAAGAATATTTCAATTTTTATTGAAAATAAAAAAGTGTTAAAGATTTAGCTATAAATTTTCACTTGTCGCAATTTTTTATATTACCTTTAGCTCTCTTTTGCTTCTAGTTGAAGAAGCAGTTTCACAGGTCTGCAAGAAATTGTAACAATTTAAGACTTAAATGACCATTAATGTCTTGTAAAGGGATTTCCTCATCGTAACTCTTCTGTATTCGAATGCATTAAATGAAAATTTATATTTCCTTGTTGATAAAAATGTAGAACTTTCCATTTTTAATACTTTGACATTTCCTCTTTGCGAATGATCGAGAATAATGCGTAAATTGTATAAAAATTAAACTTTATGCTCTGCTAAAAAATTAAAAATCTAATGAAGAATTAGAAGCTAATGGTTTCTTGAAAATTATTTAATGAAAAGGAGAAAATTCGATTGCAAAAATAATTTAATTATTAGTTTGAGGTTGCCTCAACTATCCCCTGATTCTTTCTCTTAGAATTGGAAGTTTAAGTGATGGTATTTAAATTTTTGGATGTTGATGGATCTGGTTCTATTAATTTAAGAGTATTAATTAATTAATTATTTATGCTTCCTGCTCTGGTTGATTTTAAAATTACCGAAAAAAAACTTTTCAATTTCAATGTCATCCTTGAATATTTAATTTCTAACTTTCCTTGATTTTAATCAGTAATTGTTTTAAACTTTTCCAAGCTTAAAGACATCGAGAAATTAGAAAAAAAACATAATTTATAAAACCTTTTAATTGGTTTAAATTGGGTAGTAAATTATATAAAGAATTTAATACGAAATTTCTAGGTGTAATTTTTCGTGAAGATTTATAATTCATTTTTTATTACAACCAACGTCATAAGTTATGATACTTTTTAAAAAAGCTTTAAGAATTTTATAGAAGAGTAGCTGATACCCACGTCTTCGCCGGCGTGACTTGATATGTTGATAATAATATTATGTGCTTAAGTTTATTGTTTTTCGTGGTATACGGGAATTTTTATATCTTCCTAACAAAAAAAAAATGTTAAATGTTGTCATATTTACAAAATATGATGGCAAAATATATGGCCTTTCAAAAGCACAAGTCATATACAGTCGATTTAAACTAGCTAATACATTTTTTTGTGGTTTTTCACATAACATTAATTGAAAATTTTCTTTATAAAGAATGTTTGGTTAACAATTTAATGGGACTAAAATAACAATGCTAGTGGTACCTCTAGCACGTGAATATCCTACGTATAGCTGCTCATGAGTAAAGAAACTCTTAATTAAATCTATAAATCTATTTTTTTTACGCAAAACCCATTTTTTTTAGTTATAAAATCATGCTTTATAATACGAGCTATCTGATAGTGAAAGTTCAATCAAAATTGGTCTAGTAATTTCGGAGATTTGTCGATACAAACATACAGACAAAAGCTCTAAAAATCTCTTTTTTGGTTACAATTATCCTTTTGCACTAATTTAGTAAAATGCTATTGTTTTAAAAGTATATTTGAATTTAAATATATGGTACGGAAGAATAATATATGGTTAATGAAAAAATATCGATCGGTACTCATTGCTTATTGGAATTAAAATAATATACAATATAGGTAGGAGAAGGGGGTAGAACGAATTTAATTAAAAAAGAAACTTAATAATAATTATTTTTATTTATTCTTTTTTTTACGGACTTTTTTTAATTTTTAATTTTTTGTGCACACGTTTCATCAGTTTCCCGACTTCTTCCGAAATTCTTGATAACACAATTTCATTGTCAATATAAATAATTATAAACTAACTTTGGAAAAGATTCATCAAAAGGAACTTAAAAATTTCAAAATTTCAAATATTTCAATAATTTCGGTAAACACATTATTTTATAAATTGAAGACAGTGATACCGGTCATAGCTATTTCTTATCTGTATTAAAATATCAAAAAAGAAAACCTATGGAAATAATATTTTCCATCATCAAATTGAAATTTTTGAATACATTTTTTTTTTTTTATAAATAAGGCATTTTTGTTAAATGTTGGAGTGCAATCAAATGAGAAGTATGAAGTTAGAAATTACTTGAATTTAATCTTTAGAATATTCTTAATATACTTAAATATTTTAGCCAATATTTAATCTGATATTAGTTTTAATGGAGCTGTTTAAATATAAACCGTATCTTTTGTTGTTGTTATTTATTATCGCTTTATAAAGTTTTCAGCGACTCTAGCGTTGATAAAAAATCGTAAACCGAGAAATATTGAAAGCATGCTCGATAGGATAATCAAATCCAGCGTCTACCAGTTCTGGAGCGGTCACCTTATCCAGTCGGCCTTTAGTAGGTTTTAAACTATATTAAAACCAAAAAAGCATTTAGTTTCATTAGGTTTTTTCTCAAAACTTATTTAAATTACTAGTGTTAATTTAGTTTAAGGTGCTTTAAAGTTTAAAGCTTACAAAATTTGGTTAAGGAGAAAAAGGTTTAAGATTTTTAACTGCTCTTCATAAAATTTAAACTAAGTATTTCCCTAAAGCTTATATTTTAATAATTATTACGTTCCCTTTGTAAGTTATGCGTTCATTTATAATACAATCAAATTCTATTGATTGAAGTCAAAGTCACCATTATTAAATAATGCTTAATTCCGATCGTTTCTACAAGACCAGGGCAGGAAGAAATTATTCCCCATATCTTTCTTCTGTATCCTTGCTTATTTTACTCAGAGATTAAGATGTGGCTCAGGTTTCTACAATATCTGTTTATCTTTTGTTGTTTCTATATGTATGTTGGTCGCTAGAATAACTTAAAAATTACTGATCTTATTTAAGTTATTTGGTACGTATAAGGATAAATTATTTTCTTACATTAAAGAACATAATTGATATTGGTAGGAAACGTAAAACATTAGAAATAATAATTTTAATTAATTGAATTAAGTCAAAAATTATCGGATCGCTCAAATGATATTTGCAGTCAACAACGGATGCAATGTGTGCTAGAGAAAAAGAAAGTGATCGATGGTTTATTTGCTCCTGGGAAACTTCGTTTTTATCTAGTTACGTTTTTCGATGTCAAAGGAGCCGGACACTTTGTCCTAAAAGGATATTTTAAAAACATAAACATGGATAATTTACAATTTCCGCTTGTTTATGTACTCAAAAATTTTCGAAGAATTATTCATTGATATTATTAATTTCTTTTATGATACTACGTAAAAATATCCAACAATACGACAAAGAAAATATTTTTTTTGAAACTATCCGTAAAATTCAATATAATTATCACCGTGTGATTGCAAAGCACATGTTTCCATAAGAACAATATTAAATATTATTATTAATTTAGTTTTAATGGTTGATTTTTCTTTAGTTGCACCCCAATTTTTTGTGCTACTAAAATAAATTCAAGAAAATTTAATTTAGAGAAAAAAATGGCTTCCCTAAGAAGTTATCCAAGATGAATTGATATATCGAAATCAAAGTAGTTTGATGTCTTTAATAGTAATGTGATGTCTTTACAGCTACGTTCTACTTATTTATGTAAATCAATCTTTTGAAACATAGTATTCGCTTTTTGAATCTAAAAAATACTAATTTAAACTTTATTACTATTGAGTCTTAATTCTTTAAATGAATCGAAATATTTCATATTTCACACAATCCTTTCACTTATAATTAGAAACCGATCACAATCCAACTAATTACATAATATTGATCAAACAATCCGAATCTATTTAGTACTTATAAATTTCTAACTCACTTAATTATTAGTTAAAAATTAAGAGAAAAATATTACAATTGAAATTTTAAAGATAAAATTTACAAAAATCATTCATTCCATACAAATATTATTTAATCAATGTGAATCAACTTGCCAAATCGAACATTTTGGAGAAAGTTGCTACGAACAGTGTGTACAAATAAAGAGAGTAAAAACTACAAACAGTTCATTTAATTACTTCTGTTATAATTCATATTAATTCTAATTAATTTCGCTGAATATTTTACTGCCCATTTTGGTAAATAAAATGCTCGCTTTCACCGAACAAATAAATCAATTTAAATCAGAGAAAAAGAACAACCATTTATTTAATTCAATTTGAAAAAGTATCATTTTTCTTTTTTGACTTCCACATTTTCAATTTGGTTTTTTTTCTGGTCAATGAATTCCACTTTTATGCATTTTTGATTTGGTTGTAATACAGATGTTTATCTGGCATAGGTTTTTAATTATTTAATTAAATCGTTTGAACCGAATTAATCAGTGATTGTTATGGAAACTGCTTTTGGGTTTCGGTTTTTAAAAAAAAACAATTTCCGTAACTTGGACTACATTAGGTTAGATATTTCTTTTGTTGTAATTGCGGAGGTAAAGAAATTCAAATTTAGTTTAAATGTCTGCTTGTTGAAGCAGCTGATTGATTTTTATTGCCTTTGAACAGTTGGGAAAGTCGGCAATGCAACCCAGATAGATTTTCTTACGCGAACTTGATTCAAACTTATCTTTTATAATTGTGGCCTTTAAGTTTCTTGTTACGAAATGTTTTAATCAATTAACAAAATTTTAAAAAATAAATTTTCAAATACCTACTTATACAATTTAATTTTTTTTTGAGCTTTAATTTCTAGGTAATAAGAAAAGCAAATAATTTACAAAAGTAAAGAAGTTCATACATTGTATATCGTACATTAACTAGTTAGTGTTAACATTAACGCAAATGTGTTCACATTTGAAACTAACACCGAAAAAATCTTCATAGTCGGTGGTTAATCCATATCGCGACTTATTCTTTCGTAAAGAAAACCAACAAAATAACATTTTTCAAATAATGTAGTTAAATTATTTCTTCTTAAAAAAAATATTTTAAATTTTAATAATTTTATAGTCTTAGATAAAATTAACAAATGTGATTAAATAAGTATTTAATTTATCTTAATCAAAAATTAATACATTGTCGATTATAATTCTAAAAGTACCTATCCGAAAACAAAATCAGTTGGGTAGCGTGGAGGGTGCCGTGGAGGCCGTGGCCTCGGGCGGCATATTATCATTGATAATTCCATAAAAGTGTTCGCTTTTTTCGCCTGAGAAAAATACAAAGCGTACATTTTTACGTAATTAAGGAATTAAAAGATATTTGACTTTTTATCAATTTTCTAGACTAAAGCTAAAATGGCGCGCTACGCCATTAAGCAAAATGTTTATAAGTAACCACAAAATGTATTTCCACAATAAGTCTAATTATGCAAACTAGAATAAAAAGTAAGTGCAAATAAGTAAATATTTTCGATTTTTGTTCGGAAATATTATAATTTAATTTAAAAACCACTACTTGAAAAAAATGTCATATTGATGTCCTAATATACGAAGTATAGATAACAGGATAGCGATCGAAATAGGAAATTCGTAAGTTCTAGTGTTGCAAAAAATTTGGAAAGACCATATGTCAGTTATCACTAGTTATCCGTTATTTTCCCTTGCTATTATTAAGGTTACTACTTCAAACTGCTTCTAAAGCCAAGAGCTGTCGAGAATTGAGCTGTTTATAATGAAAGTGACTTAAGTCCATTTCAAGGATAGCCCATATGATAAATTTTGTTATTGTCGCCAGACCAAAGTATTTCAATTTTTCAACTTTTTTGTTTTCACATTTTTTACATAGTTATTTATCGCCGCTTTAAAACTACTATGGTGTTAAGCAATTCTAGGATTAATAATAATAATCCGCAATCGAGAAATATCGAAAATTTGCACGATACGAGGATTACGACACTAGAGCCCTCTGTACTTTCCAATCATTTTGGAACAAAAAATTTAACATTTCGTTCATTCTCCTTTTATCTATACTTTGTATCCTAGGTACCTCACTGTCTCGTACTAGAATAGGGCAAGATTTTTTTTGAATTAGTACTTAACATTAGTTCATTGCTCAAACATAATAGCACACCATAGTAATAGGACCTAGCAGTTCCCGAAAACAGAGTTTCCCTGTTCCAAAAAAGGTTATCCTGGATTAAAACCGCTTTTAAGGAAATTTTGCATTTGATTGTTATATTATTTCGCACTTTTTTATTTTTTGGACTTTAAAAAAAATGTTCGGGAGTTATACTTGTACTTATAAGGAATAGGAAAACAGGAATTTTTTTCTTGATAAAACAAAATTACTTTTATATATAAACAGTTAATACATTTAACAAACTCCTCTACAATTTAAACTTGAACAGCGAACTAGTTAATTGCTTGTGAAAATTAAAAAAAAGGATTTTTCTCCATTTATTATTACTTTATATGGATTTGCAATTTTTTTAATTCGTGTCTAATTGGCAGATATAATGCGTTGTAATTAAAAAAAAATATTTTGCGGTTTTTTCTTTCAAAACATTAAGTATTCCAATAATTGCAGTCGATTATTCAATCGACAACGGAAAATCTAGTTATTCAACTATATAAAATATATCTAGGTAACACAAGTATTTATAAGACGTAAATATTGCATAATTCGTCGATTTAAAATAATAATCGATAAATAATTTCTATTCTACGTGTTTTTAAGCTTGAAGTTGTTTTGGAGATCAAAATTTAAACCGGAAGCTAAACAGAAAGGGCTTTTTGATCATAATGTTCTACACTAATTACATATAAAAACAAAATATATACAAAGTATATAAAAATAAAAAAGACAGGTGATGCTATTCTAAAAAACGTACGAATACCAAAAAATACATTTTTAATTACCAAACCGATAAGAAACTAAAATATCGATTTTTTTGAATGTAATAATACCAAGCATCACATCAATAATGCTACAATAAAAGAAAAATATTAAATAGTTTGAACCCTTGTGTGTCGCATAAAATCGTTTCAGGGTACCAAGTTAAAATAATTTCACAATCTAAGTTCATTTCTACTAGTTTCATTCGAAATAGTATTGTCAACTTGTTTTACTCACGGTTATGTAAGTTAACAGACTTAATGATCTAAAAATAATTTTAAAAGCTGTATAAATATTCTATACTTATATCAAAAATAAAATCGCTGTTAATTTTTCATTTATCTTGATAACATTTAAGAAATATTCAATTAAAAATGCAGAAAAAAGCCCGTTTAATTCAAAATACCTATAATGAGCTCCTATTGGCTCGGCACTAAAATGACGTCACAATACGAAATTTCAAAATCCCATAGACGTTTTCCTATGAAAAATGTACTTAGGATACACAAAAGGAAAGATTGTTTAAATCGTTTAAACATTATGTTAATGATTTAAACCATTTACAATACACATCACCTTAATTCTTAAGGGAAAAATTGTTAAAAAATTTTAGGGTGTAACATTTTTTCTTATAGCAAACGAATGGGAAAAATGTAAAAAATTATGCAAGTTATTACTGTTTCAATGGTAACCACTCAATGATTTGTTTATATCTCGGTTTCAATACGCGTACTGATGAGTACTGTGACGACACAGAAGACCCATAAGCACACATATCGTTGTCGGACTCTCATTTGCTCATTAAAATAAAAACTTTTTTCTACCAAAATACAATTTTTTCAAAATCAAAAACTAGCTTTTCCTCACATTAATGTTGTTCTTTATTGATAAAAAGAAATGTGCATATGGTATATTTCGATAGATCCTATAAGTATGTATTGACTTTTAAAATTCTTGTAGAAATAAAGATTAATAAATCCGACAGGTCTGATATACATTATGACAAGTATTGATATCAGCTAACTTGAAAGTTTAAATTCACGTTAATGTGCACATTAACGAGTTTGAGTTCATACTTACGCTAAAGTATTATGAAGTAGCTCCGTCGTGTGTTATGCTAAACTCATACATTTTGCCAAATGCGTAAGTATACGCAGTTAGCTAATTATACGAAATGTATGCAATGATTAACTATTTGTAAATACATGTTCGAAAATAACTTATCGAAAACATCCACCATATAGAAGTGGATTGTTGTCATAAACTTGCATGTATTGATAATAAATATGCATAAACAGTAAATTTCATACATATACAGTATATCTAAATAGTCAATTGGGTAAACATATACAATGTATAAATAGTCAAAAAGGAATACATACTGTATGGATAAATAGCCATATCCTTATTTTAAACGTTAAACTTATTATTATGTATAAATTGTCAACTTGTAGATCATCAATAACACATGTTTAATAATGAAAAAAACTGAATTAGGTACGTATAAACGATTTTTGTATTTATTGGTACTCGTACCCTACCTGCAACACCAAAGAATATAGAATAGAAACATTTACATTTGAATTAACGTTGCATTCTTAATGAATACACTAACTAGAGTATAAATGTCAAAAAGTTTTTATACTTCAACGGATTCTTTATTGTTAGTGTAACAAGTGCGTTTATGTTTACAATAATGATGATTGAACTTCAGTGATAACATATACCAAAATATTTGAAATATTACCAAATTTTACCAAAATATTGCCAAAACCGGGATTCTTAAGTAATTGTAGATAATAATAATAATAATGTTGGCATTCGTAGCATGACAGGATTCAAAATCTTCAGAATAATGGTTTGATTTTTAAAAAGAGAAGCCTTAAATTAGTCTTAAAGGAGTTTTTTTAGAATAAAAATTATCATAAGAGATTTTTTTTAATATTTTTTTTATAAATTAAAGAAAACTTTCTATAATTTTCAGTTTTTCTCGATTTACAGATTTTTATTGACTCTAGAGTCACTAAAAGCCTTGTTAGTAATAAAACAAGGGTAAATAACAATAAAAAAAGCTTTCTTTCAAGAAAATCCAATATGTGGTAAATCTATGATAAACACAATTTTTACTTTCGATATCTAAAATTTTATTTTTCAAATATAGTTTCTTGAAATATTAACGAAACATTGGGTTTTATTTTTTATTTCATATATATCTGTCAGGAGAAATGTATTGTTACTATTTTTTTTATTAAAATTAAATTTTTTGACAGTATTCTCCCAATATAGTGAAATACCGCATTAAAGTAATTTTTAAAATTTCGTGCATTTTTTTAACTTTTAATTTGTAGGTGAATGCTTAATGTAAATTCACGTGTATCTAATGCAAATCAAATGTGCAAGAATATCTATAGAATGTTGTTAAATGTCCTATAGTGGATTGAACAGTGGGCCACAATCAAAATCCTAGAATATTACCTAGTAGAATACTTTACTAAATTAATCTTGCTACTCACATTTATAGAGAAAGTAAAAATTGAATACTAAATGATTTTCTACAATTGTTATTTATTATTGCCTTGTAATTACCAAAATCTTTAGCGACTCTAGAGTTAATAAAAATCCGTATATCAAGAAATATTGAAAATTTGCTTAAGACGTGGTTCGAACTCAACACCTAACAGTTTTGAAGCTGCCACTTTAACCACTCGGCCACCTGTATGTTCACCAAATGATATATTTACCTTAATTTTTGGGTTATAAAACAATAACAGAGTTTCGTAAAGTTGCATCTTGAACAAATTGTCATTATTATCGACGAAGAATCTACTTTCGCTTGTGAGAACCAGGGAAAATACCTTTGTGGTCGCAGTATTTAAATTAATCATATTAATCGAATTCAGTTCGTATTTTAATTAACTAATTAGTCTTTCATTTGTAAAATAAATTAACTCAATTATCATAAGCAGTTTTTAGATAACAATAGAAAATGCAACGTTTGCATTGGGACGGACAGACCGACGGACGGAATACAGAAAATAGTGAAATCACTCGTTTTGCATACAATGCAAGAAAAAAATTATATACTTCATGTAATTTTTTTTATTTTGCTCTATGTTTATGTTCTTCTTCGTTAATATAGTATTAGATCGTTAATTAAGACAAATTCTAACATTGACTTTGGTGAAAGTGAACTCGAAACTGGAGGTTTTGCGACGCGAAGAAATAATGTGAAGTTCGATTGTTCAAGTTTGACTAATTGTTTTTTTCAGTGCTAACACGCAGATGGACAATGATGTCACCCCGGTATATTTGGCGGCTCAAGAGGGTCACTTGGATGTGCTGCGGTTTTTGGTTTTGGAAGCCGGCGGCTCATTATATGTCCGAGCCAAAGACGGGATGGCGCCATTGCATGCTGCTTCACAAATGGGGTGCTTGAATTGTGTCAAATGGATGGTAAAGAAAACTATATTCTAAAAAGAAAATATTTTTAAAGGAAAAATAAATCTTTTTAGATACAAGATCAAGGGGTTGATCCGAATTTGAGGGATGGTGATGGGGCAACACCGTTGCATTTTGCAGCGTCTCGAGGCCATTTGGAAACAGTTCGTTGGCTTTTGCGCCATGGCGCACGACTTTCCCTGGATAAATTTGGAAAAAGCCCCATAAACGATGCTGCTGAAAATCAGCAAGTTGAGGTACAAATATTTTTTATAAATTTTTAAAGAAGTCATATTGAAATCAATATTTTTTAGTGCTTAAATGTTTTGGTACAACATGGAACTACCCCCGATTATAATTCAGATTCGAAAGATTTAAATGGTAAACATTACGGTTGTACCTGCCGAAGAAACGATACTCAATCGAAGGTAAAATAAGTTATTTACTTTTCCAAGAAAAAATAAAGTTTAAGTTTATTTTTTGAACGTGTTCTAAAAGAAAACATTCCATTTAATTTTCCAGTGCTCATATTCGGATTGTATAAACTATGGAGATGGTTTAAAAGAACCATTTTACTTACATCCTCCAACACTTCAAAAACCTGCCATGGAAGTTGCTCATGCTCCTCACGATGGTCTTTATATTAACCCAATGTCCACCAACCATTGTCACAGGTAAGCTTAAGGACTTTTAAAATTTCTGCTCTAAAATAAAATTTCAGTACTATCTTTCTTACAATCCATCAAGTATTCTAATAGAAAACTCTTTTGAATTGTTATATTTGGCATTTTCAGTGCATCGTGTAGTTCTGGTAGCAGTTCTTCAGAAAGCGTTTCTGGTGAATCTTTCTATCTTCACAACCCTCAGGAAGTCATTTACAATCGTGTCAAAGATTTATTTGAATCAACTGCTCAAGCATCACATCCAACATGTCCCATTAATCGCCCTCCAGCTCCAATTCCAACCCAACCAAGCCTTTCTACTTTAACAGGTACCTAATTTAGTATTAAAAAACTAAGATTTTTTTTCAAATTTTAATGTTTCTGTTTACAGTTAAAGTTGAAGTTCATTCAAGTAGTTCCGGGGCCGGTTCTGATGAAAATCTTTCCTCGTCAGATTTGTCGGACCGCTCGGTAGATCAAGAGAATGATTACGAAGACATTTACCTGGTACGTGATGAAAATAAAACAAATACTTTGGCAAACACCACTAAGGAACAGGAAACCACGAATGGACGGTCCAGAAGTAGAGATTCTGGCAGTCACAGCCGTTCAACGTCAGTCAGCTCAAATAACTCCGGTTCCCATATCGTCAAACTAGGTCTCTCGAATAATTCGACTCTGTCGAATGGCAAAAGTGTGATAAATTCGGCTAATAACACCAACGGAAAACCAAAAGTGAATGACTCAACCAACAAAAAGATGAATGAATTTCTACCAAAACCGCAAAAGTATGAGAAAGTTAAACGCACTACTGTCGGGTCTGAGAAGAAAGCTCAGTCACAGGAAAGTGGTATGTCGAGTGGCTCTCCTTCAGACCTCGGAAACTCCGAGGAAGAAGTGGAGAAGAATAAACTAGGACCTCGACATTCACTTCCACCCCAAAACACAAAAGTAAGTTTAAATGTTATAATTAAAAAACAATTTCAGATAACATTATTTTTAGAATACCCTATCATCGTCTCGACTTCTTAAGCGAGTTGTTTCTGTTCCTTCCGAGGTATGTGCCCCTCCTCCACCTCCTCTTCCACCACCAATGGTATCAGAATCAAAAGTTCCAAATACACCATTGATAACGGCAACAACAACATCGGTTGTAACTTCAACTACATCGACAGTCATAAATGGAGGTATTACGAGTTCTTCCTCGGGGATTTCATCCGCGAACAGTCCTGCTTCAATTAATTCGAATTCGGGTCAATCTGGAACGACAAATAGTGCCAAAACAGCGCCAACTGCAAATGTATCAATTTCGCAAAGGCAGCCAATTCCACCGCCACAAATTTCTGTTGAACTGTATGATGATACCTCTGACGATTGCATTGTTAAACCCTCTGAACTACTAAAAGGAAGACATAAGACAATGCCTGTAATTGGTAAGTGTGTAAAATTTTAAAATTATTTTTTTTTAAATTTTCAACCCCTTAAGTATTAGACATTTAATTATATTTGATTCACTGTTGTATGCAACAGTTACCTAAAACCACTTTGATCTTTAGCAAAAATTTGCATTATCTTTCAATAATTTTTGAGAAATTTCCCAAATGAAAAAAGAAAATTAAAAAGTTATTCTAAAGTTTATTATTTGCATAACTGTTTTTGGCTTGAGGTTTCCAAATTTTTATGATTAAAGCTTATACACTCATTTTGGTTAACTCCTAAAAATTTACCCCAGATAAATTTTAAAAGCATTCAAAAATTTTGAGGATTTTAATTATATTTATATCTACGGGATTGATCTTTTCTTATATCAATATTAAATTTTCCCAAATTATCCAATAACAATTATTCTTCAGGTACTGAAAAAGTCTTTAATTTTTTTAATTTATATTTTCGGAATGATCATTGATCATCATCCCTTGTAACTAGGGGTCAAAACTCTTTTGTATCAAGGAAACTATGCTTTTTATTAGGTTGGTTATTTCATGGGTATCTTGGGTATCTTGAATCGGTACGAAAAAGCATTGCTATGGTTTTCAAATATGAATTTCATGTTTCAAAATTTAATGAAATAATTGCCAAATTAAAATTATGTTTTTTAAAAAAAAGTTTGATAAAAGTGGAATAAATTGAACGTTTGTTGAAAATTTGTTTTAGAAGCATACTGAACTGCATTTAAATGTGAATTAAAGTTCATTTCCTTTTATTTGAATAGCTTAATATATATATATATATATAAATTATTGTTTTGAAGGATAAGTGAAACAACGAAATTCTTCAACGTTTCAAAAATGATGAGGAAGACACTTGAAAATTAACTATGAAAGTTTGTGTAAAAGTGAAATTGATATATTTTTAAGTTACAAAACGCTGAGAACTTTATTATTGTTATTTAAATTGTAAGTTAATTATTATTGTCATTATTAGTTATTTAAAATCAATAATAAGTAAAGGGGGTGGATTCTGTCCTCATTAAATTTAAAAAACCAAATAGAAAAAGATAATATTGAGCCACTTAGATTTTTTGCTGACTGAAAATTTTATACTGTAATAACAATAAATAAAAATTATTGCAGCCTTCACAAAAGTTAGCTACAAATATAGATTTGAAAAAAAGTTGAAACAAAAAATATTTGTGACGTATTGCCTGGAAACGTATTTCGATTGCCAAGTAAGTTTCAACAGTGGCCATAAAATAATATTCGATCGCTCCATAACTGCTATTTAATGAGTCAATATTAATAATGTGACTTTATTATTTTCAATATTAATATATGTTGACTCATGCGGCAAAATACTCTTTTTTCGTCAAGTGGAATTTCAGCTTCATTTTTTGATAAATTTTGGAGAAATGTTTCGTAATTTTTGACTTATGTAATTCTCACCAAACAAATTTTAATTTATTTTTAAGCAAATAGAATACTAATTTTCCAGGTTTAGAACGTTTTGCTGGATTCTGAATTTTATTTAGTAATAAATCAGGTGTTAAATTAATTTTTAAGCTTTTTAGCGATAAAGCAATGAATCTGATTTTGTTTCGGTTTGAATTTACTAGCCGGCTTAAACATTAAATTGAAAAAGACTAATTTTCAATTAGTCAAAATGGTCTAAATTTACTAAAAGTTATATAAAATTTATGTTTCCACGGACCCTTAAAAAAATCAAGCATAGTTTCTAGGACATCTCAAAATAAAAAAAGAGCGACAAATTTCAGTGCATTTATTTTGGAACTGTAAATACAAAAAAAAAAATATTTTTCATAAAAATGAGAGGAGAAATAATGGAACTGCGACTCCCTACATATATATTTACAGCCTTCTAGGGGTGCGTAAATAAAGACCCTAAATTTTTGTTTCTAATAATAAACCTATTTTGTTTTATATGAAGGGGTAGTAACTTGGCACTTTTCGTCGGCACTTTGCTTATGAAATTTGAAATTTCGATTGTTTATTAGACGTTATCCCATGCAAACTTTGCCACCATTTTTCACTCTTTTAGCGGAGAAATTTTCAAAAACCTTTTCTTATTATATATCTATATCGTATAAGGAAAACTCTTTCCAAATTTCATCGACACAAACGTGCACTTATATTTGACAATACAATGTAAAACGAAAAAAAAATGATCTTTTTTATTTTGATTACCATGGCTAAAAAGCTATTCTATTTCGCATATTTGGACGTTGTACATACAAAATTATTGGGAAAAGGTGGAAAGCATGAAAGTAAATTCGAATATTTTATTTATGTATTTTTAATACATAGTAATAATTGGTTTTAAAGTTGTTCTAAATACCGAAGAAAAGTTAGTATGGAAGATTTTAAATGTTAATTGGTAGTGAAATATGTAAAAATCACTCCCTTAATACTTTTCAGCAGAATATATAATTGCTTCAGGTCACAATCATTGGTTCATAAAAAAAATAGATATTAAAAAGTTTGATTGTTGAAAAAGAAACAAAAATTAAAAATGCTTATATGGTCTGAGTACTACATATTAAACTTTCATACTAATTTAGTGAAAAGACGTTATTTAAAATGTTGTTATTAAAATGATATAACAGAAAACAGACCCTTATATTTTATTTCTACATATACAATACAGATGAACTGAGTTTAATATTAAGCGATGGTAATAATGATTCGTCTGTAACAGCATTTTGATTATTAAATTTTCGATTGCTGATTAACTATACATTATCTCATACAAATTTAGTCACCCCTTTTCACTGTTTTAGGGTAGCAATTTAAAAAAAACATTTTTCGTTAATATTTTCTTACTGAGCAAACCTCAAGGTCTATTTACAATATTTTAGTTTTAAAAAAAAGAAGTTACTGTGAGATTTGAACCCATGGCCCTTAATTACAGCGTCATAGAGGCAGATATGCAAACCAATGTGCTAGTACCATAGTTATAAATTATATGTTTGTTTGCATATAAAAATGTTTAGATATATTTCAAAGAAACGATTTTTTGTATCTTAAATTGAATTTATTGTCCTTGTTTTTAGTTCAACTAAAAAGATTAAAACAAATTATTTTTTAACGTTTAAATACCTTTCCAACGATATATAACTCGCTTGTCTAAAATAATTTTATTTTCATCCCTCAGTTTTTACGTTGCAGATACCTTCCCTTACAATTTTTAAGAAATGATAAGTTGCCAATTGTGAGTGGGTAATTTTGTTATATTTTAATACCAAATCTAATTAAATTCGGTTGTTCCATTCTTTACTTAAATCTGGACACACAACAGACAAAAATTTTAAAAATGTTAAATTTGGAATAAGGGGTTCTTGAAACAAATATTTACTTTAAAATTGGGTACAAAATCAAAATGTACAGACAGACGTAAGATTTTTATATATTAGTTTAGATACAAATAGGCAATCCAGGTTTAAAAATAAAACCAATTTGATTAAGGGCTAGTATTTTTATATCTAGTAACATTTATCTTTCAGATAAACTATTATCCGCATCATAGAAAAAAACGTGTGTTTTTTCATCTAAGAATAGTGATATGTGTAAGAAAAATGTGTACTATTTAACTAACAGACAGATCTTTATCTATTATAGCTATTTTAAAGATATGGTTTTTCTATCCATAAGTAAAAATAGCGACCTTATATTTTAAAGGTAATATTAAGATATTACCGTTGAATAATTTTGTTCTCAACGATTGATTTTCTGGATTGGAAAATTTAAAAATCCGCAGAAAAATCGCAATGAAAACTTTCTATTATTCTCAACAAAATCATTAACTGGTGAATTGAACTTAAATTCTGGTATTTCTTTTACGTTTTAATTTTGCCTTTTTTCATTTGACTGATGTAATGATTGATAATCTGTTACTGATTATAAATGCAAACAAAATTTAAATCGGTCGCTTTCTGAATATTTGATTTAAATAAATCGCTCTAAACGCCAAATAGCAGAGAACGCCAAGCAATTTGCACTTTCGACAAGATTTTTTAAGAAAGTGGGAAGGAAAAACAACAGGTCACTATAACACTTAGTAATTAAACCCGAAACTGATATGAAATTTTAATTGTGCGCAGTTAATTATTTTAATTATCGTGTTGTTTTTATGGTAATGAAATTCTTTCTCGTGTGTTCCGCTTAGGAAGCAAAAGAGTCACGCCGGCGGCGAGCCAGGAGCGGCTCAATATGTGCAGTCCATCGGCGGACAGTGACCAAACGGACATCGATAAAAATGTCTCACATTTGGTGAATAAGCAATTGGTGCTCCCGTTCATTCCCCCTCGATTTCCCGGTTCTGGTTCGGATTCCAACTCGTTGATTAAGCCATCTGAATATTTGCGCAGCATAAGTGATAAACGATCAACAGCCTCGTCGATTCGGTCCTCCGACTATGAAGACACCTATATCTTAAGACGTGAAAACTCCATCGGAAACGATCCAATTGGATTCATACCGCCTCCAATGAAAAATTCCGTTTCAACATCGGATATTGTGTGTCTTGGGCCTCCACCACCACCGCTCCCAGAACCTGTCAAAGATCAATCACAAGGTAAGTCCTTAAAAATCAAATTTAAGAAAAAAACCTCACCTATTCTTTGCTTTAGGCACTTTTAAAATATCTGAAATCAACATCGAAAACGAAACACAAAATCGCAAGCAACAGCAACCTCTTTCTGCCATCAGCATCCAAGACTTGAACAGTGTACAGCTTCGCCGCACTGACAAAATGCTTGCATCCAAAACTCTTTCAGCTCCCACACGTTCCATGAGCCTGCAATGCCTCCAAACGGAGCCTTTCCTCGCACAAAAAACCGACCTGATCGCCGAGCTGAAGCTCTCCAAAGACATAACCGGCATCAAAAAGCTCAAAGTGGAGCGTGCCAAGACGGAGGAGAAACAGGAAAAGGAAATGTTTACGGAAATCACTAAGCAGTTCACGGCTAGCAATTTTGTAGAAAAAGTAATGAATTTATTTTTGGCCTTAACGGCCTTGTACTAAACGATTTGTTTTTAGATTCCCGATAAGGATAACACAGGGAATATCATTCCGGCCTGGAAGCGGCAAATGATGGCGAAAAAAGCAGCCGAACGCGCACGTAAAGAGCTTGAAGAACAACTGCTAAAAGAAGCCGAAGAAAAGCGGTTGCAGGCGATTCCAGCATGGAAACGGCAATTGTTAGCCAAAAAGGAAGAGGCAGAACAAAAAATCAAGTAAGTTTTTGTCTTTATTAAATCGCTGATTTTCTATTTTTGTCGACAGATATCTTCAAAAACTTCTCTTTAAATGGCAAAAACTACCTAATTTAATAGAATGAATCTTCATTAAATTGTTTGACTTTTGCATGATATTTAAATATATTTTCTTCAAACAAATCAATGAAAGATTTATAGATTTTTATCTTCATAGCATTTTCTTCTTATGCACTATTTAAAACTTGTGGTTATTTGCTCCAAATTTCGGTTATCTGTTTCAGTTAATTATATGGTAATGGTTTAGTTATTTTCTTTTTAAATAAATTAAATCGTCGAAAGTTTTAATTTTGTTTGGAATATGCAAACATTTGCCATGTGTTTAATTTTTATTGGAACAGAAAAAAAATAAGATTATTATTAAAATTGGTTTTAAGAATGTGCAGAAAAATTTCATTTTTTAAATAAAATTGCTTAAGATTTTATCTGACATTTACTTATTAAAAAAAAAATAGTTCTACCCACGAGACATTACTTACAAAATTTAAAATTTAATTATTATTTTTATGGTACCTCTTCCATGATTATTTTAAAATTATTTAAATTTTCTTATCTTAGAAATTTTATTTTTACTTCTTTTAATTGTTTTTATTTTTTTACGATGTTTTATCGATTTTCCGAGTTCGTCAGGTACTTTTACAATTCTCAATAACACCATTGATTGTAATCTTGGTAATTATTACTATGACAGTTGTTACGGCGTAACTTTTATTGGTCATAATAGTAATTTGATATTTTAAAATATTTGTTATACCTACTTCAAATATAATATTTCAGTTGAATTTTAAATCTTCTTGCAAAATATATTTCTTTTGTGTAGATTATTTCCACTCTTTACTACATTGTAAATATTGTACCTACTGTATTTTTATTTTTATTTTACTATTACTATTGTATGTATTTTGACTAGATCTTACTTTTTTAGATAATATGAAGGTCATTTTTTAAATTTTTGGAAAAAAATTGGGTAAAATGTAAAAATTAATTAGGCAGTTACTGTTTGAAATGTTTGTAAGACAACTTATAGTATCTATTAAATTAGACAATTTCCAAATATTGTTTACTGATGAAATTTTGATTTTATGAGTTTTTATCATCGCAGAATAATATCTTTTATTTCTATAGTCAAAGTCTTCCTTTTATTACTATAGTCAAAGATGTCTATTTTTATATGCACTATATGCATTTGACGTAAAAAGCCTTATGTCTTCAACTGAATATTAAGTGTTTACCATTAGCAGCTATTAGGAAATTATAGTATTCAAGTATTAGGTTGGTATTTTGGAGGAGAGGTATGGTTTCAATTTTTTATTATCACTTCTTTTTATTAGTAAAAGAGATATTATTCTGTTTTATAGAAAGGGTGTAAAAAGTGGAAAAAAATTCCTTACGCAATTCATTAAGTGGAGTCCCTTTTAAGCAGATCCCTTTTAAGAATTTAGTATTGTGATACCTATTAAATTACCTATTAAAATATATCAAGCCTACTGTTGGCCGAGTGGTCAAGGATGTCGCTCCAAACTCGTAAATACTGGGTTTGTTCCTAGAATCGAGACAATTTTCATTATTTTATGATTTTTGATTTTTATTACTCCTTGAGTCGCTAAAACACTTTGACAGTTTAAAAACCACGATAAATAATAACAAAAAATATATCAAAAACTGGAATTTGTTCAGGTATAAGCTTTTCTGATAACAAATTTTCTAAGAAAGTTATTTAAGAAAAAGTCCAATTTGAAATTTTTAATATTTTCTTGAAAAATATACGAGCGACAAAATATTTTTCTTTATATTTCTGGAATACCAAAAAAGCAATAAAATATTTCGTAATTATTTTTAACAAATTCCAAAGATGTTCTGGGTGAATTTATTTCCCAGATCTTGAATGCATTTTAGCCAAATAGTCTTGTAGTTTCGAAGATTTAATCGCTTTATTCCATTTTTTTAACAAAGAAGACGCCAGTGTTGTCAATGATACTTTAAAAAAGTATCTAAATCTGGTTAGATAAGTTAGATAATAAAATTAAAAGAATAATAATAGATAGAATAATTAAAAAATAATTGAATTAATAGAAGATAAGATACTTTTTAAGATCCTTAAAAGAATATCTCTTTAGTTACTTTGATAATATGTAAATATCACTAAATTTCGTAACATATTACGTAAAGTTGTTAGATAATTAGAAAATGTATTTTTTATTTTTACTTACTTAGGAAAAAGGAAAGTATACATCTCTAAGTCCCTGTAAATACAACACACCTTAAAAGCAATAGAAGCTTAATATAAGAAGCATAAATTGTATCCTTTATAATATAGATCAAAACAAAACTTTCTACACGATATAGTTCCTTTCCAAACTGTAGAACAAACTCCTCAAGGCATGTATGACACTATCACAAGGAGGCGGAGGCTCAATTTACGTCTTCTGTTTTCGTTAAAATTATGTAATTAAATAATTTATAATAAAATTTTAATGTCGTTTTAATATTTATAGATAAGACGGTATATTACTCAAATAAATACATATAAAATAAGACCGTCACAAAAGTTAAGGGAGGAGGGTAAACAACTTTTTTTAAATCTGAAACGGTACAAGCATAGAAACTTTGGAATAGTAATAGAGCTTTAAATTGAACTTTGAGCGACGTTTGATGTTTCTGGAAATTAAAGGTATTGTTCAATTACTCAACGGCGTTCTTTTAATGTCCAATCCTTTCGTTTTCGAAGAGTCAACGTCATATATTACAAACAATATTATAGGTAGTCTTAGATTTTTTTTCTCTGAGAAAATGGTGAATTTGCCAACGAACAATAAATTTCAAAGATTTATAATTTAAATTAGTATGAAAATATATATAAGCAATAAACAAAATTTTAAAAAATAATAAATGATTTGCAACCATTTTTACTACTTACTTAGGAGTACAGAATAAACAAACAGGTCGTCCAAGAAAAAACGCCTAAAACCATTTTAAAAATTTTTGATAAAGAACAGTTTGTCGAATTCAAAAATTGAGCTTACGACAAATTTGGTTGCATTTTTTAAAACATTTGACCCATTAAAGCGTCGTCGCTTTTTTGTCTAACAAACATTTCAAATCTATCTCTATAAATTATATGATTAGTAATAAATTTAATTTTAATATTTCTACTTAAAGCTGAAAAATAATTTAGTTATTAGATTAACTTTAGCCTAATATCAATCTTTTATAGTTACACAGGTATGGACAAAGTATTAAAAGTATCTTTGAAAGAAATGCCAAAATCAACAACTTCTTCTTTTCCATTTCTCTTGTACTATAACGAACAACTTTCATGATTGAGCTTGAGCGATTTTGATTTCGTGTTTGATTATTTTAAAAATTTATTTTAGGATTCCCAGTTCGTGTTCTGAGTCCTTCAAACCTTTCAACCGATTCTGAGCGATTTGGACCGCTAATTTTTGCACTGCACATTCTTAAAGTACACCATTTACCTAGCACGATTTTAAGTTTAAATTTATGATTTTACCTTTACGCCTCGTTGCAATTATAAGCTTACTACATTTAATACCTTATATTAATTTAAATTCGAACTTAGATCCACAATATACACCCCCAAAGTGGTAGAAGACGCACGAACGTTGAAAATTCATGACGCCGACGATTGTTGGCGCCAACACCAAGAAATTTTGAATGGATCTTCGTCAAATTTGAAAACGAACGGCCATCAGAAAGACTACGAAGAGAATAATAAGGAAAATAGTAAACCGGAGCAAACAGCAATGGAGACGAGGGAATGTAAAAACAATGACGTTGATAACGACCCAAATATCATCCCTTGGCGAGCGCAACTTCGGAAAACCAATAGTAAACTAAGTCTGATCGATTAAGAGGAAAAAAAAGTATATTTTTTTTAATTTTATTTGAAACAGTCAGATAATTTGTAATTTTAATACAATACATGCAATTACATGTAAAATATAGTCATACATATAGATATATACCTAATTTTAAGGTTTCTTCTTCTAAAAATGAGCAAATAAAGTAAAAGATTTATTTATTTTGTTTAATCTCTTAAATCTTCATAATAATTTTTGGAGACTAATTCTTGAAACATAAAATAATGTTATATCTTTACTTTTAAAAAAAATGTGCAATCAATACGTGACACTTAAGTATAGTTTAAAATAAACACTTAGAACTATGATAAACTATTGTAATTTTTATACATATCGTTTTTTTTTTTTTTGTAATTTGTAAATAAAAAATGAAATAATGCTAATTATTGATATTTGCATAAAAATATAGTTATTATTCGTTTGTATGAGGTTTGGTTTGTTTATTAATGCAAATATTTAAAAGTAAGACATAATTTAACGTCTACATTTTTTTTTATTTGGAAAGATTTTTTTTTTAAATTGTGTTATAAAAGGAACATATATTTTATAAAGAGACTTGTTATATTATATTGTAATAATTATGTAATTAATTGTTAATAAATGCTTAAATTAACCATTGACTGTATTGTTGTTACTCATGTTCAATATTTTTTTCCCGTTTTGCAATTAAATGCATTACAAGTTACAATGCATACAAATTACCCTTGATTTCAAAAACTTCAGGTATGTTTTAATCAAATTGCTAACAATACTTGAATCTTGCCTTTTGGTCCCCTTTAAATATACTTCGGCTGTTTTTGGACTTTCAATGAATATACAATTATATGAAATAACCAATTGAAATGGCAGTATTTTTGAGATTAAAATAAAAAGTACATATTTATAGTAAAAAGAATTCCATTGTTTTTTTATATAATATGGTTATTTCTATGCGCCAAACTGAAAATTTTGCCAAATTGGTCCTGTTATTTACTTTAGATGTAAAAACGCAGTAATTTTAACACTATACTAAATTAACGATATAGTTTTACTAGCAATATCAATGAAAACTACTTTAAATTTTTAATTTATTTCTATTACTTAACTATTTATATGAACTAAGATATTTCTATTTAAATGTTTACGATACAATTTAAATTGCTTTGATTTGTAATTAGAGGAAATTTGAGCTTGGACAAGATCACTTGAACATTTTATAACTAATGTAGCTAATATAGGATACATAGAATGAATATTTCTACATATATAACAAACTTTGAGTTCTACTTCACTAAGAATATGTATTCGATTTTTGACAATGAATGAATTTATTAAATTATTGAATACGACAATGTTGATCAATTGAAATGTTGATTCTTCATTATATGTATTTGCTTTTTATTTTTAAAAGCGTCTACTCAATAAAAATATGATTAATGACAATGGTAGATTTGTCAGCAGAATGTGAAGACTTTCGCCAAGGGTGGCAGATTTTGGAGACGATAAATTTGTTGACGGAATATTTTTTTACAGTCGTATAACTAATATAGGTTATTAAAACTCTAAAATAGATACAACTCTACACCCTCATAGGTACACCCTAAAAGTTACAATTTCTTCACACGTATGAACATTGTAATGAAGATAGGGAACAGAGATAGAGTTTCGTTGTGAATTATTTTTCTATTGTTATTTACCGTCGCTTTAAAACTACGAAGGTCTTCAGCGACTCTAGAGTCAATTAAAATTCATAATCGAGAAATATCGAAAATTTACTCGATGCAAGGATCGAACCCAACACCTACCAGTTTTGGAGTAGTCATCCTGACCACTAGGCCACCAGCAGGCTCGTCATGAATTCTAATCATAAGCCCTTACGAAAAAGTCCCTTTTCTTGAAAGAAATGAAATCTAATAATTTAAAAACTAAATAAGATTAAAAATACATCCTTTATATTTTTAAACCACAATTCTTCGTTTTTTTTTTTTGTTAAAATCAGAATTTGGAACATTAAAAACTTTATTTAAGTTTCTGCAAAAACCGACACAAAAAAATATATATAGTAATTATAATGTAACATCGTAATCTATGACTAGACTTTCATTGATTTCGTCTTAACAATATTTTATTTTAAAATTTACTTTGTAAATTTGAATTTGTAAATTTGAATTTTTATGTTTTAACATCGTAATTATAACGACAGTTTTCTGTATTAAGAACAATAACAAAAAGTACGATGTGTAATTGGAAACTTTTTTGTAAATGTAAGTGAATATATATATATATATATATATATATATATATATATATATATATATATATATATATATATATGTATATATATATATATATATATATATATATATATAATCTTTAATAATTTACCAAATTTGTTTCTCTATAAAATAAAGTTTTTATTAGAATTAATTAGAATTAATATTATTAATTACAATAATGAAAAATTACCTATAAAATAAAGAAACGACAATTAAAGCTAATTATTCGTACAATTCTAATATTTGTATAACTATATTATTGCAACTAATAATATTTGTAATAATTAATTATTTATTTTATGTCAAAATTTTATATGTTATAAATCAAGCGGCTGTGGAAGTACGCGCCAAAATTAAAGGGAATATATTCTCTTTACATACATATACCATATAAGAGGAACAGAAACAGAACTACTATTTGGGGATATGAAAAAATAATCGATTTAAAGAAAACGATTATTTTTTCTATAAAAATGGATTTTGCTAATAGATTTTAATATTACAATTTTTTTTGTTCTCTATTGATTTTTGTAACCTTGCAACCCCCTTCCTAGTACAGACAGGAGTATCGAAGAGGTAAGACTACTTACTTTTTCCCCGACTTTTGGTAATTATTAAAAAAATTAAAGATCAATCAGCGATCAATCAACTCATATCAGTTACCGTAACATATACAGAAGAAATAAAAGCAATAATTCTTTCTAATAGTTAGAAAAGTTGATTTTTCCGAATATTTTTTCTAATAAAAATTAATTTTGCCTAAATCTGTTATTATTGAAAAAAAAAAAAATCATTAATCAATTTTTTTCTCCTCAATGTCATGTCGATCATATCTATACTACAAATATCTCTGCCCCTACCCTCTGACTTCTCAACGAGCCCATGCATACGAATGACACTAATGACACTACTTGAGAATGTAAGGATTTATGGACGACTTTTAGACTTATAGATGAACTATTCTTACGAACAAGTATGATGTAAAAATTACAATTCGTTCGTTTAGGTCCAGCACTGTACTAATGAGTAACAAAGTATACGATTTTTTTTTGTGAATCTTATTTTGAGTCTAACTTTTTGCATGACATTGTGTAGATACCGTAATGATTGTTCTGATAAGAGAAGCATTTCTAGTCAAAAAAGGGTAACTCAAGTTAAGAAAAATCAAACTTCTTAACAATTTTATGGAATGAGTCGAAATTTATTGAAAAAACTATTTAATTGAGTAATTATCGATGATTTCGTCAACATAAAATCGCGGAAGGAGATTTTGTAAAGAATTTCACAACTTTATTTAATTGAATTATTCTGATAATTGTTTGTAAATGCAATAAAGATTAATTAGTTTCGTTTACCAAATGCAAATTATTATGCAACTAGCAATATTTCGATTCATTAGACACACCGCTTTAGTAGGAGGTATTATTGAGCTTTAGTTAATTCAGAAATATGTTCAATGACTATTTTTTTTTTGTATAATTTCAACCTAATCGTTGGACTATAGAAATAATCTAGAAATCGATAATTACAGAGGTAAGCGAGGTAAACAATACAACCTATTCGCTATATGGTAGGAGAAACCAAATCGGCACAAGCGTTCTCAGTGGTCAGTTAAAGTATTGTAGTGGATTAATGAATCTGTAAGCAAATACATGTGAGAATATTTATTATGTTTTATTTTTAAAAATATAACGAAATTGGGGCCCCAGAGTTGTTGGTTTTTGAATTGTAAAAATACCAAAAGGAAAAAGTAATGCAGGTCTTATAAATTTCCGATGGCCAAATTTAAAATAAACCAAAGAAATCAAAGGATAACTGTAATTAGAGTGTGAAAGGAAGTATTATGAAAATCTTAATTTTATCAATTGGATGAACAAGAGACAGAATAGCAAACCTTTGCAAAATTTGTCAATTATGTAATTTAATTTATGTAATTAATAAAAATAGTCCGTAATTTAACAAATTAAATTTAAAAAAGCAAAATTTATTTTTAATTTACTAATAAATGATAATGTATTTTCTTTTTTTCCTTGCCTTCTATTATTTTTGGAATTTGATATACATTTAAAGTAACTTAATCTTTAGTTTACTGCATTTATGGTTATTTTTATTAATTATACTTACATGCTTTTGGTTAAATTCTGTGACCATTTTTCCAGGAAGTTAACGTGGGTTTGGAGTTTTTGTGATACCGAATGTGAGGGAATGACAACTGAAAATGTAATCGTGAAAGAATTTTCATATTTTTTATTTTGGGATCGATATTTAAAACGTTTAAGATTACTTATATATGAGAAATAATTGATAGTATTGCTAACTATCAAAGATCGATGAGAGACTTCATGAATGATTACTGATGCGTTCATATATCGACTGTTAGTAAAGGTATGAGGGAATGCTTTTCTTCCATGGGACACATAAAAATATATATTCGGAAACGTGTTTTACGTCCTTACGTTCTTTCCGTTTTCATTCCAAACTCAAAAATTTTTTGAAAATTTTTTGTTTTAGAAGGTCAAAAATACGCTAATTTCAAGTTTGGGACATAGTGAGGGAATGATTTTCAGGGAACTATTTATTTATTATTCTATAGATATTCATATAGTTCAAAGATTATAACCAACACCATTAGCCCAAGTAATGTTCTCTTCAGGTATCATAAAAAAATACCATCATAGCTGCTTAGATTTTTGTAAAAACTGAAAGAACAAGAATTTCGATATTTTGTGAGGATTACCCATAATCCCATATACCCCTTCTACCCATATATTGTGTAGTTTAAAACGATTTGACGTAAACTTTTTGAATAGAAAACGAATAGGAATTGAATAAGTAAGAAATAAGCCTATAAAGAGATTTCAAAAATGATAATCTGTTAAAATTTAGTAAATTTAAATACTGTAACCATTTATTTGCTTTTGATTTTCCTTCAATCTTTTGTTGCATATATTATGCTATACCGAAATAATTAAATCGAACTTTAGTTTTTATTTTTTAAATGATATTGGTGTGATAGATCTACCATTTGAAACTGTTTCATCTAAACAAGTCAAACTATGATTAATATTATTACTATAATTACAACCACTTGAGCTGAAATTTTGAAGTTGATGGCCGACATGTTGACTTTGAACGGAAGATAACGATCCCAAGCTAATAGTGATGTTTTTCATTTGGCAGTTGCTGTCGTTATCGCTGAGTGACGCATCCGATATACTTTCCTCCCGAATTCGCGACTTGCGAGTCATTTTCGGAGTGCACATTGTGCTCGCCCGATGTCGGATTGTTGACGGGGAGAACGTGCACAGTTTTACTAGGGCACTGGGACTGAGTTCGTGCCACTTGGCTACGTCGAGGTCTGACTTCTTTCGTCCTTGGTTTCCCGGAGAAAAGTTTTGTCCCGGCTTCGACCCCGTAGCCATTGCTTGTGTTTGTAGTAGGAGCTGAAGGAGTTCTTTGCCGGTTTGGCACGACAAGGTGCGCATTTCGGGTTTTTTGATTGTCTGGATCGGCTCTGTAAAAGAACATACATTGGTAAGACGCTAAAAATTTTCCATTTTATATGCGATATTGTTTTATTACTATATTTCTTAAGCTTATCTTTTTTCATAATTAATAGTATACTTTTCTTATTATTCCATTAATTCAATTCCTTAGAGATAAAGTAAAACAAGACTAATTAAACAAAATCTTAAAAAAATAAAAGACCTTGATTTAAATTTTAATTATATGTGTAAAATAAACAGCGTTAACGACGCTGTCAACTAGTTATCTAATTTCTATTTTTTTCTTTATTAAAAGGCTTATGAAGAGACTATTAATTTGAAAATGTTGGAAACAGTAAAAAAATGTCTAAAGAATTTATACTAAAGATAAAATAAGTTTTATAATAGAAGAAAATTTTTTCTTCACAAGTAACGATAGATAAATTATTTTAATTTTTATTTAAAAATAATAAAAAAAAAATACGATAACAGACGGAAGAGTATAGATAGTCATTTTTAAAGGGATTTTTATCTTATAAAACTAAATCAAAATAGTACTGAGTGTTCCACGTTTTTAAATTATAGTACTCAAGCAATTTATCAGTCTCTTCTATAACCCTCTCGGGTTATAATGTTTTCTTTTGATTTGAGAGTCTTATCGCTTGTATCTTGGTATTGAAAAAAAAAAACTTTAACACAATATATTCTAATCACGAAAGTGTATAAGCTTGAATCAAGAACGTCGAAATTTTCAGAACTAAAGAGAATTATTTCGAATGGTTTCGATATTATTACTGTATGTATTGGATGTATTGTTACCTCAAATGCAATTTGTACGAAAACTTTGACACATGCCAGAAATGAAGAAGCGGCGGTTATGTTCAAATATGTATTTATATTGTAATATGCGGAATTAAATTTTCGGCTCAAGTCCATTTAAGTACACCCATAATTTGGCAACGTTGCATTTTCGACTTTGTTTTTAATTTAATTCGCGATATTTTTGTTAATTCAATTCTAATATGGTATAATTCTCTCTTTTGTGGCTAAGTTTTTATTATGGACCGATTTAATTGCAAATTAAATTAAAAATAAAGTCGAAAATGCAACGTTACCAGATTGTGGGTGTACTAAAATGGATTTGAACCAAATTTTCTATATAAAGTTTACTTTTTATGGGAAAAACACTTGTGAAAAACTGTGATGTATTATTATTTATGAAAGGAAATTCCAAAACATTTACGAAATGAAAAATATACTTAGGTAATATTTATTGTCGAATTATTGAACTGTTTAGTTTTTATGTTCTGTTATATATATTTGATAATACATATTTGAAAATAACCGTCGCTTCTTCATTTCTGGCATATGTCAAAATTTACGTATAAGC
Organism: Sisyra terminalis; assembly: GCA_958496175.1. Lineage (NCBI taxonomy): Eukaryota > Metazoa > Arthropoda > Insecta > Neuroptera > Sisyridae > Sisyra > Sisyra terminalis. The sequence goes on along the minus strand of OY292277.1, from coordinate 31,535,538 downwards.
TGTGTTCAAGTGAACAATACGTACAGGAATAATTACGAAGCAATTCGAAACAGTTCTCAAATTTCGACGTTCATGATGACGGGCTACCGACTCTACAGGGCGAACGTTCCTGATCCAAGTTTATGCCCACTAAAGTACTGAAAGAAATTAAACATTTGTTTAGAAAAAGAGAGTGGGAAAGTTGATAATGTTTGCGTGGGAAATAAAAATGCGTGCATACCTTTGATGACCTTTGATCTGTATAAATGGATAGAGTTTTGTATGTAAATGACAAGTCGCTCTAGAAGTTAATGCTAGCGCCATCTACGGAGGCACAAATTTGGAGTGAACTAAACAAATCACAAAAAGCCTCTGTGAATATAGTCTCTCTTCTCTGATATAGGCAATTGAAGCAAGCGATGAAAATAAAGCGAGAGCCATGCTAGCGCTTATATGTGTAGGCTGACGCTCATCGGTACTCAATTGCCAGCAGTTGTTTTAAGGGGATATTCTGGTCTGAAAATTTAAAAAAATCGATCTTTCTTTTTTTATATATTTTCAAATTTTAGACCTTTGAAAATATTCCCTTAAACGGATTTTTCAAAATTCGAATTATTTTCGGAGATACAGCGGGTTTGGTGTTTATTTGAGTTATTCAACTGGAATCGTTTCTCAAACTTCAAACGCGTTTTTCTCAAAACTACTTTTATTGAGGTGGTTGACATGAAATCTCAAGTTCTACTTTACTGATTTCTTTGAAATTTGATAAAAATATTTTTTATACACCTCTCTATCGCTTCTGTTTCGGATTTTGGAAAATTTTAATTGTAAGTATTTTAAAAAAATTCGAAAAGGTTAAAAAAAGGAGGTAACATTTTTTTTATTTAAGCCGACGCCATTTTATGAATTTTTCTTTTTTTTTTTCTTTGGCAATGGTCAACCTGATAGTGACATCTTTACTAATGAAGAATTTTTTTAATTTGTTTGGTTTAAATCACTACAAGGGTTGAAATCATGTCAACCAGGGAGCATCTTTTTTTTTTTTGTAACCTCCCTTCACCAGCCTGTAATTCGACGATTTTTTTTATTTTTCAAATATCAATAAAAAATAATTTTAAAAATGGATAGTAAAAATGTTTTTCATCTTTTTTTATCTTAGTTTGAAAAATGCCTAAAATTTAGGCGTCTTGACCAGAATTTCTCCTTAAGCTACCATAAATACAGTACCCACGTAGATGTCGTTTCATACGCCACACTAGCTTTTTCAAATTTCGATTTGATACCATATGCACAGTCTATCCGTATATATACAAATCTATAGTGAATAACATTCTTCAAAATTTGACGTATCCAGAAATTTATAGAAAATATTACATTTCTCTGTTGCTTAGTGCATAAATGATGAAAATACGAGTATAAAGAATCTAAATCTTTAGTTAATCTTATAATACTCAACATCAACTATGCATAACTATAGTTTGTTGATCTAGTGATAAATCATAAGGTAACAACAGAAAAAGTATATAAATGCATGAATAAAGAAATATAAAGCCAAAAATGATAGTCTGCTTTAAGATTTTTAAGGTGCATAAGTTGGGATAAATTTCTTGTGAGTTCAAATAAAAATAAAAACTCAATAAATGGTGTTGGTTATGATGAAAGTTTTGTTGGTTTAAATACTGAGAAATTAATGAATTTTGATTCAAAAATATAATTCATAATTATATTTTCTACAAGCAATTAAAATGAAATGGAGTAAGTTTGCTAATGAGATAAGATCATTCTCGATATTTATTTTGACATACATTAATGTAATTATACATTTAAATACTATTTATTCCCTTATTTATTATCAATTTTAAGATTTAGCTTCTTATGTAATACAATTGGCATTATGGAACGCTAGATCATTCAGAAGGGAAAACGATAGAATATTTTTTCCCAAAAGAATACGATATATTCAGAGATAAATAATAATATATTTATTAGTGTACGGAGAAACTTATTTTCGGTTACAGAACTAAAACAGCAGACTAAAAATTTAAATTACATTTGTGAGCTTTCGTAGAGGCTCGTAATCTCCGGTGTTGTATAAATTTATTAGTTAAATATATATATTAAACATATATTATTATTATATATATTATATATATATATTATTATATATATATATATATATATATATTAAACATATTTAAACACTAGTACTAGTGATCTATATATATATATATATATAATTATAATATATTTAATATAATATATATATATAAAATATATAATATATATATGTTTAATATATATATTTAACTAATAAATTGAATGATCTAGCGTTCCATAATGCCAATTGTATTACATAAGAAGCTAAATCTTAAAATTGATTGTAAATAAGGGAATAAATAGTATTTAAATGTATAATTACATTAATGTATGTCAAAATAAATATCGAGATATATATATATATATATATATATATATATATATATATATATATATATATATATATATATATATATATATACTCTAGCCCAGTGATTCTTTTCTTGGGTTCATTCGAACCCCAGGGGTTCGGTAAGTCAGTCTCGCGGGTTCGGTGGAGCTCAAGATACACTCCCGGCTCATATAACCTATGTACAAACATATACCTATGTTTTGAATTTAAAAAATCATAGTTTATTTTTCCAATTAAGAAAGGTTCGGTGAATGAGCATATGAAACTGGTGGGGACTAGTACCTCCAACAAGTTTAAGAACCACTACCTTAGACTTATATGCATTAAAATGTCATTAATAATATTCATTTATTTTATTAAAATATATCTTTTAGTCGTTTTTTTAACAGAAACATTGCACATAATGTAACCACCCAAAGACATTTGATTGGAGTTGAGCTTGATTGATCAAATACAACATAGGAAAGAAATAATCACTGCATTTAGTTTTAAATAAATTTAATTAATTTGAATACATAAAGCTTCTTCTGGATTTAATGGAGCTAATAAGGATTAAGCCTTCATTAATACTTTAATTGACTTTCGTGATTTAAATAAACGCGAATAAAGTTATTTTTAAGCTTCACATATACTCCAAAGGTTAGCTTAAAACTTAGATGAATGAAAATTATGACTGATTGATTTGAATCTTTAAAGCATTTCTATAGAGACACGTCAAATTTTGAACAATGAAAATTGTATTTTGAAAAACCATGATATATTCTCATTAAAGTTAAAACCAAAACTAAATATTCATTTTCTACTAAATTATCAGTGACTTTTACAACAATAAATTTGTTCAAATACTTTTGTTTTAGTTCCAAATCTATTTTTGGAAATATGGAAAGATTAGATCAATTGTGGGAGAATGGCCAATTTCTTCAGCATGTCATCTCTCAAATCGACTGCGCCGCCCGTTTAATTAGCTACAACGTCTCGTTAGCAATTCCCAAAGGTGAAAATTACTGTAGCCAGCTTTATCGTATCAATCTCAATTACAAACTGGACGAAACGTCTTTTGAAAAACTATTGATTTTTAAAGTTTTTCCAAAAGGCGATTACGTGCAACAATACGTACGAGAAACGAATCTTTTCGAGACGGAAAAGCGAATGTATTACGAAACGCTTCCAGCCTTTAGCACTCATATAGCGCCGATAAACTTTGTTCCTAAATGTTTTCCTCAAAAAATGTTAAAAAATATTCTGGTGTTCCATGACGTCTGCCACGAGGGGTTTCGTTTAGCACCCCGAAATACTCAACTAAATTATGCCCATAGTAAATTAGCAATAATGATTCTGGCCCAATTTCACGCAACTTCGTTCATTTATAATTTGAAATTTCCAAGAACTTTACCAGAATTTTACAAAGAAAATATTTATGTGGGTGACAGAGATATTTCGAGGAACTACTGTATGTCTGCATTTCGAACGTTAACGGAAGTAGTTTCGAAGTGGACTGAATCATCTACGATACGATTTGGACCAAAAATGAAAGCTCTATCTGAGTCATATTGGAAAAAAATTATGGAAGTTATTCAACCCAACAAAAAAAACTTCAATGTTTTGAATCATGGTGACTTTTGGATCAATAATATCTTGTTTAAATATAATAAAGATAATGTGGTTCAGGAAGCATTAATGCTTGATTTCCAAGTTTGTCGGTTTGGATCACCTGCTCTCGATATCTTATTCTTTTTACATTCGAGTGTGCAGAATGTTGAAGATTGCTATGACGCTCTACTGGAGGACTATGGCAATTCTTTCCGAAGGACGTTAAGCAGCAATAATTATAGTGAAAATCTTTATCAACATAACATGTTAAAAGAAGAACTCCGAGAAAGATCTTTTTTTGGATTTGTGGCGGTTTGCTCTGTATTGTCAGCAGTGACTGCTAAAAGTTCTAATGTAATCGATCTTACTAAATTATCAGAAGATGCAATGAATAGTGAACAAAATCCGTTGTTGAATATTTATTCAGGTGAACATTTTAAACGGATTTTTGTTAAAAAATTAAAATATTTCGAAAATATTGGAGTTTTGTGATTAAAAGAAATATACTTTTTCATGTGTTGTTTTTGTAAATATTTTAATAAAAATAGTATAAGTTTTACTTAAATTTAGCATTAAGAAATAAATTATGATACTAATCAATTATTTATGTTTCTATAACAAAGTATAAAATTCGGGGTTTCTACCTATACCTACGTTTACCATCATGTATTCTGTTATAGAGTTCGAGTGGTTGGAGTTTGTGGTATAGAATTGTTGGTTTCATTACTAAATTGGAGATCCTCTTTCGATAGAAAATCTGTCGACATCAAAATTATATTCGTAAGTTTAATAACATTTTTATATTGGAGGCTCTACTACAGTAATCCAGACAGCCTTTTGGGGAGTCATTCAGCAATTAAACTATTAATTTCACATACAATTGTTTCTCTAATTGTTGTTCCAAAATATAAAAAATAAATTGTGATACAAGGATGTATTTAAGGATGTATGTTACCTAAAGTAAATTATGAATATCATTGAGCTTTACTCAAAAGAAAAAACTTTGCAGTAGACAAACAATAATAGTTGTCGATAACAGTTGTCTATATTGAAAAACTTAAATTAAAATCGATCCGTGGTTTTTATCATAGGTTTGCTGGGTGGAGCAGTGCAAATTTCCAACATTATCGAATACAATTTAGAATCCAATACTATTTACTGATGACCGCTCATGGGAGTTGATTGATGATCGAAATACGTATTTGACAGTAGATCATCAAAACATTTTTAGTTAGCTATTTCAAGTTTTATGTTCATAATTGATATTAAGTTGTTTATGCTGCATATTAATAATCTAATATAATTTTATACGTTGCAAGAACAATGAAAACTATCCAAACTAATAGTCCAAGATTCCATGACCGCTAGACCTACGTTATTTTGTAAAAGTTCAAAATTTCTTTGTGCACATTCTCAGCACAGATAGGAACGATGGGTAACTATAAAGCTTGGTCCATCGCGACATTGGTAGCCATATTTTTTGTGGGCCCAGGGATTAGAAATATAAAAACTTTTTGGTATTGAGAAAATATCTTCTAACAGTTATCCACGATGGTAAGTGTCAGTCAATAGATAACGTGGTTTTTAATATTATCCCGAAGAAAATATAAAAATAATACCGTTTATTACATCAAAAAATTAATTTGGTATTTTGTACACATTTGCTAGCTGTTATTTTTTAGCTACGGTGACCCAAACTTCATAGGTTCTTATGGTTTCTACCAGATTGAGAAGCAAGTGCTGAGAAAATTTCAGTTTTTATATTATATTAACGAAGGTCTGGCGTTCATGGAATCTTGCTCTATAAGCGAAAAATAAGTAAGTTGCTGAAAGCTTGTTTATATAATTATATTAGAATTTGTTGCACTAATAATGGTTTGTAAATGCATAGTCTTACAATGTAGTAGTGTGTTGAAAAAAAAACGGAAAAGTTATTTGTTCCTGTTCCAATGAATTTTTAATGCATAAAAAAGTGATTAAGTTCAGCTTGTCGAGAATCTAAAAGCATATCAGATTATTTCAATGTATGTTAAAAGATACTATAAGTGTACTTATTATTTGTAGCTGTTTCAGTAAGGTAGGTGAAGGTATGAAAGGTGAATGTGTAGGTGAGTATTGAATTTTTGCTAAATTTGATCTTTAGTAAACATTTTGTCAATGAATCAATTTAATCAACACAATCTAAAACGATAGTACTATTTTGGAATGAGTAACTTTTATTAAGTCACTGTTTAAAAACAATAGGTACTCATTTTGCCGTTTCTACATTTTTAAGTTTTGACGCATAAAAATCGTGACAATTTTTGAAAAATTGTTCAATCATTTGTGCATTTACTGTAAGTAGATTTCCACTCTCAGCTTGCACAACTTATCTTCTATTTGATACACAGAACTTCATCCATAACTGACTTATTTTGAAATTTAAAGGATAGAGAAGAAATCAATACTTACTTATACTTAAATTAGCTACTTAGCAGTAGAAAATGTAGAAGAAACTTTGTTTACTTATGTGTGACGTCACAAGAGTTACAACCAATCAAGAAACTATTCTAAACACGAGTTCAAATATCAAAAAAGTAATATTTTATGCTCGATTTAAAAAAAAACTTATTTTACTATGAAAAATATTAGTGTTCGACTGAAACTAGTTTTAACAGCCAAAACTGAAACCAAATTTGGGCATCAGTTTCAGTTTCGGTCGAAACTTAAACTTCCATAAACTCCATAACTTTCATGTTTTCGTAGGAAAAAGAGTTTCAAAATTAGTCTTTACTTTTAAATCCTGTAAGTATTTTTTATTCATTTAGTCTCTATTATTTGAGTTAATCATTAACATAACAAATTATTATCACTTCTTATTTCAAATAAATTATTTATGCTTCTTAAAATATGGGGTATATTTAAAAAAAACATATTTCTTTTTCATATTAGTTCCGAACAAAACAAAATAAAAAAATGCTATAAAGTAAAATTACTTTTTACCCCATTTGTTAAGGTACACAAAACAGAAGGCAGATACTTTTTCTAACGCCTTAAAACCTTTTTCTTTTAAACTTTGGTCAATTTTCCCTTTAACTGAAAAAAATATTAAGGAACATAACAAAAATAATTTTATTGAACTGAAAATTATTAGTATTCATGATTGAAGAATTTAATATTTAAAGTGAGAAATTATTTCTCAACATTGTCACCTCGTAAACTGTTTCTTCTGTCGAAATAAATTTGACCTGTAGCACTAAATAGTTGTTCATTCGAAACACTTATCGGTAGAGCCAACAAAAATTACAGTATAACTTTTTTCATTGAAAGAAATGGACTAGAATATTATTCCAGTACTTATAGTACTTATCATATACCACTACAAATAGCAAATCTAAAAATAAAATATAACCAACACCTACGTTCCGCAGGCGAAGTCGCGGAGATCAGCTAGTAAATAAATAAAACTAATAAAACAAAATAAATTACTAATAAAATAAATTTCGAAACTCTTGGTTCAAATATATTTTAATTATAAAAAAAAAATAATCATCCAAAATTTAGTTTGGACATTACTACGAACGCGAACTCTGAACGCGAAACTAAGCTGATACGAAGCTGAAACTCGTTTTTTGCCGAAACTAAGCCGAAACCGAATGTTCGGTCGGACACCAGAAAATATTTAAATATTTAAAATATTTTATTTATGATATATTTTATTAGAATGAAAATAAATTTTACCAAATTTTAAATATAAAATAGTTAAAATACCTATTACAAATTGTGATTGATTATAGACATATCATTTTGTGGATCATATTTTAAAATAACATTCGATAACTCGGGATAAAGTCATGACTGACAGTAAAAAATCACTTGCAAAAGGAAAGAAGTAAAAAAATTGGTAAATTATTTTATGTTATAGGTCGATTTATTGTCAACAGTATCATATCATGCAGAAAAAGTTTATCATATGTCGTTTGAAAAAAAAAATATAAATATACAATGCAAAGAAATGCAGTAAAATACTTTTTAATCGCTTGGGGGAATTTGATAATAATTTTCAGGAATTAAAAAGCTTTTTTCTTATGGCTACAAAAACTTTTAAAAATTATTCTGCATTCGTATCTCTTTTAACGCTTAGCTTTATTTGTATTTACGATAAAAATAGGTCACAACTTTTTCCGCTTCTCAATCCAAAGGAAATGTTTCCATGTATTTTTTTTTACAAAACTATTAATTTTTATAATGGCTAATAAAACACGCCCTAAAATTTTCACTTGGTGAATAGCAAAGTTTTTCTTTACAAAAAATCAATATTATTGCCTTTTCAATTTCGCTACAATTTTTTGTTTCTTAAACGAAATGATTAGATGTAGGACACAAAATATATACTCCTAGGATTAATAATCTTTTCCTTGTTTTGGCTTTCAATTGAGTCCTACTAGATCCGTGATTTACTGGTTACACACTGCAAAATTCAATTTCTTATTAATTTATTTTCGTCCACCAAGTTCAAGGAGGGTCAATCGAAATTCAAGAAATCGTTTCTTTTTTCATTTTCTATGATTCCCTCGAGAAAAGTGATTTCAGTTTCAGTAGAATGTCAAGTTTTGAAATTTCATTGTCTCTTACGAAAATATTGATTGAAATTTCTAAAATATAATAATTGCCTTATTAATTGTTTCCTTTAATACAAATGAGGTTTATTCATGAATAAGTTCTCATTATGGTCTAAGAATTTTTTTCAATAAATATGATTTGGCATTGTAATTGATTATGTTTGAAAATCTTTTGTTAATGAAAATCAGACGTGAAACATATTTCAATATTGGAAGATTTCACTCAATGTCGGACTCGTCGTCAGTGTATATTGTATAATAGTTGTTTTCCCGAAACACACCAAATTCAATTGATAGTTTGCCTTAGAAATGTAAATTGAATACGGCGAAGAAAATGAAAGAAGAATCTCATGAAACTTTGCCAAATATTATGCGACTAGTTACGGTATATAATTCATTATGTAAATGTCAAGCCAGTCTTGAGTTTACCTTCCTCTATCATTCGATTCAGAGATGTTTTCATGCAAAATAAATGTATTTAAATCGCACTTTCATCGGCACCAATAATACCAGCATTAAATTCTATTTAATGCTTTACATTCCTGTAAATAGAAAGCTTTTTGGTATACATTGTCAACGAGTTTTGACGAGTATTCAAAAGGCAAAATTTGTTTACTCGTTGAACTATCGAATTAAATGGATTCTCGTTTTCCTCGGGAATGTCAAATAGTTCGCTATTTAGAAAGTATAGCAATAAATCTTACCGTCTTTTTGTCGTTTGTTGCTCCGATCTTTCCAATTTACGTGCAATTTTGAATTATTTATTTGCAGTTGACTGTGGTTGTTTTGCTCATGGTCGAATTTTGCTCCGTCTTGGTGTCCAGAGCTTGAGAAGGAGCTTTTTTCGGAGAGGGCTGATGCCACGCGACTTCCAATATGACAACGAATGCTTTTCGATGTTGTAAACAACGCTCGGTTGTTGCGCTCGGGGCGTAGAAGAATAATGTACAATTTTGGAATGAATAAAAACGCAAAGGTAACCATTGCACTTAGTGTAACGCAAACACACATTGTTATGATCTATAAATAAAGAAAAAGTCTATTATACCAAACTTTATACATATTTTTAGCAAAACTTTAATTGATTTATTGAAGAAAATTGTTCCCCAGAAAGTCTTATTCATAATTACAATATCTACACCTAATTCTCTTTTTACACGACAGATACATTCTCAAAAAGTTCGTATAAAAAGAGAAGTAGATATAAACAATATTATAAGAGACTATTTAGAGTTCACTTTATTATAAGACTTTTACTATTTTGTGTTTATACAAAAATTCGTGCTAACGCAAAACTCTTCATGTAAAATGAGTTTTATTTCAAAAAAAAGAAAGTTATGTGTAAACCTTTTGCCCCACCGTATTTGTGTCCCAATTATACTAAAATACTAATTACCCTATTTACCTATTTTACCTTTTTTACCTATTTTACATAAATACCTAATTTATCATAACTGCAAGGATTTGTAACTTGCTAGGTTTCTTCTTATGGCATATACAATTATGTACTATTATATATAATTATATGACATTTTAAATTATATATGAGGTGTATTAAGGACTTTTAGTCATTGGGATTTATGGTTTGAATATTTTTCTTGTGGATTTCAGTTTGAACTAATCGTACTTCTTTATCGTTTAAAAGTAGCTAAAATTTTAAAACACAGTTTCAAGAACTGAGGAACGAAAACGATTTTACTCGAAATTGGTTAATGAGGACTGATGGTGCAGAAGACGAGTAGTTAATTAGTAACCTGCTATCGACACCATATTTTTGTGTTATTTTTTAAAAGATAATAATACTTATTCTCTTGTAGAAGGTACTGCACTTTTTGTATAGGAATAATTGAATCATATGACATGAATTAGAACAGGTTTTGCAGGCCAATCAACAATTTCTAAGCTTACAACGTTTCATCGACTTTTTGTCAACTTCTTCAGGCACACTTGATTAAGCTTGTTACTCTGTTAAAAAAAGTCATTTTAAATGTTCAAAAAATCATTAAAAGTAGTTTAAAATTATAAAAGGCATTTTAAATGTAATGTTTTCAAAATATTACTAAAAACTTTTTTTAATAGGGCAGTAAATGACTTTAAAATACCTTTGGAGTAAAAATGCCTCTTAGCTCTTTTTTATAAGATACACTGACATATACGGTATATCATATTTGTATCTCAGGCCTAAACAACAACGTGATTATCAATTTACACCATCGTGATATGTGGCTAGAGTGAGTATGCTCCATTTCCCATTAATTTGCGGAATACCCATACTTCCACAGGATATTTGGATACAAAATATATTTTTTCTATCTAAGTCGATATATGGAGCAAAGGGTAATAGTTCTAACACCGGCCACAAGAGAGCGCTGAGTTTGAAATAAAAGGGTAGAAATTTGGAATCTGATGATTTTCATTATACTTTTGATCAAATTATGACTAAGTTCACTCAAGTCATACAGTTCAGAAGTTTGTGTACCTGAAACCTTTTTGTTGGTTACCTACACAAAAAATGAAGTAAAAATCACGGTAGAACATCGTACCCGAGGTAACATTATTTATAAAATCAAATTCGACTTTTTGCAGACTTTGAACAGTTATACTGTTTTATTTGTGCTATTTATGTACTATTTACGAATATAATTTACTAAAGTAAACTATAAACATAAATTTGAACATACGCTCAGAAAAATTTATTTTTGACGCATTGTCTAGATATGTATTTCGATTACCATACATTCTTCTTCAGTGGCCATCAAATAGAACTGCTATGTGATGAGTCACAAAGCTGTAATGGAGCGATTCAATACTACTTGATGACCACTGATGAAGGTTGTACGACAATCTAAATACGTATTTTGGCAATACGTCAAAAATACATTTGTTTGAGCTTTTGTTTAAATTTATGTTCTTAGTTTACTTTTGTAAATTATATCTCATCATGTACGATGTCATATCGTAAATTTCACTTAACAAAGGTTACTACTCAAACTACTCAAAACAGCACGCATTCTTTTACACTGCAATAAAGTATGATGTTGATGAAAGATAATATCTTCTGTCTCCATCCTTGTATACGATTTACGTGGATATTCACTTGCACTCACAAGAAAAAAATTCAATTTAATTGTAAGTTATATTGTTTTCTTTCATAGAGAGTATTGTTGAATATGATTTCTAAAAAAGTAAAGAGTACAAAAAAACAACTGAATTAAACATGGTTTTCAAATGATTTTGATGTTCTTGCTATTTTTAGCATTTCAACCTACCATATTACTTTAGTACCTCATTACCGTAATACCTGATTATGATGTACAAACGAAAAAATTCATATGTAAGTAATAAATTTCAAATAGAATATTGTAAAGACTAAGATAATGGAAGTCTAGTCTGAGATTACGATGTTGCATAGTATTTTTAACTATAATTTTTTTCGTGTACTTAGGTGTATAAACATATTCTTTGTTATTGTTGTTTCAAGTTTTACTTTGTCGGTTCCAACGGAACCAATCAGCTCATTGACGCCTAGCCAAAGTAAATCATTTAATTAATTAATTCATTTTGAAATTCCCAAAACGACTACTAACTGAAATCATTAGTAGAAATATTGAGAAAGACATATTAGTCATATTTGACAAAATCATACATTAAAAAATTTTGAAAATTATTGATGGAAGACAAATTTTTTGTAAAATAGAACCGAAATAGGAAGGAAGAATCTGAGCAAGAGGAAGTAGAAGACTTTGTGCATAAAATGGTTATAAGCAAAGGCCCAGTTACCAAAATTTGAGAGACATATTTGCCTACTTCTAATGAGCGGTTAGTTGACAATATTCTTACTTGTACTCTCTTGTAACAATTGATAGTCCAAAAACTTACTTTGGTTTCGCTGCCGAAGTAAATAGGGACGAATGCAACCCATATGACGCAAGTCGTGTACATTGAAAATCCGATGAATTTGGCCTCGTTAAAATTTTCTGGAACATTCCGCGTTTTTAGTGCGTAGACCGTGCAGAGGATGATGAGAAAAAAGTCAAAGGCTAGCGGAGCAAGGACTCCTGTCGGGGTTGTATTACAGACGAGCATAACACGGTCCAGCGTCGGGAATTGAAACGTTGGAGCAGGTGGTTCGTAGACGAGCATTGTAATCGAAAACCCGACTTCCAGCCCAATTAAAAAGCATGTAATAAGAACTTGCGATGTGCCCGACATGAAACGGAGCTTTCGCGATGGGAAGCGCTTTTTAGAGCCGGCCAAAATGCGTGCGATACGGTTGGTTTTGGTCAGGAGCGAGGCGTAGATCATGGCGAAGCTGATTCCAGGAAGGGTTCGATTCAACGAACATGTAAGGGTTGTTGGCTTGGAGATTATCGGAAATGTCGTCGCATACGATAGTGTCATTCCGGCTAGAATTAAATAAGACAGCTCCCTCGTCGACGACTTCACCACCGGCGTATTGTTATAGCGAACGAAAACCAAGCAGCCAAAGGCAGTCGTCAGAAAGCCCAAACATGAGAATACAATCGCAACAATGGCTTGCGTGTCGGTCCATTGCACAAACTCTACGGGGATTTGGTTGCATTCTGCAACAAAATAACATGTGAAATAAGTATTCTCTTTCAAGAATCGTTTATTTTGAAAAAAGAAAAAGTCAATTTCAAGTCAAATGGTGCATTAAAAACTTCCATTTTAAAAATATGTTCGTATAAATGTATTTGCTTTTTCAATAAGTTCATAATAAAGTTTTTTTAATTCTACGTCGATAAAAGTATTGTGAAAACATTAAACAACGTTATTGTGTTACAAAAATTGCCTTCTTGTATTGCGTAATTTTAAAAAAGAAAAGACATCATTTTTATAACGACAATATAAGAGTAACCATTTCTGAAAAACTATTTTTTTTTTAATTCATACATTTTAGTTACAAAAGAGAAAACGACGAATCTTTCTTAAAGAGAAGCATTACTAATCAATTTTACTTGAAAGTTTCATAGTTCGATTATTATTTTTTTCAATGAAAAATATTATCGAATTGGTTTAATGGTGTTTAAAGCGGTTGAAACACGGCCAATATTATAGTGCAATGTGGGTTGCATAATATATTGACGGCGGTCCTTAGATGGTCAATATTATTGTACAATATGTTGGTTTGTGCAAAGCACTGTATCGTATTAAAGCGATATTAACGGTTGTGCAATATATTGGGCAATTGCGAGCACAGGCGTAATAAAAAAAAAAAAAACAGAAAAAGGGCTCTCAGAAAGGTAAAAAATGGGCCAAATAGTGGTTTATTGATAGAGAGAAATACGTCCATGAAAAATTACTCTATGAACTGAAAGTAACTAAACCAAATGATTTCCGAAACTTCTTACAAATGGATGTAGAATTATTAGATGAATCCTTGCTTTGGTTACTCCTGAAGTTGGAAAAATTGGAAAATATTGCGCATTGTCGCCAACAGATGACACAATATTTACCCGTCTGCGCAATATATTTTCAATATTTTGAAAATCACGCAATATATTCCTCAACCTTTCAATATCACTCCCATATGATCAATTTTATTACACAAACCAAAATATTGTGCAATAATATTGACCGTAAATGGGCCGCTTATGGGCCGTTTAAAACGCAAAATGAATTATGTGAAAACCGTTTACAAAAGTGTTAATATTCAAAAACTTAGTCGTTTTCTTGCGTTTAAAATATCGTTATCAATTGAAGTAAGCCATAAACGCAGATTGATTCAAATTGATTTGCCGTAAAAAATAAAACTCTTTTTGTAAACAAAAGAATTTTTTTTCATGAAAACGAAGCGACATTTAGTATTTTTATAATCTTCACTTTCGATTTTTTTCCTTCTTTTATAACTATCCATCGCTAAACCATGGGGTCGAAGATATTATGAATTCCCTGTAAAATGTGTTGTTATAATAAAGCTGATTTTCTAAATTAAAAAAGCGAATACTAATTGTTGATAAAGAAAATCGTAAGATTTAAAAATTTAATTCCTTTCATTCAAATAAGTAATTCTTTTGATTCACTCACTTGATGCATTAACTCGTTTTTATCATTCGTATTCTATAACAGCCACATTCACTGGACTTAATAACTCACTTCACTTAACCGACATTAACCCATTTATTTCAAAAATGTAAAAATCAAATCTTGCCTCTGAATTAGAGATTTTTTATTGGTTGAATATTGTAAAACGTAAAAATAATTTTGAATTTCGTCTTGACGAAGAAGCCACATTTTATAATTCAAAACATTATTTTTTAAAAAAAATAAACTTTTCAGGTTTTTTTGAACAAATTTTTTTTCTATTCAGCAACATTTCGCTACGCATCGCGACTTCCTCAGGCATCTTGAAAAATATAAATAAAATTAAAATTAACACAAATAACAATTCTGTTATAATTGTCATTTGTGTCACTTGATGTTTTTATTTCATCTTCGTACAACGATTCGTTACTTTCGTAGCTTCATCAGGTACTCAATTACAAAACATCAATGGTTAAATTCATATTATCTAGTATAATAATCTCGGTGTTAATACGGCTATAATAACATGTTACTAGTATCCTCTTGTAAAATTACAATATATTAAAAATTAGCAATATCAAACAGTTTTGTAATTGAGTACCCGATGAAGCTACGAAAGTAGTGAAATGTTGTACGAAGATGAAATAAAAACATCAAGTATTTAGTACCCAAAAAAATAGATTCATTAACGGTTATATTATATAAACCATGGATAAGAACGTGAATAATGTTAGTTTGTGTTAATTTTTATTTTATTTTTCATATATTTTACAAGATGCCTAAGGAAGTCACGATACGTGACGAAACGTTGCAGAATAGAAAATAGAAATAAATCAATCCAAAAAAAGCTAAAAAAAAATTTATGAATATTTACTTGGGATCTGAGAATAATATGTTATTATTTTCAGATATAAGCATTTGTCGCTCAAATATTTTCTAGAAAAACCTAACATAGTGCTCAGTTGATGTTTAGAGCTTTTCTATAATTTTTTCAAAAATTTCGAGTTTTTTTTAGCTATAATTGGTGATTTTTATCGTTCAAGAGTTCTGAAAGGAAAAACTTTATAGCTTGCATATTTTCCCGGTAAGAAGAACCTCTCTACTTTAGAATTTCCCAAATATTAACATTTCTATTTCACCATTAATTTATGTTTTTTGTCGCTCAAGAAGGAAAATGAATTTAAAGAAAAATTGAATTTAAATTTAAAAAAAATGTTCGATTGGGGTATTTCAAATATTGAACTTTCCAAAACTTATTTTTACCATTAATTGGTGTTTCTTTGTCGCTGGAGAGTTCTGTAAGAAACAATTTTATCGTTTGCATATTTTCCGGGAACCGCTATTTAAAGAAAAAGCACTACTTAGACATTTCTTTAATATTGAAATTATAAACCTTATTAAAGCTACCACTGAATATTAAAAAATATTACAAAAATACACCTATTAATGTCACAAAAAATATCGACATTTTTTCAAAGCTCTAAACATCAACTTAGCACTACATAATGTTATTTATTTTGGAAAATATGCAAGCGTAATTTTTTTTTGTTCAAAACTCTTGAACGACAAAAAAGCACCAAATTATTTCGTAGTTAGGTTTGAAAATTTCCAAAATTGTAAAGCTAATTTGAAGAACGTGAAACCTATAGGTTATTTTGAATATTACAATTGAAAAAAAAAAAACACTTCAACTTTGTAGTCTGTGCATATTGTATTGGTTGTTACTGTCTCATCTCAACAATTCCGGAGGAGTTCTAAACCAAAGTATATGATGTTCTACATTGAATTTACCAACTTCTTGGAATTAATTTCATCTCTCGGTTAGGTCAAAACTTTAAAACAACTTTAACGAACTCTGACTATAGTTACTAAAAATTTCATTTTCAATGTTAACAAGCTACTCTGCTCGATTTTTTTGTCATAACTCGCACAAAGAGAATAGATGGGTACTTGAATTAAAACTTTTCAACTTGTATAGCTTCTGCAAAAAATATAAAAAATATTGAATAAAATTAAGTGCAATATACTCACGGCTCTTATGTACATCCGGCCAAGTCCCTGGAGGGCATTTCGAGCAGGATGTTTCATTTGCAAGCACTTCGTTTGGTCGACATTGAACGCAAACCCAACAGCAACGTTTGTCCTGACCACCTTTTTGGAAATTCTGCAAAACGAACAAGTAGTAATCAGAAAAGAGAGTTATGTTTAATGTGATATTTGTTTTCAGTGTTTAAACTACTGACGCTAAATCCTTCATAAATTGCCATAGAAAATCTCAACTGATTTCAAATATAATTTAATCTTTCTTTAAACATTTGAATTATTTCTTTAATGAAGAATACAACTGAGATTATTGTTACTATTATAGTATACTTAACATTTTTATCAATATTTTTGAGAATTTGAATGTTATTGATTATCCTTCTGATACATCTAATATATCAATATCACTTTAAATGACGCTACTCTACAAAATTTAAAAAAAAATGCAATAAATAGTAAAAATTTAGAGATTTCAGGGGATGGACTATTAATTAAAGATTTTGCTTAAAGTTTTCAATCACTGAAAGACTTATGGAAATAGTATAGTCTCTAAATTAAAATTAATTTCGGTTATATCCATTACTTCAGACAACACAAAGTTAAAAAACTATACAAATTTTGATTGGTTGCCATATTGGAAGATGACCAAGAACGGGGTATGATTTCTTATTGAAATATAGTAAACAGACAAATTGAATATTAATTTTATTCATCTACGTTTTATTTGAACTACGAAAAAAAATATAAGTGTGTATGGGAAAAAGTCTTTTTTCACATTCTGCCTCACTTATAAAACCCATAACGTAATTTTTCTAATAAAAAAAAAAAACAAACATATTTTCAAAATTCTTCAATCAATATAGATTCTTCATTAACACTGACATACAAAACTGAGGTCCATTTCATGGAAGTTATATCTACTATATTTTTAGAGCAAAGCTCTTTTTGTATTGACACAGAAAAAGTATAATCCACGATACAATTTAAGACTGAGGTCGTCATTAGTTCGTGTGGAAAGAGTATATCTATCTTGTGTATCCCTATTATAGAGTAAGGTGGGAGCGAGAAGAATGAGAATAGGAACCTACCTTTTCACCAGTGGCGTACATAGAGATATTAGGCAGGGTAAGCAGAAATTTTTAAAAGCTACTTTAATATAATCAAAAATGCTGCATGTTGGCTTTAGTTCGTCGTTATGATGAGTAAATAGTGAACCCTATACCGATTAGCCAACAAAATTTTAAAGTGTGAATTTTCTGATTTTTTTTTGCCAATCGATGGGAAATCGTTCGTAGAGATATGT
Organism: Sisyra terminalis; assembly: GCA_958496175.1. Lineage (NCBI taxonomy): Eukaryota > Metazoa > Arthropoda > Insecta > Neuroptera > Sisyridae > Sisyra > Sisyra terminalis. The sequence goes on along the minus strand of OY292277.1, from coordinate 31,517,528 downwards.
GAAAGAAACCGTTTCGATTGTGACAAAATAGTTTAGCGCTAATAAATTAATTAAGAAAAATTAATTAATTAGTCATTGAAAAAAAGGCAACTCAGAAATTAATTTTTTCCCTCAAATTATATTTTCCCAAAATTTTACAAAATAACAAAAATCGAAACATAATTGAAAAGGCTTTTCCCCAAAAATTTTTCATCGCTCATGAAAATCAACTTTTCACACAAAAAATTTTTGAAAAAATATATTACGAAGTAGAACATTAAGTGTTTTTTGAAATTCGGAAAATATTTTTCTTTGACTTTTTTTTAGTTTTAGTTTTAACCAACCGCTTCCTAAATTTTTCCGCATTTTTGTTATTGTAAACCTTATTTTCTTAACATTTTACTATATTAAAAACTAATTAATTAATTTTTCTTAATTAACTAATTACCGCTAAACTATTTTGCCACAAACGAAACGGTTTCTTTCACAAACCTCTACGAACGATTTCCCATCGATTGGCAAAAAACAATTTCGAAAAATTCACACTTAAAAATTTTGTTGACTAATCGGTTTAGGGTAAATAATGATGTTGATATTTTTAACCACAAATATCCATAGATAGACTAATTTTGTAAACTTTAATAAAGAAATACAATATACTCGTCAGGATTAAATAATACATAATAGATAATAGATAATACATTATTAAAATTTATTAGAATTAAATAATAACAATGTATGTAGATTACTGATCGTTAAATCGATTATTGAAATCAATAAAATTCAAATTTGTAATTTCAGCGTTAATGAATAAGAAACGATGCTACTTCGGTAATTATCGTAATTTGTCGTGTTGTAAGAAGACAGTGTCTATTTATGAGGTTGTATGTGTGGAATTGTATATTTGTATTATTGTTTTTATACGAACGCACACACTGACACATATATAACTATGACTGCACACATATAAATATTTAGGCACGAATAGTTTGTGTCTTTCCCACGGCATTGCCAGGAGCGCTAGTGCATTGCAATGCAAATATTACCAGTCTCTTACTTGAAATTGAACGAACGAATGAGCTGGCATAATCTGTATACTGTATAGATGATATCCGTTAGGATTCTTTCTTTATTGATACTTGATATTACTTATAAATAAAATAAAACTAGATATCAAAACAAAATTATAAATATTTATCTGAATTATGTAGGGTAGGCAGTGTCTTTTTGTCTATATGTAATGCACGCCACTGCTTTTCACGGGTCTCGGCTTTGGTAACGATTTTGGCGTTTGATCATGTTTATATCTGTAATGCTTGAACGTCAAAAAATCGGGTACAAATATTATACACTACAATATTGTGCAGTCGGAATGGTGGCTGAGTGGTTAAGGTGGCCGCTTCAAAACTGGTAGGTGCTGAGTTCGATCTTCGTATCGAGTAAATTTTCGGTATTTCTCAATTTAATGATTTTTATTATCTCTAAAGTCGGTAAAGACCATAATAGTTATAAAGCGACGGTAAATATAACATAATAATAAACAATACTGTAGCAAATTTTGTAAATAATAATGCTGAATAATAGTACAGAGTACAACATTTTTACTACCAGAGAAGCGGTTTCTTCTTATACCTGATAGAATCTGCACATTGGATCATCCACATGCATTCCAATTGTATGCAGTTGTATCTTTAGTCTTTTAGTAGTTGGAGCCACGTGGTGTTTTTTTATTCTGAGCAGTGATTTTTATATTTTTTTCATCGTCAATTTTGTGACACCAAGCATAAGCTGTGGTCCAGTAAATGAAGCCCAGGATCCTTGAAGGTCAAGGACATTAACTCATTCTTTATCCTTAGTACCTTTGTAACCTGGCACCCACCCATACCTGAATTTAATTTTGGTGATTAGGTTTGTAAGGTTAGGTTTGTAGGTTTTCTTACACTTTTATATAAGTTCGGTGCTAGTGTAATCAATAGAGTTTAACTATTGGCAAATATGAGGATCGTATTATTACTTTATTTATAGTTCAATTCTCCAATATTCAGTAGTGGATTAGCTCTCATTGGACGTAATTCTATCGAACTCCTACTAACATTATCTGGTTACTTAAATATTAATTTTGCAGATAACAAATCTGAGTCTTTCAAAAATGTTTCACAAGAAAAATTTAATTTAAAAATGATCAATAGTCCGTCCGAATCTTCATTTAATTATGGTATCACCATTGATGCTATTTTCCCTTGACTCATAGAAATAATAGAAACATAAATATGTGTCGTATTTCAATTACCACAAACCAATAATATCGATGAATGAATTACATATCAACTTAAATTAATTTGCATATAATTGTTATATATTGAAAATTGTAAATATATTGAAACAGATGTTCTTTTATTATTAGGCAGTACCAATATCAATATAAAATTCGATTTAGAATAATTATGAGCTGCGTTCTTGTCAAGTGTTCCACGGCATTTCTTTAAATTTTAATTATTATAATGCACGTTTGAATCGGTAAAACGTTAAAGTGACAAATACAAAATTACGTTGGATATTACATGAACATTGATATTCTACTTGAGGGATACGTCTTATTCTGCGCATGCAATCTAGTTCTGTCCTATTTCACCCCATTACCTCATTTTACCCAACCTTCCTCTACTTGCTGTTAATTAAGTACTTCCGATTGCAACAATTTTTGGCATAAAAAATCAAAATTGTTTGGTCAACATTATTTTCTACTGATTTCACTTAAAATTATACTTAAAAAAAATTAAATTTTCTATACCAAAAATGTTCTAGAATTGTTTAACCTGGATAACATCTTTACTACAGTTTGTATCTGTAAAACCAAATAAAAAAAAAAAAGTTTTACCTGTAGTAAAATAAAGTAGGAAAAAATTAGATTGAGATTTGCTACGAAAATTGGATTCTTAAATAATTTAAAGTTAAGAAATACTGAGAATTACATTTGAAAAATAAACACGCATCGAAAGCACAACACGTTTTTCGGTGGTTTGTCCAAATAAATTAAATAAAAATATTAATTTGAAAAATTTTACGCAACTTTTTCAAATAACAAGAAATCGTGACCATTACACTTTCGAGTCTTACTTTTATTCGTATCCTATTCAACGCTTTTTCTTTGGACATTTAATAATTTAAAAAGTGTAACATCTTGTAGTATTCAATATCCAATATCTAAGTAACCACCTTTATCCTTGATTACCGAAATATACCTAAAGATTTTTTTCCAACAAAAACAAAGTGTTGTTCTTATGTTTTCTTCAATATTGTTTGATGAAAATAATTTTTCCAAAAAAGTTATTGTTTTTGTGGTAAACTTGGTTGTTTTACAAAAGTTTATATGAAACTTTAGAATTTGCACAATTTGTTGTGATAAACTCAAAGTTATTAATTTGAAAAAGCCGAAAGTTCATTGAAAATTTACATTACAGTTCATTACGGTATCCGGAAAATGAATTTAAAATAAAATAGGTAAGTTGTTAAATCTAGCGTAATCATCGAAGAATTTTCCGATATTCAATGAGCGGGTTGAGTAGGTATATGCGACAATTTATTCACGCTTCATGAAATACCAACTGTAAACTTTTCCATGAAATTAGTTATTGAAAATCTTAAACCGCCCGTTTGTGGTCAACCCGCTTTTGTGAAAATTTTCATTTTAATTTTCATGAAAATGAAAAAGTGTGCAACAGACCTTAAAATATCCTGGATCACAGGGTCTCGAGCAGACTGATTCGGGAACAATAAGTCCCCGCTTGGCCCCGAATTGTAAATTTCGATTGAAGCTCAACGTCCCATTAATCCAGTCTCCGACCTAGAAAAATTCAAATCATATATATACAATTAAAATAAACTAGAAATTTCAGCTGAACTTTTTATTCACATCAACATGCATGAATTAAAAATTCATTTATTCATTTTGAGTAGCACGTTTGATTTGGTTGTGAAAGGGATGAACTTTGAAAAAAAATTTGCATTAATACTCGGGTAGCGCAATCTGCAAAATACTCGGGAGATTTTCAAAAGATTGGTTAGTTTTTCTACTCAGGGGGTAATCAAATATTAATAATAGCTTATTTTTATTTATTTACAATCGAAATAAAGGAAGAAATATTTATTATTTATACATTTCTTTCTGCTAAAAATTCCCAACGTTTATATGTGAATGGTGGTTTTTTTTCTTTTTGTGTCTTTCATGACACAAAGCTCAAGAGATTTTAAGAAAAATTAATATCCATGCAAGGTTGATCATGCATTTATAAGGTATCACTAAAAATATGATATTTTTAATAGGAGACAATTGTGAAATAGAATAACTTCCTTGCTTATTTTTTGAAAAAAAATCCTGATTTGGACATAACTTGTTTTCCTAGTAATCGAATATAATTTTATAACACCAGATAAATAAGTTTTAACTATCTGAAAATAAATCATTCAGTCATAAAACACAAACTCAAGAACAATATTGTTAGAAAACAATTTTAGTAATAGTTGGTAAAAATTTTCACTTATTTTTATGATTTATCGACGTTTTATCATTACCAAGGTGTTTAGAGACTGTAGGATTAATAAAAATCCGAAAATCGAGAAAAAATGAAACTTTTGTCGCTACGAGATTCGGACTCAATACCTACAAATTTTGAAGCAGACATCTTGACCACTCGGCCACCAGTAGGCTAATTGACCTTTGATTAAAAGAAATTCGGTGTCCTTTTTTATTTAAAATGTTCATCAAGATAGCATTACACTTTTGGATTTTTTGAAAACAAACTACGAAATTTTTGTTTATTGTTTATTCAAGAGTTCTGGAAGAACAATTTCCACTCGCATATTTTACTTAAAAAACCTATATAATGCTGAGCTAGCTTTTAGAACTTCTCTTTAAATATGCGATAAAATTTCAAAAAAAAAAATCTTTATTAATTGGTGTAGTTGAGGCTCAAGAACACTGTTTCTTAACCATATAAGTGAGACGCTTCCCTTTAAATCTAAAAATACATCTCCGCATCCCATTGAAAAATGTGTTTGATAGTTAGTGTTGATAGTTTGTTAATTTAGAAAAATACATATTTTGCGAAACTAATTATCAAAAATTTCATAGTTTATATTGCTCGGGGCTTCTTCCGTACCCTCAAAATACTGTCTCGCTATTCCAAAGGTGCGGGTACCCTAAGTTAAGAAACATTGCTCTAGAGCTTTGCAAGAAAAATTTTTGTCGTTCACATATTTTCATTGAAAACACTGTCTAAGGGAAAAGTTCGATTTAGGATATCTCCCAAATATTGATTTTTTTTAAAAAAAATGCGCTATTAATTGATGATTTTTTTGTCGTTTGAGAGTTCTGAAAGAAAAAATTATATCGCTTGCAATTTCACCAGAAAGCTTTTTTTAAAAAAAACTCTACTAAAACGTTCATTTTCCTGAGTACTAATTTTAACTTGTACTATCTTTTTTTTCTCATGTTGCAGATTCAGCCGGATCTATGCAGTAGAATAATTAAAAACTGGACCTCTCGGATCCGTGCCACCGTCCGAAGCCGCTGTGGACATTTAAACGATGTCATATTTCATAAATTATGGCATAAATGGGCCTTTCGAATAAAAAAATAATTTCTTTAATATCTCACATACAGCTTGTTTTTTTAATTTCAATATCGACCCATCCTAGATGAAAGACCCTATAGTTCAATTTTTAAAACCATTAAAACATTTCGTAGATATTTTTTAACAAACATTTATAATTTTTTTACAAATATTTTTATCCAAAAGTGGAACGCTCTCTTGATGGACGTTTATTTAAAACAAAGGAATGATTAGAAGACTCCTCTACATTCAAATAACTTATCACTTTTAAGCAGTTTGCGTTATATTCTCTTATAGTAATAAAAGATTACAAAATCATAAAATTTAAGACCTTAAATTTACAAATTTTTTTCAAAATTTCGTAGACAACACTTAAATAAATTGCAAAAGTTGATTTTCATGGCAAATTCAATCTATACTAAAATTTCTATTCTGTAATTTTATATTTTTATATATATATGTTCAAATATTATGTTAAGCACATAAAAATCTATCGTTCAGAAGTAAGCGTGCAAAGTTATATTTTTTTATTGAAATGGATGCTAAAATTAGCTCCTTAAATGTTCTAGCAAAATCCGTAATTGCTCCAGGTTTACGACAATTAGTTCCAGAGAAGTTAAGGTTTTAAATTGATGGTTTTAATTTGACTGTTAGGTTGATTGTTAAATTAATAATTTATTTCTCTACCATAAACTGTTTTTAAATCTAAATTTTTCATGACCCAATGACTCAGGAACAATTTAGATATTAATGGAGTACTTATTTGATGTATGTATTGATGTGATTTGGTTATTGTTTGAATAAAACCATTTTTTCATAAATTTTGAATATTTTAAACTTTAATGCAGAAAAAGTCTTAAAAATTAAAAGAAGAAAAGAAACACAAAAAATATTATTTGCACACCTAATATTTAACGTAGCTGAATATTAAATTTTAATTATGTATCATAAATAGATATTTGTATTACTATACAGCAAAAACCCGTAAAATATAGAAATAAAAAAATGAAAATAAAGAAGATATATTACTATTCTAATTTGGTTTTTTATTTCATCGAATAAAAAAAATTCTCCTACGCATTAAGTTAAGTATTTACCCTATTTTTATTGTCACCACAGAATAACCAATTTTTGTCGAGTAAATTATATTGGGTGAAAACATAATATTCAATATGTTAAAGTCGTTCACAGAAGTTGATTTGATTAGTTGCAATTTGAGAAGAAAATTGAATTTTCTTGAAAGTTTTAGATATTCTAAAATTTGATTACTATAATTTACAACTTGAAAATTACATTTGGCACTTTTTGTTTTATATAGGAATATTTTTTATTAAATTTCGAAAATGAACGACTACATTACAAATAAACTTTAGAATTTTTATTGTGCTAAAACTTGGATTTTTTTTTTTGGCAATCGAGCAATATTTCGATTATAACTGCGATCAATACATTAATTTTTTGGACCTGTTTTTTCTTTAATTCTTTCATTAGATATAAATAATTTGAGGTATATTTTCTCTTGAAAAGTTTCAAAAGGCTACTTATTAAACTTGGTATATAAATTTTTTACTGATCGTTGAATCCAATAAAGTTTTTCAAGTTTTTCTAACACATCTAAAACAAAATATAATTGAAAAAGGTGGAATTGTAATTAGTTAAGAGTGTTTTTATTTACTGTAATTAAAAATTTTGTACTGGAAAAGATTTTCTATGAACCAACTAATTTCTAACTTAATAATTTGAGATTGGTTGAAGCGTTTGAACTTACTTGAATGTAGTCATAGGATCCATCATCGTTCTGTTGGTAGTTCATTATATCATATCTGAAAAAAAAAGTTAGCACAAATAAGTTTTAATTATCACGAATAAATAAAGTATCTGTTCATAAAATGCAGGAAGAGTTCTGGTTTTTCAATTAAACTTGCCAGTAATTAACATTGAACTGAGCCAATTTAATTTTCAAACAAAATTTTCAAGTGCCTGTATGTATAAATGAAAAATTGAAAAAAAAACTTTTTTACGATAATATTTTTTCAATGAGACACTAGCAATTAGGTTATACAAACATTAATTAATTCATGATAAGTGAAAATTATTTTAATTTTTTTTAAACTTATCGATTGATTGGTATCATTGAAAGTTATTACATAATATAATATTTAACGTATTGTCGCGGTGTTGGTACATTTCAAAATTCAAACAAAAAAATTAGAATGATATGAAGATATTCGTGCATATTCTATGAGTGATAGAACACACGAAAAGCATTTGAAACTGTCTGCTAGTTTCCAGAAACGGGCCAAGTTCCTATATAAGGACGTTGATGGCTAAGATATTTCAGTATTGTACTGCACGATACCATGGTACAATATAGTACACAGTTCAGTGCAGAAAACAACAGTTCAGTAACCATAGTTCAGTTAATTGCTGTATTGTAAAATAAATAAGTGTGTTGGAGTATTAAATAAATTAATAAACGAGTGTGTAAAATACATTACTGCTGTATTAATTACAAATCCAACGAACTCCGTTAAAATAAATAAGTAAAAACTTAATAATATTATGAAACGATTTTATCAAAAAAAGTATTTGTGACTAGAATAAACTACGTGCACATTTTTTTTAAATCGATAAAGAATATTGCAAATATTTGAAAAAAAAAACAATTTTTAGTTATAAAGAACTAGTATTTTATTTACTACTATTTGGTAGAAAAAAAGTTTTAATTTTAATGATCAAATGAGAGTCCGATAACGATAAGGATGCTTATGGGTCTTCTGTGACGTCACAGTATGCATCAGTATGCGTATTGAAACCGAGATATAAACAGATCATTTAGTGGTTACCATAGATACAGTAATAATTTACATAGTTTTTGCTTTTTTCACTATTCTTCGTCATGGAAAATATTATTACCCTCCAAAAATTTCTATAAATTTTTTCCCTAGGAATGGAACTTATGTAGTTTGTAAATGGTTTTAATCATTAACATAATGCTTAAATGACTTAAAGAACCTTTTTCTTTGTGTTTAAGTACATCTGTCATAGAAAAACAACCATGGGATTTTGAGGTTTCGTATTGTGACGTCATTTTAAAGCCGGGCCAATAGGAGCTCGTCTTAGGCATTTTTAATGTAACGGTTTTTTTTTTTATTTTTAAATGAATATTTCTTAATTTTTTTAAAATAAAGTTAAACATTAAAAGCTATATTATGCTATGATATGAATTTGGAGCCATTTTAAAACATTTAAATTTATTTTAAAATCATGTGCATTATGTCTATTATGCACACGGAAAGGTCTAGCGATTTTTTAATTAATTAAGGAAACTAAAGAGTCGATATGGTGCTGAAAAAGATTTTTTTCCTTTATTTCGATAATTTTTTTTTGTGGTTCTAGATAGGCGCTAAAAATTTTCATTGATTTAGGAATTTCTAATTTTTATAAACTTAAAAACGACCTTTTTATCAGAATTACTCCACCGAAAAATTGAGTTCTTCACTCATTATTCCGCTTCTAACCAGAGTTGGGAGGTCGAAGCTAAAATATCAATTTTCTACGGATTCGAAGAGTTAGATCAATCATACTTTATACTAATTCCAGCTTCTAGCTGTCTCATGTTTAAATTAGTCCAAAGATTAGTTTTTTTTTCTTTTAAAATCTCATACATTTACGCAAGTTTCAATGCTACAAAATTACATTTAAATTTGTGATTGATGGTAGTATTTTGTGAAAAAAGAAAAAAAAATCATAAGTCATAGGTAAAACAATTTACACTATGGAATTGGAGGTAAAATTAGAGTATAAAAATGGCTTACTCTTAATATCTGTACCTAGACTTAAAAATACTCGTTAAATAATAGTTTTCCAATGTTTGTTTAAATTTCTGGTCCTTTGATGTCTCTTTTAGACATGACTTGTGGTCATCATGATTTTTTAATAAAACATAGCAGTCATCATAATTAAAGTATATAATTTTTTTTTTGTTTTTTAAATTAAAATTATTAATTCAAATTTATCTATCTTTTTTAGGGTTATAAAAAAAATAAAGTAAAGCGTGAAGGTAAAATATCAAAGTAATAAAACCGAAAGTAAGTGAATAGTTCCGCTAAAAAAAACGATGACTTCATTTATTTTTTATCTTCAATTAACTTTCTAGTAAAATAAAATCCTTATAAAATTGATTTTATTACCGTACCAATTAAAGTTGTTGACTTTTAGTTTCAAGGAAACGTTTTATTGAAATCAGTGACGTACTAAATTCTAATTTTATAACTCTAACTAAATATCTTTGAAAAGGTTTCTTATTTGAAACTTTAACAATGGCATTGACGTATAATTTTTGTTCAAAAGTAACAATGAAAATTGTAAAGTATATGAACGTCGATTCTTCAATTTAATGGTTTTGTCATAATATATTAATATTAAAATAGGATTGTTCTTAAAATAACTTTAGAAACAAAGACTAAATAAAAGACATCCATGGGCATATATTGAGAATGATTTTCAAGGAGTTTTTAGTTATCGCTAGGTTTAAACTAAGCCCTTCTTTCCCGCTGGGCACTCTAGGCAAGTGCCAATGGTTTCGATATCGATGGAAGCCTTCTAGTTATTGCCAAACCAACAACTCATAAGTGGCATTTATTAACGATAACAATCTAAATATGCAATAACTAGGAACTAGCTATATACCTTTATATTGAAAAAATCAAATAATGCGTCTCAAAAAGAGATTGACTTCGTATAAGAAGATTCCAATAATTTGTTTAGTTTGTTTTTTCGTTTGAAAACTCTTAATTCCGAAGAGTTGAGACAAAATTGCAAGGAATTTGCTGAATTTTATTATAAAGACAGTAACAAGAAAGAGTTGGAAATGCAGTGTCTACGCTTTACAAAATATTTGAATAGTATTAGTGAAAATTAAGAAAAATTAAGAAACTAAGAGGAATATATCGTCTCTTGAAAACAAAACTTAACGAAGAAACATTTCTAAATGTATAAATTGTATTGAGAAAATGAATAAGTACCATGCTTTAAGAAAGATTGGCCAATTAATCGCTGATGTCCATAAAATGACGTCATTTAAGTTAGCACTACATTTTTGAAAATTAGAAAAAATAACTACGGAATATTTTGGTGTTTTTTTTCGTTCCGGAGTTCTGGAAAAAAATTGTTCGTATATTTTCCAGAAAAACTCAATGTAGTGCTAACTTTACGTTTAGAGCTTTTCTATGATTATTAAAATTTCATTTTTTTCTGCGCCATTAATTCTTGTGTTTTCGTTGTTGAAAAGTTCCGAAAGAAATATTTTCATATTTGTCTAATATTGAAGCTTCACAACTTATGAAAGCAAGCGACAAATATGATATAAGAAAGTGAAAAAATATTTCTTTCAAAACTCTCGAGTAACAAAAAAACACCAATTAATGGCGCAAAAAAAATCGAAATTTTAATACTCAAAGGATAATATTTTTCGCATATTTTTCCTGGAAAATATGTGAGTGACAACATTTTTTTTTAGAACTCTTGAACGACAAAAAGAAAACAACAAAACATTTTGTAGTTATTTTTTCCAATTTTCAAAAGTGTAGTGTTAACTTGATGGGCGTCATAAAATGTGATTTTTAGGAGAAATATACCTAATGAACATCTAAAAATAATTTTTAATGTTCAAATAATGTTCAAAACTAATATCAAAACCTACCTTTTTTGTTATTTATAAACATTACTAGATAAAATTTTAGAAATATTCATTTAAATAAGAAAAAGAAATCGTTAAATTCAAAACGCCTAAAGTGAGCTCCTATTGGTCTGCTATTAAAATGACGTCACAATACGAAGCTTCAAAATTCCATAGATATTTCCCTACAACAAATGTACTTGAACACAAAGGAAAAGATAGTTTAAATCGCTAAAACATTATGTTAATGATTAAAACCATGTATAATCAACACAACCTCTATTCTTAAGGAAAAATTGACGGCACAAAAGCACAAAATGGTAACAAATGTAAAAAATTCAAAATATTGAAAATTATTGTGACGTCACAGACGACCCATAAGCACACTTATCGTTGTCGGACTCTCTTTTGCTCATTTATATTAAAACTAGTAGTTGCCCGTTGCATTCGCGACTAAAGGTTTTATCTCAATAAAATGTTTAGTATGAGATAATGTAGAGTTAATCAACAATCGAAATTTTAAATTTAATAATCAAAGTGTTGTTAATTAAAAAAATTGTATCTAAAATTATATTAAGAAATAAAATATGTGTTTTTTATATCATTTTAATAACAACATTTTAAATAACGTCATTTCACTAAATTAGTTTGAAATTTTAATACTTATGTAGTACTTATACCAAATTGTCGATATTAAATTTTGGTTCGTTTTTCAACAATCAAACTTTTTAAAATCTATTTTATTTTATCAACCAATGGTTGTGATCTGGAGTAATTATATATTCGGCTGAAAAGCATTAAGGTAGCAATTTTTTGCCATATATTTCACTGTCAATGCAAATATAAAATCTTCCATACTAACTTTTTTTCGGTATTTAGAACAACTTGAAAATCAATTATTGTTATTGAAAAAAAATAAAATATTCGAATTTACTTCCACGCTTTTCACCTATTTCCAACAATTTTGTATGTACAACATCCAAATGTGTGAAATCGAATAGCTTTTTAGTCATGTTAAAAAATAAAGGTCATTATTTTTTTTTCGTTTTACATTGTATTTTCAAATATAAGTGCACATTTGTGTCAATGAAATTTGGAAAGTGTTTTTCTTATACGATGCAGATATAAAATAAGAAAGGGTTTTTGAAAATTTCTCCCCTAAAAGAGTGAAAAACGGTAGCAAAGTTTGTAAGGAATAATGTTTAATAAACAATCGAAATTATCAATAATCAATCAAAGTCCGTTAAAAGCGAATATTTACAAATCGCTAACTATTTGTCGCGCTTTTATTACAAATAATTTAAATTCATAAAAAATTGTACCATCGGGTGTGTAAATAATTATTTAATGTGCTTGAGTAATAATATTTTGACAAACGTAAATAGTTGTTATGAAAAAAATACAAAAATAATAACAAATTTGGTAAGTAAACATCCGGTTTGAGCAAATAGGTATGTTTGAATGCCGGGCGCTGTGTCAACTTAACCCTACCAACGTTTTGAATGCGTAAGTGGGGATAACAGAGCGCATGCGTATAGTCTGAACGCACGGACGGCAAGATAGTCAATTTATATATAAGACTTTTTTTCAGCCAAAATACAAATTTTTGAGTTATTTTTCAATATTAATAATATCGTTTATCGATTAAAAAAAGTGCTAATTGTTTATTTTTTCTAGCCACAAATACTTTTTTGATAGAATCGCTTCATAATATTGTTAATTTTAAATGTTAAATGCACTTAACTAATATCGCGATATAATGTAGCTGTTAATTTTGAACTTTACTTGATAAAATTTAAAAACATTGTTTTAAAAATGCAAAAAAAAAACGGTAAATTCAAAATGCCGAAAAGGATCACTTATTGATTTGGCTTAAAATGACGTCACAGTACGAAACTTTAGAATCTCATGGACGTTTTCCCATGACAAATGTTCTTTAGCACCAAGAGAAAGGTTCTGTTATTGGTTTTAACATTATGTTAATAATTTAAACCATTTACAATCAGCATAACCTCTATTCCTAAGGAATAAATTCGCAGTATTTCTTGGGGTATAAAAATGTTTTACAAGGTGAAAGGGTGTGAAAATGTAAAAAAATATGTAAATTATTACTGTTTCAATGGTAACTGTTCAATGATCGTTTATATCTCGGTTTCAATACGCGTACTTATGCGTACTGTGAGGTCACAGAAGACCCATAAGCACACTTATCGTTTTTGGACTCTCATTAGTTCAATAAAAACTTTTTTCTGTCAAAATACAAGGTTTTCATAACTAAAAATTGGTTTTTCCTCTAATAAATAATATTCTTTGTCGATTATTCAAAAGTGCAGATGGCTTATTAAAAATTAGTGAAATAAGCAAAAATATAATCGAATTTTTTTTTTGAGTTTATTTTGTTTCGTTATTTTGTTTAAGTAATGTACAGTTCTTGTATTTATTTTTTTGACATTGATATTGAATTTTCTTTTCGTTATTTTATGCAAAATAATTAAAACGTTTTTCCCTTTTCTATTTTCTCTTTTGATAAAATATTGAAAATCGGTTTTTGTATAACCCCTCTTTCAAAATAACGTGAAAATCTTAGTTCTACTTTGGACCATTGTTGTATAAACTTATTGGAAAATGCATTATATTTATCAATGCTACAATTTGTTGCATAGTGTTTTATTGCATTAATCTTCTTTCCTAAGCTTATAGAGTTGAATATTATAATATTTAATTAAAATTTTGTCTATGAAGTCAACTTAAGAGAAATTTAATTAAAATTTCTTTGTTCAGCAGCACTGAAATTGAGATGTCTTGAACGTATTCCTATCGTGTCGTTTCTTGTAAGTTTGGCATTATATGACACAATTTTGGAATTATATTTAATGTTGTATGCATATCATTACACAATTATATGAAATTCGTTCCATAAGTTTCAAACTTTCACTCATATGAAGCTCAAATATAGTGAAGTGTACTCATAACGAAACTCAAATTTAAGGACATTTAAGACTTATTTTGAGACAATCGCTAAATATGTGTGTAGAATCGTTAAAGCCGGAAAATTAAACCGCTAGCGTATCGTCAATAAGACTGTGCCGGGTGTTAAATACACATGAATCGTATTCTTCATATTTGTCTTATGCAGAATTTTAAATATGAGAATTTGATCTGACTTTGATAGTACTTAAAAGTTCTTTGTTCCGGCTTGTTGAATCATTTAAGACTCCACTAAAATCTTCATCAACTATTTACTTATTATGAATGAATGTAAATGATCTGTAGACTATTCCCTCGTATCACATGATATGTCTTGGTCGACTTGAATTTCTGGGAAATGTTGAGATTGAGTTTACAGTATGCAATAAAGAAACGATTAGCTAGATGCGGTTGGTTGGTTTTCTAATCGAGCAAATGTAACGTTTAAAGTTTTACAGGTACCATACTTTCGATGAGCTTTAAGACATTTTGAAATTATTTTCAAGGTTCCTTTTCTATGTTGTCTTATTTGTAAGAAGTTAAATATCTATTCAAAGTTTCAAAAAAAAATTTCATTAGATTTTGCACATAAATTTATCGTTAGAAAAGAAATCCTACAATTATTCTTGCAAGAAAATTTTATGAGAATTAAACTTTAGTTTCCCAAACTTTTGTTACTTAGGAACGATCCTAATGCCGTCTCTCTTTATAGAATTTTTCGGGAAAATAGACACATATTTAAATTTGCAAACGACGAAAAAAGGAAGATTCTCAATTCGACACGTATACTTTCTTTGTATGTAAAGGATGTTATGGAGGAATGTCAAAATGCTACCAGACAACTAAAAATTAAGTTGAAATGTTCTTATTTAATGTTAAAGTTACTGAATATTTTAAAGCAATCCACTAAATTGTTAAAAATTGTGGCAATTTAAAAATATTATGATTTAACATGTAATCTTATGGAGATTCGGTAATCGAACAGATTAGATTTATTTTTATTAGCAACAAACAAATTGATACCATCAGCCATCCCAAACTTTCAAAATATGAAGTGTAAACATTAGGAAACTAATTTTGCATAAGTTTATTTACATTCACTATACGGTTTCTAAGAAACAAATTATAAACAGAAACGAAAATGCGGTTTTTACCTCATTTGGTAAATTAATAAGTGTATAAGAAAGTGCGGCAAACTGTCGTCAGCTGAGACGTACTGTCTTGTTTATGAGCTGTGTTAGGACATTTGGTTAGATAAAAAATGAAACGCATAATTTATCTTTGTCACACTCATGAGTACACAATATAAAGTGGAAAAAATGAAATGACAAATAATTAATAATTTAATATTAATTTTGTTTTTTTAGTTATAATTGTTTAAAAAAAAAGGTTATCTAATGTTTCATTTATGAATTAATCATATTGAAAAAATTCTGCATTCATAACTTATGAGTATCAAATCAATAATAATATTTTTATTTGTATAGTTGAAATCAAGGCATCCAAGGCATATTCAGTCCCAAAAGTTAGTTACAAAATTTAAACAATATATTCTTTTTTCTTATTTGCTTAAAGTTTTTGGTGTAATTTCCGATTTTCTCTAAATACAGTTTTTAAGTATCGACCTACTTATTAGCTTCATGATACGCTATAGGATGTAATTATTCATGAATTTTTATTTTTATGTACATTTATCTCCAATTGTACCTCCATATAATCCTTAATCCAATCGACTGGCATTTTTTACAGAGTTTTCCTTTTTTTATAACTCTATTTAATTGGACTGGGTATATTTGGAAGTTGATCCAATTTAATATAAAAAAATTCAAGTCGTCTTCGAAAAATAGGGGTTGGTTGAGGGCTTGCACACTAAATATGGGATATCTAACAATGGGATTAATTATCTCAACCGTAAAATTATGACAAATCGAAATTTTGGATAAAAAAATTTTAAAGACATAAAGAATTTTCAAACTCTAGTTTAAACTATTATCAATAACTTTTCCTTTTGTCAGACAGATGAAACTACTTCCCACGTATTAATGAAATAAAGTACTCCAATGGAATAAAGGCGTATATAGGTACCTGAGAGTGGTAATGGGACTCAGCACCAAATTGGCCAAAAAGGTTCTGAAATTTTTTCAGTTACTCAATCATAAATAAATGAAACAGCAATCATGAAACACAATGTGCCTTAAGGCTGCAGTGTCGAGTCTTAGTATCGGGAGTCGAGACTATTGTCTTATGTCACTATTGATATATGTTGTAGGTGTACACAATTGACAGTTCATTCACGTATACATATGGTAGTTTATGACTACAATCCACTTCTATATGGTAAACGGTTTCGATTAGTATTTTTCGAACAAGTGATCCATCCTGTATTGATAAACAATTAATTCATATATGTATGATACATATATGTATTTACATTATTTGTTCTCTTTCTCCCGCCGTACAAACAATTACCTATTATATTGCTATTAAGACCAAAAGTTTTATTTATAATGTTTTCATATTTTAGTCACTACAGATCTATATTAACTACTTTAAACTATTGGTACTTAAAACTATTGCTACTTAAACTGGTGTGCCATTTCAAGCACTACCGGTAGAAGCTATGGTAGTGGATAAAAAACTTATTTTAAATACACTAAATAAGTATAATTTTTCACGCGCGTACATAAGTAGGTACACACACTGCTTTTTTTTGGAACGAAACAAATATTTTGAAAAAAAGAATAGAAAAAATGTATTTTAGGAGGCTAATAAAATTTTATGGGTGCTTTTAAAAAGAAAAGTTTGTACTATTTTACTAAGTTAATACTTGCCATAATTGTGTGACAAAATTTAATGATAAGAATGTTTTTATATACCTTTCATTGCAAATAGTTCTACAATTTTAGTATTTTACTAATTTTGTTTATCACGAATCAAACGTGTACTGTTGAATTTTGAAAATGAGTTTTTTTCATTTTTAAATCTCCTTAAGCACAATTGAATTTTTTTATTAATGATACATATTTTATTTTATTTATTTGTCGGTAGGTATTAAAAAACCATGAAGTTGAAGATAAAATTTTATTGAAAATATTTTAAAATAAACAAATTTTTATAAATTCATTTTATCATTTAAATTTTGTTTGCGTTTTTACTTAACACCATATAAAGGCATTACCTATATATATTTTAGCTTTCAATGTTAAGAAATATTATAAAAATGGCATACTTATTTGCTTTAAGGTAAATAAATTTATAGCTATACAAATTGTGTTTATCTAACATAAGAAAAAATTATAATCTCCCAAAAATGTAACGTGATTTTTCTCTCCAGTTTATTTTCGCAAAAGACTATATTTGAGGCATTTTATTGTAAATCTTTTAAATCGATCCCCATTTTTGCGTTGTTCGCGCGGGCTTTTCCGCTCCTTTTCCCGTTTTTATTGAAGCCAATGAAGACATGAACGAGTTTACATGACCTTTACAGTTTTGACTACTATAACTTTTATGTTCAGTGGCGAAGAAAATACATAAATTTGTGCTCACAAAATACACATCACATTGATAAAGCCGAAGAGTATGTACACAGATGTGAGATA
Source organism: Sisyra terminalis (assembly GCA_958496175.1). Taxonomy (NCBI): domain Eukaryota; kingdom Metazoa; phylum Arthropoda; class Insecta; order Neuroptera; family Sisyridae; genus Sisyra; species Sisyra terminalis. Next base: position 31,499,691 of record OY292277.1, on the reverse strand, counting down.
CATAATGTTCAAATAGATTTAGTGAAGTGAATATTAAAAAAAAAAGAAATGACGCGACCGACATTTATATTTTATATTCAAACATCTATTTAAAATATTCGAACAATATTTCACGACTTGTTTGCTGTCAGAGAAAAAATATTGCAAAAGTGCAAATAAATATGTATAAGTAAATATTAAAATCTGATTTCGATCAGAAAAATGCTCGTCTTCTAAAACAGATTTGTTTTCAGTTGATTTATTGGGCGAGTTTTATTTAGGGTACAATGTTATGTGGAGATTTCATCTTTTCATGGGTTCGATTTTTGTTTCATCGAAAATAAGTAATGGCATTTTCGGAGATTCATCGCTCTTTGAGGATCATTAACTTTGATTTAAATTAGTTTTCTATATTCGAGAAAAAAAATTCAAATAATAAACTTAACTAGTGATAAATCATATGTGATTATATAAAGACAAATATTTTTATTTTTAATCATTAAACTTATTATCCACGTTTTCTCTTTTAATAGACCATATGGACATTTTTATAATCGATAAAGGTAATTATTAAAATGAGAGAAGATCATTTTTAAATTTAGAAAAATTTAACTTTGATAGAAGAAAAAGTTTTAACTTTAATGAGCAAAGGAGAATCCGAAAACGATGGTTAGGCCTATGGATCTTCTGTGATGTCACAGTTCATATATTGAAACCGAGATAAAAACAGATCATTGAGACATTGCCATAAAATGAATTATAATTTTCACCGTTTTTGACGACATTTTCCACCACGGAAATTATTTTTCTACCCTAAAAATGACTATTTTTTTTTCTATGGAATAAAGGTTAATTGGGTTTAGTGTATGTGAAATCTAAACTATTCATTAATCATTTTAATACCGAGTCAGTCCTTAAATATAAGTAAGGAAAACTGTTTTTCCAGACGATTAAACTATAATTACAATTTGGAGCAAGATCCAGTGAATAATTTTCTAAAGGGTTAAAAAATATTGACTGGGCTAGAAATGAGAGAAATTATTTTATTTTTTTTAAAAAACGTTAATCCTTGTCTTTGGATTTACAATAAATTTTTAAGGGGAAATTTAAATTTAAAATCAATCAAATTATATCTGAAATTCGAAGAAACGTATAGTTAATAATTTTTTAACATTTGAAAAATGTTGACCTAAGTGAAAAGTGTAGAAAAAGCTATAGGACGATAACATTGAAAAATTAGCCCCCTAAAGGTATTTGGACCATTTTTGGAGGGTTTGTTGGTACTAAAAAGATACGTTCATACTTCATACTCTAAGTTTTAGCTTTCATATTTATTTTTATTTGCGAATAAATCGAAAAGAAAACGGTACATCAGAAAATATTTTTTTTTTCTCAACAATGAGTGAACCAATTTGTACGAAATTTGGACATATTGGAAAAGTATATAAAGTATACTCAGGAAAAATAACTATATGAAGAAAATGATCTCTACTTCTCTGCTCAGATGACTAATTGTAAAGTGATTTCTGAAAGGTAAATAAACATACTTTTTCTTTAAAAAATATACAGATTGTTAAAAAATATACTCAGCAACATTAAATTTCAAATATTGTAAATGTTTTTAATCATTAACGTGTAGTTTGAACGATTTAAACAAGCGTACTATTTGTGTTTAAATTTATTTGCCATAGGAAAACGCCTATGGAATTTTGAAGTTTCTGTAATGTGACGTCATTTTAATATCGGGTCAATAAAAGCCACGTGTTAGACATTTTGAATTTAACGATTTTTTTTTGCATTTTTACGTGAATGTCGCTTCGACTATGTTAAGTGAAATTAACAATTAACAGCTACATTATGATTTGACATCAGTTAAGAACATTTTTAAAATATTTTAAAGAATTTTAAGAACATGTGCATTTGGTCTATTATTTGATTTTAAAAACTTACTATAGTAAATCTATTAATAATGGTAATTTTTATAATGGTATCATAATACTCATTGTAGTTATAAAGTTACGCTTTGAAATAAAGCCAAATGAGGCGTTAAATTTCTTCATAAGTAGTGCAGGTATTACTATATGCATAGGAAAACTTTGTCAAACCTCAAACAAGGCTACTTACATAACATTAAAACTTGTGCTTCGCGATTGATTGCAACTATATAGGACACTATGTTATGGTGTGTCGATGATAAATATTGCAATACGATGTCTACAAAGTGAAGTTTACCAAAGAGTTTTCCATATGAAATACATTTAATATGATTTTTTTACATCTAAAAGTTAATAAATACGCACCTACCTGCCAGGAGGATCTCCTCGACTGTCAAATTCTACGGTGTCACCATCTTCGTAAGAGAATGAAACGTTCAGTAAATAACTCTGGAAAAAAATGTTTTTGAAAATTTTTAAAAGCTCTTTTGTTTATAAAAGTTTAAAAATTTTATTATAAAACATAGGAGCAAACAGCGTTCAGCAGAGTGATCAGCGTTAAAAGTTGTAAAAAAAAAAATGACTCTGATATCTATATAGAAATGGTGAGCCCAAAAACCTAAGGAATACAAAATCAGTTTTGTATGGACTTCACAAGGTAGTCACGCAAAGCTATTGTCAGAAACATTTTCAATATTTATCTCAGTACATAAAATGTTCATTAACGCCAAATGAGTTTTTTTAAGTTCAAATTCGATAGTTCTAAGCCTTCCAACTAATACTAATGACACAAACAATAAACATTAAGATATTGAAGGAGGAAGTGATACCAAATCCATACCAGACAGTCGTAAAAGCACAATTTTTACGGTGTAATTAAGGGTGAAAGTCCATAGAGTATTGTACCGAAAAAAAAATTTCGTTCTATCTCAATCCAAATATTGGTAGTGATGATTTTTGGAAGTGAAAATTTTTGAAATTGTAAAAACGGCTGTAACTTTTGTTCTTTTGAGGTACACACGAATCTTTTTCCGGGTTGTATCGGGTGCTGGTCTCTAAATGTTTTTACCGGTTGAGGTTTTTGTTTGCGTCTCAACCGAAAATATGAAGATTTCCGACAATTACAAGTTTTCCTTCGGAGATTTTCCAAAACCAACAGTGATGCAAAGTTGGCGCTGTCTTGTAAAGAACTATATCGATAACATTTTCCTTGTAGCTTTTTCTGTACCACATTTGGTTATGAAAAATCTTTCAAGGGAAACTTCTGATTGTCTGCAAACTTCGTTTTTCGGTTGAGATATAAACGAAACTTAAACCGGTACAATCCTCCACGGATCAGCACCCGGAAGAACCCGAAAAAAGATTCGTGTGTATCTTAACAGAACAAAAGTTTCGGCCCTCTTATAATTTCAACAATGGTGTAATTAGATTGTAACTACACTTACCAAACTTTTCCTTATAACCGTTTGGATTGAGTTCGAAGGAAATTTTTTGCGGAACATCACAAAAAATTAGTTTGTACTTAGTTGAAAAAAAATACACTCGTTATAAAATTCATCAATGGAGTAATTACATTTACAAAAACCCTTGTAATTTTTTTTCGATTAAAGTTAGAATGAGCCAGTAATATCAAAGTTTCAGGAAAATCGAAAGAATTCAGAACCAAAGCTGGCTAATTCTACTTGGAGTACCATAGGTATGGTTTACTTAATTCAAAAATTTCAGAGAAAATATCTTTTACCGTATTTCCATGATGGGAGTTCCATGGGAATCCATGGGACTTCCAGGAGAGAAAAAAATTATAATTCCCATGTTTTTCAGTTGTTCCTCTTGCACTTTTTATGCACCATTATGATGATCTATTGGCCGAAAAATCATTGGTTTACATTGTAAGTAATAGGAATTAAAATACAAAGATCTCTTAATTGTGGAACTTTGATGATTATTTTCGAATTTTACAAAAAAAAAAGCAAATAGTCAAGTGATAGAATTAGCCGTAACACTGTATAAATTGACGGAAACGCTAAAATAAGTTTGCTATACCTGTTGCTTTGTAATTACGATCATAATAAAATAAATTTTATTATTCCTTGTTAAGTGTCTTAATTTAAGCATAGTTTCACTAATATTTTTTTATTCAGGTTTCATAATTGTTTTTATTTTTTTTTAGCTATTCTCAATTACCAATCGATTTTCTGATAATAATTAGGGTATTCATGAATAATTATGTAAGTCGTATAACTCAATTTTCTTTATTTATTTTTTGATTACGGCGCATTTTAACAGTCTTGTGCTGTCATCATTATGTAGAGTCATATGGCAAGCATAATTATTCATTAATATAATAATTGTATGATAATATTTATAATAATACAATGTTAGTTGTGACTTGGTATAAATAAATTTATCAATGTTAATAGTAAGGGTATTTGTTGTAAGCTTCTAAAGAAAATAAAAATCATTGCTTAAATGGTTTGTAACTCTTTTTGGTACCCTAATCCTGACAGCTAATAGTTTATCAAAATATTAACATAATTCTAGAGTGAAAACATGATTCAGATTCTTAATTATAAATAGATTATTAAATATTTTTACAATTAAAAAGAATAGAGAAACATGTATCCAACAAAATAACAAAAAAAAGCTTACCTTAAAAAGTGATCCATTGAATGGATACATTTGTGAACAAATTCCAACAGTGCTACGTCCACATAAATCCTGCTGCATCGAATGTAGTCCATATGCCAGAGTATAAATCGCTTTAATCACGAAGCTCAGCTTTGGGTCTTGTTTGTACTTATCATTCAGTTGCTCTTTTCCTGCAATAAAGATCGGAAAATGTTAATATTTGAGCAGATTTGATCAAAACCCAATTTCAAATGTAATTGATATATGCACAAAAGTTTAAGCAACTGCAAATAAAATGGAAACAATAAAATTAGTTTAAAAGTACAACCGACATAAAAGACCGAAAAATGTCTACGTAAATTCCAACATTACTGCAAAGTTGATTTTCGATAAACATTTTTATTTTCCCTTTTACCGACCATAATTCAATGAAATGAAATGTAATGAAATTTTCTTATTATTGGTTAAGTATTTCACGTTTTTTATCGACTCGTTTACGGCAAAATCCATTGAATTATCGTTTTGTTAAGCTGGTTTGACTGTGTGGCACATATGTATGAAGTTTTCGATTCGTCTCAATGAATAAGTGGAGGAAAAAGTAATAAAATAATTCAAGGATTATTTCACATTGAAATTATTGTCTCTCGTTCGACAGGATATTTAAGCGAACGTTCCATAAATAAATAAGGGCGGTTTTTTATTGGTTACATTTTTATTCACTTTACTTTTTATGTTCCTTAAGTAATTTCTATCACTAACGTCTTTTTACTGAGTCTCATTCGTCGTTAGAGTTAAATGTAAAATTTTATACCCACAACATATTTAAATCTTCCTCAAAGCTGAGCTTTCGAAATGTTTGAAATCTCATTTTTATATTTTAATGTAAATGAGTTTAAAGTTGATCAAACTGTGTTTTATTTGGAAATTCATAAAAATTCTGTATTATATAAATTTTTTTTTCTAAATCATGTTGAAGAGTTCAATGCGCTGAGGAGAAATGAATCATTTTGGTTATTTGAGGAAAATTTTCTAGTGTATGCTTTAATGGGGTGGACGTGTGTAAAGTGTATGTGAAGAAGCACCTGAGAATGAGACATAAAAACGAGGAAATTAACTTTTGAAGTAAGTCATAGTAGTTCTTTTATTACTGGCTTTTGAAAGGACATAAAGAGCAGGATATAAGTAAACAGATACTCGGTATAATATTTATGAGATGGTTTGTTAGCGTAATGAAAAATAATTTTTGGCGAGCACATCGACGAGCTTTATATAAAGCTGAAAGTAAAAAATAACAGGTTTTTACTAAAAAAGATAATAAATTTATTTAAAGAAAATTAAAACTAAATACAATCTTATATAGGTAGATTATAGTGAGTAAAAACATTTAAAAGGCGTTATTCGGGAAATAGACAATCTAAGTTGTTTTTTTATGTTTAGCTGAGATGTTAAAAGTTTTCATAAATAACAATAAAGAATAATTTATTGTATATTCAATATATTTATTAGACTGGGGCCAAAAAATTAACAATTTTTTTTTAAAGATAAGTAAAAAATATTATTCCGGGCGACAAAAAATAAATATAGTGAAATTTTAAGCTTTTAATAATAATAATAATAATAATAAGCCTTAATTGATATTTAGAGGTCTATCATTGCAATTTTTATTTTTTTATCCAAAGTTCATTTTATTCTGAAAACTTTTATACCATCACACTGAAAGAATAAAAATTTATATACTCTTGAAGGAAATTGAATATTTTACAAAAATTAACGAATTGTAAATCTTCGTCAGGCCAACCGTTTTCTTATAATCAAGCTTTGAACATTAAACTGTTTTTATGATTTGATTTTTTAACTTTGTTATTGTGTAACTGAAGAAAAAAATAATATTAAGAAGAACATTTTTTATATTCTTGATGAAAATTAAATGCGCTGCAAAAAAAGTCCCATAGAATTTAAGAAAAAAATAATTTTGCTAGAATAAAAGTTATATATATTAATATAACAATAAATATAAATTATATAATTATTAAATATATATTGTATATAATTATTAATAAAAAATGTCGTCTCAACGACTCTGGGGATAATAATAATCTGTATATCGAGAAATATTAAAAATTTGCTCGATACGAGATTCGAACCTATTACCCACTATTAGAGCGGCTACTTTGACCACTCGGCCACTAAAAGGATAAAAATTTTTATAACTATAACTATGCAAATTTTATTAAGAATGTTATAAAAATACAATTAGGTACAAAAGAACATGAATATAGAAATTCGTGAATAATTACGTCGTATAGCGTACCACGAGGCGAATAAATAGGTCGATACTAAAAAAACTAAATATAGTTTAAGAGAAAATCGGAATTTTCACCAAACATTTTAAACAAAATAAGAAAAAACAAAAAATATATACATTTTTAACAAACTTTTGGGACTGAATATGCCTTGATTTCAACTCAACAAATCAAAGTATTATTGATTTGATGCTTATAAGTTTTGAATGTAGACTTTTTTTATAAGATGAAATCATAAATAAGCATTGAATTAGCATGTTTTTAAGACAATTATTACTAAAAAATTAAAATTTAATTAATAATTTAGCATTATATTAAATAATGATAATGTGATAACGCAGTCAAATTTATAGGTTAGCAGTGTTGATAACTTAAGTATGTCTCTCTCACATGATGTGAGTGAGCATACATGGCATGCGCAAAATTTTGAAAATTAATTATTAGGCATACTTCATCCTTTTCCACTTTCTACTGTGTACTCATGAATGTGACAAAGATAAATTATGTGTTTCATTATTATCTCACCAAATGTACTAACACAGCTTTTATTATGAACAAGACAATATGTCTCAGCTAACGACAGTGTTGCCTCACTTTCTTACACATTTATTAATTAATCTAGTAAAAACCGTATGTTCGGTCTGCTTTTAATTTGTTTCTTAATAACCGTATAATGAATTCAATTAAAATTATGCAAAATTAGTTCCCTAAAATTTAAACTACATATTTCTATAGTTTGAGATGCCTAGTAGCATTTTTTGCCAATAAAACAAATTTAGTCTGGTCGATCACCGAATCTCCATAGGACTACGTGAAAAATCATAGTATTTTTAAATTGCAATAATTTTTTAACAACTTAGTGAAATAATTTAAAATTTTTATAGATACTTTAGCATTAAATAAGAAACATTTTATTTAATTTTTGGTTGTCTAATGGCATTTTGACATACCTCCATAACATCCTTAAGAACTGTAGTTATAAAATAAGAGCGGTCGAAATTTATTTAACGAAAAAAAATTAACTTTTACAAAAAGTTTAACCTCTTATATTTGTCCATAAGTAAACATACGTTTCTTTTTTCTTTTATGCCTTCTACATCAATTTTGCTTTAATATCCTTTTAGATAGTTTTCCGCTCTGAGAAAATCAAAAGCCAATAATTTGTGTTCAATAAAATCACTTTACAGAAGAAGAGTCTTTGATTTCAATTTCGTTCCGGGGTGTAATTTGAATTTTTAAAGGGAAAGAGTCATTATAAACTAATTAAGAAAATCAATACCTATCCATTAAGAGTCACTTACCCGTACAAAATCGCCGGTTATCCACCGAAATTGTTGATTCACTCTCGCTGACTTCCGTAACGCCGTTGATTTCCAGCGAATTATATAAAACAACATTTTCATTTGGCTGATGCGTCGATCTGCGATCAATCACCGTGACATGCGACTGTGCCGAATCATGCGGAAATTCGCAACCGAATTTATTCTGCCAAAATTCCTTGAACCATGGATTGCGTAGATTTGTCTCAGGTCGCAACGAAAAATAATACGAGTCAAACGAATGAACGTAGGGCGAATGAATTCGTATCGACAAACTTCCATGGGCCTCCGGTTCCAAATCGTCAGTTACATCATGCCGATCCGCCCAACCATCACTTTAAAAAGCCAAATCCTCCATTACCCTCAAATACCCTCAGATATCATTATCATGAAATAAACACTCGCATTTTATTAAAGAAATCCTCAAGTTTTCCCTTGAATAATTAGTTAAATCAACGATAATTAAACAGCAGTCATTAATGTTTACGATATATGTCCGGAGTTCAGTTAACGATCGTCAATTAATTTCGTAACGGTAAGGAAATCGGGCGTAAACGCCAGGATATGAGATTTATCAAGTTAAATCTATCAGAAACTAAATTTTTCAAAAACTTTCAATCCTTAACAATTTCCCTCGATCTCATCAATACCGTCCGTGAACAATTTGATTCCAAAGCGGAAAAGTTTCGTGTGAAACTCGTTTTTCGAGATGCATTCAGCTCAAAATGATCCTTTACACGTAACAGGATATGTCGACTATCCCCTATTCCTTATCGTCATTATAATCAGTCTTTCATTTTCAATCTTTTCAATTCATCAAAACAACCGGAGCACTTCCGACCCTTATACAAATGAGAGCGAATATTTCATTTTAATGATCAATAACCCATCTAGGTAGATTTCCTAGTACGAGGGCTAAAAGCACAAAAGAGCTTTACATAAATGCTACATTTAGTAGCAATGATAGTTGCTTGGTTAAAGTAAATGGGAAAATGAGAAATTCTGATAACTGTTGACTACAATAAGAAAAAATGATGATGTCTTCCTTTTGTACATGTTTAACGTTAACGTCTGAAAAATTTATCTTTGCTATCCAAATAACTCCGTTGTAAATGAACGCTCATAAATCAAATGATAAAGATTCAAAAAATGTATTTTCCTTTCCGAAAGATTGCAAAAGTATCTGATATTAAAATAACTTAAATACCTCAACTAGAAAATTTTGAAAAAGATATTAGAAACTTTCGAAGTTTCTACGTAAACCTACACTCTTTTCAATAAAAACTTATTAATTTAATGTTATACCTTTATAAAAAATCTTAATCAATATTTTGAATCATAAAAATTTATTCACACCATAGTTTTTTTAAGACTATTTACATAGAAGAAATTTAATCAATAATTTTTAATCCTTTAAAAACATTTGAAATGACCTGAATTTAACATAAAATGGATTTACTTTTAATTACATAATTGTATAACAAATATTGTATTTAAATATACCTTCAAAAGATCTATGGTTATAAGCATGGTAAATCGATTACAAAAAGATTTTAATGATACTCAATAGATGTGTACACTCATGCGACATAGTAAGATCCTGTAAGTTTGAGATCTCTATTTCAATTGGTTTTTGTGAAAAAAATAACAAGTAAAAAACGGATAATAAAACATTTCTTAGAATTTGCAGAGGATAGTTGTCGGATCGGGCAAATAAGTTAATATTTTTTGTTTAACGCAACGTTTCGTAATGATTTATTGCTTCTTCCGGCGCTCTACAAACCATAATACAAATACCATGTTAACATGTGTAAGCAAAAGCATGATTAACTACATTTAACATAATACATACCAAAACGTGCAATATTAGCTTCGTTATATTTAATGATCGCCTTGCCATATTACTATTATTTGTAGTAAGTCTACTTGTAACTTGTACATTTAAGATTAAAACCTTTTGAAATCATATTAAAAAAATTTTGAAATTGTTTTTAAATTTTAAATGTAAAAGTTACAAGTAGACTTACTACAAACAATAGTAATATGGCAAGGCGATCATTAAATATAACGAAGCTAATACTGAACGTTTTTGTATGTATTATGTTAAATGTAGTTAATCATGCTTTTGCTTACAAATGTTAACATGGTATTTGTATTATTGTTTGTAGAGCGCCGGAAGAAGCAATAAATCATTACGAAACGTTGCGTTAAACAAAAAATATTAACTTATTTGCCCGATCTGACAACTATCTTCTGACCATATAGTAAAAATAGCGACATATAGCCATAAAAATCCTATTAAAAATATAATTTTTAAATAAAAATGAGAAAAAAATACTTTCGTGATAGAAATATTTTAAATTTTCAAAGAATACTGAGGAAACAACATGCAATATTCACTTACTTTGGTGAATATCAATATAGGTAAATTCATATACGAGTACCTATCTCCTAAAATCGTTTTCATTCTTGTGCGTATATTTTTGTTCATACGCCGATTAAATAAGAGCAATTGACACTAAGCGCGAAAGTGGTTTTTATATTTTTCCACAAAGTAGACTTTCAGGTTTATGAATATACCTGAATATAAGAAAATCTAAAAAAAAAAACAATATTTAAAAATTAATTTTTCCAAAAATATTAATTTTAGATTGATTCTATAGGGCTATAAAATTGTTAGTGAAAATTTATTATCAATCTCTATATTGCTATTTTGGATCAATCAGTTTGGTAAATACTCAGAAAAAAATGTTTTTATTTTTCACTTATTATTTTTTTTTTACAAAAACCAATTGAGATAGAGATCTGAAACTTCTCAAATTTTAGTATTACGTCCATCAAGTTGGTACTACTCTTTTGGACTTTGGAAAAAATAACCTTTAAAATATTTTGGTGTTTTTTTGTTGTTCAAAAGTTCGGGAAAAAATTTATCGCAAGGAAGAGTTGAAGAAAACGTAATCCAATTCAAACGTAATACAAAAAAGGAAAAAAAATCAATAAAAAGAGATTTCTATTTCTTGTGCTGCGGCATTTTAATTTTACCTTTAATTGCCGATTTAGTTGTTTATCATTACTATCCTTGAGAAGTGTTCAAATAATTTTTATTTCATACACTATATCAGAGATGGTGTTTTAAAAAAATATCTCAGAAGCTTTACGGTTATCGTACGGTTATTCGTTACATCAATCAATGATCAGCTAAAAACTATTTAACCACTTGCAACAATATCATTAAAAATTCAAACTCTTATCCAATCCTTTTTGCAGAGTTACAGAATATAGAAACATGAAGCTTTCAGTTGAAATCACTAAATTGAATTTGTTTAAGTGCTATAATTGAACTTAAGTGAACTTTTTGGAGAAATTCTACAATAATAGAATTAAAATAGAGAGAAGTAACCTAGTTTTAAGTGCAAATAACAAAATAAAAATAGTGTTGTAGAGAATAAAATACAAAAGTAGAACATTCGTTTGCGTGATATAATTTAAAAAGTAATTAAGATTTAGAAAAATAATTTAAAAAGGTTACACTATAATATAATATACAATAATATATGGTTGCTCTACTTAAATCTTATATCATTGACAATTGAGTTAAACTAAATAAAATATTTATCTTTTCAAAAAATAATACTTTTGCTTAATCTACTAATGTTTTAAATCTCTTCAATTGCAACTATTTTTTGGAAGCTTACATAAAATATACATTTTTAGTAGGATGTTACATACCAAAGATTTAAACGAATGTGTACATATTGTTTATGTGTGAGTGTGCATAGGCATTGCTTTTGGTGTCCTGCAGTGGGTTTGCCAAACCATAAAAATAAATAAAGGAGAAACGGCCAAATACAAAGAGTTGAAAGTTGATCTTGATGTCTCTTTGACGATTTTTGATTTAAGAGAAAAAAAGATAGACAATGAAAATTAGGGTCGATTTTGGAAAAATCTAGAGTTCGAATGATCCAGAAGTATGTTAGTAGCATTATAAAAGCAGTACAATGTAAATGGAGGATAATTAGTTAACAATTAATTATAAACAGGTAGGGAATTAGTTGGAAATTAGTTACAATCAGTTAAAAGTTAAATAGTGTGATAAACGATTGTTTTAAATAAATATGTATGAAAAAAATAAACATTTATGGGATAAAATAAAATTATTATTGTTGTACGTCTTGAAACACAAATCCATACGAACTTGTCAAATATAAATAAAAGCTTAAAAATGTAACAAAATAATTCGGAAAATACATATTAAATGTACGTAGTATCTAAATTATAGTAAGTTTTAGGACACAAATACATTTTGAGAGAATAAAAAATGATTTGTTACTAGAATTACATCGTTACGGATTACCTGTTCACTATATAGGTAGATGCCAAATGTTACCTTTTACTTTCAAAAAGCATTATCTGTCATTTCACTGAAGTATTAACAGTATACTTTCTTCAGCACTTCAACTTTTACGAAGACGCCAAAAATTCGTTCGATTCCTCGATCATCTCAGATAACAAGGATTTTATTTTTAGGAAAGGATTCCTAGAATCCGTATAATCAGAGACGTATTTATGAATTTGGAAACTCTAAGACGAAAACATTTTCGGGGCTGCTAAGAACTACCAAAAAATATTAATAAAACCTCTTAACAGCAATCACAAAAATTTATTGAGTTTCCTTCTCTCTTGTAGTAAATTAAGTACTTTGTGTAGTACCTTTGATTTGAAGGAACAATTTTGGGATTTTCCATATTCATCCTTCTGTTCTGTTTTTTATAACGGTTTGCTTTACTTTACAGCTTTACTTTAGTGAATTCTTTTCATTTTAATCCCAAAATATCCCAAAATAATCCAAAATTAATTAATTAATCCCAAAATAAAGCTATGGTAAGAAATTAAATAATAAATGCAATGTTTTTCTCATAAACAGTATGATTGATTATCGTTATTAGTTACTCAAAAATTTTTTTCTAGAACTTTTTGCCAATATTTTATAAGAAATTTGTATTAACACTATAAACACATTTGATCTAAAAATGAAGTAATGTAGACTACTCTGCTTCCGAAATATGAAATTACTTCCGTTTAAAACATACCCCATTAAAGTACCCAAAAAGTAAGCAAAAAGGGCGCACTCCTGACACACTTTGCACACTACTAATGATTTCGTCTTAAAGTGTTCAAATGAAGTACCTACATTCATTTTTTTATAGAGAAAAGCGATGGCTTGAAAAATTGTTTTATTTGAATTACTTATTACCACCGGTTACTGCTGGGTTGGTAAGTTTTAGACTCCTAAAGCCCTAGAGCCTCTAGGATGCAGCAAGCAGATAAATCCGGTCTTGCAAGATGGAAAAAGTAGTGCTAATGAAGGACAGTTTTTTGAGTAAAAAATATTGTATATTTTTTTTGAATATAGCTTTAAAAATATAAGAAAAATCCTCAAAGCTTATTTGTACCCCTAACTAATCTTTATTAATTTGCAGTAAGCAAAAATAAGTTCATAGTGACCAATAAAATTAGTAATACATTTTTGATAATCATATGTTTATCCTAAAAGATAAAGGGTAACATTTGTTGTAAAATTTTTTCCATTTTTCAAAGCTTTTACTTTAATGTTTAATCAATTCATTCCATATAGTATTATTAGATTTTATACGTATGAGCATCGATGCTTATTTATTGTTTAAAAAATATGCCCTATATGTACATTGTATCTACACGTAAATAGGAATATTCGTATTATTTCATACAAAGTTTGTTGTTTTATCAGTTTTTTATAGGTTTTAAATGTTTTTTAATAAAAAAATATTTAGAAATTTTTAAGATTACGACTCATAGTTTAAAAACCTTTGTCTAGAGATAATCTTCAATTAAAATCTTATCTTACTAAATGGAATAGGTTTGCCGGTAAAGAACATTATTTTTGGACAATTTATATTAAAATTTTTAAACAGCAAATTGCCTGATGGAAAATCTGGGATGACAAATATTTTTTTAGAGTTTTCTGAAGGAAAAACGGCAACTCTCAAAGAATTTTCCAATTTTTTTTATATTGAAATGTAACATTACGAAAATGTGTATGCTTTGCCTGTGCATATTGTGCTTATGATTTGAACAAAAATTTAATTGAAAACTCCAACTCAAGCAAAAAATCCACAAAGTTTTAATTTCGGGAATTGGATATTCAATCATATCATTTTTTTTTTTTTTGGAGATGTCAATCAAACATGAATTGTACGTAGAACATTGACGATATGACAAACTATTTGCAAATAAAAAGCAAATAATTGGACGTAACGGAACCTTTTTATTGGTTTTATGTTTCATTTTAACAAATATTTGTCCCCGAGGAGACACCGAAACCACTTGAAAACATTTTCGATTCGCTATAAATAAACCAATTCAATTTTTCGAATATTCCATGTAAGCACCATCAATAAATAACCGGGAAAACATAATTATAAAGTTGGTTGATGTGAGTGGTTATTGAATATGTTTTTTTTCATTTTGAGCATTAAATTTTTTCTTTGACAAACCTGCCGATAAAAAGGAGCTTTCCAGTGGCATTGAGCCTTTGTGTGGCTTTTAGTAAGCCTCGCACGGTCATCCCTTCGCAAAAGCACACAACAACTTGGGCACTGGTATCTTGAATCAAATTCTTGATGACATCATCGAAATCCTCATCATCAGCATTGCTCAAAATCGAATCTTCCTTGGCAATACAAACATCGGAACGCTCGGCTAATTCTCGAAACGCTTGAATTCCCGACTGTCCATAGTTTTCTGCAATGAAAAAAACATACCAAAAAGCAAATTAACTTTTTCTTAGATGATATTTGACAGAATTGAATAAATGCTTGCAAATATTGAAATACAATTTTATCGAGAGGATAATACAATTTAAAATATATTGAATAAGCCCACAAAGGAAGTTGGTAGCGTAAAAAACGGATGGAAAAGACATTACCATGAGACAAATCGATAAAAACCTCCAAGTTATATAATAAAATCATAAGACGCGGACTCAGGAAATTGATGCAATTTTTGTCGAGATTTTTTTTTTGTTAATTGAATTTTCTGTAGCAAAACGGAAATTAATTTTTAATTAACGCTCAATAGTTTTTTTGCGGCTATTTCTTCATTTTTTAAAAAGTATATTATTAAGTTAACATATGATAATCGAATGACAAAAAAAAATAAGAAGATTCGATTATTCGAATACTATTATAAAATAATATAAAATGGTTAATTAACTAAAATCACAAGTTTAGACCAAATGCACATGACCTAAAAATAACTTTAATGTTTTAAAAATGTTCTAAGGCAGTGATGACGGATTTATGATCCAAGGGTCAGATACTGACCCACGAAAACTCTTTAACGGGCCCACAATAGCTAGGCAACCATTTGTTTTTTATGCTTGAAGAAAGAAAATTTCATAGTATTTGTATCGCCCCCTCTTTGTTTCACCATGCTATGACCCACGAGCTAGCACTTAATAAATATGAACAAAATTTGACCCGCGCCTCAAAAAGGTTCCCCTCCCCTGTTCTAAACTAACATGAAAACATAATGCAGCTGTTAATTTTTTAACTTTACTTGATAAAATTTTATAAATGTTCAATTCAAAATGCAAAAAAAAAAGTTATTTAAAATGCCTAAAACGAGCTCTTCTTGGCTCGATATTAAAATAACGTCACAATACGAAACATCAAAATCTCCAGAAAATTTTACAAAGCCACATGTACTTAAACACAAAGGGAAAAGTTGTTTAAATCGTTAAAACAATTAGTTTGAGATTTAAACCATTTACAATCTATACAATCTCTATTCCTAAGGAAAAAATTGATAGTAGTTTTTAGGATATAAAAATGTTTTCAATGACAAAAAATTGAGAAAAATGTCAAAACTTGTGTAAATTATTACTATTTCTATGGTAGTCGCTCAATGATCTGTTTATATCTCGATTTCAATATGCGTACTGATCAAAGAGATTGTAGTACTGATGCGTACTGTGACGTAATAGAAGACTCAGAAGCACACTTATCGTTTTCGAATTATTATTTGCTCATTAAAATTAAAACTATTTCTCTGCTAAAACACTAGTTCTTCATAACAAAAAATCGGTATATAGCTATTTATTACATTTGATTGTAGATTAAAGAAAAACCTAGCAGTTTTTTAATTTTTAAAGATTGGCAATTAAGTAGTTTGACGGATATTAAGTTTTTTTTTTGAATTAATTAAAATAACAAAAATAGATAATTAAAATTATTGGTCATAAACTAAAGATTTTTTTTGTGAATTAAAAATATGACGGAGCCTACGGGTGCCCTAGGGATCAATATGGCCGCTTCAAAACCAGTTGGTGTTTGGTTGGAATCTAATGTAGAGCAAATTTTTGATATTTCTCAATTTACGTCTTCAAAAACTTGGTAGTTATAAAACGATGACAAATAACTATAAAAAATATCGAGTTAATGTAAAAACACTGAACTTCATATATACTTTGAATTTTACATGATGGAGGAAAAACATCAAAAATAGTTAAAATTTATACCCATCGATTAACAATAGGAAATAGCAAAGAAAGTCCGTTTGCTTTTGTGTGGCGTCACCAGAGTTGAAACCAATCACTAAGCATTTTTAAACGCAAGATTAAATCTCACAGGTAAGTAAGACTTTATTCACGATTTTTTTACATTTTTGCCATTCACATTTTTGGTTCTAGGCAAATTTCTATATTTTTGTTTCCCGGTTTGGAGGCCGCAAACATTGTCGTCAAGACCGCATGCGGCTCACATAAAATTGCTCTTCCTGAATAATGGGATTTTCAGATGATTCTCTGAAGCATTTTCTGATCTTTTTGGAGCTAAAATATTCATATAACTTTAGTGTACCTAATAGCACGAACGGTATTAGATATTAACTTTTTACTTATAAAATATAGACCGTACTTGCTACTTCTTCAGCGTTACATAACAATACGTTGACCATAAAGGTAACTGATTAATTTTACGGACTGTCGAGAAATATGTAACTTAATTATTTCAATTTCTCCCATTAATAATAGTAATGTCCATCAATTCGTCCTTTATAAGTATAAATTAAATAAGGGAAAAAATATTCTGTATTTTTCCTAACATATTTGAATATTTGTAACTAGTAACGTTTAAAACTTTTCAAAACGATCGTGAGTCCAATAATAATTTTTTGGCCGTTATTGTTGAGCTAAAGTTTCATTTATTCGCCGATTTTCCAACGCGACTGCAGAAATATATTTTTCACTCCACCTTAATACCTAGCTTAGATAACACTGTTTGTACTTTAAGCTTGCATTGCTATTTTTTAATAATTTTTTACTGCAAAATATTCAGTTTGTGAAAATTTTTATTAAAATGATTGAAAAAACTTGTGATCTTTTTACCATAAAATGTTCAAACTCTGTTAATATAATTTTAGACAAATATAGTTTTCAATTTCAAAGGCCAACAACGATACGATAAACGAAGGCGTATTTCAATTTTTAATATTAAACATTTTACGATTTTTCTGTCACATTTTATGGATTTCGAAATAGAAAATTTCATTTTTGCTGTAAAGAAGAAAAGTTTTATTTCCCTTATTTGGAATAACACCAAATAGGAATGCCTAATAAAGTTTTTAGAATTTGATGGATTTGTTAATGTGAAAATTGAAAATTGTGGCTTTACGATTTCAATAATTATTCAAATAGGAAAAAATACTTTTTCCAATTAATTATTTTCTGATTGTTAAAGTTATATCAAAAATGATGACCATCTACTATATCTATGAATCTAATTAGAGTGACAAATGATATATATATACCAATAAACAAGTCCTCTATAATCCGTTCTTCAACGTGTTATCATTATGCTGATAATATGAAATAAAAAATACTGAATTCATTAAAATATTCTACCCTGAGATTTTTGTTCTTCGCTTGCTTATTATTTTTCTTTGACATCAAAAGTTTATTGTAACATAATCTGATAATTCAAAACCAAACTCCCATCGCTCTAACCTTTATACAAATTATATTTGTAATTAAAATTCCTTTGATCTTTATTAGATATTAATAATTGTTCCCCGGTGCTGATATGTTGCAACAGTATGGAAATTAATATTTAAATATATTGTAATTTCCGTGTAACTGTAATTTAGCTAGTTTAATTATTTAATCATCAATATTTGGACGACACATATTGGTTCCTGAAATTATATTATGCTTGAACACTTCGAATATCAGAAGTGGTTTTTTCGACGCCAAATTATACAGATAAATTCGAACGCTGTACAAGTTTATGATATTTGGACTATTACTTAAATAGATTACAAAGCTTAAATTCTATTAGCTTCCATTTTGATTGAACAAGAGGTTAATTGCATGCTGCATTAATGTATGTTCAGAAACTCTTGCCAATAAATCAGACAATATGATTTGGTAAATTAATGAAGAATTCCAGTGAATTTTTATTTTCAAATAATTAAAACTAATTGTATGGTTCAAATAATAAATTAATTCAAACAAATAAGTAGAGCTTTTGAACTATTCAATGTTATGTTTTTGTTAAATAAAATTAATTATTTACTACATGAACTGAAAAATCCCGGGTTTTTTAATGAAAACAAAGGTTTTTTGGGCAAATTTATATTAGTTCTTCAATATAGTTGTCTTCGAGGGCGATATATACTCAGTATCGTGACTTTCTAACATTTTGACGCTCTTTCTGTAGTAAGAAACGTCCAAGATTTCGAAATACGCCTCAATATTCGAGGTGACTTTCTCATTCGATCTGAATCTCCTTTCCTGAGCCTGGAACAGATAATACTCACTAGAGGCAAAATCTGAAGAATAAAGGGGGAGGAGTGGAGCAACCAGTTCACATTATAATTTTCCAATTTACCCATCACTTTCAGGGACGTGTTTGTACACTGTTGTGAAGGCCAGAACTTTTTCCTTTACCATATAAGGTGGTGGCCACTTTGTCACGTTTCATGTAACTTCATATACAAACTATTGATAGATGAGTCTCTCGAAATAAGTTCTGCCTAGTTTCTAGTAGCCCCATATATTGGAAAATCCCGGAACTTTTCAGTCCATGAGGTTGTAAACAGGAAAACACATAGTTAAAGGAATGAAAATTTAAATACAAGGTTTTTTCTAAGGCTTGAGTAAGATTTTTACTAAGTAGGGGAGAAAATGATTGTTTTTGCTATGCTAGATATTCTTATTTTTTGTATTGATAATTACGTCGAGTAATTGGACTGCTTTTTTATTAAGTTAGGTATTTCAGAATGAGTTATTTTAGCCTCAACACTGCAGCCTCAGAGCTTATTGTGCTTCCTGAGTCCCTACATCACCTAGTGAAGATCAAGCAGCTGGGCGAACTTCAGCGTTCGTCGCACTAGGTACTTTTTTCGACTATTTCAGTCTTAGGGATACATATTCCCAGTTTTTCATGCCTCCAATCATTTAGAGTATTACATTCCCGGATTCATTCTCTGCTTGACAGAATTCGCATATTAAATTATTAAATCTTTCACATGTAGTCCCATTGTGTACAGCTACTTCTTCATTCCACAGTGACCGAATATTAGATCCGTTACCACTCTAACCTGCTTTCTTGTAAGACCAAGTGCTGTATAGTAGTTGATTTCTATGATGATTTTTACACGATCCTTTTATAGTGCTTTTGTCCGATGGTTTTCTTCCATGTTATGCAGTTATTTTTACAAGTCAACTCTTGGATGGTATTTTTTACTACCGATCTTGTCATACCAAGTACAGGTTGTAGACCTGTGAAGAATGTTTGGGATCCTTTCCGGTCAAAGACGTTAGCCTTTTCATTACCTTAGAAACCATTATGGATTGATGTCCATCCCAAGTTTACCATGCGTTGGAGTGAATTATATGTAAATAATATTTGTAAATAATTTATACTTTATTTTTTAATTTTGCGCAACGTTTCGCTGTTGTATAAAGTGTAAATTATTTAAAAATAAAAGATCCTCAAATTCTCGGAACTACAACACATTAAAGATAAACTACAGAATCGGAATCAATAATAAATATATAAATTTCAAAATAGTCTCAAATTACTTTTGCGACACCAAAATTTAAAAAGTTATAGCTTATACACTATACGGTGTAGCGCTTATAAGTGGTAAACTTTTTCTTTTTTGCGGCAAGCTATAGCAAAGATATAATAATAAGAGCTATGGACTTTTGCTAGGATGTTTCTACAGGCAAACTATAGCTATCCTAGGATAGATATAGCTAGCCTGAAAAATGAGAAAGTCTACCACATTTGTAAGTTACATGGAGCAATGGGTCAGCCAACCTTCCTGAATAGGAATAGAGAAGGATAAGATATAGAAAGCGTGCGTATTTTCACCTACAAATAGTCATATATGTAGGATTTATCTAACAAGAAAATTTTTATTTGTTACTTAGCTATCTTAAGAATATGATCTCTCTACCTATAAATAAAAATATCACCCCTTACTATATTTTACTATTTTCTATAGTTTAATAAACCAAAGAAAAATAACTTAGATAGTACTTCCCTTGAAGCTTATCTCCTAAGAATTTTAGATTCAAGAAAATAAAAATAAAACAATTTTGAACGAAATATTTTAAGAAAAGTATATATACTCACCATCAGTATTTACGGCCGATACATAAGTCCAGTTGAATCGTTTAACAATGTCGACCATTACTTGAGCTTGATAGTAATCAGATGGAACAACTCGGAGGAAATAGTTGAACCGGCTTTTGTCGCTAAGGTCTTTAGACGTTGTTGAATATCCCACTTGCGGAATTTCGAACAGTTGTAACAGGTTTTGAACTTGAAGTGCTACTGATGAGGAACCAGGACCAATAACACCAATTAAGGGTTTTTTTATATTCGATGGAGAGATTCCGAGGTCAGTGTTAGCTTTCCCACCCTTGAAAAAAAAATAAAGAATTTCAATCTAATCTAACTACAAATAACAAACATTTCGAAATTAAGAAAATGAAAAGATATGTCTAAAATAAGGTTACTCGAACAAAAACTATCAGAGCCTTAAAAAAATGTATCGACATCAATATCAAGATAAATCCATATAAATCCATCTCTTTTAAAACATAATGTAATTCATCTTGCTTTTCTATCAAAATCGGTCTCAATATTTTCCCCATCGATCAATCTTGCACATCTATAGTTTTTCGTCTAACTACACAAGAAAATTGATTGAAATGCATCAATTGAAGAGTCTTTGCTTCTTTTGCTTTTCTCAAAAACTATCGCGCATCTTATTTAAAATACGTAGACAAGATATGAAAATTTCATTATTTTGCAGCTTTAAAAACATTTTGAATTGGCTTTGTCCAAGTTGCACAAAATAAACAATTTACATTTGCAATTTGAATTTCAAATTAATGTGTTTGAATTGCATATAAAATCATTTTATCTATTTCTATTCTAATTTTGCAGGTGATGTTTTTGAAAGCTAATTTCCTTATAACTAATTTTTGTTATGGAATTAATTTAAATACAAATTTTAGAGAATATCTATTAGATTCTTGATCAAGTCGTTTAATATTTGTTTTAGATTTTTTTTTTAAAAATATAATTTTATTTTATTGATTTTCAACTGCTTACAATCTTTAAGAACTCAGTTTTTTCAATTCTTTCCACGAAATATTAACTACTGCGTTCCTTTTCTGCTTTACTTTTATTTGTAAAATTAGCTCATGTAGACGAAACTGTTCTTTAGCTCTTACATGTGAAATTGTATCTTAACTATGGTAGATTTTTAAGCCAACGACGTAAAAAAAAAGAAAATCTTGTTCTGCAAACTGATCATTTACGTATGCAGTTTTATATTATCATGAATATTAAATTAATATCATGGTGGAAAATAAATATTAGTGTTGATTATTGGAATTTTGGTAATAATTTGCGATACTTTTTCTATTCACGTATAGTAATTTTATGTTAGTAGTTTAAATAAGATTTATCGAAAAAAAAAACAAAACTAGACAGAAAATATGATAGTTTATAATCTTAGCCTCTTCTTTGTGATGGTTCGATACAAAAAAGAAAATACATTTTGCTCTATACCGTATTATTATCTTTTAGTCTATACCGTATATGTATGTAAAATTTTAATATTCGTTTGTTAAAAATTGTAAGTATTCTAAAGTTCTCTACTATACAACATGGTAGACGCGATATATTTAAATTAAATAAATAGACTCAAAAGAGTCTCACATCAACAGCTACTGAGAAGGAATCTACGGGTTGTCAAGAGAGGTTTCTTATCATTATTTTCGTGCTAAAATTGTCATTTTCTGAGATAAAGATTTTTTTTTTTCAAAACTTAATTGAAAAATGTTGAAGATAATCTTGAAGACATCTTGAAGATAAGTTACAATAGGTACAGCGTGGGATGCTGCGGGCTGCTAAGGGGGTAATTTTAATGCTATTGGAACATTATTGTATTAATTATATTTTATTCATAATCATAAGGAAATATCAAAGGGAACTAAAACTGATCATATTTCATTATTTTTATTGGTAGAAATGAGTAACCAAAAGAATATTTTTGGTTTTATAGTTTCATGAATCGGTATCGATGTATAAAGTAATAGGTTAAGTCTAGAAAAACAAATAGTGATTGTGGTTAGTTAGTAAGTGGTAAGGAATTGTAATTATTATAAACATTAGTAATCGGTGTGTAATTTTAATAACTACGAATGGTGAGTTTTAAATTTAGTGGCGAAGAAATACATAATTGGAAATAAATCAGAAATATTATCTATACTAATGTCTTATACAAAATAAAAATTTAAATAATTATTGAAAGCTACTTTAATAGCTAGTTAATATAGATTGCTGGCAAGACAACGGGTACAATATCTACAGGGATCAGTTACTGAAAACGTAAAACCATAAAAGGCATTTTTTGAAGCTATACTTCTTTAGTGATGATATGAAAAAATAAATCAGACTGAATTTTTGCTGACATACGGTTAGCGAGAAACTATAAGAGGGAGAAATCTGGTCGATTTTTGGGTCGATATTTATTCTCTATCTTTGTCGAAATATATGCATACATATTACTTACGTTTGCCTATTATTATTATTATTATTGTGAGAATTAAAATGCATGTAAAAGAAAGATATTTTCGGAAATAATTCAATGCAATATTTAAAATAATGTAAAAAAGCCGATTGATATATTACATTATATTTTTCTATATTTGAATTAAAAATCAATTTCAAGACAGACATAAATGGGTAAATAAAATATACATTTATATTTGTGTTACTATAATTTTAGGACTATTTAGGCTTGTTTATACATATTTAAACATAATATTTTATGGCGACAATCTACTTCTATATAGTAAATGTTTTCAGTAAGTATTTTTCGACCATGTGAGCCATGCTGTATTGATAAACGGTTAATTCATATAAAATGTAATACACATTTTGTATTTTGAGTATCACCATATGGAGTTAGATGAAACTAGCACTTGAAAGAATGATAATTGGGAACAACTCAGAAATAGCTGAACATTTTTTGACTTTTTACAACTACCATTATTTTACAAATTCTTCCGATTTCACTATCTAAAACAGTTAGTAAGGAATTAAATTCTTCAACAAAATATCGACAAAAATAATCCTAATATTAACATTAACTTCAAGTAAATAATTTTTAAACATTTGAATTTAAATATTGGATCAAGAAATATTATCTTACCAATAAATATTCAAAACTTTTATGGATTTTTTTTTTGTTATAAAATGATGTGATTAATTATGTTCTGTGTATTCCTTCCATTAAATAATAGAATAAAATATCTAGTATCTAGTGAAAATCTAGTGTTAAAATATCTAGTGTTATAGAAAACTTATAAAAATTTTAAACGATCAAATCTCAAGACACCAGGCTAACCGTAAAATCCCTGTTTTCAAAGGAAATCGGCTACTTTTTATTCAAGCGTTATGCAAAGCTTTCTGTTTTGATAATCATGAATTCAAAACAAACGTTCTAATTTTTTTAGCTTAACATTTGCAAAAGTTTGTCTATAAGTGTTTATGTCAGTAAAGAAAAATTCCTTTCAAAACAAAATATCCAAAAAATCCAAATTTTTGGGTACATACGACCCCTTAAAATAATTTTGAAAACTATTTTAAGAATTTTTTAATACGAGAACATTACTTAATTGGTATATATTTTCAAAACACGAAAAAACACAGATAAAAAATTAATGCTGATAAAACTTTTAGTAAAATATTTATATTGTGCAAGGTATTTTAGGTTAGATAGATACTTATTGCTTACATTCGTTTAATTATTTAGGTACGTACGCACATATTTTCGTGAGTGTTGCTAAATTTAAGTTAATTACATCATTATTTTGAATTTCAACGATAAAATTGCCAGTTTATTGATGTATCTCACGAAGTTAAAGTAGGAATGCGTTGTAGTACTAATCCCAAATTAAATTTGGAGAAAAAACCGCAACAAGGAACGCAATTTAAGGTTTTTCAGTAACTTTTATTAAATTTTCAAATGAAATTGTTGCTTTCTTTTTACCGAAATTGTTTTTAATTATCTTAAAATTGGAATTAAAACCATTTATCTTTCGAAAAAAGAAAGAAAAAAATTGGATTTTAGGTTTACAAAAGGACACTGAAAATATGAATTTCCTTTTGTAATCGATTATTTTCTCAATGAGTCGCATGAGAAATGGAAAATATTACTTCAAAGTTTGAGAAAGGTATGACAAGAGGATGAAGATAAAGTTGATAAAAAAATTATACATTTTTACCGAAATGCAAAACTGATCTATTCAGTCATATCTATCAAACCATGAAAAAAATTAAGATATTTATATTTTGGGATTGTCTTTATTAGTTTGGAAACTTTTCTATTGCATGAAGGGAAAAAAATTAAAAATTTATCACAATTCTATTAAGAATAATAGGAATAAATTCATTTTTCTGTGTTCGAATGGAAAAACGTTATTAAAATTCTGATAATGTTCAAGACGTATTGAAAAGCGCTTTATTGCATTTAAGTGTTGAATTATTTTTCCGCGATATTCAATTCCGTTTTTCGCGGAAGTCAATCGTACTTGGTTCCGACTTTTCATCTTATTTAGCGTTGAAAATAAGTTTTCAACGACTTGTTTTTTTTTTTTTTAAAAAAAATAATCCTGGTTATGTTGGGAAAATCATAAAATGCTTGAAAATTGATGGCAAAATATTATATTTTTTATGATTAAGTTCAATTCTGTTCAGCATTTATAATATCGACTAAAGCACTAAAATTACAACAGCGATTCTGATATGATTTTCGGTACAACTAACTTTTAAAAGCATTAAAATCTGACGACTTATTTATATCTTTTTTTTATTTTTGTTAATTTTAATTTTATTTTTTCTGTTAATTTACACATTTTATAATGACGAGATTGGTGAAAGCCAATTTATCAAAAATTTTCAACGTGTATTTAAATTTAATATGGAGAATTGCAGATATGTAATTTTAAGGGTGACCTGCGGAGTTATGATGCATTTCCGATGTCACCCCTGATTTGAAGTATGCTGATTTTTCGATATCTTAAAAAAGAACATAGATATTTAAATAATGGGTCCAATTAATATCCAATTAATGGGAATCTATTAATTTAACTTATTTGGCCTTCTTCTGAATACTACTTTTATTATTAATTATTAAACGTAAATAATAAATAGGTAGCCTTTTTTTCTGAAGAAAAATTAGTTGAATTTAAGTACAAAGTTTCTATCAAATCAGTAATGCTTTCTTTAAATTAAATCCAAACGTGAAATAAGCATGTTAGCACATCTATTTAAATTAGACCTGTTTGTGACCTTTATACTTCTTTTGGCGAAACACTAAGGTGTAACTGATAACAAAATATTATCGAAATCGATAAACTTGTTCTTGAGTCGTACAATAGGATTTCGGTAGACAAAAAATTACGTTCAATTTTAACAACTTGTGTTCCTTAAGTTTCTATGCTATGAGCGAAACCGGTTTAATTCCAAACTAGTGTGGAATTGCATACAATTCTACTCTCAACTGGTGATATCAAATATCATAGTAAAAGCTTGTAGGCAAAAATGTGAGGGGCAAAGCCTACTTCCATTTAATCATAAATCCACGTATGCGTGTTTCAAAGCCTACGTGGATTTATAAAAAGGCTATGATAAAGAATATTGTTACAGAAAGGGACAAAGTCTGTCTCTCTCTTTGTGCCATGCCGGCACGCGATTGGCTGAGTGACTTCTATCTCTCTCCCACCAATGCGAATGTAAATATAGATTGTTCTGGAAACATCTAGTAGGTGGTGGAACGTTGGCGAACAATGGAGTACATTCTAGAATTTTGGGTTGCGGGTATATAAGTCGCTCAGCTCAAGTCCAGGGACAGTTCTGTATAGAAATTCAGTTGTGAATTTCCGTTACAACAAAGCGATTTTTAGTGTGATTTGTATCTCAATACAGTTTTGAGACGTCACGCTACAATATTTTATATTTTAAAAAATATAACTAATTGTCTTAGTAATTATGATTCGTATTTTAAACACCGATTACACCAAAAATTCAAAATTTTATGAATTTTTCAATAACTTTTCTTCGCCACATCACTGCTTACCAACAATTATGTTTATTTCAATTGTTATCTACTGTCGCTTAATAGCTACTATGGTCTTTAGTGACTTTAGGATTAATAAAAATCGATAATCGAGAAATAATGAAAATTTGCTCAAAATGAGGATCAAACCCAACATCTACCAGTTTTGAAGCGGTCACCTTAACCATTTGACCATTAGTAGGCATTTACTATTAATTTATATCTGCTTATACAATTTTGAAGAGAATTAAAGAATTTTAAAATTATATATGCTGAATATCATAATATTATGAATATTTTTTTTGTGTTTAATTACCGAGGAATGTCGAAAACAGTAAAGTATTTAATTCATACAACTCCAAACATGAGAAACGAGATTCGTGCTGTTAAACAAAAAAGTTATAAAGTTTTGATATTAAAAATATTTCTGCACTGTTAAATAAATTCTTAAACGGTTTTGTGAGCTATACAATTATAATTTTTTGCGAAATTTGGTTTACAGGTAGCTTTTTTGACCAATAATCAATATTTACTTAAAACTATTAACAATATAACATTGTTTGTTCCAGCCACATTCTCATACATAAAGTTACTTTGGCGTCTTCCCCAAATTGCCTGTACCTCATTTTCCAGCTCTAACTACTAGCTTCCTCATTAAATATTTGAGATAAAGTGCATATATCAAAAACAAGCAAATGAAATTGTTAATTACTCTTGAGTCAAATATGAGCTATGAAATACATTTTGTAAACAAAATATAATACCATTGCTATAAGTTGAAGATTCCTATAAAGAATTATTGTTTTATATAAACCGGCTAATGAAGTTCCGTTTTCGATTGCGGGGAAAAATATTACGTGAACAATAATTAACATTGTTGAAATTGGTCTTTAAAAATGGTTGCTACCTGTAGCTTTACATTTTTTACTTTAAAAGTAACCAATATAAATTACGACTCCATTATAAAAACGCTGCTTTTTCTTACAATTATTTTATTCAACCATAGGTTTTCAAAAGATAAAAAAGCAAGAATAGCGGAATTTTTCTAATCTAATTCCATTAATAAAAATTCTTTGTTTAAAACACAAAAGAGAAATTACTTTAAAATTGTATCTCTGTCTTTGCAATATATTATTATTTTTAAATAAAAATACAATACTTCCATATAAAACAATATGACTTGAACATGAACTGACGAGTTTAAAATATTATAAATAGTTCCCTCGAAGCGAAATATAATAAAATGGTTTTTCACAAAAGTTTAAAATATGAAAGCGGAATAAATTTATCATCATACGTGCACTTTTTCCTGTGTAAAGTTTTATGGACGAAACAGGAAAAATATTGTCTTAATATGTAATTGTTAGCTTTGAAAAAAAAATCTAAATATCTTCGTTCTAAAGCTCAAATTTATTTAGAGGCAATTTCGGTTTAATTTGCGAAAAATTGATTTATAATTAACAAAGCCTTGTGAAGAAGTTTTAAAAGAGATCCCGTTTGTGTAAAGGCCTCTATCATCTATCTTATTTCCGACTTGCATGAAAAATCGTGTCCCGGACCGTTTAAAATTTTATTTGAATTTCTATCAAGTTGGTAGAACTTGGCCCTAGGCTTTTTAGTTCCGAGATTTTCTTCTCCAACAAATTTTCACAGTTTAATATTCATAGCTAATGAGACGCATGTAGCATTATGATATTGATTTTGTTTATCGTAAATAAGTAATTTTCTTTGGAAATGTAGTGTTGGAGGGAAAATGCTGGTTTGTATACGAGAGAATTTACGTCACTTGCATCAAATATTAATATTTGTCTTGTGACTTTCGTGTTTAATTGAAACATAGCATTCGGTTGACGGTTTTTCCCAAAAAGGCTTTGATCAAATGGTTAAATTTGGTATGTGGTTAGTTTGGGTCGTTAAAATAGTTCTACGTTCCTAAATACATTAATCTTACCAAACATGAATTTTATAAAGTTTTTGGGCTGTTTTTAAAAATTAGCTTTGCCATGAAAATAGTGAATATTTACATCTACTGGTAAATTATCAAATTAGTATTGTCATATGTATTTAAAGCTTCGAATGTATTTACTAATGTGTTATAGTTGTCTTAAACATTAGCTTAATATAATATATGTGTACACTATACAGGCAACCCTCCTGTTTAACACGATAGTAAGGTTCTTAGGAAATGTCGTTTTCTATTAAACCATGTAAAGTCAGTAGAAAAAAGGGGATACGTTTTGGCCACTGATTACAAATCTTATTTTTTTTGTAATTTTACATAAAAAGATAGCTTTCTTAAAAAATATAATTGTTTGTAAAAAACAAGACAAAACAATAATTATATCAATTTAACACAATCTATACTAATATATAAAATTCTTACGTCTGTCTGTACATTTCAATTTTGAACCCAATTTTAGGGTTAATATTTGTTTCAAGAGGCCCTTATTCCAAATTTAACATTTTTAAAATTTTTGTCTGTCTGTCTGTCTGTCTATGTGTCCTGATTTAACTAAAGAACGGAACAACCGAATTTAATGAAATTTGGTATTAAAATACAACACAATTTCCCACAGACTATAGGCTACTTATCATTCCAAGAAAAATAATAAGGGAATTAAAAATAAAAATAAAATAAAAAGGGGGGTTTTATAAATTATTATTTTATATTATTTATTTTATTATTATTGTTGGTAGACAGCCTTGATTATTTAGTTAATTAAGAGGAAGCTTTACAATAGAAACTTTCACTAATTTCTTATACATAAAAGATATAATAAATTATTCTTTTTAATTTTTTCCTCGCTTTTTTTTTGTTTTCCAGAATTGACATTTGTAGACATCTAGGCTTTTAAAAATATTTATTTCAAACAAATATTACATATTTTTTAAAAAAAAATAACCTATGAATATAAGTTTTCAATGAAGGCAATGACGGTAATTTTTAATTCTGGTGAAATATAAAAATAAACAAATATTAAACGTTAATAGGAAGTTGTTGTATTTTAAAAGTATAAAAAAATACCTGAAATTGTGCAGCACAAACTGGTCCAGTCGCCTGACGATTTGGTGAAATTGAGTCCCTTATCAGCTCAATGCTTTGTTGGAGTGCAACAGGCGCATACCAACACGAATCTCGAATTTCCACCCCCAAAGTGATATTTGGCAAGATATTAGGGTTGCTGTTGATTCGATCAAGTGTCTGAAATGTTACCTCGATCCGCTGTATGCCGTACATTTCGCGAATAGCACCGCATTTTAAAATATTGCTAGGGTCAGTTCGCTTTTGCTTGGGTTGGTGGTGCACGGAATACAGGGCACCGAATATGAAATCTCCGGGTAGCAATGCCGAGCGACGACCCTCTTGTTTGCTCACTGAATCAAATTTCCCGCCGCTCACGCGAAATATTGTTATAATCAACACAATATTCACCGGCAAGCACATATTGCACTCGCACTACTTTTTTTAGTTTTCGCTTAATTCCAATTTAAAATTTTCACTCCCTTTAGGAGAGCTTTCCGCGAATTAAAACAATTTGTGTTGTGATTATTCAGCTTTTACTCATTAATTTTAAGGGTTGCACGTAGACATTTTCTTTGATCTGAAATCATAAAAAAATATAAAAAATTTCAATCTAAATCGTTTAGAATACACCACACAAAATTTTAGTAAAAAAGCTTGATATTTTGTCATTTAATAAATAGCTAAGAGAATCTGTAATAGGCCTATTGTCAAAGTAGCTATTAAAATCTAGCTATTTTTTCAGCTTATGAGGTTCATAAAACTTTAGACTTTAATTTGTAGTGAAGCTATATAATTTATTATATTTATAATTAATTTAAGCTGGGCTTAAAGTGAAAAAGCTTCAAAAATATAAAATTAAAAAAATACAGAAACAAAAAAATAGAAAAAAAACTTCAACTCTGTGAATTTCTTATGTAACATTCATAAAACTTTACTTTTGTTTTATAATTATAGATGAAAGTGTTTTATGAAATTTTGTCACTTTTGGTAGGTAAATACTCAATTTTTGTGCGTGTTTGTAGTAATGGACGCACGCAAGAAGTAATACCTTTCTGTAAAAGTTTTTTTTTTTTTTTGGGAATAAGGGTCTACACAAGTAACTGCATGCGTTTTACTTCGGTTAATTGCATATACATTTTCGAATAGAATCGAAATAACTAATGAAAGAAGTAACAAGTTTTCACTCACACGTATGTGCTTACATTTTTAGTTCTCTGGCTTTGCCGATATACATACCGATATTTAGCAATAATTCTATTGACTTTTTTTTAAATTTTTATTTCTTGTTGCTTTATAACTACTATGGTCTTTAGCGATTCTAGAATTTAGAATTTATTAAAATCCTTAATCGAGAAATATTGAAACTTTACTCGATACGAGGATTGAACCCAACTCTATTTATTTCATGAAACGAAAAGGCGAGAGTTAAAAGAGACAAGCATATAAATCTATAAGATTTAACGTGTGAAAGAATGAAATAGAAAACATTACAGTGTTTCTTATGTATGTGCGCGCCTGTGTATTACGCTTCTTGGGAATAGTCGTCCTAACAACCGTGAATTGTGTATTGTTTACATAAACATTTCATTATTTCATTAAAAATATTTTCAAGTATGCCGAAAACGAATGCAGAACATTTTTGTGGATATCGAAATAAAGAAAACAAGAAAAGTACCGCAAAAAGTCTATTAACGAAAATTTAATAAAATATGCATCAGAGATGTCGCAAGTTCTTAACAAGATAAAATTTCAATGATTTTAAATAGAGATTTTACTGTAAATATTGCATTAGAAACAGTAATCTTTTTGATTGAGTTTTTGAACACGAAATTTATTTTAAAAATGTGCGGCAGAGTCGCACTGTATCAACAACAAGATCAAAAACAGTAATTGACGCAGTATACAATAATATATTGGGTCCAATTGAAAAAAGTATGTATTTCATACTTCAGCTACCTTAAGCCTCCCGTATCATTTATCGAAAATGCAAACTCAGCTTACAAAAATGGCCTGAGATCAATTGCCTGTTATTACCACCATAATATAGCAACACATCGCTGAACTGGTGCAAATTACATAGTAGTCCACAAAAAAAAATGGCATGATGACAAGTTTTGCTCAAAAGACGAAAAATCTTTCGGCATGATATCCACAAATTGATGATAAAAATAAATTAGAGGAGATTATTTTGCATAAAATTTATAGTAACATGTAGAAATAATGAAACCATAATTTTCAGGAAAAAATTTCGATTTCATGTTAACACATTAATATATACAGAATCACGATTCTGCTTTGTACTTATAGCATAGAAGTAAAAAACAAAAATATTTGAATTTTTGGTTTAGAAAATGTTAAAAAACGTCTCTTTTGTATGAGTTCGTACTTTTTCCTAGTCTTATAAAAATTGAATTTATGAGACATCTCACAAGTATTATGGGAATTTCTTGTTAAATTCCAAAGTTTTTTCCACTACCTTTATAAACAATCTTCAACTTGTCAGATTATATTATTTTCTTGTTTTAGTTTTGCTTAACACATTAGCGTTTGAACCTCGCGGAAAAAATCGTAGAAGCGACAAATCATAGAATTTATCGTTGTACCCAGAATGAGGTGCATTTGAACTGTTATATTATTTAGTGTATATATTCGATGCATCGTGGCTCCCTTCATTATTCATTTTGAAAAGACAAGGCGTCGTACAAATATCAAAGGACTTAAATTTAACGTAGTTGTAGAGCTCGTAGTTTCAGGTGAAATTTTCTGTGAATAAAGATCGGGCGATATCAAAGAAATAGCATTGTTAAATATGGGAGAAGTCAAAACTGGCGTTATTTTAAATATTTATAGTATTTACGAGCGCAATGCACTCGCGAAACTTTACATTTTTCATTGAGCTCAGGTGAGGCGGTCGTAATAAATTGAATTCGCGCGTTTAATTGATCAATTAAACCAAACAAAAAATTTTAAAACAAGCTTTTTTCACAGTAAAGCTCCTTGTTTGACTTGAGTTGAAAAATTTCATTTTTTTGAAAGTGAAAAATGGCCAACACACGATGGAGATAAAACATATGTACAATATTTTCTCGAGTCGAGTAGCAACGTCATGATGATAAATATGTGCTGGAGGAAGCAGATTCGTCGCCTTTAAACAATCACGATTTATTTACGTTTATTATCAATATTATTTCGTTTTGATCTCCGACAATAAATAAAAATTTATGAATTTTCTTGTTTGTTTGTCTTCAAAAGATTGTCTGCAATTGTAATGCTGCAAGTGATGTTTGTATTGCATTATTGTATTTGTAGAAAAAAGGAAAATAAGAAAACAAGCAAAAACATCTAACATTTACTGATTTTATTTTTGAACAGCTTTTTGAAAGAAATCTTACCAAAAAATGATTAAAGTTCTTATTTTTTTAAAATAATGCTTCTTTGTCTTTCACAAGATTTTATGATATAGCTTTTTAAATATAAGACATAATGAACTTCATGCACTGTGAATCACTATTTTAAACTGTCTTCCTTTTATTTAATTTGAAAAAAAATATTTTAAAATCATTATTATTTAATAAAATTAGATTTTTCGCTGAATTAGAATAGTTATACTGTTTATATAATATATATACAAACTGTATTGCGGTCCTATTTATGTAATATAGTTATCAAAGTAAACTAAAAACATAAATTTGAACAAGTTCAAACAAAAATATTTATTTAAAAATTTATATATGATTCGTTGACAGCAGTTTCGGAGCGATCCAATACTACTTGATGACCACTGAGGAAGATTGCTTGGCAATCGAAATACGTAAATGGGCATTACGTCATAAATATTTTTGTTTTAACTTTTGTTCAAATTTATGATTACAGTTTGCTTTGGTAAATTATATTACATAATTAGGAATCGATTTAAGGGGGGGGACTGTTACCTACACGACTAGTTTTATGTGGTCTGATTCTTTTTGCATTCTGTAGCATGTTTTGGGTAGCGGATAATGATAGTCTGAGATTCTCCCTACCCAGAGTTCTATTCCTGGATAGGTCACATACCACCTAACCAGTACAAGCTTTTGGTTCCTCACCTCACAAAATTCAAAGAGGTTTGGGTTTATTAATTTTATTAAGGGCGCGTTTTAGTCTAGAAGCCCAAATTTCGGGCGTTTTTTGACTGTCGATTAAAAAGGAAAACATTAGATTTTAACTTTGAATTCTTTATCATTTATTTATTTATATTGTAAGAATTTAAAAAAAAATAAAAATAAACATAAATTTACACCCTATTGAAGTACAGAGGGAGAGGGAAAGAGCGGGTTGATCTTCTCACGATTGTCATGAAAAAAGGTCATAATATGAGCAAAAGGAAAGGTAGATTCTTTATTAGAACAAATGACATTATATTAGGGATCAGAATTAATTAAAAAAAAACATATTCCCGCAGTTTTTTTTAGTTATTTTTTAACTTTTCCGATTTTTAAAAAAAAAAATAAAGATAAAATTTAAAATTTTGATTTTTTGTTGGTTTCTACTATAGTAAGATTTATAAAAAAAAAATCATGCTAACTTTCAAAAAAATCCGTCAATTAGTGCCTTAGATTTTGCATCAAAAGTTTCGGGAAAAACGCTTTTAAAGTTTTATACGGAGTACCCTATTCGTTTTCGGGTAGTCGAAGCCTGTTAACCGCCTATTGTTAGATTCATTCCATCTAAAACGGTCCAGTTTTCATGACACTAAAATTAATATAATTTTTAAAATATTTAGAATTTTGAAAAATCCTTTTAAAGAGATATTCTTGAATATGCAAACTATCGAAATATATAAAAAAACGACTTTGATAACTTTCTATACTAGAATGCCTCCTTAAGGAACAACTTGAATTGGAGGTAAAACTTTTACATTTTATTTTTTAAGGAACATTAAATATTCTAGAAAATAATTCCTAAATAGTACTTATGTTTAATTGTAAGCTTGATAATTTATGTTTTAAAAGTACAAAACTAAATGTTTATTTAACCCACAACCACAACAATTGGACATAATTCGGCCTCTAACAAAACTTACCGAACAAAGACAAACTTGTGTACCGTGAATTGTTATCTTTACGAATGGGAAAGTAAATGTGTACCGTTGTTATTGTACCTGTTAATTCAGTGGCAAGTCAAACTTTATTTAATATCATTTAATGGACTGTCATGTAGCTCATTAATTAAAATATCCCATTGTTCTTGCATATATTAATGCAAGTTTATAATTAAATTTTCATCATTGAATTAGAACAATTCAGTTTTTTTTGTTGTAAAATCCAAAGTGCAAGAATGAACGAACGAAATGAATGAAAAACTAATTTGTGAGAAAATTATTTCACTGGAATTCCCGACATGTTTGCAGCAAAGTTGAAGCATGTGGAATACTTCATCAAAATAGTATCTTCAGTTCCGTATTTTGTACTAAAGTTTTACTTTTTGTTGGTATAGTGAAATGATACATGCCAAAGTTTCGGAAACATTATTTTTATTCCACCAAAACAAATTGACTTCATGTTTCGTACTATCAGAATTCAAAATATTTTTAAAAATTACCTTAGTTTAAAAGTTCATATGAGTATGAAATACCTATAGGTATGTTAAAAGTATGAGAAATAATTTCAGCGTAACTAATTTGCATTGAGAAAGAACTGACCACAAAAATGTTAAATACTTAAAGGAAAAAGCATAAAAATCCATTATTGAAATTAAATTAGGAGAATAAAATTTATACTTTAATAAATTTAACAACAAAATATTCAGCTTTGTTCGGAATTTTACTCAGAATCTACAATAAAGCACATAGGTAAATGGATTGCTGCGTCATAAACGCAACCACAAATTCATGAAGGAAATGACTTCAATTATATTACGTTAAATACTAAAGTTAAACACGCAATCATAACCGCTCCCATTACTTCTTTTTAATAAAATAACTAAGTTTGTTTTCATAAAAAAATAAAGAACCTTTTCACCTACAGTGTTGGTCAGAATATCAAATTTGATTAAAATGATTACGAAATTTAAAAAAAATTATAATAAAGGCTTCCATTTCCATAAATGAAAAAAAATTGTTTAATATTAAGTTATTAAATTTTAAATTCCATCACACAATATTTTTCCATCCGAAAATAATAATGGATAATTAATTAATTAATAAATGAAAGCTTATCATGAATGAGTACAACAGTTGATTTTAATTGACCAAAAGCTTCAGTTGAATTGTGTTGGCTTTCAAATAATTTAATTGGGATGAAAAAATCGTTCAATTAAAATAAATTTGAATTGAAGTGCCTTCTTTATTGTATTGTTATTTTTATTATTGTTCGTAAATAATGAGATTAATTTTAAAAAAAAAAATAACAATAAATCAATAATAACATTTTTTCACTGGAAATTGAAAGAAAAAATCTCAAAAAGAATGATAGATGGAGCTATATTTAAAAATACAGTTATTTTTATTTTGAAACTAGTATAAATCCACATCATAGTCTGCAGAATAAAATATCGAGTACCTGATGAAAATTTTACTATAACGGAAAATTTATTTTACGAAAAATACCTAAAAATATTTACTGTTAGTAATAACAAAATATTGTTCACTATTAAAAAATATTGAATGGATATTTACTACCAGTAGGCAATGTGCAAAAAACTTCATCAAACTAATTCAAACTTCATCAAATTGCACGGAAAAATGAAATTACTATGATTTTAACTGACCAATATACTAGCCTATTCAAACTATACTGATTGATTCTGAAGAACTGAAACTTAACCTATGGAGAATGATCACCAAATTTGTATTTATTTTAATTGATTGTCCTCATTCAATTGATTGAATTATAATAAAAATTAAAATTTTACATCGTAATCTAAGACTAGACTTTCGTTAACTTAGTCATTACAATATTCTATTTTAAAATTTACTATTGACATTTGAATGAATTTTTACGAAATAACATTGTAATTATAAACACAGTTTTTTTTAATAAATAACATAGCAAAAATTACGATGTTAGATTGGAAACTTTTCTGTAAGTGCAAGTGAATACATATATATACCACTAGCTGATCCCCGCGACTTCGTCTGCGTAATGTAAATAGATATGTTGGAAATAGATAGAAAGCGTGGAAGGATTGATATTCGAATATTTTATTTATTTTCAAAAACGATAATTGGTTTTCAAATTTTCAAAATTTTCAAAAATTAAAAACTGATTTTTTGGTATTTGGTATAAGTACCTACTACCTAAACTTTCATACTTATTAAGTGAAATGACATTATTTAAAATGTTGTTATTAAAATGACATAACAAAAACAGACACTTATTATTAATTCGTTATTTATTTATTTTTAACACCTATTAAATTCAAAATTTCGATTGTTGATTAACTCTACATTTTCTCATAGAAACTTAGTGACCTCTTTTACTCTTTTAGGGTAGAAATTTTCAAAAAAAAAACCATTACGCTATTAACATCAACTATGTGTTTTGTATATATAACGGTTTATGTTTCAAAGAGGCAATTTTTAAAAATTTAAATTGAATTTACTGTGCTTCTTATCAGTTCAACTTAAAATATTTTTACAGATTTCTTTCTAACTTTAAATTACCTTTCCAATGATATTTAACTCACCTGTCTAGTGTAAAAATCTATGTTTTCACCCCTAAGGAATACCTTCCCTTATAATTTTTTTGGGATGATAAGTAGCCTATAGTCTGTGGGAAATTGTGTTGTATCTTAATACCAAATTTCATTAAATTTGGTTGTTCCGTTCTTTAGTTAAATCGGGACACACAGACAGACAGACAGACAGACAAAAATTTTAAAAATGTTATATTTGGAATAAGGGCCTCTTGAAACAAATATGTACCCTAAAATTGGGTTCAAAATCGAAATGTACAGACAGACGTAAGAATTTTATATATTAGTATAGATATAAAAGTAAAAAATGCAGAACTACTAACATCTCTGCCCTGAATCTCTGACTTCTCAACGAACTCATACAAATAAGAGACGCAACTTTAGAATGTATGGACTTAAACATGAACTATTTTTATGAACAAGTAATTTCTACGATATTGTATCGTAAAAATTACAATTCGTTCTTTCGGGTTCAGCACTGCAATAATGAATAACAAAAATGACGATGCATTATTGTAATTTTTCATATATTTTTTTCCGTGTAGTTAAAAGAATTACTAGCAAAATTCAAACTGAAAATACTAAATCTTTATCAAAAATAGCTGAAGATTGTGTTACTAACTATAACAGAATCA
Organism: Sisyra terminalis; assembly: GCA_958496175.1. Lineage (NCBI taxonomy): Eukaryota > Metazoa > Arthropoda > Insecta > Neuroptera > Sisyridae > Sisyra > Sisyra terminalis. Next base: position 31,461,510 of record OY292277.1, on the reverse strand, counting down.
TTCATAGTTCCACAATAATAGAATCATAATACTAATATCTAGGAATATCATCTAATATTTTCCAGTTGAGTTTATAGAAAAAAGAGATTTAGCTCGAGATCGTGAAGAAGCTATTAGAAATTCAAATTAAAAATTTGAACTTTGCAAAACAACAATAGTTAAAATGCAAATAAATACGGCTTTCAAATAGCCGAAAAAAACTGACAAAACCAGGATTGGGCTTTTCCCGATAACAAGGTGGATTTCATCCATCATCTATGAAGTAGACTGTATAAATATGAAAATGGTTTTTAATCATTGTTTTTTATTTATTTATTAATTTTTAATATTTATCATTGCTTTATAACTACCTAGATTTTTAGCGACTCTAGAGTTAATAAAAAACTGTAAATTGAGAAACATTTAAAATTTGTTCGAGATGAGAATCGAACCCAGCACTTACCAATTTTGGAACGGTCATCAATAGACTATTTTTTTGAAATTGCAATAAGAAAAGAAACATCCCGAATAGAAAATTAATCAGGCGGCCTATTTGCTTTACCAGAGCGAGGTCAAGGATATCATACGGTCGGGTCTAATCGCTGATAAAGGCCTAGTCAAGCATGTCATACGTTTTTGATTCGTAGCCTTACGAGCTACCTGGATTGCATTATTTTTTTTCTAGCCACTAAAATTTGAAAAATTTTCACCTTGTAATTAAACTATAGTATTAAGTATACCTAAGGGGCATATAGTATAATTAACACTTGACTCGAATAAAATTTCTTAATTGTACTTTTTTGTATTGGAATCTAGATGAGTTTGAAAACAAATTTTTATTGAAAATTCTATAAGTAAAAGAAACAGTCCATGTCACCGTCTCCAGCCACCGACAAGTAATTTGATAAACTGGAGTCATGATGAATTGAGTGGTAGAAAATGATAATTCTGAGTTGAATAGTGGAAAGATATCGGAATTATTACTTCAAGCAAGTCTTCTGGAGTAAGAGTATGGGTAGGGAAAGAAATAGAATTGGGTGTGGAGAAATTAACAACAATAACATTTACTCATCGCCTTTATTGTTGTAATAGTACTATCGTATTTTACAATATTATTAATTGTCTTAAATAGATTTTTTACCGTAATGTGTTGATTTTAGACGTCATCACGTTACATTAAACGAGGTACACCATGGCAAATGTACTAACAATACAATTATATACCTTCGAGAATGCTGTCTTCTTAGTTCGCGTAGATCGCTAAATGATTTGAAACGTATATTGTTACATACTATAAATCCTAATAAGAGATTTTAAGAGACTATAAGAAACTATTAAAACAAAGATCGAAGCAATCGGTATATGGAAATCCAAAACAATCGCGTTTTGTAGAACCGAGAATTCTTCCAATCGAACCTCAGAACCAAAACCGTAGTCACAAGTTTCACTAGACATAAGTCTTACTAAGAAAAGAAAACCTATAGAAGCTCTTATTTGCACCTGATTAGATTTTTTTTCTATGTACTTCCCCTGCCACCGGTAGTAGGGAAAGCAAAAGCAAAACAGATCACTTAAGAGACAATGCCTACAAATAATTAAATAACTACATATTAAACTAACAAACCCGACAGACGTTGCTCGATCCGAACGTTAGTTTTCGTTTAGTTGGCAAAATTGGCATAATTTCAACAATAAAACAAATACTGTTAAATTATTATAATTACAAATTCAAATTGAAATCCAATTACTTAGTTTGTCAAGACAATCTACAAAATATGTTATCAATAGATAACAATTAATATACCTAAATAAGATATATTTTATAAACATACAAAATTTGATCCGATTAGGAGATAAGACAAAGTATGAAACAAAATACAATTTGTATAAAAAATTCATTACTTTAATATAACATCAATACATCTAGGAATCAACGATAAAATTTATATTTCTCGATTATTAGTTGTGTACAATACATCCAATGCTTGTGCTGTTCATTCATGTTCATTTTCATTAATTTTATTCTTATTTTTCAGTTGTGGAACTAAAGGGATTCTTTGACGAAAATCGTTCATAATTTATTTGTATTCGTTTTTTTTTTTTTTTGGAAATTTAAATTTATAATTTTTATTTTGTACAACGCGTTTCATCAGTTTCCTTACTTCATCAGGTGTTACAATAATTCTGAAAAAACACTGATGAAATGATAAAACCAATGAAATGTATTTTACAAAAATAAAATTAAAAATTCCCAAAAGCAAGTGAATTTAAATAATTATAAACTAACTACGAATAAGAACCATCAAAATATTGTTCATTAATTTTATTTGAACTTTTATCAGCTCTTTTGACTCGATTTTCACATTTTAAATACTGTTTTGTCCTAAATTCACAAATTTCACAATTGTCTTTTGTTTATTAAAAAAAAAAAAAAAAAACGAATTAATAAATTTATATTTTGTTTAGTTGTTGTACAACTTTCGATAAATTTAATTATGAAAAAAAAAATCTGGAACCCTATCGCCATTTAACCCACAACTTCTAAGCCTGTTTTTATTTTAGTAACGTATGTACCATCAAATAAATTAAAATACCAGGATATAATAAACAATATCCCAGGATCCTTCGGTAAGTCTCTACCAGGAACTCACCAAGGTTCAATTGTAAATCTAAACTGTTCAAGGTTTCACTCAAAAAGACATAGTCAGTTTCATCAAAATTGATTCAGCAGCTTTGGAATTGAGTGACAAGCACACGTACAGAAGAACTATAGATATTGTTACGTTTTTTACTTTTATTTATAGTGACGAGTTCGTTTGGATTTGTGTTTCTGGATATACAACAATAGCAAATATATTTTATTACACAAATGTTTGTTTATTTCAAACTTTTCAAACTTCACAATTATTTATATGTTTACCACAATCGTTTATCTAACTATCTAACTATTTAACCAGTAACTTGTTACTAATTCATCAACTATAACTGATTGATAACTGATTTATTTCTGATTGTCATCCACCTACGGTCAACCTCATTTAAAGTGGTCCAGACATGTTCTATTCGAACTGTTTCAGATTCTTCTATCCCTAGTACATTATACCCTATTTTTTAATGTCATTCTTTTTTTTTAAATCCAAAATCCTCAAAGAAACATCTTTCAACTCATTGTACTTGACCGCTCCCGCTTTATTTATTATCATGGTTTGGTGAGCACACAGCAGAACGCTAGATGCAAGGCGTATGTTCACACAATATCGATGAACATACGTTTAAATCTTTGGCATGTAACAATATTTTATTCGACATCTAGTTTTAGGAAATCAGCCTAAAACGAAAAGTCTAGAGAAGCTAGCCAGATAACGAAAAAATTCATTCATTTCAATTTATAGTATCTCCTTTGTTTATGCATAGATCATCAATGCAATACAACGATCTGATAATCTCTTAGGTTACTAAAATTGTTATATAAACGTTTTACGTTTCCATGGTTATGAAATTTATCTAAAAACCTACAAAAAGAAGTTGATCTTTATATTAAAAAGTTATAATGTAAATTGAATTAGTAATTTACAGGTTTTAAGCCTTCAATAATCAGGTAGAGATACAATAAATTTACATTGTTGATACATATACAGAATAGATTACATACACATGCGAATATATACATAAATTTTCAGATTTTATATTAATTTTACCTTTGAAAACTACATAATTTATTAGACTTGGTATATAGTCAATGGTATTCACAATAATTGAGGTACTTAGTTTTTGTAAACTAAACTTTTTCAATTACGTCGGCAACTTAATTCATAAAAAAAATATTAATTTCATGTACAATGTTTCAAATTGTCGTTTTTTTTTTCGATGAATTGTTTGAAAAGACGCGATTTTATGGTTTCTTTACTTTTAAGTTTCAACATTAACAATGCGTTATTGAAGATATATTACAGTAAGTTTATTTAATTTATATTATATGAGAAGAAGACAAATATCTCAGAAACTTGATTTAATTTTAAAAAGTTCAAATTTCATATCTTTTTGAAATAAAAATGAATCGAAATTTAGAAAAGATGATGTAACAGAATAAAAAAATTCAAATTATTGATGCTTTTGTTGGAACAAAACTAATTGTTTTTCATTCTAATATATGTCAGTTATAAAAATATATTAAATGTTTTCAAGTAAAATGTTTTGAAGAGCAACGTAAAGGCATTAACTTGTGAAATCTGTGTTCGTTCAGTGAAGGTTTCCACTTAAATTGAAAATAATTCTTTTCAAAACCCAAACATTTTTATGGAACGTCTCTAGACTGTCTAATCTCAAGCTCAACCAACTCACCACACATAGAATTGATTTTCTCCATTTATCTTTACGAAATATAAAGTCTTGTGGAAATGATTTATTGAAAATTGAAACGTTTCGTAACTGTATTAGAGCTTATTGGCTCAAAAAGATACAACCGATTCAATGAAGAAATCCTCAAGATTTTTCTACTTTAAAATAAAAGGAAATGAGAAAATAATATCAATGAATGGAAGTAAAATATTAATTGTCAAATTTTTTGATAAAATTATTATAGTTGAGAGAAATGAAAAGAAAAAGGGAACTAAATTAATGTTTTTAATCTTTTTTTTTTAATTTTATTTATACGTTATAATTTTTTCCCTTTTTAAAGTAACTCGTAATTGATTAAAATTATAACATAAAAAAGAAAACTAAGATAATTCCCATTTTAATATAGTGAAAATGAAATACTGGAATTGAATAAATAATTATGAAACTGTACGAGAAAGAACTGTATAAAACATCATGTTTAAGTCTTAAGGGTGCTTAACAATTTCAAAAATATAAAGCATTGCTGTACATTTAAATAAAAAGTTTTAAATGAAAATGTATGCACCGTATACGGTAACAACTTGTTATTCAATATGAAAGATAACATAATACATAATATAACATAATATAGGAATACATAATACATGAATTATAAATACGAGAATTGTCTCTTAGGATTAATTAACATTATTCAATGGATTTGCACAAGGATACGACGAGGACCTCTTTATCCTCAATTTTGAATGTTCACAAAACACAAATAAAATGTAAGGTTTGGAAAACTTAATAAAAAATAGACTTTAACAAAAAAGTAAACAATTTGAGTAAAAAAAAAATAACTTATAGTACATAACAATTGACCTTTTAACTATTAATAAACCAACTAAGTTTATATGAATTGTATTAATATAAAGCATATCACAAAAAAATGATATTCCTATATTGGTTTGTAGGGTTGAATAAATCAAATAAATTGGAAAAGTAAACAAAAAATTCATGATTCATTAGAAATTTTGTGATATGAAATAAAAAAAAAATATTTGAAATTATTTTACTGTTGTTTATTATGTATGAAAAAAATTAATTGAATTTTGGTAAAAAAAAGTTTTTTTCCAACAATGTGGCGTTAATTAAAACTTGCCAATTATTAATTGATTATGTATTAATATCTGCGGTTTGATTTTGGTGTGAGCATTTTTAATTAAAAAAATCATCATATTAAGGCTAATCTAAAAAAAGTTTAAACATAAAGTATATAACTTTATTAACATCACAATGGCGCAGTGGATAATGTATGTGCTCACTAGTGTAAACCTAAAAATTCGAATAACGTATTCAGAATTAAGAATAGTGTCTGGTCGAAACAAGTTTTCACGACCGAAACCCAAACTTCCTTATAAGGCCATATTTTTGTAGGAGACAAAGTTAATCATTATTAGTCAGTCTTTATTTTTAAATCCTGTAAGTATTTATTATACATTTAGCCTCCGATAGTTGAGCTAATATCACTTCTTATTTCAAATAAATTATTTACGCTTCTTAAAATAAGGGATTAATTTGAAAGAAATATATCTAATATTTCTTTTTAATATTAGTCACGAATAGGAGATATAAAATTAAAAAAAAGCAACCTACTTTTTAATTTTTGATATTTCTCAATTTACTGATTTTTATTGATCCTAGAGTCACTAAAGATCTAAGTAATTATAAGCCAATAGTAACAAACAATTGCAAAAAAAGTTGGGAAACAAAATTACTTTTTACCTTAACCGAAACTAAGCCAAAACTCGTTTTTTTCCGAAATTAGGCCGAAACCGAAAGTTTGGTGATACACTTATAAATACATTAGTGTCCGAATAAGTTCAGAAATCCGGCGAACTAAAATAAAATACAATTTTGTGAACCAAGATTACTAGCTCCTACCGACAGAGAGTGAATGGCATTCAAAAAAAATTATGTTAACTTATAACGATGTATCGTCGGCCTAAAGTATTAACCTACTAAAGCCATTCTTAATGACACTTTTTTGTTCTATTTGGAAGGAAATACAAAATTCTACCGAAGGATAAACTGAAAAATAACTTAAAATATATTATCTGAATATAACATGAAACGAGAACCTACTATCTGCCGGAACTGTCAAAAACAGGAACTTAGTTACTTTGAAGTAACTTAATTAGTCTAAAGTATCTAAGATACTGTATTTAAGTTCCATTATTTTTTGGCAAAAAGTAACTAGTATCGGAGTTACTTTATAGTTAAAAACTATATCTTGTAATTGTTTTTTGCAATAATTTACTAAAAATAAAGTATGCAACATAGAATAAAATGGGGTACCTGACTACCTGCTTGTATAAAGTAATGTTTATTCTTTGATGTTTTTGTTTTGACAACTTTTACTTGTTGTATATTTTCATTTTACTCAAATTAGGTGTAGGCCTGTTTTGATGATTTCATATATTACCTAGAATTTCATTTAGAGTTTTGTTTTGCTTAGCTTCATAAAATACCATATTTACTTCTTATATTTATATTCTTTTATTTGTTTAAGTGTGTAGATTTACAGGTGTTTAGAGACATATACTTTCCTTTTTCTTTATTTAGTAAAGATAAAAAATACGTTATCTAATTACCTAACAACTAGGCATATCTAATACGTTACGAAACTTAACACATACATATATATAAAGAAACTAAAACAGTATCTTAAAGAGTAACTTAAGATAAGTATTAAAGTTAATTTGATAATTTCGTATAGAGTAACTAGATACCCAAAGTAAATTTGAGAACTTTTTAAAAAAGTAACTTATTAGTTATCTAGATACTTATCTAGATACTTTTCAAAAGTATCTAGCCCGATATTATCTAGCCTGATAATAGATATGTCGTTTACATTCATTTTTTTTCTTCCCCTGCAAAAATTATTAAAATGGACTTAGCAAGTTGACACTTTTGGCTGATAATATGAAATTTTAAATATTCCTATAGAGTAGTATCTCTTATCCTTTTAAGTGAGCCCCATTCCTTTGAATCTGAAAATAGGTCTCAGCATCCCATTGAAAATGTGTTTGGTTTTTTAGCCTAGAAAGGACGTACATCATTCATAAATGGTGTATTCGAGACTGTCCAATATGTAACCATCTATTTACGCAAAGCTGATTGATTTGTGGATGATTTGATTCAAGATAGATATAGACTATACACCATACTCATTAGAGATAAAAAAAATAATTTACAAAATCCTGTGGAATATCATCGGATATGTTTTGAAAATGAATTGAACATTACCAAAGACTTTCTTGTTTTAAACAATAGTTAAATAGATGCATCTTTTTAAAGGAATTTTTTGAGTTTGAATATGTTTTTTGTAAAAAAAATATGTAAAATGAAAATCTGCAAATACCACGATAAACAACAAATCTAAAAAGATCTACATCTATGTTAACTTACGCAGACGAAGTTGCAGCCATCAATTTTAAAAATAGAACATAATATTTAGTAAGTTGTCCAGAAATTTAAATATTGTTAATTTTTATAGTTACCACTTTGTTTTGTAAACTTCCTTCGTCTTTTAGATAACTTAAAATTTTCATTCTACTAGAATTTCTCAAGTTTTACAGTGGAAAATTCAGATTTGTCGTTACGCCACCTAGCGAAAGTGGGCACGAACTTTCCGGGCAATACACATTTTTCAAAGTAATAAAAATCTATGATCATTTATAAGATTATCTAATTTAAATAACAATGAAATAAACAATGTTTCATACAATGCGTTTTGATTTTAGCGGAAAATTAAAATTTTTGATAACTGTTTTGAATAAAAGCATCGACAGTTTACAAAAACACTTATTATTTAGATAATATCAAAACATATTTTGGCACATTTCACGTTATTAATACGAGACTTACTTGTTTTAGCACGTATCAGGAAATTCACGCCTTGATTTTATTTCAAAACTCATTTATCATGTTTAAGAAGCTATAGGAATAAGTTTATATTTCCAGAATTGAACACCGTTTGTTATAATTTGAAATATTGATGTTTGTCCATTAAAGAAATTGAAGTGATATAAACCAAACCAAATCCTATTGTTTCATTTTTTTCATACCTCAATTCAAAGTAAATTAACTTTTGTGTTTTTAGTGAATTTATCAAAGGTCGAATAGTTTAGTTAAATTAATTCATTTTAATTAAAAACATTTTTATTATGGCTCCATTCAAAAGCATTACTTATAGGAAAAAAACTACATTTGATATTGGCATGATGGCAATTTATCACAATGGGAATTGCCATTCAAATTCACAAATTGTAATTTAACTTAATTCATGATCTATTGATTTGAACAAAAGATAATAATTTAAATCGTTTCATTCCTTTGAGAACAAGGAGAAAAGCTTGTCTTTGCTAAGGCTAAACGTCTATTTGTAGGCAACTAATAAATAGTACATTCTCATCATCAGTTCTCTAATCGACTAGTTTGAATTACTTTGAACATAACAGTTGATAATAATGTTGCATCTTGCTTTAATGAAATTGTGAGGTTAAATTTAAAATAAGATAAAAATAATTTAAAGGTTTACTAATGATATACAGCTTTGGGGGTCGCTATATGACACGTAAGATCTAAGCTTAAATATAGCAAGTATGATTTTATTTCTTATTTACTAGCAGAGTTGTGAGGAAAAAGTATTTCGGTTTCTTTGAAGTAACTAAGTTACTTTAAAATATCTAAGTTACTGCTTTTTAGTTTCTTCATTTTTTTGCAAGTGACTAGTGACTGATATTTTCTCAAGAAGACTTATATTTTGTAACTTTAAAAAAGTATTTAAGATAACGAAAAGTATATAAGATAACAAAAATTAACTAAAAATACAATATGTAGTTAACACTAAAATTGGGTACCTGACTACTTGGTTAAACAACATAATGATTTCTTTGTGATTTTTGTTGTTTTGATTAGTATATTATCAAATGGATATTTTTATATTGAAATTGAGTCAATATTTCAAAAGTTCAGAGACCAGATTTTTGCATATTAGTAGAAATCCCAAATTACTGTCTCAATTCCCGAATGAATCATACTCCCAAAATCGAATAACAAATAACCATGATCACCAATAGAACTAATTCACACGTTCAAAAAATAATATTATATGTTCTAAGCTAATATCAAAATAAAACAGTTGTTTATTTTTATTTTTATTCCATCAACTTTAAGAAATATTCATTTAAAACAAAAAAAATCGCTTCATTCTAAATGCCTAAAACGATCTTCTATTGGCCCGGCATTTAAATGACGTCACAGTACAGAAACTTCAAAATTTCATGGACGTTTCCCTATAAAAAATTAACTTAAATACAAAGGAAATGGTTGCATGAATCGTTTAAACATAATGTTAATGATTTAAATAATTTACAATCCACATAACCTCAATTCATATAGAAACAAATTTATAGTATTTTTTAGGGTATAGAAATATTTTCTATGGCAGAAAATTGTGAAAAATGTTGAACCTTGTGTAACCACTTAAAGATCTGCTTATATAACGGTTTTAATTCGCGTACTTATGTGGATTGTAACGTCACAGAAGATCCAGAAGTACACTTATTGATTTCGGACTCCCATTTGTTCATTAAAACTAAAACTATAGTTCTGCCAAAATACAAGATTTTTATAACTAAAAATTGGTTTTTCCTACATATTAATAATGTCCTTTATCAATTAAAAAAGTGCATATGGTCTATTGAGCAATATTAATATCTGAATTTAAACTATATTATGAAGCATACTTTACTCTTTCAAAATACCCCCTTTACTTCAAAATGTGATTTTTCACGTATAATCTAAACTTTTTTTTCCTAACTTTTTCAGAGTTAACATTTTTAATTTTCTCTAGTCGAGAGACTCTTGCGTTACGCATTCATTTAAGAATAGTCATAATCGGAATTCGAATTTCATTTGGCCGTTATGCTACATATTTATGTATTTATACGTATTTATATTTACGGACGCATAAATTTATTGTCAATCATTTGTTTTCAAACTGTTCTAAATATCGGAAAAAGTTAAAGGCAGGATTTTATTTTTTAATTAGGATACATGTCAAAAAATTGCTCCCCCAATGCTCCAGCAGAATTCATAATTGTTCTAATTGTTCTAGGTCTACAACTATAGATTAATCAATAGTTAAGAATTTAAATAATTTCATTTTTGGAAAATTCGTTTAATTTTCTTTGTTGCCTGATTTTTTTCAGCCAAACATACAAAAACTCTAAAAAAAATTTTTTCGGTATAAAGTCAATGTATGCTTTCATAATAATTTAATATATGGCTGATATTTACTACAACAAAATCAGACATTTCATTTTTACTTATAGATTTAGTCCAAAACTCATTTTATTCATAATTTTTTTCCATGAATTTTTAAGATATTTCATTAAATATTTTTTTAATGAGGACGTAAACGATTACAATATATCAGAGATTGTTAAGTAATGTAATAATTTGTTAACTTGCTGGTATCATTTTTTTTAAATTTTAAATCGCAATCAGTTTGCCAATAAAAATAGTAAAATTATTTTTTTAAAGAAAGGAAAACCAAAAAGGAAAAAATATTTTTCAATAATTCACTAATGCATAAATTGAAGTAACAATTAAAATAAAATATTTTCTAATTTGTTGGTGATTAAAAAACGAGCGAAAATATTGAAGAAATGGCTTGTTAAGTACCCAAATGTAAGTATGCCTATATGAATATACAAAAGTGAAGTATATCGTAAAAATGTTTTTTATTTTCAAAAATCTCGGTTGAAGTATGAAGATTATTACTTTTTCGAGGATAAGATGATGAAATATTACGAACATCTTTTATGTTTTATTTTATCCTGAGCACTGTTCGGGGATATGGCTATGAAAGAAAATAGCAATTATGAATATGGTGGCTTTTACTGCCTGCCCCGTTGTTGTTAATGTGGTCATTGTCTATCAAAAACACTTTCAAAAAAATCTTCAAACCACTTTTATGTTAAAAACGATGGCATAAAAATGTGCCATAGAAGTATAAATTGAGAGATTTTTTTCGATTTTCTTTTAATATATAAGAAATAATATCGTAATGAGGCATAAATGATTTGTTTTAATGTGACAAAAATAAAAAAAGGTTCAAGAGAAGAAAAACTTTATTTTTCTTGCAAAAGTTTTTTAAACTTTGAGGACGGAGAACTTTTGTTCTATATTTAATTAAAGGATTATTTACAGAAAAAATATTGAAACGGTGATTTATGATGACAAAATTTTTAAGATGAAAGATTTTAAATAGTTAATAAAATAAATAGCCTTGGCATAAAACTGTCAACGATCAATTTCTTAAAAGAAAAACTTCGAAAGTTTTTTCCGTTTATCACAGATCTTCGATAATTTTTTTTTTAAATTTTTTATCATTATGGTTTTTCTTATGTTGTTGGTCAAAGTTTGTTTTTCTTAAAAATAACTTTTTATACTCTTACTTGATATTGGACTGCATTTTTTCGAGATGGAACGCATTTTTCGTTGGTTGCGATTTTATTAGATGTGCACAAGAAGCGAAACTTTTCACAGGACTTGTGAGGACAAACCGTTGGTGAATTTACACCCTTTGGTACGTTGTCTCGCACGCGACTGAATTATAAACTTTTCGATTCTCACAAAGAAAATCGCCGCGTGAAAATGGAAAAGCGCGCAATCGCTAAAGTCATGCATAAAACTATATGTGCAATTAAACAAAATTAATATTTTTCTTTTAAATAACATCTTACCAAATTTCTATATATCAACTAGCTAATGCCCGCAACTTCGTCTGCGTGACCTTTATAATAGTATTATTTTCTTTTGAAATTTGCATTTATAAGATCATATAAATAAAATATTCTTAAAAATTAAAATAAATCGTTCACAAATTTGCACGCACTGCGTTGTAATGCAAAATGAAATATCAAAATGACGTGCACTTATAACACTCACCCAAAATATGAATTAAATAATTATTTTAACACATATATTTATACACATATTAAATAAATAATAATGTCAAAATCTAACAGTTAATGTGCGTTTCCCAAAACAAATCACCGTCATCAATAATTACAAACAATAAATTGGCAAGTATGCGTAAAAAAATGCTGAGAGCCACCCTAATCTCCTAGAGATATGAAATATACTTTACGTCCGATTCTCATGCCTACCGAGTATACATAAACAATTTCATGAAAATCGGCCCAGCCGTTTCGAAGGAGTTTGATTACAAATACCGTGACACGAGATTTTTATATATAAGATTTCTAAATAAAATTTCTTTGGTGTTCTTTGGACCATTCAAGAGTTTTAGGGAAAGATTAATTGTGACTTTATTTGACTTGGCAATTCTTGATTAAGGATAAATATTAAAAATATTATCTCATAGACATCAAAGGAAATAAATTCATATAATATGAATTTAGTATAACGCAATTAAAGATTCCACTGTCGCGACTGAAATCTTTATTTGATTGAAGATAAGATGGTTATTTTTAATAAAAATACTTTCAAAAACCAGTAACCTGAATTATACTTCCATCCCTTCAATTAGTAATTTATCTTCAATTAGTAATTTATCTTCAATTAGTAATTTATCTTATTTTTTTTGGTTTCTATATTTTCTCATAAATATTTTTACTTATATAGAAAAAAATGAATGATAAAAATAAGCCCAAGGGGATAGACATATACTTTACTTAAAGGCAAACCGAATAATGAAATAAGTTTTAAATACTACAACTTTTTATCGTGCATTCAGTTTGTGAAATGGAAGCTATCTTTTATTAATTTACAATTTATATTATTGGGAAGGAATAATTTATTTATGCAATCTTCTTTACTAAAACCTTATGTTTATTTATATACATAGCTGAGCCCCGCAACTTCGTCTGCGTAACGTAGGTGTAGATTATATTTTCTTTTCAAATTTTCTGTTTGTAGTGGTCTATGAAAATTGTTATCTTTCTTATTTCTTTTACGAAAAACATAGCCATACTTAAATACACTATTTTGTCAACTTTAAAAAGACACATTTAATAAACTGTTGCAAAGAATAAAATAGTTCTATGTAATAATCAATTAAGTTTCAAAAAATATTTTAAATATCTAAGCAGAGTATGTCTATTGCGTATACCTACGGTAGGTATACCTACCGTGAACCAAATAATTCGTAACCGTACCACTACAAAAATTTGAAATTTGAAAAGAAAATATAATCTACACCTACGTTACGCAGACGAAGTTGCGGTGCTCAGCTAGTGTATCTATAAACTAATTATTAACTATCTGAATTTCAACTATATAATTAAACCATATTGGATAGTCTAGAGTTCACCATAAACGATTTGGTGTATGCCGTTTGTTCTGGAAGAGCATTTTAAATTTCTTTTATCATTATGGATTACCGTAACAATGTCGGTATTTTCTTTTAGTTCGCCGAATTTTAAAGGGTACTCGCTCACTAATATAATTAATTCAGATTTTCAAGTTTACAATATGTGAAAGCTTAAAAACTTAAAGCTCACTTATAAACTTAACTTAACTTTTTTTAGGTATATTTATTAGTTTAAATTTTTAAGCAGACCCCAAGTTTTTATTTCTAATGATAAACCAAGTTTGTTTTATATTAAGCAGTTATAACGTTTCTCCTTTAACGGACTTTGATTATGAAATTTGAAATTTCGATTGTTTATTAGACGTTATGCCGTACAAACTTTGCCACCATTTTTCACTATTTTAGGGATGAAATTATCGAAAACCCTTTCTTATTACATAACGGCATCCTATAAGGAAAACACTTACCAAATTTCATCGACACAAATATGCATTTATATTTGAAAATACAATGTTAAACGAAAAAAAATATAACCTTCTATATTTTAATTATGATTCAAAAGCAATTCGATGCCGCACATTTGGATGTTGTACAAACAAAATTATTGAAAATAGATGCAAAGCGTAGAAGTAAAATCGAATATTTTATTTATATTCAATAACAATAATTGGTTTTAAAATTGTTCTAAAAACCGAAGAAAAGTTAGTATGGAAGATTTTATATATTTATTGATGATAATGAAATATATGACAAAAAATTGCTCCATTAATGCTTTTCAGGAGAATATATAATTGCTCCAGGTCACAATCATTGGTTCAAAAAATTAGATTTTAAAAATTTTGATTGTTGAAAAACATACAAAAATTAAAACCGCCTCTTTGTTATTTGGTATAAGTACCTACTACAGAAACTTTCATGCTAATTAAGTGAAACGACGTTATTTAAAATGCTGTTATCAAAATGATATATAAAAAAAAACATTTATTATTAATTCATTATTTATTTATTAATAACACTTATTAAATTCAAAATTTTGATGGTTGATTAACTTAACATTTTCTCATGTAAACTTAGCCACCCCCATTCACTCTGTTAGGGTAGGAATTTCAAAAAAAAAAATCTTATCACATGCCTACTTCTTATAAGGAATACACTGAATATTAAAATTTCATCTGGCAGAAGAGATATATAATTACACGATTTTATGTATGCACGGTTTTAAAAACGTATTTACTTTAAGCTTTATTAATATAATTATAATTTTTACTACTACTGTTACTTTTTTCGTTAATATTTCCTTATTGAGCAACCCTAAGGATTTATTTTCAACAATTTTGTAAAAAAAAATAAAAAAAGAAGTTTACTGTAAGATTCGAACCCACGTCTCTTTTATTGTGAGCATTAGAATATCAGATACGTAAGCGAATGTGCTATGAACGTATAATTCTATTAAGTGTTTATTATGTATAAAAACATTTATATTTCAAAAAGGCACGTTTTTGTATTTTAACATTTTTAATTTTTCAAATAAGTTACATTTTTAAACTTGTGATATCTTTCGAATGGAATTTTCAAATTGAGTAATTCAAAAATTTATATAATGGCATTGAAGCAAACATAAATATGAAGTCATTTATTTTGATAAGGATTAATCCCAAAGTATAAATAAAAGAGCTTTTATAGCGGTGGCATTTATGTATATTTTTTAAAATGAAAAAACACTTATTGTGACATAACTATAATAGTTAGACATATGCTGTCGCTTTATTTTTTTTAGATAATGATATGTTCTACAAAATCGTACTACATTATTTTGTTCTATAACCAATAGTTTTCGCAGCGCACGCGATAAAATAATGTTTTTTGGTAATTTTTTCAGACCTTGGATTACATTATTAGAGTTTTAGTATGGATCCCTAACTTTTTTGAAAATTTAATATAGCCTATGTTCACCGGAAGTAGTGTAGATTCCCAACAGTGGAAGAATTTTTCAAATCGGTCAAGTAGTTTCGGAGACTATCTCTAACTAGGAGACTATATTCTAACTAAATATTCGTTGTATTCTAAATTAACTTCGTAACTAGGATTCGCCATGGGATTCTAAACATTTCAAAATCCATCTCATTTGGAGGTAGGAACAATAACTAACACCACATTTGCATCCATTTGGATTTCCAACCGAGCTTCCACCTATCCACCAACTTTCTACAATTTTATCAATCAATTATTACTTTCTGTTCCCAAGAACATATTTTAGAATGTTGGTCGTGCGGAGAGCATCATTTACTTACATATTTAAGGTATATTAACAGTTGGACATACATACAGGTATATAATACATACAGGTAATGTACAAAAAATATTTAGTTCCAGAAGTTACAAGAAATATAAAAATTCTGGTTATTGGGTCGAATTCGGTGAACGCGTGGCCGTTATTACAGAGACGATGACAAACCAAACTGTACCAAGAAGATACTATTTCAACCGGGAAAATTATAACGATGTTTAATATTTTATCTTTTCTCATTTCTCTGTTAAATAACTAAATATTATTTTTTTCCATAACAATGTATTGTAATTTTAAATATTTTTTTTAAAGTTGCCGTACTGTGGATGGCACACATAACACAATCGACGAGCGCCATGGTGCCGCCGGACATAAGATTGGGAACCACTGCTCAAGTCCTTCAATTCAGTTTTCGATTGGCAATTTATCTATTCGCCTCTTCGCGATGCTTACTGGTTACATTATGAATCAGTATTTTGTTTATTTACGTTTGGTATTTCCACTCATGGATATATAGACCATATCCTTAAACAAGCTATGCATAAGCAAAAAAATATCTCTTAGATAAATCTTTCACAACACAATTTTTAGGTGAAAATACTCATGTTTTCTCTATCCTCCGGATATAATTTTATCTGGATGATAAATATCACTATGTAAATGTGAAAATATCGACCATTAACCTTTTACTAAATCCATAACATATTTTTCAATAAATACATTTTAAAAACATGAGTAGTCCATAATAACCATGTAAGACATTATCGATAAGCAGAATCGATCAAATTCAATGAATCTATAAAAAGAGATTTCGAGTGCCCCGCGCAGGATTTAGGAACTATCAAAATAACCAAAAGTATAATACATTTATGATGTAGGAAATATAGCCCGAAGCAGCAAGCCAGAAGTTTCTTTAACTTTATCATTTCTTTTATTATCATTATTTTCTGTCACTTTATAACAATCAAGTTCTTTAACGACTTTAGGGTTAATAAAAATCCGTAAATCGAGAAATAACAAAAATTTGCTCGATACGAAATTCAAACCCATCACCTACCAGTTTTGAAGCGGCCACCTTGACCACTCGGCCATCAGTAGACTTATTTTTCATTTTTACTAAAGAGCATTTTACTTCTGTTAATTTGTGATGAGGCATACAGGGCTCTAAATCTTAAAATACCCAATTTCACCCAATTTTATAAAACTATTAAAAAAAAAAATTATAAACAGAATTACTATAAACCAGTATTTCCCACAGTACGGGTCGCGAGCGAATATTGAATGAGCGATTTGCCACTGTATAAGACATAAATAAAAAAAAGGAAGTGATAAAGGGTCTAGCAGGAGCCACATGGCGAGTTGGCCCCCAAATAGGAACCTATGTCGAAACTTATGTTAAAATATCAGCTTGATATACAAACACATTTTATATACTTTTCGCGACCAAATTCCTCTTTGACCTTGAGATATGGGCAAAAATATCCCCCCGCATGGCTATTTTTCAAAGTTATATATCTCAAAAACTAATTAAGCTAGAGAAGTGAAACCAAGGCTTTAGATTATTTTACAGAGTATATAATATATTTTTTTGAAATTTTTAGAAAAAAAATTATACAAAAAAAATCCAAAAAACAAATGAAATAATTTTTTTATGTGTTCTCTGAAAATGACAAGCACGAAAAAAATATATTTTATGTTTCTACATGAGCGCTATAACTCATAAAAATTGCGTGAAAAAATAGTTGGTGCAACACCTTGAAAAAAAATGAAATGTGATTTACGCCTAATAGTATACCTCGGTTTTATTTTTTTTCGAAATGTTTCACGAACTTTCTTTTCACAAAATTTCAATAAAAATAGGCCCCATATAAGAGCAAACATATATATTTTCATAATTGCAAGTCTAAGGAAACATAAAAAAAAAAAATTTTTATTAGTTTTTTTGTTTTTCTATATTTACTCTTAAGATGATTCAAAATCAAAATAATTGATCCCAAAAGAAAAAAAAAACAACTAGTGTTCAATTTTTATTAAAATAAGAATAATAAAAAAAAATATTGTCACTGCTATAATTTTTACAACTGGAATACTATGTGTCTCCAATTAAATCTGGGTACATATTGACGGCATCTGAATTACTTGGTTTTAATCGTTTAGCTAAGGATATTAATATGTTTGTATATCAAGCCGATATTTTAACATAAGTTTCGACATAGGTTCCTCTTTGGGGGCCAACTCGCCATGTGAATCCTGCTAAACCCTTTGATATTTCTAATAGCTATACCAATATTTATGCCCTCTTTTCTCTAAGATATTTATGAAGTAGGTCCCAAGATTGGAAATTTTGGTTAGAGATAAATTGAAATTCAGTCAACTTTCGGTACTACTGCTATGAACTATATTTTACAAAATGGCAACAAATTATCCCCCTCTTTCTGATAATATTCTTTTTTTGCAAAGTTCTTGCAATTATTCATATTTGAATTTTTAATGAATATGAGACAGTAATGTCGTCGTGACGAAAAATGGTATAGTATGTATGTAGAATTTGTTATGGTATTTATCGCTGGAAGCTGTCGTTATAATTACGATGTTAAACATAAAAATTAAAATATATAATGTAAATTTCAAAATAGAATATTATGATTTAGTTAATGAAAGTATAATCCTAGATTAGGATGTTACATTGTTATTTTAATATATTTTTACCGTTTACTGGGGATAACTTCGAAAATTTATTTCGATAAAAACAAATATTAAATTTCTCCTATTCTAAACAATAAAGCATGTGCATGAGATCTCGAGTAAATCCACTAGTAGTTGTAGCAAAATATATTGTGGCAAAATTTATCAATGCCAGAATTTCTGATTAAAAAATTGAGAAAAACTTAAAATTAAATTTTAATCAAAACTATCGCTGAACAAATAATTAACGTTCTAATTGAACAAATCTAAGAGGAACACATTTGAATTGCAGTTAAATTTTAATTTTCATTTCAATTAAAAATGTATTGATGCATATTAAATGGCTAACCTAATTGAGTGTATGATATAATTTCCAATGATTTGCCGGTCATAAATATTAGACGTAATTTGAACGATTGTAACATAAACGGGTTGGAACAAACGTTATTTGTCAAAATGCCATAAACGCCACTTGCCCAAAACTCACTCTGAATTTTAATAAAGCCAAGTAATTTTTCGATACTGTACAGTTTGTTCTTGCACCAACGTAACTTCGGCTATTAAAGACAATGAATTTCAGTTTTATTAGCGCTATCAATCATGAATGTGACGTAACGAAAGCTTTTGATGATGAGCGAAAAAAGAAAAAAAGAAAGATATATTTTGAGTTTCTAGGAGTAAAAAAGTACAGTTTCATGTTCATCAAGAAATAGTTTATTTATTTTCATCTACATAACTCGGCTATTGTCTCATAATGAATTCAGCAAAAACGTAATTAATAATTATAATGCTAGACAAAACTGAATAGTTACATTATACGTTGAGCTTTATGAAAAGAAGCTTCTAAAGTCGACAGCTTATTTTAATTTATATTTTTTAAACCAAAATAAAGAATAAATTAAATTGAAATTTAATATTTGAGAAGATTAAATTATTAAAATTGAAAACCTAGAATGATTTCTATGCATAATACTTCTATAAATTGTTAATACTTCTTTTGAATTTGAATTCAATCTGCTTAGCTGTAATAGTTTCCTTTGATATTGTATCTTGGGTAAAAGGGCCTTTGTGAAAAAATAACGAAGCAGCATATTATAAAATTCAAGATCTAATTTTGGGACTGATAAATTAGTAATCTTGATATTTACCGGTTGCTTTAAAGTTTAAACGTGCTCATTAATTTCAAATCTATATCGATCGAAAGTTTGTTAAATTTTTTATTTAATTTTCGTGAATATAATGCCATGGGTAAGAGAAATGATAACTCTGTGATATAACAAATATTGTATGTGGTAGTAAAAATTGGTGCTTAAATCATTGAAAATTTCTAATCAAATATTGGATTACTATTGAGTAAGATTGGGGTGGGTTAATTGATAAACGTACATGTATATTTGCAAATCAAAGAATATTCTTTGGGTTTTAGTTATATATACGATATTAGATAGAAATTTTGCGTTCTAAATCACTTGAAATGTTACAAAACCATATAGGAGAAGTGTAAATCAAAAACACAAGCCCAAGAAACCCATCAAGGACACTTGATAACATCCTGATAATATCCTGGTAATGGAACCTCCCAAAAACTTGATTATGGAGAATCAAAGTATAACCGTTTACAATTTTTCTACATAGGTTAGTATGCTAGAAGGGTATTTTACTCTTGAAACGCGTCAGTGCTCGCATTGTTTTAAATACACTAAATTTTCTGGAAAAATAACGTTTTCGGAATTTCAAAATTTGTCGCCCAACATTTAACTTATGTGATTTGCCAAGTACCGTATTTCCTAGACCTTACCCAGTATAACTTTTTTTTGTTTCCCAAACTCAAATTACCATTACAAGGAACGTTTTTTGATAAGATTAAAGCGATAAAAAATAATTCGCTGGAAATGCCATACCTTTTCTGGATTAAGAAAAATGTATGGAAAATGGATCAAGCGTAACATGCATGCGTAGCCACTGATAGCGAATATTTTGGAGGAGATAATAACACAACTTATTAAAATCTAAATTTAACGTATTTTTTTTAAAAAATTCCAGGTGCTTTTTTCCCAGAAGGTATTAAACTTCTTTATGCTCATAGTATAGTATTCAAAAAGAAACATATTATTTTCTTAAAAGCTATTCTTGTTAATAAAATAAAACCGATAATTTGTAGATCTTTATATTTATAAAACCAACACTTTCTTAAAAGAAATATACATATTTAAAAAAATAAACTTCAAAAACATGTGTTTAGGGCAGGGGTCATTCTAAATGATCTGTCGAACCACTTTGAAAATTCATCATAACCCCACATACGACGTATCAAATTATATATCCCCATATACTATAAACATTTTCAATACATACATTTCCACTACCTTAGCCATTATTTTAAAGTATTATTGTAAAAATGTGATGAATCTCGCGGATCGGAAAAATGGTCAAGGCGGGTCTCATGTAGCTCCTAAAGTAATATTTATCCTTTGTACCATCACCTTCAATTATACATATAATCAGAGCTGTTAAAGGTACTATTGAAAGGTATCTAGATGCTAGATAAGTTACTTTTTTAAAAAATAGCCGAAGTTACTGTGTGCATCTAGTTACTCTATAAGAAATTAACTTAAATAATTATCTTAAGTTACTTTTTAAGATACTTAAAAGGATACTGTTTTAGTTACTTTGTATACTATTTGTGCTAAGTTCCATTACGTATGATATAAAGGTTGCTAGGTATTCAGATAAAGGATTTCTTATCCTTATTAATTTAAGAAAGGAAAGTATGTATGTCTAACCTCTGGAAACACAAAGCATTGAAAAAGAACGATAGAAGATTAATAAGGAAGATATACATATATTGAATTTTATTAAACGTTTCTAAATTTTTACTAAAACTAAACAAAATAAACCTCTAAATGAAAAAGAACAATATATAAAACCATCAAAACATACCAACAGCTAATTTGAATAAAATAAAAACATAATAGTTAACATTTATCAAATTAATTGTTTGTTTACTGTATACTTTATTTTTAGTTCTTAGATAATTTACGGTATCTAAGATACGTTTTGAAGTTACAAGATACAGTTCTTTTTAAAAAGTTTCAGAGATACTATTTAGTTACTTTTGACCAAAAAATAAAGGAACTAAGAAAAAATAACGTATATACTTTAAAGCAACTAAGATACTTCAAAGTAACTAAGATTCTTTTTTCTGAGAGCTCTGTATACAATATACCAATAGATATACCCAAAGACTATAACAGAATAAATAAGATCTCGGGGTCTTCACACGTACTGATATCAAATAACGATTAGTAAAATATTAGCCCTTAAAAATTTACCCTTGACAGTAAAAACAATGTTTGGAAAAAATAAAAATAAAATTACATCTTTTGAATAGAATATCATTGTAATTTTGATGTATTATACTAAATAAACTAATATAAATTTAATATATTAGGAGTACAAATAAGTTTCCGCCGTTTTTTAACACAAATTAAATATTTATTATAGAAGAACGGTAATATAAATTTATTTAAAATATTGCCCATCACTTGCAACCACTTTTTCCCATCTCTCAGGCAGCATTCGAATCCCACGTCTGAAGAACTCCTTGTCTTTTGAGGCTATCCACGAATCAACTCAATTTTTGGTATCCTCATAAGATGTGAACCGCTGCGCCGTCAGAGCATGTGCCATGGACCGGAACAGGTGATAATCGGACGGTGCAATGTCTGGTGAATACGACGGGTGGGGTAACACTTCCCAATCAAATGTTTCCAAGTACTTTTTCACGGGAGCCGTAACATGTGGACGAGCATTGTCATGCAGAAGAATAACTTTTTCGTGTCTAGAATAGTCTAGAATAGTCTAGAATAGAATAGAGACTGCTTGCTGAGTGACTTCTAATGTTAGAGCAAGTTCTTTTGGTGTTTGAGATGAATCTTCCTCCAATAATTCCTCCAATTCTGCATCCTCGTAAATTTTTGGCCTTCCACTGCGATCTTTGTCTTCTACGTCGAAATCACCGTTTTTAAACTTTTGAAACCACTCTCGACACGTTCTCTCACTCAAAGCACCCTCACCATATGCTTCTACGATCAATTGATGCGCCTCAGCAGCAGATTTCTTTAAATTAAAGAAGTAAACTAATATTTCCCGCAATTGACGCTTACTTGGCTCAAATTTTGACATTTTCAACTTATAAAAATTATATTTTACCAATATAAAATCAATAATATTAATAGGTTATGTTGTTCTTGAATGTCCAAACTATTTTTTAAGCCGGTTATCATCTGCGAAAGCTAACCGAAACTCCGTGTCGCACCATCTACAATAAAACGGCGGAAACTTATTTGTACACCTAATAATATATTTGATTGGAAACATGTATCGGAAAAATGTAAATATATTTGGAGAACTTGAGAATTTAGTGTTGAAAATCAATAGAAAAAGCAAATGGATGAACGGAGTGAAAAAAATTAATTGATTAATGAAAATTTTCAAATCTAATATTTTTTGGATTGTAGTTAAAAGTTTTGCTAGTCTTAGAATTAGTTTTAAAGTTTGAATACCTTATTAAAACAATCGCGTTTGTTGCAGGCTTTATAATAATTTCACAAAGTTAAAAACATTGTAACTATTTAATATAACTTTAAAGTTATTGGTAACTGATATATGAGGAATAAACATACGAAAAGAAGTTATTAAGAACGGATAATTTAATTGTCGATTCATGTGTGCAAATTATTGCTTTGGGGGACTATATTTCAAGATATTTTTGATTGCGTCTTATTGACTTTGTATGATACAAATAAACTTTTAAATATTAGAGAGTTATAAGCAAAAAGAAAGTGAAACATAATTTTAGATATCTGTTATAAATTTCTATAAAACTAGGACAATGAAAAAATCTTCTTTTTCTGGGAATTTATAAGATCGTGCATCGTTTTATTATTTCACTTTCAATGAAATTAATAATAGCAGGAATTAGACAGTTGTGACATTGTGACAGTTGAATCATTTAATCAATTTCCAAATTTACAACGTTCTAACGACTAATTGCTGACTTCATCAAGTAAAACTAGAGAATTTGTTGATTAAGTCAACAATTAGTTGATGAAACGTTATAAATTAGGAAAGTGTTTGATTGATCTGTTAAACTATACCTTTCCTTGATTGTTCAGGACTTACGCATAATGACCATATCACTTTAATTTAGCAACTTTATTTAAAAATCCGACAATCGCTATTAGAAATAGTTTAAATAGCCTACAGATAAAACTAGCCTAATGGTAACAAAGTAATACAGTTTTAAATTACAAATATATTCATACCTATTGGGATAGTAATTTAGCTTTTAACGTTATTAAATTATGAATTATTATGCGTATTAAAAGCATACGAGACATTATTTTTATGATAAAAACATGCTGATTGCCATGCCGTATAACAGCATCGATTTTTGATGAATCTTTATAAAATTTTGACCAAAATGATACTAAAAATTAGATATTTGATCTCAGCAAAACAGTTTAATTTTTCAGAATCAGTATTTTTAAATTGGTTTTTAAGTTATATTATACTGTAAAAAATGTTAACAAGGGATTTAATTAATTATATCAAACGAGGACGAATTCTGAAAAATATCTATTATTCCACTGAGGCCTAAAAATCATTTGGAACAAGTTTTATTAACCTTAGTATGCTAATTACTTCTGTCTTTATTCTCGTTAAGTAAAATATCTTGTGAACATACAATTTTTTTTATCATTTTAATATTTGTACACTAAAATAAAATATACAATTTAGATAAGACCCAGCAATCATTCTCAACATCAATTAATAAAACAGGACTTAAAATTTCTTGCTTTTTTACATCCTTTATGCAAATGATACAATCAATTTAAATGGAAGCAAATATTTAAACCAAAATATATTTTTTCTGTTTTTCTTATATAATTTTCTGTTTCTTTTTATTTTTGAATTTCTAAATTAGCGATAAGTTTCTTTTGAGGCTCAATATTAAATAAGATAATATTTAATGTAATTAAATTAAAAATAAGATTATCAAAAAAAAAAAAATAATCCCATAATTATTGAAATAAAGGATCCTGAATGAAGTTCCTGATCCAAGCTTATACCGAAAAAAATAAAGAAAAACTATTTTCACATCCTCCTATTTATTGGTATTAATTTGGCATATATAGTGAGCAATTCAAAGTTGGAAAGTCAAAATTAGAATCGGAACACAGAGCCTTAGAGTCGGAAGATTTTGGAAAAGTCGGAATTATAACATTTATCTTGTTGAAATTCAAATTCATGCTGACTCTACTCCTAACGAGCTATACTGAATACAATAACTCTATAGAATCTCATTCATGGGTTCAGAAACTCAAAACACATAGTATCTTAAATCTTTGGGAGGATATGGGGAAATAGTTGAAAATATTTTTTTTTTTGTTTACCAATTTTTTGCACTATCTGCCCTTTGGCAATAATTGCAATGTATCATACGTTCAACACAATTGAATTAGTTCTGTCCAATGACACAATTAACAATATCCAGTATGAGGCATCTCTACTTGGTCACATGTCACTTAAATCGGTCTGTTAGGTCAAGAAATGGACACTCTTTTGAGACGCTTAACATTCGCTCCACGCAAGGCAAGGTAGTTTAAATTGTTATTAATTTCAGCCTGATAAGCTCACGCTCGGCGAGTAATCACGTCCTTTACGTGTTTCGTTTATGGGCCGCTGTGCATTCTTATACAATTGATGTACCATGATGCACCAGTTATTATCCGCAGATTCTTGGACTGGAATTTTGGAATCTTTGAATTAGTTCCACGTTTGAGTTGGATGTTGAAAGTTCCACTCCGTAGGTTCAAATTGGTTTTATTATTGATTTGTGCTAATTATTGATTAATTAATTATAATATTAATAAATTATTGATTAGGACTAATTATGTTTATAGTCAACTGTCCGATCAGCCAGTATAACTTTCCGTATTTCTGTCTATCCAGATACATTCCCAAATATTTACCGTGGATCATTTGGGGTACCTCGATAATATAGAGCATTACTGGCAGGCAGCACTGTTTTCTGGTAGTGAAAATGGTAGACTGACTTGTTTTTATCAACTTTAAATTGTCAGCCCCCCCTGTAGTACTCCGCCAAAGCGCATTGGAGTTAGTTGAACGTTTCGACAGAACTATTCCCTAAATATGGTTTAAAAAAAATTATTCAAGATTTTTTCCTTTTTTCCGTTTTTAATTAAAATTAGAAAATTACAAGAATAATAATCTGTTTAATTTTTTTTAGAAAATGAATAAGTAACGTAGTACTTGACGCGAAATTTAAGGATGTTATGAAGATACAGTCGGAGACAAAAGTACATAAAAATAGAAATTCGTGAATAATTACGTCGTATAACAAACTATGGGACGATTAAATAGGTCGATACCTAAAACGCCTAAAACACTGAATATAATTTAAGGGAAAATCGGAAATTTCAACAAAAATTTAAAAAAAAAATAAGAAAAAACAAAAAAATATAGAATATTTTTAATTAACTTTTAAGACTGAATATGCCTTGATTTCAACTAAACAAATCAAAATATTATTGATTTGATGCTCATAAGTTATGTATGTAGAATTTTTTAATACGATTAAATCATAAATAAAACATTTTATTAGCATGTTTTAAAGACAATTATAACTAAAAAATAAAAATTAAATTTATTATTCTACATTACATAAAACAATGAAAGTGATAACGCTGTTGAATTTATAGGTTAGCAACGTTGGTATCTTTAGTATGTCTCTCTCATATGTTGTGAGTGAGTATGCGCGACATACTCAACATTTTGAAAATACATTTATTGATATATTTCATCCTTTTCTGCTTTATACTGATATACAAGATGGTACGTCTCAGCTGACGATAGTGGTGCCGCACTTTTTATACACTTATTAATTTATCAAGTAAAAACAACATTTTCTGTTTTTAATTTGTTTATTTAAAACCGTGTAGCGAATGCAAATAAACTTATGCATAATTAGTCCCCTAAAGTTTAAGCTACATATTTTGAAAGTTTGGGATGTCTGGTACCTTTTTTTGCTAATAAATATAAATTTAGTCTGTTCCGATTACCGAATTTCCATAAGACTACGTGTAAAATCATAATATTTTTAAATAGCAATAATTTTTTAACGGCTCAATGAATCGCTTTAGAACTTTCACAGGAACTTTAGCATTGAATAAGGAACATTCTCCTAAATTTTTAGTTGTCTAATAGCATTTTGACCATGGGAGGGTCACTCAATGTTAATTTTTTGTTCCTAAAAATGCTCAGTTCACCTTGCCGAATACTGGCGGTGCTAGTGTAGGAGATGTGATGCTAGTGCCGATAACAACGAGACCTTATTTTAAATACTTTGCGCGCAATTTTCAAATTTTTATTTATTTTATTTCTGAAAAATGTTACCCCCATAAAATAATGAAACTTTTAAAATTTAATTTTTTATTTCCAATATTAAAATACAGAACAAGAATATAACACTATTTGAAATTATAAAATGTAAATAACCAAGAAATAAGATGATATGATTTCTAGTTACAAAATTATAAAAATATGCTAAAGGATATATTATAAAAATGCGCCCATGTCCACATCTTGGATGAATTCTGGAAGTTCTCTCTTACAGTCGCCATAAATTATGACTGCTTAGAAATGTTGTCGAATAGTTGCTCGAATAAATTTACTTCACATACCTCCATAACATCTTTTAAAAAGATAATCTTGATTAAATTTACAATCTTTACAAGTAATATTGTAACATTGATTATGGTTACAAAATAATTTGGCTTAAGAGACATGTTATTATTTTCTTAAATATTTTTTTTTTCTCAACGAGATTATAAAATTGTCATCTTATTTTAAGTTTCAATTGCTATAGTATTATTATTAATAATAAGAGGTAAAGCACGTAGACTGACTAAAAATTTGGGCAGCGTTGTTTGTCCTTTGATATATGTACGCTTCCCCTTGTAGATACACCTACGTCCCGGACATCCGTAAATTGGTGTTTGATAGTAAAAAAGTTAATATCCATAAAAGTACACTCATAAGTTATGACAGTAGAGACTCAAACCAGACTTGGAGCCACAGTTTGAAAATAATTTCTTACCAAGTAAAAGCAGGAGTTTAAAATCATTTCGGTGAGCTCCTCTAAGTGCAAACAAATAAAATTCTAAATTACTCATAAAATAGTAAAGATAAAAGAAAAACTACTTCTAAAATGTTATTGTAAAGTTTAAGTATATTATTTTAATATAAAATCAAAAAAAAAACTACCGTATTTTTAATACAGAGATAAACATGGGTCAACTATAAAAATCCAAATGTACGAATTTTTAATAAGATTTAAAAAATTAAAACGCTTTGTTCCGAGAATAATATTGAGATTTAGAGTAAGTTTTCATCATCTAAATCTGTCATATTTAGTGATTTAATGCAGTTGAATATCTTCACGAAAAATTAGATGTAAAGAATAGCATTCACAAAACATTCTACGAGTAACTAAACATAAAATAAATTACAGCAATCAATTTTCTAAAGAAATAAACCACTGATATTTTGTGCTACAAAATATTTCCCTTGCAGCTTTCAGTATCAAGTTTTGTAATCATTATTCATTTTGAGAAAATAAAAAAAAAGTATTTTTATGGGTTGGTAAACGAATATTTCCCAACACACATTTCTGGGTTTTCTCTAAGTATAAACGTGGGATTTCTAGGAAAAATCAAAGGAAAATACAAAATAAAGAGAAACTATTTATTTTTTTAAAATACTTTATTATTGCAGAAAGACATATGAAGCATCTCAAAGTTAAGACATAAAAAATTAAATAATTTAACTCGTAAATCGTTTTTGATTAAAACATAAAAGAGTTATTGCATCAATACAATTAATCAAAATTTTAAAACGTCATCCAAATTAAAAATCAAAGAAAAACAGAAAAATAAATTCGAATTTTCAATTCAAATGAAAGAAAAAAAAAGAAATGCAAAATAAAAAGAAAATCTGAGATTTTAAAGTTTAAAATTTTCCAGAAGTGTGTTACACATTCTAACATGTAGTTTTAATATATACTTTTTAGAGTTTTTAATCGTTTTATAATCTTAATAGTCAACATATACGATTTTTAAATATATTAAATTGAAAATTCAAAACGGCTAATTCATTTTGTCAGGTAACGTAATTATATATCTCTGGTTAAACAAATCAAAGAAGAAAATTCCATTCATACATACATATACATAGCATAAATATGAACAGCCGTTCCAAAAATTTATCTTAACATTTAATCAAATATTTTACTTTAACTGTATTTCTTTAAATATATACATTAACGGATTTATATTTTTGCCTATGTGTATTTTAATTTTTTTTTCAATCTTTTCTTTTTTCATGTTAAAGGGAATGTTAACTTTGGTATCATTTTTGTTTTAGTTATTATCATATAATAATGTAATATGTATGCTTACATTTAAAATATAAAGATACGAAATAAATTAATTTTCTAACACTAACATTAGACTATTCGAAAAGAAAAATAAACGAGAAGTGGAAAAATAGAAATGCACAATGTGTCAATTTCACAGTGGAAGTTTTCAAAAACTTTGTGAAGCGCATTTGTGTGATGTATGTGCATTTAATTTTGAGTTAGTGCTTGATTATACATTTAATTGACATTTTTTTTCTTTTTTACTTTTTCTACATCTAGACATTGATTTTTTATAAATAAGCATAAGAGCAACAAAAATAAAACACATATTCTTCATACTTTGAATATTTTAACTCTTAGTATAGATGAAGAAATAAAAAGGAAAGTTTTTCATTATATACAAGCAACATAAATATTCTAATATTTCAATAACATTATTTTCGTATAATATATTTTTGGCTTCAGACATGACATTTTGGTTTTAAACTGTGTATGATTTTTGAGATTCAAAATGAAGTTTTACATCGAAGATGCAGCACCCGTCGGTCGGGGACTACTGTAATCTTTAAGAAGTTCACGCAGTCGAAGAATTTCTTTCGTAGCGGTCGAAAGGTCTCCCTGCAAAGTGAGTTCTCGTTCTCTCAGCCGTTTAATGTCCCGTTGACAAATCTAAATAAACACAAAGGTATTATTAATTTTTGAGAATAAGGTTTCCTAAGAAGAGATAACATACCACATTTTGTCGTAATAGATCGAGTTTATCACATTTGAGTCGTGTAACTTCTTGGCGTAGACCATCGGCAATTCCTGTTCGACACTCACAGATTTTGCCTTGAGTTTCGGCACTGGACATTGATTCCAAGCCAGTGTCACTATCGGCATATCCCTGACTATCAGCGTATCCGCCTCCAGGAGCCATCGGATCCAACTCTTCTGAAGTTAAACTACTCGCATCGCTTGCTTCAGACAAAGCTGGTCCTACGTGTGCGGTTAAATCTGGAGAACTTGTAGGAGAGCCCGAATTTTTGCCGGTGGCTGATGAAACGATTGAAGATTTGGACAACGAACGAATACTCTGCAATAAACATAAAAATTAACCATTGCTTTTTATAAATAGCTTAATGCTACTAACCGATGGTGAGACACTTTCATTGATGACGGGTTCTTTGCTACGCTTGCTACTAACTTTTTCGTGTCCGTTAGCCGAAGAGAGATTGTTATCAACACTTTGTGACCGAACACGTGCAATCAGGGCTTTACGTACGGTGTCAATAAACCTTGAACCAGGTCCGCTCGAATCGGATTTAGGTGTGTCAGGTGCGGGAGTGATAACGATTTCATTTCCCATAAATTCTTTAGTTTTGTCTTTCAACTCTTCGACAAGATTTTGTAGCAACGAAGCTCGCGTTCTTAGTTCGAGCGTGGCGAATTTTTCAGCTTTGTAACAAGCATTTTCGGCGTTGATCAACTTTGTCAATAGAAATTCTTTGAAGTCAGGTCCATGTCTAAATACTGCAGGTGTGGGGAGAGTGGGTCCAAAAAATGGAACATCAACGCGAGCTGTTACGCTTACCTTGTACCTAAATAAAAAAAGAACATAGTTAAGATATTATTTTTGCTGGACTATCATTTTATGTTTTACCTTGTATTTGGGGTATTTGGTTCGACGGGTTGGATAACAATGAACGCATGGAGGAAATGAGACGCAATCATTTCAGGACAGAACGGAGTATTTTCTTCCTGAAATACGATCGCTACAATATCATTGCCAATATGACGTTTTCGTTGAAGTTGCTGAGGATCATTGTCGGTAAATGGTAGTAGGGTAGATACGTGAAACATAATTTCACGATCTTTGAACTGTTCATATATTGCTTCTTCACCAGTATGGCCGTTAATAATGTCCAATCCGCCGCGATATCTAAAGAAGAAATATTGTTAGACTCTTGATGATCATTTTGAGTTAACTAAAACTTACCCTTTGTGATCTCGTAATTGTATTCTTTGGCCCAGAAGACTTAAAAACTGATCAAAAGCCGGGCTAGTTTCGTTGTTGCAGAACAGCTCTTCTTCAGTGGTTTGGCCAAATTTTTGGTAGAGAACGCCAAATTTGAAGTTAGAGACGAGTACATGTTCATCGTAAGCGGCAATTAATTGCGAGGCCTTCGGAGCAAGAACTGGCATGAAATTTTCGATATTCAAGTGGTCGTTGAGTAGTTTTGCCATTTTTGATGGACTTGGAGCTGTTCCCAAGCAGGAGGTGGGCACTATTTCATGCATCGTTCCGGTTTTCAAACGGAGTAGTATTCGTGTGTGTTCCTGATTTGCAACATTTTCGGTTTTGACGGATAACAATACAGGCCCCAGTGCCTCATCGTGGCCAATCAATGATGTGTGCTCCTGAAATTCGAAAATAATATCATGTGTTAATGACGCAAAAGTTTATTGTACGCAATAATAATACAATTTTTTAAGTTGAGGAAAAAAATATCTTAAAGTGGTTGGCCTCGTTTTATTTCCAGCCAGATTTCAAAAAGTATAATCACAGAAACTCCTACGCGAGCAATCTAAAGTCATTTTTCTTATAATTAGAATGGAAATGGAATGGAAAGTTACTCAATTAAACTGCAGTCAATTTAAATGAATATAATATTCAAAATAAATACTTATATTTAGTTTTATAATAAAATCATCATTGAACAAAAAATATCAAGTTTTAGCTCAAATAGCCATTATTAACGCAGTAAAGTGCACTATTTATTACCTTTTTCTTTGGTACAAGAACAAATAGTGAAGGCAAAACATGTAGGTTGCAACATTAAAGGATCAAAAAATTCAAATTAACGAAGAATTTCAAAAAATCAAGACATTATTTTTATTGAAACTTGAACCAAACATTTCCATATAATTTTAAGTTGAGACATTAAACAATGTACAACAGTTTTAATTTTTTATTTTACTTATTTTTTTTTTGAAAAAAGGTAAATTTGCTTGAAATTGATACTTGTACTATATACTTTGATATAGACAATGGTTTGTGGGAGAAAATTGATCCTACATTTGTTCTCACAATTATGTGCAATAGAACGAAGACAATGAACCTTTCATTAAGCAGATACAGTTTGCAAATTGCATTCAGTCAACTGAACCGTAAATCCGACATTGTCCTGAGTGTTGCCTGAGCCTGTTGCCCAGAAGTGGGTTGCCTACGTAATTTCAGTTTTAAGGCAGAATCCTCATTATAGTTTAATAAAGTTGTAGCATAGATTTAGTTTATCGCGTAATGTACAAATTGTACTTATCAATAGTTGTGGATTAATGCAGAAAAAATGGATTAGCTTGATTTAGTTATTGAATTATGTAATGTATTAATTTATTAATCTATTTTAATTATGATTCAAAAATTCTTAGATCATCTCTTTCTTGAAAAAGGAAATATCTTAAATATAGGTAACTGTATTGGGATTCTTAATAAAAATTAATTATTGTTTTTTAATTATTTATCATTAATATTATCAAAAATATTACTTCTAAACACTTAATCACTCGTTTAAATCTTTGTACATTTTATCAAAAAATCAATGAACTTCTTAAATTTACAGCAACATTACAACAAATATTTCATAATTTAGCCTTTATAAAATCGCAATAAATTATTTTTTTTACTATATTTCTATTGGCAGCAAAGGTTTTACGTGACTAATATATGTAGATAGATATCGCATTTTAATTTTTGTTGGTATTTTAAACATAGATTATCGCAATTTCATAAGTCGATTCGTGTAATAGGTACCAACTTATTTATACTTTTTTATCCTTGGAGTTTCTTTTTTATAGTGCAATGTTGGACTTTTGTACAAATACATTTTGTGGTTGCAAAAAAATTAATTCATATTTCAAAGAAATATTAATTTGGGTTAATCCATATCTACGTTATATAAAAAATTTAGCGATTTATTATTAACTTTTTTCTATTAGTTTGTCAATTTTTTATATGAAAATAAAATAAAAAGGATAGAAAAGTTAGCTATCAAAGATCTGATCTAATGAAATATTTGAAAAAAAAATAGCACTCATTTCTATATTATCCTTAAGTACGAATTTTATACTTTTTTTCCGAGAACATTGAATTTTTCATGGATTCGAAGAAAAAACACTTGACATTTAAGTATTATTTATTATAATTATTTGCATTCTTCAATAATAGGGAAGTTATAGAATTTTACATTGAAGTCATTTATTTGATAAGAACAAATAAATAATACAGTGCAAAGAAGTACAAAGTGAAATTATTTTTTGATAAATTGTTAAAAAGTTAACAATTACGATATTTATAGCAAAGTTAAAAACAATTAAAATCAATTTTTCTCAATCATGAATATTTAAAACAAAAAATTGAAAATATTAGCTTTTACGTGGAATTTTATTTGAGGACTGTTCAAGCAGGTAACACGTAATAATTAATTAATTGGATGATCAAAATATTAATTTAATTGATTGCATTCAATTAACAGTTGAATTTTTTTAAAAAATTATAAAAATGACATTTCATACAAATATTTTCATATCTTACAGTTTTTAAATAGAACGTTTTCAAAAACAAATGCTATGAAAATTTGATCCCTAAATTATATTTAATTCCTGTATAGGTGAATAAAATTGTTTGTGGAGAAAATCTGTTATCAATTCGGTATAATAGCTCATGCGCTTTGTGGTCTCCGCGAAGCAAAAAATTCTGAATTTCGACCATTAGAATATCATTCGTGGTGACACTAAAACAGGGATAGAACAAATCGAAAACTAGTGAAAATGATTGTTGGAGTAAAACAAGAATATTAAAACTATAATTTTTAAACATAAATAATGTTTATAAGTACTAGAAAATGAATTACATAAAATAACAAAAGATAAAAATAAACAAGCTGCAGAATTAGCTGTACGATTCCAAAACTCCATTATGTTTAGTAAAACATTGATAAATAAATTATCTTAATTTCTTTTAAATAGTTGACTTGAGAATTATGAACAATAAAATACCCAGATTTTTGAATTTTGTATAAATTCTGCATCGCTCATATGTTGAACAACTAATCTGTTCTGTATGGCTTAAGAATTGATAATGAGCATTTTCAACAGACAAAGTTAAAGCAATTTTAAGTTTTAAGGGTTTTCACATCTTATGCTTTAGAACTTTTTTGATAAAAAAATGAAGAAAAGTTAAGAAAATTTTCAGCTTAATTGCCTAATATTTAGAATTTTAAATTCCGTTTGGAAAATTGTTATTAAAATTAGATATAATTTAATGATCTTATAAATATAAGAGTAAAAAAAAGAAACACAAATATAATAATCATATGTTAAATTATTACATACAATTATCCGAAAATTTTATTTACACAATATACATTAAATCAGTGGTCTCTAACTATACACTCGCAGGCATTCGCGGACTATTTTACATGTCCTCACCGCTGGATAACTATTACAAAAAATATATATTTTTTTTTACTTTTCTGCAAATATTTTTAACAATTTCCAACAAAATTATTTTGAAGAATACTGTCCTCGCACTCGACTGACATTTAGCATATCCTCTTACCCCCTTAGGTTCAAAAAGGTTTGGGTTCTCTGCATTAAATTATAAAAATAATATTAAATTTTCATTATTCAAACATTTGGGAATAAAAATGTAAACTGTGACATCATAAGCCGTCACCTGTTTTGACATTATTCGACTGTCTGAAATTAACACAAATTCATTTTATTGCCAATAAAATGTTCACTTTACCACAAAAAAATTACTGTATTTATCAAAAAAATATACAAAAAATATGCACATTTTAAATCAAAGACGCAAATAATCAACTAGCAAAACATAATAAACGTCTGATAAAAAGTAAAAAACGAGGAAAATTTACATTGGGGCACAGGAAAATTTATTTTAATCTCTTCAAAAGCCATACAATCCACCTCAGTCAAAATATTTACGATATTTCAAAGCATTTATATTTCAACATCTATTAACTTAAAAAACATTTTTATATCTTTTAAAAATAAACTTTAAATATAACTAGCGAATATTTTTTTCTATTGCATTTACTATTGCTTTAATTATTTATACATATACATAATATACATATTCGCCAGCATAATTCTCAGTCGACTAAATAAATGCTGCATTCAAATTGAAAAGTTCTACCTATCCATCAAATTAGCCTTATTAAAGTAGATATAAGCATGAATCGGACTCGGAGTTTATTTAATAAAATATTAAATATCAAAGAGTATGAGATTATAACCTACGCGTTTTGTTCATTAAAATAAATAATAATATTCAGAGTAATTAACATTGTGTTTAATAAAGATTAATAAAATTACGTGGAAAATATATAAAAAATAATATGATAAATAATATGTTTTAATTAAAAGCCTGTTATATTGGACGAATGTTGCAATTATGGTTTAAATTAGAACTAATGATAGAGGGAACTTTAATGAATATGCCTAAGATTATTTTAATAAAAAATCACCTTTTTTTATTTAAAAAAACTAATGAAATATTAACGCAATAGAGTATTTCATTAATTTGTACATTTCAATTTTTCATTCAATTTTTTCGATTAAACTGGTTTTAAAAAGTCTTTATTGCAAATTTTATTTGTCCAAATTTTATTCAAAATTTTTCCAAAAGATATATGCCTTCTCTTAATGTCAAGATAGTTGAACCTATTTGGTTAAAATTTGGTACTATCAGATCTGTCAGAAAATAGTATCATAGTTACTTTAAAATAGTTATGTTACTTTTTAGTATCTAAGTTACTGTATTTTAGTTTCTTTATTTTTTTGAAAAAAATACTAGTATCTTAAAAACTTTTTAATAAGTACTGTATCTTGGTACTTGAAAAAGTATATTAGATACTGAACAAAATCAAATTCTAGGATAGGGCACCTGATAACCAGATTGTACAAAATAATGCTTACTTTGTATTTTTTTTTGTTTTGATAAATTTTAACTGTTTTATTTTATCGTTTGATGGTTTTAAATATTTACTTTATTTCACTTAGAGCTTTATTAAGTTCAGTTCTACAAAAATTAATATATCCCTTATTAATCTTCATCTTTTTAAAGTGTATTGTGATTACAAGTGTTTAGACATACATACTTTCCTTTTTCCTAAATTAATAAAGATAAAAAATCCTTTATCTGAGTATCTAACAACTATACCTAATACGTTACAAAACATATTAGGTAATTTAGTATCTACATAGTGTACAGAGTAACTAAAAAAGTACTTTTTAAGTAACTTAAAGCGTAACTTTTAAGAGTAACTAGATTCTCAAAGTAACTTCAGATAACTCTTAAAATGTAACTTATCTAGTATCTAGATACTTTCTAATAGTATCTTTGACAACTCTGGGTACGACACATTGTTCCACTTACAATTAGGTAAGAATGTATTTCAATATGTACTAAAAGTAAGAAGTTTCCCCTCCGCATAACTAAAAGATTTTGGATAAATCTTTGAAAATTAATAACGTTTATTATTCATGCACACATTTTTGTTTGTAGACTAATAATTTTTGAATTAGGTAGGGGAAAGTAGTACGAGTTGATCCCTAGGAGAAAGATAATCTTTTGCAATTGTGCTGAAATCACTAACGTTATCTAGTTTATTTCACTGATAAAACATAACTCTGGACACCCTAAACCACCCCCGCCTCAATCAAATAGTAATGGAGACGTGAGCAATACATCGATTTTGACGAAAAAAACATAAAAATTGTGCACGACTGATCTAAGTTATATTTGACTTTGGGTTTATATTACTTTTATTCAAACAATGTTAAATGTAATTACTGTTGTGTTGGAGGCTGTTTATTTCTCTTAGTTTTATTATTTGGGCCACGTAAATAGTAAGTGTTAGTAAGTTATCTTAGCAAACTCTACCTAGGGGATCATCTTGCCCATAGGGGTGTACAAGATGATCACTTTGTAAAGTTTTAAAGAAAAGGAAATATTTCAATGAAACCTCAATTATTTTCTGGTTTTGAGTATTACGAAAGTTGGATAGATAAATTTACTAGTAGTAATCGCCTTTATTTTTAGTTTACCTTGAAGAATATTTTACTGCGATTCCCGCTTAAGGGGATCATCTCGTACTACCTTCCCCTATATGCTTTTTAAGATGTAAAAAGTGATTAAAAATTATGTTCATGTGGATAAAAAGTAAAGTGTTTGTTTTTATTAAACTATTGTTAATTTCTGTTAAATAAATAAAAACCCTAAAAACGTGGATTAATACAGTTGAACAAATCCCGATACAATACGTTTAAAATTTAAATATTTGATTCAATTTAAAAAAAATCGTCAATTTGAATAACTGTTATAAGAAAAGAGGGTCTATATAATTTTGTTGTGGGGCAACTTGTATGAGTAATAATATTAAGATACTGATATATTAATTGACTAGCTGATCCCCGCAACTTCGTCTGCGTAACGTAGGTGTAGATTATATTTTCTTTTTAGCTTTGCTATTTGTTGTGGTATATGAACATTTTTATTTTTCTTATTTCGTTTACGAAAAACATAATCATACTTAAAACACTATTTCGTAAACTTTAAAACAACACATTTAATAAACTGTTGCAAACAATAAAATTGTTCTATGTAATAATCAATTAATTTTCAAAAAATATTTATAAATATCTAAAAAGAGTATGTCTATAACGTATAGCTACGGTAGGTATACCTACCGTAGACCAAATAATCTGTAAATCAATCATTTATACATAAATAAAAAATATCGCCAAGTTCAATAAAGTTGGTCTTAATTATAAGTAAAATGGGGTGACCATGCGACATTTTTCAAATAATTAACATTTTAAAACTTGTGATATCTTTCGAATGGAATGTTCAAATTGAATAACTCAAAATGTTAGATAATGGTATTGAAGCAAACTTAAATATGAAGTCATTTATTTTGATAAGGATTACTCCCAAAGTATAAATGAAAGAGCTTTTATAACGGTGGCATTTATATATATTCTTTAAAATGAAAAAAACACTTATTGTGACATAACTATAATAGTTAGACATATGCTGTCACTTTATTTTTTGTTGATAATGATATGTGAAAATCGTAGAACATTATTTCGTTCTATAACCAATAGTTTTCGCAGCGCGCGCGATAAAAGAATGTTTTTTAGTAATTTTTGCAGACCTTGGGTTACATTATTGGAGTTTTAGTATGGATCCTTAACTTTTTTGAAAATTTAATATAGCCCATGTTCACCGGAAAGAATGTAGCTTCCCAACAGTGAAAGAAGTTTTCAAATCGGTCAAGTAATTTCGGAGACTATTCAAAGCAAACAAACAATCAAATCTTTCCTCTTTATAATAATAGATAGATAACCATTTTTCTAGAAATTATATTTTTAGGTTCAACAAAAAAGTACTGTTTTAAAATAACTAAGGGTTGTTTCATGTTTTTAAATTCTGCTGAAATCATTTACTAATTGACAAAAAACCGTCAAGCAAGAAATTAGAGGAAGTGATTATTCGAAAACTTAGAAATTCTTCTGACTCAACAAAAGACTATATGTGGGTCATATTATTAAGGGTTATAATAATAAGGTTCCACTAACCATCGCGAACATCTCAATTAATTATGGATAATATCTCTTGTGGTAAAAACTAGTTTTATGAAGCCCTATCTGAAATTCATTATTATGTTGGAGGCGAATGAATAACCTGACATGGTTGAAAAGCAATTAAAGCACGAATAGATGATTCATGTTTGAAAACCTCCCCTAGCTGTTCTGTTTCGCACTTCGCCAACTCGATAAGTTTGCGCAAAAAGTTGAGTATTACAATATGTCATAATAGCAGTTTGTATGAAAAGTTAAGTTTTAGTGATAGAAAAAAAAACTAATCATGAACAGAAGGTTTTTGCACCACTTTGTTAAGCTACAATAAGTTTTAGGGGTTTTATATGGAAAGGATGCTTAGTCATAAAACTGTTTTTGCTAAGAAATGGTTTTAATGTTTCAATATGTTTCTTATTTCTGTGGAAGTCATTTACAATTTTATTAGAATCTAACATAAAACCGACCGAAAATTTCTTCAGGATCCCCACCAAATTATTATTTTCAAATTTCCTTACTTCCCGGACTTCCTAGAAGCATTTTTCACCAAATTTTGACCGTTTTTCTATTTTTTTTTAGAAGTTTTAAATTTTTACTGCATGACATAATATTAAACAAGAAAATCATAAATTACCTCGCAGACAAATTCGAATGATCAAAAGATATAATGTTCTATTTTATGAACCTACTAATCTCAAAAACTTTTCAAAAAATATGTATGATTTCCAGATATTCCTCAACAAAACAGATTTCATTGATATTAAAAGACCCTGTTTTTGATAATATATAAGATTTATATTTTTATCAGTGTTTTAGATTATTTTTTTTAAAGAAAATTTGTTTTTGAAACTTAAAATATAAGTTTGCTGCAATAGCAAGAAATCGTCAAAAATAAAAATATTTTAATAAAGTATCGTACTTGTTAAGATTTTATTATCCAATATATTTATAACAATTTTTTATATTTATTATCTAGATTGATTATGAATTTACCGAAATTATTTTAGCGATTCTTTGAATAATCCGTTACAATAATTGTTAATTAACATATAATTTTTTTCTTTTGCTGCCAACTACATATCCAGAGTGATTTATGAGTGTACTTTTCTGTGAATTCATCAAAAACTTTAAGTATCTATTATAAAAATTTACCAGTGCATGCTGATATGCACCAAGTTTACTGATTATAACTCGAAAAATAAACCATAAAATTTTATTTGATTTCATACTTCATCTATATATGATTTTAAACATCCCCTTATTGTTTTTGTTGAGTGTTGATATTGATGAGACATTAAATGATATGGTTCCTGCTTTACTTTTTATAGAAGTAAAAAAAAATCATTTTTACCGCATTTTTTTCCTAGATATTATAGTAGCAAAAAATATAATTACTCAAGTCTATTTTCACGGTGACCAACAGAGGAATAATTTTAAAGTTTTCAACCGATCTTGATCAAGTTTATGGTTAGTCAAATGGTTAATCAAATTTAGCACACTTAATTTTCGGAAGATTGCCTTGAATACGGTTGAAAATGAGCAACATCGATTCACTACTTTAGAAATAGTAGCCAATTAAAATTTTGAAAATTAAAAATTTGTTTGATGATTTTATTTATAAATAACTATTGACGGAGAAGAGTGAATATATAATTAAAATATCACAATGAAATTCTCTGATAATTCCAGGTTTTCTAGGTCTGTGTTGATCCTGGTTTTTA
This sequence comes from Sisyra terminalis, assembly GCA_958496175.1. Classification (NCBI taxonomy): domain Eukaryota; kingdom Metazoa; phylum Arthropoda; class Insecta; order Neuroptera; family Sisyridae; genus Sisyra; species Sisyra terminalis. Next base: position 31,420,963 of record OY292277.1, on the reverse strand, counting down.
CAAGGTATTTTTTTCAGCGTTTCATGTTTGATTTACTTTTAATATAAGCTTTAATTAGATTTTCCTATGTGGAAAAAGGCTTTTGAAAAGTTATGAGCATATATCAATGTAGTATATTATGTTAGCATTTATCGATGATTGTTGATATTTGCTAAATTATAACCATTTAAAATACAAATTAGTTATTGAAATAATTATAAAAATAACTATCATATATAAAATGTATAAAAAATAATAAAGTTGACAATTTTGAAACTAAAAAATTACACATTGATAATATAAGAAACAATCTATAATATTAGGGACAGAAATACAGATACATATGCTATAGATATAAAATATTATTTATAAAGCATAGTTTTAGTTTAAATATTGTATTATTTTCGAAAAGCTTGTTTGAATTAAGGCAAAGATAACCACAAAAAATTACTAAACTAAAATTTGAAGATTCTTTAAAAATATACATTATCCAGAATTTTATTTAAATGCTATCTTGGAATTCACATTTATATTCTTCGTGAAAGAAAAATAAGATCTATGTATACAACGACAAATGCAATTTCTTCAATATTATAATATATTTCCCGTTGCAACATTATTTTTTTTTTATAAAAGAAAATATAATCTCGGAATGAATGAAATACGAAGGTAATACGTTGTTTTTTTTCTATTTGTTGTCTGAAAGAAAATGACTTGTGCATTATTTTGTATAACATCAGCTATCAGTGTCACCGAAGAACAATATTTCGTTGACTTATCAAGGAAACGAATGAACAAATCTTTTAACAAATTTTACGACGTAAACAAAGCCATAAAAAATTCTCGTGATAAAAAACTGGACTACAATAATCTAGTCGATGCAGCGTTTCTTTCCCACAAATCGATTATTACTAGAATAAAGTTTGCATATAGCTATAAAATAAAATGGAATACATCGAGAGACTTGGGCTTTGCTTTCCGGAATAAAACCAAGTTCTGATACACGGATTTATAAAAGGAAAAGTAATTAAAGATCGATTATTGAAAAAATGTGTTCAACACATGTTTGATTGCACATTGAAGTATTTGTTAACGAGTGTTATGTGTTGAATTAATAATTTCATGGAAGTATAAACTATAATATTATTATTGTCGTGTGTAAAGTTTATTACTACATACGACTATAATGGAAATGTGAGATTGTGAAAAAAACTGGTTATTTAATGCTCGTTTTCCATGACTTTAGTCGTAACAAAAAATGAATTTAATTAACAAGACTTGCAGTTATTGACTATTGAATTTCAATTGAGAATTATATAGTGTTAAAGATAGTTAACTTACTCGATTGACAAAAAATCTTCGGTAGCATTTAGCTGTATCGTCCGTTTCAAATTTAGCCCTCCACGCTCCATGTGGCAAAATCGGAACTCCACGGTGGTCATACGAACATTCATGATCGGTTCCGTCCAGCCAATATCCTATTTCGGGAGTCACGATCATCGGATAGGGAGAGCTTTGAGAAATCGCCTCCTGTAGGAGGCGCCGTGCTGTCTCCAACGGTGTTAAGCATAATTGCTGCAAGGGATGCTGTCCCGCTATGCACGGTGGTGTTTGAGGTGTTTGTGGAGATCTTGTCGAAGGTACCGATAGATTACCGGGCGTTTGACAATCATCGCCACGTGTCGTCTAAAAATCAAAGAAAAAAGAAATTAGCAAACATTCCAACGACTGAAAATCCTTGATTTTTCATGCAAAGATTTGATATGTTATGAATTTAAATGTTTCCAAAACGAAAATGGAAATTGTTGGAATATTAAATACCTAATAGGTAGTATTATGAGAACTAAACAGAGGAGTGATTTTGGTTCTAAATTCTTTAAAGCGTGCATGAAATAAATAATAATAATAATAAAATTTGAAATTTATGATTCATGTTAGGGTTGATTATTATAAATCGATATAGTTGAACTATTTTGTTGTTGGCAACAATAAATCTGAACTGGGGGTGAGTTAATTATGAAATGAGGCGTTTGGAATGAACGTGGTGTCGATGTCGAGGCAGACTTTATTTAAATGATAAATTGATAACCTGCACGACGCCAACGTTACTTGTTGTTCTCGAAATCTATTCTTCGGTTCATACAATTCCACGTAGGTACAATCTACGCGGCACCTTCCTCTTAAATTGCGCTTTTACGCGAACTATAAACTCGTTTATTTTCCTGTCGAGATCTAAATGAATGATTATATTTTCATAATTTTACTGGTGAGTAAACGTTTAATTTCCAATTGGATAGGAAACACTTAGAAAAATCTCTAATAAATTTGTCGCTTCGGTAGAATACGTATTTAAACTTTTTGATTTATTTTTACATTAATTTTGACTCCTGTTTGATAATTTTTTTTTGTACCTAATACAAATTTTATATGATTAAATCGACGTTATATTCTATTAAACTTAAATCTTTTTAACTTTGAATATATAGGGTGTCACAGATAAGTACAGACAAAAAGAGCTAGCAATTTATAACAAATTTTCAGCAGCGACAAAAAAATCTTTCGGCGTGTAGGAAACACGCCCCTACTTCATATAACAGCAGTTTAGTTCTTCGAATAATCATTGTTATTTCCTCCAAAAAATATAATATTGTTAACCAAAACTAAGATATTTTCCGTGAAATTCTTAGCTACGAATTATAGATACAAGGAGTTCGAAACCAATGTTGAAAGAATGGCATCAATTTGAGATCCACAACCGGTAGGTGCACAACTTCTCAAGAAGTACTAGTCCAAAATTATTACCCGGAATGAGTTGTTGTTACGGTATAGGCTTTTTCACAATATGCATGTACATAATAGTTGACCCAAATCATAGTTCTCATTTCTATCACTAGCAGCGTAAATATTCAGAACGTACGTAAGCTTTTAGGAATTATGCTACCTTTGGTTCTTTATACAAACTACATAGTTTCGGTTTAGGTTAGTACTGATATTTACTATTTATTTCTACCTTTGGTTCGCGCAAAAACGTGGATCATATCATTGCAATTAATATCTTGTACCAATTGAGGTTCAATAGATATTAATGTCAGGGTATTAAGTTTATCTTGACCTTTATTTGCAAGTTAGTAACTTTTCATTCTTCCAAGGGTGGAAAATCTCTCTAGGATCTTTCTTCGCTTGTCAACATTAGGGTACACGTGATTCAATATATTCCATTTTCGGATATCTTCAGTATTTTGTAATGAATTTTTAAGTCGATAATATGTAAGTGAATACTAAGGTCAAAGAATTCAAAGGAATAAGGATACGAATACAAGGGTGACTTTACTAAGGTCTCTTCTAAATCGTAAGTATACTAGATTATGTTAGATAAGTACAACGTATTTCGACTACCAGGGTTCGCATAAGACTTTAAATATTCTGACAAAAAAGGATCGAATTTTGCAAGAAATTCAAGGATTTCTAAGAAATTACCAATATGAGGATCTCCAATGATAAATTGGAAAGTAAATTCTTTAAAGAAATATTTATTATAAATACTTTATTGAAGATATTGTATACATCGTAATAAAACTAACGTTAGATCAATTTTTGAAGTTGAATAATCCGCACATTTTTTCGACTTTAAAATTTTAGGGTTCAAGGGCCTAAGTGTAAATTCATCACTGATGATGCCATATAGTTTTAAGGGTTTTTGATTTTTCCAGTGTTCCACGTAATAAAACAATATGATGATTGAATAAATGTAACGGATTTTGATATCATATATTATCATATATAAACTAATATATAAATATTAAGAACACTTTTCTAACAAAATTTCGCAAATGCTTTTGTTCAATAATGACTTCTAAAGGAAGAAACAGACTAACTTTTCGGATAAAAATTTGATATAAAAGTAATGGTAACTTCTTGCATATGTACCTGGGACACCTTGTACACCGAATCTACAAGAGCTAACCATTAAAAACGTTCATTATTAAGACGAGTTCCCGCTGTATTTCATTTAAAAAGTATTCAGAAGTAATTTCGGAATAGATGTAGATAAACATATTTCGGATACAGCGAGATATCAACTTGATTTTAATGTCGCTGGAGACAGACATCGAATTTGCAAGTTATCATTGGGTTTAAATCTTCGTTTTCTTTGATCGTTGACAAAACTGGTGTTTCGAAAAAGCGATGCTTTTATGAAAATGAGATTCTCGTTTCTGGTTGGCGCGTAAGTCTTGGGACTTCATCCCCTTGTATTCTGTCGTATCGTATTATATTTACTCGCATTGGTAATATTCAGGCGACTTGAAGATTAGTCGACATTTTCAATTCGATGTCTTGCCATATAATCATGACAGGAACGCAAGGCTTCATTTCATTATTTCAAAGAAAATATTCTTTGACTTTTTTTTCAAGCGCAAAACTAAAATCACTTTTACTCGTAAAACAGTATACCAATTAGTTAATCGGTTTAGGAGTGCAACCTGAGTATTTACTTGATTCTTTGGTCAAAATTTGCTCGTTCGGCTCGAATGAGTGTAGAAGCCGTTTGTGAAGTCGATAAATTTATGGCTGTCATGATTTCAAAATAAATCGTGATACAACCAAATACATTTGTAACATTTTGAAATATAATCAATTTAATGGAAGGTTTCCTCTGAAAATTTATAATACTTGAGCAGACATTCTCCTGGTTTTTTTCTCTCGTATTCCCATTTTTGTTATCCATTTCGTTTTCAAAAACGAAAACTTAACAAATAATTCTTGATTCTTGTCAAGTTGAAGTTCCTTGAGATAATTCAAAATGAAAATATCATTGGGTGACTACCTAAAGAAAATTATACGTCTTATTTAAAAAAATAACTCATTTTTCCCATTATAACAACTATGATACATATTGATGATTTATTTATATTTTTTGTAAGATTTTTTTATATTAGGATAAGTATACCTATAATATGTATAATGATTTATTTGATCGTAACAATTTTAGAAGCGAATAGAGGTTAAAAGCACGCAAAATAAATTTCGTTAATATTAAACATAAAATGTTGGAATTTTGTTTAAGATAACTTAAATAATTACGATTATTCAAAAGAATTTATGGATTTTAAAAGAAAAACAGTAGATGATAAATACTCGTTTATCTAAGAAAATTTGAAATTTTAAGTGGAGTTAGTCGTTTTTTAGGACATTAAGTAAATAATTGCTTGGGAGTTGGACGCATATTAAAACGGCATTATGCTATCACTAGCCCAAATATTAGAAAATAAGCTAATCTTTTAGAAGAACTCGACTTACGTAAGAACTTTTGAATGTTTTTTTTTCTTCAAAATTTGTAAATTTAAAAGTTGTCACAGTCCATAGATGCAATATATGAAAAATTAACCAACAGCATATTTAACTACTTGCCCTATCAGTACCTCATATTTCCAACTTGTTAAAAGTGATATTAAACACGATAGTTGTAAAGATTGAAACTTAAAAGTATTTGAATTTGTAATTTATTAAATTTTTAAAATACTATTTTTTATTTTTATTTACCGTCACATTTATAACGACACAGTCTTTAGCGATTCTAGAGTTAATAAAAGTCTGTATATTAAGAAATATCGATAATTTGCTCGATACGAGATTCGAATCCAACCTATATACAAGTTTTGGAGCGGTCACTTTAACCACTCGGTCACCAGTAGGTTAATAAAGTAATTCATTGTATTTAAAATGATCGTTAACGAATAAGTGTTATACATGTTAATTACCGTTTATTATAAAATCAAATTTAGATCTTAAAAATATGAATGAAACCATTTAAAGTCATAAATTAATTTTTGCTTTATCAAACTATACTTCTTTACGTCGTTAAACAAAAGTTTAAATTTTGTAGGCAAAAATCTTTTCGTAAATTATTAGAAACAAGAAAATTGAAATAAAATTTTGTTAAAAAAAAGTTTTGATAACGTACTATAACTAAGCAAGCGCGGATAAAGGATTTTTTTGAGGTAGGACGCAATTTTAGTGTGATGATAAACAATAACTCATGTACTATCTGTATTTGCAAAACGATTGTATTTGTCAGCAGTGATTGTGATAATTTACAAATTAGTTGCAAAAAAACTTTAGGTGAGTTCGAAAAGGGCGACGAAAAATCAAACCGACCTTTTTCCAATCGTATTCATCACTTTATATTGAGTGTTTATTCGATTAATGGAAAAATAGGCACATACCTAAAACATAAGTATTGAGAAGTGTTGTAAACGTATTGTAACCATGCAGGCGCAGATAAATAAATATTTAGGTGCGAGGCGATTGAAGTGTGATTTTTCCTGTAGGAATCCCAAAAAAGAAATGTACTAAAGTACTAAACCAATAATTTGATAAGTATTTAGAATGTTACTCATGTGTTATCCGTATTTGCATAACGATTTTATCACCAGTGATTTTGATCATTTAAAAATTGATTGTCCAAAAAGAAACTTCGAGTGTGAGTCAGGAAAATGTCGGTTCAATTGAACTAACAAGCCCCCCCTCCTCATCGCATTTATCACTCTATTATTTAATGGAAAAGTTAGCATACATATACCTAACTAAAACTAATGTGCGTTATCATACAGCACTTACGGAGAGATCCCACGCTACTTAATGACCACCAATGAAATTTATTTGGCAATTGAAATACGTCATAAATACAATTGGTTTGAACTTTTGTTCAAATTTATGTTTATAGTTTACTTCTGTAGATTATATTTCAAAAATAAGACTACAATACACTTTATACATTGTGTATTCAGTGTTAAAATTGATCGCCTTTTTTACAAAAATAAAAAATAGGTAAGTACCTTACAGTGGCGTAGCGTACGAATTCGCCGCTCGGGGTCGACCGGAAATTCGCCGCCCCCTGTTTTCATCATTAGCCAAGAAAATTGGTAAAAAATCAAATACCTTTATATTCTTTAAACATGTTCTCTTCGTGTTTTTTCAAAGCAACATCTTTAATGGAATCACTAATGTCAATATACCGCCTCATTTTCATGTGGCGCCCAGGACCATGCCCCCCCCCCCCCGGCATCCACCGTCCTACGCTACTGGTACCATCAGTAAATAGCTTTGTAGTTGCCAAAAGATATTTAATAGTGTAAAACAGTGGTGGACAAACTTAATACTAGTATGAATCGTTAATAATTTTTTTTATTTATGCGTCGTCGAACTCAAAAAATGGGTAAATTTAAAAACAAATACAAAAAAGAGAGAATGAATAGAAGGAATTAGAAGGCATTAAAAGCACTACTTGGGTATCAGTAATATTTTTTGTAGAATAGATGCGTGTTTAATTTTAAATTCAAGTTTTACCATAAGCTTAATTAATAATACACATTTACATTTATGATTTTAAATTTACCTAGAAAACTATTTAAAATTATTTAAAATGCCAGCGATCGATTGTTTGCTCACCTCTGGTGTAGAACTATAAAAAGAGCAATTAAGTAGAATATAAACATAACAATCTCAAAAATCTGTACCATAAAAGTGGGACTTGAGAAACTATGATATTTTTTATATATTTGAACCTTGGATCAATTAATTAAGGAAAAAAATAGAATCGATTTTTAAACTTTTAAAAACATAAGGGGAGAAAAATTAAAAAGATACGTGAATTCTTTTTTGAAGAGTTCATAGACATGTTTAGGTACTAACGAGATAGTTAAATTACAATTTGTAAAAAGACATCGGTTGAATAGCTGAAATTGACATTAGTTTAATATTTTAATGATCCAAAATCTCTAAATATTTCAGATGGTTGTCTTGGTAGAATATCCGAGCTATCAATTCACTTTCAATTGTGAATGTTGAGACGTTTACCAAATATCATCCACAAGTGAAGTGACATTTATAACACAGATTCATTCTTAATGTTTTAATACTAAATTAGTGTTGGTGGTTCCAAAAATAGCTGTGTGCGTTGAGTACTACAAGTGCCCAATGTTACAGGCGGAGGAATTCTTGAAATATTTTTGTTTGTTGAAGTCGGGGGCCGCAATTTATTATAAATTATGAAGAAAAGAATTTGGTTTGAAAATAGACATGGATTGACATATGTGCACGTGGGAGAGTTAAAAAGAAAAGAAGTTAAACGGGGAACTAGGTATGGGCAAGAGCTATTGTATTTGTAGTTAATAAAATTGAATATGGAAAAAAAGTCAATGCACTTGAGTCCGATTATGTGCACTCGAATCGTCATCGTTTTACGTTCGACCGACACAACTTTCTTGTTTGTCTCGCTGAATAACTAATATCGACGCCATTGTAAATTAAAAATAAAATAAACATTACATAAACATTCCTCTCCTCTTGGATCAACTGTTTGATTTTAATCTCGCGCGTAAAATATGTTATTTACAGAGATAACATTATTCGATAAAATGTATTTTGTTTATTTTTTAGCCATAAGGCTGCTCGAATCGAACTACGATTCGAGCGATAAGTGGCTAAATAAATTTATTGTTGTGTGACGTAAATGGGAATAGTTGGGTTTTTTGGACAAACATTTCCAAATTGGACGAATGACCAACGTTGCGTTAGTGACCGATTTGCGAAGAAATTTTTCGTATTGCTAAACTTAAATGCTACAATTTGTGATCAGTTTGATTGAAATGCAGAATTTGTGTCAAGGAATTCGATTATTGTAACTTTGAAAAATAACAATATAGATTTGTTTGTATAATCGGTTAGATATCTTTAACCATATTATTTTATTATCTTAAAAATATGACAATAATTACAAATGTAGAACAATAGCTTTACGGTGTAGGTGGAAATGGAAGGATATTTGACAAATGTATGTTGATGAATTGCATAAAAAGCGTTTATAGTCTTAAATAAATATACATTCTCTAATAAACAAAATCAAATGCATAGTCAACTGCTTATTTCTTGTGACATTAAAATCAAAAGATAATGTACCTGTTAATTTTTAACTTATAAAATCAAAGAAATAATCATTAAAAATCCAAAAAAAATCATTAAATTCAAATTGCCTCACAAGATGCCTCAAAATAACGTCACAATACATAAACTTCAAAATCCCACTGACGTTTTTCTATGATAAATGTATTTAAACACAAAAAGTAAGATTGTTTAAATCGTTCAAACTAGATTTTAATGGTTTAATTTAAACCATTAACAATATTTGAAATTTATGAGACCAAGTATATTTTATCGCAACTCGTGAATTGTTTTAAGAAAAAGTATATTAATTTACCCTTTCGAAATTACTTGACAATTACTCATCTGAATAGAAAATTGAATAAATCATTTCCATCAAATAGTTATAATGAAGATTAAAGGCGGTTATTTTTTTGTAAGTACAGCGTTTATATACTTTTATAATACGTTCAAATTTCAGTCAAATTGGTTCACACAATGTAAAGATTTATTTTTTATTTATATTTTTTTTCAATTTATTTTTAATTATTCTTTTTATTTATTATTTTTAATTATTCTATTAATATATTATCACAAATTAAAAGATATAGAAAGCTGCAATTTGAAGTATGACCATATCTTTATAGTAGGTACTAACAAACAACCCAAAAATTGTCCAAATACCTTTCTGGATCCGATTTATTTTACAATATTTTTTGAACTATCGGAAAATTATTTACTAAAGTTTCCCCAAATTTCAGATATAATTTGAATAATTGCAAAAATAAAGTTTCCTTACCAACTTATTATAAATCCATACAGAATGACACATTTCTTTTTAAATTAATATAATTTTCCTCATATTTTAGTCTAGTCAATAATTAAATCATCAGATTTCAATATTGACTTTTTTTATAATCATTTTTTAAAATATTCAGAAAATTTATTCACTGGATCTTGTTTCTGAAAAAACACATTTTCTTACTTGTATTAAAAGACTCAGTATTGAAATGATTGATGAAAAGCTTAGCTTTAACATTCACTAAACTTAATTAAACTTTTTTTCATTGAAAAAAATTAAGAGTAGTTATTAGGATAAAAAAATGTTTTCCGTGGCAGAAAATTTGAAAAATTGTGCAAATTATTATTGTTATTATGACAACTGCTCAATGATATGTTTGTGATGTCACAGAAAATCCATAGGTGCACTCATTGTTTTCGGAATCTCATTTGTTCATCAAATTAAAACTTATTTTTCTCTAAAAATAATAATTTATCAGAACTAAAAATTGATTTTCCTCACTTAAATAAAGTTCTTTATCGATTAAAAAAAAGTGCATATTGCAGCGTAATCTAGTTTTGATTAGGAGATTAAAAAAAATAACTATAAATTGATGACATCTCGTGAGAATTTTTTTTTTGCATTGCTGTAAAGCGCCAAGTCGTATCACGATTTTAAAATGTTTCTACTGTTTAGTAAAATATGTTCTCAAATTTTATTTAGGAACGCCCTATTCCAGTTACCGTTATTGATAAGCACCACTGTAACAATTTCAATATAATTTTTAATAAAACTGATATACATTAACCCCTTGAATAATCTGACCTGATGCCAATTTTTATTAAAATCATCATTATTTGTCCTCAATTTGCTGCAATTTTTTGTACATGGACTATCTTAGTAGTTTTTAAATTTTGAAACAAGAGTAGAAACGCTCGTTTATTTTACTTTAAATTTTAAAAATTGAAAATGTTCAAATTTTTAAATGTATTATTTCAGTGTATAAAAAGTCCAGACATCAAAGTCAAAACTTTCGAGAATGCTCGATTTTCATCCACTGAAATTCCAACTTTGTTCCAGCTGCGTTTTCTACGTTAAAGCCCCAATTTACAGTCGCTCACCCACATTTATTGTTTTGAGGAGCTAAAACGGCTGTACTGCATATAAATTTTCTGTCCTAACTACAAATGTTGGAAAGATCTCGTCTAATGTTAATCTGGAACTATTATTGTTCTCTCCGGAGTCAAGTTAGAATAATGTAAGCATATTTATGCCTACAAATGTTGGGTTGGGAACGAACAATGAGACAAGTCCGGCTGAGTTGGCCTAACCTTACCTCATTATAACGTTCTATCTCGATTGTGGCTTGATTACAATGAGATATACAGATCGCTTTTAACTCTTTGTGTACCAACTATATTTTATCTATGATTTTTTTTCCTCAAAAAAGACGAGTAATCCGATTACTTTTGAGCTCGTGTTAAATTCATTGTCTTCGTTTATGATAATGATTATGATATTTATGATAAATATGATAGTGAAAGACATAAACGCCGACCACACCTGATATATGGCCTTAGTGGCATATTGATTTGATCATATGGCGCCATAAGACACATTGTCTCGAAGAGACAATTTTTTCGAGTTGAATTTTTCACCGAACGCCATCATCGTTGGATAATTTCATATTACCATTGTATGTACATATTAAAATATCAAACAAACCATTTAGCTATTTGTTCCTTTAGTCGGTTTAGTCGTTGTCTCATTGAAATCACCCATCGACTAAAAAGTAACGACTAGTCAAACAACTTTTGAGCAACTCTTCATCCTACAATCTGAAGACGAAAAAAAAACGCCAACACAGTGCAATATGAAATTTCTTTGTGACAAATTCAAACACCGAAACGTTTGAAAAAAAAAACTTTTACTTTCTAACTCAACTTCCAGACCAAACTCAAATCACTTGCAAAGAAAAAAGACAATAGCATTTTAAAATTTTCATTCAAACTTTCTCCAGCAAAACGATTAAAAAAAATAAATTCCATTTGAACAGAATCAAATAGAACGTCTCGAATAATTAAAATTCTAATGCTTCAGCTTTACAAAACTTTTATGCAAATTAAATGAAATACAGCACTTTTATTTTCTTACAACTTCATTAATTTCTAGCAGTGATTTTTTCTAAGAAATTCAAAAAGAAACGGCCTCACGATAAATCATGGTAATGAAGGGCTTCGAGCACTGTTTCCTTCGACAATTAAGACGCTGGAAATATTTTCGAATTTGAATAATTTCCATATAAATCAAATTGTTATTTACTTAATGCCTCGCGCTGTATTTTATTATTAAATATTTTTTTATAATTAATCGATTCGATTGAAAATGTTAGGTTTGCTTTGTTTCATCGAACAAAAAGTTATCCTTTTCGAGTCGTTTCATTTTGGAATCCTTTGAATAGTATATTAGTGGCTGTGGATTATCTATTATGAAATGTTAATTATATATTTGTACGTTGAAACGAAAGACCACCCAAGTCGATGAAGCATTAGATTTAACCCTGCATAGGCGTGTGCTTCATTGGCGTTTTATATTATTAAATTTGAATTATTCCTCGCGTTAAAATTTTTCGTTTTTTTAGTTTGATTTTTTTGAAAATTTATGGAAGTCATAAAGTAATGATACGGGAAAAGGTTGTAAATTATTTTTTAACACTCTTGTGACATATGGTGTAACATATTGCATAATTTTTAGTTGAAATTAAAATTACAGCATGAATTGATTTTACAACTTTTTAAAGGCTGAGGAACATGGAGATTGAGAGATATTTTATAAACTTTTTCGAAGAATTATGAAAAATGTTAAATGTAATAAAATGGTGAAATCTAAAAATTCAATGCAGGTAAACACTTTAATTTATATACCAACTACCTATTAAAGCTCAAAATTTGTACAAAATTCTATGTATCAGTGATTATTCAAGAGCTTGAAGGATAAACAAATTGATTTAAGGTTGAATATTTCTAACATTCCACCAAAAGATTAAAAATGTATTTTTTTTTGTAAATGAATAAAAACGTAATGGATGAATTGCATTCATTAAAATGAATAGAGGTAGATACTTAAAATTTAGCACCGTAATAGAAATATTTTTTTTTAACAATGATTAAAAATTCAAGCAATTTTAAATCTATAACAAAACGAATTATTACTAGAAATGCCTAATCATATTATGATATTCTATCATATTATGATAGAACAGCATTGAACACTAACTATTTCTAAGATAGTCTTCATTTTATGTGGGCAATATTGAAGCAATCTTGGGTTGCTAATATAAATAGGTAAATAAAAAATCCTCCAAAATTACAGTGCAGTAGCGATTTAATACATAAATAACATAATAATTTTAAAAAAATAGCATTAACGAAGGTATCTTAAAACGAAAACGATAATAACTGTTTATTTTTACTTTTGCAATAACATGATAAATAGCGAAAACAGAATCCTTAAAATTTCGTTCAATCCTCCCCTCCACTTATCAAAATACTTTTATTTAGAAACCATATATACGCACCATATAGATCAAATTTAGGCAAAACATGTCTTTCATGAACCGTTATATAATAATATAGTAAAATTGCGAAAAAAAAAGAAATGATACATCATATACTTAAGCAAGATTTAAAAAGCAGTAACTATAATTGTGGTAAAATTTCCGATCCTTGATGATAACAGATAAATTCTCAGAGGACTAGGATCAAAATAAGCAGTTAAAACTTGATTTTTATTCGCGACGATTCGGCTCCTTTATTGAACCTTCCTCAGGCGTCCATAAACAATCGCTTTAACTTTGTCAACAATAATCCTTGTCATGATTCATTTTTATAGATACGGTACATTTGACAAAATCAATAACAAAAACTTCCAAGATACATAAAATTTCAATAAAAAATAATTAAAAAGTAGTTAAAAATTACACTATTTTAAACTCAACCGCTTAGCATTGTTGAGTTCCTGAACCGCATGCGTGTATGTGATTAATTTTTAATGATTTTGTATTGAATTTTTTATTTTTTATTGATATTTTATGTATCTTGGAAGTATTTATAATTGGTTTTATCAACTGTACCATATTTATAAAAATGAATCATGATAAGGATTATTGTTGACAAAGTTAAAGCGATTGTTTATGAACAACGCCTGAGGAAGGCTTAATAAAAGGGCCGAAACGTCGTGAGTAAAAATCAAGTTTTAACTGCTTATTTTGATTCTAGTTCTCTGAGAATTTGTACTAATTCAGAAACTATAATCGTGTGGCGATAATTTTTTTTTTCAAAATTAATTAACCAACTTGACATATAATTAATTGTTTCGAAAGAAACATTCTTTTAGAAGTCTAGAAACTGTTCACTTCATCTAAAATTAGAATCAAATCCAAAACATGAACAAAACAATGAGAAGAATTGACAAATCGTTTTACTCTCATATAAATTGAAAAAGGAAGACGAAATCTTTCTTTAAAACCGAATCGATTAACTATATTTTTATAATGCATTTGAAAATCCTTTAGAATGATTAAAATTATTTTAAAAATATTATTTAAAAAAAAAGTATAGAAAAGATGTTGAAGAATTTCAATTCCCCGTTTCCAAATCTCTATTTTCTTACATTTCCAATTGAATTTTATAAAATTGTAAATCCAAATATTAATATTAATGTAATTTCAACCGCACCAGCTGTATAATGTTTAACGACGAGAATATTTTTAAACACACACATTTTTGAGATTTTAAAGATAAATTCAAGCTGCTGGAAAATTAATATTTCGTGTAATAAATAGTAAAAGAAAAATGAAATAAATTTTTATTGTTTCCCATTTTCATTTTTGTAAGTGTATTGTACGAATACGTCAACGTGGTCCATAAAGTACAATACAAACTGCTGAAAGATTTAATAAATCGTTGGTAGTGACCACAAAGAGCCAAAATTAATATTTTAACATGGAAAACTCGTAAAATATTATATGAGAACGATATTGGTATACAAATGTGTAGGTCAAGATTTATTCAACAAAATGTTGCAGATAAAATTTTATAGGTTTAAGTGTCTGGTTTTTTTAATATTTAACACAAACTTATTTATTTTGGGAATTTATTTTCCGATTGAGTTTGAATTGATATCGAATTTGGCACTAAACTGTGACCTTTGTAGGCAAATGGAACCGAAATTATGATCAGTAATTTGGCAGCATTTTATCTAATTTTAATGTTACGTGCCTACGGTCTATGACTATTATGGAATAGAAATTTACTATGAAGCGTTTAATTCTCATAATTTAATTCAAAAATCAAACTTGAAAATTTGTTCGAAGTGTTGAGTATTTCCATTACGAGACGGCTATCATGCTGATAAAGGCATTACACCACATTGAGGAAATGAGTTTCATTTTGTATAATGGGAACATTGTGAGACTATCGTTAAATAGAAAATATTTGAAATCATATCTGGGTGCTGCATCGCTATTTTTCACACATTTACTTTTGTAGGCCATTTTGAAGGAAAAATAGGTAGAAAAGAGAGGCTGAAGAGTACGTTTAATAATTTATTGTCATGTACTTGTATTCGATTCACACGTACAACGTACGGACGTCCATTTGTTGTTTTTTTCTTTTCGAAACTCGACAATTTCGACATTTCTCTTCCAAATTGTTCTAAACATCTTTGAATACGTTGAATTGTCTCTTGTGTTTTCACATTTTTTTCCGTATTTGTTTAAGTAAAACTCGTTTGTTAAATAAATAAAGAATTTAAAACAAGGTAACAATTGGATATTATAAAAAAATTAAATAAAATGTCGAATTCATTTTGGTAATCTAAACAATCTAAACGATGTAATCTTTGACACAAAAATATTTAATACTGATTAAATGGATTTCACCCATTATACTGAGATATTTTCGAAAAATGTTTATTTTGTGTAGGATTGAGTTAATAATAATTTTTATTTCGATGACATTTTCGATCGGAAACATCCATTTTGGACGCAATTATAAACGAGAGCCAATATGAATCTACTACCCACGTAAATAAATTGAGAATTTATGAAATCGAGATTGTAAATTGGAATTTTTTTAGATTGAGATTTTTATTGATTGCATTGAAATTGAGGATGAAATTGGAAAAAAGTAAGCGATGTTATAACATTTACGTGGGAATTCCGGAAGATATAAATTACCAAATGCTGTTACAATAAGAAAATATATTTCTTATGATAAATTGTAAGTATCAACTCAAACGGCCTGAGTTTGAGCCAAACGGCAAAACGATGGTCTCATAATTTTATTCTGCTTACTAGCTTGAATGCATGCTATAGTTGTTTTATTTGAAGATTATTGAAGAGAGGATAATTGAAAAATGATATTTTCTTTACTCTTATTATCTATAGATGTAGGATAACATCCGTGGAATTGTAGGTCTTAAAAAAAGAGCTTCGCTCTAAAAATCAGAGCACATAAACGTATGAGATATCGTTAAGTGAGTTTCAAAAGTAGAAAAGAAATTCAAAATTTTGTCAATTTTTTTTTCAAAATTTATAGTCGGTGGACAATGAGGCTGTAAAGTTACAATTTTGATTCTTTTCCTCTAATTTTTCGGCTATACCGTGAAAAAATCAGGAAAAAAAATCTTTGATTGAATAGGTTCCCTATCAAAAAACAATTTTATGAAAACCAAAATATGCTCTAGAAAGAATTACAATTTTCTTGTCTAGCACATAATATCATTTGTAATCTTGGGTGAGTGGATGACAGAAATACCTAAATGTGAATTTGAAAATGTGGTTGATGCTCTTTTATTGTTCGGTAAGGTACTAGAGATTATCTATTGTGTGATGAATTGCGTTGCAGTATGAGACAGCGTGCAACCTTAATTCCCTTTATTTTCTATATGAATCCATACTTTTCTATGTGGGTTTCCACATGAATTCTCAAAAAGTCATGCGTTCCTACGTGGATTCCTGTATAAATCCCCATAAATCCTTGCTTTCCTATGTGGATTTTCTTAAGGGTTATATGTATTTATAACACAAATGACCATCTTCAATTCTATATATTTTAGGTTCAAATAACTTATGTTACAAATTTAAAAAAAACGTACCTCATCTTTCCAAAGCTGATAAACTATCAAATTATAAGAATAATTAAATTTAGATTTGAATATTCAACACAAACTAAAATTTATCTATAAAAAAAAAATGAAAAACATAATTTGTTTGCAGAAATCTCTCGAGAATACTTGGTAATGGTAGAGAGAAATCAAGGTTTATAAATTACACAGGTTGTTTCATTAGAAAAAAAAATGACGTCATACGAAGAATTTTGAAATTTGAATCTGTCTGAAGATATATATGAATTTCTTCTGAATACGTCACGTAGCGCATGAGGCCACCTGTGTATTATATAAACCTTGGTGAGAAATATCCCATTAACCCACCACTTGGATTGCTTCAAACCGAAAACAAAATATGGATAATAATAATACATTGTACACACCAAATAAACTTTAAATGAAAAATATCACAAAAAAAAATTGCCAGAAAATTTGTAGGGTAAATATAACACTACTTAAACTATTAACAGCCATGTTTTTGTGGCTGGAACTAACTTACAGATGTGCTATATCAATTTCATCATAATTTGCCTAAAGAAATATAACTTCCAAAAGGAAAAGAAACATTAGTTAAGTATTACCTATAACTTAAGAATTATGAATTAAGTTGACAATTAATTTATTTTAGTTTATACCAAAAAGCATGGGCGTAAGGGATTGATAGAGTTAAAAAAATCAAGAACTTTTAATATCAAATTCGTTAAGATAAAGTTAAAAGCTATTTGGAAATAAATCTTAAAACTTTCAATTATTACCAAATCGTTCCTTATTTTGAATACCGCAATACAATCAATAAATTAGTCAAGCGGTAATAAATCCCAAATACGAAATATTCAATATTCAAACCATGAAAAATTTGTTTTCTAAAGTCGTTTTACATGCCAAATTTGGACTGAAATATAAAGCAGTTTTAATAAAAAATTTAACGCATTCTTAAATATCGTCAAAATGCTTAAAAAAATTATATCATTGGATTGCTTTTAGAATAGTTTATAAAAAAAAGGACAAAAAACTGTTGTTTAATACAATAGTCATATGCATGACACGCATTTTGCTTTGTAAGCCCCCTCAATGCGCATGGTTCGATGTGGTTCCATTTGTTAGATGGGAAAATTCTGCGACAAACATTTATTTTTTGTGAATAAAAATATAAATTTTGAAATACATTGCGTTTGAATCAAATTAAACTTTAAACAAACCTATGTTTGGTAGACGAAATGGGAAAATATCAACAGAAAGCAACTGATGGATATAAAACATTATTGAATGTTATTAAAATCACAACAGATGCTCTACCTCTACGCAATGCATAAATTTTATATTCATTGAGATATTTCTCCAAAATTCTTCTCGGAAATATTTCGAAGAAAACATAAACATGACGAACAAATGCCTGAATAAATTTTAGACATTTTTCTTTTCCAATTATCATCATTAAATTATTAGATGGTATGTGGTTTATATGATTTTTTTTCTTTGTAAATATTTTAAAGATTTGAAGTCGAAACACAATGAAATCAAGATAATAAAGATAATAAAATTAATTTTTTTTTAAAGAGTTTACATTTTTTTTCGTTTCCAATTAAGTTTTATTATCATTATTTTTACGCTTCTCATATTTCACATGACTTGGATGTTTTAACGTTTTTTTTTCTTCTTTAAAACACAAAAAATGTGGTTTGATTTTATTAAGAAAGTAAAGTAAAAAAGTTGACATTTACTGTTTTTTTCTTCTTCTATTTTTTTTATCTGAGCGTAACAATATTTAGAACATTATGCTTTTGTTAACTTCTGAAATTGACAATAGAAAGTAAGAATAAAAGATTTTTTTAAGATAAATTTTTACGTTAGAACAGACAAGAATAGAACATAAACTTTTATAGTTTTTTTTTCCTTAGAATGGGGGACTTAAAAAATCTATTTCAACTAAATTTTTATTTTTAAGTAAAAGCTGTTGATACTCTTCAAATGTATTTTTATGTTTAAATTTATTTTAAATTTCTGGAAGAAAAATAAGTAGTCAAAATTATTGTTCACAAAAGCCTATTAGTGGCTGAGAGGTCTAGGTGATCGGCCCAAAACCGGTAGGTGATGGATTCGAACCTCGTATCCAGCAAATTTTTTATGTTTCTCGGATACGGATTTTATTAACCCTAGAGTCGTAGAGTTAGTTAAAAACCTTAGTTAAAGAAGCCAAAGATCTTAGTTGTTATAAAGCGACGATAAATAACAATTAAAGAAAATTATTGGTCAAGCAAGTGTTTAGTTCAGGGGTGTCCAACATTATTTTATCGAGAGCCAGAATTTAAATTTTTATTTTCATAGCGGGTCAAAGATAATGTACCATGGCAAAGCAAAAACTGTATTCCGGGGAATCAGTTACATCAACGTAGATTAGAACCATTATGACCCAATTTATTCGAGAATCAATGTAAAAAGAAAGAAGAAACTGCAACGTCACCAGATACTGACGTCCCTAAAAGGAACATGAGCCGATTTTATTGAATTTATTTAGATTTTGATTGAATTTTCGTGAAAAAATTGGGCCAAATTGGTTCTGATCCACACTGAGATGCCTGATCCACGGGAATAACGAAAAATAAATAATTATACATAAATGACTAAAAATTCAAACAGTTCGTGGACCAGATGAAGAGCCTTCGTGAACCGGATGGTGATCCGTGGTCCGTATGTCGACAGGTCTGGTTTAATTGGAAGGGGTAGGAAAACAGCTTCTTAGCAAAATTATGGCGAAAAATCACGGTCGCATTTTCAACTAAAAATGAGGTAACCATATTATGGTATGAGCCACTAAAAACAGAAAAACTTGTACGAACGCCCGCGAATTGTGTAAAGTAATTTAAGGGGCGGGTGGTTGATGATTGTTGTCATGAATTTTTAGTACTTTTATCCTTGGTTGTGTTTATTTAAAGTTTAACAAATTAAGGGAACGATTCTTAAGAACATAATTTTACAAATTGACAAAATTTTTACCAGTGTGGTAATGGTAGTTCAGTCATTTTAGTATAAAAAAGTGATCAGTTTCGAAACGAGAGATAATAGGCCGAATTTTCGTATATAAATTCATTTTGGCAATCTAAAAATTGTCTCAAAAGTCTCATAAAATCTCATATCTACGTCGTAACTAATTCAAGATCAAAGGTCAAATAAATCTGTATTTCGCGATTATCTCGGTTTCTATTGCTCCAATAATGTTTACATCTATTATAAAAATTGTAGAGCCAAAAATTTTCCACAAATTTTTTATGAAGCATTTTTTAAAGCACTCAACCGTTTTTGAGATAGGGCAGTGAACGATCAGTGCTTAACCATACATACTGTAATACATGGTCAACCGTGAATATTTGTACATACTGCCATCAATTTTGAATAATTTAAATTATATAAAGTATCGAAATACTTATTTGTTACATATTTAACATTTTTAAAATTATTGTCTTTCTGTGTCTTCCTATAAGTAAAGAACAGAACAAACGATTTTTATGAAATTTAGTATTAAGATATGTATAGCGATTTTCCATTTAGAAAAATATAATTTTTATGGTAAGCTTGTTATATTCTATCGTTCTTAACACAAGGCAAATAGTTCGAGGTATTGCATTAAAAAACTATTTTCATTAAAACCTACATTTATTGACCACATTGATTCGAATATAAAAGGGTCGCTTTAGTAGGTGGACAACAAATGAAAAATGAATATAGCAGAATATTACAAAATGTCGGTTTAAATGAAAAGTGGTCAACTAATTTAAAAGGTCAAATTATTGGGATTATTAATATGAATATTAGAAAACTACATACTCACTAAAAACAGAACTTCTTTCACATAATAGCAGCTCTAATTTACCATAAAAACCAAAATAAAAAAGAGAAGAGAAAAAAGCCTTGACAAATTTTATAGTTCCGATTCGATTTCCTAATCGAAAGATTAATGTTTCTAGTAAAAATAAAAAAGCATGAAAAACATTTTACTTTTCCCTGACATCTTTTAAAATCTTCAATGTCGGGACACGACCGTAAAGTTGTTAAAAATAAAGACTTTCAAACAAATCTGTAAAGTACTAAGTGCGGTAGTTTCGGGGTTGTGGTTGAACAACTGTCGACAAATTATAAGAAACAGCTCTTTCCAGCAAATCTTGTAGTAGTGAGCATTTTTAAAACGCCATTTCGTCTTTTTTCTTTTCATTCACTCGTTTCAGAAATGTATGTAGAATGTAGATAGATGAATGTTAAATGCATACGTTGACAACTTACTCGAACAAACAGCTGGAGTTGGCTCAATAATGTGTTTTATAGTCAATTTTTTTCCATATATTCGAGGCGAGAACTATGTGTAAGTTTTTTTCCATTTCGATTCTTCAGTTTCAGGGCTTGAAAGAATTATTTCTATTTTTTTTTTCAGTTTCTTTGTACAATTTTATATTTTACCCAAAAGGAAGATTATTATATTTAAAGGGGCTCTCCCGTATGGCGGCCTATTTTAGGGAAGCATTTTTTAAGAATTATTTTTGAAGAACATTGAAAAGATAGAATTTTGAGTTATTTATAATTTGTTTATATTTAGTTTAAGCATACGCTTGTAAATTTTTAGTCAAAAATCTCCAGTAGAACATTAGTTATAGCGCTCCGATAACACCTATTTCGAAAAAATGGACAGTCATTGGTTCTTTTCCAATTACTAGTGCTTAGTGCGACATAGTATCGTACTATGTAAGCCTTAAATTGATACAAATGAATTCCTAAGGGCGACGATAAAGTGCGTTAGACTTTGTTTAGTTGGAGAAAAATTGAGTTTGAGAAATTTTGACAACCTTTAATGGAATTTTAAATAATAAAATTGCGTTATCGTTAAGTATTTTAATTGGTTCTTAATTTTTGAAATGAACCGTAAATTTTTCAATCATTTTGTTGGTACCATTTGCGCATCGCACCCGAAAGCACAGCTATTTTGAAAGCTCAATTGTGCGATGCGTTACGGCTGTTGGAACATTCAATGTTGAGCAGTATGATGACGCATTATGCGCTTTTGTGCTGTAATTGGAAAACAACCACTACCTCCACGATATCGACTGATTGACTTATCTCAAAATATCTCTTTAAAGCATGGAATAAACTAAAATCAATTGAAATATTTTCAATATTGGCAGACTTCTGAAGAAAAAGTTGCAACTTAACATTTTTTGTTTGTTTATGTATTTGTTATAAAAAAAATCGGAATTTTTCGATGATTTTAATTCATTTCATGTTTCTACCTTTCTTGACTATACCCTATAAATTAGACGTCAGACGGTCAAACCGTTCTCGAGATATGATGGAGGCAAGTTTGAAAAACACAGTTTTGGGTAAAAATTATAACAACTTTTGTGTGTTTGAAAAGAATGAATTAAAATTTAACGTCTCCAAATTTAAACAAAAAATAGCACCATATTTTAGGCATGTTAAGACAGCATTAAACAAACAAAAAATCAATTTTTTTAAGCCATTACACGGGAGGACCCCTTAAGCTTTTAGCTAGTTTAAGTTCACATACTTAAACTTACATTGTAGCTTTTATATTCTGAAAATTCAATAACACAACACTATTGTCATGGAAAAAAATTACAGTGCAAAAATAATATTTTCATTTTCCAAGAACCGTATACCTATTTTCGTAAGGTTGGCTCGAAAAATAGATAATAAATCATAAGATTAAATGAAAAAAAAACTTTATAACAAAAGAGATCTCGATCTAAAATTTAATAACACATCTCCAAATAATGATACGTTAGCAATTTGAAAGAGAAAAAAGAAACAATAGTTGCTTTGTATTTCAGTAAAAAAAAAACATAGTTAAATTTTTTTCTTGAAAATCCGTTAGATTTCTCAAGCTTTTCAAAACTATTCCGATAGAAAATATTCCACCAAAAAATTCGGAATTACTTCTTAAATATCATACCTAAATATAAAAATTAATAGTCTATTGTACTGCACTTGAAAATAATGAATTGTGTTACATTGAACTTACAAAGAATTATCCAACATAATTGTAACCACGCAATTAGTGAACTCTGATTAATTAACCTCTGACGAGGCTTAATTATTTGAAAAAAAAATTCGGTAATTAAATTTCTAACATTTCCCACTTAGTTGGTCAAAGCCACACATTTATTTATGAGTTTAAATTGTTTAGACCATTTTCATTACATACTGGAAAAATTGCGAATAATTTTCACATATATAGTAAAGAGAAAAATAGTATTTTTTTTAACTTAATAATTTCTGTTTGTGCGACAGAAAAAAAGGAAGTGCAGAAACACCACATTGAGATTTAATCCGGGATATAAAAATATTAATGTTCTTCATAACGCTCATAAAATCTTAATACTAATTCTTGAAGCACGTTTTCTTGCAGCTGCTGCTTTAAAAAATGTGATCTGAATCGTAATTAAATCAAAGTTCAGATGTAATCCCAAAAATAGATCAATTAACAGCCTTCCAAATATAAAAGATTTTTTTCTTTCTTATTTTTAAATTTTCTTTTCTTTTGCACAACAAATGAAATTAAAGTAGTAAAACTTTCAGATAACTAGATTTTCGATAAGAATCCGTTCCGAAATGCGAGCATAGCTGACAATGTGTTTAATCTCGTTATCTTGAGTCTTAATTTTACTTATCAGTGAGAATTGTAGCTGAAGTAAGATTAAGGCGCATGAATCTTAAAGTTTAAAGTGAGTTATTGGCAACGACATGATTTGGTTGTATGTCGTATTTAGTCGGCAAGTCACGTAGAGATTACTGGAAATTAAGCTGTCGACATTCGGACAAGTACACGGAACCAAATGCAGTTTTCTTTCAATCACGTCGCGAAAGATAAAAGGCGAAAAAATATACAAATCTGATTTGTGGTTTTGTATCGGGTGAATCGAAGATTTCAGTGATAAATAACAAAAATAGAGGTTGCGGAAGCAAATTTATTCTATTGAAAACCAAGAAAGATTCTGGCTTAGTTTTACATTGCAATCTATAAAAACAACCATTTGGTAAATTTTCTTTTTGGTTTAAGGAGGGTTTTTTTTTACAAAATTTGTCTTTTTTAAGGCCGATGTAGATCATACCCTTTCATTTCGCTGATTTGCGCCACAAATTATTATAGACATGGTTTATCTTAATCTATATGGATGCCTTCAGTGCTACGGTTGGTGAAAGATAAAGAGGCAAAGTTTCATGATATGTATCTTATGGTTGAGAGACTTAGTAAATTAAATTGTAGAAAATCATTATAAACGAGTGCAGTATGTTAAAAGGTTTAGAAAAAAAAGTCTGAATACCTGACTGAGATAACAACCGCACCGAAATTGAAACTTAAAATCTTAGCTGAAATGATATGTTTGGAGCATGACGATTTGAACGCTAATGATAAGAAACACATACTTGCAGGAAGTAAAAAATAAAGTTTCTAGATATCTTTGAAATGCTATATCAAAGAAGACTAGAAAAAACCAAATGGACTAATTGGATCTCAAATGTACAAGTATTATGAAGAGCTATCGAAGAAATAATGGCCATTGATCTAATACCTAGAAGAAAAGCTGACAGAAACTGTCAAATTGAGAGAGCAAATGAAATCAAATTAAATATAAGTAAAAAGGGAGTATCAAAAAACCCCCACTAAGAAAAAAAGAATCTAGAAATACGAGGAATACGAGGAATGGACCAATGATCTTAATCTGAAATACTAAATCAAAATTAACCTTCAACGCACTGAAAGTAGTAAAATACTAAGGTTAACTAACCTAACCCGCTTCTAAGAGTTCCTCTAGAAGAGGAACTCTTGCTAAGAGGCCTCTAGTAAAATGAAGAAAAAAAAAGAAGCTAACGCGATGCTTTTTCCAATCAAATACATCTATATGTATGTAGCTTGATCCTTAAAAAATCGGCAAGCAAAAGATCGAAGCTTTCAAACTATATGTATGTACATACCGACGCATACTAGGAGTGTCGTGGACGGAGAATAGACCCAATAAATAAAGCTTGGAACAACTAAATATACACTATAGACTTATAAATAGAACAAACAAGGCATAGTTGTGGAACTTCGGACATATGGTTAAGAGAACTGGAGAAATCAAAGCACTTATTGTCTGTATAATATATAAAATAGTTTGTGGTCTTTTTTCTGCAAAATAAATTACAAAAGTAAACTATTATCATTATTTGAACAATATCTCTACAATTGTATTTTGACGTATTGCTTATATACGTATTTTGATTGCCAAGCATCCTTCTCAGTGATCACAAAGTAGAATTATACTATTCACATGTGACGGTGACTCATCACACAACAGTTACGGAGCGATTCAATTCTACATGATGATCACTGAGGACGATTGCGCTTATTTGCTTGACAATCGAAATACGTTTATCGGCAATACGTTAAACATACACTTGTAGAGCTCTTGTTCAAGTTATGATAATAGTTTACTTTGGTAAATTATTTTACATAAATATGACCACAAAATATATTATACATTGTATAAACAGTATAACTGTTAAAAGTCAACGGAAAAATCAAATTTGAAACCACTTATAGGAAAAGTGGAAAGCAAACATAGCTGAGGAAGATTCCCTAGACTGTGTATGCACGTGTATCCTTTTATGCAATATGAACAATAAATGTCCAGACGTTTATTTAGAGAAAATTTGATTTAAATGTATATTATATAAGTATAATTGTTACAAAAAAATCAATTGACTCACCTCAATAAGTAATATATCAAGATGAAATGACCTACTCCTTCCAGCAATAAGAATTTTTGTAAGACCCTTTACTTAAGAAATAATACAAAAGAAATAAGTCATATATAACTATAAAAAGATTTGTTGCAAAAACCGAAAATAAAAAAAAAAGAATTTGAAAAATTTTAAAACACACAATCATAAGAATATTTTTAAGAAGCATGCGTTCACATTTCAATGTAATTACATTAAATTTTTCGTGTTTCGCCTCCATTAGGTGAAGGTGAAGTGCAGTTTTTATTCAGTGTTTATGATTATAGACATTTTAGTAATGATAATGATAACTTTTTGTGGTAAAAAAATAATAATACTGAACTCTAATAATTCCCTCATGTATTTTCAACATTAAAATATTATGCAATAATTTGGCAAATTAACAGAATTCTCACAATTTTTCTCCTAGCCTCAAATTAAAAAAGAACAAAGTTTCACTTATTTTAGTACTGAAATATATAAAATATTTGAATTTAACCAATTTAAAAAGAAAAAAAAGCCTTTCAAATTAAAACTTTGAAGTGTTTTTTTAAGTCGATTTTAATAAGACGTATAATTTGCACTACTGTTTTTCGTCAATTTTTTTTTACATAGCAACATCGCGGCAATTTTCTTTTATCATTAATAATACATAAATCGGCTGTTATATTTCTTTAGCTTTTCTTAATTGCTTTCTGTGAGTTTTTCTTGAATGAAGCAATAAATTATAGCAAATTTGTCATAAAAAAGAGATAAATTGAAAGAGCTTTTAAATCCCATAATACTAATTTTAAATTATTCAGGTTTCGTTTAGTACTTCTTTTCTAGAGATGAAAACAAATAATTTAAATCAATTTTTAAATGGCACAATGATTTTTTGTTATGCAATTATGTGGAATACAAAACACGTGTATGTTTAGGACGACATGATAAGGAAATTTACCTCGTGCTTTTCGAATTACCTAATTAAAGTTGTTTTCATAAGAACTAAGAAGCTTTTTATCTCGCTAGTACGGGTACGTATTTGAACTTTGAAAGCGGTTATACTTTGTTACTACTTATTTTATCATTATTATTTTTATTACATCACATGAAGGAAGCCTCGAATTTTCTTTCATATAAACCACATTATATTGCCAAACGCTACTCTTAGCGTCTTTTCATTTTATATGCGCCAGTCTTTTCTTTTTCTTTTAATTTCGCAAAAAATCTTTGAAAGTTTTTCTCTTTCAACGTATTTATATTATAAAGCATTAAAGTTTTCCTTTCAACCGTTGATTTATAAAAATAATAGACATCTACAAAAATGTTAAAATGTTAACATATTCCTGTTTCGATACAAAAATTTATCGGAATATCTTTCTCAAAAACTTCCATTGAGGTTGCCTTTTAATTTCCGCCTGGCCAGGAAAATTAGGACAATTTAAAGCAGAAGATCACGCAAACATTAACGTAATTCCAATAACCTAAATACCAACGATAATCGAGCTATCGATTCCTCGAACCAAATTACCTTATTTGAATGAAATTAAATATGAACAATTCTTTAAATCACTATGTTTGTGCGCGACTACCAAATAACAAAGGCTTAAATTATAACACACCACAAACGTGAAGCCCTCGTAATTAGTGTCTTCCACAAAATTTTCTCGACTCACCGATTTCAATTTTATCATTTAACTTGCATTGATCACTTAATTAATTTGTGGTTTAATTACTAGATATTCAATGGCTCTTAATTAAATGTCAGCTATTATATCTAAATTTAATTCAAATATATAAACAAAATATAAATTATAGGAGCTGTTCGAATAACTTATTTGGAATGGTGATTCGGTTGACATCAGAAGCCAAAGAAGTTGATGTGTTTAAAACCATAAACCTCGTTATGGGGATGTAACTATTGGATTTTGAAATTAGCCGTAAATGGATATGTGGTTTTTCGAACGTAATAGAAAATGAACGATTGATTTTTATGACGGTAATTTGAGAGACATTAGTCATCTCCATTACTAGCACGTTTATGTCGCTATAACGATTTTATTCGTTTCGCTCGCGTTAAATTTAAAGTTCATGTACATTTCAATGTTGTAATGCGTTGGTTAGATTAAAACTCAAAACAAACAATAAATATTTTTAAAATCAACAATACTCCTATACAAAATTTTCATGAAATAAATTCCTATACTTTCGATAAGTACTCGTACCTCTTCAATAGAACAAACCTTTTGCAGGCCGTAAGAATTTATCAGCAATTTACCTGAAAGAAAAGAAAAATACAATTAAAACCCAAAATAAAAAATTATTAATAAAATTATTTACATTTATTTCAAAACTGAAAGCTACAAAAGTTCTTCAATAGAAAATAAACTGAAAATTTAGCAATTTAGCGTTATCTAATAAACAATATTGATTTTAATATTGATCTTTCTGTTGACGTCAGCTTGGAGTTCATTTGCCATTTATTAAAGTTTAACTCTTCTATTTGTCGTCTAAATATTTAATTTATTTCGAAATGATATCGATTGAATGTAAACTTTAGAAATTTGCAAATATAACAATAAAAACGGAAGTCTAGTTTCAAAATTTTTATTCTCATAGGAAAAAAGCAGGCAATTTTTAGCATTATTTAACATTTTTAACGAGGGTAAAGGAGAATTTCAATGGAGGATAAAGAATGAAACATTTAGTATCTACTTCAGAGAAAGGTTGTACTTAATTTATTATCAAGGTATTAACTTTTGTTTGGGATTTTAAGAAGAAAATCCGTGACAAGCAAAAGTGTACTTTCCGTTTTTCTAGATTATCAAAATCTACCGATATTAACAAAAGTCCGACCGAGAGCCAAATTTTAACTGAAGACGGTTGTTAAGGTTTAAACTTAAGCTTGCGCCAAATTAAAGGGGAAAATTTCCTTATTCTATTAACTTTGATAATTTTGGAATTATAACTCTAGGTGCGTATTTCGTTTGCCCAGCAATCATCAATGTTCATCAAGAAGTAAAGCGTTTTTCCGCAAGCGTTATGTAATAAGTCACCACTTCCAACTCATTTAATAAATGCATTTTAATGTGTTTTTATTTTTTTAAATTGTTATTTACAGTCGCTTTATAAATACTTGGATCTTTAGCGACTCGAGGGCTAATAAAAATCTGTAATCGAGAAATATTGAAAATTTGCTCGATACGAGAATCGAACCCATTACCTACTAGTTTTGGATCGGTCACCAAGACTACTCAGCCACGTAGGCTTGTATTTATATTTTATTTAGTTCATTTTAGATTTGTGCTCAGAATGATGGCACTGGTAGTTGCATTGAGGGCGGTTCTTTGTGTACTGTAGAGTGCATCATTCATTATATTATCTTTCATCAATGAATTAAAAGCACACTTGTAAGAAGAACATAAGCTACGTACATTAATGATATCTATTTTTTAAGTGGAATATTTTACACATTGCCAACTTGAGAGCAATATTTAGCATTACATTAGATATTCCAAATAATTGGCTTTACGAGATATATATTACTTATAGGGTAAATTGTACATATAATTTTGTTAGTGTACATATAATAAGGTTTGCCAAATGTACCAGTTTGTTATACAATTTGTGGCGCAGTAAGTCAATTTTCGCCTGTAACGCAGTAAATAAAAAGAGACGTACCCAACAACAGTGAAGATCACTACATTATTACTGTAGATCCATTTACACCAAGATTTATAAAATATACAGATGGCTTCAAGGGCTGAGTGACGTATCCAGAAGGATATATTATCTATTGGGTAGACCTAAACGAATTAAAAAATAATTCGCGTGAGAGGGGGTACACTATCTCTATGAACACATACTGTCTCTATATACCTACAGATACTTCTATTATTTTTTAATTCGCTAAGGTCTACTTAATATATTAAATCCAATGGATATTGTTTACGCAATATATAGAATATATTGTAGTCCAATTTATGTAGTATAATTTAAGATATATAAAAAAATCATAACATAAAATTGAACAGAAGTCCAAACAAAAATATTTGTGACGTTTTGCCCAGATACGTATTTTGATTGCCAAGCAATCTTCATCAGTGTTCAACAAGTAGTTTGGATCACTCCGTAACTGCTTTGTGATGATATCTACCTATTATATTTTCATCAGAGATGAGAATATATTCTCACTGGTAATACAAATTCACTGTAACATATATATTCAGACTGATTAACACTTCTAAACACTTCGGATGTCATTTTTTTTTCTAATGGGTCAACCCGTGTAATTTATAAACCTTGCGTTTATACTACAACATAAGTTTCCCCTCTCGGTACTGGAAATCATATGAATTCTAGATCAGTGAATAACTGAGTATTTACTTCTGATAAACCTTTGGTACCATTGAAAATGATGCAATATCCTGTATGTAGTACCTTCTGTGATTTTTTGTTTTGGTTTAGACTTAAAAACAGAGTTTTAAGACCACTTCACATAAGACTAAATTTGTTGGGTAATATTGGATCTTTTATTAGCGATCGAGCGGGATATGACTTGAAAATAAAAAAATGGTGTAGAAAAACACCCACCGAAAATAGTAAATGACTTACTAGTAAGATCTAGCATACTTACTAGCCGCAAATCTAGCTTCATGTGAAACGGTCTTTACTTAATAATAGCTATAACTACAACAACGTTTAAATTGAAATCAAACTTAGAAAACTAAAAATATGTACGTAGTTTTCTTGTTGTAGTAGTTCGCTTAGTACGTAAACCAAAATAAAATGGTAATAAATTAATTAAGGCAGCTTAAATATAAAATATTGGCGAGCTATTTTAAAATACCTACACATTTTATGAGCTTATATATTTTCAATGTTTATAATCTCAAAGAGCCTAACAATACGAGTATGCTTATACGACTTCAAGTCAATGTTTTTTTATAACTGAAAATCGATTGGTTCTTTTATTTTCTCGTTACAGTAAGTAGAATTTCAAAACTGTGGCATCTCCGTCTTTAATCCTTCAGCCTTTGCAGGCGTCAGGCGGCTTTCAATCGTGCCAAGCTTTTATATTAAAAAAAAGGATGTAGAATAAAGCGAGTCGTTCCAGAGAATTTGAAAATCTGCAATAATAAGCGCGTTTGTTGGCAATTTTTTAATGGTTTTGTGCGTCGCGCATTTCATTTTTCTGCTGTTCTATGTATAGTATAATATTGAAAACGAGGTGAATGCTTCGTATGTTTGTTCGTTTCGCACGCAACGGGATATATTGAAGGAATAATAAGTGAGCGAATAAAATAAGGCGGTTTTGTTGGTAATATAATGACTATAAATACAATATAAATTTTTAATAAAAGATTTGAAATGGATTATGAGTAAGACGTATGCGTATTAGGTGTGGAATTTGAAAAAAAATATTTTTCTTTGAAAAAATCATTTCAATAGGTACATAAGAATTATTAGAAAATAATGCACTGACAATAGAATAGTATGAGTAAACATTAACAGTTTGTTGTTTATTGAGAAATATTAAGGTAATGTTTTTGAACCTGCGATAATTTTATTCATCAAAAAGTAAATATTATTTCTTACATTTAAAAATTTATTATTTTTTTTTCTTAGAACCATCACAATAGGCATCTGCTCTCCTTATTCGAAAAAATGCTATGAATAAAACAATTAAATTAACGCAAAGAAAAACATTTTGATTAAAGCAGCCGGAAATCCGGCGAAGAAAAAGAGCTAATTATTTCATCCACCACTTTGAATAGCATTATAAATTAAACCACGGACGTGTGAATTTTTTCTCGATAATCTCATATTTTTCAGGCGTGCAGTATAAAACTGGCTCAAAAGTAAGTGCACCGTAATAATTCAATGCAAAAATTGCACCAAAAACCAAACAGTGCAACCGCAATCCATTAGGATCAAAACATTCAAAATTTCAAGTATCAGAAATAACGAACTTGTAATTTCATGGGAACCGGAAGGATAACTTGCATAATTTATTAAACCCATATAATACCAACCAATTAGTTTGGTCCAGTGGCGCAGCCATTCGTTTTCATGTATCACAGGATAAGAGGTTTTGTTGAGGATACAGAATGTTTAATTTTAATTAATTACATATTCGAAAATACAAAGAAATACGCGGTCAGGTTCCAGCACGGTGAAAATCTAATAAATATTGATCAAATTCAATACATTACCGCGGCGATCGTAGTCGGTAAAACATCCCGAAGGAACTGTTATCGTATTTCATAATGACATATTCATTTGCACTAAATGGAATACCGAAAGAATATATTTTCATTATAATATGATATGTAAGGGATATAAATTAAATTTTCAAAATTTCAATTTACCATGCAAATATTGAAAACAGCATTAAATGTGATTTAGAATGACGTGAAGGATCGTGCTAAATGTCATGTTAGAAAAGCAATTTTCTTGGCTTAAAATACCTCGTAAAAGTTTAATTATGTTTTTAATAAACAAGAAAGTTTTTTTATTGGTTGTTAGCTCTTTTGTAGTGTGAAGCGCGTTTGTGACGAACATTTTTGTCATAGAAAAATTGGAATTCCTATATTACGAGTTCAAAGACGTTGGAATTTGAAGGATGTTGTTGTGTTGTTTTAGTTTATAATCAGCGCAAGACTCAATGAAATTTATCAGTGTAGTGTAGGGTTTTTCAGTTCTCCCCCCTCAAAAATAAACGAATAATAATGGAGATAGACGACGCTGGAGAGAAGAATTCAACCACGCGGGAAACAAAAGCTGTCGTCAAGTAGAAAACAGGAAAAAAATGGGTGCCACTAAATCTTATTTATCGAGAAAAACTTCGATACTATCAAAGTTAAACGGTTTTTATCATTTAATCAATTCAAGAGAAAAGTTTTTCAAGTTGTCCAAAAAAAATATTTTAATATTTTAATGGTAACTTTTCGCAGAAAATTAAGTACTTCCAGGGCTTTAGTCATATGTAGTTTGGTTACTGTCCACTAATTGATTGATAATATCACTTAAATAGAAAGAATAGACAAGGACAGATTTTAAACGTGGAACCGTGTTCAACAATTCAAATTTTTCTGATAAGGAATTAAACAAGTATTTACTACTACTTGAAAGGAAACGGGAGGAACTAGTTTTCCATATTTTTTGAAACTCTACAGTATGTTTCATTTTTGGTTGTTTAGTATTATCTTAGCTCGTCGGGACTGAAGAAATGATTGATAAATGAGGACCTAGAAGCATGAATAAACTTTACAACGGGTGAATGAACCATTAAAGTTATTAAGTACGCTGAAGATCTTGATGAAGAAGAAAAATTGGAAGGCTCAAAGAAAAAAGGCAGAAGGCGATTTGATGAATTTATTGAAACTAGGAATGAACTGCTCCATTTGGAAGAACCTAACCAGAAATAGAAAATGCAGAGAAATTCAGCCATGTGGGAAACTGAACCAGCCCTCAGGTAGAAAACTAAAAATATAATTATATATAGTTCGATAATATTAATAATTCGATAACAGCGACAAAAAGTTTTTAAATAAATAACTGACGAACATTAATCGTTATTTTGTGTAAATAAATAATTGTTATGGTGTCTCTATAATAAGTGCCCCGTATTAATTACGTAGACATAAGTCAAGAGCGATGTGTAAATAAATTATTCGCTATAAATAAATATCTGTATAAAAATAAGACATAGTTAATGCCACCATCACAAAGACAATGATTTTTGCACTCCAAAAGGTCATGTTTTTACGGAACTTGAGCTTTGATTGCAACAATTTTTGGATACATACGGGTTTTCCATGTAATTTCCTCAATTTTGTTAAAACCAGATTTGGTTACACTTATTTTAACGGTTTCTTTTTTATATCAAAAAGTAATGCATGTATTGTTTGTTTTTATTTATTGCCACCTTATAACTGCCAAGGTTTTTAGCGACTCTAGTGTCAATAAAAAACCGTAAATCGAGAAAGTTTGAAAATTTGCTTAATAATAGGGTCGAACGCAGTTTATTTTTATTCCTTAAAAAAAGTATTGCAACAGTTTTTAAGCAAGCCATTCACGCTCCGACTTGCAGTCCAACTTGTAATTCGACTTTCAAAGTTGGATCGTGAATGGTGTTGTTGGAAGTTGGATGTCTAGCGGATCATTTAGGCGATGCAACTAGAAGATCCGACTAGTTGGACTGCAAGTCGGAGCGTGAATGGCCTGCTTTAACCATTTATATGTAATTAATTTGGCTTAGTAAAATTATAAACAATTTTCAATTAATATTCGGT
This sequence comes from Sisyra terminalis, assembly GCA_958496175.1. Lineage (NCBI taxonomy): Eukaryota > Metazoa > Arthropoda > Insecta > Neuroptera > Sisyridae > Sisyra > Sisyra terminalis. The sequence goes on along the minus strand of OY292277.1, from coordinate 31,387,066 downwards.
AACATAACGAAATTTTCAACGAGTTATTATCTAATAAAAAATATTAAAATAAATAGTCTTGTAAATAAGTGCTTATAGTTTTAAAATTAGAAAAAATGCAATTTAGATTTATGCAACAACTTTCTTATTTCCAATTTCGGGTTTAATTTCGTCAAACAATGAACATGTTTCATTGAAAATTAATGTAGGTTTCTGAGATTATTTAAAAGGTAATTAAATTTAAAAATAATCAATCTTCTTTGAAATGGCTACGGCCAAGTTATCTTCTACTTTAATTTCAATTAAACGAAAGTAAATGTAAGAAAATGAAATATGTTTGAAATAAGAAAACTGATTATCTAAAATTAGTTGGTAAGACTAGACTCGAGTTCATTTTCTTTTCCATCATCACATTATAATTATTGTGGAGCACAACAAGTCTTTAGTCTTTAGGTGGAATATATTTAAAACGAAACTGAAAAAGCAACGGGGAAAAAAGGCGATGTGAGAGGCAAGAATAATTTATATTAGTAACTCACGGAATATAGAAGGAAATATGACATAATAATGATTGTGAGGATTTGCTTCCACTGGAGAAGTAGCTTCAAAGATGAAGTGTATGAGGAGCCTATATATAATTATCTCTAAACTACTATTTATGGTTATGGGTTCTATGAGTTATTTCTGCCCTCGGATTAAATTATTTTCTCAAAGCTAAATTTCTATTAATAAAAAATCAGTGAGGAACGAATAGGCGGACCAACGGAACAAAATACGAAAGCCCAACGATCGACGTACGGCCTATGTCAAGATTATTGAAGCACCCCAATTTGTGCTTGGTTTATTGGAAAAGTACGGATAACGGAAAAGAGTTAATAGTTTCATGATACGATCATAAATCCATTGAAGGTAAATCGGGAAAAAAACACTCTTACTTCTCTTTTTTATCAATATAGTTTACTACCACAAAAAGCTTGAAATCAAAGCACAAAGCTACACAAACATTCAAACTATGTACATCGACAATACTAAAAAGGTATAGATGAATCATTCATAACTGATAAAACTTCCTGAAATAATTAGAAATTATTAAGACTTATAGGTGTAATTCTACTATTTTCTTTAACGAACAATTATCACTACTTGCGTGGTAATCAATACTTCAAAAAAGTGATTCAATTTTATTAGTAATGTTTCGCTAGTTTTTCAATTCATTACTGTATGAAATTGAGACATTTAACTTAATTAAAACGGAATAAATTGGACAGTCGGGCCTCTTCTTTTGATTATTCAAAATGTTTTCTGTTAATTAAACTAATGAAATTATAATAATATCGTGTTCTTATTTTTAATTTTAATTAGCTCCGATCTTCTTTGCATTTGTGTTTTTACTGTAGCAATTAGTGAAAAATTGGTTCAACATACAATGTTAGGTACGTTTAAAATTGAGCATCCAACGCATGGGAAATATTTTTCCATTGTATGTATTACCTATAGTTTTATCATTCAGTGCGTGATAGATAATTGCGTATTCAAGGAATAAGCTAATGGTTACAGGGAAATCAGTATTTTATGATTTGTTTTTCGGTCTTTCAAAAGCTTTAGAATAAAATAATGGTAATCATTATATTGTGAAAGCTTCAACAAACTATATTTTATATATTTATATATAATGAGTTTTGTGGTTTGATGTTATTGATTCAAATTATAATATTGGAGATATATTTGAATAAAATGAATAATTTTTTACATAGTTTTTGAAAATGATGAGTTCTATTTTACAAAACTTTGATGGATACGTTTTTTTTTTATTGATTCATTAACTTAAAAGGCTTTTTGTGATAAATATTTTAAACCTAAATAAGCAAAACACTATCAGAAATTGCAGTGGAAACAATATTTAACATAAAAAATATTTATAAACAGATAAAAAAAAATGGTTCCCATTTTTGCCAATGTTTTGTATATATTTATGAAGCAAATATAAGATAGATGTGGTTAGTAGATATATTACTTAAAATAAAAGTTGCTAAGTGGAGTAAGTATATATTTTATGCTCGCTGGGGTCTCAGAAGTTTACGTATTTATATTTCCACGAAACTCGTGTATTCGCTATTGCGATTATTAATAGCAAATTTATATACTACTTAGGAACTCTTACGCCTATTAGAAAAGAAGTCGATTCGATACAAGCTTGGATCAGGAACGTCGAAATTTGAGAATTGTTTTTGAATGATTTCGATATTATTCCTGTAGGTATTGTTCACTCGAATGCTTTTTGTACGTAAATTTTGACATGTCAGAAATAAAGTAATGATTGTTATTTTCAATTATGTATTTATATTGTATTATGTAAAATTAAATTTTCTAAATAAAGTCTACTTTGTGCAAGTACACTTCAGTACACCCACAATTTGGCAACGTTGCATTTTCGACTTTGTTTTAATTTAATTCGCGATTAAATCGGGTCATAATAAAAATAACCGTCGCTTCTTCATTTCTGGCTTGTCAAAGTTTACGTACATATTGCATTCGAGTGAACAATGTACCCATTCGGAATAGTTACCCTACAGTTCGGAATATCTCGACGTTCCTGATCCAAGCTTATACCGTCGATTCTATTGTTGACATATACTGCAATTTCTACGAGAATTCGAAATACGTCCCAACAACGCTTGGAAAATATTATAAAAAGTTTTAAAAAAAATCGGGAAAAGCAGAACGTGATTTTAAGAAAAATATATGAATTAGATTTTTTTTTATAGTTTTGAATGATTTTCTGGAACATTCTCCGAGAGATTCAAATTTGGGATAGATGGAAATGAAAAAGGAGAGATCTATCTAGAAGCTTCCAGAAAGGGTCAATTGGTACATAAAAAGCGATTGATCATCAAGAATGAACACGTCCCAGCTACTGTAAAACAGTGATCAGTTACAGTTCGAAATAAATCGCGATAACCATTTAAGTAATTGTTATTGATTAAATAAATAAATAAGTGTGTGTAGTGTGAAAAAATAAACGTTTGTATAAAAAAAAAATGTTATTGTTATATGCCCTGAAAGACAGATCCAAACGAACCCGTTAAAATAAATTAAAGTCAAAACGTAACATTACTATATATCTTAATTTACAATATTTAATTTTACTGAATGAAAATAATTTTCTATACAGAAAGTTGTGATATACAATAAACATTATGCTAAATACAACTTCATGTTTTATAGATAAACAGATTATGCAATTAAATATAGAGATTTTTTTTTGGGAAATAAGTTTTCTTTATATTATGCGTGCATGTATATTGTATATCGCATACCTATTTAACTATTTGCATTTTGACAGTGGTTGTATTTTATTGTTCACTATTGCAGAATATTTTGTTCGTTTGCGGAAAAAGAAACAGTTCTCTTAATAAAGATTTTTCTATTTATTAATATTTGATGAAATGTTTTTGGTAAATTTTTATTAAAATTATTATCCTTAACATTGTGAAAACAATAAATAAATACGGTTTATTAAAAAATAATTTCGATCGTGTCAAAATATTTGATATTGATGTTTTTTTTATCTTCCATTACTGCTTCAATTTTTCTAACCAAAGAAAAATTATTATTATAGTACAAATATGACGGACAAGAAAGCATTCAATATCATCTTTTTGTGACCTCATTCAAATAACAACATTCGAACAAATTGCACCATAATAATACAAATGGAACAGAAAACCTCTTGAAAAGCTTCGATAAAAATCTAACAAACAACATTCGAACCAAACTATCAAATCCAGAACAATCAAAAAAAAGAATCGTTGTTTTAATCGAACAATCAAACCATTTTTTTTAACTTAATATTATTTCCAAGACAAAGCAAAAAAGAAATGGAGCGCTTAATAAAATTACATAACAATTTGTATTCGAACATGGACCAGCTTTTATGATTGATTTCCAAACTTTGATATGCTACCATTTTATCAATAACGCTCTTTCCAGGCTATCGATTTAATATCCTTTTTATTCCTTCGAGAAAAAAAAACGTATAAATCATTTAGGTTTGAAATTATTAAGTCGATAACCTTAAATGATGTTGGGATGAATTAAATATGAATATGTTAAATATTGGGGCCGCGAGCTAAAAGTCTTATCTTACATATCTAAGAGCTGAGAATTGTGATCGAGAGTTAAGTGTTTGGATGAGATTCGGTTTCGATGAGGCGTATCTAGGAAGGTGTTTTTTTTCGTAAGATGTAAATCATTAGCATCTGAATATTTTCTGAAGATATTTATTTTAAATCTGTCGATGATATCACGCGATGAATGAAATGGTTCATTCATTTTGATTAAGATTAACAGTCAGTTAATGTCGTTAAGTAAGTGACATGTTTAAGTGAATTGTACCGTCATCTGATTATGATCAATTAGAGCACTTGAGTTTATGTGATGAATCTGGGAGTTTTTTTTTTTGAGACATTAGCTCATCGAGTAGAAAACGTTGATAGATCGGAATTTAAAACTGAAAAAAAAAACAATAAAATTTTCTTATAACTACTTTTGGAATTATAAAAAATATTAACCGACTTTTTTTTTTCTTTTAGGCTGATTTTTGGGGAAGATTTTTGGATATTTCAGTGAGAGACTCGAAAAAAAAATAATCGTTTTTTTGACCCACCTTAATAGTTAGTTTAACCGTAGATTCATTTAATAATTCAAGGCAAGATCCTATGTATAATTTTCACTTCAGCGTTACATTTAAATTTCAGTTAAGTTTCAACTTTGGTAGAAAATTATACCAAACCCGAAAGAACATTCATGAGCTTTAGGCTGATCTTTGGAGACTATCAATGTAGACTGCAGAGTAAATAGTAAATGAATAACAAATAAATGAATTGACCTAAAAAAAATAAAAAAATATTTTCATTTATAAGCCGATTTTAACTAGACGAAATTTACAAAAATAAATTAAAAACCAAAATATTTTTAAATTTTCAAAAGAAACCTTCGGTTTCGACCAAGATTAAGAGAGAACCTAAAATTCGGATTCAGTTGTAAATCTGACCACTTTGGTTGAGACATCTATTGGTCATAAAAGACACCAGTTATAACGTGCAGTATTGTAAATTAATAAAACTAAATAAAATAAAGAGTCCAACACTAATAATTCAATAAAACTAGTAGGGGTCGTTTATAAAATACGTTACTCGATTTAATATTTTAATTTTAAATCTCGATTTAAATCTTACTTCCCTTTCGTTACGCTACGTACATTTTCTGCGACCCCTTTATAAAAATTAAGTCACGAAAGATAGATCCCTCGTATAAAACTAAGCAAATATAACAAGTTGATACCCTATAGATATTATATTATGACGGAAATATAGCCGTAAAAATATTTGTATATTAATAAATATAAAACGAATGCATTTCCATGGTAACAGAAATATGAAAGTAAAACAAGTCGAGAGAGAAAAACAAGCGATACACTCTGGTACGGGAACATCTTTTATGAACGACCCCAATGGAGTAATATTAAAGATAATGCTATTACAATAGCTATGATATCAATTAAGTGCAAACGGATAACTTTTTCATTAAATACAATAGGTAGCCATATTTTTAAGCATTTTCAGATCAGATTCAGATCAGTTACCAAAAAGAATTTTAAGGTATTTTGAGCACTGAGATTGTATGATTAGAGTGAACTTACTTCATAAGTTAAATTGCCATTTCCCATCAATTTACCGAGTGCTCGTACTCCTTCCACAGCATATTTATACAAAATATATTCTCTCCTCTCTTATTCGTTATAAGGAGCAGAGTGAAATAGTTCTAACGACAGCCACGCGAGGGCGCTGATTTTAATAACAGGTAAGAAAGTGGGGGTCCGATAGCATTCATTATATTTTCGACAGATTTATGACCAGGTGCACTCTACTTATACAATTTCAGTAGTTTTGAGTCTTTCAGGGTGAACTTTTAATAAAATTTTAATGAAATTACATTTTAATGTTTCTTTTTTAGTCTTATGCATTTTAAATGCAAGGGAAAAAATATTACTTCACTGCAAAATAAAATGCAATCTGATATTTTAGAAATAAGTGTATTAAAGTTATTTTTTTGCTAGCAGAAGAGATTTAATGAAGACATCTTGTAGTGTTAGAATATTTCAATAAATAGTACCTATTCATTATTATAAAAGGATACTTCATTTCTTAAATACTTCCATTTAGTAAAGAGATATGTATTGAAAAATATTCATAAATTATTTGCTAGTTTAAAAGTGTCGGTATTTTCCTATCTAGATAGTGACATTTATCTTCCAAACAAAATTTTATCCAAAGGATAGAAAAAACAATCAAGAATAGAGACTACGTACCAAGAATATGTAAAATTTATCTAACAGATAAACTATTATCTATTAAATGGTTATCTCGAGGTAATGGCCTATCTATGTGCTAAATAATGTTAAATATAATATTTATAATTTTTATTATGTTTTTCAAGAAAAATAAATTTATAATATTTATAATAAGAATAATGATACAGTTTTTTTTTTTTAAATAAACGTTTTGTAAGAGGTTACACACAAGTTTTACTGAATTTCACAATTCACATGGGTCATAGAGCATGTTCACAGAATTGGACGCTAAAAGGAAGTTTTGAAATACTCGTAAAAAATAATTTACGATAAATAAGCTAATTTTTTCCAAAATTATTATTTTAAACAAACAAAGGGTTTATTGTTTCACTAGAGTTAGCAAGTACAAACATGGAATTATTAATATAAATTTTCACATTGAGCCAAGAGGAAAGTTCAGAGTTTGTATCTAAATAATATATTGTGGTCAGTTAATTGACATTTAATACCAAACGTGCAATCGTTTGTTTGAAATTCTCATATTCAATGAACAACAAACCATCAACTTCTTGCCTCATTTTCCTATCATGGACCTTAACCTTGTTGCCCGAAATCATTATCCAGCACAAAATTTCATCTACGTTAGTATTAGAAACGTAAAAAACGTGAAATTTTTATTTGAGAAAACCAACGCTTAGCTATTTTATTTTTATATTTCGTTGATTTTTTTTCAATAGACCCGTAAAGCACATAAATAATTTGTATGTTCAATAAAAAACGCCATATGTTTAAATTACATAATTATTTTAGATAGGTCATCAGCAACGGCGAGTTTCGTCAAATTAAAATAATTTTATGTTTGAGGTTCGCTTTGAGTTATATAAATATTTGGACAAAGTATTACAAAATAAAATTGAAAAAAAAATAATCTGTTTCTTGTCAAGAAGAAAAGTTGCATGACAAGCTTCTATATCGGTATATTCTTCGAGTTCAAAGTTCAAATTTCTAGAGCCCAAAATTTGTTTCATTTTCAATTTCAAAGAATAGCTATGTTTGCATGTTAAGCCACGGTTTGCTTTGTCGCCATTTTTTCAATTATAAAAAGAAAATCAAAATACTTGTTTTTCATTTATTTTTTCTTACAATTTACGGAATAAAGATTACATACGTGTATTAGACTTTAACGAGCATAATCAAGACGTTTTGGGAAACTAAAAAAAATAGATAGATACTCTAATAAATCTTGTCTGTTTAATTTTTGGAATTTTTTCGAGAGATGAACTTCAAGTTCCCATTATTATTTCCGCTTGAAATCTTCCAAATTATAACACTAATGATTGTATTTGAGATACCAAAAACTCAAACTAACATTTTACAAATATTCTTCCATCGTCTATTTCAACGTTTCCCGTTAACTTGTCAATGATCTCGTAATAATTTTTTCACATAAAATCACAAAAATTCACCTTTAGAAACACATAAATTAGGGTAACGCTAAAGGGCAAAGTTAGGGATTATTGTACAGACTAAGAGACGGGTAGTTTTCAATAAGTCGAGTAACTTATGGGAAGATGTGACTTACATTAGAAAGCACCCTCCAGGCATTAAATAGCCATAAAAAGTTCAAGTATAGAAAACTTGCTGCTTCTAATAAATAACTCTGAAGTACGCTCAAGGAAAACCCTTCAATGTTTAACCATATCGATTTTAGGGCAAATCTTGTAAATGAACAGATTGGAAATTTGAGGAAAGACAAATGAAGGGTATAATTATATTTGTTTAATTAAGAAAAACAGGACAAATTAAGTATAGGTCGAATTGAAATATAAATGACTAGTAGACCGTGGAAAAATTACGCTTTGCAATTATTCATTTTTTTTATTATCAAAAAATAATACGGTAACCAAAAGTCAATACCGTGTTTCCTCGAATAAAATTGGGTCTTATATTAATTTTATGGTAATAAAACTCACTATGAGGACTTATTTTCGAGGTGACTAATTTTTATGAGAAAAAGTAAGTTTCCAAAGCCAAAAAATTATTCACTCAATACCCAAATCAGCTTTATTAACCCTAAGCGAAAAAATGTCGCCATATAGGCGTAATATGTAAAGAAATCGGTAGAAAATGAATTTGAATATTAGTTGAGTAATATTAACAAAATTTTGTTCTATTCGGATACATTTACAAGGGATGATTACAATATTGATGCTAAATGCTGAACACTTGAAGATGCAGCACTTTCCATAGTACTTTCTGCCAGAACAATATAATTTAGTATGTGAAGCAGTAGTTCAATTAAAGGGTAAAATTAGTTTTCTTAACTATAGTTCCATAAAATCAACTAAATGGGGTTTACAATAAAAATAATTCATGTTTTAGCAGGTTCAAAAAAAGGATATACTTACTCTATTCTGTTGTACTATGAGCAACGGAAAATTTTCACCATTCAAATTTTCAAATTTTTTTTCTAAAATTTTCACCTCAGTGTCCTTTTGTATGGACTTATAAGTTCATATACTTCCTATTACCGCACCATGGTCTATAGTGACTCTAGGGTTTATAAAAATCCGTAAATACAGTACTATCGAAAATTTGCTTGATACGAGATTCGAACTCAACACCTACTGGTTTTAGAGCGGCCACCTCGACCACCAGTAAGCTTATTTTTTCTCGCTCTGGGAATAAAGTACTTAATTTCTTAAAAATCCGTCGACCTATTATACTGGTCATTATTCTAGAATCTAGAAAAATGCGTTCATTCGTTAAAGGTTAAAATACAAGATAATCCCTCTTCATCTTCACCTATCTAGAACCGGAAGCCTACGAAAATAATGAATCACTGTTAACGACACTTTCTAAATTGACAACTAACTAAATAGGTTTATATATTTTATATTCGCCGGGGTCTTTTTCTTCTTTTTCATCGTTCTGGGGACGTCTCCTCAGAGTTTATCTGTGTTACGTCCTAAAAACCTATTGTGCTCTGGCTTTGTTACTGAGATAAATCTCAGCAGGCAGCCAATTGAATCTTTACGTTTTGCCGGGGTTACTAAATGACCCAGAAACTTCTATAAACACAATTCGAATTGTTCATTAAAAGTATTTAGAAGTAATCATCCTCTTTAATGTAATACTGCATTTATATGGTAAGTATTGGTTTTGTATAATACTATGTAATATATTTTTAAATATATTTCTACGAATATATGTCTAGGTTTGAAAAATAAAACTCGATAAAAACAATTAGCCTCGAATTAGTAGAACTATGTGAAGAGAACTCCAACCTTTGGCTTCATAAACATTACCGAGATGAAAACGTTCCAGCAAGTATTTTTAAATATATCTTCCATAGTTTCGAATTAAAATCACAATTTACTGAAATATTTTATAATTTTAAAAAATGCCAACTTGCAACCATTTTTTATTTTATTTTCCGAGCAATAATGCAAACTATTTACAATATCTTAAGTGTTCGTTCACACACAGTTATTAAAGCGCATTTCATTAAATTAACACCTTATTAAATGGATATATAAAGACAAATATTTCACATTTAAATATTGACTAAAAGCAACTTTAACAGAAACGCGTCTTCTACGGCGCAATATGATACAAACGAAAAAAAAAACTATGTCCTTTGTGTTAGTATATTTAAAAATTATGATATGAAAAATAGTACAATAAAAATATTACACCTTTTTTATAAAACAACAAATAATAAAAGGTTTTTTATAGCAAGTGTATTTAATGATTATTTTTATCAAGCCCACGCCTAATCTTATTTGTAAAGTTAATATTTGTAAAAATGTTTACTCAGAAGTTCGTTTGAAGAGAAATAATATAAATGGTTAAACTAAATGAAAATTACGGTCTTTATGTTCAGTTATATATATTATTTTCATATGAAAAGTTGTTACCCACATAAGTATAAAGAAGGTACATTAGTCGTTTGCAACGCAACGGAAAATTATTTTCCATCCATTAATTAAACGCAAAAGTATATATGAACACATTGGAAAATATCAGTCTATATATAGAGGTAATAATGAAAGAATGACCCAGATTATACTTCATGTTTGTTATGTATCTTACATAAAGGCATTAAAATGCATTAAAACTTTAATTATATTTCAAATTGTATGATTCAAAAAGTTGTCAAACGATGTTCAATTAGAACATGTAAATTACAGAAATTATTCGTGTTCGAAAGGTTTTTCTGTTGTTATGAATAAAATTATTGATAAAAAAAATATATTTTTGCAAAGGCGGTTAATCCTTAAAATTAATTTACATTTTTTAGTCAAGTAATCAAAAGTAAGTGAAGAAGCAAACCTTAAGTAAAATCAGTGCTATCAAGCGTTCAAAACTGAAAGCTACTTAAGTTCTGATTGACCATCCAAATTAAAACTGACGTTAAACCACTTAGAAACCAGCGAAATTAAAGTTCTATTAATGAAATTCTTTTTTAAATATTCAAAACTATGTAAATTTAAACTTAGTTATTTCCTTTCATTTATAAAATAAGGGCTTCCATTTTCCGTAGCTCTTGGTTAGTTTTTGTGTGCATGTACCCTCTTACTTCATCGTTCTTTGTCTTGTTCTACCGAGAATGCAATATGATCGCCGAGAACAATTCTTTTTTCAATTGAACACAAATTAAATGTAAAACAGTAAAACACTTTTAAAAATACATTAAATGGTCATAATTTAAATAGACCCTAAAGTCTGAACGTATGCCAAAATTAGATTAAGCTATTTTTACACACTTTTGTATTTATTTGGTTCGGTTTGGATTAAATTAGCGTTTGGTTGTTTTCGATAAGTGCAAATTTGGTGCACGAGAAAAATTAAATAAAATTTATTTCAAACGTTATACGACCACGTTATACGAAATGAATGTCACTACTATAGTGCTTTTGCATTGAATAAAAAAAATACATATATGTACATAATCATTACATATTTGGTGGTATTCACATTGGTTTAATTCAGTAATTCTTAGCCTGGGTTCAATAGAATTCCAGGGGTTTAGTGAGTCAGTCTCACATGTTTGACGGATATCGTGTTTTAATAATTTTGTTCATTTTGTACACCACTATACAAATATATACTTATCTTTTAAGTTTGAAAAACCCATATTTTATTTTTCCAATTAAGAAGGGTTCGATGAATGTTCATAAGAAACTGCCGATAGTAAATACCGTAAATACCTTCAACAAGGTTAAGAACCACAGGTTTAAGTAGTATAATAACTTAAGGATATAATCCTTAGTTAACGAATTATTCAATGACGTTATAAATTTTCTGTTCGAACAAAAAAGATAGACATAGGTATCTTCGGTGTATAAGTAGTAGTGACCAAGACAAAAAAATAATAATAAGTGCTAAAACCTTCTATAAGAATCAATCCTTTATAAAAAAATGTTTAGTTAAACGTAAATCTTGCTATTTGAAAATTATGGTTTTACAGAAACAATATTTTCTGACAAGGCCACTTTAACCAGTGTATCAATGATGCCTTCTGCGTTTTTTTTTTGAAGTTATGTTAAGAATAATAGTTGATTAACAGAAAACCCTTATGCAAGTAAAACGAGCAGAATAAATACTTAATAGCAACCGAATCCAATTGAAACAAGTATGCGCAAAAATACTGAAATTGTAATTGTCCTACTTAATAATGAAATACAATAGTTGAATGTGGCGTGGACCAAACGTTTGGAACACTGATTTACAGATTGGCTGATTAATTTTATTATGTACTTAGTTTAGTTTTATGTACTTTAAGTATCAGATTTTAAAATACTTTCTATTTGCAAATTTTTTCTGCAACGATTTATTCGTTTTGCTCTGCTGAAAAAGTCATCAATCACTTAATTTATAATTACGTTCAATTAAAACGTGCAAACTTGTGATCTGGCATTTAAACCAAAACTTTCCATATAGGTACAATTAGTTCGTTTTGAAAACCTTTTCATTCGATGAAACTTTAACAATAGTCGCTTATTTTTGCTAAATTAAATGAAAAAACGATCATAATCAATATCTCAACAAAACGCGAACTGTTCTCTATCAATCGGAACTGTAACGGATTTAAGTAGAATTTTTAGCTTTTCGTTAATATTTCGTTAATTTCTTGTGCAATATTTGACACGATACAAATTGAATGTATCTAATAAGAAATAATTCTCTCCTTAATTTTATTCAATTAAGTACCGATTTCGTTTTTGACTTCTGACATAACTGAAATTAATTCTTATTCAAGTGAGAACAAAAATAAGCAATTCTCAAACATAAAAAATGCCTTTGAATAACTTACCTTTATTGGTACAGTTAGTTTTATTCTTCTATTAATAGAAGATAGATATATTTTAGTACAACAGGCAAAAGTTTAACGTATTTCAATATTTAATCAAATGTTTAGCAAGTTTAGCAAGGTTGACGTCACAATATTGGTAATGCCAATTTAATTATCCGAAATAAAATCGAACACAACGAATCTATTTTTAATGTTTCATTTGATTGTGTACATTCTCATTATAATTTGATTTGAAAATAAATTATAAAAATATTAAATCGATAATATATGTGAGTTGACGTTTTGCTTCTGATAGGTATAATAAAACACACACAAACTCTATTTAATATTTCAGTTAAAAATGGTTCATTTGAAATCCTTTAAATTACAATTTGAATTTTCAATTGAGTTGTTTGGAATTTGAAGGAAAAAACCGCGGAAAATGGTTTATCACGGACTATAAATTGGTTGATTTTTATTAACAAGTCAAGCGTGTCACGTTAAATCAATTTCTAATTAAAAAAACAAATAGTTATTAACTTTTTTTGAGGGAAAAGTATAACGTTTTTTTATTCGTTAATTTACACGTACGTGTTTGTTGAAATGATTCAAGGATACTTATGAAGGAAAATTAAAAAAAAATCTACTTTTAATTATAGTCCACATATATCTTTAGCGATCAGTACTCGATGTTACAATTAAAAAATAATTACTTACTTTTTATGTCAAATATTTCTATAAATCATATTGAAATTATAAAATTCTTTTGAGTATTCTAATCTGTTTCAAGGAAATCATCCTGGATTCTTTTAACACATATTATGATTACTATAAATTTTCAATTTTATCGCAACGAAATCGCAATTATTGCAAATACGTTTTTGACTTGATCGCTGTTATCGCTTCGTATAAGTTTATAGAAGTCATTAAACGTAACGTAAGCGTTGCTTAACTTTGGCGAAAACAGCAATTTATGGTGAACTACACAGTAGTTGGTTCAAGTTTCAGAAAAAGACTTAGGAATTTAAAGTTTCGCAACTTCGACAGTTCTTATATAAATTACAAGACAGTGTCGAGAGGGAAAGATAGAAATGTTTGACTTTTCATCGAGGAATCGTCTTTTGAATTTCGTGAGTTGGATGGGAGTTTGACGAGTTATTCTTTGGTTGTTGAAGTTGCTGCTTTGAGTGTTTTAGTTCTTTGAATTTCATGAAAGTGCATTAGGTTTTTTGTGTATTTCTATTTAATAGAGTACCTTAAAGATAAAAATGTTCTAAATGTATCATTACTTACATGTAAATTGACTTAAAAATGGTCAAATATACGATTCAGGAGTTGAAAACTTCTTAAAATCAATTCTTGAGATATCTCTAAAGAAAAGTCTTCAGTAAAATATACCAATGAAGTCCCACATTTAAATTCAACTACAGTGCACTACTACTGGATGAGTGAAGATATCAGCCCTTAGACAAATAATAAAAAGGTACCGACCTTAGACTTGCCTACTATCAAGCAAAAGGTGATAAGATTTAGCGGAACTAAAGAACCTTCAAGATTAGACAACCCCAAGGTTTATAAATTTCACGGGTTACGTCACTAGAAAAACATGACATCATCTGAAGTATTTTGAAATCAATCGGAAGAAGAATTAGTCGGAATATATTTACGTATTGTATAGAAATTGAAAAATTGGAACAGTTGGAAACTAACCACTTAGGTCACGACGTCTCATGGCCAAAAAAAGTACTAGTTTTAGTGTGCTCTTTTAAAGACAACTATATCAAGCAGTTAATTATAATTGAATTAAGAATCAAATACAAATTATTTAATAGAAATTGAAATTATTAAATTAAGTCCGTCTAAAAAAAAGTAGAATTTACTGTGTTATGAATGGTTATGGTGGTAAATCACAAGAAAATTTAGAACTAAGTTTTCTCGTTATACTTGAGTCTGATAACAATTTTGTTAGAAAAGAAAGCAAAAATTTAGAAATTTTGTTTCCCTAATTTTGAAATGGACGTTTGTGTTTTGTGAGACTCGTTTATATGAGAAAATTGTAAACCGAACGCTTTAAAACATTACATAATACATTGCTGTTTGTATTTTCATTATTAACCACATTTAATTAAGTAAATGTCAAATTTCAATAATATTTTCTGTGTTAATAACATTTTTCTGACCTAGATTTGTTTGAATTTAGTCGAAAATTTATTTTAAACGAATAAATTTTAATTTAAAGTAAATTAAAATAACAACACAAACTCAATGTAGACTTATGGATTAACCTTCGGTTGCACGCAATACGTAACCATATTTTTTAAGCCGCATCTACTGGTCAGTTCTCAATTGATATTTTGGTTTGAACCATTGAAACATTGTGACCATAGTAACACTTGAACTGTGAAAAATGTAAAAAAAATAAGTGTTACTTCAATTGATACAGTGATATATTATTACCAATGCTACCAACAGTTATGAATTTGAATTTCTTCTGAACATGTCACTTTCCTAAAATATCCTGATTGGTTGTGAACTCATGAGGTCACCTATGAATTTTATAAACCTTGGGGCAATTAGGGATGCAACATTGCCTATAAAAACATCGATATTTTTAAAAGTGAAAAACCAATGTTAAAAACTTCGAAATTTATGAAGGATATATTTTTTTTCGACCGCTTTTATCATATTTTAATTATATTTACATAATAATATAAAATATTTCTTAAATGATAATATACGGTACCATAAAATTTTAATCTCCGTTAGTTTATAGTCTGATACCATTAGATTACAATCTAACGCGTTATATTTTAAACTGACGAAGTTCACAAATCTACGCTTGTGACAGAGATATTTTTTTTTGTGTGTAGCTGTAAATGAATGGTAAAGAAGGTAGTACTTTGATAAAATATCGTTCATAAAACATCGCCCATGGAGAACGATGTATCATCGATGTTTTGAGTTTCAACATCGATGTTAAAATATCAATGTTTATGAACGATATATTGGTGTTTACAAAAATCGATGTATCGTTTGCATCCTTAGGGACAACCCCACAAATATCTTAGCCAAAAAATGTTTACTAACTGAGTAAAACAGGAATCGAATAAAGAAGTAAAAAAAACTAGAAGTTAAATACTAGGTTTTATAAATACAATAAGTAAAAACGAGATTAAGATTTTGTAAAAATAGTTTTTAGATTAATTTAGATTGATTAATTTCTGTTTATTTCGGTAAAAATTAATTTTTTATATATGGAGCAATCCGCTGATTTCGTTCCATTGTAAGAAAAAATGTTGTCCTAAAGCAGTCTTACAGGTTCAGAGTTATTGGACTTCGATACAAATTGTACTAAACAAGAATATAATAAAACAAACACTTGTATACTTCCAACATTCGCATCTTTAATGAAATCATACAATTTTAGGGGAGTAATTTTGACATATTGTTCGAGAAAAAAAATTTTTTTTTTGTAGTACCGGAATGTGCCCTTAAGTGTAGTAAATATCTAACATACCCTTCGGTTTATAAACAAAGTAGTTAACCATTTGGCCTTTGTTGAGATTAAAGACACATTCATTATCGAGATTATAAAAATGAGTTAATTTGTCAACACAGTAAAAAATAACAATTGCAATTATTCAAGTAATTATGAGATCATAAAAACGTGTTGACGGAAATTAATGTTAAAAATAGAAGAATGAGTTAATGAAATGTTTTTAATAGAATCTAAAGATTACATATTGTCCGTGATAATGATAAGATAACCCACCTGTTCAATTGATGCTCGTTTCGTGTGGTTATCGTTTTTGTCCTTGTCGTTATTGCTGTGATGCGATGATGGTCGCGCGACCGCTTGTATATCGCGCCAACGCAACACACCCATAACGGCGTGTCGCACCCAACCCCGTTGTTGTTCACTCTCAACCACCCCCGCACCACTACCCCGTCTTGGCCGCACTACGTCAGCCAGGATGTGGGCGCACTAAACCACTTCGTTTCAACGATTCAACTTTCAAAGAACGAGCTTTTTCTTTACCTTCTTAAGCACTTTATTATGCGACTCGAAAGCTCTAACTCTGTTTTGCATATATCTTACAGTTGACCCATATAATTAAGTTTATATCTCGTCTTATTTCATTTCATCAACGACCTTTGTCTGTCTTCCTTTTGTTGATTCATTTAAGCTTTCAAGCTTTTTTTTTCGTACGAATCGATTTAATAATCTAAAATATAATAAGACTCAGATTAAAATTTTCATTTCATTTTATTTGATCGAGATTGTCTTAATTGAACGATTCGCGTAAATGAAACAAATTGGTTGAAAAACAGGTAATCAAATTTGGTAATAAATCCAAAAAAAAACTTCAATTATCTCAGACAGCTTTGGTCGAAAATAATTACCCAAAAAGGTTTATTGTCAATCGCAATATTGAAGGATAAGAGGCGAATTCCAATCAAAATTTTAATGAAACAATTATTGGGAATTTGAATTTACCAGCGGCCGTTTTTATTGCATAAAGCCCGCAGATATTAAGTCGGTCAGTACGTGACTAGTTTTTTTTTTAAAAAAGGACTCGTAAATTGTTTTAAGGCTCAATTGCCATTATTAACGATTCGATTTAATTAAGAAAATTGAAAAAAAAAATTATCGCAAAAAATAATTAAAGTTATTAAATTCTAAATTCATATTAGATATGGTTTTGTTCTCATAAAATTTTATGGTTACTATGATATTTAAAGTTGGTAACTATGTAGATATTTTGGAACCAATTTGTTGACCACAATTCAAATATATTAATATAACAAAGCACAATTTGGGAATTATACTTTGACATATAATTGTTGTTTTGTATAGATTTTTAATAAAATTGAATTTGATTCATTTATTAGCATTTTTTATTGGATTTTCACTTATTTTTACGCAAATCCACAATTTTATGAAGCTCACAATAAAATAACAATAAATGTTGCCAACTGTTGCATGATGACACATTTACATATGTACATATTATGTAACTGTAAAATAAATCATAAAATTTGCAGAGTAAAAAGAGAAAAATTTAAATAAGTTTTCTTCCATAGTCCTGAAATTAACAAAAAGTTTAGAAATACGACATTTTTTTTCTCACAAATAAGTTCAAAAGTTTTAAAGGAGTATTTAAGCTCTAAATAGAAGTGGTGCTTTAAACTTTGAATTTTTTGGTAAAAATAGCACGGAAAATTGTTTTTTTCTCTTCGCCCTAATTTTTATAGCTTCTATAGCGCCAAAGCCGCCATACACAAAGTATCTACAAACATATTTTTGTACAATAAACTCTCAATTATCCGTGTGCAGATTATCCGGTTTGTGGATTATCCGTGCATGACTTTTTCAATATTTGAGGAGGAATCATAGATTTTCTTAATAACTAAGACCATTAGCATGTTAAAACAATCTGCTTTAGAAAGTTGAACAAAAGTTCAAACAAATGTATTTTGACGTATTGCCCAGATATGTATTTCGATTGTCAAGCAATCCTCCTCAGTGATGGTCAAGTTGTACTGGATAAAGTCCAAACAAATTGATTTTTGATGTTTTGTCCAGATACGTATTTCGATTGACACACAATCTTCCTCATTGGAGAACAAGCAGTTTTGGATCGTTCCGTTACTGCTATGTGATAAGTCACTCATTGTGATGAGCCACTATACAGTAGTTACGCAGCAATCCAAAGCTACCTGATCACTACTGAGGAAGATTGCTTGGCAATCGAAATACATACCTGTTCGATACGTCAAAAATACATTTGGTTGAACTTTTGTTTAAATTTATGTTTATACTTTACTTGGGTTAATTATAACACATAATTGAGACTGCAATATTTTATGAATTTTACAAATAAATTATTATAGTTCGAATTATCCGTGGTTTTTGGTAATCCGTGCCACCTCTCCCCAACGTTAACTCAGATAATTGGGAGTTTACTGTATTATTTAAGAAATTGAACGTTCTACAAAAAAAATTATAATTTTTCCAATAAATTTAAAAAAAATTATAATTTTTCTGATAAGTTTAAAAGGTATTAAAACTTCAATCGCTTCATTATCCAGTACATGATAATGTAAGGAGTGTGGATTTTTACTTAATAATGAAGCAGTGGAAGTATGAATAATATTTAAAAAGGAACTTATCAAAAAATTGGAAGATACATTTTTTGTGGAATACTCAATTATTTTTCAAATATTTTTGTGTCACGCATCGTTGGTTAGCTATAAAGATCAGAAAAAAAAAGAAAAAACAAAGAAAAAACAAACTCAATTTCCCTTTTCATAGAAATTGAAAATAGCAAAATGAGATTTTCCACTTCCTAATGTTTAAAATAAAAGCCTAAAGTTTTCATTGTTTGGCCATTATTTAAACCTAAACAAAACTTATTAAAAGAGAAAAATTTACGTCTTCTAATGAAAGCTAATGTAAATGATAATTTTGTCTACTTTTTGGACCAAGACGGTTAATTGCAAAATTAATTCAGCAATAACTTAATATAAATGAAGAAAATAGAAGGTGATCGTTCATTTATTCCACATTTTACTTATTCCCAAAAATATTAAACTCCCATTTTTACCCTCATTCCTCTGCTAATAAAGCATAAAAAAAATAAATCATTTGCACTACTTATTTCATTGAGTTAATTGAGGAAGAAGGAAAAAAATCAAGTTTCTCTGCAAGGCTTTCTATATTTTTTTAATAATTAAATTTTTCATCTTTTTGTTGGCCTGCAAGTTATAATTGTAAAATTAATTAAACTTTTTAGCAAAGATTAAAGGAGAATAAGGTGTTTCATTTATTTAAATAAGATATTAAAAATAATAATCATCCAAATCGATCAATATTTAAACAATCTCGTTAGAACCAGCCAAGTTTTTCCAACTGAATAGAGTCAAAAAAATCAATGTAATTGTCAGCAGATAAATAAATTATCGTCATTAACTGAAGGCTATTTGTCATTAACAAGTAAGTGGACACCAAAATGTGGCTACCGCAAACCCAAGAAATAATTCTTTGTCACAGAAATCAATTGAGATCTACTACCACGTCTCCGGTTTCCATCATTCAATTTCCTCGGTATAATAACTTCAACCTTACACTCAAAGGTTACTATAAAAAGGAGTTTTTTTTTTCGACAAGTTCAATACATTGAATTGAACAATTGTTAATTAATGTATACACTTGGACGCTCGATTTGTTAGCGCGAATTAATTTAAATATTTTTGAACCGCGAAACAATCGGTCTTTTAATCAAATTGGTGATGAGTCATGTGTCTGATATGATTTAGTTATTTCTTCCGTTATTGGTCACGAACTTCCATGAATAATGAATTGGAAAGATCTTTTCCGCAATGAAAAAAATGTGCTATTTATATTCTATCGGACTTTGTTGGGAAAGTCTTTAAGTAAAATAGGTATGAAATAACAAAATAACAAAAACTATCGTTCTTTTCTTTGCATACGTTTTTTTTCTTCGTTCGACAAATTTTTGTTCTACTTTACACATGGTTAAAAAAATTAATTAAAAATTACGATGGTTACATTTTAATCTAGGACTAGATTGTCATTATCTTAATTTTTACAAGATTTTATTTTAAACTTACTATTTACATTTGAATTTTTACATTATAACATCGTAATTATTACGGCAGTTTTTTGTAATAAATAGCATTTAAAAATAACGATGTTACATTGGAATTTTTTTCTGTGAGTGCAAGTGAATAAATATATATATCAAATACAAGTAAAAGAGATAAAATTACTACTTCCCCTATCTTCTGGTTTCTCAACGAATATATCCATACGAGTGACCCTATTTGAGTGTATATGAACTTATACAAGAACTACAATGGTATCTCGGGATACGAGTGCCATAACATACGAAATATTTGAGATACGAGCAGTGGAGCGAGCAAATTTTTGAAATACGACCAACTTTGAGATACCGACAATCCATCAGTTTACTACACCTAGTGCCTCGGAAATTACCCCCCCCCACCCCTCCAGTGTGCATGTTTATCCTAATATCGAAACATTTTGAATACGTTTTTCTAGAGCTTTGCACTTTTTGTGCATTTACATATTTTATCTTGCATACTATACACAGTAGTATTTAATTGTTTGTAAGGTGCATATAAGAGACTAAAATACAAATACACATTATAGAGTCAATGTATTTCTTTATATTCTCGTTTATTATGTTTTATATAACAATTGTCATTGATAAATATATTCATAAACACGTAACGAAATAACTGGGGAAAGATTTTAGGGGCTGGAATGGATTAATGGCATTGCAATTTATTTCAATAAAGAAAATTACTTTGAGATACGAGTAAATTGATATATGATAAGTTTACGGAACGAATTAAACTCGCATCTCGAGATATCTCTATATTTTTATAATAGTGCACATATTGAACGGTAGTAACAAATGAATCAATAAGAAATCATCGCTAAACATTTAAAAGTGATAATAATATTGTATTTTGGACAAACTCATTTCATAGAAGAAAAAGATGTAAATAATACAATATATAATTTAACAAATATTATTAAATATTTTCAATACACTGTCTGAAGTATTGACCTTCAATTATTAACTAAAACGTTTTTCGTTTTTTCTAGATCTTTTTGTATCATGAGTAATGGGCTAGTGGACTAGAATAATGAGTATTGTATCTACATCCAAAAAATTTATAGAAGAGAAGATCCAAATTTTTAGAGTAAATTTATTTTTATTTTTTTAATGTTGTCATTGTTTGCACCCCATATTATGAGCATTTTCTAGATTTAAGAATGAAAAAAAATAAATGTCGAATACGGAAAACTGTACTTTATCAATTACGTTTTTTCTTTCATCATCGTAATTTTTATTAAAGTAAATAAAATATCTGCCGCTTACTATGCCGCTACGATACGACATAGTACAAATTGCAAAATCTTCGTTCAGGTCCCGCACTGTAATAATCAATAACAGAAATTACGATGTTTTTATTGTAATTTACCCCATAGTTTTTTCCGTGTACCGTGATTTTATCATCATTTCAGCTGTGCTTTTAAATATATAAATATAAGAAATATATATTTGATAGATGTTTTTTTTTTTGAAAAATGATCATAAATATAGAGCCTAATACAATTTTTTGAAAAAATCCAATTTCATTCACGCTCGCTCTCCATAATGATAATACATTATAATAATGGCGTTAGAAGAATATTATTAAATCTCATCATTTATCAATCATTTCATATAAACGGCAGATCCATCTACGTTTTTATATCGTTTTATAAATCACGGACTGAAATGCACCCCGCACCACAACAGCGAAAGCCAGCCAGGGAAAATTGAAAATGTAATTTTCTTCGTGAAATTGATGAAACAGGAAAAGCAAAAAGTATTGTGTAATATTGGAGAAAAATAAATGGGAAATAAATGATATTAAAAAGTTGGTTCGTCTTCTCGATAATTTGTTCTATTATTTTCGCTTTATTAATCAATTTGCCAAGAGAAAAAAAAGGAATGAAAGGAAGGATTTAGAGACGATTTGAGTTGTTGAAATTAAAAAATGTAAGCCATATGGCTTAAACAGACCAAAAAGATTCCGGATCTAAATTCCAAAATTACACTCACAGATATTGAAATAAAAGTTTCAAACTTATCTTCGGTTCACTAAACTTGATGATATCAGTTGAAAAATATAGATTTTTATAAATGTTGATTATTTTCCGTAATGAAATCAATGCTTGTAGTATGCATTTAACGTTAATATCATAACGTTAAAAAATAGATTTTCAATTATATTAATAGACTTAAAACTCGTTCAACATATGCTCATACATTAATCTAAAAAATTTTAAGTGATGCACATCAGTCTTGGGAATATCTCGTTACAATGAATCCTCGTCTTCTTTCCCTTAACGATAATCATTTACGACGTGTACAAGAATAAGTTCGTGCAATATTAAAGTTTTTAACACGTTTGAAGTACCTCGAAGGCGTCAACATTTACGTAATTATAACTCACAATATACTTAAAAAAAAACTAGATAAACAAAAAAAGAACTTTATGAGATTTAATTACCCATCATGAGATAAATCATTAGAGATCCAAATAAGGGTGCACTACATTGCAAAAATGAATTATTCGGTAACCTTTTTTTCTACCCAATGCTACATGAATTTGGTTCCAATCAAGGTAAATGTGTGCTTGAATCGAAGGTTCGATGTTGAGTATACGTCACAACAGACATCACGTTTGTTTGAAATCGAAAAGAGAGGTTGAATGTAAACGTGAACTTTGTGAGAAATTATTTGCTTGAATGGATCAATGAATCGCACAGGAGGAGATCAATATTGGTCTGATTGGCAAAAATAAAAAAAAATGGTTGAATATTTTTTTCCCATAAAAGCCTCAAGCAAATATTCACTTGGTGAAATAAAGAGACCCCGTAAATCAGTGAACAAATACGTTCATGAATGCCAAAGATGATGATGTTAGAGGAATTTTATGGATTTTTTCATGCGACACCATTGCTTTACCACCACCAATAAAATAATGCATGTTGGAATATGGACACTATTTAAAAAAAAAGGTTGAAAAACTCATATCCCAATTGTTCTTTTTTACAAATAATGTCTATGTATATTTTGTACTCGGTAGTTAAAGTAATGTAAACATTTTGTTAGTTTAAAAATACTGTAATATAGTTACACCTGGACTTTCACAAAAACGAATAGTTTCAAGACAAAATATTTTGCTATAGAAAAATGTTTTACCAAAAGAAAAAAGCGAAATGTTTTTTGACCTTTTTCAGCTCAAAAAAAAATTAATACGTTACGAGCCTGTACAATAATCATGAAGAATAAAGACAATAAGTCCAAATTCGCATTCTAAGCATTGCAAGTGCCACGATAATAAATTGGACCAAGCAATAGTTCCTTTTAACCAATTTAACAATGTTTCTGAGATAGAGAACACTACAAAATTAAAACCATGTACAATGTATTAGTTGTAAATAATCGCTAAGACAGTCTTTCCTAAACTGTTTTGTTGGATACACTGGGAATATTTTCATATACGAAATATTATGTTAAAATAACATAAATCTAGGAAGGAAGAGTATCAGAATGTAGGTAGGATTATTAACAAGACACTGCGATTTGAGAAAGGATCTTCAAAGTATAGTACAAATACTGAGTCAAGTGCATGCAGGAATTACGGTATGGGAGAGGAAACTGTTTCCTCGGTATTATTTGACTGCCCAACTATGACTCAAAGCCATTTTAGCTTTCTTGGGCCACTTGAATATGAACCGGGAAATATACATAAAGACTCACAGAGGGGAACATATCTCAAAACAGACCTGACTAATTAGAACTACATAGAAACAAAGCTAGAGTGCAAAAGTTCTTTAAGGACGTAGTGCAGAGGAACTCTGAGGTGAAAGTCCCAGAACGATTAAGAAAAGGAAGATGTTACTAATATTATTACTTTATAAATTACTCGGACATAAATTTGACCAGTATTTTACGTTCATTTAATTCATACTGGAGTTAAAAATTAGGGAGGAGCATTTTACGGAAAAATTAAGCATTTAAGCGTGGTGTCCCACATCTGTGCTTTAATGCATGGCACAGTTGCAAGTCGAATTTCTCTTTATTGGATAGTTCTGAGATTTCATACGGGGTGCCGTGGAAAAAATCAGTAACATTGAAGATGTTGGAGACCGATAAATTTTGGGAACCTCTAGACTCATATATCTAATCTAATAAAGTGCAAATTATTATTTTTTTTTTGATACAATACATAGTGTGCAGATATTTTAAAATTAAGGACCTGAAGTACTTCTCAAAGTGTACAAATATTGAGACATCCTTGGTATTGTGCGATTCTCAAAAATTTGATGATTTTTAAAATACATCTGCTAAGGTCTCTTCCTGCACATGTCCTCATATTATCGCATATTCCCAATACATTATACGTAGGCAATTATTCATTATGGAGATTGTCATTTTTTTTAATTAGGTCCTTAATTTTTTAATGACTTTGAAAAAAATAAAGGTTTTAAGTTTATACTAACCACATTTACCAAAATTTGAAGTATAAAAAAAATAAACAAAACACACAATAATCGATTCTTGCATCGATAGTATTGTGTATACAACAGTATCGAATTACAATTTTTGTATCGAGTAATGGCAATGCATAAGGACAATTATTAATCTCAAATAATCAATTGGGAGATTCGTGAAAGCCAAAAAAAATAGACACGGGTTATTTTCATGGTAAATTGTCACACCTCTCCAAATTTCATCAAAATTAATAGAAAAAAAATAGATATAGACCTAGTTTAAATAATAAATATTGAATCCGGCCAATTACTTTCAACTAATTAAAATATCACCGGAGTATTCAGTTATACAAACAGCAGTACAACACTGATTACTAAACCCTTCAACTAAGTCTTAACAATGACTTCTGAAAAAAATATCCCCAACTTCAATTTTTCCGTAAGTTTAAGATGTACAAATTTTAGCTCCCTGTTTTTAAACATCTTAATTTACTGCATACACTATTTGCATTCGCAATATAACAACTCAGATGATTTGTACCATTAATATTTTTAATTGAAAATCAAAAATGAATTTAAAAGGAAATCTCAAAACTTGCGTAAAATTATATAGGCACATTAATGAATTTTAATTAAATGATTTTATTTAAGTTTAACTTATTGCTGATTTTTTTTTGTTAGAGATTTTAAAAACTTAGAATTGTTTGGGAAGAATAGATAAAACCCTTGTTTTATACACAAGGGTTATAAAAGTTTTACTATTCAAGTTATAGTAAGCAAAACTTACGAAATGATTAAGTAGTAAAAGTTACTGTAAACTATTTGTAAACTTGGATATTTTTATTGGAATAATTTTATATCTTATGGTCTATATCTTTACAAACTATAAATAAAATAGTTTTAAGCCAATTGGTGGTCGAGTGGTCAAGGTAGCCGCTTCAATAGATATTGGTTTCGAGTCTCGTATCGAGCAAATTTTCGATATTTCTCGAGTGCGATTTTTTTATTAACCCTCGATTCGCTAAAGGCCTTAGTAGTTATAAAGCGACTGTAAATAACAATAAAAAAAGTTTCATTCATTATGCATTTTAAAACGGGAAAAGATTAAACATTTAAGTTAATGAAATCTTATTGTATCACTTGAATTAATTTGATTACCTAATTTACATCTTATAGTATACCCCGATTGAAATTCAGATTTATAATACAATTTAACGTAATTGTAAACTAAAAATAGAATTCATTGGATTCATTTTCCTTTATTGCACTACCGTTAAATAGTAAAAATACAAAGAAAAAACGTTTTTTATTATTAAATCAAATACCAATAAAATATAAAAAGGGTTTACTGTATATCTTTGATTGAAATAAAACTTGTTTCTGAAAAGACCTTATTAGGCCATTAGATTTGTAGAGCAACCAAGCTTATTGACGGCACTTGGTATACCTACATACATGTAATAAAGTGTATGTTCATCTCTCCTCTATTAAATCAAATATAGGTCACGCTAGACGTAACGGGCAATTCAAACAGGTACGGGTTATTACAATTTCGATTTGCAATTTAAAACAATCAGATAAACGTTTGTGCAAGTCTCCAAGTATTTTTTTTTAATTGACACGTTCTTAAGAGGCTGGCAAATGATAATGACGGAAGTAGACCACAAACCATCATCACCCAGCATCAGGCACATTTTAATTGACCGTATTGTTTCCAATTTTAATAGGTGGAGTTGAGCATTTCAAGGCGAAAAAGGCTCGGCCTGATTTTCAATATTGAAAGTTCATATTGTGGACGTTTTGTTCGAAAAGTAACGACGTATTGATCGTTAAAAATCTAAGTGGTGATGTCATAGCTGGGATTTAGTCACGACAATTAGAATCGTTCGCTCGTAAATCGGCTGTGATTGATTGGGTTTGAGCAATAGGGCACTAATGGGGCACGTTTTACGTGGATTTAAGAGTGATAATCAGCGATTTGTTGCGCTCGAATTAAATGCGAGAATGATTGCACAAAAAGTATTGGTAGATGTATCGGGGAAAATAAACTTGATCAGTAAAATGGCTATAAGTATTTTGCTAAGTTCAAGTTTCGTTAAAGCTTGATTCAACTTGTTCAAAATTTCCTCATACTGTGATACCTAGTTGATTACCGAGCTTTCGTCTTCTTAACATAATACTAAGTCGACATTTCTCATTTATTAAAATAGAAAGAAAGAGTTAACGATATAGGCTGAAATTTAAAATTTATAATATTATTATTGTTTGTTCACTAGTTACGCTTTCACGCCTAAATTACTCAACCGATCATCATAAAGCTTTGTACACACAATGTCAGGAGTACAGAAAAGGACATAGAAAACCTTTGATCAAGAAAAACAATATTGTTTCCGAAGGACAAAGAAATGGGTACTTATGAAATAAACTCCGATTGAAACTAAATGTGGTAGTTACCTTTATCCAAAACATAGATACATCACGATTACGTAATAAAACAAGGCTTCGGATCATAAAATTGAGGTATAGTATATTTGGTGCTACAATTTTAACAAGAGTAGAAAAAGAGGAAAGTGTTATACTTCGAATCTGAATAACCCCTATTGACCTATCATTCAAAAGCCTACGTTTTAATCAAACTTAGTTTTGTTGTTACTATTAACAAAGTACAAGGGCAAAATTATAGGTAGCAGAGGCATATTTGGCAAAAAGTATGTTTTTCCTATGACCAACTATAGGTAGCCTATTTACATGTGGCCAATACCCGGAATCTCTATGTTTTTGCACCAAATAGAAGAACGCATGATATAGTATACAGTAGCATCCAAAAAAATTACTCTTATTTGTGACCTTCAGAAGACGAATTAATTTGCTAAACGTTTTGTTAATACTTTAAACTTTTCAAAATCTTAGTAATTAAAAGTATTAATTTTTAGTGGGATATTTTAATGAAGCATGTGTGTATGTTTTTTGAACTTAATTAAATTTTTAAAAATTTGAAATGCTGATGATCCTGTCCAGATAAAAAAAAGACATTATCAAATTAGTTTATTTTCTTTTTAATAATCTTTGAGACTAGCTTAAAGACACCAACGTAAGCGAAGCCATTGGAGAAAGCTATTGCTCAATAATTGAAGTTCAAATAGATTGTAACATGTTATCACACAGACGAAGTCGCCAGTATAAGTTATTATAAAATATATAGAATCACATTAATGTTATGTATTCATAATAACCATGGGCCATGGCCAAGAAAAATAATATTGTACCTGTCGAAATACTGATATCTAACGATAACGATGAAACCTATACGTTCATCCATTATTATTTAAGGTAAGATAGACATTACTCAAGAAAATTAAATTTCAAAAGTAAATAAATTATTTATATAATTACAAAATCAATAAACACATTTACTAAGTAATCTTCATGAATTTATGTAACTTTGAGTGGAACACGTTAAACAGATTCGTTAGAATCCATCAAATTAATATTCGAATATATGCTTACACAAACAATTTTATATAATTGTAAAAATAATATTGCTTTTTTCATAAATTAATGAAAATTAGTCAATAAATTAAACGGTGAAGTGGTAATTATCACCGCTTTATGCGCCAATGGGTATGAGTTCAAAATTTGCCATTTACCTACTATAATTTTTTATTCCCAAATTTAGGATTAACAGAACTAAAAAAACATAAAAGAATATGTAGTTATAATGCAATTTTAAATAAGCTTAATAGGTTTCTGTAGTCTGAGATAAAAAGTATTAATTTAATATGAATTAATAGAAAGTTTTTGTATACCAATTAAAACTAGAGTAAGTGTATATAATAACGTCTACGTATGCTTTAACAATAGTTTATACACTCGAAGATATCGAAGGTACTGGCGGTCATATTATTTAGGGCCAATCCTAACTTTTCAATGGGTTACATTTTTGAGAATATAAAAACCAAAAAAAAATCTATTTATTCATTTTTTGTACGACAAATGAATTAATTCTTAATTGCCTTCCTTTCCTTATTTTACACTTTATAATGGGATTGAGTCAAAATTGGAAATTAAATTTTCGCTCACCAAGATTGTAAATTTACTTAAACGTTTATGCAAATCCGCTAAAGTCCAACGTAATGGCAATGGTTTTTCAATCACTAAAATTGCTAAATTGAAATTGGCATGCAAATAAGGTGATGAATAAAACAATGCAATAATTGCAATTAATTTCTCTTTTTTACAAAATATGAAGTGAAAGTGAGAGATAATGCTTGGATTTCAAATAAGAGAGCAAAACGTTCAGGGTCGTATTTATGCGACTCGCAAGATAAAACAAACCTTCAAATTATAGTAATTAGTGCCTGCTAATAGTATGTGACATAATAATTTGGCAAATACCAATTGAATAGTTTAGGGAAAGTCATTTTTGATTCTCTTTTTACTAAAGGTTTCAAGAGAAAAAAAAACCCTCATATCATCAATCATTTTAGATTGAAATCAACGTCTGAGAAATATTTGAGAATTTCCACTTGAGCGATAGAAAACCTAATAAACATAGAAGTTTCAATAAAGCTTGAGTGTTGAACTTTGATTTTTTTAGCTTTGATTTTTTTCCAACTGACCTCGTCAACGTTAAAATAAGTAACCAAATTGATTCAGTCGTTGAAATTGAAAAGATTTCCATTTAACTGTCAGACAATTTTTTTTTTGCTTCATTGCGGTTTTTGTACAATTCTCTTATGACCAATTCAAAACTTTTAAAAAGTGATATTTCTTATAATTAATGTCGTCTTACTATGGTAAAAGAAGGTCATAACATTTACGATTGTGTGTGATGACTGGATATATCTTAACAATCAACATTTAGCAGTCGAAAATGTCCAAATCAATTTTATCTGTATAAGTAATCAGAGCGTAAATCCAAAATTTCTTTTCAAATGGTTTGGACCTCATTTTTTTCTAGTTAGTAACATTGATTTTACTAGTAGAACTATTAGATATATAGAGGACCATACTACTAATTATGTATCCAAAAAGACAAATTAATTAGTCCTGAATACCCATTGAAAAAATAGTTATAAAGTTTAAACACTACATAAAATTATTTATAAGGTTAAGGTTTACGTTTTAAAGTTACTAGAAGAGTGTAGTGGTCCGTGTTATAAAATGTCATATC
Source organism: Sisyra terminalis (assembly GCA_958496175.1). NCBI lineage: Eukaryota > Metazoa > Arthropoda > Insecta > Neuroptera > Sisyridae > Sisyra > Sisyra terminalis. Next base: position 31,357,158 of record OY292277.1, on the reverse strand, counting down.
ATCGTACTACATAATCTTTGCAATGGCATTTTCCAAAAATATTCAGTAACAAATTGATAAGGAAAATTAGTCCTCAAAAAGAGTATTTTATCTTGCATCCGATAAATTTTATTTTATGCATAGTCGCAATGATTGTATTGTAGATACATGTATTTATTGAATATTTTAGATTATTATTATAGACATTATATAAAAGAAAATTAAATATTTTCACTAATGTTTTTCAAATATATTTGAATTAATTTTTGTTCACTTTATTAATTTTGTGCCTATAATTTTCTTTATAAGTTTCTTTCTTATACTGAATGCTACGGTGATTTGAAATTATCTAGATCCAAACGGTTGTCCACTTTTCTTGGGAATCATTTCATTTGGTTGTAATAAATTTGAGGACATTTTGTACATAATGACGTAGATTTGTTATTGAAACACCGGAAAGTAAAAAAATTACAAATTTTATGACGTAAATTAAACAAGTTGGAGCGTAAAATTTAAAAAAATAAAAAAAAACAATCTCAATTATCGGATTAATTTGCCTTTCTTTTTTGCTTTTGAACTAATCTAAATTTTGATAATATTTTTTCTTACGAATACCTACTTTTCAAATTACGAACGACATTTTGAAGGAGGCCAGAATTGTTTCTTTCAAATTTCGCTAATTTTTATTTACAAAAACGATGATATTTGCCTGAAGGCTAGAAATGGCAAAATTTACCTTTATAGTCCCTATTAATATTATTCTTACATATTTTATATCCCGTTTAAGAATCAAAAAATTACACCAAAAATCATAAACTTTATCAACATTGAAGACATCGATCTCAAAAAAAGGATCCTTTCCTCCTTTCCTCACAAAAAAAAGATTGCAGTAATTACATGATTAATTGTTTTTACAATGTCATGCTTAATTAAAAGTGTAAAAACATTGAAAAAACTTAACATTTGTTAGTTTTTAATGTTCCCTATTACCCCTAATAGAAGAAATAGCTGAAAGAAATTGACTAATTAAGAAAATCACATAAAGAGAAACGGAAGTGTTCAAGAAAAAAAGAAGAATCAGAATTATTGATCCATTAAAAATGAATTTTTACTATACCTAAATGGACCTAACTGGTCCAAAATCCTACATATGGTAGAAAACAAGAAAATATATTTCCATATATTGCAAATGAAAGACAATGCTTCATTATTTTTTTTACTATTTATCAACGCTTTGCAACTACTAAGGATTTTAACGACTCTAACTCGATACGAGAATCGACCCCAGCACCTATAAGTTTTGGGGCATCCGCTTTAACCACTCGGCCACCAATAGGTGGCCTAAAAGTTGCATTATAATACTAAAAGGCAAACGTATATAGATATGAATATATATCGGCAAAGACAGAGAACAAAGAATGTATAGACACACCTAAGTGTGAGTGAAAATCAAATATAATAATCATTATTTTAAATTTGAACTGACTAAACATTTGTTTCTGCAACTGTCAATTCGATTTCATTCAATTGCCAATTTTTGCCATTTGTCAGTTGCGTGAGTGTTGACTGTGAAAAATTCACGGATAGTTACTAGTAAATATTATTCTAGTAGTCTGGCTAGTAAGATTTATTATTGGTAATTTAATAAGTGATTTTCAATGAAATAGTACAAACTATATAATTTTAAATTAAAAATACAATAATTTTCGTTATAACTCTATAATGGAGAATAAATATAACTTTAAATGACATTTAAACAATTTTTAGTGAGCCTTTTTTAATAATTTTAGATGTACTTGGGTTAAAAAAAATTAAGGTACAAATTTTTTATTGATACATGATTTTTTCAGTTGGAAATATATATGATAAAGGCTTCAAGTTTCTTATGGTTGGACGATTAAATCGGAATTTTCCGCGAGGCTTCACAAAGGAAAAACGATAATAACGGTTTTGCGCTAGCTTGAATTGCATTTAGATGCATTTGAAAACCACATTGTTCCATAAAATCATTTCGAGTGTATTTAAATGTTCTCTCGCCATCTACGCGTAACCCATTACATTTAAATACTAAATACATTAGCGCAAATCGTTAAAAAAAATTCTTCGGCTAGAGTATTTTGTCCCCCTTATATATGTATGAGACAGACAATAAAATATTTTCAGTTGCATTGCAATTTTACTGCACAGAAACTCGAATTACTCATGCTGGGGTGCCCTCTTGCTTTCTTTTGAATCGTCCACCAAAGCTGTGATGCCCATTTCTGTATTAAATTTTCCGACATTTTCCTCCATTTATGAACCATCAGAATTGTTAGAACGAACGAGCGGTGCATTTCTTGACGTTTCCGAGAAATGGAAGGACTTGGAAAATTACATGTTAAAGCATACTATTTTCTTCCGAAAATGTGAAAATTACTGAGGTGATGTGAGAAGAAATGCGTTTCGGATTTGTATTTATTTGTTTTTCGAATTTCCGATTAGTACAGAATATTTTTCGTGGAATGAATTACATGGACTTGAACTAGTTATAAAATGAATAAAAAACTAAAGCGTTCAAGTAGGTATAATTAAATATGGATTGTGGGAATTTTTTCTTCTTTTTTTTTTGAAAATATAATATGTAAGAAACACGCTACCGTCTGCAATTCGAAAAAAATATTCTATAACAAGTCTATTATAATTGAATGAAACGTTCAAATTGGTTTAATTTCCCATGAAATTCCTGTAAGACTATTACTCCTGCATATATATATTCTAGACAAACACCATAGATTTCCTTTCAAAATTATTGACTTAGTTAAAGTTTTACAATAAGAATCGTTTGCGAGCAATTTCAGCAAACATTATGCTAAATTTGTACGCAAATCGAAAGTTTAAACGAAATAATGACATCGTTTTCGAGTCTCATCGAAATCTTTAAGCGTTGGAAAACTTTTTCCTTTATTTTTCTTGAATTTTGCGCGGAATATAATCGAAATATTGAATGGGACTTTTGGCCTTAGGGAATCGAACTTCATAGTGGGAAGTATATTTATGGAGAATTTAAATCTAAGAAAAGAAAGTGAAAGGGTTGCTGAAATAACGAGTCGAATTGATGTCCTTGTTTAGTTCAATCAATCCAATTTCAGATTTGAATTGAATTGAACAATTGAAAAAGTTCACAAGGTTAATAGGAGATTGCTTATTTGCAATAGCGAATTTTGGGATGGAGGAAGTCTTATTTTGTCTTTGAAGTATTTAATAAAAAATAAATTGAATTTAAACAAAAAAAACTTTAAATATCATAGAATCTAAATGACTTAGTACATTCTTATGTGAATTAAGGAATTGTACCATTATATAAGGATCTTTTGTTCGAAATAATACATAGTTTCAATACCTATTTTTTAATTTCCAAACAATAAAGTTAGTAAAACAAATGTTAGTAAAACTCGATTTTCTAAATGGGATCATTTTTGTTGGACTGTCCTTTTCTACCCCATAAAAAGCATTAATCAATACTAGTAGCAGCCCGTGACAAAAATTTACAATTGAAATCGAAATAATAGTTGCAATAAATGAATCAGTAAGGTCAAATTTGAGACAATGATTACTATAGTTGGTTTTCCCTCACTCGTATGTATTTAAATACATTCTTTGCCCGCAAACATTATATACTTATGCCTATTATCATTATTGGTGATAATAAAAGGCAAATGATGGTGTATATATATATCAACAAAGACAAATTATAAAAAATGTATTTAAACACAAATATGTGAGTAAAAACCAAATATTATAATCAATGTCTTAAAGAACTTACTGATTGATGTCATTTATTTCAACTGTTATATCGATTTCATTCAATTGTCATTTTTCATTTGCCACCATTGGCGGTGAATAGTTCACGGGTAGCTAATAGTTCATATTAAAAACTAAAATAATGAAATCAATGAAATCAATGAAACATTTTCAATCTCGTAGTAAGTATAAGTTTCATTTATCTGTAAAAATTTAATAGATAAGTGTTGACAAGCTGAAAACGAAAATAACTACTGTAATAAGCAACTTTATAATATGAATGCTCGTATTTATAGCCTTAATAAAAAATATTAAGCGTACCAATGATATATTATACCCTTAAGTTTTAATTAAAAAAAACATTTCGTTACTTAAGAGTACCAAGAACATAAACATTCACAATTTTAATGATTTATTTTCAGAATTATCCAACTCCAATTGATGTATTACTTTACATTGCATTACATTAAAAATGATCCAAACAATAAACAACGGAAACAATATGTGCTGAAGAAAAGGGATATGATCGTTAGCGAACTTTATGACTTTTCGTTTTAGACGGGTAACGTTTTACAATACCAAAGGAGTCAAATACTGTTTTTGTCACCATAGCGTTGTAGGATATTAAATAACGATATTTACTAGAGTATAATGCTTTAATAACTTCTTAAATACTGCAGTTAAAAGAAAAATAATGTTTATTTCGTCAATCAAATAAAACTAAAAAAAATATTTTTTTCTCTTCTGAACCACAAGAACCTAGCCACGAGTAACATATATTTTATTAAAAATATTGCCTACCTAATATTATGTGCCTCCTCTGAAGAAGACAGCAATATCAGTTAAGAAATTTATAAAAAATTTGAAGTTGTTGATGTAGGTACTAGTACTACAATCTAAAAGTAGGGTCAAATTCTTTTTTGATAAAATTAAAATTTCCATAAAATTTTATCAAATTAATCATTATTACAAAAAAAAACGATAAAGGATATATTAATGTGATACGAATATTCAGCAGTTTAATTCGTGATTGCGTGCGATTCACTCACTTCAAAATGCTTTTATTCAAGTCGCTGGTATTTTTTCTTGTAATTTATTCAAATAGGAGTAAGAATTTTTATATAAATTAAATGTATAAACGAGAAATTTCGACTTTTTTTTATAGTTGAAGCTCTTCTGGGTGGCGTTACCGTTGGTCCAGCAAGCACGATTTTTGAATCATATATTCAATATAATGAAACGAAAATTTGTAGTGGAGCAGTTTTGAATGGTACAACAGTCGTAACCTTAGCATCATGCATTGATGAGTACAAATTTCATTACTAAACTAAGAAATTAATTTTCTATATAAAAAATTTCAAGGGATTTATTGGAAGAATATCAGTTGGTAGCTGGAAATTGGGCAGATTATCAAATTGAACCGTACAACTATTTCAATATCACCAGTGTTACATATCATCCTACGGACGATTTATGTTTAATAACTACTGAGAGATCCTTAATTTTTTATGATATGAGTGCTCCAATCCCTATTTATGATTCTGATTGGATTATAGGAATGGAAGGGGCTGTTTCTGGATGGGGTGCATCTACTGTAAGACTAATAAATATATTTTAATTACAATTATTAGTTTATACTATTTTTAGTATCCAACTTTATCTTTCCCCACATGGGAACTATACTATAACATCTGGATCGTAGATCCAAAAAATTGTCAAGTGGGTAATGATCCCACTAGATTTTGCATCAGTGCGGGACCAGGTCAAAGTGTTTGCAATGTAAGATACTTTCATAAGTAACTAGAAAAAATAACCATATTACTGTACAAATTTAGGGAGATGGAGGTGATACCGTTTATACAGGACAAACAGGAATATTAAATTTGATCGGTCTAATAACTTCCGATCTACCGTGTGGACAAGAAAGTGTACCGAATGTCGCTTACAACATGACTTATTATAAACCCTGGTTTGAAGATATGGGAGTTATACCTTATTAAAAGATCCACGAAACTAGCTCTTGCGATTTATGAAAAATTTTGTATGTTTATGAAAAATAAATCTTTACATTTTAAAAGTATGAAAATTTATTAAAATATTGTAGTACAAGAGAAAGATTTTTTACGATTACTAAGACAAATCGTCATTTTTCCGTCATAAAGATAGTGTGGTGGTTCCGGCGCAAGTATGATGCGACAATAGACCTACTGCACATAATCTAAAAATAATTTTAAATGCTTAAAAATGTTCTGAAGTTATATAAAAACATAATACATTAGCTAATTTTTAACTTTACTGGATAAAATTTAAGAAATATTCATTAAAAGTGCCAAAAAAGCGAGCTCCTATTGGCCCGGAATTAAAATGACGTCAAAGTATGAAATTTCAAAATCCTATGGACGATTTCATATGATAAATTTACTTTAACACAAAGGGAGAGGTTTTTTAAATCGTTTAAACATATTCTTAATTGATGTAAACCATTTACAATCCACACAACCTCTATTCTTAAGGGGGAAAAATATAAAGTTATTTTTAGTGTATAAAAATGTTTTCCATGGCGATAAAATTGTGAAAAATTGTGTAAATTATTACTGTTTTTATAGTAACCGCTCAATGATCTGTTTATATCACGGTTTCAATACACGTGCTGATGCGTATTGTGACGTCACAGAAGACTCATAAGCACACTTATCGTTTTCGGACTTTGCTCATTAAAATTAAAACTTTTTTTCAGCCAAAATACAATTTTTTTATAACTGAATTTGGTTTTTCCTCATTTATATTAGTAACGTCCTTAAGCGATTACATTTTTTTTAAAAAATGGGCATATGGTCTATTGAAACTCTCACACAAAAATTTGAAAAATGAAACAAATAGATTGCAAAATTGAAATTTTAGAATGAAAAACAACGGAAAAAGTTCAAGATCGAACAAACGGTACTTCTAAAAGCTGCATAAATCACAGATCCGGAAATTCAGGAAACGGCCATATAGCCCAAGTAGGCCTCAAAGCGTATATCGTTATCTAACAGAACCTCAAAACAAGAACTGCAAAAGAGGTGAAAAGTTCATTTTTATACTGTGAAAAATTATCAAAAAATCAATAATTACTGTTATTATAGAGTTGTTTGTATTTCTTTCGACTAGCGTTTATTTAAATTAAATATGTTATTAAAATAATTCGCAATGTCTCGTTTATTACCTACTACAAAAGTGATACGATTTCATGATTGGAAAGGTAAAACTTGATAGGTCAAACGTCAAAATCACTAAATTGGAGTTTTAATTTAATTATTTATTATATAATTTTATTTCTTAAACTAAATACTAATGAAGTACAACGATTTAAAGTTGCGACGCTATCCTACCAAAATTTTACGTAATTTATGAGTAGGTGCTTAATGAAATATAAAAATTAGCAGTTTTGCGTAATACGCAAAACTAGTTTGGTAATTTTTGTTTGCATATAATGGGCAGGTTAATCTCATTTTTGAAAAATTGACCCAAAAATTAAAAAGAAAAAAATTATATAATGGTCTATATCTACAATAGAAACACTAAAGAGTTCAAGTCCAAGAAAACGGTACCTCTGAAAAGTTGCATAAATCACAAATCCGGAAATTCAGGAAACGGTTATGGAGTAAAAGTAGGCCTCCAAGCATATAGTTATATAACAAAACCTTCAAACAAGAATCATGAAAAAGGTAAAAGTTCGATTATGTGCTATGAAAAGTTATCAGAAAAATCAATAATTACTGTTATTATGGAATTGTTTGCGACTTCTGCGACTGGCTTTTATTTAAATTAAATAAATGTGTTTTTAAAATATTCGCGATACATCGTTTATTATCAGAAAAGTGCTACAATTTCAAGGATAATTGTGTTTATGTGTAGGTACATGATAATTTTTTATTAGTCTTTCATATCAAATAACGATACAATTTATATACGAACATTATTTTCGAAAAATTTCAAGTAACCTACGAAACAAGGAACAATTTCAAATTTCTACCTACAATCATGAATGTTGCAGTTCTAGGAAGGTCTAAACAATTTAAATGCTTAATCTCTTCGAAATTTACCTAAGAAATGCTCGTCAAAAATTCTCTGTCCAAAATAAATGTAGTAAATTATATTTGAAGGGTTCAATATCGACCGTTCAGTAAGTAAATCATACGAAATTGGCTTGACCCTCATTAGAATTATTAATAGAAGATAAATAGAGCATAAAATCAATTTCATATTAAGTGAATAATTATGTATAAATATATCTCAGGTCATTAAAAATGAATTTTGTATGGGATGATTGCACGGGGATGTCTTGATACCTCCACCAGCATCTGAGCCGGATAAATCGCTTCTTAATCTAAGGGTAAATCAGCAGGTGAACGAAACACATGTCCATATGTTTTAACATCTGTTTGAAATTTTTAATAATTCATAGATGTGAGGCGAATTCAAGGACTTCTTTGTTCAGTTTGACAAATGTTGAGAGTGGAATAGACGTAATCCAATTCGAAAGATTTTCAGGTTGGACGATTCGAAATTATATGTAGAGATGATTCCCTTTATTTCAGAGAATCGGACTAAAATAGAATACGGGTAAATAGAAAGCTTTCACAACCCTCTATATTAACTGGAAATACTGTTGAAGTAAAATGTGCAACATTTAAACTAGTTTTCACAAATAGTTAGAATGGAATACATTTAAAATTAACTAGTCTTTTACTGTCAAAGGGTTGATGATATAATCGAAACTATAAAAATATAAAATATAATCCAGTAGTTCTTTGAATTACAAATTTGACAATTCGGGACATTAACAAAAATCTGGATAATCCGGTGTCGAAAATTTTAAGGGTAACAACTATAAAAAAGAAAAGAAAGATAGTAAAATACATCCATCTGGTATATTCAGAAATCAATGCAAAGTCTGACTGCTTATGAATGAATATTTAACAAAAATACATTCATTACCTATGATATTTTGAGTATGGAACAAACAGAAAACTAATCTCAGTTTTTGGAACATTTCCTAAATATTCAGAAGTTTATAGGTACATATTGGATTAGAAAATCGTTACGTACGGATGTACAGGTTACATCTACCAAAAAGGTGCCTTATTATGGAACGTAACTTTTCTGTAACACTGTAATATTTAATTGTACTTAACAGCTAATTACTTAACTTTTTTGGAGATACTTTTGTTAAAATTAGCAAACCATCGTGAAAAAGGGGCTAATATTAATTAGTTTCGACAAAATCGCCTTTGGCTTACATGATGGCCTTGTTCGAGTAACAAAAAGGGAATTAAATACTCCTTTTGTCGCTAATTCAATTACTTATTACATGCCAAATAAATTTAATACACAATTTTCTTGCTGTTCCTTGTAATATTGCAAAAAAAAATCCAGAATATCTTATTAAATTCCACAAAATGTTCAAAAACTCTGGAATTTCCATACCAAGAAATTTAAGAAACCATATCTTCATTCATAGGTTCTTAATTCTTTTCTTGTACCATGGGGTCTTACGAAAAAAAAATCTAACGTCCTCCATCCTAATAATGGTGCGTTTCATCAATATTGTTAAAAGAAAAGAACTATATCACATACTTTCTATGACTAGACCCTATTTAACAGAAATAGGTTTCAAAAAATAGCAATCGTTAAAGAATTTGTATATATGTAACATAACTGGTCTTGCCATAATAATAACTCCTATAGCTCTGAACCAATCTTGATCAAACTAGGTATATTTATTTTTCGAAAAATTACCTTGAATGAGTTTAAAGATGAGCAAAATCGGATCACTAGTTTTGAAAATTCTTAAAAACCCTTCTTATATTTCAAGATTGAATTAAAGTCTCTGATAATTCTAGGTCTTTAGTCATCCTGTTCTTAATCATTTAACAGTCGATTTTTTTGAGAAAAAGGGTAAAAGAATTGTCACTTTTTTAATTTTTATTAATGCAATTTATAAATTATAATAAGCTTACTCCATAAGTAGTTTCAGTATAAGCTACCCTCCAGACAAAACTAGTTTACGTTACTGTATGAATAACTCAAGATTATTTTTAAGAAACTAGCGATGTTAAATCATAATCTTACGAAACAAAATTTGCGCGAACGAGATTCGGGAACGTCAGTATAGGGGAAAATGTGATACCCTAGTGGTGCTGGGGCAAAACTGCCAAGCGGTAAATACTCCACATTAGAGGAAAACTATAGAAATATTGAGACGATCTGGAAATATTAGTGTACAAAGTTTCTAAAAGTAACACAGCTTACGGATTTTAGGGAATTTTCTTAAAGCAGGTCTCCCCGAACTCATCATTTATCTATATAGTTGATACCATTCCTTATGAAAATTAAGAAACAATACTGTTCCTTTGGAAATCAGTACTTTGAATAATGATAGTGAATCTCAAATGAAAATGCTCGTTTATAACGATCTTTCGTCTAGAAAAATTATATTTTTCCAATTTCAGTCGAATTTCTTCAGTTCTTAACTCTTTATCAGCCATTCTTTCTATATCATTAAAAATAAGTTTAACTTTCTAAGAAATTTTTGAGAGAGGCGATTGATTGCTGTGGTGGCCCATAGTTGCCAAAGTTTTAACAAGCATATAATATACTATTAACAACAGACCGTCGCAAGGATATTTTTTTCAAGTTTCACTCAACTGATAAGCCTCTAAATCATAAAACAAATTTCATTTTTTTGTCCTAGATTGCCTTCCGAAATAAGTAGACTTGTAGATAAGAATAGGAGCCATAAAATTGAGTTGTTTCCTGTAAGTTTGCCTGCAGGTTTCTGCTCTTTTCGGGTATCTTTTATTATGTCAATTACAAGTATTTCGAGATGAACTTTTGAGATAGTATACAAAACCGAGTACGGCTGCTATTTTTAGAATGCTTTATATGCTGCATTTAAAAAACGAGCAAAAACAAGAACAGCTGTTAGACAAATTCAAAAATTCCTGTTACCCTTTTTAGATTTTTAATTGTTCAACAAAACATAAAATCCTAATGACCGTGTCGAAGCACTTGTGTTTCTAACAACCTGTTAAGTTTTACTTAATCTTCGCTCAAACAACACCGAAAAAAAAACGCATTAAACATTTAAAATCACTCAAAATTGTTCGACTTGGTCGAGTTGTAATAAGGTCTTCCATATTTGTACAAGACGAGTTGTTTCTTTGATTTTTTATGGAAGTAAAATATATTTTTTCCGTTTTGTTGTTTAAATGGCACGCAAAAATTTTTATCTTTCGGGGCCGCAACATTGCGATATTGACGAGGGTGATTTGAATAATTAGCTTATCAAGCCCAAGTTCAAATGATTCATCAAGCGTATCTTGCATACGTTTTATTTCCTTCCGAAATGAATTCTAGACAAGGGAAACTAATGGGGAGACAACATATAAAAAAATATTTCAAAGGGGAGTCCACATTTGGTGTTTGAATCGGACGAAAAATCCGTTGTTCACGGCAACAAACCGGTTGGTGTGACGCGTTAAAATTTTTGCTTTGACGACGAAAATTTCGCTGACAATTGTTCAAAAGTTGGAAAAATTAGCTGGTAAAGCAAAATATTTGTTTTTATATCTAATAATAACCTTTTGTTGTGTAGAATATCACATTTGGAAAATAAGAACCACTTGAAATAAACACCAAGTATTCACTTAAAACCACGTTTTTTTGCTTGTAACCAATAATTTTTTCACAGACTTCACGATTACGCGCCGTTTTTCAAAATGTAGAATATTTCAATTGTTTCAAAACAATGTGCGCAAGAGTAGAAACAAACGCTACACGCTTTCAAAGCCAACTGAACATGGGAATCGTGCTCGAAATTCGAGCGACTAACTGCATAGGCAACACAATTTGTGGTGGGGCAAGTTTATAGCGTTCGAGCGAGACGAGTGCACATGTTTACCTTTGGCAAGTGCAAGAAAAATGTTTCCCACCCCACAAAAAAAAATTCCTTCACATAAAATTTGCATTTTATTATTGCAATTATGTTTCAAATTATGTCGCGAATTTCATAACAAACGACTTAAAATATATACCATAAGGAATATTGTAAAAATGATGAGTCAATGTTTTCGACAAAACAATTTTTATTAAACTCGTAACTCGTTTTCAAGTGCATTAATTATTTGAAATAACGACTTTTTAATCAGAAACAAGACGATGAATTATGATTTCGTGAACTCGATTCCGAGCCGATTTGTTTTCATTGTAAATTTTGTAGACATCGAAAAAAAATATAAAAATATTGAGATCAGCATTTAATATTTTAAAGTTGAATAAATTCGACTCAGCAACGACGGAAATTGGACACGTTAAATGTAACGAGATTTATAATTGGAACATTTTTTATTTTAAATTTATGTGTAGTTTTTGTTTCGAATCATAAATGAATGTTAAATTCAATAAAATAATGCATTTATTCCTAAATAGTACGGCGTTTAATCATATAATCTGAGAATTGAATAGACATAGGAGTTAACAGGTTTTTTGGCCATGAGGATAGTAACTACATATTAGGAATGTAAAGACTAATTGGCTTAGTAATTCTTTAATATTCCCATTCGACCAAAGTTTCGGCTTCAGCAAAAAAATCATCATCGGCTTCAGTTCAAATATCTGCCGAAGGTTTGATCGAAAATAAAGGTGCATATTTGCCGTTAGAAACCAACAAAACTGTACGAACGATCACGAAATGTGTATTTTTAGTTGATGAATAGGTGACTAAGGGTTGTTACTACTGTAGGAGATATTTTAATTTCTCAACACTTTTGATAAATTTAAAGAAATTTTGGTCTTTGCCCCCAGAATCCACCAGGTTGAAATTTTATTTATGTTATGAAACACATGGCTTCCTTACACCTTGAGTTTTTGATATTCTTTTTATTGGATACATATTATATATTTTAATTAAAGGTAGTAAAAGGAAAAACTACCGATTTGGACCGAAGACATAAGTTAAACCCGAACAATCGGCTTTGATTTCAATGGAACAGTAATCTTATCTATTTAAAAATACCAATATTATATCACACTTGAAAAAAAAGATTAAAAAAATTCTAAAATCGCACAATTTTTTTCTGCTACACGATGCACTTTTATTTATCATTTAAATATTTTTCAAAACACATTTTTACAATTTTATTATGAAACCATATTTTCTTAGGACACTCTTTTTTATTATTCTTGTTATTAATTTTGATTATTTATACATACAACAATTATCCTGTCAACACTTATCCTGAACGAAGGGCAATGAAAAAAAATACTAATAAGATGTACCTAAATTATTACCGATAGAAATAAGAATGACTTTTACATCATTCTCAACATATTAATGAGAACAAATCTTAAAGCATTTTTGTTGCAGTTAAAGTATGAAAATCATTAAAGTGTACATTAATAAAACAAACCAGCCAAACATTCGTTATTTAATAAAAGCTGAAAATTTTTCTTGTCCCCATTACAGAGACGATAAGAACGATCACCAACTATGGGAGTTTGGATGGTGGTTGTTTGGGAAGGTAACAGGTAACAAAGGTGTATAAAATAAAATCTTACTTCGGTCAAGATATTAGTGCCAGATTTTTTATATTTTATACGGAATAATATTAGAAATCATACCCTCCGTTGTTAGACACTTAGCATGGTTTCAATCCCTTGCAAGACATCCCAAAACTGACATTGACATCAGTGACAAATGGTAAAAATTGAAAATCAAATGAAACCGAAATAACAGTTGGAACCAATGACAATCAGTTAGTTCAAATTTGAGACAATTATATTTGGTTTTCATTCACACGTAAGTGTTTACAATTTTTGTTCTCTATGTTTCCCGACATATGTACGTACGTTAGTCTGTTATCAGATTAACTAATTACAGTTTAGCGGTGTCTGACAGAAGGTTGAAACCGTGATAAGTGTCTGACAAGGAATTATGTTATTACTAATACTATTTCGAAGAAAATACAAAAAAAAAACTACAAAAACTGACTTTGCAAATCGCTATAAATAAATAAAACATTGCTACATTTTTTGATCTACTACATCCTGACTCATTCTTTATATTACATATAGATTTAGACCTGAAACAATGAAGAAAAAATTGATCTTTACAGTTTCACGAAACAGTTACAGTCTACAGTTTATTACAGTTATACTTCGTTATTTCAAACTGAATATTTTAAAGAATAAGGGAAGAAATCAACTCCAATCGAAAATCAGCATGCTGTAGCATTTGTTTTTTTTTAGTATGAATTTTACCTCTGGAATAAAAGAAGATGAAGAAGTGAAGAGCATATATTTAAAATATATTGTTTTTCATTGTAAAATTAAAGCTTTTTCTACAATTCAACAGTAAAAACTAGAAATCAGTTTTGTTTTTTGTTTTTAAATAGCAAAGGCGGAAAGTAACACAAATACAACAATATTTCGTTTCCGAAAAATAAATACATCTTTGATGTAAAATTACATATACCTATACTTAAAACTATCAACTAATATCCGCTTTTAACTTTCTTCTTCTTCATCAAAATATTAATTATTCTCTCTAAATCCATCCCTTTATAACGAAACTTCCATTTGGCATTAGAATTTAGCAATAATGGAACATGCAACTTGAGATTATTCCCCAATATTCAAATTCTGATTGACGTTAGTTCGAAGCAGTAAGAGCTTCGATTATCAGTAGACGTTTAATTCACCAACAAGAAATTTATCTTGAAATTGATTACAAAGTATTTTGTGAAGTAAGAGAAATTTTGAAACGCACGAAAAAAAAAACGCTACCAAAGGAAAATTATAAGTAAATAAACGCAAATGTATTATAAATGTTAATGTCTTTTCTACAATTAGGCAATAGAGAAGGCGGTAGCGCGGACAATAAATCGCAATTATTTGCAATAAAAACAGATAGTTTCCATGTTGCAACGCTTTTCCCATGCAACATTGTGAATTGATTAGATTTATATAACCGTAAATTATTTTTAATGATATTTCAATTCTGAATTATACCTACAGTAATAAGTTGTAAAATTTTAAAGCAGTAGGATATTTTTAGCTTTCAAGCTATTGATTAAGAATTTTTTCGTTGATAAGGAAAATATATTAAGTATCAGTTAGAATTAATCGAATTTTAACGTTTTAATGTTGAGGTGGATTTGAAAAAAGTCTCACATCCTCATGTTAATTGGAAAGATATTAAGACAAGCTGATTTTCCATTCAAATTGAAGTTCTGTAAAAGATGGGAAGTTCAATTAAATGGATTGTGACTTGATTGAATAAAATTGTAAAATGCAATTAGATATAAATAATTGCTCACCCATTTGTCGGTGATGGACGTAAATTTATTCAATTTAATAAGTAAAATCATAATGGTTGCGTTATGATCGTTCGATTATTGTCATTTAAATGCTGATTTCCCGTAAACAGCCGGTTAATTTCCGTTCAACCATTCCATCTGTATGGTGGCTATTGAAGATGTCTATGTCGAAGACTACTACAGCGGAGATAGAATTAATTTTTCTATTGCTATTTATTAGAAAATCTATAAAACACATCCGGAGCGGATGAAAAAGCAAGAGTTTTTGCCCGAATACTTTCCGAGTGGAATTGATTTGTCCGGTGATTAAGTGACGGTATTGAAAAAAGTTCAATCAAACGTGTTTCGAGAATGAAACTGGAAAAAAATGTTGCCCTCGGAAACTCAATGTGAGAGTCTTACGCAATCACTTGCTTCGAAAGACCTTGATCTTGTTGTGCATGTTGGAAGAAAGTCTTGACATTGCGTGTTAATTATTATATTTGAATAATTCGAGTCGAAGTGAACGATATAATATTATGCAAATGCAATCTAAGTAATAAACAATGTGTGAGATAATGAATGGAGGAGGTTAATGTTTCAATAACATTTAATTCGATTAAGGCGTTATATAAATCATTTTAAATGTGAAAAGAGCCGAAATTTTGGTAGGTATCTAGTAATTAATTCTTACACAATCAATTGTCTATTGAGGTTTCATAATTCAAAGAATTGGTTCAATCTGTCCCACTATGGACCACCCTCAAAAAAAATTATCCTTGAAGCAAGACACAGCTTATGTCTTACAGAGTGTTCAGTTTTTTGAAGTTATACTTCTTTACTGACGTTTAGGAAAAAAAAATAAATGAGAGTGAATTGTTAAAAAAATGACGCTTTAAAGTAACAGTATGAAGTTGCTCGCAAACGGTTAGCGAGAAAAAACGGTTCAAGCGGGCGAAATCTGACTGATTTTTGGGAGCGTTATGCATAATAGTAATACGATTAGAACACTATCGCGTCGATCAAGTTAAGCCAGCACTCGCATATGTCACCGTATGTTTTTCGTTTACCGGGGGATTCGAGGAGAGAGGATTCGATCATCCCGAACAATCCCGAATCAGATACGAAGTTATAGCTAACGAACAGTTAGAAACAGTCAGAACGGTAAGAACCTTTAGAACATGGAAAAGATATCGTTTAACTAAATACTTTCAAATTTTACAGTCTAAACAATCTCCATATTAATACACAACTAAGTAATTTTTCCCGTAAAATATTCACCGCCCAATACTGACGCAAAGGCAAATGGTAAGAATTGGCAATTGATTGATGAAACCAAAATGACTGTTGAAACCATAGCAACATTCATTCAGTTCAAATTTGAAACAATGATGGTATTTCACTCACACGTATGTGAGACCACATCCTTAAGATAGCTACTCAATAGATAAAAATGTATCTCTTAGATAAATCCTACTCATTTATCCAACATATTTCACTATTTTTAGGTGAAAATGTTTTGTGAATTTTCCGGATAGCATTTTATTTGAAAGATAAATGTTACTATTTAGATGTGAAATTCCGACCCTAAGACGTTAAGAATGTATCAAATACAAGAATTGTCACATTATTCCTATCAAATACAAAGAAATAATTTTATATAAGTCGGTTTTGCACTCTCACGGTGTTATTGTCGGCAAGATTTGGAGAAAATCACTTTTGGTTAAAGGCAATGTTGTTAAAAATATATCCTATTGTAAAATAAATACTGTTGAAATAATTTTATTGTTTAAATGAAGCTGCGAATATTGATTGGTTTTGAAATAATATGCACATTTATAAGCTGATGAATTTTACTCAACTAATTGTGTTATGTAGTTTTATCTTACCAACAAGTTACTCCACATTTCCTATTGTAAGTAGATGAAATTGCTTACCTGAAACAAATAAAAAAAAATCATTATTTAAACATAGACATGAAACTTAAACACTTGAGTACTAGGTGAAGTATCAAATTAAACATTAATGGTCCAAATTAAGTAAAATTTAGTTCTAATAACAGTTTTAAAATTGAAAACTATGCAAATGTTGAAGCTATAAGTGTTGAATCGGCCATTAAAAATTACGATTATTGCCATCTATTAGCTGAAAATTGAGGAAGAAAAAATCACTTACAAATAAGGCAAATTTACAGTTTTCCAAATTGAGTTAAAACATTTTAGAGTTAGTAAAGCCTGAATAAATTTAACCGAAAAAAATAGAAGTTTTTAAATATTTTTTAACAGATATAATGTGTAGGTTTCATTCAAAAAATTAACACATATATTTTAAAAATAATATTTTTGGTTATATTTTCCGGGAACTTTTAAGAACCTTTTTAAAATTACTAAAAACAAATCAGTAAAAAGGTAAATTGAAAATACTGTCGGAAAACGTTTTTGTAATGGGAAATCAAAAATTAAAAAAATAATTATATATTATATCAGTCTTTTGAGCAATGAATTGGTAATTTTCATTTTTTTAATATAAAGTAAATTAAACGATTTCTAATTTCAACAAACATTTTTTTGATAATTTGACATCTGAGAGATTTTTTTTTAAACATTTTATTGGACTTGGTTCCACTTAAAAGTCGGTCTTATTGTCTGCTTTAAAACTGTGCAAAAATTTTAATGCACAAAATTAAATAAGAAAAAAACCCAATAGAGAATTTGTTTCATTAAAATAATTTAAAAAGCGTTAAAAGCGGAAAATATAAGTTTTCTTTGTCAAAACAAAAAATTCGATATAGGAAATAATCGAGTGAAAGGGCTCAGATGGAAAAAGTACTTTCGAGTAAAAGTTGTCGGAGTATTGTATTTCAAAGATGCGTATGTTTAATAAAATTTTAATTAAAAAAAGTAATTAGTAGGAAGAAGAAATTCCTTCTTTCATTTGCTAAAACTATGCTGAAAATTTTAGTGAACAAAAAAGTTTCATTTAACATAGAGGAAATTCGACGAATAAAAGATTACAAGGATTGGAATGATGGGTTATTTAATACCTAAGTATATGATTTGAATAACATATATTTTTCCTTTGTATTAAAACCAATATAATTTAAAAACATAGTATTCTATACAAATGGGTATATTAAATGTTAAAATAAAATAAGATTAATTTTTTCAAAAAATTCGAAAAAAGAAGAATGAAAATTGCGTTTAACCATATTCTTAAATAATAAAGATTCCGTGAAACACCTAATATAGTTGGATACCGAAACTTTGAATTTAAAAGCATCGAAATGATTTTTTTAAATTTTCGTTGGCCTCATTTAAAGTTTTCAATGTTCGCAATAAATATCAATTTGCATTCAGCACGAGGGCAAACAAATGCAAAATTTAACCGACGGCTTCAGTCAAAAGCTCGAAAGCTTTTGTTGCAATTACACACAAAGTCAGAAATAGACAAAAGTTTGATGTATGCCGTAGAGGGAATAAAAGTTCGATTCAGTACCCAATTTTGTGCATCGTGTGCAATTATTTGAAGGGTTTTCATTTTCTCGATAAAATCAATAGGTTTAATTTGCCATACATACATTTGGGTTAAACAATCCACATCGATTATTGAAGTAAAAGAAAAAAAATTGAATACTTTTTTTTGAAACCTCATAGCTTAACAACTAGAACAGTGTTTCCCAAACTCTAAAACTTATAATATGTTTTAGCCTCTTTATTATTATTGTGACAATAAACACTACTCGCCAAAAAAGAAGCCAATTGTATTACATTATTTCGGCATCACTTGTTAAATCAGGTACTATCAAAATGCAGTGTAATCTCGCTAATTTTTACTCGTATCTCGGAGAATACGTGTATCACATACTTGGATATACTGAATTAGAATAATATACTACAATATTCTACATCTTGAACTTAAAGTATAGTTACATTATGCAAAAAAAAATATAAAGTTCAATCTTTTTAAAAGAGATATATTTTAATGAGAATTTAAAATTTTACTAAGCTTGAGTTAATTTGGTATGAAATTAAATTTTCCACGAGTTTCTTATAAAATTCGCTTTTTCATTAATAATCCTCTGGTTTCAAGGAAATTATGATTGCTAAAAAATAAATAAGGAGACCCCTTTTTTCTGGCCTAATAAAGTTTTTTTGTTGTTGTTGTTATTTACCGACGGTTTATAAATCCTAAGATTTTAGCGACTCTAGTATCAATAAAAAATCATAAAAGGAAAAGTATTGAAAATTCGCTTGATACGAGATTCGAGCATTAGCCCAGCACCTACCAGTTTAGAAGTGGCCACCATGACGGCCACCAGTAGCCTATTATTTTTTTAGAAGTTATTTTTATCATACCAACATTTTGTGAAATAACGTTGCTTTCTCCTCATTTTTAGGATCATTACACTATTAAAATAGGAGCAAAGCCAAACAAATTTCGAGCAACAAACTTTCTTTCTGGACCCATCTTTTAACACATATAGCGCGAATAGTTGTATAAAACATCAATACCGACTAATTTATATCCTAAACTTTCATAAGGTTCATAGGGTTTCAAATTTTTTTAGTTCTTGAACCACCGATGTTCACTCTCCAGACCACCAGAAAGTAATAAATTCGTGATTTGCAACAATGTGTGATAATGCGATTTTGTAAAAAGTTGAAAAAAGCATAAAAATTACTAATTTATAACTATTTTCCATTGATTAGATATAAACTGTCCCCAAAAGTAATGGAGAGCAATAAGTAAAACCTCTTGACCACGGCTCAATGAAGCGAAAACCCCCTAGTCTATATCTCCCAATGTATATCTCACAGTGACGGTAGGAACCGGGAGCGCTTAGTGGTGGTTCGATGGGTTAATACCTCACCGAAAGTGAACTAAGATAAGTTAACATCACAAGGACCAGTACCTTGTGTAGGGCATTATTTTGTCCAAGGGTTAAAAAATCGGCCCCGAAGGCGGAGGAACTCACATATTTTAACTGCATAAGGATGCAGAAGACAACGGGAAACCACTGCATTCAAGACTTCTTGGGTCATCTCTTGTATAATCATCATAATGTAATGATCGCCAATCTTCAACGTTGAAGAGACACGAAAAGAAGAAGAAAATAAGAGAAAAAAAAATATAATACTTCTTTTTTGTTGTTGTGTAGTTATGTGATTTATTTTGACTATCGCTTTATAACGACCAAGGTCATTAGCGACTGTAATAAAAATTCGTAAATCAATAAATATCGAAATTTGCTCGATACGAGATTTGACTCCAACACCTACCCATTACCTACTAGAGCTGCCAGCTTAACCACTTGGCCACCAGTAGGTTGATATTGTTTCACTTGTTTTGAAATGCATTAAAATCAAAAACTTCATTAAAAGAGGAATTTTAGTTCTTATTCAAAACTGACGTTCGATTAATACATTTCAAAAAAATTAATAAAATCTACTGGATCCGTTGGTTATCTAATGTCTATGGTTAATTAATTATTTTATACTATTCAAAATACAGCATAATTGAACAATATTGCATTTTCTTTGAAGATGTTGAAAAGAATTAGTTAGATTGAGTTAGAAATGATAAATTTATGAGTATCAATTTTTAAAAATTACTCTAAATAAAAAATAAAACATTTTGATAAATCAGGATTAGGAAAAGTTAAAATCTTGAGCAAACACAAAGAAAAATCGGAAAAACTTTGTAATGTTTGATGGTTAAGTGTGGACATGGATTTATATTGGGAACAATTAGAAAACGTCAGCAACAAACTATTTAATGATTTGATGAAAACTTTATATTTGAATTACGTGCATTCAAGTTTAAAGCTTTTCCTTTAAGACATCTCAGCTTTATTGATTCTTTGACTTCGTCAGCAACTTTATACATTTAATTGTCTTATTTTATAGCTTTAATAGAATAACCAGCTATTTCCACTTAAGAAAAATTGTAAACTTTACAAAAATACTAATATAGTAAATAAAAATTAAGAACATTTTTATATATTTTTTTTTATAATTTAACGAAAATTTATTTTTCATCGAAAAGAGGTTTAAAATTTCCAATTTCTTTTGCGTTACCAGCACGTTTAACGATCAAACTATTTGAACCGCTAGTAAGGGGGTTAATTTAATACATGCCATTACATACACCTGTACAACCCCCAGTTCGACGCACCACGTCTACCTACATTGCTTTACCCTTTTCGCTGAAACTTTCGTCAACGCAATTCTTACCGACAATGGTAGCAACCAAACGTTGTAACCACAACAAAAGATCCCAAATTCGATAAAGTCTGCCTCAAGTATAATAATTATTTACATGAACTTATGAATAAAAAACAAAAAAATACCAATTTATTTTAGAGCGATATTGCTTTAAATTTTCCTAAATTTTTTTGTTGATATAAATAAATGAGTGAGTGAAATATATCTTTTGATTTGAAGATAACATTTTATGATTTTAATGACACTTCTGCATTGCAATAGTTTAAATATCGTTGCATCGTTAACTTAAATTTTAAGTGCGACCGAGTCGACGCCAAGTGGGCACTTTACGTGGTACTAACTGTCGTAACGTTAAACTATAACGATCGTTACAAATGCCAGATCGACGAGGTAATATGATAATGGTGATGATGGCTTAACTTGTTCTTCCTTGTTTTTAAATTTTATTCGAACATATTTACTTTTATCGCTTAAGTGACATTTTGGCTCGAAGTGAGTCGGTAATTAATATAAGACTCGTTGCTTCCATAAATTTTCCTTTGACGACAGTCTCGTTACTCAAATGCATGCTATAAACTATGTACGTCAAAGTAAAACATCACGAGAAATAAAAAAATCAAAGCTAAGATCCTAAATTTAAAAAGATAAATTAATAATTTTCACTAGAAAAATATTTTTCTTCCTCCATTTTCCATTTTACTCGATAAATCTTTTAAAATAGAAAAATGCTGAAGATATTGAATGTCAGTTAATGTTTTTGAAAGCTTGAACCATTGCCTTGAAGATATATTTTTTAAAAGCGATAAGAAGTTTGTAAGCTTTGAAATATCAAAAACGAAAAGTTGTGTTTCTCGCTTTATACAAGGTGATTGAGAAAGGCAGTAACTCTATGGTTTTTATTTTTACGTGAGAAAAATGTATTTGGTCGAGATTACAACTTTAAAGAGTATAAAATCGTTTTAAATTTGGTTTAAAGTAAAAAACATACTTTTTTACCTACCTATTTTTTGTTTTGTTTTCTATTTTATGTCTGTACTTCTTCCAACGTCGCTAATTCTGGCTTAAATTCTTCAAGTCGATGAATCCCTTTCTCTTCTAAGCAAATCTTGGGTTCTAATTCTTTTTCTACTTTTTTCTTTTTACCGTATAGTTTTCTTTCTATTAAAACCAAAATAATTTCAATTTCTTTCAAAATATGACTGAAATGATTTTTTTTTGGTTAATGTTACAACAAAGGTATAGCGTATTTCTTTTCTGATTCTTATTGATATTTATTTATCTTTATGGTGCTCTGCACGAATATGATTTTCCCTATTCTTCACCAGTATTATATTTCAAAGCTCTCTGAATACTTCTCTTCTTGTTTCCGGAGAGTTTAGGCTTCCAATCCAGAAAGAAACGCTCATGTATGACAATATAAGAACTTTTCCATCAAATATTTCAAGATTCACTAAAGATGACAGTGAAAACAGTTCAGCTTTTATTAATTTTGTTTTACTTATGTAAATAGGCCAAGTATGCTTTTATGAATTGATGAAACAATAATAGAAAAAACTGAATAATTACAATTCGAAATGTGCATCTAGACAGCGTATTTTTCGTATTTGCTATTTAAAGTAACATATAACATCCAAGATATAATTTCACATTCTAACGCATGATAATTTATTAAAAGCAATTAATATCATAAACACGAATGTCGAGTAATCCTACCCTTATCCATAGGTTGTGCACATTATTTTGGCAATATTTGCAATAAAAATTTAATTTGAGAAGCATAGCTTACATAGTAGTATTATCTCTAGATAATTGAAAAAATGTAATAAATTTATCAACAAATAAATTTTTCGATGTTGTAAGTAGCTTTTGTGGAAATGCGAAACAAATTATGAATTCATTGTGAAGATGACCGAAAGTCGGCACTTTCGATATACGTGCAGAAAGTATGAAAGTAATGTTTCTTTTGTTCTGGCATGAAAAATTTATCACTTTATTTTTGCTGTACTAAATTTGTACATTAAATTTTTGCATTCATTATAAGTAAAAATAATAATAATAATTTTGAAATAATTTCAGTATACTGCTGAATACTTCAGAATACTGATTTTCAAAATTTCTTTAACGTTTTCTTTATTTTTTCAATTTATTATAAATAAAAATTTCATGATTTGTAGTGAATCCAGGACTTGATTAGATTCAATAAAATAATATCCTAAATTAATCCTATGACTCAATTTCTTCATTGAATACGATGCGTTTCAATAGTCTTTGGCTGTCATCATCAGGTAATAATTATTTTGTCCATACTAAAGAAATTTCTATTGGTTGTTTGTTTTAAATAATTTGTCGTTAAGGATGAAATTTGGATTTAGTTTGTGGGCTTTATATATTTCATATCCTTCTTGGGTGTTCATATGTAATCCTTTCTAGCAAAGATGTAGTGGCTTAAAATTTCTTTCGAAATTTAAGCATTTTGCTGATTTTCGTCCTAAAAATGTTTTAAAATTTGAAGTTGTTGTTGACGTAGGTTTCTTGAGTGTATGTTCCTTATATCTTGTTCCAAAAAATCAACCAGTTTAGTTAATGTAGAATTTTTCACAGGAACCACATTTGATTTTATTGATTCCGGTTAAATTTTTCATTGTAATTTGGTTGTTCTCCAATGGTTTAAGAATTTTCATCATGTTGTTGTTTGTTGAAAATGAGATATTGATATTATTTATTTTTTTTAGAAAATTGGCGGTTATAAAACTAAATATATTATTGAAATTTGAATTTATATATTTTTTGTTTTCTTTTGGTGGAGTTAGAGATATGGATTTTTTAGTAAATTTCGATACTATTTTGTCTACGATTGAGCTGTTGTATCCGTTAGTAATGACTATATATTTTTATTTATGTTGAATTCTTCTTCACGGGCTTTGGTGCTAAGAGGGAACTTAATCGCTCTGAATATAAACTTAAAAAACCACAATTGGCGTTATGGACGATTACGATGCTCATAGATAAATATCACAAATGTTTTTGGTAGTAACTTGACGTTACTATCCAAGCAAAACTCGAAGAGTATACAATACCAAATTTGTATTCGTTCTAATTTTTGACTAACCAATACAATGTACATAATTTATAGAATAATAATATTTTCAATCTCTTGCAACATAACAAGCACCCTTATCATAATAAAATGTCTCTAGTACTATTTCGAAATAATTCATGCACTCATAAACGGTAATGGCAAGTTATTACGTTCAGAAATGACATTATTTTCCGGTCTCCCTAATATATTATATAATATAATATATAATAAATTCTTAAAAATTTCAAACGTTGAGAATATAACTGAAACTTATACTCAAGTTAGGAATCGATTCCTTGTCAATGCATAAGTTTGTTAGCGTTAAATGTTATAAACTCACGAATTACTTTTGTAATTCGCAACTTTAAATATTGTCAGTTTGAACTTGAATTAAAAGTATATAAACGATGAAACTTTAAATCATTATATGTTTTAATAAAAAAACAACGAAGATCATTTGAGTAATTTTATTTTTGCAATACTATGTCTCCAATAGATGTAATGTTGGAAATATTTGGAAATTTATTTTCTAACCTTGTTATTGAAAAACCTTGTATATTCCGATTGACAACCCGAACGAAACAAGGAATCACAAAATAAGGACAATTTCGGTCGACTAGTCCTGAACTGACAGTGAAATTCACTTACTCATCACGGGAGCATTTCATGCGACTTCCAACTTGTCTCATGAATTCCTTAATAAAGTGAATCAACTGTGAAATTATGTTTTGGAAAATCTTTTATTTGAGATTCATTATCGTTTTATGTGGGTATATATATACTCAATGTATGAACGATACTTCTTTTTGTTGATTTGGGAATATTCAAACATGCATTGGTCGTTCAGCTGCATTCGATTCGATTTGATTTTTTCGATTTCGCTTGATTTCAATCTTCTCGAATCATTCAATCGAAAACCACAAAAAGTGAATTTTGAACAATTTATTTTTGTTATTGATCGATGGTTGCGTTGCGGTGCGAACGATCAAATCCTTTTTATCTTTATTTTTAAATTGATTCTTTCCTGAATTCAAATTTATAAAATTTTAAATTTTTTTCATACATACAAATAGTCAATAATATTTTAACAGATCGTAATTTAGAAGTGAATATTATTTCATTAAATTTAAAGGCCTACTTAGTGAAGTTTTTTGACTTCCTGTTATACAAAATCGAAAGTATTTCTGTCGTTGAAGATTGAGTTTCGCTTTTCATTGGCATAATTTTTTTAATTTATATAAGTGCAAAATATATGAGAAGATATACATTTACCAAAATTTAAAAAATGTAGTCTTTCTTAAGTTAATTTTATTAACTTCACCATAATATAGTGAAATTAATTACCAAAAAAAAAAAAACTTCAATCATGTGATTTTCAATGCTAGGGAAAGTTCTTTATAATCTGTCGTTCTATTGTCCAACTAAACCCAAGTAAAGACTTAAGAAGAGATATATTTGTGTTAAATATCAATGCTCTTTTCAGAAAACTTGAAACTGAAATTTGAAGTAGAAAAATCTAACTTCCTTCTTGGAACGTATCTTGGGATGTGATCTATGTTACGATAAGTGTGCTGAATTGAAAAGTTTCAATAATTATCAATCCAGAGGCATATTAGACGTCAAAAAAGCCCTAGCGAATCTCATGGGTGCCCCTCTAGCGGTTAGATATTATCAATTTTAACTAGTACTAGTAGTAGTAAACATTGGTGACTATAGTTACCATTGACCACATGTGTAGTAAAAGTTACTCCAAATTGGAGTTAGCATTTCTTTACTCCAACTGTAATAACCTCAACTATAATTTATTCCAAGCTAATATTATTAGGTAAGGAAGTAAAGTTTTGTTTCGAAGCCCTCGCGTCGCGCCCCATGGATACGTGCCTAACTTACCGTATGGATAATCCAGGTTCCTTTGTATTCATCATCAAAATAATGATAGATAACGCATGTATGCATGCATGTTGCAAAGACAGAGAACAAAGATTGTAAGCACATACGTGTGAGTGAAAACGAACTATAATTATCTCAAACTTGAAATAACTGACTGTTGCTATGATTTCACTCAATTTCTAATTTTTAGCAATTTTCAGTTTTGAAAGTGTTGGGTTGTGAATATTTCACGGGAAGTTACTATTCAATATAATAGGCAAAAATATGTAATTTGTAAGTCGGCAAAAACAGAGAACAAAGATTGTAAACACATACATGCGAGTGAAATCATTGTTTCAAATTTAAACTGATTGTTGTTTGACATTGATAAATATTTTATTTATTATTTCCAAGTCACAGTTAATGAATAAATAAATAATTATATATATCGTATGACTCAATTTCTTTATTGAATACTACGCGTTTCAAGATTTTATATGAAATTTGTTTACAATTGACACATGAAACATTACCTGATGATGACAGTCAAAGACTGTTGAAACATGTTGCATTTAATAAAGAAATAAAGAAATTGAGTCAAACGACACATAATTGTTCAGTAGTTGATTGTTTATTTCATTCAATTGCCAAATTTTACCAATTGTCAGTTGTGTCAGTGATGGGCTGTGAGTATTTCACGAGAAGTTACTAATTATTAATAGTTATCAAAAATCGTGGAAAAGGTAAATATTTCAACCACTCACGACTCTAGGGTAAATAAAAATCAGTAATCGAGAAATATCGAAAATTTGCTCGATATAAGAATCGAACCCAACGCCTACCTACCACTTTTGGAGCGGACACCTGGACCACTCGGCCACCAGTAGGCTTCAAGAGTAATATTGTTGTAAGTAACGTTGTTAATACTGTTTATTCTGTATAAAGCTCAAAGAGAAGTATGTGTGTTGTCATCGTAGACGCATAGATGCTGATAAATTTTATTATTATAATTTAATGATTCAAGCTCCGAACTCGGGAGCGTAAAAATCGACAGGGAACAAAAATATCGTTCCATAATCAATTATTTTTTCATATCCTCAGTTACTTCTGAAACTGAAAAATAATTTTATTCCAAGAAAGCCACAACCTCAAATAATTCCTGTTTAAAAAATAATTGGAAACACTTCCGACGTAATGCAAATTTATTTTTCGGATTACCAGAGATTGTTAATGAAAAAATTCAAGGTGTGCATTTTTTGCACCGATAGAATGTTCTTTAAATGGAAATTTATGAAATTTTGTTGTCCAAAAAGGATAATATCAAGACCTTAGTCTTTTCAAATGTAATTCTTATTAAAATATACTTTTAATTAAATCGTAAATTTCAAAAGAAATGTAATTATCAAGCTTTTTCATTAAAATTCAAAAAAAAAACGACATAACTTGAAATATTTTTTCCAGATTTTTGAGATTATTGAGATAAAGCGTCTATTTTTATGTTTTTTTTTATTATTATTGTTATTATAATTTTACGTTACGCATTACTTTGTTTGTAAGTCTCCCAATGGAAGTGACTGTCGAAATAAAACTTTGCCATCACATTTATTATTCATGAATAAATCAAATGATACTAAACTCATACAATACTCCAACTCACTGTACTTGTATATGATACGATACGAAAACATTCCCATAGGACTTTATCGTACGTCACAATCTTAAACCATACCATCATCATTAACATCATGATGAGATTTCTCATAAACCCGCATAAAAATTATTCAAAACGTTTCTCTTACACGTAAACGTGTTTGTATCAAAGAACAACAAAGACGGTTTCCACAAGCAAATTATTTTGTTGTGTAAATGATATCTTACGGAGAAGGACGTATGAGAGGATGTTCCATATTATGCGTCGAGAAGTCGCAACAGTGCTCTTTGTCTATGTCTTGTTGGGAAAAAGGAAATCTCACCTCAGCTCCCTCAGTCATACTACATAAATACAAAGTTAAAGAATCGAACTTCAACCACCTCAACATCAAGAAACATTAAATAACTGCTCCAATTTTTCCTTATGTTCCATAGGTTTAATATAAGCAGGTCCAACGTTGGCCAGACAGATGGACTATTTATAAAAATGGAATTTAAAGTTGCAGTGATAGACAGACGGACATCGCGAACGGACAGGAAACGGAAGTCGTTGTGGTTGCGGTTCAGCGAATTGAAACAACCCACGTTGTAGCGACGCACGTTAATATGGGGCTTCACTCGAATGAATTCAGCTTTTAAAATCCTTTTTTTCGTTACGTTTTATTTCCCTTTTGTGTGTTTTGATAAGTTTACGAAAATGTTTTCAATGAAGTCTTTAGAGATTATCAACTTAATGGGCAGCCCAGACAAGGTACTTTAGTACTTATGTTTTTTTTTCCGTCAGGAAAAAGGGGAATTCTGGATTTTTTAAGAGGGCAAAAAACGCTTTGTTGAACTATGAATGGAAGAAGAATGGTTGACAAGAGGAAGACTAGTTCATTGATTACGTTTTTTATTATATACTATTAAATTAAATACTGGTATTAGTACAACTTAGCTCGTATGAGTACTTTTCTTATTTCCTTAACTCAATTTTTAGTTTCTTATCCTTTTTTATCTTGGACTTTATAATTTTTAGTCCATCAAGCTACCAAACTAAGGCAGACTTCTAAAAGGAAGCACCGAGAGGATCTATTTATAAATTTCAATAATAATAACAATAATAATGTCGTTGAAAAATTCGACTAAAGATAAAAGTTGTCAAGACATTTTTAACTCGAAGACTCATTGATATTTCTTTTTCTATGTCCATTTTTTTTTAAATTATTCAAATTCTATTTTTTTAATATAACCAGGATCCAAAAGAAAAATTGTTGTAAATTGTGTTGAAGTAATTATTCTTTCATTTTTTCCCAACAATTTATCCTTGCCTCTTTTTCCTAAAACTATTATTCCTAAGAGCAATTTATATTAGCCATTATCTCTTTTATTCTAAATATAAATGTGACCTAAACTGTGAAAAGGTGATTGACGAATATCACTTTTTCGGCAATTCTGATAAAAGATCTTTGATTTTTTTAGAGTTTAAACCGGAAATTCCTTAATTTACCAAAAATTTAACAGAAATTCGACAATATACACGAAAAAACTACACCAAACGAAAAAGAACCATTTAGATGAAAAACAATAGTTTCCAGAAGTAAATCGTTGTTTTTTTTTGTGTTTCATTAATTTACCTACTCAAAAAATGAAAGTTAATCTCTTCCAAAAATAAAGAGTAAAAACCAACGATTTTTACAAACATGATCATATTTATTAGCAAAAATTCCGCGCACTTAAAATGTATTCAAACTACCAGTAGTTCAAAAGATAAGTACGTCGAAGTCCACGTTTATGATTTTTCGACTTATAAATAAACAATTATGATAAATAATTTAGGATTTCTATTGTTATTAAATAGTGTTTTGTTAGTAATAACAAAACTAACAAGCCATTTAGTGTAATTTGAAATCTTTTAAATCATATATCGGTAATTATCTATATCCTAGAATATCATAGAAAAAGATTTAATTGGGCAATCCGTTGGCACCTATCTTGGCAAATCTATTGATGAGCATTTTTGAAACGCAGATACTAAACGTATCTGCGTAATAAAACGTAATGAAACTAACATGAGCACATTTTTAAAGACTAATTTCTGAGCTTTTCCATGATGCAAAGAGGAAAATGGGGAATAATATATATTGACGACTAGTTAATTTTTTTAAAGTACCTATATATCTTTATTTCTTTAAAATTTAAAATTAAAATAAATTTCACACTTTTGTACAGATTTAAGATAACCAATTTTGATAAAAACAGATATATTTATATGTATATACAATGTACATATACTTTAGTTAATATTTATGTCTTCCATTGTCCATACAATATGTATTATATGCTCGTGACAATTAGTTCTCTTTTAGGTTGTATTTCTTCAAATTTTCAAATTACAGTATCAAATTGTTCTGATAAATGTGAGTTTTCTTTATTCTGGGTAAAAAGGGGTACAGTGTAAGAATATTTTTGTTTCTTTGTTTGTAAAGAAAAGAATAGTTTTCTCTAAAACCAATAAAATTTATTAGCATATCTAACACTTCATTCTTAACATATAAACAACTAGAAATTGTGTTGATTATATCGGAAGCAATTTGGGGAAATAAACCGAACAAAGAAAATAAAATTTTGTAGAGCAATAAAAAGTAATTGAATCGTACACATTTTTATTATAAAGTTTCATAAACAATATCAATCTGTATTTGGAAATGTTTGGATGACTCAAAACGCCATAATATGAATGTTACGAATTTCCAAATAGTACATAAGGCGGATATCCAATAACATTAGTCGTTGAATCGTTGCATGAGTCTATTGTTGGGGTTATTAATAAAATAAAATTCAATTTGATGCACTTAAAAGTGCAATAAAATTCGTTTTAAACACCTGCGCGTTTTTAGCTTACGTTTCTTAAGAAATTATAGGTAGAGGTGTAACACAAGCAAATCTTACAAGGACGAGGGATGTGAAATGAAATCGGAAATGTTAACAATGATCGGAATATTAAATATTTTCTGAGTGTAGGATAACGTTTACGTGGTTGCAATACCAAATAAATTTGCAAGAATTCGATTCTAAGTAATTTCGTTTTACTGAAAAAAGAATAATTGTTTATCAAGTCCATATCGAAAACTTTGAACCAAACAAAAGACATAAATTTCAAAATACAATCTTGAGTTCTTCATTTGCAACTTTTGATTAAACCAATATTTTATTTTTTGGGAAAGTTTCTTGCAAACTCCTGGTCTTTTCTCTTTGGCTTTTGGAGGCTAGACGAAAGGAACTAAGTCTCGCGACAATAAATAACTAGTTTGTGTTTACGAGTTTCGTGGAAATGCATTTCAAATGTCGTTAAATTTTCAAAATAGATTGAAATGTATTGTGTCGTTGATAAACATTTCGTTAGAAACTCGGTCTTATATTTTCTTTTCAATATCGAGAAAATTAAGTATTTACTCTGATCCTTTTTCAATTGAATTGAATGTTAATAGTATAGATACATTCCATATAGGTAAATGTTAATTTCGTGGTAAAAGTTCCTACATTCAAGTTTACTTTACTCTACTACCTATATTCAAACACTTTACCTTACCAATTAACTTTGATAAAAAATGATTGCTAAATATAATAAACCCAATAGAAATAGAAATTATTTTCTATCTTCTTGCAACCATCGCAAGAAGAACCACTTATATGTAAAGAATAGATCATGCAAAATGCTGATCTCATTGTCCGTTGGTTCGATCTTTTTATACTTAAGAATATATTTCTATCGGTTCTTTTTTCTATTACATAACTATAATACTCAATTTATAATTCATGTATTTATTAAATTTCCTAAACCAACATTTTCCAACCTATTTCCTTTACCGTAGACCTCTGCCTGCAATTTCTAATTTGTGACGATGTTAAAGAGAAAAATTTTACATTTAAACACTTAAATATGAACCATATGAACCACGTACAATTTATTAGAATAAATTTAATAAAAATATGATTTTTCTGTACCCCAAGGGGTACTATAGTTTATGGATTACTTATCATGAAAAAATATATACTTTTTCTAGGGAATATAAAAATTAAGCTATATATTTTGAGAACTATAACGCTGCAAAAGTAAAGAAAGTCAATAGAAAATAATCTTAGACGAAATATTAGGAGGACTGGTCTGTAATGTCGTTTTTGAACTTATAGTTACCATTTATCAGCTCATAAGTTATTTCAAAGTCGTTCAAAGATAATTGAAGGCATTAAAGCGACTAGTTAACTCATAAAAGACAAAAAAATATGATTCGGAAGTTTACATTGAAATGATTAGACAAATGCTCGAAGTAAAATAAGTTCGGTATTGTATACTCTTCGAGTTTTACACGGTAGTAATGCAAAGTTGCTACTAAAAACATTTTCAAAATATCCAAGTGCACTAAATGTTCATTAATCCCAATATTTTTAAGTTCAAACTGGATAATTTTGAATTCTCAACTTGTATAAATCAGGAATAATAGAAACATTAAGCAATTGGGTGTTAACGGATGAAGTGGTACCAAATCCATACCAGACAGTCGATGAACTGTCAAATATTCCTAATAAATCTTGGTCCCTAAGAATTTTCAATATAGAAAACTTTATTATGCAACACGATTATGCAAGATTTCTCTGCACAAGAAAAACATAGGGAAAAAATAATTTATTAAGGGTGAATGATATTGCCTTATCCACTATAATCGTCTAAAGTGGTATTAGGTTTGAGGTTTTTAAGTTTATTACGATTGTATACAAAAAGCCCAAAAATAGCTGTTATCCCAAGATAACTCGAACAAAAGACCTGATTTGTCTCAAGTATTTATCAATAAACTGAATATCCATTGACATAAAATATACCGAACATGCTACCGAACATGGTTTACATAGGGTTCAAATGCAGAATATTACACGTATTTCCGTTCACACGTAATTCGTATACTTCATTCAAGCTTTATAAGTATCAATGTCAAAATTTGAGTTCAACTACATATTCAATTGTCCCATAAAAGAAATACGTCTTTTGGACTGTATGTAAAACTATATTTGCCCGTTCCAACTTACGTATACTTTACTTCATGGGCACTTCTACAAGGTTTTTGATGTTCTCTTTATTCAACATAGCAGTTTTTATGATATACAGTAAATTCTGACTTTTTAGTACGTTTAATTAAAATAAAGTTAATAAAACTACTGCAATTGGATTTTCTTAGGTAATCTAATTTTTTACTTATCTTTCTTTATTCACCATTTCAACCATCACTCATTTATTTCTTTATGAAGGCGTAAGTACTTAATATTATCCAAAATTATTATTATTGTCGTGATTATCAAGAGATCTCATAAAGTTGTTCATTTGGTAGTTGAATGTTGGAATATTATAGTTTTGATATTATTTTTTTGGTAGTTACAACTTTATTTAGTTCAGATACGGTGGTGGAGGATCTATCTTTTAACCATATTTTAATATTAATTCGTTAGGGTTCTCTCATTACATAGATAGTTATTTCATAAACGACGGGCTCATAAACATTGGAATAAATGAATTTGGAACT
The DNA here is from genome assembly GCA_958496175.1 of Sisyra terminalis. Lineage (NCBI taxonomy): Eukaryota > Metazoa > Arthropoda > Insecta > Neuroptera > Sisyridae > Sisyra > Sisyra terminalis. The sequence goes on along the minus strand of OY292277.1, from coordinate 31,323,683 downwards.
AAACAATATGAAAAATCATTGAAACATTTGAAACTTTAAAAACTTGAAAATTGGAACTATTGGCTATTAAGTCTATAAATCACTAAGGAAACTAGTACAAGTAATAACTAAAATTAAAATTTATAGAATTTATTAATTTCTATAATTAATTTCAAATCGAAAATTTAAACTTTCCGGATATGAATTAAATATGTTGGTACTTCAAACTGTTGATAAATTTAAATCAAACTTAGCAAAAGCAAACAGCAAACTTAGAAAACAATAACTGTAAATCCAAAAATCGTTAAACCTAGTTCAAAGGCAATTACTTTAATGACTGCACCATTTTCCCATTAAAAAAAACAAACTAACCTTAACCGAGTTTTGTCGAGAAAATTGCCATCAAATCGCAAATAACTAATCAAATGATCATGTTTTCCATCAACCGTTACATTACAATTCCAATAACTTCAATTTCTCGAAAGAAATAACAATATAATTATCTACAACTTTAAATAAAAATATCTTCAACTAAATTTATTACTTTTAAACTACACTTGTAACAATTTTCCAAGTTTTACAATATAGGTAAGTATTTAGAAATTTTCTTAAAGGAAAAGCGTAGAAATTGTCTTGATTATTAATCCATAATATACGATGGCAAAGCGTCAAGCGTCTTCGTTCTTCAATCATGTTAGAATAATAACGCCGATTAAGTGAAAATTGCGTTACATTAATTTACATAAAAATTACAATAATTTTCATTTTTCACAAAGTCAATTGAAGCTTTCGAAAAGAGTTCAAATATTATCGTCTGATAGTAACTTTCAAGAAGCTTTATTAACATTATAATAAAAAAAATCGATTTACTCCATAAAATTATCTTTTCGATAATATTTTAGAAAAGTCTTTATAAGTTGAGATCTGAAGATAATTTCGTTCGTTAATACAACATAATCGGTTGAACACATCGTTTTAATAAAAAGCTTTGCTGTTTTACGAGCTTTTATTATCTGGAATAGCTTTGAATGGAAATTATCATTTTAAGTTAATTCTTAATTTTTACTATCATTGGGTGTAGGTATGTAATAATTCTTGGATATTATTTGCACGGCAATTTGGTTTATTGTATACTTTTGAGTTTAGTTTAATTGCTCTTTGTATGCGATTTTTTTTCTTTAGGTCATCTTATTCCCACGTACTAAACAGGGAACGCTTTGTGTTAGTGTTACGCTTGTTTGATTTGCTTTATTATACATTTTTGCGATAAATCTTTAGTCTGAAAGAAGATTTAATAATACAAAAACGCACTTGGCTATTATACTTTGGAATGATTCAGTTCAAACTTTAATTTGCATTTTAGTTTTGGATTTGGATCGTTAGTTTTAAAATAAAAGTTTCAAGAAAAGACTTAGATTGTGTATAGCCAGAGACTATAGTTTCAAGTGTAGAAAATAGTTCTATCAGATTTAAAATAGCATACACACAATTTATTACTTAATATAAAATGCATTCATCATTGATCAATTTGAGGATAATTTATTAGCTGGTAATATGGATGAGGAACGTTCATGGTACATACTGGTAGGTATTTTCATTTCTTGGATTTTTTGTTTTGGAACCTTGCGATTACTAGTATTAATTCATATTTATAATATTTAATTATTAACGCCCTATAACAGGGTAATAAATTAGTCATTTTAGAAAACTAATTATGCATATTTCAGGTACAATTTTAGATTAATGGACTTTTCAATAGGTAACCATATACCTGATTTGTTAGTTTTACCAAATATTTTTGATTAATTTTCTTTAAAGTGATTCAAAAGATGCGGAAAGATGTTTGTGAATTAATCAACAGAAAAAAATTAGGTAAACTATTTATTGAAAACACTAACCGATACCTGCGACTTCGCCAGCGTAACATAGTAATATGTTAAGGAAACCACTGCTTAAATTTACTAACTGTCGAGGAAAGCATCAAAGTTATTTAAATTCATCTTATTTATTAATTTAAAATAATGCTTATTTTTCAAAAAAATAAAAAAACTTTTTTAACGTCCTAAAAGGTGTAGGTATATATGAATATCTCACACACTCGGTTAATTTAATTAAAATAATTTTTTATTTGTAGAAATAATCTTATTAAAATCAATATATCCCATTGAAAAAATACAAATCAATATTAATAAATTCTCTATACACTAGCTTACCAAATGAATTTGGGCTAAAACTCGGAGTTACGGAAGTCGGAGTAAGTACTAAAAGTAATTACAAACAAAATCGTTTTGAAGGCATAGGTTTGTTGAGACTTATAAATCATATGTATGCTATTATATAATTCGTGAATTAAAGAAAGTGGACTTAAAAAAAATTATCTAGCTTAATCATTGTAAAATTAAAATCTTACCAAAAACCTTTAATGTAACAAAGGTTGTCAAGACTCCAGTTTATAACGCTTTAATTGCTAAAAATTTAGTAAATCGTATGAAGAGCCAAGTCTCTAAGTCCTAGCTCTATAAACTCTACTTCTTGACCAGAATGTATAACTTAACCATTTCGTAGAGCTATTGCATGACACATTAAATACCAATGTATTAATTGTTTATGCATGCACACATAAACAATAATATATTCTAATCTCATTAAACTGTAACAGGCTATGGTTCCCATGGAGTTATGGAAGAAATGGAGTAGTGATTCTGAATGTTGTATAACAGAAATCTTCTATGAACCGGCCAAGTCATACTTTTTTGTAGATTTAGGATTTAGGAACTTGGCTCTTCACGCAATCTCATAAAATCTAAAGTACTAAAGATAAACAAATTTGAGCGCTGTATTATTCAGAATGAAACTACAAAGATCTGAAAATTGGAAGAAACAGATTATAAAAAGAGAAGTATTTACAATTAGTCTCATTTGCCATTTTCAATAAATAGTTCTGAATTTTTACGTTACAGTTATTACTGTTACTGTTCAACGTTTGTTATCTAAGCCAAAGCTACAATAAAACAAATATAAATAATTTATCTACAAACTAAAGAAAAAAGGCTCGAATCAAACTAGTAGGTTGTACAATAATTGAGGGAACCTTAAACGAACAAACAAAGAGATATTGGATCATACTGTTTTTCCATCGTAATATACACCAAGACCATCATACTGTTCTGGTATACCTGCAAATAATTTAAGGCGTTTGGTAAGATATAAAAACTACCAAAACTATCCGGCTATTAAGATAACATATTTCTATAGTTGCCCAAGTAACATCTATATAAAATTCAACTTTTATAATATGACGCAAGAAAAATTATAATTTATTTAAGTTTAAGGATGCTTGGCGGGGGATTGAACCGTGCTAAGTGTCTGGTAATGGAGGAAGTAATCTCTAATATTATTCTAAAGAAAATATAAAAAACCGGATTTTTATACTTTGACTAAAGTGGGCTTCCATTTTATAAATCTTTGCAACCTTTTACTTGCCAAAGTAACCACCATCCAAATTTCCATAGTTGGTGATCGTTCTTACCTGTGTTAGGGACAAATTCAAGGAACTTTCAGCTTTTATCGAAGATCTGATCGTCACGGGCTCTTGCTTTACGATATAAAGAGTGGGCTATCTAGCGTTTTCTTTTTCAACTACCATTTATCTCGTGAACGATAACACTAATGTCATTTCGCTTTTGACAGAAAATTAGTTTATTGTTTGCGCTGAACAAAAATGGTTGGGTATACGCTTAAAGAACGCTTTGAAATATTGAAAACCTACTTTGAACATGGATCCAATATTAAAATTTGCTGTCGAAAATTGGGTACAAAAATGGGTAAAAAACAGGCACCATTGGAGGCACCAAAATTGTCGTATTTGGGGCACGGAGAACCCGCACGTAATCAAAGATAAGCCGATGCATCCTCAGAGAGTGATGGTTTGGTGCGAATTTTGGTCTGGCGGCATCATTGGCCCATTTTTCTTTGAAAATGAGGCAGGAGCCGCCGTTACGGTCAATGGCGAGCGCTACCGCGCCATGCTGAACGAATTTTTGTTTCCAGAAATCGAAAAATGACTTGGGCGACTTTTGGTTTCAGGAGGACGGCGCTACATGTCATACAAGCAACGTTACAAATGATTTTTTGCGTACTGTTTTCGAAAATCGCATTATCAACCGAAATGCTGACTTCGTTTAGCCACCAAGAAACTACGATTTGACACCATTAGACCATTATTTTTGAGGTGCCGTCAAAAACAAGTGTTATGCCAACAAGCCAGCCACGATTGAAGCTCTCAAGGACAATATTCATGTCGCCATTGGCGAAATTTTGCCGCATACCATCGAAAATGTACTGAAAAATTGAACTGAACGAAACGAGCTCTGTATGGCTAGTCATGTCAGCCATATGAATGATGTTGTTTTCCACAATTAGACGCAAGGATAGAACTTTCAAATAAAAAATCAGAACGAAAAAATATTTATTAGTTTTTATTTTGTAGCATTTGAAAAAAATGTTATATGGTTCATCTTATATAACTGTATAATATGTAGTTATGTGTTAATGTAGTTAATAACTACATACTACTGCATTTAACTGAGAACAAATAATATGTTTTAAAATTACTATTTTTTCTCAATCTTAATTTATTAAAACATTATTATTCATATTCTATTTGAGAAAAGCGGGTTATTGTTACATGATAATATGATTTTCGCGGGAGTAGGAATCAAAAATAGTTTACCTACGTAATACTTGACGGCCCCGTGCAACTCTAAATCTCTATAAGTTTTCAATTAATTTTTCTTAAGAAACTTCAATTTAGTTTGGTTACTATGAATACCATGAATACTATGGCTTAAAACAATGTGAAGAGAAATCTTGACTAAGTCGAGATGCAGTCAAAGACAAAAGCGGATAAGAGAGTTGCATGTCGTTTTCAAACTATTACAATTCCAATTCATTCATTTAAAACTTCCATATAAAAAATTCAAATTTAAACGTATTGTTTTGTCTCATTATGAAACTCTTTTGTAATATGTCTTATAAAACCACCTTATACAACATTATGAGGAATTAAAATATATAAATGTTTACTTTTAATTTGTCACAGGTTGAAACCCTCGAGTCATTAAATTGTCTTGATACATTTTCTAAGATTGAATAATATTACAAAATCGTCTCAGGTTTTCATTTCTTATTGTCATTGTTGTTGTCGCTATCATTTCAATTTCTCAACCCATAAAAATATATAATATGTTAAAATATAAAGGAAAAAAGGAGTTTAATATGCGTAATGCATTTTTCATCACTCAACCCAAACTGGCCTGAAATCAAGATGAAAAATGTAAAACAAGCCTTCAAAACAATAAAGCTGGCCAGCCACTCTCTCATTGTTTCATTCTAATAAAAAGAACGAAAAAAGAATAAGTTTAAATTTATGCAAAACATCAGAAAAACGACAACGTCACCGGGAATATAAAAAAAATGGTTAGAGAAAAAGGATGGTGACGTTGTCATGCGGTGATTGTTGTTCCCATTGTTAAGCATTAACTATGAAAATTACTCCTACTTCAGTTTTCTGTCTTTCAAATCGGGACAATGAAGCATAAAAATTACACCCAAATTCACTGTGACATTGGCAATCAAACGTCCTTTTTATAAAGAAATAAAAAAAAAACTTTTACAGAACATAAATATTGTGAAACTTAGGGAAAATTTTCTGGCTTGGAATTTTAAGCGATAGAATATTTGATGTATTTTCAGAAGATTAATTAAAAGTTTGGCCGATTCGATTGATATTTCAGTTCTTAAACAGGTCGTTCAACTTGAGGAAATAATCAATATCTTGTGTTGAAATTATAGGTTTTACTTTGAGGTAATTTACTGAAATTTCAATGTCGATTGGAATTTTACTTTCTCTATAGCTCTTTGATTGTTATGCGCTCGTTGATGAATTAAACAAATTGATGGTTCGGTAGCTGATTCAATAAACAAGACAATAAAATTAACATAAAGATTGAATTAAATTGAGGTTTAAGAAAAACATGATGTACACATCTAACGGCTTAAATTTGTAAGATATACACGGAAAAAATTAATAAAAATTACGATAATAACATCCTATTCTAGGACCAGACTTTTATTATCCCAATCTTTTTAATATTTTAAATAAAATTTACTACTACTTACATATGCATTTTAACATTATAATATCGTAATTATAACAACAGTTTTCCGTAATAAATACCATAAAAAATACGTTGTTGCATCGTTAAAATTAACAAAAATAAAACTATTATCTTAAAACCATATTTAATTTAATCAGTACCCCTTTGTTACATCTACTTTAAAAGAAATCAAATATAGAAACTTTTTCTATAAAAAAATGCAATGTAAATAACCAAATTCACGATGTTACATTGGATTTCCTTCCTGTGAGTGCAAATGAATATGCATACGTATCGCATATAAATAAAAATGATAGAACTCATTAGCTTCTCAATCAACACATGCATACAACTACGCAACGTTTTCAGAAGTTATAAATTGGTCGATCATTTTAAATGAGTGGATACAGAGGATATACTTAATACTTATTGCTGAAAGTGCGACCAAAATAATAAAATTCAATTCAAAATCCTCGGTATAAGTTTTAAAGCGACATCACAAATCATAGAAATTTACGTAAAATTAATTATTTTCATAATAAATCTTATCCTTTTCATTTATTTTATTTTTTCCATTGCTGAATTAATTTTCAACACGTGCCTCAAATATATTACCTAAATAAGTGATATCATAAATCATAAATGTTGTGAATAAATAATACATTTAAAACGAATACATATAGTTATGCATATTTGTTAAATATTCTTTTGCTTTTGTAGATCTTTTTAAATTTTTAATAATGAAAGTATTTACTAATCTATTTACAGAGATAGCTATTACAGCCTGAATACTACAATAATACTTGGGGTCAGAAAAGTAAATAATATTTTACACTGAAATTATAAAGCTTTAGTGTGGTTCATTTAGTGACGATGAAATTAATAATTTTAATTCAAAATATTTCGTCGATAACTTTAAACATGCCAACAATGAAAATCACAAATAAGTAAAATCATAAGTAAATATTATTGAGTTATGTTATAATTTTAAGATATTGTATTGAGGTGAATAAATAATTTACTTTAACTCATTATTTTTAAGTCTATTTCTAAAAAAAATAATATTTACTAGATTAAAGAATAAAGAAATAAATATATAAAATGGAACAAAAATATTTACTTCGTCGGATATGAGAAATTCTATTATACCAACTAACATATTTCTTATTTCAACATCGTAATATTTATGAAAGTGAATAGGACTGTGTGCTGTTTCAGGTAGTAATCTTTGTCAAATGAAATTTACGATGCGCCATTGTAAAAATTATAAAGCTTTATTTCAGGTCCTGTACACTTATTTAATACAGCAGTAATTACGATTATATTATTGCAATTTTTGATATAAACTTTTTTATGTATAGGTAAGTACATAAGACAAATTTTAAATCAAACGTAGTGTAGGTAAATATCCACACCAAATAACTGGCAAATAAACTGGGGAGGTTTTGAGAAAATAAAACGTTTTGAACAGATGCTGAAGTTCAATGAATTTCAGTTTGAAAAATAGTTCTTATTGAGTTGGAAACTTTCGTTTGTGTATGTTTGATGAAAAAATTGGGAAGAAGATAACTTCGATTTTGTTCCAAGAATTAGAAGTTTTGCTTCAATAGTTTAAGTTTTTCTTATATAGAATAATAATACATTAAAGTTTTTAAATAATATGATGAGTTAAAAAAGAAAAATTATTGTCCGTAAATTATGCAACTTAATTAACTGATACGCATATATAAATTCAACCTCCAACCTCTTGACTTTTGCCCCAACATTGTTCCCGTCATCAGTATCACTTTTAGTAGTTTCACAAATGAAATTTGGAGACTTTTTTTTTCATCAGTGGTTAAGACTCTTTTGAAGTTTTTATTTCGACGTGAATAAATTAAAGTTTGAATCGTTTCGAATTAATGAGGGAATATTAATTAACGACAGTAAGCCGGAGCGTGAAAAAGAGGCTTTATATTGCCACATGGCAACTCGAAAAGTTTTCTCACTTTTTCTTCGACGCCTCGTTTTTTATCCTCATCTTTTGTGCGTCTGAGTCCTTTTTTATTGGCTCAACCCCGTCTCTATTGACCTTTATATCTTGTGAACAATACAATTGTTCATTAATCACATAAAACACACCTGTCTGGAATACAAAATTTGAAATTTTTTTCTTGGGTTTGGTCGTTCTATTAAGCATTCAACAGTTAATCATCCTTTTCACTGTATCAATTAAAGCAAGCTTATATGCTAAACTGGGGGTTAAGTTATACAATTTTTCACAAGTCTTTAAATTTGAAATGTATATCTACCGACAAAGCAGTCCAAGATACTTTGGGAAAGTATCTAGATAATAGATAAGTTACTTTTTTAAAAAATATTCGAAGTTACTTTGGATACGTAGTTACTCTATAAATAAGGAACTTAAATACTAATCTTAAGAAACTTTTTAAGTTACTTTTGTATTTAATGGATACACTAAACTTTGTAACGTGTTAGATAAAGTTGCAAGTTAACAGATAATATGTCTTATCTTTATTAATTTAGAAAAAAAAGTATGAATGTCTAAGCCCTTGTAAACATAACACTCTGAAGGAGGTATTCTAGTCTAGAAATTTGAAAAAATCGATTTTTTTTCTTGCATATTTTCAAATTATAAACCTCCCAAAATATACCCTTAACCGGTTGTTCAAAATTCGAATTATTTTCGAAGATACAGCGCTCCTGCCTCGGATTTTGTAAAATTTTAAATTTAAGTATTTTTTAAAAATTCGAAAATGACAAAAAAAGGAGGTAATTTTTTTTTTAAGTCAACGCCATTTTGTGAATTTCTTATTTTTTTCTTTGACAATGGTCAATCCGATAGCGACATCTTTACTAATGAAGAATTCTTTTAATGTTTGTTAAAGATTACTACAAGGGTTGGAATCATGCCAACCAGGGAGCATCGTTTTTTTGTAGCTCCCACTCCACCGGCCTATTATTCGACGATTTTTTGATTTTTTTTTCTTCTTATTTTATTTATATTTTTCAAATATCAATAAAAATCATATAAAAAACGTATAGTAAAAATTTTTTTATTTTATTTTTTATCATAGTTTGAAAAATGCCTAAAATTTAGACGTCAAGACTAGAATACTTCCTTAAAAAAACGGAACAAGATTCATAATGATATATAAATACATTGAATTTTATAGAACTAATGAAAATAAAATTATGTACCTAATTTCTCAGTATCTAAAACACACTTTAGGCAACAAGAAAATATTCCCTTTAAAAAGTATCTAAGATACTAGTTACTTTTCGCGAAAAATAAAAGAACTAAGATACAATATCTTAGATACCATAAAGTTACTATAATAAATACTTGTTTCTGACAGTTCTGTCTACCAACTAAAGAAGAAACAAGATCACGATATTTCTTTAGATTTATTTCACATTTTGTTTAATTCCAGATATTTTTTTAACAGAACAAGAATCATAAACTGAAAAAATTCACCCTAATAAAATCATACACAGAGAAGTTAGAAAAAATTATCTTAGTTCCTTTATTTTTTGCGAACAAGTAACTAGTATCTTCAATATTGCTTAAACGGAACTGTATCTTGTAACTTAAAAAGTACCTTAGATACCGAAAGATTAAGAATCGAGTTTTATTTTGTTTTGTTCTATAAGTGTCAATTTACATCTCTTATATTAATCTTCAATTGCTTTAAAGTGGATTGTCTTTACTGGGGATTAGGCGAACATTTCTTTTTCCTTAAAATATTACAGATAATAAATACATTATATGATTACCAACTTTACCTAATACGATACGAACCTTAGTACATACACAGTATGTATACAGAGTAATTTCAAATACTTTTAAAAAAAAAATACTTATTTGATATCTAAATACTTTCCTAAAGTATCTTTAAAAGCTTTGATTATACAATGAGTTAGTTGCACTTGAAAGTAGAGAGCTTTCAAGGAAAATTTTAATAGTTTCAAATTCAATTTTTCTTTAGGATAATTTTTCAGTACATACAACTATAAGCAGTTTTAGAAAAAATATTTATGGATCATGTCTGTACTTGAGATATTTAAATCGTTTTTCCACTCTAAAGCAACAATTTGCTATTTCACTCATTAATTTTCATATGTCGTATTTTTGTTGTTAAGAATGTCCATTATTTCTCCATTTTTAGTATTTTTCTCGAAAACTACTTTTTTGTTTCGTATTAAAAGGTTCAAACACTACAAATTTGAGAACTATTGCCTTGATTATTCGTCCACAATTAAGCTTAAACCTTAATAATTAAAACATAATATAAAAGCAATTTTTATTCCATTAATTTTATAGATGGCCGCCAAAATAAACTCTCTCAAAACTATGCAAATTTTCCGATAGAAATGACTAATTACTCTGAAACAATTTCATATTAATTAAATAAACAAGTTTTTAAAAAAGATTAAAGTTTCTATTTTCAATAGCTACAATTTAATTTTTTTACGACTTCTGTTTGAAAATGCAGGACTTACTATTATTTAGGTCAACCAACCCCATTACATCGTCTACACATCCTGCATATGGAGTCGGTTGACTATTTTTTCAAGTTCTTAAAACCAAGTAAGTATATTAGTTTATAAGGTAGTGTATTTCAGTTTAAATATTGAATTTGACAAAAATATAATAAATTTTCGTTTAGTTTTAAGTAGTTTTCGTCATGTTATTAAAATTTTAAAAAAACGCTAAATTTTAGACTTAAATTTGGTCAATCAGCCCTAGATCCCCAGGATATTATTTCAAAAGTCATGTAAAAGCTAAAAAGCTAAACGAATAAAAAAAATTATATCTTTGAACAAAAAAAGAAGGAAATTAAGTGTAGAAGTATTTGTATTTTATATAAAAATCTTAAATATATTTTTCATTGCTTTTTTTTTAAGCAAACGTGTACTTACAAAATACTTCTATATTTTACGTCAATTCTATCCGCGTCACGTGCTTACCTGAAACAAGAAGAAAATTATGTAGTTTTGAAAAAATGCATGATAGAATTTTGAAAAAAAAATGAAACAAAGAAATCTTCAATTAATAAAGGTTTAATTGAAGCTTGAATTCAAAATGAAACGTTATTTTTCATTGTTCATATCATGTTCATTGATCCCAATAGAACGAAACAATAATTACTAGATTGATGGAAGAGGTAATTTTTGAAAAAAAGACCGTTACATTTTGCGTTTTTTACTTTGGAGTAAGTTTTCACTGAAAATTGTTGTTTTTTTTTCTATAGAATTCTTTCTATTGGGCAACAAAACGATAAATTGACGAACAATGCAACTTTGATATGAAGTCAATTAATAGTCTTTTTGTGTGATAGTTTTTGTATTCTTGATGAAAGCAAAAAGTTTATTGAAATTGGAAATAGCAAAACGAACGATTTTGTATTGATACATTGTAACCATTTTCAACGGTTTTTTATAAGGAAGCATGTAGTTATATTTTTTTAATGTTAGTTCTAAGTATAAATATTAATTAACTTTATAAAAGTTACTTTTGGTGAAAGGGATAATATCCTGTAAAACCCCAGTATACTTTTTGTCCCAATAACGCTAAAGTTTCAATTATTATTTGCTTAATAGTTTCAAATGATTTATTATCCACTGGGGTCCCCTCTATTGCATTGATGATCATATAGATACATATTTTCACCAAAGATGACTGTAAAAATTGGAATAAAGAAGATTTGGGATATTCGGAATTTACTTTGTTGTTGTGGCTTTAGTCGCCGTAAAAATAAAGGGTTTTATAATAAATTAATGATGTTGATAGCAGGCATTCAAAAATTTTTATTGGCATAATTTCAGCAGAGTAGCATAGTAAAAGCAGCATAAGTTCATAAAATAAATAGTATTTTGTATTGAACGAATATAATATTATAAAACATGCAAACGAGACTTTATTAGTGACTTAAATAATATAAAATATAGTTGTATATATGTTAGTCTTTTAAATTGAAATATTTAAATGAGGGGGTGCGAAAATTTTCCTCTACCTCAGACTGCTTACACCAAAGCTACTGTATGTCATTGCAACTAACGATATGAGATAAAAAAACAGTCTTTATTTTATTATGAAGTCATATTCTAAATGAGAAAATATATTAAATCACTTTAGTTTTTAAAATTTATTCACATCGGATGGAATTTCTCCTGCGGATATTACGTCATCTGTTTTCAATTTTCATATCGTAAATGTTAAAAAAAGTTATTACGGAAATGTTTATCTTTTCTATAATGTGAACCAATAATTATTTTTATTGAAATTATAAACGTAACTTTAAAATAAGTATTTAAGATTCAACTCTTTGTTTTGTTTTTGAGTTTCATACTTGGTTCATACATCGTACCTACAATTAGCTCCTCTGGTATGCAGAAGTGCTATTTACATACGTTGATCACATTTCCGAAGAAAAACGATAACAAAGTGTACGTTAAGTTTATGAAGCAAAGGTAAAAATAATATTGACGTTAACACTTGTATACATAACATGAAAAATGAATGAACGACATACCTCACAAAAACACAATAAATTATAATATTAATATCAAAATAAATATTTATGAACTTCTTGGTGTATAAAAAACGCACGTAGGAATTCTAGTAAGAAAAATAAACAAATCCATTTTTGCCATCTCAATAAAATTTTTCCTAAGAAAATTTCCAAAATATTTGTTTTTTCTTCAAGAACTACAATTTCCAATTCAAGAACTACACTAAAACAGGCTTGGAAACAATAACGAAGCATGGACGGTGCAGGGGAAGCAATGGCCCCGGACGGCATGAAAATTAAAATAAAATAAGGTATCATATAGACATTGAGTTTCATGAAAGATTTTGCTTTGAATAAAACACAAAGAGTATATTTTAAATAATTAAAGAATTTAAAGGTGTTTGACTATTTACCAATTTTTTTGACTAAAAACAAAAAAAGGGGCGGCGAATTTCCGGTCAGCTCCGGGCGGCGAAAACGTACGCTACGCCATTGTAGCTTAGATGTTCACTTTTTACGTAAACATTGTTCACGAGCAAGAATCATGAACATTATTTGCAAATGTGATATTTGCGAATATAGTCGCCATGTATGTACGCACCATAACACAAATAAAACAATTTAAACTATAACAATAATTATTATCATGCAATTTCTGTAAAAAAAATCCAAATTTATGTAAGAGAATTCGAAAGAAGCCATGCAGAAACCCCTAGAGTTGATCGACAGGGTCATGCTTGGGCTAACACTTGGTCAAGACTTGGACCCAATTTTGGTAAATCTATTTTTGGTTACAAATGGATAGACATCCTTGGCCATGCCAATGATAAGCCAAGTTTGGGTGAAGACTGGCGGACCTAACTTCGGCTAATTAACGGCAATCTTGGCTTGGTTCAAGGAAGGGCCATCCAGCCTTTTCAATGCCAAGCGTTGACCAAAACTGGGCAGCTTAGCTTTGGTCAATGAATAGTAACCCGGGCTGGGCCCAAGATGAGAGTTACTTAGCCTTGTCTATGCCAATGATTAGCCAAGCTTGGGTGAGCCTTGACTTCAGCTAATTTACGGTCAACTGAGCTTGGTCCAAGGTGGAGTTATTAAGTCTTGGTCCTGCCAATGATTAGCCAAGCTTAAACTTAACTTCAGTTGATTAATGGCAACCCTGGCTTGACCCAAAGCGGGTTGTTTAACCTTGACTTTTACTACACTATTCACATTTAAACCTAGTTTAGCTTCTTCCTGTAATTTTTCTTTACTTTTTTATTTGATGTAGGTGTGTTGGAAAGTTAACTTCTTAAAAAAATTACAAATTACAAAAATAGTCCTAGTCAATTGATTAGAGCCATGGTTCACAACTTAAATTCAATCGAATCTTAGGGGTTCGGTGAGTCAGTCTTGCGGGTTCGGTAGAGGACAAGACACACCCCCGACTCATATAACGTATGTATAGAAGTATAAATATATATCTATACTTTGAATTTCAAAAAATCATATTTTTAATTAAGAAGGGATCGGTGAAAGAGCATATCAAACTAGTAGGTGTCAGTACCTTCAACAAAGTTAAAAACCTTTGGATTAGAGATATTAGTGACTACACTCTGACTACCGAAAATACAAACATATAAAAGCGTGTTAAAAAGAGCAACCCTTCGATCATTACAATATACTGTATTAACCTAAATCTTTTTGATCTTAGATCCAACATTGGTTAAATGGTTTATGCATGGTACATCATACACTTAACCAAATATAAACAAAAATTACTTGTACTGTACTATATATTACTTGTACTGTATATTAAGAGCAATCAATTTTATTTTACTCCAAGAACAACACTAAATTTAAGCATACAAAACTTCGATATTACTAGTTGGGAGGTTCTTTTTTAACGGCGAAAGATAAATAGCTGATAAACATAATTCAATATTAAATAACATATTTAATAGAAAATATTCCACACAGCATAAGTAGAAAACTTCCAACATTCATTGCTGAAATATTAAACAGTTATACAATAATAGATCATTCAAATTAGAAAACACTCAACACGTAGAAAATATTCCTAATATTCGCATCGAATGTAATTAAAACTTTTCAATTAAATAAATAACGAGAAACAGCTGGGAACTATCAGAAGAACATAATTTTCAAATTAAACGAAGCCGAATAAGGTTCAAAAAGTTTCTACCTATGAGTCAATTAAACATTTGGTTAATAAAACATGAAATAGATTTTAGTACTTCATTGCAAACAAATTCAACTGAATTTACTCGCAAAACAACAAAAAGCGTTAAATCTTATACTCGTGCAACTAATAAACACTAATTGAAAGAATCCAAAGCACAAGGAAATTTTCAAAGGCATTTTTTCGCATTGTTACTACAAAAAAATGTGAACTGCAAAATTCATGAACACAAAAAGGTTCGTGACAAATATTTTAATAGAGAAATTCCACAAACAAATTTTTACGTTTTATTTTATATAACGTTTATGTGTTGGATCACAGCCAATTTCGTAACGAGGAAAACTTTTTTAGGATAAAAAGTAAACTTTGTTTTGATTCAATTTTGAAAATTTTTGAAGCGATATTTGATATTATTTAATATTAGAAATTATGTGAGGTTTCACACGAAAAAAAGCACCCTCAAATAAGGGTTGAATTTCATTTAATCTTGTTGAGTATCATAAAGAACAGCCTTAATCTTTAAGTGAACTTGTGGTTTATTATTGTCAATATCGATTGTTATTTCTACATTTCCGGCATTGAAATCTTTCATATCCGTTCGTTTTTTTTAAGATTTGAGGATAAAGTGTTGAAAGGATGTAAGCAGTCATGAAATGCCATTTGGGCGGACAGGTGGACGATATTTCTTAAGTCCTAGACATGTGTGGGACGAATGTTAAACTTCCACCATGTCTCTCTCTTCGGATGGTTCACCTTCCCGGTTTTTTTAACGACAATGAATTGCGAAAAGAGTTAAAGATATTGAAATTCAACGCGAACGGCGTTTGCAAATATCACGTAGACACACTTTTGAGCTTATATATTCATTTGAAATTCAACATGTCTGGAATAAAGTCTTTATATTGATTTAGGATCATAACATTATTTTTTTTCTACTTGAATAATGTATAGAGAGCTGGTGTCGCTTTAGTAAAATCATGAGAACAAGATGAATTAATTTCAAACTCAAATAGTTTAAGTACATTGACAAACGTGCCACTTATAATGTGCATACTTAATACATTTGAACATTAGAAAAGCATAGGTACAATTGTAGAATGCATTTCTATACATTTCTTTCGAAAACTTGGCCAATTTTTTATTATTTCCTAATTGCTTCTTATCTAATTTTTGTTCAAGTTTAAAAAACAGCTTCAAAATGGTATTTCACTATAAGAATCTTAGTAAGAAGTTTGATTTATTACGAAGATAATAAGGCATTGTCTATGTTTATTCTCAAGTTGACTACTTGGTATAATTAACTGTCTAAATTAGACGCTTATCCGTGAAACTTATAACAATAACTTTTTTTCTGAAACACTTTGGTACGCATTGGTGGCAACGAACTTCTTTAGAGAGGATATCTCAACTTCCTGGCAAACGGGTCGTTTGAATCATAGGCAATAAATAAAAGTTGGTTAAGATGTATTAACGGTTAAAAATTTAAAGAAAAATGTATGTTTTTTATTGCAAATTCATTCAAGGTCCTAAAGTTTTAAAGGCGGATTCATTGTATTTGTCGAGGAAGTTTGTTTATGTAATACTTAGTTCGTCATTTTTAACGGTAATTCAGCTTTTGTTATCCTTTTATAAAAGTGAATACTAACTTTGTTGGAAATCTAACAACTCTACGGATAACTAATTAATAAACTATTTCGAATAATTTTATGTTACCTGTTAAGTCTCTCAATATTTTCCCCAACTGTTCTTAAGGTTCATTTATTATTTTTTTTAATTGTTATTTACCGTTGTTTTATAACTACTAAGGTCTTTACCGACTCTAGAGTCAATAAAAATCTGTAATCGAGAAATATTGAAAATACACTCAATACGAGGATCGAACCCAAAAACCTAACAATTCTGGAACGGGTACCTAGACCACTCGACCACCAGTAGGCTCATCATTTATTTTAATTCTACCTCTACAAATCCTGCACATGGGCTAGAATTGAAAGTATGTATTTTTCTAATTGCTTATCAACAATAAAGTACTGTTTTATTTTATTGAGTTTTGTCGAAAATATAAAAAAAATATTGAAAGTTATTTAAATTTCAAGCTTCTACTCAATTCCCAAAATTAAAACTTAAAAAAAAAACAATGAATATATTTATGGCATGAGCAATAAAGGTAAAATATTTTATAATTTTATTATCTTACCAATAACGCAGGTTCTGATTATAGCATAAATCGCATAAATACTCTTAAAATGATTCACATTTGATAAATAGGAAATCAGCAAATTCCGGAGTTTAAAAAGTGCAAATAATCTCCCTTTTTCATTTTTATTTTAAAAGTAAAAAATGCACCTTGTATACTTAAAAATTTAAACTAAGAAAAAGAAACAAAGTTCATATCTTGTAAATAAAACATTGATGCCGTTGATGCATTCAAATAACGTAAAATTTAAGATTAAAAACTGAAAGCCACGCCATCTGTACTGCTAGTCTACAATATACCAGCGCCAGCTATGTAGTCAACTACTATACCAACCAACCTCCACAATGTTAATAGTTTGATGTAAATACGATAGGTGCCACTACTTTAGTCAGTGTTTTTCATTGTTCAAGCGTATTTATGATATTTTTATTGAAAGCTTTTAAAATACCCCACACTTAAAAATTACTAATGCAAAGAGAATACATTAACATACCCAATTTAACCCAATTATTCGAATTACAACATTACAGACTAATATTACATTTTGGTTTAAAAAAAATACCTTAGGTAGGTAATTGCCATAAAATACTGTCCTTTAATATCTCTTAAATAACACAGTTTGATATAACGACATATAACAATAAAACGAAGTTTTTACCTAACAAGCTTTAGAAGTTTTATAATGCCATCGTTTCAAAATAAATAATTAATATTAAGTGTAACAAATGAATAACGAAAAAAATTTTTTTTCCCTGTAATTCGTTGGAAAATCTTTAATCATCGATTATTATGTAGAAAGTCGCGTAAAATTTAAACGTCAAGAAAATGTGTCTAAGATTTCCTTATATTTAGGGTGAGATTTATAAATGATTTTTGGGATCCTTATTAACGGAAGTTAAAAATCAGTATTTGATAAACTTCCAAATGTATCACTATAAAATGAAATCAAGAAAATATCTATTTAATAAGAGTTTTTATATACTAAAATCAATAAAAATGTATTGCTGGAATGAAATGAATTGAATATTAAAAAATATATTAGAAAATATTCTTAATTTATGTTGAATATCGTGGAAAACCAAAAGACTTCAACATTACACAAGAGATTTAATGACTGTTATTAAAGATGAAATAAAAAAAATGCCTTCAAATAACACAATATGTTTGAGCTATTATTTTTTAAAAAAAAAATATAGTTTTCCTTCAACGAAAACAAAATTATTAATCATATAAATTGAAACTTCAAGGAGTAAATTTTAAAAAAATAAAGCATTTATACTTTTTCAAGTTCAACAAATATTTGAATAAATATAGTTTAAAGCAGCACCTGGTAACTATATACCTTTCATGTTTGGTAAAATGAAAATTCACATTGTACAAAATTCTTACTCAAAATGAAGATTTTGGAAAGTAATGAATATTGTGTTTTAGTTAATTAATAATTTTCAATAATTTCATTAGAACAGTAGAATTAAGAGGTAGTTTTGGAAAGTGTCGGAATTGAATTTCGCTAATGCTTTTAATTAGAACTTGTCTCCTACAAATGCCATACCAATCTATAGGGATAGTTTCACAGTTTGCAATAACGTCGAGGGAAATTAGTTAGGTCTAAGTGAAATAGACAAAGTTGAATATTTTCCCATTCACTTGTTCATTAAGCCTCTAAATAAGTGCTTGGTACTTGGTGTACAGAGGCAACCACAGGTTGGCTTACTTTGTGATAATTACATATGCATTATGAGCATGAAGACTCCAACACATAGATTATTTATAATAGGTGGCACACAATAATGTGTGTGTATATCGTAAAAGTAATTAAACTTAACTGTGCTACTGTAGTTGGATGCTGCTGCCAGCATTAACGTCCGTGTACCATTTAATACCATCATCATCTTCGCTACCTTCATTCCATCTATTAATTTAGAAGCAAGTTAGACGAGTTGCATTTTTGCAACGAAAAATGAAATATTGATAAAAAACTAGTTTTAAATATTGAAAGTTCAAGATTTTTAATTTCATTTTTTTTTCTTTACGATCATAAATCAATTGTTTGCGGAGCAATAAAAATATATCGTAATATAAAAACGAAGATAAGAAAGTATAGTGACTTAATTCCAACAAAGAATGATTAAGCTTGATTTTTGTAGAATGTATATATATGATTTATACTTTATACTTATCAGTAAATCCAAACTTTAGTTCGGAAGACTAATGATAAAATAACACATATTTTTCGTTAATTCGATAAAATTCGTCTTTAACCCCAAAATTCACATATTCTTAAAAAAATGGTAAAACGATGTTATTTAGTAACCATTTTTCATAAATTTAGAATAAAGATTTCAATTAAAGTGAAATATAATTTTTTGGTCAAAAATTTTTCAAAACTTTCCATCCGTTTCCATAAATCATTACCGTAGTTTCAACTTATATACATGTTAACTATAGTATGAACATGATAACAAAAAAAGAACGAAATTGTTATGATATATATATATATATATATATATATATATTTTGTATTAAGTACGTTAAATTCAAGCTTGCAAGTTTCTTTGTGTAACTTCTTGAAAATTTATCATCTATTTCTATTTACAAAGAGTTGGACAAGCGGAAAATATTCCCCCTGTTCAATTTAATGCATCCCTTTGTCGACGCATTTCTTCTGTGCAACGAAATATTTTATATTATTCATTTCTTCCCTTGTCTTCGGACTTTATTATTAATTGTCTCAAACGAGACGATATGCACAGGAAAATGTAATTTGTACTTTTGTGTTTCTACGTCTTTCGAGCGTTTAGTTTTAATGTTGCAAGTTACGTCTTTTATAATAGTTGTAATTAAAAATTATCTTCAAAGATAAATTGACAAATTGGACAACTTGGAATTTATATTATAAAATGAAAAATTAACGGAAGAGGGAAAAATACATTATGATTTATTGGTGAAATAACATAAGATTCGAAATTGAAGAGTTTAAATTGGACACTTAAAATAACTATCATGATATAGTATTTATGATTTCCTCACAATAAAAAATCAGCTTAAAACAATTTTTTATAAAGGGGTTACATGGATTTCACGGTTTCAAAAAATCGATAATTATTTATTGTCTTATTAATTTCTAAAATATTATCCATAATTTTCAAGATGATCCGAGTAATGGTTTTGGAGATACAGCTTTGGGAAGTTCAGCGCGCCGCAGGTATATCGATACAACTGTTCGTCTGTAGTCGGGTTTTTCTCGAGACTGTGTTTTCCAAGTTAGTTGTCAAGATTTCTCGAGAACTACTCAACCGATTTTGATGAAATTTTACACAAGTTTTCGAGATACAATACACAAAGACCTGGACGTAGGATTTTTTTTTTAATTTAAAAATTTTTGCCAAAAATCCAATTTTCACTTTTTTTTTCATTTTCTTCGTCCCAGTTCTAGTTTATGGTCTTAACTAAAACAAGTTTTTGTTTCACTTCTGAAAATCCTGTCATGAGTTCTGCTGTCAACGAGGATACACCTTTCTTCGGAAAGGTCATAGGAAATGACGTCACAGTGACGGAGCTTTGAATATTTTTCTATGAAAATTTCAGAGATTCGTTGTCAAATGTGTACTGTTTGAAGAAAATAAGGCGTTTTTATCCCGATTAAACGCATGTAACCTCTTAATCTACGTAGTAATCCCATGACTGATTACATTAAATCACTTATTTTATTATTATTGTTGACCATGAAATTTCGAAAACATTAAAAATCATAGTTCATAGTTCAAAAGATAAGTGGTGGTATATTTTCTTTTCTACGGTGCCATTTCAATTTTTGTAGTTTCCTAGAAAGGTTTTTATTATAACCATCAAAATATATTGGCACACACTTTATTAGTTCAAAAATACCTTTGTTAGTAAATAAAAGGATATCTTTTTGTTACTAATAGGTCACTCCTGTAACGTTGCAAATGTTGCCGTAATAGTTATGATTTTTTGGAAATTCTAGTGGAAAATTTTAAATTAAATTCTTAAAATATATAAAAAATATGATGAATTTAAAAAAATAGATATAACGTGCATTCAAAAATTAGTTTATTTAAAAATTCAATTCAACTATTCCATTGTTTAGATTCTAAAATTTTCACTGAAATTCGATGAATATCTAAATATTGACTTATTATTTTTAGAGAGTTCATATTAAAATTGTTGTTCGAGTGTTTCATATAGATAAAACGTTTTGATCTAAATTATTTTTTAAGCAAATATAATTTATATACAATCTTCAATATCGAAACGATTTAGTTTTGAATTCAAGCCACAATTTATTACAAAAACGTGTTAATGTTACATTTTATTTATGTCTCGAGTATTTGACTTTTCGTGACTCTTCTGGATTAAACTTGGTTTTTTTAAGCACGTTTTTAGATTAATTGTGATTAAAAAAACGCTTAGTAGGGGAGACAGGGGTTGGTTGTGACATTTTTTTAATATTTTGTCATAATTTTGAAAATATTTGATTTTTTTACCAGAATATAAGTTTTTTTGATTGAGTAATTATTCGAGTTGCTTATTAAAAAATAATTGTAGGTATCAGACTGTTGAAAGCGACTATAATTAATTTAATCTGGATAAAGAGACGTGTAACTTTTAGCCCCGTGCCAGGGGGCTGGTTGTTACACGATAAGGGGCAAAAAGTAACACTGAAAACCAAACGTTATATAATATTTTTTATTAAGTATAATCACAGTTTTAATATTAAATCAATCACAATGTCTATCTAGAACAGTCTTTTGTCTCATTAACAAAATTTAAATGTTCGCTGTAAATAATTATTTTCAAAATAATTATATCCAAATGCGAACTATGGTTGTCCAACAATAAGAGCACAGGATCAGATGGAGATGGTTTCACATTGTTTATGAAATGTTTAATGAATATTCTAAATTCGACCCCGGTCATCCAGCCACTCGAGTTGCCAGCGCCAATGCAGCCTGGAGGTCCATCACGAACAAAATAGTCCCTATATTTAATCCGTGGAAATATAAACATACATGGCACTGAGTTTCCAACTGCATTTACAGCTACGCAGAGAGTGACAAGGGTGCCTCTTTCTGCTGATGTTATGGAATCAACTTGCTTGGATCCTTTTGAGCCAAAACTTTTCTAGGTTTCTGCGCCGTCGTTATGCCTGTCTCGTCTACATTCCAAATGCGCGATACAGAAATTTTATATCGATCCAATACTTCACCCAATTTGGAAAAAATAATCCGACATTCGTTTTATTAAATGATGTAGCTCGGCTTAAGCTAGTAGCTTCTGGCGATCTTATAGACAAAGACGAGTTCCGTTTTAAAAACGCTGTCAGCCAATCAGCTCCTGCTTCTTTATTGCTAAGCCATGATTGCGGCATTACTATGTTGTACTTAAAAGCACAAGCAAATGCTAGTTGCCTTACATCTTTTGGCGTCAATCCATAGTAAATTTGGCTACATTTAATTAAATAACTCACCAAAATGGCCTCTTGATCATTGTTGAAAACTTGTCTATTTTTCTGGTAGCCAACAGTGACAGATTGCAAAGGTGTACCCTTTTCTTTTGCTTCTTTCCGTTTCTTTAAATATCTTGTTAGCGACATGTGACATAACCTGAAGTCTTTTGCTATACCACGAATTTTTTTAGTTTTATCCTCCTCTAAAATAGTCGCTGCTTTTTCGTAAGTTTCTTTGGAAATGTTTCCACGCTCGGTTTTTCTTTTATACGTTCTACAAAAAAATGTGTAGCTCTAATTATAACAGTAAACAAGAAGCACTACGGGGTAAGTTGTAACAAGTCACAACTTGCCCCGAGTAAATGTCACTTGTAACCCCAATGCTAAAACTGACCTTTCAAGGTTATGTAATAAAAATTCTAATTATTAAAACTGTATAAACGTAAGTTTATTACAAAAAGAAAGCATTACGACACGTGATTAACAACACACAAATATCGACATTCAAATAAAAGAGTTTGTAGACCAATATTACGAAAAAACGAAAATGTTACTTACCTACTGTTTTGATGACCACGTGTAAGTACTCCTCACATAAATGTGCTGGCGCCACTGGCCAGTGCGACAAGCCGGATAGTGTCTGTGTGATTATTTGAATCTTTCTAACGTCTTTCTAGGGTTCTTTGTTTAACCACCATGGTCACTGTAACTACCTACCCCTGTCACAACCAGCCCCTGTCTCCCCTATTCAATCTTGACAATAAAGATAAAAACAAAGAAATGTTACCACCAATATAAGCTTTAATTGAATACAGATGAATCTAATTTTGCCTTACCTACGTATCTATGTGTTATATATAGATATCATATTATATAAACATTAAAAAATATTATCTTAACTGAAGTAAGTCGTTCAATATAAACTTACTGTAAATTTCATGACTTTTAAAACGAAAAAAAAAACAGTTTTTTTATCTTCCAAGGTTCGTTTGCAGAGAGCTTTAATTTAGGTTTGTAATAAAGTAATAATCTAAGGAGGTAATTTATGATGATGATCAAAAGGTAGAAAGAATATTACATTCAACGGTGGTAAGTAAAAGAGAGAGGAAAAATAATCATTTCAGAATCTCGATTCTATTATTTGCACCCCCACTGGGAAATTGACTGCTATCTCACGATCGTATCGAGGTACTTAACGCTACTTTATTTTAAATCTTTATTTTTTTTAGTGATCAAAATTAAATTTAGAAAATCATTACTTATATACCTATCTTAGATGATTATAGTTATATGAAATTAGTAAAAAAAAGTGAACTTTTCTTGAAGTGTTTTGCATAGAAACATGCATATTTACAAATCACTATAAATTAATTTCTTGATTTTACACAACTATTGATCAAACGTATTTCCTTGATTTTTACCGTACGGTAGGTTAGCCTTCGGCAGGCAATTTCTCCAATGGATTTCTTCAGGTTGGGATAGAAATTCCTCTTTTTAGCAGGACAAAAAGATCAATCCTACATCTTGCACACAAAATGTTCAAGATAAGAACCGAGAATAGAAAATCAACAATTTTGCATCACCTTTCTAACCAGCAAGTTCCTTTCAAGTAATATTATTTTTATTATCCTCTTTTATTCTTTGGAACTATTTTTGATACTACTTTGGTGTGTACAACGATAAAGATGTTCTTTCTCTAAATTCGCTTCAAACGTTGAATTAAAAAGATGTAGAAAATTTAGTCTATACTATTTACTACCATTAAGAATAACTTGCGATTTTGTTAGAAACGTGTTTTTATGCCTACTGATGACGGACGATATGAAATGTTAATTAATTGAAAATACCTCATTTTCCATTGTAATTTAACCTATTAATTTAACTAATTAATACTTCCAGTGTTTCTATTACTTAGGACCAGATAAAGGAGACTTATATAGAAGTTCAATTAATATAGACGAAGTATGGGTTACATATCGGTAAATCTCAGGCCTTCTGTTAGCCGACCGCTAGTTATCGCTGTACAAAATTAGCCTTCTTTAAACGTAACTTTGTACAGCGACAACTAGTGGTCGGTTAACAGAAACTCTGGGATTTACCGACATGTAAGTCCCAAATTCATCCACATTTTTAACATAGAATTTAAACTTCAATATAAGCCTCTCTTCTCTACTTACGACCGGCATTTTCACATCTAGATAGTAACATTTATCTTCAACAATAAATTTAATTGGAGGACAAAGAAAACATACGTATTTTCACCTTAAAAATAGTTGGTATGTGAAAAAGCAATATGTGTCGAATTGATATGTATGATTTATCTTACAGATAACTTTTTACCTGTTAAATAGTTATCTTAAGGATAATCTTCGGGTCTATTTATCTGTTAGTGAAAATACCGGCCCTTAATAACCTAAAAAGCTCATTATCAAAGTTTTGAAACCTAATGAATACATAAGATTTTTTCAAAATAGACAAGAAACTAGGATTTCCAAAATTAACTTCTTTTATTTTTGTTCCTACTTTTCCATGATCCTATTTGATTTTATAAATATGATCTCATACTAATGTTTCAAATATGAAAATCTAAAAAAAGAAACCCTTTTTCTTTATATTTTAGGACAATGCACTTTCGAGTCATTCTTTTAATTTTAATTTTTTTTTAAATTTAGTTGGATTATCTAGGATGTGGTTAGGTGAGCCATAACGCTGCATCCTCAGAGCTTATTGTGTTTCCTGGATCCTTATTTCACCTATTCGAGATCCAGTAGCTCATCAAATCATAGCAGCCGGCGTATAAGATGTTTTTGATTCTTTTGGTTCCGGAGTTTTTATCCCTAGTTCCTTATGTCATTCATTCAGAGCGTTGCATTCCACGTGTAAAGCAGTTCCTCTGCTTGACAGAATCTGAAGTTTGGATTACCCACGTGTACTTTATTATACCGGTGTTTCTGCAGGCATGTAGTGGCCGGTTAATATAATGTGAGATTAAGTATTTCAGTAGTAAGGTTTCAAAATAGTTTTTCCAGCATCTTTCTGTTGTATTTTTGCCCGGTGGTTTTGTTTTTACATAGACCAATGATTTTAATAAACTCATTCTTTAATAGTGTTTTGATTGCCGATCTTGTGACACTAAACATAGGTTGAAGGTCTAGAATGGTGTTCTGGACACTTGGGACATAAAAAGTCTCGATAGCAAAAGGTGGAGAAGGAAAGTTGGAGCAAGAGAAAAAGAAGGGTTGAAGTTAGGTGCTTATCAATATTTTAACGCTTGTAGGTATAGGTTCAGATGTTTAGCTAATACATAGAACACACTACAACTTATGTAGCAGAACCTACACCAGTGATGGCGAACCTATGACCTGTGGGTCAGACACTGACTCACGATGGCTAGGCAACCTTTTTTTTTGTTATTTTTGTAGAAAGAGACTTCCATTTGTGTAGAATTTGTAACTTTCAATATTGGAAATATATTCCGAATACATACCGAAACTTACTTAACTGTAGTAGGGGAAATTTTATTTTAAATTTTGAAATACTACAGTAGAGTTATATCGTTTAGACATTTATTCAATTCTCCAGTTTTTTTACCAAGAATAATAGTATAGGATTGTTCAAAACAATTGGTTATACTTTAGACTACATTTTTCGTGCAACTGAAACGATTTTTAATTATTAAGTACGAAATACTTAGTTTTCTTGAATTTATATGACGGTCGATAATCTTTACACACCCAGTAAGGAACTCCTACCTTAAAAGGTTTCAACTCTTTTCGAAGAGTCCTAAATTTTTGACTAAACCTTATTTTCCAGAATATATTTGTTCCCTTATAAAATGCTAACTTTTTCATCTTCTATTACCTACTTTTTCTCTATTATAAACTGGACTCTCGGATTCCACAAAACTTTTTACTTCTAGTTTTTAACTCTCGAAATACCACATTTAAAATGTGTTTCAACTCGCAAAAACAGCTCTAAATTAAATCCTGGAATTACTTTCCCCATTTACACAAAAGCATGACCGGTAATATTGGCTTATTGTGTCCGAATTTATTATTACACAT
This sequence comes from Sisyra terminalis, assembly GCA_958496175.1. Taxonomy (NCBI): domain Eukaryota; kingdom Metazoa; phylum Arthropoda; class Insecta; order Neuroptera; family Sisyridae; genus Sisyra; species Sisyra terminalis. Next base: position 31,297,118 of record OY292277.1, on the reverse strand, counting down.
ACCTAGATACGGCATGGCGAACTTTCGTCTATTTATTTGAAAATGTTAACGCGTAAAATGTTATCTGGAAACGAACGTGAATTTTACAAACAGTAACACATACATTCGGGAATTAACGAATTTAAATTATTTATTTATTTCAGTTATAACGACGTAACCCATTCAATGCAAATGCTCTAATAAATGTAATACAAATGTAAATGAAATGCTTAACATTGTTTGTAAAATAAGAGTAAAACGAGCATTAACCAAGCTTCAAATAATAAGGATTTAATTATTGAATATTATATTTTCGCTACGAGTGGATTATGAAATTAAAGGGGATTTTATAGATTCAAAGGATTTTCGGTTGTTGATTCGAAGTATTTTTTTAATTTTGGAAGCAGACGTCATTAATCATAAAAGAACTGAATAAATTTTTTAAAATGATTATTTTTCAACCATGTTATTGTAAAAAGAATGGATTTTTAAGCCACTATGATTTATTACTGATGATAATCGAGAGGGTCGTTCATTTATTTTTTCCATACCATGCAATTATTAATGATGAATATAATTGAAAGCATTTTGGGTGCAAACAAACAATGGAAGATTATTATATTATTCTATATACAATCAATTCTTTTCTTTTAGTAAATCAATAAAACATTATATTGGTAACAAAATGAAGATATATACTTCTTTCTCTACTAAAATTCTATTAAAATTCAGTAGAAAAAAATCAATATTGACAGTGCCAATGTAAAACTATTGACTATGCGTTTGTAAAATTTTAATAAAATAACCAGCTAGACAAACAATTCGGTTAATCCTTCTCAATATCCAATAATGTAGTGAGATTTTCAACACCCTTGCTACACGTTGAATGTGGAGGGAAAAAACTTAAATTATTATAAATAAAGGGTGTTCATTACATGATGTTATTATTCAATAAACATTCATGCGTCGTTTTATTTACTTTTGGGGATGTAATAACATTGTATTCAAATCAAATGCATCGCATTTTGTTTGGACAAGCAACTGAACAAACAAGAGTAAATTAAACCGGAAAGGAAAAAATGCCTCAATCCGAATAGCCAAAGTCAAAAAGACGAGAGGTGACCGATTGATTAGTTCTACAAAAATAAATTCAACAAAAATAATTTCCGTTTTTCCAAAGGAGGATATAAACTTTTATTTTAATTCTACTGCTTAATGTGCTATATTTATTTCCAACAATTTTTTTATTGTTGAAATTCAGAGTATTCCATAGTAAAGTTAAATAAATATGGATTGAATTTACTTGCGTGTATAGTATGGTTAGAATGAAATCGTATGTAAAATATTTGCCTCTCTGGAATTTCAATTATTTGCGACTATGTTTTAGATATTCATTTGGTACAATTATATGCATTTTTTAACTTTTTGTGCAACTTAACTAGAAAATAATCAGACGTTATTCATAAATTTACATTTTGATAATGTATTAGTACGTTTTGTCAATACTTAAATATTACACAGGATGAAAAGCCTTACTATGGAGTCAAACTATAAAATATTCTATAGAAAAAAGTGTTAACTTTCATAAATAAGGCGAAATAAATTGACTTCATCAAGAATTCATAAATAAACAATTTTCAAATAGTTTTACGCTAGGAATTTTTAAGTTTTAAGAAGATTCTTTAATGGGCAATAATTCTTGATGTGATGCGATTACAAAGATAACATTTTTTGAATAAATATTTTTTGTTAAAAATATTATTCTTGGAATAAAATATGAATTTTACGATTATGTTACATAATACAAGTATATAAGCATGTTTAGTTATAAATAAGTATAAAAAACTCTTGATTTTCGATTATTTTCCTCGTATTTTTTTATAGTTTGGAATAAAGTAATCTATTTAAAATAGCGATGATTTTCATTGTAATCAGTGAAATTATTCAAGTTTAACAGAAATGTTAAATGAACTAATAAATACTAGTTCCAGGCTAAATGTATGTGAGGAAACAGCGGAATACTTTGATGTAATGCTAGTTTTCTTTCTTCAAATTAAATAATTTAACTATATCTTACTACAGTATACGCTATACGAGTGATTAAGGTAGCCTCTTCCAAATGGGTAGGTTTTGGGTTCAAATTTAGTGATGGGCAAGTTTTGAATATTTCTCAGTTAACAATTTTTTATTAATAAGGATTTTTATTCTAAAGGTAAGGTGATACATAAGAAATAATATAGAAGTATATGTATAAGAATACTACGTGTATAGTTATATGAATGTAATATATTTGAACTAAAAAAAGTTAAATTCTTTTTTATAGGTTAGTAAACTGTTGCTTTTTAACAACTAAGGTCTTTAGCGACTCTAGAGTCGCAATTTATTAACTCTAGGGTAAATAATATATAAGGAGGTATTCCAATCTTCCAATGCATGATGGGAAATGAGTCAAGCGTGGCGCAGCCACGAGTATGTCTGCAGTACTAATTTAAACCGAAACTATGACTACTTTATGTCAACTGATTTACGTAGGTATTCTCTTTACACATTTCCCATCATGCATTGCAAAATTGGATTATCTTCTTATATATTACTTACTCTAGAGTTAATAAACAGAAACTCTAGAATCGCTAAGGATGCTGAATGGCCACTCATTGCCTAAGACATGGAAGATGATATCACAAAAGACAAACGACAAAAGAGAGGCTAGGTTTCGGTAATGAAAATCATTATCGACAATCGATATGATTGGATCAAGCTCAAAGACCTCCTGATTGTTTTCTAAATGAATAATATTAAATTCGTTTTTACGTAATAAGCGGGAATGGAGGGGGGTGATTTTGCATGTGAATGATAAATCCATTAAGATTGTATAACTAGAGTTACTAGAGGGAACCTCGTCATAAATCTGTCAAAAATATAATAAATGTCATTGAGTCTCCATATTTTTTTAATCAGCACTCTCTCGTAGACGTCGTTAGAACTATTTCACTCTGCTCCACACACAGAGGATAGAATACATTTTGTACAAGTATGCTGTGGAAGGGGTACGAGCACTCGATAATTTAATGGAAATTATGATTTAAATTTAATATGGAGCTTAAGGAGCACGTCCAAGACGAGCCAAGATTGATTAAAGTTTGTTTGATTTTTAAGTATCAAAGTTCAACAATTAAAAGAGTACATCTTTACAACGAAATCATCATTACTTATTACTAGTGTCCGACCGAAACTAGTTTTTACGGCCGAAACCGAATTTCAGCTTCAGTCTCAGTTTCGGCCGAAACCGAATCTTCCATATAAGGTCATATTTTCGTAAAAAAAAATAATCATAATTAGTCAGTCTTTACTTTTAAATCCTATCTCATCAACCATTTAGTCCCTTATATTATCAGTATTCATAATTGAAGAATTAAATAATAAGTGAAAAACAATAATTTTGTAACATTTTTATCTTACGAATTCAGTTTTGGTTTCGGTCCGAAGCCGAATCCAATGAAACAGAAACTAAACCAAAACTCGTCTTTTGGCCGAAACTAAGCCGAAACCGAAACCGGAGTGATGTTCGATCGAACACCACTTATTACAATAAATCTTTATTCTATTAAAATATATTCGTTCCAAAAATTGAACTTTAAACATCAAGAATGGAATGAACTTCTGCATTCAAAAGTTCATTTATTTTACTAATTCATTAGGCGTACTTAAGTCTACAGTATTGTATACAAAAATATTACTGGTAAGTATACAATCTTAATTATTTAAGTTTTTAAAGTTACAATTGAACATAGAATTCCGTCCATTGATAAAAGCGAATGAGTTTACATTCTCTCTAATTAATTCTGCACCTATCATCGTTATCACAAAACGGTGACTAATTCCTCGATCACTCAAACCACATAAATTCCTCAACTCGAGATATTTTCACTCGGATTTTCTCCGAATCCTTCTTACTGGGAACAAAACAATAACTTCTGTAATATTAAACTTCCAACTTCCTTCAAGTAATCTCAACATTAACACTAACAATTCGGAAAGCTTTTCCAATTTGAAATCTGAATCGTTGTCATTTGAATGACAGCCCCGGACTTAATTCACAGAAACAAGCGAATATTTGGTACAATAGGCTCAACATTTGATTTCATAGTGGAATTATACAAAATTAAATCTATTAATATTGTATTGTCGACAGCGAACAATTAAATTTGCAATTAAATTTATTAATTGTGACAAAGACGTGTGGGATTTGAAAAGAATTATCAGCGTTGAGATTTGTATGACAATGTGGCTTTCATCTGAGGAAATGAGAATTTCATGGTTTGGTCGAACCGTTTTGTTTTTGATGGAAAAGTTAAGCCTTGAGAGATTTTAAATGCTTTCAATGGCGAATCCAAACCGTTAGACTTGATCGAAATGAAACATGTGTTAGGCTTATATTGATTTTAATTGCTTTTTTGAATTGTTATTGGCATTATCGCTATGTATTTATAGAAATAAAATAAACGCACTATCAAAGAAATGAACAGACGAGGCTTTCATTAGTTGTTCCAATGCTGGCAAATGGCTAATATTGGAATGTTGATTATTCATCTTTCAAATTGTCTTTTCACGTTTGAGATTTCTACGTTCATTTGGTTCTTTATTTCTGTGAGGCTTTACAACGTTTTAATTCAACTGGCATGAGTAATAAAATTACTTTGTTCTTCAGGTTTCATTTACATTATATGAGGAAGCTTTTCCAGTGGCTTCAATGTGAGATCGTATCTTATTCAATTTGTTTTTTACAGTTGTACGTTGAATTTTCCGGTGTTGAAGAATGAAAAATTATGAATTTTTAAGCAAGTGTTAGACGCGTTGATTATTTTCACCAGAGAAAAAGGTTGAAATAAATTCAGAATACTGTAACTTGAAAAATGAAAAATAAAGTCTAAAAAAGCAACACATTTTTTTGAAGAAATGTACACATTGTTTGAAAATTCCTTAAACTTATTTTTCTAAATTCTTTCATTTATTTATTTTTTTTTTCATTTAATTTTTAATAATAGAAATATATTATTTTATTTCAATAAATGCGCCATAGATTAATTATTTTGACAAATCGAGGCAATAAATTTTATTTTAGATTGCCAGCTAGACTTTGACACTTTTAAGTAGGTTTATGAGTTTTACACGCTTCAGTTTATACGCTCTATATATTATTGAAATTATATTAATCAAAATTATTATTTTCAATGAGAGAAAATCTGTGAGAAATTTGCTAAATTTAACGATTCGCTAAATATTCGCTTTTCAATTAATTAGATACAGAATTTTTGTAAGTAGGTGAGAATAATTCATTACTTTCAACTGTGTTTTTTTTTCTGAATTAAGAACCACAATTGGATCTATTTTTCCAAAATATATTGAGTTACGATAAGGTGGGCACAAAGTTTTTCTGTTTCACTGTAAAAAAATTAACGAAAAGTGAAATCGAATATTTTTGAATTGTGAAATTGTGAATAACCTAGCAAGAACACAAATAAATAATACACATTAACGAATTATTCGGAACAACCTCATCACAAGATTCATTATCTTCTTTAAGGAAGTTTTCCATGAGGAAAACTCAAAAGTCATACTAAATTTAAAAAAATTAGGGTTTTAGGGTTTCCCAAAAAAAAATTATAAATTTCAAGAAAATATTTTTCCTAGGCTTTTCAAGCAAAATAGAAGCAAATGCACTGATTTTCCAGTTTTCTCGAGACTTTATGCACTCTGATTAAATACGTAATTGAAATCAAATAAATCAATGTGGAATAGATTCAAAATATCATGAAAATTCCTTTTCAGTGATTCAAGAGTTAATAAAAAAAGGTAAATCGAGAAATACTGGAAATTTGCTCGATACGAGAATTGAACTCAGCATCTACCAATTTTCGAGCGGCCACCTTGGTCATATAGCCACCAGTAAGCTAATGTTAGATATTACGATCAATCATTAGCAGGGTTTTGATGTTACTACATAGTAAAAGTCTCTGTGATTTTATTTTTTCCGAAGCGCATACGTTGATCGCGTCTTTACTAAAAGACAGTAACAATAGTTTAACATACCAGATACCTACAATCACTCGTATAATGTTTTGACAATTTTATTTTTTTGCTTATAAGTAATAGGGTATTGGTTATAAGTTTCGATTTGAGGTATTTAATATGATTTACTTTAAATAACAGGCTAAATTCAAAGTCCACTGATTTTTCTAACATTTTTCTTTCAGCCGAAATACGGAAGAATGTTATCTATGTATTAACTAGTATATCATTATTTGGAAAATATCGAACTACTAAAAAGTTAAATTAATCCCATTACTTTAATTGTATGAAAAGCAGTAAATTCCATTAGATCTAGGCAATTATTTTCATTCATAGATTCAAGAAGAGGCGGCAATTTCTATGACTCCAACACAGTCCTTGCCACATTTCCACTCATATCAACTCTTATCGAACTCAATAACTCAAAAGTTTCATTTAAATGTATTTCGGTCATTTCAAATCCCTCAAAATGATAAGCACCTAACAATATGTAATGTTCAAAAAAATAATTATAATATCAAAAGTGACAATATATCATTCGTTAATTTATACAACATCAAACATTGAGAAACAATAAATTGCTCGCCTACACCCAATTGGCCAACGAGCAACAGACAAGCAAAACGAAGCGTGAGAACAAGCGAGAGGTAAAATGGACAAATGGAAAAAGTAAAGTGTGACAGAATGGAATTTGTAGCATTTTATTAATTTTAACAATTAGATACACTAAGCCTACGATTCATCGATCTATATTGGTCGTATTAGTAAGAGGCACTGATGTGTTTTTTTACGATTGAAAATTTCAATGTATAAAACATGACAACCTGTTGCTCTATATATAACACATAGATGGATTTCATTATGCATCTATGTAAATTGTGAAAGAGATATAATGATGAAAATTAATAAAACTGTTTTCATTTAAGAAATTACTTGGAGCAGTTGTTAATTTTAATAACATCTGACATTAAAATGTCCGAAGGTATTAACACAAGGGCGGAACGCAAATCGAAACCACAACCAGCTGTCCGAGTGCATATTATTATTATATTCAATAAACATTCGAAGTAATTAGAAAAAAAAATATCGCAAAAAATTGGAATGCACAACAGAAAATTGGATTACGTCGCAATGCACTAATAAATTATGCGAAAGGTTTTTTCGATTTGTCAGCTTGAACCTAGATGGAGCCGCAGGCAATAAGAATTGTGAAAATTAAATACGCAATTTTTCAACTGGCAAATATTGAATTATTGACTGATATATCGAAGCATTTTTTATTTATTTTGCTATCGATATTCTTTCAATCAATTCTTCATTTTAAATATTTTTCCTCCTAATTCTTTCTTTTAAAATTAAAAAAAAATAAACAGTTTTCCATTTATTTTTTTTTGGAATTCATCCTCTATCGCATTGATACCATAAAAATAAAAGAGTATAACCATAAAGGGACATCCATTAATTATGTAAGGTCTTAAGGGAGGAGATGTCGAGCAAAATCTCACGGGGGAGGGGGGATGGTTTCGCCAAATATCATGTAAGTTTTTTGTTTTTTGTTTTTTGTTTTTTTTTTTTTTTTTAAATAAATGTAATGTAGTCGAAGCACAGATTAACTCGTAAAAAATCTCACGTGATATTAGGGGAGAGAGTCCAACAAAACCTCACGAAATCTTATCAAGGGGGAAGAGTGAGTCGAAAAATAGCTAAAATTGTCTTACGTAATAAATGGATGCCCCTTAAAGCTAACTGAAATCTCGAGACTGAGTAGAAAGAAAAACCATTAATTAATGTGATCAAAGGTATTTTTAAAGCAGGCCATTCACGTTCCGACTTGCAGTCCAACTAGTGGTCCGACTTTAGAAGTCGGATTAATGATGTCTAGTCGGATTAATTGGATCATTTAGGCGATCCAACTAGAAAATCCAACTAGTAATCCGACTAGTTGGATTCCAAGTCGGAGCGTGAATGGTCTGCTTAAGAGAATAGACCAGCAAAGATATAGGATACTTGTAAGAGTACATTTTTACGTTAGAAAGAAAATTTTATGAGTCGAAACCTATAGTTTTTCTTAGAAAGTTATAGCGTGCCAGTAGAAAAAAAATAGTTAAATTTTTTACAACGTTTTGTAGGAAATTCCAACTTCTTAGAAGGCATTCAATTTTAAAACGCTTACGTAAGTCTCTTTCATAGGTACATTTTGTATAGTAAAAAATTTGACATCACTATATATTTTTATTAAAATGAAGAAAGGATGGGAAAGGGAACATGGCTCATAGCTCGCAGAGTGGTCGGTTTTTTCAGTTATGAGGTTTGAAACTTTTGGAATCTGTTTAAAAAGTATTTCTTACTAAATTTGCCAAAAGCTGTTTATTAACATTCCAAATACTATTAAAATACCTTTGGCAATAATTTGAACTAAATAAGAGTACTTTTGTTACAACTAAAATGAATTACTTTCATTCTTTTGCCGTTGTCATTTTACAATGTCGGATTAAAAATTAAATTGAACGGCTCTGTATCATTTTTACTCGGAAGCTACAATACACATTTCATACAAACGGTTATATGAAATTTTGAACTTACAAAAAATAGTCTCATCTCACTTAGTACCGCAGTAGCCAGGATCTCTACATATCGCTCTGCACGCCAGTGGATTTGGGGTCAAACCCAGCAATCATTGGAAATATTCATTTTCAAAAAAGTGGTTAATAGAACCCAAAAATTATTAAAATCCTTTAATCAAAACGTTATCTTTAATAAACCAATTGAAATTATCAAAAAAAAAAATCGTTTAGTAATTATTCAGTTGAGGAAGTGCACATATCTACTTAGCATTTTTTAATTGACTGACCAATCTTAGTTAAAAACTGTAAAAGAAATTAATTTTGAAAAATAAACATTTTTCTCGAACTTTGATCAAAAGTTTCAATGAACTAACTTTGGAAAATATTTACATAAGTCAAACAACAATTTGAAGAAATTATATACCTAATACAGCTAAGGAAATAAAATCACTTAACTGATACTCTGAGAAAGTTCAAAAGGAAACCCCTATTCAGTGTAGGCTAATTCTAAAATTCATGAAGGTGTATTTATAAAAGCTCTTAGGGTATAAACAGATTTGATGACAAATACGTTATTATAAGGGGTGAAACTTTTTAATTATCACTTACAAGTTAATATCCACAACTTATTCCGCAATATTCAATTTAAATTATCTCAAGTAAATAAGCTTAGAAGATGAAAGAGTAGTTAAACTAACTTAAAATTGCACTGACGTGTGCCAATTAATATAAACATTAACAAGAATAATATTCCTTATTTAATTTTACAAAAGATAACCATAAAGGAAGCTTTCCTTAACTGGGAAGGTTCTGTAACATCTCAATTTAAATACTAGATGGGTAATAATATAATTGATTAATCTCTTATTGATAAAACAATACCAAAAACTCTTCTAGATTTTTCGTTTTATCACCCCCTATTGTTATGATAACTCTTCATCGAATTAGCATACTGTCGATGTATTGGGTAGTCATTGTTTAATTTCAGGATGGTTTCCTAAGCTTCCGTAGTTTTTGGTTTGAGTATATTAAAAAGAAGATTCGGAGAAGGGTATTTTAGGTTGGTTTTTAAGAATTTCCATACTTTTCTATCAAAAACATCAAACTTGTTGTTTTTGTTTTAGATCAAGATGATCAGAGAAATAACCTCAAAATTCCCTGATAACTCCAGGTTTTCCAGGATATTTATTTTATTTTCATTACTTGAAAATCTTAGTTATGTGCTCAAGATATTTGAAGTTGCGATGGATGTAAATTGTGTGTGTGTTGTTTCAAATGAAAATTGTGCAATGAAAAATTTTTCATCCGCACTTTTTGAACATAAAAGTGAACTTTTTTTACTAAATAAGTTTTACTCATAGTTTAACGATATCGGTGCTAGAAAAAAGTGATTTTTTTTATTCATCGACATCTCAACAATTAACTATTATTTAGTGAACAAAAAGATATACAAAGCTGGAGAGCCAGCCGTAATGACGAGGCATCTATAAAACTTAGAAAAAAAATATAAATATTAGGTGGATTTTATAGAAACTATTGTATTTGTTTTCATGATGCAATTTTGACCTAATTTTTCTATCACATGTATTAATTAGTGGAATAGGTTAAGACATAGAAATAGAATAGGTTAAGCTTATGGGAGGTTAAGAAATTTATATATATGTAATATAACTGGCTTTGCCATCAGTATAGCTCCTTTAGTTCTCAATCGATCTTAATCAAACTTGGAAGATTGTCTTGAACGCTTTTAATGATGAGCAAAATCGGATCACTAGTTTAAAAATAGTAGCCAATTATAATTTTAAAAATGATAAAATTCTTACCTCAAATTCTTAAAATTTCAGATAGTTTTTATTTTAATTTTTTATATTCCCTGATATTTGAATTAAATTATCTGATAATTCCATGTTTTCCAGCTCTGTGGTTACTCTGTAGAACGAAAACTGGAAGGTTCGAAGAAAAGGGACAAATGTCGAATTAAAATCCAGGATTTATTGAAACGAGGAATGGACTACCCCAATTTTAAGATCCTTGTCAGGGATAAACGACGTTGGAGAGAAGAATAAAATCATACGGGAAACTGAACCTAACGTCAATTAGAAATCAGAAAAAAACATTTTCAATAAGATTAAGGTAGGTTTGACAAAGGAAAGATTGTGATGTTCTACGAAGTTCATTTATTTTAAAGTGTTTCTACTGTTTTAAATAAAATTGCATGTATCTTCCTTATTGGTATTAATGTAACTAAAACTAAAATGAGGCACTAAAACATCCTTCAGTCCAGGTTGTTTAAGATCGGTTTTTTTATTTAATGTTTTTTAATATTCAAATTGGCTACGTTTCGTTACGTATCGTAACTTCATCAGGCTTCTTGAATCGCAAAAAATATTTTTTAGTTTCAATTAAAATTCAATAAAGTAAATAAAAAAAATATCATTGGTTAAGATTTTTTTTTAATTCTTATTTATCGTCGGTTTATCTAATGTCTTAAGCGACTTTAGGGTTAATAAAAATCCGTAATCGAGAAATATTGAAAATTTGTTCGATACGAAGATCAAACCCAACACCTGCCAGTTTTGGAATATATATTTTTTTTATTTATTTTATTGAATTTAAATTGAAACTAAAAATATTTTTTGTGATTCAAGAAACCTGATGAAGTTACGATACGTAACGAAACGTAGTTAATTTGAATATTAAAAAATATTAAATAAAAAAAACGATCTTAAACAACCTGAATTGTCTTCTTTATTTAATAAAAACTGAGATCTGAACTTTATTATCTATCCTTCAGTCCTGCATTAGTTAAGGGTAATCTATCAAACCTTAAAATCTGCAGTTGTATCTGAAACATAGTTTAAGTGAGCAAATCGGAAAGCTGAACTCAAATATTTTCTTTTTTTGAGAATGACGAAAATTTTTGTTTCGTTGCTGGAAACTACAGAGTTTATTTTTGGAACTAAAAAATAAAATAAATTAAAAGTTGGAAAAATCAATATGGTATATCTGGTTGTGCCTATAATTATTGAGCTTTACGTCCGTCCCTTCTAGTGATTCATATATTGTTAAAAACTTGTCAATTAGTCTCCAGCTAGATTCAAAATAGAATTAAACTTGTTATTACATGTCACGCGTTCCTGACAACACAAACCTCAGGTTTCCAGTTTTCATTATAAAACTAAATTTCATTCGCTTTGTATTTTTCAAAGTCCGTAAATGGCCTGTCAGAGCAGCAAACCAAAAAGAATGTAACATAAAAAAGAACGGTTCTCAATGAAAAACGACATAAATGCATCCTACAAACAAACCATGTACCTCTTATTACATATGAAAATATCATAATTCGAATATATTACGCGTCTTATTATATTGTTTCGTTGCGTATTGTCTTTGACGCGGAAAAAAATCGAAATGTACATACTTACGTATAAAAACTTTATCGCTCACGGCTGTAACGTGTTGAGTTCATTCGAGTCTCAACGTTTTCATTTCGAACGCCTTTCATGCTTTTAATAACAGATGCTTTTCTGAGTACTATGCGACTACGAGAGTATAAGTTTTTATGTTCTCGAATTAAATGCCTGAACATCTTTTTTATTCTTACTTCATCACGGGAGACAATTAAATTATCATAAATTACGAGTAAACAAGATAGAAAACTTATTTCCAACGATAATTCAATGTAATATTGAAATGTTTTTATGTAACACAGCTCGTTTTACAAATCATTCGTTTTATGTCACAAATAATAAACGTGAGCTTCGTTTGATGAAACATTTAGCTTTAAAGCTCTTAAATTCAAAAAAGATGTGTTTTTTTTTTCAGAAATTTATCAACAAAATTCACATGTAAATATTTAAATGAGAAATTACATATCTTCGCCAAAAAGCTTTCCAGTTAAGCATACATATATAATGAATATAAATACAAAAAACTGCTTTCATCAGTGAATTTTTGCCAGAGAAGGGAAATAAAATTAAGTAGTATCATCAATTTCGAATTACTCTATGATTTTCAACGAGGTGGAGTTATCTTTCCCCCAAATAGAAACAGGAATTTTCTAAGAGTTACACAAGCAGATAGAACAGGAACATTAAGTAGAGATGCAATGTCTCTTTTTTATTTCTTAGGAAATTGATGTAGTGGAAACATTATGGGAAAGGAAGATATTAGTAATATTTGTTCTTGTACAAAAAATTACGATTCTAAAAAAATAGCTGGAATAGATCGAAAGTTGGTCGAACACATTATTAGGATTTCCCATTTGGAGCCCGATTAGGACTCCTGAAAAAATCTCAATGGTTTTGTGCTTTTGGACATACTCGTAGAAATAGAAAACATAAAAATCCTCCACTTATGGATATAAAAACTTTGACGTATATAGATTAATATGACGTTTACGACAATTTCATCAACAAACTGGAAAATTGATAATGCGTAAAATGTATTTATGTTCAAAATCGGAATACTCTTATTGGATCCCAACTTTAAGTCTTGATTCGTAAAATTTAAGTCGTAAAATTCTCAGTGTATCCCTCGAGTTTGGTCTAAAAACCTGGTATGAATACCCGTGCAGGAACCTCCAGAATTGAACGATTAGACAATGCTTGAGCTAACATTTGGAACCCAACTTCGGTAAACCTATCTCAGCCCAAGCTTGGATTACGAATGGGTAAACAGCCATGCCAATGATTAGCCAAGGTTGTGTGATTAGCCAAAGTGATTAGCCTGGTGAGAATTGATTTGCTGATTCAGAGATATGTAGCAAGGATGTTTGGATGTTCTTTTAGTGGGGTGTAGATCTGTAATATTTCGTTCGCAACATACTCGATTACGGTACGTCAGTAATCATTCTCAGTATTTTCGACTGAAACCGTTAAATTATCACTATGTTGAAATCAAATGCCGAGTTCCTAATCTGTATTCCCTGAGATCATTTTTTTATGGTCTCAATATGGAAATATTGGTTTCAATATTTATAATTTCGTATAGAAGTAGTTTGTTTTTGAGAATAAGTTTAAATTAGCTATTCAATATCACGTACATTTTTTTGGATTCCTATTTTCTTTTTGTGAGTATATACCTATGGCAGAGTAACCGTTTGTCTAGATGCACTGGTAGTAGTCACTGATGAACATATTACACGTTTTGTTGTAAATATAACTAGTACACTTTTACCCTTATTGACTTTTATCCTTCACCTTTTCAGTTATACTTAGATATCGTCTAGGGTACGTTAAACCATATTCGAAGTAGCCTCTGAATTCGTGTCTGAAGTAAGAATAGCCATTATTTACTTATGTCCTACTAAGTTTAGTTTATTGAATTTTGAAAATTTAAGGCCATTATCCTTTTGTCGATTTTCACTAAATATCGTTGCAATCTGTAGTAGAAGAATTTGTTTTTAAAATTTGGCAGTATGGTTTTCTCTTCTATTCCTGTTTTTATTACGTTGTCATACTCGGGCAATAGTACCAGACCAATCAGCTATCGATATCGTTCGGTTGCCATCGGATTAAATTTTAATGCTAATTGATAGAACTTATTGATAGAGCTTTTAACTATGAATGAAAAAAATGATTACAGTAATTTGGGCAGGCTTCTTATGTACATTAAACAATGTCCAAATTTGTCCAAAAAGCGTTTCGTCAGCTAGTTGCTGATTTTTCAAGAAAAGCTACATTAGTGATAAATAAATTCATTTAAATGATAACATTTTTGAAAAATTGAAAAAAAAATCAACCGAAAACAATTTATGCAGATTGGTCAAAAGTTTTATTTGGATTATTGATTATTATATTATTTTTTTTTATTGAAGTAAGGTTTAAGTTTGGCAAGGTGGGTACTGCAATAAAGTAATTTCAAAATTATAATCATTTAAACGTATCTACTATACACTGAAAACACAAGAAGCTTTAATAGTAACGAAAAAAAAATATAATAAAAATGCACTTTAAGCATGGATATAACTAATGGAAGTCGACATTAAACAGTACACCTTTAAGTTGTCGTGTTAGTGGGTGAAATTTGTTTAAACTCATATATGGAATCTAAACAAAGGTGTTTTCATTTCTCTCTTCCTCTCTCTTATTCTCTAGAAAACAATTAAATTTAATGGAAATTGTTACCTCACAATCGTGGACGGTTTCCAAATTAATTTGTAACAATTCTGTCAAACTTTGTTGGTTCATTTGCTCATGTTAAATTGGTCCTGAAGGACAACTTAATTATCCTTGGGATAATATCGACCGAGTTATTCTATAACTGAAGTGTTCAGATTAGTCTTGCTTATTCAAATATGCTAGACACTCTCGATTCAAAGCAAAACTGGAACATTCGAAATTTCTATTAGTATGGACTTGTTTGATCAAAATGAAATTACCAATGCATTTTTTTTAATTTCCAAAATTGAGCATTAGTTAAAATAAATTACTTCATTTTATCAAAACAAATAAGAGTTAGTAGGTCAAGCTAATATTAGTTACTCAATTTGTCCATTTTTAATTGGAGTAATGCTATCGTTTCGTCACCAATATTGCCATTTTTGATGTGAGTACACTTATATATTTTTTATTTTAGTATTCTTTATTTGTCAAGTTCTCACAAGGTTGCTCTCGTAAAAAAATCTAATTTGGATTTATCAATATTTGAAGAGACGAAGTAAAATTCTTAAGTGCGAGAAGTTGATGGTAATGTACTGTTGAAGATTTTTAGGATTTGAGTTCTTATTATTGAACAAATTTTAAGTCAAAAATTACAGTTAAATTATTTGCATAAAATATTGCATTGAGGTAAAATATTCTGATAATTATTAGTTATTTAAGATAAAGTTAAAGCCGTCGGAAAATATAAGAGACACATTTCAAAACTAAAGTTATCTTTGATCCCTTTTGTAGCCTTCCATTAAAACTGGGTCGAAATTTTGAGCTAGTGAGTGATTAACTTGGTGTTAAATTAAATCCTTTCTACTGGAGTTCAAACTCTGCTTTTGAACTTATTAATCAAGCGTTATAATATGCGTTATTGCATTTACAGTTGCAACTATTTTGAAACTGCGCATGATCAACTAATTCGAAGCAATCAGAATTAGGTTTGAACTTCAGCAGAAACGATGCTAATATACTTTTCTAAACAAAAAATATTTGTTTCTTGGCAAAAATTCCCTAAACTACATGGTATCAACTTAAAAATTTGCAACTTTTTCGGTTAAATAGACAAATAAACTATTTAAACAATTAACAATTTTTCAATGAACACGGAAAAAATACGATAGTAACATCGTAATCTAGGACCAGACTTTCATTATCTTATTCTTGGTCTGTTTGCTGTTTCAAGTAGTAATCGTTGTCAAACGAAATTTACAATGTGGTATTGTAAAAGTAACAGCCGTATTCATAATCAAATCTTAAAGGCCGCCTAAATTTAAGAGAACTGAGCAGTACTTAAGCAGGCGATTCTTATTCATAATCAATTTTCGGATTTAAGCAGCTTTGAATAAGGTCGCTCAAGTCAAACGGAAATTTGTGCGTTTAAAGGTTGATTAAAGCCTGCTTAAATATTGACATTTCAATGAAATTGATATTATTATAATATATGATTGGTTTCAATTTGGTTTATAATTATCTAAATATAAAGAACAATACTAATAATAATGGAATATTAGCAAATTAATAGAGACTTAAAAGTATTAAGGACATTACGACCCAGGACTAGAAGAATAACTATTTATATTATAATATTTATATAATTTGGGTCATTCAAAAAAATCAGGGGAAATATCTAAAAAAATAAACGTAGTAAAACTAGACATTGAACATTGAAATTTAAATTTCGTAATAACTGTTAGAATTTCATCAAACTCTAAAACACAAAAGTTCTATAAAATTAAATTTTTAACAAATTTGAAAAATTCAAAAAGGAGAATTCTAATAGTTTCGTTTTCCGGACTTCTTCATATTGAACAATTATCTTAAAGAAATCAACTCTTTGCTAAAAAGAAATTAGCGAACAAATTGAAAATTTCAGTTTGACAACTAAAACGTAATAGCCGTAATAGCAGAAAAGAGAGCTGTGATAGGGTTGTAATAGCCATAATAGCATTCAGTAATAGAATGCCAGTTTCTATTACATTTTTAACAGGGACATTACGGATAACATTGAGTTTACAATCCGTGGACGTTACTTAGTTAAGTAATGCTGATTAAAGGTCGCCTAAATATTAAAACCTGCTTAAGCAAGTAACTTTTGAGAGCCTGCATAAGGAATCATTAAGAATACGGCTGTAAAACGTTAGTTCAGGTCCTGCACACTAACATAATACAGCAGATTTTACGATATCTATTAGTATTGTGATTATTGATATATTTTTTTTCTGTGTAGTTAAAAAACGTTTCAATTGACAAAAATAAGTTAATACTATTAAACTATAAAAGGGTAACGCGAAAATGATAACGCGGCAATTTTCCCATGGCAATTTTTAATATGTAACCCAACGCGACATGTTTTGTCTCAATTAAAAATTCTTCCATCATACTTAATGCACTAAACGCACCATTTTTCTTGTTAACTTGTCTTGCTCTCACCATATCAAATAAATTCTGCATTGAATAATATATGTTATAACCGCTAATAAATTAAATGGCAATTTATCCATTTAAAAATAATAAACAGAAATCAACATTGGTAGCTCCAGGAAATAAAATCTCTATTGATTATGACCATATTTTACGTTTGTTGTCAGAACCGATTTCAGAGAGAAAAGGCGCAAACCAACTCCGTCAGTTTGCTTGTTTGGGCATCAAATCGCCATTTCTATTTCCAATCTAATTTATTATTATTACGTGATATCATTTACGAGCGGTCTCGATTTAATAATGATAATAATAAAAATGAATTACTTACTCACCTGCCCACTTACTCTGATTGATATCACTCAATACTTGTTAATTATTTTTGAAAAAAATCAACGTTAATTAATTCTTTATCGAGTTTTAATTATTACGATAGTTCCAGTCACCATTTACTTGTACATATTGCAATTATTAAATTTCAAACGGAAAATATGAGAAAAAAAATATAAGGGTAATAATGAAATCAAATAATTTATGATTAGAGAAAGTGAGGCTAAGAATCGATTGATTTAGTCATCAATAATTAATTATCGACTAATTACATTTTTCATAAATCAATTTGATTCAGTTCAGGTTTTTTTTCAAATGCATGTGAGGAAACCTTGACAGGTAGAAATCTTGGACGTTTGTTTGGTGAGATAATGTCCAAGTCAAGGTGAGATCTTTTCTTCGTTTAGATGTGAGTAATTAGTTTTATGTCATTCGATGAATGCAAGTGGCGGAGAAAAAAATTAATATGTGAGACAGTAATGAATATTGACGATATTTAAGTCGAAAGAACTGAATGAAGAGTTGATTGCGGTATGATGAAAACAGTATTACCCGGATCAGTTTTTCGTACAAATTTTTAACTTGCTCTTGGCCCTACATATTAGGGGTACCGGAACGTATTGTCGTTTTTTCAATATACAATTAAAACACAAAATTTTGTAATAACTATTGATTTTCAATCAATCAATTGTATCAATGTTTGGACATCTAGTGTGCAAATTTTTAATGTCATATTAGAATAAAATCAATTGATTATTAAGGACAATATCAAAAAATTACATTTTGTACGTCACTTATGTTTTCAATTCTTTTACCACTTCGTAAATGTGGTAACGATTGAAATAAATAGAAATCCGATGAAATAACTTTGGACGGTTATAATGGGTACGGGAATATCACCATTTTCTTAATTAATTAGTTTTTTCCAGTGCTTTTCTTCTGTAGAAGGTTTTCCATTACCGTATTACAGCATAGAATTTTATCTGTCGACAGTATTTGGACACTTTTGGATATTTGGCCGATCGATTAAGATTAATTAGGATTATTGGACAGCTCTTTGACTTTCTGGCATACATTTGACACCATTTCCCCCCTTAACTTTTTATTAGTTATTTTTTTTTTGTAATATATCGTTGATACTAGTAGGAGAAATGAAAATTATCGAATTTGAACTTAAAAAAGCTCATTTGGCATTAATGAACATCAAATGCACTTAGATTAAGAATGAAAATGTTTTAGTAACAACTTTGCGTTGCTATCCTGTGAAACTCGAAGAGCATACAATACGGGATTTATATTCTCTCGGGTTTTTGGTCCTACCATATCAATATAGATTTCGGAATAAAAAATATTTTGTAATTTTTACTAAGTTGATAAATTACTCTAACATAAAATGTCTTTAGTACCGCTTTGAAATAACTTATATGCAGATAAATGTCAATTGAATGACTATTGGTTTAAAAACGACATTCTTTTCCGATCCAGTCTGTCTTCAAGGAACATTATTCAGGAGTACCAGAGCTTTTTGCCCTTTAGTATCTTCCTATAAAAATATAAAAGAGTAAGTTAATAACTGGTAAACAGACAGACCCAATTTTGTCAAACCAACCCTACGGAATATAATTTAAAATAAATTAAATAGAAATCGTAGAAATAGTAATGCTACATAATTTTATAATTTGGAAAAGACAAAAAAGCCAACATAACACAGTATGATGGTTCCATTGCGACCACTATTAAATATCATATCCGAATAAAATGCCTTGGTCATTCTATATTTTCATATTCTTTTTTTTCAAAAAACAAAACTGTTGCAAGATGAGACGTATTTTCTTTAAGAACAAATATAAAGTGCGAACTATCAACTACAAAACTGTATTTATTTTTTCCTCTTAACATTCCAAAAACTACCATATTGGTAGCCAATTCTGTTCGAGACAATTTGATTTACTCTGAAAATGTACAATTCCTATGGGATTCTAAAAAAAAATAGTTTTTTTTCTTCATTTATATTCCAATCTAAATGATATTTTAGGATTTTGTTGGGAAGCGTAAAATATTAAGAAGTCAATTAAAATTATTGGTGAATTAAGTCAAAAAGGCCTCTCTGAATCAAACAAGAAAGTAATTAAGACTGTTTAGAATATTCATGATTTTTAATGAACCGAACGCGAACGATGATTCATTTTCGCTTGTGGTTACAATATGCCATTAAGTATCCAAATACCTGTACAATGAAACAGAACGTTTATCGTTGAGAGTAATTTAAATAAAATTTCCTCTCAAATATGCAAATGCACTCGCGCTATCAAAATATATTGTATTATATATAGTGTGTATTATAAATATAGATCGTTGAAAACCGAAAATGCCTCACATAGTATTCTCTCTGGAAACGCTCGCTACTCAACTAGAATTAAAATCGAATTTGTAGAGAACATATAATATTTATTCATATCGAGAGTTCATCGTCATTCATCATTCATAATTACAAATACGCTGGTTGACGTATTTCAAATATTATTAAACCTAATCGTAATTATTTAAGTGGATTTGAATGTGTCTTCTATCTGTTTTAAGACCGGGAGATATTAATCTGTCAATTTATCGCAACAGCAAACAAGATAAATGTTTTACACCTGTTTGAATTCACTGTGTGTCCTTTTGTAAGCGAGTAAATGAATGAATTGCGAACAGCTAAATGAGAAAACTGCTGCGTTCAATATCTACACCTAAATCGCTAACCTGAGATTAATCATTTTGCTTCAATAGTTGTGACACAAAGACACATAATCCTAATGCACTTATAGTAAGCTGCCCATTTGAAATACATAAAGTTCTTCAAATATCATCCTAAACAAAAACTATATAAAATCTATAGTAAATCTTCGAAAATAATTGTATCAATCAAAAAATACGAAATCATTGAAAGTTTTTTATCATTTTCCATTGGTATCAAAAACTGAATAATAACTTATGGCTAGTTCTATGATAGTTGCCCACTACAAAATCCCTCACACGAAAATTGCCCACAAAAAGTTGCGCACTAGCATTGTTGCTCACACGAAAGTTACCTACATAGAAATTTACTCGCATAGAAAACTCCTTACACCGAAATTAAAGCACAATGATATTAATATATCACACATTGATTATATATCCTCACAAGGAATTACCTACAGGGAAAAATATTTATTTCATTTATTATTTAGCTAAGTGTTATTTTATTATTAGTATTGCAATACACTACTAATCTATTTAAAAAAAATATTTTTTGTTTTTTGAAAGTTACAAATTTAAAAAAAAATAAGGAGTCATGTCCTTTTTAGTGACGTCAATATCTGGCAAGGTTTCAGTTTCTACTATGGCTTTAAATTAATTCGCGTTTTTTTTTTTTTGTAAATTAAATTTTAATATTGTAAAATATCGTTGTACTAACAAACTATAAGAACACTAATAGTATAATAATAATTAATTAAATAATAAACCCACGGGAAAAAATATTTATTTCATTTTTTATTGTGCTACGTCAATATATGTAACATATCAGTTCCTACTATGTCTTTAAAATATAATTATACTAACAAAGTTTAACAATACTAGTAATAAAATAATAAATAAAATAAAAAATTTTAACTGTGCGTTATTTTTCAGGTGAGGATATATCGAGCTTATATATCTGTGGGTAAGTTTCGTGTGAGGATTTTTTTAGTGGGTAAGTGTCTGATCACTTATATGGATATATTGCTGTATTAAACAGTTAAGCATAAAATTAATACCTATACGTCATTAACTAAGTTTTGAGATGTTAAAGATGTCAATTTTCAAAGTTTCAGTTCTTCAAAAATAATTGGAGTATATTTTGATCAGAAATTATTACAAGTGGTCTTCAAGTGTTGAATCGTCCTTAATGGAAAAAGGTTGATAAATATTAATGTTATTAGGCTCAATTTCTTTATTACAATGCGTACAGCGCGTTTCTACAGTGATTAGTTGCTTCGTCAGGTAATGTTTTATTGAGTCAATTGTAAACAAATGTCGTACAAGGTGTTTGTTTTAAATAATTTGTAGTGAAGGATATTAGTTGAATCCAATTAGGAAAATATTATTGAAGCTTCATCAAAACTTCAGTTTACTGTTTAAATTTCCACAAAATCGAAGTACTTATGTATTTTTTTGTTTTCTGCTGAAGGTTTAGTTGACCGTAGGTTTAGTTTCCAAAGTGATTTAATTTTTCTCTTCAGCGTCGTCTGTCTATGGCCAATTTCGTGGAATTGAAGTAGTCCAATCCTCGTTTTAATAAATCCAGGATTCCAATTCTTCTTCCTCATTTCTTGAGACCTTCCAGTTTCTCTTCTACAACATCAAGTATCAATCTTTTTCCTGTCAGAATGTAATCCATCCAGTTAGCTTTTCTTCTTATCAAAATATTGATAGTTCTTTCTTCGTTAACCCTTTTCTACACTTTCACGTTGTCACGCAATCTATCCATTTAATTTTTCTAGTTTTCTCCAGAAGCGTATTTTGAAGCTCTCCGGATACTTCCTTTTTTGTTTTCATAGGGTTCAGGTTTTCAATCCTAGTAATGCTTCGTACTCAATAATAGCATTTTAGCAGCTCTTTACGAAGTTGAAGCTCTATTTTTCCAATTAATAGATTCTTTTTACAGTTGAACACGATTTTATTCAAAGCAAGAGCTTATGTATAAATATTTAAAATCTTTATTCTTTTAACAACCGAACAGTTAATTGGAAAACTAAATAAAACCACAGAAATTCTTAGTCATTTTCTCGAAAAACTTATTCCTTAGACGACCAGGAATACATACAGAATATTTTATTTATTTTAAATGTTATATACCAACGCTTCGTAACAACCAAGGTCTTTAGCGACTCTAGAATCAATAAAAATCGGTAAGTCAAGAAATATCGAAAATTTTATTGATACAAGGTTCAAATTCAACATCTATCAGTTTTGAAGCGACTACCTTAGCCACTGGGCCACCAGTAAGTTACTCAGAATAAATTGGCGATTATGTAAGTTATCATAGCATATTTAGGCTCAAAGTTAATCAACAAGATTTAATTTAGTCTACTAGTGGCCGAGTGGTTAAAATGATTGCTCCAAAACTAAGTGTTGGGCTCAAATCTCAAATTAAACAAATTTTCGATATTTCTCATTTTACGGATATTTATTGATCCCAGAGCCGCTAAGGAGTTGTTATAAAAAGCGACGGTAAATAACAATAAAAGAAAATATATTTTTTATTCCAATCTTCTAAGTTTTCTATTTGCTGTTTCGTTCAACAACATAAAAAATTATAGCTAAAACTTAAAATCAAATCAGTTAGAAAGTTCAAACAAAGAACGGATAGAAATATTTTTGATTTTTTAACGTAAAAATCGATTATACGTATCATTTAATCGACGTTTGATTTACCGCTCAATCTAACAAATTTATTTCCAGGTTTCTTTCAAATCAAAAAAAAAAACGTATGAATGAAAAAATTTATTTAGTAATAGAAGAAATTTTATTCTTTCAACTTTCCAAGTCTTTGATATGCTTTTATTTTAATTCAATGATTGAAAAGTTTCCACTATACAAAACGGAGAGTGCTTGAAAGACAGATTTAAATATAAAAAAAATCTAAAGATCAAAGATGTTTTATAAAGGGGCGAAGTTTATATAAAAAATTTGTTACAAAAAATAAATATATAAATATAATTTTTTTTTTTTTGGTTCTCTCATTCCATAAATAATTTTTTTTCCAATAAAAACTATGGTTAAGATGTTAATTTCAGCTGAAATTTTTACATTTACTAATAACTCATATATCTTTTGCTGAGTTGAGAGTAATTGTAGAAAAAACCGGAATTGATGCTTTGATTTTTAACGGCAATGTGTGTTCCGTTTGATGAATAATATTTCACATTCATTTTCAATTTGACCTATATTATAATTTTATGTCTCTTCGTATCCACAAACCAATAAATTCTGTTCAACAACATAACATAAAAACGTCATTGTTAACAGAGGCTTAAGATCGTAAATAAACCATTCATTTTTGAATGGAAATATTTTGCTCATTTTATTATAAACAGGAAGAGATTTAACTGTCTCAAATCAATGATAGGTACAAGAAAAAAACTTCACACATTTATCGAAAATGTCGAGTGGATTTCTTTGTCTCACATTCTAAACGATGATAAATTCAATTAAATTAATCCTTTTTAATGCCAACGCATTCAAATGTACCAACAATTATTTATGATCTCATTATAATATTACTCGTAAATATAAAATATTATCATTTTAAAATATGAATTAGCTGAAACAATTTATTATTGAAAGTTTCTAGTTTTCAAACACGGAATATTTGCGTATTTGCATGCGAGGTTGAGGAACAAGTTGAGGACTATTTTGATGATTTTTATAATTAATTTAATGGACGTCTTCTTTCCGTTATGAGTGCAAAATTGGCGTCAAGGGAGTTGATAATAAATTTAAGGATATTTCTGGCAAGTGCTTGAATCGCTCTCGAGGGCAAAATAAAGGTTTATAAATTCATTGAGTCACGGTTATATTGTGTAACTTTTAGCTTTTAATTGGATTAATCGGTTAAATTGTTTAACATTTCCCAGAAGAGTGATCAGAGCTTTTTTTAAAAATTAACTCAGGAGAGTGGAGACTTAGAGCAATCGCGTCATTAAAGGGAAAGCAATCTTTCAAAGAATGGATCTATATCCATCTGTATGAAGAAAATTAAGTAAATATAACGATAAATTTTTTAAACATGGAAAATATCGTTTAAATATATAATTGTTCCAAGCATATTAAAATAGAATAGAATTTGAGAAGAAGCTATGAGCTTTCAAATTTTGAATGATTCATCCTATTGCGCCCTAGCTGTGATTCACAAATTATAAAATCTCATTTCTTAGAATAATGGTAAGAAGTATTACTATCCCCTCAATTAATAACGATATTCTTCTAAGCTCCAGTAATCATAAGTACACTCTAAGGATCTTAACTTAAATAAATTTTATGGTTTGGAGGTTTTTAAGGCAATTATTGGATTTTTATTTGACCAAATGAAACCAATATTTAACAATTAGGTTGGTGACAAAGTAACGGATTTTTAAATGAATATGTAAAACTGAATATCTTTTTTCAAAGGCTGTTTATTCAATCAAAATATGCTCCATTAGCTTATAGAGATTATAAACCATAGATGCCTGACTTGAAAAAAAATTAGAATCAATACACTCTGATATCAATTTTTCAAACTGCTTCACTTTCATACTGTTTAGCCCCTAAAAACAGTTCTAAATGTTTAACAAAATGAAATTCGGTTGGCGAGAAATTCGGTAAATAGGTTGAGTGTTACAAAACTTTATAATTCAATTAAATCTCAATGAAATCGGTTAGTAACGATGATTATGTGTTCAATCAATCCAGCTTTTTTCACTCGATTAATTCGTCCGGTACCCACTTATCCACTTTCTTCATCTTGCCAATTTCAGAAAAATGTTGCTATACTGTTTTTTTCCCTCGTTCTCTTCCACAAATACCTTCAGATTATCATTTTGCACAAACGTTTTGGGTCGTCATTTTGTAGTGAAAAATCACCAGACCAAAACTGTTAAAACCGACGCTGCACTTTTCGAGACTTAAAAAGCTGAACTTTGCGGGCAGCTTTTGCAGCATTATTATATAACAAAATGAAACACTTTCGAAAAAGCCTCCTTTGTAGAAATATAACTCTGACAATACTAGTGACAGTACCAATTACAGTGACCAAACGAGACTATGCCAAAAACAATAGTATAACGAAAACAGGGAGATAAAAAATGAGACATATATGCACCAATCTCATATTTTGGAAGTTTTTAAAAACGTACGCGAAATTTATTCTAAACTGTATAAATATTAATAAACCTCACAGTACAGAAATATAACGTGGGAAATTCTCGCGTTATAAAAGGGAAAATCACGTGTTCCACGAGGGTCATGAAATCGCTTAATATGAAAACGCGCTATAAGAGTACCGTGTTATAAAGGGAATCAC
Source organism: Sisyra terminalis (assembly GCA_958496175.1). Classification (NCBI taxonomy): domain Eukaryota; kingdom Metazoa; phylum Arthropoda; class Insecta; order Neuroptera; family Sisyridae; genus Sisyra; species Sisyra terminalis. The sequence goes on along the minus strand of OY292277.1, from coordinate 31,271,538 downwards.
TGTATATGTAACGGTACAGCGCACGTAATAATAAATTTTCAATCACAAAAAGGAAGGTGCAAAAAACTGCAGTAGACTCTAGTGTCAAAACATATCTAATTTAAATATACAGGTGCCAAAAATACTTCCACACAATGCACAGGAATTGCAAGTATGGAATGTAGATAAAGGATTTTTATTCTCGAAAAATACTTAAGTTCTTTACATAATTTCCTACATTTTTTTTTTGTTAAAACATATTTTTTTATAAAACAATTCAGCAGCTCTTGTCAGCTTTTAAATTTAATTTGAAGTAATAACAATAATATCAGTCAAAATAACAGACAATTCTGTACGTACGATACTTTATAGCCAAACTATTGCTGTTAGCCGCCGAAATAATAACTAATACCTTCTTTCAGAGCCTTCCGGTGACCGAGTGGTTAAGGTCACTGCTCTAAAACTGGTAGGTGTTGGGTTCCAATTACGGTTTGTTATTAACCCTATAGTCGCTAAAGGCCATGGTGTTATAAATCGGTTGTAAATAAAAACTAAAACAAAAACTCTTCTAGAAATCCTTCGCTTTTTGAGAAATCGAAAACTAACAAATTCTCAATCTTTATTGATCTTCTAATAAACTATGTTTATTTGAGGCGTTCATTTTGAAACTGGATTAAGTCAACTCCAAAAATGACCTTTATGATAAATTTTATATTAGTAACTACAGCAAAGTATGTTAATTTTTTAACAGTTCAGTTTTCGCAACTTATTAATTTACTTGGGTTGAGAAAAGCCCCAATCCAATAATACTGATTTTTTATAAGACTTGTAAAAGTACCTTGTTTTTATGGTTAAAATGATAATACTTTATAGATTGTTCTTGAAACGGATTTAAACCAATTTCACAATAAACAGCACGGGTACAAGAAGAGACAATTTAAGCAAAAGTAACTGCATCAATGCACCATAGTCCCACAATAAAAAAAAAATAGTATAATCCATTATAAATACTGATTGAAATTTTTGCAATAAATTTCAGTAAATTTACCGAAAAAAAAATATAAAAACATCAATTAATTGTCTTTGTCTATTAGAACGATAACAATTGTCAATATTTTTAAGTTATTTTCGCTAATTTTTTACCTTAATTTTTTCCAACGCATTGGCAAAAACGTCCTTCTCAGCGTTTATTTTGACAATATTTTACCGAACGTAATCTGATTTTTATCTCTCATACGTCGAGGTCAATGAAAAAACGATCAAATTTCTTGTCACAGTTTAATATAGTTATATCTGGCTTTGAAAGTCGGACATTTTCTTCAAATGACATGCCCGGATTTCCGGAAACTGTCCAATTCTGTCGATAACGTCCTTTCCTTCATGAAATATTTTAAGGAATTGGTTCAATATCATACTGTTAATAATTGTTTATTTAAAAAAAAATTGAACTACCAAAGTTCGGACATCTCAATATTTGAGGTATTTTTTTTTTGAAATTGTAATAAAATAATTTTTTTAAGGTTTAACATTACCAAATTATTTTCGCGAGGAAATGTTGAGGTGTTTGCATGAGTTGAGCGTTAAATAATGAAGATATTTTGCATTGAATTTTGGTGCGGAACATAAACATGTTTTATTATTATTGCTCTTATTACGATTCATTATTATGACTATTACGTATGTTTTTATGTGACACTGGTTTTTTATTTCAATATATTAACGTCAATGATCAATTTATTATATTCCAATTTTAATTTAGATTTGATTTTTTCTAGGCATCATGAATTTTAATAACGGAAAATATTATTATTAAAAGTAAATTATCCACAAATAGTTATCGTTTTCTTTTGCATCACTCGATGTTCAAATTTATCGAGAAGTCATATAAGTAATTTATTCATCTTGAACTTTTAGTAAAGAAAGCCTTTGGGTTTGGAGAAATAAAAATAAATGAGTCTAAGTTTTGATTATTATTTTTTTAATCTCGTCAAGATAATGTTAGGTAAGTTGTTTTAATTTAGTTGAAAAAATATAGAGGTCTACAACGAGAAAACAGAAATAAGATCTTGAAACTTTTTGTGATCACAGTGGAGTTAAGTAAACAAGAAAATCATTCTACTAATTGAATTTGATATGAGTTTATATAAAGTTTTACAATTTGAATTTTTTTCTCGCAATAACTTTTCTTTTTCGTTTTGATTTTATTTACTTGTACGTGACAGTAACCTTCATATGTCGCGAGTGACTAATGAAATACAAGAGATAGAATAGAGAAATATGCAAAGTCTGATTCGCGTGTAGGCCGATTTTGATCTTGCAAATCTAGTTTATCTGTATCATATAAAAAAAATTATCGCAATATATATCACCGAGTCAAAGACGAGAATTGTTTCAATATTTGTTGAAAATTCGTTTCTTTGGTGTGAATTGGTGGAAAATTTTGGGGTTTCGAGTAGGAAAATTTCCAAATTATTTAGTGCTTACCTTATTAAAATATGGAGGCAGGACGCAACGTTGGTCATCCAGCCGGGAACTCTGCACCCTTTCCAGAAGCTCGAAGAGGTCATGTGTAGCGCCACGCAACCGCTCCGGGCTAGCATTCGCGGAAACACCGCCACCGCCCGGCGGGAGTGCTGTCGTCAGGCCTCCATTTCCAGCCCATGTTGCACCGGTGCTATGTTGGCGTCTGAAAAAAAAACACACACAGGTCATATTATTGTACAATAGATGATCATGATCGAGAGCAACGTAAAACAAGACAAGACAATGCAGAAACAAATCAAGCAATTATTGTCAAAATGTATTTTATGCGAAAGGAGATTGATGGGCGTCATTTATTACTCGATGGCTGTGTTTTAAGCAATGCTCCCACATAATTGCAATTTGCATCCCACTTGACGAGCTCAAGAAATTGGCTTCATTTCCATTTCAGGAAAAGCTTGGTGAGAATTTTTTCAACGCTTCAGCAAGCGGATGTCGTGAGACAAAATATGATTTTTTTTTTTATAATACCATAACACAAAGTACACAAATACTTATAGCACTTGTTCAAAATTTACAGTAGAGCAATACTAAAAATTAAAAAAACAGCATAAATGATATAAAAGAAAAACTTCTATTAATAACATTTCAGTATCAGTAGGTGTATTTATTTAATGAACATTAACTACAACATTAAATAAAAGTTCAAAAGTCAAAAAGCTTGCCAAAATCAACGAAAATATCAAATTATGTAGATTTACCAATTCCTATGATAATCATACTTCATAATTTATGCAAGTTTCCAAATGGATTTCCAGTTAATCAAGTTAACATTTAAACAGTGAACTATATCTATTTGTTCTGCTTCTTTGGAATTCTGGAAGCCTTTCTTAGGAATTCTTGTTTGCTGCGTATATTTAGGACCTTTGCGTCCTATTATTTCTAAGTCCAAGGGTCAAACTTGGTTTTAAAACTTTAAGCAGGCATCCATTTGATCCCTATGAATGTTTCCCAGCTAATACCTAGGTACGTGAGAGGTAGTTTTTTTCCGTCTAAAATTCAATTTAGTTTAAAAAATACAGAAGACCACAAACCACAAAGACTATTATTCTAGGATGATACTGTATACTATATTACCCATACATCTTTTTCCATTCGGTGTACACATTCAGTATGCCTTTCTCAAATGCAACCCTGCTACCTTTAACGTTTACCATTGCACTTTGTTAATAGTAACAGCAAAACTAAGCTAAATTAAAAATTGTGGCCTTTTAAATTGAAATGATAAGGTCAGTGGGAATTATTGAGACTCGAAGTATGATAATATTTTCCTCTTTTTCTACACCTGTTAAAATAGAGGCATCAAATATATTCTACCCAATTTGTGTAATCCGCATCAATATTTCGCATAAACATAACTGGTATGTAGATTCAATTGGAGTTTATGTGAAGATACATTCGGTAGTTCAAGTGATTTTAGAACTCAGGGGAATATGGAGTGCTTTGTTCGGTATCTATGATGTATTGACAAATACTCAATTATTTTTCGCTGCCTTCCATTTGAAATTGTCAGTGTTGATTTTAAAAACGATTTTATTTTTTAGTTGACTTTCGAAAAGATTAATATAATTTTCATTGATAAGAGGTATAGTGCATCTGTCCTTTTCTGTATCCCTGACAATGTGAGTACAGAATTTCATGATAATCGGTTAAAAATTTTAGATGTCAAGCGTAACAACTATTATAAGGACTGGTAACTACCCGTGAAACATTCACAACCAACACTGACACAACTTGCAAATGACAAAAATTGGCAATTGGGCATTCACCATTCAAAATTACATTCACCTTTTTTTTTGTACCCTCGCTTTATAATTATCAAGGTTTATAACAGGAATGGCGAAATTCCTTCCTTTCTTTTCAAGGGTCAAATTCCGTTCATAATTTTTTAGTACTAGCACGTGGGTTACTAATGCGCATGGAGTCCATTAGCGCCTCACAAGATGAAATAGAGAGGACGATACAAGTGTTATGGAAGTCTCTTTTTACAAACAGCAAACAAATGGTTACTTAACCATCGTAAGTCTAAAAAAGTCTAAAGTTTGGTCAGTCTAACGTCTAACCTACGGATCATAAGTTCACCATGGTCTATAACGATTCTAGAGTTCATAAAAATGGGCAAATCTAAAAATATCGAAAATTTCCTCGTTACGAAATTTGAACCCATCATCTACCAGTTTTGGAGCGGTCCTCTAGACCACTCAGTCACCAATAGGGTGCATTCAATCTTTTAAAACGACCAAACTTATCAAAGGTTCGCAAAAGAAGTACCAAAATGATTCTGTTTAAAGATATTGTGTAGCTTCTACCATCAATCAAACCAGTTTTCACCTAAAAAGTACCTATCTAAGGTTATTAAATTAAATCTGAAGTGTTTCAAAACATTTTAACAGTGTTCGAATTATGAGGAATAAAATGACACATATTTAGGATGAGCAAGTGTTGTATCAAACCCAAATTGATAGAATTGTTTAGAGTAATTGTCCGTTTTTTTAAACTAAATAGTTTCGAGTGTTTGGAACTCGCACACCATCCCTGCCGTTTATATAATAATTGAAATAATTCATAATGTTTGACAATGAAACGAGCCCCTCCTGTTTATATAACATTTTCAATAGAAGCGAACATCATATAACATGCCTTCGGTTCGGTTTAAACGTACTTGTAGATAGATTCGAATAGACAAGTCTCCAATGCAAGCGAACATATTCATATTATAACTCGATTTATTTCGACAACGTTTTATATTGCTTGGGCTGTACAATAAAGAAAGAATATAATAAATGTTATACCTAATATAGCTCAGTGGGTTCCACTCATTATAGACGTGACGTCTGATTGTCTGTCGTTCAAGTGAGTTCCACCCTTTCAATTTGCCACGTGAACCGTATGAATTAAATATGAAAAAATCAATTCATAATCGTTTATAATTTTTCAAGTTCCATCTGATGTAGGTACTTGAATGAGACTTTCGTTTTTGTTGCAGCCTTTTTTTTTTTTTTTGAAACGTGAAGCATTCGAATTTCGAAACAATCACTGTATATATGATTTATATGTTGAGTAAGAATGAAACAGAGATGCGGACGCAAATTGAAAAAGGGCAGTACGAGTAAACTTGCGTTACGTTATTACTTTGTATATGGGTAATTTATTTGCAAACAACGTGGCAAGCATGCCCAGCTTGATATAGGGTGTCTGATTTGAGAATTTTAAATAAACATCAATTTAAGTTATTATCGTCTTGTCTGGCTTTTGTGTCGCAGACAAAATTAATGTGGATCAAACATCACTTTTTCCCCACACTACCCTACCGAAGGGATAGAATTCCAGAACACTTAATATGAAAACATGGCCCTCGATTCATCAAAGTCAACTTATAATATTTAAACGGTTGAATTTGAAATATTTTCAAAAAAATATTTCAGGGATTACAATCACGAAAATTATAGCCGTTTAAACTTGAATAATACTGGTTAATAACATCAAAGGCCAGTTGTGACAAATCAATCCGATTTGCTCACCTGAAATGAAAAATTTGATTCGTGTAATTATTTTCTTTAAAATGAATGTTTCACTTGTAAACAACCACAATAGAGGTTGAAAAATTTCAAAGAATTGGCCGAAAATTCGAAGATAGAAGCCACGTAATCTTTTGTATATGCTAGCAGGACCACATTAAAGTCAGTAAGGTCAGTGAGGGAGAAAGGGGATTTTAGTTGGAACTCGATTATTTCAAAAAGAAAAAAAATATAAAACATCTTTCATTTGAGCAATTTAAATAAAAAAATGATTTTTAATCTTTAAATATTTTATTTCTTTCCACGAGATTTACGTAAATAAATATGTGTAGGACGGATATATTTTTTATCCTTCTGTACTTCATTTTTAATCTCAATTACTTAATGAAACTATTTTAAGCTGTAATATTGTATAAATATTTAGTGTCGAATAGATACATAAATCATTCTCTTATGAATAGAATAAGATATGTTTAAAGGACGTTATGGAGATATAATCGAAGACAAAAGTACATAAAAATGGAAATTCGTTAATAATTACGTCGTAACATTTAATAAGCATGCTTTCAAGACAATTATAACTAAAAAATAAAAATTAAATTAATGATTCAACATTATATAAAATAATAAAAACGTGATAACGCTGTCGAATTTATAGGTTGGCAGCGTTGGTAACTTCAGTATGTCTCTCTCACATGATGTGAGTGAACATGCGCAACATACTCAACATTTTGAAAATATTTTTTTACATATTTCATCCTTTTTCGCTTTATGCTATGTACTCATGAGAATGACAAAGATAAATTATGCGTTTCATTTTTATCTAACCAAATGTACCAACCCAGTTTGTATTATATAAAAGATGGTACATCTCAGCTAACACCAGTGTTGCCGTACTTTTTATAGACTAACTTGTGTAGAACCCGTTAGATTTCCTAACGGAAAGTATTACAGTGATCAGCTGTAAATATTTGCGTATATAATATTTGCGAATGGAGTGAGAAAGATTATTTCTCCGCACCAAAACATCCACGGATTAGCAATCTTAATATATAGAATATGATTAATTTATAAAGTAAAAACCACATTTTAATCGGTTTTTAATTAGTTTCTTAAAAACCTTGTAGTGAATTTGATTCAACTTATGCAAAATTAGTTCCCTAAAGTATCCACTACTTATTTTGAAAGTTTGAGATGCCTGGTAGCATTTTTTTTATCCTCTTATCGAGAAAAATTTCAATATTTTTCGATTTACGGTTTTTTATTAACACTAGAGTCATTAAAAACCATGGCACTTATAAAGCGACGATAAATTAAAATATAAAATTATCCTTGTCTAAAACTTCTTCTATCTTTTATGTGCAGCCGTTGTCTTCGAAAGTGTCATTTCCACTTAGGATTCACTATTATATGCTTCATGAAATATTAAATTAAATAAACCGTTCATAATTTAAACTGAAAGGTATAGCAATAATGCATTATTATACGAAAGTATAAAATAGTCCTTTTTTAATTTTGAAATTTTTGCCAAAATTTAAATTTATGAAACGAAAGTTTTCTTAGTATATTCGCTAACACATACAGTATACTATACTAGCGAATAAAGATTGATGAGAAATCGGATGAAAGTATAATACATGTTGTTTTCCCCGAGTCCCAATAAATTTATATATTTGCGTCACGAGAAAATTTCCCTTTTCGTTTTTCCCACATTTATTTATAAATATATTATTTTTCTTAGTCAACACACGATTTATAATACCAAAATGAAGAACGAGTATTTGTCTGAAGGGTGGTTTCGATACACAAGAACTTCTTACTCCCACACCAGAATACGTTTAATCTTTTCCTGGTATCTATATGAAAATATACAAAATAAAAACGATTAAGTTGGAACTAATTTCAGACTACTTTTTTCAGGAAAAACATTAAAACTGCATTAAAATAATAAATTATCCTGTAGGTATTATTACACATAATGTTAACAGTTATTTCTATATTAAATCGTTAAATCGTATTATTCAATTTAATGATTTGTCCACTGATAGTCTTCAATTACTTTAATTCTATCTACATCATTGATTGAACCGTTTATATTATTAGTCTTAATTTTGCTTTTTTCTGTCGATAATACCAATTGCTTTGATTGAAATTGAGACTAAAATTTACGGCAGAAATAATCAAGTCTTTAAATTTCAATATAAATTGCTTTTATCATTATAATTTTTTTAGATTCTAAGATACGTTTACAGTTTTAAGCTCTAATTCCCTTTAATTCATTTAATTCGATAAGTACACAAGGCGTCATTTAATCGGAATTAAACACGGTTTAAAATTAAGCTCTTTTTTCAACCCTCCCATGAATTCTTCATTAGCATAAATTTCAATAAAAAAATTGTATTGAACACAATGCGGCATTAGCGAGCCATTGAAGGTAACTTTTGGTTCGTTTTTCGAAACATTTAAGGGTCGTTTGTATTCGTATAATCGCCGTGTTATAATATCGAGAAGGGTTGGCGAATAAAGTAAACTATCCGAGCATATAAATTACAGTAAAAAAGTTCACGAAACAAAACAAACATTGTTGTGATTTAGTACATTGGCGTTAATGAAAGTGGACTTACAACCAGCTCGAATATCCCGACTGTGTTTCTCTCCCTCATATTTTCGATGAAAAGTAAAACGGGCGGCTGGTGAAATAAATCAATTTGTGGTTAAATACATTCGAATAAATATGGAGAAATCTTTTTTTTTTCGAAATTGGACTTCTAATCCTGTTAAGTTTGTTTCTGAAGCGAGCGATTCGTGTGAATTTTTATTAGCGAAATAAACACATTGTTGCGAACCGAAAAAAAGAAATAGAAGGATTGTAAACAGAACGAATTTTCGAGCGTTGCACGATATGAAACGTACGTTTTTAATGACTTCAACAACATTTTCAGGATTTCCGTTTTAGATTCAAGAGAGAAATGCGCTATAATTACTTTTGACAGTGCAATGTTGGGACAATGAAGTCATTATTCCACTCGACATCACTTTGGATACATTAAATTTGTTTTGGAAAAAATAATGGGTTTACATAGATTTAAGGGATGTTAAAATGAAAAAAATGACTGTAATATTTCAGTCTAGAACGGGTTTTTACCAAGCATAAATTTTAGTCTTATCAAAAGAGAAAATATTTCAAAGATTCAATTTAGAACAGAAATTTGGAACTTCGATATAAAATAAAGTTATCTGATGGTAGTAATAACTAAAAATCAAGTTATAGTTACTAACATGTAATATATCCTATAGAATAAGACTACGAGTACTTTAGATTATAAAATCATCATCAGTATATCGGGAAGGCACCAATTGTATGTATAAACACCTTTACTACTTTTTTTGGTAACACAGTACATACTTTAAGGTGGGCTAGGTCGTGACGTTATTCGAGATTGCACAATGTTTGTGGCGTATTCCTATGAAAAAACGTGAATTCCCGTTTAAAAATAAGCATAGCAATACATGAAGGGTCATAGATAATTCTTAATCCACTATCTATTAACGCCGAAAATTGGCGAGCCAATTGGCTATTATAATTTTGAAAAATGCTGCCTCGAAAATATCTATTGATGAAAAACCATACCTGTAACCATGTATACTGTATCCTGTATGCACGTATCCTCCTCAACTATCTTTTGCTATGAATCTTGTTATGAGCCTCAGTATTTCAAACTTCTCCCCTATCATGGTGGTCTATATATTCGGTTTTATATTCTTTAATGCAACACCTCAGTTCTTTTGTTTTATGCATGCGTTAAAGTACCTCAGTATCTTTGTATCTATGATATGCGTAACATATTTCGATACAAATACATTTCAGAGGTCGATTATTTTTTCCGTGATTAAATCAAGCGTCTAGCTCTCATAACCGGGCTCATAGCTCTCATATAAAGTAAAACGGGGAATATATAGCAACTCATCATTTCTATACGAAGTTCAAGACCAAGGGAGACCAATCCGCGAGTCACATAAGACCCGACTTGACCACTATTCCGACCCTCAAGATACATTACAATTTTACAAAATTAGTTATTTTATAATGGTCAAAGTAGTGAAAACAAATATTTAATAAATGTCTACAGTGTATCTAAATTTAATATGGAGAGTTGGAGGTCATTTTATAAGTGGCCTGCGGAGTTGTAATCCATTTCCAAAGTGATCCGCAATATCATTTGGATTAGTCACCCCTGCTATAGTCTAAAACTTAACCAGCTCACATTACAGATACATACTAAAATACTAGTAGCTGTCCGTGAAATATTAATACCAACATTAGCACCACTAATAAATGATAAAAGTTGACAGTTGAATGAAATCGAAATAACAGTTGAAACAAACGACAATAATCAGGTAGATCAAATTTGGAACAGTGATTTTTATATTTGGTTTTCACTCACACGTGTGTGTTTTTATTCTTTGTTCTCTGTCTTTGCCGACATATATTTAAACGTTTAACCATTAGAATATTGATAAAATATTAATATCGTTACAAATAGTGCTCACGTGGAAATTAAAAATGAAAAAAAAAACAAGAATGAAGAAATTTTTGAAAAAATTATACAAATGTGATGCCGTAAAGGTGTTATTATAAATATAAGATGTGGGAGCACGGTCTTATCTAAGATTGAATTCAACTGAACCGTTTAAATTATTAATACATAAGTCCTTACGTTACCTAGTGACCACAAAGGATAGAAAGCCACTGAATATAAAAATAGCAAACAAATAGATGGAGAAATCATGAGCAAAACTTCCAAATTTAACACTTTATCCTAAGGCTCAAAAAACTGCTCTACAAATAATTATACCAATAGTCAATGTATCAATAATTATACAAATTTGATCTTATGACATTGAATTATGGGTCTGCGCGATAATTGCAAGTATTGTGGTGCTCCAGCGGTCCCTATCGAAAATTTTTAAAACTATTGCTATTGTAACAGGGTACATAACTAACAGCATCCATCAAAATGACCTAAACTTTCAATTCACACCAATATGTGCTCTATTGAATACCAAAATGAATAAAAGATTTAAAGAAAAGCTGCCATAGGAACTATCGAAAAGAAATTCTGAAACAAAATGAACGCCTTCACATGCCAATGAGTCACCAGATTAGCTTAGACTATTACATTATTAAATTGATTGCTTATAAAAATAATAAAAATCTTTATGTTCCGTTTGGTTGAAATAAAATGATTAAAGACCAATTTTCAGCGTAAATGTAAGAGTGTTCACGTACTACCTATCCAATATTATGGCATACTTATATTCAGCAATGGAATGACTGAAACTTAAAAATTAAGCATGGTGATTAAGCATTAAAATGTGGATACTGTTAATATTACTATAGCTTTATTTTAACTACAACAAATTCAAACATCAAGAAGTAGCGAGGGATAAAAAGAAAAAAAGCCATATAGTTATCCAAAAAGACTAAATATAAATTCGTGAAATTTTTGAAAAACATTATTTTTCTTCGTTTGTAATGTGTTTTTATTAAAACAGAATAACATTACTTAGGGGAAAATCCAATAAAAATATTCATATAAAAAGTTTGGATATTTATGAAAATCCATATAGAAAAGTATGGAGTCACATAGGAATTGACTTAGCAACGTATGGATTATATGAGAATCCACATAGGAAAGCATAAATGCATATAGGAGTCTATAAAAATCAGTATAAGAAAGCATGGGTTTATATAGAAATCGACGTAAGATATTAAAACTTCAATAAAGTATGAACTTTTAGGTTTTGAAGATTCGTAATTTAATTTTTATTTTATTTAAAACTGTAATAATAGATCTAATATTTAAATTACTATTTATTGATTCTATTTCTTTCATGGTCAATTAGTTTTTGATTTTGTGGTTTTTGAAAAGCATTTAAAATGTCTCAATTCAATAAAAGAAGAATAGACACTATAATACAACGAGGAGAAAAAAAAATATCATATAAGGAAAAACTGTGAAATATTCTACAAATAATGCGATTTTTCGCACATGTACTGGAAAATTTTTTAAACCTCAAGTTTCTTCAATCGGATATAAACTGAAAGAAGAAAAACCATTAAACTTTTTAGTTATTCAAACATTCTCATATTCGACAAAAAAACCGAGATTACTTGAAAACTTTTCCAAACTCAATTGAAACGAAGGTCTAAGAGAGTAATTTATTTAAAAAAAAAAACTCTATAACTACAATTTTTCTTGACTTTCAAGTGTAAGCTTGTTCAGAATTTAAGTGAATAAAGTTTGAAATAAAAATTATTAAGCTACTGAAATAATAATACGATTATTTACGATAAAGAATTACTTAGAAAACGCTACGTTTTCTATCGAGTCTAAAACATAAGTTTCTTGGAAATCGAAATAAAAAATTCAAAATACCAAAAAAAGGAACTGTAATGGTATTAACCTTTAAGAAAAATGACAGTTTTATTTTTTCCAGTTGTAAGCTCCCGGAAAGCTATGCACTTAACGCTCACATTGGCAAATATTGTCGATTTTCTGTAAATAGAAATGCAACAGTTTTGTAATTCTATTTTTGCCAGTAACAAGAGCTGGACTATTACTTTTTTCACGTTTACTTTGATCTGCTCGTCTATTACTTGAGCGTTTCAGACGGTATTGATTACGTACGTGAATAATGGAAGTATTAATCCCCCTAGGACAAATGTGCAAAAGGATAAAGACGACGAAACGGAACAAAGTACGCCAAACGAGGACGAAGGAAATAGAAATTGCAAGATATCATTGATTCGAAAAAACAAGATCTTAAGAACAATAAAGCGATGAAATATTAGATATTGTTGGCATGGCAAGAAGTTGGAAAAGGGACAATTTTATTTTTCAATATTTTGTTTTCAAATATATTTTTATATTTCATATTTCAAACAATTCCTTGGTTGGAAAAACAGATACGCTTCTGAAATAAATTTTTTGGAAAATATGAGAAATTATTATACTGATTGCATTTCCTTAAACTCTGGAAAATTAGGAATGAATTAATATTAAGGAATATGAATCTATTCATTAAATTATAGGTAAATTCATAAAGCATGAATACATAGTACTTCTTTCCACCACTTTTGAAAATAAAAGTTTTTTTTTTTCAATTATTCACTCATATTCCTTTCAGCTTCTTTTGTAAATATTGTTTTAGAAAGGTCAAATAATAAAGTGTAATCAGTTTGATTTATATGTAGTATGAAATAGTATAAAAGTGAATTTTATACTTTTGTTACAGAATATTTGATGCCGAAAATTTGATACTCCGATATGCATTTCCAACTTTATTGAAGGCAAATTCTTGAATTAAGACGCAAAAAATACGAAGATTTAAAAAAGTGCGATAGTTGTTTCTTTCTATTTGTCGATTCCTGGTCCCCTCTCCTCAGCTTATTTCTACAAAATACATTTTCTTCTCTATAAGATTTTGAAGTAGTGTGAAATTGATATGTAAATATTTGTGTCAGTTCAAATTTAATTAATTGACGAGGTAAAAAATAGGGACCCAATGACATTCAATTTATTTTTGACAGTTTTATGACCCAGTTCGCTCTATTCTACATCTCAATGGCCTTAAATCGGGAAAATAGTGACTCAAGAAACACAAAAAGCCCTCGGTTACAATGCTGAGGCGTAATTAACCTAATCCGGGATGGTCCAGCTAAATACAAAAAAGTATTTATTGAACACAAAACTGCTTTCGATATAGATAAGAACATATAAAAAATAGCATAAACATAAAAAACAGCTTCAATTGGCCTTTGTTCACTTTACAGAAAGTACCAAAGTCAACTTTTTAAAACTGAATGTTTTAAAATAGACATAATTGTTTAAGCAGACCATTCATGCTCCATTCATTCAAGCCCGTTCACGCTCTGACTTGCATTCCAACTTGTGGTCCGACTTTCGAAGTTGGATCTAAAGTCGGACCGTGAATGGTGTTGTTGGAAGTTGTATGTCTAGCGGATCATTTAGAGGATCCAACTAGTAGTCCGACTAGTTGGACTGCAGTCGGAGCGTGAATGGCCTGCTTTAGTTGGATGGCCAGGATACAATTTCAAGAGTAAACAATAAAAAGTTACGGGTTGTGAAATATTTGATTTTTGCCAAATCGTATGCACAAACGTTTCCATCGCAAAACGCAGTTTTGTGGAGTTGATTTTGGCACCATCTATATAATAATATATTTAATACTAGCTGATCCCCGCGACTTCGTCTGCGTAACGTAGGTGTAGTTATATTTTCTTTTTAGATTTGCTATTTGTAGTGGCATATGAAAATTATTATTTTCTTATTTCTTTTACGAAAAACATAATCATATTTAAAAACATTATTTTGTCAACTTTAAAAAGACACATTTAATAAACTGTTACTTAGAATAAAATAGTTGTATATAATGTTCAATTAATTTTCATAAATATTTATAAATATCTAAAAAGAGTATGATCTATTCCGTATACCTACCGTGAACCAATTAATCCGTAAATCAATCACCATCTCTGCATAAATAAAAACTATCGTTAAGTTCAATAAAGTCAGTCATAATTATGACTTAAAATAGTCAAAAGTTATCACAACACTCGCCTAGATATTTAGAATATTAGTAGAAATCCCATTTCATTGTCTCAACTTTTACACTACTGCAATGTACAAAACTACGGCGAAATTAAAATTTGTTCAAATGCACGAAACCCAGTTCCTCCATAATCAAGTATAACCATTGTGTATTTATGCACTTATTATAATAAATATGCACTTATTATATTATAATAAATATCTGGATATCAACTATATAATTAAACCATTTTCTTTCAGTTCGCCGAATTTCTCGCTATTCAATATTGGCCCATTAATGTATTTATTTGTGATTACGTATATCGAATTTTCAGGTTTACAATATGTGAAAGCCAAAAAACGTATTGTTCACTTATGAACTTAACTTTTTTTAGATATAGGATATATTAGAGTTTACATTTTAAAGTAGAACCTACGTTTTTGTTTCTATTAATAAACCAACATTGTTTTATTTTAAGCGCTAACTTTAATAATAACTAAAATAATATTGATAACTTAAATAACTTAACTAAGCGATAAATTAAATTTGAAATTTCGATTGTTTATTAGACGTTATACTGTACAAACTTTGCCACCATTTTTCACTCTTTTAGAGGAGGAATTATCAAAAAACCCTTTCTTATTATATATCTGCATCGTATAAGAAAAACATTTTCCAAATTTCATTGACACATATATGCATTTATATTGTATACACAATGTGAAACGAAAAAAATTATGGCCTATATTTTGATTATCATGACTAAAAAGCAATTCTATGTCGCACATTTTGACGTTGTACATACAAAATTTTCGGAAATAGATAGAAAGCGTGGAAGAAAATTCGAATATTTTATTTATTTTCAATAACAATAATTGATTTTCAAATTTCTCTAAATACCGAAGAAAAGTTGGTTTGGAAGATTTTATTTTTTGATTGATAATGAAATATATGACAAAAACTTGCTCCCTTAATGTTAAATAATGGCTCCTGGAATAATAATTCCAGGTCAGAATCATTGGTTCATAAAAATTAGATTTTAAAAAAGTTTGATTTTGAAAAACAAACAAAAATTAAAAACTGTATAAGTACCTACTACCTAAACTTTCATACTAATTAAGTGAAATGGCGTTATTTAAAATGCTGTATTTAAAATGATATAACAAAAACAGAAACTTATTATTTATTAGTTATTTATTTATTAATTACACTAATTAAATTCAAAATTTCGATTGTTGATTAACTCTACATTTTCTCATACAAACTTTGTCACCCCTTTTACTCTTTTAGGGTAGGAATTTTCAAAAAAAAATTCTTATCAGATGTCTACTTCTTAAAAGGAATACATCGAATATTTCATCAGTCAGAAGGGATATATAAATACAGGATTTTATGTATGCACGGTTTTAAAAACGTATTTA
Organism: Sisyra terminalis; assembly: GCA_958496175.1. Classification (NCBI taxonomy): domain Eukaryota; kingdom Metazoa; phylum Arthropoda; class Insecta; order Neuroptera; family Sisyridae; genus Sisyra; species Sisyra terminalis. Next base: position 31,255,463 of record OY292277.1, on the reverse strand, counting down.
CTTTTAGTTTTATTAATATTATTACTATAACTACTACTATTATTACTTTTTTTTTCGTTAATATATCCTTATTGAGCAACTCTAAGAATCTTTTTACAACAATTTTGTAAAAAAAAAAAATAAAAAAAAAAGTTTACTGTAAGGTTCGAACCCACGTCTTTATAATTAGGAGTATCAGAATTTTAGATACGTAAGCCATTACGCTAGTAACATAAACTATCAGTTAATTATATATAAAGGTTTATATTTCAAAGAGACATTTTTTTAAAATTTAAATTGAATTTACTGTGCTTTTTATCAATTCAACTAAAAATATTTTTACAGATTATTTTCTAACTTTAAATTACCTTTCCAATGATATATAACTCACCTGTCTAGTGTAAAAATTTCTGTTATCATCCCTAGAGAATACCTTCCCTTAATATTTTTTTGGAATGATAAGTATAGTAGCCTATAGTCTGTGGGAAATTGTGTTGTATCTTAATACCAAATTTCATTAAATTCGGTTGTTCCGTTCTTTAGTTAAATCGGGACACACAGACAGACAGACAGACAGACAAAAATTTTAAAAATGTTAAATTTGGAATAAGGGCCTCTTGAAACAAATATTTACCCTAAAATTGGGTTCAAAATCAAAATGTACAGACAGACGTAAGAATTTTATATATTAGTATAGATTGGTATCTAAGTCGATAACACTTTAATATTAAGTAAAGAAATTTTGAAAAGAAATGTCAAAAATGATGAAAAAAACATACATCCTTTACTATAAAAATCAGACAAAACCTTAAGATGATTTTCATTATTACCAAATAAAGATGATTACCATAAAAAAGCTACCCCAACACCATAACAAGGCAGCAAATGTCGAGCTGGTCATAACAAAAGCTCAGATAAAAATTAAAAAAAAAATATCATTTCATTATTTATCTAAGTTAATAATTATCAAAACTAGCTTTTTCAGTCATATTCAGCATATGAAAAAACATAAAAATATAAAGGATTTTGTTCCGTTTTTTACTTTCAATACAAAAGCCAAAGAAATATATTTTACCCCATATTCAAAAGAGTAGGGTTTAAAATTTTAGCAGCCTGTATTGTAAAATTAATATTGTAAATTTGATTCGGTGATGGTTTTCAGCAGAAAAAAAAACTAGACCTGACTTTTTTTATTTGGAAAAACCAATGAGCTTTATTCAAATTTAATTAAATTTTTCATTTCAAAGAGCTTAAAAAAAGTTTTACAAATGAAATCAATAAGGGATGTTTTTCGGTGCATCCTCGTCAATTTTAATCTAATTTTATATTGAAATGTAATTCTTTTTGGGTGATTTTTTCAGATATTTCGATATGGCGTCTCAAGCACGCACACAAAGTTACAAGCAGCATTTTTTTTCCGCATCCCTGAGTCGCAAACCCCGCCGAAGCTTTTCTCTAGAGCTTTCGGACAGCATATTCGTTTGAGGCTTTGGAGAGAGGTCACGTTTTAAAATTTCCCGACAGAGGCAAGAAAACTTGTGTTCTATTCGTGCGACGCGCGATATTTCTTATTTCGCTTTATTTTTCGGCGTTTAAGTAAAATAGGAGCGTAAAGTTACGATATTGCACCCCAGGACAATAACTCTGAACCCGGAAAGTTCAACTTAAGAAAAGTTTTCCTTGCTATAATTTCATTAAAAATGTATTTTTATAATACTTTTTGTATTAGAAGTTTTAATTTTTCCTTTCTTAGCAACGTACTTGGGAAATTAATTGAAAATTAAGAATGATTTATACTTTCAAACTTCAAAATAAAAAAGAAGAAGAAATTATATTTTATTTACCTTGTGAAAATATGAAAATTTAACAACAAAAATTGCTAACTAGAAAACTTGCAATCGTGCGTCCCCTTCTTTTATGATAAATTAAGTTTTGTTCATTGAAGTTAGTTATTTCATTTTTCATAGGGAAACCTTTTGGAAAATTTATATAATTTTTTCATCTGAAAACCAAATTTTCAATGAATTTTAGGGAACAAATAATGAATTTTAATTCAAAGTCAAAAACAACATGATATGTAGTGTTAAATCATGTGAGTGACTTCATTGATCAGTAATGGAAGTTAATCGTGCAGAAAACATTACACAAAAATAAAACCCACTCAGGCCAAATCAATATTTAATTAAGCCCAGAGATACAGAAAAATTAAAAATACATGTTTTTTTTAATAAATAAATGTAGGGGAGAACTTTGAAAACTTTGTAAAATGGAGTTAGATTGCGTTCGAATTAATTTGTAATTGCGAGCTATTGGCTTGTTTAATTTACCTAGTAAATGACATATGATAGGATTTATAATCTAATTTTCAATTGTGATATTTCATTATGCACAAAATGAAAAACGCTGATGTAAATCTAGAACACAAAATGTTTAACGTCATAAAAAATTAGCAGTAAATCAGACAGAAAATGCACTTTTTGTAATTATGCTGTCACTGAAATAATTAGTTGATGTTTGTGAGCTTAAAAAAGGATTTTATTTAGTGGAAAAATTGATTAAAATCTCGAAACTAGCAGCACTCTTCTGCAAATATAGTAAAAATAAAGCTATAATCTAAGCTACCAATCAACTATAGCACACACGAATAACTACGAATAGTTTTAGAAACCAAAAAAATATTTTTTTCCAAAATAAGCAGTAATTCCGCAAAAGTAATGGAACGTAATGAGTAATTACTCTTGGACTTAAGTTGATGAAATGAAAACCCCTAGTCTGTACTCTCAATGTGTATCTTGCCGTATCGGTTGGGCATCGGAACGCATAATGGCGACTAGAACAATACGGGATCGAATGGGAGCCAGGATAAGTGAACATCACAAGTACTTATGTCTTGTATAGGGTACTATTTAGTTTTAGGGATGAGAAATCGGCTTTGAAGGCGGAAAAACTCAACAGAAAGAGTCAACTGCATAAGGCTGTAGTAGGCAACCGTAATAAACCATTACATTCAAGACTCCATGGACATCCCTTGAAAAATCATCATGGTTTTGTTTAATATACAAATAGTCATGATGATCGCTAATTTTCATCGTTGAAGAGGCGCGAGAGAAGAATATGTGGCAAGGGGTGTCAGGGGGTTTAAGGAAACGTGGCAATCGCAATTCATCAATCAATTTCACTTTAATTTTTCTCTTAACTTTTTTCCTTCAACTTTCTGGTGCGATAGAAAGTCATTCGTTATATATTTATAAATGTTTTTATATTGTACGGATGGGAAGGGAGTAATCTTTTGAGGTGTGATGCAGTATAACGTTTTGAGTGACGTATTTGAAGAACGACCCCTAATTTAGCTCATAGTTCTTTTACACCATAATTATTGAATTTGATGCACAAAATACCTGCTTTATAAATTTTTATTGAATGTATACGTCAACGATTTTTGTATAGTATTATAACTGTATACATATGTAATCATTCGTCCACCAGGACGAATAAACAATATGACCACTCCAAAATTGGTGGATATTGGGATGACATCTAACCCAATATTCGCTAAAGAACTTAACCATAAAAGCGAAAGTATATAAATATAAAAAACAGTATTGTATTATCAAGGTCCAGTTGCGATAGAAAGAGAAAACCTGAAATTATTGCAAAAGGAATGTACCTTTCCACATAAATTCATTACTTTTAGGGTTTGAAAACTTTAAAATTGTAACTAACAATGAAAACAATAATTTCTTTAAAGGAAGGCTGTTAGTCTGTACATTAATGATTACTCACAATTTTAAAATAAAATATAAGCTTTTACCGATTTAAACTGGTAGTATAAACCTAAAGAATTTTCAAATTAAATTATTTTGTTAACTTTAAACAGTGTATACTGATTAAATAATGTAAAAACAAATTATAGTCTAATTTGTGTAATGTAATTTCCAAAGCTAAACTATAAAACAGGTACGTATTTTGATTGCTAAGCAAACTTCCTCAGTGGTCATCAAGTAGTATCGATTTCCCTATACTTGATTTATAATTTCATTGAAAATTCAAGCATTTTTGTAACCTCTAGAACAGTGTTTCTTAACTTGGGGTGTCCGCACCCCTAAGGGTGCGTGAAAGTATTTTTGGAGGTACGGGAGAAGCCCCCAACAATATAATTATTTAATTGAGTCTCAAAGACATATATATATATATATTATTATCCATTAATTTATTGTGGCTCGGAAATAAATAAAATACTTATCAATGTTAAAAGGATGCAGAGATTTACTTTCAAATTCAGAGTCACAGTTTACTTTGATAAATTACGATATAATACATAAGTTAGACTATAATTGTGTAAATTGTTTAAACAGTAAAATATTTTTTTTGTATTTGTTTGTGATTTTTGACTAAAAGTATTTTAATATTAATCTTTCTTTATTATATTAGTTTTAAATTTCAAAATCTTTCAAGTTTCAAATGCACCGAATCTATTTGGAAGTTTTTAAGTCGGATTTAGATAACAGATATTTCAATATGAGAATCAAAATTAGCATGGTTGTGTAATGTTCTTGCACATACACAGGTTTATTTCCAATTTCCATCACAGAATTTATTTCCAAAAACCACCACTAGGGTAGATTTGGTACTGAAAAGTTCTATGGTTTGGACAACATTTTTTTGATATAGGTGTTTTAAAAAATGAGTACTTTATACATACCATATATGATTTTTGGGATTTTTATGATTTTTTTTATTTTCAATTTCAATTCTCTTTAGAAATGTTTGAAAAATTTGAATTGGACATGGAAACATGCAAATAATTCTGCAATTATCTATTACATATTAGTTTATTAAAAACTTCAAAGATGAAGATTCAAAGGAACTTTCTCTTCAATGGAACACTAATTAAAAATATATATTTATCTAATTAAATTAGTTAAAAAAAAATAAAACATCTCAAGGTAAGTTTGGTTACGTGAATGCAGCCTGTGAATAACGTCTCCAGCGTTCTTCTCGCGTAGTAAGCGTAAATTTTTCTTTTACTTTTTTCCGATTGGAATCATAAAGGTAAAACAAACAGATCTAAATAAGGATATGTGTTTGAATAACGATCGAAAATTGAAGAGAAAGTGATGAGGCCCTCAAGCCCGGATGAATAATTACATACATATTTGGTTCATTTCGTTTTCATACGGGCTCTATTGTAATTTATATTCATGACTTTTAATTTCCATTTTTTTTTATTCGTTTGACGTGAGGCAACCACAGTTCTATGTAGTTACTTTTGTTCTCAATTTATCACTGCATATGTAATTTTTTGCTCAAAGTCTAGCCGAAAAAATCAGGCTAATTCATTCAGTACTGAGCTCTTAATTTATAGACGAGAACATTTATAAGTCAAGAATTTATTAGACAGAAGAAAAAAAAACGGATTACCTAATCGAGTTCGGTGAAACAATTATTGGAAATCGTGAACTTGTGGCTTTAACAAATCATCAAGATGCGCTAATAAATCATATTGGAACTAAGTTTCAAGTAGCTTTCGATTTGCAAACGAATGCAAAGTTTTCGCTTTTCGTGAAGTCGTAAAATTAATTCCAGTTGAGTTGTCGCTGAAATAGATGCACATAAGTAGTATCTCTGTATGTTATTTCGAGATTGTGTCAGAGAATTCGTGTTTCAAGTTTGAGATGAGTTATGGGACACGATTTGGAAATGTATGAGCTCTATACCATAATAAATTAGCTGAGTGATATTCTAGTTTGGTCGATAGGAGGTCGATCTAGCCAAACAAACCGCAAAATTAGCTAATTTTTTAACCAATCTCTACTGAAAACGCACAAAAATTAAATTAAAATTAGAGGCTTACAACAAACAATATGAATATTTGACTTTCAATAGGAATAATAGCTCCAATCTCTAACCGATTTTCTGTGATAACAATAACGTTCATTGAATAGAAATGTAAGGGATATGGCGTTGAAAAGGGTCACTAACCATGTAATAAATTACAATGCACAGAGCACGAGTCGCTTAATAATTCCTTCTGATCTATAATATTTGGCTGGACGAAAGAATGAGAATATAGAAATGCGTGAATGTGACAAAGAGAAGCAGGGAAATCCAGTGAAGTTCGGATAGAGTGTTTAACACGTTTCTATTGTATATGTGTAGGACTTTAATGGATTCAACTGGATGAAAATTACTTGTAATTGTTTGCCCTTTGATCTCTCAGAAGACACGAATCGAAAGATATAATGAATTGCGTTCGTGGAACAATCGTAGTGGGATCGTCTTTATAAAATATGTTTAATGTCTAAATTTAAGTAATGACTAAGAAAGAATTGAACAAATTATTACTTAAAACAAAAGATGTCGAAAATAAAACAGGTTCAACGCATGCGTTGATAACCTGATTTGGGTACAAAGCTTTGTACTGATATATAAGATGTTTAATTTTCATCCAAGAACTGAAAACCAGGCAATCAGAAGCCGGAGTAATGCTTTTTAAGTACCAACCTAATAAAATTTTAAGGCCAATAATTTCGAAATCTTCGTTTTTTTTCAGTATTTTCATTTTAATTTCAGTGGTACCAACCTTTCAAATATCGTTTCGAGTGAAAATTTGCAAGCACCTAATAAGGTTTTAGTTTCGACGCTTTCGGAAGCTTAGTTTCTTTACTTTAGTAATTTTGCGGGTACCAATATAGTTTCAATTTATATTGAGAAAAACACCATTTAAATATCGTTGGATATGATCATAGCTAACTGTAGTACTCGTTATGCTCAATTAATATACACTTTAGCTATATCAACTAAAATCTAAGAAAAGTTTTCATAAAGTTTGTGTTGACTAATTTTTATCCCTTTCAATGCATGTGTTTTTAAATGTTTACTTATCACCTTTAATTAACGAAGATTATTGTACCGCATATATACGATGTATTGGAAAGATATTGTATAATAATAATCAAAACTTAATAATAACTTAAAAAAATTCAGAACTTAATAGCTTCGGCTTCTTATTATAAAGGCTAAATTTTTGAAGTTACACTTCTTCAGATGCACCAAGAGAAGGAAAAATAGTGTTATGTCGTTAAGTTGGGCTGTTACGTTCACTAAACGGTATGCAAATCTTTGTTGAATTAAACAAAATGCAATAGTACAAGTACTCAATCGGGTAATTTCTGCTAAGTATAAAATATAAGCCACATAAACTAGTACGCGAGATAATGTATGAGTTTTTTTAAAATTAAATATAATTTGTATGTTTCTAAATTTTGTAAATTAGTTTCTCGTTTCCTATCAACGAATTAAATATTCGTATAAATTTTAACCAAATTTGTTTAACTTATAACTGGGTTAAAATAGTTATAAAATATTTGAAATTAATATAGTAATGGTAGATACTGATATTTTTGTCGGTAAAGACTAAAACCAAAGAATGTAATTAAGCATATACGCGTGAGGGAAGACCAAATATAATAACAATTGTTTCAAATTTGAACTAACTGATTGCTGTCATTTGTTTCAACTGTCATTTCGATTTCATTCTATTGTTAATTTTTGTCATTTGCCTCCTGTGTCACTGTTCGCTGTGAATATTTAGCAGGTAGTTACCAGTTTTCTGTAATTATAATGATGCAAATTAGAACAAAACAAAATAAGAACGGTATTTTTAGAAAAATACTAATTTTTACAAATAAGTATAACTTCTTCGGTGCATTCATCAGTACTCACAATATTTTTTTAGGAATAATTTCACTGATCTTATTAAATATCCTGAGTTTCATTTATTATATTTAAGCTTAACACTTTAGATTTCATTAATAACTGATATCATAACCTATAGGGTACTTCCTGAAACCCCAGAAAACTTAAATTGGGTATGCAAACTAAGATTTGTATATTAACAACAGAAAAGTTATACAATCGGTAACGTTTTACTGTTTTATCTTCATAAACTGATAAATTATATTTTTTGATCGATGTCATATAATTTGATGGTTGATAATGCTTACTTTTTGGTCAAGATAAAGGGTTTGAAGAATTGAGGTTTAGGGGCTTGGTTCTTTATGCCATCTTATGATTATTAGCGATAAAAGCGTTATGAAGTTGAGAGGCTTGGCAACCTACATTACTTATTATATTTTATTTAATTATTTACAAAATTCGTATAAAAAGAGAGCATTAAATAACAGTACCCATGTGAGGATTATTAATAGAAATCAGTTGTTATTTAATATAAAAATATTAGCTAAATGGAAACTTTACTGCATGCGTACGATAAAACGTACCGATTTCAAAAAAATAGACTAAAATAGGTATCAAAACAATAATTTTGCATAATTTCCACATAATTCTTCATGTAAAATTTTATTGTCAAAAACTCTGTTATCGTTCTTTCTTAAAGAAATACTTTATTACATAACCAAATTATTATTCAAATTACAATAACTCTCCATATTTAAATGAAAACACAGATAGAGTTCTTGAAAGTTAAGATTACAATTTACAGGTCATTCATGATAAATTGTACTTAACAGTTATTCCATCTTATCGCATAATAAACTTAAAAGATTTTTTCGAGTTCGAATTAATGTTAAATCGTTAAATGAATCGTGAATGATATAATATTATACGATAAAATATTTATTCAACAAATGAACCGGCATATAAATTGATTTTAAGCGAGCAATATTCCCATCCTCTTTACGTCTCATTTTTTCTCATCAAATATTTAATATTTCAAAACAAAATAATCTCATTGATTTTTTTTTGAAAGTAAAACACATAAAATAAGTTTTCTAGTTTGAAAAGTTCAAGGAAGTCGGACAGGAAAGCTCGGTTTGTTGACCTGTGCGATGCGTTTCTCGAAATAAAATAATGCTATCTATGTGGAAATTCTCACAAATATCACGTTAGTGAATGCATCGTTTTGCAGAATTTTTTCGTTTTACTTTGTAATATAAAAAGTGAAATATTTTACGGACTAGGATTTTTCAAGGAAATTTGTTTGAATTGTTGTGGATAGGTACTCATAGCGTGATATTTGTCAATATTTTTCTAAATCCGACAATGAATTAGCATTGATTGTTATCGTATTTAACACACGCGATAATTCACAGCGAATTCATCTTCGTAATGAGCTTTTTTCATAGTATGTTAATGTGATGTGCCATCATTGAGTTTGATCGTAGCAAAAACTTTGCATGCGATTTAGTTTTATGATTATGTTTTATGAATTGTTATAAGCGTTGCAGTTTTTCAATGGAAAAAAGTTATATATCATTGTTATACATGTTGTTAAGATCGTGATTGATAGAATTAATTTAAAACGAGCTTTGGCAGATGACACCCAAATTCAATCAAATTATCTTTTCGACAAAAGAGAAATTTTAATAGTATGAATATAAAATAACGTGCAAGGAAATATTTAACACATGTGAAGTTGGTACATACGTCAGTAGCTTAGAGATCTTTCACATTAAAGCTAGTATGAAAAAAAGACAAATTATTGAGCAAAAACAATGATCCATGTGAATTGTCAGGAATATCATTTTTTCCCAATATAGTATCTTTTTTTAAATCTGCTTTACATTTTTGTTTTATTAATGAAAAATATATGTCCTATGACTCAATTTCTTCTTTATAGACGCGTTTCAACAGTTTTTGGCTGTCCTCATCAGGTAATGATTATTTTTTCAAGTTGAAACGCGTCGTAATAAAGAACAAATTGAGTCATAGGATATATACTATTATTCATTAATTTATTATTTGTGACTCGGAAATCAATAAAATATTTATCATTTTTAAATTTTTAACTGACATGGAAACATCTTTATCATTAAGCAATAGACTACATGTATTTTTATTCAATAAATGACCTAAACAAAGAGAAGAAAACCCAATTTTTAGTTAAGAAAAACTTACATTTTGGTAGAAAAGTGTTACTTTAATGAGAAAATGAGAGTCATTAAGCGATGAGTGCGCCTATGGGTCTTCTGTGACATCACAGTCCATATATTGAAACTGAGATACAAACAGGTCATTGACCGGTTATCATAAAAACAATAATGCTTATGACAAATTTTCACAATTTCTACCATGGGAAACATTTTTTCACCTTAAAAATTAATTTCATTTTTTTTCAATGGAATAAAGATTAATTGTGCTTAACGTATGTAAAATCATTTTTTGTAAAATCTTTTCATTAATCCCATCAATACTGAGTTTTTAAAACAAGTAAGAAAAACTTTTTTTCCAAACGCTCAAAAACTGTAATTGCAATTTGAAGCAAGCTCAAGTAAAAAAATTTCTAAGCATTTAAAAAAAAATTAACAAGACCTGAAAATGATGAAAATTAATTTATTTTTTTAAAAACACTCGTTATTGTGAAGGGATTTATAATAAATTTTTGAGGAAAACTTTATTTTTGCAATCAATCAAACTATGTCTGAAATTTGGAAAAACTATAGAGCATAGTTATCCGATAGTTCAAAAATGTTGACTAAAGTGAAAAAGGCAGAAAGAGCCATAGGACGGTAACAATGATAAATTAACATCATAAAGGTAATTGGACCATTTTTGGAGGGTATGTAGGAACTAAAAAGAAAGGTTAATACTTCAAGTTTTAGCTTCCTGTTTGTATGTAAATTTACAAATAAACCAAAAAAAAAACGATAAAATAGAAAAAAATCTAAACAATTAGGAGTTGACCAATCAATTTGACTGAAATTTGGACAAATTATGAAAGAATATATAAAGGCTTTACTCAGAAAAATAACAGCCTATAATCTAACTAGCCTTTAATTATAACTATTTGAAGCAAATTATTTCTCCACTTACTCGGATAACTAAAGCTAAGTGATTTCTAAAGGGTATATTAACATACTTTTTCATTACAAAAAATTTACGAAGTGTGATAAAATAAGGTGTACACTTTGCATAGCCTCACAAAATTTCCAAAATTTTAATTGGTTTAAATCATTTATATTTAGTTTGATCGGTTAAAACAACCATATTGTTTATGTTTAAATATATTTTTCATAGGAAACATCAGTACGACTTCGAATTTTGTGTCTTGTGATGTCATTTTAATGCCAGGCCAATAGGAGTTCGTTTTGCAAATTTAATGAATATTTCTTGGATTTAATCAAGTGAAGTTAAAATTTAACAGCTACATTATGTTTTGATATATGTTCAGAATATTTTTAAAACAGTTAAAATTATTTTTAAAACAAATGCATTAGGTCTATATCGCCATATCGATGATAAATTATTTACAAATGCCCAATAACTTCGACTGACTTCTACCCTAGTTGATTATTGTGACAACTTAAGTCCATATTCAATAACGTCCAAACAAATCAAATCAAGTCATGTATGGTTTGTCTAACTAGTTACTAGACGAGCAATACTTGTATGAATGAGAATAATTCAATTTTTCATAAAGGTCTTTGATATATTGGAATGGGTACAACAGTTTAATTTTATGGAAATGTACATAAATAGTCATAATTACAATAAAGTGTGTCTCAATATTGAAAATATCGTAACTGGTATTGGAACATCAAATTTTAAACTGATTTCATTAGATTTCAAAATATCATCTAATCTATACTAATATATAAAATTCTTGCGTCTGTCTGTACATTTCGATTTTGAACCCAATTTTAGGGTAAATATTTGTTTCAAGAGGCCCTTATTCCGAATTTAACATTTTTAAAATTTTTTTCTGTCTGTCTGTCTGTCTGTCTGTGTGTCCCGATTTAATTAAAGAACGGAACAACCGAATTTAATGAAATTTGGTATTGAGATACAACACAATTTCCCACAGACTATAGGCTACTTATCATTCCAAAAAAATAATAAGGGAAGGTATTCCCAAGGGATGAAAACATAAATTTTTACACTAGACCGGTGTGTTATATATCATTGGAAAGGTAATTTAAAGTTTGAAAATAATCTGTAAAAATATTTTTAGTTAAACTGATAAAAAGCACAGTATATTCAATTTAAATTTTAAAACATTGCCTCTTTGAAATATAAACCTTTATATATATACAACACTTAGTTGATGTTAATAGCGTAATGGCTTAAGTTTCTGACATTCTGATCCTTCTAATTATAAAGACGTGGGTTCGGATCTTACACCAAACTTTTTTTTTTATTTTTATTTTTTACAAAATTGTGGTAAATAGACCTTTAGAGTTACTCAATATTGAAATATACACAAAAAAAATAATAGTAGTAGTAGTAATAATAATAATCGTAATTAAACTTAAATTAAATACGTTTTTAAAACCGTGCATACATAAAATCCTGTATTTGTATATCCCCTCTGACTGATGAAATTTTAATATTCGATGTATTCCTTTTAAGAAGGAGACAACTGATAAGAATTTTTTTTTTTTTGAAAATTCTTACCCTAAAAGAGTAAAAGGGGTGACTAAGTTTGTATGAGAAAATGTAAAGTTAATCAACAATCGAAATTTTGAATTTAATAAGTGCAATTAATAAATAAATAAATAAATTATTAATTATAAGTTTCTGTTTTTGTTATATCATTTTAGTAACAACGTTTTAAATAACGTTATTTCACTAAATTAGTATGAAAGTATATGTAGTACTTATACTAACAAACCAATTTTTAATTTTTGTTTGTTTTTCAACAATCAAACTTTTTAAAATCTAATTTTTATGAACCAATGATTGTGACCTGGAACAATTATTTATTCTGCTGAAAAACATTAAGGGAGCAATTTTTTGTCATATATTTCATTATCAATCAAAATATAAAATCTTCCAAACTAACTTTTCTTCGGTATTCAAAAAAATTTGAAAATCGATTATTGTTCTTGAAAATATATAAAATATTCTTATTTCCTTCCACGTTTTCTACCTGTTTCCAACAATTTTGTATGTACAACGTCTAAATGTGCGAAATCGAACTGGTTTTTAGTAATGATGATCAAAATAAAGAAGGTCATAAGTTTTTTCGTTTTACATTGTGTTTTCCAAATAAAAGGATATTTTTGTCGATGAAATTTGGAAAGTGTTTTTCTTATACGACAGAGATATATAATAAGAAAGAGTTTTTGATAATTCCTCCTCTAAAAGAGTAAATAATGGGGGCAAAGTTAGTACGGCATAACGTCTATCAAACAATCGAAATTTCAAATTTAATTATCAAAATATGTTCGTAATAGGCGCAACGTTTTATCGCTTAAAATAAAACAATGTTGATTTATTATTAGATTCAAAAACGTAGAATCTGCTTAAAAATTTAAACTCTATTATATATATTTTATATATATATATATATATATATATATATATATATATATATATATATATATATATATATATATATATATATATATATATATATATCTGAAAAAGGTTAAGTTCATAAGTGAGCATTAAGTTTTTTGGCTTTCACATATTGATTATGCAGGAACTGGGTTTTGTGCAATTGAAAAAAAAAAAAATTTGTGGTAGTTTAGTAAATTGTGAAATAGTTTCGAGAAAAGGGTTCATTCGAGAGTCGAGACAATGAAGTGTGATTTTTACTACCACTCTAAATATCTAGGCGAGTGTTTTGATAACTTTTGACTGTATTAAGTTATAATTATGACTGACTTTATGGAACTTAACGATAGTTTTTATTTATGAATAGATGCTGATTGATTTACGGATTAATTGATTCACGGTAGGTATACCTACCGTAGGTATACGGTTTTTTTAGATACTTTTTAGATATTTATAATTATTTTTTGAAAATTAATTGATCATTATATACAACTATTTTATTCTAAGTAACAGTTTATTAAATGTGTATTTTTAAAGTTGACAAAATAGTGTTTTTAAGTATGATTATGGTTTTCGTAAAAGAAATAAGAAAAATAATAATTTTTATAAACCACTACAAATAGCAAATTTAAAAAGAAAATATAATCTACACTTACGTTACGCAGACGAAGTCGCGGGGATCAGCTAGTATGTCATAAAATTCATCTATTTAATATAATTATAATAAGCCAATCGTAAACTTTTGTAAAAGCTTCAGTTTAAATCGTAGATCTTGTGTTTTGTTCCAAATAATTTAATACTTTAAAGACAAATAAGCTTTTTAACTTTGGTATTGACTTTAAAAGTTAAAAATAAGATAACTAAAGCTTAAAATAAAATCAATACCAATTGATTTTACAACTTTCCATTGTTACAACGAACTATGGCGGTAGTAAACTTTTAATCTTTAGGATTTAATCTTAAAAAGTAAAAGCCTCTAGGGTTAAGGAAATGAGATGAATCAAAGTAGAATTATAATCATAAAAGTTGAAAATCATAAAAAGTTTAGAACGAAATTTTATGAATTGGAAAGTTTTCCTTGATAAAAATCCATTGTGAGGGAATAAATTTATTTAATAATTTATTTATTTTTCGTTATAACTAAAAAAAATTATTATGAAATTTTATAAGTATTATATCAACAAAAATGACATTGTTGTAAGTTATAATTTATGATCGCTAGAAGAAGCAATAATAAACTGCGAAACGTTGCAAAAAAAGCAGTTAACAACAAGGATTAACAAAGATAACAAATATTTAAAAAAAAAACCTCATGAAGCCTTGTGAAACCTCGGTAACATTCATAATGAAAAAATTCCGCTACTTGTACCAACGGTTTTCCAGGATTTCATTTATTTCATCAAATTTCGTAAATTTTATTGAAGTCCTTAAGTTAAGAAATTAAATTTATAAATGCTTTTTTTTATTTTTATTCCTTGCTTTCATTTTTGGAATTTGATTTACGTTTCAAGTGACTTAACCATATATTTACTGCATTTTTCATTATTTTCAGTTTTGTAATAGAAAATTTCAGTTTAAATGTTGAGTTTTACCGTAACGTAATAAATTTTCCATTGGGTTTAAGTAGTGCTCCTCAAGTAATTATGAAAATTAATGTAACATTTAAGTTTAGACTGAAATTTGGTCAACTAATCCTGATTTCCCCTACTTTTAATTGCTATTGAACTCTCTTATTTCAAAGCCTAAATATTTTCCTTTGACAGATTGAAACCGTAGTGCATGTTCGCTTCATCGGATAATAGGACCTAGATCCTGATCGACAAGGTAGTTTAATAAATAAGAAAAAGATAAGGAAAATTCGGAAACCTACAAGAAATTGTGAATCTATGAAAAACTCTTGTGATCAAATTTTTATAAAATATGATTCACTGAAAGTGATTCACTGAAAAGCTAAATATAACTTGCATAGCTATCAAAAAAAAATCGTACTGCCCCGTATTCTACGTTTTTGGGTTGCCAAGCATTTTTCTTCAGTGGTCATCAAATAGGATCGAACTTCTAAGTAATTGCTATGTGATGAGTTAGAAAGTAATGTGGGGTTCACATAATATGTTTTACTTTTCAGTCCAGTGGATTGTATTTTCTGTTTATTTTCTAGAGTAACAAAAGTCCAGGAATTATACAAAAATGAAAACACTTCATTGATAAATATTAAAAACTCAAGTTTTTTTTTAGTCAAAGTTTACTTCTTTATTAAAACCTTATACGTTACAATAATAAATAACAAATTATTCAAATTAGTTCCGATGATAAGAAGAGAACATTGATGTGCAACGATTTGACTTGTTTCCTTCGCGTCCATTATCCTATTTCCTTTTAAGTCAATGCCTCAAAACTCGTTCGGAATTACCAACTGTTTGCCTGATCTACTGACTTGTCATTACAATTTTCATTTGCATTAACGCCATAAATAATATTTACAGTTCCTCAAGACGATTTATCATAAATATGCAGGGAGCCTACGAAAAAAATGAGACCATTTATAATACGTCTTCGACCCCGATGAGATATTCGAAACGAACGTGTGCACATTAAAAAATCAAATCGAGTAAATTTCATGTTTTATTTCTTTGCTTCATGTTGGGCATAAAAATATTTTTCGTTACAAAATAAATTATGTAATACGAATTATAAAGAAAAAAAAATAGAACAAGAACCTATAACGTCCATAAATTTGTGGAAATTAAATTAAAAATTCAGAATGTTAGGTATACATTTTATTATGTAAAGATTAACTTTGAAAAGCTTTTCTGTTCGACAGCAGATTAAAAGGATTGCATAATGTACGACGAGATTAAACTTAATTTGTATAAAATGAAACTTGCATTTGAATAATTTCAATTTGTAACTTTTGAAGTAGTTCACTGTAATGTAAATTGAAACTTGATATTAATTCATTGCATTAGATAGATACTTAAAGTTTTTGCTTTAATAAAAGAATTATAGTAAAAATTGTTTTTTAAACAAATATTTCAATTTTCTATTTAGCTTTTAATTTTTCAGCTATTACTTTTTGTTGTCATTAACTTCTAATCATTGTAAAACGAAAATATAAAAAATATAAAAATCACCACTAATAAACTCTATAAACTAATGGTTCTTAACCTAGGTTTAATCGAATCCCAGGAGTTCGATGAGTCAGTCTTGTGGGTTCAGCGGGTTCTAAATGGTTTTGTTCTTTGTTAATGATTTTGTTTGCTTTGCGGTTCTTTATGTAACATTGGCATAAATTCTTTAGATCGTTTAGGTACCTCGTATGGCAGTCTAAAATCGATTAATCGATTTCTTGAACCAAAAAAAAAACCTTTTTTTAATCGATATATTGCACTGAATCGATATTTTACTCTGGAAAATCAAGATTAGATTTTTTTTATTTTGATAAGAACCACACAATTATTTACAATTAATTATATGTTTTCATAAATGCCTGTGCGATTTGTGGGCAAACTCGGGCAATTTTGTCTCAGGCATAAGTGACGCAGTTAGTATCCAAATATGTAGATGTAAAGATATGACAGTTTTTCACTTAATTACTAACAATGAGAACTCTAAATTATAATATAATTTCTAAACTTTGTAATGTAACCAAACTTATGCAATTAATATATTTTTATATACCTGCTACCTTGAAAAAGTTGTAAAAATAAATTAAATATGATTAAAAATCGATTACTATGGGTATGACCTTATTTTCCATGATTGGATTTATATTTATATTGAAATATAAACTGAAAAAGCAGAATAAAAAAGAAAACGATTTTTGAAAAATCGATCTTTCAATACTCGTTTTTTTGTGAATCGATTTATTAGGTTTCAATTTTCTTTTCAAGCTAAAATCGAAATTTTCTGTAATTTCAATTCAAATTACATTTTTCCATGTATCCAGTTTCCCGATTATCTCTCAAATCAGGATTGAAAAATGCATCACTCCCACCACCACCCCCATCTAGTTCCAGCTTAAAATACAAAAAAGTTGTAAATTTGGGAATTCAAAAAATAAATCAAAGGGCAGATAAAGGGTTTTAAAATGATTTTATAATTAAAAAAAAAATCTATAAAAATCGATCCACTTGTCAATTTTTTTTAGAAGGAATACAATATATAACACATAAAACTGAACAGTTTTCACAAAATTAAGATTTTTTGAAAAAAGAAACAGAAAACCTATTCCCTAATTAGACGACAAAAATAATCATGTATTATTATTCAAAGAGTATAAAAAGGTATTCAAATTTTAAGAGATATCAGTGAAACCAACATTAGGAAAACAGTGAATTTAGTCTGAAATACCCCCTAAATTTATTTATTAAAAATTTATTTCATAGCTGAAGATATTATCGATAATTGTTTAAGAATGTTGATTTATTTACTGTATCTACCGTAATAAATTTACAAATATGTATGTATGTATTTAAACTGAGTATTTTATATTAAGCAGGCCATTCACGCTCCGACTTGCAGTCCAATTAGTGGTCCGGCTTTCGAAAAGTTGGATCTAAAGTCGGATCGTGAATGGTGTTGTTGAAAGTTGGACGTCTAGTCGGACAGGTCGAATCATTTAGAGGGACAACTAGAAGATTCAACTAGTAGTCCGACTAGTTGGACTGCAAGTCGGAGCGTGAAAGGCCTGCTTTAGGATAGTTTCTATAGATACTATCTTTTTTTCCAATAATGGAAACGTAAATATAACTGGAAACATGAAAACATAACTGTCAATTAAAATATTGCTGTTGTATCAAAAACTAAAATAATAATTTTGAGAAAATTTTATAGTTTTAATATCAACATAATCTGCCTTAATTAAAAATATACAAAAACTATCGTATGAACTTAGACCACTTTGACAATAAACGCCGTGTTTATATTTATTTAGGGAAGACTCCTCCAATCATGACGGTACTTGACTAGGCATGAATCAGGCTTCCTTATATCACCTGTTTTATTTTCTTTTAAAATGTTAAACCCTGCAATATTGAGCACAACGGAATACCTAAAACTGGACTTCAGCTGTTAGGTTAAAAGGTCCTCTGCTAATTCAACATATTAACCCATTTTTACCCGATTTTTTTAAAATTTAAAATAATTTCAACAAACTATAGTGTTACCTATATGATACATTTTTTTTTTAATTTGTTTTGGTTTTATACGAATTTATCAAGATGTTCCATTGATAAGTATTTTATTTATTTCCGAGTCACAATAAATTAATGGATAATAATAAACGTCTTATGAAACTCAATTTCTTCTTTATTACGACGTGTTTCAACAGTTTTTGGCTGTCATTAGGTAATAATTATTTTGTCAATTGTAAAGAAATTTCATAGGTTATTTGTTTTATATAGTTTGTCGTTAAGAATTTATTAACTAGTTTGTGTGCTTTGTATATTTCATATTCTTCTAGAATGTTCATATGTGATCCTTTCTTGCGTATATGTAGTGGCTTAAAATTTGTTTCGAAATTTAAGATGATTTTCCTCATAAAGGTGTTTTGTAAAATTTGAAGTTGTTTGTTGAAGATGTTCCATTTAAAACACTGATACACTCTATATTTTTATTGTGTTTTGCATAATGGAATGGGAGTAAAATTTGTAAATGTTTTAATATTGGAATATTGGGCAAAAGTGGGTTAAAAATTGAAATTTTGCCAAATTTAACCATTACGCCCTCAGTGATCCTCGAGTATGTATTTTTATTTGTTATTCAACTTCGCTTTATAACTACCAAGGTCTTTAGCAACTCGAGAGTTAATTAAAATTCGTAAATCGAGAAATATAGAAGATTTGTTCGATACGAGATTCGAACTCAGTACCTACTAATTTTAGAGCCCACGATTACTTTATTAGACAAACTTTTTTCTGCGAAAAGTTATTTAGATTGCTTGAAACTTCTTCAGAAAGGACTGTATTATATTTGTATCCATTATACAAAAACTATTGTCTAGCAGCTAGACGTCTAAAGTCTAAATGGTTTCGTCGCTATTTCAATTGCTCGAATAGAGACAAAAATGCCAATGCTAATGGTGCAGTTTGGTCGAAGTTAGTGCGAAGTTTGCGAGAGAGTGAATGTGTTTTGCATAATTTGTAGATTGTAGTACTAGATGGATATAAAACATGTGTTTGTCACGCGGACATTTCCAAAATTACATATGCATACAAATGTTTTTGATGTCATCGTAACTCGTGCGATTATGCGACTACGTTCGCTTGCCATAAACAACACATTTCTTTGTACATTCACGCTCATTTAACCCCCAAGCGAACTCAAGACAAAGTCCTGGTCTTTACCGAAGAGGTTTTTATCACTTTTTTTGATTTAAATCAGCGAGTTGGTTTCAAATGAAATTTATAAAATAATTTATTATTTTTTTTATAAAGCAATGTTCTGAACGAAATATTACATGAAGTACTATTTCTTTCACTTTGAATAAGGCAATTTTTCCATTGTCATAATATTTTATTCTGTCAAGTTTATGCAATAATAATTGTATAAGGCAAATAGCGAGGTATGAAATTAATTTAAATTGAAAAAGCTATAATTAATTCAGATAAAAATCGAATAGGAAAAAAAGCGTTAGCCAGCAGCCGTTCGTTGTTTGAAGAGGTCGCCTCTCAATGTAAACGATGATGCTGGTTCCGCGTCTCTTTGTCTATCGTTTCAATTTTGATACCAAACCTGATGCCGGTTGCTCGAAAATTACATTGTATTCATTGCGTTTTGATATTGTGTGTAGGAGTTGTACAGATGGATGATATGGATGATGTCTCTCTATACTTGTAACGAGTTGAGCATATAGGATACCGCACACTTCTGCTATATAATCCGTCCGAAATGTAGCGACATGAGTGCGTTTCGACTCGCCCCATCAAAAGACCCAATCAGTATCACCATCGCAACATTATCATTACATTCATGCGATATTAGAGCACCGTGTAATTATTATCATCATCGAGCACGGGCTGTTTGATTTATGAACAGGCAGAATTGGACATTGAAGCCAGCCTTTGCTCGATTTAACATCATAATATTGTTCTAACAGGGGGAGGAGGGTTGCATTCAACATTGTCGTGTCAAAACTTGAGGCATCACCAGTGCAATCAGATCGTCTTGAATCACAGCCGTTGGACACGTATTTGTCTAAACTGGTCGTGAATTCGTGCAATCTGTTGGGAATTCTTATCGAAAGTGCACATTTCGAAAAATATGGCTCGGCTATCTGATAACATTTTCAATAAATTATTCGTAGACGTATCGATAACTTGTTAGAAATACGTGTGAAAAAATCAAAATCACAAGATGAGAAAAATTCACGTGAAATATCGACAGAGAATCTCAATATTTCAACAAAGTTAATGCAATTTTTTTCTCATTCAATTTCTTGGTAAGACTCTTCGCTGTATATGTGCATTTTTTCATTCTAATTTTGCATCATATCATACAGCTAAAATTTCAAAAACTATAAAACACTAGCGGACCAAGCAAACGTTGCCCTGTCTGAACGTTAACTTTTTGTTTACCAGGCATTATTAGTACAAGGCAATCATTAATAATTATTAGTTAAAATTCAATAATGTGTAAAAAAACTTGTTTTTAAATTCTTTCCAATATATCATACAACTATATAGAATATTTTTTTTACATCCCTCACTTTTACGTTGGACATGGCGTACCTTATAATTTTTATGCAATAATATATAGTCTTTAATGAGTAGAACATTGTATTGTATTGCAAATATCAAATTACCTAAATTCGGTTTATCTGTTCTTTAGTTAGAAGAACATACAGACAGACACAAAAATTTTAAGACCTGCATTAAAGGCATCTTAAAACAAATGCTCACTATAAAATGAGATTAAAAATTCAATAATACAGTCGTTAGAATTTAATATACCTATCAATACTATACATAAGTATTTCGTAAAAAGGTGATATGAAAATGGTAAATTTGTACATTAATACTTTGCCACTTCAACAGTATTTATGTGTATGTATGAGTATAGATAAGCGGTAATAATGTTTCGTGCTTAACAGCCTTTTGATTATCAAATTAGAAATTTCGATTGTTGGTCAAATTTTGTCATCTCTTTTGGTGTTTTTCAGCCAAAGGGTGAAATTGAGAATCTAAACCACCCAGAGTTACACTCAAATACGCACAGAAAATTTCAGCAGAATCGGCTCAGTGGTTTGGGAATGACAAGGACACGTACAGAAGAATTATATATTGAAAGATTATGAATTCTTGTAGCAATTTTAGTTGAAATTTGAGTATAATATCAAGTATTATAGTAAGTAACCACAATTGGGTTTTTGAAAAAAATATCATTTATAAGTTTTGTAATAAAATAATTTTCTTCGTTGCAATTAACAAGGAATTTTTGAACTCTATACGGAAGACATGTCGTAAAGTACACTTGCTTAACTTTTCATTAACTTCAGATATCAAATTTATCGAAAATCTTTTCTTTCTTTTTTTGAAGTGGGGTCTTTTGATTCATAGATTTCTAAGTATTGCAGTAATTTTTTATAATGTTTAGATATGTATAAATTCAATAGTTAGAATGTATTGATATTATTTAAAGTCTTACGATTAAGCACTGATAGTTATAAATTTATGAAACTTTTTAAGCAAGAAACTATATTGATTATTTTTTTTTTTTTTTATTTCTTATTACATTTCCATTTTTTATGAAGTAATTAAAATAATTCACATATGTTTCTAATAAAATAAGAAGTATCCTTATTTTAAATTTGTAATCTAACTCTCCGACAAAATGCTTTAGCTAACGAAGGGCTTTAGGATCAAAAGGTCAATATTGAAATACTAAAATAAAGTATTTATTTATTTTTTTCATTTATATTCCTTATTAAAAATAACTATACAAATATTTTCTATGAAAATATCT
Source organism: Sisyra terminalis (assembly GCA_958496175.1). Lineage (NCBI taxonomy): Eukaryota > Metazoa > Arthropoda > Insecta > Neuroptera > Sisyridae > Sisyra > Sisyra terminalis. Next base: position 31,233,224 of record OY292277.1, on the reverse strand, counting down.
ACAAAAGACAAAATATTTTTCTTCTCATTCTCATATTAAACAAATAATAGCTCTCAACGTACAGACAGGACAATATGAAGGATAGAGGAAACAAAATATTTAATGTAAAAACTGCGATGTCAATATTTACTTATTAAAAGTTTTCCGGTTTATAGATTTTTTTTAACTTTTGAGTTTATGTATTGTATGTAATATTTATATTACAGTTGTAGGGTCCATGAAAATGTTGATGGTTAACTACAATCTGGAGCTACAAACCTCAAAACTGAAAATGGGAGCGGAAAATGTCTCTTTGGTGGATGAAATGAATGTTTTTCCTAAATGAATGCAAAAGGACAGAATAACCGCATTCTCGTATGAGTTTAACACTATATTTGCATAGGTTTATGTTTAGTTATCCTCTTGTTTCTTAGCCTTAATGAGTTATCCCAAGGAAAACACAAAGAGATTTATACGGGTTGTTAAATGAATTTTAGTCTTAGAAGTAAAAAATGAAGACTAAGAATAATTATTCGTAGATTTATTTCAACATTTTTGTACTGGAATTTAAAAAAAAAAAACGATGACAAATCGAAAGATATTGTTTTTGTATAAATATCATTCAAAGCTATTCAAATTTCAATTGGAAATCAAACAAAACAACCCCTAAAATCAATGATTTCTTCAATTTTTTTTCTGTTTGCATAAGTAAATTATGAAACAAACCTTCAACATAATATAACGTGGATAAAGTATACGATATGTCGGGTAAAAATTGAATATTTCTGCAATATTAATACATACATATATATACGATTACATAGCGAGAGGGTCGCATATAGTCGAACGGTTGGGGATGAAACTAGAGAGCGCACTCAAAAAATTTAAAATGTAAATATGTGAGGATGTATCGTCTGTCGTTGTTTTAACATAAATTTACATATCGTTACACGCCTCATTCCAGTAACTAGCCCCCGTTAAAAAATTCACGGTGCAATATGATCGTAGAAAAGTCCCATTCGTTCCCGTTTGACTTGTGTTCTTATTTTAATCGTCAGAAATATTAATAGTTTCCAGTCGACATCTAGAGTTTAGGGATAAAGAATTCGAGATACTTTATAAGTAATAATTTTCAACTTAGTATAATTTAAAAGCAAAAAAAATTTTTGCATATTATGCTAACAAACTTTTTTCTATACTTTATAATAGACATATAAACTGAATTCATTCAAATATCTACTTATATAAAATATGGAAATTTTAACTGAATATCGCATCGTTATAAGTCCAAAAATCACCAAGCTAGGAAATCGATTAATTAAATTCTCATTTTCATAGAATTCCAATGAATTCAAAAATGTCATAAATATAAAGCAATTTAAGTTGTGATGGTTCTATAATATAACAGGCAAAGGCTTTCTGGCTTCGTTTTCATATTTATTAGAAACTCAGAAATTGAAAGTTTTGCGTTTTATTCTTCTGCTACCCAAGTACAATATCTCCTCGTATACAGGTAAATTTAATAACGACAAAGTGTGATTGACACTAATTAAACATGGCATGTTTAATAACGGTTACGCATAATAGCTAGATATTATGTGTAATGACTAAGACCGATATGTTATTATTGGGATACATAGATCATTATTTCTACTTAATTAATCGAATTAATAATATTTTGTAATTGGTTAAAGAAATAAATTTTTACGAAAGCGACCACTGTACCTAATAATTTTTCTTTGTTATTAGCACCTAATTGCATAGAATGAGCTCAAAAACGAAAACTATAATAATTAAACGAACAATAAAAAATTATAGAAAATAATGATAATTTTCATGGACTAATAATACCTCAAAACTGTCACCTACACGTGAACTTCCCTCAAAATAAATTTGGCAATTAGATATTTTAAATTTCTCATTATTATGGTGTTTCGTTTCTGCTAAACGCTTCAAGGTACTATTGAACCAATAAAGTTCTGCAACCATTTCAAACTAATTCTTAAAAATGGAAGTAAATGTATCAATGACAATTATGTGCTCATCACAATGTATCAAACATAAGTATTATTTTATCAAATTACTCAACTAAAAAAATTAATAATTTTTTTTTTGGAATAGTAATTATAATTATTCTAATTAATAGTTTTCGGAACTTTCATAAATGTAACAAAATTGTGAATTGAAAAAAAGTACAATAATAATTATAATATTGTGGCTGAATTAATAAGATATTATTTATAACGACTAGATATTTTACAGAATAGCTAAATTTGTCATTTTGTTTCGAACATTGTCCAGTAAATATTATTATATTTAATTCTCAAATCAATGTAATATTTGCATTCGCTCCTTTTCGCTGACGATCAAGATATTTTTGCCGAGGGCAAAAAGGATTTGGATAATATGATAAGGCAACTAAGAGAAGAATTTGAAATTTGGGGCCACACAAAAAATATGGACAAGACGGAATACTTATGTTAACTTATATACTGGACAATAGGTTACAGATTTAAATTTGGAAGATAAAATGGACACCACAAAAAAGAACACCCTTATATTTTATTTTGACGCATTCAATATTAAGCACTTTACTATTGCTATGTAAAAAAGTAGAGTAAATTTTCGTAAAAGGAATTTATTCATAAGAAAATTTTTAATTTTATATTTATTTTGAAAATCATTAAAGCACTGTGTTAATGAAGCTGCTAAAGTCTAACATGAGTGTTCATAATTTAAGGTATAAAAATGGTGCTATAATTCTAGGTCATATCCTTTTTTTCTAGGTGGAATCTGTGTTCTACTCATTTATCATGTTGACTTAATTTTTGCCGTTTTGATAGAAATACAATGACTCGACAGTTTCAATAATTTTTATCGCAAACTTAGATAAATTTCTTCAACCAAACAATTAAGAAAGAAGAAACTTCGTAAACTTTTGTTTACATTTTATATTTTGGAAGTAATAATATGGTTTGATTAAACTTTTCCAAAAAGCCTCACCTTATATAACAACAAATAAAATAGATAGAAATAAATTACTTAAACAAAGCTCGTTAAAAAAGTAAGACAAATTCCCCATTACCGAAATTAAATCGTTAGTTTGACCAAGTATTTGTGCTCGTCCCAAAATTTTCTTTGTGTAAGCAAATTGTCAGTGACAACATCCATAAATAAAACCCATATCTTCTACTCACTACTTCCCAACTTGCATCGTTAGAAATAAATCCTGTTTTCATCCTCATCAATTATCGCCCTATTTGATGATAAAAGCAAAAACGGCCGAAAAAAGTACAAACTAATCATTTAGTTTGGTTTATAGGAAACACAAAAAATTGCCAATGACATAAAAAGCCAACGGGGAAAATCAGATATCAAAATCACTAATTGACCTATCGAGATTACAAGTTGTTGGCCAAGTCAAACCAATAAGAAAAAGCCGTGGGCGATCTCCGGCCAAATGCGATATTTTCATTTTACGCGATACACAAAACTTGCGTTAACTGTCAGTTATTGAGAACTTTTCCGTCTTTTTTCCATTCCCAAGGGTCGGCGGTCTACGTTAAAGTTCTACTTATTTTCAGCAATGTGATATGTTTTCATAATAAGTCGCATAAATTCACATCAAATGCCCACATTTTCCCCGAAAAAAACCTGACAGCTTTCTCAACCTTTTACTTGTGAACTATTTAAAAAAACATTAACCACTTTCGAATAGTTCAATTACGCATCAATTTAACCAAACTTCAATGTGCGTGTATGCGGGTTATTTTCTCTCGGCAATTTATCGTATCGTGAAATTTTCATTACACTTAAGACAATTTCGTAGTACAACGAAGAATAAAGTTCAATTGAACGTTAATGAATAGATCAGTTTCTTTGTCACGTTACTCATTACGAGTGTCCCCTTCGACGATCAGATTGTTGGTATGATAAAGGATTCTTACATTAAAGATTTAATTTAACTTCATTGTTGTTTAGATTTATGAGGCAACTTTGGCTAATAACAATTCAAACGCGATCAAACGATCAAAAAACTTTCAAACTTCGTAATTGTAACAATAATAATTAATTGTGATGATTTTATCTATAATGTTAAACTACTTTCTTAATTGCTTTGACATTAAACGTTTTTCTTTTTTGTTTTTTTGTTTGTTTTTGAGGATAAATTATTCAAAATAATGCTATGAACTCAAAGAGAAGATAATATTGAAATTTGGAAATCAATTAAGCTTTAGTTTCTGAAATTAAAAATTTACTATTTTTAGTTCGAGTTACGTTTATTGAAAAGTGTAATAGTTAAGTATAATATTTACTTCTAGTTCCTCAAACAATTTTTGCAACGAAGCAATCTTTTATAATACTATTATAATAAAACTATCGTGATATATTGATCCCTTATGTTCATCCTTTAAAATTTTACCTTTCATAGAAAGCTAATTCTTTAATTTATATGTAATCAGTTACTTTTTGTATCAACCTGAATTTGACAATTCTTCTTCTTCGACATTTTCCCCTGACGAATTTGCCGTTTTTCCCTTCATAATTCTTTGATTTTCAAATCCCCCCCCCATTGTAGATCTTTCTCTGCCATAGCTGGTTCGATACATGTTGCCCATCGTAGAGCTGGTCTTCCTCTTAGTTCCTTTCCTGGAGATTCCTAACTTAATACTCTTTTGGACCATCTGCAATCTGATATTATTAGGATATAACCATTAACCATTGTAATGTTATTGCTATAGCTATTGTAATAGCATAGCTATCGCTATTGGAATGCACTTTTTTCTTGTGTCCTCGATAAAGAGCATTTAATGTCTATTCGTCGCCATGTTTCTTCTGTTCTTACTTCATCATTTCTTGTCACTTTTAAACATCTTCTAAAAAAGTCTACTTCTTCAGTTCTTATTTAGTTTCTGGTGGTTCCTATTATTGGTCATATTTCTGCTCCATACAAAACTGTATTGTGGATTATACATTTAAAGATTCGTTTTTTGTCTTCTTTCACACGATACTATTCTATATTAATCCACACAATCGCTGAACTGGATAAATGAATAGGGCACTGTACAGAAAATACCAACCTGCACTAAAAAGAACTGCTATGTGATGAATCACTCATTAGTTTTGTAAATAATATAACATAAATAAGAGTACAATATAGGGTAAGCCCCGGGATAATTGGCCATACTTTTTTTGAAACACTATTTAAAAAAAAGTTTACAGATTACGAAAAAAATCTATATTTCATAATAAACTTTGAACAATCAATGCTGAAAAAAAATAAAAAAATATATTTAATTTAAATTGAAATCACATTGAAACACATAGCAGTAACGGAGTGGTTCAATACTATTTGATGACCACTGAGAAAAGTTGCTTAACAATCTAAATACGTATCTGAGGAATATGTCAAAAGAAAATTTGCTTGAATTTTTGTTCAAATTCATGATTATGGTTTACTTTTGTAAATTATATTACATAAACGAAACCACAATATGTTTTATATACTGTATAAACAGTGTAACTGTTCAAAGTCAGCGAAAAAATCAAATTTGATTCAAGGATGTTATGGAGATACAATCGGAGACAAAAGTAAATAAAAATAGAAATTCGTGAATAATTACGTCGTATAGCGTACCAACCATGAGGCGAATCAATAGCTCGATACTTAAGAAACTGTATATAGGTTAAGAGAAAATCGGAAATTACACCAACAATTTTAAACAAATCAAGAAAAAAACAAAAACTATAGAAAAAAATACCCAACTTTTAGGGCTGAATGATTACAACTTAACAAATCAAAATATTATTGGTTTGATGCTCATAAGTTATGAATGTAGAATTTTTTAATATGGTTAAATCATAAATAAAACTTTAATTAGCATGTTTTGAAGATACTTATAACTAAAAAATAAAAGTTAAATCAATAATTCAACATTATATAAAATAATAAAAATGTGATAACGCTGTCGAATTTATAGATTGACAGCGTTGGCAACTTTAGTATGTCATCTCTCACATAATGAGCATGCGCGGCATACGCAACATTCAGAAAATAAATTATTTTACACATTTCATCCTTTTCCGCTTAATACTGTATACTCATGAGTGTGACAAAAATTTAATCATATCTAACCAATTTTCATTCTTATCTAACCAAGCGTACTAATACAGCTTGTTTTATATACAAAATAGCATATTTCAACTGACGCCAGTGTTGTCGTCGATTCTTAAACACTTATTCATTTAGTTAGTAAAATTCACATTTTTAATCTGTTTATAATTTGGTTCTTAAAAATCGTATAGTAAATTCAAATAAAACTTAAAAAAAATAAAGTCCCTAAAGTTTAAACTACATATTTTGAAAGTTTAGGATGTTAGGTGGCATTTTTTTGCTAATAAAAATAAATTAAGTCTGTGCAATCACAGAATCACCATAAGATTACGTGAAAATCATAGTATTTTTAAATTGCAATAACTTTTTAACGACTTAGTGAAGCGTTATAAAATTGGATGCTTTAGCATTAAATAAGGAACATTTTACTAAACTTTTCAATGACTGGTAGCATTTTGATATACCTCCATAATATCCTTAAAACATTTTTGAGTTATTTTTTTTAATGAAACTCAGATTGAATTGAATAATTTATGAGTTTCGGATACCCGTATTTTTTCAATTGAACTTCCACTTTCAATAGAACTAACTATTTCCATTAAAGCGAATCAGCTTGACTCGAGAAAATTGAAGAAAATATTTTCCAAAGGGAAAGTCACAACAAAAATGATTCTATTTTCATTGTCGCAGAGCTCCTCGCTCCTTGAATTTTGCGACACAGACGGCGAAGATAATAACTTCTTTAACATCTAAATTACCTCATTTCAAAGTAATGTGTTTCAAAGATGCTTGGTTTTATTAGTTCTATTTACGTTTTTTTTTTCTTAAGTAATGATGAGGAAAACGATTGTGTCTTCACTACAATAAGAGTGTGCTTGGTTGAAGAAGCGTTTCGGAAGAGAATTTATTAGTATCAAGATTTTTAAAAATGATTGACAAATAAAGAAATTGCGGAAGAGACTTTTATTTTGTTTTTGCTATGAGGGCATAAGGCGTGCAAATAAGAGGCTACAATTAATAATAGGATTTAATTCAAAGGCAAGCCTTAGTTTTCTTTTTCCTTTTTTTGTTTGTTCTCTCTTGGGTATGCAGAATTTTTCTTTTGTAATCCGAGTCAATGCGGAGTTAGAACGCTTTTGATGGGTGTTTTCACTTTGCATACAACGCAAACTATTTATTATTTACGATGAAGTGTCGACGTCATGATTAAATATTAGATTTGTCAAGGTAAAACTTAATTAGTATGTTCAAAGTCTTAACGAGGCGAAGTCTTTGAGGCGTCATAATAAAGGTTCATTCTCAACAAAAGAAAAAATAAATAAATAAAAAAGGAACTACCTTAACTACATTTTTAGTTCTGAAAGTCGAAATAAAAGCTTATAAATTATTAAATTAAATTAAGCAGTAAATCCCAATTTGTATTTACCTAGAATTTTTTACAATTTATCTTCCGGTTTTTGGAGATATTTGTTTCAATTTAAACACGATGAAAAACGATCGAGTTTCAAGCCATTCATTCTTTAGCTTCAATAAGAATTTATTTATTTCCCGCTCCCACCAATCCCAAATTTGTGTTTATTGCCATTCTCAAAAGTAACTCGTATTATTTGTACGAGCGATAAATTGATTAATAAAATATTTCGATGCACCGAAAAAATGGCATTTCCGTGATAAAACCGTCACTCTGGAGTCCAGTTATTATTGTACTGGTCGTAAATTTCTCTCGGATAAGAGGGATAACGTGGCCGAAACATAAAAGGACAAAAAAGTTAAGATTCCACGCCAATAAATTTCCGCATGACTGGCGCGGACAAGTCCAGAACTCTAGCCGGAATAAAATCGACCATAAGGGGATAGGGTGGTCATCAAACTCATCATATGGACAGAGATAATAAATTTATCTGAACGATAATGAAGCGGAATTTGCAACAGCAGGACGAAACGAACTGTCCGCATAAAGCGCTTGAATTGCATAATTCTGAGTCATCATGGAATGTTTAACCGTAAACTAAAAGCAAATAACGACACAAAACTAGACCACAAAACGTGACATCACCATATAGGAACACTACCGAAAAATGTCTCGTTTCAACAAGGGGAACTTTGGGAGAAATAAGGGTGAGGGTGAGGTGATAGGCAATGGTTCTATATAGACATTACGTTTAATAATACTCGAGATAACAATCAAATAGCTACAGAAATTAACAACAATTATTTGCCATGATCATACAACTGGAGGGTTATATGGCACGCTTCGTCATGCTCTAAACCTTGCTGTGCACATCCCCTCAAACCGGTTCAATGAAGTGAACCCAAAATCCAAAATTATCGCACTGTTAAACGGGTGTCATAATTATTTCTTTCCAAAATTACAAAAACCAACCCTCTAAAACCCTTTCAGATACAAGAAAGTTAAAACAAACTTAACGCCAAACTAAGTCGAGCATGAATTATTGAAAAACTCATTTGGGCATTTAAATTCAAACGAGGCGTAATTGACGTGTTTAATGGAAAAGTGCGCTGGTGAAATATTTGAGGAAAGTCATGGTGTTTCGTTTTGGTCGTTAAATTCCATTTAGAGCTCGTAAAGTTTTATACGGTTTATATTATTCGGTTGGGATGGTTACTTAACGCGCGGCTTTGAGCTTGAACAGATGTTAGTGGTTTACTTTGAAAAGACATCATTTTATGCTATAATATAATAAACTGGATATTATCCAGACGGGGAAAATGGCCGTTTTCATTTTCTCGGGGATTTTCTTGTTGTTGCAAGGAAAACGTTAAATATGAATGGGGAGGGAAACGAGGTAATCCTAATCGGTATTTAAAAGTTTTTGATAAAAGCTTTTTCGCATTGAAAATTGTATTTTTTTCAAATAATTACGTTGTTCGGTTCGTGGCTAACAATGGGTGGATATAACGAAGGCATTTTTAATATTGGAAAATTTAATAAAAAGTTAATATGCTTTTAATTGAAAAACGATTCATGAACATAATTCAATTTGAAAGTTATTACATTGCCGAAAAATGTTGCGACTTAATCAATATTAACGTGATAAGTTTTAATGAAAAACTAAGCCTAAAAAGAATTCAATTAACAATATTTTCGGTTGGTAAATTTTGACGGAATTTTATTTTTACGCTATGAACTACGTTACATGTTATGAATCAATTAATACTGATTATTTTCCACATGATGTATACGTACTATTGTATTTATACATATTTTAGTCCAGCGGTTGCCAAATTTTTTAGTCTTACGGACCACTAAATTCATAATTTAAATATGAGGATCACTAATAGAAATTTTCTCGCGCATTATCACTATTCTAGTCAATACTCGCGACTTCGTCAGCTTAACATAACAATACATCGTTAATGTTATTGATTAGTTATATATATATATACCTTCTATTAATTTGAAAACAATAAATCAATATCAATAAATTTAAACATTAGTTTTCTTTTTAATGCTAAAAATAAACAAACAAAAACTACCTAAGAATATGAAATTTGAATGATCAAGTTCTCAGTCCAAAACAAAGAATGCGAGATGATAACATAAGCGCACTAATTGCCGTTGGAGAACTAAAAATAAATATTATCGATCTAGACTATAATCTATATGATGTGATTTGTGAAGATAGATTTACATTTAATAGAGCATTTTACCTTAATATTGCGTTTGGTTATTTTTCTGCGCTAAGGAAATATAATAAAATATCAATTGATATAGCCAAACAATTTTTCTATACTTCGAGAAACTTATAAAAGTCCAGGAATTATTTCATAAAAAAATATTAAAACAAAAGAGGGGCAAAAATAAAACGTCGAGAACCAACAATGAATGTTCGCAATGAAAATTCCGTCACCCATACAACCGATTTACTACGTTTTTGGATGTGGGAAAATATTAAAAATAGTTTTAAATTACTTATGTTAAGTCCTCAAAACTTTTCAAATCTTAAAACTTCTGTACAAAAATGTTTTGATTCGACGTATTTTTACGGTTGAAATAATTGACCTTTTTATTAAGTTAGTATTTCCAGGATGAGGATAGCTGAGCGCCTCAACACTGTAGTCTTGGGGCTTATTGTGCTTCTGAATCCCTACTTCACCTAATTAAAACCGAAGACCTGGACGATCCTCAGCATCTATCACACTAGGTACCTTCCAACTATTTTAGTTCCAGGGTTTGATATCACCAATTCCTGATGTCTCAATTCATTCAGAGAACCACATTCCCACAAAACATGTAAGTCGGTTTGATTGACTTTATTTCAAATTTAGCATACAAGCCATCAACTAACCCCTATTTTTCTGCCTTTAGAAGATGATTGGAATTTTTAAATTTGCAACCAGCTTCAATCCATAATACATACCCAATTCAATAGGATTTTATTTAAAATTCGCTCTATTCATCCTTTAAGTCGTCAATCATCCTCTACATTTCCACTAATGGAAGAAAATTTGAGTTTTTTAATTAAAAGGAACCAACTACAATATATACCCTACTGAATAAAAAAATAATTCTTAAAATCGGATTATCCAATCAAAAATGTTAACTGGTCATACATACAATAAGAAAATATACGTATCAAACTGATAACCTCTCTCCCAGCAATGCGAATGCACATATAGATTGTTCTAGAAACATCTAGTAAGTGATGGAACATTAACGAACAATGAAGTACATTCAGGAATGTTGGGTTGCGGGTATATAAGGCGCTCAGTTCAAGACAGTTGACAGTTCTGTATCAGAGTTATGTATAGAAATTCAGTTGTGAATTTCCGTCTAAACAAAGCGATTACAAACCGATTTTATTGTGATTTCGATTTAAAAGTGATTATTGGCATTTAAGTGATTGTTTTGACAAGTGTAATTGTATAATAAAAAGTGTATACAAGTGTAATAAAAAAAAGTGATTGTTAATTGTAAAAGTGATTATTTATTTCCAAAAGAAATTAAAGAACGAATAACGCCATCTCAATACAGTTTTAAGACGTCACGTTATAATATTATGAACAATACTTACAAAAATAAAATAATATATTATGGTATATTATGGAAGATATGTAGACGATGCATTTATGTTATTTAATGGAACTACCCGACAGATTGACAATATGGTATTCGATCTATAATCAGAAATAATAAATAAAATATTTATCAATGTTAAAAAGAAAATTCTCCTTACTGATGCAATTGGTATTCTGTGCTATTCGGTTTGGAAACTAACCTAATGTCTAAAAATGCTTAGTTCAACTTAAAAACAGTCAAATAAGAAAGTTCATAATTTTTTCACCTCATTTTGTTACACTAAAATCTAACGTCTTCTTCCAAAGAAAAATCAGCCTCTTCAATTTCACGCCATTGAAAAACTCCATCTGCCATAAAAGCAACGATCCAAATTACGTTCAATATAACGCCTCCAACAATTTTTATAACCGTGCGTCCAAAAGTCCTAGTTTTGTCGTTCTCATATGTAAAATTATAAGTAATTAAAATACAAACTCAGTACGGAAACGAACAATTAAGATCAATCATAACTAATATTAACCTTTAATACTTGACATACATACCGGCATAATTAATTCGCCATTTAATTATCGGAAAATATCAAATTTCTCTCACAAATGTTTAAAATACGCCAAGTGTTAAATATCACGCCTACGACTTCAAAAAAAAAATCAATTCTTAAGCACTTATTTTAGATGAAACTTAGCCTAATCATCGAAATTGACCGAAATTAAATAACGGAAATTGTAAAGTGAAAGTAACCCCGATCGAGGGTTTAAATGATGGGTTAAATTACGCGTTTTTAAAAACGTGTGGGTGTTAATAATAACTCCCGGGTCAAATCTCGGAAATACCTAATTCCCAATTGGGCCTAAAGACTCAGTCGAATTAATTATTTTTTTATTCAAATGTAAATGAATGTTGCGTGCATCCGCCTCGATAATTACCACCAATTACAGGCAGCGTGCATTTGGCTAAAATCAAGATCAAAATTCTTTTTCTAAAAATGTAACATTTTCTTGCTTTCAATTCCAATTTTCTAACGACACGTTTTTTTTTCAAATGTCTTTCGTTACCTTCTATTCGCGTAAGTAAACATCGGAAATAGATTTCTAGTGATAGCGGTGAGAAACCGAGATTAATATCGTTTAAATATCTTAATTGTCATGGGAATAGATTCGAACAAAAATTTTATTTGAAAAAGCCAAGACTTCGATAGTATAAACTTGGCGAGGAAAAGATTTGCGATCGTGGTTAGATAATTAAGAAATACATCTCCATAAAATAATTATGAACGTTTAGATATTTATCGCTGATTTATACAACATGAATCTTTAACACGAGGGATTATTCCATCAAATAATTAATTGACTATCGATCACGATCTTGCGCAGCCTTTATTTTCTCTTTATCAAAAAATGCAATTTTTCAAAAATTTCACTCGTAATACAGCGAGTACAGGTAAGAACAAGTGTATAAGTTTCCGAACATTATAAAATCTGGTTTCATAATGATTCTTTACCATATTTCTACTAAACAAAAAGATCAAATCTGTTCTTTATTGATCGAGGAATTGAAAAGGTTGAGATAACTCACTTAAATGAATTACAATAATGCAAATATAAGTCTATGCAAGTCTAATTTAACAACCTATCCAGGGGATAGATTGATCCTAAGGGGAACCCACTAACCCTTTGACAATTTTATTATACCATAATATTTACTGTGAAAAAAAAAACAACAAAATATTGGATTAGCAAAAACACAATTTGGTACAATTGTTACTTGAAACCAGAGATTCTCAAAAGGGACGATACTGCTCCTCAGCTTCGAGCTATAGTTGAAACTTTTTAAAAAGGTAGCAGCGATTACATTAACAGAAGATGTAAGTCGGAAAATTGGAATTTTAAGAAAAACTGGTGATATTGGATTTTCTTAATTAAAAAGAAAGTATAATGAACTATTTGGATCAGAAAGGTGTTCGAGTCTATTGATTACTTTTGATTTTACTACGGAAAACGTTTGTCAGCAAAAAACAGTTTTTCTTAATTAGTATATTGGGTGCACTTATAACTAAAATATGTTATGTTACCAAAATTTATTATTTGAGCAGAAGATCTCATCGAAAAAGGAAAAAAAATGGTATATTTTGTATTCTTGAGATATATAGATAGTATTAACGAAAGTTTTACAAAAATATATAATTATGGCAGTTTCTGGAGAGCTTTGAATCATGGTGTTGAAAGAGATAGAAAAAAAAAGATTACAATCGTGTAAGAGTTAAGAAGAGACAACGTAGAAGAACAACCTTCGATATGGTGGCAAGAAAAATAGCTAACTAGATTGGTCACATTCTGAGAGAAAAATATTTAATGAAGAAAACTACTTGATTCCACAGAACAGAAACTGGGAAGTTCCAAGAAAAAAGAAAAAAAAGGAATTAAGATCTTGGCTTTATTGAAACAAGAAATGAACTACCTCAATTTAAAAGTCCTGGCCAGGGATAGACAACACTGGAGGGAAGAATTCAACTACGCGAGAAAGTAAACCTACCATCAGGTAGGCAATAGAAAAAAATAGAAAAAAAACGTTTTGCTAATTTGGTTTTAAAGTTTGGCAAACGTTTTTTTTTTAATAGACTTAAGGAATAACTTGTAACTTGAAGAGATTGCCATCCCTTAATGGTCCCTAAAGTATTTATATCTTGTGTTGCTCAATTTAATACGGTTTTAATAATAAAATTAACATTTTTGTTTCCGTTTAGACTAAATCATTTTTTTTAAATGTGGAAGGTTGATCAAATATGTAGTGAATAAAACGAACAAATTTTAAATAAATAGTTTTAATGAAATTTAAAAGGAAACATCTGGTTTCCACAACAATATATTTAGTGGGTAATTTAAAAGGTAATGTAATCTGGTTACAGAAAATAAAATAATCCCAATTAAGATTTAATGTCATCTAACTCTTGATAATCATTATTACATAACCGGGGACATATTTCAAACTTAGAAAAGATATTTTTTTTAAAACATTTCTATTAAAACATGCCAGTGCTTCATTTTTCATCTAGCTAATAAAGGTTGGCATGTGATATTTGCTCAATATCTCGATCAGCTCAGTATTAAACCGCTTTTGAATATTCCAGCTCAATCAATTTGCCTGCAATGAATTTTATTATATTTGTAGCCTTCAGTTCGATTCAACTGCAGCACAAATCCACTGCAAATCCTCGAGAGCGTCTGATTTGAATAAACAAAAAAATCCGCTGATTTCAATTACGCCTGATTCCGAAAGCCTAACGAATAAAAATGCAAATTTCCCGAACGAGACGAGAAAATTAATTTGGAGGACGTCGAAAGTTTCGGGTTATTTCGAAAACGGTGAGGTATTTCTTGGATACGATAGTTTTTGATGTTGCTGTTTTCCAACTTTGTATCGTTGAGGGTTGATGTATCCTTGCACATGGAATTGTTGGAATGGATAGATGGGACTCAGCAGCTGAACTCGTTCCGTTTTAATCAATTTACTATGAGTTAGAGAGACGAGCGAGCGAACGAGCTTAATTTGAATGGGAAGAAAATTGTTGCAAACGTGTATCGCTAACATTAAAATTGAAAATAAAATAAAGAAAATCATCTCATAGACAATATAATTTGATATAACGGAGAGCGAAATCTGCATAGTTGAGGAAGGCGAACGTCGTTGAATGAGACAATATTATTTCGTAATTGAGTGAACAAATAGAAAAGAAAACTTGGAAACGAACAGAATAACAAGCAGTAATTAATTACTGAGGCGCGTCGAGGAAATCTTTCGGGTTTTCAAAGTTTTTCTCCAATTGAGTTCTTTGTTTTTTGTAAAATGGACTTAACTTCCCTGTCTGCCTGAAACAAGCTTGTTCGTGAGTCTGTAACAAATTAAAAAAAGAAAAAAAAAACATAATTTCCCATTTTCTTTTCTTAAATGATCAAATTTCCTATAAAAAAAAGACTTTATGTTAAATTTATTTACTAAAGTTTTCATCTAATATGGTTCATAAAATTAATGAAATCATATTATATTTCGGGTATCTTCATACTAAACAAAAACGCTCCTTTATTAAATTACATGTTGCCTTCTTCATTTAGGTTACGAGATGTGGTCAAAAAAAATATCAAGTATAGTTCAGAATTTTGAAAACTCTAGAGGGATTTAATCCAATTACCTTATTTCTTTTTATTAGTGCACCTTGGATATGTTCACAAAAAAAAATAATCTACATCAATTATGAATGTTTAGTTTATTTTCGACCATCGAAAAGTTTTCTACTTAAAAAATTATCATGGGTTTCAGTATTTAGCTTGAAAACTAAATGATATGTAGCATTGTATTCTAGATGGTTACTGCGTCTTCTGGTATATTCGCTTTATAAAAAGTAAGAGTTCATGAATTGTATTGTGAAACTGTCGTAGTA
Organism: Sisyra terminalis; assembly: GCA_958496175.1. Lineage (NCBI taxonomy): Eukaryota > Metazoa > Arthropoda > Insecta > Neuroptera > Sisyridae > Sisyra > Sisyra terminalis. Next base: position 31,217,654 of record OY292277.1, on the reverse strand, counting down.
CCTATTCGAAACAAAAGGTTAATTAGGGATATAGTTTTCAAACAACCTTTGCACAATAAAAACGTTAGAACGAAGTTCAATGGAGAATTATAATAATGCTAGGTATCCGTATACTATATGTAAATAGATATGTAACTGATTGTTGTTGTAGTTTCAACAGTCATTTTTATTTCATTCAATTGACTATTTTTCCCATTTACTGTGTCAGTGTTGAACTGTGAATATTATTGATCATATCGATTCCATTTCATGGGAAGTTACTAGTTGGTCAATAATATTCGATATGATGACGACACGGTCATCTTGTGCGATAGTATCCATGGCCTTCAAAAGTTGTTGGATTCCATAAGTACAATAGGATGGTAAATGGGCCTAAAAATGAATGCCACTAAAAAGACTAAATTTATGATATTCAATCTCCAACTGCATTACTTTGCTTCGTTACAAATAGATCAAAAAAATATTGAGAAAGTTACGCCATTCAACTATCTAAGATACTTCATCGTAGATCAACTGGATCCAAATCGAAAAAACTCACACAACTATACTGAACATAAAATCATTCTTCTGGAACGCCAGTTTAAACCAAAAACTACGCTAAAAATGATGTTATATTTATGTTACATATGTTATTAAAATGTTAAATTTAATGCTATGCGATATTAAAGAATGCTACGCGCAGCTGTAGACCATAGGCTCCCAATTTTCTGTAACCCCTTGCCTACTTTATGAAAAAAAATTAAACGTTCTTTTACTGTATAATAGTACAATATATCAATATCTAAGTACCACCGCAATTATTCTTAATACCTTCTCCTTATATTGCTGTAAAAACACTATCGTCGCATTGGGGCAATATCACCCCCATCGGGAACGAATGGTATTCGCATATACACTGCTTAAGTATTGCTGAATAAATCCAAAAACAATCCAGAACTTCATAGAACTTAAAACTTTTTCCTCGACATTCTTAATAACTTATTTTTCCCAAGGTTACAAAAATTTTGAATAGACAATATGTTTTCATCATTGATAAGACAAAAAAAATCTCCTGGAAGAGTAAGGTGTTACACCGAAAATTAAAATCGAGAAGTACTTCCAAACTTAAACCCGGAACAAATGAATTTTCTCATAACTTTCTTTGACTAAAAAATCGCCCCTTTCTTCTCTCTCATTTTATGATATGAACGGTTTATTAGAATTATAACTATTGATTCATTTTGACTTAATTATAATTTTAGAAAATTTTTGTAAAAATCGTTACTCTTTAAGTATAATTTTCATTATAAAATTGAACAATTAAAATAATATTATGTAAAACGAGTACATATACCAGACCTACGTACAATATTCTAAATGATAAATAATTCAAACCCAAGAAAATAAATAAACTAAATATTCTCGGTAAAATAAATTACTATTTCTATAGACATTTCCTTCAAAAATCGATCGATTTAAGATTCGAAAAATTCTCTTATACTCCAGACCACATACAATCTCATAAATCCCTCTCTGTAATTACAATACTAAGAAAAATATTCCCCCAAACATTCCTTCTCTAATAACATGATTGATGAATTCATCAACCAAAAACAAAACATAAAAAGTAAAATTAAATTATTTATACTCAGATAAAGCACCCACTTCTGGCTACTCAATATCGAAGAAAAAAATTACTCGGCCGAAGCAAACATTACATAACATACCAATTCCCATTAACATTCTTTTTATCTGATTTTAAACAAGGAATTCCCTTCAAGGCGTGAAGATTACAAATTCTCTCCCAACGATTAAAATTATCTTAATTCATCTCAATGCGATAAAAAAATTCTATCAATGAACCAGTACTGTGCCTAAGGAATAAAAAAAAAGATCAAAAATAAGGGTTGGAAGAGAATAATTTAGAGTATTTAAATAAATTATTAACCCCTCTTGAATTTATCATCAAGAACCCTTGAGGGGAAATTAACATTTTGAGTCGGTTCTTTTGTTTTAATTTGGCCCTCCGCATGAATGAGAGAGGATTTCAAGAAGGTGGTACACTTGTGAAGGGGTAGTTGAAATTCTTCTAATATAAAAAAAAGAATTAAAAATAATAATTTTCCACTAAACTTTAAGTGTTTAACGTTATGACTAAACGTCGGCAATTTTTTCTATTACAGCTTAGCAAAAAAGCTAAGTCAAATGTTACCCAAATAATCATAACTGTCTAAAATAATAATTGTTTATAATGTATTGTATTAGAGGGAAGTACTTGCCTAATAACGTCACATACTATAATACCTACTAATACTACCAATAAGAGAGCAAAGCTTCAAAATTAGATTAAAATTCAGAAATCTGGATTATTTTCCATGACAGTACATCATGATGCAATTTAAGAATTGAAAAATTCAATTTTGATACACTTTGAAAATTCTAATATATGTCCAAAAAGCTTTGAAAAAAATATTAATCTATAAATCCGAAAATTTGAATACTTAAAAAAATCAAAAGATACGTTGTAACACTTAAAGGGCTATAAACAGAAAAAAATCAAAAAACAATCGATTTTTTTTTATTTTGAGAATGTTCCGATTTTTGAAAAGGATGTCCTGATCAAGGAAATTATCAAGAATTAATTAGAACTCGTCCCAGTTTATTATTATTTATTATTATTATTATTATTAGATCAATGATTAGGGAAGGATTTTTATGTCTCAGGATGGAATAAATACTAAGTGTAAGCAGCGCTGTAGAATAATCGGAGGACAACTCTGTAATGCATTCCATTGAGACATTGATGCCATACACTTCAGAGGCGACAAAAAAAAATCCACGATGTCAAGTGTTCTATTGTGGCAGAAGACCAATAGATCGGGTGATTTAGAGGAAGGACGGAAAAGTTTTTCGAGTAGATAATATCATAGAATAGTCAACCTGGGAAGTTAAGGGTTTATGCCTCCTCAGTATGGATGCTTCACATTGAAGTCGCTCCCCATGATATATCTATTGCTAAGAAATTCCTGGAGGGATATAATGTAGTTTAAGGGTAGCAATAAACTGCAACTAAATTCAATGGAAATGAGGAGAAATTAGTTGTGATAAATTACCAAATACTTAAAGGGTAATTCCCCTGTTAAAATTAAAACAAAAACTTTTTTTTTTTATTTTCGCAATATAAGTACAGGTATTTGAGAATATTCTTGGAAAATTAATAGAAAATAAATTTAACTATATGTAAAATTCTTCTGAATCATTAAACTCGTTTTTTTCTCAAAATTGTGTTTTCAAAGTCGGTGATTACGAGATCTCAAAAAGTACATCCTTTTCATATATATTCCTCGGGTAAAAGTAGATGGTATAAGATTTCCGATAATTATTTCGCAAAAATTTTGTCGAAAATTCTAATATTTTCTTTACATAGTCGCCACTTCCCCAAAAATTTTAATTTTGACTATTTCTTCGATCATTACCAAGATTCATTTGTCCACTAGAAAAATATAATATTTTTTTGATTTCAAATAATCCAAATCAGAGATACCATGATCATTACCAAAGCTCCAAATGCCTTTTTTGGAGGGAGACCTTTGGAAGACCGTTTACAGTAGCATTGTACATCAATATTTTACATGATCGAAGTGTCATTAGTAAGTTAAAAGTAGACACTATTTGAATAAATATTATTCAATAATATTTTATTCTATTAAAAATTATTTAAAAAAAAAATCTGTTTTAGACCTTTCAACTGCGTACAACCCCTTAAGTTATATGATAAAAGTTAACTATAATACGGCTGTGTGATTCGAAGATTTGCACTGGTTTATGTTTGTAAATTTGTTACAAACTGTTTTACCTATTAAATAATATAATTTTATCATAAAAATGGTTATACAAACTTGGTTTTTTTGGTTCTTAGAAAACTGAAGACAACTCACCTGAAACAAAATAAAAAAAAATTAACTTCTAAGCTATGAAAAATTTGACAATTAAAAATGATTGCTTATCGTATAATTAGTTTTTTCTTCTGCGAATTCAGACTTGAAACCTTAATATTTATTTAGATTTCTGACTTTAAAGAACTACATAAAAAATGAACATGAAATTCCTCAATAAAAAGTTACATTTGGCCAAGTATTTGTACATACTTCATTGACCTGTTGAACCGAAAACTGGCCAAGTTGGTGCCATTTGTAACATTTGAGTATTTCTGAAAGCGGCAAGATTACGATCTTGCTGAAGAGATTGTTTGTACAAACACACAAACATTTTCGACTCTTATTTTCGAACATCACAAAGCATCAGCACATTAATCAATTATGATTAGAACATAAAAAATTCAACAAGCCCGAAAAGTTTAATCTCTCAACTGGCGAGTTGAGTCTACGTTGTCGTTTTGTTCTTCGCTGTACTAATTTTTCCGATGTGCCCGAGGAGAACAAAATTGAAATATAAATTTACAATTAGATTTACTTGACCACATTTGTTAATTACACATGAAATATTAATGGCCACATCAACGAATTGTAAGCTCGAGTTTTAAATAAGCGAGTCGTAAATATTATCTACGATTAATTATTGCTCTATACTTCTATAGTCTTTACCTTAAAAGTTTTTTAAAAAAGAAAATATTTTTACTCGCTTTATTAATTATTTTATTGCAGTAAAATGGAAGATTCACGCTCGAGTGTTCATTATGAACTTCACGTCGCTCAATTGAAACTTTCGCAATTAATGATGCTAGAAAGTCGAATTAAAAATTCATCAAGACAATTTAGATCAGGAAAAGAATTAAGAGAATTTTCCTTATAAATGTTCTCGAAATAAGTTGCAGTGAACAATTGGGCATAACTAGCCTTATTCTAAAAATGAAACTTAAACTAATACAGTTTACAATTATACAAATACTCGACTCGTATAATCAGCCAAATTAAAAACTTATTATGTTATTAATCATCTACATATCGTGCAATAATTATTAACACCAACTTTAAAATATTAAAACTAAAAATAGAATGATAAAACTTCTCTATAACTTCTCCGGATAATATCTATAAAAAAACGATGCCGATATCAAAATTCTCTTACAAATCAGGATTTTAGTCAAATTAGAGATTTTAACAATGAAGCCAACTTTTAAGTCAAAATAAAAATATATCTTAAAAAATAAATAGTAAAAGTATTTTTCTTCTACTATATGGGCAGAAAACTCCCAGGATTGTACGAAATGTATCCCAGTCGATCTTTGAGATGCCAATAACTTCAAACTCGACTTTTTACAATTTCCGAATTTATAGCCGCTTTTATCCTTCCAAAGCAAGGTGCATCTAAACTGTTATTCTCGAAAGAGAAGATGTGGAATAACATTTTTCCAACCATCAATGATTGTTTAAAATTTTTCCGACCAAAAAACAAGGTTTGTTGAAGATGCGATAATTTAGGTTTTTCCTTCTTTTTTTTTGCGAAAACGAAAGTAGCGTCATCCAGACGTCTGTAACTTGTAAACGAATGGACGAAATATCATGAAACTTCCATAGAGATGGATATAGAGTTCTCATGTTGTTTATAACGATTTTTTTTCTTCATGATCCAATATTTCAAATCAAAATTCAAAGATTTTATCTCTGTTTACCAAAACATGAAATCATTATCATTATCATGCACAAAACATGAAATGTGCTACTATCTACTTCTACCCACTGACATCGACCATTAGTATTATCGTAGTACTGTTCAACAGTACCGTACAGTGCTGGATCACTGTTACCAATTATTATCCAAAACTATCGACAGTAAAAAAAGTAGTGCCTTTCTTTTCTTTTCTGTTTTAAAATCCTCATTCATAAATTTCATTATAAATAGTATTGAAGTTTTGAAACAACCGCACTTCGACCGAGTCCGTGGAAGTAAAAAAACAATTGGAACAAAATAGGATTTCCCAATCGAATATGAGGTAAAAAAAAGCTCAACATGAGTCCTCTATACTCTACCTCTAACTCTCTAACTATTCTAACGTTTTAGCCTATCTTATATTTTAAGATTGCTGATCGGTAAAACGTTTTCGTTGGTACGGAGAAATAGTCTCTCTCACTCCATCCGCATCTACTCCATGCATATTACAACTTGTGTTGTATTTGAACTACTAAGCTCAACAGATCTCGCTTACTCACTATTCTCCACCAAAATTGCATTTTGTTGTAGTTCAAGTAGCTGATCTCTGTCCGTAATAATATCCGTTAGGATGGAGTCTAACGGGTTCTAAACTAGTGTAGTATTGTGTATTCTTGCGCAGTTTCGCTACACAACTCGATTGTAAAATTTTTAACTGTCGCTTTTTATAGATTTAATTTTTGAACAACTTTTTGATCACCTCTGTTGAAAATAAAAAAAGATGAAAAACAAAATCTGGCAGATAGGGACTAATTAGGGATAATAAGGTAATAGCTCAAATATAAGACCAATATACCAGTGTACAAGGGCAATAAAGAAGATAGACAGAGGTCGACACTTTGCTTAATGAGAGCTTTTTTCGGTACTAATAAATATAAAATTCAAATTTAATGTATTCGCAGAAAATTATTTATTAATTGTAGCAGGTAAGAAAATTACTATGATGCAGTGATTTTAAGAGAGTAAAAATAATGAAAATTAAAGAATAATTAATGTTTTGATATTGTTAAGCTTAACAAATTCCCTTATACAAAGTTGGGAGCCTTTATCGCTTTATTGTAATAATGGTACAAGGAGCTTTTAGGAGCGTCAAAATCTGGCAACGTTTTATATTCAATTATATTCGTCAGTCTGTAATGTATTTTCTAGATTCATCGTTTTAAAAATAAAGATTTCAATTTACCAATAGCGAATTAAATCCTACATAACATACCACATTGTATATTTCAAGAAAATATTCATTAATTCTTACTGCATCTTGTAAATGTACAAAGTTACATAGTTTATAAACAAAATTGTCATTACAGCAGTTAATTAATCAATAATTGAGAATATTTCTTTTTACTTTTAATTCTTCGTCTACTTAAAACATTGCTGTGTCTACAAGTAACGTAATACAAACTAAGTAGGAAAAATGCGTTACCTGATTGATGCATAATTCGTTGTCAGGTATAAGCTATACCTCTTATTTTCACTAAATACAGAATTGTCACACGTTTTCCAATTGATAATATTGATTTTAATTTGACCTATTTACAACAGGAAATTAAAAACATAACATTAACTAATGCATGCAATGATTCATAATAATACATGCATAAAACCCTTCGTTAACCTCTTAACCTCTACTTCCATCAAATAGCCTTCAAACCAAAACAATTATTTACGCCTCTAAAAGATATTTAAATTCTTTTCAAGTAATTATTGAGTGGCTTATTTCATTAAATATGCAACCATAGATTCAGCACAAAAAACAGGCAAATTCATTTATATTCGGGGGACCGAAAAGTAATGTCGTTTCTGAACCTATTGACAATCAATTGGCATTTATCGGCTTATAAATTATTTCAAACTGTACTAAAGACATACTAACTAAGGACATTTTGTTATTCAAGTGACTTATTAACTCATAAATGATTAAAAAATATCTAGTATTCAGATATTTATATTAACATCATCAAATGAACAAATGACCAAAGGTATAAAATTCGAGATTGTATGCTCTTCGAGTTTTACAGGGTAGTAGCGCAAATTTGCTACCGAAAATATTTTCAATATTTATCCACGAGCATTAGATGTTTATTAATGCCACATGAGTTTTCATGTTCAAATCCGAGAATTTTGAGTTTTCCAACTCGTATTAACCAAGAATGATTAAAATTTTAAATAATATGCTTAGAGAAAAAAAGGGATCAAATCTATGTCAGACACTCGAAGATTTGTCAAATATTCCAAATCAATCTTGGTTGGTCAGTAAACTACCCAAAAAGTGTCAATAGAGAAAATTTTATTCAACGCGATAATACAAGATTCCTCTTCACAAGAAAAACCCCGAAAAAATTAATAAACTAACGGTGGGTGATATTGCTTTGTCAACTATAACCGTCAAAAGTTATTCCATTGGATTTCAATTTATTTTAATCGTTACAACTTTAAGTGATAAAGAAATTAATAACTTCAATGTTGTTCAAACTGTGATTTTCAAAATTTTTCTTATATTATTCAGTTGATTTTTATTAATTTTGCACTACAAGTTTGCGCACTAGATGCCAAAAGGTGATATGGAGGGTACTTAAATAATTGATTTGAAATTAAAATCTTGTGTTTTAATTTTATATTTTTCAAACGGCATTACTTTCCGGTCTCCTTAATATGCTTCTATAAAGAGAGATTTGACCAATCGTATGAGCTTACAAAGTGTATATTTTGATATCAATTATTTCCTAGAGCATTTTTCCTTTAAAAAAAATAATAACTTGAGCATTTTTGAAGTACGTATCTTATACTAAACATTTTTATTCCTCAATAATTCTTCACTTGAATACATTTTTGCGCGTTGTTAAAATTATTAAATAGTGCGATACTTATTCAAAATGATCACGTATTGTAATGTTAATAAATTAGTCGGATTAAACTGCCTCAATTCATTATAATTTAAATTTTAAATCGTACACTATTATTCCTTTGTAACACATTCACAAGCGCCTTATTGTCAAAGTACAAACCGGGCCAAGAAATCCACCCCAACAGCCCATCTCAGCTTGTGCCACATTGGCACCGACTAACCCAAGGGAAATTAATGCATTTGATTGTTCCGAGTTTCTGTAGCCAAAATGCGGCTTCTCAATGATTATGAGACTATTAATATGCGAAACAAAACGATGTTCCAGGATTATGCAAAACAACGCCTCATTCAAACGGCCCTAATCTTTACCCAAGGTCCTGGCTAAATGGAGAGGGCGTAGAAACTGTTGATTTCCTCCTTGATATTTCAATGGTTAAAAATATGCTCAAAATTAAAAAAAGTCATTAAATAAAATAATATTTACTATATTTAGGTATTTAAAGAATAATTTGTTATAATGAATGGAGATGGTTTTCGATGTGGTACTAGTGTAGGAAGATTTCCGACGGGTTTGTGTTAGTATTAAAATAGTACGTGCTATGAAGCAAAGGGGCATTAAAGCGTATCCGTATATTACTTTGGTCACGAAATGGCATTCATATTAAAGCTATTAAAGGGCACATTAATGACCGTGGTGTAATTAAAATTACCGCATGTACTAAATTGAGGGTTATATTTCGCATGACATTTCAACACACTTTGATTGCAGGGTGAACATTTATTTTTTGCTGCCCTTCTTTAGCCGGGGCAGCTTTAATGAGCCTAATAATTTAGATGAGAATTTTTTTCAGCAGGCAATATAAATTTTTTCACAAATATTTTATTTGTGTTATTTGTCAAACAGAAAAGCAAATGAAAGTTTCACATTTAATAAAAATAAATTGTAGTTGATAAATATAAAGCGATGATATATTTTAACCATCAAACATTAAAAGTATTTGTAAGGACCGTTGGAAAAATAAAATTATTTTAGTCAATTTTTCTCATCGTTATTATTCGTTTTGGAAAACGAATTAAAAAATCGTTACGAAACTAATAAAAAAAATCACGATATTTAATATTTACAAACAAATGTAGGTACATTTCGTAAATTTTTTTTCCGTCAAAAATTACCAAATTGAAAAGTCATAATATCCAATATCAACCATAAAACTTAGAAAAATTATAGTAGGAGGACATTTCGGACCGTAAGATCTTCTTATTTATGCCTGATTCCCATCGTGACCACACTCCTAAGTCTAAGAGTATAATTGAACAAAACTTTCGAAATTTTGAAACAGATAAACTAACTTTATTTTCCTCACACAACTACTATCATATTTTCTTTTATGGCTTTTTAAGAAACATAATTTTCTCGGCTCATTTAGATTTTCAAATTTATTTCATAATTACAAAAAAAATATTTTTTATGTTCTAAACTTATGGCCCATGTCCATGTCGTACGTATGCCATGTGGGTGTAACTAATGAGCGTTAAATTAAACAAAAACTCGATAACTCCCATCAAATTGAAATAACATAAAACAATATCCTTGAAATTCACCACTAAACGCTTCTTTTAAAAATATCAAAAATTCAAGCTGCACTTTCACAAATTGATAACAAAATATCCATCTAACTTGCATTTCAACCCCAATGAAGGACATACGACATAATTTTTGTTCAATGAAAAACATTAGTTAAGTACATAAATTATAAGTTATCTGCTCGTAAAAATTATTATGTGCTAATCACATAATTGAATAAAAGGGAAAAACATTTTCCATAAAAGGCCGTTTCACCAATGCACGCACTTTCATTGGTCGCAATTTTCTTTCAAGAATATGTAAATGTTTTCCACCAACTTGCTGCGTTTAACGCTTAATTATAACTTATACTGTAAACATACTTAATGATAAACATAATGTCACGTTTAGCGGACAATTAGTTAAAAACGCGTTCTATGCTGAAAACTTTTACTAATTAATTATCATAATTATCTGTTTCCGTTTTTGTTCTTGTTTTTTAAATCGTTATTTATTAATTTTAAATATTATCAAGAAACTATCATATAAATTAAATGAAACAGGAAATTCAAACGAGATAGACATATTTGACTTTAGATATTAATTGTGATTAATTATGATGTGAAAAAATACTTAGGAAAATTATTTTGTTATTTGCTATAATTTATTTCCATTTATAGAATTCCTGGAATTTAGCATTATTTCACTTCACTCAAATGGGTTTCTGAAGAGGGTAAATGATACAGGCAATATTTTTTTCTTTTTATTCAATTGCTTATCTAACAAAAACTAAAAAAAAAAACAATAACTTTTTCCTTTATTTGATTTTATTTTTTTGTAATTTGATATTCTAAAACTATTTTGCTTTTTTCTAAATAAATATGCATTTCTTCAAAAAATAAAAATAAGTAAATACAATAAAAAAGGTAATATAGCTCGCGAAACATTACAAAACGTGCGTTGTCATGGGACTTCCGTCAGAAACTAAGTCCTATACAGATTTTCTTCAGCTACAAATGTTATTTAGAAAAAAAGTATAAAATTTATTTTTTATTATTTAAAGATAACTCAATAATCACTACACTTTGTCGCTTGAGGTTTTTTGCAGAGGTTTCATTGTACCATTCATATAGTCAGAAGTTGTGAAGTTAATGTCGTTGATTATTTGTAATTATAACTACATGAATAAAGGACATTATTATTATAAGGAAAAATCAAATTTTAATAATATAAAACCTTTTTTGTGCAAATGAGACGTCGTAAGAGTCATGAGATGAAATAATGAGCAAATGAGAACCCGAAAACGATAAATGTGCCTTATGGGTCTTCTGTGACGTCACAGTACACATTAGAAAGCACATTGAAACCGAGATAAACAGATCATTGAGCGATTTATGTAGAAACAGTAAAATTTACACAATTTTTGACATTTTTCACAACTTTTCGCTAAAAAAAAAACATTTTTGTATCATACAAAATTACTATCATTTTTTCAAAACGTTTTTTTTTCAAAACGTCCATGAGATTTTGCAGTTTCGTATTATGACATCAATTTAATGCCGGGTCAATAGGAGATCGTTTTAGAAAATTTGGATTTTAACGATTTTTTTTTTGCAATTTTAAATGCATATTTCTTAAATTTTACTAAATAAAATTATAAATTAACAGATTCATTATGTTTTGATAATAGTTAAGAACATTTCTAAAACATTTAAAATTATTTTTAAATCATGTACGTCAGGTTTATTGAACAAATAACAAATGATTCTAAGGAGACCCAATTATACTACATAACCATTATTTTTTTATTATTATAAAAAAAAATTATTATTAATTATAATTAATATTGTTATTAATTATACCACTTTTTGTAACCACTCATGATCTGTTAATATGTCGGTATCAATTTCAATACGCGTACTGATGTGTACTGTGACGTCATAGAAGACCCAAAAGCACACTTATCGTTTTCGGACTGAAATTGGTTAATTAAATTATTTTTTTTCCTGTCAATATACAAGTTTTTCATAACTAAAAATTGATTTTCCTCACATTAATAAAAAATGAAAGATGTACATATGAATATTGTGAGTAATGCAATGTTTTCAATCTTAATTTTATACGCTTTATTTAAAGATGAAATTTATTCAAATACAAGTCGAACATAAACATAATTCTATTAAATCAAAAAGAGTATCTTAAGTTCTTTCTTCCGAATCTTTTTATATTGCGAACAGCAACGTTCAGAACACGTGGCACCAAATCAATGTTTATTTAATCAAAAGGAAATGGTCAAAAAAAACTGACAGCTTCGCTTGATTGAACGAAGAGCAACAAACAGAAAACACTTACGAAAACATTATAATTAAACTTCATTTACAATTCTATTTTTAACATTTCAAATCGAAGCTTACAAAGATCAAGTGCAAAAGAAGGAAAAGAGGAAATATCCAATGAAAGTGCATATATGAAGATCAAGAACAGTTTTATCTTGGAAAGATGAAAAAAAAACGTTCTCTCAATTCCATTTGGACTTCACTTCCAATTTAAAACCTTTGAAATTTCAGAATGCAACAACCTTTGGTAATTAATTTCGAGCATTTCAAGTCTGGAAACGATCGATATAATGAAAGCAATTTAATTTAAATGGTCTCTCACGAGATGTATTTTTGGTCGATTTTTACAATATGTTTAGTATTGCAATATGAATTAATTAATCACATGTAATTTGATTTATTGAAACGATCTATCAATTTTTATTTCCTTCAATTGCAAAACAGAAGGACGGATTGCGTATGTTGATAAATGATTTTGAGATAAATTATGTTAGTTGGAGTTGCTCGTGTGGTTCTCCATCGAGGGATTTATTTGGGGACAAAGACCCACGTTGTGGCTCGGTTTCGATTTCGTTTTCTTTTGGCTCGCAATAAAATTAATGTTTCGCTAATGAAATTTAAATAATAAATAATTATTCGGTTGATTTACAATTTTTTTATACACGCACTTTAACAGTGAAGTTGTGGATATATTAATCAAACCAACAGTAGGATTGTTAAAATTTAATGTAAATTAAGCGTCAGGTATGTCTCATAAATATTTATGGGAATAGAAATAAATTATAACAAATATTTGTGTGTGAATGACAAAAATGTTCTTGTATTTTTTTGTTCACTTTGTTTCAGTTCCTTGGAAAAAAAATCGAGTAGGTACATTTACGTTTGTCAGTCGTGTACCATTGAAAATGTGGTGCATTTTGTTTGGCCTCAGGGAACTTCATACAATGAATATAAAAATATTTCGGACATGAGTAGTCCATTAAAACTCATCGCATTTATTTCAACTTGTTTGTATTTTTTTCGGGAAGTTTCTCTAAAATAAAATACAAAGTGATAAATGAAAATAAACGATGTGGAGCAAGGCGAGGTAAAATGAGGAAATTTTTTTCAAGTGTAAATAAAAAATTCCTAAATTTGAGTCAATAACTTTTGTATACACAAATGTGTACTTGAACGAAAATAATTTATTGTTGAAGAATTAAGTAAAAAAAAATCCAAATTGAGCCAGATTTATGGTGTATCTATCTGATTTGTAAAATATTTTGGCGATATTGAGAATTAGTGTCAATTTTAAATTTTATGAAGCAATTTAGGAATATTACTTTTTTTTCAAAGGACCGTAAGAATATCAAGACAATATTCAAAATGATTTTTATATCGATTTGGCTTGGATTCGCAGAGATTTTATAAGATATAAAATTGAATTATAAGATTATTATTCAAAATTTCTTTCAACCTATAAAACTTAAGAAGTATTTTAGCAACACTGAAAAATGTTAAGCCTAAATGTAGTTTGAAAACTATGTATAACAGTAAAATACTACGCTCAAAAGTATATGGAACTTAGGATATGGGAACAATTATTTCTTAACAAATCAATTTTGTTCAATCGATCTTAAAACTTTTGTCTTTAGAAAAATAGAACAGCTTTCATAAAATAAGCATTTTTTTGTAATTGTTTAGTCAAAATAATATATAAAATAATGGTTTCTATAATATAATATAATATAATATAATGGATTCTATATTATATGGTAGTCATTGTAAAATACAATTTAAATTTCACGTTTTTTTAACATAGCAATGGTTTTCTACATTAAAGAATTTATTTAATTAAATTTAATTAAATAAAATTACGAAAATATTTTATATTAAAATCAAATGTGAGAACCAAAAATGGGCTAAACTCCCTTGATAGACCTTACTATTAGAAGAAAAGAAACGTATGGGAAACTAAAGCAAAATAGGATAGCAAAGGGAAAATGTATCATACAAAGAAAATAAACTTTTTTTTTAAAATATGTAAATCAATTATCCTTTTTTAATAAAAAATGTGTTCCTTTACGAAGCAACGCATTTGCAAATATTCTTTTGATTTATTTTTTAGATTTCAGGTTCATTACTTACTACAACGATCAGGTACATAACTCCATATATAAACTGCTTACGATAATGGGAACAAACAGATTTTAACACTTTGGGAAATCTTTTACGTCAGTTGTCGTCAAAGTAATCGATAGAGACCTCTTGGGGTCGATTTGATCTACAACATATGCTTCTATAACATACGAGTTTTCCATGAAAAGAAGCACCCATTGAGTATATACGCATAGTATATATCCTCTAGTTGCAAAAGTCCATCCGTATTTAGTCAATAATAAAAAAAAATTAAAAGGTGATTTATGTGATTATTTGAAGTACAAATATTAAAATTTATACTTGGTGAATAAATTTAATAAATTAATTGCGTTTTATAAACAGTGTTTTATTTTTAAGAAGTAAAGAAACCTTAACGGAAATCTCAATTCAGATTTGCGGATATCCTGTTACATTATCATAATTTAATATTTATATTTACACAGAATAAGGAAAACATATTCGGAAAATTGGAAGAAATAACTTTTTCTACAGAAAATTGTGTAGTAACATTTGAATCAAATGAACCTCTCGGGTTCATGTTGAGATGTTTAATTACTTTTAAGTAACACAACTGCTTAGTTATTGAAGAATGTGGGGAACGATATTGCATCTTATTGCAAATAAACAAATTGTATTTTTTCCAAAACCCTTCAACTCCGACTAATTAATTGCGCAGTGTGATTGTTCATTCTGAATTCAAAGGGATGGATGAAAGTTTGTTTTTATTTTACATTTGAAAATGTGCATTCTAAAAATACATGTCAACGCTTCTTCCATTTATTCTTTCATATTTTTTTTTCACCACCACGCATTTCCATCGCTCATCTTAATATTAATAAAATATTCTCGTTCATTTTTAATCGAAAACTTTCTTTTCAAAAAGAAATTTTATGTTCCGGGACAAATCCAAACCTTTTACGCTCTACCTGCCCTCTCAGCAACCCTGTACGAATCTCTTTTACCTGCTGAACAAACGCACAAAAGAGCTGCAAAGGGCTGTTTCAAATAAACCAAGCCGTTCATCTCACAATAAAATATTAAACTTACTAAATAATAAAACGAACAAGTACAACCCCAAACAAAGATTTCAAGACGGTTGAGATATAAAAATCAGGTTTTTAAAAAATTCAAATTTCTTCCATTTCGCTTTATCCACTTAAGATTCACATATTAATATTTCACTTTCTTTAAAACCCTTTGTTCGGGGGGTTGAAAAGCGATTGTAAAACGAGTCGTTTTTTATGTTTTTTTCAAATGGCTTGCGAACAAATTGTTTTAAACTCAGCTATTAGATGTGAATGAGTTAATCATAAATGGAACTCGTTTTATGCTAAAAGCTTTCAATGCTCGTTTTATTTTAAAAGATAGAAAAAAAATCAAGGAGGTAGCTAACGATTACGCTGTTTTATTTTCTGCAATATTACTCTCAATAGTTATTGTCACTTAAACGAAATCTAATTGAGACGTTGCACATTAATAATTACTTAATATATGTGTGCATTGATTGCACGACAACTAAATGGGACCTTATCTGGAAGAAATGTTAAATGGGCTCAATCTCCCGCCCATTTACATCTAATGAGCTAGCATTAATTCTATAATCATAAATGAGTTAATGGAAGGGATAAGATGGGAAATGCAACGAGGAATTAGTCGCTAAAAAATTTGTTGTTAATTCACCCTTTTTTTGAGATTGAGTTAGGGGTCGATAACCTTTTAACATTGTCTTATAAAAGTTAGTTGATCTTATAGATGTTATTATGTAAAGATGTACAGGTTTTGTATTGTCATTTCGAATAAAAGATGAAAGTACGAGTACCTATACATAAAAGGGCTTTTGGGAATTCGTTGGGAGTATTCAAGCGAGAAATTCAGCTCTGCTAAATTGTTCATTGATAAGTTAGTGATTGCATTTTTTTCACAGAAAAAAATTCAACTTAATTTTGTATTTGCATAATTCAACTTAAATTTGTACTTTAATGAGAAATTATTGTATTTACATAAAGTGTTTCACAACAAATGACACAAAAGTGTGATATATTTTTAATTAAATCACAAATAACTTGCAAGATTTTTTATTTGATTCTTTTTCAAAATTATGTGGACACTTGTCAATATATTAATATTACATATCATTCACTAAAATTTGATGAAATTACTTGATTACGCCAATTTCGACCTTCATTATTCCTCAGAAATTACTATTTTACATATATTTTACCCCTATCTAAGACCAGTTTTTATAGAAACGAAATATATACCTTCGTGATTGCGATCATCGCAACTTTAACTCTGAGGGCGATAAGACCATTATTGACTAACAACTTAATATTACCAACATATTTAGTGAATATGTAAATACTCGGTAATTATACCAAATCAAAAAATTAATAACTATGCTAGAGTCTTTAATCAGGGAAAAATAATTTATTTGTTATACGAGGATAAATTAAAAGTACAGTTTCAACATAGTAGAATGAATCCTCGAAGTATCGGAAATTTAAGGTCAGAGAAAAGAAACTCATATAGAAGTCCAATTCTGTGTTAAAAATGTGGGCGAAATTTGGGGTAACACGTTGGTAAGGCCTAGAGCTTCAGTTAGCCAACCGCTAGTTGTCGCTGAACAAAATTATCCTTTACCAAACGTAATTTTGTACAGCGACAACTAACGGTCGACTAACAAAAGCTCTAGAATTTACCGACACCCCAAACTTTGTCCACATTTTTAATACAGAATTAAATTCGGTACAAGTCTCTGTTCTCTGCTTAAGGTTTTACATAATAAAAAAATTAATGGTCATGTTTGTTCAAATGCTTAGCATTTTCGTTAAAACAATTATATTTTACTAGGTGATGCCTGCGACTTCGTCGGTGGGTCGCATATGATAGTAATATTTTCTTTTAAGATTTGTACCGAAAATTTTATATTCTTACGAAAAACGTATTCTTATCTAAAAATAAATATTTCAGCGCCTTAAAGCAAACACAATTATGATTTTTTTAAAAAAGTCATTTTTATGTTCTATTATTTTTTGGAAAATATCCAATAATCTTCAACAAAATTATTTAAATAGATATTTTTACTATTCATCAGTCGCAAATCAATCGGCTATGTATGCATGATGAATGAATAAAAAAATATCATATGACCGATAAAATGGTCTTAAATTGGCATATGACTTAAAACAAACAAATATTTCAGAAATACCCTTATTTTAAATGGATATACTATTTTGAAACGGTTAAATTATAATTGGGTCCAAATTTCAAAAGCATAGAGTCTAGTTTTTGTAAAATAGTAGAATATCCTGTTGCTGCTTGAATTCCCAGATGAACGTTTCTGCAAAAACCACTACCCTCTTGGGCACAACCTCGAATTTTAAATTTGAACTATTTTACGAAAACGAATTTCCCATAATCACTATCACATGCTCATATACGAATAACGTGAATAATGCCCATAACGTAAGTCGTAAGTATAATATATTCAACCACTGCATAACGACATACATACGAATACTAATATCTGGATTTTATAAAATAAATCTATATTGAACTGTCTCAATTTCACTATCATACATAATTGGTGTACGTCCTATACTCTCATGACCATTGAAGTTTCATATATCGTTATGACTTACCTTACTCAACACTTTCAAAATACCACCCTCTTTGCGTCCAGTGGTGGAGACAACTAATTATAGTTCACGGTAATTGTCTAAATTGTCTAAACCACTAAATTGTCGGTAACTTTTTTTTTCAGTTCACGAGAATTCTAGAGTTGTTCGTAATGTCAATTGGTACGTTCATAACTTATGGGTGTCGACCTATAAACGTAATCTAATGTTTTCCTGATATATATATCTCAAAGTATCAATTATTATTATATCAAAATTTTGATTTTACGATGACTTTTTTTTTCTTTTGATACACTCACATTTAATAAGCATACAAGATAGCAATCGTGAAGATTACAACGATGATCAATATACCTACCATAAGTATAACAGGTGTTAACATTACAATGAAAAATAAAAGAGAAAATGATTTTATCTTAAATTTGGCGAAACAATACACAGTAGTGCATTAATAAAGCCAAAATTATAAAATCGTGTTATAAAAATTAGATTATTAGCTTCAAGTATAAGAGAAAAAGTTGACAAATCGTAGTAAATATAGTAACTAACAGTAGCATTAATATTTTAAGCTCAATTTCGGAAACAAGTGAAAATTTTCACAAAAAAAATTAACTTAGCATACTGGTGGCCGAGTAGTTAAGTAGGCCGCCATAAATATTCAATATTTTTCAACTAACGGGTTTTTTGTTAACTCTAGAGTAACTATAAACTTCGGTAGTTATAAAGCAACGATAAATATAAAAAAATAGTGTAGATACAGACAGTATTAAATTGACAATATCTTTAAAAAATTATTCAAGAAATCGAGATTTTACTGTGCACCCAATTTTGATTGTAGTATAAAGTTGAATTTTACCTATGAATCTAAAAAATTAGCATTTTACTGCTTCATCTTAAGAAGTTTATCATCTAGGAAAATTGATTTTTAAATTAAGTTTATCGTTCATTTTTATATTCTTTTAATATTGATTTATACATAATATAAAATATCTTTAATATTAACTAAACCGTTTTAATTTCATTTAATTATAGATAAAGTCTCTGTTATTTAATTTAATGGTCCTATAAAGTAAAACTGATGTCAAATATTTCAAAAGAAAGCAGCTTCCAAATCACATTCCATAACATCTGTTAATTGGACAGGAAATTCGTGTAAGTAATTAATTTCAAAAATTTTGCATTTTTAAATATTTTATTCAAGAAATCATCTGTTGAAAACGTTTTTTTTAATCTAATAAAACATAAAAATTCAAAAATATGTGCACATAAAAAGCGAGGAAATTAATAAAAAAATATTAAATTATATTTAAAAAAGCAACTGAAAAATAAAACACTTACAGAATTTTCTTTACATACCGCTTCCGAGCAATCAGGGTGTAGGTCTCTTTCTGTCCCCCGTTGAAGTATTTCATTCTGAAGTATTTCATTAAACCTCCAATGTCAATTCTGCTTCGGAGTCACAAATAGTTTTTCGTGGAAGAAATTAGGAAAATTTTTATTTTTCACATTTTTTCTATCCCTAAATCGGTCTAGCTTTCAAAAGAGAGCACTCGAATTAGGAACACGACCGAACAAAGTTATTTTATTACATCGAACATCTCACAATTAAACACATTCCTACACACGAAGGAGTTATCAATCATTAAATGCGACGATAAAGAAAGTTCAGTAAATCATTTTTGATAAAAAATGACTTAGAACTCCATGATTAACCTAGATGAAAGAAAAAGAAATGTATTTTAACGTGAAAAATTTCAGTAAATATTTAATTTTCATATTATTTTAAATTCGTCTCACATCAACCATACTTATTTTCATCAGTTTTCTTTTCAATACGGATTCAATAGCTTTTCGACATCAAGCATCAAACTTATTTCGAATAAAAATAGAATTCTTACCACATTGATAATTGAATAGTTTCAAGTGAAAAATCCAAAAATAAGCACCGTTGAATATTTTTTTTTAATTATTAAAAATTTTAACATTTATCAAAAATTGATATTTTTCTTTAATATCAATTGATGAACTTTGAAAGTTACTATTTTTTAAAATTACTAGACTTTATTCAAAAACGGTGTTATTCCTATGTCTCAAATGGAATTAAAGTGGATGTACATCTGAGAACACTGAGATATATATGGACCCCTTTTATTGTAGGTAAATATAGTACTAATTTTTCTGTCATGCAGACGAAATCGTAGGTTCCAACAATTAATCATAAAAAATAGCAGTTAGGTAAGGTGTGAAATAAATACAGTAATTATACCTGTTATCAAGATCAGTGACCAAAGATCACTAAAATCTTGTATTTATTTAATAAATCTTGAATCAGGAAATTCATATTTTTAATAAGAGTGAGATTATAATAATAATAGGCAAGCGTATGTATGTATGTCGGCAAAGACAAAACATACATTATAAATTATAATTGCCTCAAACTTACAATAACTGAATGTTGTCATGGTTTCAATTGTCGATTTCATTAAATTGCCAATTCTTGCCTTTTGCCAGTTGTGTTTGTGTTGAGCAAAAAAAAATGGTAAAATAAAACTAAAAAATACGATTATCCCCAACAATACGCTAAACTCTAATCAGAGCGAATGACGTCATAATTGAGTAATCGAATGCATTGGAACAAAGCGAACTATACCTATCAGGCGGGAGTGTTGGTGAGGAAAGTTCAGTCAATAGATGTGATATCATTACCGTTTACATTATTTTCTTTTTAATTGTTATTTACCGTCGCTTTATAACAACTAAGGTCTTTAGTGACTCTAGGGTAAATAAATCCGTAATCGAGAAATATCATATCTTCACTCGATACGAGGATCGAACCCAACACCTATCAGTTTTGGAGCGGTCTCATTGACCACTCGGCCACCAATAGGCTTCATTTGCATTTTTATTTTATTTTGTTTTACATTTGGAGCGTGCAAAAAAGTGCGTTTGATAGGCAAATGATAGCTTCAGCATTCAATATACTTCAAGAAAATATGTATTCAGTTGTAATTGAGAATGAAAAAGCATAGCGAATTTTTTTAATATTATAAGGAAATAGTGGAGCATTAGAAAATACAAAGAATTTAGATTATTTAAATTATCTAAAGTGTACGTTTGGTGCTCAAACGTGACATCACAAAGACGTCATGACCATTGAAACCGCATTTTTTTTCTTGAAATATTTAAAATACTTCATATAGATAAAAATATTCCTGCTAGTACTTAAGTACATTTAAAATATTTTGTTGATATCGCCTTCCCCATTATTATTATATATTCTCTTCAGGAAAGTATGACGAGCCTAAGATAGGCCCAGGTTTGGGTCAGCTATGCAAAAGTCTTGGCCAAGCTTATAAACCAGTCTTAACTTAGGCTTGGTAAAAGTCTGGAATGATACCGCGGGACCAAGCGTGGTTGCCACGATTGGTTCACGCTATAATACCACAACTGGGTCATGTTTAATCTTTGAGACTGGTCCAAATTTAATTGCTAAGTTAACCAAAGGTTATTTTCGTATAATAATTGCGAGTGCATGGGTATAATTAAGTACTTTAAATTGTCATCTGCTCTATTTATGGTTTCAATGATACTTTTAATGACAAAGAAAACATCTCTAATCATTTTTCTAAAAGAAATTTCATGAGATAAAACGTGCTCTAATAGATATTAATTATTTAACTATAGAAAATTTATTAAATGAGATATTTTCTATATTCTCAAGGAGCATTCTGACACTCCAAAAACATAAAGCTCTTCGTCGCATTGTTTATCTAGTTTCTATTGTTACAATTGAAGCAGTTTTAATTAATAAACTCCCGCGTAAGTTCTTAATCAAGGCAAAACCAACCGAAGTCATTCACAATTGCAGCAAAATAACAATAGAGAGATATGCATGTCGGAGCGAATCCTTTGATCTGCCAACATACAGACTAAACACTCGAAACAAATAGATTTCCAAGTTGTATTTTGTACAAAACAAGCTGGTTAAATAAGCTGATACATTTCCCATTAATGCGATGTAATGAGTTTAATTTCAAGCTCAATTTTCAATGCAGTCCGTGCAGCCGGTATGGGTTTTCAATGAGTTTCGTATAATTCTATTTTATTGTAATGAATATGTCGTGAACTTAACAAGTTGAGATTTTCACGTGTCAATGGCAGATACTGAAATGTTTCTAGCACTTGAAAATAACAGGGAGGAATTGTAACTCACAGAATAATAAACCGGAATACTTCAACTTTGAATTTGTGAATATTTTATTAAAAGTTTCCAAGGTGAGATTCTCTAGTAAGAAGTAGTCAAATAAGTTTTCAAAAATATTTTTAATTACACTCTTACGAATTTACTAAACTTTTGAATGGATTTTTACTATGAATGGGAAAAATTATTTCAAAGTTTCATTTCAAATATAAATTTTCTTCTTCCGAAACTATTTAACAAATTATAGATGTTTGTAAAATTTCCAATTTTAAAAAAAAAGCATCAATAACCACTTTGACAATTTTCAAATTAGTGTACGATGTCAATATGATAATTTATCCATAACCATTCATAAGTAATATTAATACATATCAGCAGTCCAGTGACACCTTTTTGACAGATAGATGCATCAATTTCAATTAACTACAGTATTAAATAAAAAATGGATTAAAAAAACCATAAAAAGCGACCAAAAAACGTTAAAAACTGAACAAGTAGGTTCAAAAACTGTTCAAAAATTGAACAAGTAGAAGTCGGACTCGCGCACTAAGATTTGTACTTATTTGTAAGTACAGTTTTTCTGTCATAGAAATTTAGTCTCGAGGGTTACCAATTTTTCCCGAAAAAAGGTTTAAGGGGGTTCTCCCGTGTGGTGGGAAAAAGAATTTTGTTTTGCAAAAATGCAACTTAACCATATCTAGAATATGTTGGTCATTGTTTTTTTTAAAATTCGAAGTCCTTATACAGTAGTCACAAAGTTACAGAAGTCATTATGAATTTTCTTTAGAAAGTTGGCGATTATAAAAATAAATATATTATTGAAGTTTGATTTAATATATTTTTTGTTTTCTTTTGGTGGAGTTGGAAGAATGGATTTGTTAGTAAATTTTGATATTTTGTCTACGATTGAACTGTAATGATGTGTTTAAGATGTGATTGGTAAAAGAAATCGTTTTTTTTTTTGCAAAAATGCTACTTAATAATATATTGGATTTTTTTTTTAAATTCAGAGTCCTTATAAACATACAGTAGTCACAAAGATACAAAAGTCATTATAAGTTATTTTTCTTTCAGAGTTTTCATTTCGAGAAAAATGCCATTTTTTCGGCTTTCGATTAAAATTATACCATACGGAAAAAATATTAAAAATCCAATTTTGACTCTCATTTGGGATTTTTAAAAATCTTAAGTAGGCTATGAATGAAAACATTTTTTGAGTTGATTTTTGGAGGGGGTGTTAAAATACAATAAATTAACATATTTTAGTAAGAGAATAGAAAAAAAATAGTCCTTCTTTAGCGCCATCCTATAAGTATATATGTATGTATATAGTAATTGGCCAGTTAAATCACCCTCTTTAACCCTCCTGTGTTTATGTGTTAAGTATATACTATCTTTAATAATTTAAATATCTCTATAAATATAAGTGACTTCATATTTCAGGTATTCCTCCCTTTTACACATAAAATAAAATCATAATAGTAACAAAAAACAGGATTTATCCCACACAATGAGATGGTTTATCAAAAAATTCATCGTAAATTAATTAATACATGCAATAGTATGACGTATTTTAGGGTATGCTTTAGTTTTGCATCCTTTGCATCATACACAACAGTTACAAAGGACACTCACATCGCTTCTTAGGGTATCTCTTTCTCGTATATTTATGTGTGAGCATGCGTAGTAAACAAGCTCAACTGGGATATTTCTTTTTGGAAATTGTGATAGGAATACTCAAGAAAAATATTATTTCTCATAAATATTGTAAAGGATAATTATAATAACGATAGTAATTGATGCATTTCGACTTACAATGTGATCAGTTCAAATAATATGTATAAACATTCAAATATTTCAGAATTTTAAACATTTTGTTCAAATATTGTAGTAAATACATATCACCGTAACATACGTTCTATTTGTAACACCGTAAGGGAAAAGTTAACTTCACGCTCAGAACACGATTCATCTTTAGGCGAGGTTCCTCAACAGTGTTTAGTGCTTATGCATTTCGAATATGAAATTAATGAAATTTAATATTTTTTTAAACCATGAAAAAATTGTTCATAAATATTGTAAATTTCATACGAATTTTTTGGATATTTTGAAATAGGCTTTGAATTTATAGGGATTTTTTGGATATCGTGGATCTGTAGTTTTCCAAGTAATAGATAATAAAATATTTATAAAAACAAAAAAAATCCACTATGTTATCAATAAATTAATTTTCCTACTTCGCAAACAAAGTCAATAGAAGAATAATATAAAAATGTAAACATAATTCTCAATAAAAAGTATTATTATTTCCCTATAGTTATTGAAATTTTGCACAATCAACCTGTTTTATCTCCCCTTTCTGTAGTTCATCGAAAGCAAGGGACTTGTTCTCAGTACTAAAAGAACTGTAACCCTCATAATTCTAAGAATACTTAATCTCCTACTTCCATTTAAAACCAGAGATAATTCGCAAAACAAGTAGCATTCAAACCAGTACTTGCTAAACTCTTCAATTTTAAAAATATTTTCAAAGCAATTCTTTTGATATTTCTTTTCGAATACAATACTGGAAGGTGTCTAGTGCTAATAAAATTGAAAACAAGGTTTTGTTGACATTTTTTTTGCTTTAGACTTTCTGAAGAAAATGTAGATTTCTCTTGTGTTATTTTTGCTTACACTACAAATTGTATAAAAAAGAATTTTCCAATTTCCCAAGAGGTACCGAGATCAATTTTGGCTTATTGTATATTGCTCGTATTATCTCTTACGTTCTAATCAGGAAATCTTCCGATTTTCGGTAGATTTTATGACTTCAATTTTCATAAACATTTCTTGAAATATTTTTGTAATAGGAAATCGTTTTGTTATTTATTTTTTATTTCTAAAATAAAACGTTGAAGTATAGCGTAAAGCATAGTTCCCATTTTATTTTGTTCAAAGGGATAAATCAACAATCCAGTTATCGATCACGATCAAGTTCCCTTCGTTTGAACTTGTTCAATTTTGCAATATTGTAGGGTTTTGTAACTGTTCCAGTTATTTTTTTCGCAAAAAATGATGATCTGCTTTTACGCTCCATCGATTCGTGAAGACGTTTTCAAACCGTTGCAGCTTTGTGAATGCAAAGATAAAACTATTTTCACACAATTGCCTAGAAGTGTAAAGTCAATAGAAGCAGTGGTAGAAAATGCGAAATCTATATCTCTGGACACTATCCTGAGTTTTGCTCGATTCCATGAAATTTTGTCACGTAGGTGTTTGCTTGATAGACAATGACGGTAATTCAAGTAGGCGCTAATAAATATTACCCATAACCTGTTCTAATGTGTGAACAAGGAAAAATCGATTCGAATTACAAATCATTTCGCTCTTAAAGAATGAAGAATATAATATTTTTTTACAGTAATTATTCAATTTGATTTCAATAATCGAATTTTCAAAAAAAAAAGCCGCAAAAAATTATTGGTTTATATTTTGTGCATTTTGGTTTGTTCATTGAAATAAATCAAAAAGAATTTTTACGGGAAAACCCGCGAAATTTCACCAAATTTCAAGACAACGGTTGTCTTGTTTTAGAGAAGCATTGCTAATTTTCCTGAGAACAAAGAAGCGTTAGTACATTGAGTGATAAGCCAAAAAATTGATTCAATTTGCTCGAGGGTTCGCACACTTTTATTGAGTTCTGTTATTTTTTTTTGGAAAACAATGAGACCGATTAATAAAACTATAATGCTTCAAAATAAGATATAATAGCATTGTAATTAGCTGAACTAAATTGAAATAACGTTTCGAAATTGTTTTGAATCAACGTACTAATTGCGGTAAAATAAAAAATTAATGTATAATTTTTGCTTTTTAATTTTCTTATTTTACAGATTTATTTATATTGATGGTAATGAAAACATTAGAAAACATAAGAAATGCTTACGGTTTATGGAAAATGGAAAAACAAAAACAGATGAAGGAATTTTTTGCCAACGCTTATATTAAATTTAAGAAAGCTTTAATCATGGTTTCTTATAGGAAAGAATCAAAAATATTCTGAAGAAATAAAACTTATAACTTTTAGTATACGGAAATTAAAAAAAAAATTCCTCTATATTTATTTTCTAGCATTAATGGGTGCCTATATATATTTTTTAATAAAGTATAATATAAGAATCCTTTATTTGTATTATTTTTGATGTTTTTTCTCATAATGGGAATTGGAAAAAACACAGATCTTGCTTTTATCTATGTATTTGAACTCCCACTCATCTATACGCTTGTTAGCATGGTAATATAATTAAAAAAAACTGATATGGATTTCCGGACAAAGAACTATAGTGGAAATAAACGGTAATATGATAGCTACCTCAAAGAAAAATATTCGAATGAATATTCAAAATAGTAAACTAAAAAATTTGAAAAGATATGGCATGTGATAAGGATTTTGGTTATGGGAAATGCTTTGAAAAACTTCCATAGCTTGGAAACTACACAATAGTATATCTAATTCAAAAAATTTCCATGAATTTTTTTTAGGCTCTATCAACTGTTTCTTTTTCCCAAATTCTTCACAATGTAGATTAAAAAAATAAAGTGAAAAGGACCAACTTTTTGCTACTCCAGAAAAACCTATATCCCTATATTACCTATATTATTTAAACAAACTCTTGGTTTAAATAAGGAAGTTATTTTAAAAATTATAATTTTTTCAGACTTATCTAATAAAACTTAATAAGCTTATAAACACTGTTTTTTCCATCGCACAATTACACAAATCTTGTGTTTCACATCATTTTTTTCGTAGTGTTCTCTAAGTAAAACGGGTGTATTATACGGATAGAACTTATTAAAATACTTTTTTAGGTAATTTTGCCTACAAAATCTTTAGAACACCTAAAAACACAACATTCCAGTAGCAAACATGAAACTTCTTTTACAAAAAAAATATATATATTAAACAATATATCAAATATATTGTGGTCGGGTTTATGTAATAGTTTACAAAAGTTCAAACAAATGCATTTTTAACTTATTGCCCAAATACGTATTTCAATTGCCAAGGAATCCTTCGCAAAGGCCATAATGTAGTATTGGATTCCTGCGTAGCTGCTATTTGATAAGTCCCTCATTATTTTTGTTAATTGTATTATATAAATAAGAGCACAATATAGTATATACCTATATAGTTTATATAGAAGTTACCGAAAAAAAAATTGATGAAATATAATAATTAATCATTGACTCAAATTTTAATTAGCTGATTGTTATCATTTTGATTCCATTCAATTGACAATTTTCGGCATTTATAAGTGTTGGTTGTGAATATTTCACGGGTATCTACTAGTATTTATGTTATGAAGATACTAAAAAACCATTGAATAACTATTCACAACAATATGCTGAGAGTTGGTCATCATTATCCCAAGAGGCATTTTTGACTGAACGAAACAGTTTCAGCCCATGTAATAAGAGGGAAAATAAAAATTTGGGAGACGAAATATATCAGTAAAAACTCGAAAAGTTAACCATATCTCGTTAAAAATATTTTCATAGTAGCCAAATAGTCAACAAATAAATTATACTAAAATTTTTAGAGATACTTCAAAAGAAAAATCTAAAATGAAAATATGAAAGCAAAATTGATAATCTTATATTTGATTAAAAAATAACCAAGTTACAGTGAACAGAAAGTGATAATAAATCAACTGTTGACCAGGTTACTTTAACAGGTTTTACTGTAAGTAAAAATATTTTATGTATCATTACCACTTTGTACAATTTCTCTTTCACAAATAATTTTTTATGGCACTAGAAAAATTGATTTTTCTAAATATATCTCTAATTTATTCATAAATTTACGTCAACGTGTCAATAAAAAGATAAATTATGAAGAGTATCATGCTCTTTATTATAAAGATACCAATTTTATAACTATATAGATAGATATTGCTGTCACACTTTGTCATTTTTTATCTCCCTATATTAATCATCTAGTTATTTAAGTTATAAAAAGTCAAATATTTGTCTATTATGATGTTTGAATATTTCAGATAAATTTTATCTACAAAGTGTTTAAATCAAGCTTTGTGCTCAATTTCCCCCACAGATTGGAAATCTGTTTTAATTGAACAATAATTTTCATTGCATTAACTTTAATTTTCAGCGGAAAATGCATTTCCTATTAAAAGCTTTTTTTTTCTAAATTCAGTTCAGAGTTATTTAAAAAAAATAATCATATTTGAATTCCATTTATAACACTTTTTAGCCTGAATGACTTTTGTTTGCACGTAAATCTAAAATAGCTTCCAAAAAGAGAATATTTAGCATAGACAAAAAATCCAAAGTAGAAAGAGGAGTAAGTGGTTTTATTCGTAATTCGTTTATTCATTTCACCTGCAGGTTCATATGTTTTGTATGATATCAACCCTTAATTCGAGTATTACAAGCTTAGGGCATTTTTCAACAAATATTAAAAGTTCTAACTTTTTATAAAACAAAAATATGTTGGTGTATGTTTTTAAAGCAGGATAACATTTATGTAGTAATTTCGATGAACCAGATTGTAATTATATATATGTCAAATAAAAACAAGGTTTTTTTACTAAACTAATTAAAATAATTTCTAACTACAACTGATATGTTACATTTTTTTGATTCAAAATAACAACATATTTTTTTCGTATTCCAAGAAATTAAATCATTTTTGGGAGAGCAAATTTTATCGGATTTTTTTTACATTTTAAACTATCCATATAAAAATAGGATAAGTGTTGACCCGTTTGTTACATACCAAACCTTGGATCAAACTTATACATCGAGATTTGGAACACAAGCTTGACTCAAGGCGTGACAAATGAACCACCAAGAAATGGAAAAAAAATTACCATAACTAAAATCATTTGTAACAAGAAAAAAATTGTTTTTTAAATTATATTGGATTTTTTATTATTTTGAAAATAATATAATAATAATATAATTATAATATATAATTATAATAGTAATGTAATGACTTTTTCTTATTTTTTTAAATTTTAATACAATTGAAATATAATTAATAAAATTTGCTGTAAAATGTGCACAGCCATCGATACAATTCAATATATTAGATATGATAATTTCGATTCGATGTTAAAGTGACCTATTAGAAACTAATAGAATGAATAAAAACTTAACAAAGTAATAAAAAATATGGGTCTTATAGCAATTAGAGCAATTCGAGTCAAGTGTTTACTAGAGTTTAAGCCATGGGAGTAAAAATTAAACAATCAGGAATAAGAAAAAAAGAAACCCTGGATATGATAAAGTATTTATTGGACTAATAATTAAATTAAGTAATAACACATAAAACATTGACCCATAAAAAATAAAGAAGGTTATTTAGAATGATGCCAAATGCGCACACTTGACCCGACTTGGGAGTAAGTGTGCGCAATCGTTCGGGTAAATGTACGCATTGTTTTATAGTTATAATGCTTAGATATCGACTTACAAATAAAAAAACACATAAAATAAGTTGACTAAAAATTACGAAATAAAAGCCAAATTCAGCGTTTCCTAATGTGGCAACCTTATTGTAAGCTTCATTGAATAACCGAGCTACATGGTATTGGGTAATAGCTTTTATAGGGTACCCTGACATGAATTAATTGCATGCAACAGAGTATTTAGGTTTTTGAAGACTGGAAAAAGCTTTGTCAGTGGTTGGAGTTTGTGACTGCCATGTGGTGGCAATGCTAGCATACTTATTACCCACTTATTACTTACACAAGGCCGAGATTTTTGATATATATCAAATCATATCACTTTGCTCATACTAAATATACCCTTAAATTATATGAAGAACAGAAAACTTGAATAACTTACTAACATGAAAAAAAATGATTTATCTTGGTGAGTGTATTCAGTACGATATGACAATCTTTGCCGTGATTACAAAAGTTATAGTTGCAGTGCCGAATTCCAATAATTATTGTTTTAAAAAATTAAAAACACCATGCCGCGATCTTGTAGATAAATTAGTTCCTCGTTATAGTATACCTTTCAGTAGACTACACATAATACGACTTATTCCTCCAATCTTTCAGGAAAAACGGGATGCGTACACTTACCCACTGCGCTCGGTTACCCCGATTGACTCTATGGTAGAAAAGTGTAAGACGCTGACAAGAAGCTGATAAGAGGCCATAAATAATGTTTATAAATAATGTTTAATAAATAATATTTATAAATAATGTTTACGATTATAAAAAAGTTTTACGATTTTTGCTTTTTAAATAATTAAAGTATGAATTTCCAAGCGAGAGCAACATTGAATAACAACATATACATTCTATTCAATCACTCTACTTCTTGTCCATTGAATTATAAAACTGATAATCTTAAAAATGTTTGTAAACATTTCACAACAAAATTAATTAAAATATATTAAGAAAATAATTCAAAAGCGCCCACATAACACATGTATTTTTAGCTGCCCAAATAATCCATACAGTGCTCCCAATCTAAACGCATTGTAACTGATAAAATCATAAATTCCCCGACCCAACACTTCAATCGCACTTGATTAACAATTCCACAAACTCGCATTATTTGTAAATAAATAGAAATTTCCATTCAACCCCTATCACCTCATTCTTCAGTTTTCAGCTCAATTATAGAAACAATTCGAATCATTAAATCCCTCGAGCAAATAAATTTTCTATGTGATTTCATTGTTAATACAAAATTGGCTCACATTTCATTTTCGATTAGTGATTTGAATTTTTTTTCCCCACCCTTATATTTGTGTCGATTATTATTGAAAATATATTTGATAATATAAGTAAGGAAAAAAATTATATGGAATTCTAGTCTCTCAGCTGCTAAGCTTCATTCAGTATTGAACCAATTAGTATTGAAAACATTTACTGTTTTTTTTTGTGAACGAATAAATTAACACTTTTTTAATCGTTAATTAATGCGGACATTAAAAAAACTGATATTGAAGCATTCAATTGTAAAATTATAAAGTTTCAAGCGACACATTAAAACCGTCACAGACCAATAAAAACATTGAAAAAGGTAATACTGATATGATTTAATCTTTTTGTTGTATTTAAAAAATATAAGTGTCTCTGTAAATGTGAAGAGTTTAATTGGTTTTATATCAGAAGACATATATCTAGATGTATTTATTTGAATATCTCAAATCGAAAAACCGCCACTTCAAACTATAAAACTGTTAATTATTGCCTACTTATATCGCATGCCATTTTAGCGAATCTATAAATGCTAAAGTATATCTCTCTTGAAATTTATTAACAATTTATTAACGATCACGTATATATCACACTATAACAGATAAAACTTTTTTCTTATCGTAAATCCATTAGTTTTGTTTTAAAAAATAAAATTTTTTGGAATGTAGTTCGGATTCCAAGTTTGTTTTTTTTTTATTTTATTAAGTGATCTTTTGCTCATTATGTCTGCTTATTGTTAAAAATATTTACGATAAATGTAACGGTGACTTATGAAATACATCGCTGACGTAGTTGAGTATTATGTAAATATTTGGCTTGTAATTCGGTCAATATTATGTTTGTTTAGGTCTTAAAAGAATGACTTGTAATGGTTTTTGGCTTGGACTTATCTGTTAGGCGTCTATAGGAGCACAATTAATTGGATTTATTTGTACGCAAATAAGCAATTTTGCAATGAGATTAACCTTGTTATCAAATTTATAATGAAGAGTTGAAATGGGAACAGAAAATGGTATTTCTTAATTCAAATACATTTTTTTTCAACTTTAAACAAGATAAAAACATAAGTTGTTGGTGGAGTGACATTTTAATGAAAATTATTTTTATGACTAACTAAAGTAAGTATTTGTCTATCTGTCTGATTTTAATATCTAGCCAAATATATAATTCTGTTAAGCTATTAAGAAAAGGGAAATATTAAACTTTTGTTGATAGAACTTGACTAATTCTGATGCAATTCGTGTGTACAGTTCCAAATTCTTCATTCAATAAAAAAAATCCATTTCCATCTCCATAATTATAGTTTTTATTTTCAGGTACACCGAATAACGTCCTGAATAGTACAGGAGGTATCAACGAAAGAAATGAAGTACAAATGAAGAAAAAGCTATCATACTAAATATTAACCATAATATGTATTGATGAAACAGAAACAAGACAGTATGAAGTATAAATGTCAATTATATTTGGTTATCACTTACACGCATGTGTTCAGAATTTTCGGTCTCTATCTTTGCCGATATATGTACATATACAATTTATACTGATTTATTGAAGTAAAGGGTGTCAGGCAGAGGGTTGAAACTAATTTCTAGATTTTGGAGTACTGATTTCTAGTAATATTCCGAAGAAATTATGAGAAACTGACCTTTATACGTTCCTGTAACTAAACTTTCATTTTATACACCTTTGCTATCTGATATCACTCAAAGTAACCTCCATATAAACTCCATAGCCGCTGATCGTTCTTACCTATAATGGGGACATTCACAGAGGCATTTTTATAAAATAACGAAGATATAGCAATCGTGGGCTCTTACTCTACTAAGTAGACTGTTTGAGCTTAAGTATTATGGCTAGTTAATTATATCACAGGGAAACAACTCTCTTTAAAAAACTTAAAAAAATGCCTACGTGGTCATTGATATGTACATATGGATAGACCGTGCATATGACGTCAAATAGGAATAAAAAAGTCAAGTGTGGCGTACAAAACGCCGTATACGTGGGTACAGTTTTTATGGGAACTAAAAACAACAGCTAACGATTGAGTGCCAATGAGCGCCAGCCCACACAAATAAGCGCTTGGAATAAGCACCTGAAACAAACGTCTGCATTTTACTTGTTTCAGTTGACCACACCATAGAAGAGAGACATAAATATAAGTCTCTCTCCAACACCTCTAGCACAGGTGCTGTCGCATTTTGCTTAGTTCTCTCTAAATTTGTACCCACGTAGACGGCGCTGACAATTGCTTCTAACGCGGCTTGTCATTTACTGTATAGTGCTATCCATCCATCTATACAAATCAGTATCGGTGGTATATTATGTTTTACCTAAAGGATAGCTTATCGATAAAGGTAATCAAATTTTTAATATTTTCTAAAGCAAAAGAAAATAATAAAATTAATATCTTATAAGCTTCATAGACTAAAAATAAACAATTTCTAAAGACATCCTTTGCTATAAGCTTCTTTTTTAGTGATAAAACAACAAAAAAAAACCAAATCCATTACTACAAAAGAAAAAGTTTTTTTTTTATTAAGCCCAATATATACAAAAAAAAACTAGGGTTACTTAGGGTTAGATATTAGGAATTATTAGAATTTCTGCGTTTTCTGTTTATTACACATTATAAATTTTTTCACAAAACAATAAAATATTTTCAAAAATTACGATACTATACAAATTGCGGCGGTTGCAATGTAAATATTCTTTTTGAGTATTTTTTTAAATTTCGTGTTTGTTATCATTAATTTTTTATTGTCAAAGAAATATGTATTAACATTTGACTCAGTTTATAGAATTTTTCATTTGAACGTATACATTGTAAAGAAAGTAATAATAAAATAAGTTGTATATACAAGGAAAAAATTATAACAAAATATACGATATAATAACATCGCAATTTAGGATTAGACTTTCGTTATTTTAGCTTTACAATGGTCTAAATGGTTTAAAATTTACGGTGCACATTTGAATTTTTTACGTTATAACTACGTTATTATAATGAAAGTTTTTTTGAAATAAATACCCTTAAAAATATGATGTTACATTGGAAAATGTTTCTTTCAATACAAGTGACTGTATATATATACTACTAACTACATACAAGTAAAAGATACAGAACCCTTTACTAACCCCTACTCTCTGGCTTCTCATCGAACACATACATACGAGCGACACCACTTTAGTATATATGGACTTACACATGAACTATTTTTACGATACGATGCACTGCAATAATGAATAACATAAATTACGATGTATTATTGTAATTATTCCTGTATTTTTCCGTCTACATGAACCAGTTAACTTCGTAAAATTAGGATTTTCTTGTGTCCATGTACAATCCACAAGAGAATGGAAGAAAAAATCGAGAAGAGCTTAATAACAAAGATTATTGTTTTCTGCAAATGCGTAACCGTAAATACCAGAATAACGTAAGTTAAAAATCATAAAACTAGTAGACCTCATTCGTCAATCTGTAGTTTATATTTATGGATATAAATGGAAGTTACAGATCAATATTCTATTTTGAATATAAGGTAGAAAAGAAATAAATAACTGGAGAAAATCGGAAAGATCGTTTAGAGACTTATTATTGAACCAAATATCTATTTTCATGTGTACAATGTAAAGAGATATATAAAGCTTATTTCTTCATTTTTTTTTAATTCCTACTAGAAATTGAGTCCTTTTCGAAGTTTGGAAACAATAAGAAATAAATTATTTTATGTCAAAAGAAAGAAAAATACTTTAAACGAAAGCAAAATGAAAATATCAAATCAATTACTTCAAGTATAAGCAAACAGTGTTAATATCTTTCAAAGCTCGAGCTCAAAACCTCACAATGGAAATCCAGTCTGTTGAAAGCCGTAAGCAGCTTGAAGCTCTGAGAAAAATGTATATTCAACGCGAGAGCTCGAATTAATCGTATAAGACACAAAATGAAAAGACAAACTCTGAGACTATTTCTGAGAAATTCAACAAATGTGCACTGAAAAATAAAAAGTCGTATTAACTAGTAAAAACTTAAGACACCGAATAAATTTAAAAAACTTCAATTTTCAAAATTGAAAAGACCGTTTTCTTTCAGTGTTCAATAAACTAAAGACTAAAGAAGGAAATAAAAAAGAATAAATCCAGCAACAAATTTCCACTTTCATCGATTGCAACCAAGACTCTGTGATCAATTAAGTTTGATTCGTCTTTAGTCGGTGATTTGTTTCATTCATTATTTCCAAATTGGGTATTTCAAACAACCAAATATCTGTTGAGTGCTTAAAAAAACCGTTTTTTTTCAGATTAAAAAAAATAATAAACACACAAAAGGCGTGTTTCACATAACCAAACGAGGTGTGTAGGTCGGTCCCATAATTCCAATCATAATACTTGTTAAATGCACTTAGAAAATCGATAAATTATTACGCTAATAACTTCCTCAAAAACTACGGCACGTTTTGGAAATTTCGAACTTACGTTGGGAACATTCTTCCGGAATTATTTCGCAAACGAATGCAAAAATGTTCTGCTAATATGTTCGGATTAAATAATTACCATCATTATTTTCTCAGAATCTTAAATCTTTTGCGCTATACACCTAACTAGTTAAAAAACTGAAAATTAACGATGGAATTGTATACAAGATGTCAGATTAATCTAACCTTTGTTTTACCGTTTGAAAAAAATATGACTATTAAATAATATTATAATATAATTGAGGAAATTTTTGCTCAGGGAATTCAATTGCTCTTTATTTCCTGTTGCTCTATCTTAAAATTCTTTTTTCTATCTAATAGACTCTAATACATAAGTGCGGGGCATTCATCTTTGAATATTTTACAATAACTTTTGCAAAATTTAACCGAATGATTTTTACTTTAATATTTCAATTTTTTTGTTATTAAATTTGATAATTTTAATTTTTATGTTTTTTTATAAAAATTGACAATGTACCAAAAGCGAAAAACGTACCCCTAATTAGAGATAGATAAAAGGACGGACAGCCCGTGCACCAAATTTGAGTGATACTGAATATTTTTTTTTTCTTTTTTTTCATTATTTGTTTTTAATTTGTAGCAAATTTGTATACTATTATATAATAGGACGAAAAAATTTGTTTTGTACGGGGTGCTCAAAACTCTAGAACCGACAATGCCTCCAATTAATAAAAAAAATATTTAAAATAAAATAAAAAGTATTTAATCAATACGCCCGTTTGTCTTTATTGCAAATGGCCTAATATAATAGATGGACCAGAAAGTAATATCGTTTCTGAACCTAACAATTATCATCAATTTGCCACTCAATTGCCATGTATCGGCCTATAAGTTATTTCAAATTGTACTAAAGACATTTTATTATAAGAGTAACTTGTGATCTCATAAATGATTAAAAATATTTATTATTCCGAAATTTATGTTTATATTTCAAATGATTAGACAAATGCACGAAGGAATACGATCGTTCGGTATTGTATGGTCTTCGAGATTCACGGGGTACTAAAGCAAATTTGATACCAATAATATTTTCAATATTTATCCAAGTGCATTATATGTTTAATAATGCCAAATAATTTAAGTTCAAATCCGCAAATTTTAAGTTCTTCAACTCTTACCAATCAAGAATGATAGAAACTTTAAATAACATGTAAAAGGAAGAAGAGGTATCAAATCCATGTCAAACAATCGAAGAGCTGTCAAATATTTTTAATCAATCATGGTCGACCAATCAAGTAGCCAAAAGTTCCCAGGAATTCACACCTGTTGTAGAATAGAGGCACAACTAAAAATTGCAATTTTGGAATTAGCAACATTTTTACAATGAGGAAGCCGTATATTTTGCACGTAAAATAGAAGGGTAACTCTAGTATGTTTCGCCACCACGTAAGCGAAAATGTTTCTTTATTGGAGTGACTAGTCAAAAGTGCAGAATAAGAACTTTATCAACGATTTCCCAAGTTCAATTTTGGAGTTGTATCTTTATTTTACAATGGGTGCGAATTGTCAATATAGAAAACTTTATTCTGCAACACGATACTACAAAATTCCTCTGCACAAGAAAAATTCTGGAAAAAAATTAATGACTTAAGGGTGAGTGATATTTTCTGACCCACCATAATCCTTCAAAGTAGTCCTCAATCGGGTTTTCATGTATTTTATTCGCCACGATATTTTCTAAATAATAAAAAAAATTAAAGCCTAAATTAAGTTGAAAATATGATTTTCAGACATTTTTCTTAACCATCAATTGATTTTTACTAATTTGGCATTAAAATTTGAACACTCAACGTCAAACGGTTGATGATATTGAAGATTATTGTAAAATCGTTGCTTCAAAATTAAAACTTCTTTAAAAATTTTGTGTTTTAATTTTATGTTAAAAACGATATTACTCTCCGGTCCCTCTAATATTACCTTGTATATATATTAAACAAATATCATTAAGATACTGCAAAATCAATGTGTCCATTTAATTCCCAATATGACATGTACACTTATATACAAAGCTACTACATTTCAAAGCAAGAATGTAAGCGTATTTATCGAACAGTCTAATAAATATTTGGTCGGCGAGTGTAGAAGCAAAAGGCCAACTCAAAATTAATTTACAATCACTTTTCTCCATGCGGTTTACTTGATGTGTTTACAACGAAAGAACTTATATTAATTTTCTCAAAGCTCCAAATTTCATTTCACTGACCAAACCAAGCTTTAAAACAACATCAACAAAAGTCTCTTTTTTAATTTAAAGAAACGCTTTAACAAAATTTAATTTGGGATAATATGACAATATTCGTTAAAATATTAGGGAAGGTACATAAAGGTAAATATTTGAGTTATATTAATGCGTTTGCCTAAATTAAAATATGAACTGTTACATTCATTTTATTTGAGTGTGGATCTGTATAATATCTTACTGTAAACACACAACACCTCCTTTGGAATTAAATGTTTATTATTCGAGAAAGTTGGCAGAGTGAAATTGGAAAAGCTCCCTGGAGATCACGTTCTTTTACTGTCGCATTTTATTGTGTCAATTTGGCTGAAAATATTTTGTTGGCATAAATATTTTATATGGAGGTTTTTAGAGTTTATAATTCAGAGTAGGTCTTTATAAATAGTAATAGCATTGAGCAGTTAGAAGAGAATTTAAAACAGAAATTGAAAGCTAACGATCTAGCTGGATTGATCAAAAAAAAATATAAGAGCTTTTGAAAATTTTTGTGTATTTCCCCCAAAGATGACTGACGAAAAACATAAGGATTTATCATCTAGACCAGCGGTGCCCAACCTACGGCCCGCGGGCCGGATCCGGCCCGCGAAGAAGCTCAATCCGGCCCGCGAGCTCCTAGTCGGATATTCGTAAATTATTGACCAAATACCGCGTATTTTTTAAATTTATTAAAGTATTTTCTGTGAATTTTATTAACTACAATATTTCTGATATTGTTATATGTATTTTGATGTAATAATATGGTGATGTGATTTATCATAGCGAAATCCGCTGGCTGAGCCGCGGTAGGGTACTACAGCGATTTTTTGATTTGAGACATGAAATTGATATATTCTTTATTGAAAAATCAACTCAGCTCCACGAACTAAGTAACCCTGTGTGGCTGTGGGATTTAGCTATACTCTGTGATTTAACTGCGTATGTAAATGAACTTAATCTCAAATTGCAATGCAAAGACAAACTTATTTCCCATGTATATGCTGATTTATGTGCGTTTCAAACAAAATTAAAGCTTTTCATACAGCAAACGGAAAAAGGACAGTTGACGCACTTTCCGACTTGCACTGCTTTACGTAAAGAATGGAAAAATGATCATTTTCCAAGTGAAAAAATTACCAAGATGCTGCAATTACTCAGCAAAAGTTTCGAAGATAGATTTGCAGATTTTCACCGGATTAAAAATGAAATACGCTTGTTTGAAAATCCTTTTACAGTGGATGTTTCTACGGCGCCAGGTGATTTACAATTAGAATTAATTGAATTGCAATGCCAAACACCATTACAGGATCTTTTTCGCGAGAAGTCCTTACCAGATTTTTATGCAGCGTTAGATTCTTATCCGAATTTGAGAAACCTTGGAATGAAAATGACAACGGCGTTTGCAAGCACGTACATTTGTGAACAAACATTTTCAACTTTAAAAAGAGCCAAACCAGCGTCTCGCGCTCGACTTTCAGATGATCACATTCATTCCATATTAAGGATGAACGTCACTCAACTTGAACCAAATATTAAAAAATTAGTTTCTGAAAAACAACATCAGACTTCACATTAATAAATCGTGAGTACAGATTTTGTTCTTTTGAAATTTTAACCTTTTATGATTTCATTTAATTCTAAAAATAAATTAAAAAACGCAACATTTTCATAAAATTTATAAATATTTAAAAAAAATGAATCAGCACAAACATATTCGTGAATTCATTGAAAATGTTGAATTTTTTTCAAAGGTGTTACTAAGATATGCAATTATAAAGAATCCGGCCCGCGAAATCGTATGTCTTGATGAATCCGGCCCACGGACAAAAAAAGGTTGGGCAACCCTGATCTAGACAAAACCATGATAACTTTGATTTTCTAGTCTTGTTTTGATGTAATCGAAATAGAAATATAGATAACTATTAATTATAATTGAGATTTTCGTAATTAATTTTTCAATTTAGCTAAATTTTAAGAAACGAAATAACTTTATCGTTTACCTACAAAATTTAGCCTTTTGTTATTTATAGAAACTACCATTACAATTATTAAGCCTGTATTTTGCTACAGATTTGAATATTTAATTTAATTTTAGTTTCTGGGTTAGAAAGTACCGCAAAGAAGAAAAGGACAGGCAGGTATTGAATCTTCTACCTGTTTGTGACGATTATGTGCGAATACTACTCGAAACAATAGATTCACCCTAAACCTCGTATCACTAGCCAAATAACAAAAACCCCAAAATCTTACTTCTAAAGGATCTCCTTACGAAAAAAAATCCCATAGTTTAAAAGTGAA
Source organism: Sisyra terminalis (assembly GCA_958496175.1). Classification (NCBI taxonomy): domain Eukaryota; kingdom Metazoa; phylum Arthropoda; class Insecta; order Neuroptera; family Sisyridae; genus Sisyra; species Sisyra terminalis. Next base: position 31,177,541 of record OY292277.1, on the reverse strand, counting down.
CGAAAATATGACGGAAAAGAGGGTATTTAAATTGTCAAAGTTTTGCGTGTTACATAAATAAAAAAAATTCTTATGTACTTATTGCCATCCAGTACCAAAACTCTAAAACTTAAAATTTTTCCAGAAAAAAAAATAAAAATGTTGTCATTGAAGAAATTCATAACTTTGTGCTTTGAATTTCGAAAGACATGCTAATACGGGGGTGGCCAATCGACAATTCGCCTTGAACGTTTTTCAGATATTTTTGTTATTACTCAATATGATAATTTATAAAAGGTCAAAGAAGTAACAAATTTCTTTACTGATGCCTAAAATTTCTTTATAAGAACTTCAAAGTTCATTCCAATATAATTCGCTAATATTAACCACTCCCCAATAACAGTTTTCTTCATCCATAAAACCTTATTGTAATGCAAATTGCAATTTTTATAAAAATCGGTTTTTACAAAAATGGTATCCCGACATAAGCGTTCGCGTCAAAAGCGTCCCGACATAAGCACTCCAAATTAAAAGAACTAGTATATTTAATTTATGATTAAGGATATAATTGTAAATAATGTTTTCAAGTTTTTACACTTGAAACAGTTTTAAAATTTAAAAATCATCAGATGTGACGTAAATACTTGCAACAACCAGAATAGAGTAAAAATCGAAAAATAAAGCTTAAGGGTAAATTTTTCATTAGAAATGAAAGTCAAAAATGTATCTCATAAATTTTTTTGTCAAAAATTATATTAATTAAACCATTACAGTAAAGCATCATACAATAATAAAACTTTAATAATTTAATATTAAAAATTGTAGTCCTAAAATGTATTTACTTTATCAAAAAATAGTGAGCAAACCCTCAGATTCAAGGTAAGTTTATAATCATAATATAATATATTAATATTATATGATATATAAACAAAAGTTTTTATTTGCATATTATCTGGAGCGCTTTTGTCGGGGCGCTTTTGACCAGACAACAAAATTATATTACTAGGTACCTACTATACAAAAAAGTATCTTATAATTTTTCACTGATCAAACCATAATAAATGATAAAGGACGAAGTTGTAAGAATTTTAAAATCATTTTTATAGATCAATTAATGAAGTAACAACCATGAATGAACAATATACTTTAAAAAATGGGGTACATCACATATTATATTTTAAACTTGAAATTCCGTGCTTTTCCATTCTTTACAATGGTTATATATTTTATTTTTTCTCAATTCAGTCATAAAACTAAACTTTGGTTCTAGAATAATTTCAACCCAAGAATTCAACTCTATTTTATTGCTAGTCGAGACTTTCATTTTATTACACTAAGTAAAGTAAAGTTATTACACTAGTAAAGTATTCTGAAAATAGTATTCTTTATTTCAATCTTTGAACGGTAGTGATTTAAAATTAGGAAAATATTTCTAAAATATTAATAAAAAATTTTGGTGTTTTCTAAATCAAAAAGAAAAAAGTTTAAAAATAAAGACAGTAGAAATACTACATTTGCCATGGCAGTTTTTTTTTTAATTTACATATCAAATCATTAAAGAATAATTGTAATATTTTCCTTGACAAAAACATTCACTGTAATAATATTTACCATTGAAATAGTTCATTATTTAACATTGACAATAGTTATTTCATTTTTAGTCGTATGAGATAACAATAATTAAATTTTTTCCTTCAAAAAAAGTGATAACAATGAACTTAAAAAACACAAATTTAAAAAAACAACCATTTTTTCATTATCATTCATGTTCCCGACATATTCAATAATCAAATTTGAATTTCCACTGTTAAAGTATTCGCCAATTTTTTTCATATTTTTTTTTCTTTTCTTTTTATAATTTTTTTAACAATTCTCGCATATTTCACATCAACCCATTTACAATCGGCCCAACTAACAGTACAATGAAATTTTGTCACGGTTTTGAACTAATTCCATCATCATCAAATTCGTTTCGGTCAAAATGTCTCGATGTTTTTGATTCTACAAATTGATTTATTCAATTTAATTCAACAGTCATTAATTCATAGTTGATTACTACTAGTAATTGTGTTTTTCAACCTAATGAACCAATCGATTAAAGCTCATTAAAATTATTTTTTGCCGAAAAAATTTCATTGAGCTTTTTTTTGTCATAACCCGCAGGTTATTTAGACGATTTTTTTTTTTTGAAAAGAAAACTGATTTTTTACTAATTTAAAATAATATGAAAGTTATATTATTTTATATTTTTTTTTTCAAATTTTTCTACCTGATAATTGTAATCCAAATGTGCACCGAATAAAAGCACAAAACGCACTTCAAATTTCAATTCAAGCACAATATTATGAGCACTATAAACCACCACGTTGTCGTACGAGAATCAACAATGGGGAGACCGCAACTATAGCGACACACTCCGCAAGCGACTGATATGAACTGACAAGTCTTCAGCGCTGGAGTTGCCTCCACTAGCTGATCAGTCGCGGTCGCTGTCGCTGTCGCAGTCGCAATCACAGTCGCTCTTGGTTCAAACCTATTGCAATTGCGATTGTCAAACCTTTCGGCATTATCCTTTACGTTTAAGCCACATTACACGAACCTAATATTTTCCAACACAATAAAAACTGTAGATTGCTTCACATACTTGTTTCGAATGATAAATAAAACACCAAACCAAACGCACATTTCCAGCATTTTTACTGTTCTTGAACCGATCTTATAACACCAAATACCACCACATGTTTTTCGGCCGGACAGACTTTATTTATTTCAAGTCTCAACGAACAGATTAACCACATATCAAGTTTTTTGATTTTTATGTCGTCGCTCCAATAAATATATAATATTACACATTATACAATAAACATGAAACGTTAAATGAGCGTTATTTCGAATTTAAATGATCTACGTATGTGGATTGCTGCTCGTTTTGTTTCCTCTACATCGGTTTCAATGTGCGTTTTTGTGCAGACAGGAAAATGAAAAAAGGCTCGGTTTCCATCGTATGAGACTCACACAATGTTGCTTCACAGTATTTAATGAGAACTTGGAAGTAATAAAGACGTGCAATGCTTTTGTAAGCTTACCCCTTTTCTAATCAAAAAATTGATTTCAACAAAACAAAAAACGGAGCTTACAACTTCTGTAACAACTTTCATTGGAATGCAACAATAAATTATAGAGCGAAGCTCGTTTTTAATTCTAACAGTAGATTTTCTCAAGCGAAATTTATTTGGAAAACATCCCAATGCTATAATACTGACCGATTTTGCAGTGGCAAATAGGGTTCATGGTTAAAATTTCATAAAAAAAAAATATTTTATTGCATTTCTCAAACACTGTGGAAAATAAATCAAACGAAATTTTTCACTCTATCAACAACAACGGCTACCAATTAGAAGCTCTCCTACTACTGTCATTGAAGTACTTTTAATTTAATCATTTCTCCTCTTATGGTGTATTTTCATGTTGCCGCTAGTCGCTGATTATTAGCGACTCACGTGACTAAAAATGCAACGTTAGCGCCATCTGAAAAAAAAGTAGCAATAAAGCTAAATTTTGTTTAACTTTTTCGTCGGATTCTATCTGACATATCATATTCACTAAACATGATATTTTCTATTAATACCTTTCCAAAATGAGTAAGCATATAGTCAGTACATTTATTGCTCATAAGCTGAAAGTTTACTAACAAGTGGTAATTATAAAATCTTCAGGTCTTGTGAAGTATTAAATGAAAAGGAATCAGGTCGAAAGACCACAGATAATAGTTTCGACTATTTATTCATGTATGCAGTAAGGTATATATTAGTGTCCGACCGAACTTTCCGTTTCGGCCTAGTTTCGGTCAAAACACGAGTTTCGGCTTAGTTTCAGTTTTGACTGTCATCAAGCCGAAACTACGACCAAAACCGAAACTGAATTTGTGAGATAGAAATATTAAAAAAATACTATTTTTCACTTATTATTTGATTGTTCAATTATGAATACTGATAACTACCAGTTCATAATTAATATTATCTTTATTTATTTTTTTCAGTTCGAAAGAAAACTGATTAAAGTTAAGAAGAAGTTATTTGGGTTTTAAGGAATAAGAAAGAGTACTTTGTGTATCTAAACATATTAGGTAAAAAGTAATTTTGTTTTGTACCTTTTTTATTATTTTATGTTATTCATTACTAATATTAAAAAGAAACATTAGATACATTTCTTTCAAATCAACTCCTTATTTCAGTTTCAGCCTAAATAAATTATTTGATGTAAGAAATAATAATATGTTTTGTTAATCATTACTTCTAATATTAGGGGCTAAATGATTAAGGAATACCTATAGGATTTAAAAGTAAAGGCTGACAAATTATAATTAACTTTTTTTTCTACGAAAACATGACCTTATAAGGAAGTTTCGGCCGAAACTGAAATTGATGCCGAAATTCGGTTTCGGCCGTAAAAACTAGATGAATGAAATGGCAACAATCAATTGGTTCAAATTTGAAACAATGATTGTTATATGTAGTTTTCACTCACTCGTATTATAACAGAATCATAAGATTTTGTGTTTGAGGTCACAAAATCGGCGGTAAGAAAAACTTTGAAAGAGTGTCTTTATACTAAGCATTGTCCCTTATGGAATAATATCAATGGATAAAACCATAGCAAAAGAGTAATAAGAATTTCTTTTCAAAATCTAACCGCTGAAATTCTAAATATAAATCTCCGCCAAATTGGTGATAGGCCTCATAATAAATAACTGTAGCCTGAGATAGCATCTTCATATTATTGAGGTACTGTTGGACTTTCCTATAATGGCGATTCTGTTTAACAGAAGTTAAACTTGCTTCTCATATTTTAATTAAATGCAGTACTTCTGTCTAAATGGCGACTAAAAGAGCTGGGGATCTTCAATCCCAGTACTAAATTAGTCGATTATCATTCTGTCCACCATTATTCTGTTGTTGAAATATTCTAAGTTTCTCAGCTTGCAATAGTTGAAATAGGGACTCAGGGAACTCAATGAGCCTAAGGTAGCGGTATTGAGACTTCAAATTTCGTCCCAGTGAGCGAAAAAAGTTTTAAACAAACTATACAGTTTTAAAGTTTACCTATGAAATGTACGTATTTCATTACATTACGTGGGTAATTTATTTTTTTCGCATTTAGATTTCTTCTGTTCGTTTTAGTATGTAGACAAAACAATTGAATAAAGCTAGTTTAATTGTACAAAATGTGATTATAACTATGCACGATGTCCACAGTATGTACACGGAAAAAAATTACATTAAAAATTACGATGTAATCTAGGACTAGACTTTAATTATTTTAGTTTTTAAAATTTTCAGCTTTGAAATTTACTATGAATTTCTACGTTTAATTTTTTACGTTATAACATCGTAATTAGTGATAGTTTTCTGTAATAAATACCCTTAAAAGTTACGATATTACATTGGGAAGTTTTTCTGTAAGTGCAAGTGAATATATACTTACACTATATAGAAGTAAAAGAGATAGAATCCCATGCCTATTTACCCCTATTATCTGACTTCTTTATGAACCCATGCAAACGAGTGACTACTACACTATTATTTTTACGATGTCGCATCGTAAAAATTACAGAATCTTGGCCTAGATTCCGCAGTACAATAATAAATAACAGAAATTATTATGTATTATAACTTTCAACTATAATTTTCTCCGTGTTTAGGCCTAAAATTTTTTTTAAATAATACTGGCGTATTCTTATCCTGAGCAAATACTTTGACAATTTTGCGAGATTATTCATTAAAGTTTTACATATAACTATAGATCAAAACAGTAGCGTAGCGTGGTGTGAGCTGGTGGGAAGAGGATGATCCCGGACGGCAAATGAAATTGGGGCCGATTATTGACGATGATGATTCCATACAAGATTTTGCTCTCAGAAAAACAAGAAGAGTAAAATTTTAAATAGTTAAAAAATTTGAACTTATTTGATTTTTTAGTCATTTTCTTGATTAATACTGAAAATAGGAGGCAGTAAAACTACGCCACTGGATTTTAATACTATACAATGGTAAACAAATATTTTTGTAAGACTTTGAACAAAATGTTATTAAAACGGTGGTATTTTCAATAATTGTAAACCGGAATCGTTGAGAAATGAAACCAATATTTGTTTTTTAATCACAAAAATAAAAAACTATGGAATTAGAGGCCAAAATTAATTTTTAGGAAGAATTAAATGCCTCATTTTATTAAAGAATGCATGAAGGTTAAGATTTTGCTAAGTTTTTAAAAAGTGCTACATATATTTCTCTTCATAGTTTAGCACTACCAAGGAAACAATTCGCTCCAAAAAGCTGCATGTTAATTTAATATTTATTTCCAGAACCTAAAAAGAATGTGTTTTCAATTAATCCACAACACAAAACCTTCAAACCCAACATTTTTTCTTACTAATTTAAATACATTTCAAATGCAAAAACGTTTTGGTTTAATCAATGTGAGGCAATCTAAATCAATTTGAGGAGGAAACTTGATACGATTACGACTAATGTTTAGAACTGATTTCGGCAAAGTTTAAAAGAACTGTTCCACTAAAGTCTCTCGATTTTTGTTAAATTAATTATTATACTAAAATATATTTATTACATCAACGATATTCATTAAGACAAAGAGCGATTTGTTGAATAAAGATAAGGCCGAAAAACTGGATTGTGATTGTGTGTTTTATAGAGTAATGACATTGGCTTGGAAATCAAGAATTGTTTTTCGCAGGGATCGTCTTGTCTTGTACAAGTTGGCAATTCTTGGTCTTTGCTGCGATCTGGTTATAAGTTTTTGGTCTGTCAACTTTGGGATCCATGTAGTTGAGGTCGTAAATATGCGGAAGATTATTCTGAGTCTTGATTTTCGTTCATTTATCTTACTAGCTAAATATGTAAATTAATTTTCGATTATTCCACTACCTGTAGGGATGTAGCCTTGATCGAAGAACAGATGTAATAAAATTATAAATTGATTTCTTCCTTATTAATAATAACAATTTATTACATAATTTTAAATAGAAAAAATGGATAATATTTTGATTTCTTTCAATCTTTTAAATGAAATAAATAAAAAAAGGATATTATCATTTTTTCACAAATCTAGAGAACTGAAATATTTTATTTGGAAAAAATAGATATATAAAAATAATCTCAACATTTCTAAGGTAATTTAATTTTTTATTTGTGTTCATTTTTTATTTTTTATATGTTTTATTTGTGACTTACGAATTAATTTTCATATTAAAAATTTATTTTCTTAACATGGAAAGTAAATATGAGATTCCATTAAAATTTTTGCCTTCCAAGTTATAATCTTGAAAAATAGCGTTATTATAAAGTGAAAAAGCGAAAAGCTCCCTCTATATTTAGCTTGAACGAACTTATTTTGAACATGTAAATGTTTAGACTTAAAATTTTATGCAAACACGCTTTCAATAAATATTTCCTTACTGAACAAATATTCTTGTTTGTATGTTTAGGGGTAAAAATAAGGGCACACGCATATTAGAGTGTTAATAAAACGTAGAAGTAAATAAAAGGTATTGAAAAATTTAAGATAAAATATAAAATATAGAAACTTTTTCTTTTTTGTTAAAGATAAGTTGGTATTTTCCCTTGTTAGTATATTAATCTAAACACTTTCAGCATGTTCAAGCGTTTATTTAAAGTTTATTATAGTTAAGATAATTTTATTTCTGGAATTTTTTAAACATTTACTTAAGGTTGTGAAAAAAGGTGAGCACATCCAAAACTTTTAATGTTTTTAAACATTACACAAGTGTAGATGTTTCAATGGGATAATTATGTACATAAAGCAATTATTGGCTTTAGTTTTCAATTTTAATGAGTTAAAGGTAAGCAAACATGACTCAACTTTAAAAAGCTTAAAAAATAAACTTTCTAGCAAGCCTAATTGAATTATCAACAACTAAAGCCAGAAATAGAACATTCGAATGTTACAAAATTTAATGTATTTTAAAGAAATAGAACTCATTTGCATATTCCAAATTTAAGCGATACAATGAAGTATAGGCATATGCGTATAATATAAGCGGTATGGTAGACATATATGACATATATTAATTAAGCATTTAAACAGTTTTCAAATTTAGCGCATAACTATAAAGATAAAAAAATGTACTTATGGACGCCCGAAAGAAGTTGTATTTTTTTGTAAAAGTCTACTTTTTATAGCCTACCTGTTTTCTTATAGCCATCTAAATAACACCTACAATTAGAAAGAACGAAATTAAGGGGCCAATAACATCAGAGGGCTAAATAGTTTTTTGAAGTAGAGGCTTCCTATTTTAATTAAAAAAGAGGTTTTTGGTTTTGGAATGAAAAATTTTGTTACTGTTTCAACTATATTATGAACAATCAGGATAAATTTCACCAACAATCTGCATTATACTGTTGGTTTAAGGAACCAGTGTCTCATGGATCAAAAACTAAGAAATATGTACCTATAATAAGTGGCGTTTGCTCTCCAGAATGGATTGAAAATTAAAAGTGTGAAATCATTTCTACTGAAGTATTACTTTAAACCGTATATGATCAAAGTGAAACAAATTCGAACGACAAAATAGAACATTTAATAATTTTTAACTCACTCTTGGCTTGTTTCATCCCTCAATACTGTGCTGCTGCAAAAATTGACCAAAATATGACAAAAACTCACAAATTGTAGGTCAGGTAAAAGAAATAATGCCTCAAAAAAATAAATTAACTTTTTGTCAATCTCGATACAAAAGGATTTTTTGTGCAAAAGTTCACTTTCCTACTGTTTCTCCGATGTAATACCATATTTTCCGAAAAAATTTTGGTAATAATCAACTTAAACGTCAACAAACGACTAATTTGATGGCTTCCACGACAAATTCAGTACCTTATGGAGAAATAAATAGAAAAATTAACTTTTTGGCATTTTTTAATCAATTGGGAAGGGTTTAAGGATGGTAGAAAATTTTTGGGAGTCATATTTTGTCGATTGGAACTAGATTTCTCATAAAGGGTTTAAACAAATTAATAAAACTTCAATATAGATTCATCAGCCTCAACTATTGATTTCTCCTAGAAAACACATGCCGTATGATACGCGTAGATATAGTGTGGAAAAGTTTGTTAGTCATTGATCAATCAATAATTACTCTTTAGTCAGGCTGAAGATCTGAATCGAAACGAAAGGTAGAAGGTCTTGATTTTCTTGATTAAAGGATTAAGAAGAAAGACAGTAGCCTGGAGTAGTAACATTGGACAGTAAGCTTTAATTTAAAATACCGTTTGTATCAATTGGAGTTTGCAAAGCTCTTCTTCAGACATTGATATGTACTCGTATATAGGGATAAGCCTTGTATATGGCGTCAATTAGAAATAAGAAAAAACCTAAAGTGGCGTACGAAGCGCCGTCTACGTGGGTACAGTTTTTATGGTAACTAAAAACAACAGTTGGTAATTGAGTGCCAATGAAAGTCAGCCTAAATAATAAATAAGCATAAATAGCTAACATAAATAAGCGCTTGAAACAAGTGCTTGATTCAATTGCTTCTGTTTCCCACATCAGAGAAAAGAGATTTTTCTTCTTCTGTATACAAGTTTCTCTTCCAACACAGGCACTGCAGCATTTTGTTTAGTTCACTCCAAATGTGTACCCACGTAGATGGCGCTTGCAGTTTCTTCTAATGCGACTTGTCATTTACTCTGCAGTTTCTTATCCATTTATATAAATCAGTGTCTTCGAACCGCTATTTTTTTTTTAAAATCCTTTAACAATAACAAAGCCTTAATAGAAGATCAAAATTTTTAACCTTTCGCTCAGTTCAATTTTTTGGCTCGACTCTTTACAATGAAGGACATTACAATATAGGTTTAATACCAAATGAATCAAAAAAAAAAAAATATTTAAGAACAAAATAATCTTAAAAAATAATTTTTGAGTGGTGATTTGAGGAATTTTAATCTTACAATCCTAATGAGATCAATTAAAAATGAAAAAATGAAGAAATTGAATACACATTACAATAATTATATTTACTCTTGTATAATTAAAACTGGTGACAATAATCTTAAGTGATTGCTCGAAAAGTAGGTCTGTCCACAAAGCGTAGGCTTAATTCAACGCCAGAAAACTAAATAAGAATGATTTTCAGGTCGATTTTCGTTATACCATGAACTAGAAATTGATTTTTATTGTAGTAAAAAGTATTCTAAATTTGTTTAACAATTCTCATATATTTTACCCCATCGAATATTTACGTGTAGAGTATTTTTACATTGACATTTTTTCCTAATTTTACTCCATACAAACGATATAGGTTAAATGAATAAAAGTTTAAGGGAAAAGAAAACCACTTTAAATGTCAAAACATTTAAGCCAGCAAAAATTCATCTATTTGATATTAAAGTAAATTAAACATTAACGTTCATTCAGTGACTTTGACATTTATTTTTTTCGAACTTGGTAAACTAAACCTGACGCCTTGAATCAAGTAAATGATACGACTATTGAAGTCATTGTGCCACCGTTTTATTCTCAGGGGGCATACGAAAAAGGGCAGAACAGAAAATATTCATAAATTTTTGCGAAAAGAAATTGCGCTTTTGTGCAAGTAGTGGATTTGTGTGGGTGGCTTGCAAGACGAAGACAGGGTGGGAGCTAGAAAAATTGTATAAAGTTTGCTAGAACTTTTTAATAGAAAATATTTGTATGAAGTCGAATGTTATATGAAACATACAATTCAACGAAGAATATCTTATTGAAGTTTTGAAATACTTAAAAGGTATCTATTTCTGTAACAAGCAAAAAAGCGCAACAAAACTAACATATTTCTCTATATTTGAACTTTGACGTACAGCTTAAGAAATTTGCAAGACTCAAGACTTGTATCGGCTTTTTATAAAAGTTATTTTATTTTTTATTCAAATTCTAAGTTATTAGTTTCTGAATAGTTGAAGAAAAAATCTATAGTTTCAACCGTTTAAATTTCGCATTTCTTTAGTGGTATTAATTATGTTCATATATTTAAGAGCTTTCAAAAACTTTACTACTTCAGAGCTAAATATTTATGTAATTTTACTAGTTTTAGTTTATGTAACATTATTACACAAAAATATTATATATTTAACCAACGAAAAAGAAAATTCTCCCAGTGCGGGTTATTCGCAAAGAGTAATCCGATTTGGATGATTTTTTTTATTGAATATGGCATACATCAAAGTTGGTCCCATTTAAACTCAAATCGTCTTCTAAGGGTTAACAAATAAGAGGTATTTTATTGCCTTTACACTGAATTTGAATTAAAATCTATAGTATCAGCTCTAAAGTTAATTTAACTCGAATAATTTTGGTTTCGGAAAGTTAAAAAAAAATCTTTTGAACAAGTATGGAAACAACAATGCTTCATAAAAATGAGACCAAGAAACACTATAAAAGTGTTTTGTCCCTTGTTTTCAATAATTCAATAATCTTCAAATATTCAATAATCTTAGTAGAAAATTTTCTTGAACGTTCCAAAGTTTTACGGAAGACAGGAAAAAAATCAATTGGACCGACGGATTTTGATTTTATTGTTTGAACTTGAAGAAAAGAGCAAAACACTATATTCAGATAAAAGCTACAGTATGTAAGTCTAGTTTTCACACATCGATTTGAAAAACTACTTAAAACTTTCTAAACAACTTACAAATATTATCAAAATAAACATTTGAATTTAGATATCTCATAAACTGTAACTGATTTAAGGCAATCGAGTACCGAGCATTCTAGTATCAAGCTATATAGAAAAATGTACACTTTAAAAAGCTTATAAGAAAAATTACTCACGATTTCATTGTCCAGAACTTTAGAAAATTACAGTTTTGAATTTTATCAGTACGCAAATCGAGTGATTTATTAAAATTTCGAGATTTTTCTAAGTAAATAATTAACATTTAATACGGGAAAATGAAAAGACTATTCCTAATAGTTAGTTAAGGATGATCCTGACTAATTAATGTATCCTTCAAAAAAAAAAAACAGAAGACTTTGAAACTGTTTGGGAAAGTAATTTTCCCTGAAACTATTTCTCCAGATTCTCAAATATTATAGTATTTCAAATTCAAAACTGTAATATTTGCTAGTTCAAATATTAGAATCTCATAAATAATAGAAAAGCAATTAAATAAATTAAGCCGTTTTAATTGTAATAACTAAGCTCCCAAACTAATGTTCAAAACTGCGATTGGTATACAAGACCTAACGCGAGTCTCGCACATATGGTTTCAATAATTCGTAAGTTCGATAGTTTGGCGTCGACTCAAAATTAGTTATTTACATCAGTATGAGGATTTAGTAAAAAGGATTAAAAAAATATTTTCTATATTATAGTTTATTGCACGGAGCATACATAATACAAGAATCCGAACAGTATTGGCTTTTTCCAAAATATTCATGTACATAATAACAGACGCAGATCATAGTTCTCTTTTCTGTCACTAGTATCGCAAATACTCAGAACGTACGTAAGGTTTTAAGAAGGTATTCCAATCATGCAATGCATGATGAGAAATTTGTAAAGATGTGGCACTGCCATTAGCGTGTTCGCTGTACTGACTTAACTTAGGTAACATAATAACTAAAACATAGTAACTAACATAGTAACTTAAATAAGGTAATATCTTAACACATTTTCCATCGTGCAGATGATTGAAATTCACAATTGCTAATAACGACAACACTTCTCGCGTAATGATTCAAATGTGTGCTTTTTGAAAAGTAGCCTGGTCTATCGGTACTGGATTTCCAATTGTTGCCATTTTTAATATTACGTTTGGACTCCTTGTTTTTATACTCCGTGGCTTATTGATTCAAAAAATTAGAATATTTTTAATACATGCAATTATGCATTAAAGTCTTTTTGGGAAAACTGTATTGAAGCGAATGGAGCATATTTCGAAATGAATATTTCGAGTGAAACAGTTTTTTTAAAAGCTTCAACTTCTTCAAGATTCAATCTTCTTCAACTTAATAATAGATTAACTTTTACAATCTAATGTTTGAAAGATATTTTTTTCTTTGTCGGTCGGATGATCAAACCCTAGATACAAATTAGTTACATAGAACTTAAAGATTTCTGTCGCTGCTGACAATAACTAAAAAAAAATATTACTTTACTAAAATATTTATTTTAATCTTCGTAATCAAAGTTGAAACTTAAAGAAAGGTGAGATTTTTTTTTCTTTTACACAAACAGAGGTTACTTTGATAATTTAGGTAAAAATCATTTTATTAAATTTTATTCATTATTATGTTGCCTAAAGATTGAAAAATCGCACAAAGAGTTCGCAATCAATTTTCCGCATCACATTAACACAAAACTAAAATTTCGTTTAAAATCTCCTAACTTTTGCGTCCTAAAATTTCCACTTGATTATTTCAGCGGTTAAGACAAAGAAATACATTCTAGGTTTTCATGTCATCCATCCATCAAGTCTGGCTCTATAACACATAGCCAAAAACCAGCAAAAATGAAAAATATTTCAATATTAAAATTTCCCATTCCAAATAGAAACTTTGTTTGTTGTTGGAAAAATAATTCGTAACATTCCTCGTGTTATTTGACTGGCAAGGGATGATGTGAAAAACGAAAAGTTGTCTGCTTAAAAACCGATCGTTTGACTTTTAGTTTAACGTTGCATGCACGAGAGCGTTTTCCATTTGTTGTAGTTGGAAAAAACTTTACAAGATCTTGCAAGATGAGTCACAAATTGAAAAAAAAGAACTTTCCAAACTTTGAATACCTAAGACCACGTCGAGAAGCGAAACTAACTGATAATCTTGTTTCGAACATCGTAAACTTAACATTAATGAACGAACATCTTGCATCAGCCAGCACTGCAAAATTGAAACAGATATTCGACTATATTACTGATTTATTTCCGACTTAATGTATAATCTTGTAACTTGTATTTAATCTAAATATTATTCTTAACTTTAATGATGAGATTGAGGGAAAATGTTGCGGTTCTTAGCACAAATATTTTCAAGGAACTATCATGTTTGGTTAGGGTTAGTTACATGCACGTGTTTCATGTATGTTTTTCCACCCCAATCGTCGTAACGATTGTGTCATGAATTCCCGCATTCACAGAATAGATCAATATGAGGGGCTATCATATAAAGTCAGTTTTAAAGGGGTGTAAATTGTGCTTGTCATACCAATTGGAACCCTGCTTAAGTTAAGCTCGAGACTCTTATAAAATAAATTTAAATAAGTAATTGGCAAGGGCTGAAAGCAATGAATCGGAAAAGAATATTTGAAGAAAAAATTAAAATTAGAAAAATAATTAATTTTGGGTACTAGAAAACATCTTTTGAGTTTCACTATTGTTGTCGTAAAATTTGAAATGGCCTATTAAAATTCTTTATATAAACTTAATAATTTTGTGTATATTTTAATGAGATTCTTTAAAAAATATATATTTATTGACAAAACATGTTCCATTTTAATGTGGCTAATTCATTGAAATAATAACGATTGAAAAGGCACGAACAAATAACTGTAAAAATATAATTTCCAACCGACCGAACAAAAACGACACTCATTCGCAAAATTTCTCGTCTTACATCTATGAGTACCATTTCCACCCTCCGCCATTATTGGTTCGCTAACTGGCGTCTTTATCCTCATTATCGCTGGAATTTTCCTCGATCGAACAAACACAAATCGTTGAAGGTTTCAATTTTACATTGTAATTAAATGGGGCTCGGGGTGGTTCTGATTGATAAGGAATGAATTATTGTGATCATTTCATTTTCCCGAGGGATCGTTTCTCGTGCCGGCTGGAATACGATTTGGTAATGTGACGCTTGACATCCACGCGTTGGGGTGAAATATCGTAATAGCGACGCAAATCTAGAACTAGAATTCGAAATTTATAGATAGAGAGAGGGACTGCGCCCCGAATAAATATCGCTCGAAACTGTTTCAATTTCGGAAATTGTCATACGAAACCGGAACGAGGAAAGTTATTACAGTACCATTCGTATATTGAATTCACCCTAGCTCAGGAATTTCAAATGGAATTTCTTTGACGAAAATCAACACGAATTTTTTTTCTTTAATTTTAAATCAAGGATTTATTTCATATTGAAAATGTCCAAGTTCTACTTAATAACCCGTGAAAACCATACCAAGAATAGATCTTCCTTTCCAGAAACATTTTCCGCAAAAATTTTCTTTTCACTTTTATCTCATTAATAAAACCAAACAAAACATCCCTCTTCTGTCGAGATAAAGGCAAATTATTTTCATTATCCTCGAAACCACTTATATGAAAGTTTCGCTGCTTATTTCTCGTTATTACGAAATGTATTAAATATAATAAATCTCATCGAACATCCCGCACATTATCTACGAGCCAGCGACAAATTATATCGAACAATTATGAGGGTTATGAGTTTTTCCTCGGGAGAAACAGCAACATCCAATAAATTTATATCCAGTGAGTGCTCTGCTTCCATGCACTTCCGGTTTCATTCATTTCAAAGCAACTCCAACTGCATTATCATCCACATTACGAAAACCTGTCTCATTAAATTTTCTAATATTCCCATGTAAGCTCGTGGCTTCTTGCCTCTTACATTTTCTAATAAAAATATCATATTTTATCGATGGTGAACAGTTATTAGTTCCTTGGTAAATTTATTTTATTAATGGCATGTAATATACCCGACTTAACAACCGAAGACGTCGCTGTCGTAAATATTTAAATATTTAAATATTTAGCTTTTATTTTATGGGTTAACGAGGGTTTTTCCTTGTGAAAGGTTTGCAAAAGTGAAGTAAAGGTGCTAAAGATTCTTTGCAAGATAATTTATGTACGCAATTTAAGTTATTAAATTAAAGTTACTATCATAATAGTAAGGCAACGTTTCGAAAATATATTTCAGCGAATTATGTATAAATCAGTATAAAATACTTAAATCGCTCACTATATTAGAGCAAAGATACCTAAAAGATGGATCTTACACCATTTACTTGTTCACATTAATTTTCTCAGAAAAATTAGTTTCGAAAAAATAAATCCTTCATTTTTTATCTCTGAAAAGCTATATATATCCATTATTAGTTTGTTTTTTTATATAAAAGCACTGTTTCTAAAAGTTATTGTATTTGATAAAAATATTTTAAAAAAAGTCAATATTTTTTTTCATACTAAGTTTTTCTTTTTAAGTTTTTTAAGCCAATTGTTATATGAAATGAAAATTGTATTTTAAAGTAACATTAAACAATCATACGTTTATTCATAAGTGAAGCTCGATCGTCAAGGTACGAAAATATTATTCGAGAATCTTACAAGTATAAATACAATAGTTTACCTTTTTTGCTTCTAGGAGACCAAAAGCACATTTTTTTAATCTATTAATTTCTAATCTTTTAATTTAAATTTTTCTAAGGAGCAAATGGGAGTCCGAAAACGATAAGTGTGCTTATGGGATAGTATAAATATATCATATTCTATGACGTCACAGTACTTACGCATCAGTACAAGTATTGAAACCGAGATATAAACAGATCATTGAGGGGTTACTATAGAAACGATAACAATTCTCACAATTTTTGTCATTTTTCACGATTTTTCGCCATTGAAAACATTGTATAGCCTAAAAATTACGATTTTTTTCCGTAGGAATAGGGTTGTGTAGATTGTACATGGGTTAAATCATTAACATAATGATTAAACAATTTAAACAACCAATCCCGTTGTGTTAAAGTACATTTATCATAGAAAATGTCCATGAGATTTTGAAATTTCGTATTGTGACATCTATTTAATTCAGGACCAATAGGTGATCATTTTAGGCATTTTGAATATAATGATTTTTTTTTGCATTAAATAAGAAACAAAGTAGAAAACGCGACTACGCTACATTTTGACATCACTAAAAGAAACAAGTCTAAACATATACTTGTGAGAGTCAAAAAAACATATGAAAGAAATTCAAAAGTAGTAATCATTGTCTCAAATTTGAATTAACTGATTATTGGTATTCGTCAATTGTTTTCTCAGTATTGGTTGTGAATATTTTCCGAGGAGTTACTAATGTGTTAATAATTTCGATGTCAACGTTAAATTGTTGATTAGATTATAGAGCATTTAAAACGTAGAGCTGCTACAAGATTAGAATGTAGCCATGTTGGAAAAAGAAACGTAAATTACCACCATAGAAAGAACCTAAAAAAAGCTCTTATAGATTCAAAAATTTGAATTGTAAGCGAAAAAAGTAGGTATTCTATTAGATGATTTTTAAGTGGGATTGCGAATATTCATGGTACCAATTTCATCCTTTATAATTACAAGTGTACAAAGGATAGATGATTAGAGAATTCCAAAAATATGTTTTTATTATCGTAACATTTCATACAGCAATTTCTTCAATTTTTCATAGCTCTTACTGTGAGTTGAATGATTTCTTCTAAATCCAATACTCTTGCTTTCAACAACTGCAATTAAATTTTATGTAACAAACATTTTATTAAACTGTGGCGCAAAAAGTCCAATTTAAATTTAACATCAGTTCTAAAATTTGTGGGATTTAATAGCAAAAGGAAGTAAAGTACGATTTATATTTGAAGTACATTGCTACTTTGAAGCTACTTTGAAGTATAACTTTGAACTTTGAAAATTGGTTCACACTTTTTCTTATGGGAGAATCAAAAATTTTCTTTTGTAAATAGAAAGTAAATTATACTTCAAATAGAAATTTCTACCAATTGCGAAATTTAAACCTAGACCCACTGGCATATAGAACGGAGCTCATTACTATTACACCTTTAAGCGGATTAACGCATAAATATACAAATATTGGAAAAAATCTTGTAAGTAAATAAAAGTAATATTTCAAAGAAAGTAACATGAGACGTTAATTCTTCTTGAGATCATAGGAAAATGAAAAGTTTAGAATATATGTAGATATTTTCATTGACTATTTTCAGTAGTTTTATAGCTTTTAACGTTAACACTTTAGGGTCAATAACAGTCCATAAACAGATATATACTGGAGCCTTCCCACCAAACGGCATTCTATGACATGATTTCTTTCTAACACGATAAGAGAATTATAGAAACCTTTGTATAACACTGTACTAAGAATTGTTTAATCAGTCATAGGCGAAGGTTTTGTGGGTATGGTTCTTGAGAACATTCAAGATTTGTTAGTGGAAGAAGATTTGGTGGAAATGACATCCGAAGCAGTTGATCAAATCGATTCTGAGGATACTAGCACATATGAATATGGTGTAGTTAATAATTTAATATTAACAAAATACAAGAAGGTTTGGGCCTAGTGAAAAATATCGAGTGACGTTTTCGTGTTTTTTTTTTTTGTAATACTGAAATATATCGCGGTGCTCTTTCAAGAGCTTCAGAGTTTTCTAAGAAGAAACGCCATCCGGTTTGAAAAGCACTACTCTAGTAGAATAGGATGCTAAAGCTTTGCAAATGGATCTCTTTACTCTATACAAGCTTGAACCACTAATATAGAAATCATAGCGAATAAACTACTTTCAATATTTTCGCTTTTATAAAACTCAACCAGATTTATTGTGGACAGTCATTAGAAGATGACTGACTATGTTTTTTCAGCCTAAAATATTTCGAATACGATTACAATGATGAACCTATTGCTGGCCGAATAGGGAAGATAACCGCTCCAAAGTAGGTATGGTCCAATCCTCCAATCGTACAAATTCTCAATATTTCTCGTTTTACGGTTTTAATAAGGGTTTAATTACCCTAGAGTCGCTAAAAATCTTGTCAGTTATACAGGATGATGTCAAAAAGTAATTTTGTGCTTGAGGTTCTTTTAATATGAAATGATTCAAATGTGGTTTTCCTACTAATATTATCTCCGTAAAAAAAGATAGAGAGAGCAACAAATGGGGGTATGAAAGGGAGTTAGTTCTGGTTATCGTGCTAAGTACTAATTACAAAGGTTAGGGTATGTTTATGAATGTTGGTTGTATTACTTATATACGTATTTTGAGATATAAGATCTATAAGATAGACAAGTACTTATATTATTTTTAAAGCTTCTGTCTTCTTAAGATACAAAAAATCAGACAGTTCAAAATATTTAAGTGAGTTTAAACTGTTTTTGAATGAAAATTTCAACGATCAACGTCATTTCTTTGGAGAGCAGGCATCAAACATCAGCCACTATGAACGAATCAATATGAGAGAGCTTTCTGGAAGTTTGCGATCTGCGATTCGAAATGGCAATGTCGTTACAAACATGATGCATATTTCGCATGAAAACACAGCGCACTTTGCAATTGTGGTTTAAAAAGCGACTATTAAAACTTGGTCTGTTCTGCGGAAATCCATATTGCTACACGCGGCCACCCTTCCTTCTGTTCTGTTCGCAGAGGATGCGATTTAGATAAAGTAAAATGTTTGTTTTCTTGTTTGTTCTCGGTTTGCTTTTAACATTTCAGAGAAATATTTCATTCTCAAGTGCTATATGGATTGGGAAACGGCACAAGAACAGCCGACCGACAAGAGGGATGAGGATGTATTACTTTGTATTATAACAACATACATATGTATGTACTATGTATATATTATGGAATGTATAAAGATGGATGTTTGGTAAGAGAGGTCGCTTATATATTCAAAACAGCGATGCTTAACAATAAACTTCTTTACGCAAAATGGATAAAACAGATTAAATGGATATGACAGGGGGTAAAAAGAGATAAGGAAATTTTATTTAAGTATTCATACAATGAAAAATTGAGGTTCATAACTTAAAGAAAAATGTAGAAATTCATCCAAAAGTTTTATCATAAACTTCGATTCAAAAATAGTCTTTTAACATAAGGAGCTTCATTATTTAGGAAAAATGATATTGATTGGCAAAACTATATACCATTGCACTTTACACTATGGTCGTAAAGAGCATTAAAATATGGATGTGAAGTATGCAACTATAAGTCTTTTGAGTCTTGGCTAACATTCAAAAACTGTTTATAAAGATTAGCTCGAATAACTCGATAAATAAGAAGTATAACAGTTTTCGCATGTGCTATTTATTGAAATTGAAAATATAAATTTTAAAATTCTTGCATTAAAATTATCATGAAAATGTTAACAATTTTCTTAAACGTGAATTCATTAAGGTTTGGAAGATGACAGAAACAGTTATTTCTGCTAATACGAGTATGTATTTTAACAGCTAATTATTTACACCATTTCTTTCCATATAAAGATACATTGGTCAATATAATTATCAGACACTCGAACCAATAATTTTTTTATGTTATATACCGTCACTTTTATAACTATTATACACTTTTATAACTACTATGGTTCGTAGCGACTCTAGGACTAGCAAAAATCTGTAAATCAAGATAAATCGAAAATTTGCTCGATATATGATTCGAACCTTACCACTAAAGTGTTTTCGACGTCACTATAGCAAACCTATGGCATTTATAAAATACTGTAACAAATTTTTTTTGGTAGAAAATTATCTCAGCTTCTTTTTTAACAATAGCTATTTTATTTGTATTAACCTTGGTTCAGAAGTTATAACAAAAAAAAAAAAAAAAAAAACACAAATTTGGTAGTAGAGGGGGCGGGGATTATGGATGACCAGGACGCCGGATTTTCGGTAGAAATCATGTTTGGGACCTAAACATGAACCTATCCATCAGTTAATATAATAATTGGTTTTGGTACATATTGGCGAGTACATTACCTGAACGACTGTACCTACTATGAGTAATTATCCAGCGAGAATTTATAAACATGATTAGACAATTCGTTAAAGTTAATAATAATATTCTGAGATCTAAGATAAGTGGACAGAAAATATTTTACCATTACTAAAATCGATTTTAAGTTATATAAGGTGTATATATTATTTTGAATGGTAAAAATCGACATTTTTTAATCCTAGAATTTTTTTTATTACATTTTAGTTTAAACTGAGACTGGTTACCAGGCCATGCCCATGGATATCATTTCGGAATGAAGCTAATTTTATGCCAGGCCTGGGCCAATATTAGCTAAATATAATTACGACCTGGGAACTTAATACATTGTGAATAAAGTACTCTACTCGTATTTTTTTAAATCGAAGCATTTGCTTACACAGTCCAAATTAAATAACAGAACAAACTTTTACTAATTATCTGGTCATGTTTATAATCTCACCAGTCTATTTCGAAAATTTATAAAATGTTTCAATACATATGGACAACTTAATGTTTTTCAAAACAAAACATGTAGACATTTAACATGTCCATAGTAGACATTAGCATTTAGCAAACAAGGGATGTATACCAAAAATAGTAACTAGTAGCTACCTGTGAACTATTCACCTAACACTGACATAACCATTGACGAAAATTCGAAAACACAGTTGACACAAATGACAACAATCAGTTAATTCAAATTTGGGATAGTAATTATTTTATTTGGTTTTCACTCAAGAGTTTTTTTTTCACTCATACGTATGTATTAAAATAAATTCTCTGTTCTCTGTCTTTGTCAGCGTATAAATCTACATTTATACGTTTGCCTATTATTTATATCTTTTTATTGTTATTTGTCGTCGGTTTATAACTACTAAGGTCTGTAGCAACTCTAGGATTAATAAAAATCCGTAAATCAAAAAATATCGAAACCATGCTCGATAGGAGAATCAAGTCTAACACCTATCAGTTTCGAAGCGGCCTCATGTACCACTCGGCCATCAGTAGGCTTTAAAAAATTATTTGCCTATTAATATATTGATAACAATTATCATCTTCTTTTTGAAAGGTTAACCGATATTGTTAGCATCCGCAAAGGTCTTCAATTACTCAAATAGAAAATTTAAAGTTTTATTTCCTCTATAACCAAATAAATTGCTTAAAAAAATCTTTATTCATAATTTAATCGGTCGATATTTTCTACAACGTGTTTTTAGGTTACTAGTCAGTCGCAAAATCCCTTGAACGACTATGAACTCTCCATGAGACTGTGACCATTATAACTTTTATGAATTACAAAACTCATTTTTCAAATGATAAATAAAATTTGAAACTAACATTAAGAAAAATTGTACTGCTTTGATTCTCTGTTGGACCTATAAGGATCGAGGTTTGTGCAAGGTTTCTATCCACCTAACGTAAATGGTCATCGAACAATTTTATTTTCGATTTCCTCTTTGAAGATTCAAATCGGCCAAATTGGCGTAACCGATCAAATCGAGATGGAAAAATTCAACAGCTGTTACCAAACACATCATAAATTCGAACGAAAAAAAGACAACCAAGGTTAAAATTTGTCAATAAATTAAAACCTCCTCGGGTAATAAAAATACTTGAATTTAATGAATTGGCTCGATATTGGTTTATTGAAAAAACGAACCCACAATCGACATCAATCATATAATTTTTTGTGCGGTGGCAACCTTTAAAGGTGCAACAACAAAGATCAAACGATTGCAACCATTGCCACCAGACAAGAACAGAGCACGGTACATAAACGTCCCGACGAACGAGTGCAGAATTTAATATAAAAAAGCTCCCGCTGACATCATCCCCTTGTATGAAATACCATCATCTACCACTCAAAAAAAAAAAAAAAAGTTACCATTGCATCGTCGCGAAATTATAAACATAAATCAACAAATATTCCACGAGCAGGAGTAGTGTGCCCTTTTGTACGTTTATTTCGGGGGACTGCGCCCTTTTCGGTCCTTATTTTGATTTGATTTCGGCTCGGAAACATATAAAAGCTTCACGTTCCATTCATTCATTCACGTACTCACATACACGAACCTCTCGAATCGGAAAGAGGAAATGTTATTGTTATTGAGATGCTTTATGGGCGTTTGGTAAAACATTTCAAACATTTCAAAATTGTCATTCTGACTCCTACTTTTATAATCGGGATGGCGATATTAGCATATTGTTTGACGTCTGTGGCGGCCGTTAGGCCGCATTTGCATTCACACTAATTTCATTTGGATAAGAATAATGAAATACTACAGCTAGCTTACGCGATTCTATTCTCTGTTTGATTTTGGTATTGTGTTTGAATGACGTAAATAGCATTTTGAAGTATGTTCAATTGTGGTCTAATCTATATTTAACGAGCGTGCGTGGGATATTAATGCTATTATTAATTTTTTTCTAAATTAGCATTGCACAGATTATAAATAGAAATAATTCACCAAGATTACAGATATTAAATCCGAATCAAATGTCCAGATTTGCTCGGTAACATGCCCCATTTTATGAATTATAATGTCTAAAGTCTTGTTAAAATTTTAATCCTTACTTTTTTTTATTCGCTATCAATTCAACAGGTGGCCATGTTTTCTGGTTATAAACACATAAGAATTGGTCATATAATGTTTGTATTGGTATTTGTATGGAATTTACTACTTTTTAGAAAATATCTTAGTTAAATGGAAAAATTTCAAACTAATCAGACGTTTCGAAATCGATAAAAAATTCCGTTAAAAGATTCCTTTACAGAGCTTCAAGTAGAGCCAATGAAAGCGTGTTAAAAGTATACGTTATCCTGATAAAATTGATGAGCCAATACTATAACTTCTTTATATAAAGAAAATACAACGTCTCTGCATCTGTATGTATGTTTAAAGTTCGTCCAATTGAAATCTATTGGTGCGATTTTGGTCATTCATTTTTAATTCGTTGATAATAAGCTTCTTTTAGTTCAAATATACTTTTGTTTTCGATAGCAACCACAGCAAGTTGGCAATTTCAAATAAAGATTAAGTCTAATTTTTTTAATCAAGAATTATAAATTTTCACTTCTTTTAGGCAAACTGATAAAATTAGAGTAATGATTATTGCAAAATTAATGGAAGTACAAATATTAATAAATATTTTGTATTGTTTTCGAGACACAATAAAATATTAACGAATTATTATTTAATTCATACGCTGATTACAGCAAGCCGCTGTTGAAACGCATGGAAAGAGTAAAGAAAATTAGAGTCATTCGACATAAATAATAATTCATTAATAACAAGTACAAACCTTACTAGCTCCAGCAACATATTTTTCAATTTTTAGTCAGAAGAGGTGGGCAAAGGGTTAATTTTTCTTTTGAAAATTGTTATTTAATAACTCATAAATGATCACAAAATATTATAAAAAGAAGTATTTGTGTACCAGTGGCGGGCGGTCCATACATGCGGTAGACGCGGCGCATGCCTTGGGATTGTAAGTCGATTTAAAAATTGAATCTTTTTTATCCATACCAGCGACAAGTGCTTCTGTTGAAAGATCATTTTCTACAATGAAAAGAATAAAAACCTTCTCTAAAAAATAGGCAAAGTTGGAATAGATTGTCAGCTTTGGCATTAATGCCAATCAAAAATAAACTTTTAGATAAATTAATAAAAGAAAAACATTATATGATACAGTTATTGATGATTTTTGAATGAAGGAACGTCGAAAATGGCAAATTTTTAAAAAAATAAATACTTACATTACCATATTTATCGAATAAAAAAATAAATTTGAAAAATGTGGTTTTTATTCCTTCTCTCCTCTTCTGACCGTATACTCTGTGCGAAAAGTCACCGCACGCCACTGATATGTACTTATGGACGCATATAAGAACTTATATATCTATGTAAAAGTCTAGTGTTTTTTTGGAAATAAGTTTCACCCGTTTTTATTTGAGTTTGTTTGATTTCATAACATAATTTGCATCATTATAGTAATAAAATACTTGTAGCTACCCGTGAAATATTCACAGTCAACTCTACCACAACTGGCAAATAACAAAAATTGACAATTGAACACAGTGATACATTACAGATTGCTCATGCTGTATACAGCCAATGCCTTCTTCATAACCTAATACTTTACATCAAAATTCGGAGATTCTTTCTCTGTTTACCTAAGTTGATCATGCGCAAAACATGAAAGAGCATATATCTACTGCACAGAGGTAAAGTCTAAATCTCTAAACTAAAACTATCGTAATGCTGTTCTATACAGTTTCGTACAGTACAGTGCTGGATCACTATTGTCAATTATTATTGAAGTCGTTAACATAAAATATTTGAATATTATGCAAGAGTATTGACAATTAAAAACAAATCTTTCTTCTCTTTTCTTCTTTTGCATTAAATTTATGAATTTTATTACAAATAATATTGAAGCTTAGAAACGACCACGCTTCGATCGAGGTCGTTGAAGAAAAAAACAGTTGGAAAGATAAACATGAGTCCTCTATGCTTTACCTCTGTGAAATCGAAATGACAATTGAAACAAATAACAACAATCAGTTAGTTCAAATTAGAGACAATGAATATTATACTTGATTTTGACTCACACGTATATGTTCGTGTAAATATTTTGTTTGTTCTCTGTCTTTGCGGACATATTTATCAACATAAGACTGTTATTAAATTGATTTAAATATACTATTATTGTTTTAACTAAGTTACAAATTCAAAAAATTGAATTAATATTTAAAAGAATAGTTTATTAGATGTAAGAAAACGGAAAACTAATTTACAACACTTAATCATAAAAGTTATTTTTGGTTTTGAAACCCTATACTTTTTCTCGCGCAATTGGCTTGTTTAATATTTTACATATATCAGGAGTTACCCGTTTAAAAATACCATTACAGTAGACTTAAATAGAAATCACAGTATTTGTTAAGCTCAATTACTTACAAGTGCGCATGTGCTTGTACACAAAAATTCAACAACTTATACTCCAATATCTATAATTCGTAAATCTAATAGCTAAATATTTTTTTTGGAATTAAATTTTGTATTCGTAGTAAAATAAGTATGGTTAACGAATAATTTAGGAATAAATCACCACTTTCTTAAAAAGCTTATAACTTCTCAATATATTTAGTTTTCCTTAATTTATTAACTTAACTCTCACGTAATAATCAAGAAAAATAATAATTTTTAATTTTATTTCAAAATATGTTTATACATTTTTGGCTTTACAGTACTTACTAAGATCATTCAGTTTTTCAGGGAAGGTAGTAAAACGGAATAACTTGCATTATTGAAGGCCACAATATGGTAATTCCGACATTATTATTTTGTGTATAGTTCCAATTTAAATTATGATGGACCAAATTTGTTTCTGCACTAGACTTTGATTTTTCTCTGAAACACCCAGATGAAATTACTTTAAATTATTCAGGGAGGTTTAGTAGTTATGATGTTTTGTTTCTTCACTCCTTTTTTTGGCTTTCATGGAAACGTTCTAATTTTTCTTCTTCGACTTGCAATGTCATTGCATCAGTGTACAAAGACTTCATTTGTTCCTCAGAAAGAAAGTCATAGTCTGGAAAGACTGCATACATGGCAAGAGTAGAACTATTGATGTGAACAGGTATATAACTGCGCAACACTAGCAATAAATCGGTAGGTGGAATCGGTTGGTTTGGTAGAAATCCAAGATTTTGCAAAAATGGCTGGACATACAGTGCCACATCCATTAAATTTCTTATATATTCTTTTCTAGAATGGGACATTTGTTTTTTTAATTCATATTTTGAAGCTTTGAATGTGATAAGTGCTGATGGGAATTCCAATAAATCCTTTTCTTGTTCTTTGTCGCCACTAAAATCTGTAACTGGGTTACGATTTTGTTTGGAAGATTTTTCTGTGGATCAAAAAAAATTTGTTATAAAATGAGCTGTTTGCTTTATATACAATTTATTTTCTAAATCAGAGTTATCAATGTTTTTTCTCTTTACGAAACCCTAAGGAAATTAAGCACAATTTCAAGGAGCCCCTTCAATAACAAAAAAAAAATCCAGAAATTTCGGTCCATTTATTTTAGTCTAACATTTACAAAAAAAAATTATATGCTCCGTAGATGAGACCACAAGTTAAGGAACACAGTTCTAAATAAATTAAACATTGGATAGAACTATAATAGTAATAATGTAGCTCGCATAATAAACATTCCATTTTTATAGATAACTTTTCGAAATTTCTGATTTGAATGTTTCAAATTTAATAACTTTTACAGACTTTTAAAACAGTTTTCTTTTACAGTCTTCTTGTTATCCAAATGATGATTTTTTTATCAAGTTGATTTTTTAATACTAACAGTAGTATAACAATATTGTACGGTTTGATAATAACTTAACTCAAATTAACTTATGAACTACTTAAAAAGGTTTTTTTAAATTATTTTGGAAGGTTTTTCAAAAGGTTTAATTGCAATTGAGAATAAATTTCACTCAATACGAGATCGCTATTTACGAATTTTTAGAGCCTTAGAATACTTGGGTAATATTTGATAAACTAAAAAACACTAAATAAGAATGATACGCAAAGTGGATAGACAATAATACTAGACGCTTAATGGTGACAAATTTCATTAGAGTAGTAAAACATGACAGCGGAATGGATCTATTACGTTATGAATACCCCTTGCAAAAGGGCACAAAATAATGAAACTTGGAATACTACTACGACAAATACAAAACAGCTACATTTGTTAGATGCTGAGATCAACAGGCTCTAAAAAAACTTTCTATAACCATTAATTTTCTAAATTTTATTTAATGTATTTTTCCCAAAATTCTTTAATGATAATCAACAATGGAAAACATCACTCACCTTTGTTTTCCGGATAAATGGGGGACACTTTAAAAATTAATGACACAAGAAGAAGAAACAACAGAGTCTAAAAGAAAAAAAATAGCAAAATAAAAATTTCTCTCCTTAAAAACGATAATGTACTTACCTGAACACTAAACAGCTTCATTTTGATTTTTTGAGGACTTGTATTAAACCACGAATGAATCAAAAATGATTTTTGTGCTCGGTTTATCTAGAATTTATAGAAAATTTTCCAATCCAAATTTTTTTCTAGATTTAGAAAAAATGAGTCAATATCTCTTCAATTCATTTTGATAAATTAAATCAATTGAAAGTCGTTAGTCGCTGACAAAATTTATATAAACATCCCTTATCATTTGGCTATTATAATGCACTTATACAAAAATATTTTAAAATATCAATGTATTGAGTCACAGGATGGAATAAATAATATATCATTTTTATGTATCAGGAAATGATTAAATTATCAATTTTCCTTAATGAATAATAATATATGTCTTATGACTCAATTTCTTCTTTATTACGACGCGTTTCAACAGTTTTTTTTTTCAACAGAAATAAATAAAATATCTATCAATGTTAAAATTTTCGTTAATTAATAATATTTGAAAACTGAAATGGATTTTGTATAGAAAAATAAAAATACCAAATAGTTCATTAATTGTTCAGTAATTGATTTATTAAAGTCTTCATAACTTCATAAAAAGTCTTCAATTGGAATTTATACTTGCAAGTTTAAAATATAACATAACTAATAAGAGGGAAAAAGAAGTTCTTTTTTTTTAAATTACTATCTTTAATAGGATATTTAAATACAGTAAAAGTAAGCAAGTGTTTATCCTAAGTTTTATCCTTAGTATAAAAACCAAACCCGTTGTATAAACCAGAAACTAGGGACTAAGATGATGACCAACATAAAAACTAATCTAAATAAGAGATAAAGCGGATATTGGTTTTTGAACCTGCATTAACCAATAGAGAAATTTCCCGAATGTGTTATAATGTTCCTTGTTTTCGTAATTTACGAATTTCAATCTACGCAAGTGGCAATATCATTTGGACGCTACGCAATCTGATAGTCAAACTTATACTCTACATAAATTCATTGAATCTTCTCCAAAATGAAAGAAGAAAATTAGTGGAAGAAGGGAAAATAATTATGAAAATCTCTTTATAAAATCGTTTGCCCTGACTGACTGACCGATAGATCAACGCACAGCCTAAACCACAGATCGTAGAAACGTGAAATTTGGAGGGTGTATTTCTGCTATAACGCAGCCATTCGATGAGAAAGGATTTTCAAAAATTCCTGTCCTAAAAGCTGTGACAAAGTTGGTATGGGATAACATGAAACCTGTTGAACAATCGAAATTTTCTAATTTAATAATCAAGTGTCGTTAAACATAAAACATTAAAAAATTTTGAATTGAGTTTGTTTATTTCTTGAAATAGAGGCAACAAAAAATTTCTGCTTCAGAAGGAAAAGAAATTACTGCAGATATTATGTTGATGTCGTTCGAAAGGTCCGAACACTAGTACAAATCTGTGAACACTTTGGTGCACACGAATGATGCTATAAATCATACACCTATCCAGAAATTTGGTGAAATTTCAATCTGCCAAAGTAATGCAATGAAACCAGGTTACGTGTGAAAGCCTTTCAAAAATCTGAATAAAGGCCTTTATATTTACTGGCTGCGTTCGACGTGAATCAGGGTTTATACCACGGATACTACTTATACCTTCAGAGTTTCCTTCGAGTATTAAAAGTGGTAGTTCCCCCTCAAGTTGTTTTTCGCCATGCTAATAAATAAATTACAGGATCAATTATTGAAAACAACAGGAATCGATCTAAGTGGGGATCGGTTCCCAGATGGTCAGTTAGCGACTTGATGTCGTTAGTACTTGAAAGAAAAACCTAGAATTTTGTTTATAAAGAGGAACTTTAACTGAATACTTCTTAAGTTAAGATACTTAAATTGAATATTTATTAAATACTGCTTCGAAACCAACTATGGAATTACGTAGATCATTTGTTACTTATAATAAGTATTGTATAATAAACCAGAAAAATATTTAAATACTTTTGAATTTTAACTCTATAGAAATTAATTCACAAATACTTACATTAAAAATGTGATTAAATCCTTCGAGCATTGTATATCCTTTACAATGCTACATTTTAACTTAGTTATATTTACGGTTTCGTTGGATTAGTATTTTAGGACACACAAGAATAAAAATTTATTTTATTTATTTCACATCTCACATATATCTCACGCATTTAACTGTTGCCGAGTCTGGAAGCTCCTAGAAAGTTCCAGATGCTTCTCGCATATTCTGATACTCATAGAATATGCTCGTAGAACAACTTTTGTCATTGTATTTCCATTGTTAAAATTTTTAAATGTTTCAAGTCCGCAAAAACTAAAAGAAATATTCCAATCATATTTTAAGTCTAGGTCTTATAACTCGTCCTACGAAGCGGGTGGGAGACGGCTAATTTATTAATATTGACAGCAAATTGATAAAATTAATTAAAAAGTTAATACCAAATTAATTAAAATTACTATTGCTATTATTTTGTAAGCATGGAAAACTAAATCATCTGACATTTTTGATACCAAAATTTTGTTGAAAACTTTCAATCGACGATTAGAGCGTTTAATAGATACTCCTGCCTTTACAATTTCAGTACTCTTTCGAGCTTGTTTTCTTTAAAATTGTTTTTTTCTCGTTAAATGGCGGTCAAACAAATTTGAATTATTTTTTTATTCAAATAATGAAATATAAAATAATTTAAAATTTAATTAGGAGTATATGTTTATCTTATATGTATGGTAAACTACCAGTTACCTGTCATTAATTTGTAATTTTCCTACAAGTTAGCACAATAATCCAGTGGATATCATTTAAAATTTTATAAAAAATCATTCAAATTTATTAACTTTAGCTTTTAAATAAATAGTTGGTAATATATACGTTTCTAAATTGGTGCAAAAATACTGCTTTTAAAATAAAGGTATCTTTTTAGTAAATAAAGTTGAAACACATTCCAAATTTTACGCCAAAAATTATGAAAAAATATTGTCCACATACTAACTGTATTTTATACAGACGAAGCCGTGTATATTAGGTAAGTAAGATACAATGGAATAATTAAACAGTATATGATGGTATATGTGTTAAACTTTCATCTTATCTGCCGGTAATAATCATAATAATTTCAAACTAATAATGTCACGATAAATTCTATGAAAATTTAAGTGTAATCCAAGATTTTAAGATTTATTAGTAGCAGTCTCGAACCTTCCTTTTCAATTTTCCTTTCGTAATAAGCTCGAGCTTAATACAACAAAGTGTTAAACTAGTTAATTTCCGCGTTCAAACCTGATTCCGAGTTAACTTTTGTTTTGCAAATATATGGTTTA
The DNA here is from genome assembly GCA_958496175.1 of Sisyra terminalis. NCBI lineage: Eukaryota > Metazoa > Arthropoda > Insecta > Neuroptera > Sisyridae > Sisyra > Sisyra terminalis. The sequence continues at coordinate 31,146,483 of OY292277.1, read as the reverse complement.
TACATAAAGTGCTTTGGTTTCAAGCAATTATAGTATATTAAACATAAACTTCATTATAATGGAAAATCCTAAAACCCTTAAAGAAATCCATTTTTATTTATAATAAAAGAATTTTCTAATCTTTTTGGTGAGTGATTTTCTTTTTAGAAAATATATTCCGGTATAAATGAAAAAGAAAGCTTTTAATGATTCTGTCATTAATTTTTCAGAAAGTTTTTTTCTTTTCGATGAAAGTTATTTTATAAACTCATTTTCCATTAAAAATAACTGAAAATACTTAACGATTTCTTTAAAAACACCCGCCTTGCATTTATTATACATTTATATTGGCAACGAAAGGAAGAAGCTAGTTGAAATTGAAATGCCACACTTACCTCTAGGCTTCCGTGTGCGGAAAAAGGTTTTCTCAGAGCAAATATGAAAAAAGTACTCACCTAAAACAGAATGAACGAAATGTTATCATAAACGCCATAAATAATTAAGATTTTACAACGAACGCTTAAATAATTCAAGTATAATACAAAATGGAAAGTTGTTAAAACGTTTCAACACAATGGAACCTAATTTTATCTTAGTACTGCGTTAAGGGTGTTGTATACTTGTATGTAATTATAATGATCCCAGTTTTGTTTTATAATTACATATACACAAAAGCATACAGTGCCCTCCAAAAGAAAAAAGAAAAAAACACAATTTTTTTTGTTTTTATAGCGAAAATCATAACATTAGAAGAATGAAGACAAGATTTTTTTATATGCCATGATATTTAGTTCCAATTAACAAAAAAAATTACATATATCAAAAATACGAGTATTCAACCTTGAACATTTTTTCCAGTACGGGAAATTCGTCATATTTTCACAAAACATATTTATTTATTTCCTGAAATACAGTTTTGTTAAAATACAGAGCCGTTTATTTTAAAATTAAGCTAAGTCGATTTCAAGGATGGTAGATATACTATCTTCTTTTCGAAGATAGAACGACGGTACAATGTATAGGACTAGAATGGTCAAAATATAATCCAAGTGATATAGGTATAATCGAAGACATATAATCCAATATATATACGCTATGAGAAAACCATCTTTCATTTTCTCACCAAAAAATAAATAAAATGGAAATGACTTTCCGAACAAATTAACAGTTGACATAATTTAGTCTAGTTACAAAACAAAAGTTATCTTATGGACATTATTATTATTATATATATATATATATATATATATATATATATATATATATATATATATATATATATATATATATATGTATATATATATATATATATATAGTAAAAAATGGAGAATGCCCTTGAAATGCACCTAAACCAGTTTAAAAATAAATGGTTCTATTGTATTTTTTACACCTGTTACTGAAAAATCAATTGTAGGATACTTCAAAAAAGCCATTCAAATCTAGAAGTCATAATATTAATATTAGGTGCCCCTTTCTTGCCATTTTCAATTTTTTCTAAAGTCATCTATAGCAGTTTAAAATGATCTACAAAAAATTTCGTGAATTATTACATAGCAGTTACGGAACGATTCAATATTACTTGATGGCCACTGAGGAAGATTGCTTGGCAATCGAAATATGTATGTGAGCAATATATCAAAACTGCTTTTGTTTGAACTTTTCATCAAATTAATGTTAATAGATACTTTTGTAAATTATAATACATAAATAAGACCACAATATATTTTATATATAGTATAAACAGTAATTTTATAGTTGTGTAGTTAAACAAACATTTGAAATAATACTATGGTTCAGAATTTAAAGAAAAAAAAAAAAACAAAACAAAAATTCAACATTATTTTTTTTTCATTTTTACTATAATCAATTAAAAAAAAAAGTAGTATTTTTTTTAGATCACCTCCTTTTCTTTGAAAGTATAGATTATTTATTTTTATATTTTTACTAACTAACGAGCTATAATCTTAGAAAATAATAACTTTCTCAAAACAAAGTATTATAGTTAAAAATTTGATTAACCTTAAAACTATTATAGCCATTTTTTAATCGTAGTTCTGTACAAAAATATGTAATCAATTTTGTAAATAAAGGTTAATCAGTGACGTAATTTATGTGAATGTACAGAAAGTATAAAACGGCAATAAGAGGATAGTTAATATTGAGGGTTTATGATAGGATTGGGTATGCTTGAGTGTCTGGCAATCAATTTTTTGGTATCGTTAATATAAAAAAACATTGATTTTTTCACCCTAAATTGAGGAAATATAATTTTATTTGCAACCTGTGGGATAAAATATATTCACAAATTGGCCTGTAAGAATATTTAGGTTGGTCACTCCTGATATAAAATATTATGTTGAATAAAATAATACAATTTGTAAACCCCATATTGCAATAAATGGTTAATCCAAGAGTATTTTTCGTAATAGTTTTAAAATAAATTAATTTCCAATTCCGAAAAAAAATAAGGTTGAAATTTATTCCGAATGATTTGAAAGTTTGGCAATAAATTATTTTCAAATACATCAAATGGTAAAAATAACGTTTTTGAGCTTTGGAGCTTTTGGAAGGCACTGTAATCACAAGTAAAGGTTCATACGTGTAGCCTAATTCATAACGTTAACTTTAATCGTAAACTTGAATTCTAAATGCATATTACACTTAAAGAGAAGACGGAGGAGGCATTCTGTTACAAAGTATGTTTGTTGTCTTTGGCATCTTCTCTCATCACAACAAACCCAATTCGGTAGTTGTGTTTGTGCGCCCGAATTTTCACTTAAACCAAGGGGTGGGTTTTGGCTAACGACCCCCCACGGAGCTCTCGAGTGGATGCCGCGTTATAACAATAATAACACGAGCCATTCATTTCAAACATTTCACCCGGAACGTTGAGTAATATTAACACGGTCTCATCCCTTGAAATTCCTCTCTGTCGGGAAGAAAACCGCGGCGACGAGGTGACGAGGGGTAACGCTTTGTCCCACTTAAGCTCATAGACTTGTACTACGTTCGAAATGGGCGCAGGAAAATCGACACGTAATATCTTTTTAAAAGTTCACCTCCTCAAATGTGTGCGAATATTAAATTTTACGAGAAGAATGAAGAAAAAATGTTTGCGTTGAAACTCTTACAAAAGTTCACACTTTTTATTGCCTTTTTAATCATTCGTCTTTATACTCAAATAAAGAAAAAAACTGACGAGTTTGAAGAGTTGAATCTTGAAAAGTATTTTTTTCCTTTTATAATAAATGGCTTTTGAAATTTTACGATGTCACTTAAATTAAATAAATTTAATAAAAAAGTTTAATTAATACAACGTATCCCCCTAGGTATTTCTTTAAAATTATGAGCTTAAAAATTAAAAAAGAAAAGTTTTTTTTAAAACCCATAAAACTTAAATCGATTGAAATTTTCACAGAAAAATTATTTCAATGAAAATTGTACCTCTTATCAGACCTGAAAAAAGGTCCTCGCAAATTTTTCTTCCGATATAACGCCTAAATCTTTGATCCACCAAATAGGCGTTAGTCAATGTTTGATGAATTTTCCAACTGCTTAGGTGCTATACTCAAAATATGAGGGAAATTTTTTTTTCTTGGGTGTAATGAAAAGCTTTAAGTTTTATCAATTAATAAGATATAGATTTTGAGAATTTACATTGTTTTTTTTTTAATCATTGTTCGTCCAGCACACTATTAAGAAGAGAAAAGAAAAAGAATCTGAGGGCGTTAGGCCTAATGACAAATTTTGAAAATCAATCCTATAAGCTTGGAAATATGTAATATTATATTATTTGTGTAAAATAACATATTTATGCGAAAATAACAGGTTGTAGGAAAAATTGATATTTCTGTTTTTAAATTTAAAATTCATGTCAAAATGCTCGGCAGTGTCATGGCGTCACGCTTATCCGTATACGGTCTATACACTCATTGAATAATTTGGGTTTTTTGTGTCTTTTAATAGGAATTCAAAAAAGTTTAGGTAGTGTACACTTCCTCCGAGTGGTAATACATCAATAGAAGCTCCAAATGAATTATATTATTTATATTATTATAATATCTGTACTCAAAAATTCTAACTTCTAAAAATTAAAAGGTAATTTCGAATTAAAAGGTTCTGTAAATTCCACTTTGCTAATATTTTCATTCACAGATAAAGCAGCATAAATATTTTGTTGGAATACTATATTGAAAGCTAAAGACACTCTTAATTGAGCTATCGTCACCAGCACACTCCCACTTGGCAAGTATAGTTCGCTTTGTTCCAAGCATTCACTAACTCAATTATGACGTCATTCTCCCTGGTTGGGGTTCAGCATATCATGGTGAATCGCCGCAATAAAAAGTTAAGTATGTGTTTTGCATTCCTTAAGTTTTACTAACCAAATGCAAGGTTTTTGGTAGTTTTGGATTACAGTCATCATGCCTATTATGGTGCGTCTAGTTTCTAGTTCAAACCTAGTTTATAGAGTTCGAAATAGCGCCATAATACCTTTTTCTGTAGGGTGAATAGGTATTTTGTGTTATTCTTGCATACTAGTAATATTCACTCCTATTACTTGCAATAAGTTGTTGATTCATGAAAAAAAATTAGCCTGATAGTTTATCACATAGGATAAAACATGCCTAGTTGAGCTATTCAGCGACTATGTATCGCAGAAAGCAATGTTAAACTGCAGATAAGAAAGAACAAGAAAAGGTAACTTTTAGAATGGTTGCCACAGAACGTCCGAATTATTTTTCAATTAAAATTGGAATTTAACTGCTTTTTAGCTTTAAATTTGGCATAAATAATGGCATAAATAATTGCATAAATAATTATAAAATTATTAAAATATTATGTAAATTATATTTTTATTTAAAAAGCAGGACAAATTGTGTAAATTTCAAAAGTATTCTTAAGTACATTATATTTCGGTTAAATGTACAAGTCATGTTCATGTTGGATTTAGTTTCATTTGGTTCAGTTGGTATTCAATTTCTATAAAGTTCATTTCAAATACGCTAGCTTAATGCATTATATTAAAAAAGCAAAAGTTTCAGAGTAGTTAAATTGTCTTTCTTTATTCAAAACAAAGCCATTTTATCATTGACTTTATATTCAGTGACTAGGTGGATTTTAATAAGTTAATAATTGAACCAATATCATCATTCACTCTTACTGGAAACAACCTAATATAATTGAATACATACCAAACCGAATGAAAATGAAAGAGTGTGAAATAGCCCTTAATAGAAACGATAAATTATGTACAAAATTTCTTCTGCCCTTGTACCAACAAAATTGTATTTAGTTACTTTTAAGACATATTAATAGTTTTACCTATCCATAGACAATTTATGAAATGTTTCGTTTCATGAAAATATTTTTTCTGAATTTGAATGTTTCCTAATTACATTAGTTATGTGTGATGAAGAAATAAAAATTACATTTAAAAAAATAAAACTAAAACTCTTAAATTATTTTAATTTAAACGGAATTTTCAAGAAAAAATTCCCACATCACTCTAACTTGATTACTTGAAAACTATGATTTATATAAAACGACCGCAATTTTTTTTTATATCTCTTCGTACAAGTTGCAATTTAAAATTAAATTACTTTTTCAAGTAGACTTTTTTAATTATTTTGTATGGCTCGAATAGAGAAGTAAGTAAATATTACTTTAACTTTATGCAAGTAAATCATATTTTTAATGCCTTGAAATTATAGCTTTTCTGAGCTGTGACAGTAAACGGCTGAGAACCACATGGGTTCCATTTTAAATCAAACTCTTGAAAGTTGAAAACTTCATGAACGCAAAACTTCGCTCGGCAATAAAAAAAAATGTTATTTTTCAACAGAAAAAAATTATCGAACCAATGAAATATTCAACGCTATATTACTAGAGTTGTAAATTGGAGGAATAATAGTGTGGCTTCCACGAAGACATAAATTCGCACTATAGATATAAATCATGCAGCGAATTATCATCCGTGGCGATCCTTTTCTTGAATGGAAGACGAAAGCAGTAGCGAATTTAATGTGACGTTATTCAAATGGAATCATTTACATTTCTCTTATTGAATTCAACGGCAATATTCAAGGCTTTATGATACGTTTACAATTTTTTTCCTTGTGTCACAGGATATGTGATTGTGCAAGAAAATGAAGCCATATAAAAGTCGATAAGTTGATAAGATAGAAAGGCTCAAGAGAGCTCAACGATACGAGAGAACAGATTTCAACAAGAATCTTCTGGATATTCTACATCCAGAGACGAATCACCGATTTTTAAACTTTATATCATCGATAAAAAATATTCTTTTTATCTGTCGGAAAGTTCCAATGTTTTTTTTTCAGTGTTAAACCAATGAATCTGTTAGGTGTAGATCCTCGCCATTAAGTGTTTTTTTTTCAATTCCAGATCTCAATTGTTGTATTGGAGTTTCAAAGTCAATGTGAAATCAATCAAATTTAATTACCATAGAAACATTTGCTTTCACGGTCCTTTTTTTGAATAAATGATAAAATAGTTGTTTGTAAATTACATAATAATATAATTACATTATATATTATAATAGCCATCAAAAACCAAAGAATACAATGAAGGCAATCATAACAATAAATATTAGAAAAATCCATAAAAATGAGATGCGCTTAAAAAATGGAATATTATTTAAAATTAGCACTGTTTTTCTAAAAAATTCCGACTTCTTTAGGTATTTAACTTATTTACCATTTAACTCTTGTAATCTCTTAATTAGCATATTGCAAACAATTGAGCCATAACGAAAAAAAAAACAAAATCAATACCAAAATAAAATCGTCACTCACTGATCTTTGGAAGAAAAATGTGAAACTTTAAAACAAGAGTTGCCAGCCCGCACCCCGCGGGCCACGTGAACCAATCCTTGACCATTTTCTAGATCCACGAGATTCATCACATTTTTACAAAATATATTTATTTTATATTGGCTAAAGTGGTGAAAACCAATGTACTAAAAATATCTGCAGTGAATTTAAATCTAGTATGGAGATTGGAGATGTATAATTTTATATGTGGCCCGCAGAGTTATGATAAATTTCCAAAGTGAACAAGAATAATATTTGGATTGACTACCTATGTTCTAAAAAGTACACATAAAATACAATTATAAATGTGAATTACTTAGCTGAGTTATGTATATTTATTTTATAAAAAAATTATTCTAAACTATCACATATCCACGACTTCGTCTGTGGGACACAATAATATTGGCATCAATGAACATTTACTCAATTTTTTTAACTATTCTTCCTCTCTTTCTCTCTTGCTCATATGCTAATTAAAAGTTTGTTGTTTAAATATTGAAGAAAAATATAGAAATTGCTTTAATTTACTGTAAATACCAATTTTCCAAGGAATAATACAAAAAAAAAACTAATGGCCGTTTGTCCAATTACTAGTGGCTTTAAAATGATGAGCGAATAGAAGTTTGATTATAATTTTATTTAAAAGGTGTTGATTATGATTTAATTTTTTCTCAACGTCAGTAAGTCATATAATTTTTATGAAGCATAAAAAATTAAGATGACTACTCCTTAGAGATAAACATTATTAAGTGAGAAAAAAATTAAAGATTCATTTTTTGTTGTTTTGTATCGTCGCTTTATAACTTACAATTTGTAGCGACTTTAAGGTTATTAAAAATCCATAAATTGAGAAATATTGAAAATTTGCTAGATACAAAAATCGAACCCAGTACCTACCAGTTTTGGAGTGGCCACTTTGACCACCTGACCACTATACAGTAGACTATAAACTTAATCCCATGTTAATTTTCTCATGTAGTTTTTTTGTAGGATTTAAGAATATAACAGAATGAGATCTAATTAGAATAAAAATATAAATCTAAATGATAAAATTGGTCACTAAGGTATAATTTCTACACAATTAATATAAAGGTTTAAAGGGGAAAAAAGAACGTAGCAAATACAAGTCTAACCCGAGCATTTAGTTTTTCGTAAAAATGATATAATGAAAGTCTTCGAAATTCGGGTATCAAAGGTTTTTACTCATGTGTTTCGATTTTTTACTTAAAAAATTCACAGGTTCACAGGTAAAAGAAATTCAAATGCCAAATTTTCACCTCCAATAAATAAAATTTTATTTACATAAGGAAAATTAATAGAAAATATTAAAAAAATGATTCAAGATCTTGTTATTTAAGCTCATAACCATGACTAGGAAAGGATGCATTCCTCACAAACTGCCCATAAATCGAAAATCCGTTAAACGAAACCGCTATTACCATGAGATCCTATTGAAAAGTGACTGATATCTTCCAGCTAGTAAAAATACCCGTAAAAGAACCCAATATTACTATAAATTAATACTAAATATAGAGCGCAAATAAATTAGCACTGCAAATTAATACTGCATAACATCAAATGCTAATGCGTAAGAACATTTGATAACTGTCTTGGGATTCCTCGTATTACAAAACCATGCCTAAAGTGTATTTAGGTACTAAAATTTTTTTTTATTTTTTTTTTTTGGCATTCCACACAAAAAATGTAAGCAAAACAGAAAAAATAGACATATATTGTCTGTAATTGTGAGTATTTCATCCGTATACCGAAATTTTGATCCTTAAATAACCGTGTTCGTAATATCGAATTTCTGTTAAGCGAGCGTCCGTAAAGCTAGAGTTTACTGTATTAAGTTTCATAACGCATACGGTATAGTTGTTAGGTAATCAGATAATGTATTTCTTTTCTTTACTAATTTAGGAAAAAGGAAAGTATGTACATGTATCTAATCTCCTGTAAGCATTTAACATACTTTAAAAACGATAGAGGATTAATATAAGAGGTATATTTGGAATCTTATAGTCAAAGAAAACAAAATAAAACTCTGTACCTAATATCTCGATAGCTCAGTATCTAAGTTATTTTTCGGTATCCAAGATACTTTTTAAGTTACACGATATAGTTGGTTTCAAAAAGTATCTAAGATACAAGTGATTTTTTGCCAAATAATAAAAGAACTAAGTTACTTTAAAATAGCTAAGATACTTTTTTCTGACAACCCTGATAACGACAAAAGCATAATGTTACACATAAATCTTTTTGTATGTTTATATTTCAAAACTAAAGATTGAATATAACACTTTTATCATACAAATCCAACCCTGTTCATCCATAAGACAAACTTGAGACACGTGAAAGATAAGGTGATTTCCAAATGGTCGTTTGAAATCCGAGCTCATCATATTTATGTTACGAATCTTTCCAAACTGGCCATATGACAACTTTTTTTCCTTCTATGAGACACATAAACGTATATTATGTGCAAATATACAATTGTCACATTCTGATCGCTCTACATCGGACAAAAACTCGTTAATTCCATTCTAAAATATTGATTTTCATTCGCTTTTTTGCTTTCCTCCTATTTAACAAACCATATTTTTTTTGAATCGCCTGCTTCAAGTGATATAGATTTTGTATAATGTTTCAGCAAATCGTTCAATGAATTCGGATTTTACACTCGCATTAATCAAACAAATGCAATCGCACGTAAAGCTCTTTGTCTGCAGCTCACTTTATTTCATTTTACAACAAGTGTCTCTCGTAGATAACAAGGTATTATTTTCAAAATGGAACTCAATGAATACAAAAAATGGTACTGTTTCAATTACCTACTCACACAGTTTACATAATTATTTCGAGACGATAGCCAGTGAAATGGAAACGAGGAAAAAATCCTTAATCAAGTCGAAATTATTCCGACCTATTTTCAATTAATTGTTCTGTCCATATGGCGCTTCCGAATGAACATTGGTAGTTATTGAATTAGTAAGGAGCTAACAAGAGGACAAATTTGTGGTTTGTGGTCGAAAATTAGATGAAGAAAAGAGAGACTTAATCAGCGTGACGAGTTGATTTCCTTAATGCACTCCTTGGTGGTATTAAAACCACTTTTTGTAAGAAACTAATATATGAATTTTTTGTTCAGTAAAAACAACTCAAATAATTTTGTAGCCACTTTCTGATATACTAAGTATTGATAGACAATATTTAATGACAATATGGGTTGGTATTTCCACTTCTAGATAGTGAAATTTATCTTCTAGACAAACCTTTATTCGGTGGATAATATAATAAAATAAGTAGGATTTATCAAACAAATAAATAAGTATAGAAACATATTTTTTGTCAAGGTCCTGAACTTTTCTACTTTTTCTCTTGACCCAATGATATTTCAATTATTTTCCATTTTTCATCCAAAAATCCATGTTCCTATCCGAAATTATTTAAAACTTTCATATCAGATTCTGATACGGTTTAGGATAGATTTTCGTTTTGGGTATCCGATAGTTTCGATTATGATTATTAAGCTCCATCACATTTCTGATATAACGTAAGCTGTTTCCAAACTAATATGACATATGTTCAGTTTTCAATTTAGTAATTGTTCCAAAGTTTTCTAGCAGCAAAGAAAAGTGTGTTCTTATGTACGTACACAAAAGTATATGACGCGAAAAATATTTCTTTTATTAAGATTTTAATACTTTCGAGTAGTGGTTCATAACCTGAGTTCTCTCGAATCTCAGGGGTTCGGTGAGGCAGTCTCGCGGATTCAATACACACCCCCGACTCATATGACCTACTCATATGAATATATACTTATGTTTTAAATTTGATCAAAATATATTTTATTTTTCCAACTAAGAAGGGTTTGGTGAATGCGCATATAAAACTAGAGAGGTTCAGTACTCCCAACAAGGTTAAGAGCTACCGTTTTAGAATTTAGAATAATGCAAATAAACGGAAATTAGTACCAAAAATAATTCTTTCAATAAACAACTCTTAAGTTTATTCGATTTTAAAGTACACCTAATTCTCTTCTGACACGATAGATACGTTCTCAAAAAAATAATGTAAAAAGAGATTTAGGTATACTCCATTATTGATCCAATAAATACTAAATCAGTTTACTAAAATTCTAATTATTTATTTTTTATCGAATTTATTATGAAAGTTCAGAACGAAATTGAGTTCTTAAATAAAAATTTAGTCAAATACTTCCTTATAATTGATATTTTCAAACTTACGGTAAAAATAAGTTTACCAATTTTCCACTTAAAGTCAGTAATAGATTATATATTTGGTAAGTCTCGATTAATTTTTCAATTATTAAATCCATTAATTATAAGAAAGTACTCATCAAATGATAATATTTCAAATCTTTTTCCTATCATTTTTAAAGAAGTTTTTAACTGTATCATTCAATTTTATCATTCAAGTTAGATTTGATTTAAGAATATGCACAGAAAAGATTACAAAAAGCTCGAATTTTAGTCACTACTACCTATCTTAAATGCATCTTAATGAAGCGCATTTCAACGAGCCAATGTGATTGATCCACTCATCGCCAACAAAATCAATTAAGTACACATGTTACCGAATGATTGATCGTTCTCAGACTTATACTTATTGTCGGAGAAAATTTCCCAACTCTATCCGTATCTTACGACTATTATACGTCTAAATTAGCACCTAAACTTAACACCTGAACCTCTCTATATAGCGATTTCAAAATAATATGATTTATCTAATCAACAACATTTCCTTTCTTCTCACTCCCTATCAAATAATCCCTTTTTTCTCTATTACCAATTTCAAGTTCTACAAATATTCAAGTTTAAAAATATCAAATTAATATTAGCTTGACGTATTCATTGTACTAATTTCGTGGTAAAACATACCGAAAAAAGTTTACTGCAAAAAGCTAATGCAAAATTCACAATCTATCGACTAAAGTATATGGTGAAAATGTACGATCATCCCAAAAGAGGGTGCATCCTTAAGAGTTGGATGGGGGATGAAAATTTTGTTGCAAACTTTGCACAGGTATCCCGTACGTAGCAAGCACATGGTTTTCTTAATGGTCGTGCTTTACAGATGCTTTTATAAAATGAAGTCATAATTCAACGCACCTATAACACATAATCCCACACAATAAATACAAGCCGCGCATTTTTCGTGGAATATAAACTATGTATACATTATACATATCTGGTTGGTCGTGGTAAAACGGAAATAAAATGGGAAAACTTGAAACGTGCAGTGGAAAAAGCTGCAGCAGTATCGCAATGGACGGGAAATTGAAAGACATTTAAATCCAGGAAATAAGGGAATATTTGAAAAATAGAATGAGATAAATAACGTAAAAAACTCAAGAATTGGGTTATTTGAATTTAAACAAAACAAATAATTGTTGTGAAAATCATTATTTGAGCTTAAAAACAGCGAAAAGTGTTTCTACAAAGTTTCAAATTTAAACATTTACGATAGTTACTTTATATTAACTTACTACTGATAATATCTACATGGACAATTTCAAGAACACCAAAATAAAACCTAATGTCTAGCCCAATAATATAAACTAAAAAAAATTATTATCGACATATACTGTTATATAGTTATTGACATAATATAAAACTTAATTTAAATGAAATAATCTAATTAACTTCCCTATTCTCTGGAAACAATTATGAAGCACCATTGGTTAATTATGAATATGAATCGCCAAAGTTAAAAACCAAAAATGCTTAAAACGTTACAATGGGTGACAATGGATTTGGACTCGTCAATTTAATATAACTGCATAAGGCCTGATTCTCATTTATACGTTTTTCATGTGGTTTCTATTCGGAAATGATTCGCGTGAACTCTTTCTAATCACATAAATATATGAGTGAAAAAAGAGTTAGACGAACATAATTTTGTACGGTTTCATTGAGTTTCAACTTGTTTGTTATCTGAGAAATTATTTTTTATTTGTACACAGTATGATTGCGTGGGGTAAAACGAATTTACAAATACATTTCAAATAGAAATCGAATAACGAACGGATAAGTGTGAAACAAGCCTATGTAATAGAGTGAATTGACGGTAAACATTCAATAGTACTCACATCAAAATCAAACTGAAAGTACATATGGATGATAATTTTCTTCATATTTTTTTATTCTGATGTTTACTACCACATTCACACATTTATGCAGTAAAAAAATGTGGGCACGAATCGCAGTTATAATTGTATACAATTAACTGATATTCTATAAATCTGATAGTTAATACCAATATAATAACAGGCAAACACATATATGTATGTAGGGAGAGGCAGAAAACAAATAATGTATTTATACCCAATAATGTGTTAGTGAAAATCAAATATAACTAACTATTATCTCAAACTGGAACTAATTGATTGATGTCATTTGTTTCAACTGTCATTTCGATTTTATTCAATTGCTAATTTTTATAATTTGCCAGCTGTTGTATGAGTGTTAACTGTGAATATTGCATGAATATTTCCTAGTTGCAGAGTAATTTTAATAGCAGTTAGTCAAGCAGTTAGTAACTTCAGCTAGCAATATTGTCTTAAAATTAACAAAACAAAAATGAACATAATGATAGTTGACAGCTAAAGACTCACCAAAAATCAGAAAAGGAAACAATTGCGAAGTTTTACCAAACATCATATAACTAGGAATCCTAGTCTCTAAAACCGAGCCATGTAATGAAGTAATCGAACGGCATATAGCGATAGCTAGAGCATTAACGGTGAAACAGTCAAAAATATGAAAAAGTATATCCATCCGGAAAAAATGAAAGTAAAACTAGCTAATGTATTGATTTTTTCAAATGCCATTTATTACCTGGAGTAGAGCATCAAGCACAGGACAGGAAAATAAGGAAGATGATATCACCAAACTCACAGGGATAGAAGGACAGAAGAGAAAGAAGGAATTGGTATTCACGTCTTCGTCTATAAGACATGGTACCGTGTAGGCAATATTTTTAATTTAAGTTATTTTATGGAAGTAACTGATATTAAACATGGTCCGCGGTTTTATTATTGGGGTTTTGAAGCAAAAATTAACGAAGAATTTTTGAAAACAGTAAAAATTATAGCTCAAGTCCTTTTTAGGTCGGTCAATATATGGCAACTTTGTTTTTTATTCAAAATTCGCGTTTTTTTGTTAATTCAGTTCTAATATGGTATATTTTTCTCTTTTGGGACTAAATTTTTACTAAGGAATTATAAAAGCAAAGAAAAAATGCATCGTTGCCAGATATTGACTGATTTAAAAAGGACTTGAGCCAAATGTATCTTACTGCTATGTGATATTATTTTTTCTCGATACACAATACCGTTACATTGCGAAACGTAACCAGTTTGATATGAAAAGTTGCAAGAATTAGTTCAACTATTAACTACGTTTCTGTTCTCCAGCACACATTGACTCCATTGTTCACTGCATTTATCAAGAATACGAAGTCAAGGATTTCACAATTTATCACGGATATAAGATTGATCAAAGAAACGAAAATTAAAAACTGTACTCATTACAGTTGTTAATAATAATACTTTGCGTTTATTACCGAAAACAAATATATCATATACGTTAAAGTAATAATATAAACACATACTAAAATCTTACATATTTGTGTAAACCGAATCGATAGTTTCCAAAGTAATAAATATCTAATAGACAAGCAAACAGAGAGGCATTTGCTTATTACATTAAATAATTGAAGGGATATAATAGAAGGTAATGTGAGTTATACTTTTTTTAAAGAGAAAGATTTATAAATTTTAAAGATTTATTAACTAAAAATAAAAAAAATGTCAAAGTTATATTTATGGAATTTATGGAAAAAGAAAATAAAAAAAATATGGTAATTAATTGTATAATGCACTGTTCTTTTAGCTCATTTTTTTGTACCCATAAAAATATGAGCCCTAGAAATATAAAAAAGAATTAAATGATGCTAAATCCCAGTCCAAAAAAATAATCCACGATTATATAATCTCAAAATAATAACCACCATTGTCAATACTAGGTATTTCAGTGCTAATTCATAGTTTTTTTTGGTTTGATCAAAATAAAAAAAGCCCTTTTAATAACCAAATATCTCACCCAACATGTTCTCCTCGACACTCTCGAGTATTTAACATAAAAATTTATTACAAAACGATTGTATAATAATTACAATCACTCTATCACTGTCACGAACGGAACTATAGTTTGTCCCGCTCCGATTAAGCTCAATTTTATTCTTCGCCTAACATAAAAATGAATAGAACGTTAAAACCTAGTCCGATATCCAGAGCAAAGAGAAGACCCCCTGAACCAGCCCCCTGATCTAGTTCATACTATCGTATTGTCTGACACAAGAAGGGAAGCGAAATAGGAAATGCCAACAGGGAATGGGCTCAGGGGTGCCAAAAAGGTACAAATCGGTTTCAATAGAGTTTATTACAGATTGCCAAATGTCACCTGCTTTATATTTCTCATATCGAGCGAAACCGATGCGAATTGTGACATGGGAATACAGGAAAACGGGAAAATAGCGCAACAGTCTACGGAACTTTTTCCAATTTTTCTATATTTGATGCGCGCAAACCAGGAGAAAATAGAAATAAAGAGAAATGGCTTGTCAATATTTTCAAACATTGATAAGTTTACTTGGCCAATAAGACTAATGTCTCATAATATTTTCTTCGAAAGTTTACCTCACAGTTCTCCCCATCGGTGCCATAAATTATTTCCATCGAATGATTAATGGCTCCGTTTTTCTCAATTAAATGCGTACGCGTCGCATTGTATTAAAGCCCAAACAAGTATGATTTTCAAAATTCTAATATCCCTTTTAGCAAATAAATCACGTTTCAGTCGAAAATCTGGCAAGGATTAATAACTCTTTTACTTACTGGTAAGGTTTGGAATTAATAAGAATTTAATTAAAAAAAATATTATGATTTTAAAAAAATATGGACGCTTGTTTCTTTATTATGATTATTTAACGCAGTAGGAACTTGAAGCACGTTTTGTGATGGATTTGACACGTAATGCGATAATAAATGATGCACAATTAATAAAGTGAGGAACTTTCACTTCTGCGATTCAAATCGACAATAATTGTGAAGAGTTTGAATTGTGACGTTCGGACTATTAAAAAAGAATATTTAATTGGACATTGTACGGTTTTCAATTGGTCGATTGATGCTGGAGAGCGATGGCCTTACAAGGTGACCGAAATTAAGGACTCGAGTGCGACATAAGCCGGATTTAATGATTCAATATAATAATGATAACAATATAATTAATAAATCACTGTATAAATGAAAAGGCGGAATTTCTTAAAATGGAGAATATGAGATAAGAAAAGTTTTTTTTTAATGTAGGAAATAATTGAGCCGGTAATTACAAAAATGTGCCAACTTCGAAGTATTTTATGTTGAAAATCACCAACCCAATTTCAATATAGGTACACTTATTTTTATATCAATACTATTACAAGAAAATATATTTAAATAATTTAATGAATAGTTAAAGAAATTATGTTAATTTGAACTTTGTTAGTATAACTACTTAGTATCGATACTAAGAACTACTACATCTATTTCCGAACGTATAGGAGCATATTTTTTTTTAAAAGCACACTAATGTAAAGGCGAATACAAAACCATCAAAAGTATTTAGATAATAACGAAATATTTTAAAGACAATTATCTTTAGTACTTCCTAAAAAGGTTATGAAATTTATGAATTCATACCAGTTATGTAAAAGTTAATATTTCACCCTATTCTTTCTTTTATTTAATTTTTATACTAAAAATTTTGACCAATAGTTTTTCAATTTTTATATTTTTGCTAATATATGTATAGTTTTTGAATTTCCTCTACCTCTACTAAAACGTGTGTGATTGGCTGCATATTCAGACTTACGTATGACGTCAGAGTTATAAACACTTTGATAGCTCTAATTTTTTGAATGACCTTATTGGCAATTTTAATGGCATTTTTCATTTTCTGATAAATAAATTAAAAATGGATATATATTTATGGATATAACATTAGAACAGCGAAGTCACAATCACGACCATGTGAACTTCAGGCATTTCCGTAAGGTAGTGCTTGTAAGTTTAAAAATGAAAACTTTTGATTAAATTTTACGCTAAAAATGTTTGTAAGAATTTATTTTCTCGAATAATTCAATGAAATTTCATAACGACATAACAAAAAAAAAACGTGAAATTGCAAATTTTTTTCAGCAATCTATCAAAATTTATTCTACTCATATTTCCCATTGATTCTAGTTCATTCTATGCTATAATGCTTACAGATTTTACTTAAGATAGTCAGCCGATCAAAATGCATTAATATATACCTACTTTTCTCTGCCGACTCTAAAACGTGCATGATTGGTTGCATACTCAGCTACTCAGCTGTGTATGCGTGACGTCAGAGTTATACACATTTTGACAGTTCTAATTTTTTGAATTATACGCCATTTTCAATGGGATTTTTAATTTCGTGATAAATAAATCAAAGAGTGTTGAATATATATTTGGGTGTATATTATAAATAGCAGTAGAACACCGACATCACACGCCCTCACGAACTTCGGGCACTTCCGTTGCAACGCTCATCAGATTAAAATTTAAAAAATTTGATTATATTTTACGTATAAAAATTGGTAATAGAATTTATTTTCAAAAATAATTCAATGAAATTTATAAACAATGACATAACAAAAGAACCGTGAAATTGCACCTTTTTTTCAGAAGTCTGTTAAAAATCTAATTTTCCATATTTCCAATTGATTCTAGTTCATTCCATGCTTTAAAGTTTACAGATTAAAACGTTTATTTTTTTTAACAATAGATAATCAACTGAAACCGTAGAGTGAGTAAGTAGTATCCATTTTTTTCTAGATGGATGTCTTCGGAACGTTATAACTCTTGTCCTACTGCAGATTTTTGGTTGAAAATGTATATACATTTATATACGCTTAAAATAAATAAATATCAACAATTGGTAAAACGCTAAAACTTTTCATTTACCTACCCATAAAAAAAATCCAAAAAAATACTTAAAAAACACGAGAGAATCTCCCCTGAAACTATGCACATTATTTTTCCGTTGATTCTTTTATCGCTTTCGGAAACAAAGTGTTTTATAGTATGCATGTCATATAGGGTTTAAAAGACCTTTTTTGTATTAAATTGGAGGCCACTGGTTTTCAAGTTTTCAAGACACAAAAAATCAACGAAATCGGATTATTAGAATATTTACTTTACGTATCGTGTAGTTATTAAATATTAGTAAAAAATTATTTCGACACATACGTGTGAATGAAAGTCAAATAAAATTATCACAGCCTCAAATTTGAGCAACTGATTTTTATCATTTGTTTCAACTGTCATCCTGAATGGATAATAATATATATAAGTCTTTGAGATTCAATTAAATTTCTTTATTACGACGCGTTTCGACAGTTTTAAACTGTCATCATCAGGTAATAATACAGAATAATAATTATTTTGTCAATTTTAAACAAATTTCATATAGGTTGTTTGTTTTATATAATTTGTCGTTAAGGATGTTATTTGGATCTAGTTTGTGTGCTTTGTATATTTCATATTCTTCTAGGGTGTTCATATGTGATCCTTTCTTGCATATATGTAGCGGCTTAAAATTTGTTTCGAAATTTAAGCATTGATGATTTTCGTCATAAAGGTGTTCTGTAAAATTTGAAGTTGTTGTTGAAGTAGGTTTCTTGGGTGTATGTTCCTTATATCTTGTTCTGAAAGATCTACCAGTTTGGCCAATGTAGAATTTTTCACAGGAACCACATTTAATTTTATATATTCCGGTCTTATTTTCCGTTGTAATTTGATTGTCTCCTGATTTCATTTAATAGTCAATGTTTGCCTTTTGTCAGTTGTGCCAGTGTACATGGATGTGTGTGTACGTGGATATTTCACGGGTAGTTACTAATAAAACTTAATACGCAATTACAGTATTATTGATTTTAATCACGGGATGCCGTGATTTCTCCTTTATCGATTCCAAAGATATTTCATGTAAATATAGGTAGCAACGTTTCAATAAATGGTCAAAGTAATAAAATGCACTATTCAGACGTTTGGAAGAAAATTGTAAATGAATTTTGCAAAAAATCGCAAGCAGCTTTTACACACTTAAAGGATAAAATTAAAAAAGAAATAACGAAAAATTATCAAAACTAATTAAAAATTGGGATTTTGCAAACAAAACTAAATTAACGGTTCTGCATCAGGTTAAAGCGTCAAATAAAATAATAATTTTACTAAAAACGAGCGAAGAATAAACGAGCTTTATCTGTGCAAGTGACAACCGTGAAATCAGCGACAACATCCACGGACACACATCGATAGAGTCACAGAGCCTACTTTTTATCTTCGGAAAACCGAATTTCATTTTGCCTCAAGCCAATCCTGTCTCCCAAAACAGAATTCAGAAAATCATACTTTAAAGTGCTGCAGAAAAATTCAAGTGTTTCGATCAATAACTAGTCTACAATATTTTAGTAAATAACCACATTATATAATGAGGTCCTTTGTCTTCCAGTTCTTATACTTCAATTACTATAATATATAATTATATTTAATTATGTTTAAACAAACTTTTTGAAGCAATTAAAAGTTTAATTAGTACAAAGCACTTAATAGGAACAAGGAAAATAATTACGGCATTAATTGTTGTATGCTATAGTTGTAGCAAAGAAGTACATGAAAAATATTTGAAAAAAAAAGAAGAAAAAGAAAATTAAATAGTCTACCGTCTATTAGATTATATAAATATTTGAGAATAACCGTCGCTTATTCATTTCTGACATGTCAAAATTTACGTAGAAATTGCATTTGAGTGAAGAATACGTATAGAAATAATTACGAAACCATTCTAAACAGTTCTCAAATTTCCACGTTCCTGATCCAAGCTTATACCTAATAATTTGCGTCTAAAATGTAATTTATCCGTTAAGCACCTAAGGCAAAAATTCGTTGACATTCACCCTAAGTTGGTAACCACGCTATAATTTTAGTCGTCAATTTAAATGATTTTTATTATGTACTACCATTTTGGTACTATCTTAACTCGTAAACCTATTATAATTTTTTGAAATCATATTGCTACATTAGCACTTATTGTTACGTGTTTGTTTTAAGTTGTAAACTCCTTTAATATTTTCGTAATATTGCATGACTGTTATGAAAATCTTAACATTGAAAAAACATGATCAAATATTGTGCTAATTTGGTAATTTCATAATTTAACAAAAAATGCATTTTTGGAGTTTACAAATAAATATTGATCCATAATTGAATAACAAAATTTTATTTTTGTTTCCATCAGAATTTGTATAAGCTTTTTTTTTTAATGTTATTTTTCATCGCTTTATAACTACAAAAGTCTTTAGCGACTTTAGGGTTAATAAAAATCCGCAATCGAGAAATATAGAAAATATAGTCGATACGAGGATCGAACCCAACACATACCAGGTTTGGAGCGGTCACCTTAACCACTCGACCACCAATAGACTTATATAAGCTATATTTTGGGTGTTGAAATCAAAGAAGGTTTTTTGAAAATGTAATATCATTTTTAAGAATTCACCATAACTTGAGTGTTATAATTCGCAAACATTGTGGCCCGATCCATTAAACTTGATTTTGTTATAATATGGAAAAAGTTTTGTTTAACATTTTGCCATGAATGTGAACATGTATTATACATTTTTTTAATTCAATCGCATATAGATACAAACATTTTGTTCATTCTTTTTTGTCTATGCATATTCCAAACAAATAAAGTGTCAATTCACCACATCATGTTTTTGAGTTGATCAAAAAATGTTATCCCTTCATTGAAGTGGCCAAAACATAGGGATGAAGGCGTGACAAATTTTATACAAAAGTATAAAGGGGTAGTATGTATTAGAACAAATCGCAATTGAATCTCGGGAAAAAAAAAACTTTAGACACTAGTGCATATGGTCCGCGTAGATATGCTTTTCGAAAATTTTTTGATTAATGACGAAACAGAAGGCACGTACCCGTGACGATCCGTCATCCCTGTCACACGTTATTGCGTTCAAATGAATGACATGCCATCCACGCCGAGAACTGGTTTATGTCATTGGCAGTTCTTTTTCACAAATGCATCAAACGACAATGCATTCAAGGAACGACTAAAAAAATGGTTATGCCAAAAGGGAAATTTACATTTGTAAAAAGGCATAAATGAATTGAACGGATTTTTGCATTTGAAGGAATATTTTCAGTGAAGATACTATTCACGGATATTCAGTTTTGTTGTTGCTAGTTTTGTCACGTTTTCTCTGTTTTAAGTAAACGACTTATTTTTTTTTTCAGGACGTGTCTTACGTAATGATAAGTTTATGAAAAAGCAGAGGTTCGAAATATTGAATTTGGTGTATATATAAATAGCTTACGGAAATTTAACAAACTAAATTTACCTCCAGCAAATAAATTTTCAATCCTATCAAACTAGGTTCAAATTTTTAGGTTTAACTAAAAATAATTGAAACATTTTTAGCAAAATATTTGTTTCTGTTAGCTACTAAGTGGGTAAATATAAAACGGGAAAGTATTTCCAAACTGAATGCCTTAATCATATCCTTCACTCGTTTTTCTGTGTGGCCAGGGGAATTAACATGCAGCAAGATCATTTTGTATTATCTATTTTGATATTCTGACTATTTTTTACGCTAAAACTTGGTTCAAATCTACTATCGCAAGTTTTAGTTGCGTTTGATTACCATTCTTATCTAGCAACTCTTAAAAGTTGATGTCCTCAAACTTTTTGGAGGTGGTCTTCCCCATTCTTCTTTCTCCACGTCGATAACATCATTTTTAGTTTCTTAAAACCCCTCAGAACACTGAGATTTACTAAGAATATGCTCAACGTAAGCTTCGACAAGCATTCGATGCAATCCCGCAGCAATTTTTCTTTAAATGGTAATAGAAAATCAATGCTGTCCCCGAATCGTACTTTTTAGAAACAAAATTTGATATGTTCAAAATGCTATCAAAAATGATGAAATAATAGGAATTTTACACTTTTGCGAAGTGAAAATCTTTGTCAGATATCAAAACAAAAAAATTGCCTCAATGACATGGTATGGCAGACCTCTTTTGGTAGCCAGCAGCATTTATTGGCACATTTTGGTTTCATATTTACATACCAAGTATTCAAAAAATATCCAGAGTCGAGATTAATCTTTGTACGAATTATTCTTCAATTTAAAAGCTAAAATACAATTTTGGATTAATTTACAATTTAAATACATTTAATTTAATTAACTTGCTCTTTGATTTCAAACATTGTAACTGAAATGTATGACGAAGAAGTTGTAAACTTATTTTTTCAACTTCAGAAGCAAACTACTATCTTATTACTACATTATGCTACTTCTATATTATTTTCAACTGTTTTCTACCTAAAGCAAGGTTTCATTTCCCGCGTGGTTGAGTTCTTACCTCCGGCGTCGTCTACCTATGGTGAGGTAGAAGAAGTTAAATCAGGGTAGTTTATTCCTATTTGTAACCACTTAACAATCGTTTTTTTTTTTTCGAGAAAAAAGGAAAGGAAGACCTGACAAAAAATTGTCACATTTTTTAATTTTTGTTTTACTGTGTTTAAAAATACAATTAATTAATTAATATGAATTTGCTCATAAATATTTTAAGTATTTGTTATCCTCCGCACAAAACTAGTTTATCTTACTGTATGAATCATTCAAAGTTATACCCACTTTTGAGAAACTAGCGACGTTAAATAATCGCGAAAATCACTATCCTACAAAACAAAAATTATCCAAATAAGGCTCGAGATCGTCAGTGTACAGGAAAATGTAATGCTCAAGTGCTGCTCAGGCAAAATTGCCAAGTGAAGTCCAGAATTTCAATCCATTTTTTTTTCGTAGACTCCAATTTTCCTTTCACAAAATTAAATTAGAAATTTCTTTTTCCTTAGAATGTGATCAATCCAGTTAGTTTTTCTTCATATACCCACATCGTTTTTTCTTTGTTTGTTAACTCTCCTCAATAGTTTCACATTTGTAATTTGATCTATCCATTTATTGTTCCCATTCTTCTTCAGCACCACATTTCAAAACTCTCTAGATACTGCCTTTATTATTTTCGTAGGCTCTAAGTTTCTAATCTCTACAACGTTACACTATACGCATAACACTTTAGACAACTTTAGACATTGATTTTGGAATTTAAGTTTCATATTTTCAAGCATTAGATTCTACTTTCGGTTGAACGTGATTTTCCCCATAATAAAACAATCTCTAATTTAGTAGTGGATTTTCCATCTAGATATTCTTTTTAAATCACAAAGTGGATAAATTCATAAGAAAGATTATCAGAAATTAAGATCGAAAGATCTTTAAATAGTATGGGATTTTTCAACAGAAAATCAGTTTTTCATAATATATTATTATTCCAAATCACAGAAAACTTTTTTTTAAATTAAATCCCTAAAGCCGTTTTAAGAATACGTTATTGTAGAATATAGGTTACACAATCTGAATAAATAATAATTAAAGCAGTTAACTTTCATTTTAATTTAAGAATTTATTTTTCAATCAAAGACACGTGATTATAAAAAAAAATATAAATAAATGTAAGAAAAATTACTTAAGAACCACCATTTCAAAACTATAAAGATTCCACACAAAAGTGGTTTTATTAATTCTATGCAGTGTAATACAATTTTTAACTCTAAATTTAGTAAAAATAGTCGTTACATTTTTCCCAAACGGAAACAAAGCGCTAAATAATGTAATTTGAGATTTTATTTTACTAAAAAACGAACCGGAAATAAAAACAAAGCTTCTTTCGTATGGTCAAATATCGTTACAGTTTAAAAGCGCATTTCGGTATTTTTCATTCATTTGCCATTCGAAATTTGACAAAAAAATATTCAAAAGACGTAATCCAATATTCAAATAAATGTCGTCGATTCGACCCACTTTATTCACATCCTTTCAATTCCCAGCCGTGTCCCATTCATAATTCCACGAAAGTGAGGCGTTACGCTTCCAACCTCTTACACTATTTTAAATTACTCAATTCGAGTCCTTGTATAAGGTGCACAGTTATTCAAAACCCAACCCCCAGATCTTCACCGGTACCATACTTGTTAAAGCCTTAAAAATTCAATGTTAAATTTTTCGCCAATTTCTCACACACCATTCAAGCAGATTCCTTAGGAATTTCTCTCAGATAAAATCAATATAAAAAATAAAAATAAGAGGAAGAGCCAGGATATATTTTACATAGAGCATATAAATCGTGTTATGGATGAGGGAAAGATGAAAGCCTTGAGGCAATGGCATTAATATTGAAAAGGAGTTTGAATAAAATTTAGGAACTGTTAAAGCGCCAAAAGGATCGTGTGCGGTTCATTATTCGAGTGTATGTGCACATGTTACAAGGTCCTTGTTTTGTCAAAGGAGGTTGGAATATCTTCACGTCGAATTTCGAGAATGGGTTGGAAGACTTTAGACGGTTAACGACAATCACGAACTTGAAACGAACAAAGAATTTTCGAGCTTTTGAGACATATTATTTCGTTAGGAAACTATTCTGTTGTCATTAATTTAAACAATAAAATAGATTAAAATTAAAACTGACTTCCCTTATACAAATTTCATCGTTATGACAAAGAAAATTAAAAGCTTCGTGGATTGGAAAATTTTTAATGTTCAAATGAATACAAAGATGATTATTTATTCTTAGTCTTGCTATTAATAGCTATCATTTATGCTAACCTAATGGAAGGATAACAATAACGGTAAAGTATCCAATTCCACCTAATTATTTTTTTTGTCAAATGAAAAAATGTTTCGGAGCAAAGTGTTTGAATGAAACGGTTGCAAAACGTTAAATTTTCATATATCGAAAACCTTGGAAAACTAAAAAGTATTATTCATTTTTGAAAGGAAATAATTTTTCAGTGAATCCCATGTCGTTGGGCAATTTTTGTAATTTTACGCTTTTTAGCATCAATTTTGCTATAATTTTTTTGGACTCTAAAATTGGTATTGATTGATTGAATGGATATAAACTCAATTGTAATACAATTTATTACTTATTTTACTTAATCTTGCGGAAAGTATAAAATTGACTCTACTATATTTGATTGATTCTAGTATATTGTTTGAAAATGGTTACAATACGCTTGAGTTG
The DNA here is from genome assembly GCA_958496175.1 of Sisyra terminalis. Taxonomy (NCBI): domain Eukaryota; kingdom Metazoa; phylum Arthropoda; class Insecta; order Neuroptera; family Sisyridae; genus Sisyra; species Sisyra terminalis. Next base: position 31,121,409 of record OY292277.1, on the reverse strand, counting down.
AAAAGGTCTATAGTTAAAAATATGAGGGTTCAGAAAATAAAGGAGAAACTACAAAACAATTTTTTATTTATTTTTATTAAAAAAATGTTATTTATAATTAAAATTTAACTATAAAAAGTGTGAAATATAAAAAAAAATATATATTTGTAAGCAAAGGTTGAACTACCCTGCAAGTCTTCATAAATCATAAAATGTTTTTCTCCCATTATTTTTTTTCATTTTGAACAATTGTCAGTTAAAAAAAACCTTACTAAATGTTTATCGGATCATAAGCAGAATTCAATTTATCTATTGAATGGTTGTATGGCAAAATAAAACATGGACAAAACAGAACATGCCATACTTATATCGGTTAAAGTTCATTTCACATACGTCCTTTTAGATGTAACTATATCTCCCAAGCATATTTTTTATTGTTATATATCGGCGCTTTATAACTACTTAAGTCCTTAGCAATTCTAGGAATAATAAAAATCCGTAAATCAAGAAATGTTGAAAATTTGCTCGATACGAGATTTGAATTCAACATCTGCCAGTTTTAGAGCGGCCACCTAAACCACTCGGCCACCAGTAGGCTTAAGCTTATTTTTGTTTAAAATTGGACATTTTGAACTACACATACCATACATATTTATTTATGACTTCTTTTTAGTGTACCATACTACCATATAATATATGCACCGTTTATTTTGAAAGTCATGTAAACTACTTTGGAATTATTCAATGTTTACATGGGGTCTAATTGGTTTCCCATAAGATAAGGCATGTACAATAGAAAAATCTCAAATAGGGCTCAAAAAATATCTAAATGGGAATTAGTCCTGATTAGAAATAAAATAATTATTGTCAATTTTGCCCGATCAGGTTTGGTATGAAACTTAACCAGGAAAATTCAATGAGAAAAGAAAAAAACTTTTCTCACTTTTATTGATTAAGTTTTGTGTGGGGCTTAAATGGGAAATCTTAACGTGGAAATTAAGGACTTGGATCGAGATAAGCTGGTTAAAACTTGATTTTTACTCGCGATGTTTCGGCCCCTTTATATAGCCTTCCTCAGGCGTTCATAAGCAATCGCTCTAACTTTGTCAACAATAAGCCTTGTCATGATGCATTTTTATAGATACGGTACAGTTGATGAACATGGTGCATGAACGTGCTGTATTTGGAAGAGTCATGCTTTTTCCGAAGAAAATATAATGTAGTATAAAAAACATTCTAGAATAATACACTTATTTCTGCTCTTCTGAAAAATAATTTTACTTAACGTTTTGTTGATACTTTAAACTTTTTCAAATCTTAATATTTAAAATTATTTACTTTTTGTCATGAGATATCTGAATAAGGATGGTTTCCAGTTTTAATACTAAATTGAAGTGTAAAATTATGAAATACTAATTTTCCTGGTCAGGCAATAAGAAAAACAATTATGAAATTAATTCATTTTCTTTCCGATGATTCTTGACACCTATTTAACGACATCAACGCCAGCGAATCCGCAGGTAAAAGCTATCAGCTAACAATTTAAAATAAAACAGATTGTGACATATCATCACACAGAATCTCAGGAATCAGTTAGTAACAATATAATTTTGTAAGAGATTTTGCAGTTATGATCAATATTTGGAAATAGTTTTATAATAAACCAGGCATATTGTGATTAATTTAAACCTGAAAAGTTAATTAATCATTGTTTATAAAGCAATATGTCCTAAAAATTAAAATTTTCGTATCAAAATTTCGATATTTTAACAAAAAAAAAAACGAATTTTTCAACAGCTCCCCAATTATTTATAGCTCAAAAATGTCATTATAAAGAAGTTAACAAATCAGCTTTCAACACTGTGATTTAATCGATTTCATTAAAAAAAAAGCTAATTTAAAATTAATGTGAAGAATTTATATTTTACCATCTCTTACGACATAAGTATGATATTATATTGAGATAAGATGCGATAATATAAATCTTCTCGGATTGTTATGCAAATGAAATGCACAAGTTTTGCGTTGGCTTCAAATTACTTTTAATGTGTTAGTAGAACATACATATCATAAATATAAAACTCATAATTCTTCACTTATTTTCTTGTTCAATTATTAATATTTCCCTTTTCCATAATGCTTTTCATTTTTCCCTCACACATATAGAGCGCAATTACTTTTAATGGTCACTTGTTCAAGGAAATATTGAAATTACAACAAATTTCGTTGTAATTTGCTTCGCACAGAAATAAAAGACTGAAGAAAAGTTATTTGTTTGCCCACTAGAACTGGTGTAAAAAGCGATTTTCGGTTGAAAACTAGTTTTAATTAATCAAATAAGTTAGTAGGTTTTCGTGGATCTGAACAATTAATTTTGATTCAAGTGGAGTTTTTAAGTCGCTAAAAAATTTGATTAATCACATTGGCTGGATTTTGAGTTGTGAAAAATAAATTTTGGAGGAAATTTCTATCTAGTTTTTGGCAGAAGTCAGTAGGTTGAAGGATTTGATATGTGTGATCTGATTATAATTTTCTGGTTCACCTAAATAATTATCGTTGGCTATTTATAGACGCGGGCTAATTTAAAAATTGGAGATCTACATAAATTGGCGGCTGCCTGAAATGGAAATGATCGTGAAAACGACTTTTGATTTCATTTCGCATTTACCTCGTGAGATAAAGTTGATTTTGATGAGTGTCTTTAGATAGTGAGATCTGCCTGTTTTTGAGCTACGTGTTGAGGTAGCTTGTTCATTAAATTAAATTGTCAAAATAAAATGTTATTTCAATAAATATTTTTTAGATTTTTTTACATTAAGTTGAAATTTTTAGACGACCTACAGGAGTATAGGAACTACAAGCTTCCAACGACATGCATTTTGGGGTAATAATTAATGATTGGTATGTTTTATCAAACTGCAGCTCTCTTATGGCTTGCTTCAATTTAAGTGCAGATAATTATAAAAACATTATTTGCTGGCAAAATAATGGAAAAGTGAGAAAATTCTACCTTTATCAGTAAGGAAATTTAATCAGCAATCTGTTCCTGGACAATAAGCGAACCTAATGGACGCATCGAACGAACGGATGAGGGACAACTTTATAGAGACTCCCTTATACTACTTTCGGAATGGCAGTTCCAAAAATGAGATATGATGCAGTTTAATCACTTCTTCATATGAAGTTAAGAATTATTTTTGCAAGAGAACTGTTAAATTAAAGTTTGTGCTCATTTCACTGATGATATTAATCCTGTTTTTTGGTAAAGCATTATTACTTACTGATACTTAGAAATAATCTCATAAAGTTTCTTTTAATTGTTATTTACCGTTGCTTTAAAACTACTAAAGGCTTTAGCGACTCTAGGGTTAATAAAAATTTGTAAAACGAAAAATATTGAAAATTTGCTCGATACGAGGATCGAACCCAACACCTAACAGTTTTGGGGCGGTCATCTTGACCACGCGGCCACCAGTAAGCTTCCATCATAAAGTTAATGACATTAGAAGTTATAAGCAACATCATGTTACCGGGTACATTTAACAAGTAAATAAAAAACAATATATGCATAATATAAGAAAATATTATAATGGGAAAAATTCCTCTTTCTCTAAAGTCACTAAAAAATTTGAAAAACATTACTCAAAACTTTTTGTTTTGTTTAGAGAGACATATATATCTTGAGTATCATGCAAACGACTTTAATTAATCGTATAAAAGTCGTAAGTTTATGGTTCTTTAACAAGGAAACTACTAAAATTTAAATCAGTTCAAATGTAGAAAAGCGAAGAAGGAAATTATACTAAAAAGAGTTATTTTTGTTTTATTTTATCCAATTCGCGCCATTCTTAAAACTTACAATATTTCTTCCTTTTTTTATTTACGATAAAATTCGCTAGGTCAGTTTAGTTTAGTAAAATTAATCGATAAAATATACCAAATACACCGAGATTTACAAAAATCAAATAAATGATCTCTGAGAAAAGTGGGATATCACATGGATTTTGATATTGTAATGTTCTATTGCGTCTTTTATAAAACATATGAAATTCATAAAGATTTTGAGGCTCTTATTATGAAGATTATAAATGCCATTAATTTTATAGCATTGAGATTGGGAAAAATATATGAAGTCCCAAAAAGTAAGTTTTAAGGATTCACTTCACTATAGGTACTGTTTTAAACTGTATAGGTACTGTTTTTATTAGGAATTATTTATTTTTATTTGGAATTATTAGGAATTGAAGCCAGTAAAAATTTGAATGTCTCCAACTCAAACTTCGGTTTTTTCAAAATTTTCTAACACCATGGATGGTTTCACTTTTGGCTTCAAAAACAAGTTTCGGTTTAGATTCGATTTCGGTAGATGTTAAACCGAAATTACATCCGAAACCGAAACTGAAACTTAATTCGTGAGATAAAAATATAGAGAAATTATTGTTTCTCACTTTTAATATTAGATTCTTTAATTATGAATTCTGATCTTATTATCATTAATCAGTTCAAAAAAGTTACTTTCAATACATAGTTGTAGCTTCATGAATGAAACTCTTATTATTTTTTTTAAGTTTGTAAGAAAATTGACCTAAGTTTAGAAGAAGCTATTTATTTTTAAGATGTAAGAAAGAGTACTTTCTGTTTTGGGTATCTACCTAAAATTATTAGAAAAAAAGTAAATTTGTTTTGTAGCTTTTTTTTCAATTGTTATTTACCGTTGCTTTATAACTGCAAAAATTTACTCGATTAGTATATTCGAATCTACCACCTACCACCTTTAGAGTGGCCACCTTGACCACTCGGCCACCTGCAGGCTACTTTTTTATTTTATATTAGTCGTAACTAATATCAAAAAGAAGTATTAGGTATATTTGCTTCAAATCAACCCCTTATTTTAAGAAGCATAAATGGTTTATTCGAAATAAAAAGCTATTTAGCTCAATTATAAATATCCAATTGGTTTTAAAAGAAGAACTAATTATGATTAGGTACCTTTTTTTCTTATGAATACATGACCTTATATGGAAGTTTCGTTTTCGGCCGTAAAATCTAGTTTCATTCGATATTAATGAGTATAAAACTATGATATAAGAGATTTTTGTAATAGTAAATAATACATTTTTGAAACCATGAATTGCTGGCGATAAACTATGGGCAGTGAAATGTTACTGATAATTTTGGAAATCAAAAAAACTTTTAAGTTTTTACAATGGCCAGTTTTTACAATGTGGCCCAAATATAAACTAGAGTTATGTATCGAACATCAATTGGTGAACGTCGAATTTACTGATAAAATTAGAGCAACTTCAATAATTTTAGTGTTGCATCTTATATAACATACATTAAAGATAAATATTTTTCTTTTAAATTTTCATTTCCGTCTCTATATCTCACGAAATAACGAAACAAATCTTCGAAAGTAATCTTATATTGTTTCACAAGTAAACTCGACTATGTATTTATGTAAAAGTTTAAAAACCATTAATTCGTTCATATTTTTAAATTAGATACTTCAATTGAAAAGCAAAGGTAACATGAAAACACGAAAATAGAATTTTCAATTTTTATTACCCAATCCAATCACATGTATAGAAATATATAATTTTATATTTGTGAACGTAGGACGTAAATCCACGCTACTATTTTTACGATTATTCATTAAATTTCAATTAACTTCATATATGTGGGTTAAAGATTTAAAATCAATATTTTCATCAGTTCATCAACATTAAATGCATTTTTCAGTAAACAACCTATTTATGAGTTAAAAATAATTAGATGATACTATCTTAACAATTTAACATTATTATCCCTGGGTAATAATGCACAAAATTACGTTCATAATTCAGATCATCGATCTAGCCACATAAACATGGAAGCGTCTCCTATAATTAGTACCAAATAAATCAAAAGAGGGGCCTCCAATCTGTGAGATTTGAATCAGTAAAACATTTTTGTATTGAAATTGCTTCAGAAAGCAAAGCGAGCGTTGCGAAATTGCGTGTATTTGAACTTTTTTCTGTATGTGTGAGGTGAGCGAATACAGAAGTTATCTTAATTTTATCTTATAGTGATGTTTATGAGTTGATCGTTATGAACAACTGCAACTACTGTCGTTTAAAAGGCGATAGAACTTCACTTCTTTTTATGAAATTTTTGAGTAGTTTCAGCTCGAAGAGCCCACGTTTGTTTGGATTGAATCAGAGTCTATGAGTTCAAGAAAGATTGTTATTATTATTGAGTTTTTTTATATTAAATTATATTAACGATAATAACCGGTTAACGATATTAAATGGGTATTTAACAATATATCACGACTTGGATTGTGAGAGTGTGATAACTGCATTCCGACAATGAATAAAATGGCATAATTGGAATTCGAAAGACTACAGGATTGGACTAGTATGTAAGGCAATCCAATGGTTTTTAATTTTGAAAATATCATATTTATAACTGTTGAGCTCATTACAGCGCCAGAATTCAGCAACTGCAACGTAAAATTGTATAAAAAACGATAAAATTTTAATTATTCAAAATAATGGTAGATGTAAACAAAAACTTCTCACCGAAAACTTCTCATCCATTTCTTATTTTTCAAAAATATCCTTAAAAACTGTGTACTGTACTGCACTAGCTGTTCAAATTCAGGTCCATAACAATCAGCTTAAATTTATTTTCTTACCACAAGCTAATCTATTTTTTTTTTTTGGGAACTAAATTTTAAAAATTTCCAATGATCAATATTACATTGCTGTAGTTGGTACTAGGCATGGCCATTTTCCGTGTATACTATACCTATACTTTTAGTATGACTGATATTTCAATAAAGTGTACTATTTTTTCCCGAAAAACTGGTAAGGTAGTCGGCTTACAACATAATTCTGCATATGAAGCACTTTCCATAACAATGGAAATACTCGCTATTCGTATTCTTAAGCCAAGCAAACCTATTTCAGACAAACTAATAGGTCTACTTCCTTTTGCTAATTTGCTAAAAATAATTATTCCGATCCTCAAAAATAAAAAATCACCAATGTTTTCGAGTTGTAGACGAAACCCCTGCAACTGTAGAAAAATATATTATTATTAAGGAGCCTTTCTGGGTTTTACACTGGGATTCGACCATGTGTGGGTTACAGGAATACCAAATAAGCTTAAGAAATCCTCCCAACTTAGCACTTCCTTATCCTCAAACCGTATTTCTCTAACTCAGTGATGGGCAATTGCCGGCTCGCGGGACTAATCCGGGCCGTTACGATGTTAAGGGGGGCAAATAGGGTTTGACGGTTCAAAATAACGATTTTCTTTTATTTCACAAATTGTAAATAAAATTATTGAAAAATATGTTCCCAAAATTTTAAATGAAAATTCCGACTCATTCTATTATTGTAAGCTGTAAAAAAGGTCTCCTTCAGGCCCCGAATGCGCCACGTGTATCACCGAGCGGTGACTCAGGTACCCATTTTTTCGAACACGTTTTTCTCAAAACGACTTTTCTTGAACTTATTTACACGCTAGTTCGAAAAGTTTTCAATCATCATTTTTTGAACTGCAAACAAGTATCCTTACCCTTTTTCGATCTTTTAATTTCACAAATTTAAAAATTCATAAATTATCAGTAGAAGTTGCAAATAATCATGTTTTAAAGCAGTAATAATTTTTCTTTCAATATTAATAAAATAAACTTCGTAATTTCAAAGGATTGCTGCGCTGCTAGGATTGTTATGGAAAAAATCTGCGATCGACAATTTATTTATAAAAATTCCTAAATGCAAACAAATACGAGCAAAGCTTAGTAATTTATTGGGACTTGTCAAGCGTAAGATAATAATTGTTCAATTTAATCAATAAACGTACTGAAGAAAATTATTATTTCACTACTTTTCGATAGTACCTATATTTCTTATAATTTAAATTTCGTATTATTGAATATTAAAAGTTTTATTAAAAAAAAAATGATTTGACTTATTGGTAATACGAAAATTCACTAAGGTAGACGGAATATTGTATTAATATTTCTATTTGATCTTTAACCTATTTTAAAAATCGACTCGATTCGTCATATCGAATATAATTGGAAATGGCATTTGAATGTTTATGCTTGAATAATTTAATAAGACTTTCATTATGATAGAGTTTAGTTGTTATTTAAAAGTTAAGATATTGGTCGAAAAGAGTAGAATTTTAACAATGTATGAAATGAGCCATGTGACCCATAACATTCGAGTGTGACCAAATTGAAGAGAAATTGTCGTTAAGGGTTCGTATTTGTACTTTTGAAAAACTTGTGTTCACTCATCCATCCATCCGTTGATAAATCTACAACTCTTTCATCTGTGCCAATCGTATGAGTTTTACAAGCGGAAAATTTCAAATGCTGCTTGATAAGATGGATGTTGTGAGTTGGGAGAAATTTTTACTCGAAATCGTTTTTTATAATGAGAAATGAAATAGGTATACGAAAATGGCTTACGAGAGAAAACGCCTTGAAAAAATAAGAACCGAAAAGAAGGAAGGATTTTTTTAAAAAAAATTTACAACAAAAATGGTGCAAGAAAATTAGTTTTACTAAAATATAATACTTAAAATTAAATTAGTTATTTATAAACCCAATAAAATCTACTGTGACAACTTCTTCTGAAGTTTATTCTTGGAATTTTCCATGATTGGTGATGGTACTATACTTCTTTACAGCCTAAACTGAAAGTCTGAATTACTTTTTATCCAACATCTTTCAGAAACTCTACATATTGTATGAAAATTTTAAAAAGGCATTCTTCAAACGAATTTAATAATGTTAAAATTTTAGAAGTAATATTTCGGACACAAATTTTCCGTGTGTATAATTTTACAATTTGAAATATTTCAGAAATAAAACAAGGTATAATCAATCCTAGAAGTTCGGTGAGTCAGTCTCGCGGGTTCGGCGGATTCTAAAAGATTTTGTTAATTTTGTGCATCTATTTATAAACATACACCTATGTTTTGAATTTGAAAAAAACTGATTTAATATTTCCAATTAAGAAGGGTTGAGTGAATGCCCATATAAAACTGATTAGTACTTCCAACAAGCTTAAGAAGCATTGCTCTAAGTTTTTCACTTGGGCTGATAAATATATTTTATTTGATTTAAACAATTTTTTTTTTCTTAAAAAAAGTAATTAAGAAAATACCAAAAAGCAAAATATTGATTTTTTAGTACAATTGTATGTTTTGAGGAACAGAAGCACAAAATTATTAAAGTTACAAATCAGGAAATATGACAGAATGTATAAAAAATTGTTAATATGAAGTCATATATATTCTGTCTAATGGTTTTTGTGCTAGTTTTATGGCGTTTCGTTTACAAAAATTGTAATTACTATGAAGTAGTTTTATCATTATAAATAATTATCTTACGACTGCCTTTACGACCTTAAAACCTCCTTATAAGGCTGATAAATTGCACTTAATTTCACACTTTGTTATTTTCGAAATTTGCTTTGTTTGCTTCCGTTTGGGAAAAAAGCGCGGCTATTTGCGTGGCTTAACAGTGATTTGAACAAAGGTAAACTCCATCAATTATAAAAACGGCAGCAATAAAATCAAGGAATTCGGGGTTCGATTAGATTAGATCTGGCTTGTGTCCCCTTTGTAATGATGATGATGGTCGCATGCCAGGAAAACTATGGGCGTTAGAAATGTGTGTCTGGAAACAAGTTAATCAACGCTACCGGTTGGAACAGAGAGACAAATTAAGGACAGTTTCTTGTTGACATTTCCGTGAGATTGAAATTCTCCAACGATTGAGTCTCGTGAGATGTAATTTGTTGGAAGAAAAGGGCGCTCGGGTGATATGCGATCTTTTCGTGATTGTCGGAATGTTTTTTTTTCTTTCTTTCATGCGAGATTGTTGCCAGTTGCCGTTGCTTTCATAAACATAATAGACAAATAGAAGGCAAAGTTTGAAAAACTGTTAATTAATTTTTTCACCGGATGTAATTGTACTTAGAGAATTATTTTAGTGTGGGGTTTGTTTTATGACACGCTTCATGTTTTCCAAACCGTACATTATTATTTTTAACGTACTTAGGCAGGAAGTTTATATCTTTAATGTCTCCAAAGGACTTTATCAAGAAAACGACTACAATGCAAAAAAAAATTAATTTAATGCTAAAAGCTAATTTAATGCTGATTTTGTCCATTATTCTTTTCAAACTCAATAAAAATTTATCTTCAACTTTCACCAATAAATCTAAGAAGTTTATATCTTTGCTATGATAGAAAAACAGTACATGCTTACTTATCAAAATAACCTGAATGACCCTTCCAGATGAAATAAATTAAGCTACTAAAGCCTTACGACCTCTAGTTACGTAAAGACAATATTTTAAACTTCGAGTTCAAGCCGAAATATCAAAAAGAATGTGTCATGTTGATTTTGTTGGAACACGATCTTCGAAGATCGTCGATGTCACGCAGTTTTGGGACTAGCTCACGCTAATTACGAGTCACGATTGTTTCGTTTTTACAATATTTGAATCTCCGGGACTTTGAGGTTCCATCGATTTATCATTTGAAAGAAAAACGTAAATGAGTTTCAAATAAAAAATTATGAAAGTAAAATATTCGATTAGATTCATTTCTATGAATCGATGAAGTAAAACGAATAAGTATATTGAGTTTGATTGTCAGGAATTCATGATATGTCGATTTAATGCCTCTCAAATCAAGAAATGAACTAGGAAATCAGAGGTGCTTTTCTTTTCGAAAAAAAATAATATATAAACTTATTTAAGTTTCCATATTTTTAACTGTGGTTCTTAATCGTAAAAGACCTTATTTATATGAACAATTTTCCATAATTTCCAATTCTAAAATGTACTTTTTCTTTACATTTTCAATAGCTACATCCTTACTAAAGAGATATCAACAGAGATGACACCAAGAGGATAGACATTAGATGTAAATCCGATTGGAGTAAAACGATATAAAAATAATACATGTATGTAGTTCACACGAGATAGAAGTGATACCTTAATAAATGTGAACTTCAAGATAATGAGACGAATGTAAAATTTCAAGAGTAGGATGATTGTAGAGTTTAGTTAGGATAATATTGATTCTCTGCCAAGTTTGAAAATTATTTACATTTTATTCACATATATGTATATTTATAACATAAATTTTTCCAAACTCTAAGTTTGCATTTTCAACAAATGATATGAGGTTTATAGTAACTGAAGTTTACTGAAGTAAGTAACTTTAGTTCCGATTTGATTAATTGGTGGTTTATTAAAGGTTAATGATTAATTTGAATAATCTTTGGAGTGCTGCGTACACTGTTTTTGATCTTGTTGTCAATACAATGCGACTGCTGCACATTTTTAAAATAAATTTGGTGTCCAAAAAAACTCAATCAAAGAGAGCATTGTATCTAATGCAATATTAACATTAAAATTTTCCCTTAAAATCTTTAAAATTTTTATCTTGTTATTATTTTGCGTTATCTACGAGTGTATGTGTATTAAATTTTCGTGCAAGAACTTTTGTGATTTTTTTAGGCTTGTTTTCTTCTTTTTATTTGATAATCACGATAGTATTATGTATTCGTTTTCAGCATACTTTAAAAATGTTTTTATTAAAATAATGAAATGTTTATGCAAACAATTCACCATGGCTGTTAGTACGACTATTCCCAAACAGCGTAATACGCAGGTGCGCACATATATAAGAAAGTCTGTAATGTTTTCTATTTCATTCTTTCGGTCGTTAAATCTTAAAAATTTATATGTTTATCTCTCATAACTGTCTCTTTTTCGTTTCATGAAATTTCAAGTCACCATGATACTAAAGAAGTTTTTACATCAATAAATACAAAACAGTCGAAAATCATGAGAATATAAAAATTAAATAAGTAATTCGACAATTTTTTTTATCTAGTTGGTTTCCCAGGTTAAAGTAATTTGTGCCGCAACGGTGCAGCATTAGGACTTATAATGTTTTCTGGGTTCCTATTTCATCTAGTTAAGATCTACATAGTACCTAGGCGAACCTCAGCGACTGGCGTACTATGTATTTTTTGACTATTTCGATTCCAGACTTTGTTGTTCCTTATTTTTTATGCCCTCTTCCTTCCCAATTCAGAGCGCTACATTTCCATAGAACATAAGACACGATTTCATCCTCTGTCTAGTATAAAATTGGACTCATAATAATTGAAGTATAGTCGTATCTGGAGATACAAGTTTAATTCATTCCGTCTCCTTGCTCGTATCTCAATGCAATTTTCTCAAATGAAATTAATAGGAATGCCATTTATCCGTTTATCAGTTCCCAAAAGCCACCTCATTTGTTTTTGTTTCGTGTTTTTAATAAAGAAAATATATTTATAAATAACAAACATTGCATAAAAATATAATAAAGAACAATGTTAAAAAATAAACTGGTTTCATAAAGTGTATTTGAACTTTGGTCACTTAAATGCAATTTACAAACATAACAACTTAACAGTATCCAAAACTGGGCTAAGACTGACTTAACTCCGAAATGATATCCATGGACCAAGCCTACCAACTAGTCTCAATTTAATTTAAAATCTATAAAAAAAATCAAGGAAAAAACATGACAATTAAACAACTCAAAATTATATAAGGCTTTTAATTTTTTTAGTTCAACTATCTTGGTTGAACTCGGGCGTTGACGTTTGGCCAAGCCTTGGATCAAGCTTGTATACCAAGGTTTGGCAATTAGCAACTGGTCTAAGACTGGCCCTGTTGTAAGTCTTGGGAGTTCCTACATGGGGAGTATATATGATAGTCCGGTTCCGATAAGCCTACCTCCGTAACATTTCTACCATATATCAATACAAAATGCAGTGGTTCATGACTGCATGGTTGAGTAAATTTTCGAACCAGTGTGTAATTTCACCACTATTGATGGCTTAAAAGCCCGATGGTAAGTAGAATATGTATATTTAATGCTAATAATTTGCCAGATTTTAGTTTCATTCACTAACATAGATTTATTAACACAATGCGGCATAAAGTATGAGAATTGAATTATTTGTAAACTTTAATTTATTTTTTATAGCATACAGATTTCATCAAATTATTTTTTTTTCGCTAACTCTGAATAGTTATACTGTTTAAACAATATATAAAATATATCTTATATATTAAACAAGCTATTCTTGTATGTATGTATGTGTTTTGGTTTTTGAAAACGGCTCTAACGATTTTGTTGAAAAAAATTAAAAATTTTTTTGCGTCATCTGTTGATGTGTGTACATAATGAGTATAATCTGCGCTGGTTTGATTATAAACTATTATATAACAATTGATTTTAAATTTTAATCAAATATTTTTAAAATAAAAAACAATCTATTATCGAGTTACATTGTCAAAGCGGTATTTTGATATTTTAGACTTCAGTTTTTAGATTTGCATTTTTTAAAAGTATTATCTCCATAGGCAATTTTAATAACTAAAATAAATAATAATAATTATTGGCCTTTATAATACGTATTAAATATCTTTCGTTTGTACATTAGTCCGATCAAATATAGTCGAAACATATTTGAATAAAATTTCATTAAAATTTATTGAAATTTCAAACCGAATTGAACTTGGTCGTCCAAGTACTTAAGATTTAATTTATGTCATATAATTTACAAAAGTATACTATAAAATAGTTTTATACAAAAGCACAAATAAATGTATATTTGACGTATTGCCGTAATTATGTGATTAATCACATAGCAGTTAAAGGAGAACCAATACTACTTGAAGATATTTTGGCAATCGAAATACGTATCTGGGCAATACGTTAATAATACATTTGTTAAAAGCTTTTGTTCACATACTTGCTTAGAGTTTAATTTTGTAAATTATATTACATACATTAGATCACAATATATTATAACTCATATATTGCTTAAACAATATTCATTTCACTTTTTTACCATCCACTGTTTACTAAAGCCACGGAACGACTCGCTGCATATACCAGAACTACCACAGGTTTAATATTATAGACGACTTATTTGATGTGTTTGTGTTTCAAAAGCTTTCAAAGAGTGAATAAGATAATAAGATAAACAGTTAACTTTGTTTTCTTATTAACAAAAACAATTACCGCATTGTTGCCGTGTCAACCTTACATTTTCAGAGATAAGTAAAAAATTAAACTTCTTTACTTTCTCTTCTGATTACTACCTTTGTGAAATTTTAAGATACTTTTATAACAAAATGCAAAGATTTTTTTTTTAATTCTGTAAATTTTAAAATAAGATAATTATAAATATTATTAAGTATATCTTTGTTGATATTGAAGAAAATAATTATTGATTTTATAGTTCTTCGAGGCAAAAAAAAATGCTGACATAGGCGTGGCGAGGTAATTACTGAAGATAATGAGCCAAGAACAAGAATTGAAATGTGTATCGTCCACACTGAGGGAATACCTACGACCAGAAATGTGTGTTATCGTTATATAATTCAGTCAAAGACGACAAGTTTTCGCTACAAGTTATCTTTCGTCGTGTACTTGCGTGTATTCGCGCCAAAGTAAAAGAATTCTCGTCCATCAAGAACACAAATCGCCTTCACTATCTGTTTTAAATACCCCTTTCCAATCAATTCTCGTATCGATAGTGTCGATGATAAAATAAACAAAAGTAGACGCACTTACAAGATGCATTGTTCAATTTTCTCCATTAACGTATTAAGCAAGCAATGGTACAGTAAATCTAAACACTTTCACGTGTCTCCTTACATTCTTAGCAGTACTAAAAAAAATGTACAGTAATTTATTGTTAAGTTTACTTTGCTTTTATCAACAGAGGGATTTTTCTAGTTGATTACTCCGGCAAACAGGCAGTCAATCAATGCTTTAATTAAACTCGTTTCACTGTTGAGTTTAGATAACAATAGAGAAATAATCAATATAATAATAAATGCTTGTCGAATGCTGTTTTCATTGCGACACTACATCATACATAGCTTGCATACCGTGCTACAATATAAAACAAAATATCTACAATAATCAACGATTTGAAAAGTTTGAAAACAATAGCAGCTTTTAACTAGGAGGCAAAATTAAAATTCTGTATGTAAGCTAAAAATTAAATTTGTTGCGAGCTAAAATAATTAAAACAGTAAAGTTGCATAATATTGAGGTTCTTCATAAAGTTGCTGTAAATATTTAGATGTTTCCCTTAGCAAATGTTTGCCAGCTTTGATAAATACATGTTTTTGTTTAAATAAAATGTTGGGGTAAAATAATATTGTGTGTTCAAAGTTTGAAATTAAGTGTATATATTTATTGAATGAAAACTGGTTTCTACACAATCTGAATATTTTTTTTATAAACGTATCTCATTTTAAAATTTTAGAGATAAAATTTATAAATGGTTTATTATTTTAAATAATATGAAAATTTATCAACTTTATTTAAAAAGTTTCGAATTTTTATTGATTTGTTATATTTATAAAATTGGTATACATAAAAAATAGAAATAATTCACAAAAAATTTTCTTTCATGCACCTAACCCCATCTCCAGGACGTTGACGACCATAATGATAAGGATCTCTCTGTCTTGTATCTTTTGCAAATCAGTTCACCCACTGACCGTTTGCCTATTCAATTCCGATTATTTCGTAACCAGGATTGCTACCTCAATATATGATAGATATGCTATTTTACAACAATTAATTAATTGAAGTTAAAAGTTGTTTATTGGTGTTCGCTCTGCAAAGCACATTTGTAATCAGCAACACTCTTACCCTCACAAATCTGCCAGAAAATGTATTGACCATGGTCAAGGGTTACAAGCATCATTTTCTTTAAAAGTTTTGTACAAAAAACATCTAATACGAACTGTTTATACAATATATAAAATATATTATGGTTCAATTTATATAGTTTAATTTAATATAATATAATGAAGCATATCATAAACATAAATTTGAACAGAAGTTCAGACAAAAATATGTGAAGTATGGGAAGTAACACAATAAGTGTTATTTAGAATTCGAAAAATATTATCCACATTTTCCGATTCAACCCACTATTCCAAATTGTCAAAAATCAACTCATCATTGACCACGTTTTCCACACTTACATTTTCATTGTTTGTGAAAATGAACTTTTCCCACAGTAAATTAGTGAATATAAAATATGTGAAGTAACACACTAATTATATGCAATAATTTTTCACAAACGATGAAAATGTAAGTGTGAAAAAGGAGTTAATTTTTATTTTGGTTTTCGTCAGTTTGGAAAGGTTGACTGAATCGGAAAGTGTATACGTATGAACACGTAATCTTAAATTTCACATATTTTTATTTAAAAATTTATTGTGGGAAAAATTGATTTTCACAAACGTGAAAAGCGCGTTAGTTACGTCTCGATTTTTGATATTTTGGAAAATTTCGTGAAAAAACAATTTAAGGAAAAAATTTTAATTTCATAAATGCCTTTTTTTCTCTAATTATTTGGCTGGGGGGAGATTCTGCTAAGTCTTCTTTAATTTTTCTTTTTGCTTTGTGTTTAAACAATAGTTTTCTAAATTTTTCTGCGTTATTGTTATTATATGTCGCTAAAAATCCTATTTTCTTAAGATTTTCCTTTATCAAAGACTAATTAATTATTTTTTCGTAATTAATCAATTATCTACTACAAAACTATTTTGTCACAAACGAAACGTTTCTTTCACAAATCTCTACTAACAATTTTCCATCGATTGGAAAAAGAAATTTGGGAAATTCAAACTTTAAAATTTTGTTGGAAAATCGGTATAGGGTAAATATTTTGTCTCAATTTATTTCAAAAATTAAAAAATCTGAGTACTAGGATGATTATATTTTAATAGTACAAAATTGAAATTTTCTAGATATTATTTCTTGTATTCAAAACGAGGATTTAATTGCTATTTTTTTTATTCTTCAGCAAAATCGTTTAACGCATGAAATACTCGTTTTGAGCCAGTTTGGAAGGTGCACTGCAAACTACATGGAAATATATTATTCCACTAACCCAATAACGTTGTGCACTTAGAGGGAAAAAATCGACTCGGCTCGATTCGATTTGAATGAAATGCAGCAGAATTCACGAGCGATTTAACAAATCCTCGGTTTTGCCAATGTGTGTTGATTCGTTCGTTATGCTAATTAATCTTGATTAGATTTATTGAAATGGATTCTCTTTCCAACTTTCTCCGAGATTCGATTCGAGGGAGGCGAGGCCGCACCAAACACACCACACGCAAAAGAAATAAGAACGAGAAAAATCTTGGAATGGTAATAATTTCTTCTTCGATTTCGCCGACCACAGTGAGGTGATAACGATCTCTGTTTTTTTTTTCCACTAAAAAGATAAAAGCCGGAAAATTTTCGCTGCAAACGTACTATCGATGCAAATGTAACTCTATTACTATGATAATCGACAGCTCCACCCTAATAATATTATACTGATCGAACCCAAGAACATTTAAATTGATGAGAATCATAATGCATTATTTTATTTGTTTCAATTCAAGAAATGACAATGAGCCGTTTGTGTTTTAAAGATATTCATTTCAAATCGAATATTAAATTATTTGAAAATTTCCATTTTTAGCCTAAAAGTCTTTCAAAACAAAAAACTTCATACCAAAAGATCTATTCAAGGTAATTTGAAAATTCAATATCATAAAAATATTTGCATTGAAATCTCTTCACTGATTTATTGCAAACTTTGTCTTTCTGTTGAATTTATATGGAAAAAAATCTGCATTTTCAAGTGCAATAAATTTGAGCGTAAAAGTAAATAGATTCATGGCAACCTAATCAAAAATGCAAACTAATTTGCCGCGTTTGATAAAAAATCGCTCCGACAATGAGTCATTTGAATAATATATTAAAAGTAAAATGTTTACAATTATTTATGATTCAAATTATATTTGTTCAAAAGAAATATTTATACTGTAATCTTTTTATTTTCCGTATTCACGTGAGAGTTATGTCAATTAATTTATGTGTGTTCACTTTGTATGTGTTCCGTTTGAAATAGCTAATTTTCAAATGCAATTCAATTTCATATCCTATTTCGTTTCTAACGCAATTTATTATGACTTTTTAATACATATAAATTGTTAAATGCATCCGAGGCCGGATAGAGACCGAGAGGAGAATTATTGTTGGAAAATTGTGTTTGATCAATCGCTTCTTCGATCACGGAAATAAAGTAAAGTTCGTTTTTATTTCACCACTTCATTAATGTGGCGGTTTAATTAAATTGCAAGTCTAATTGTTTCTGTGTTTGAAGCAATAAATTGTTGGCTGTTGGCTGATTTTTTCTAATCGATAATAAAATTTACATACTCATAGTAGTGAAGTTATTATATCACTTTTTCAATGAAAATTAAAAGCAAATATTTATTTAATCTAACAGTCTATGAACATAAATGAACTTTTATACACATCATCCATTGAAATGATTGTTTTAATTTAGTAATAGAAAATTGAATTGAGTCATGAAATCCTTATGCTCTCGTTTTAATTTCATGATGGCAAAAACCCTTCGTTATATAAACGATAAAAACGATGCAATGTATAACGATATAAACCCTTCGTATTTGCCTCGCAGCAACGTGAAATTTCATTTTCTCATGAAGAAATTCAAAAAGTATCTTATTTTTTTAATGGTTTTGAAAAATTTTGGTTTCACACACATAGCATTTTCCTTGCAGCTGCTACGCTCCCAACTACTGCTGGCTTCTGCAAAAAATCGCTCATTTCTTCTATTGTTTTTTGATGATAGATATTCCATTTAGTTATAACTTCCGGCATGTTGATTCCATGATTTCATTTTCATTACAATATGGCCATTCTAAAATTTTTTTTTAAAATTTGTATTTACTAATCAAATATTGGCTATCTTCGACTACAAAAAAATTACAATAAAATTACCAAAAAAATTATATAATTTTCGTCAAATTTTTAAGTTATTTAAATATCATCTCGTTAAACATAAAACTGTTGAAATTTTCCAAGTCATCAGGTCAGTATAAAAACATATCAGTAACTCTCAACGTCGTTTATAACAAACTTGGCCCTCATTTTATATTCACGTATGGAACATCACTTCTTTTTGGAAAGTAAATTAATCGCAATTATATCATTCGCAGTATATTATAATAAATTTATAATATTCATAATACTATAGTGTCACCTGGTGGTCATAAAATTAATGTGTTTCAGTAACAAATCTCTAGGACATATACAATTTCTTTTTATCCATAAAGGAATAAATATAAGAAAAGTTTAAAAATATAGGGGCCCTGTAGGTGAAAATACATTAAAGATAAAAATCAGTTATATATAAGGATTGTTTGAGATTAGATTGGGTGGCATCAGGCTGATATCAGATAGAAATTCAGATATTTTGTAAAAAATGAGAATCTTATAAAACCGTATAGAAATCTAACAGAATGTTAGGTACTATAGGTAACTAGAGATTCATGACTTTCTTGTTTTAATTCATTTTTGACTGACACTTTAGTTTTGGTGATGATATTTTTGCTTATAGTAAATAATCTATTTATATAAAACAAAGTCGTGTTAGACTATTTATAGATAAGTGAAGCATAGCTGAACCGATTTTCATGATCTATGATTTATTGTGATTATTATTATGATTTATTGGAATCATCTACTTCTTGGTCAACACAATAACTACTAGAATATCTAGAAAATTTAGAAAAAATTGAATTTTTAAATAAATTACGTTTGACATATTCCGCAATTGTTACTCATGTCACGCACATGTATACATTATTTGTAATCATTGATGGCTTTGGTTTGTGAAAAACGCGTAGCAACCGTTTGAATTTGACTTTAATAAATATTATTGTGAGAGTATTATTTTGAACAATACCACGACCTGAAACATGTAATGTTTCAATATGTCAACAAAATAATACCAATCTCCGTAATATCTTTCGTGCGGATATTTATAGAATAATCGTCGAATGGTGATAGGATGAGTAAGAAGTGTTAAGAGTAGGGAAAGGATAGAAATTATTATTAAAATCAGGAACTTTACTAAGAAATACAATAAATTCAAAATCACCAAAATTATTATGGGTACCAAGTAATCAAGAGGGTCACTAGAGGATCGACAAATTAATTAAAAAGAAACATGTTTAACCCATCATTCGCCGTTTTAGAACCTGAAAACCATACCAAAACATACCAAAAGAAGCCAAACTAATACATCAAATAACTAATACGATATATTACACATCGTACAATGGCTTAAAGCCTATGGTTCACTCCAAACTACAGCACAGATAAAAATAATTACTAGAATAAGATCGGGACATCATTATAGCGCAATTAAGCAGTTACATTGTACATTGTAAGAGAGTATTTTTTCTAAGGGCTATTTCTCTGTTGTGACCACCTCTTAAGCTACTTTTTTCTTCAGCAACTTCTACATATTTTCCACAGGGGCTGTAAATGCTAATTTCAGGGTCATTCATAAGTGGTTAATTTTATTTATGAGTGGGAAAATTGCACTTTTCAAACCCAATTTTGTTTCAAAAAATGTTCGTTCTTAACAGTGCATGAAATCTTAAATATATGATAAACTATTTTTTTTAGATTTTATTTGATATGCAAAATTTGAAAGATGTATATGACTTTTTTTTAAATTATGATTTTATATGTTGCTTTAAATTAAGTGTCAGTTTATATCTCGAACTTGTCTGACCTGATACACTACCGTGTCTTGATGTTGGAGAGTTTAGTGTTTAGTAGCAATTGAATAGCAAAAATAGAAAGAAACATTGTTTAAAAGATGTAACAACTCGTATCAGCGAATAACACGAGTATTCGTTACTTTGTTTATAAATAATTCATCATTAATATTTCTTATTAGATATCATTATATTATTCTATTATTCTTATTTATGGTGTTTTCAGATAGTTCCTAGTAGATCCGAGTACATTATACTCGAAGATTTCTTAGCAGATTCAAGAGTTAGAACATCTCACAAACAGCTTTTCAATTGGAAATTCGAGAAATTATAAAAACATAACAATAAATTATTCGCTTTGATATCTCTTAATTCGTCTGCATTGTTTCGAGACAAGTATTTTAATGATGATATAATATGCAAAAAATCGAGACATAAACTCCGGGAAATAGGAAACAGTTAACGTTTGCAACAACAATAAAATTATCCGCCAGTTTCCGACCAGTTTCTCGATGCATCGCTTTTGAGACGGATCTCTCCTCCACTGTAGAATTGCCCTCGTAACAGCTTAGATAGTACCGCCATATATGCACAATACTTAACCATCGTTCAAAACGCTTTCGACTCGAATAAACAATTTCCATTTCTTTTCACAATTGCAGTAATAAATCTTGTGTCGTCAGGCACGCACAATAATTGCACTAATTAGACATTATTGTTTCATATTTAACGACCTATTGAACAACAGTGCATAACTGATGTTTTTAATTAATACCTTTAAATAAATGGAGATTTTCATTCATAAATCCTGGAGGTATTTCAATTGGATTTCCTATAATTTTTTATTATATTTGAGAAGATAAAATTTGTTTTAGCTGTACTTAATGCAAAAAAAATATAAACCAAATGTAATATTGATGGTACATACACAAAATATAATTCAAACGAAGCAAACTAAATGTGATTTAATTAGTGTCGTTAACATGTTCAGAGATTCAAAACATGACTGTATTTCACGACGAGAAAACACAGGTAAAAGTGCAAAATATACGCGTACGTGTGTTTTTTCATGAAGAAAATCGCTATCGTGTCATGTTAGCGTAATTAAAACAAATTTAAAAAATTCGTTATGGCATCAAGAAGAAAAAACGTATGTTAATGCAACCAGGCAATATCATATATGGTAAAGTGCAACAATCGAGTGGTTCAAGTCACAGAGGAATTTTGCATTTGTTTCTAGATTTTTAAATTGTAATATATTATGTACATTAATTAGCTAGGCAATTTTATGAAATTTATTTGTAACTAATAAAACTACATATTTGGAGTTAAGTTTTATACAAAGCAGTACTCTTTATAAAAATGAAGAAAATCGAATTACATTTTCAATATATTTTTATGGGAATTAATTAAAAAGAAACAACACGGAAATTATTTTGGGAAAAGTAACACATTTTTATTCGAATTACAGTATCTGGCCATATTAATACACGCACTATAGGTTGTGTATAAAACCTAAAAAAAGAGCTATTTTATTTTGGATCCATATTTTTGATTGGGTTTAACTTTCCTGTACAAATTTTATTTATTACGCTTATTACCAACAAGCGTGACCAAAAATCATATTAGCTATAAAATAATTTTTTACCATCAAATTAATTAAACATCTTCTTAACTATGGCGAGTTGAATTGTTTAATATTTAATTGAAAGCCCATTTACTGATATTTAAGTTCTCATTCTAGGCAGTATGCTGTCTATGTAAGACAATACCGTCTGCTGTATTTGTGGACGATGATTCCATACGTGAATATTTTTTCTAAGGACTATTTTTCTGTTGTGACCACCTTTTTATCTACTTTTTTCTTCAGCAACTTCCACATATTTTCAATGGGTTCTAAATCAAGGCTATTATCCTAAAGTATGGTAATAAGGAAAATAAACAGGGTTTTACCCTTACCCAGAAAATATATTTCTTAAAAATCAATACAACTTTTTATAATGTTATAAATTACCCAATTCTATCACTTAATTAAGAAGACTGTAAAATTAAAAATAAAAACATATAAATATATAAATATATAAATATAAGTAATCGTTGGACATTGTTTATACCTGACGGAGTAATCACAACACAGCGGATATTCAGCATGTGCTTATGTAAATAACTTAAAAATCTTTCCATCCCTTTTGATTAACTTTATTTGTACAAATTTTATTTCAGTATAGTTAAATAAAGGAATGCAAAATTAAAATACAATAAATTCCAAAATTCAATCAATAAATAACTATCATATAATCTGTATCTACGTAATAGCAAAGAATGAAAAGCATTAAAACAATATTAAAATTTGCGACTTATCTAAATTATAAAGTATTCTTATATTTTTTTTAATAATACTACTAGGTCAAGTAAGCCCAGCCCATTCGATATATGATTTGAATTTAAAAATTGCTTGATCTAAAAAACATTATTTTTAAAATTTCGTTTAAAAATAGTTTAATTATTTAATATTTTTGCAATTAAGACAATTAAAAAAAGTCTTTGTTATTATGCTTAAATTATAAATTTTAATTAGGTGTTTTTTTAATTTTTTAAAAATTTTATAAGATTAATTCAATATAGTTTGATTATATTTATATCTTTTTCATGGTTGTTAATTTTAAAAAAACACTGATATGGAATTTATCAAAATTTCTATAAGGTGTAACAAATATAAAAAAAACCGGAATAGAATTACCTATATCTGTAGAGGTGACCAATAAGTAAATAATCAAAACAAAATAATTTTATGTTCTTTCAAACAACTAAAGATCCTTCAAAGGTCGTCTTTTTATAGTAATATCTTATCTAATTTTGAAAACTGTGTTGCCCACTGTTTTCAATATGTATTTATGAAGTATTGTTAGTCATTCAAAGTATTTTGAATATTATAAAATATGTTTGTATTTTTAATCTAATTTTGAAAATTGCATTTTTTTGAGAACATCATTGAGTTGCAAAATAATTCAGATAGTGATCTTCGTTAAATTAAAGATATGAAAAGGACTGTATTTATTGCATAATTAGAAATTTTACGAAAAAAAACAATGGTGAACGATATTGAAACTCTACAAAAATGGAAATTAAAGCTTTAATGAAACTTTTATGCAGAAAGTAGTTGACAAACTTGAACAGAAAAAAATATTCGAGGATATCGTCATTACTTTATTTTTATTCCAATTATACACGGAAATAATTAGGCAAATCAAGTCAGATATAAAATATGTTAAGCGACAAACTTCTATGAATAAATATACAAAAACTGATTATGTATTCCCATCAATAAACTGGTAGCCAAATGTATAATATATATCAGCGAAGATAGAGAACAAATAATGTATTTAAACACTTGTGAGTGAAAACTAAATATAGTTGTCTGTTTCAAATTTGAACTAACTGATTATTGTTGTTTGTTTCAACTATCATTTCGGTTTCATTCAATTGTGTAATATCGTTGAATATTATGAGAAAAAAAGAACCATTTTTTTTTGTTATAATTTTATTTATTTATGATTTTTGAATCAAATATAAATACATCTCAAACACAATTTATTACAACTGTAAAATTTAAAGAGACTAAACTAATTATTCCTTCCTACATCTTAGAGAAAAATTGGATGTGAATGATGGGAAAAGAAACATTAGCTTTATTTTTCCTCTTCTAAAAAGATTTTCAACTTTCATTCAATTTTTATTTTCACGATGAACAATGTTTGTTGGAGTCTATTGACTGTTGACATTCTAACTGTTATTTTTGTGGCTTAGAAGTCATCATATTGCAATCATATAAAAGTTCACATCATCACATCACATTATTAAGAAATCACTTATTATTATATATTGATAGCTACTCGTGAAACATTCGCAGCCAACACTGACAAATGACAAAATTATCAACTACATGAAATCGAAATGACAGTTGAAACAAATGACAACAATCAGATAATTCAAATTTGGGACAATGATTGTTATAATTAGTTTTCACTCACCTATACGTGTTTATATACAGTATTTGTTCTGTCTGTCGATATACAAACCTACATACGTACATATATACGTTTACCTATTATTACATTGATGCCATGTCTATTATTATTACTTATTTAATGTGTAAGCATCAGTTATCAATATTATACGATCGAGATAATGAAGCTCGAGATATTGAAAGATAATGAATATTATAAGGATCAGAAACTAGAACCTTAAGAAAATAAGAAATGAAATGTCAGCAGAGCGTTAAAACGTAAAGCTAGAGAGTAGGTACAATGTAGAAAATATAATGAACAAATTTTGTCACAAATGTAGAAGTATTGTTAGGAATCAACGAAGATGATCAATGTGGTACAGTTGAATAGTTCACATTCTAAAATACTTGAATCCAAGTTCCCAAGAAGTATCCAACGGATATTAAATTAACATGGTTGAAATTCAATATACACATTATCAAAAAATTGAAAAAATCTTAATCTTTTGTTTAAAATTTACCCAAGATTTTTTTAAGCACCCGCTAATATCTTATCAATTTAGCATTGTGTATGAAATTTGATAAAATATTAATTTTTATGTTTAGTGTATCATCGATTTCAATGAAAGCATATTATTCAAATTGGTGTTTAAAGAATTTCACACAATGGAAAAACTTGACGACATAAATGCAATGAAGGCGAAATCCTTCGTTTCGAACTCTACATTGCAATTGGTTTTAATTTACAATTTTACTCTTCTAGTAAGTAAATCAAATGAAATCAACAATCTAAAAAGTTTGTTAAATTATTCTTCATTTTTTTATTTCAGTCTTTGAGTATTCCATTTCTCGCTAGTGGAGTGAGTTACAAACTACTGATCGATTTAATACCAAACTATTTCCCAACGGTGATAAATGCGATTGCAATATTTTTAATTTCCAGCGGTAGTCTCATAACGATAATTTCGTTAATTGGTTTTTTCTACTATGAGGAAAACAGTAAAGGATGGATCCAGGCGGTGAGTTTGTATTTTATGGGAGAAAGTTTTCCACTTTGGTCTTTTTTCTTTGAAGATTTGAAAACAATTTAACGTGGGTTTGTTATAGTATATGTGGACTACGTTTTTGATTATGAATGTCAGCATTGTTCTCCTCATTATTTTACACCTTAACAATATAACATCGAATGATAGCGGCACACCTGAATCGTACTTACAAGCAGAGTTTGCAAATTATCGAAACGACTCAAGTGTGCAAGTGGAGACGGATCGAATTCAACATAAAGTAAGTGAACGGAGAAAAGAAATTTTTCCTATTTTGTTAGACAACATTGAAATGTTTTTTATCAATTAGAGATACACTGACGTGTTTTTTCTTATCAAAAACTAAAAGTAAAGATTATAGTTAAATCACAAAATTATACAAAAAATATATATATAATTTTGGGTTAATTTATCTCAAATAGACGAATAAATATTCTTTTAAGTAAAATTATTGTTTGCAAATCTCACAAATAAATCAAATTTGCAACAACTTCAATAGACAAACTTGATAGTTAATAGTTGGTTATTTTATTAGTTATATTATTCTTCGAATAATGATGAATGCAATTGAAATTTTTATTTGATGTACTACAGCAAATAGAATTGCACAAGAGTTTATTTAAATGCCAGTTTTAAAAATTTTATTTTTTTAATATATTTTTGTTACTATACTAGCTGATACCCACAACTTCGTCTGCGTGACGTATATGTCGCAATACGTTTCCTTTTTAAACATGCCGTAAGCCGTAGTACATGAGAATATAGGTATATATTCTTCATAGGAAAAATCTATTCATAGCCAAAAGTACAATTTAGCGCCTATAAAAGGACACATCTAATAAACTTGCTTTAAGCAAAAAAAAAAGTCGTTAGTAATGTTCAATTAATTTTTTTCCGAATTTTTTCTTCAATTATTTTTTTCCTCAGGATTATCTAAATTTATATTTTTTATCTTTGATGTATACGGTGTATACCTATCGTCAACCAAATCATTCGCAAATCAATCAAACCGCAAGCCGTTATAAATTAAAAATATCATCAAAATCGATAAAGTCGGTCTCAACTTGAAATATAATTTAAAGCCAACTAAAATTTCCAAAATACCCATTTAAGTGAATGGATCTATTATCTTGAAATGAATAACTTTACATATTCAACATTTTTGGAATAATTGTAAATTTTGTATACATAAGTGCCAATCCCTGTTTCAATTCCCAAATGAGCTTTTCTCCCAAAACCATTACCATCTTGCACTGCTCCGAATTTGAAATTCGATCAATTGTACCAAAACCGATTCCTATAATTGGTTTTGGAATACCGTTCACATGACGGATAAAAGTATCAATTTACATAGTCCTGTGGAACGTCGTCGGACATTTTTTTAAAAACTAATTAAGCATTACCAACGACTTATTTGTTTAAAGCAATAATCATGGTCATCAACTCATATACGAACAACCTTAAAGATAAACTTTATAAGATTTTCAATCAGTGTATATCGATATACGAGATTAACATCCGAATTTGAACTATACAGTGAAACCATAATGGTTCGTCTCGAATACACCGCACATAATTATCCCCTATATTTGGCATAAACTTTTTAGTACCATATATCGTTATAATTTACTATGCTTTACATTTTCAAAATTGCGTTGACCCTCTGTCAGAACTATAGGTGGACATAATCTTCTAAGAAAAATCTTTCATGCAGATAGAAAAAATAATCACTATCTTTGACCTCAACATTCTATCGTGTTCGTAAGTTCAAAATAAATCATTCCAACTTTTATTATTTTACTTCGATAGCACTGAGGATGCTTAAGCTTAAATCTACTAGCAAACATTTAAACTTATTTATTTTATTCTGGTGTTGTTATTTATTGTCGCTTTATATCTGCCAAGGTTTTAGGCGACTCTAAAAAAACCGCAATCAAGAAACATTGAATATTTACTCGATACGAGGATCTAACCCAACACCTATCAGCAAGGGCGGATTCAGGATTTTATTCTGGGGAAGGAGAGACATAATATCATCTTTCATTTGCAAGAGCGTGAAAGGGATCACGAAAAAAAATCGCAATTCCAGTCAGAAATAGACTAGAGTTTCACTGATGTTCTTTCTGGTACTTTATTCAAATATTTTCACAACTTTAATAATTTGATTTGCTTCTAAGTATGTACTGTTACGGAATCGCCACAGCACACAAAAATACCCTGGGGGCACGTGCCCTCCCCCAATCCGCTCTTGCCTACCAGTTTTAGATTGGCCACCTAGACCACTCGGCTACTAGTAGGCAACATACTTAAAGATTTATCAAAAAAAAAATTTGGAATTAGGTAAACCAAAACTAACTAAATTAGTCGAAAATTTAATATTGTTGTACGTAACTACGGTTTATTTTCAGAAAATTTAAATATAAAGATCTTGCTAATTAAAAAATGAAACTATTTTAAGGATAATTATTAAGGATAAATTTCTCACACTCTTTTATAAAATAAAACAAAACTGACAACTATGATTTTTTTGGTATTTTAATTAAAAAAAAAAACTTTTGTTTAGTTTTCATGCTGTGGCATCTACAGTGCCAATGACTACAAAACAACATTGCATATGTTCAAATTACCCGGAACCTGTTGCAAAAACAATGCTTATTCTTGCTCAATTAGAAATCCAACTGTATTTCAAGAAGGATGTTTAACTCCATTGCAGGATTACATTCACCATGTTTTTAAGTTCGGACAAACTATAACAATCATTCTTTGTGTCTTTATGGTAGCTTTTAACTTTATTAGTTGTAAAAATTTAAATTTAAATTATTTTTAATTTCAGGCACTATTCAATCTCTTCGCCATTTTTATAGAAATGAAAATTTTACATGAAGTACGAATGATTGAACTTTTACTTTAAAGCAAAGAAATTATAATTTTTAGGTTTAATTTTTAAGACTATATTTTTTGTACACAATTGGGAAAAAAATGTATGTGGTATGAACACTTTATTGTAAATAACCGAAATTAAATGTAAGACAATAAAAAGATGAAGAACTATACAAATACGCAGTGTTTTAACAGTTTTAACTATCCAAGAAATTATAAATAGTAGGGTTTAATTCTTACCAAAAATGGAAATTTTTGATTTTAAAGCACGTAACGTTGAACTTACCTAGAAAAAAAGAAAAACAAATCATTAGATACACACATCTTTCTGGATTGGAGAAAAAGAAATATGAAAATTACTGAGAAAAGCAACAAATTTTCTTGAAAAGTCGTTGCATATATTTCATTCAAATAAACTGTGGCCATAAATCCGTTACATTCGAATATATTCTCTTATTTACAAAAGTCCCGTAGGACTTATGGTTTCCCACACGCACACATTTATTTTTATAGGAACAATAACGTCCGCATATTTTATCTAAATTTTCAAGTATATTTTCGGCAAACGATTTCGAATTTTGTGTGTGAATCATTTGCACTAAAACATAAAATATTCTCGGGCATTCGTACATACTTACATAAACTATATAAAATTGCGACATTTTTAAAATATCGGTATATTTTGGTGTATTCGGTTATATATTTTTGGTTTCACGCACGGAATAAGAATATTGCCTCAATTTATGGCCACGGTAGGAAAAATGATTTTTTTTTAAATTTGATTAAAACAAATTGTCAAATTTATTTCTTCAAATAGGAAAGTTGGAACGGAAAACTTATAATGTATTTGCTTATTGAATCTGAAGAAATATTTGTTCCAGCTTTATTAAATTGAGGAAATGTGTTACAGTTTTGTAAGCAGCTGATGAATTTGTCGAAAATCCACAGGATTTGAATGAATCCCAGGTGATTTACGCTTAAACACTTTTCTTATGTGGAGCAATATTTTTGAGCACCAAACACATATGTTTAAGCCCGAGAATTGTCTAATGCATATGTAACATATTTACACGTATTTGGTCTATATTGCACACTTTATTTCCATATAAGTATGTAAATTTGTTGGTAAACGTATGCGTTTGGGTGGGCGTAAGCGTCGTAGACGCAAAAGGTAGGTTCATAAAATATAGCTCACACTTGTGTGACACAAAAGAGCTCGTGGAACAAAAATTACCGAGCTGCATATTTTATATTTGAACGTAGGACTTTATGAAACATTTCACAGGAGTGGTTTCGAGCTTCTATCGTCTCGTATTCCCCGTTTCCAGTTCATATCGCTCCAAATGAGAGCGCCCTTTTTCAGCATTTTCATATTTAACCGATGCGGGCGACATTTTTCCATTCACATTACGCACGAAAACACGAAATGTAAAGAACCGGTTTCGTTCATTTTCTTTTATGGACACGCATCGTACTAAAAAAGACAGTTGACTAGAATACTACAAGAAAATATCGTCTACATAATCATTTATTGAAGGCGAATGTTTACAAATAATTGCAACGTCCAATAGGAAACGAAATGAAAAGATTTGTCGTCAATGTAAATGTTGCAAATATTTGAATTTAAGCGATTTAAATTGTACGTTATACTGACATCTATAAGCTAACTTGTGAAGCTATGTTGCATAGATATGTCGGTTTGCATCTCCGATAGTCGAACTACATGGTAGAAGAATAACTGACGAATATTTGGATAATTTCGAAACATTAACAAATGAATACTTTTTAACTTTACCAAAATAACTATGAGATCCTGATATCCTGATTAATCACAAATTTAAGAACTAACTTCAAAATTTTTTTCGTAAAATATGATAAGAAAATCTTTAACAATACGCTTGTCAACGTTGATAAAGTTTTTGTTTTTATTAATTCTAATGCTTTGAAGAAGCCTTTAACGCCTTAATATATATTAAAGTCTTTAATATATAAATATATTCGTTTAATTTATCAATAATAAACGAAAGCATTTAAATAAAAAAGAATTAAAAATTTCACCTAAAAACCAAGAAATGGTGGGCATTTTGATAAACTTAATCAAGCCAAAAAATAATTTATTTAAATACATATTTTAAAGTAAAAAATGAATATAAATTATAAAGTTTTTAAGATTCCATCCAAAAATAGTGGTAAATTAAAATCGGGGTTAAAATAGAGGTATCCCTGATAAAAGATGTGATAGGGTTATTTTTGATTATATTCCACTTGATCACTTTTAAATCTTGCATATATTTAACGCTTTGTTAAAACAATTATTAAAAGATTGAGGCGTAATTTTAAATCAAGTGTTTTACAAAAAGATTCTTAATCTCAATCACAATCATCAAAATATTGTTTAGTTTCTTTTTATTTTCTGAGAACATTTACCATAGTAATGTGTATCATTTTATACCATCAGAAAGTTGAGATTTCAACGAACATAGAGCCCACCGACTATACTAAATATCAAATATTTTGACGCGAGAATTTTCGATTGAAAATTAGGGTGCTTTTTCGATGTTAAGTCACAATATGGTGAAAAAATTAATATTTAAAATCAAAAAAAATAGAGTGTGTTATAACGTAAAAAGGTAAGTTTTCACCAAATTTTAGGATATTTTTTTTGTAAGAGATAAAAATAAAAAACCCAAAAACATGGTTATTTGAATTTTTCACTTAAATTTTGAGGTTGTGTGAAAAAAGTGCAAATATAAAAGTTGTAGATCTTTCTCTTACCTACAAGTTCGCTATTTAACTTTTTTCCACAGGACTTGTAATTTTGCCGGAAATCGAGATAAACCGTTCTTTACCCTTAAAAACTCAGGGCGTCAAAAATAACGAAAGGGCTAACACCCTTGCCCAGTAAGGATCCCTAACACTCTTCACAGGCCCACAGCTTGAACTTGGAGTTACAAGATCGACAGTGAAAAATACTATCAAGGAATGGGTTTACAACATCAATCACTGCATAACATGGAAGAATACTACCGGACAAAACCCCACTAAAAGGATGATGGGAAAACCATCACAAGAACTAACTACTGAAATATTTGGTCTTACAAGAAAGCAATACAGAGTGGTAACGGGTCTAATAACTGTGGAATGAGAAAGCACCTGGATACAATGATACAATGAGATTACATGTGGATGATACAAAATGCACGTTCTGCTAGGCAGAGGATGAAACCGCTTCTCACGTTCTGTGGGAATATGGTGCTATGAATGAACAAACATAAAGACCTGGAACTAAAATTGTTGGAACGCACCTAGTGCGATGAGTGCTGAGGTTCACTCAGCTACTTGGTCTTGACTAGGTGAAGTAGGAACCCAGGAAGCATAATAAGCCCGGAAGCTGCAGTGTTGAGGCTCAAATAAACTCACCCTGAAAACCCAAATTATTAAAAAAAACTTACCTCCTCCTTCCAATTTCAAATCGCCCGTAATTTTTCTTTTTCACTTCTGTTATATTCTCTTCCTTTTACCATGGATTTCATTCTACTATAATTTTGTTTCACTTTTTACTATTTTCAAAGGCTTCTGCACTGGTGTAACACGGTGATTCTAAGAAGTGATTCATACGCTACACTAAATTTTTCTTATTTCTATTTAGGGCCATAAGCATGGTCTATGCACAAATTCATATCAATGACTAAAGGATAAATGTACTATTTTCAATTGTTAGTGAGTTATCTATACTGTTACGTTAGCTTACCAGCAGTTTCTGATAAAAATACATTCAAATTTATACACTATAAAATTTGATACTTGAAAAGTTGGTTAGCTAACTAAACAACTTTTTTTTTCTTGTTTCAATAAAAGCTAAAACTTTAATTATAAAAGAATTGACTTGTTTCCTATCGAATACTTAAGTGGAAGCAATGAAAAATTTTCGTTTGAATTCAGGAAACAAACATTCACTTTGGAACGACCATGAAAAATCCAAGGAGATAAATAAAATGCAACTTTAAATCTCAAGCTATAAACCTTTTTTCTATTGCAGTTTGAATAAAGTTAAGTTTTTTAGAATTTGAGAAGCTATCATAAAATGTATACAGTGGTTTTCCCATTTATTTCGTGGAGACGTCTAGAGATAAAAAAACGGTGGCTCTAACATAAGTAATTCAGTGATGTTTGAACAAGATATGAAGAAATAATAGACACCTCCCGAGGGACTCTCAACCGAGGCTGCAGTGAAGGCCGCAGCCAATTCAAGACATGCAATGCCAATGAAAGTTTCATGTTTTCGCATGCATGAAAATGGTTTCGATGGTACAAACGTGGTCATCTACATGACACTGAATTATATTTCTCGCAGGTATTCAATCAAAACGTAATTTTCTATTGATAATTTTACAATTGCACTAAGTTGCAAGCAATTCGATTGGAAATTCAACGCTCAAAAGAAAAGTTAATTGTGGTATTTTCAATTATTGGACGTCATCAAAATGAACAAAGACCTCGTTGGTTCACAATAAATATGAACATTATTTCTATCAAAATTATCAACTCAGCCAATATACTGAATACAGATTACTCGAAAGCTCATTCAAAAATAAAAACATACCCCACAATAATATTTTATTTACCTTTTTAAATTGAATTTTCCCAAATAGTCGGTCTACATTGTCAAAAGAGGCTTTTCGAGCGTTTATCTTTTCCTTTTATGTTCATAAAACATTTCATATCTCCAACTCCAAAAATAAATAACAAACGAAATTGAAAATTTCACTATGCAAAAAAAAAATAAATAAAGAGAAAAACTTTATAAAACTAAAGAGTTTGAATTTAATTTATTTAATTACGCATTTCTTATTTACGACTTGAAAAGGCGTTATTTGAATGATAAAAGAGATAAAAAGAATTGTAAAACAAAACGTTGTCATAAGGTTTTTCAAACAACTAATTGCTTGTATCGCTGTGAACTGAAAAGTAAATATTTAACAAACTTTTATGTCGTTTTAGCAGACATAATCAACAAAAAGCTCTTTTATAATTCTATTCCAAACGGAAACATTAAACCTTTTTTAAACCTCTTCAAAACTCATTAAAGTAAAATATATAACTTTTCAGTCATATGATTGTAACAAAATTATTTCGGAAAAGTAGAAAAAAATTGAAATTAGTAAAGAAAATTCATTGACACCTGCGCTTTACTTAAAAATAAAATGGAAATAAGATAATATGTTAAAATATTGAAAATTGAAAAATATTGGTTACTACTTGATGGTAGAAGTCCTCGCTGGAAAAGCAGGAGCTTTAAAAAAAAATAAAGAATTTTTCCCAATTCCCTACTTTGACTTTAGTATACACATAGGAAACAGGGTCAGATTTAAATCAGACTAGCCATTGAATGCATAAATTTGTCTTCTTGTCTTTTTTTAAGTCTTGGTATGTTTCTATTGATATATTGTTTGCTTTTCAATTTCTTTTGTCTAAATTTTGGTTACAAAATCTTCTTGAAAAGACAAGAAGACTGTTGATCTTGTCCAACTTATTATCTAAGAATATCCCATAAAATCGGGAAGGTATGGAAACAGTTTGGTATAAAGGCTGGATATACGGGTGTGGCAGAAAAGTAAAAAAATTGGCAACAGTGCAAGCGATCCGGCAAAGTTAAGTTTTTATCTTTTATAGAATATTTGTATCAGTATCTTCCCATACCTCAGTGCGAATTTCAACTCTTTCCTGTTCCTAAATAAATATAAATTTCAGTATATATTTTCATGAATTTAAGGATGTTATGGAGGTATGTTAAAATGCTACCAGACAACTAAAAATTTAGTAAAATGTTTTTTATTCAATGTTAAAGCACCTGTGAAAATTTTAAAGCGGTTTACTATGTCGTTAAAAAGTTAATGCAATTTAAAAATACTACGATTTTACACGTAATCTTATGGAGATTCAGTAACCGAACAGACTAAATTTATTTTTATAAGCAAAAATAATGTTACCAGGCATCCTAAACTTTCAAAATATGTAGTTCAAACTTTAGAAAACTAATTTTGCATAAGATTATTTGAATGCACTACACGGTTTTTAAGAAACAAATTATAATCAAACCAAAAATGTGGTTTTTACTCGATAAATTAATAAGTGTATAAGAAAGTGCGACAACACTGTCGTTAGCTGAGACGTGCTATTTTGTATAATAATACAAGCTATGTTAGTACATTTGGTATTAGTACAAGCTGTGTTAGTACATGAAACTCGAAATTTATCTTTGTAACACTAGTAAGTTCACAATATAAAACCGAAAAGAATGAAATATGTCAAATAATTTATTTTCAAAATGTTGAGTACGTCGCGCATGCTTACTCACATCATGTGAGAAAGGCAATCTAAAGGTGCCAATGCTGCCAACCTAGAAATTCGACAGCGTTACCACGTTTTCATTATTTTATATAATGTTGAATTATTAATTGAATTTTTATTTTTCAGTTATAATTGTCTTAAAATCTGCTAATTTAATGTTTTGTTTATGATTTAAACATATTAAAAAAATCTACATTCATAACTTATGAGCATCAAATCAATAATATTTTGAGTTGTTAAATGGAAATCAAGGTATATTTAGTCCCAAAAGTTAGTTAAAAATTTTCAATACTTTTTGTTTTTTCATATTTTGTTTAAAACTTTCGGTAACATTTCCGATTTTCTATTAAGCAATGCATAGTTTTTTTCAGTATCGTCCTATTTATTTACCGCTTGACATATTATACGATATAATTATCCACGAATTTCTATTTTTATGTACTTTTGTGTCTGATTGAATCTTCATAACATCCTTAAAGCCCAGATATATTCACTTAGAAATAATGGCAATTTAGTTTATAATACATAATACATATTAGGTATGAATTTATTAAATACTCTTTTGAGGAATTAAAAAGCTCTTGGATTTTTATTTATTAATTGATTCTTCCGATGTTTTTAAACAAAATTTTATCGTTTCCATCGAAGCAATTTAAAATTTTTCCGTCTTATCAATCCACTTTAAAAGTTGTTTAGACCGAAAACTTCTCTCAAGCGATCTCACATAAGCTATTATACATACAAGTTTTATCTATGAAATTGGTATCATAAACTTTAATTATGTATTTGCGAGATTAAATCAAAATTTATTACACACGTAAAGTCGGTATTTAATTTATTCGTACATCAATTACGCTATACAAATTAGTCTGTATACAGTTAGATTAAAAAAGTTTAAGTATATGTACGCAATTTTTGATAATTTTTTTAGTGATTTTATTAATTATTTGTGCTACTAATTGTATGATTAGGAGGTTAAATATTCTTTTCTTTTTTGTCGCTCATTTATTCTTTTCCAATCATTTTTGTCAAAATTGTTTTTTCTTATTGCAGTGAATTATGGAGGTTTGAGCAATACTACTAATTGGTGAAATAATTTTATAAGAATTTCAGTGGTTCTAAGTGAGAAATTATCAGTGCATTATTTATTTGTCCTGAGGTGATTAGACGTGTTGGTTACAAAATGAAATGAAAAAATGTCGAAAAATCTAGGCAATATAGAAGCTATAGCTAGTAGAAGAAACGGCACGTATCTGTACGCCTGACACATTGTCCTCGAGGCTTGTCTGCCATTCGACTAATATATGATTAAAACATTCCTACATAATTTTGTGCAGTGAGTGCTTAAAGAAGAGAGATGAGCAAGACGTTTATCTCGTAGAAAAACATTCTCGAAAACTTTTATCAACACATACACATATTATTATTAGGACAGAATTTAAAAAAATCGAGTCGAGAAATCATTTGGAAACTAAGCGGAATTATGGGAGCTTGTGTTCATGTTGCTAATTAACGAGGCTAAATATTTAGCGTCGCTTATTTCAAATCCCCACGGCAAGTTTAATCTGAATGCTGCCCGTTGAGTTAACTCGCACTTATCGAAATTAAAATGTTTTAATAGGGATGTTGCCACTTTCGTTATTGATTGATATGTGCTCTGATTTCGTAGTCAGTTCAGTGATAATTATTTCAGGCCAATGTCAAGGACTTCGAATCTACATTTCCGCTTTATTTCAAACAAAAACAAGTACCTACCATTCAAATATGAATAAACAAATATTTGACCCATTGCACTCTCTTGTCCCATCTATTGGGACATCGCAATTCTAGGGACATCGCAACTCCGAAATCCCTTCGCAGAGGACATTAAAATTTATTAGTGATTACGGGGAATTAAGTTATTTCAGCGCAACGTGTATTTTTCTCTGTTATTTTCTCTTGAAATAGCACAATACATCAAAAAAAAAAAAAAATAGTAAAATTACCAAGATATTATATAAAAAAAGTTTAGCGGGTTTTCTTTTGGATTTATTGAAAGTAGTCGCTGTGGATGAATCTGTTGCAAAATTCAAAGACAAAATAGTATTTATGGTTTTTAATGCTAAATGGAATATACGCAAAGATGTGTAAAACAGTTTAAAAAATCTATTTGAATAGAAAATGCAAATACTTATTATATTTTCTATTTCAAACACAAAATAGGTTTTCAATTGATATTTAAAATACTAAATGCAAATACGTATTTTCAAAATAATTTCTTATTGAAATACAATACTGTTAGTTTTTAACTTTCTTTATTGTAATAATTTTTTAATTCAAACAAATGATCAATTATTATTATTGTTATTAATCTCACTTCCAGTATCCATTTTTATATCACTAAAACAATGTTTTATTATCATTTAGGCGGGAAAACCACAGACGTACTATCCATACTATACTCACTTTTTTTTTCTTTTTTGAAGTTATCCTTCCTTACCGGCGTATTGAAAAAAAAATTAATGAGAGAGAGTTGTTAAAAAAATGACGCTTTAAAGTAACAGTATGAAGTTGCTTGCAAACGATTAACGAGAAAGAACGGTTCAAGCGGGTGAAATCTGGCCGATTTTTGAGAGCGATATGCATAGTAATAAGACGACTGAAACACTACGCATCGATCAAGTTAAGCCAGCACTCGCATATGTTGGCATATGTTTTTCGTTCACCGTGGCACTCGAGGGGAGAGGACTCGATCGTCTTGAACAATCCCAAATCAGATACGAAGTTATAGCTAACGAACAGTAAAAAACAGAACGGTTAGAACCTTTAAAACATGGAGAAGATAGATATAATTGAACTAAATATTTTCGAATTTTACAATTTAAACAATATCCATATTAATACACAACTAAGTAGTAATTTCCCCTAAAATATTCACCCTCTAATACTGACGCAACAGAGAAATGGTAAAAATTGGCAATTGATTGAATGAAATCAAAATGACTGTTGAAATCATAGCGATAATCATTCAGTTCAAATTTGAAACAATGATGGTATTTCACTCACACGTATGCGTT
This sequence comes from Sisyra terminalis, assembly GCA_958496175.1. Taxonomy (NCBI): domain Eukaryota; kingdom Metazoa; phylum Arthropoda; class Insecta; order Neuroptera; family Sisyridae; genus Sisyra; species Sisyra terminalis. Next base: position 31,083,377 of record OY292277.1, on the reverse strand, counting down.
TACAATATTTGTCTACCTTTGCCGGAATATATGCATACATATTTCTTACGTTTGCCTATTATTATTATTAGATTATTAAAATGCATTTAGAAGAAATATATTTTTCTAAAGTTATTCAGTGTAATGTTTAAAATAATGTTATAAAAGTCGATTGATTCCTTATATTACATTGTATTTTATTATATTTGAATTAAAAATCAGTTTCAAGACAAAGATATAAATGGATAAATAAAATATACAATCACTATTGTATAAATATAATTTTTAGGACGTCGCTATTTGGGATTGTTTATACATATCCATACATTATATTTTATGGCAACAATCTACTTCTTTATGGGAAAGTTTTTTGATAAGTATTTTTCAAACATGTGATCCAATCTGTTAATTCGATCAAACGATTAATTCACATAATACATAATATACATTTTGTATAAGTAACCAAATGTGTAAACATATAGTATCTATGTATAGATAGCCAATTTAATATTTTATTTGAAAACCAGTAATTTTCCGTGAAATATTCACAACTCAACACTGACACAACTGACTAAAATTAGCTACTATGGTCGCTGTTTCAAGTAGTACCTAATCTTTGTTAGATGAAATTTACGATACGGCATTGAAAAAGTATAAAACGTTAGTTCAGGTCCTGCACTCTAATGTAATACAGCAGAAATTACGATACTACTATTGTAATTTTTGATATATTTGTTTTCCGTTTATAATACCAACTAATTCAAATTTAATCATTATTTTATTCCTGTGTCAATCAGCTACCTTCCCAAATCCCACCGGATGTTAATTTAGGTATCAGCTTTGCTTGAACTTCAAACACAAACCGTTAATTTTCCCGATTTATTCATCCATATTTACTTACTTAAGGAATTTTAACTAGTTTAATGAAAGTAATTTAATTATAACCATTGTATAACAAAATTAATTAGATGTTAATTTTATTGAAGAGCCTAATTTACAAATAAATAGTTAAGTAACAGGTCCGATATATCAAAGGTTTCTAAACTAATAAAAAATAATTTATTTATACTTTCAAAGCAGAAATTAATTTTTAAAATTTGATTGTACCATTTTTTTGACAAAAATTATTCAAAAATTCAATATAACGAAATGAAATAGGTAAATAATATATTTGATTTATGAATATATTTTTTAATAATTTTTTAATATATTTGATTTTAAAATCAAAATATTAAAGAGTTTTTTGTATGCAAAAATTTTATTTTACAATTTGATTTCTTCTGTGCAGCTTTAGTATGAATAAGTGATTACTTGGAATACTTATGAGTGTAATTTGAATATGATTTCAATTGGAGGCAATAAAAAACCGCTTTGCTTTTAATGGAAGAAATTAATTTGCTTGGGTGTGGGGAGGTCATACGTCACACGTTCATATGTTCAACTACGAATATTTCATTCGAATGGATGCGTTGGTGTTGAATTTATAAATAAAATTTCGTACTTTTACTATATTTATCCCTCAGAAATTATTCATGGGCATTCCCGGAAATGACCCTTTACTGCTTTGCACTCACTCCGGCATATTTTACATTAAATGCACATACGTATAATATTAATGATATACGACAGGAATTTTCTACAGTTAGAAAACCGAAATGTATTTGTAGTTTCTTATATGATTCTTGTTTATAGGTTTTATGGTGGAAGACGATCAAATAAATTTTAATCATTTCCAATAGTTTTTAGTGTAATAATTTATTGTTAGCTTCTTTACAATCGTAATTTTAATATTCGATCCTTAAAGTTCATACAATTTGCAATTACTGTACATTAATATGGTGAAAAAATTTAAAAGAAAATATTTGTTTTTTTTTTCGTGTCTTTATTTGGTAAGGTGTACGTTTTACAATTTATGTAGGTATTTACAGGCTGCAAGTTGAATATTTGATAATTTTCAACGTTTTTTCCCGGTTGTAACAGTCCACTTTTTTCGGATTGGCGAGTTGAAATACTTTTGGGCAAATATAGGGAATATTTATGTACTTTATTGTTGAACAACGGTGAAATGATTACGACAGACTTTAATGATTGTATGGTATTATCATAAATCTTGTACGATGAATCTGATGAATTTTTCATCGAGCTACTGTTATTTAATCAGCAATCGGAATTCGATCTGAGTTTGCAGAACAAGTGTTCTCATTTACATATTGCGAACAAGTGTTTATCGTGCGTACGATGAACGAGACTTCTATCGATAAGATTGACGTTGTATGGATCGATGGGATGGATGGATGTGTCTAGTTTTTGTAAGTAGGTTATCATCGACCATATTTGTACCAGCTTGCGATAAACAGGCAAGCACGTCCGAAGAAATAAGCAAACAAGTAACCGGTTCAAAGAATTGTTTAGCATTTCGTATTTCGAAGCAATTTGGATTCGCCAGTTTGGAAGCATACAACAAAACCACTTGTAACTGTTATTTTCGTTTTGATTCACGATTGCTTGTACATGCCTGTAAGTACAGCTGTAAAAGATAGGACTACTGAGATTGGATTTTTAACCCTTTTGATTTTTAAAAAACACAAAAATTGCTAACAATTTATCTACCACCATAAACTCATAAAAATATTTACCATAATTTTGGCATCGTTTTGTTTTCATTTTGTCTCACAAAAATAAAATTCCATAGTTTAGACTAGTGGTTCAGATAGTTTCACATCAGTACAGTGATGAAAAACAATCACACTACATACTTTACGTCTTTACTTTAGCTACACAATAACTTATGCTGGATACTAAATAAGGGTTCTGGGAAAAAGTAGGCAAGCTTTTTGCACACACAACATACATCGATCTAAAATCAGAATGCTCTAATGTTACATTCTTGGATGCTTCGGAAAAAGCATGAGAGGGTTTTTCTGAGCTACGGTACCAAAATTAAGATAGCCATATTAAGCATCAATCTTCAACGTTAAATGGGCACCAGAAGAAGGTGAAGGGTACTGATATACTTCACGTATTTGACACAATTTTCATACATATGGTGTTGATAAGGATTTTAAACCCGTTATAGCTTACTAAACTAATCAGCCAAAACGTCTAGCATTATTAAAACGAAAAAAAAATGCTAAAGAGGTTTCGTGGGACATTCGACAAGAGTGAAGCTCTTAATTAATCGAACATGAATTTAATTTGGATATTGATTTTGTCTTCTAATAAATAAAAGAATGAAATATCATTTGAAAAATAAATTTTCAATATAATTATAAATATATTACAATTATATGAAAATCAATTTTAATTTTTTTAAAAACATGTCATATTTAAGTAACTGTATTGTTGATTTGTGGTAACTTAAATACGAGGAATATATACATGTCTCTACTTTATCTACGGATCATGAGAAAACAACACCAACAGTAGTACCATAGTTAGTTGATGATTCGAATGGAATTATTGGTCGTACTTAAATTTAATTTTCTCAAAAGGAGATTTTTGAAGTACCAGATTTTTAATATGCAAAACTGACATTGAAGTCACTAGATAAAATAAGTGAAATTTTGAGTGAATTATATCCAAGCAAAACTGATAATACGATCCATTATATTCACCGATAGCCAAGTTGAACTGAACGCACTAGCTTCAATCCAGAAGTATATGGAAACCCTTACAAACCTGGCCACCAGAAATAAAGTCAACTTGAGAGTGTCAGGTTACAAAGGTATTAAAGGTAATGGAAGGACCACGACTCTTGCTTGTCAAGGATTCATAACACCATTCATAGGCGCACAGCCTGTGTTTGATGTCACAAAATTGGCAGTAAAAAAAACCATGAAAGAATGGACTTTTAAAAATAACTGCTCAATATAGAATAACAGCACCGGACAAAAAAACACAGTAAAAAGATGAAAGGAAACCCATCCTTAAGCCTAACTACTAAAATACTTGATCTTACAAGAAAACAAGTCAGAGTTGTAACGAGTCTAATATCTGAACAAGGCAGACTGAAGAAACACCTGCGTTCAAATGGAGTAGGTACATGTTGATGATCCAAAACTAGAAAGCTAGTACCCTATACTATTCAGACTTATCTCTAATTTGTATAGTACCATTGAGTATAGTATTAGTGCACGATTCGATGACGTGTTCAAGCATTACATATACAAATATGAACAAGCATCAAAAATAGTAACCGAGGCTCAGAGTCGAGAACAGCCGAGTTCCCACTCTGAGCCTTCTCTCTTTCATTCTTTCTTTCACCTTACCCTATAACAGGGAGAAACGATATAGATATACTATTTACAAACGATCTAATGACGATCTCGATCTTAAACATTATTGTGAGCCACACTTTGTCTCAGTTAACTCTCAAGTTACAAAAAGAGCTTCGCTCTAATAAACTGCCAAATGATTAAGATCATTAAAGTTTCCATTTTTTGAAATTAAAACCCTTTGCGTTCCAACTCTCGATTTTGTTAAGCTTTATTTTGATTTGCATAGCACGTGTCATTTTTAACCATTAGTCGTAAAATTGAAATTTAGAAAGTTCAAAATTAGTGCCACTCATAAGATACAAGCATCCATATCAAATATATAAAAAACTAATTCGGGCGCTTAAAGGCGATATTATAGTTTATAAATCTGCAATATGGCAGTACATTATAAATAGTTTAGCATCTTAGGAATTTAAATAAAGATGGGCGAAAATGCACTATATGACTTTGATTCGTTTGGGACATCTGTCGCCAATATGCAAGAGACAAGAATGGAATGTTTTGCATTCAGTTTGAGACTGTGTTCACTCTTCTCACATGTTTAATACATAAGATACAAGATGAATAGCTCTAAGCATACCATATTTTACATTGTCTTCTTCAGAATTCAATGGATCAACTTTATTTATTGAACATATTATATTAATATTTATGGAACATCAAACCTTATAACCCAATTATCAAACAAAATTAAACAATCAAATTTTTGTGGTGAGAGTTTTCAAACAAATATAAAAGTAATTGTTATGATAATTAAAGATTTCGTAATCTTTTCGTAATTAACAAATTTATTGATTATTATACACGCACTGTAAATCGAGTAAACATTCTTGAAACCATTTAGGTACAGTAGAAGCAATTGGAATAGATCAAAAAACTTCTGAGCCCTTTTCACATTTTTAATTTTTCTTAATTTATCTTTATACCATATATATGGTATCCCTTGCTACTAATAATACGGAATCACAAGCTGATTACAGGTAAGGACTGCAATATCGAACCAAAAGTTCAATACCGGTATTCGGTATTTTTTAGATTTTAATACCGGAATACCGGTTTTAATATCGGTAGTAGAAATTTTAGAAAAATATTTTTTTAAACCAGTTTTATTAAAGAAAGTAAATATCACACAAAATCATGTATAACTTATAAATTACAACAGTATATAAAAAATCACAAAAAAGTAAAAGAACAACGAACATCATTGTATTTAAATTACAAGAAAGTGTAAATATCACTGTCCAGTCGCTGGTACTATTGTACGAATTGTACAGTCATTAAGCTTGGAACGTTATTTTGTGCAAAAATTACCAATTTTCGAAAACGCTATTTCAGTACTAACGCTAGTAGTGGTACTGTTAGCAAGGCGAGATATACCTTTCCAAGTATTTACCTCTAAATCTGTAAACCTCAAATAAATTTATTTCTTGTATGGTTTTGGAAATAACTGATTTTTGTAATGCATTTTGGTTTGTTGAAAATTTTTTTAGCTGTCGCTAATTTTAATTATACAAGACAATTCTTTTTCATTATTAACACAACAACACAAGTACCATAATGATCTTCGATAATTTTACGAAATTCTTCTGAATGTGGATAGGTTTGTGGGTAAAGAAATTAAAGAAAATATATTATGAACTTGATCTTGAATTGGCAAGCCTCTTTTCTTCTATTTCATTTTTAAAATCATTATAACTAACATATGTAAATAACGTAAAGCATTTTCTATTTCCAACTTTATATTTACAGTTTCATTAAATTCGCCTGTTAGGGCGACATAAATAAAAAGTATTCTATTTTACTATTTCGGCGACACCTGAGCTTATAGTGGAGATAATTTAAAAAAATTCTAGTAAGTACCGATAAAGCGGCATTGAAACTTATGAATACTACGTATTAATAAATGATATAAATGACTCAAAATACCGGTATTTGGTATCCCGGTATACCGGTTTTGCAATCCCTAATAGTTGGAAATTTATATCTATAAAGCTTATTTTCATGCAAGAGACTTATTATAGTTGATTATCCTAGAATCAAGATGGATTATAATTTACACCCTATTTTTTACATTTATCGTTTGATTTAGGGTTACGTGGAGTTAACCTGTTTATTTTTAATTCTTTATTGTTTATTGCTTACTGCTTTATTGTTCTTATTCAAAACTTAAACGTTGTAATATTTAAAACTTAAACTTTTTAAATATTTCAATACTTTTTCTTTCTTTGAAGAAATTATTTTCCAAGAAAGTTTTTCTTCTTTTTTTAGTGGTTTCATTTTAGTATTATTATACTTAGTTACTGTTAGAACTGTCAAAAAAAAAGAATCATAGTTACTTTAAAGATAGTTACTTTTTACGGTTTGTTATTTTTTCGGCTAAAGAAATGTAAAGAAAACATTAGTCAATTCAGACGAGCTCTGTTTTCCGAGAAATATTTGTTGGTTCAGAAAGTTTTTGCTACCTGGAAATTGGAAAAACCAAAAGACAATACCCCATTTAAAAAAAAACGAAAGCACTTAGTCAACGTTCTCAAAGACGAAATTTTGCTACTTGTACAAACAATTTTCTATAATATTTCGTGACCAGAAAAATAGTTTTCGGAGCTTTTCAAGAGCTATCAAGAATATATAAGGGGGAAAAAGGGAATGGTATTGGACAGTCTCTTGACCTCAGCAAACAAACAATGTACAAAAAGAAATGATATTTTCTCGAATTATGTATCTTCAAGGCATATAGACATTTGCAGTATACAATCTTAATTCGTTGATCTCAAGAGACAAACACGGATCCCTTTTTAAGCTGTTTTTAACCATCAAAAATCACACAATTGTCGACTACGACAATATTCATAATACATATGGCTAAGTTAATGTTACCTCTTCAAAATCGACATTGCAGGGAAAAAAACGGATTTTTGCTCTAACATATTATAACCAGAATCAAAGAAATATACTTTTGATATAGGTAAACTTACAAAAGTATTGCGTAATATTCAATTATATGAACTTTGTAAAAAGCTTCATTTGCTCCAAATTCAAATTCCGAAGGAAGAATTAGAAGTCATCATAGAGACTTTGATCTTAGACGAAGTCTTTTATAAACATATAATTAGGAAAGAATAGTTTCTAAAAAAAATACTTTACTTTTAAAAAAAGTACACATATTGTTCAGTGACATAATAGCTTCCAAGTAAATCTAAAAGTAAATTAATTTCATTTTAATAAGTAATATGCAAATAGTAACGTTTTCATCATACTAAAACTCAAAGGCAAATTGCAAATATTAAATACACATCAAATAGATGTCTCCATCCATAAATGCAAATTAATTTGAATTGTTCCGACCTCCTCGCATAGAGTTTAATTTAAATGAGCTTAGGTCAATATAATCATTGTTTAGCTTCTATTATACAGTCGCTGGCTTTACATTAACTGGACGATCAATTTTCAAATTCACTTTGTTCACTATGAAAGTCTTCGAGGAAAGTTCTAATTAAACGATTAAACAATTTCAAGAAGTCAACTAACTTACCTAATATTGTAATGGTTTTTGCAAGTTTTAAATTGGGTACTGTTTTTTTTGTAGCCACTGATAAAATACGTGACTGGATACATCTCATGTCGCATTCGATAGTGCTTATCTTAAAAAGCAAAATTTTGTTCGTTTAAAAATAACTAGCGACGATGTGATAACTAGTGACATTGATTTATTTGGGATTTTTCATTTTTAGTTAGCTAGTTAGCTGAATTGTTGCACGGAAAGCGATCCATGAGTGCAAATAAATTATATTAAGCGGCAGAAAAACGAAAGGAAAAGAAAAATCAATTCGCATCAGTGATTTTTAAATACGTTGCAAAATAATTCCGAGTTCCTCGTACAACTGCAACATTGAAGCCACTGCAAATGTTACTCAACTAATTACAATTTTTCCTCGTTCTCGTTGATGTCGTAATTCGAATAAATCATATAATAATAGTTTCCCCTTAAGTAATTCAAAAAAAAAAATATCTAATAAGTATAGTTGTAGAAACGTTGAAAGTCAAGGAATTGAATATTGAATGAAATGAAAACAGTTTCTAAGAATTTAAATTGAACTATACCCTCTCTAGATGCAGTCTAAGATATTTGTGGAACAATGAGTCAATTTTCTATGAGTGATTAATGTCTCGACATATTGAATACGAGACTTTCATTCAAGCAATAACGAGTTTAAAAGGACACTTGTCATTTTCCATAATCATCACGCGTGGCTGAGGAACCTACTTATGTACGTTTTTTGAATTTTAAAAATTCAAATGAGATTTTATCGTCTACAGTCCTATTAAGAGTTGTGAACTATTGGGCAAGAACTAAAGCAATTAATAAAAAAACGAATGATGAGTGCAATACTGATCGGTTTTTTGCGCAACAGTTAAAAATTTTTGATGAAGAGTTAACTTTAAGATTTAGATATATTATAAGTTAGACATTTTTTTTTCGTTATATACAAAAAATTATAATAAAATATTTATGGAACTAAGTTCCTAATGGTGACTGTGGGACAGGATCATTTATGAAATCAATCAATTAATAGAAATTATCACTTAAAAAAATGACTCACAGACTAGCATGGTAAAGTGGGCAGAAAAAGACAAGCAAAGATTAGTAAATGCCAAGATTAGTGCTTATTTATTGCTAATTTAATGCCATAAACTAAAATTTAATGCTCTCTTAGATTGGCGAAAAATTAAAACTCTGCTAACTTATAATTAATCTAGCAATGTATTCCCTGAAAAGCCTATATTAACGCGGTATAAAACTAAAGAAATGTATAGTGAATTTAGTGCTCAACGAGTGCTGGCCGTATGTGATTAGAATTTGGAAAATTTTTTTTTTTTTGCTTTATCAATCAAAACTGCTAAAACGACAATCTAAGCATGTAAATGGTTCATAACTTTCGAACGGCATAACTTCATAACCTCATAACAGTATAGGCATAATATTATTAATATTATTATATTTGTAGTTAATAAATTAATATAATACGTATAATTAAACAAAAAAAATATTTTCCTCCACCATTTTCCTAATTATTTTCCTCGAATCACCTCCATCTTTTTACCAAGTGCTGAAGATTGGCGTACCTTCTTCGCAACATGTTCAGATAACTTTTCTGCACTTTTATTAAACATGGTATAGTTATTTTACCAATAATTTACGCTAAAAATATTAAATAGAAAAAATAAAAAGATTCAATTATAACAATTAAACGTTTAATAAATGTACATATGTCGTAGCAGCTCGGTAAATGCGTTATCACTGAACCATCAACCTGTTTAGTTATTTTGGTACTTCCCCGGCTTCCGAGAAAGCCCAGTATATACCCAGTTAGACCCGGAAATTTTACACGTGGCGTTATTATCAATCGGCATTAATGGAACCGGTATAAATCGAAGGCTATCTGTATTGAGATAAATATTAATAGCCATCATTGCCATGTATTGATAATGTTAGATTTTAGAACATCAAGAGAGTGATTATGGGAAGAGTGTACTTAGGTTTTAAGGGCACTCGAAACATTCTTGGAATTAACCGCTAAGGAAGAATTGGGATTCCGGCGGTGTCCAATTTATTTTTTATGCACAGGGTACATCGTCACGCATAAATATGTTTAAAGTTCCCCTGCGTCTTAGATCATTAAAATATGGTACCAAAATATCGTCCATTACTTTAAAATATTGATTGCTGTTATGTTCTCACAAAATAGAACGGTACTGGATCTTCTTCTGAGATACACGACCATATCTGGCCCTCTTTAGGTCCCAATGGGGCATGCTCAATAGGGAAATCCCTATCCCTATTAAAACTAATAAACAGTTGTGGTTTAAAGTCTTACACTTGAAAAGTTTCTAATCGGGTTGGTGGAAATCTTATAAATATTGATAAACAGTCTTCCAGATATCATTCTTTAGGTTTTCTCCGAACAAATTTATGGATCTTTGTCATAGCTTCTAACCGACACTCATCGCTAAAAACTAAAATATCAATTTTATAACATTTCCAATAGTAAATTACTTGATTAAAAAAATATAAGAAGTATTTTGTCAATAATTTTTATCCTTTGAAATCTTCTACAGTAAAATGTTAATAGAGTCTGGAAAACATAAACTTTTTAGACGGGCTTTATATTTCAGGTTATCTTCATACAATCACCTTCATAACGTCATCTTGGAAATTGATATTCCAGAATTAAGTAGACCAAGATGCAATTTTTTTAATGTTGAAAATCGATTTTTAATTGCTTTCTTTGAGATCTTACGATCTATTCGAGTATTGATACCGACAGTAATACTGGACGCGTAAGGTCCGCTTTAGGAAGTAGTGCAGTAGGTACTAAGGGCAATCTACGTAGTGAACCTATTCAAAGCTAAAATCTTTAAGGATCGATATCTCGGAAACTAAGCAAGATATAGAAAAATTTAAGTCTTTATTTTCGTCTTATTTTGGGCTGTTTTTCCAAAGTATGGCACCACGGATAGAAAGAGTGACTTCAGCTTAAAATTTTTCATGTGAAATAAAATTATCTAGGAATTTACCCTTGTTTTCAGGGGTACTGAAAAACTACTATCTATTTGGATATAATAAACATTTTCGGGCCAGATAAGAGATATTTTGAGCAAGGTTTTCAAACTAATAATCGAAGAAGCTCCGCTAAAAGCAATAAATTATAAAACAAATTTTGTTTAAAATATTTACAGCTTAAAAATTAGTTTTCCAAATAAATTTGTATTTTTCTTCCAGTTATATAATTTTTTAAGAACTTTCCATTAATGTATTTGACAATTATTTTAAAAATAAATGAATCAAAAATTATATAAAGCTGAGAAGCTAATAAGAATCTTTAAAAGCTACTGACCGAAAAAATATAAAAAAACGTAAAGCGTTAAATAAAGAAAACTTACTAATTTCCACCAACTCATCACTCTAAGTTGATGTATAAACATAGAAAATTAAGGAGAGAAAGATTATTTCTCCCGAATTTTAGGGCAACTACTTAGCTAAATTTGAAAAATGTTTGTTTAACCAGCTCTCATATATTTTCTCCCAGGCGTCAATTTGAGATTTCTCTATTTTCGCTTGTCGTTCGTTCCGCTCTCGGATAAAAATAATTAATTGTTTTACGCGAACGTTTTAATGAGACGTATTTAATTAAGAATTAAAAAATATATTTGACGTTATTATTATTCTTGGTTTACGTGAAAATTAGAAAATATTTTATTGTTAGAACGAGGTCTCGAGGTAAAATTTAATAACGTCGCATTTTTATGCAAACTAATTACATTATAATTATAATTGTAAAAAAACGTAATATTCTTCTGAAATACTTTTTGTGGAATTATAATAATGACTTCTTTCTAATTTGGGAAAAGTGGTTTTTCATACACGTTTATTTTGAACGTTAATTCTTTTTTCAGTGGTACCTATTCTAGAAATGCATTAATGAAGCGCATTCATAGGTAGAATGCAATAAACCGATGAAATTAAGGCTCAAGTCCCTTTTAGCACAGTCAAATCTGGCAACGTTGTAATTTTACTTTGTTTTGATTTTAATTCGCGAATAAATCGGCTCACAATGAAAGTTTAGCCACAAAGGAGAAAATTATACTATATTATAATTGAATTTACCAAAAAATCGCGATTAGAATAAAAATAAAATAAAAAACAAAGCATAAAATACAACGTTGCCAGATTTGACTGTGAGAAAAGGGATTTGAGCCGTTATTAATATAATGAAAAACATAAATTGCAATTAGACAACAAAATTCAAACTAGTTAATTTAAAGATGAAAAAATGTATTTTTCCATTAGGAAATATATATATGAACATTTATTATTCCATAATCTTTCTACAAGCAAAACCACATGCATCAATTTTTGGAGAAAAAAACGTAATTCTATTTTTCCATAGTTTTTTCCACGTTAAAATGGAAATTAACGAAGGAAAATGTTTGTCGGAAATTATTAAAAATTTTGTCTCATTTATCGGTTAAATGCATTACAGCATAACAAATTGGTTCCTTCATACTTATTTTTAATTATATGTTTTGTCTCACATTTATAGTGATTCGTCTCGTTTACTCATTGTATATATTTTTTTTAGAATTTCTAATTAGAAATCCACAACATATGTAATCGGTGTGAATAATTTATTTTCGAAAACTTTAACTAATTTTTAGTGATATTTTACGAAAAAAAATTCTTATAAATTTTAAATATCCAATTTTAATATAACAATTCAAATTAAAAAATTTTGTTTTCATATTTGAAGTTAAAAAAATATTTCCAAAATTTCAATTTTAAATTCAAATGAAAGCTTAATCTGAAACACAAGAGAAAAATAAATATAAAACTTCAGCAAAAAGTCCACTAAAAACCAATCTAAAAAAACTTAATTAATAATAAGTACACCAGCATGTGCACGAGATATCTCTTCAAATATTAAAAAGAAAATTAAAAATTGATTTTCTAGATAAATTAAAATATGCAGTTAAAAAGTTTTTCCGTTTCATTAAAATTTGTGGTAAATTAAAAAAAATGCTATGTTGAAGGTTTGTACGTACATCCCTATAGCCTCTAGGAATAAAAGTTGAAAACCACCCTATTAAAAGTTTGTATAATATATTTAACCTTTTCCGATTTGGTTTATTGTATAGGAATTCTCAGTATACGAGTAGGCACAGAAGGGATTCAATAACGAAGTTCTTAAATATTTGATTAGTTAATGAAAGATATATTTGATTAATAAAACTAAATATTCAAATTTAATAATTGCAAATAAATTTTATATGCCTCAAATTAAATTTTGGCATTTCAAAAGAAAGATTCGTTGAAGCTTGATGGCAATAAACTTGAAGAAAATAAAGGAAAATTGAAACAATTCAATGGTACTCATTGAACTAAATGGAGGTGGAATAAGAATATGTTTTGTTATGCTACCTGAAAACTATATACGACTTTATTTTGTATAGGTACAACACATACTATATGTATAATATTATGTTCTCAATAATAATTACAAGCATTGGAAAAGTTGGTCAACTTTAGTTCCTCAAATCCTGCTACTCAAAGAAATTTTATGTAACTGTAGTACAACTACTAACCCATATTTAGCCTAGTTTCATTCAATTTTTTTTTTTTTTTGGATTGAAAAAGCATAAAAAAATGCACACGTAATTTGAGTTTATTATGGAAAATAAAAATAAGTCTTAATCACATCTCTTGAGATTTAAGCGGAATTTTTCATTGCATAAAATATGTTTACAGCATCAAAAAACAGCTATGGCGGACTTTTACGATTAGAGCAGAAACATATATCAACAAATATGATATAATCATATACTAGATTACTCCTGTATAATAAATCATGTTGACCATTATCTTCCATTACCATTGTACCATTTTATTATCAGTCTATAAATAAACATCAAGTAGTAAGTTTTTCGAATTTATTTTGTTTTTGAGATTGTTTGAATCTACTTCTGAATTGTATTACAATGTCATATACATATTTTTAATTGATATTTACCGTCGCTTTATAACTACTAATGTCTTTAGCGACTCTAGCGTTAATAAAAATCTGTATTCGAGAAATACCAAAAATTTGCTCGAATCGAGGATTGAACCCAACACCAACTGGTTTTGGAGCAATCATCTTGACCAATCGGCCACCATTAGATCTTCATATGCAATTAATTGTCATTAATTTTATTATTCAAAATTGAAAATCAATCAAAGGGTGTCTTAAATTAATTAAATCTTCATAAATCATAAAAATTAAAAACAAATTCATTCCAGCTTCCTATTCGATCCATTGTTGATGAGAGAATATGACTTTTAGAATAGAAATTTTGGATCCTAGCTTAAAGATTGGAAGAAATTGTGTGATGGTAAAAATGAGCAATTTTTGAGTAAAGATAATTCAAATGCATTTCTTAATAACTATAGGTTTAATTAAATTATTAAAATTTTGTATAAGTCATTTGGATTTTTTAGTGATGCATTACTACATTGAAGGGTCACACACCACTTATACACTTTAGAATTTATTTTTAAGGACACAAAAAATCGAAATAACTCAATAAGCTTTTAATGTGTATACAAGAGGGACTTGTATAGAAGTTCAATTCTATGTTAAAAATGCTGACTAAGTTACGATTACTCTATGGGTAAATCTCAGAGTTTCCGTTAGCCGACTGGTAGTTGTGGCTGTAAAAAATTACAATTGGCAAAGGCTAATTTGTATAGCGACAACTAGTGGTCGGCTAACCGAAGCTCTGAGTTTTGGCGTTATTTTTTTTAAAATTGAAATTATAAAACTTTCCTACTAAACTTCTAATTTCTTCAGAAAAATGTTATTTTTCGTAAATAATATATGTTTCCAATAATTCCAATAATATTCTGGGATAGTTTTTCAAAATTTGCCATCATGCCTATAGTGGAATATAAATTATTATTTTTACTATTATTGAAAAGCAAAATTGAAATAAAGTAAACATAATATGTAATTTAATTAATAATCAAATATTGAGTAATCCATTAATGGACCATTTCATATGAATGAAAATATTTCAACAATAATGTTAACTTGAAATGTCGCCTGAAGAAGTTGAAAAATATTTCAATGTAACATTACAAAATTTGAAAAGTTAGCATCAAATTATTTTTACTTTAATTCCCAAGAAATATTCAATTAATATAAATTAACTTCTCCGTACTGTTTCAGACTTTCATTTTACTTATAAAGTAGTTTTTTTTTTTAATTGCAAATCATCGAAAACTATTGAGTTTACTTTTTTATTTACCTTGTTTTTGATTAAACCGTATATTTCTTTTCATTACCATTAAAAAAATAAATTTATAACCCATCTATTTTTGCAGTAATATTCTTTCTATATCTATGACTCATCTCCTATTCATTCAATAAGAATATAAAAATAAATTAGCATCTCATACTAAACGATAAATTTCCAGTTATGAATTTCTCATTAAATGAAACTTAAACATGAAATCACAACTTTTGCATCTTAAAATCATCCACGTTGCCGATTTTAATATGCATGTATTTTCTCAACATTTACGTCAGCGTCAAACGCATTGTGTAATTATTCTGTTCAACAATCCGAAAGTAGGAAATATGTCTATGAAAAATATGTTAGATGAAAAAATTTAGTAAAAAAACTGATCATTTACTAGTAAATCGTTTCATATTAGGTATGCTAGCTGTGAAAATGGGTTGTTTTAGTCAATATTGATTAAATTAAGTGGGTTTTAAGAGCGCTTCAAGTTGCAGTGATTGTAAAATTAGATCAACATCGATAAGAAAACACACGTTTGTTGTGTAACTTAATACAGAGACTGCCAATTAAACTTTCATCTTATGTGAGGCATTTTGAAATCGAATATATTGAAGTTTAATGTTTCAACGATTGCAATAATTTAATTATAGCCAAGTTTTAATGATTCACTATAGAAAATTTCACTATAAAGTTTAAATTGCGCTTCGAAACTTTATACTAAGGTATATCATTAGACTTGGCAAATACAATGCAATAAATTTTCACAAAAGTATGGATGTTTTACGACGATAATATTCCAGGCATTTAGCTTTTCAACTTCCTCTTATTAAATCTCTAATAATGAAACACCTAAATTCTATATTTTTTTTAAATTCGGAAATTCTTAATGTTTGAATAAAGATAAATTATATAAGCTAAAGAAGGAAATTCTCAATGAGAATCGAGAATTCAACAACGAGTCACTGATGCTTGAATGTGAATAATAAAAATTTTTACACGTGCACGTTCCGCGTGTTAAGTTTTGACTTTTGTATAATGTATGGGCGCTCATTGAATATGTGTATATATATGAATACAATGTATTCACTTTACAATACAATCACTAAGATTTCTCTCATTCCAAAGTTGGTTTTTAAATGAAAAAAGTTTGTTATTTTTTATAAACTACAATAAACCTTTGAAGTATTTACGTCTTTAAACATTTCAAAGTTAAATAAGGCAAATAAGTATAAAATAAATTTAGAAAATTTCCAGTATACTATTCTTGCCCATATAAAACTAAAGTCACTATATGCAAAATTTGTATTTGTCATTCAATTTGCGAGCTTGTCAATTTCAGACTAGAATTAAAACGGTAAATTTATATGAAAAACTAAATACCGTAAGTATGAAATAACTGGGGAAGATTGCTTGGCTATCGAAATACGTATCTGGAGCAAAACGTTAAAAATACATTTTGTTTGAGCTTTTGTTCAAATTTATGTTTACTGTTCACTTTTGAAAATTATTTTATGTATTTTTACAATATATTATATTTTATGTATTGTTTAAATACTAAATAAGCATGGGTTGTCAAAGTCTATGAAATAATTATTTACCTTAATTTATTTGCACAACGTTAGGAAAAAATGTAGCAATTGCAAATTATATAAACAACGTCAAAGACAATTTTTAGGTGTCACATTTTGTGACAAATATGACGCATAGTATTCCGATATTGAAATCCAAAAAGTTTATAATTTACTTCAAAAGTTTTCTACAGCAAGGTATATTTAAATTTTTATGGAAGTCCTCTATAATGCAAAATGCATTGCAAATATTTTTCACAGTTTAGTTTTTAAACTTCAAAAAATTTAAGCAACCTCTTTTATGGATTCAAGAGGCCCAATTGATTTCGCTACTCAAAATTTCAGAGACTATGCTCTAGACCAGTGTTTCTCAAACTTTCGAGATCTTTGTACCTCTTCTATAATTTTCGTAAGGCTAAACACCCTTCGTTAAAACAATTATAACAATATAACAATTTGTGTGATTCAATTGTTACCCCATAATATATTTTACCGCATCAAGCATAGTAGGGAAGAGTGGGAACGGTTGGCTAAAGTTCAGTGTAAACTTTGATAATTTTTTTTAATTTTTTAAGAAAACTAATTAAAACTAAAAGAAAATTTACTAGGCTATTGTAAAAGTTAATATTCAAACTAAAATTTCTAATGCAGTTTTTTAAGTATCAATCTATTTATTCACCTCATGATATGCTATTCAACATAATTATTCACGTATTGCTATTTTTATGTACTTTTGAATTATTAGATATGACTTATTTTGAATTGAATGGTTCTTAATTTTTAATGAAGTTAATTTAAAAATTAACAGCTAGATAATATTTTGATATTAGTTTAGAACATTTTTAAAACATTTAAAATTATTTTTAAATCACGTGAATAAGGTCTACTGCCAGATTATTTATTGTAATAACTTAAATTATAATTAAGATTGATTATTCCTTTACTTATTTATAATTGTTATTTACCATCACTTTATAACAACCAAGGTTTTTAGTAATTCTAGGGTTAATAAAAGTTCGTAAATCATGAAAGACTGAAAATTTACTCAACACGAGATTCGAACTCAATACCTACTAGTTTTGGAGCGGCCACTTTGACCACTCGGCCCCCAGTAGGCTTATTTAATTCTTGTATCTTGTGAACATTAAAGTTTTGCTTGTCAACTTTCTTCACCAACTATATTATTTAATTATCACATCACATATTATGCAATGCATCCTTTGAGAACGATTAAGTATCATGTTACACTCATACTTGATATCCTCATACTTGATTATCGTTAAAGTAAACTCTCATTTTAGTTCATTGGAGGCATTAAACGTATCAATTTTAAACCTCTCGACAACTCCAACGCCAAGTCAAGCTCAACAACTTATATTTACACTGAACGTCATTACGTAGCTAATGTAAGATTACAAACACTTCATTCACTTCATCTTTTCATTTTCCTTGTATTCATTTTCTTTTAAATCCGTTAACAACCTAACGCGATCTTAACATACACAACAATACGCCGTCAAAGTCTACGAGTTTGCTTTGATAATACGACAATATTAAATGTGAAAGATGAGAGCAAAAGCAATTCACAATTCACAGGGAAGAAATATAATAAGCGCGACCCAATTTCATACAAATTGTGATAAAAATAAAATCATTTTATGATTGAATTCTAAGTGAAAAAACCAAATGGAAAGATTTATAAGCTAATAGGGTGAAAAGTTGAAGAGAGGCCAGATCTTTTCTTTTTAACGTAATAATGGAATATTCCGTTTCCAACCAATTATCCGTCTTCGCTAAGACCTTTCAGGGTAATTTCCGTTTCCAGCTCTTCTAGAAAATTGTGTGATTTGTTTCGAACATTTACACGGATATTGCAAGCAAGTGCGATTACAATTGAAATTATTTAATCGATTGTATTTGAAACACTGGGTGATGTGTGGCTGTTGTGTCTTACAGAATGTCCTCCGGGTCATGTAACTTATTGCACCGTAGACGAACACCTGAAGCGATAGGTTTAACTTTGTGTTTCTACAACTCGACGTCGGATTAATTGTTAGGTGGAATTTACACAGAAAGTATGCGATGCATGCACATTGCACAGGTCGGGCTGCATTGTCGACTGCATATCAATTCGATTGATCGATAGTGGTCGGCTATTGATCACATGCCTGTTCAATTATGGTTACATGCATTCCATCCGCACTTACATGAAATGTCAACCAAATACAAGCCATTATTTTAGTTGATTTAGCGCCAGGCAAAATACACGTCGTTCGTGCTCCAACTACCAGGGTTAATTGAACATTAAATTATTGGCTTGTTACTATCGATAATTTCCGCTAAAATTCATTATTAAAAAATAAAACTAATTATTATGAAATTTCAGGAAATTCAACAACGAAATCCAATTAATTTGGATAATAAACATCGAACAACACTAATAAAATAGAATAGAATAGAATAGAATAAATATATAGTTTGCGCAGTGCACATACGATTTTAAAATTTTATTTTTCAAACAATTCCAAAAACTTCCTAACTCCGAAGAATGTTATTTTTCTTATAAACTTACATGCAATTACCCTATCCGATTTTCTAAGTAGTATAAGGTATTTAAACTTCAAAGGGTTGGTATTGTCACACCTACATAATACCATTTATCTTCCAGATCAAACTTTATCCGGTGGTTACCGAAAACATACCTTTTTTCACTTGAGAGTCATGTACGTGTAATATGTGTAAGCTTTATTTATCACATAATCTAAGTATTTATATCTTATCCATAAGTGAAAATGCCGGCTCTAAACTAATCTTTGTATCCCACTATTTCCCCGAGTTTAAACGTAAGCTAAAATTGTCTTAAGAGTTTTATTAAGTACTCTATAGTTTCACTAAAAATGAAAGAAAATCACCGTTTCAAAAAAGTATATACATATTTAAATCTTATTTTCTACTTACAGGTATAATTAAAAGATTATCATAATTTCACCCCTTTGAACATTTATTTAAATCCTAAACCTCTGAACGGTTACATATTCAATTTTATTGATTTGAAAATAATCAATGGAATTGTATGTTTTAGATTAACAAATGTTTTAGTTAAATTTAAAATAGTAACTTAAGTTTAAAACAGTAAGAACTATTCTTTCCGTCTTAAAATTGTTATTACTAACAACTACCTAGGGGCCATCCATAAATTACATCACATGTTCATGGGGGTGGGAGAGGTCCACGAAGTGTGATATCATGTAACTAAAGGCCAGGGAGGAAGTCAAAGGCTTTGTGAAATCACATGTTAAAATTTAAAATATTAAAACGCAAAATGTATACTCATCATGGAATTGCGGCTAAACGTGCCCGAATAATTCTTTATTTAACATCCAAAATGAAAAAATGAATATGAAGTACCTGATATGCCAGTTATATAGAAGAAAAAGAAGTGGGTCCAACGTTCATGGGCACAAGATGATGAAGTTTTGGATCTTTTATTAACATAATCAATCGTTTATCCATTGGCTTATCCACTGGTTTATCGTCTACCTACTTCATTATTTTATTTATCACAGGCATATCAGATACTTCATTTTCATTTTGGATGTTAAACAAAGAATTACACGGGTACGTCTAACCGCAATTATGTGAGGGGTATACATATCGCATTTTAATATTTTAAATTTTAACATGTGACATCACAAAACTTTTGTCTCCCTCCCTGGCCTGGGGGTAAAAATAGTGAAATTTTTGTGATGTAAGTTATGGATGGCCCCTTATGAGTTATAGAACTATATACAACAGTATTCCACGATTAAATAGAAATCACAGTTCTTAGAATATTATTACATTTGATTTTTATTTAAATCTTCATACTAAATGAAAATATGTCAATTTTGAGTTAGGCTACCACAATTTGGGTACGCAGCCGACAGCACATTGCAACGGTTTAACTTTTCCTTAAACAGTTGAAATTCGATCACCTGTTTTCACTTATCATTCTACTTTTGATATTATATAGGACATTGTTGTTAGCTCTTTTGTTGATTCTACGAGGTTTCAGAAATCAAACGTACGTAACTCGAATGTAGACTTAATTAGTTCTAAATTATATGGTATATGATTCTCCATGTACCTACTTTCTTCAACTATTACAATATGCAAAAGTCACTTACAAAGTGTTTGTACTCCATTGTGTGGTGACAATATTAAAATATTTACCAAATATTATAGAGTTCTATTTCAGTCGATTTCCATCACGTAGGAACATATTCTTTCTTTGAATCAAGAAGGTAGTTATTAAAATTAAAATTACACATTTTCAATGATTTTATGAAGTTTTTTAAATGAAAATTAGAATACGGTTTTGTGATAAAAAGTATTTTTTTAGAGTTTGGAATGAAATAAAAAACGAGAATAAACAGTTTTTAATATATGAAACAGAAGTTGAAATTTTCAGCGAAAAGTTGATCAAAACATAATTAATGTTTGACTCATTTATCTAGGTATGTACATTTATACCTACAAACTTTTTCAAATATTGATACTTGCCACTGCTATAATGAAGAATAGGTGATACGTGGTGATATGTGTCTAACTGCTATTTGCTAATATTATGAAAGTATAAGCAATTTTAAAATTAATACTTTTTAAAATTTATTTAAATAATTTTCCGGAATTTAAAATAATATTTGATTAGTTATATTACAATTAAGTAACCACGCTTCATTGACTAATCTTCTAATCTCTCTCAAATGTCATACTGTTGTATAGACAAACTATTCGTTGAGAAAGTTAGGTAAAAAAAATTATAATTTTTTTAATCGCTAGTTTTCTGACAAAATGTAATCACTTGTTTTTTTTTCGTTCGTAAAATTTCTTGTATAATTTAGACTTTTTAAATTCAAAATATTTAAAATTCTCAATTTCTCAATTTCCTGCGACAAAACAGAAACTCTTTGAACTAAATGTTTCATATTTCAATTATGTTTGCATGCATTCTAACACGCAACAATA
This sequence comes from Sisyra terminalis, assembly GCA_958496175.1. Lineage (NCBI taxonomy): Eukaryota > Metazoa > Arthropoda > Insecta > Neuroptera > Sisyridae > Sisyra > Sisyra terminalis. Next base: position 31,061,710 of record OY292277.1, on the reverse strand, counting down.
GCGCAATTATTTACATGTTTTGCATTATGGATAAAAATTAACCGCAAAATGCAGCCATGTTTATTCAAAACTATAATAACACCTATGTGCACTTAAAAGTGCAATAACAATGCATCGCAATTATTGGACTATTCAAATCCTTCAAAGCGAAGATTCAAAAATTTATAAAACTAACGCTACCGTTAAAGAGTAACAATATTATGAAAGGAAAATGAATTTTTGAAAAGGAAAATTTAAGTCTCGATTTTTTTGTTCCTGTTTTTTTGTTTGTTTGTTAAACCGAGTAAACCGGCACTGTATCAAATATTTAAAGTTCAATTACAGCAGGATCGTAAATATTCGACATGTAATTTCGCTCTTATAGTTAACATATTATATATTTAAAGTGGGATACACATAAAAAATACTTTGATATTAATTGCAATGTCTCATTTTCTTCTTTTTTTATTTTAGCAATAAAAACTAATGGATAAGATAATTTTATTGATTTAATAAGCAAAGCTTTTTATTTAAATAGTGTGTAAGACTATGAGTACTTTGATAAAACAAAATTTCCTATCTAAATGGAACTGTTAAATGTTTAGTAATTTAATTATGCCTATATGAAAGTGCTTGTAGCGTAGTATTATTATCATCCGGATTACTCGCCCTAATGTACGTGCTTAATGATCTTAAGGCTTATTATTATGTAGGCACTCAATTATGAAGGTATGTATATAGGTAATAATGAAAATAATTGCTAATCTCAACGTGAAACATCGCTTTGAAAATTTCAATTTTAGTAAGACATCACTAGGATGATTATCTATATATCGGCTAAAAACAATTGATCAATAAATTTAATCATAAAAAATAAATATTTCAATATTCATATTACCATTTTAGATAAAGGTATTTTTAATGACCAGAGGTGTCAACAAAACAACAATCACTCCGCGTAATCAAAAAAAAACACATTCAAATTATTGCGAGTCCTATTAAAATTAAAAAAAAAAGTAAAATACGAAGCCAATGGCAAAGGGATCAAATTCCATAAATAAAACCTTACCTCAATCAACTAACCCATTAGGCTAATTATGTATTAGATAAGTACAGAATTGAATGATATCAGTCCTACATAGAAGAATTCGAACCTAGACACAATCAAATATGGATGGTAATCAGAAAAATCCTACAAATAAAGTCAAAAATTCCTCATTAAAAAATAGGTACAACAAGCATTGCACTTGAAATAGATAATACGGAATGTTTCGCATATAATCTAAAAAGAAGCTGTGAACCACCAAGCATAGAAAACAACTTACCCATTCCAAATATTCTTAACTATTCTTTCCAAAACATTTAGACGACACCCTCATCTGAAATCAAATCTAATCTCCAGAAACTACCAACTCGAAAAGCACCTGGTTATGACGACATTCCTTATAGTCTCCTAAATCATCTTCCACTCATAGGAACCAGTTACAAGTGTAGTATTATGAACGTATGTCAAAGCACGGGAATTTTCTCGAAAAATGGAAAATAGCAAGAATTGTAATGGTTCACAAACCCAGGAAAAATAAGAATGACATAATTAATAATCGACCAATTAGCCTTCCAAATGGATTACCGAAAGTTTTGGAAAGATTATTACTTAAAAAAGCAAACCCATATACTCATTGAAACGAACAAAATACTCTCGAATGTACAATAAGGCTTCAAACTAGAACTATCAACTAGGGAGAACTATCAACGATACACAAATCCCTATGCGTCATCAACTGCATAGAAAATAGCTACGAGGAAATAATATACAATTGCAGTACTGGTAGACTTCTCAGAAGCATTTGACAAAAGTTAGCATAAAGGATTACAACAAAAAAATGAAAAACAGAGCTTCCCAGCCTACATTCAAGCTAAACTGATTTTATTATTAAGAGAGCGTAAATTTCGTATTAGAATAGAATCAACAACCATCACATTAAAAGAAATAAAAGGAGGAGTACCACAAAGATCTATTTTAAGCCCAACTCTTTGTAACCTATACGTTAGTGATATACCAACCCAAGAAAACACAGAAATAGGAATGTATACGGCCAACACAATACTACTTACTCAAAACAAAGGCTTAGAAACAGCGATAGAAGACATTTCAAAAACAATTAATGGCTTAAATGAGTATTTCAAAAAATGAGTAATCAAGCTTAGGCCAAACAAATTCCAGACGAAAATGTTTATATTTAATAGAGGCACAGCAAATCGCAATCTACATAGACCAACAAGTAATTCCCTGGAATAACGATAGCGTTATATATCTGAGACTAGAACTTGATAATTGATTGAACTATAGAGCACATTTTACAAGCAAATTAAAAAAATGCAACGCAAGACTGTTGCATCAACTAAACCTAATCATTAATAGGAAGTCACGTTTGAAGATCAATTTTGGCGTACTTCTATGCAAGTCCACTATAAGCCCAATATTGACATATAAAGCACCCATTTGGCAAAACAGTGCACAACGTTTTTCGACAAACTAAAAGAATGCAACGAAACTAACTGCAAAATGTTCCTACAAACTACGACCGCAAAAAGAATGCATCACCACTGTCCATAAGAGTCATAATAATATAGCTAGGATAATCAAGTTTTATATGCACAGTGAAAGTAAACTGTAGTAAAAAATTAAAAATAAATAAAAAAAACACAAGCTATAAAGGACTACAATAATTCTAAGTTAATCTTAAAATACCCGAAACGAACACTATGCATAGCAACAGTTTATTGAACTAATGATAAAATAACTAACGAAAAAAATAGAGTCTGGAATGGATTTTACCATTTTAAAGCTCCAAGCATAAAATAAGAAAACTGTAATATAATATTACAGACTATTGAAGAATAAGTACAATAAAGCTTAAAAATTTCAATTGAAAAAGATAATATACCGAAAAAAACTGTTACCAAATAGAATAGCATACTAAATGGTTCCAAAAAATGTATAATTTGAAAACTTGATGTATTACTTTGTTTCTTTCAGATTTGCATATAAACTTAGTTCATTTAATTAATTCCTGTTTTGGTTTAATCAAAAGCTTCTTTGACAGAGACCAAAACCCCCCAGTCAACGGTAGAGTTGCATTTATCAACATATTAGTAAGTCTCTAGCCAAAAGGTGATGAAGGTCTACTTTTAAGTAAATTATTTTGATAGGTGACTTTACAAAGGCAGTTTCTTCCTTTCCCTACTACTCGTTAAAACTGATATCCATATTTACATTATGGAATTTTTTATAAATATTTGAATATTGTTTTAATCACATCTAAATCAAAAACTCTGTATGCTTTATAACGCTCGTTTTCAATCTTCTTTAGGACTATTATTTCAATCAAAAATAGGTAGTTCATTTAAAACAACCAAAGCTGCCAGGAAAATGTATCTTAATTACTTCAAAGTATCTAAAATACTGTAATGTAGTTTCTTTACTTTTTGGCAAAAGGATCCAATATCATAGGTACTTTTTAAAAGAAATTGTATCTTATAGCTGAAAAAGTATCTTCGATACCGAAAAGTGACTTAAAGTACCTAGATACCGAGAGATTTGATACAGAGTTTTATTATATACGATTCAATTTTTACTTCTTATTGCATCTTATTAATTTTTTATAGGTTTTTTTCAGTGTGTTGCATTTACAGGAATTTAGACCAACATACTTTCCTATTTCCTTAATTAATAAAGATAAGAACTAAATTACCAGATTATCTAATAATTTGACCTAATACGTTACGAAACTTAGCCATATATGCATTCATAGTATACAAAGTTACTTAGAAATTATTTTAAAAGAAATTAAGAAAACTATTTAATTTTCATTTTTAAAAGTAACTAGATACTCAAAGTAACTTCGGATAATTTTTAATAAAGTAGCTTATCTAATATCTTAATACTTTTCCAAAGAATCTTTACGAACTCTGGCAACGACATATTTAGCGACAAGTTACATTATTTTATTAAAAAGGGATAAAACTTTCTAATTTTGTCAAAAAAAATATAAAAAATTTCTTCTTCTGTACATAAGTAATGGAATTATTATTATTGAGAGTACTAATGTCAACGAAAATAATTGGTTCTTAGCGAAGTGGATAGCCAACTGTAAATAATTTAATATTTTTAACAAACGATGCAAATAACTTAAAATCCGTTTTATTTAGACTTAATAGAGCTATTTGTAGTTGTGTTTATACAAAGTAAGCAAAGTTTTATCTTAAAACCAAATTATTATTTCTAAGTTTTTGACTGAATCTAATTTTTTTTTTACTAAATTAGTTCTAAATCATGGCTACAATAATCTCTGTTTTTTCTGAACATGAACATTTTATTTCGATTAATTTCACCGGTTTATAATACCACCTATTTCTTATAATATTCCATCAGGAAAGTATTCAAGTCATGACTTCATACTTAAGACGAGAGTTCAAAAATTCACACTAGAATGATTCATTTCCAAATTTCTCTTCATAAGTTTTACGTGTAAGAGGTTCAAATTTGATACCATGCTTAGTGAATTTATTATATGAACCGTTTATTTTGAAAGTGAGTTAAGTTTATTTCAAGAACAATTCCTATAATGTTATCATTTTTAACCATAGGAACATAAGACACTAAGGAGGAGGGAATAATTGGCGTTTTTGTTAATAACTCAAATGAAATCAGTAATTTCTGAAAACTTAGCAGTTAAATAATTAACATACTTTCTTCTAGTCACATGAAGAAGAATCACAATATAGACCATTCTTAAAATGGACTTACGCCACTTTCAAAATAAACGAGTCATATATATTTAGTTTTATCAGAGATATTTGTCTCCTTCCACAAATATCCACACTTTAGGGAAAATTGAATAATTTCGAGAACGTCATTAACTTATAAAAACATTTTGGATAATTTAAATAATGAAATGTGAAAAAGAAATAATCACCACACAGTAGGAGTTATATTTTTGGTCACCAGATTGCGTAGCGTCAAGTGACACCAATAAATCAATTGGAAACTGATCGCTTTGGTCACGACGTTTGGTGACCAAAAAATATATTAGTTTCTGTATGCACTTAATATACAACTATATCAAGTAGTTAACTAAAATTAAATTAAAAATTAAAAACAATGTTTTAATTGAAATGGAAGTTATTAAATCAATTCCTTTATAAAAAAATAGTTTACTGTGTTATGAATGGTTATGGCAGTAAATCTCATTAATATGTAGAAATATGTTTTTTTGTTACACCTAAGTCGGGTAGCAGTTTTGTTTAAGTCCAAAATTTGTTCGGAAAGAAAGTAAAAATGTTTTTATACTTTCGAAATTAATCCTTCAATTTTATGAGGTTCTTTTATGAGAACATTTAAACAAAACGCTGTAAAAGTACAGCATTATTGCTTGTATTTTCATTATTTGACCAAATTTAATTAATTAAATGTCAAGCTTCAATAATGTCTTCTGTTTTAATAACATATTTCAGAACTGGATTCAATCCAGTCGAAAATTTCTTTTTAAGGAAATAAAAATCAATTAAACAACTATCGAAACTCAATGAAAACTTTTATTTTAATAGTTATTTACTGTCGCTTTATAACTACTAAGGACTATTAGCAACTCTAGGGTTAATTAAATCCGTTATTATACCGTAAACTTATGGAAACTTTATTGATTGCACACGATACGTAGCCATGTTTTTAAGTCCCCCCTACTGCTCAGTTCTCAATAAAAACATATAACTGATTATAAAGACCTAAGTAAATCGACAGTCCCTCGTCAAATGCCCAGTTATGTTTAAGCAACTTAAATCTGAAGGAAACAAAAACAAAAAATTATAACATAAGAGTAGTAATAGATAATTTAGCTAAATTGCTTAGTTAGGGTTTACTTTGAACGTTTTCGTATTTTAACGGGTATCAACTATTACATTTTAAGTAAAAAGTAAACAATACAAATCGTTTTTTACTCAATTTGATAAAAAAATCAGACCATAAGGTAGAACTAGATAAAGCAAGCCATTAAGCCATCGTTGAAACAAATAGTGGAAAAACTTGACCCCATCGAAACTGAACGCAAATAAAGCCTTATTCTTTCGATCAATTGACTCGCACTTAAGTACTCACACTCAAAGCCTATACCATCTATTAAATTAAATAGATTTCAGCATTTTTCCAATATTCCCTTTGACTGTCGTCATTGAGTAGTGTGTGAAATTCGGATTAAAGGTTGCCTTTATATTTGCTCGAGACTACTAGACTGTAAGATTTGTTGAAAAAAAAAAACACTTAAAATTCAAGAGACATGAAGGATGTACGCGTATGTCTGGAATTTACTAATCTTCAGATGCAATCAATTTCAATGAAAAAGATTTCATATCTTTCCAAACGATAATTTAATGAAGATCTTAGACGAAAAATTAAGCCGTAAATTTTTTTATCGAAAGACAAATACTATCAAAATCTTATATGACCATCAAATATTTAATCGTGCAATGATAATATTTCATTTATGGCTTTTATAGTGCGAAAATAAAAATTTTAATGTCTTATCTAGTATCATATTATACCTAACAGACATAGGAAACACATTGACGAATTTTTATTATTTTCAGGCAATAAAGTATTTCTTGGACATAAAAATATTTCGAATCATTCCCAGTTTTCATCGATCATTAAAATTCCGTTATTTAAAAACGAGCAGGAAGTGAATTGCGATTTCATTTTTGCGGTTTCAATATTTTCGTAACTTTCGATGTCAAGATCAGTTGATCGGAAGCGGTTGTTAGTGGTTTTTTTTATTTTCGTTTTGTTATAGAAAAAATGAGGTCTAGATTGAGTGATTGGTATTTGATCAGTGTTTTGATTTTGCATCGTTTAGAAATCATACGAGTATTATAATATGTTTTTAATTATGTAGCTATTTCAATTAGTATATTATGTGAAAGGCATTCGATTCGAATTTCGGGTTCAGTCATTCGAATTTTGCTCATTGAACCATTGTATAAATTGTTAATGTGAACATTCTTTTGAAGTTGTTGAAATCAGCTCAGTTACAAAAATAAAAATATTTTGTATAATTTATAGAGTCAATGGTTTCATAAAATGCATTTTTTGGATTGTAAATGTTATTGAATATTTTACAGTATATGTGGTATATTTACCATGAACGTTGATTATTTCCTTATTGAATATTTTTTCAACTAATTACAGCAATCGTTACTGAAAACCTTAAAGATTATTACAATAAAATGTAAATGAACATTATATTACAAGTATTTGCTAGCGGACCCGGCAGACGTTGTCATACCCGAACATTAGCTTTTCGTTTGGCTGGCATAATTTTGACAATAAAACAAATAATATAAAGTCATCACAATTGCAAATTAATTTTTTAACAATTACAATAATTAGTGAGTCACACAATTTTACGAATTTTAAGTTTATCAATGAAATAATTATACAAAATATTTTGTCAATGGTTAACATTACTATTCCTGAAGATGTACATATATACAATGCACATACATAGTTAATTTTAAATCATGTAGAAGATAAGCGAAAGTATGAAATGAAATGAAATATAAACATAACAAATTCATTGTTTATTATTTTTTGATATCATCAACACATCTAAGTAATCAATGACTGAATTAGCATTTCTCGATAATTCCATGTTTACAATACTTTCAATATTTGTACTAATCATTTTTACATTTTTATCAAGAGTGAGTTCATGCTCACTTAGTGACTTGGTGTTTTAGCATCTAAAAGGATAATTTGGAATGTTATATATAAATATTAAAGATGTATTTCAAATGAGTACATCATTATATTAAGGTACTTTAATTTAGTACGCTTTATACACCTACTATACGTATATACGTACTAAAATCAACGATGAAATTACGTAGGTTATTAGTTATAAGTAGCTTTAAGTAGCTATATGTAGCTATAACTATAAGAACAAGATACATACATAATGTTAAATTTTAACACTATAGAGGTTATTTAAGAAACAATTAAATTGAACATGCAATTAACCCTTCGAGCACATATCCTATACACTAAAAGAAATATTACAATCATATTGTAAGTAAATTTATATAATTCGTTCAACTAAGTGGACGGGTGATGGTTATTTTAAAATAGTATTCCTCCTTTTTCATTTGAAAATCTCGATTTTCTGTATTTATTGCTGTAGAATACTGATGATGTATAAAAATACCAGATTCAAATTACTCTGAATTCGAAGAGTAAAAATAATTTTAAGAACTTCAAATGCTTTTTTTTCTGGAAATAGGTATTTTAAAAACAAAGGATATGATTGCATCTGTAAATTTTAAATCATTTTAAACGAACTGGGTTCAATTTGTTCCTTTTCTTGCACGGTCCACTAAGAGGTCCTGAAGCTCATGTCATTGAGCCGCGAAAATGTTTTATAATAATAATTATTGGTACATAAATAAAGTATCGTTTATCTCTAAAGTCTAAAATTTTCATGGAGGAGAACCTTGGTTTTATATTTCTGATTTAGGGGACCGTGGTATTCACAAGTTTGAGAAGCACTGGACTAATGCACAGCGTATGAAACAACATCACCGGGTAAAAGAATTATGGGAATACTATTTCTGAACCGAACTACTGAAATACTACATCTCACAAGGAAAGAAATCAAAGTAATAACAGGTCTAATTAGTCACTGTGGGCTAAAGCAAGCATCTGCATACCATTGTAGTACACGCGGGTAATTCAATGTGCAGATTCTTTCAAACAGATGATGAAGCTGTTTCACACTTTCTGTTGAGATGCAGCGCTCTGAGTAAATGGAACATAAGAAACTTGTAATAACAAAACTTGGAATCAAAATAGTAGAAAAACACTCAATTCTCCGGTTGCTAAGATTTGCTCAGCTATAGGATCTTAAATAACAGAAAAAAGGACCAATGAAGCACTCTGTAGTTGCACTGTTGAGGCTCACTGAAACTCATCTTGGGCAACCCAACTCAATAAAAAAATTTAAAAAGTGCACAGCAATGATTTTCTTCTTCAATTACATCAGTATTCAAAAATCGAAAATTTTAAGATAAAATTACAGTTGATGCAAAGTAGTAGATGCAAATTTTTTTATTAAAATTTATACTCCGTTGCTGCGTATATTTGAAAGAAATTCCGATATTTCTAAAATCCTTTAATGTTGAAAGATTTACACATTTGGAAAAAATACCCAAAGTTTCTGGATTACTCACATAAAAATAACGATAAGATATAATTATGCAAAAACAGCATAAATCATTTGAAATCGAAGATATAATTTTTCACTTAAAAAAAGGCTGCATAAATTAAATACAAAGCCTGCTTAGAATTAAATTATAGTGTAAACCTCTTAGTATATACCATGCATGAATAGGTAATGAAAGCCAAACATCAACAGGAGTAACGTTTTCACAAAAGCATTGGACGAATAACACACACGATGTAATGAGACAACAGTAGACAAAAAACAACTATTAAAGTCAAAAATAAACGGAAAGATATAAGACCTACCTATGCCAGTGTGTTTAACAAAAAGTTAAAAAATCTTAGGAAGAAGAAAAAGTTTACAATATCCAACTAAAATTTTAAATGACAAGCAATATTGCAAGTAAAAATTACTTCGTTCTATTTTACAAACAAATTTCTACATTATGTATAATACTTCAGAAAATAGAAACCCTAATAAAACTTCAATGTCCATTTGTTCATAGGTTTGTCGAATCTTTTTGTAAATATAAACAAGTTTCTAATCCAATGAAATCAAAAATTTCGATCATTTATATTGCATTTATATCGTGTTTGATTAACCCCCACAAGAACATATATAGTTTACTGGAGTATCCTAGAATAGTACACTCATTTGGGCTTGTCTGAAGAAAAATTAATTTGCTAAATGTTTTATAAATAGATACTTTATAACTATTAAGGTCTTTAACGATTCTAGGGCTATGATTTGTAAGTTTATATCAAAAACGTCATTAAAATTGTTTTTTGTTTTAGATTAGATGTTAATGTATTGATTTAATTTTAGAGATTATTCATTTAGCCATAAACTTTGGAACTGCACTATTTAAGAAAAAAGGTGATCCACTGTTACCCACTCTCCCCTACTAGCAAAGGGGTGGCCGACCTAAAAAAAAAGATATTGCGGGTCACATTGGAAATATATCATGACTCCGCGGGTCATAAAACAATTATATATATCTTCATATTAGGTTTAGATACTCTGTAGACGTTTTAGACATATTTAATAAATTGGTTTTCATCACTTTGGCCATTATAAAGTTAAAAATAATTTATAAAAGTATAATGAATCTCGCGGGCCGTAAAAATGATTAAGGCCTCTTGGGGCCCGCGGGCCGCGGGTTAGACACCCCTGTACTATTAGTTATATATTAAATTGTTCAAATAATTCATGAAATTAATTTTGAAATTAAAACCGATTTCGTACAAACGAGGAATCGTAGAGCCTCGATTCTCGTGAATAATCTTCAACAAGTTCTTATAGAAATTCGGCGGTTGTCCATTTTTTTAACTAAAAGTCGTTCTTAATTTATTTAATTCATAATCACTCATAAGTATTGCAATCTATTTGAACTCTTACCCGATGGCTAAAAATCTTAAATATCAATTAATTATCATGGACTAAAATATTCAAAGAAAAAAAAAAGAAAATACAAATTACTAACTTTAGTTCATTTAAGAATCTTGCTTTAGGCTAATTTCAATTCTAATTTTTTAAATATCAACGATTTATTTTACGTTCGTACGTGAAAACTTAGTGGATAATCGTATGCAAATTTAGATTTGTGGGTTCATTTTGAATGTGTCAGAGCCTCAATCATTAAATCATTTAAATAATTCAGCACATTTTTTTTATTTTGGAATAATCTTAACTTCGCAAATTGAATTCGTTTCGCTTAGTGTTATTTTCGAATTTACTCACTAAAGAGCCTAGCACATGCTTGTTTATGGAATTTTAATTATTTAACATCACATGTAGGCGAAGGAAGGAAAACGGAAAATGTCTTTACACTCAAAAGAAAATTTAACGAAACTTATGGATTAATAAATAAAGAAAATGCGTACGTAGAAAGTTTTGATGTTTCAATTCCAATACCGTCCGATCCAAATTGAGTTCATTAACTACATAATAATTGTAAATAAATAAATTTTTATTGAAGTCATATCTTAACTGTATTTAGTATGTACGTACTTTCAAATCATATCAGCCAACATAAAAGACATGGACAAGAATAATTTCTATTTTTTTTGCCTTACTAAACCAGTTAAATTTTTTAGACACTAATTAGTTATATAATAAATTATTATAATTTGCGTTTTATTCATACGTCATTCATATATTTTGTGATTTTAGTAGCCTATTTTTCTGAGTATTCATCAATCATTAGTTTTAATGAAGTATCATAGATTTGATCCAAAAAAACGTAATATTGAAGAAAACCAAAGATTTTTGATTTTCAATGAAAAAATTATTTTATATCATTTTTATTCTACGAAAGTTATTAAAAAAATAATAATTTTGTAATCATCGATAACTTGATGTAACCAATGTATCGATCAGTTTACTGTGGATTGCCGGTCGTCGATTTTCTCTCGAACTATTTTCCGTTTCTCTTTTCTGTTCGAAGATATAAAGGCTCCGCCATTTCCATTTACGGCCAGGCCGTCCTCTTAATAGGCAAAAATTTTTGTGTCCACATTTGATAATTGTGGCATTCTAACAATTTTTTTTTCATTTCGTTATAGCGGTCGTCCAATTTCCCGCCAATACTTACGTCGTGCCGTCATTGTTCCAATTTCCATTTCACAACATTTTATTATTATAGTCTTCATGTTGCGAAACAAAAATTTTGTATAAATTATAACATGTAATTTATTGTACAGACAAAAACAGAAATTACGAAAATTCCTTTTCCTCGGTAAAGATTTTAAGTCACAATGAAAACTTGCCGAGTTTGGTTTTGATACGTTCAAACGTTTCGGACGAAATTTGATGCATGAAATGGAAATGTGTGGTTTTACGTCTAAATTTAAATAACAGTATTAGGTGAAGCGAACGAAGTTGAAGTTCCCAACGAAATATTTGACTACAAATGCAAACAATTTAGAAAATTACAAGTAAATATCTACTCACAGCTGAGATCTGAATTGGTTTTTCGTTTCTTCCAAAAATATTAAATGCTTAGTTAATTAAAATTACTTGCCTTTTCTTTTGAATAAAGAAAGCTATTTCGAATACGAAAGTAATTTCATAGCGACAGAGAACCATGATAGCTTCTTTTGTCTCGTTTCAGGACGACTAAGGTGACTAAAGTTAAGGAAAATAATGATAGAGTGAACCGAGTGCAGCTTTCTATAACCCGACAAAACAGAACATTGCCAATAGAACTCGAAACATATAGTACATGCCTTGTACTTTAAAACTCACAATGTGGTATCAAAATTAAAATTTAGCACCATAAATTTTAGTTACATCAATTTAGGTTTCCAATATAGGGTGGAAAAGCAAAGCCAGATATCTTAACGAAGAGTGAAGGAGTGAATGAGCTGTCAAGTAGGCGCCCAAAAATAATTTGGGGCCTCCACTCCTTTGTTGCCCCGAGGTCTCCAGATCTCTAAATTTGGCCCTGACTTTAAAGTTACTTAACACGTTGGCGGCGGCCGTCGAAGGGTATTCGACAGTAGCGCTCCTTCCGAAGTGGCGGCCGTCGAAGACCCTTCGACGCCTGTTAGTGCTGTTTCAATTCATTCTCTATCGGTCTAGCCAACGAGAAACAGCTTTAAACTTTCTCCTCGCCTTTTCAGACAGTCCTTGTTTATACCTGTGCCACCCGTCACCGGATTTTTTTTATTTTTCTCTCGAGATTCATCTCTAAAGGTAAGTTTTACTAAAAGTAAATTTTCAGCCACGGGGGATGGATCTTACCTCATACGGCTTAGCCGCCAACGTGTTAAAAGGTAAAAAAAAAACATTATATCAAATGGAAGAATAAATAGTTCTTTAATTATTAAGGAACACAATCAAAAATAAACATTAGCGTTGTGCTAATTCTTGACGCTATTACAAATTTAGAAAAGATTTGTTTGAAAGTTTCATATATTGAAAAATAAGGCAATTTTTATTAAATCACGTAATTAGGGAGGTCTACCTTAGGAATTTGATCAATGAGCATACCATATTTTTATCATCATCTTGCTACATCTGGATAGCTAGTATATTGTTATACTTCTGATTACATTGATTATGACATCAAGATTCCCGTTATCTTTCGAGACCGAGATTACTAAAACAGGGTTTAAAGAATAAAAAAAATCAAATATATAAACTAAAAAATATTTTTAGCGGTCTAACAAGACTGAAAGTAGGGCCTAAGAAAATTGAAACAAGTAAAGTAGAACCGAAATTTTGACTTGGATATTTCACATTCAAAGAACGCATTTGGCAAACAAAAAAAAAAATAGTAAAACTAAGAAAAGTATCACCAGGTGCATCCTGTATGCACGAGAATCTCTATAAACAATTTATACATTTTTGATTCATCGCTATGGTACGTCGATTGTAGGTAGAATTTCGTGATTGTAATTTTAATTAGCTAATCTAATGACCCTAATCAGCTATTCGTTACAAACGAAGTAGCGCATAGTAAACATAGTGAACAACATAGTGGTGGAAATATTTCTCTGAAAAATCAGAAAACAAATCCCTTTAAAGCCCTATTCTGAGTTCTAAAGACTTTTCTAGAGATTTTTGATGTAAAACATCTAAAGGCGCAGGGTAAACCGGATCGTTTGCGTGTCGAGCGATCGCCACGCGTGGCGCTATAATATGGATATAGTCTACATGTAGTGGTGTGTAGTAGTAGTAGTGTGTACAATATGGCGACGCGTTGCCATGCGCAAACGGCGTGCGACTCCCTTCTTACTCGATTCGACGGTCTTGTTTACTACAGTATACATAACCTATGTTTTACTTGAAAAAATGAACAATTAAATATGTCAGTCAGTGATAATTCATTAAAATGAAAGTGAACATCCTCTTGCAAAGAAAGCAAGAATACACTACTGCGCATTACAAAGTCATCAGTAATTATATTTTCAAGAGTCAAGAGTATATATATATATATATATATATATATATATATATATATATATATATATATATACGAAAATATTTGATTTAATTATTTTATAAACATTATGTTAAAAAAGTTTTATTTCAGTTTTATTTTAAATTCATATATATATATATATATATATATATATATATATATATATATATATATGAATTTAAAGCAATGTTGATAAATAAAGTCATAGCGTTTCTATCTATTCTATCTATTATTTTTAGATTCATTTAAATTTTTGTTTAGTCTGAAATAAAACTTTTTTAACATAATGTTTATAAAATAATTAAATCAAATATTTTCGTCTTCAAAAATAAAATACATTTTTTATAATATTTCATCAAAATATTTTGATCGTCAGCTTAAGTTTATACTGTCGAATAGAGCAATCAAAAAGCTAAAGCTAGTGCCTCGACTGACCTAATCAAATATTAGTATTTTTATTATTCATTTTTGCTGCTTATTTTTGGTTAATTATTTTCTATACTTTTACTAAAGCTAAAATGTTTTTTAATACCCATGGTCGGTGGAATTCAATTGTTAAACTTTAATAAGTGGTCAATGAATAGAGCAAATTAAAAACTAAAAAAGAATCCCGTTTCTGATTAAATTGTGAATCGAGTTTCTAATGACATTTACTAGCTGGTTTGATTTTTTTCTTTGTGCAATTACTTGAAGAAGTTCTCTCATTAATAAGACTAATTGATTAACCCATAATCAAATTATCTGTTCCCGTTATAAGTGGTGTTTCAAGGTTGTATCTTGCAATTTTTTCAAATGTATCCTTCAAAATTGAGCTGAAAATACTAAAGTGAATCGCAAAGTCCAATAAGAATAAAACATCAATTTGTAATATAAACTGTTTTTTTTTTGTTGGATAACATGAAGACTTTGTTTTGGCTATGCTTGGACAAAAAAAATTGTATCTCGTCTTCACTCAAAGAGGAAGCATTTTTTTACATACAAGTATGTATAAGCAGATGTATTCTATTTAGATCTTTGGTTTTTATTTACATAAAAATATCAGGAAAGCTGGTTTGATTCTTCAAAATAAAATCACAGTTTCATTTCTTTTACACTAAAGAAACAAGTACTTAAGATGTTGAAAAAATAATGTCAAAGACTTTATTTTTCAGCAAACTAAACATTTATCTTTCACTTTACTTATCTTTCAAAGAGATACATAGAACTTTGAAAACACCCATATGCTTTCATTTCTGATTTAAAAATTGATTTCGACTACTTATAAATAAGTTGCTCTAATAATCAACAAAAAAAGTTTTTTGGAGTTATTTTCAAGAAAATAAATCTGGAACCCTTTTTTTATTTGATAAAATAAATTTAACAAAACTAATCTAAATAGCTAAAAAAAATCTCTAAGAACTAAAGTTGGAGAACCAGAACCGTAAGTCGGAATCAAGGAGTATGATAGAACTTAACAATATATTTTTCTAAGAAGCGGAGCTGAAGTCTATTGAAGTTATCAAAATTTATATTGGCTTCATGCAGAACTTAAAAATCTTTATTTTTGTAGGAACCTTTCACAGTATTGAGCCTCAATACCACAATAGAACATTTAAATTCTTCTCTTTTTTTGGTAATTGAAGCCTTGAATTTAGGCTGAAGCAAGAGCTGGAGTCTCGGCTTAAAAGTTATTGACTTCAAAACCGAAGCTTAAATTAATTTATACCAACTTCCCAGTCTTATTTAAAATAAAGCAATATATATGCCAACAATCTCTAAACGAAGGAAACTTAAATAATGCAAAATAAAAATTTGACACAATTTTAGAATTCTACGAACAACTAAAAAATACCCACAAAACAGTAAATCATGGTTATTATGGTAGAGACCCTCGAGATTTTAATAACGAAAAAAATTAGCTCAAGAACAATAAAATCGGTAGATCTGCGTATTTAATATCATCCATGTTAATTTAATGTTAGTTAGGTGTCACTCAAGAACTTGAATATAGAATAATTTTATGTTGATTTTTCAAATTTCGCAACGTTTCGTTGAAATACTTTTACGACGATGTTAAAATTAAATATTGCCTGCAGAAATTGAAAAATATACCACAGAAACGTTGCAAAGTTTGAAAATTTTACTTCAAATTATTCCGTATCCAAGTTTCCGAAAAATACCCAATTAACATTAAAATCGGTTTTCGATCAATGCTACAGATTTGAAAAATTCAATTTCATGCAAAAGGCATTTAAAGAAGAAAAATTCAATCGAAAGATTTCAAAGCAGACAATAAATTTATTGGATTAAGCTTTCATTGCTACTTTAAAGTGGAAATAAATAAAAAAAACGGTATTTTTCAAAGACACTTTAAAAACAAATTTCTTTATACGGTTGCTAAGCTCAAAAAACAAAAAAAATAATAGAAAACTAGTAACTATCCGTGACGTATTCACAACCAATATTGATATAAGCACAGATGAATGCATTGGCAATTGAATGTAATCGAAATGACAGTTGAAACAAATAACAACAATCAGTAAGTTCAAATGTGAGATAATGATTTTTATATTTAGTTTTCCCTCACACATATATGTTACATTTTTTGTTCCCTATCTTTGCTAACATACATATTATATACGTTTGCCTATTGTTATATCGATGATACGTTACATTGAATGGAGCGTCTCAGATATGGATTTAATTTCTAGTAAAACTTAGATTAATAAAAATGACCAAAACTTACTTTTTTCGTACTTTACAATAACCCATTTGAATTTAAATTGTTTCAATAGCGCATCAGTCAAACATCGTCTCTAAGAATCCATACACTGAATAAATCTTTTCCGAAGTTTCGTGTATTCTTTCGAACATTTCGAATGTTGTTTTTGAAGGATTTTGAGTTCTGGAATGGTAATTTTAGACAAGATATTTTAAGTATTCTCACAGGAAAAAGTCACAGAATAACAAATCAAGAAATAGGATGCTGAACAGTTTAAACACCTCTATGGAAGATCTATCGGATAATCTTCTCAATAAAAAGTTCATGTAAGCCGTTGCTGTATAGACTATGGCCCTGTTCTGCTGAAATCAGATGTCTTCCAACTCATTCAAGAAAAAATTCTGTGTGAGTATAATGGTTCGATTTTTCTCTTCTCTTCAAAAAAGAAAAGGTCTATAATCGTCATTTTTGACATTGTCTACCAAACATTCACTCTATCGGAGGACACGTGGGGAATCAATCGGGTGTTCTTAAGATAGGTTTTTACACAAAAAAAGCGCTATTGCACGGAACATTCACTATTTTGTTCACTTAAAATGGTCAGAACACAAACTTCCAATCCCTCTCTTTCAACCATCCAATTTGCCTTTTTCAAATCCATCTTTGTCTGACATTTCACCTTGAATCTCAAAAACTTAATTAAAATCCTATTTAGATCAAATTTTATTATCAAATTTTGAAAGTAATTCTCAGCTTTAGCTACTAAGTTGTGATCACAATTTTCCACCGTAAATTTGAGGAAGGGGCGCAAACTTTCCACGACTTTTGGAGTGCTATTTGTGTAAATAAAAAATATATTTCGAAATTTGTTATAGTTTTTAAATACGCCTAACGATACCTTACACGCGTATATGAAATTATTAATTTTTGATTCCGTAGTTATACAGTGGTGTAATATGCCTAATTTTTCCGTATAATCTTCAAGACAAGCATTGTATTGCTAGTTGTGTTAAGTGAAAATAATCATAATCAATAATCATTGAATAAAATTTTGGTATAAGATAAAAATTCCAACTTTTCTATAGTTCAATTAATCATAATAAATAAGAGATCATATGCTCATAGGCATAGTAACACAAATATCAGCGATTAAAGTTACCAATAAAAGAACGAAAGTCAACAAAATTGAATACTTTTCTTAAAACAGTGTTAAATCATGCAAAGAAGCTCTCTATAATTTATTAGGAGTATTTTTTTTTGTCAGATATAAAATACGACTTTTAAGTATAATGAATACTATCGTTTAATTAGATAAATTTATATTGTTCCTTGAAGCAAAATATCGCAAGTTTGCGATATTAATATGTATTTTTACAATGAAACCATAACTTAGCTGATTTTTTCAATTCGTTCGTCGGCAAGTACTGAATAAGACATTCTCGACCGAAGCTAATGGCATCGCATCCTTTGGGAACCTGTTCACACATCCGCTCCCGAGTTTTCGAGTTCGGGATAATTGAGTAATCTGATACTCAAACTTGGAAACTTGATCTCGCATTTCATAAAAGCAATGATTTTGTATTCAATATTTACATACTGTAGCGAGAATAGAAAATTTTTGATTGAAATAAACAATTTGGGGAAAATGTTATTTCCTTTTTTATCAAGCTCCATGAATAGTATGATTGCGATACTGTCAGGGTGTAATTCGATTGTTGGATTGAATGTTTGTCACTCATTGTTAGTGTGAGTTTGTACCTCATAAATATTCAATTTGTATTGTACTATTTGGTTAATTTTGGAATTTCATTGTGGGCCAACTGGGAACGAAACAGTGAACAAACGCTGGATTGGTTGTTAAAAGCGTTTGCGTCACTTGTTGTAGGTAAGCTCGTCTGAAATTTAATTTTAAATATAATGAACTTGGTAAAATAACTTGTTGTCGCCTGCGGCACAATTTTCATGAAAAGCTCAACGACAACATAACTCAACGGTTTTCGTGCTAAACTTTTCACAAACGGTTAGCGAAGTTGAAGTTTTTATGATCAAAACTGTCACAATGAAGACATTGAGTTGAACAGCGACGTTAATTTTTGCATTGTCGATTAATTAAGCGCAACACCTGAGCTTGATGCTTGCACTAAAGCTTCATTATTTTAAACTACGCAAAAGTTAATTCACAACGCTTTCAGTCGTTCGTAAAATATTAAAATATTATGTCGATTGTCGTTTGTTAAATATGAAATTCCCAAATTAAAATCTCAAACTTAATTTTCACATCGTACTTATAAAATAATCGAAAATTAAAGGTGACTAATTCAAAATTTAATCACATTTTCTTTATTTTCTTATTTTTAAATGAATAGTAAGAAACTTAATTACTTTTCTCCATTTACTTTCTACAAACTGATCATGTAAGTTCCAACACTATTGGTAATTGTATGAAATAATTTTTCGAAGAGATAATTGGAAAATTAAATTAAAAATGAGTGGATAGTTTGACATTAAAGTTTGAAATGAAGTGAAATTTCAATTTATTCGAATATTTCAATTAGGCAAAAAAAAACAAAGTTGCATTTGAAAGTTAAAACGAGAAATGCATGAGAATATGATATTGGAATTTTTCAATATTAATCAAATGAATAACTTTGTTTCAAATTCCAATTTAAGTTTTTATTTTTGCTTTTTTCATGGCTAATGCATTTTATTTTTGTTTAAGTTCATATTTTCATTACATTATGTTAACTTACGGTGATACAATTCAAGTCGGTAATCGCATACGACTTCACGTTATAGCTTTAACGGGGTAGTGAAAACTACCCCAATCGCTCTGGGTAGTGTTCTCACCCACGCCACAACTTTGAGAGGATCTGGCTTAAAATTTATTTTTAAAGTAATAATAATATATAAATATAATGAGAAACTATTAAAATTGCATCTAAATGAAGATATATTCCTATATATTGATATATTGACGTTGAAAAATTAAAAAAAAAATAAAGTCAAAATAATAAAAAAAACTTGATCGTTTTTGGCATTATTACTACAAGAAAAAGAACGTTCGATTAACGTTTGATACAAATAACTTAGTTATTTTAAAGTATCTTAGTTACTGTATATTAATTCCTTTATTTTTTGACCAAAAGTAACTACTATTTTTGATAATTTTCAAAAAGAACTGTATCTTGTAACTTAAAAAAGTATGCTAGATACCGAAAAGTATCTAAAATAATAAGAAGTAACTATAATTAAAAAAGTAGTAAGCAATAAAATAAGGTACCTGACTATCTAGTTGAACAAAATAAAGATTACTTTGTAATTGATATGTTTTGAGGTTTTATATAATGTTCTATTTTATTTAAAGTTTTATTTTGTTTAGTTCTATATAATTCAATATATACCTACTATATAAATCTTCAATCGTTTCTTTTGTAAATGTGTTGTGTTTACCGGGGCTTAGACTTGTGTACATACTTTCCTTTTTCTTAAATTATTAAAAATAAGAAATACCTTATCTGATTAGCTAATAGCTTTACTCAATACGTTACGAGACTTAGTACATACATAGTATATAAAGTAACTAAAAAAGTATTTTTTAAGTATCTTAAAAAGTAATTTAAGATTAGTATTTGAGTTCCTGTTTTTAAGAGTTATTAAATACCCAAAGTAATTTTATGGTACTTTTTAAAAAAGTAACTAACTTATCTAGTATGTAAATACTTTCTAAATGTATCGTTGGCAGCTCTGTATACACAAAACTGATGATAAAATCTAAACTGACGGTATGTTTATAAAAAGAATTTATATATAAGGGTTGCAAATTTTAATGTCATTAAAAATATGCCCGTACTGCTAAGAAGATAATCGCCTGGATTAAACCATGCCAGAAGATATCAGACGTCAAATAACAATGTCAGAAGTCCCTATATTTGCTAAAGCGTAATTTTTCGTGTGTTTCATTTTTTCATTTTACTAGCGATCTTAGCTGAGTGTATCAAAATGTTAACTACTATTAACTATCTATTTTATTTTTTTATATTTAATTCCTGAATTAAAAAAAAATCACTTAAGGAAAAAAATGTATCACGCGCCGCATTACTAGAATAGGTAAACCATTAAGTAAAATCAAAAATTTTGATTACTATTTATTAATATTACTATTTATTGGAGCCAACATTAAATTTAATAACCTGAAGCGCATGCTCTAACACAATGGTTCTTAGCCTGGGTTCAATCGAACCCCTGGGGTTGGGTGAGTCAGTCTTTCGGGTTCGGTGGGTTCTTAATAGTTTTGTTCTTCTTGTGCACTTATGTATTATTACATATCTATGTTTTGAATTTCAAAGAATCATATTTAATTTTTCCAATTAAGAAGAGTTCGCTGAAACTCGTTAGGTCAGTATCTCCAATAAGGTTAAGAACCACTGCTTTAGCATATGAATGTACAGGAATACCACAGGAATTTGAACAGGTATTGCAGCTCAACAGAACAATTTGTAGCTAATAGCTTTTAAAAATCAATTAGATATTTTTGCTAACTTTGAACAATTTATACTGATAATCAATATGTAAAATATATTTCTATCTAATTTATGAAATATAATTAACAAAAATGATCTATAAATATAAATGTGTATTTCCCCAGGTCCGTACTACGATTGCCAAGTAATCTTCCTCCGTGATTATCAAGTAGTATTGGATCTCTCCGCAACTGCTATATGATGAGTCACTAATATCATGTTCAACGGCAATATGATTTGTTTTTGTAAGAAAATTGTAAATGACAGTTGAAAATAATTGGTAACGTACATAGTAATATATTTATATCTATGGGGAAATAGCAAAGATCCGAAACTTGAACCATCACAAAAACAAGAAAGGTACAATTTAGCGATCTACGACTTATGAAACCAAAATAGAATTGAAAATCAAACAAACAAATATTATGAAAAGAAATTAATTATAACAATATTTAAAAAACTAAAAAATATACTCCACTTATAGCTAATAATGATAAATCAATAATGATATACTAACACTCTTGTTAAAATCAATAAATTTTGTAACTAACAAATTGAATAAGTTTGATTTTAAGTAACAATTTTCCAAGGCCAGAAAATTGGGACTATAAATAATATTTTATTATAATTTTCTATGATTTCATGACAAAGATTTGGACAAACAAATATTTCTATTAAAATAGAAATACTTTTTATCATTTCGTCTAAGAAATCAATTATCCAACTATTAGATTGAAGCATAAACTTGAAAAGGGCGTTCTTGGAGAATTATGTTATAAGCTAAATTATTAGATTGTACGAATCGAAACACCTTTTTCTATTCGTAAAATTATCCAAGGTTTCTTCTCTTCACATTTATTTAGTTAAAAATTACTTCAGGAAGAAGTATTTTTTTTTTCAATATTATTTGTAATATATTTTATGTTTATAATTTACTTTTGGTATATTATATCACAAACTACGATGCATACAATTTTTACCAAAATATATTTTATTATAATTTTTAGATACATACACTCTTCACTATTTAAAATTAGCATAAAAAATTATTTGAATAAAATGGATATTTTTCTTTTAGTTTGAACCATTTACTGCTAAACAATACACTTAAATTAAGGGGGTTCTTCCGTGTGATGTGTTAAAAAAATATTTTTTTTGCCAAATTGTTTCCCTTACATGTCTAGAATAAAGTGAATAACTATTTTTTTAAAATTTCAAGTCGTTAGAAAGATACAGTCATACACTGTAAAAAATTTGATTCTGAGGTCGAATTCCTTAGGAGTTTGACTAATTTACCTATAGTGAAATCTATTTTGCTTTATTCAATCCCAAACGGTTTGAATTAAGAATTTGTATTTCTTGTGTCAAGAAACACGCGTATTTGAATACAATGTCTAATACATTCACAACAATGGTAAGTGTAGTTAAGTGAACTCTCCTCCACATTTCACATCAAAATTAGGGGATTTTATCTATGTGTACCTAAGCTGCTCATGCGCATAAAATGAAATGTTCAATACAGTTCTTTATAGTGCTGGATCAATATTGTCAATTATTGTTCATGCCGTTTATAAGAAAATATAAATACTACCCAAGAGTATCGACAATAAATAAAAATTATTCCTTCTTCTCTTTCTCTCTTTTGCTTTAAAAGTGTCATTCATTAATTTTATTAGAAATTATATTGAAGTTTTGAAACGACCGCGCTCTGACCTAGGTTGTTGAAGTGAAAAAGTGAGTTGGAGAGAGATAGGGTTGCCGAGTCGAATACAGGATCAAACATAAATCCTTTATACTTTACCTCTGTGTTTTCTAAGCTGTATTATCGATTTGAACCTATGAATTTTGCTTTTCATTTAACATTTTAACTTGTAAGTATACAATATTATTTATAAATTATTGTTTTAATAAGTGTAATAACATATTTTATATTCATTAAAAAAAAATTAGCGCATAATTTGTGTTGAACGATTATTACATGTATTGTATTTTATAAAAATGACTCATGACGCGGTCAAAGTATATTTAATGAGTCGGGGGTTCGAAAATCTTATTGATAGTTTTTTAGGTTTGTATATTATTTTTAAACAAATTAAAATATTTATATATTTATATACATTTATTGTTCCTCCACGAGCCGGTGTATTAGTCAAACAAAAAAATTATTGGAAACCTACGTCAAAAGAAAGCCAGCGAGGATTTGCTGTTCATATTAAAGTAAGTTATATTTATAATAATATATTTTATTTTATTCTAATAAATGATTATTTGTATTTTTTATAGTATGGGCTAGGAGTTTTTAAAGTTCTTAAATATAGTACGGACTTATACTTTTAATTAAATAATTTTAGTTTACATATTTTGTTCTGTTTAAAAATATGTTATAGTTATGTACATTTGTTCTTAATAAAATATATAAAATGAAAACCAAATCAGCCTTTATTTAATAAATTATGCCTACTTTCTAGCCAAGTATATTTTTAATTTTAAATAAAATTTAATTGAAACTATTTTTTTTTTTTTGATTGAAATATCCGTGCAAATTAAACCAAATATATAAAATTACTCATTCAATTTCGTTTATATTTGAATTAAGTATAGTTATGTTTGAAAGAAGCATCCAAATTTTTAATCAGGTTTATATATTGTTTGAAATAAATATGATGGTGATTTCGTACAAAGAAATCGAAGTTGACTTAACGTCGCTAAGTTCTCCACTCAACTGAATGTTTCTTGACCCAAGAAACATTTTGAAACTCGTATAGCGTTTGATTTAAAGATTATGCGCATTTCGCCGTATCCAACCTCACAGCTGGTTTTAACCAAACGAAAAACGATTGAGATTAGTACGCTCTTTTTACGGTGTAGCAAAAATAGAGAAGTAGTAATTTTAGCCATACCCACTGGAAACTCAAAAAGCGTTTTTCTCAAAACGGTGATTTTTAAACTTGTCTCCATCATATCTCGAGAACGGTTTGACCGACTGATTTTCAATTTATAGAGTAGACTTAGCACATATAGACACACAAAATGAACTAAAATCATCGAAAAATTTTGAATTTTGAATATTTTTTTTTTTTTGTAACAAAAACCATGAAATTGTAACTTTTTCTACATATATTTGCCAAAAATCCAATTTTTCATGTTTTCTATTGATTGTCGTTCGTTCCACCTTTTTAAGCAATCAAATAAAAACGCCAATTTTTTATTTAAGATAATCAAATTAGCCAAAATCGTGAAGACAGTAGTGTCCATTTTTTTCGAGATGGGTGTTTTCAGAGCGTTATAATTCATGTTTTACTATTTTTTTTTTTTGGCTAAAATTATTAAAACATACGCTCAAAATAAATATAAACAAATGATAAAAAACTCCAAGTCATATCTATTCATTGGTTCTCAAAAAAAAAATCTCAAAAAATGCTTAAAAACACGGGAGAACCCCCTTAATTTAAAAGTCCGACTTGTACAACTTGGACTCCTTCCATAAAATTGTGATCAACAGTTATGCTGACCATTCTTGTTCGATATTATAAAAGAATTATTTTCTTATTTGCTTCTTTTTATCAGTCAACCTAAAAACTAAGTATCAAAAAACTTGTAATCGTTTACTTCATTAACATTTTTTAAAATATTTTAGCAATTATCATGGTTTATAATTATTTTTCTACTGAGCCATTTTGTAATTGCATTCTTGTCTGTTTAAGATACTCAATTGCTAATTCAGAGTTTAATGATCTTTACAGCAAACCACTCCTAACCGTATGAGTGATTAACACCCATAATTTGCTCAAATTAAAATAAATTGACCCAGAAAAAGCATATAATAATCGTAACATTAATTTTACCCCAATCAAGTCATTGAGCCTTTAATTTAGAAGATTTATTTTGAATTTTAAATTAATTTTAATTTGTCCATTAAATTTTCCAAAATAAAAGATCTTTTGAGTTATATATTTTACTAATTTTCAAATAAATATTAAACTTTAAATCAATCCTAGTCCGTCTTTTTTTAAAAAATAATAAGTTACATATCATAAATCAAAAAGTTATCAAAAAATTATTTTTTTGATCTTCAAACATATTATTTGGAACTGAGACAAACGACAATTAATATTAGGAATGTGACGTTACAGATGCATGCTGCACATACTATGGACAGAAAAACCAACAAATGAAAGCGTATTCAGACGAATACAGATAAACGGAATAATTCAATTAGGATTAATAATTCGAATGTTTAGAGCACATGGTGTGGTCTAAAGTACTGTCTTCTGCAAAGGAAACAGTTCTGCAGAGGAAAATCGAAGGCAAAATTTATCTTGGTTACAAAACATTCGCGCGTAAAATAGTCTTATTATCATTATAAAAGAGCAGTTTGGATTTTATATTAATAACCAGAAGTTTAAAAAAATCATCTATGATATACACCCGGAAATAAGAATAGGACTAAAAGAAGAAGAATACTTTTTTTGGTTCCTAATTATTCATCAGGACAAGGTTTGTAGTACTTCAACACAACAGCCTTTGGCTTATTGTGTTCCCTAGTTATTCTATTGTAGGCTGAGAAACAGAGCGAATTTCAGAAATTGGGAAACAAAATGCTGTTCGACTAGTTCAATACTAGAATTGGACACTCCCAGCTTTTTTAGTCGCCAATCAATCAAAGTACTGCGTTTTGCACATCGAAAGGCCTAACAATACCAAAATATTATTCATGTCTCTTCTCAGGTCACGATGCCCAGTTATGAAGTCGGTCACCAACTTCAGTCCTTAAATTTAGTATTTTATCAGTTAGGTTTTGAAAATGAATTCTCACCATTTTTTTGCTGTTGTTTGTCCCCTAATGTTGTTCTATTAGGATCAATTAAAAAAATACTTATTAAACTTATTGAAAAGAATACTCAAGAAAAACGAATGGACAGACTTTAAATTAAATTACTTGTTCAACAGTAACTACTATTTATCATAATTTAATATAACAGATTGATTACTTGTACATGTTCCATTTTCTCTATTTTGAAATGCTTGCTGCAATCTTAATTTCTTCGTCTTTGGTTTGGTCATCTAAGAAATTTATTATGTTGATATAATTAAATTAAAACTATATTCCTAGTTGGTAAACTTTTCAGCCTACTGGTGGCCAAGTAGTAAACGTGGCTGCTCCGAAACTAGAAGGAGCTGAGTTTGGTCTTTGTATCAAGAAAATTCTCAATATTTTTCAATAAAAACCATGGTAGTTATAAAGCGACGATAAATAACAGCGTCATCAAAATAATAATTGTAAAACAATATCTATTTTCTCCAATAAGTTTTTCCAATCCCTACTATGTGAAGACAAATAAATAATACAGAATGATCCATTGATCTCATATAGATAGTTTCCGAGGAAACCAGAGAAATAATATAGGTAATATAAAAAAAAGGAATTATTATGTCACTATACATTTAGGCAATTAGAGGTTTTTGAAGATATTTTTGGCGGTGCGAGAGAAGCTTCTAATAATACAAATAATGAATTCTTTGATAATAAATTTCGCAAAAAAATACTTTTCTAAAATAAAACCTAACACAAAACTTATTTTTAGATTCAAAGAAGTGTGGCTCTCTTAAAAGGTTAGGAAACACTGCTTTAGAAAGACGATTGATTTAGTCTTAACTTGTAAAAGAGAAAAGAAAACAAATGAATCAAAAATACCGCAAAATGTAAAGGCTTATCGATCATAAGTCGCAAATGACAATTGAAAATAAAATAAAGTTATAAAAGTTCATCTTAATATGGGCTTATGGCGTTAAAATTTGAAGTATCGAATCAACCTCAAATATAGAAACTAAACAAATATTTCAGCCCTAATTGTTGTGAATATTAATAACAGGCGGATTCCCGAAGATTCAAATATAGAATTTGTAAAAGAGGTAATCACCAAAGGAGCGCAGGTTTTACAAGAGAAACTGGAAGATTATCCGAACCAGCTTGCACTGAATTTGATAAACAACAGCACTGGCACTAGACGCCTTAAAAGTTTCTATATAATGAAACTACTCGATAGGTTCTAATGGAATATTAATATTGAGTTGTGCCCATGGTTGTGTCGTCCTGATTCTTTATAAAGAATCAGGACGACACAATTATTGCCTGGAGGCAGATTTATAAGAAATATATAATTTTTGCCAATTTTACTTCTAATAACTGAGTCTTAATATGGATAACTTTTTAAATTATTACCCCGAAATTCAAGAATTCTTGGAGTTGTTAATCAATTTCGGCTATTCGAATTATTTCCCATACAAATGACAAAACCATACTTAAAACCAAAAATGAAGACTAGAATATAAACAATACGGTAAAAAGCCTCCATTTCTCTATAGTTTTTTAATCCAATTGACATTTGCTATCCGATTTTTATTCCTAAAACATTCTTTCGTCAACTCGTTTCAACTACAAAAACATATGTACGAAAAAAAGAGTTGGACGAACACCCTTATACGGTTTTATCGTATTTCAATTTAATCGCCACCTAAAATATCGTCAACTCTTTTGTATACTTAAATAGAAGCATGTGTGGCTTAAAACGAATTAACGAATATTTTTCGAATACCAAACTATAAGTGAGAAACAGGCTTACGAGATATAAATTCAACAATTATTTTGGAGGATAGTATAATATTTATGTACACTCGGTTCTTTTTCTATGTGGCAGACACTTTCCACAGTAAAACGCATAAAAAAGCTGCAAAAAAAGACTAGACACTCGTACAATATTAAAGGATACGTTCCATATTTTTTTTAAAACCGCATAAAATTTAATGCATAACTTACAATAAACCGAAAATCGCATAAAAAATAATTTCAGAAAAATATAAATATAATATAATATTTTTATAAAAATGTTAACAATGATTGAAAATTTTAATGAATTTCAGAAAAATTTTACAAAAAAAAAGTTAATCTTTTTTCACATTATTTTTCTTTGGAATCATCCTTTGCGATTACCATGGTAAGAAGGGACATATATAGAGACAACATTGTCCGAATATCTTACCCTTATAACAAGTGAAAATGGTCTAAAAAAGTTATTTAAAAAAAAATGCTTTTTGAAATATGAACCGCATAACTTCAAAACCGCATAAAAATAGTTCGCATAAAAAGAGAACTGAGCGTATGTCTACATGAGCTTTCGAAAAAAGGTAAGGAATAAGAAAGAACAAACATTCCAATTTATGTTGTATAAAATATTCACAGTTTAACCTTTGCATTGGTCGTTCCAAACATTTTGATATTCCATCCAAATCTAATAGCATATTCAATTTATAACCAGCTTTAAGCTTTTATATCTTCATCAAGCAAGTGCATGTGCATTTATGCACATTATTTATGCATAATGCGCCTTATGCAATTTCAAACTTCGTTCCACCAGCTCGTAACCTCTTCAAAATATTTCTCTACAGTTTTTGCATTAGACTTCGGGATAAAAAATGTACATTTCCATCTCTACTAAAATAAAATGTTGCTTGTATTATCTCGGGTAGGTTTTTCAAAAAGAAAAACTTTAGATAATAGTTTAATAGTTCTTTGACTTTTGATAGCTCTATACTCGTTCATCACAGTCGTCTATTAATATTAATTATTGCATACGGTTCATTCTTACCCTGCAGGTTCATTAGAAACCAATTGTTCTAGCATCTGAATCTTCAACATGATGAAGTCAAATTTGCGAACCTCGTTACGATCTTAAGCCAAGAAATGGACTGGTAATTATGTTGTAATTGCGTTTAACGTAATCCAATAGTCGATCAAATCCAATTATTCATAGTAACACAAAACACAATCAGCACATTACACTAATAAACACTGATCAAATCGCCTTTTTAGAAAGGTATCATCATTAATAATAACTAACATTTAAACACATTAACAAATCAGAGCACATCCACATTATTTTTTTTCAAATACTTGCATGTCAATCCATCGCGAGTTTCTATGTTACCTAACAAATTGCATTTATTATAGGAAAACACACAAAAAAAAGACAAATTATTGGGTTTGTAAGTTGAATATACTTAGACAATACTGCGGTTGTTTTGAATTTTTGGAATATTGGTTAATTGAAAGATGCTATGTCAGCGATTTACTATGTAAACATTGAAGCAATTTGGTGTCGGTATAGTTGTCAACTGGAATTCACACGATTTAAATTCTCGAAATTGGTTGATTTGTTAAAAGTCGGGGTGTCGCAATCACGTGTCGTATGAGGTGGTCGCGCGACAACCACGCGGAGTTAAACGGGCGGCAAAATAATACGCGTTATCCGGACCGCGTTTTCAATTTGACTGGCATGCTTTTCTTTGCTAACGCTGGTCGCTGTTGTGGTCGCTTGAGAATAGCTGTAATAGTAGTAGTAGTAGTAACATTAGATTGTGTAGAGGTGGATGCGACGACTTGTGGTCTCCTCGACCAAAACATAAAGCAGACGGCGAAAATATTACAAACGACATAGCGGAACTTTAGCTCCAGTTAACCGCACCTCCGCAACGCGGACGTCGTTTCTCTTTCCAGCGAAAAACCGTTCGACGTGGTTCAAACACATGTCAATTAGCCATACGTAAATATTTCTTTTTTGATTGATCCACGTTCAAACAATTGATGTCGAACAATTCAACGACTTTGTACTTATAAGTAGACAGTATCTATTGTTTAGGTTTGTTTTTTTTTTTCGTTGGACTCGGCCAAGACATGTGGGAATTCCGATCCGTTATGTGGTTATTGGATTATCGATTTATCGGTGGCTTGTGTAGGTCTTGGCCCAGATTTAACCGCTTTATCACAGCTAAATCACATAATAAAGTAATTAAAATTTTCACTCCTAAAAATATAAAATTGATAAAGTGTCCTAAAATCCAAAGAACTACATCTCCCAGTCTATCACATCACTTGAATTTTATTTCTCATTAAAAAATCAGTTTCAAAAAAGGGTCACGTCCAAAACCCTTATAGACATATCGTTTTTGTACCAAATAGTTTTATGAAAAAATCCATTCATTTATCTTATATATAAATTGACTATCTTGCCGTGCGTCCGTGCAGAATAGGCTATACGCATGCGCTTTTTTATCCCCACTTACGCCTTCAAAACGTTGGTAAGGATATTCACTCCCTAATGTATTTATCTGTGCATACTTATTTCGGATTTTCAGGTTTACAATATGTGAAAGCCAAAAAACATAATGCTCACTTATAAACTTAACTTAACCTTTTCAGATATATCTACTTATCAGAGTTTAAATTTTTGAGCACATCCTTAGTTTTTGTTTCTAATAATAAATCAACTTTGTTTTATAATAAGCAGTAATAACGTTTCGCTTTTGACGGACTTTGATTGATTATTAAATTTGAAATTTTGATTGTTTATTAAACGTTATCTCTTACAAACTTGGCTACCGTTTTTTACTCTTTTAGGTGAGAAATTTTCAAAAACCCTTTCTTATTATATATCTGCATCGTATATGGAAAACACTTTCCAAATTTCATCGACACAAATGTGCACTTATATTTGAAAATACAATGTAAAACGAAAAAAAATAATGACCTTTATGTTAGTTAACATGATTCGTCATTTGACTAGATGACTAGTGATTCGATTTCACACATTTGGACGTTATACATACAAAATCGTTAGAAATAGGTGGAAAGCGTGGAAGTAAACTCGAATATTTTATTTTTTTTCGATTACAATAATTGGTTTTCAAATTGTTCTATTATAAATACCGAAAAAAAGTTAGTATCAAAGATTTTATATTTGAATTGACAGTGTAACATATGACAAAAAATTGCTACCTTAATGGTTTTCAGTCAAATATATAAATACTACAAATCACAACCATTGTTTCATAAAAAATAGATTTTATAAAGTTTCATTGTTGAAAAATGAACCAAAATTTAAAATCCCCTATTTGGTATAAGTAGGTACTACATAAAAATTAAACTTTCATACTAATTTAGTGAAATTACGTTATTTAAAATGTTGTTATTAAAATGATATAAAAAACACTTATATTTTATTTCTTAATATAATTTTAGATCAACTTTTTTTTATATTAACAACACTTTGATTATTAAATTTAAAATTTCGATTATTGATTAATTCTACATTATCTCATATTAAACATTTTATTGAGATAAAACCTTTAGTGGCGAATGCAATGGGCAACTACTAGTAGTATATAAAATCTTAATGTTCGTTTGTTCAAAATCGCAAATTTCCCAAAGCTCTTTACCGAACGTTTTGAAAGCATTTCACAACGTTGTATTCATAACGCGCACTGTTTAAACCGCATAATATGTTTTTAATAAATCAAAAGACTTCATAGAGTCTCACATCAACAGGTACAGTAAAGGAAGCAGCATTTTGTTAAAGGAGATTTTTTATCGTCATTTTCACGCTAAAATCGACAATTTTAGAGACATCAGCCGTTTATTTTGAAAGTGGCGTAAGTCCATTTCAAGGACGGTCTATATGGTGGTTCTTCTTCTTGTAACTAGAACAAAGTATGTTTATTATTTAACTGCTTAGTTTTGACAAATTACTGATTTAGTTATTAACAAAAACGCCAACTATTCCCTCCTCCTTAGTGTCTTATGTTCGTATGGTTAAAAATGATAACACTATAGGGATTGTTCTTGAAATGGACTTAACTCACTTTCAAAATAAACGGTTCATATAGTGATTTATCGCAAAACTTAATTGCAAAATGTGTATCTTGAAAGTAAATTACTATAGGTACAGTGAGGAATGCTGTAGGTAGCTAAGGGAGATGTTTATGAGGATGTTTTTAAAAAAATATTTTTAATTCAGAATCATATGAAGAAAAATTAAAGGGGAGTACTACTGATAATATCTCACTATTTTTATTGGTAGAGTTAGTAATCAAAAGAATTTTTTTTATTTTTATGAATCAGTATCAGTTTATAGAATAATTGATACATTCTATTAAAACAAATAGTGATTGTAACTGATTGGTAAATGTAATAAATGTAATGTAATGCAAATATATTAATAATATATAGTAACAATTAGTAGTTGGTGATTAGTATCAATAATCACTAGCACAATTCAAGTATAATTGTAAGGAAATTATGAATAATATCTATAGAATTATTTAATAAGTATAAATATAAATAGTTACAAATCATATTAAATACAAATTTCATTCATTATTAAAAATATAAAAAAATCAATTTATTTAATTACTGTATTATAGCTATTACAGTATAGATTGGCAGGACAAGGGCAGGTCTTCCGTGTTCAGCTAGTTATTCAGTAAAATGATTGCAATGATTATCAAAAATAGAAAGAAGAAATTCTTGCCAACAAATATTATCTTTACCAATACGTTATTTTATAGTGTCTGTCTGTATATTTTAAATTTTGTCAATATAGTTAATAGAGGTTGCATGATATTTGATCCCCCGACAAAATATCCGCAGATCAAATATCTTCGGACAAAATATCCCTGTGACAAATAACCCGACAACGGAATCTTACTTAGTTTACGAAATATGGATACTTAAAAAATTGAAATTTTTCTGCATTTCTACACTTTCTTAGATGGATTTCTCTAAATTTCCAAAAAAATGGTAATTGTTTACAACCGTAGCTCCACCTATTTTTTTGTACTGTAAAATCAAAGGAATCCAGCGGCGATGCTTGCTAAAAGTCCTTTTCAGCAATGTCAATATCGGACAACGTTGCGTTTTCTAGTTTGCTTTTAATGTAATTCGCTAATAATTCGGGCCATAAATAAATAAACATTTCATTTTTTTTTGTTTGAGGTTGGGGGACGTGTTCCTAGATTTTTTAGCATTAAAAGTTTTTTTAAGGAAAACTAGGGTACCTACAAAAAAATTTATAATTAATAATCGAAGGATCAATTGTGGAGAATATTGTCTTAGTGATATTTTGTGCGGCGATGTTTTATCTGAGGATCTTTTTCGGGGAAATAAGATGCCAGACACGGTCAAAAAGCAAACGTATACGTATGTAGGCACGTTAGCAAAAACAGAGAAAAAAATGTATTTAAACACACACATGTGACTGAAACAAAAAAAAATGTGAGTGAAAACATTGTCTCAAATTTGAACTAAATGGTTATTGTCATTTGTTCCAACTGTCATTTCGAGTTCATTCAGTTGCCCATTTTTGCCATTTATCAGTTGTGTCAGTTTCACTGTGAATATTTCACAGGTAGTAGTAAGTAGTAGTAGTAGTAGTAGTAGTAGTAAGTAGCATATATAACAAAGAATATGAAAGAATATTTTTACTCTTTACAATCGTGTGAAATATAATTAGATAATATGTTTTCAACCATTGATTAAAAAAAAAGCTTAGTACATATTTCTTATTAAAACTGCTTTCTGGTACAATTTACTCTTTTTGGTGTGTAAAAATCATGTTTTTGAGATATGGCTTAATAAAGCACTATTTTCAAAGAAGTATATTTTTCAAAGAAGGGTTGCAAAAGGGTCAATTAAACACCTTTTCAATAAAAACTGTTATAAAAAATATAATGAAGTAATTGAAATTTTCACTCCCAAAAATATCAAATTCATAAAATGTTCAGAAATTATATACCTTCTTGAATTTTTGATAAAAATTTTATTCAAAATCCCTTTTTAGAGGAATAACCTATAACTTCGTAAGAAAAGAAACTAGTGGACATTTTCCTATTGAATAAAATATTGCGACACACTTTAATTTATACTATTCATTTAAAACAGTGATATCCAATAATTTATTTAATAGATAGTATTACGATTTCGGTCATAAAATTTCCAATTTATCGAAATTTCGAAAGTAGTAAAAATTAAGTCGTTTCATCTACCTATGTGTGTGGGACATAAAAATCGATTGTGTCTCAATTTAGAAAACATCACACGACATTAAGTCGATGATAAGTGACAAAAATTAACCACGACGGTTTTCATCAACTGAACAAAACATCGTTTTAAATCACGACAGCCCCCATGTTTATCATCGTGACATAAAGTGATCTCGAAGAAAAAACCAAAACATAATGGAAATTTCTCGTCTTTGAAAACAGTTACTGTTTTCGTTTTGATTTAACGATATTACGATATACACGATAAAGATTACGGTTGCGATATATCGTAACCCATATAAGTACGAAGAGGTAACGCTATAAGCGACGCGACGTGACGGAAGACGGCAGCGTCGCTATCATATCTTTCGACTCGATAGCGAAATGTAACGTAAAAAGGTCGCATTCGACACAACACACTTCATAAATTTCTATTGAAAACAAAACATTTTATGATCCTATGGCTTCATTATGTAAATGGTAGAAAAACGAACGTTCGTCTTTTATTAATATTGCCTCACATCGAAAAGAAAATTTTCCAAGAAAACAAAGCCTTCAAGTACATAAAACTGAGCATAAAACAAGTTGACGAATATAACAATTGGTGTGACATGCTTTCACTTATAAGGCTTATTTTATTCAATAATTAACTAATACTCTTGAATTCGTCTGTGAGACACAATAATATGTAGATATATTCTAAATTTATCAACTCATTCATTAAAACATTTTCCTGTAATAAAATAACGCTCATACCTTAAAAACGGGTTTCTAACACCTGAAGAAGCTGACATTTTACTAACCTTTGTTCAAACTGAAAAAAATATAAATCGATCAGTTATTTTTTCGAACTCCTCCACATGCATTTCTCACAAATCCCAGCAATGAAATCACGTTTATCAAGGTCATAGAATGCTGGTTAAGCACATTGTGAACGGAAAAACTTTTCAGGGAGTTTTTATGGATTTCCGAACCTCAGAGTTACTCCAAAGTTGGAGTAAATCAAGAACAAGAATTACTCACTATAGGTAACAGTGCAAAAGTGTTCTAGAAACGAATTTTGGTATCATGGGATTATATGTAGCGGAGTCACCCGCAGAAACTGTAATGAGTCAAATACTCGATGTTAGATAGTCCTCCTTCAGGTAGCTTATCTAGGAGGAATAGCAAAATAATATAGCCAAATACCCACCTTGGTCTACTTTTACTTCATAACTTGAGAGTGGACAGGATGTAGAAGATGTTGAGACGAACTAACAGAGGACTGTATTCTACTGCCAACCGAACTTTCGGTTTCGGCCAAAAAACGAGTTTCGGCTTAGTTTTGGTTTGAAACTACGACCGAAACCGAAACTGAATTCGTGAGATAAAAATATTTTGTTTAATATATATTATAATTAATATTTTTTTCAGTTCGAAAAAAAAACTAATCAAAGCTTAGAAGAAATTATTTTCATGCATAATCCTAGGAGTGATTAATAATAAATTAAAAAATACAAACTTTCATAGTTGTTATATTCCACTTAAGGTTTATTAACGCTTTTCAAGACATTTAATAAAATACGAACTTCCAACTTCTATAATAGGACTTCTCTATATTAGGATAACAGTTTAAAAGCCATGAATTCGGGGCTATACATAACTTTTTTTACAGAAAGGTTCCAGAATATTAGAATTTTCGTCTTAGGTTACTGAAACTGTTGTAATATTGTTTTGTTATAATAATATTTTACATTTTACTTTTTAAATTTGTTCTGTAGTCTGGCTGGTGCTTTATTCCAGATACAACATAAGTTATAAGGAGTATGTATTAGACAATCAAGCGCTTTAATCGTACCGAAGAATAATTTTAAAAACATATTTTTGTACTTATGGACGCACGTAAGAAGTTATATTTTTATGTAAAAATCTAGTTTTTTATAATTAGAGTTCTTAATATAATTTGCATGGTAACAATTATAAAATACTAGTAGCTACTCGTGACATATTCACAGCCAACACCAACACAACTGACAAATGACAAAAATTGGCAATTAAATAAAGCCGAAACGACAGGTGAAACAAATGACAACAATCGTTAGTTCAAATTTGAGACAATGATTATTATATTAGTATAGGTTTTCACTTTTACGTATGTTTTTAAATACATGCTGTGTTCTCTATTTTTGCTGGCATAATATACACCAAATTTGAATTTTTATTATTATTTTAATATAGAAGTAAGCTCAGAAAAATTGAGTAAAATTAAAAAAAAATATTCGTTATTAAGAAACGAAAAACTGATTAAGAAAATTTCAGAACATAACAATTACTTTTGGTTTTTAAGGAACACATACGTTATCTCGCGTAGTAGGCTTTAATAATATTTTACATACAGCAGAAGTTACCGGTTTGGGCACATGAGCAGTTCTAGATGTTTCTAGCGTGGCTTCTTGTCTAGTACCCAAAGTCCAAACCTACTTACGTTACAATATTTGTAACACGATTTATTTTTCCCCGTCTAAAGAAGTGTAACTTAAATAAAACGGCTAAAAATCTTTTTCAAAAAGAGTTATTTATAGTTTAGTAATCACAGTTTCATGGATTATTAAACAAAAATTCGATTGGTTTCAATAAAGTATTCCATCAAAATTATTCGGAATACCAATTTAACAACATTGCGCCAAATAATTTTATGTTTGAGACTGCGATTATAAGCGTTTCTATTAACTTAAACTTCGGCAAGTTAATTTTTGAATTGCCCCCTTTGACTATCAAACTGTCTATATATTGGCAGATCATAGGTTTTAGAAATTTTAGATAGGTTTAAATTTAATAGAATTTCAATCAATAAAATTGCAACAATTAAAAACAATTATTTCACGTGCAATTAAAATAGCGAAGACATTTGTGATTCTTTCAAGGCATTATTACTCTAATTTGTTGGCACTAGTCTGAATATGTATTATGTAAATGAAATTTACGAATATAGACTTAATAAATTAATTACGTTTTAATTTGCAACAACACTTTCTCTTTTAATTAATCTATTTGATTAGTGAAGTTAATGAACGGCCTAAACCTACATTTATGAAATTCAAATATTTACTTTTAACGAATCAATAGATTTGCAAAATAGAAAAATTGCAGTTTTGTAGAGAAAAAGATTTTAAAAAATTTGCAAACATTGCATAAATATATGGTTATACAAGTAATTGAAATGACATGAATGCAATTTTGAATTACATAAGTTCAGTAAGAAATAAAATTTAAAATAGATGCGGAATGCTGAGGAGATTATGGAAAGAAATTGGACTGAAATTGGCGTTGGTCTAAAGAACTAAGTGTCTAATGAGCAACGTAACATAATGTTGGAACGCTATGGAAGATTGTTACGCTTAAGTGGAAAATATAATGACCATTGTTTTGACCATATCTTTTAATAACGATCTAAATTTCTTCAACGGCCATTCGTTTTTCTATTTGCAATAATAAGATCCATTATTTTTACAAATTTCACATCTCATAGCATACTGTATTTTTAAGAATAAAGCGTCAATCTAATGATAATATCCTATAGATAACTTTAGATTGAATTTGTTTTCTGTTAAAACGAAGGAGTTGTAAATTGAAATCGCAAGTACTAGAAATGTTTTTCTCGATCGATTTATTCACGCGAGAAAACTATAACAAGACTCCAATTTGTAAAATAATTGCAAATTAAAATTCAGGTCAAGATATTTTCTTCATTTTGCATTTTTGCTGGAAAGTCGTTTAACAACAATTCTGCTATGCCATTGTCATCGCTTTGCGCTGTATATGAACTGTGGGAATTGAGATTCTGTGTGGCCAAATGAAGAGAATTATTATTACGATGATCGAATGATCGTTTCTCAGCATTAGATGACCATAATGTCTCTCGCAATGGCATCGATTTTCCTTTTCTTGCGATGCGTTTCAACGACAAATCATTCATAAATGATGCCGAGAACAGTTTGATTGACCAATAAATTTTTGTCTCAGTTGTTCGAACGTTAGTTATTGAAATAGGATGTCGATTGATTGGTTCATATTTATGGGATATTCCCTTATAAAATATACCTATATTTGTAGTGTCGTTTCTGTCAACTTTTGTGAATGTCAATTAATCAAATGAGATTTAACTTAACACTTATAACACTATTTTCGTTAAAAAAAAATAATATTAAAACCTATTTTTTGCTGCACTTTTAAAAAAGAAAATGATTTTGATCAAGTCTTGAATTTTAACGTAAAATTGTTTGCTGATTTTTGATATTATGTTTTCTCTAACAATGCAACCAGAATGGATTGATTATGAAGTTTATTTTGGAATTAATTGGTTTTTAATAAAATTTACCATAAAATTATTCATAGATAATTTGATTATAGTTGTGTATGGTTGGTTGTCTAAGCAAGTACCTTGCTGTGTAAAATGTAGCTGAAAACACTATCAATAAACTAATACCACCGAGAGTTACTAAAGACCTTGTACCAATAATAAGAGGTAAAGCGATGATAAACGTATAATAAAAAACAAATACCGATGGTCAAAATATTAACCATACCGCAATCATATAGTATCTCTAAACATGTTATTAAATATACCTTTTGAGTTCGTAAATGGGAATTGTATTTATAAATTAAAGCGTAAAGTTGTTAAATACATTTAAGACCAAAATGATTCCTTATTGTAACTTTTTTGAATTGTTTCCAATGGATTTATGTGTTGTAAAAAGACACTGTGTTTATAAACGAATAATTTATTATAAATAAAATAAAAGTAACAATAATCTAAAACGAAGTCATACTTAACTTCAAAAATATTAATAATATTTACTGAGGGAAGTGAAATGTTTTCTTTTATTTATTTAAAGCAAAAACTTTAGTCTTCAACATCTACTAAATTTCTACTAACCGGTTTATTGATTGTTTGCCCAAATAAAATACTATTTTTTACATAAAAACCAATCCTTTCCTGATC
Source organism: Sisyra terminalis (assembly GCA_958496175.1). Taxonomy (NCBI): domain Eukaryota; kingdom Metazoa; phylum Arthropoda; class Insecta; order Neuroptera; family Sisyridae; genus Sisyra; species Sisyra terminalis. The sequence continues at coordinate 31,022,457 of OY292277.1, read as the reverse complement.
CGGATTTACTGGATCAATTCTACTATGTACTGGTCCTTTTAATAAGAGGACCTCCTGGTAGTGGTACGTCAGTCTACAAACAGTATTTTATAAAAAAAAAACTTTAAAACCATGCAAAATCATTCTTATTTTTAGCTTAATGAGCCAAAAAATTTTCATTCCTTTCCGAAGTGACCTAACTTTACTTCAGGTAATAACTTGCCAAAAGACAAAAATAGAATCCTTATAGTTTTGTTCCGTTCATCAGCTTCTTCATAAAGGCATTTGGCTTGGAAATAGCACTGCTTAGGTAAAATTTGGAAAGGCCAGACTTTCGTTACTTTATAAAAACTGAAAATTTCACTGCGCACGTTCCCAACGATCAGTGACTATGAAACATGGATGGTGGTTACTTTGGCTAGTAATAGGTAGCAAATGATCATAAAATAAAAGCTTAGTTTCGTGAATGTATAAAGGTCAGTTTTGTATATTCTCTTCGGAATAATATTAGAAATCACATTCTCCATTGCCAAATACTTAGCACGGTTTCAACCCCTTGTCAGACACCCCTAAATTTTAATAAATTATAATTGTACGTACGTCATAATAAAAAGATGTTATCTCAGTAGCCGGACAGTTTTGATAGTTTTTCTGCTTGCCCAACGCATTGAAACTCTGCCGTAAGTGCGAGCACATGGCAATATATATTTAAGCTGATGTGAGCGAAACAATAAGTTCAGTCTATCTTAAATTATTATAATTATAATATTTCTTAACTTATATACTCGTAAGATGGTTATTTACGTAATAAAACTATTTTTTCATAAGATTTTATGGCATAGTTTAAATGCAAAACAAGATGTAAAAACTATCAAAACTGACAGTATACTGAGATATCCTCTTTGAATAATTACCCAAATATCAAATATCATATGTAAAATCCTGTTTTTATATAATGACGTAAGTAAAATTACAAGTCATTCAAGTTTAAGGATGTCTGGCAGAAGGTTGAAACCATGCTAAGTGTCTGACAATAAAGGATGTGGTTTCTAATTTTATTCCGAAGAGAATATGAAAAAACTGTTAAATTGTAACAAAAGTGAGCTTTTATTCTATGAACCATTGCTACCTGTTACCTACGAAGCTAACCACCATTCAAACTCCATAGACGCTAATCGTTTTTACCTGTGTTGGGAACATGTGTAGAGAAGATTTCCGCTTTTATAAAATAACGACGACCAGGTCATTGTTGGCTTTCGAGCTTTAAATTTAAAATAACAAAAAAATATTTTTCATAACTGTAAAAAGTACTTTAAAATAATAGCTACTTTTCATAGATTTTTCGGTGTAGTAATATTTTTACGGATAATAATTCTCACTATGAAATCTAGTACTAGGTGTGGTTTGACACGCACTTAACTGATTTTTTTTAAATTCGTCAATTATGTTTAATAATTTTAATAAAATTATCTAAAATATAAACTTCAAAAATTCATGGTTTCTTATAATTATGAAAGTCCTTTCTTATTTCCATGTTTAAGAATCCTAAATTGAGTGGACAGAAAAATTATTCGCAATGAATCTAAATATTTACATTTATTAAAATTGACACAAGTTGGTTTTATTCAACATTCCCGGCTGCAAATGAGGAAATATTAATTTAGCACTATTTTTCAATGTGCTTTATTGGTATGAATCACGAGCTGGTCATAGATTTAGCAGAATTATACATTATTTATCTTTAAAATCGAAGATAACTTCTTTTAATTTAGTTATATTATTAATAAATTTCAACAAAAAATTAATTTCAATTGCCTACCAATATACTACTGGTAGACCATTATGTTATTCTATATCCAATGGTGGATTCAGGTCCGATGCCGATTTAGGCCCCATTCGATATGTCACTCTTGTTCCATAAAAGGGTGATTTACAAGATAAAACATCTAATTTTCAAATATTCAAATCATAAATCAATTTTTATTTCTTTCAACAAAACTTCTTATGATTTGCACATTTTTTTTAAATTTAACTTATTAATTTCAATAATATTTTTCAAAGATAAATATAACTCACAGCTTTTTTCCAACTATCACTTATGATATAAACTTCTTTCTAGCCTTGGTTCGTGTGAAAACATTGATTATATCATCGTAATCGATTTCTTGTACTAGTTGAGGTTCAATAGAAAATAATGCCAGGGCGTTAAGTAAATCTTGGCCAACACTTGCACGTTAGTAAGTTTTCACTCTTTCCAAGGTGGAAAATAATCTTTATCCTGGACAATTTGTCGGTGGGATTCAAAAAATGCACAGAATAATGTCAACACTAGGATAAACATTTCGAAGATTCCGTGATGCAATATAATCCATATATTTTTGGATATCTTCAGTATTGAATGTTTAAGGAGATAATGTAAGACAATACATCCATTTACGAAGGTCTCTTCTAAATCGTAAGCATACTAGATTGTTTTAGATAAGTACGATGTATTTCGACTACCAGGGTTCGCATAGGACTTTAAATGTTCTGACGAAAAAGGATCGGAATTAGCAAGAAGTTCCACAGTTCTTAAAAAAATACGATTATGAGGATCTTCCATTTGTTCTGAATGTCCCCGGAATAGTAGTTCTCTAATTGCCAGAGATTTAACAATTAAAAAATGTGATGTGGTAAATTGGATAGTAAATTCTACAAAAAAATAATTACTATACTTTACTGAAGATGTTCCATACATTTATAGCAAAACTAACTAAAATCAATTTTTGAATTTGAATTGTCCATATATTCTTCGCCTTTAAAATTTTGGTGTTCCAAAAATTTTGCCGCCCCTAAAATCGTGCCGCCTTTGGCCAGGGTCTCACAGGTCTAGTCGTTAATCCATCACTGATTATTCGTTAGGTGTGCGATTGCAGCGCTACACATTATATAAACTACAGGAGGCCGTTATAGTATATCTGTATATGCATGTCAATAACACTTTGTAGAATAAAGAGTATTTGTTATAAATAATAAAGAAAATATCCTCATAAAGAAAATTGTAATACTTTAAATTGGCAGTAGTTTTGTATTTAAGTGAATTAAACCTAAAGTATCAAAGTATAATTATTAAAAATACCGAAAACTGCAGTAAACATAAGGGTAAGTTATTTTAAATGTATATCAAATTCCAAAAATAATATAAGGTACGGAATAAAAAATAAAAAAATACAAATAGAATTAATTTAAAATTTATTAATAAAATTAGGCATTTATAAATTTATTTTTTTAAACTATTGACTTTAAAAAAATAATAATTATCACAAAACTATCAAACTTTGTAAATTTTGATTGTTATGCCCTGAATTGCTCATCCAATTAATGAAAATTAAGGATATGATAATTATTACTTACTTCTGCCTTGTAACTGCAGTTATTCCTTGATTACTTGCATTTCTTTGATTTATTATTTACATTTAGCCGTGGGAAATTTATAAAATTTACATTCGATTTTCCCGCGGTTTTTTTTTTACAATTCACCTCTGGTGTCTCATTTTTGTTATATTTATTAGAATAAAACAAAATAAAATTTCTCACGTGTATTTGCTTATAACTTCATTGATAATAGCCTACTCTAACGCTTAAACTGACCACTGGAAACGCTTACGTCGATTTGGCTTCCCCTACCATTACTACATACATAGCGAATACCTACGAATATATCTCTCTGTACTGAGAACTAAGACGTAAAACAAAAATAAGGAAAGTTATTATTATCTTACTTACGATTTTATTAGCATAATTCGAATTGAACAGTTTTCAAGACTTTCCGAATTAATTACAGAATCTTTCCTTTTTTTAGAAACATTTTTCAAAAATTTTGATAACCATTAAACGGAATTTTTTGTCTTAATATTAAATGATAAACTTTAACATTCTATAAAAATTATAAACCATTTTTTTGTAACAGTGTTTGAAAAAAAAATGAATTCTTTTACTATCGTTTCACATTCTTTTTATTTAATTTGAATTAATCAGCAAGTAAAAATAGTTCCACAAAAGTGACTCATTATCAAGGTACACAGTACAATATTTTTTGAAAGATATACCTTCGGTATAATTATCGGTTTAATTATTTTGATAAATATGGTATGACAGTATTTAAGATAAAACTTTCAAATGCATTTGCACTCCGATACAAGCATTTTGGCAGTTAAAAATGTACTATGCAACCTCTTTCAATTACCTAATGACATTTGTTTTAAAGGACTCAAAAGTATCAAAAAGTATTTTGCTTGCAATTCTCATAATGAAAACTTTTCTTGTTCCTTTCTTAATCTCGTGTTCTTGGAAAAATTACTAGTATCTATACAAACTACAGATATCACTTTTTAAGATATTTACACATTATCACATATATTGTGTAATGAGGCGATATTAACGACATTATTTATAGGAAATTTATTATTTAAATTTATTTGTCTGATATTTCAAAACAAAACCTTGTGTCAGGAAAAATGAATCACCCGACAAACAATCAAATTCTATTGAAAATTATAGATAACAATTGATTGTATAGGGGACTTTTTGTGACGCGTTTCAATAAGTTATCGATTTTAATTTCAATGTAACAAGTTATAGATTTCAATTTTATCTAAATAAAATTATCTTTAGGCCTGTACAGTTTTCTTTTGATAATGAAATAGATACTAGGGATTTTTGTATTAAATCATTTAAAAATTAAAAGTAGAAAATAATGAATTCAATTTTTTTTTTGTGAATCATTTGCACCATTTCAGCAATTTGCTCCTATATCATGGTGGTGATAACAGGCAATTGATCTTTGTTGTTAAACTTCATTTATCTTTTCTTTTTTTTTTTTATTTGTCTCTTATGATAATGCAACTGCTATCTCTTGGAGCTCTTGAGGAAGTTTCCGATTGAGCCTTCTTTAATTTATAATTTCCCCTTAGCTCTACTGCACTAAGACAATTTTCTAGGTCATTAAGGAAATTCCTTGTATGTGAAGATGGAAGCCAGACTGCGCATGAGTATATGAGAAGTGGCCTAATGACTGATTTGTATATCATAATTGAGCATTCCATACTTAGACAAGACCTTCTGTTAGAAAGTTAGTAGAGTTGGATGAGTGTTGGGATCTCTGATTTTACTAAAGATGTGGCTTTGTCAGGTTAATTTTGAATCCAAAAGTATGCCCAAATATTTAACAGGTATCTTTTTCTCACTCCGCGGAATTTCTATGTAATCCAGCACGATAAGCTCCAGTTGGTTGGAGAATCATCTACGAAAAAATATTTTAGCGACACTCTTAGAGGGAGTTATGAGAATTATCCATCTATTGAACCAAGTAGATAGGTGATTGATCGACTGCTGGGTTTTCTAAACGGCCTTTTGAAGATCATTGTCCTGATTGATAATGGCAATATCATACGCGTACATTTAACAGGCGTCCAGAACCAGTACGCGGATGATGTTGCCATCATCAACCAGGACAATGATCTTCAAAGGATCAACCACCTATGTACTTGATTCAATAGTTCGAAAATTCTCATAAACTCATTTAAAGGCGTCCTTAAAATCTTCTCTTTAAAACGCTTCTCCAACCAACTGGAGCTTATCGCGCTAGATCACATGGAATTTCCGTGGAGTGAGAAAAATACGCCTGTTAAATATTTGTTAAATATTGCCATCATCAACCAGGACAATGATCTTTAAAAGGCAGTTCAAAAATAGCAGGAGTTGATCAACCACCTATCTACCTGATTCAATAGTTGGAAAATTCTCACAACCCCACCTAAAAGTGTCACCAAAATCTTCTCTCAAGACACTTCTCCAACCAATTGGAGCCTATCGTGCTGAATCACGTGGAAATTCCATGGAGTCAGAAAAAAACACTTGTTAAATATTTGCAGTTATGCAGTGATCTATTATCGGAAAGCCCGCAACGTAGAGGTTAAAAGGAATTGGACCCAGTACCGATTCCTGAGGTATCCCTGAGTGAACAGGTTTTTCCTCTGGTAACTGATCATTCATTTTGTTTTGGAAGAAGCGGTGGCTCAAAACCGAAGAAATTATGTTATATAGATACTCTAGAATATGGTACTTCTAAGCTTTGTTAGTACCCCTTGATGCCAAACTTGATCGAACGCTTGTGCCGCGCATCCAAGAAGAGATTAACTGAGTATTTTTTTTCTTCAAAGCCCTTTTCGATCACTTCTACAAGTTTTAGGATTTGTTGCGAAGTGTAGTAATGAGGTCACAACTTTTGAAGTTAACAAATAAATATTGAATAGCATATAACAGTTAATTGTTATGAATTTATTAAAAAAAATGTTTCATACTTGTTTGGAAAAATACTCCATCGATTTCAAATGTATGAGAAAAATAAGAAAATAAAGTTTTTGAATATGTACATTTATTGCCCAAGAAAACTATAAAATAAATAGAATCTTTAGACCTTATCCCGATTAGTAAACAAAATTTTCCCAATATACAGAAAATCGTTCATTGAGGTTTGTGAGAGAGTCCGTTTTATTTAGTACTAAATAGTTTAATAGGAAGGGGCTGTTCAAGTATTACGTAAGCAGATTTATCACAATTATTTATTCCATCCTCCCCCTTGTCAGCAAAAGCAAGCAAAGCTCAAACATTGGTACCTAAATGCAATTTTCTTTTATTGTACTTGTAGTTTTATATATTAAATAATTACCACACACAGTAGAAGTGAACTAAAGAATTATAATAAAGTCCCTTTATTATAATTGCAATATATGTTTAATGTTGACAAAAATTATATCGGGTATTTATTTTGTTAATTACATCAAGTTACCTATAACATTGTTTATTAATAAAAAGGCGTCAAATTCAAAATTAAATTTAACATACTATATTCTGCTTTTTTCAAATGATTCATGAGCAACAGTTAGAAAATAGGCAAATAATATTCATTTAAACAAACTTTATTAACACAGTATTCAACATACTTATACAAATTAATTACAATTAACAGTCTTTAGTCCATGACAGCATTACACCATTTAAACATATAAGAATTGAATTAACAAAAAATTCGCGAATAGAATAAAAACAGAATAAAAAACAAAGTTTAAAAGGGACTTGAACCAATGTAAATAACTACTGCTGACGTAATAACCATCTCAACCCCCCCCCATTATCTCATCAAAAATAAGCAAAGGAAAGACCCCCCCCCGTGCTCTATAGTGCTTACATAATACTTGAACGACCCCTAATTCATTAAACATGATAACTAATTTACTATCTTGCCAATAATATAACAAAAAAATTCATAAAATAAGGATTCAAGTGACTTATAAGATTAAAACCAAAAAATTTTATTGAAAATATTTTAAAATAATGAAACAAGAAAAAACACAAAGAAAAAAAAAACAAAATCTCCTCCTGCACTCAGAAGAAAAGAGCGAAAAAAGATTTTCTAAATTTTTTTTGAAGTTATACTTCTTTAGGCGCAGCATTAAAGGAAAAATATAAATTTGTTACTGATACCTTTCGGTATCTAAGACACTTTGTTTAGTAACAGGATACGTTCTTTTTAAAAAGTATCTATAATACTTGTTACTCTTTGCTAAAAAATAAAGGAACTAAGATACAGTGACTTAGATATTTTAAAGTAACTAAGTCGCTTTAGAGTAACCAAGATACTTTTTTCCGACAGTTCTGTTACAGTTCTATTTTCTAACACAATAAAACTAAAGCTGATAGAATAGTCGCATGTAGAATAGTTTTCGGTAAAGTGCAATCTATATATTTTCCAAGTGGCAATGCTAAAGTTAGTCATTAACATTTATTTTAGGATTCAAATTAGCAAAATTTCATATTTTTTTATAATTCAAAATGGATTTCAATATTCCTCAATCATAACAATCAGGAGATTCAGTGACTCGATTTTCACTTAAATCTAACAGTAAGGTACTTCTTTTAAAAGATTTTTTTTTTCAAATGGACAAGAAATTTCAAAAATTTAGAAGGAAAAATATATGTTGAGAAATACTCCACAAAAGTTAAACTAAAAATTATTTTTTGATGGCTTAGATTTCTTTTCGAACTATTCAAGGAAAAAATATTTGTAACTATTATGTGTACTTAAAAATGACAAAGTTATTATTACAAATTGAGAATGGCTAATTAGAAAAATAATTTACGTGTTTTTCACAACTTATGGGATTGGCATTGTCTTTGAAATACAACTATATCTAGTAGACCATTTGAACGTTGAATCGAACAACAAAGGTGCGTATTATTTATAAGCCGTTTACGCCATTGATTCAACACCACCAAAAATAATATTCAATCTACTTTGACTTGTCTTATCAAATTTTCAATTTCATAGTGTAATCCTCCAATTTTCCGGCATTGACCAAAAAAAAAAATATTTGGAATTTCCAAATTTCTCGCCTCCATTTCGTTGGGAGAATAATGAACACTATATAGCTGAACAATGTGGACATTGTTGCCTCATTTAACGTAATCATTTGTTGACATTGGTCGATTATCTGGAGGTAAAAACATTAAAAAGTAACTATTAAAGAAAATGAACTTATTTCCGAGTAGGGGACCGCATTTTACTTTCCACCGTACCTCACCTATTTTTTATCAGCTATACATTCAACGTCGCAAATACAATCGAACCACTTTCGCTAGTTAACGTTTCTATGAAATGAAAACACCAAATCTTTAAGATTTTAAAGAAAAAATGGCTAATTCGGGTTCGCAATCTGTCTTTTTCATCATCAACATTCTTCTTGGAGTAAGTAAAAATTCAAATTATTTGCAGCAAAACCGTAAGATTATTCTAGATTCTAGGTTTGGTTGTATTGGGAATCGGGATCGGTTATTGTGTGTACATTGGCCGTTTCTATGGACTTTACGACCCCAAATATTTAGCCGGACCAGTTTTATATGTAATCATTGGGATTTTAACGTGCATTGTGGCTGCTGTTGGGTGTGCTGCTGCCAGAAATGATGACAACTGTCTCCAAACTTCGGTAACCATATATTTTCAGTCATTAATACAAAAATCATACTAAATATTATACTATAGTACATTGCAGTGGCAGTTGTTCTTTTGATTTTAAGTATAATTGTGATGATTATTGCTTTTGTTTACGCCAAATCAAGGGATCCAGAACGAGAAGTATTTTATTATCTGAACGAGCAATTCAGGAATTATTTTTATGACTATACGACCCAAAAGCATTTCAATTGTATGCAATCTTCAGTGAGTATTTTATTGGTTTGAAAAAAATATTGTTGTTAATTTCCGATATATTAGCTACACTGTTGCGGAGTCACTGGAGCAGCCGATTATCAGTATAAATTTGGAACAATTGTTCTCCCGGAATCGTGCTGTGTAAATGAAAATAACGTTTGTTTATTGTTCGGAAACCGATATCATTACGGATGTGCAAGAATTCTATACGATGTTTTAACCCAAATGTGCTACGTAATTGGAGGAGTCTCAGTTTTATTAATGATTGTTTTAGTAAGTTTTTCATTTATTTTTACGAAATTTTCAATTTTCGCTTCTAAACTATCATTTCAATCTTAAATAGAGCATTATTCAAACATCACTAGAATAGCCAATACAATAAGCAGATATCGATGAAAATCATCATAAGTACCTAAGTACCTTAAGTACCATACTATGTTAAAGAATCCTACTTAATTAAAATTCTGACATCTGAGAGCCTTTTTTTACGAATTCCTTTGCTCTGGATCCTACAAGAACTAATGGGTCCCACCATTGTTCTTAGTTTTAATTGAACAGATCTGCTTCGGAGATAAATCTTAGGCAGCTGATCAAATTCCTATGTCCTTAAGTAGTCCTTAAAAAATATCTGCATTAAGTTTGTCGTATTAATTTAATTTGTTAAATAATTAATCATCTTTAAAGCTGGAAATTACTCTCATGAATTTCCATCTCAGAAATATTAAATGAAAGCTCTTATCATTACCCCACATAACCGTTCAACATTCAATAATCATTCACATAAGCATCCACTTTATAAACTTTTAGAGGTTATAAAGCAGCTATTAATAAACTGAAAAATAGTTGCTTTATCATATTTTATTATAATATATCCAATATTATTCATATTTTTCTCATCTTTTAAAATTATTTATTTTTAGATCATCAGCATCGTTTTTGCGTTTTTGAGCGATCCGGATCGAAAATAAAATAACGACATTTAAATATGTTTAAAGATCAATGCATTTTATATTAATAAGAATAGATTTGTGTCATAATAATATTACAATAAGAATTTATTTTTAAGAAAAAATAACTAAAAGTTTTTTAACAATTTTCAATAAATAGTTTTTCATCAATCTTGTTTTTTTTTTGAAGTTATACTTCGTTAGGTGCATCATAACAGCGGAAAAAGTAGTGTTATGGACGTAGGATTAGGCCAGTGGTTCCTAACCCTATTCCCGAGGGCATCATTATGCTCGTCGACCGTTTTATACCATTTTAAGTTTACAATTGCATGTTATGAAAAAAAAAATATTTAGTTACTAAACAGAGAAGTAAGAAAAAAGAAAAAATAATTATATTGTTACAATTTTCCCGGTTAAAATAGCACACTCTAGGTACAGTTTTGTTTGTCTTCGTCTCTGTAATAACGCCCTCTAATAATGCATTCACCGGATTCGACTCAATTATTAGAGTTTTTATATTTTTGTAAATTTCTTGTCCAACTGTAAATATACCTTAAAAAAATAAATGGTGCCCACCGCCCGACCGGCGATTTACAATATGCTCTTAGGAGCAAAAAGTTTGGAGACCCCTGGGTTACGCTGTAACGTTCACTAAACAATACACAAATCTGGATTGAACTGAAGAAAAATACAACTGCGCATATACTCGATCGGGTAACTTCTGTTATATGCAACATAAGAACCAACTACACCACAACTACGCCACACTAGATTTTTCTTATTACTATTTGACAACAAACACACGGTCTACCTATTTATACATTCAATGTACAAATCAATGTAACATACTCATAAAACGACGGATTTGGGAATGTGTTAAAAATACAACAAAAAAAAAAACAAATTTTTTGTAATGGCCACGTACTATTTCGTATTTTGCTCGTTTTTCGCTAAGTTTTACGTGTCCAAATATCCGAGATTGATTTCATAAACCTCTATAAATTAATTACGTTTAACTCTTAAGCACGATTTTTACGTCAAGAAAATTTTTTCATGGTTTATGTCCATTTTACTTAAACGTGCTTAGAGTTCATGGGATTTATCGAATAACAATTCAAGTTCGTTCTTAATGATTTATATTTAATCTTCGTGCTACGTTTCATCCCTTTTCGGAACTTGTTCAAGTATTATAACAAAAAATGAAGATGAATATAACGTTAAGTTATTCATATTTTAACCCTTATATTCAATCTTTTTCCTCACCTGATGATATAAATGTTTGTTTTCTGCAATAGACATAGTACTTGAAAAAGTTCCAAAAAGGTACGAAACGGTGTACGAAAAACAAATAAAAATTATTAAGAAATAATTTTATTTGTACTTCCATTAATCCCATTAACTCTTAGCTCATTAAAATATTTCCTTTGAATTAATATTAATTCATTTAATTGAATTATTCTCAAACAAAGTATAATTTTCAAGTATGATTGTTTCTGGGTATTTTACTACAATTTTTAGTAATTATATGTTACAAATCGTTCAATTAAATTTCCAGTTAATAATTTTTTATTTTAAGCCTGACAGTTTTCTGTTAATTCGCTAATCTTATCGATGTTATTGATTATTTTTAATAGCCAAAACAGTGCAAACTTATCACCTTTCGATTAACGATAATTTTTTATCACTTTTGAATTAATATCAATAAATAACTACGGTACTATTCTATATTAAGCAAAGTAAGCTAAACGAGGAACCAGTAAGGGCAATTTAGTGGATTCAAAAATTCAATTTTAAAGTTTCAAAAGCCGAGATATAAGCATTTAGGAAAAATGAGCTGCTGCGTGTCATTTTTTCGATGGATTGTAGAAAATTTACTATTGGTTTTCAACATAGTATTTGTGGTGAGATTTATTTTTTATTTTTTTTTTATTGGTTACAAATACAAACAAATTTAAACTTTTAGTTAGCTGGAATTGTTGCGTTGAGTCTCGGGATTGTATTCTGCGTAAATTTATCTGATTATAGCGGATATTTTGAGGATACTTATTATGCAGCCCCAATTCTGATAATTGTTATCGGGTCAGTAACGCTGGTTTTGGCTGGTTTGGGATGTTGTGGATCGTGTTACGACAACAGATGCATGTTAAAAACTGTGAGTTTTAAAAAAAAAAAACTTTATAAAAGCTCAGCACCGCTTAATTCTTTTTTCCTTTCAGTACATGTGGCTTCTAGTTGTGGTCCTCCTGGGCGTTATAGTCGTTATTGGAGTTGCGTTTTATTATGGTCAGACTTCAAAAATTCAATCGATTATTTCCAAAAATTTGGTTCAAGACTTCAATGATTACAACAAGTATGAAAGTAAAATTGATGACTTACAGAAAGAGGTAAATATTTTTTTTACGTTGGGAAAATTTTTATTTCATTTTTATATTTGTAGCTCCAATGTTGTGGAATTAACAGCGCCACTGATTATAACAATCGCTCTTTACCCTTCCCAACAAGTTGTTGTTCTGATTCCACAATACAATGCAATCCTGAAAATGCCTATTCTGAGGGTTGTTTAGATGCTTTAACAAACATTTTAACATCAATTTCTAATGGAGTTGGCATTTTTGCAGTAATTGTCGCACTTATTTTGGTAAGTTTTTTTCAAAAATTTTATAAAAAAAACTAATTTACTCTGTTATTTTTAGCTCACATGTATTTTCTGCGTTTGTTGCATTGAATCAACCCGAAAAACTGTATTAACAACCGTTTAAATCTTACATTACTTATTAAATTATAATTTATAAAAACAAATAAATATTTTTCAATTATTTTTTTCAATTATTTTTTTCTTTTTATTTATTATCCTTTTATTTATTTTCTTCAAGTTAAAAAAATATATGAGTAAAAAGGCCTTAAAAATTATTTACCATGCCCTCTTTGAAAGCGTTGTGAACTACGGAATAATAGCATGGGGTGGCTGCAACAAGACAACTGCAGATAAAACGGTCACAATACAAAACAAAATAATAAATACATTTTCCAATGCTCTGTACTCGATATAAGGAAAACATATATACTTGAGGCCATATGTTACCATTGTAGGAACTGCAAAAATGCATATAAAAACCATACTGGAATTACCAGAAATAAAAGCCTGGTATTACCTAAAGTACACAAAGAGATGGGATTTAAAAATTCGACTGTTGTTGCGATCAAACACTTTAACGGATTACTCGAACATCTAAAAACACTTCCTTATATGAACAAAGTAATAAAAAGGAAATTGAAAGGGTGGCTGATGACTGTTGTACCAAATTAAATTTAAAAAAAAAAGAATAGTTCAATATTAACACGAATTGTACGATGGTTTTATTTTTATTTTATTTTGATTGTCTAATTATATTTATTTTGATTTATTTCAATTGTAAAGATTGTTGTAAAAATGTTAGCTCTGTTAGGATGAGCGTCTACTAAATGTATACTTAATTTCCTAATGAACCTATTATACCGGGCCTATGCACAGATAATTTGCTTCATCTCTATAGGTGCATATCTATGTATAAATTTTGTATGTAAAGATGTATGTATTACATCCTGGTAATAAATAAAATTAAAAAAAAAATTTTTTTTCTTCCACACTTATTTTTCAGAAGTATATGTTAAGCTTATAATTTTATAAAACGATCCACATGCATTTTGTTCGAATGTGATTCTACCTGCATAAATTGCATGAGCATTGGCATAATGAAATCTGAAGGATTATTGAACTGATTGAAGAAAGGTTAAGCTTTCGAACTTCGGACTTAAAGATTAGAAGTCTTATAAAGGATATTATCTGAGCATTTCAAAATTCATAAATATATTCTCAATCTAAAATACATTCTATATTCAGCGACTTCTATAATATTTTTACAGAGATAGCTTGATATAGTTTTTTCTAAGGAAAAAGGCAAATTTTAATCAAATTAAAATATAAGAAAACCCACCAAAATATTGAATTGATTATTTTAGTTTTGAAAAGTTTACATTTCATAAGGAGCGATCACAGTTTACTCTTCATTGATTTCATTAAAATTTAGTGTATAGGTAGGTATTGAAACCTGAAACAGTGCGTTACAGAAATACGATTTACTATTTGAATTTTAACGAGAAATTTGCCAATGAATTTTGAGAAATAAGTTGAACCGCTTTTTATTCTCTAAATGGTTCCCCAGGACGAGGTTCGGAAAGTCTCAACCCTAACCTAAAGTTTATTATTTATTTATTTAGAGTTTCGTAGGTTCCTAATTCACCTATTATAAACCGAGAAGTCAAGCAAATTACAGCAACCGGAAAGCAAGACGTTGTTCGATAAGTTTAGCAATTAGATTGGAGACCACCAGCTTTTCTAGTCGCCATACAGACAGAGTACTGCATTTCTTCAGAATGTGAGAAATAGTTTCTTGCAGAGTCTTAATATAGTACAAAAATGTTTCTCAGCCACAAGTGGCTGATTATAAGACCCGTCACCAATCTGACTTTAGATCTATTTAAACTTAGTATTTTAGAATTTAAATTTTGAAAAGAATTCTCTTGTTGTGTTTTTGTTTCTTGATGTTGCTCAAGAAGCAGTAATTAGTACAAAATCACTCTTTAATAATTTTTATTATCATCGGTTTTATAACTCCAAACACTAGTTCTGAACCAACAAATGGTGTTACAATGTTTTCGATCCCTATTCCCAGTAAGCTATTAATTAAAGCTTGGTATCCAAGTATCCAATCCAATGATATTTGGTTTTTGGAGGGTAGGATAGTCAAACACACTGCCACTCTCATGATGTTTGGACCTGTGGCTTTTACAACGCTACTTAACAGCTTATATACACATAAAAATATGACAAAAAGCAATGATCACGTGGTGTAAATGGCTGAGTACCCGAATCGTATCATAGACATAACATTTGCTTCATAACAATTTTCGTTTTTTTAGTTCAGAATCATAGGAAAAAATCAAAGGGAATCAATGCTGGTCCAGTTTCATTATTTTTATTGGTAGAAATTAACAATCAAAACAATATTTTTGATTTTATGAATCAGTATCAATATGTAGAATAATCAAAGTATAATACAAAAGCGCTAGGAAATCAAAATATAATATTATCTATATTAATCTGTTATATACAATAAATTTTTATTTATTTACAATAAATTTATTTATTTACAGTTATTATAGTATAGACTGGCAGGACATTATCTGCGGGGTTCACCTAATTTTTTATATGAATCAGAAAATATTATACGTTATCACTAATCGGATATTAAATGTTATTAGTTCATAAATTAGGTACTAACGCAGTTGAAAAAGTAACCAAAAGTCTTACACTTTACTGCACTTCGATAATAATAGTGTTATATCCTGAAATGAATCACAAGCAGCTTTGTACAGAAAAACTACAACAATTTCAATTCAAAACTTTATAAAATATTAAAACGGATGCGAAAATTATCTTTGCGTGATAGTCTTCGCCCACCTCTTTTCACACATGTATGCTTACGCGGTTAAAATGAGTTAACGTGATTACTTTCTGCAAATATAATATGTATAAATAAGAAACTGGTCTAAATGAAGTTTTGTATAGAAAACATATTAACGTTAAGTTATTTTATTAGTATAATAGTATAAAACAAAGGCGCCAGTTGTTACCTCTTCATCTGCATGGCCGCTTAGTTCTTCTAATTAATAAAAGTAATCATTTAGTCTAAGTTTTTCAACGTTAATAAAAATATAGTCAAAGCGATATAGCATTGTGTTTAAAATAAATAAATAATAACTTAAGTTTAATGATACTAATGATACTAGCTTGTGCCCGCAACTTCGTTTGCACAGGATTAATACCAGCCTTAATCATTTCCATAGCACATTATATATGTGTAACTCTAACGGCAGATCACGCCAGAATAAGATGCAGATGGCAAAATTTTTTCGTACTTTCTTAACACTTATCATTTTATTTGGAACAATTCACACAATATTTTTATGAATTATCGCCTATATATTATTCTGATATATAAGCTACATTATTGTAAGGTTTCAATAAAATCCAAGCAGTAGTTTTTCCGTCAACGAGTAACAAATATCCATACATACAAACTTTCGCGTTTATAATATTAGTAAGGGTTAAAGAAACAAGTTTTTTTTTAAATTTTTGTTTCCAAGCGGTTCAATGTATTCGAGTATAAAGTAATAGTTCTCAAAAAGATATCGTTAGTTTTAAAATATCTGTTTATAAGCCATTAATAAGCCTACTGGTAACCGAGTGGTCAAGATGACCGCTCCAAACTGATAGGGTTTTGGTTTGAATCTCGTACCGAGCAAATTTTTGATATTCTTCGATTTACGGATTTTTATTAACTCTAGAGTCGCTAAAGACCTTGGTAGTTGTAAAATGACGATAAAAAATAATTAAAAGAAAATATTTACCTGCAGAACTCTAAAACTATGTAAAGCAGCCTTTAATGCCATCTCCTTAAAATGTCGCTGTTTTTTATTTCCTTATATCTACAATTGTAAAGTGTACGTGTTAACCAGTTCCGTGTAATCTAAGCAGAGTGTGATTCAAAGTAAATAAAATGATTAAGATCAGTAAAAATATGATTCAAGCGCGCAAAAACACTTCATACTTTTTTTTTAAATTAGTTTGAAATTTTTCGGTTCCTATCTTATCTAAACCAATCCGTACAGTTAATTTTATCAAATCTGTCCCGATTGCTTTATCAATTTTGCAAACATTGAAGTAATACAAACAATATTTAAACAAGGTGTCATAAGTAATTGTAAATCATATTCAAATTTACATTCAAACAGATATTTTATTATTAGTAGCTATTAGAGAAGAAATTAAAACGGTACAAAAATGTGTTTCCGCTGCCTTTTAGAGAATGTATTTTGCTTGTTTAATTTTGTATTTCTGGTAGGTATTTCTTTTTAATGAAATTTAACTATATTAATCAGGTACTTTTTTCTGATTTAGATTCTCGGTATATGTATTCTTGGTTTGGGAATCGGATATTCGGCCGTAGCATCATCATTTAGTGGAGTTTTCGACAGTAAATATATGGTCGGACCAACCGTTTTCATAGTGGTTGGATGCATTATACTAGTTTTGTCGTTCCTAGGATGTTGTGGTGCTAAAAGAGACAACAAATGTATGCTCAAAACGGTTGGTATCTATTTAAAGAAAAATTATGAAAAATTGATAATTTAAACCATTTAAAATGTAGTTATAAGTTTAAAAAATATATACCTAGGTGTTTACTCTGCTTTCCATAAATACGTCATATTTCAAGTATACAATCTCAATAATATATGTTATAGATATCATAGATATATTAAATTTTATATAGTCTTTTTAGTTTTCACTCCAGTTCTTATATTTGGTTCTTATTGATCTCATTTACTTGAAGTTTATTTTATTTCTTACATAATTCTCAAAAGTTTAGATTCAAATTCTCTAATGAGTTAATATCCAAATTCTCGACAATTGTTTGAAACTATTTCCATAATGCCAGTACATATTGCATGATATCTATTATAATAAGTTGTAATTTAAAAATTTCAATAATTGTCATTAGGGTACTGTATATATTCACGTATTTCACATTTTAACAGAAAAAGAAATATTTGTTTGATCACAAACCATTGTTAATGCATCATTAGTTAAACAACTATTAAAGTTACATGTTTAAAGTAGTTCACCCATTTACCGAAAATCTTATAATGAGATTCAATTTCTAATTTATCTTTTTCTGGTTTTTTTCTAGTACATGTGGTTATTGATCATCATTCTTGTCTTCGAAATTATTGTCGTTGGTTTAGTTTTTGGCTTTGGTAAATCAAATTCACTTGAAAGTATCACATCCAATATGCAAAGCAAGTTTAACACTGGTGATCAAACATACTTTGATAATTTGCAAAATAAGCTCAAATGTTGTGGAGTTAAGTCTTCTAATGACTATAATCAAAAAATACCTGATTCATGTTATCCCAAAAAATCAACAACAGCTTATAACGAAGGTTGTGCACAGGCGTTATACGATTATTTGAATACGATGTCTAACGCTTTAGGAGCAATTGCAATTATAGTGGCAATTGTTTTGGTAAGTTTTTATAAGAAGAATATAATTTTCGAACAAATATGCAAATAATAACCATTATAATACTTTTAGGGTTCTGGCATACTGGTGTCATGCTGCCTGGAGGAAACGAAAAAAGTTCGGGAATCATTCTAGTGACTACAATTGTTAATTTTTCTTTATTGCAAATATCATCTAGATTCTAGACAATAAAAAAAGTTTTTTTTATATTATTTTTTTTATAATAAATATCTCATTTTTCACTACAAAAATTGCAATTTCTACAAAATATATCATTCAGTGCACCACAGTTCTAAGTTCTAAACATTTCAACATATCAATATATTAAAGACACAGAAATTTGATAATATTTTAATATTCGTAGATTCATAAAGTTTTTTCCATGTGAGTCATGGAAAAGGATTTGGAAAATTATTTATTTAAACTTTTACCTACATATTAGATATATATTATAATTCTAAACGACTAATATGCACAATATTAACCTGAAACTTATGTTTAACATATTTATTACCTATAAACTTAATCACTATAACTAAAAGATACTGGGACTAAACAGTAAAATTAATCAAATTTTGCTATGTGATGTAGCTGCTATGTGATAAGATATATATTAGTAACGAAGAGATACAATACTACTTGAGGACCACTGAGGACGATTGCTTGGCAATCAAATTACGTATCTTGATAAGTACGTTAATAATACATTTAGTTTGAGCTTTTGTTAAATTTATGTTTGTAGTTTACTTTTGTGAATTATATTCCATACATTTAACCTCAATATATTTCATATATTGCTGAAACACTATAACCAATGTAAATCCATATCAAGAAACGAATAACTATCGGGTAATTCAAGCGAGTTCGAGCCAAATTATATTACAACCAGGTCTTTAGATTCTAGATCTCTTCAAAAGAGTTTAATATTTTTCCTATTTTACACATTGAATTGCGCTTCACTAAATCACCTTATTTCTTTTTGATCCTTATTCCTTAAGAAAAACTCAAGAGCACAATTATTTTAAGCTGGCGATGTGAACAAGAATTTTCTTATCCTAAAATCAGGAATGTGTTGATTACGAATCTAGAGTAAAGAGGACCAAAAATCATTCAAGTACGTTTTAAAATTTGTATTTCAAGCACAGCAGCCGATGTTGCATTTTTTTCTGACCCAAAACCAACAGGTAGCGATGCAATGTTTCCCTATATCGACATGATAATTGATTGCTCATATTGTTACGTTTTACGGATATTTATATTGATGGGCTCATCAGGATTTGTTTCCGGACATAAAACAGTAACACCATTTATTTTAATAACCACACGTTTATTATTACCCTTTATTTATTTAGTTTTAGCAATTAATATAACGGTTGTAACTGTTAACTTGTTCGTAACTGTTTCGTTATTAACACTTATCATGACTTTTCCGATACTGATCTGGCGCCTTATTTATATACCCAGTTGCAGCTTCTGGAAAATTCGAGATTATTCCAGACACTTATCGTAGTTGTGAATGTTTGTATCTCTTTCTACCTCACATCAGAATCACACGAGTGTTTTGGAACGTCTTCCATCTCTCTTCAATCTAATTGCTAGAACTCTCCAATGTTCTAATTCCGTAACAATATTAAGATTTCAAAGTAGTGAATAAAAGAAAATTGAAAAAGTAAAAATGGACAAAATATACAACAGTGTTTCTTAACTTAATTTGAGGTACTGACCTCCACTAGTTTCTCATGCGCATTCACCGAAATCTTATTAACTGGAAAAATAAAATATGATTTTTAGGCAACAACCATCACTCTCTTGTAGATAAACAATTGCACATTTGATCTACACAGGTGTTTCAATTTCAAAAATTTCTTAAAATCAGGAGGATACACGATTAAAAGCGGAATTTATAATAATCATCTTATTAACCGATTTAAGAACCTCAACTATGTTTAAAAAATTGCTTTTAGTGAGTACATTCGAAACCATAAAATGTATTATTGTTACTTCTCAGACCAAATGATTACTCTTGTGTAATATTAAAAAATAGTGGTACACTTCATTTAAAATTTTATTAAAACTGAAAAACTTATCGTCTCTATTAGTTCAATTGTGATTTTGAAAATTCAAATTAATTTTGTGGAGTACATTTAAAAATCTGTAGACCAATGCCTAATTCCATTGGTTAGATACTACCTATAAGCATAGTATGATATGTATAGTATAGTTTATTATACTATATTAGATAATACATTGTTCGGGTGAGTTATCGTGCTTTACTTATACTGTAATTTCAATACATGATTCTATTTTTGAGATAACATAGTATCAAATAGAGAACTTGGTTCGATACAAACTCAAATATACAAGAGTTTATAGTTTATAACTTTATACTGGAAGGTGTAAAGTTTAATGCATTTTGATCTCTTAATTCTTTCTCTTATAATAAAATCTCATGAATTTTACAGAAAATCTGGTTCTATAAATATATCAAAACTTTTTTATAAATCTATATGATTAATATTTATAAGTATTATTTATTTCGATGTTTTGCGAAGCACCCCTTGACAAATAATGAAGACTATCAAGACAAAAATCTGAAATCAATAGTACAACAAATAAAATATATTATCATATAAATATATATTAACACTACCTGATCCCCGCGACTTCATCTGCGTAACGTAGGTGTAGATTATATTTTCTTTATAATTTGGTATTTGTAGTGGCATATGAAAATTATTATTTTTCTTATTTCTTTTACGAAAAATATAATCATACTTAAAAACACTATTTTGTCAACTTTAAAAAGACACATTTAATAAACTGTTACTTAGAATAAAATAGTTGTATGTAATGATCAATTAATTTTCAAAAAATATTTATAAATATCTAAAAAGAGTATGGTCTATTCCGTATACCTACGGTAGGTATACCTGCCGTGAATCAATTAATCCGTAAATCAATCACCATCTATCATAAATAAAAACTATCGTTAAGTTCAATAAAGTCAGTCATAATTATGACTTAAAACAGTAAAAAGTTATCAAAACACTCGCCTAGATATTTAGAATATTAGTAGAAATCCCATTTTTTGCGAATGCAACGGGCAACTACTAGTAATAAATATCATTAAAGGTTAACGGTGTTACGAATTTTGGAATACGTTCACTGTATATATGAATAGCGCATTGGACAGTAAACAAGAAGCTAAACTATAAACGGTTAACTTTTGCTAGATGTAAAATTAAAATAGTTAATTAAAGTAAAATTAAAGTTAAAATAGCAAACCAACTACGCGAAACAAGGTATGTGTTTTTAAAACCAAAATTTTATTACTACCTCTACCCCAAAATTAACCAAGATTTTATATTATGAAAATTAGTTTTTCGTTTACCTAACAACAAATAAACAATTTGATTAAATTTTAACCAAAATTTTTGAACCTGTGTTAAGGAAATAATGTAGTTTTATTAATAAACAAATTAATACATGTACTAAGGTGGTGTATATGTTGGCAAAGACAGAGAACAAGGAATGTTAACACATTCGTGTGAATGAAAACCAAACATAATATTTATTGTTTCAAATTTGAACCAATTGAATGTTGTCATTTGTTTCAACAGTCATTTCGATTTTATTCAATTTCTGTCATTTGTCAGTTGTATGTGTTGGCTGTGAATATTCCACGGGTAGCTACTGGTGTTTTCTAATTCTAATGATTCGGTTACGAACTCGAGTTATAAAACAAGCACGGTGAAACTTATTTCTCGTAAAAAACTAGACTCTTGCAATGAAATATAAGTTCTTTCGTGCGTCTATAAGTACCAATATAAACTCTTTTTTAAATAGATACACTGAATATTTCTGATGAAGCGAAGAAAAATTTGATGGAAAATCGAAATACATAGTATTTACAATTAGCCTCTAGAATGAAGATGTTATTTACCCGAAATATCATAATAGATTCATACTAGTCGGTTTAAAGTTTAATACACCTTCAAAACTGTTACAATGTAGACAAAATGTCTCGTCGTTTCTTTTAAAAACAAAAAAAAATAACTTTGTTTGTTTTATTATTATTTTCCATCGCTTTATAAACACTGCTACATAAAGGTTTTAGCGACTCTAGGGTTAATAAATATCGAAACTCTGCTTGAAACGAGATAAATTTTATTTTGAAATATCTTAATATTTTCTTCTTCTCTTTGCATTGCCTTATTTCAACAACAGAGAAAGCTTCGAACTTTCAATTTAGTAAACATATTTTCCAATATGTAGGAAATATTGAGAGAATAAGTTCTTTTGACGTCAAAGCAAACAACTTATATTCAATATTTTATGAGTCTTGAACCAGATGCAAGGTACATAAAATGCATAAAAAGATGGAAAAAATAAAAAAAAAGTCATTAAAATTGTAAGATTTTAAAATTAGAAGTTTCATGTTGAAAAGTTTTTGATGTTGTAGCAAAATTGATGAGAGGATATTACTAAGTAGGTATCCTATGTACCTGTGTCCATTGATGTTAGTGGAGGAACTGGGTGGAGTGCGTCCTTTGGGTAACGAACTTGCTTCTGACTGGCACACTAAATTACTATGGGGTCGACTTCGAATCGGACTTAATATCGGTCCATTCCGCAGAATAACTGAATTCAAAGAATTTAAATTTACTTCCATCGCGTCAAAAATAAATGTTCAAGAACTCAAATTTTGAATTTGAAGCACATTTTCAAAAGGTTTCACTTCGTTTCAATTTAGTTTATTGGCACATTCTGCGTACATCTTTGTTGTTATTGTCAGAGGTCGCGGAAATCAGGCGACGGGGTCATAAATCAAAACGATAGAACAGTGTCGTGACCACGAGCAACAATCACGAGACAAGTTGGGCGCAATTTGAGTCTCGTCGGGAAAACAGGAATTCATCAGGTGTCGGGAAAATCGACGACGACGACGACGACGACTAACAGTATATTCCGGTCAGAGAGGCATGTGACCGTAAACTAGATTCCAGTCGCGCAATAATCGTTTTCATTGGTCCGTATCCTGCGGGAACATGTCGTGTGATACAAATACACGTACCGTACGTTCATGTCGACTCGGCTACATCATAAAGCCGCGAGCTTCACAATAACACAGCTGCGAAAACAGTATTAAACTGTTGTAGATAGAACAGACGTGTATCAAGTTTTCATCAACATCTCAGAAGCTGTAAAAACGACACATTTTAACATCCCAAATCGGCTATCTCCGACTAAATAATGCAACATTTATATCATTAATTACGACTTGAAACGATTATTTCAATCATTTTTCAAATCCAACACATTTAAAATGATTTATTATGAGTTCATAACATAATTTCAATGATAACCGTTGAAGTTTTTAACCATTCCAATTGAGACATCTATGTTTCACATTACAAAACAGTTCCCATCATACTGATAATTCAGATCGCGTCTATACTTCAACAAATTACACAGGCCTGCAAAAAAATACTTTTTAATTTTTTTTTTACTGTAAACAATCTCTTTAGTTGTCTTTAGTAATAGGTCATTTTAATATATACTTTTTTGCGCTTATTTCAATTATGAAATCCATTTCTTTTCATCACTAAGGTTTTTTTACAAAATGAAAAAATATATTAGGAATAAGTAGCAAATAACGCTATTATTTAAAAAATATTTCCTAAATTCACAATGACAAATTTATAACATTAAAATTAATTAATCATAGATCTTATGTTATATGTACATAGTTATCAATAAGGATGATATCTAAAAGCTTTTTCGAACGTAGCCGGGGGCCTGAATCGAACCACTTTTTCTGTATTGAAAATGGTAGTACTTCACCTCTTACTTCTAGCGCTGGTGTCTTTTTATCTTCCGTTGATAGGGGAAATGAACCAATACGAAGTTTATAAGTGAAAGCGAGATAAGGGGCATTTCACGTGAAGCTTTCATTTCCCCTCAATTTTCCAAGTGATCGTACCCCTTCCACAGCATATTTGTACAAAATATATTCTCTCCTCTCTCCGTTAAAACAATTAGAACAATTTTGTACAAATATGCTGTGGAAGGGGTACGATCAATTGGAAAATTGAGGGGAAATGAAAGTTTAAATTTAACATGGGGCTTATGAAACACGTTTACTCTAGTCATTCAACCTCTATAGCTAGCAAACGATTTTATTACTTATCACGAAGTTTATTTTAAACTACTGTTTCCTACTAACTTTTTTTTCAGTAAGTACTATTTTAATTTGAATAATAATTACCCAACAACATTTTTAGAGCTTTAAATACGCTTAAGTAGGATAGTAAATATAATTATTGCAGCGTTTTAGTGTTATATCGTGTAAACCAGTTGATCTAAGGAAGCTAGGCTACAACGCTCAGTACGACATGTATGTACTTTAATTCATCTATGTCCTAAACTATTGCAGATTCCATTATGAAACTTCTGGTGTATTATAAATGTACTTTAGGCACATTTACATTTTTAAATAAAAAAATAAAAAATCAAAATGGTTGAAATTACTAAAATTCTGGTTTGAAAAGTTTACTTCCGGTTTTCTATATTAAAAAAATAAAAATGTCCAGTTTTATATTTTATTTAGAAAGAACAGTTAATTTTCTATTTAAACCATCATATTTAATATTTTAAAAAAAAAAATTAATTCGAAATTTTTTTTCAAAAAATACGAATTTCAAAAACAACAATTCTTTAGAAGTGTATAACTTGGCAAATAATCATCATTCGAAAAAAAATATTTTGTATCCACATTCATACTTACTAGAAGTACAATTATGCCAAATATGAACAAATTTCAGAACATCCCTTTTTTTTCGCTGTCCGCTTCAAGTGAAATGCCCCATAACAGAAATGATTGATGTTATTTCACTCTCACTTTTAAATTTCATATCGATTTGTTTCTTTTACTAACGGAAGATAAAACGACACCATCGCTAGTAGTGAGTGGTTCGGTACTACCATTTTCGATACAGAAAAAGTGATTCAATTTGGGCCCCCGATTTGGGCCGTAAAAACTACTTTTCAATTGTGATTTGCGACAAAACCAATAAAAAATATGTGCAATAAAAATATGTTATTATATTCAAGACAATTTTACATCGTCGACCTGTGTCTTTTACATTTTCAAATGTTAAAAAGCAATTAGAAAAAAAAAGTATAACCTTTGCAACAGGACATGTACACTAAAGCAAGCCCTTCACACTCCGACTTGCAGTTCAACTGGTCGGACTACTAGATGGATCACCTAAATGATCCGCTAGACATCCAACTTCCAACAACACCATTCACGGTCCGACTTTAGATCCAACTTCGAAAGTCGGACCACTAATTGAACTGCAAGTTGGAGCGTGAATGGTCTGCTTTAGGGAATTTTCAACATATTATAAAAAGGATGCTAATTAAATTTGTATTTTGCCGCCATTAATGATTTCACCCAGACCCAGATCCACATTCCAAGCAAATTGACAACTTCTGATAGAGAATAACGAAGACAACATGTACCTCTATCCCATTATTTCTTAGCGTTCATTCAATTTTTCAGTTGCATATCCGCCTGTTTGAAGAGGTAGAGGAAAGGCTTTTAAAGGCATTTTAAATTCAATGATATCAAAATGCCTCTGAATACCTTTTCTAACAGATAATATTTGAAAGATTTCAAAGAAAAAGTTACCCGAAGAAAAATAACAATAAAAAATCAGTTTTTTTTCCCCACAAATATAAGACGTTGATTATTCGAAAGAAGATACTTTACGTTTCTAATATTTTTTGCAGGGTTTAACTAAAATGGAAACGATTACAATTTAAACAAAATTGAAGATAATGATATTACAAGAAACTCCAAATACTTTTGTTAATGTTTCCTTTAATTTATCATTACCTTTTATTTAATCGATTGGCAATTTCCCAGGGGTGTGCAGTATTTAACAATTTATTTTAATATTAATTTTATAAAAAATTTTTAACACAGAAGATTACTTGATAAAACAAAATTAGCACATTACACAGTACAAAATATCAAGTTTTTTTTAACTAAACATAAATAATTTGGATTATATTATTCAATTTTGAATAATAGTTTTTTGTGTTGACGATTATAAAGTTTTATAAATTGAAAAAAATTATAGTTTTATCTAAAATACGTTAAACTCCTATTTTTTTAAATTCATGTTAGGAATTCATTTTACGATGGCATCTTCCTATTTGAGTATGAAGTATTTGATCAGAGCTATTTAATGTATTTGAACTTTGTATTTTCAGACGATATTGACCAAATTACATCCTCCAATCGTCAAATTCGTTAGCGTAGTTGATTTTGAATATCACTACGAATAAAATTATAAATTATATATGTATATTTAATTGAAGAAGCTATAATCGAAGAGAAACAAATTTGAAACTTGAATATTAGCATATTAATCGAACTAAGTTTACATAAAGGTTAATTATAAATAATATATTTTTCCATAAGATTTAACACTTTATTTAATAACGGTTAAAAATACAATTAAATTAACAAATAAATATTTAAATACAATGACAATAATTACTATGGCCTATTATTGGATAAAATATAGATAATAAACTTTAGTAGACTATTATAAATCTGCAAACGAAACTGGAAAATGTAACGATTTTTATCACATATTGCGCTTGATTGCAAGATAACATAATTCTTGAAATTGTTTGGTGAGACTTTAATGTTTTAAGTGTTGTATTAGCAACTTAATACGAAACTTAGTTAAAAAATGTATAATACTAACGTCTAAAAGTTAAAATTGTCTAAAAGGATCCTAATATTAATGTTAAGAGTAACGTTTTTGGCAAAAACTGTGGTCCTTAAGTTAAAACATGTCAAACTGGAAAGAAATTGGAGTCAATGGCGCAAACGCGACTTTTGGGTAGTCAAAATTGTACTGTACTTAAAAAACAATGAGAGTGTTTGCTGAGAACCACAATTAACGCCATTTTCGAATAAATTCTAAATATTGCCTTAGTTTTCGGACGTAATGAGAAATACATTATTGTGACTATGTGTGGAATCATGTTCACATAATTTATTATTCATATACTTTTCCATTACTATTTACATAATGATGTCAACTTTAACAACCCTGTTGCATTAAAATATTGACTAGTTTAAAAACCCGCCACCAGGCGATAAGTGGCTCCCTCAACGGGCTTTCTTGTTGCACTTCGCATTCGGGACGAACGTGCGAGCTTTCACCGCTGGAGGACTCACTTTTGCGCTCCTCTTTGTTCTGATTTGCAGCTTTGATTGCCGGTGATGTCATCGTTGTGTTGGTATTCTAAAAGTTCAAAAAAATGTTCTGAAATTGAACAGATAAAAAGTAAAACTTTCAAATTTTTCAATTTTATGCCAACTAAAAGTCTATTTTTTTAAACGTTTATCTTTTATTTTAAAAAAGGTTTTGGAAAACGATCATTCTTTGGGTAAAAAGAAATTTATGGGCTGTAGTTTATTGGCTGTACAAAAAAATGTATTACTGTTTTACTAATATACACATATTTTTGAAAAAAAGAACCTTTTAAAATGTATATATAATTTTTTTTTTATTCAAAATATTACAAAATCTACAGCAATTATCAAAACTTTTTATTGATTTTATATTTCCAATTTCCAAGAAAATGTGTATTTAAATATAACCTATGTTTGCTTATAAAAATAGTATATCTAAGACTGACCTTCAACCAAATGACAATTTTTTTATCTAAGTATTGTAAATATTTGAAAATAAATTATTTAAAAGCGATAAATCTATTTAATTTAGAAAACTAAATTCCGAATTGTTCAGTTTTTCAAACCTTAGATTATGTATTTAATTATGAAATGAGGTAACGAAATCTTCTAGAGATATTAAGATTATAATATATTAACTAAATATTAACGAAATATTAAGTAAATAAAAGTATTTGTTGAATTTATGCAGTAAGAAGGGTTTCGTAATCGAAAGGAGACATTCATAAAAAATTAAACAACATAATGATTTATATTTTTATATTACAAAGCTTTTAATCATAAGATGTACACTGTTGCAGGCCATTTCTTTGATAGTTTTTACGAATATTTTTTGCAACACATAGTTTCCAATATTAAATTGCTAATTTTATAATATTTTTTTGTGAATTTTAATGTAAAGGTTGTTTCAATAAGAGCGTAAGATTTGAATGGCTCGCCATGTTTGACAGTCATAATGTCTCATGATTATAACGTGGCAAATCGAAAATTGACTGATGGGAGTTAGTAAACATGAAATAGTAGACCATAAACTGCGAAGAGAATTCAACAATTGGATCTTTGAACAATCTTGCTGATTTTGCAAAAAAAAATAATTATTAGTAATAAGGCCATTTTCTCCTCGATGGCTTCGTGAATAGACAAAACTGTCGCATTTGGGGCTTGAAAATCCATGAACGATTCATCAGAAAGCAATGCATCCACAACGGATCACGAACGAAGAAGGTAATGCAGTAACGTTGAATGGCCAACGTTATCGTGATATGATAAAAGTTTCTTGTGCCTCATTTGGAAGCTATTGATCTTGACGACATGTGGTTTCAGAATGACGGTGCCACATACCATATCGCCCGTGAAACATTGACGATCTTGCACGAGTTTGCTCCTGGTCGTGTCATTTCCCGATTTGGTGACCAAAATTGACCTCCACGCTCTTGCGATTTAACGCCTTTAGATTTCTGCCTAAAGGATTATCTAAGGTTACAGGTTTATGCCGATAAGCCTGCAACCATCGAAGCATTGAAAGCCGAAATTAGAAATTAGACGCTGTATCAATGAAATACCACCACGTCCACATGTATTTAATAATGTTATTGAAAATTTCGTCAAATGAGTCTGCAAATGCCAGCAAAGCCGTGGCGGTCATTTAAAAAAAGTTTGTTTCATACATAATTCCCAAATGTATATTTTCTTAATCAATAAATATTTCAATAATTTGCTACACAAAACCATGTTTTATTGAACACTGAAAACTTGCGCTCATATTGAAACACCCTTTATAAGAAGTAAACAAAAAAAAAGATATTTAAAAAAAATGAGCTTGATTATTATTTGAGGATGATAGAATAACAAAAAAAATAAAGATAAAGATTTACTAGTTCCTCTAACCCCAGAAACCAAGTTACATACTAATTTCAAAAAAATTAAATATTTAAAAAAGGTAATGTCCTTTTTAGTGACGTCAATATTTGGCAACTTTGATTTTCTACTTTGATGATTTTTTTAATTTAATTCGCGAATAAATCGGACCACGATGAAATTCCTCTGTGTATCAAATAAACAATTTACCGACAAGAGAGTAATCATGCTTACCTAAATTGGTATCCAACGTAGTACAAATACAAAACTACGTAAATGCTTAAGAATTTTTAAAACGGAAACTGATTGTTTTAATTTTTTACAAATTGCTTTATACTAGGAAGTATCAAAGCAAAAATAAATAACGCAAAAAAAACCTTGAACTGGATTAATGGTAAATGGATCAAATTATGGCAATGCTCGACTTGAATCCTATTGATAGATAATTGTAAGCTTAAATACTATAGATATAGAAAACAGAATTAAATTCAATAAAGTTTATAAATTTAAAAGAAGGTCATTTCATAGTAATTGTTTATGGATTCTGCAAGTAACTTGTTCTGGTTATTAAAATTTTTAAAAAAAGTTAGATGGCGTCATATGTTCTTACAATTTACAATGCTTTAAACATCAAACACAGACTGAAAGTATTAATTAGCAAACTGTTGATTTAATCTTCACCTTGTCTCGACTTAGTGTCTGAGACTTTAGAATTTGAACTGAGAATATTTCGTCTACTCTATCAATTTAATAATTGCAATCTTTGAATCAAAATGAAACTGCAATTATTAACTAATCAAAAATTAAGCGAATTAAAGTGCAGCCCAATTAATTAATAAACGATAAAGTAAATGAATATCCTTCAGCTAGGCGAAAAAGTATGTCAATAAATCGATCAAATATTTATTAGCAATCACGAATAATTGGCTTTACTTCAGAAGATGATTTAAATTTTCAATAAGTTTTAATTCAAATAAAAAACGCAGTGCAAAGAAAAACTAGTTTGCTCAATTCATTGATACTCCTTTCCACTTTATGTTGGTCATAATCTTCACTATTAGATAATTTAATTATATAAAAACCATTTCTATGTTTAAAGAGATTTTGTATCAGTTGTCGTATTGAGGTTAGTTCAATAAGTTGCCGATAATGATTTTTGAATTGCGAACACAATCATTGAAGGACAAAAGATTTGAAAAAATAAAAATCTTTGATAAATAAACTTTGAAATATGTCAAGAACTAGTTGGTGAGGGAAAATTACTTAATTAGCGTTTCAATTATTATTCTATCATTTAATGCGCATATGGCTTAAATTGAACCAAACAATGATAGTTACAAGTTTGAATTAAATTGAGAAATTAAATACGTTGATACGCCCCAAATTTTCAACAAATCGAACAACATAAATAAGATATGATACTTAAAAAGATTAAAACCATTCAAAATTTTAATATTACGAATATATGAAATTTTAGAATCTGCTTGTACATATTTTTTGACCCAATTTCAGATAATATGTATTTCAATTTGGATGATGGTGATAATAATAATAATAAATATAATAATTTTCGGATAATTGTCGCTCTATATGTCTTCTTTTAATTCAAAAATGTCTGAACCGATTTTAATGAAATTTAACTTATTTAACTTAATTTAATTTATTGTTCCATTCATAAATCAAAATAAAGAAGTATGGAAAAAATATTCCCTGCATAAAATTAAGAGATGGCATAATACATTCGACATAACCGTGTGGAATATTCTATTCCAGGTATATAAAAACTATTGAAAGTCTTACCATTTTCACTAATAATTTGTATGTATCTCAAAAATTTGCTTGTAAGGTGTATAGTATAGCGACCCCATAATATGAACTATTTTATTTTGAGTGAGTGGTGTATTTCAAGTAATGAACCTTTCATACAATATTGTTTATATTATTTCTATGAAAATATAAAGTTAAAAAAAATCAGACATTCTTTTAAAAAAATAAAAATTAAAAAAATATTTTTTGTCCTGGAAAACCAAACTAAATAAAAAAAATAAAGAACCTGCTTAAGGGAGTCCTGAATATGTGAGAAATCTCGACTATTGATTATTACAATCAGAGCTGTAAAAGATACTTTGACTAGATAAGTTACTTTTTTCAAAAATATCCGAAGTTACTACATGTATCTAGTTAACCTATGCAAATTTAGCACCTCATCGAAGGATTTGCGAACTGGTAAGGACCTAAATCGATAGGTCTTCGTTAGGTCAGTTAAGGTCCGATTTTTTTTCGTTAGATTTTCTATAGTATTTTTATAAATAATTGTGAAATTTTGCATAAAAAAATTTGCATGTTAGCACCTCATTTAAAAGGAAACTAATTTATTTTGATGTTTTTGCATTCTTTATCGTTAGGTAAGTATTGATCCATCAATTTTATTATCATATTATATGTTTTACTTATTTTATTAGTAATTATAAATTAATTAAAAATAGCGCACGCGCATATTGTATTTATTTCCAACAGCGCGAAATTTAAATTTTTCCTTTCCTCTTAATTATTACATGAATAGTTTAAAAACATAATTCCATATAATCCATTTGAATTACAATGGTTAACGCTTTGATATTTTAACATCAATAAATAAATTTGTTTTGCTGTAACGATTAACTTCATTTTTACCTAACATTTACGGTTAGGTAAATATACCCAATTAAACTAGGAATTTTGTATGTGGCGTTATTGTGAGTCGGCGTTAATTGAACTGGCGTAAACCGAGGGTACCTATATTGATATATACATTGGCAAATATAAAAAAAAAAATATGCACACATACGTGTAAGTGAAAACCAACTATAATTATTACTCTCCTAAATTTGAACTAATTGATAATTGTCATTTGTTTCAACTGTTATTTTGCTGTCATTCAATTGTCAATTTTGGTGTGAATTGTGTCAATGTTGGCTGTGAATATTTCTGGAGTAAGTAATTGAGTAATGGAGTACTAATTTTTTTTAACTATAACGATGAAAATTCTATTAAGAACTCTAGCTATAAATCAAGAATGGTTGAAATGTATTTCCAGAAAAAAAAAACAAGACTTTTACTATAAAGTATAACTTCTTACGTGATTCAACTGATACAAGACGAAAAAATTCTCTTCATGTGCCAAATTATTTCATCGTGGTTTACTATTTACTTTTAAAAATTTTGAAAATATTCCTATATTTTTCCATTTTCCTTTTATTAAATTTTCAATTATTTTTTTATACGTAGTTGAATTATTACCATAAAGCGATAGTAGGTACTAAAATTATTATATATTTTGTTTTACTTTCCTGAAACTTTTTTATTATTATTTTTACAATTAGTTCGATACTAAAATAATTAATTCGACATTAAGCAAAAAAAAAATACACAATAACATAGAATTTAAAATATAGCTGTTTTTAATTTATATTTCATCTCATTGTAGGTTTTTATAATTTCATAATTTCCTAAACGTGTCTTATCTTCATCAGATGAAAAAGTAAATAAAACATTCTGCTCTCTTTTTAAAGTAATAAACTCAAGTACTTGCCAAGAAAATATTGAAGAGAACAAATTATTTTTATCTGAATTTTGTGACAAAACCTAGGCATTTTACTGAGGCATATAATATAACGAAAGTATTTTCATTTTTTGAAAACTTATTTAAAGACATTTTCCTTAATTTTATTGTACACTAAATATTTAATATTCTTTTTAGGCCAATCATTGTGAGATGTAATAAGTATATTTTATTATAAATTGTTATTGTTATGCTAAGTGGAAGGTAAATAAAATAAATGGAAGTTTAAATATTTAACTTTGATTTAGTTTTCTTGTAAATGAATAAGGCTTTTTGTGTATATTAGAGATAAAAAATGAAACGTTTCAACTTTTAAATATAATATTTGAAATTAAAGCGGAAGTGTTTTATGACCTAAATATATTTATGTGTTTAATGAACACCTACGATAATAATTTCAAGTCATATTTTCTATGAAACCTACAAATAGTGATAGATTGGTCTCAAAATAATATTTGCTCGACCATGCGTGCGTAGATAAATTCTTGGACAATTTAGGGGTTCTCCCATGTGAAAGGTTAAAATCGATTAATCGATTTTTTTACATAAATTGCTTCCTTAACATGTCTAGAATATAATGGAAAAGATTTTTATTAAATTTGATGATGTTAGAAAGATACAGTCATTACAAAGATACAGAAGTAATAATTTTCACCGTAGAGGAAACTTTAAACGCGTTTTTCTCGAAACTGTATTTTCAAACTTGTCTCCATCATATCTTGAAAACAATTTGACCAAATGATTTCTAATTTATAGGGTAGACTGAGCACATTCAGACACATGGAATAAACTATAATTTAAATTATAACCAATAAATTTAAATTCAATAAAATATATAAAATTTATTTTTATTTACTTTATTGATTTAAATTAAAACTAAAATGTTTTTTTTGTGATTTAAGAAGCCTGATGAAAAATTCAATAAAATATATAAAAATTATTTTTATTTATTTTATTGAATTTAAATTAAAACTAAAATGTTTTTTGTGATTCAAGAAGCCTGATGAAGTTACGATACGTAACGAAACATAGCTAACTTGAATATTGAAAAACATTAAAAAAAAATCCGATCTTAAATAACCTGAATTGTCTGCTTTATTATTTTTTTTACTTGAGATAAGTCAACCAGCCAAAATAGTAAAGACAATGAGCGTAAATTTTCCAGTTTTTAAATAAAATTTTGGATTTTTTTTTTTGTGAACCAATGAAAATATAGAACTTTGGTTTTTAAATCATTAACGTATGTTTATTAAATGCATATTTATATACATTTTTCGTCAAAAATATCCAGTAGAACGTAAGTTAAAACCCGTTTCGGAAAGATGTACCCTCACTGTCTACTATTTCGGCTGACCGTCCTGGGTTATAACTGACGTTCTACTGGAGATTTTTGTCTATAAACTTAAACAAATACGCTTTAAATAAACATAAACAAATGATAAAAAAATCAAAATCCTATCATATCATTGATTCATAAAAAAAAATCCCAAATTTTTTTTAAAAAACAGGCCATCACACGGGAGAACCCCCTTAAAAATTACTACCATGTAAAAATATCTTATTTTACAAATTAAATCCGTAATTTTAAAGCTTTCATGACTGAAAATTATTTTCCGGAAAAATTTAACAATTTAATTTAGAAAACTTTTAGATTAATATTTGCGTGTTTTCTAGCAATTAAGTTATGGTAATTCAGAATTTTAAATATTATACTTACTAAATGCAATATCATTTACAAATTAAATAAAAACGTATTTCTTAATTAAAATAATTTATTTTAGTAATAATTTAAATTGAATTGTTTTTTTCAAATTTTATACAGAAAAAAATTTCAACGCTTTTATTTGAAAAAGTGTAGTTTACATATTTGATGACTGAGAAAATTATAATACAAATTATAAAAATTAACGGTAGTAATTATTAAGTTGAGTAATGTGAATTCAAAAAATGTACTTTAAAAAAATCCTTTTAAATATTGACAATTTTTATTCGGAAAATAAAGGGTTGTCAATGAAAAGGTCATTTCATAAACTTTGTAAAAAATATTGTTTTGTATTAAGGGTTACATATCCAAATAAAATAACAATTTTTGATTTCAGCCTTTTTTTTAAGAAATTGTTGGCTTTATATAGATGAAATTAGGAAAGAATATACTTTGTATTTAGTGCTACATACTGAAGCCAAAAAATGCGAAAAACAAGGATATAAAAGTATAATTCATGTAACTAAAGTAAAAAAAAAAAAATATTTGCATAAATATATGAAGTATCGTTAGGCCTTGCAAAATGATAAATGAGGTTTAAGAAAACATTTTAATTGAACCAAAGGATCACGAATTATAAACTTCCTATAATCTTAAAAAAATTTGCCTCCACCTCTCTAACTTTTCAACTGCAATTAAGAAAAAAAAAATTAATTATTATTTCTGATTGTAGTTATATTTGTTGTACTTACAAAATTAGAATATTTCTTTAAAAATGATTACCTAAAACCAAGATATCCATAAGCATATATAAGTCTAACGCGAATTAAAAAAGTTTAAGAATTCTTACTTTAGGAAATTTAACAAAGGTATTAATATGTCCAATGATTTATTATTATAAATATTATAAAATGTGGAAATCAATGTTTAAACTTGTGATATTAAATATAAAAACCTATAGTAAACGTAAATAGATATAGTAACTTTATCGTTGTTGAAACCTCATTTGCCTTTGATGCATTTATATTAGAAAAACAAATTTATACTATGAAAAAAACGTCATGTTTAAAGTTAAACACAATTAGTTTGATGTTGAGAATTCACAAAAAAAGTATGCGATACTTAACTACATACGTATATATTAGGCTGAGCAAAAAAAATATTTTTTTTTAAAAAGGATGCATTAAAAATATTATTCAGAATGACAAAAAAATATTGTAGAATTTTGAGCCATGAATATTTAAAATAATTGATAATAATTAAGAGGTCTAATTTCTCAATTTTTGATTTTTTTCCAAAAACTTTTAAAATTCAATTATTCTGCTTTAACTTTGAATAACTTTAAAAAAGCCTACTGGTAGCCGACTGGTCTAGGTGACCGCTCCACAACCAGGAGGAAGTGGATTTGATCCCCGTATTGTGCCAAAAATTATTGTAATTATTAATTATTATGTAATATAGAAGTCACTCATTACCATGCTGTTTATGCGACATTTAAATAAATTAAAATAAAAAAAAAACTTTTTAAAAAAATAATTTTATCAAAAATTTTATGAGACTTTTTTTGTAGAGCATTTGATTTTCTTCACGAATACATAAAAAAATTATTCTGAGTAACGATTCGTTCAGTTCAAAAATTCATAGTTTCCAAGTTTAAAAATCAAATCGTAAAACAGATCCATGTTTAAGGCTCGATCATAAGAAGACTATTGGTCTTACGAGAATTTATACCTTGACCTTTTTTGTAGAGCAATTGATTTCCTTTACGAATATGTAAACATTTTACTCTGATTATCAATTCATTTAGTACAAAAATTAAAGTTTAAAAATTAAATCGTAAAAACAAATCCATGTTTAAGGCTCGATCGTAAGAAAACTATTGGTCTTACAAAAATATGCAATTAGAACTTTTTTATAGAAAATTTTATTTTCTTTAAGAATATATATTGCTTAATTCTTGCAGAATGATGGTTCAAAAGTTTTGCGAAAAAATGCGCTTTGGATTGAAAAATCAAAAATTCCAATATAGATCTCTTAATACTAATACTAAAAACTCAAAATTTCAGAATAATTTTTTTTGTCATCCTGAATAATATTTTTGATATATAATTATAAAAAATACTCGAGTTATTTAACCAAGCCTAATATTTATATACTAGATTATATAAGGGTTGATTTATACAAAATTAAATGTTGCATTTAGTCCTACTAATAAAAGTTCGTAATCCGAATTTAAAATTAAAGTATCAAAGATATAAATGTAAAAATATAAAATGAACTTTAATAATAAATAAAATATGGAAAAAAAATATTCCATAGGTAGTCTGTTTATGAACAGGATTACCTTATTTTATATTAAGTACTGAATTATATTGTTTGTTTATAACAGCACATAATTTCAACAGCTGGTTTAAAACTAATAAAAAAATATCATATAAAATAAAGTTCTCTTTTTAATTTTATTTTGATAAACATTGATATTTTATAGCACTAAGTTCAAGTTATTATTTATAAACAACTAACTATAACTTACCAAAATATTTTCAAGATTCGAAATAAAAGCTTAGAATTATTTATTTTCCGTATATATAGGTCAACAAAAATATAAACTATTGATGTTAATATAGCTTAGATTTAAAAATTTAATGTTCAAAAAAACTATACGTTTTTTTTATTTATATAATTTATATCTTAGGTCTAAAGCAATTTATTGATATATTTGTTATTTACGAGGAAAAAAACGAATAAAAACTAATAAAATATAAAAAAGAGGCTTAAGACTCAAATTATTTACAGTAGTAAAAGCGCTTGGGATAACTGAATCAATATTTGAGAGTGAAAATGGAAAACATGAATCATAATGTTAGGGATAAGAAAATATTGTTATTGTTGAAGAAAACATACTTCTCATTGTTGGCATTTTAAAATTGAAAAAAACGAGTTATTAATAATACAATGCATACTTACATGTGACAATTAGTTACTGGTGCTTTAAATGTTCACCACAAAATTTGAGTGAAGCAGAAAAGTGAGATATAACGAAAAAATCAATGAAGCAGCCCCAAAACAACAACAATGGCCAAGCAGTGAAATTGCGCCTTCTAAAATGATAAGCCCTCTACTGGTTGAAGCGTTACTGAACGTGGCTTTTCGAATGCCGACGCTACCGCGATTGCTGCGACGCCGATCTTCCATTTCAGCAGAGCGTCGCGATTTTCCTCAAAACGAGGAAATATACTTACGCTGGCCACTCAAGTCTTTCAATAGTTCGAACTAAAACGCTAATAAAGCTGACCCAGTTTTCGATATGTTTCATGTGGGAATTTGGCGCAACCGAAACCCACACGTATTGTTAATGGTATTAAGGCTTAGAATGGGTAGTGACAGATTCGACCTGATCGATAACTCTGATGTAATGTATATATTGTTGACAGCTGATGGCGAACGACATTTGCGACCGATATTAAGAATCTCATAGTAAATTTCAATTTCGCTTGAAACTACATAATATTTCAAAGCATCGGAAATTCTAGTTCCAAATTTCACTTTTATTAGTTGACTTTAGGAAGTAAGATTACTAAATTTGAGCTTGAAAACACCCTACATCTAACCCAATTATAAAAATAGATCTGTGATCAGAAAAAACTAGTATACAAATTACACAGTTAACATCCAACGTGAAATTATAAAAAAAATCGGAGAGAGTTACTGTCTCATTATAACAAGGCAGTTACCAACAACACAACCACAATACAGTTTGCATTTCTTCTAGAAAATAAGTTCCAATAACAGATTGTTTATAGCCTCCAGATGGCCATTTCGGTGCTGGGTCCGAATCTTATATCGAGCAATTTTCGATATTTCTTGATATACAAATTTTTATTAAGACTAGAGTCCTTAAAGACCTTAGTAGTTACCATATAAAGCGACGGTAAATAACAACAAAAAATTGTTTATACTTTTTATCAAAAACCAGTGCATCATCAAACTACTCAGAAAAGTTAAGATATCAATTAATGAATTATTATTCATGTTGCATGACTAAAATCCTTTTTAATTTTGCGATTCAACAGCCCTAATCTGTCATCGTCAGGTAGTATTGATTTTTTTAGTATCCGACCGAAACTAGTTTTTACGGGCGAAACTTCCATATAAGTTCATGTTTTCGTAGAAAAAAAGGTTAATCATAAGTAACCAGTCTTTACTTTTAAATTCTATAGGTATTCATTAATCATTTAGTTCTTAATATTTGAGCTAATCATTGACATAACATATTATTATAATTTCTTATTTCAAATAAATTATTCTCGCTGAAATAAGGGATTGATTTGAGAGAAATGCACCTAATATTTCGTTTTAATATTAGCTACAAATTACATAAAATAAAAAAAAGTTACAAAACAAAATTATTGTTTATTTAATATGATTAGTTTGTTAATTTTTCCCTAATATGTTTAGATACATCAAATAGAATCTACTCTTTCTTGAATCTTAGTAAAAAATAATAATTATTTTAAGGATCATCATATTTTTTCCTTTTTGGATTTTAGAAGAAATTATTTCTTCTAAACTTTGATTAGTTTTCTTTCGAACTGAAAAAAAAATATTAAAGATAATATTAAACAAAATTTTAATGAACTGATTGTTATCAGTATTCATAGCCAAATTCATTTTTATACAGAAAGGCATAGAAAATTTTTTTTTACAATTTTTATTTAAATGTCGGTTGTACTTCTGGAAATCATAAGAAACGTACTTTTCCATGCTTTTTACTCGCAAATAGTCTTTCGAGAGCCTACTAGTAGCCGAGTGGTCTAGGTGATCGCTTCAAAACCAGTGGGTAGTGGGTTTGATCCCCGTATTGTACCAAAAATTATTGTAATTATTAATTATTATGTAATCTAGAAGTCGCTCATGACCATGCTGTTTATGCGACTATTAAATAAATTAATATAAAAAAAGGCTTCCGAGTTATTACATTATAAAAGTATTTTTATTTTTCAGTTTACTGGGTTTTAAAACTGCTAATCGTCCATGATGTTAAATACTAAATATCCTGTATCGATTGCTACCGTCGCAACCGATTGTTCCACAAAATTTTAAAATCTCAGTTTTTATTTTTTTCCAATCGAGTAAAAATCGTTTGTGAGGGTTCGTGAAAAAAAAAATCCTTTTCGCTTGTGACAAAATAGTTTACAGTGAAAAATATAAATACAATAAAGCTAAATATATTTATTAACTTTAATTCTTCACTACGTTTGGATAACTAAATGTCATGTTTTTGGAAATTAAATTTTTTCCCCAAGTAATTGAAAAAAATATAACAAGTTTAATTGTTAGAAATAATGTAGTCTACTGTCTTTTTGAGAAATAAAAACATTCTTTAAACTTTCCATTCGAAAAAAACATTTATATATCACAAGAAAATTGTTTCCTTATCTATACTTTTTTACATAAATTTTCATCGTTTGTGAAAAATAACTTTTGCCAAATTAAATTTTTAAATTTACCTCTTAGAAGTAACACATAGGATATTATGTTATAGCCGATTCAAAAAAACCTTTTTCTCATTTTCTACAACAGTCAATATTTTCGTATCACCGAATACGTAATATGCACTTATGTTTTCATTCATTTGTGAAAATCAATCTATCGCACAATAATTTTGTAAAAAAAATTAATTATATGAACATATCTGCTTCAATGTACTACCAGTTGTATAACTTCACATAAAATATAGAGAAAAATAAAGATTTTAGACGTTCTAGAGTTCTAGACGAGGAGAAACTTAAAAATGTAATTATTATTACAACTATGTTGTCCCGTACCAAGTCAATTACACTCAAAGAATACAATTTTTAAAAAAAAGTATTAGAAATAATAAGAGTTATATCTGCTTAAATCATTAAATATTTAACAATAATACATCGTTTGAAATTTCACTTACCTTTTGAGCAACAGTGATTCTTGATTCGGTTGAGATTCAGTAGTGCCCAGACGCACGCCAGAAACAGGTCTTCAACAAAATCAAAAATATAGTAGAACACACCAAATCGATAAATCCTAAAAATATTTGGACCTACTCATTTGACCCTTTCGAATCCACACTTTCTCCCCTTTTCAAAGGTCCTAACGATTCCAAGGACTGTGCTTGGATTGTTGTCACAATATGTTTTAACGGTGACGTCGGACTCGCCGGTTGGCTTAACGCTTTTGAGTTTCCGGCTAAAGCTCGAGGAAAACGAAACCGAAAACTACGATTTGACGATAACTTAAAGCCTGGGCTTTTTGAACTTGTGAGATCCATGAGAGATCTTTTGATATTTATCGTTTAATGTACTCATAAACATTGATTTAATGAGAAAAAATATTGCACTTTTATGTCATAATTTATGTTTCAATGAAAATTATCAAGAAAACAATTCTGATAATGTAACCGCAAGCGGATGGTGTAAAATCAGTTTCGAGTGTATAAATTATTTATATACCTCATTTTTTATGCTCTAATCAAAATTTAGTTTTATTAATTTGGACGGTTAAAGAAAAATAAAAATTTACTGAATTAGTAATAAAATATTTAAGAACTTAATTTTCAAAAGTTACAAAAATTTTAAACCTTTAAAAATTATATCCAATTTTTGTTTATTCGTAATAACTTCAACAAAAGAAAGACTAAAAAATATGTAAATTTAATCTTAACATAAGTATTAATGAAATAGAAAATATTTAGATTATGCGATATAGTTCTATTTTTTATCTTTTTTATAAGTTTTATAAATAATAACAAGAATAATAAAAAAATACTGTCTGCTCGATAACAATTCGTATTTTCGTTATAACTCTCTAATAGATGTCACTATGTTATATAAAATATTGTGCTGCCACCTAGACACTAATTATATATTAATTTACAGAAAATCCCCAGCCAACGACGATCCAAAAGTCAGTACAATTTTGCTCACATTTTGAATAAGGTGAATCCACAAACTAACAGGTAAGTTTTTCATTTAATATTTTTCATTTATTTTATATTTTGCCTTTTTAAAACTCTTTATGGCTAGTCTTTGATTTTTTTTTCTAGAATTTTCCAAAAAATCATTAATTTTTAAGTATTACAAAATATGATGAAATAATTATTCTTGGAATTTTGAACACGTGTTGATTGAGAACTTAATTGTTTTAAGCTATTTCTTGGTTTAACCCAACTGTAATTTTCGCATATTTGGAATTATATAAGACCTTTAGTTACGATTAGATGACGTTAAACTTGGCCGTGAGCCAAATTAATTTCCCTTGACCTAATGCTTGTCTTTCATAGACCATAAACGTGATTTTCTTATCTAATAAAATCCAATCACAAATTGATACGAAAAACGATTTTGCAAAAAGTATTGTGAAAAACCGAATTTTATGTTTGATGTTAATATCATGGCGCGCCAAATTCCACAAAGGAAAATCTATATCTTAGAATAATTGTTCCAAATTATTTGAAATCTTTGCTATTTTTAGCATGTTTTTTTTTCAAGTTTAACTAGAACACAAGTTTATATATGTTAATCCATAAATTGAAGCTAAAAGTTGAACCAATATATTTTGAATGTATATTTTCCATTTTTTTTTAGTTACATAACACAAAATGGGTGTACCCGCAGGTGATGCTGAAAAGGGAAAGAAAATTTTCGTCCAACGTTGTGCTCAATGCCACACTGTTGAGGCTGGCGGAAAACACAAAGTTGGACCCAACCTGAATGGGTTAATTGGTCGCAAAACTGGACAAGCTGCCGGATTCGCCTACACAGATGCGAACAAAGCTAAAGGTTAATATAAATTAGCGAATTTTCTCAAACAAAATCAAGCTTGAAAATAAAATATTGCAACAGTTTTTGGCAAAATGAAAATTTTGAAATCCACTTACGCAATCGATTTTTTCATAATTAGCACATTTTTCAAAGGTCAACTTTCAAGTACAAATACAATCTACATCTTCTTCGTTTCGTTGAGCACACTCTTAGAATGGTTTTTTCAAGCAACAAAATAATTTATTTCCTAATAGAAATCAAAATGAATATTCTTTTTTCCAATTAAGTTTCCGTTAATATAACACTTTAAAAAAATAACATCTCTGCTTTTAGGTATCACGTGGAACAAAGACACTCTATTCGAGTACCTGGAAAACCCCAAAAAATACATCCCAGGTACCAAAATGGTGTTCGCCGGTATCAAAAAGCCACAAGAACGAGCCGATTTAATCGCTTATCTAGAGCAAGCTACTAAGTAAAAATGGGGCAATTAGGTGAAATTAATTATTACAATATTTAGAATTCAATGTTACAACTTAGTTTATTTTTAAATTATTATTAATTTATTATCCCTGATCATAGCACTGAAACTGCTATGTTTAATATTTATTAAAACTACGACATTGTCTTTATCTCATTCGTAGTAAACAAGTTACTAATATAGTTTAATACTCATTCTACTGCCACGTATTGAACGTATTTAATCGTATTTATTCATGTAAAATTGGTTCAAAATGTTGTAATAATAAAGCATTGGTAAAGTAGTATTATTACATTTTTTCAAATTCATTTCTCCCGCAATTGGTATATAATTTTACCCATGTATATATAATTTTAATTTGTAAACACAACTTATTAATTTCAACATTCAAATTTTTGATTCTAAAGACTTATAAAAGTAGATTGATTTTAATTGAAATGTGCTGTGCACAATATATTTTATTTTATGCGTTTATTGTAACATGTACATGAAAATATATCTACATATAAAATATTATTTTGTTCATAATTATTTCTAAAATATTATCTCCAACCTCAATTCTTTAACTTATAAGGTTCGTAACATTTGGTATCTCTACTAGGTAAATAATACTGAACAAACAGAAATGCACCATGATCACCGGTTGGTAGTGTTCAATCGAAGTTTCGGCTATCATCAAGCCGAAACTGAATTCATGAGGTTTCACGCTGTGATCAGACATGCACGATTTGACGAGTTTGCGCTCGTAGTATTATCCGAACTAAACTTTGGAAATTTATTTTTGTACTATGATTGAAATATAGATTTAGATGAAGTTTCGAAGTTTATTTTGATATGTGGGTTAGTAGAAACTTTTGAAGTGAATATTTGTTCTTACTGAAATAATATTCTAGTCTTTTTCTTTCCATGAGAAAAGTTTCCATGAGAAATTTTTTGTTGGCTTCATCGGACAAGTGTTTTGAATGAACAATTATTTAGTGCTCCTGGTCAAATTTATTTCGACAAAAGAAACAATTTTCCGAGATGAAAATGTTAAAAAGTTATTGTTTCTTATTTATTAGATATTTTATTATGAATACTGAAAATTATCAGTTTATCAAAATTTTTTTCAGCTCGAGAGAAAATTGACCAAAGTTTAGAAGAAATTATTTTGTTTTTAACATATAAAAAGAGTATTTTTTATTGTATACTTAAATTTTAATAGGTGAAAAGTAATTTTATTTTGTATTTTTTTATGTTATTCGTAACTAATATTAAGAATATATTAGGTGTATTTTGTTCAAATCAACACTTTATTTTAATTAAGAAGCACAAATAATTTATTTGAAATAAGAAGTGGTAATATGCTTTGTTATTGATTAAAAACTAATTTCGGTCGGACACTAACGGTTGATGAAATTCGTTTAACTTCCCAGCTTACAGTAGATCTATATTTCTCAAAGTGGGTTCCGTAAAACCCTGGGGTTCCACGAGACAAGCTGTATGATTTTAAAATATTTGTAAGATAAACTACAATATTTCATAAAAAATCCATTAAACTATTAATGTAAGACATTACTTGTATATGTCTAAAAAAATTGTCAAATATTCTTGCCAAAGATATCATTATTAATCTGTTGTTTATAACAGTTCTAGGTATGGCAAGGTTTCGATAGTTCGTAAAAATTTCGTAAGGGTTCGACGAGAAGAAAAGGTGGGGAAACCCTGCAGTAGGTGAAACAGAAACCCAGAGAACACAAAAAGAACCAAGGAATTATATGGAAAATTATGTAATAAAGATAATTTAAGATAAATGTTTTAAATTATTTATTTATACTTCACTCAATTTGAGTTTTATACTGATGTCCAATGAGGCTAATTCTTGAACTAAATATTTAAAAATATAAGGAATTTCTATCAATCCAACATCAGCATTGTCACCACACAGTCGACATACTGGTC
This sequence comes from Sisyra terminalis, assembly GCA_958496175.1. Taxonomy (NCBI): domain Eukaryota; kingdom Metazoa; phylum Arthropoda; class Insecta; order Neuroptera; family Sisyridae; genus Sisyra; species Sisyra terminalis. The sequence goes on along the minus strand of OY292277.1, from coordinate 30,977,497 downwards.
GTACATCAGATAAATCTGGGCGCCCGGTTCGTGGAATTGTTAATAATAAAGGTCCCACCAATGTTCCACACGTTTTGCATATCATTTGCTGGAAATAGAACATTGTTTATTAACTAAGCGCTATTAATTATTAATTGACATATATTCAAGAGGATAATTCAATTATTTGTAAAATAGAAGGAAATTTTTCTGGTATTTCTCAATAACAAAATCTAAAGGAACTTATAATTCTACAATATAAAGTCTACTGTACCACTTATGCAAACAATGTTTTTGGTTATGAGAAACTTCCAGTCGCTGAGAAAAATAACTAAAACTTATTTTTTGACGAGTTTTGTTTTCATCGTTTTAGTTATATAGCTTTTATCGTTTATATAAAGTGGGTGGTTTTTTTATTCAACATTAATCACATAAAAGAAAGTATTTAAAAGCGTGGTAAATATTTTTTTGGTAAAATCTTTATTCCATTTAAATCCGCGAAATCAAATTTATTTTCACTAAAATATAAGTTGCTTATTTACAAATATCTTTGAACTCTCAGCGAATATAAAATTTATTTCATAAATTGAGCAAATTTTACCCATTTCGGGGAACGGACCGTTTTAGTGATGTACATTATACTTATGATTTAAAAAAGTGAATATCTAATATTTTTAGTTGCAACTTACCGATGATTTATCACTACAGTTTAAAAGTCTGTCTTGTAACAAAAATGAAGCTCCATGACTTATGAGAGCATCGCGTTCCATTTCACCAAACCGAATTCCTCCACCTCGTTTGCGGCCTTTTATAGGTTGATGTGTTAATTGGTCGGTAGGACCTGTGCGTCGTACTTGCCATTTATCTGAAACCATGTGACGCAATCTTTGGTAATGAACAACCCCCATAAATATATGGGCAGTTAATTCTCGACCATCAATTCCTGAATACATGGCTTCCGTTCCATAATAATTGTATCCTCCTAAAATTAAAAAGAAATTTAATTTTCGTAAATTTTCCTTTCAATAAAATAATACCAATTTCTAAGAGTCGACCGAAATAATCGATTGCAGTATCGTTTTCATCAAATCTAAAAGGGGTTGCGTCATGCACAACACCGTGTAAAGCTGCTGATTTACCAGCCATTATTTCAATCATCATAGCGATTGTCATACGAGATGGAAATCCGTGAGGATTGAAAATTATATCTGGAATCAATCCTGTCTCCGAAAATGGTAAATCTTCCGACGGCCAAAGTTGCGAACAAATTCCTTTTTGCCCTGCTCGACTAGCAAATTTATCACCAACACTTGGATTACGCTGAAATATAAAAAAATATTACGAGCTATATTTTTGAATTCTCTTCTTCAAATCTTACTGGAATTCGATAGACAATAATCGCTTTTCGTGGAGAATTCAATGTAAAATTTCCACACAATCTAACATTATCAATTATAATATCTTCTGATTCAGTTACAAGTTTAACGACAAATTTATTGGCGTTGGCGTCAAAGTAAGAATAAAACGGATTTCCATTTTTTAAATAAGTTCCGGTGTTTGGAAATCCGTCAATATCTAAGAAAAGATTCAAATCTTGATTGGACGGATCTCTTCCAAAAAATGAATCCACATCTCTTAATTCAATTTTTTCCGTTTTGTAAATACATCCATGAGCTAGTCCTCGTTCGTACGAAGATTTATTAATGACGATTGCATCTTCCATATCATAACCGGTATAACTAATAACAGCGACGATAGCATTAACGCCTTGTGAATAGTCATCCAAATCAATTTCATCGTGATGTGCTGGTCGGAAAAGTGGTGAAGTAGGCATTTCTAATCGATATAATTTTGTGTCTGCGTTTACATGCCATGTATGAATCGGAGTTCCCATTGTTTGTTTTCCCATTTGACATTGGTACATATTTCTTGGAGATTGATTGCAGTCAGGCATTGGAATGAGCTTGGCCAAATTACTTAAAAACGCAGTTTTTGATATTTCCATATGAGTCGTTAATCCTACAAGAATATTTATTTTTTTGAGAAACGTGGTATTTCATAATTTTCATACGTTGAAGCTTAAAGTTCATAAACTGTACTTTTTCCCCTTTATTATAGGCATAGGCAAAATTACTTTTTAGATCTGTTTCTCATTTATATGTTTGTATTTCGATTTCTATTTTGAAAGTATTTTCGTCAACTTGTATTAACTACATAAACATACATATATGTGAAAAATGATGATCACACATGACTATAGGTAGCATAGTAGACTTAGTAACACAAGTTGACGAATATTTTCTGAAAAGAAATGAAAGAGTAAGGGTACAAGTAAGAACCAAGTCTAAGACGTTAAAAACATTCGGGAAAGTTAACGTTGGCAAATTTATGAAGGGCAAAAGGAGTATATTTAGAATATGTAGAATGTCTAATAAAATAAATTACATAGAATATATTATTATTCTATAAGAATAAAAATATAATCTACGATTAGTTTACCTAAAAGAAATAAATTTACTGAAATATTAAAAATCCATTTGCATCATTTATTTTCTAGCAATAATATTTTCATATACCACAAATAATGCAATTCTTTTACGTGTACCCTTAAGAAAACAAAAATCGAGCCTTTTTTTTTAAAATCATATTTTTGGCATTTCCTCATAAGTACTTAAAATGTTAAAGAAAATACTAAATTAGAAAATGCGGTGCAGATTATGCTTTGTATTCATATAAAAAATAACTATTTCTCCTTAATTCAATGATTTTTCACAGGAATGTTAAAAAAAACTATTAGAAATAATTATAAACTTTCGAAGATTTGAGTTTTACTTTACCTTTATAAATCTCTTCAGGTTTCACACAAATGTCTAAATAAACTTGTTCAAAAGTTCCGATCAATTCAATCTTTCCTGAACTTAAATGAATACAGGGCCGTACTAAACGAGCAGGCCCTGTGAACAAATATAAACCAGGAAATTGACCAATGACACTTTTCTTTTTAATGAGCACTATTTCCGTTGTATTTGGAATTTCTTTTCCTTCAATTTTATAAATTCTAAAAAGGTAAAAAAAATATAAGAATTTTGATTGGTTATTTACAGAAAATGTACACCTTAATTTGCTAACAATTTGTTCGGAATCTTTTATTGTGATATATCCTAAAACTTTTCCGTCTAATAATGTTATATAACAATCTTGTAAAGATGGCTTAACGATAGCTGAAACTGATAACATTCCAAGATTTATCAGAACCGATATAATATTGTTGCGTTTAGTGTAATCTGGAACATCAGTTACTTGGCAGTTCATTGTTAAATGATTCAATAAACCACAAGGTGCTCCATCGGGAGTATGCACTGGACAAACAAATCCCCAAGCTTCTGGTAAGAATTGCCGTGATTCAGTTGTTCGCATTTGAACGAAAAATGATCCCCGATGAATTGCTCGAAAGTGCGACATGTAACGTTGACGATTGATATTTTCTGCGATTATTACTAAACCCTTCTCTTGCATTAATCCTAAACCAGTATGAGAAGACAAATTCCCAGTAGCTAGAAAATTTTCTAAGGCTGCTTGAATTCCACCAGCATACTTGACAGCATTGGTAACATCACTTTGAGTTAGACTAACGGAACTTTTCCGTTTTAATACCTCACTTCGCAATCCGTAAAGCCAAGCGCCTAGTTTTTCTTTGATTATTTGTAAGTATAAGTGACCCCCTAAGAGCAATTCGTGCATCATTAAAGAGTCGACATTTTCTTCAGTACAATGTTCTTGAGCGTAAGAAAATAATTTTTGACACATAAAAACCAAGGTATTGAATTTATCTTCATTTGAATCTAAATGGATCATGATGCAAGAATTTAAAATGAAGTCAGCTACCTCAATATCGGAACTCCATGGAGGAAGTTCGAAAAATTTGGCACGAAACATTTTACCCACGTATTCTTTACATTCTTTCTGAGAGTGTAAACCCGTCTCATGCAAATTTCGTAACATGTTTTGAACACATCTAAAAATATGTGAAGAAATTATAAATATATAAAAAAGCTGAATAAATTTATTTTACCCTGCATAGTAAGTGTCGTTTTCAAATCCTTGCAAAAGTGCTTTAAAAATGACCATATCCGATTTGTTGACTAAACTTTTTAAAATTAAGCATAGGGGAGCATAGTATAAAATTTTTCTATTACTAAACATTATTTTTACCGTCCCATTAGTTAAAAAGTGTAAAATATTATTCTGAAAAAGAAAATTTCAAATAAAATTAATAATAAATAAAATAGAAATATTCACTGTTAAGGTTTGATCGTCTTTGGCACATCTTATTTGAACTCCGATTTCCGAAAAAAACGGACCTCGGTCTTTCCACAAATTTCTTCGAACACACAACGGATAATTTCTGCGAGCCATAATTAACATTCGAATGATTTTTTGTAGTCCTCGAACAATAAAATAGCCACCCCACTCATCTGGATGTTCATTATGAGCAATTAGCTCTCCAGGATTCATTTTTGCAATGTTACAAATATCCGACTAAAATATGAATGAATAAATTTTAAAAAAAATGTGTAAATTCTATGAGGTCTGCGTACTTTGACCATAATTGGGATTGTTCCCAAGTTTCTCTCAAACGGTTCTTGATTAATGCCATTGATTGACCAACCAATTTTCGCGGTCAAAACTCCTCCGTAGGTTCCCAACTTTTGACGACATTCTGTCGGAAATATTCTATGGTCTTTACATCCAACACTTCCAGCAGGAACACTGGGTGGTGCAATGTCAAGATCTAAAAAGTAGAAAGATACACGATCCTCGTTCGGCAATTCGAACTGAACTGGATTTATGGTATTGACAATGTCTTTAAGCCCCTTATTTAAGAGAAAATTAAACGATGAAATATGAGGCGCACCAAGAGTTTCCAATATCTGTAATGAATACAAATCAAATTTGAAAAATTTCCAAATAAAAAGGTTGTATTAAATTCATTTACAGGATTGGCTTCTTTTCGTGGAACACCATAGTTGTTGGTAAGGTTTTTTAAAGATGGTTCCATTTGACTAAACTGCATTTTATAAACTATATTTTTCAAACATAACAAAATTAGTTTTAAAAACTTTATGAACGAGATGAACACTTCTCTGACATTCACCACGTGGTTTTAAAACTAAATTGTCTGAATATTGTTGAATATAAAGACATAAAAACAAACAGTTTATCTTATTTTTAGTGTACATGCAAGACTGAAAAACTAAAGACACGTAGGTCGTAACTAGAGCCATCAAATTTAATTTGAATGTTTTGCATCTAATAACATAACATGTGGTACCTACCATTGAGCCAATAGTTTAAGCGGTTTTAGCCTTTTTGGCCATTTAGCATAGGCAGTAGACGGCTAGAGATGTAAACGATGTAATAATGAGAAGAAAAAATCGTTTAATAATTAAAAATCGATTTTTCTTTTGGCTTCTGTTCCTTTTAGCGACATCAATATGTGGCAACGTTTCATTTTCTACTTAGTTTGATCTATTTCAATTTGGGATTTTTTTTGTTAATTAATTCGATTGATTCTATTCTAATAATTCTAATATCGGACACTTTTCTCTTTTGTAGCTAAATTTTCATTATGACCCGATTTATTTGCCGGTTAAATTAAAAACAAAGTAGAAAACCCAGTATTGCCATACATTGATATTCATATAATAATCGAATTAGGTAAGAAAAATCTATTTTTAAATAATCGATTTTTTCTCCTCATTGTTCTCCGGACTCCTATCTGAATTCGGAGAGGTTGCAGATGTAAAAATTGACAGAACAAGAAAAAAAAATGATTCTTAATAGATTTTTTTAATATTAAAATCGATTAGTAAACTCGGTTTTTATATAAGAAATAATTTTTTCCATTAACGAACATTTTTTCCGAGTATCCGCTGGTACCGGCAATAGCGATACGTCTATAGTTTATAGTTTATACCATGAGGTCCCAACAGGAGAATGCGGTGAGATATCAATGAGATGGGGGTTAAATACGTTTGCATTGTTAAGAAAACATTTTTCTATTAAATAAAAGGCTTTCTATAAAGTCCTATTTCAGCCGAACCATAGCAATACAATAAATTTTCTACAAACATGTTATAGCTATCTTGCAATAGGTATAATTCGTCTGAAAAAAAGAGAAAGTCTAAGATAAATATAAGTAAATAGTTATAAAATAATTACAAAAAAAATTTGCACCTTTAGTTGCATAGGGGTTGTGCAAGAATCATAATTCATTGAAAACAAAACGTTAAATTAATAAACGTTGTCTTAGCTTAGATATTCGTTATTATCCTATTCGAATGAAAAAGGTATTACTTAAAAAATTAAAACCCATTTTTTTATACTTCTTATTTTATTAGGTAATCCTTAATATAAACTACAATATTTATAATATACAGATATATGCAAATTTAAATATGTATGTATAATAATAAAAATACAATAATAAAAAAATCAATATTAGTAGAGTTCAAATCATTTTAGTTTTTCATTTTGAGTACGAAAGAGCCGTTATATGTATTCATCACAATTATCTTTACATAATACTATTCATTTTAAATATGAAATATTTAAAATATCTTACAACAATAAAAAATATTTTCCAGAAAAAAAAGTGTATTTATTAACTACATAAAGTAATAAATAATTTCTGAAAAATTAAAATTTAACAAATCAGTTTATAATAGGAAGACAGTTTTAACTTTTTTGCAGCTTATTTTTTATAATAATAGAAATGCTTTCAACAATTAAAAAAAAAAGTTAGCAAAGTACATTTTTCATTTGATCAATTGTACCATTTTATGGCAGTTGAAGTCAGTTAAAGTGAACGTGTTTTTTTGTCTTAATACGATAATATTTGAGATTTAAGTATATAAACTATTTCAGTAATGTTACGTTTTGACATACCAAAAAACGAGCGCTCGTCAATTTTTTTATAATTTTCAATAATTTATTTCGTTAAGAATAATAATTAATACCAATATTAGCTACAAAACAGCAGTAACAACTCGAATCGCTAAAATTCTTCTTAAAAAATGAATATATAATTTATATAAAATACAAAATATTACTTTTAAGTTCAGTGTTGGCAAACTTTAACAAACTATTGAACATATTTAACATTTGACAAAATTTGTACTTAAAAATGGCAACGCTTTATTTCCAAATTCGCTTATATATCTAATTCTTCTTCAATTTAATTAATAGTACGGCATATTCATTAAGTACGATCTTTGTAAATATAAAAATTACTTTTTATGAAAATATTTCAACAATATTATAGATAAATAGATTTGATTAATAAAGTTAATAGACTTTTGCAATAATATTATTTTAGAACTACGAAAGTAACGTTAATTTATACGGGCAAGTAAAACAATTCAAATACTTATAGTACTCTTATGAGAATAGAAATTTTAAAGTCAAAAATAAGATTTTTTTTAATCTACGATCAAGGCATTCAGTTTCTCCACGTATCCTAATAAAGCTTTTTTGAAGACACTAAATATTCAATGTGAGTTAATATTGAGCAGCTTGTTACAAGATTTTTAGCATTTATTTACCGTCGCTTTTTAACAAACTAAGGCCTTTAGCGACTCTAGGATTTATAAAAATCTGTAAACCGAGAAATATAATAAATCATGCTTCTTACGAGATTTAATATAGCATTTACCAGTTTCAAAGCGGTATCTTTGATCACTTGTCCACCTTAATAGGCAGTTACGTAGTTATTATTATTACAAATGTGTGATTTTTTTAATAACGACTATAATTCTCGTTTTTCGGTTTTAAATGTAAAAAATCTAAACGTTTTTAAGAAATAAGGCATTATTATAATTTATATAATTATTTCTAGCAATGTAAATGAAAATATAGATATTTGAATATTATTGTACCGTAATTAGTGAAGAGTATAAAATCTAAAGGAATAAAGTTAGCCCAATTTTTTCAAATATTATGTACATAATGTTTAGTTTTACGACATTTCAAAGCTGTGAAGTGTTCAGAATCACGCACTTTTGGATGATATTTTCTCGATTTCAAAGCACACATTTTTCCACTTTTATACCTCAATGTAATGTACGCCTTGTATTTCATAACATCATATAACAATTTCATATTATAAACATGTTATAATTGTACTAAATTGAAAATTAAAAAGTGAAATAATTAATTCATATTATGCATGAAATTTAAAGCTAATACTACATAAAATATATATTGATAATAGTTTTATTAATTTGAGTGAGTCACTAGGATTCCAACCAATCGGTTGAAGACGAAAGTGCATAGGGTATAACGGGTATAAGTCACTAAAAACATACAAACATAAATAAACGAATTGACAAATATTGTATCAATAGTTGCAGAGCGAGTAGTGGAAATTTGTGATTTTTTTTATTAAATCGCTCATTCGTCTTTTAAACTGCGAAATCTCGTGATTTTGATGTGCATTTTCTTTGAATTATGAATTATAACAATTGTAAAACTATTTGCTATCGATACAAAAGGTTATTTTGTAACCATTGAATTACGCATGACATACCGCCAATTACTATAGGTACATCATAAGATTTACTATAATCGACAATGTAAGTTAAACTGTTTTATTATAATACAGTATATACTTTTACGATATTCACAGTTTAACTATGTCATTACTAATACTTAGATCATATCATTCCTAATGCTTTACGAATGCTTGTTTCAACAATTAGCATTGGTTATCAACGTTAGTACCTTTTACAGTAACACAAATAAGGTCTTTTCTCGAAAAAAAGTCAACAATATTGTACATTTGCGAAGCTCACTAAAGGAGGGGCGGAGTATATTATGATCCCAACCGATTTCAAATTGTTGTGCAAAGTTTGTATAACTGTTAAGCCAGACCATATACGATCAAACAATTCGTTCAGTAGAGCTTACGTAAACTACTTTATCGTAGGATTAAGTTTTCTGGTCGCCCAAAAAATGAAAGATGAACAATACTGAACTTTACCGAATTAGCGTTACACAATAAAAAGATTACCATGACGACACAATCAATGGATTTTGGGGAATTGAAAGAATGTGTATGGCTCCTTGAAGGCTTATTATGTAAAGTTATTATGTGAGTCCTGTCCACAAATTCGATTGAGATCAGGTTCCTTAACTAGTCAAAGAATTAAAGTGGCGTATTTAAAACACTTTCAAAAGCTATCTCACGAAGAGCTATCTATTCAACTCATTACGTAAAGGAACATCTAATTGTAGTTTAATAGCAATATTTTACAGCTAAAAATAATAGTACGATATTTTATAGATTCAGTCTCTTAATGCATGAAAATCGCTCATTTTTATAATTACGCATATCGGCTTTGAATTATTTTCCAAACTTCCAATCTTTTTTTGGAGATTCTAAAAACTAGCAAATAAGCTTTATGTAAGAAAACAAAGCTCACTCAACATGGAGGGAATAATTTTATAAAATTCGCTTTAATCACACTAGTTAGTCGCATATATTTTTGACAAGGCATCAATGGGAATATTTAAATGAAGCAATATTTGAAAAGCAACACTTACTGTTAGTTAAAGAAATAGTGCATATTAAAAATATTGTAAATTCATTTTTACATCAGTCACCTAATTTTAATACTTATACAATATTCTCACGAAGAAGGCCATGTTAACATTAACGATTTATGCAATTTTTGAGACATGTACTGACCTGCTTCATTACAAAAATACAATTTAATGGAACTTATTCTTTTCTTAAACCAATGAAACTTTCTCGTAATGGTAACGTTAACATTAATGAATCCCTATCACAATATTCGGGAGTTTCGAAATTTCTATAAGCATTCGAACTACTAGGTGAAAGATCGGCGATGCTATGTCGTGTGCATAAAAATCGACCGGCGTTAGCGCGGCGGAAATATTTTGAAAATTCATCATCGTCGACAACGTGGAATGAATTATTTGACGCGACAGAAGCTTGTTGATCACTTCTAATAGTTCCACTATTACATTTGATGAGAGGAATATCACGCCGATTCAACAATGGAGAAACGCCAACTTCCAGAATCGGATTCGAACCGGTTCTGGTTGCCAGCAGAAACGTATCACAATTAAAACTTCGCGGCCGCTTTTTTTTATTTTCTCCTAACTTTGAATCGTCTACATGTGTTTCACGCAACTTCAACGAGTTAGTCATATCCTCAACGTCTTCGCTAAACTTATAAAGTAAATCGTTAGAATTTTTAGGAGTAAAAAATTCATTGTTATCGACATTATTTGTAAATACAACGCAAGGATAATCCTTGGCTAATAAGGCATTCAATTCAGAAATACTGCTTTCGGAATCGGAATGATCCATTGTAACAGTAGCTCCAAGAAATTCTTGACGCAATTTTTTTAAATCGTATTTTTTTCTAGGTTCTGTTCGAGATGAGCATCCAGCCGTATTTTCAACGTTATCCTTATGAATTCTGTTATTGGTAACTAATCTAGAACTTAAATTTACTAATACGGGCGTTGCTGGGCATGAATTTTCGATTATATTATTCAAAGCGCAGCTAGTATTCACTGGGTCGACGTTGCGGTCTGCATCATTTTCTGTATCACTGTTGGACGTGAGGAGAATATATCCCCGACGATTTTCATTTTCAGTCAAATTTTCACGACTAACGTACGGTGGTGGAGGTTCAGTTTGGTGGGTGTTTTGTTCTCCGATTTCAGAATATGGCGGTGGGAAATTTGGACGATGTACATATTGAACTTCGTTGTTCAAATATGACATGAAAAGGATACTGTGTGGAATTGTACGATGATTTGATTGTAAAGATTCACTAGGTATGTTGAATGAATCGTTCAAAATTTGAGATTGATCTAGTGGACTCAAATTACGTCGAGGTGGTATATAAGGAGAATTTCCTCGCATGGATGGACGGTGCATGTACGAATGGTCCAAATTGCTCCAATTACGATTTAAATATAAGTAAAAATCGTAAAAAGGAATACGAGTTCGAGACCAAACTTCTCGTATGTCTTGATTTGCTGGACAAGAGTGAATGTGAATACGGCAGAAGACTAACAGTAATATTGATATGACAAAGAAAAATAATACAGCTCCAACTAGAAAAAAAGGAAAGAATAGTGAAATACAAAAAAATCTGAAAAAATTATTAAAGAGAAAATCGATTGAGAAAATGTAATAAAAGTAATCATAGGGATATTGAATGCGTTGATTCAAAAAGCTTTTTTGTAATACAATTTTGGACAAATTTTTTAAAATGAGTTCAAACTATTCAATATATATTATTTATTATTTTCAACTGCTAAAGCAGATGTCTACTCCAATATTATACGTAGTATCGACCGAATTTTCGGTTTCAGTCGAAACTGAATTTCTACTTAGTTTCGGTTTCGGCGGTCGTCAAGCTGAAACTATGATCGAAACTGAAACTATGCCCGAAACCAAAACTGAATTCGTGAGATAAAAATTAATTAATTATATGTATTTTACAGCAATGTCCAACTAGTGAAGAATTTGCAATCAAAAGTAAAGACTGCTGGTTAAGTTATTTAAGAATAACAATCGGTATTTATCAAGAAGAGAATACGGAAAAACTATGTTTTTTCTTTTCATTGTACACTCGAATATCATCTTCAATAAGGTGTTATAAAACCGAAATGAAACAAAGTGATTGATGATGCTAGTCATTAAAAATTGACCGTTAAGGAGTGACAGTTAATTTTTAACTATTAATTAGCTGATATTCGTTTTTAAGGAGGGCCTTCAATTTTAATCTAAAACATATCTTACCAAACAACGAAAAAATTGTCACTTTCATCAGTCCATGCTTCAATGAATTATAATCATCATAAGTGGAAGTTTGGTCTTGAAATACTGAAAAGTTTAAAAATAAATCAGTATTACTATTAAAGTTCCAAAACTTTTTTAAGAGACTAATTACATTTCACTTGCTGACAACACGAGGGCCTTTCTTTAATGGTACAGTTGCTATCCAGTTCCGAATCACAACACCATTTCGAAGGAATGCATCGACCATCTCGACAATTCCTGATTTTTCCGTGACAAGGATCCGAACCACATTCTCTTACATGTTCATCTTCCCCATATTTACAATCCACATGCCCATCACACACATACGGTTGAGGAATACAAATTTCACTTTTGGCACATATAAACATATTTTCGCTGCAGTAAGAAAGTTCTGCAAAAAAGAAGGAAAACGGTAAAAAAATAAAAACAGATTTAATATTTTTAAAATATACTGTGAAATTTGACGTTCAACCAAACATCGGCGGTAAGATTAAGCTCTTTGCATATGCAAATATATACTCCTGTGTCAGTTTTTTGCAATGAAGATATGTTCAAGGTGGCTTCATTGGAGCTAATGTGTTCCTTAATGTGATTTTGACTAAAACAGCATTGAAATAAGTTAAAATACGTAAAAATACGTCTCAAAGTAATGTAATTACATATTTCTTGAAGATTGTGGACCCCGCCATTGGATGGAAACTTCCGTATGATGAGCCGCATTATTATCAATTAGTTTACATGTTAATTGTAGAAAATCTCTTACTTTAGTACTATAAGTTTCTTTCACGATAACGCCATTTGCGTATATTTCTAATTTAGCACCTAGAAAATGAAAAGAAATTTTAGTAGAATTTTTAGGTTAGTTTTTGTATTCCTACAGCGATAGTTTTATAATAAGAAATAAAAGTTTTGAGTATTACTTACTTTGAGAATATCTATTTAACAAAGAAACGTAGATTAATATAAAAATATAATTCATGTTTACTTCATACTTAAAACTAAAAAATTAATTATCAAAGACAACTCATGACGGAAGCCATTTTTAAAAAAGAATAACAAACACTGACAAAAACATTCCAAGCATTCCAAGTTTTTGAAATTTTAAACGTTTTTCTTTTTAAATTTAAATTAATTTATTAAAAAAGTTATAAAAATATACAAAAATTACATTAACAATTAAAGTATCATAGTTAATATGAAATAATTTAGTTATTTCATGAATTTTCTATAAAATTTTTAAATATTTCATGTGATTTTTTTAAAAATGAATTTTTTTCCAATATTTTTTGACCAATTGTCATTTGCGAATCTTTTATTTCGTATGGATTACAATTCAAAACTTTCCTAAAAAAATACAATTATATTATTTTTTAATATTTATATATTGTAAAACTATCACATAAAACTCACTGTAAAGTTGGAAAAGTTGTTGGGTCAAATTGATCGATATCATTTAAGTCGAAAACGACACAAATTTGTTTTGACGAAGGATGAATTGAAAATGGCAATTTTAAAACATGTTCTTTGTCTTTAGTTACATCCCCATCAAATCTTGGATAGACGTAGCTAATTTTTATTTCTTCAATTAAATACTTCAATCCACACTGATGAAACTAACTCAAAAAAAAAAAAACAAGATTAGCAAAAATTAGTAAAGGAAGTTAAAATTAACATTTCTTATAATATAATTGAAATAAAATAAAAAATAAATTTTCTTTATCGCACACATACATTACAAATTTTTATATATTAAAATTTATTTACATTAAAATTGTTATAAAATTAGTTAAAATCGCGGTAATTAAAACATTTTTAAAAGGCAACGATACTAATCATGGCTTGTAAACTCCACTTATTTATAAGATCTCAAATTTAGTTTATAAGTGGAGTATACAAGTCATGATTCGTATCTTTGCCTTTTTAAAATGTTTTAATTACCACGATTTTAACTAATTTTATAACAATTTTAATGTAAATAAATTTTAATATATACAAATTTTAATTTAAAAAAATTTGTAATGTATGTGTGCGATAAAGAAAAAATTTCGATGTAATTGTAATGTATATTATGTACTTCATATTAAGAAGCCTGATGAAAGTCTAATAAAAGACCGAAACGTGTCGCTAAATTAATAATTAGTATATGGATCTACATCCTTTCATGTCCACTATCCTACTGAAAATAAATAAAATTATGGAAATTATGGACACAACCAATTTATCGATAAAAAATAAATTTTGTGGTGTATTTTAGGTAATTCATAGTTGAAACTTTGTGATATGGTCCTTGTAAGCCCTATTGAAAAAAGGTATTTAGAGGCATTTTGAAATCATTACATTTTAAATACCTTTCAGAAATTTAAACAACTTCTATTGGCTTCTAAGGGGTTTTTTGAACAATTAAAATGCCTTAAAATGTTATTTTTTAACAGGGAAGGTAACGCTGCTAAAATATCAATTGTTAAGAAAAATTTAAGACTAAAAGTTAGATTCCATCCTAACGGAAAGTATTACAGACAAAGATCAGCTGCTTTATAATTACAACGAAATGTAATTTTGGTGGAAAAGAGTGAGTGAGCGAGTTATGCATGGAATATATGCAGATAGAGTGAGAAAGACTATTTCTCCACACCAAAACGTCTCACGGATTAGCAATTTTAATATATGACTCGTTTATTTTGAAAGTGGCTTAAGTCCATTTCAAGGACGGTCTTTATGGTGATTCTTCTTCTTGTAACTAGAACAAAGTATGTTAATTATGTAACTGCTAAGTTTTCAAAAATTACTGATTTCATTTTAGTTGTTAAAAAAAACGCCAATTATTCGCTTCTCCTTAGTATCTTATGTTCCTATGGTTAAAAATGATAATACTATAGGGATTTTTCTTGAAATTGACCTAACTCAGTTTCAAAATAAACGGTTCATATAATGATGATAAGAATACAGTAATATGTGTCAACTATGTAGCATTTATAAAGAAGTAAAGCATAAACCTAAGATAATTTATTTTCTCGTGTCTACCAAAACTTTTTTGAGACAATCCTTTTGTTTATGTAATTATTTTTTGCCTCATTATAAATAAACTGTAACATTTTGCGATTTTGTATAACCCAGAAAGGATTACCCACGTCGTACGGAAGCTAGCTGAATTTTCGACTCATGCTCATTTTAGAATCGTCAAATCTGAAAACGTTGTATTTTCTACTTTGTTTTTAATTTAATTTACGATAAATTGGCCCGTAATGAAAATTTAGCCATAAAAGCAAAATCCTACCATATTAGAATTGAATTAACAAAATAATGGCGAATAGAATTTAAAAAAACAAGTAATAGTGCAACGTTGCCATTTTCGACGGTTCTTAAAAGGACATGAGCCGTATTTTCAATACATTTAATATGGGCTAATCTGCTCTTCACCAATACAGGTTCTTTAAACGATTAATTAAGAATATATTTGCTCGTCAAATATATAGTCAACTGATGATTTCAATTATTAATAGCGTTAAAAAAGAAAATCGATTGAGGAAACTTTTTTTACTCAATACTGCATTAAAAATTATTAAGTTTCATTAATATTAATCATTTAGGGTTTTTATTCTGTTTTTAATGCATCGCTATCATCATGCCATAATATGGGAGTTACGTTAATTGAAGAAAGGTGGATTGTAAGTTACTTTAAATCAAAAAGGTTGAATGCTAAATAGTTACTTCGGTTATATTATCCTGGTAATACTTTTCAAAAGCGTTCCAACGTTCTTCCGAATTCTTCAATGGTTCAAAAATTTTCCTCAAATCTTTTCGTAAATTAAGATTTATAACATTAAGTACAAATTTTTCAATATCTTCTTTGGTTTCAAGAATTTTTTGATCCTTCAGACAAATTTCTCGAAAATACTGATCAATGATCCCAACTGACCTTCTGAAAATTGTATTATTTCAATAATTGTAAAGATTGTTTAAATAAACCACTTACACTATACTAGGATTAAGGTAGCTATTCTTAAAATGTTGTTTAAATGTGCAATTTGTTAATCCTTGTAAACTAATATAATTTAATATACAAGATCGTTCTGGATAATTGTACCTTCGAACTTCTGAATCACAAACCCATAAATGTATTCCACGACCTCCGGAGAAAACCCAAAGCAAGTTGTTGAAACCAAAATCCTCTGTAACAAAAATTAAAATTGCATATTTTTCAGAACAGTTTTAATTTGAAGATAATGATAACCTCTTATTGCGGAATCTACAATTTTACAAGCGACTCGCATGAATTTCCAGCATTTGGAACAAATATTTTTACTTTTGCAACATTTTCGGATATCATCGAAGTCTGAGAGATCTATGCCGAAGACCAGCTCTCTTTGGAAGGCATGCAGTTTTTTTGAATGAAAACATTTCGGGGGGATATAATACTCGCCACCTATATGTACTTTAACTGGAATTAATTTCATTAAATAAGCTTTTAATTCGGCTGGAGATTTGAAAGTTCTGTAACGATAAAAAACTCCGTCTGCCTTGTTAAAAGCAAATTCTCGGTGATGAATATTGGTTTTGATGTTATCTAAAAAGCAGAATTTTATCAAGCAATCAGATAAGTAAGTATCTATAAGAATTAAACTAGGATTGATTCAAGTTCTGCAACAAAGTTACATACTGTCATTTTTATATTGTAACCAATTCCAAATATCTTCACATGGAAATAAATGATTGTAGTAAAATTTTAATTCATCGAAAAAATTCATTTTTCTTTTGGTGTAAATGGTATGAAAATATGAAACATGTTTAATAGATTATAAATTTTAATATTTAAAATTAAAATTATAACTAAACTTCATTTACTTCAATGGTTTTAAGCAGTTTTAAGTTTTAACCGCCTAAATAGAGTAGCTGCAGTCCAGAAAATTTAATTGTACTAATATTTTGAGTGTACAATAAAGTGCTAACTGGTGCTAACCTTCAATTGTCAGTATTAAAACATAAAGATAGAAAAGAATATAAAATAAATACGCTCTATTCAACGATTAGTGGACCATTACCAAAATAATCCCCAAAATCTACTACACATGTGAAAAGTAAATTACTTGGCGTCAATTTGAAATCTATGACAACAAAAATTGTTTTGTCAATACATTTTCAAGCGATTTTCTTTCCATCACCAAAAAAACTTTTAACAATTTGATAAAAATGGCTGTAAGTAGATAAATTTTTACTTTATAATTTTATTAGATCTTACTAAAGTTATGAAATAAAAAAAAATAACCTAACTTTCTAAAAACCGCGTTTTATAATTTTTTTTAACTAGGCTGTCGCGGCTGCTAAAGTTCAGGAAGTTCGTGAAATTACACGAATCGAACGTATTGGAGCTCATTCTCATATTCGAGGTTTGGGTCTAAATGATAGTCTTGAAGCTCGAAATGTAAGTTCGATATTGAAACGTATAAGGGATATGCTTGTATTTATAAAATGATTTTAGGTTTCTCAAGGAATGGTGGGTCAAGAAACCACCAGACGAGCTGCTGGAATCGTCCTGCAAATGATTCGAGAAGGCAAAATTGCAGGCCGTGCTGTTTTGTTAGCGGGACAACCGGGAACCGGTATGTATGATATCCTGCTATGAAACCATATGCTTATAAATCGTTGTACTTAAACTAGTGTTACTAGTGTACATACTTAAGTAATTAAGATACACACGGAAAAGATACACGATTGCAATAATTCGGTTGACCTAACTTTTAATGTCTATAGTCGCTTTTTAACAAACTAAGGCCTTAGCGACTCTAGGATTTATAAAAACCTGTAATCGAGAAATATCGAAAACCCAACACCTATCAGTTTTGTAGCGGTCACCTTGACCACTCGGCCACCAGTATTTTTATTTTTAAAGATGATCTTCACAATTTTATTTTTCTAAGCATTTTTGTGTTTAGAGTAGTAGCCAATGCAACTAAATGTAATCATTTTAAAAATGCATCAAAATTAAGTTACTACAGAAAACGTCTAAATGCAAGTGCCAAACTCTTCACACTGAATATAAGTAGTAATATATCCAAGTATTTAATGGTTGGGATTTTATTAAATAATAGTTGTGCAATTACACTTTTAGTATCGCTTCCATTTATTTTTGAATCTAGATGCAATTCATACTTTGTTCATTGCAATAAAAAAATGTACGTGTAAGGATCTTAGACTTATTCACTTATCAACTTCAATAACGTTAAAATCACTTACTCTTTTTGACTAAAATATAGAATCAATTTATAGTCATTTGAATTTATGTGTTTTTATTTAGTTGATATGAAATGAAGATTAAATCATTATTTTCTTTACCTTTCCAGGTAAAACGGCTGTTGCGATGGCTTTAGCTCAATCTCTTGGAGTGGATACACCATTTACTTGTATGGCAGGCTCAGAGATATATTCTTTAGAAATGAGTAAAACAGAGGCTTTAACTCAGGCCATTCGTAAGAGTATTGGAGTTCGGATAAAGTAAAATAGATGAATAAACAAAATACATATATATATATATACATATATATGTATATATATATAATATTAAATTTGAATTAATTTTAGGGAAGAAACTGAAATAATCGAAGGTGAAGTTGTTGAAGTACAAGTTGATCGTCCTGCTACTGGAGTTGGAGCTCGTGTTGGAAAGCTAACTTTAAAATCCACCGATATGGAAACAGTTTATGATTTAGGTGGCAAAATGATTGATAGTATTGCCAAAGAACGAATTCAAGCCGGGGATGTAATAACAATTGATAAAGCTACCGGAAAAATATCCAAATTGGGGCGCTCTTTTACACGAGCTCGTGATTACGATGCTACGGGAACAGCAACTCGGTTTGTTCAATGCCCTGAAGGAGAGTTACAAAAACGAAAAGAAGTTGTTCACACTGTTACATTACACGAAATAGACGTTATTAATAGT
Organism: Sisyra terminalis; assembly: GCA_958496175.1. NCBI lineage: Eukaryota > Metazoa > Arthropoda > Insecta > Neuroptera > Sisyridae > Sisyra > Sisyra terminalis. The sequence continues at coordinate 30,958,715 of OY292277.1, read as the reverse complement.
CGCACTCATGGATTTTTAGCTTTATTCTCAGGTATTTATTTTTTAGGAAAAAAATATTACAGATATAAATGAATTTGAATTTTAGGTGATACTGGTGAAATTAAATCTGAAGTTCGTGAACAAATTGATACAAAAGTGGCTGAATGGCGTGAAGAAGGGAAAGCTGATATCATTCCAGGAGTTCTATTTATTGATGAAGTTCACATGTTGGATGTGGAATGTTTCTCATTTTTAAATCGAGCATTAGAAAACGACATGGCTCCGGTAGTTATAATGGCTACCAATCGAGGAATTACAAGAATTCGTGGAACGAATTATCGTAGCCCTCACGGGATTCCAATCGATTTGCTTGATCGTTCAATTATTGTTCCGACATCTCCTTATCAAATCAATGAGCTTCGTCAAATCTTAACCATTCGGTAAGAATAATGTATTATTTTACTTGTGTGATTCTAATTTTTGTTATTATTTTAGTTGCGAGGAGGAAGATTGCCAAATGTCCGATGATGCGTTGACAGTGTTAACAAGAATTTCACAAGAGACATCTTTGCGCTATGCCATTCAATTGATTTCAACAGCTGCGGTTGTAGCACGTCGTCGAAAAGCTCCTGAAGTTGAAATTGATGACGTGAAAAAGGTTTACTCCTTATTTTTAGATGAGCGTCGTTCTACTCAGTATCTTAGAGAATATCAGGATGAATATATGTTTAATGAAGTAAAAGGTATATCTCAAGATCAAAGAATAAATACGGATATATTTAAGTTTTATTATTTTTTTTCAGATAATAATATGGAAGTATCTGCGTAAAAATAAGAACTATTCAATGTAACTTTTATGTATTTGATTGTAATCTTTCCTAATAACTTAAAAATAAAATAATAAACAAAATTTACTTGAATTTTTATTTAATTAAAATTTAAAAAATGTCCTTGTTAGTGACATCAATATGTGCCAATGTTTAATTTTATATTTTGTTTTTAAATTAATTTGCAAATAAATCGAGCCATAATGAAAATTTAAGAGCAAAAGAGAAACCAAGATATTAGAATTGAATTAATGAAAAAATCGTGAACTACACTAAAAACGAAGTAAAAAATGAAACTTTGTCAGATATTGATATCTACGATATCTACTAAATAATAAATTCCTGGTTGCTCTCATCCATGGTGTGGTAAATAATTAATATAAATTATATCAAATAATACATTTGTTATAATTTCTATAAAATTGATTCATTTAGTCTTACTATCCTTACTACCGTTTCTAAAAAGTTTAAAAAAGCTTTTAGGTTTATATAGTTGCATAAGCTTAAAGGGTGATAGTGGAGTCAGTGATTTTAGTTTTTCACTGTTCCCAATTTCCGATTATGTTGTCATCTTGCCGTAAACAAAAACAAATCAAATTTTAAATTTCCAATTGCAATAAATACATTTCCTAAACTTTTTATCAATAAGTCTTTCCACAGAGAACAAATTTTATAAATAATTATAAAATTTATAAACCTTTTCGATTTCAATGAGTTACAATTAAAAGATTCGCATTTTATTGATTGAAGAGGTTAAAGTAACTGAGCAATTGTCAAAAGAACTTAAGCCGGTCGAACAACAATATACGATGAGTAAACGCAAGAAAATAAAGGTATTTAATGAGAAAATTAATAATTTTCGTTCTAGAAAACTCATAGTTGTAATTACCAATATTGGAAACCAAATTTACAATTGAGGTTATATTTTTAGGCTGAAAATAAAGATGTAGAAGTAAAACTTAATCCTCCCGAAGAAGATAATGTATCTGAAATTTCGGAAAAAGATAAATCTGTTCAATCAGACAAAAATGCTGCGAAAGTATTACCGAAAAAAGAAGAGCGGCTTCCTGAGGAAAATGAATCTGATTATGAAGACACCTTCGTGAAAGAGCTCTTCTCTGGTTTGGAAGGCGCTGCGTTTCAAAGTCGTATGCCTTTTGATAAAATCACATCTACAGAAGCTGCTTGTTTTCCTGATATTGCTCAGTCCTCCTTGGCAACTCAAAAAGTATACCTTCACGTTCGTAATCGCATTCTGCAACAATGGCTGGATAATCCCAAGTTGCAATTGACAGTTGAAAATGCGATTTACAAAGTAGAACCACCATATAATAGTGACCAGCAGTTGTTACGTCGCGTGCACGCGTTTCTTGAAAGACACGGTTTTATAAATTTTGGTATTTTCCAACGTTTAAAATCACTTCCGACAACTAAGCTCGGAAAAGTGATCGTAATCGGGGCTGGTATCGCCGGTTTAGCTGCAGCCCGCCAAATGCAACAATTTGGACTCGAAGTTGTTGTGTTAGAGGCTCGTGATCGCGTCGGTGGTCGAATTGCTACGTTTCGAAAGGGTCAGTTTATCGCGGATCTCGGCGCAATGGTCGTTACTGGTCTAGGTGGAAATCCCGTAACTGTTTTAAGCAAGCAAATCAACATGGAATTGCACAGAATTAAACAAAAATGCCCATTATATGAGTCAAACGGTGAAACGGTAGATAAAGATAAAGACGAAATGGTTGAGCGCGAATTCAACCGTTTATTGGAAGCAACCAGCTATTTATCTCACCAGCTTGATTTCAACTATGCTGGAAACAAGCCTGTAAGCCTTGGACAGGCGCTTGAATGGGTCATACAGTTACAGGAAAAGCACGTGAAAGAAAAGCAGATTCAACACTGGAAAGCTGTTGTTAATTTACAAGACAAGCTGAAGGTGAATCAAATGAGAATGCTAGACTTGAGAAAGCATATGGAAGAGGCTAGAATGATATATGAAAAATATCGAGATAAAACTGAAAAACGGGACAGTGTAGAAGAATTTGCAATGCGAAGTAGTTATCGTGATATGATTTGCGATGGGAAAGAATGGGAATTGCTTATTGAACAGCAAAAAGAAATTGAGCAAAAATTGCTTGAGCTTGAGCTTTCACCACCTAGGTAAATACAATTATTGTATTATAAATTATAATGAAAGAATTTCTCTCATTGGATTATTTTTTCTATAATTTGTCAATTGTATCAGAAAAGAGATCATTTCTTTTAATATTTTTAAAGTAAATTTTCTTCTTTAAAAACTGCATTTTTTGATGGTGGGAATGTTTTTTCAAATTAAAATTTTGTTTCAGTGATGTGTATTTATCATCGAAAGATCGTCAAATTCTGGACTGGCATTTTGCAAATTTGGAGTTTGCAAATGCGACGCCGCTCTCAAATTTATCGTTGAAGCACTGGGATCAAGATGACGATTTCGAGTTTACTGGAAATCATTTAACAGGTAAGATTATACAGTTAAGTCATCAATGAATGACAGATGAATGAAAAATCATCAATTTTGAAAAGATTTACAAACAAATCTATCTTCGAATCAAGAATTTAGTGCAATTATCAATGAATATTGGATCAAAATTAATTTTGAATTGTTTCTATATTTGTTTCGTACAAAAAGGCAATTGACTAATTTGGAAATTAACAGAGGCAATTACTGCAAGAATGGTTTAACCCACTAACTTACCTAAAATATATATATTAAGGTTTTATAGAATGTTAATACATTTAAGGGGACATCCCTTAATTACGTGAAGCGTTTAGGGAGGAGAGGATATTGGTAAAATATCACACAATCTCACGTGAGGGAGAGGTCTCGTGGTCTCGGCAAAAATTACGTAATTTTTTAAAATTGTTATTTTAAATATATCTAATGTAATCGAAGCGCAGATTAACTCATTTACATTGCAAATATGCATTTTGAAAAATCTTACGTGATATTACGGAAGTGGGTCGAACAAAACCACACATAATCTTACTAAGGGAGGTGGGCGGGTCGAAAAATAGCTAAAATTGTCTTACGTAATTAATGGATACCCTCTAATGGGTAATTCTCAACAAACTCCGAAATTAAGTAGAAAAAAAATATATATTTTTTTTAGATTTATTTTTTTTTTCAATTTTGTAGTATTTGTGTACCTAGATTTTATTAATATAGTAGTCCCCAGAATAAACTAATTTTAGACGAATTATAAGGATGATTTATAATTTTGAAAGTGAGGGAATGGTTTTTATAGGCCATACTGTCATTGAATCTTATCTGTTATTGTTTGATAGGGAGCAAAAAGTTCGGCCCCCACAGTATCATTGTAACGTAAATATAATACAAATAATTTTAGTGCAAATTTTAATTTATGCATTACTTTCATATAATTTGGCTAAAATACGGGAATATAGTTTTTTCTTCTCAATACCAATATTTAAGGAAATATATTTTCGTAGTTAGCGACATTGTTTCTTTTTCGAATAAAACTTATTACTAGTATTTTTCCATTCTTAATTTATTAAAAAACAATTTAATTTAAAATATCTATAAAAATTTAATGAGGGTTTTTTTTTGCAACCAATTATTTAAAACGTGTTAAGGACTCTAACTAAATTCTTACGGTCTTAAAACAGGGTTTCATGCCACATAGAAGTCTTTTAACTGCAAATATAAATATAATATTAGTAAATTGAGAAATGTTGTTGCAAACAGTTTTGGCTTCATCAAGGTCAACTAAGGTTTTACAAAATGCATAGAAATAATCAAACTTTGCAAAAAGACTGAACTAATGATCCAACATAAATTTACTTTTATTACGTGTACTAAAATATTTTTTTCGGATTTCACTCGAATAATCAAATATTTTGAGTGAAGTTTTCAATTTTTATGACCTGATTACGTAGCATCTAAGGCAGAAGTGTCCAATGTGTACAATGATTTTGGATGTTGGAGGGCCGGATGTAAGATTTGTATTTCCGTAGCGGGCCAAAGGAAATATCCAATAGTAAAGCAACAGCAATATTTAAACATAGATGGCTTAAAATTTAACAAGTTCACGGGTCAAATAAAGAGCCTTCGCGGGTATGTTGGACATGCTGAACATGCTTGATCTAGTGCATGCCAATATGTTCTAATTTTAGATCCGATTTTTTGATTTGTTTTAAAGTGTTCTTTTACAATTTACTATTTTCAAAATTGTTGTCTGTAAAAGCAACGGTTGAATCGATTTCGATGAAATTCAATATTGAAATTAAATCTGTTCTTTCACTCTAAATAGTGTATGTACCATTATAGAAGAAAAATTATAGAAAACACCCCATTAGTAAAACCGAAGGATGAGAAAAAAATGATGTTTTCGTGTTCGTTAGGGATACCATTAGGTAGGTTCTTAAACGTTAAGAAAAAATAGTCATATTGAAAATTGTAATAAGTAAAATATATGTTTCTCATGATTTGTCGTAAACGTATAATTTCCGTAGTAAAGAAAAGTATTCTACACATTTTTCACAATCGACGGCAAATCTAAAGAAAAAAATATTTTCTTCTAATTAGTATGCCACACAAATGAAGTCGAGGGTAATTACTCTAATATCTACTATATACTATCCGCACGCAATTTAATTAGGCGATCTATGTGCAATGCGTTATTATGAATATTATCTATCCTTTATTTTTTATCACTAATAAATAACAGATGAGGGAATAGGTATATTTCTTATACCCGATTTCGTACTGTAGTAAGTTGTAATCTTTTTGATTCCTTGTAAACATCTTTCGATAGAAACTTATTTAATTTTGAAAGTCAAATCAAATGAGTTACATGATTATTTCAGTCCAAATAATCATAATTAACAAGGAAGAAATTAAAAACTTTACAATAGGATGCTCGAAGAGAGTATATAATGATGGTAAATACATAAATATATGAATTTGGTTTGGAAAATTGAAAACAAAATAAGTTAATACAAAAGAAATTATTAGCCTTCATGTACTCCTAAAATATAGTTGTTTGGTGAATTTTTTTTTCTCATTCCTGTTTCTAATTAATTTAAATAAATTTTAATAGAGGAATGTTCAATTTATTCAATTTAATTCCATTTATAGTTGGTGTTGAAATGTTATGCGTCCTTTCGTTAAATAAGCCTAGAGACCTGCTTTAAAGTAGGTTAAGCTCCGACTTTGGTTCCGGAGTCAATATTTAGGTGACTTAGGTTTTGGGTTTAAATTGTTGTATTGCTAATTATGAGTGTATTTTTTTCGTAAATCGAAACAATTAATATCAATTTAATTACAACTTTGTCTCATTGAAACTTTACTAAATGTATAAGGCTCCAAATACTGTATTGCATTAATCATAACGTTGGGAATTGAAGCCAATATAAAACCTCCATGACTCCGGGATCCGATTCCTCTGTTATTCCTTATTTTACACCTCCTGCTATATCTATATATGTACTTTTTTTAAAACTTACTAGTTAGATGGTGTTTATGTTACAGGGAATTACTTAGAAAATGATAAGGTAAAATTATAGAAATAAGATTTGGTCAAACTTCTAAGATAAATTAGCAGTTCACGTTCATTATTCCGTGAATTTATGAATTCTTCCTTAGGGATTTCATCAAATTTCCATTTTTACCATTTCCTTGCGACTTAACAATTTCTAATAATAATGTACCTATTATGAATTGATTCAATGCGAGAGTAAATGTCTCCAATATAAAATAATTACCATTTTTGTACGTTATATGAAATATAGTTGGTTTGATGTTTCCAACGGATGGATTGTAGCTTAATAATATTTTCTTTTATTGTTACTGAAACATCTAGAATTTCGGTGTTCGGTAGACCAAAAAGATAAAATATGGCTATTAAATTTGAACAAAGCCACAATAAAAATGAGCTTTTGGTTACAAATTTTCGGGTTTCATTTGTAGAAGTACTTTACGCTTCTTTGTAATAGATCGGATGTAACTTGAGATGTTTGAGGGAATTAGGCGATATTGTGTTGGATTAGTATGTGCGATAGTACTGTTTGTTTTGAGGTATTGAGAGAATGTTGAAATCGAATGTGATTGGAATATGATAATGATGAGTTGCACTAAATAATTGGCTGATAAAAATAAATTGGATACTCGGATATAAATAATTGTAATGTCAATGTGCGGAGGACACAAATTTCATATCTGATATCACACAGTTTGTTGCAATTATTACCTTATTTGGTGTGGATTTGTGCAATGTATGTAACACTGAAATAACAAGCAAGAAATCCCTCAGCGCGTATACTTATATTTATGCAATTCTCCGATCCACAATAATCGAAACAACCAACATAATGCAGCCAAATACAACAACAACGTGCCAATGTTAAATAGTTAAGAAGTCAATCGATGAAAACTTTTGTTTTATTGTTGTTCGTAGGCAGATATACCTCATACCTCATAGCTTTTAGCTCACATACCATTTATACACGAGGAAAAGAAGAGAATGCCACAAATCATTTCTTCATGATTCCTTATCGATTTTGTTCGTATTGTGCTTACTTCAACTAATATAATGATGCACGACTTAAAACTATAATCGAATGAAATAAAATATTATTATGGAGTAACTATACATATATATACACACTGTATATAATATGACTTTGTTTTATATGAAGCTCGATAAAAATTAACCCGAGTACGAACAAAAATGAGAAATGTACGTATGATTTATGGGATTATTGTGGGAAAATTAACGTTAGCTTAACGAAGGTCTAATGACGTTCAATTAAGTGATTTGAGCGAAATGAAATTTGGTAAAAAATAATTTTGCTTCTATTAATGCCCCAAGTTTTTTTTTTAAATTTCTTACAGATTTTTCTTTCAATTTTATTGTAAAATATGTAGTTATATAGCAAAGATCTTATAGAGGATATGGGTAGGTACTGCATTTTTAAAAATATTGATTTTTGGTACCTAAACTAAAGTGCCTCTTATTTTGGTTATTTTCGGTTTTCGGATTTGTTGGATCTCACCTTAAAAATGTTCATATTATAGATAAAAATATTTTTTACCATGTTTGAGCTTTTCTGATAATATTAACACGTGACATCGAGCGATTGAAAATTAAAGTTATTTATTTCGTTATATTTATTAATACTTCAAAAACTACCTTGTAGAGATCAATTTTTTGAGGATAAGTTTCAATCGTTCTTATCTTATAATTAGTTCTTAAGAGTTCTTAAAGAATTTGCCTAGTTATACTAATAAAATATTTTATTATTTTTTTTCAATTATTCAATTATTAATTCAAAAAAATTGGTTAAAATATAACACAATAGCTTATTTGTCGCTAGGCAATGAAAACTTAACCGACGGTGCCTAAAGAAGTACAACTTCAAAACCTTACAAGATTTTTACTCAATGAAATACACCCGATTGGGAAAAAATCCTTTTTAATTCCAGAAAGGCTTCTAACTACTGGCATAAAATAACGAATTAAAAAAGAAGTACACATTTTTCAGGTTGTTGTTTTATTGAGATTGAGAATTGTAGGTAATCAGATAATGTATTTCTTGTAAAGTATTTTGGTCTAAACCTCTATGTATACAACATACTTAAAAAATAATAGAAAATTAATATAAGAGGTATAGATTGAATCTCATAGGACAAAATAAAATGAACCTAATATTTAATCTCTCAGTATCTAGGTATCTAAGTTCCTTTCAGTATCTAAACTACTTTTTATGTTCCAAGATACTTTTATAAAGGATCTAAGATACTTTTTTTTGACTGCTCTGAATACTAGTTACTTTTTGTTAATAAACAAAGCAACTTAGATACTTTAAAGTAGCTAAGATACTTTTTTCTGTCACCTCGGAAGTAAATTAATAAATTTTTCAATTTCAGATTTTGCTTCTCAAAGAGAATGTCCTATATCCTCCATACTTCCAATTCACTTATTATTGCTCCCATCCGGACTCAAATTGCGAATTCATAAAGTAATAAAAGTATTAGTCGGTAGATTTTTCCAATTTTGTTGTTTGAATTTGTAGTTCGTAGTTAAAATATTTTTGGATTAATTTTTAAATTAAAAGACTATTTTCCATAGTAAAATCAGAGTTATTGAGTGAAAAATGTTACTATAATTGGATGGTTGATTTAATTTCGGGTCGAGTATATAACTTCTTGGGAATGTAATTTTTGAAAAAACACAGGTTAATTCTCAGATTAATTTCCTTGAAATATTGAAAAATGCATTTTTTTACATAGCGATTTTTTATTGTCATAATAAATAAAAGTATGATGTACAAAACGAATAACTTTGTGGCTTTGGCTTGTTCATCCAAATAACTAGTATTATCGAAGGTAGCAATCACGAAACGAGCTCTTGTCGTTAGTTCATCTCTCATTTCTCGTTCATTTAAGTTCATATATTTTTATAATGTATGAGGCCATATCAATCATTTTAAAAACTTCTCCGCAAGTTGAGATTGGCAAAAATTACTGTCTTGGTCGTTTTTCACATCAACATATGTGTGTGCTTTTTTATCATTCATCTCTCCCTATCTGCCAATATAAATTTGGCAAATGTGGTCAAAAGAAAAAAAAATGGTGTCGTGCAAAATAAAATGACTATATGCTCAACATTAGTGCAATTATATTCAAATTTGTTGCATCGTTTTTCATCATTTTCGTTATAATGTGTTTTAAACTGGTTGCCATTTTTTATTTGTAGTCATTTCAGAGTCGAGCCAGTATTTGTTTGTGGATTTGGGAATGGCCCAAATGGTTATTCGGGCGAAATGGGCTTGATAATATGATCAGAATGCAGTTGCATAATTGGCACGACTGTAATTAGCAGCTTCTGTTTATTTAAATTAACAGGTGGTCGCTATGCGACAGCACTATAAGACTTGGTGGAATTTTTGATTTGTTTTCTCGTTATTCTTTATTTCTTTTTTTAAAATTTGGTTTTGTTTGGAATTTAAATGGAACCTCAAATATTTTACCACATGATGTGGAGACTTTGAGGATATCTATTTCTTGGTTTTATAATTCAGCAAAATCAAAAGTGTATTGTAATTAATGAAAAAAATATTTTTATATAAAAACGGTATAAAAAATATCATATTCTATAAATGCAGTTCCTTAATTGATTTATAATAGAATTGAGGGTTTATTTTATCTATTTAAAAACGTTAAATAAAAAATTAAGAAAATGCAAATTATAACTTTTATAAAGCTTCGTATGTGTTTCCTTTTTCATAATATTTGAATGATTGCTTAGAATTAAAGCTAGGTATCATAAATGAGTTTTGAAATATGAATTAACTAATCTAGATATTAGCCTTTTTTGTTGATTGTAAAGACATTGTTCAACAGTAATGAATCAAAATTTAAAAACTGATTAGTTTTCATTTGTTGTAAAGCAAAAAAATTGCGTTGAAAAAATTAGTGTCTTTTAAACTCAAAATTTAAATTAACTTTTATTAGAAACAATTTTGAGGTGTTTACATATTTTAAAACAATGAGAGATTTCGCCCTGTAACTTGGATTTGGTGCTTTAAAGGTGCACTGAAAAAAAATTAAAACCATTGAACTTTTTATCGTTTGCATATCATTAGCTAAGCTTAAATATTTCATCGTTAGTTAGGTCTAGGAAAATTTCTATTTGTCAAACTGTAGTCGGACAAAACAGAACACTACGTATAGAACTTAAGTATTGAGAAATTCATAAATCGAAAAGAATTTAAAATTTACCTTAAGCTGTATAAATGTGAAATGTTCTGCTTTGAAATACGAATATGTTCTGTTCTGTTTTGTCATTGTTTTATTTTATTCAGCCGTATCACTAGACTGATTTACTAAGAATAATGAACTTACTAGTTATCAATATTTTCAAATCGTTTCGCATAGTTGTATGATAACACAGAACAAGAACAATAGAAAACATGCCATTTTTATGTATTTTAAGATAAATTTAATTTGATTTTTCTGCTAAAGTAAGTTACCCGATATACTTATGTTTTGTACTGATTTATATCTTTTAATGTCTCTAACTGAATCTTATTTTTTGTTGAGTAATTCTCCATGGTTATTGTTATTTACCGTCGTTTTATAACTGCTAAGGTCATTAGCGGCTCTAGGGTTAATAAAAATCCGTAAATCGAGAAATATCAAAAATTTGCTCACTACGAAATTTGAACCTACCATTTTTGGAGCGGTCACCTTGATCACTCGGCTATCAGTAGACTTGACAGTTGATTTTATTAATAGAGAAATAAATCTTGCCCTTGCAAATATGAAAGCAAGTTTTTTCAATTAAAATTTAAATTCGTAAAGATATGTTAAAGATAACGGGAATGGAAACTGCATGCATAAAATTTCTAGGACCTGTCATGGTATTAAAATTTGATATTCCTAATTTTTTATTTCTTAAAATGTATCTACGTATCTACAACAAGAATCTAACCGAATTAGTAAATGATTAACAATTAATACGTTCGTAAATTGGGCAAGAGTCTAGTTAGTACGGTAGAGGCTATATTAGAAATTTTTGTTACTTTATGCTTATTATTAAGCATAAAGTAACCGCTCAGGAATGGAAATTTTGAGTAAAAAACCCAAAATTCGACCATCGAAAATTTAAACGATAGCATTGAGAAACTATCAAATTACAACGACCTCATTTACAAGTTAACGAATTTGAAAATAGTATTTTTAAATATGTAACTCAAGTTGTCAACGTTACCATAAAATTTATTGATTTTTCTTTTTCCAAGCGCCATTTTCTTCAAATTATTCACGATAATATTTTATTGAAATATTATAAATTAAAATTCCAAAAACTTCACATTTTCAGTTTGAATTTAATCCAGTTTTAAATTTCACTAACACAAAATATTTAAATATTGCTTTCCATTAAAAATTTAATTCATCATGGTGTATCAATCACAATTATTCAATATTAAACAGTATTTTAAATAAATCTTTCGAAAATACACAAACAATACACTTATTAATTGCTTTTTACACTTATTAAATTAACTACACAAATTTCTTTGCGATTTAAATGCGAAAAACACCCCAACAGCACACCTCACAAATGCCATAAATAAAATATAATTGAGTAATATTTACAAAACAAAAATACGTTTTATTTAGATACAAATACATACTTTGATCAAAGTGTAACATTATTTTTTTTAAACAAGAACTGGGAAATTTAAAATATGAGAAAACTTGAATGTTACTAAAGAACAATTTATTTATTCCGTATTATTTATAGAGGAATTCGTAAATAAAATAAAAGTAGCTTTAATAATTACGTTTGGAACCAACCTTTTATCATTTAATTACTACACTTTAAAAAGTTGTAATTATAATTAGAAAATATAAAATGAAGAAAACAAATCAAAGAAATAATACCATTTTCTTTTTCGATTTTTTACAAGTCTATTAATAGCCGGAATTTTTCTGATTTTACTTTTTATCAATTGTTAATATTTGAATATTCATTAAATATATGTTAGCGTGCGTTCCTATAAACAATTCTGATTAAAAATCTTGAACAAATAATCTAAATAATATTGAATCATAAATAAAACTGCAAGCATTCGATTATATTCATTTTAATTTCGCGAGAAAGTTTGATATGTAAATATCTAGAAGTACTGATGATATGGTAGTAACATTATTTGGATTGTATGATTTTAAATTCGCGAGAATGCCAGCATTATAAATTTTTATAATTCTAGGAGTGCAATGATAGGGTATTTACGTGATTTGGAATATATGATTTTAAATTTGTGAGAGTTTCGGATATGGAAATATCTTGAAATACGGATGTTATGGTGTCTTTATTAGTTGGATTGAACAATTTTGAATTCGGAAGATAATATGAATCATTTTATCTTTGAGTCACCAATAGAAGTTTCCAAAACACATTTTATTAATGTTTAAATTGCGATATTATGAGAATTCTAGGTACTTATCTAAAACAATGAATGTTACGTGTTTAAGTTATTAGGAATATATAATTTTATATTCGTGGCAGCTTATGGATGATTGTTACTTGGAGTTGCATGTATTGTCTAAAAGTATTTTATTTATTTTAAATTCGCGAGGTTTTAATCATCATTTTTACTCTGAGTAGCATAAATTGAATAAACATATATTATTCATTTAAAATTCGCAAAAATTCTAGAAATGTACGTATCTAGAAGTACGAATGTTAAGGTATACACGTGGTTAGGATGAAATGATTTATACTTCGCAAGAGTTCCAGTATTATGTGTCTAGTACTATGAATAGTTAGATCCCAATGTGATTGAAAACAAATTCTTTCCAATTCGCGGAAATTTCAAAATAATAATTTCTAGAAGGACGAAAGTTGGAGTGTTTACAAGATTTGCATTGAATGATTTATAATTCACGAAAAATCCAATATTATGTGTCTAGTATTACGAATGTTAAGATGTCTATGTGATTGAAGATAAATTATTATAAATTCGCGGTGATTCCAAAATTATAAGTTTTTCTAAATACGAAAGTTAAATTGCTTACAAGATTTGGATTGTACGATTTAAAATTCGCTAGATTTTACGCTTCATTTTTACTTAGAGCTGCAAATATTATTTTAATTTATTTTATTAATTATAAATTCGCGAGATTTGCCTCATAATTTTTACTTAGTTTCTAATGCTTCCAAGAGGTATTTTGTTGATTTAAATTCGCGAAAATTAGAGAAATATATTTATCTTAAGGTGGGAATGGTAACGTATGAAATATATGATTTTAAATTCGCGGGAGTTCCAGTATTATAAATATCTAGTACTACGAATATTAAGATCTCTACGTGATGGAAAATATTTTTTTTCCAATTCGTGGAAATTCGAGAATCAGGATTTCTAAAAGTACGAAAGTTAATATGTTTACGAACATTGGATTGTATGATTTTAAATTCGCGAGATTTTACATATTTTATTTACTCAGAATCGTATAAATTGAATAAACACAAACTATTCATTTAAAATTCGCAAAAATCCTAGAAATGTACGTATCTAGAAATACGAATGTTAAGATATACATGTGTATTGGATTAAATGATTTATAATTCCCGAGAATTCCAGTATTTTGTCTAGTATTACGGATATTAAGATATCTACGTGATTGAAAATAAATAATTATACATTCGCAGAGATTGCAGAATTATAAATTCCTATTTTGCTAATTCCAAATTTTCTATTTAGGCTTGCACGTTAAATTTTGACTAGTATTTAAATTTCTTATTTATCACTGCTATCACATATCACTTTAGCTCCATTGCTTTTAGTTCATTAAAAAATATAATATATCCCAATTTGTTATTATATTTTACCTGCATGAACAGGATATAATTTTGCACGCTAAAATGTTAGAGCACAAATAGTTCCTATTACAAAACATTTCACTGCGACCTAATTGTGTATTTCATGAATCAAACAATCAAACTGAGCTAGGTAGTTGAAAAGTATCAGTTTTACAAACGCCGTTCAAATTTAATTTGTAATAATTAAAATTTAAATTGTTTGATTATTACTAACCAATTTTTTTTCTTAATAACACAATAATGAACTTTCAAATGCGATTATTATCAAAAAGTGGATATTGAAAGTGAAACAGAACCTAATGACGAATTTTCATAATTTCGGCTGAAATTAATGAAGATTAAAGAAAAATCTCGTTTTGCGTTTCGATTTTAATGAAAATAAACGATCTTTGATAAAAAAATCCAATGCTATTTCTTATATATAGAACTTATCATGGAGTCTAGTTTATACGGCTCCAAATTTTGAAGACGGATTCTTATAAAATGGACCAAAATAAATCGAAAATAAAGAGTACAAAAATTCTCTTTTTCGCTTAGTTCAGTGAAAAAAGATGATTTTTGATTCAAAAATCCAATACTATTTCCTATATAATAAACTTATCATGGAGTCTAGTTTATACGGCTCCAAATTTTGAAGACGGATTCTTATAAAATGGACCAAAATAAATCGAAAATAAAGAGTACAAAAATTCTCTTTTTCGCTTAGTTCAGTGAAAAAAGATGATTTTTGATTCAAAAATCCAATACTATTTCCTATATAATAAACTTATCATGGAGTCTAGTTTATACGGCTCCAAATTTTGAAGACGGATTCTTATAAAATGGACCAAAATAAATCGAAAATAAAGAGTACAAAAATTCTCTTTTTCGCTTAGTTCAGTGAAAAAAGATGATTTTTGATTCAAAAATCCAATACTATTTCCTATATAATAAACTTATCATGGAGTCTAGTTTATACGGCTCCAAATTTTGACGACGGATTCTTATAAAATGGACCAAAATAAATCGAAAATAAAGAGTACAAAAATTCTCTTTTTCGCTTAGTTCAGTGAAAAAAGATGATTTTTGATTCAAAAATCCAATACTATTTCCTATATAATAAACTTATCATGGAGTCTAGTTAATACGGCCCCAAATTTTGACGACGGATTCTTATAAAATGAACCAAAATAAATCGAAAATAAAGAGTACAAAAATTCTCTTTTTCGCTTAGTTCAGTGAAAAAAGATGATTTTTGATTCAAAAATCCAATACTATTTCCTATATAATAAACTTATCATGGAGTCTAGTTAATACGGCCCCAAATTTTGACGACGGATTCTTATAAAATGAACCAAAATAAATCGAAAATAAAGAGTACAAAAATTCTCTTTTTCGCTTAGTTCAGTGAAAAAAGATGATTTTTGATTCAAAAATCCAATACTATTTCCTATATAATAAACTTATCATGGAGTCTAGTTAATACGGCCCCAAATTTTGACGACGGATTCTTATAAAATGAACCAAAATAAATCGAAAATAAAGAGTACAAAAATTCTCTTTTTCGCTTAGTTCAGTGAAAAAAGATGATTTTTGATTCAAAAATCCAATACTATTTCCTATATAATAAACTTATCATGGAGTCTAGTTAATACGGCCCCAAATTTTGACGACGGATTCTTATAAAATGAACCAAAATAAATCGAAAATAAAGAGTACAAAAATTCTCTTTTTCGCTTAGTTCAGTGAAAAAAGATGATTTTTGATTCAAAAATCCAATACTATTTCCTATATAATAAACTTATCATGGAGTCTAGTTAATACGGCTCCAAATTTTGACGACGGATTCTTATAAAATGAACCAAAATAAATCGAAAATAAAGAGTACAAAAATTCTCTTTTTCGCTTAGTTCAGTGAAAAAAGATGATTTTTGATTCAAAAATCCAATACTATTTCCTATATAATAAACTTATCATGGAGTCTAGTTTATACGGCCCCAAATTTTGACGACGGATTCTTATAAAATGAACCAAAATAAATCGAAAATAAAGAGTACAAAAATTCTCTTTTTCGCTTAGTTCAGTGAAAAAAGATGATTTTTGATTCAAAAATCCAATACTATTTCCTATATAATAAACTTATCATGGAGTCTAGTTAATACGGCCCCAAATTTTGACGACGGATTCTTATAAAATGAACCAAAATAAATCGAAAATAAAGAGTACAAAAATTCTCTTTTTCGCTTAGTTCAGTGAAAAAAGATGATTTTTGATTCAAAAATCCAATACTATTTCCTATATAATAAACTTATCATGGAGTCTAGTTAATACGGCCCCAAATTTTGACGACGGATTCTTATGAAATGAACCAAAATAAATCGAAAATAAAGAGTACAAAAATTCTCTTTTTCGCTTAGTTCAATGGAAAAAGACGGTTTTGAGTTAAGTATAGATTGACATTGTGTTTCATTCAGAATTGGATAAGATTATGGTGAGATGGTTCCATAATTTTTTTAAGAACCGACCAATAGGAATATAAGTATATTTAGTGGAGGGGGTAATTTCTCTTAATTAAATCAATAAATTTGGCTTTTATACGCACAGATGTAACTGATTGTACTAAGTATATTTTTTGCTCAAATGATAATCGTTTTTGACATTGTAACTATGGTTTATTTTGTTTACATATTAATTGAAATTTTAGTCCCATAAGAAATAACATTGGTATTTTTGGAACGAAAACCCTCTTTTTCACGAAAACGAAGCGAAAACGAGACTTTTAGTATTCTTAATTTTCGATTTCTTTTGGCCGATTTTATAAGAATCCGTCGTCAGATTTTGGGGCCGTATAAACTAGACTCTCCCCGTAAATTGGACTATTTTCTCTAAATATTCTTTCTGGTTTAAAATAACAATTGTTAAGTCAGGCATAAATTGTCTACTCCCTATATTTCCAACGCAGAAGAATATATGAGTGAAATATATGGTTATTATTGGAAATATGGATAATAAACGTGTGTGTATTAAAATAAATGGTGTTATTATTATATGTTTTGAAAAAAATCCTAACAAACTTTGAACTGGCCTGTGTATAGCAAATTCATGTTGATTCGGGTATACATAAATAATAAGCAAAAAAATTCCTAACAAACCCGTAAAAACGTAACAATATTATTAAATTGGTTTCCAAAAAAATATTGAATTTTGAAAAACTATATTAGTATGGCTACTGGCTAGCGATAGTTATAATGAGATAATGTGCTCTCTTTCTCTTATCATTGTCTTCTCTGGCCCTCTCTACGGCGAGCATATGATGACTACCGAACTGAAGTCGCGAAAATATTAGTAAACAAATCAGTTAATGTATTGCTTTTGGTTTGAAGTTTGGATTTTGCTAGGAAGTGGTGGTTTTTAAAATCACCCAAAAGATTAAAAGATTAATTATCAAGTTTCCAGTCATACAAGTGATAGGTTGTTTTTTTTTGCAGATGAATCTCAGTTCGTTCAGCTATTTCGTATAGGTGAATCGATAATTTAGGAGCTTAACAGTTTTATTATGGTTAAATAAATGAGATAAATTAAACTGGGTATTTTTTGTTCTAAAAATAAATGGGAAGGTTAATTTATTTAAGTATTGCAAAAACTGGATGTATAATAAAAAATTTAAATAACTAGCTAATGATTTATTGTTAAAGAAAATTAATTACATTTATAATGATATACTTCGTACAATGCACCAAATGCATCGTTATAATTATAAAATAAATTATTTCGTTTTTGTATTTAAAGAATTTAATGAGAAAATTAAATTTTCAATTAATTCAATGCAAATTAGAAACCTTGAACGTAATTACTATATGATTTTGTCGTGAGCTAAATCAAATAATGGATCGATCTTTGTGTACCTATACATATTTCTGAGAAGAAATTAGTGGGATAAAAAAATCGGATTGGGTCTGAAATTGAGAATGGTGGGTCCACTTGATCGGTTGAGTTAGAAATTTTGCGAATATGTTTCCGGTGTTTTATGTGTTGAAAGGGTTTCAGAAATGCGGCCTGCATTTGTGGAATCGCATTCGTTTGAAGTTGCTCTAGAATTATATGAGATTATTGCCAATTCAAATAAGTTTGAAGTGAAATTGAATTAAATCGTTTCTATTTATTTATTTTTTTATTATCAAAGCTATATCGGTCGTTCCATTGTGAGAAATGTTTCACCGACAAAGCAATCGAACAAAGTGTGTCATTCATTTCGGCTTTTTATTAATCTTCGGCACTCTTCTTGAAAAGTAAATCCAATTTTGTTTTTTCCCGTGTAGGGTTGGCTCACTGGGATCGGATCAAGTTGCAAAATAGATCCATCCTTACCTTCTCGAATTAACGGTTTTGGAAATTATTTTTATTATTTACTAAAATTTTCAGATATTTCTTTCTATGATGTAGGTATGTTATTAAACAATCAAGACAAAGATTTCACGGTATTTTAAATTGCCTGTTTAAAAGTAAATAATAATGAATTTTTAAAAGAATTTTTACCAATTAATTTTGAAGTTTGGTCTGCGGCAGCGCTATTTTTTATATTATCATAATAAAATAGTTAAGTTTTACTGAGCATTAAATTATAACATTGATTATATTCGTGCTTAAAAACGAATATTAAACGCAGAAGTCCTTTGCTAGTTGACTCGCTTTATAATCCATATCGAATAATTTTACAACCTTTTATATTTAATTTCGAAAAAATATGTCAAGATTAATTTCATGCATCCTTTGCTGATATGCATATCTGGTTTTGATAATTGCTTTAATCTCTGGCGAACAATCAAGCCGTTTTATTATAGGCAATGCATACATACTCGTAAAATTAATTCGATTTTCAAAATTTCCTACTGTTATAATTATTTAGAAAGAAAATGGTAGGAAAAATTAATTAGAAACAAAATTAAATGTTTACTTGAATTTCTGGGAATTATTTTTTGAATAGTAAATAAGCAATAGTTTATATTACGTTTATGTTACGACCCTTATGTTACGTACTGCATGAAGCACTTCAGGGTTATTTTTTTTTTTAGATTGGGAGTGCTATTTTTTTTTTGAAATAATTTTCTCTTGAAGAGGTTTTTCTTTGTGACATTCCGTTGTTGTAATTTTAACTATAATAGATTTTTGTCATGTTCAGACTGGAAAATAGGATAGACCTAGACTTGGCTCAACTATGGAGAAGTCTTGGCCAAGATTGTAATCCAGTCATGACCCAATCTTCGTAAAAGTTTAGAATGATAACACAGGCCCAAGCGTGGTTGCCACGATTGGGACGCGTTTCGTTATCACAATTGGTGATTGATAATTCCTCCCCTAAAAGAGTGAAAAATGGTGGCAAAGTTTGTACGGCATAACGTCTAATAAACAATCGAAATTTCAAATTTCATAATCAAAGTACAGTTATAGATGAAACGTTTTATCGTCTAAAATAAAACAAAACTGGTTTATTATTAGAATCAAAAACTTAGGGTCTGCTTAAACATTTAAACTCTGATATATGTATCTGAAAAAGGTTAAGTTAAATTTATAAGTGAGCTTTACGTTTTTTGGCTTTCACACATTGTAAACCTGAAAATCCGAAGTACGTATTCACAAATAAACATATAAGTGAACGAGTACCCTTTGAAATTCGGCGAATTAAAAGAAAATACTTACCGGCATTCTTATGAACTAAAGTTAGTGGCTCCTATCGACAGAGAAAGTATGAAAATTAAATGGGGGGGGGTGTTTAGAGTGTTGAATATACGGTAAGTCATAATGATAAATGAAATTTAAAATGCTCTTCCAGAGCAAAAGGCGTACGCCAAATCGTGTATGGTGAACTCCAGATTATCCAATATGGTGTAGTTATATTGTTGAAATTCAGATATTTTAATAATAAGTGTATCGGTATACAATATTAATGCTTGACTATGGAGGAACTGGAGTTCGTGCAATAGATAGGGGTGTTTTTCAATTTCTTTGCTCCCAAGGGCTCAAATGCTTCAAAATTGATAAAAAAAAATCCCTGAAAATTTGAGCTCCTAATATTAGTTTTAAAATAGTCCGCTTTCCAACTAAGTTTCTTATGGAAATAACGTGGGAAAAATTTAATTTGTTCTTTAGAATTCCATAGCTCAGCGACAAATAAATCGAAAGTAAAATAATCGCGTCATGTTTATTGTAAATTTAACGTTCTACAAAAAAGAGCTCTTATGGTTTTTCGCTAAATCTATTGGCTTAAGAGTTATTCGAGATCAAAGTCTAATTATTATATAATTATTAATATTATCAACTTTATATTACAATTATTAAGTAAATACTTGTTTTTACGAAATATATCAAATTTCTTCTGCATTTGTATTTATGATCAAAAAGAAGCAAATACAATATTGTTCTTGTGGTTTTTCACGACGTAGCTGTAGTAAGTAGTTCATCTTTCATTTTTTGTACTTGTTCATTGTCATCAGATTCAATATTAGCTAACGCTACCATATTTCCGTTGCTCAGTTAAAAAAGCTCGAATAACTCTTAAGTCAATAGATTTAGCAAAAAACCATAAGAGCTCTTTTTTTTAGAACGTTAAATTTACAATAAATATGACGCGATTATTTTTACTTTCGGTTTATTTGTCGCTGAGGTATGGAATTCTAATGAACAAATTAAATTTTTCCCACGTTATTTCCATAAGAAACTTAGTTGGAAAGCCGACTATCTTTAAGTCAATATTAAGAGCTCAAATTTTCAGGGATTTTTTTTTTATCAATTTGGAAGCATTTGAACCCTAGGGAGGAAAGAAATTTAAAAACATCCCTATTAAGGATCACCCCAATGATTATGTTTTTCGTAATAGAAATAAGAAAAATAAAAATGTTCAAGTACCACTACAAATAGCAAATTTAAAAAGAAAGTAGACACCTACGTTATGCAGACAAAGTCGCGGGGATCAGCTATCAGAAAATTAAGTTCTATGCTTACTGTTTTGTTAGTATTTTGGACATTAACATTTGTCCACCATTTTTTTCTTCAATCCCAAACAAATGCAAAAGTCTAAAAGTTTTGGGAACTCAATTGGAAGAGAAATTGTAAATAACGAGAATTAAATGATTTTTTTAGTTGACTTCGGTTTTATGGACGTTAATTTGGATGTTTTTTTTTTAAATTTTATTTTCGGTTTAATACATAATCACTACTCGTACGATGTCAGAAAGTCATATAAGAAAGTTCCAAATCAGGTTTTTTCGATTTTAATTTTTCGAAATTTGATCCTGTGAACTGTGAATGTTTTGAATGAGATAAAAGGATTTTTTGGACACAAACACGTTTTATAACGAAAAAAATTCTCCGTTGGCGCGACAATCAATCAGCTTAATTGCTGGTCCACGTCGTCTTCTCTCCCCTTTTTTTTCTTGGTTGTTTCGTTAGTTTGCTCTTACTTGTTCTACCATGAGTTATTCGAACGGGGAATTTCTTTTAGTTGAAACAATTTTTTTTGTTTGAATAACTTCCACGACTTTATAAATCCTTTAAAGGTGAAAAGATGGAACTTGAATGTATCGTTGAGCACGGTTGACTAACAAGAGCGAGACCGAGAGTGTTAATTAATGAAAACATTTAACTTGTAATTGGAAACTTGTCACTTATTTTTGAGGGTTCGTTTCAAGGTGTCATCTACTTGGAATGTGTCGAATTTTAAAGATATAGCTTCTTTTGAAAATTGAAAATTTATCCATTTAATATTTGAGACTTTTTAATTATTAGTTCGATTATTGATCGTTCTGAAATTAAATAATGTGTAAATCGAGGCCGGTTTATGCGTTACTGCAACTCAGAGGCGTCACTATCTTTATACATTATCACCTGTCATTTTTAATTATGTAACAGGTTTACATTTATATTTTTTTTATCAAATGACACGCGAGTTGCCTTCACTTCAGACGCTTTACCCATAACGTTACGCCAAATACAAAAGGTTATTTTTATTTTTCGAAATAAAAATTTCCTTGAACGTTATTTACGTGACCCCGTTGTTCGAGGGTTACATTCTTCTCAATAACGATACCTGTTTTCAGATACTGTAGTTATAGCATACGAACTCAGGGCACTGGCTTCATTATCTATTTAATGCATCTGGAAAAATGCACTTGCTTATCTAGTACTGATTTTCTTATTAATAAGTTCAATACGTTCAGTTGAATTGAAAAATCTTCGTTTCTCTTTCTTGTCATTTTGAATTATGAGTTGTAAAGACAGGTCAGCTCCATTAATATTTATCTGAGAGATGGCATAACATTTAAATGGGCGGTGTGACTAATTAGTCATTCGAAATTAATTACAACCGGATTAATTTCTTTTTGCTTTATTTGCTTTTTTCTCATTTCATAATTCAATCTAATTGAGTTGTTATGCTTTAATTATTCAACTGGAAATTTCTTAAGTTTCATTTAATGGATTACTTATAAATTATATTAATCATTAGATTCAGACAATTTTCATTCCTCTTAATTAAATTTGGATTATAAAAATTATAATTATTTTCAATATACAATTAACTCTAACGCCTATGATTCTTATCCTTAAATTGATTTTTTGAAACTTTGAAAGAGTTGGTAGATAACAGCGGCAACAGTGTTTTGGCAGTGTCATTCTAAAGGAATTTGTTGGAGGCACTGCCTTTCTAAGGAAAGGTGAAAATCTTATTAAAATGCTTTGCTCAGGTCCCTTTTAGGTCGGTCAATATCTGGCAACGTTGCATTTTCTACTTTGTCCTATTCGCGATTTTTTTACTCATTCAATTTGGGATAATTTTATCTTTTGTGGTCAAATTATCATTATGGACCGATTTATTTGCGAATAAAATTGAAAACAAAGTTGAAAATGCAACGTTGCCAGATATTGACAGACCTAAAAGGGACATGAGCTAAATGTTTTATTTATTTTTTCAAGAGGAATTGAAATTATTTTGGCTATAACATTAAAATCTTATATTTTTATTCTTTGGTGACTTTACACTCACAAGTCACACTCTATTATTCATAATTAATTTCACTAACACAATTTTTCTCAGCTTCATACTATTCATAATAATTAGCACATGAAATGATTTACATATTTTCGTATAGTCCAGCAAATTTAAGTAATCTGATAGATACTTGATAGATCCGTGTTAGATAGCCGTGTTTAGGCATCCTTCGATGTTCAGCGGTACTTTGCACTGCTCCTTTTCCTCTTTCTAATAGTGACATTTTAGGAGAATATGGTTTACTGTTAGTTCATTCCCACATATTTTGCATCCCGTCTGTTCACCGGACATCAGGTGACAATGGGTTAAAGTGGTATGATCAACTCTCAGTTTTAAGGACACTCCACTATCTCTTCTAGCCAGGGTACCCAGATGGTCTGATCTGCTGCAGTTTCTGCGGGTGGTCCATAAGTCATCCCATAATGTCTAAATTAACTTTTAACATATCTAATAGTGTTCTTCATGGTCCTCATGAGTACTCCGTGCTCATGAGTTTATCTCCCGTCTCTGTAGTTTCTTTTGTTGCTGCGTCGACTAGCTCGTTTGCTTTGATAACTTAATATTTTGGAATCAATACGGACTCCATGACTTACCTCTTCGCCAGAGATCTGCGTAGTCTGCCCTGAATAGCTACCTCATCTTGATCAACTTTACTCTTAATCTTCAACATAGGCAATTTGTTATACACATCATATTTGATGATTACATAGTCTAATCGAATGCGTTTCTACTTTTTACTATGTTTTAAATTCATAAGCATTGTAACGTCGCAAACATACCGCCACATATTATTTTCCTTTGTTTTTTATAAATAGTTAATAATTTCTTATTTTTAATGTTAATTCTATATATATATATATATATATATATATATATATATATATATATATATATTATCTCTTAACTATCTTTAAATTATAAACATTCGTTAACTTAATAATAGTTAATTTACAACCACTTAATTACTAAATATCAGTTGGTGCGCCTACTCGGGCACTCGTGTTGGGCCCACTTGCCCATTACTCGCTCGGGTACTCAGGTGGAAATCCATACTGGTGGAATCATATTTGTGACACTAAATTTTATTTTTGACGCCACAGTATCTTACCGCTTAAATTTTCACCAATTCATTGTATTAATTCCATAAGTTTATGTGTGTAACAAAGAGTTGAAGACTTTTAAGTAAGCAAATAAAATGAAATCTATTGAAACAATGCTTGTCCAACTCTTTTATACACATATTCACGTATGTAGTTAAAGTAAGATGAAAAGAATACTTTCCAAATAGAAATAGAACGTAGAAGAGAAAAAACTCTCTAATGCATCTATACTTGAGGCACCATAAACTTGGATCTTGGATAAAGAAAGACAAGAAACTTGCATATTGCGAGGTTTATACTTTATATTTAAAATTTATTATGATTTATTTTTTGTAATATTTACTTAGGTACTTTGAATTTTTCTGATATTTCGTAAGAAATTTTAAATTTATTTTTAAGTCAAAATATATTCTGTATTAAGAAAAAGAGGAGATATTAATATACTTAGATATTCATATTTATATGGAGCAGTGGTTCTTAAATTGGGTTCCATTGAACCCTGGGTGTTCGGTGAGTTAGTCTCGTGGGTTAGGTAGGTAATGTTTTTTTTTTGTATTGGTTAAGTTTGTTTATTGTATGAACCTATGTATAAATCTTTTGAATATGAAAAAAAGAAATACTTTTCCAATTGAGAAGGGTTTGGTAAAGGCGCATATGAAACTAATGGAATTTAATAGGTACTTCTAACAAGGTTAAGAACCACTGATATACAGGATGCATGATTATTTAAATTATAATATCTGAAGCTTCCAAAGGTCAGCTTTCAAAAGTACCATTTTCATAAACATTATTTTGATTACTATTTTTGTGTATATGATTGTATCTTATTGTTGAGGATTGTGACACACTGTAATTTATAACAATATTCGTAATATGTAGATGAAGAAATAATATTTTAATTCAAACATTATTTAGCAAAAAATAAAAAAATAGTTAAAATATTATTGTTTTCAAAAACAATGAAGCTGCCGCTGAAAATACGACGTCGTGATTTCATAAAAAATACGTTTCTTAATTTGTTTTTAAAGACTTGTATTTTCAAATCTGGGTAATGAAATTTATCTTCCATATAAACTTTTATTCGGCAGATAGAGAAAATATGCGTATTTTCACCTAAGATGAATAACGATGTCTATGATAAATTTGTATGACTTATCCAACAGGTAAATGTTTACCATATCTATTAAATAGTTGTTTTAAGTATGTAGTCTTTCAATCCATGAGCGGAAATACTGACCCTAAGTATAAGAAATACTTACTTTAAGGGTTGGTATTGTTACTCATGGATAGATACGCCATATCCTTAAGATATTTAATAGATAAGGTTTTATCTGTTAGATAAACCCTACATATCACTATTTTTTGGTGAAATACACATGTTTTCAATACCCTCCGGTTAAATTTTATTTGGAAAATAAATTTCACTCTCTAAATATGAAAATACTGGTCCTTAGTTATTAAGGTAATCGCTCATTTATATTGCCTGCTCATTATATGCTAAACTAATGCACTGAAACGTCACAGAAGACCAGAAAACCAAATTTTGAATCTTTGATATAAATGCAATGCAATTGTGTAGGATGGCTTAAAATAGATATTTTACTTTTAAGCATTGGAGCTATAATTTAAGGAAAAAAAGTAATTTAAAAACGAATTGTGTGGGATGCGAATTTTAATTTTTTTATTACATAAAATTTGACGATGTAAAAAAAATGTTGAAATTGACTTTGCAAATTTGAAACTGAATAATTCATTAATTTATATTTGAAAATATATTTTGCTCTTAAAATTTACATTTTTTTAATAACTTTAATCATTTTTCAACAAGGAATTATAAAAAAGGAAAAAGATTGTATCACTAGTTTCGTTGAAAAATACTATTTTCATTTTAACTCAATAATATTATATTAATAGATTGAGTTTTTTCAATAGGTACATCATATGCTGAACGTATAACTTATTATATGTTTGGATTTAAAAAATGAAAATGTTTTCTTTATAGACTAAATTATGAGGCAAAAAATGCAAATTTTTTGTTTGTATGATTTGCTAAGTACAATTTGGTCGTTATAATTTTGACTAATTTGATAGATTTAATAATTGATTCTATTAATTTCTTTCGATTACTTTTGCCTCTGGTATTGACATTTTTCTGTTACAGGTTGTTGTTAAACAAATATGATAAATGATTATAGATTAAATTAATATTTTATTAGAGCAATAAAATGAAAAATTTACATGAAAATTAATAGTTGAGTATAAGTAGGTCTTTTATGAAAATCGGAATCTTTTGAAATGTTTCGCAGTGGGTACTTGAAAGCATAGACCCGCGAGCAATTATTCGCTGTATCCGCCCCTAATTACAAGTTTCATTCTATAAAATAAATCAATTTTCACCAATTTAATTCTAAAAAAAATATTTGGGAGATACATTCGTGAAATTAGAATCTCACAACATTCCTAGGAATCTAATTCCTTTGTAAAGGATTTTTGTTGCTTGATGATGTGAGAAGAATATTGATACATAGATGTAGTGATAGTTAAGGTGCAGGGTTTTATTAGTTTTAATAAAAATTAATTTATATTTAAGAATATATAATTCATTGTCTTTTTTTGATAATTGATTGATTGATTTTAATTTCCTAGGACAGGTCTATATAATAATATAGTAACGCTATTTTTTGAACACTTGGTAGTCAGGAAATGGTGACATTTTAAACTTTGGTAGGTAGGGAATTAAATTTTTTCTAGGTGTTCAGTCTAGTTTCAACCTAAAGATGTTATTAAAATTTTTCCTTTATAACTTTACTATCAGACGAAGAGTGTGCTTTTCCGTGCTTTTGAATTATCAGTAGATTCCCCAGAAGGAGGACAGGACGTTAGATACGTTAGATTTAGAAGCGATAAAAACTAGGGAGTGCGCTTAGAATACTGTGATGTTTGTTGAGGAATGATTCGTGTCTGTTCTCGGACGGTGGACTGATGATTTGTAAAGTCTTGCTATGGAAGTATGGAACATAATTATGTGGAACTACTAGCTGCGCTAAATTAAAATTATAAAGAGATTTCAATCTAATGTATAGCGATTAAAAAAATGGCTCTCACGTGGGGAGTTCCAGGTTTCTCAGAACCTGTTGGATGGTCCTTCTCCAGCGATTACGCTCTTTTGCCTGTTGCGTTGCGGACGCGAAACTCGAATCAACGAGCTTTTCCACCACTTGCGTCCAACAGGTTGATGATCGCCCTCGTTTTCTTTTCCCTTCAGGTCGTCCTTGTACCATTAGCTTTTCCATGGTCTTGTGGCGCGCGAAATGTTCGAAAAACCTGAGGATTCGTCCATACGTCAGTGAAGAGAGTCTTTGGACTGGTTTAACTTCGTTCAAGACAGAGACATAAGTTCTTTTAGCCTTCCATGGGATCCGTAGCATTCTCCTCCAGATCCACATTTGGAAGGCATCAATTCGTCGCCGATCAGCTGCACGGATAGTCCACGTTTCCGAAGCGTAGGAGAAGATAGGAAAAATAAGTGTACCAACCAATCTGATTTTAGTAGCTTTTATTATATTGCGGTCCTTCCATATTTTGGACAGTTGTGTTACGGCAGGTCTAGCGACTTCAATGCGTCGTCTAATTTCGTGTTCACATGTTCCGGAATTATGTATCACCGATCCCGGATAAACAAAGCTATCCACAACCAAGACTGAAATTCGATGCAATACATTTATACCAAAAAAAGGCAGTGCTCAATTAAAAATGAATGCTTTCTTCATGACCTATCGAATCTCATCTAATTTCGGAGATCCTATCTCCTTCTTCCTATATTTATTATGTATATAGCATGGAACGTAAATCTTTTTACTGCTGCCCCCTGACGGAAATGACAGTTGGAGAGAGATAGATTCTACAAACCACGATCTAAATAATGTTAAACATGATTCCTGTATACTACATCTCTGATTTAAACTATATCTAAAATTGGATGTATTTTGGGAGATATTTTGAGCGTAAAGAAGGATTCTATACTATAAAACACCAAATAAATCGCAACCAAAGAAATAAACAATTGTATATGGAATAAAATTATATCAAAAAATGTAATAATAATAAAAAACTTATAGAAATAGTGCATGTATAAGCTCATGGATGCTCAAATAAATTCAGTCATATGCATGTATTCGTTGAGAAGTCTGAGAATAGGGATGGTAGTAGTAGTTTTGCCTCTTTTACTTGTATATGTTATATATTATGTTTATTCACTTGCACTCGCAGAAGATAACAATATTATATCGTAATTTCTGAAATGCTACTTTTTATAGAAAATTATTGTCATAGTTATGATGTTATTATGTAAAAATTCAAACGTAAAGAGGAAATTTAAAATAAAATATTGTAAGGAATGAGATGATGAAAGTCTTGTCCTCGATTAAAATGTAGCTATCGTAATTTTTTTCGTGTATAATCAGAAATTGGTATTTTTTTGCTAATCGTTAAAAATCATTGGCTATTTATGATTAATTAAATTATTTGGTTAAAGAAATTGGTGAAGTACCTAAGGATATGTTTAAATTTTTTTTGGTGGATAGTTTTCGTTTTTCAAATTGTATTATCCCATGCTTGCCAGTAGTAGAAGCTTTATTTGATTTTTTTTCCTAGAACAAAAACCATTGCGGTTAGTTTAAAGCTACCGAATGTCATTTGCAATTTATTTCATTTGTAAACATAAAGTTTTAATATCTCATAATTTTGCATTTTCCTTTCATTAAAACGAGCTGTAATTACTGCACCGTAATGCAATTATGTGTAATTATTTTACGTTTTATTTGGATAATAATTCAAATTTGCTTCAGCTGTCTTTGGATTGATTTGTTTCTATTCCTTTTGATATTTATTTTGAAATTAATTTTAAGTGCAGTGGTACTAAAATTTATATTGCAATATTATAGGTGTTTCGACCTAAAAAATTCAGTTATTATGATGTTTGATGAAATTACAAGAGACAAAGTTGCAGTTATTATAATGCGATGGAAGCAATCAAAACGTAACTTAATTTAAAAAGTTTAGCGAGATTTTTTTTGTAATCGATATATTTTTCATAGGTTACATTTGTTTTAACCCAAAAGATTTTCGTCTGAAATATTTAAGGTCTTTGTTAATGAAACTTTTACTTTTAACTAATTAAAAATAAATTGCTATTTCTAATGTGGAAAAACTTGCATTTCAATTATATCATATTGATTTGGAGTTTGAAATAGTTGCAACGCTCAACTTAATTACTATAAAGCAATGCGTATTGTTGAACGTATATTTAATTTATAATTTACTAGCACTAAAATTTTTTTTCTCGAAATTGATCATTTTTACCGGTCTTGCTATTTATTTTATGTATGGGTTATGAATTGTTGATTGTACTTTTCTCGAACGATGCAGTAGATGGAGCACTCCTTTATGTTGTCCCATTAAAATTAATGAATGTAATCAGTTTATATCGATTGAAATAGACTTTAACGATTCGTTAGCAGAAGTTATGATGGTTTTATGATTTTCTGTTTGTAATGTACAATTAGATGAAATGATTTTTTGAATAATTAAAAAATTACCGACTATTTTACAAAGGTATGCAACGTTCATAAATCATTGTATCGCTAAATGAGAGAGTTTATTGTAATTATCGCATATCTGCACATTGGGAGATGTTTTAATGCTAATTATTAACTACTTGAGCTTGAGTTACTATTATATTTCTTACTATCAATACAGACGTTTTTCGTGATTTATATTAATAATTTAAGTATTTCATATCATTTATATAAGACACTAGCCGATATAGTGCAATACCTCTCGCATAAAACGTTTCCAGTTTGAATAATGCCAGAGATTATAACATATCTAAACTAAAAATGCAGAAAATTAAATACATACATATATATATGTTCTTCTTCGTGAAAAACCGCGCTTTTTCATTCAACAAATTTTCACCCAAATCGTTCAAGTCTTTTCCTGAAATCAAAGTAAAGAAATATATTTATATAAGAATTTATCGATTAATATAATATATTTAGCTTTTGGATATTGTCGACATGAAATTTAGAATGTTATATAATATTTTGTGAGGAACGTAATATGGAAGTTTTTATCACTTTGCAACCTAAAAACTGTTTTTAAAAACATTATAAACTTTTGATAGATACCACTTTGCAACGGCCATTTTTGCAACCTGTCCGACCAATTTAAAAAAAGTAATATTGTTCTACTAATCATAGCTGGCCGAAAAAAGTATCTTAATTACTTTGATGTAACCTAAATACCTTAAAGTATCAAAGATACTGTATCTTAGCTCTTTTATTTTTTGGGCAAAAGTAACTAGTATCTTAGATACTTTTTAAAAAAAACTGTGGCTTGTAATTTAAAAAAGTGTCTTAGATACTTTTCGATATTTAAGTTACTTCTCGATGTAGATACTTTTCGGTATCTAAGATACTTTTTACAAGAAGTTATTAAAAATAAAGTACGCAATAAAGTGGAATATGACTACCTGGTTGCACATAGTAATCAATAGTAATGTTTACTTTGTTTTGACAACTTTTAACTATTATATTTTTATTTTACCTAAATAAGCTGTATAGATGTTTTGATATCTATTCTCTATTTCATTTGGAGTTTTATTTGGTCAGTTCTATAAAGTTGAATATATTATAACTCATCTATTAATCTTTTATTGTTTTTAGGTGTGTTGTGTTTACAGAGATTTAGATATATACGTACTTTTTTTGTCTTGTTTATTTAAGAACTTTAGCTAATACTTATAACTTAGTAGATACATATAGTATACAAGTAACTAACAATATAATACAATTTATTATTTAATATTAATAATTAATAAACTATTAATTATAATTAATATAATAATTAAAATAAAATAATAAAAATAAATGATAAATAATAATAATAAAATAATAAAATAACAATAAATAAAAAAAATAAAAATAATAAAAAAAAATAAAAAAAATAAATAAAATAAAATAAAAAGAAATATAATAATTAATTATAAATAAAAAATAAATTAATAAAAATTAATAAAAAAAATATATTAATAATTAATAAATAATAATTAATAAACAATATATATTAAAACAATATAAAACAATATAATACAATAAAAAACAAATACAAGTAACAAGATACAAAGTAACTAAAAATTATCTTATGAAGAATCTCAAAAAGTATCTTAAGTACTTATTTAAGTTCCTTTGTTATATGAGTAGCTAGATACTTATCCAAAGTAACTTCAGATACTTTTTAATAAAGTAACTTATCTAGTATTTATCTATATACTTTCCATAGGTATTTTTGACAGCTCTGTTTCTAATAAACGAATTTCAGCTACCATAAATGTCGGCATATCTACATAATATATACGCTTGCTTATTATTATACTAGTCTAGAACCCATTAGGCTCCATCCTAACGGAAAGTATTACGTATTACGAAAAGTGTGTTTAATTATGTCTCGATTTTTGTTATTTTGGAAAATTTTGTGAAAATATAATTTAAAGAAAAAAAAATTTCATAATTGCCTTTTTGGTTTTTGATTTTTGCTTGGGGAAAGTTTTGTTAAGTTCTTTTTTAATTTTTCTTTTTGTTTTATTTTCAAACAACAGTTTTCTAAATTTTTCTGCATTTTTGTTATTCTATATCGCTAAAAGTCCTATTTTCTTAACATTTTACTATATCAATAACTGACTAATTAATTTTTTGTAATTAATTAATTACTACTAAACTATTTTGTCACAAACGAAATGGTTTCTTTCATAAACCTCTACGAACGATTTCCAATCGATTGGAAAAAAAAATTGGAAAATCAAAAATTTGTTGGCTAATCGGTATTGGGTTCAAGTGTAAATAAAAGTTAAAAATGTAACAATACATATTAAACGTTTACCTTTTATTAGATTTATATTTTTCGAGTCACTGTCTTTTTCTCTCACTGATTCAATTATTAGGTACTCAAAATTTCATTTTTAATAATTCTTGTCAGTCTTGTAATAATTTATGAATTTAATAATTACATTTTAAATAGTCAGTTAAAATATCAATAATGTAACTGCATGTTTTGATATCTATTAGAAGGGTTTGCCGCTAATTCCATTTTTAACGCATTCGAATATATCATTAAGTTAGAAATAGTATTTGATTTGCTTAGGGAAAAAATAATTATTTGGTTTATTGATTCGTCGCTCTAAAGTATAATCTTCTCAATTACTGTAAAATTCAGTGAATTTTAATTCCGGAATAGTTGTACCTAATGTGTGAAATTTTTGTTTTTAAAGTATTTGTGTGTTTTAAGAAATTATTTAAACGCAACAAAATTTGATGTAACATGAATTTTGATCTAACGTTATAAGTTTATGAATTAACAATAAAAAATCTATTATTTAACAAATTACTATTTTTATTACAAACTGTAAAAATACAAGGTACATAAACATGGTTAGAAATGTCGGACAGAAAAAAACTTTATTAATGCTTATTTTATGACTATGATTGTTGTACTACTTAGTGTAAGTAATTATGATAAAAAATGTTAAATACTTTTCTGTATACACTTTTTCCATATTTTTAGGTATATCTGCAAATTTCCTTAATTAAATTTCAGAGTTTTTTGTACAACAATGAAAGTTATTTCTTAAAGATGATTTTCTTCGAAGTTCTATTGGTTCTTCTGGATGATAGTTGAAGTCTTCACCTTTCATCCATTTCTCATACAATTCAGGTTGATAAATTTTAACGAATGTATTCATAGTAATTTTGACGGTCTTAGCAGAGCAAGAACATTGTAACGCCCGTTTACCATACTCAACCCAACGTGGTGTTGCGAAATTCACAGCTTCTGCACAATTAAACCCGTTGTTATAGCCAGAGTGGTATCCAAATGGAAAAGTAACCATTATTTCATTCGGATGTTGTACGATTTTATTACAAGGAATGCCATGTCGTTTTAAAACTTCCGGAGCCATAACTACTGATTTGTGCCGCAAAAATCCAGGACAATCATATCCGATCAAATCACGCACCAAAAGCTCGAAACTTCGTCCATATTTGGGAGGAATCGCATACCAGGTTTTTGGAGCACCAAAATGTAAATAGTTGACTGAATACAAGTCCATGTCTTCAGAGTGCCATGGAAACGTCGTTTTCCACATCCCGAAATATAAAAACGGAATGTTAATTCCTTCGATTTCAATCGAATCGATATTTTTCAAATTTTCCAAAATTGTCCCGAAGTTGTTGAAATTCCAGTGTTTTAAATCGGAATCCATTAACGATCCAGTTACATCGGCCCCATAAAGGGGAGGCAAGTAGGGTAATGTTTTCCAATATTTTCGCTCGATTTCGTTTAAATCTAATTTTCTGTAAGGGTTTCGGTAACGATTCGAGTTGGCAAAATTTTCAAATTCCTTAATGGTAAACGGTTTGTAAGTAAGCGAGCTCTGGTGTTCGTAAATGCCACAAGAGCCTACAAATTTTTGTTTAATCGGAGTTTTAATTTTGATATCTATTTTATTCAAGTCGTATCCAGCTTGGCGAGGAATCCATTCTTTAGGAGGGATAATTTTGGCTAAACCAGAATGATGTGCTTCATCTCGTTCAATTGTATCAATAAATTGGGCAAAATTGGTAAATTCTTGCCATGTTGGAGTGTATGTTTTAATAGTAAATGAAGACATAATGGTGAAATCTAGAAAAAAAATAGAACTTAAAAAATAATTTAATTCAGCTTTATTTTTAAATTCAATTTGAATGATATATAAGTTTGTAAATAATAATTAAAAATACGGTACATACAATCTTGGTCAAATCACGTAGTTTCAGCTCACAAAACCAACTAAACATCAAAAATAAAATAATTAAGTTTTAAGTTATAAACTATTTCTTATTTTTATATTTTGATTATCCATTTTCTTAATTGCTGGACAATTTAATGAAAGTGACAGGTTTTCAATAATGGCGATATCGTAACAAATGACTACATAGATTTTAGGTATCATAATTTAAAAAAATGAAGATCTTCATTTATTTGTTCGAATTTAAATTTTAGTAATTTTTTATTATAGCCGTTACAATTGATTTTAACTTCATGTAATTTAATGTATTTTTGTTACCTTTGTTACTATGACTACGTTCGTCATGTTTGCATTCTTACCTAGTTTAAATTATCAAATAAGCAAGCGAAAAAAATATTTGTATTTAATTTTTTATTAACTTATAAGCACTATAATTCAGCTAATATTAGGTGTTGGATGAAAATATGTTATATGAATTTATTTTTTTACAAATTTTATTTTGAATTTTACTTAATACTTTTCCTAAAAATTTTTTTAATTTCATGAACTATAGTTATTCGTATAAGTTGATTCGTTTATTATAGATATTTTATACGTCTGTAGGTATATTCTATTTTTCAAAATTTACATAGAAAACCGTTAATTTTTGTTAAAAATATTTTTTTTTGTGAAATGTTAAAACTCTAATTTCAAATATAAATATAATTCATAAATTACATTTTTGTGTGAATTTCTGATTTTTAACACTGATTTTGTGCATAGGCGCAATAACGTTGAAATAACCGGGAAAAAGAAATAAAAGTAATAATTTTTTGAATTGATACTTGAGTAGGATGAATTAGGAATAGAAG
This sequence comes from Sisyra terminalis, assembly GCA_958496175.1. NCBI lineage: Eukaryota > Metazoa > Arthropoda > Insecta > Neuroptera > Sisyridae > Sisyra > Sisyra terminalis. The sequence continues at coordinate 30,923,710 of OY292277.1, read as the reverse complement.
AATGATTATTAATTAACTTAAATGTGCAATAAATTATTTTTTTCCTTGAATTAGCTGCTAATTTCACTAAAACCAAAACGGATTTTTAAGGGCTTATTTTTTTGTAATATATTTAAATACAATTTTCATTTTATTCTTGTTCCTATATGGTTAGCCAATCTATAATTGAACCTTATAATTCTTTCGTTTCTTAATTCATGCTGTATAATATACTTTTTTGTTTGTTTTTAATTACAATTATTTAATAGAGGGCTTCATTTCTGGATTTCCTCGTTTACTAACCGCATTTACGGTTTTTTATTGTGTGACAAATTCATGCATTCGTCATTTCTGTCCTGTGTTCTTCATATTCATAATTTTTGTAGAATATTTTTTCGTAGATAATCAAGCCACTAGTTTATGCAATATGCTACTTAGTTATTAATAAAGATTAGAAAAATGGGAATAGCAATATTAAAAGATAATGGAAAATTCGTTAATTTTCATAACTAGTTACTTGATTGCCGACGAAAAAAACATTTATTTTACAAAAATTAAGAATATGGAAAATATTTTTTAGATAATAATTTTTGTAGAATATTTTTTTTCCATAATGAAGCAACTATTTATTCTTCTCTATATATTCTGCTTCTAGATTACGATGTTCCTGTTGTATTTTTTTTCCGTGTATAATACGTAAGTCGATTTGGTATAGTCTTAAGGATGTATAGGAGATACAATCGGAGATAAAAGTACATAAAAATAGAAATTCCTGAATAATTACATCGTATAGCACATTTTCGGCCTGTTCATAATTTGTTTCTTAAAAATGTAGTGAATTCAAATAAACTGAATTAAAATTAGTTCCCTAAAGTTTAAACTACAAATTTTGCAAGTTTGGGATGCCTGTTACCATTTGTTTGCTAATATAAATATACAAATAAATTTAGTTCTTCGATCACCGAATCTCCATAAGATTACGTGTAAAATCATAGTATTTTTAAATTGCAATGACTTTTAAACGACGTAGTGAATCTCTTTAAATTTTTCACAGGTACTTAAGAGTTAAATAAGGAACATTATACTAACTTTTCAGTTGTTTGTCACCTTTTTGACATAACTCCATAACATCCTTAATTCGCTGGAGTGGAATGACTGACTCACTGAATATATGCAACTCTGTATACGTAATCATTAACTCTTTTTCTTTTTTTCACAAACATATTAGTGTCAGAATTTTAATGATATTTAAACTTAATAAACCTTAAGTATAGCATTGAATTACAGTTAAGTAGACGTTGCAAAGTGTTTATACTGTTTTCATTTACCCAAAAAATTATTAATACTATAAGAGGTGTTGTAAAGTGATGCCTAAGTTCTAGTCTGGAACACCTCACACCCATAATATCTAACTGATTTTTGAATGAAGCTTAAAACTATTTTTACTAATTTTTCAGAAAATAAACGCAACCTTTGTTAATAGTTTTATACTATAGTATACTATAGTTATAGTTATAATAAAACACTGAATAACATTATCAATGTTATGAAAAATCTTGCCATAACTTATAGTAAACAAACTGGTATTTTGAAGCTAAAAAAATCTTTTCAAAAGACTTTTAATTAAATTCTTTTTCTAATTGATGTCACATTAAGAAAAAGAACAGTGATTTAAATAGAATTTCTTCAATTTTTCTTTAATTTTACTATTCATTAGCATAACTTAAGCTACTAAAAATCGTGGTAGGTTGTCCATTTTTTTCTAGCTGCTGTATTTATTTAACATTTCTTGCTTCTTTCTGCTTTTGAAACGGCTTGTAAAGTTTTTTCGAAAAAGTTTAAATAGCATCGTTTTGATTTATATGGAATGCATACATAACTACTTTATAAATAGATTTAATACTTAATACTGTGTACTTGTTTGTCCTCTGGTTTTTATCATTTTGAATGAAATGATAAAAATTAATGATTTGTGTAAGATACATAGGAAACTAAGAGTTTGAACACTTATGTGTTAAGTCTCTTTTGAATCCGTGAAAACATAAATATTATTTTAATCTATTGAGAAAAATGATTATTCTCTTATTTATGAAAGCGGTAGGTAATATTTTCAACTAATCAAAATCAGGGATGGCGTTTTGCTGATTTCGATTTTTTCTATTTTTGCTATTAACAGGTTACTTTTTTCATTTCAGTTTCTTTAGGTCGTTATAAGTATATTATTTATAAAATGAAAAATATAAAAAAATAGTCGATAATCTCCCTATTTGTTAGGAATTTTGTAGAATTTGAAATATTTTTAACTTTTTGACTTCTTGAAGCGATGGAAAGTATGTGTTATGTTGAAATGTGAACAAACTAGCCTAATTATATTCAAAACTTTATTTTCAATAGATAAACCGTAAAAATGACTTTTAAAATCTCAACTATGACGATAAAATGAATATAATCACTATCCATAATAATTATAATAGTCAATAAATGTCGATTAATCCTTAAATTTATATTTAATTTAAGTTTAAGTCGTTGACATAAAATGTAAATACGTAACATAAATATTTGCGTGCCCCCTAATATTATTTAAATATACTCACATTTTTATCTTGTAGATTTTAGTTTACTGTTTTTTTTTCTTTTTGCTAGACAAACATAATTTGAATAAATTTGTTTGCGTGCTTTTTGCGAATAAATTTTTAAAAATATATTTCAGAGTAGTTTTTAAAAATTTATCATTTATCATCAGAAGCATTTTAAGTTGCACGCTCTATTAATCTCGACCGGTTTCTAAGTTCTAAATATCGTCTTGATAAAATATGCAATGGAAACTAATTGATGTTAGTATTGTATATAATGTGGGAGTACCAATCGAGAAAAATATCCGTTTTCCTTAGTTTGCTTATAGGAAAAAAAATGACTAAATTTGTAAGATGTTCTTCACAACTAATAATTCTTTTTTTGCTCAGTTAAATACGTTTTTTTTTTGGTTTCAGGTTTGTGGTGGTTTAAAAATCTATAGCTTTATAGGAAAGGTGAGACATTTTTTCTTATGTGTGTGTTTTAATAGTGAAGCTATTTTTTAAAAATATTATTTACTATCGCTTTATAACATTGTCGTTAGAATTCTCTAGACTCTAGAATTCTCAAAAAGCTTGTAAACTAAGAAATAAATTCTTTACTCGTCACGACATTTGAAGCGATAACTTACTGATTATAGCTTCAATCCTTTTGATCACTAGACTATAACATGACTATAACTTTAACATGATTTTTTAACAAAATATATTTTTAAGTGATTTTCAGTTATTAGAAAATATTGGAAAATTAAAAATTGTTTTCACCAATTAGATGATTTCAAATTGTTGGAAACTAAAAAAATCAAGTTAAATCAATGATTTCTAAAATTAAGTAAATCTTTGATTTCAACTATATAATCAATATATAACATGTTTTGTAAGCGAATTTATGAAATATACCTAATTTACAAAAGTAAACTATAAACATAAATTTGAAGAAAGGTTCAAACGTAGATACGTATTTCGATTACCAAGCAACCTTCATCAGTGATCATCAAGTAGTGTTTGATGAGTCCTGATGAGGAATGGTTGACAATTGAAATTGGTATCAAGGGCCAGCAATACGTCATAAATACATTTTGTTTAATTTTTCATTTTCAACTGTCATTTGACTTTAATTTAAAACTAAAGACTTTAATTCCAAGTTTTAAAAGAAATTAGAGAAAAATTAGAGGAAATGTCAAAACATGAAAAAATATTTTTCCAATTGTATTTGCTTATAGATATTTAAATATAAAAACTGTCCCTTTGCTTCGGTAGTCTGGAAAGTTAACAAGATTGCAATTTTTATACTTTCTAGGTAGTTATAGTTATCTGACTACTTGAGTCCATACATTTTTTTCTAAATTTTGAAAATACTAATTCTTAAAATATAAACTTTGAGTTCAGTTCGGTAATAAAAAAACAGTGCTGCAACCTAATTATTTTCTCAATTTTTGTAAATTTTGTATTTTATTTCAAATGAAAAATTCCGCTGAGCAGTAGGCAATTGCAATATTGTTATGTGTTATTGAACTACTGGTCATTAGTATGATTCTACTAAGCCGCATGCGGCTTGTGGACCGTAGATTGTCAATTTCTGGACTTAACACTCTAATTTCATTATTGCCGGAGCTTCGGGATTACAAAGGACATCAAATTGATTTTTTTCAAAGAAAGTTGTTTATAACCAAAAAAATATAGGTAATCTATTTTAGATTGAAATAATTTATTACGTGAAAATAGAGAAATGATGTTTCGAGGCTTTTGCGGACCCGATTATTGTAGATATAGAAATAATCTTACTGATTATTTCTAAGAAAGAACATTTGGAGAAAAATGGACCACTGTACGAGCAAGTTCGACATGTTTTTGTGGTCAGATCTTTTAGATTAAGATATTTAATTTTTGAATTTTGAAAAAAAGATGAATCTACTATTGTATGCATATGGCTTTGAATTTATTAAGATGAAATAATTATTACTGCTTATGATTTATTGATAAGCTAATGGCAATTATATTTGCAAAATCAATCATCGCTTTTTTCCTAATTTGTAGTTACTTGAAATGCATTTATAATAGATTTTTTTTAGAATTATGCATTTACGAATTGAAATGTTAGACATTTAATTATTTAACGAAATTAATCAATTTGTTCACTGATTACGATTAATAGTTTTCGAGCCAGTGAATATTTTTCGTGTTTAGAAATTCCGTCATGCAGCTTTCATCATGTGCAAATATTTTTCAATTACCCGTGATGGTTGATATTTATATTATAAGCAGGTTCACTGTATTCAACATATTATCTCGTATTTAAGTATAGGTGAGGATATGTGTAATTTATTATGATATGGGAAAAAAATTGAAATAGAACTTGGCCATCACAAGAAAGATGTGCGATCGACAGAATGGGAGAGTAAAAGAAATAGAATAAAAAAAACACGCAAAACTAAGCGACTTGAGTACATTTCACGCAGAGTTATAGATTGTATAATCATATTACTGATTATATGTCTCGATCGTAGCAATTAATCAAAGATTCAAACGTTTCTTATACGTGGAAAAATGGCCACAAAATATATCAGTGCAAAATTGGAAATTAAAATTATATAGGTACTTTTGTTTTTATTTTTTAATAAACTCCATTTGAATCAAATCACACGAAGTGGGTTTTCCTATTTTCCGCTTGATCATCGAATTTGATTTTATATATTTTACTTACAAACCACCATTACTAAACTTTTGATTCCTTTCAGTGATTGACTCTTTGCTTTGTTCATTGTTATGATGAAACACAACTTAAGGGGGAACTGTAGTCTTTTAAGCTCGAATAAATGACCTGACGGTATAAGTGGTATCTGGGGTATAAACACCTATAAGTTACCTAGAATTCATTCACCAAGAACCCAACTAATAAATATCATGGCCTCTACCAAGTTTTTTATACAAGGTATGTAACCGTGTAACCCGATTCTATTGCATAACTTCGGCAGATTCAGATTTGCAGTAGCATTACTATAGCACCCAGGAGAAGTGTGTTCGACGAAAGATTAAGTGTATTAAGGAACTCCACGGGATAGTTTATAGCATCATCTGTATGCACCAAAATATCCAACATCCACAAATTTGTCTTCAACTTTAAACTTTCTGTTTTAAAATTCTCAAAATAAAATTTATGTCTTCTTTCGTAATTAAAATTGCATGATGGAACAATCTCACTGATCTTATTTTAGCTTTTTTGGATTGACCTTTGAATGTGTTGAAATTAGGTCGCATTTGAAGCGATTGTCGCCAATCTGTTTTCGTGTTTACTTTCATCTCAAGTTGAAAAGGGTGATGCCATAAATAACGCAAATCTTCAGCTTTGTAAATCTGATCTAGATTTACTCGCGGAATTTGAATAATTGCATTTGCGTTACATACATACAAGTCGCTGTCTCTCATACTATTGGTTCCAGTCATGAGTTTTTAAATACCCAATTATTATCGGCTTGTTTATAAATTATTCATGAACGTTTAATAAATAAGTAGAAATTAGCTATGAATAAAATTTCAAGAACCTCATTAAAACCATTATAGTGTAATAGTGTGTGTGTGTATAAATTTAAGATTTTATTTGAAAAATTATTGTCTTTAGTAGCTTGTGATGAGTTTGAAGCTTTGTTTTACGTGACTGTAAAAAAATCTTCCTGTTTGTATGGAATGTATTTGATTTGTTTAAAAGAGAAATTGTTTTTTAAAATCTTATTAAAAATAATCGATTATTGCTTCTAAAATCCTTTATTTATACTCCTAGTACTTCATTCATCTAGTACGATGAAACTGATCTGCAATGTGTTGTATGTAAATTATGCGAAACAAATATGGTACTTTATTTAAAGTGACTGGAGTTTTAATGTAGGGAAAAAATAGACATACAAAGTTCAATCTATTTAGATCATAAATCTATACAAAATTAAGCTACTAGATTTGATTCTGAGAAAAAAAAATAATCTGCCAGCTTTTGATCGATTTAAAACAGTTACAGTGAATATATTCAGTGTTATAATAACAAAATATAATCAAACATATATAATGTCGGTCTACACGCGTCAAAAAGCCAAATCCAAATACAGAAATAATTTACAGTTTTTCAAGGCTTCTCAAGAGCAATCGCATAATATCAATAAAACACCATATGACCGAGTCAAGCAGTAGTAACAAGTGTTTATAAATGATTGCGATGTTACCATATTTTATTACTTAGCGATTTCTACTTTATCGTCTCGCTAATCGCTCGAGCTACCGTAAGTCCCGTAAGTATTAAAAAGGTTAAACAATCCATACACATGTTGGTAAGGAAAAAATGATCAATTTTCGTCTTTGATAAATTTTGCAGCAAAATATTTGTCGGAGTCAGAAAATTGTATCTATTCAGAGCGTTAATTCAGTGAAGTTGGGAATGTCTACGATAGCAAAAGCAGTTAATTGTTCAAAACACGGAGTATAGATACAAGGAGTCCGAACATAATGTTAAGAAAATGATTACACAAGAAGTGTAGTTGTTATTAAAAACTTTAAATCCCAATCTTCTACACGATTGGAAGTGTGTTTAGATATGGTACTGCTACAAGAGTGTTTGGAGTACTAACTTATGTTACTTTAGTTACCTTACAAAAGGTTTTGATTATAGTAAGGAGTTTCTAATATCTCCGGCGCCACGTCTTGTCACATTCTTTCATGAATTGCAAGATTGGAATAGCTTCTTATAACTTTAGTGACCTTAGGTACTTTTTGAATACTTACACGGTTAGTGACAGAAAAGAGAGCTAGGATTTGGGTCTGTTATTGTGTACAAAAATATTGTGAAAAAGTCCTTATTTCACTGTTTCATATTCCTGTTTTAGAAATCAACATTTAGAGGTTACTTGAGAATTTTTTTTCGATATAAAGAAGATGATACTACGAAGAGTTCATTGAAAAGAGTGATGATCTGCTTGAGGTAGAGAAACACTAGTTTAGAACACAGATCAGTTATACCCAAAGTGATCTATTAATCCCCATTGAATTCGAGTTGCAAAGAATTTGTTTTAGAGAAAATGGGAATTCGAAAAGTAAAAGAAGCTTTCATAAAATGAAAATCGGAAGGACTAGAAGCCAAAAAAGTTTAGAAGTCTAGGTTTTAAGTTAAATAAACATCATATTACTACCAGTCATATTGTATTACTTATACTATTATAGTCCAGAGCAGATTTTTGATAAAGAACAAATTAAAATAAAAAGAACAAATACATTATTAAAATAATTATTTATTAAAAAATTATTTTATTACTATATTTTATCAAAAAATCGTAAGTAATTCCCTACTGCTAAGTTGGGAAAAACTGAATAAGCTTTGTGTCTAGCTAGTGCAAAATCCAAGAAGAGACATTTTTATTTCTTTCCTTATATTAATTATAACTGACAGTTTTCATTTGTTATCCAATTAATAATTTTTATTTTTGCATCTAGACTAATTGAATTTCTTGTGTTATTTGAGCTGAACGAGAAAATGCCGATTAAAATTGATCTGAAGTTCAGTAGTCGTTTATATAATTGAAACTCTTACAAAAACAGGAGTTTAATATGGATAATATGATAGAATTGCTGGTTTTGTTCAATTGGTTCTGGCAATAATTTAATAATGACTCCGTATCCTTTGTTTGTGTAGGAAGGCGTATAATTAGTGATTTAACACAATGTGATGATCACGCGCTCCCATACCCACTGCAAACATTGTTATGTTAATCATACCTGAACACAAATTCCGTCTGCGATCGAGAAATTGTAAAAGAGAATTTAAAAGTGTTCAAATTCCCGAACTAGTATCTACACCTAGAGAGATATGCTCGACTTATTGTTTTTAAAAGTTGAGCTCTTATAGTTTATCATTATCACATTATCGCGGACTTCCTCGGTTCGATCCCAGCTTACGGCACATTTGCTCGTCTCCCGCCGACTCTGTCACCGCCACCACATCCTTTTTTTCCTCCAAGTGGTATTCTACAAGTTTTAGTCGCTACATAATGATTTTTAGTTTCATATAGACGGATATATCCGTTGTATTGATTGGGTAGATGAGTGTGAAGGAGATAACGTGATATCGGGATATGTCGTAAATTACCACCGGCTAGTGTAACTTGTAATTATGTTTCAAGTTTGAAATAACCTGCTCGATGGCGAACGAGAAACTAACATCTCTACAACAAATAATCAGCCAACACCATGGCCTGTACATACATACATCCAGCGTTTTTGATCTGAATAAAAAACTACACGCTTAAATTATTATACTCAAAAGTGAAGAAAAATTTCTTTCTAATTTCGTTGTTTTAGATAACAAAAAAAATTGATCATATAATAGAGATTTCGAAAGCAATTTTCGAATCTTTGCAACTATTTGCAAGAATTTGGTTGATACAAATTATTTTCTATCAGCTAATCGACGGTTTCGATTGCCTACCACACTCACATTGATGTTTGGTATTTAGTAGGGTCCCAAAAGTTACCAGGATTTAAACTATGCGCCATTTTGAGGTAATGTGTTATAATTGAAAATAATAGATATTTTAAGGCCCGATTTTGCTTATCTTTGAACTTAATCAAGGTAATCTTTTGAAGCATTAGTGTACCAAGTTTGATCGGTTGAGAACTATAGGAGTTATCCTGATGTCAATGCCAGTTATATTACATTTACCCATATACAATATAGTTTTCTTAACCAATCGTATATTTGTTAAATAAGTAGTAGTTTAAATACAGTAGTTTCACAAATTCTATAGATGCCTCGCCATTAAGCCTGGCTCTTAAACTTCAATTGATTATTTTGTTCACTAGATAATAATTAATTGCTGAAATGTGGGGGGAAAAGTAAAAAGTCACTTTTTTACCACCAATATTGTCGAATTTATGGGTTAATAATATGGGTGTCTATTCAGACGATCAAAGAAAGCGTTTTTACTAAGATGTAATGAACTTTGAACGATGTTATCAAGGGCTGTACATCGGAAACATAATGCTAGATTACATTTGGTGTTTAATACGAGAAAGTTCAAACAAACATAAGAAATTCATTATCAAATAGTATAACTCTCTTTTTAATCATTTTTCTTTTTCGTATTATTAATTAATATCGCTATTCTTCAATAAAAAACACTCTGGATATCAGCAAAAAAATTTCTACTATAAGTTATAATAAACTCATAAAAAAACTGCTGTTTTGTGAAATTTTAATGAAAAAAAATGGGTTTTCCTTTATTATTATCTTATCTCAAACCAAAATTTCACACACAGAAGTCAAATCTAAAAATCGTATTATTTTCGTATAATATCCTTTATTTTTAATGCTTTTGTTTTTATATTATTTATTTATATTATATTTGATTTTTCGAATCAATCCCTTAAAGCGTCCACGCTTGAGTTAATTCGAGAGCACTAAACAGTAGATATACGTGAAAATATCCAATTTTCGACTGTTTTCTCCAATGTGGATCAAAATCCAATATTAAAGTACGATTAATTTTGTATTTCAGATTTGCAATCAGATGTTCAAATGTATTAAAATGTATGAAAAGTTTTTTTTTCTAAAAAAGTGTGAATTAAGGGGTTAAGAAGGTTTCGATGAATGCACATATGAAACTGGTGAGGATCAGTACCTCCAACAAGGCTAAGAACCACTGGTCCAGTAGTATAAGTATAGTCAATGGTTATGCATTTCTAAGTGTATATATCAGGGGTGGGCAAACTTATATGATCGACAATAATTTTTCTTATGTTTTCGCGATCGACTTCGAAAAATGGGTTAAATTAAAAACAAATACAAATTTTAAAGAAAGAATGAGTAGAAGGGAGTATTGGAAGCACTATTTAAAGCACTATTAAAATCTGTTGTAGAATATATGCGTGTTTAATTTTTAGTTCAAGTTTCATTGTCTGCTAAATTTTTAGTACACATTTAAATTAAAAGATTTTAAATTTATCTAAAAAATTATTTAAAATACTTTCGATCGATTGTCCCCCGATACCCTTGGTATATATAAACTTTTGATAGATCTTTTGTGAATAGACTTTTGTGAGCCTTGATATAATTTGATAGATATATGGTGAATAAATTATGAATAAACATTTATGATACCTAAAATAAATTAATCAATGGATCACCGGTTATTATGATTTTAAATTTTAAAAAGTTTTTCATACAGTTCAAATTAAAGGTCTATGAATATTGAATCGTGTTTTACATAAGTTCACTCAAAAGTTTATTTTTCCCTGAAAAGTTTTTCAAACAATTTCAACCAGACAAAGAAGAGCTAACTTTATTAATTGTTATTCGAGTATGTACCACCTATATAATACATACCTTAAAAACCAGTACTTAAGTACGTTTTAATCAAAACAACATTTCTTCAATAAAGTTAGATAATGCGATAAGTAAATCCCAATAGTGACAGAAATATATAATCACCATTGTAATTGTATAATTATTACTTTTTGACTAGATAAAATGTTATTTCTTAATAAACTGTTACTACCATATCCCTTAAAGTTTTTATGTTTCGAAATATTATCTTTCGAAGAGAAATAAAACTGCAAATTTTATTTTTTAATATTCCTAGACTGAAAAAAATCGAAATCATTTTCATCATCAGTTTTAATTTGTAATTATAATCCCGATGCACTCGCTTTTTGATTTATGTCTGCGAATTGTTTTTAATTACAAATTGCTTACTTTTTATTACATATATCATATCACGGTCACTTCAAAAATGATTTACTTCTACTTGGTTGAAATAAAAATATAAATCATTTCTGTAAATCATTTTCAATTTTTTTATAACTCGACACTGAAAATTATACTGAAGTGATCTGATTTGTTTAACATTTTCTTACAAAATGAATTGTATATATTATTTAACTTTTTTATTTATCTATTGGTTGGTTCTGTCAATCATGATTTGTCATTCAATGTGTTGAGTGAAGTTCTGAATGAAATTGGTAGTTAGTTCATTAGTTTGTTAGTAAACTTGTGGATCAAATACGTGATTGTGTTTAATATGTGTAATGCGATACGTGGGTAGGTTAGATAGTCATTAACCTGTCGCACAAGGACAAGATAATTGTGCTATTTTATATCCGATCGAGAACTATTTCAACGTTGTAAGCTAACCCGTTGAACAACAGATGATGGAAATAATTGCGTCTGTGACAAGATTAGCTGAAATATCGAAAATATTTAGCCAAAGTATGATGATATGATATTAATAACTCTGATTATTTACGTTCGTTTATTCGTTGAAAATGATTTTAATTGCCACTGTTTTGTAATTCTGAGGCGTTCCGGTGTCTGTATATTTATTGGAGAAACGGAGTATAATATTTGTTGAAACATTGAGTGTCTCCACCCCTTTAAAGTGGCTCTTGTACGGTGATCAGAAGCTGACTGTTAAATAATTAGTTGTATACAGCCGTAAACACATCGTCACTAGCTTTAAATATATGTTACTTAATGGTACGCGCAAAGCAAATAAACTCGATTGCTAATTGGAGAATACTTTATTAGACCATTTATATTGTATCTTTAATTATACATACATACTTATACGGCAGATTAGTCACTTGAGTATTGTAGTGGATGAAGTTAAAAAAAAGGAAAAAGAAAAGAAAATTCTTCTACGTCATATAAAACATATAATTGCATTTTTGAGATTCATATCAATGATCAATGAGTACCTGTATAGGTTCTTTTTTCACATAAAATTATAGAACTTCAAGTTCTTCAAATTTGACTTTCTTAAACATTGTCCTATAGTAAAGTATAGAAGGAAGAAGTTAATACTTTACAAAAATTAAAAAAAACTCTACTTAACACAACTATCTTTGCATATGAGTCTAGATCAGCGTTTCTTAACCTTTTAAGTAAGTCGTACGCCTTTAAATCGGAAAATAGGTTTCCGCACCCCCTTGAAAAATGTGTTTCGATTTTTTAGTTCAGAAAAATACATTTTTTGCAAAATTTATTGATAAAAATTTAATAATTTATATCCTTAGGGGCTTCTCCCGCACCCCCAAGAAAATACCTTCTCGTCACCTCAGAGGTGCGGGCATTCCTGAATTAAGAAATACTAGTATAGATGAATAATGGAGTCGCAAAGGGTGTAAATTATACGGTATCTATTTTTACGTACAACCAACAATTTCAACGTCACCATTATTCAACGGTTCCGATCCAAAACACTGAAGCCCATCGTAAGCTTTTCGTGGTTTGTCACAAACCGTGACTTCTGTGAGGACTTCATTGGTTATTATTAAAGAGATTACAGGTTAAACAAAGCATACCCAAAAAAAATTGAATGATCATGCCAAATACTTAATGGTCAGCGTTCTTGGCACAAGTATTGAAAAAATAGAGGCTTGGAACTGCTGTATAACATACAGGGAGCAAAAAATTATGAGCTAATTACTTGAGATAGTAAATTGGACCGACTACACCTGTTGCGTTTTTTTGTTGTTGTCCAGGGACAGATTACAAATGAAAGAGGGGTGTTACTATAACTCATTTGTTTTTGTAAGATCTTTATTGTCTGAATATTCTAAAAAAGTTGTACTTGGACTGTAATTTTAACCGATATCTAATACATATTTTTCACCAGTATTCGATATATCGAATAGTATCTAATTTTGTAACGGGCAGTACCACGTATAAGTTCCTAACCTTCTATGAGTTATTTTACCATTTAAAAAAGTACTCCTTTTCTCCGTACACTTCATCACACTAATTTCCTTAACAGAAACGCCGTAATCTCTTTAAAAACACCCCTTCAGTTTGTTTAATTGCCGCCCAATTAAAAAGTTCTAGCTTTCTAAGGAAGGAAATATCGCTTTCTTTGGGAAACACTTGTATAGCCGATGGTATGATGGCCGAGTGGTCAAGATGACCACTCCAAAACTGGTAGAAGTGGGTTCGACTCTCGTATCGAACAAATTTTCGATAATTCTCAATTATGAAGTTTTATTAACTAGAGTTCGTAAAGATCTTAGTAATTATAAAGGGATGGTAAATAACAATTAAAAAAATATCAAAAAGTATTTTGCATTTTGCAAATACAAAATATGTCCTAAAAGGAATTTCAAATAAAATACGAAATGCTTTTCTAAAAAAAATGTATTAATATACAAAATGGGAATAGGTATTTTGTATTTCAAATACTACTATTTTGAAAAAATCTTATAGCTGATGATTACTCATTATGTATTTTGGTTTGAAGTTCAATTTTGTTACAAATCCATCGATGCTTAAAAATGATTATCGGTGGCTTAAGGACTATATACTAATTAGTATATTTGTAGATGAGTGTGTAGGTTATTTTATGTATCATCATTTTATGGTGCTGCAGTTAATCATATATGATTGAAATTAGCTCCGAATAACAAAATTAGATTCTCGAGAATATCGTAGAATTTATGGAACCATTATCTTCTCACAGAATAGTGTTGATCGAAAAAATGACGAAAAACTGGCAAATCGGACGTCTAGTGCAAATTTAGATACTTCTACCAAGTGAGTTTTCCATCAATCCTGAGAAAAAATATTCTTACGAAAAGTTAATTTTCTCATGGGAAGAGTTTTAAATTATATGAAGACCATGAATATAACGTTTTGATAGCTTTAGCCTCACTTTGAACTACAGTAACAAAAAAGTAAACAACCAATAACAATTCAGAACATAAAGTTGGCCATGTTTTTTAGCGATAATGCGCTAATGGTGGCCGAAAAAATAACTAAACCATGTCTGAATTTTTGAGGACACGTGATTTAACAAATTGCCTATCTCATTCGTTCTCCTGTTATTTATTCTTCGTGCTTGTTAACTTCGTTCACTTAACTTACGTTTCGATGCTGTATTAGAAAAATAGGGGGTAAAATCGACTTTTTCGTAAAGATCATTTTTCTTGATGCTTAATGAGGAATTTCCTGACTAAACACGGATATCAAAAGTGGATCAATTTACTTATATATATATCTATATATTTACAGTGTTCTCTTCGCTTTAACGTTACTTTTCATCGTCCTTTGTGTATAATTTCAACTACTTACCTATTATACCTTTTAATGAATGAAATTTTCTTAGGAATTGGGTAAGGTTAGACATGCCAACCAAATATATGGAATAATTCCATATTGACTGCGTTTTATCACTTATTTGTCAACTTTTTTAAGTAAAATTTCTGAAAAAGCCGATGAAATTAGGTATTGGAACAAGGATCATCATGAATACTTTTTAATGTTTGTCGGATGTACTTTTTTTTTCTTTCTAATCATGCTCGCCATTATTTTTGAGGTATTTTTAAGACAATTATAAATTTGGGACAATAAATTTTCACGTAAAATTTCGATTTCAATTATAGTTAATACAACTGATATAAATTATTTTTGAATAGATGTAGCCACATGTGCCTTTTTAGCTCAAAAAACTTGCCATCAAAGAATAGAAAATCTTCACCAGAGTGGGGACGTTACTTGAATGTTGGCTGACCATCATCATAAGCGATGCTTCATGCAAAAGGTCAAGGCTGGTTGGACTAGTATATGCTGGATTGTCAGTCGAAGACTTATTGCTCATCGCAACCATCGTAAAATTATTTAGCGTAGAATTTTTCGTGATCGATATATTTGTAAACGTATATATACACCAGAATGAAAACAAACAACATCCCTTTTAAAACTTAATCAATTTTAATTAGTTTTCATTATAAAGTATGATCGGTTTATTACGAGACTAAATCAGATCTAATGATTTATTCGTAAATATTACTTGGACATTCATACAACATGCCGTATTTTATTACATGACAATGAAAGGAAGCTATTCTTGTCCATAAGGAGTGTATAAATCAAGAAAAAATTGATCGAAACTACTTTTGTAAGCGTAATTATTTATGAGCATGTAATGATTAATCGGATCGATAGATCGTTGTACTTTCCCCATTTTTAGATCAGCTGCATCTTTTGAATAATTTTACCCAGAAAAAAGCGAGTTAACGAGTCTAGTTTAGAATTATTTATTATGAAATACAATTATGGGGGATCTTTATGAATATGTTTGAATTGATAGTACGGGTTTTTTTTTGTGCATTTATTTTTTGATATACTCTTTTGTGTGATAAATACGATTTAATTCGAATTTATTTTATGCGAGCTTTCGAAGGAAATATGGTTGCGATTAGCACGAGATAGGTTGGCAGTAGCATCCACTTTGGTTCTACTGCCAGCTGGATTATGGATAAAAAGATATTTGGTCTGTGACATTCGTTTTGCAATAATTTAATATTAAACATAATCTGATTTGCTATTGCTGGAAGATTTATGAGGACCGACCACGTTTTTAAGATATAAGATTTTTTTTAAAAAAATAATACGATAAACGTAAAATATCACAAAGCTATGAAATAAAAATTTCACTTTAAAATTATATAGTGATTTTTATAATATCTTTGTATTGAATTTGATATTGGAAATTAAAAATTCTCGTACTAATTTCATGTTAATTTATTTTATGACCAAAATATTTACAATTTTCTTCGAAAAAAATCCAAAGAATAGAAGTTAATGTGTGTAATAAACCAATTTTTCGTTTTTTTTCTCATCATCGAGGCCAATTAAATGCATTTTTGAAATGTTCCCATGCCATAAAATGAATAGAGGCGATATTGAAGGTGAGATTTTTTCCCGATAAGTTCCAATATTTGAATAACCTATGACTTTGATAATTGAAGATTAAACGAGGAAAGGTAATAGCAAATTTTAATTTCAATTTGGTCGTATGTGGTCGATCGACGCGGACTAATACCAAATATATTTGTACAATGAGACACGTAATTGATTTGACGAGACAACGTTTCACATGTAACGACCGTGCATCAATTCAGATCGTATCTCTAACGAAGGTTACATCAGTTACTTTTGGGTCAAAAATTCAGAGAGCATTAGATAATTTGGAGTAGATATACGAGCTGTTGAAAAAAAGCCACAAACCATGTATCAATTGGTCTAACAATACCCCATAAATTTTATATTGAGTATATGATTATGTGATTCAACAATTTGAGACGAGACGAGGAAACGCGTAGTTTATAAGCAAGTGATTCCATTCAGCAGATCAAAATTATTTTCTTAAAAAATCAACTCCTAGCATAAGTCGATAACCTTTTGCATTACGGGTTTCTTTCAAAATGAAAAATGCAATTGACGTTATGAATATATTCGATTCAATTATGCAATTTTTGAGATGGAATGCCATGAAATCATGGCAGGGAGATGATTTTGTTTGATAAGATATATTTACATATTTTCAATGAGATGATTGAAATGTTTTCACGTTTTTAACCTACTTGCTTTTTGCTCGATATCGTTCGATTCCAAGAAAATGAAGAAATTATGGTCGTTATACCATCCTTAATACGACTAATGCAATTCTAACATTTCCAATTTTTTGAAAGAGACTCAATTAGAACATTCAAATAATTTATATTAAATATATATTAAATATATTATTACAAAAAATTTTGATATCTGTACTACTTCATAAATTAAATGTTGGCCACACTAAGGCATTATGACCACCGTGGCTTTTTATTCGGTAAAAACTTGACTTTTTTTTATCCTTCCCTACCTGTGGGTATGTATTAAGTGCATACTGCCTTTAATAATTTAAATATATATATATAAATATAAGACACAGTGAATTCATATTTTAGGTATTCCACCCTAAAACATTTATGTAAGAATAAATTCATAATAGTAACAAACAATAAGATGTTTCCTGCACAATGAGATGATTTATCAAGAAATGGATAGTAAATTTACTAATATATCCAAGTATGCGTTAGTATGGTGTATGCTTGCGTATGCATTAGTTTTACATTCTTTACATCATACCCAACAGTTACAAGGGACATTCCATTCTAAGGGTGTATCTTTCTTATATATATCGTGAGCGTGCGTGGTAGACGAGTTCAGCTGAGATATTTCATTTTGGAGATTGTGATAGGAGTAATCGAATAAACTGTTATTTCTAGTGCTCGACCGAAACTAGTTTTTACGGCCGAAACCGAATTTCGGCATCAGTCTCAGTTTCGGCCGAAACCAAAATTTCCATGTAAGGTCATATTTTCGTAGAAAAAAAAGTTAGTCCTAGTTAGTCAGTCTTTAATTTTAAATCCTATAGGTATTCATTGGTTATTTAGTCCCTAATATTTGAGTTAAGCATTAACATAACATATTATCATCATTTCTTATTTCAAAAAATTATTTGTGCTGAAATAAGAGGTTGATTTGAAAGAAATGCTCCTAATATTTCTTTTTAATATTAGTTACGAATAACATGAAATAATAAAAAAAAAGTGGCAAAACAAAATTACTTTTTACCTAATATATTTAGGTACACAAAATAGAAAGTACTCTTTCATATATCTTACAGACAAAATATTTTTTTCTAAACTTTGATCAGTTTTCTTTCGAACTGAAAAAAAATATTAAAGATAATATTAAACAAAATATTAATGAACTAATAGTTACCAGTATTCATAATTGAAGAATCAAGTAATATGTGAAAAACAATAATCTTTCAATATTTTTATTTCACGAATTCAGTTTCGGTTGTAGATTCGGCTTCATGACAGCCGAACCCAAAACTAAACCGAAACTCGTTTTTTGACTGAAACCGAAAGTTCGATCGGACATTAGATTTTCTCCAAAATATAATCAATAATAATTATAAAAATGATATTAATTGATGAATTTCAACTTAAACTATGATCAGTTGAAACAATATTATAAATATTCTAATATTTCATAATCTTAAACATTTTTTTCAAAGTTGTAGTAAATACATATTACCATACTATAAGCACGTTCTATTTTTAACACCGTAAGGTAAAGATTAAACATGAGTAATCCTGTTTTGAAAATTTAGTATTAGTTTTATGAAAAATGCTATATTTATGGAATATTTTAATACTTTTCACTCATAGTTTGATACGAAAAATTAAAAAAAAAAGAAGAGAATATCTTACTGAAAATATAGTTTACGAAAAAGTTAACGTTTAGTTGAACGATATGGGTTCTTAGATTCCCTTGATCGTTGAAATTATCAATTTCCCCAGGGATCTTCGGTCGTACTACCTTTATATATGGCTTGATAGTCAAAGGAAAGCTATCAAATCAATACACATTTTTAATAACTATGTTTATGTACCAAAAAATAGTTCCTTTTTACCTATTTCGCATGGGAAAGGTCATTCTAGCGTTAATTGTGTCGAGTAGGTCATTCAATTCATGGTAAAGTTTCCTTTTTTTAGTAAATTTTCGTACTCTAAGTTTTTTTTTTTTTTTGCAAAGTTTCTATGACAAAGATCACTTTTATTTAGATTTCTGATAATTTGTTTTATCGAAGAGGAAGAGGAATTGGGCATCAGTTGTTTTACCAATTCAGAAATAAGTAAGTAATCAGATTTATCACAACTCATGGTAGTTTGATCACAAGTTGATGAATGATTTAAGAATGCTTTACGACAAACAAAAAAGTACAGGAAATACTAACCTATTTGAAATATTATATTTTAAATTTCACCTACGATGTTGTTCTCTGTTTATTATTGTGATTATTTTTTAGAATTGGAACATCATATACTAAATAACCTACTTTATCAAAAGTCAACGTGCCATAACCATCAATAAAATGCATTAATAAGTATCTATTGCGTTTTGTTTTATTACCCACGTAGTCGGTATTTTTCCATCTTACCCTATATGAATATTATACAAATGCTGATCAATTGCTGCTATCATCAAAGTTTTAGAACATCCATGACTTATTTACGACACATAGTTTTATCTTTTATCCATTCCCTGAACTGTGCAAGGATTGTTCTTAAATTTTATTAATAAATAACTAAAGTTTTATAATATAGATTATATTGGATTCTTAATATATTTGAATTTGATTACTAAAATTTTGTAAGAATTATTTTTCCTGATATTATTTATATTTTTTTTAATTTGTAATTTGTGAATATATGTAATTATATTTAATAAAAAAACATTGTGTATGGCCCTTTATAGAATATTCAAAACTGGATTGCGGATCCCTTAGCCCTCATGTGTGCTCCCCATCTTTGGTAGCGTAAAAATGGGTAGTTTTTAGGATTTATAATTTCTATTTTCTTTTTGATAAGGCAAACAGAAATTTCGTGGATAGGTTAGCTTCAGTGTAGCGCTCTATCTGATTTAGAGCTCATTTATTTTGAATCTGGAACGTACGTGTTAGGTCTAGTAACCTCTCAATAATTCTTGAGAAAATTGTAATCATTACGAATATTACCTCAAAGAATTACTAATATTTCATAGATTGGATATTATGATCCTGTCCAATGAAGCCTCAATGGCTACGCCCATAAAATGATTGCATTTAGTATAACTGTTCCATACTGTATTATGCATTTGAACAAATCGAAAACATTATTTTATATTATCAATTTAAAAGTGTGCATGTGCATTAACATGTCTCAGTGGAGTCGTATTGAGATCGGATATAAATGGTACGAGTTCATCTTAGAAAAGGATGCTAATTATGTATTTTATCGAGCTTATATCAGCAATAGCTGTGTCTTGTATTAATGAGTTTAATTAACTTGACATCTCAATCAACGATTTATATTTGAATCGTTTGTAAAGATCTTAGAATGTGTTCGAATCAACATCTTTTTCAGTGGCTTTAATAGGAATTAGCGGGATTTTGTAATTTGCAGATCGAGGAAAATCGAAATACGCTAACGCTTTCTATTGCATGATATCGAAAACAGCAATTGGATATTGCGTTTTGATTTTTTTATTAAATATAGTACTAAGATGGAATTTAAAATCGAAGAAGTTGAATTATGGTCAAATTATTTCAAAATTTCAAAAATAATTATATTTTTTGCGCTTTACCTAATTCTATTCATTAACCAAAAAAAGAAACCAATAAATATTACCAACCATAAATATTAACCAATAAAATTCTTTTCAAGTAAATTAGATCGATAAATTCCACGAAACTTGAATTAAAGCGTTATTAACTTTCGTTTGACATTTTCTAAAAATGAACACGCAATAATTATCTTCAATAAATTTTTCGTTTTACTTTAATATTTCAAATTTTTGAACTTGATGCATTAAATTAAATTATAACGACCTTCAGCGCAGATTTCTGTAATACAATATTATTATCTTTGATCTCATTTTCTTTTCAAAATGCCATTTGTTCAGTTCCACACGAAAGGAAATGACTATTATAATTTATTCTACTGAATTACTTAAAATGTCAAAAAATATGATATTTTTCAAATTAATATTATTGTATTATTAATAAAATCAATAAATTGATAGGAAAATGATTGATGGTATACCTGCAGAAGTTTAAATCTATCTAGTAAAACAAAAATATATGGTATCTCTAGTTTCAAAAGAAAATTTTGTAATCGAAGATTACGTATTTCAGTTCCGTTGATATGAAAATAATTTAAACGAAGGTACTTTTTCAAAGGTACGTCGGCATATTTTTCTTCAAAGAAATTTAAAAATCTAACATTAATAAAACGCAATTAAATTAAATAAAAATTCAAGCCAGAGTTAGTCATTTAAAACAATTTTTCAAATGTATTTATCAAACAGAAGCGTTACAGTAAAAAAAAACTATTTTTTTTTTGTAAGTAACACGCAATGTATTTCCATGGGCTAAATTTTATTATTTCCATCTAATTGCTACCGAGTTGATAGTATAATTAGTTGAAAATTAATCATTAAAATCCAGAAAAAAAACCGATAGGAAAATAAGATGGCACAAATTTAATTTTTAATGTTTAAATCGGAGAGATGCTACAAAAAATAATTAATAAATAAATCGAATTTTAAATGGAACTTCTAGGAAATGGTTATGGAAGATTGAGTTGAAGATGCGAAAGAAATATTTCTTTTAAATGGATTGCATTTAATTATAAGTGAAAAGAAAACTCATATTATACAACAGATTTTTTTAAGCTGCAGTAATATATAGTTTTTGTTTTCCAATTGAACGTCAATGTTAACTTTTTTTAACTTGAAAGTATTTTTCTTTAAGAAATGCTGTGTTTTCATTGGTATGTATATATGTATAGACCATGGATATGACGTTAAATAGAAATAAGAAAAATCTAATGTGGCGTATAAAGTGTCGTCTACGTGGGTGCAGTTTTTATGGTACTAAAAACAACAGCTGGCAATTCAGTGCTGATGAGCGCCAGCTTACACAAATAGGTGCTTGGTTTTTCCTTTCGATTACTTCAGTTATCCACATCAGGGAAGAGAGACTTTTATATTATAGGCCTCTCTTCCAATGCTTTCAACACTGGTGCTGTTACATTTTGCTAAGTTCACTGCAAATTTGTATCCACGTAGAGGCAGCTTCCAGTGCAGTTTACTTCTAGTGCAGTTTACCATTTACTGTAAAGAGCACTATCCATTTATACACAGATACATGTGTTTTTTTTTAACGAAAAAGTTATTCATTTAGATCTGTAGAAATACCTTTACGAGATGTGATTCAAAAATAGGGAGCTTTTTTAAATTTCACGGACTACGTAGATTTGACAAACGATTTTTTTTTATTATATGGGTGCATCTGTTCTCAACAAATTTTGATATTATTACCTTCTAAGTATTTATAGTTTTTTCACAGTTCAAAAATTAAATGTGTTTTGTTGTACTTGTCGATTTTATTTCGAAATTGCTATTTTTTTTTTAAATATCATGCCTTAATCTTTTTTCTGTTTTCAAACCGACAATGACCGATCAAATTATGGTTTTTTCCATGATTGAGGAGATGAAAGTCGCATCGCTGAAAAAGCTCAAAAATTTTCCGAAAAGCGCAAACTAGAGCACAGAGCAAATATTGACAAATAAGCAGCAAATAGTTTTCGATACAAATACAGTTACCGTATTTTTTGACCACACTACCCATGTTTTATTGATTTTTTTTTCTGCCTAATTGTCAGTTAAGTTTAAGCTTTTTCTCCAGTTCAGAAGTCTTGGAGATCGGAAAAGTTCAGGAGTCGGTATCGTTTCTAAAACACAGAGTCATTTTTTCTCCAGTGTGATAATTTATTGTTTTGAAAAGTCAAGTATGATATGAGTATATATGTAAATTTACAAGATGTCAATAAATTCAATAGATCTGTAAAGACTATGGAATAAACATATCTTCGGCTTAGAGTGTAAAACTGCCATCTACACTTTTTGCCTTAAATAGTTTTTAGGCTATTTTGTAAATAAATATAGCACAGTAAAACGTAAGTAAAAGTATTGGGGGGACGAGGTGACCATTAAAGCCGAGAGTTTGTTTTATAAATATAGGTTTAAAATAAATCAAAATAATTTATTTTGAAAATATGTTCACTCTATTTTGATATAAATAAAAAATACAAAACACAAAAAATTCTATTTAATTGTCCTCGGACATTCGTCGTAAAGTGATGTCGCTGTTTGATGTCGACGCGCTTGCTTTCGATAATCCTGCTTTGAATTTTTTTTACATTTGATAGAATTTTTTGTCCGTTATATCCAAAGTTAAATAGAGATCCGTTATATCGAGGTTTTACTGTACTCTAACTAAACTTTAGATATTTGCTTTATTAATTTAACTAGTATGAAAGCTTGCTATGTACATTTCAGTATTAACTATTTTGGCAAGAAAACCTACTAATTTATTAAAAGCTAATCAATAGAAGATAACTAAATATTTCAAAAAGGTAATCAGTCTATTAAGACTAAGACCAGAAACATTTAATACTCAAACGGTATTTTAAATTTTTTTGTTAAAATTATTTGCAATTTTTTCAGTCTTTTTATTGTCCCTTGTATAATTTAGTTTCATGTAGATAGCAAGTTTATACTCGAGGACGATATTTATTTTTTGGAAAAAAATATTTTAGTTTATCAAAAAGTTATCTGACAAATTATTTGATAGAGCACCACTCATTTAACAATGATGCCCTGCAAAAAACTGAAAAAGATTTGACGCCTCTGCACTTGTAACAAGTTATTACAATTTGGAAAACGAATTTTTATTTGTGACCTTCCGAAAATCAATTTTGAAGAAATCTTTTAAATCGAGAAATGTATCATTTCGTTACGATGACCCTTCGTGTTTTAAATGAATTATTTAGCGGTTTATTTAAAATGTTGACATTATAATAATTATAATTGAAATTTTCAAATCCCACTGTAGTCGATTGTATAGTTGACTTGTATTAAAGTTCTCTGTGGCCTCTAAGGCCTATTAGGTAGCTGTTTATTTAATAAATTAATTCCGACGTGCTTTCCAATTACACTGTGTTGTTTTGTCGCTTGGTACAGTTACAAAGCTAGTGATGTAACAACAATATATTGCTCAATAATTAATGAATAGTTTCAGAAAGAATTGGCAAGCATTTTTGATTCAGTGACAAAGAATCGAGTTTAAAGCCACACCCAACATACTCCAGATACAATCAGAGATTTTCGTCCGAATTGATTTCCGTTAGATTTAGTATCAGAACATCTTGTATTATAAATATCTAGATTGGATTACACTGTCCAATACAAGTCTGAAATATTTTTAACTCTGTGTATTTCTGTTGTAAAATATGTATTTAGTCAAAGGGATGTTTTAGTAAGTTGTGATATAAATCTTTTGGAATAGTAAGGCTGACTCTATACCAATTATCCAACAAAATTTTAAAGTTTAAATTTTCCAATTTTTCTTTACCCATCGATAGGAAATCGTTCGTAGAAGCTTATGAAAGAAACGTTCGTTTGTGACAAAATTATTTAGTAATCATTAATTAATTACAAAAAATTAATTATTAAGTCATTGATATAGTAAAATGTTAAGGAAATAGTGACATATAACAACAAAAATGAAGAAAAATTTAGAAAATTGATGTTTAAAGTTAAATAAAAAGAAAAATTAAAGAAAACTTAATTTACCCCTACCCCAACACCCAAAAAATTGGAGAAAAAGAAACCATTTAGGAATTTTTTTTCCCTTAATATTATTTTCAAATTTTTTTCCAAAATAACAAATATCGAAACATAATTAAATAAGCTTTTCACCCAAATATTTTCATCGTTTCTAAAAACCAATTTTCCTCAAAAAAAAATTTTGAATATAAATATGTGAAATATAACACATTGAGTGTTTTTCAAGATTCGGAAAATATTTTCCACACTTTCCGATTTAGCCAATTTTTTCAAACTGGCAAAAATCAAAACAACAATGAACAGAATTTTTATACATACATTTTCATCGTTAGTGAAAATTAATTTTTCCCACAAATTTTTTTGAATATAAAATGCGAAGTAACACACTAAGTGTTTCTTAGGATTCAAACATTTTTTGTGGGAAAAATTGATTTTCACAAACGATAAAAATATTTGGGTAAAAAACGTGTTTAATTATGTTTCGATATTTGTTATTTTGGAAAATTTTGTGGAAATATAACTGAGGGGAAAAAGTAATTTCAGAAATGCCTATTTTTGGGGGTTGGGGGGTTAGATTTCTGTTAAGTTTTCTTTAATTTTTCTTTTTCATTTATCTTTAAACAAGAATTATCTAAATTTTCCTTAATATTTGTTATAAATTGTTGCTAAAAACTTATTTTTGAACAACAATTTTCTTAATTTTTGTTATTATTTGTCGTTAAAAACATATCTTTAAATAACAATTTTCTAAATTTTCTTTAATTTTTGTTATTATTTGTCGCTAAAAACTCCTAAATACTCCTACTACACCTCTAATTGCTTAAAATTTTACTATATGAATGACTGAATAATTAATTTTCCGTAATTAATTAATTACTACTAAACTATTTTCTCACAAACGAAATGGTGTCTTTCACAAACTCCTACGAACGATTTTCTATCGATTGGCAAAAAAAAAGGAAAATTCAAACTTTAAAATTTTCTTGGCTAATCAGTATAGGGTGGCTTTATGAGCGTAAATTTAAAGTTACATCAGATTGGCTGAGGATTGAGGGATCAGAAAAAGAAGATTGTTGGGTTTGGGGGATGTTTAATGCTTTAGAGAGGTGGTGTAGGATGGAAATTTTCGCGGTAAGGCATTCGACTGAGAGTTTCTGGTATTATTTGTTACATCAAATGTTTACGTATTGTTCATACATAAATTTCCAGCGGGAGTTTGTTCTTTGCAATGTAATGTAAACGTGCTGTTATCATCTAACAGATCTTTTTATGTTCATATGTGCGGTACACATAAAAACAGGCTAGAAACACGTCAGGAAAAATTCATGACAAACTAGAGTGAAAGTCAATGTGGCGTGCCTCAGCCTCGAATATTAATAACATGCATTTTGCATCTCATTGTTATTATTCTAAAAGTGCACGGTTTTTTGTGTTTTGGAGGAATATATTTTTTGATGTATTTTTTTTTTTTTGGTCAAACATAGAGATATAACAAATATGAAACCGCCAAACATGGAGGCAGCAAATAAACGGTTATCTTGGGGCCGCACCGCGTCGATCATGCTTTCATACCTTCGAGATTGGAACTTATATTCCTGTTTCTGAGATCGAACACGCGGTCTACACGTTGGTTGTTGCGAAATAACATCAATGTTCCATTAAAATTGTGTTACGTTTTGTTCTTGCTTGCAGGAAATTACGATAAGAGACGTTGATAATAACGTATTTATATACGTTAATGGGGGTAGCCATTGTTAATACATTTTTTCGTAGTCTTTCACTAGCTTGTTCATTACGTTTTTTCAACATTTTCTGCTCAATAATTTATAGAATTTAGATTTCAGTTGATAACCGAATGCGTTTTTTGACTGAAAATTTTTTCGTTTACACTCTCATGTCACTTACACATTTTATTCTTCGAGATAATCCGAGTAATTAAATTTATTTTGCAATTATCTTAACTTTTAAGTCGTTTCATCTTTTGCACATTTTTTTCCTCTACTCGAATTTTCAACAGAAATATTTGAACATAGAAAAAACCGTTCTACGAATACGATGAGTACGTTTAAATTGAAGACAAGTCGAATCAATCAAATCAAACTCAATTTCAATCGTTAAAAATTGAATTCATAGTATTGAGACTTACACAAAGAATAGATAATTACTTTTTTTTTATAAATCTCAACGTTGAAATTAAATAAGTATTCATCGTAGAGTAATAAATTTACATAAATAATTTTTTGTTTGGGTGTTTGTAATTTTTAAATAGTTTTTGAAAAAAATTAATTAAAAATTCTTCGTTAAGATAAAAGAAATGTGGCATCTTTTCAATAGTATTAAGGTTTGTATTTTTTGTAAACATTATCATTAAATGACGATTGGTATGAAATAAATATTGTATTGTAACGAAAAAGTTTATTAACTTTGGTTTTTGTGCTACTTATTGTTTTGTTGATTGCTTAAACATCTCTACCCTTAGGGTTTGATAGTTTGTTATAGCAATTGGGAACTGACTCTTTTGGTTACCAGTTACCACGTTTGGTGGTTAAAAAAGTACTAGTTTTTGTATACTCTTTTATAGACAACTGTAACAAGTATTTAACTATAGTGAAATTAAAAACCAAGTACAATTTTTTTAATTGTAATGGAAGTTATTAAATAGAGTCCTTGTATAAAAAAGGTAGAATTTACTTTGCTATGAGTGGTTTTGATAGTAGTTTCCTCAATTGCCCGATGATAGGAAAATATTTGTTATATTTTGTTTTTACAATCAAGTTGCATGAAATAAGCACGACATTTTGAAACGTCACTCGATCGAGAAAATTCCAAATTGGTTTTTTCGAATTTTTGGACAGTATGGTTTTGACTAATTTTCCTTAGATTTTTTTTCAAATATATACTTTTGTTTAAAGTATTGCTCTGCATTTTCGATTAGCTTCAATAATTTCATGTTTATTAAAAGTTTACTTTAAATATTCTGTTTTGGAAAATTGTTGAGTTTTTTGGGAATATTTATCCAGATTTGTGAAGATAGACATTTAAATACTGAAGCATTTTATCTTATGTATTTTTTTTTTGGCTAAAAATGTAATAAAATATCAGTTGATTCAAGGAAGTTTTTTTCGATTTTATATAAAACTTGTGGAAGTTTAGGAAAAATTTTACCAAGAAAATTAAATAAATCAAAAATAGAACCTCTTTTTAAAAATATTTATGAGAACCTTGAGAGAACATTCAAAATGACAAAATTCCGTTACCCCTACAAATAGTTTTACGATTTTTCGAGAACAAGAAAATATTTAAAATCGTTTCAGTTTAAGTCATAGCTGGGATGTCCTTAAGGACCTTAAAATTATTGTAATCGACTTATATTAATGGTCGAAATAATGTACTTTATTCCAAATTTAGTTTAGTTTACAAGCCTTTAGTCAACCCCTATTTTTCCACCTTTATTAATAAATAAATACTTTAAAATAAATAAAAGTTGAGGTTTTCGATATTTTAAAAAACCATTTCATGAATCATTCCGAAGTTTCATTTTTAATTACGTGTAAAAGAAGTCGCCTTCAAAAATTTGTTTTCTAAAAATTTTTGTTACCACGAAAAATATTTTTTAACTTATAACTCAATGAAATTTTCAAAATCGAACGTCATATCTTCCGATCTTTTGATGCCAAGTTTCATAACAAATTGAGGAATATGTTTAGTATCATCATTTTTAAGCACTTTTACGGAATTTTACGGAAACAAATTTACGGAACTGCCTGTTTTTCCCTACCATTTCTGTATGTATTTGAATTTTCGATTTTTGGATGTAGTTTTCTGCCAAAATACGTAATAAAAAACAAAAAATTAATTTTCGTGCATCCACGACGTTTATTTTATTTTACTTTTGAATTTAAAATAGTAAAAATAATCAAAAATTGAAAATAATCAAAAATACCTTAATACCTACAATCAAAAACCAATGATTCCTGTTACTTGTTCTTTATGTTATGGAAATTTATCTAAAAGATAAAATTTTATTCATTAAATAACTATTCAAGAGTGAAAATACCGTACTTGATTATATTTTGCTTGTAACCATACGATTTCTTGCATTGGGCAAAAAAAGGAAATAAATACTGTCATTTAAGTGATGTAGCAATTTTTCCATTCCGTCATTGATTGAGGAAGTATTGAATTTTCACACATTATAGAAAACTGATTAACATTCAATATAAAAATAGTGCAAAATTCTTAGTCAATATTGATTGGCAAGCACAGTTAGACAATTTCCGTGACATAGGAAAAATCAACAAGTCCAACAAACTTCAGTCGCAATTCAAAGACTTTTTTAACACTTTGAACGAATTTCCAAGAAAACCGCGCAATATGCAATTCGATTTCCTTTCATAAACGCAACTGACCCTCTTAAGAATCTATCTTTCAACTAATAGAAACAGGATGTATTTACATGCTACGCCTAGTTGATTGTTCGAAACGAATTTAACGGGATATTTATCGCTCCACTTAACAGAATATCTAAGCAATCGAATTTCGAGGCTATATTATATCGTTGTGAATTTTCATGCAGGCGAAAAATTAAATTGATTTCAATAATAAAAATGTGACAAATTGACTTGGACCGACAAAAAGATTTATGAAGGAAATATCGATAAAAATTGTCACTCAAATCGATTAGATCTGATTGTGTAGTTGCGTTTTTAACTTGAGGTTAATTCATCTTAATGATTAAGTGAATATCGTTTAAAATGAAGTACAAAAAAAATCGGTTTTACTGACAGATATATTATACGAGAAATATTCGAAGAGAATTGTAAAACGTATGCATAACGAAGGCATTAATCAATCATTTCAACTAACAGTTGCGATATTTTCATATCCGTATAAGACCGAAATGGTCGTCGTTGTTCTGTGTTGTAATAAGAACATACATAAAGTAAAAAAAAATAATAATAATATCATAACGGAGTCTGTCGTGCTTATTGGCAAATACATGAAAATATATTGACATCACGTAGTTATAAACTATCGATAGTTCTAAACAGTTTCTAAATGTCAAACGTGAGGAAAATGATGGACAATATTCATTTGGATTGACTCGGTTGGAATTCATTAAACGACAAATCTTTACCTTCAAAATTATAAAAAATTGCATTGTTACTCTCTAATTCAGTTTTCTGTAATATTAGCATTTATTGTTCACTTTTTTCAAGGATATGTTAAACATGAAGCTGCATTTTTTTAAATTTATTGATCTATAAATAATTACTTGATTTTATTTCATTATAATAAATTAGTTATTGTTGTAATTAGAGATATAAGTGTATTTAGAAGTCGTTCGAAGATAAATAATTATTGCAACAATGTTAATTAATCTTTAATAGGTTTTATATCGCTGATTAATAGCGCATTGTAATATTTTTGATAAACAATTAATAATATTAGTATCAAGGAATTAATTGAAAGTAAAAATTGAAAAGTTATACAAAAGGAATGTTAGTAACTGTGCCGGATGTAAGTAAAAATAAAATTGGCTACGGATTTGTATAGATAGACATCTCTTTTAAGTAATTGAAGTCTGAAATTTTAATTTGAACTCAAATTGTGATATTAATAAAATTATGAAATTAAAACGTCCACATTGAATTGGAAAATTAGAACTGAAAGTCCGGAAATAGTTACTAGAGTTTTACGTGCGAAACGTCGTTGTTTGGATAGGAAATATGAACCCTCGGGAAACAAAAATGAAAGTATTTAGAAAGATTTGAAATGAGGCACTGGGAAAAACAAATGAAGCCAAATGAATAGATTGAATTACAAACAATCGATATAGTAATAAGAAGAAAACACGTAAATTCTAAAACAAACAAGCATATATTGTGTGTTATAAAAAATGTCGTATAGATGTTTTCTAGAAGTAATGAAGAAAAAAGGAAGAAGAAGAATCGGTTTGATTAACTGATCTGAAATTAAATTTGTATATATTCTTATGAGTTTATGTGGGTAAAACAAGTTAACTATACAAGTTACTATCTTCTAATAGCGACCGAATAAAAAGAGACTCGTAAATGTGATATCTCTAAAGTAGAAGACTAAAAAGTAAAACAAAATTGAAGTATTATAGACAAATATGAATATAATTTTTAATTTCAAAAATAAGCGTTGCAAAAATTAAGTGAAACTTAATAGTTGTTTTCAGGACCAATTATTAATACAAAATATGGGGATATGATTTCAAAATGATTGGTAAAATACTTCAAGAGAATTGTGATTTTAACCAACGAATATTAGGTTTTTAAATATGTAGGTATATAAATTTAAAAATGATTAAATGGTTCTAGTCTATACTAACATTCATTTTCAAACTAATCCTTACCAATCTTCTAATGTTAATTTCGAAAAGCAAGTGGTTTCAATTACTGGAAAAAGAAAAAAAAATATTTGAATTACAGTAAACGAGAATTTAGAAAATGGATTCTATCTGAAGACATCGCCACCGAAAATCTTCAAGTAGTTTATGGCACAGAAAAGTTATTGAAACTTACGATTTATATTGAAACTTAACACTGACGCCTATCTTAAAAATTACAGCTTCGTTTCGTCAATAGTTACAAGTAGAAATATTGCTATTCATGAAGTAAAAATTTCTTGAATATAAGAAAAATGAAGTACCTATATGATTTCGTAATGATTTCGAAAGGAATAGATGCACATATGATAGATGCATTACCGTAGAAGTATAGGGAAGAGTTGATGAAAAAAAACTATCATTAACGTATATTACATTCATGAAAAAAGGTAAATTTAGAAGTTACGCTAAAATACGAGAGCTAAAAAACTTCGAGAAAAGATTGAAACTATCGTAGGAAAAAGACAAAATAAGAATTTGAAACTTGACTTTCCTAAAAAGAGCAAAAAGCGACCATGGTCTAAAGAATCTTATGTGGGGGCAGGCAGTACTGTATAGTAGTATGTAATAAACTACAAACCCGGCAGTTACAATTCCCTTAAAAATGAGTTTATGAAAGTTACTGTTCAATTTAGAAGAAAACCACCGAACAAAAACATAGTCAAAATATGATATGAAAACCATTTCTGAACCTTACTTCTGAAATAACCGATCTCACAAGAAACAAGAGTGCTAACGGGTCTAATAATCGGCTACGGTGAAGAAATACCTAGATACAACTGGAGTACATGTGGGGAATTCAATGTGCAGATTTTTTCAGGCAGAGGACGAAACCGCTTCTCAGTTAGTGAAAATTTAGTATTCGGTACTATTTTACTATAATTCAGCATTATTCTTTAATTTTGTAAAGTATTGTTGTGTATAGTATTTGAACACGTTTCGATGACGTTCGAGCATTACAAATACAAATATATACAAGCCTCGAAATTGTAACCGTGGCTGGGAGTCGAATCCCTCCCACTTTACCCATCATTAGATATACATGATATAGATATACTATCTCTACACGATCTGATGACGGTCTCAATCTTATACCTTATCGTGCGTTGCATATTTTCTCGGTTAACTCTCGCCGTATGTTTTTAAAAGGGCTTCGCTCTAAAAATAAGTTTCTGAGGAAGTTGTAAATAAAAGACGAAACGTAAAATGTATTTGATTTAATATTATTATTATCTTCTAATCAGTTTTATAATTCTTAGAATACGTTTTAATTGTATTTTTTTTCTTTTTGTTTCAGGTCAGTTCAATTTATTTTAATATCCCGAGAGCATTTTACAAATTAGATGTGAAGATTCCAGGTAAAGAAGCTGAAATTTTAAATTAATATTACTCCTGATATGATTTGAAAGTCAAATGTCATTGGTAAAATTAGCGAATTATTTATTTGCAATTACATCTAGTCTAGTGTATTATAGGTCAAGACAAAAATGTTGGCACTTCCCAAGAAATTTAGCAAATATCACTGTAATTTTTCGTAATTATATCGATTATGCTTATTGATTGGAAAAATAATTTACGGTTAACTCAAAATTATACAATCCGTTATGTTCAAGTACTTGAAATTGTACTTTGTTTCGGCGCTAATAACTTAATTCTCATTTCGTGCAAACAAAAAAAAAATTAAAACAAGGTCATTGTTATTTCCGAGATTTAAGAATATGTTTCACATAAAAGTCCAAATTGGCCTATTTAATCAGGCGTAAATTTACGAGGCTTGTTATTTTTCTTAATATTTGGGAATTGCTTTGATAAGTTTTATGTGGAGAAAAAGGTTTTTGTAGAAGAATTATAGCTCGATATATTTTTATGTGATATGGGGTTCTAGTAATATACAAGAAGCTTGAAATACGCCAATTACATAAGCTGTGTATATCAGTTTCTATGTGGTACTTAACGTCAAGCGTCATAAAAAATATCATATTATTATGAAATGGTGGAAAAATAATAAATAATAAACTAAATGAACATTAAATTGCCTCGTATATAATGTATATAGCATACGAATAGTAAAACGCGATGAAATATTTTTTTTCGGCATCAATTATTAAAAATGTTTTATGTAAATAATTATGTAATTATCATCCATAAAAAATTACACAACTAGAAATCTGACACGTTCATTCAAATTGTGGTCATATTTATATTTTTTTTTTCTTAAATAAGATATTAATTCTTTGAATTTCATATGATACAAAGAAATGAATGTAATCTATTTAAAAAAAAGCTGCCAACTGCTTTGAACTAATGACATTATTATACAAAATCTACGATTGTATCATCTATTACATATATCATAACCATAAAACCTCGTTTATTTTGCAAACTTGGTTTTATTTCCGAAAAATTTTTCACGGGAAATATATTTTGGATGTACAATTGGCTACTCGAAAGTTTTTTCAAGTCATTTGATATGAAACATTAATTCGCTAATAACATCAAAATGATGGCCTCGTTGAGAATTTTTTTGTTATTTATTAACGCTAATAACTTAATTACAATTACGCGTTGAGCTAATATCGTAATTTCATTCCCATTCCAGAAATTCTAAATTAATTAAGGATAATAACATAAATCAGTTGGATCATTTAATTTAATAAAGAGATTCAGCGTGGACTTAGACAATGGTGAAGGAAAGTGATAATATTTACACGCGCACGTTTGGGTGTTGAAAATGGGAAATTCTTCACATTTCAAGTGGATTTGGATTTACGTCAAACACGCGAGTTGTTTTAATTTCGAAAAAATGGTAACCTAGAAGAATTTATCGCCTGAGAAAAAGTCGCAACTGCGTTACATTCACACAATTTAATTATAGATAAATATCGCGTCTAATAAATGTATAAAATAATTATCGTATGAAAAAATTGCCATGAGTTGGGTTTATTTAAAGTGATTTTTTTTTTTTGAAATGACAAACCTTGAACTTCAAGTTTTAATTGTGAAGTAATTAAAAAAGAAGTAATTAATTTGAGGGATTAATAAGACAATAACTTTCATACATAGGTGTAGAAAAAGTATTTAAATTAAAATTGAAGTCTTCTTGGAACCGGTATATTTGCAGATCTAAATTTAGTGTTTTATTTTACGAAAAAAAGAGTGTTACAAATACAGTGTAAAAAAATAAATATGAAGTACATATCAGGGAAATTAAAGTCTTTCGTGATGAAAGTTTTAAATCCATTTTATACATAAATTTTCGTATATGTAGTTATCCATATAACTGGGTGAAATGAGACCTTGGTTTAGCATATTTAAAACCATTGAGACAAATTGTAGAGTGAAGTTCAATTGAAGTACCCTCCTTTATTTTTATCAAATATTGGTTAGAACTAGTAAGTTAGAACCCATTTATCTTAAAGGTTTTATAGTGCTGACTAATACAATAGTGTTTACTAATCTCCATGGGAATTTATTTATGAGTCGGCCGTTAAATATTTTGAGGTTCTAAAGTTAAACGAAAGTACATTTTCTACTATTTCAAAAATATTTAAGTCCTCAGTTCCCTTGGTACCTTTGCTATAGTAAAGAAGCACATAAATCGCATATACTAGGTAACTCTCTAAACAAAAAATAAGTAAAAATATTTTAGGAAAATGTTAGTAGAAAATCCAAAAGGTGCAGTTCGAAGTAAATTGTGGAAAAGAAAATTGCTAGAAAATCCATTATTTCGTATAGATTTTATTTTTCTAAAATGTTAGGGAGGACTTTCAAATTAATTGTAAGCCCATACATGGCAATATAATAAGTTTAGAAACAACATTGCTTTTCGGTCCCCCTAATACTTGCACGACAAAAGTATTATGATCAAATAGAAAATTCGACATTGAGTTTTCAATGGAAGTACTCGTTTTGATCAGCGCTTAGACGAATACGACATTTATTTTTAAAACTGGATTGTGGATTTGATGTAAAGTAATCATACAGTTATCTTTAATTTGATTTTTCAGCAACTAGACGAAATCCAGCCTCACTTATTAATACTACAGTAATTTTTTCACCCGAACGTGATCTTTTTCTTTTGCAAACAATTCTGAAGAAAGTAAATGATTCCTACATTTCCAGTTTAGCGTAGATGTATAGAAAACATTCGTGTAGTATTAGTTATGCTTTATCTGGATAACCTTGTAATTAGATTTGAATATTCTTACTGAATTTTCAAATAGTTTTTTTTTCTCTATGAAATCAACCAATAAATTAATATCTCTTAATCCTTTAGATTTATGCGTTAATTTATGTTTTGGAATAATGGAAATTATGTAAAATTCTCACATTCGCGTAATTTGGGGGTGAGTTTTACTGTTTAAAAGTTTACTAACTTGATAGATAACAAGTTTTTAATTTAATAATTTTCGATTTGAAGGAAGAAAAAACGAATATTAAATAAATTATACTTAAAGAAACAGGTTGAAGACCTCCAAAATGTGTTTTAGTTTTGCCAATAAATATATTTTGCAATAAAAGCGAAAATTATTCGTATGCATAAGTTTTTGGAAGACTAGTGTGATCGGCAAAAAGAGTAATGAATTTGTCACTCGTAAATTTCGAACTTTATGTGTGTGCTCGATTGTGATCGTCTTCGGATT
This sequence comes from Sisyra terminalis, assembly GCA_958496175.1. NCBI lineage: Eukaryota > Metazoa > Arthropoda > Insecta > Neuroptera > Sisyridae > Sisyra > Sisyra terminalis. Next base: position 30,888,067 of record OY292277.1, on the reverse strand, counting down.
GCACTCAAATTACTGTTTTGTTAATTATAGTTTTTATTATATATATTTCCCGATTCGATTTTCAATAAAAATCATTTATATTTTTGCGTTGGTTCAGCCAGATTTTTATGGCGCGTCAGTTAAAATATGGGTGATAAAAATCAATTTTTTCTCTAAGCGTTTGATTTGCGTCTAAATTCAATAAATTATCTTCGTTTTTTTCTTCCTTGATACGTGGAATGTGGAAAAAAGTAATTCACCTGTTTAACGAGAATTCTAAGTTTATAGATGTATGCCTACTTTTTTGTGAATAACGAGACTAACTAGCAATGTGATATGTCTGATCATTAAAATTAAGTTAGTTGTTTAAAAGTTTGCATTTTGCAATTATAAAGTTAATTTTTTTGTGTAGAAATTCTAAGGTTTTTGAAATGAGCAAGTGCCACCTACTGTTTGGAAACCTGATAGGCCTCTGTGTGGAGATATGACGAAAGAGTTTTCATAAAACTTTTAATCAAGGATTCCTTGTTAGGCTGTAACAAATCATTTTAACTAAAAAAAAAGAGTTTCGTATTCATTACTTCTTTCAGTTTATTCTAGAAATGTAATCTATATAAATAATCTAATGTTCAAGAGAAGAAGTATGAATTTCGAAAAAAAATTTGATTTGTATGTTACCTACACTAAAAGTATGAAAAAACGGTGACCAGACACTTGCTCACTAGAAAAATCCTTGCACGAAATTTGCCCACAGAAAGTTGTTCACGAGTATTATTGCTCACACGAAAGTTGCCCACATAGAAAGTTACTCACATTGAACATTCCTCACACTGAAATGATATATCTTCATAATGAAGTTAACCCACAGGGAAAAATATTTAACTTATTATTGGATTCGTAATAATATTGTTAAGTATAACGATATTTTTTTGTATTAAAATTGAATTAAAAAAAATCGTAAATTAAATTAAAAACAAAGTAGAAACTGAAACGATGCCAGATATTGACGTCACTAAAAGGGACATTAACCCTTGTATTTCACTCACACGTATGTGTTTACAAAATTTGTTCTTAATCTTTGACGACATATATGCATACATATTACTTACGTTTGCCTATTATTGTTATGAGAATTAAAATGCTTTTAAAAGACAATATTTTTCTAAAATTAGTCAAAGTTATATTTAAAATGATGTAAGAAAAGTCGATTAATACATTATAATTTTCTATGTTCGAATTAAAAAACAGTTTCAATACATAGATATAATTGGGTAAATAAAATATACAATTAGGTATTATTGTATTAGTATAATTTTTAGAACGTTACTATTTAGGATTGTTTATACCTATCTATACATTATATTTAATAGCAACAATCTACTAGTATCTACTTAGTATTTTTCGAACATGTGACCCATTCTGTTAATTCGGTTAAATGGTTAATTCGTATAATATGTAATATACATTTTGAATAAGTAACTAAATGTGTAAACATATAGTATCTATGTACAAATAGTCAATTTAATCTTTTATTTGAAAACCAGTAATTTTCTGTGAAATATTCATAACCCAATACTGACACAACTCACAAATGGCTAAAATTAATATTTGGATGAAATTGAAATGACAGTTGAATCTAATGACATAGTTGTTCAAATTTGATCCAATAATTATTATATTTGTATTTCACTAACTTGGATGTATTTGAAACTTTATATTCTTTGTCCTTGTCTTTGCCGGAACACATACGTTTTCTTATTATGTATTTTGATATTAAAAGTAATTTGTGCTTAAAATTGTATAATATTTTAGTAATCACAATCCTTATAACTGGTGTGACAGTTCAGGCACTACCGGAAGAGGCTACGACAGTGAATTAAAAACATCTTTTTAACTATACCAAACAAGTATAACTTCCCACGTACGTACATAAGTACACACATTGTTTTTCTTCTTAAATTTATAATTTTCAAAAACGAGATACTTTAATTCTAATAGGTTAGTATTAAATATAAATTAGTAGTGTGTTTCAGTGCTAATAAAATAATATTTAATTATATAATAAATCTAATAAATATTTTTTTCTGTGGGTTAATTTCCATGTGATATATCATAATGCGTTAATTTCTTTGTTAGGAATTTTTTCTGTGAGTAAATTTCAATGTGGGCAACTTTTGTGTGAGCAATATTTTGGAGAGGGCAACTAACATGGAGACGAAAAAAACTTCCTCGTTCTTTGTGGTTTTTTCGTTTGTTATTTGGAAAATAGTATGTAACTTTCATTCATTGTCAGATCTTGACCTATTTAAAATCCGATCTGATAATTTAGAAAATGTTGCGTTCGATTTTGACTGGCATAAATAAGCTTGGCATTACAAAATCAATAATCATTAAATCTCTAATAAATTTAAGTTGAAATTACAGCCGCATGGATGGGGCTTGTAAAAAATATCTATTAAAAATAATAACAGCCAATATAATATGAACCAGAGGCTGCAGACATAAAATGAAAATCCCTCCCCGAAATGAAGTATTTGTAAACGATTTAAACCGTTGATCGCTTATTTATTACAGTCATAAACACATGGCGGCGGCAAATTCGACTTGTGTAAATATCATCGAATGAAGAATTCAGTTTTAGTAATATTCAAGGTCGACATTTAATTAAACTGTCGGGTTAATTAATAGAAAATTAACGACGACCAGCCAAGATCTTACTATGTTGAATCGCAAGACTTCACCTTTTCATTACGGCCATATGTAGCTGGGGCCCGGACCGACTGGACCCAGCGCGGCGCAACGTCCGCGTCGTAACCATTCCTATTTCATTAAATAAAATGTTCATTATAAAAATCATACACAATAAATAAGACGATCAACAAGCCATCTCCTCGACTTTACAAAATGATTCAACACTGCCCCAGCAGAATTAAACACATCATCGTCTCCATTTTCGATGGTTTTAGGCATAGTTTCGTTCATTTTTGGTGATGATGTTGAGATCAACTTGGGCAATAAAGATTCCGGCCCTAAGTGCTTTGGCCAACTGATACAATTTGTACGATTGTACACTACAACCGTTCCTTGTTACTGGAACGTCATCGCAGCAACTTAACAACTAGTGGTTTAAAGGAATGCGTATGATGATCAAAATTGTTCAAATCGACCTAGTGGAAGAGAACAAAGTATAGGGAGAAGAACTTCATTGAAACTATATCTCTTTGTTTTGGAATCGGTTCTGAGGAGCTGATTATAATTATGGAGGTACACCTCCGGTGATTCACTGGAACGAACACATATAAACGAGCATATATTATATTTCTACATATAAGCCAAACAAATTTCAAAACGAAAGGGACTTGAAGCATTTATAAATATCTCGTAGTTCGGTTACGATTGTGAATCAGGTTTTTGAAGATACAAATAAGGATGGAGGCGAAATTAACTCTTCAAATTTATCAAAAAGTTGGGCTTGGACGTTTAGAGCTATCAGTAGCGAAATCTTAGTCAGAGTTGGGAAGAATTTCAATTGTTTTCTGGCTTAATCCAACTTATATTTGATGTGTTATTGAATTATAATTTTCGATTTCCTTCCAAATTTCAGATTCAGAAATTATCTTCTTAGTCAATATATTTTTGCTCTTATTTTAATAATAATATTGAATTAAAAAAAAGCAATGCAAAAAATATACATTTTTTTTATTAAATTTTGATCCAAATAATCTTAAGATTTTTGATTGATTCATTGTTTAATTACACCAAATGAAGGTAAATTCTGCAAAACAAATGTTTTTTTCTACTAAGGTCAAAAGTTTCCAAATAATTTTGCATCTAAAAATGATGTGTTTCATCATGGCAATCGTCAGATTTTGAAAGTAGAATTTATTCTGAACATTCCTTTGTCGTATAATTGAACCAAAACAATTTTGATTTGGTCAAGTTGTTTTATTAGTATGCCCAAAGTTTCAGGTTAATTTAAAACCAAGTTTCATCAAAATAATTCAAGAAAGTTATTATTGCGCCATTGGCAATTGGAAAATCAACATTTTTTTAAAACTATTAACTTATACAATGTATGTCTTTTTAAGATTAGACTAGATAACTAAGATACAGTAACTTAGATACTTTAAAATAAGTAAGTTGAACTGTAAAGCAACTAAAATATTTTTTCTGATAGCTCTGTCAGCATCGATGTTAGGGTCAAAAAGAAGATTTATCGTCAAACATCTTCACGATTTTAGAACAATACCTCAACAATATTTTGATGAAAATTATTTTAAAAATAATGGTTAAATATTATTGATTTAAGAGTATAAACTGAGAAGATACTGTTATTAATATTTACTAGTTACCATCAGAGCTATCAAGGTTACATTAGGAATGTATCTTGATACTAGATAAGTTCCTTTTTTAAAAAAGTATCCGAAGTTGTTTTTGGTATCTAGTTAGTTTTAAAGAAGGAACTTAAATATTTATCCTTAGTTACTTTTTTACTTTTTATGATTCTTAAAAATATACTTATTTAGTTACTTCATATACTATATATGTAATGAGCTTCGTGCTTACTAGGTGAAGTTGTTAGGAAATGAGATAATGTATTTTTTTATCTTTACTAACTTGGACAAAAAGGAAAATATGTATATCTAATAAACTTGTAAACATAATACACTGTAACAACGATAGAATATTAATATGAGAGGTATAAATTGAATCTTACAGGACAAAAAAAATATGAAACTTTGTATCTTATCCGAGTAACTCGATATTTAAGTTACTTTTCGGTGCCTAAGATACTCTTTAAGTTACAATATATAGTTCATTTTAAAAAATATTTAAATTACTTTTTGTCAAAAAATAAAAGAACCAAGATACATCATTTTAAATACTTTAGCACAAATAATAACTTATTTTTGGTTCATGTCTCTACACCTACTACATCGTTACATGATTAACTATTTAAGTATCACTTTTCACATATTAGAATTATAAAAATAAACCATTAACCAATGACGAGTATGTATAGTAATCCTGAATCTATTCTATTCTAGTGAGATCATAAAATTTACTTTGGAATTTAAGTATTATCGTCTTTTTCCCTAAAAGTGAAAATATGAAAATATTATGGATCATGAGTTTTTAAATTTTTGGTAAATTCAAATTTCAACCCTTATATTCTATTTGATATTATAAAAACCTGAAAAATTTAATGCTCATCTCCAGTTGGAATTTTTCAGGAATTTGATATTGAAAAACTTTTATACCGTACACAGGTTTCTCTATACCTTTTTACAACAGTTAAATTCGAAATATCACTGTCCAATACTTTCTTTTCGATTTATCCGAGTTGATAATTAACATTATACATTAAGTGTTATTAATTAGTATTAATAAATATATTAAGTGTTATATATTAAGTATTATATTAACTTATTAAGTGTATATATTAAGTGTTAAATGATATTAAGTGTTATTTTCGCAAACTATTCTTACAACTTTACGTTTATAAAATAAAAGTTTTTAAAATGTAAACTGTAGACTAGGTAAATAATCGTCCTTATAATATACAGGTGTGTACATCTTCACAATTTAACTCGGGAAGTTTTAAATTATAAATATTCTGTTGAAATAATTTAACGATGTCATTAGGGACTACAGTAAAGTTTAAAACGTGCTGGTCTTTCAGATTAATTGTGAGGGTAAATTGAAAATATTGTTAACAGATTTTAATTTTATTTCTTGACTTGTAACTTTGAAGGTTTTATTCTTGCATTAAAATAGTGAATGTTTCTTAATAAAAACTACTTCTCTTAATTAGTTATGAATGCAAAATTGTTATATAATTTTTTGCACCAACTACTAAAAGTCAGTCATAACGAAATTGAATATCAAAAGAAATCAAAACTCAATAAAAATGCAAAAGAAAAAAGAAGGAAACAGTAAAAAAAGACTTGGAAATTAACCTTGTCTGCACATTTTTCATATTATTAAAGTTGACTATGTCAGTTACGTGACATTTACAGCCACAATTATATTCACAATAAACTGTAATATATACTTTATCAGTTAATTAAGATCTTTAGTTGAAAATCAATCGAGATATTTAAATGCCGTTAATGATATCAGTAAGAGTTAAATTGGGAATCACGATATCCACAAAATTTTATTGCCAGACGAGTTTATTGTATTATTTTCTTTTTCCTTGTTATAATGGATGTTCAAGTCAGTTCTCGGAATTTATCACAATTTTACTTTAAAACTTTACCTTATTGCTTATAAAAATTGTACATAATTACTACCTATAGTAAGTAATACCAAAAATACTTTAAGTCAAATAATCGAAGCTTGGTTTTATTGACAATACATACTATTTCCCGTAGGTAGTTGAGAAATGAAATTTGAAAGTTTAAAAAAATAACCTTTCAGTTTCGATATAAAAAGTACAAAACAAATAATACTAAAATTTTTCATAACCACAAATTATATTTTAGCTACTCAAAGTCTATGCCTATCATTATCGATAGCTCAATTCGATTCGATTCAATGATACAAATATAAACTTATCATTGACCATCTGTAATTTAAAAAAAAACATTAGAGTGTTTTTTGTTGAGTCGATCAATGAACCAAATATCCAAATCCAGTAAAGATTATTTAATGCCGTCTCGCATGAAATCTCTAATAACCGTTTCGGTATTTTAAAATAATTAAGAGATAGAGCGAAACTAATTAGAATAAAATAACAATAAAATGAGGCTGTTTTAAGCAAAAAAAAAATTTTTTTTAAAAATATAAATAATATTTAAATCATTTTTGCGTAAAATATTGCCATTGATGCCGCCCACCGATAAAACTGTTCGCGTTGAAGATTTCAATCTAAATATGATTTTGCCACAGTAATAATATTGATGAATAATTAACACATTATCAACATTATTTTCGAATAAAAACAAATCTTTTCGTGGACGATGAAATTTTTCTCACTGATCGCATACGATTTGGGACGGGTCTTTCGATTTATGTAGTTGTTTAATCGTAAATTAAACGAGTTGGGAAATAATTATTTTTAAGAGAACATAACTGTGAGATAAAGCCTAAATGAAGCAAGGATGATATGTTGAAGTTTGGATAGTTGATAATTGTTATGGATTCTGTATATGGTATTTCCTTCTTAAAGATTTATTCAAGGATTTGTAAAAGTTAGTTTTCAAATTATTGATTTTTGTTGAAAAATGTTGTATTTAGATTTAAAAAAAAAATCACTTAGGTCTGTATTATTATTTTTTCTTAAATTAATGAAACAATACAATACTAAGAACTTAAATTATTCTCTGCACTTAAAAGAATTAGCCTAATAACTTTTTATATTCTACCAGAACCCAAAACCCAATGAAATTATTTTAATGCAAATTTTTTTTACTCTTTAGTACCTACTTAATTAATACTTTTCCCAAAGAATAATACTTAATAATATTCGTTAAAAACTCAAATAAAGCGTGTTTCAATAAGAGCGCAAGATTTGATTTGGGCACCATGTTTGACAGTCATAATGTCCAATGATTATGACGTGACAAATTGAAAGTTGCCAGATGGGAGTTAAACATGAAATAGTAGACCATGAACAGCTAAGAGAACCCACGAATTATTCATCAGAAAGCAATGCATCCACAACGGGTCACTGTATGGTGTGCATTATGGTCTGGAAAAATAGTGGGACCGTTTTTCTTCGGAAACGAAGAAAGTAATGCAGTAACGCTGAATAGCGAACGTTATCGTTATATGATAGTAGTTTCTTGTGTCTCATTTAGAAGCTATTGATCTTGACGACATGTGATTTCAGCAGGACGGTGACACAAACCATATCGTCCGTGAAACATTGGCGATCTTGCACACGTTTGCTCCTGGTCGTATCATTTTCTGATTTGGTGACCAGAATTGGTCTCCACGCTCTTGCGATTAGATTGCCTTTAGATTTCTGACTGTGGGATTATCTGAAGTTACAGGTTTACGCCAATAAGCCTGCAACCATCGAAGTATTGAAAGCCGAAATTAGACGTTATATCAATGAAATACCACCACATGTATTCAATAACGGTATTGAAAATTTCGTCAAAAGGGTATGCAAAAGCCGTGGCGATCATTTAAAAACTTTTGTTTCATACATAATTCCCAAATGTATATTTTCTAAATTAATAAATATTTCATTAGTTTGGTACAGAAAACCATGTTTTATTGAACACTGAAAACTTGCGCTTTTATTGAAACACCCTTTAATAATTATCATGAAAATAAAAAGTTAAAAATATAAATTCAACATTTTTTCGATTTCATTTTTCCGAAAAAGTAACCTAAGAAGTAGTAATATCTTTTTGTCTTAATTGCATACAAAACTGGAAATAAAATCGCTATATTTCTAAAATTGTCAATTTTGGAGCTAAAATATCGATGGAAAAACCTCTTTTGAAATTCCACAGAATCTTTCGCTGTACCTGTTAATGTGAGACTGTATTAAGGGTATTAAGTTTCCTGATTTAATAAAAACATGCGCGTATATATGAAAATAACGTTGTGTAAAAATTCAAAGCGATCACTAAGAATTTTAGGAGGTTTAGTAAAAAGCTATAGTTTTTTGATGTTTTTCTAGGCTGGTCTCTATTATTTTGTAAGAACACACATTTGATGTAAAAATGTAATTAAAGTAGTCAACTCTGCTGTCGAAATATGAAATTACTTCCCATTAAGACAATCTCGTTAAACAACGCAAAAGTGAGCAAAGAGTACACTTTTTGCTCACTTCTTGCACACTACAACGGTTTTATCTTAAAGGATTGAAATAAAATATATATCTTACTTCTATACTTTTGTAGAAAAAAGTGACTCCTTAGACACGTTTTTTTAATTTGAAATATTATATTCGTCGCCAGTTACTGCTGGGTTAGAATATTTTAGGCTCTTAAAATCCTCGGTTCTCTAAGACGCAGCCTAATCGGCCTATAGCTAAATCCGGTCCTGATTGTTCAAACCTAACCAATTAGAGAGTACTTGGCAGTCTCAGTTACAGAAGTTCATAAGAAAAAATGTCTTTCAGATAGAGAGTAATGTCTGTTTTTAGTTGTAGTTAAGGGACTTAGAAATCATTTACTTGGAATCTGGCAATCTCATTTGTTAAGTTTTTTCCTTCTTTTAATAAAGTTCGATGTTTATCATTTGAAGTATCAAGTATATAGGGAGTTCCTGATTCGTGTACCGCTACAATTTAGCTCATGATTTGGCTTCTTAAGGAATTCCTGGTTGTAACTCTGTTCTACTTTTTTTCTTCATCAAATGTTAGTAATGTTACAGAAAACACAGACAACATAATTGAAATTTCTGGAAAATTTTGCTCCAGAAAAATAGCGCATTTCTCTACAACAATTAACGTAAATCGATGGAGCCTTAGCAAAATGGAAGTTTTATTAAAAATTTTGTCATCAATATGTTTATACCATTAAAATTAATTTAGAAGTATTTTTGGAGAAAGATTTATTGGAAAAAATCCATTTACTGTAAAGAAGATAGTATAAGTTATATTTTTAATTATTTCTGTCTCATATTAATTATGTTTAAATAATGACAAAGATTTTTTTTTTTAAATTTATTTTAACCACTATGAAACCAATTGGCTTCGATTTTTTCCTATGACTCAATCAACTTGGATTTAATTGATAGATTTCTCATATTTCCATATCTTATTTGAATCAAATTTCGGTATGCATGACTTAGGTGTAATTTACTCAAGTACAAGGTAGATAAGTTTAAAATACTTAAAATAAGTATGTTTATATCTACATACTTGTTGTTCCTTTCATAATTAATTAACCAACGTATACATAAATTATGACGCAACTCTGACAACTATATTATTATTTTCATTATTAAGTAAGAAAGAAATATGCGGACATCTATTCAGCTACGTGTAATGTCATGTTTTAGTTCCAGTCTCGTATTAATACGTGGGCTTTATCGTCCAACTATTCCATTAAAAAATCGAAACAATAAATTTGAGTTCAATAAATAAGTTTTTGTAAAAATATTTGTTTTCAATTATATTAAGGTTGAGGTTTCTTATGAAAATGCATAAATAAATATGCTTTAAGTTCTACGTTTGGAACTGCTACGATTATTTTCTATTTCTTGAGGTAAAATACTACATGTATGTATGAAGAACTCATAAATGGAGGAAATAGAACATATCTCTGATAAGATCTGGTCGTCGTTTTTACGGCAGCTCTAAAATTATAATTTATCAATAATGTATTTTAACAGGTTTATTATATGTTTTATCTGGATGAATAATTGAGTATTTACTTTTATGTTGTACGGAAAATATCAAATTTCATGAGTTTGTAACAGCGTGGAAAATATGTGCAATTTATGCTTGTGAAAAGAATGGCTATTTTACATGGTAACGTTTTCTGTTGGATGACACAAGTGGACAGTTTGGACTGTTTATGAAAGGACTTATTAAATTTTTCATAAGGAAGTTCAATTTAATTTGATTGTTTATTATTCAGATGTAGTCAGTAGAAGAACGATAAATATAGAATTCAATATGTTGAATAAATAACAATGAAAAGTTTAAGTACTTAAACAAACGCATTTAAAAAAATGTGAATAAAGCTTTACAAGTTTTAAAATTATATCAACTATTACTTTATACTTTGAACCGTAAAAACATAAAAGATAAATTTAAAACAATTCGTTTTATTATCAAATGTTGGATAGTTTTTTTAGTGTATTGAAAGGCCTTCTTTATTCTCTAGAAACGAAGGATAAAATTGAACAAGATAAATTGTGTTCGTGTTTAAAAAGGAATACTTATCCCTTTAATTAATGCACAATTACAAGCATACTCCATACACTGCAGAAAATAGGTTTTTGAGGATGTACTAGTACTAGTAAACCAGCTCTCACATATTAAGGACCGGTATTTTCACATCTAGATAGTGCAATTATCTTTTAGATAAAATTTTAACCGACGGATATAAAATATTTGCGTTTTTTCGCCTAACAATTGTGATATGTGTAGGGTTTAAGTAAAAGATAAAATTCTATTTATTCTATACCTATCTTAAGGATACAGTCTACCTATCCACGAGTGAAAATACCGATCCAAAAGCATTTAAAAAAAGCGTAGTCACCTAGTTATTATTTTCATTAACTTGTGACGAGTGTGCACAAGGGTTGTTTTATGATTTATTCTATCCTTAGGATCGTGGACTTCTTTAGGCACGTTTAATTGGACAACTTGCCAATTTTTATAAGTGTAACAATTTTCACAAATATAATAGCAAAGAAGGTAAAATATTTTTTTTCAACCATGTTTTGTACTAATTGTTTGTTTGTTTGAACAATGCCTTTGAAGTTATACTTCTTCCGATGCATTATGAAAAACAAATAAGTTTTTTTTTTGTATGGGATGATGACATAAGGCAGAGGGCAGAGGCTCTAGTGTGAGTGTAACACCGAATTTAAATAAATAGGCAAAAAAACATGTTTATGAAATTCATAAGAGGTTATAAGTTGTATATGTAAATAATAATAATAAGAATAAATGTGATATTTAAGTATGAATAACATAAATGTTATATTTTGAAAACTTTGGTTTCAGTTTTAGTAACAATAAAAAAAGCAAACAAACCATACCAATTCGTTATGCTAAATATCTAATTGACAATGCGCTGCTAGTGGCCGAAAAAATAACTAAGCCTATCAAAATTTTTGAGAATGTGAGAACAACAATTTGCCTGTCTCGTTCGTTTTCCTGTTATTTATTCTTTGTGTTTTTTTTACATGAAATTTTATTTTTTGCTATATAGGTTAAATTTTTTAAGTGACTTATTAAAGTTTAGAACTCCTTTTTTCGTTAAAGTTTTTTTCTTTTTTTAATTTATTGCACATTTTTATAACTTTCTAAGTAGATAAACAAATATTTAATTATTTTTTTATTGCAACCATTAAATCAGTTCAGATATTCATGTGTATTTTTTGATTCTCGGTGACTTGAATCTTTAATTTGTCTACAAATTAATCGAACAGAAAAAAATTATAATATGTATGTATTAATAAGAATAATACGATACTATCTTTGTAACACATGGAATAATTTGAGTTTAAAAAAATCAATTCGATATAAGCCTCCTTTTGTGTGACACTATTTATAAATTTATATTCTCGTTAAAGAAATTTGAATTAATTATTTTTTTTTCGTATTCCTCAAATATTTAGAGTTATAAAATATTTATTTTATATCGTTTATAATGCTAATTATTGCTATTATAAATGCTAATAAGATATGTATGTGAAGAATTATTTGCTACTGCGGAACATGATGTTTGTTTCTTAGTAGATTTGTTAGTATAGTTCCCGATGGCATCTTTTTGGTTTTTTTTATTTTTTTGTCGCTTTAAAAAACAGATTGTGATTTGAATAATGAATATCAGCTTTACCATTCAATAGTTACGTAGTACTGTTTAACGACCAATCTAACTATAAAAATAAAAAAAGGAATTTTGAAAATCCCAAACGATTAAATTCAATAAATCTCGCTATTTAGCTTAAAGGCAAATTATAATAACATATGGTGTTTCACACATTGTCTGAGCAAAATCAATGCTAGGCAAATAATTTATTTTCAAAAGACTATGAAATCTAGAATGTGAAATTCTAATTAGAAAAGGTTTAAAGTTTATATAAATTAGAGATATTATAATTTTTTTGGCATTTATAATCCAACAAGTGGGTGATTTTTAGGTGCAATAAAAGTTTATACAGCGCAACTTGATGAGAAAAAAAATGGGTGTGTGAATTTCTGCGAATGTAAAAAATCGATGAGATTTATTTTCAAAGTTTCCGTTAGATAACTTTACCGTTTTAGTTTTTATGTAACATTTTTGGAATTGTAAGTGCATATGGCCAAAATTTAGAAAACTGGTGAAAAGGTTCATTTAGTAACTTAGTACCTACTTGACATTCATATTTAGTATGTACGGGAATATTATAATTATTTTGAATTTAGCTTGTCATGTTGTTTTTTAAAATCTGTATACGGGCTACCAATTTTTTTGACTCAGTTTTTTTGGTTAGTTTTTAGTGCAATTAATTTAACGGAAAGAAATTTGTTTTCAAGAAATTCACTATTGTAAACCTGGTACACTCTTATATTTGATGGATATGTATCGAGAGTGATTTGAATTCCAACCTTCTGTAGAATTGGAATGTAATTGCTAATTTTTATGTATATTGTACAGTTAGGGTAGTCAGATTTCTTGCAAATCAAACTGGGACACTTGCCTTCGCTCAATTTTCTTTTTGATTTTTGTTTTCTCTGTATCATTAGTTCAGTGCTCTGTCTACTCAACCACCGAGCCCGATTACCGGAATTTTTTATTTATTTATATTATATAAGAAAATAAAATAAACAATTTTTGCATTAATTATTGTTTACTAAAGGAATAAAAGCAGTCCGAAATAAATTTCATGCTTAAATTTATCTATATATGCATTGCGTGAAAATTGAACCTTTTGAGTATCCCGAGAGGTTCGTTCGAAGCACTGGGAAGGGAGGCTGAAAACCGGTGACAGTCCCAGTAAACCGAGACGCCTGGCAATCCTAAATACAGTAAACGTTGTATGAATTAGGAGTGACAATTTAAATTGATGAAATTTTTGGTAGATAAATGATTTTGGATTCACTTATTACTAATATAAGCATTTGTGTTGCAAGTGTTGCAACATTTTTCTTCTCGTTTATTTTTTCGTTTTGAGTTTGTAAAATGATTAGAATATATGGAGCTCCTTAATTAGAGTACAAACTACTATACGGAGTCTTGCTCCGTAGCTTCAATATAACATCCGTACAAGCTTCAATATAATCTAGTTTTAGTGGCAATAAGCTAACCAAAACAAACCTCTTCGGAATGGAAAAAAGTTTCAATAAATGGTGACATAGTATAAAAGTATAAGATGTTTTTATTTTCTGCTTAACAGAAGGTTCAGTTTCTCGCGTGTTAGAATTAAACTCAGGATTTTTAACTAATTACTGCTCCTGTTTTCTTGGTACCTCTTAGTTTCCCTCTACAATATTAAGTATGAATAATTTTCTTTTTAGATTGTGACTCATCTAGTTACGTTTTTTCTTGTCACCATATCGATGGTAGTTCTTTTTAGGTTGACTTTTCTCAATAATTCCATGTTTGTGACTCAATCCATCCATCTAATTTACTCCATTCTTCTCTAGGATCACATTTCAAAGCTCTCTAGATACTTTTTCAGGCTTCTGATTCATATAATGCTACACAATACACACTACACAGTCTAAGCTGTTACTTTTCAATTATTAGAATTTTCTTTCTGTTGAAAAATGAAAAGTGAAGGAAATAAATCTCCATTTACTGAATAGTAATTATTTGACTCAAAATCTGTATAAAAGCTTTATGTTTCTCGCGGGGATGCCTTAAAAGTGTTACTTTAAAACAAACCATTTGGTACCTGTTATTGCTATCATATGATACATTAGTTTTATTCTGTAAATATTTTGGTAAATGGCTTTAATCGTTTACATCACTATCAAATATGTAAAATTTGATTATTTGGTACTACTTAAAAGAACATAATTAAACGTGGGGTATCTTAGAAACATTAGATATAGAGCTAGAAAATATTTCAATTCAATAGAGAGAGAAAAAGTTATCACAGCTATATCCTTTCTCTGTTTGATGGTGACAGGGTCTGTTTTAAAAGAGTCTCAATATTTTATCAGTTCTATTGAGGTAATGTTTAAGAAGGTATTCCAATCTTGCAATGGCAATGTATAGCGCCATCACAAGTGTGTCTGGAGTACTTATTTAAATTACCTTAGTTATCTAACACAAAAGTATATACCGTATTCTCGTTTAAACTAGTACTCCAAACACATTTGTGGTTTCGCCACAATAATAAAATTCCTTTTTTTTTTTTGATATCTTTAGTTCTATGCCTAACGTTTTTATGGTAGCTGCTTATTATAATTTTTTGTAAAATATTTATTCATTTATCATTAATTCATCTACTTAGTATATAAAACAATGAGTCAAGTTTACTACAAAATGATTCAAAACTCTTATAACTACGTATTGATCCATGTTAGAAACATGTATGTTAGTAAATTATTTTTCATGCAGAAATGTGTTCAAAAATCTTTCTATTAAAGATATGGGTTACCAAAGTGTTAAAGTTAAAGCAGTGTGAATTAACGAAGCAGAGAAAAAGAAACTTAACAGAAAACAATTATGTTTCGATGTATTCGATTTAAGATGCGTAAATTGTTATTAGAATTTACTTAAAAAAATATTTATAAATAAGTTTCAATTAATTGAAAAAATCAACTAAAATAAGAAACAATTTTCTTATTTGATTGAGAAGAATTTTTATTTATTACCGATCACACCCAAATGTATCCAATTTTAAGGCAATTAAAAAGAAAAATCCTCGTCACTACCATTATTGAAACGATACTTCCAATAAATTTCTCTCAAGTCACTTCACCAATGCAAAACACCTTAATGACAGCGATTATAATTGTTAATACCCTTTTCACTTCACAAAATTAGTTGTTCAAACAAGCCTTATAATCCTTGAAATGTAAAATAAATCAATTTCAAGCAATTTAATTGAATAATTTAACTATCAATTAAACTCTTCAGATTTGATTAGATTCCATTACTGAAACGAGTTGGTGTTAACTTGTGTATATCTTGTGTATATATTTCGAAGATATTTGTTTAGGTTTCAAATAAAAAAAAGATTTCCATTTAAAAAATTGTTAATTTTTTTCGAGCTGATGCCAGCTAACTGTTATATTATTTTGACAATGATTTGCATATAAATAAATAAAATTGACAGACAAATTCAAAATAAAAAAAAAATGCAAAAGAAAATGTCTAATATGTTTGATGTGATGTAGCTAGCGCCCACATTCTACTAAACTTTATTTATATATCTTCGCTTTTCTGTCGCTACAAAACTTAATGAAAATTTATTCTTATTAAATATTATGACTGTTTGGTCCATTCGTATATTATTGGCATCATAAATTAATGATCATTAGAATTTCATAAGCAGTTGAAATAGTTCAATAGTATGACCAGTTTTCAAAATGGCTGCCTCGTAAATAATCGATTTTTAAGCATTCAAACTGCTGCGATTAGTATTCCATTTGCAAACTAAATTCATTGCTGAAATTTTTAATTTGTCATTGTAGAAATTGAGCGAGACGATAAATCTTGCGATCAGAAATCCAAATATTCGCCTACATTGATCGAAATTATGCGTCCAGACGAGATAAGAGAGCTTTAATTGAGGCAATAAATAAATCAATATTTTGATCCTTCATCGATACTGGTCTTTAGCAATGTATCGCATGAAATGTGCTCTTTATACGTTATTATTATTGTAATTTATTTGCACAAATGCAAAATCCTCGTTGTTCACTCGAGGGATTCGTTCCAAAGTAAAAAAAAAACGGAACAATCGCCACTGAGACGTTGCAAAAGAGCTTATTGATTTTTTTCATGTAGGTATTGAGTGTTAATTACTATTATTATTAATCGAGATTTAATTCATTTATCATCGATACAGCGACACCTTATTTATCCATATGACAGAAATGTATTATAATTTAGGTGTTTAATTGCCTGTGTGCGGTCGTCACAGATGTTATTATTGCACTGCGTGCAACAATAGAGAGCAATTGCAAAAGTCAAAACTTGAAATTATTACAGAGCTTAGAGCTATGTATATGCATTGAGCGAAAAAGAGCAATTATTTCATTATTCCAATAAATTGAACTGTAATTAAACATATAAAAAGTGGTTCAACTCATTCAAGCGATTCAAATAATTCAAATTTTGGCTTTAAGCATTTTAATCAGTCTTGACCTGATAAACTTTTAAAATTAACAATATAGGTCGAATTTTTATGCAAAGTTTAATAATAATTAGTCAGTTAATATACTTTAAAACTTATTGGTGTATTTATCCTGTATAAGGTTGTATGAATGACCAATAATCGGACCAAGAATTGGATGCCTGGTTAATCCAAGATTTATAAAATACACAGGTGGCCTCATGCGTCACGTGACATATCCAGAAGAAATTCGTACATATCTTCAGACTGATTCAAATTTCAAAATTCTTCGTATCACGTCATTTTTTTTAATGGGGAACCTGTGTAATGTATAAACCTTGAGTTTAATCAGCCTGCCATAGTCATGGCAATTATAACTAGTTCTTTTATTGGTGAATGTCTGGAACCTAATTTGAGTCATCCAGGGCATATGAGCATTGGCCATGTTGGTAAAATAGAATGGCGCAGTTATGGTAAATTATGATGGATCAAGTATGGTCTATTAGAATGACCCGATGGTATAAACTAACATTGGATCATCCCTTTAAATAACTAGCTCCGCACCAACCGTAAATATCAATATATTAAATTCTAAAAACTGATTACCTATAAGAAATAACTACTAAACGAATTAACTATTACTGTTGTGGACGTGACATTTTTAACTATACCTACGATTATGTATTCATAGATATTGGTTTATTACTTTCGTGGAAACCACAAAGGTATAGTATAGAGGACTCATGTTGAATTTTTTTTGACCTCGTATTCAATTCGGAGATCCTATCTCTCTCCAACTGTCTTTTTGCTTCAACGAACTCGGTTAAAATGGTTGTCGTCACTATACGCATGTTCAACTTAGGTAGACAGAGATAGAATCTCCAAAATTTCAAGTGAAAAGTTTAGCGATGAAGAAAGCATTGGTTATATACAACATGAGCACTCTACACTGTATCTCTGTGGTTCTAACATTATTTCAACCAAAAGATTCGTAATTCTAGGGCGTCGCCTAAAACCGCAAATTTGTTTTTTGAAAAATACTTCTTTTGTTATCACTTTTGTACTACGGTAGATACAAATAAAATAACTATTTCCAAAAACAGAAGTTGAACACATTTTCTACAAAGTAGATTCTTTAAGAGTTTCCTTATATGCCATACTTAACTAAAAATGACATCTGAAAACAGGCGAAAATTTATATTTTCAAACGTCATGTTACATAATCGTTGATATCTTCGAAAATTATTAACACATTAGGAAAAATCAGCGACTAGATAGTATTATATTTGTAAGCTATATTTTCTTCCTGAGAAATTCCAAAAGTGGCTTGATTTTTATTAATTTTTCGTTTGATATATTGAACAATTCAACTCTTAAATATCAAGATATCAAAAGCTTCGTCAAAAGTTAATTTAGTATCAAAAATCAATCACAGGACGAAATATACTTTTTTAAGACATTAACTTTGCAATCATAAAACATATTGAAATTTATTAAATATCTATTTATTTTAGTTTGCGCTTTAAAAATCGAATGTTTTCGTTAAAAAATTATTAATATTTTCCACTAGTAACTTCTCGTGAAATATTTACAGCCTAACATTGATATAACTGACCAATAGCAAAAAATGGCAATTGAATAAATACAACCATTGAATGAATACAACCATTGAATGAAAGAGTTGAAACCATGATAAAAATGAGTTCTTTCAAATTTAAGAAAATTATATTAGGTTTTCACTCACACTTAAGTATTTCCAATCTTTGTTCTCGGTCTATTCCGACATACATACAAATTCTCTATTTTTGCCTACTGTTATTTTGATACATGTTATTTTATTTTTATTTTAATGCATTACCTAAAACTATAAAGTCTATTATATTTTTTTTTTTATTTACTTTTTCGTGGGTAATATTCCTAAAGTGACAAATTTTTTAGTGATCTCGAGTAAAAGGGATAAGAAATTAAAATTCTAAAATATTTTTAATTTCCTTAATTTTTTTATAACATTTTTAAAATTAAATGATTTAACAGTTTATTTTTCATTTTCAGTAGGTAGTTAGGTACTATTAACGTAATAACGTAAAATTTATTTGATTAATTCCCATCTTCATTTGATCTTAAATGTTTATAGTAGTCTTTTACAATATACAAGTGCTTTGTATACACAGTAAATACCAGTCTATAGTATAATACAAGCTGACGTTCGTCTGTCTAAAATTTTCACAGTTTTTTTTTAAAACACTAACTACTTTATTTGTATCTATCACAGCTCAGAAGTTACAACAATAAAAGCATTTTTTTTAATAATGCTAATAAACAAAATTTAATATATTATACATTCAATATTATCTCTCTAAAACCTCTTGATCACCTACAGCATTAGGTATGAATCAAATTAGCACAAAGAAAAAAAAACAAAAAAAATATTGTATGAGAAATAAAAGTATTTGGAATTCAATATGCATAAAGATATTATAACTATAAGTTATGTTATGGGGACAATTTCACGTCACAAAGGTGCCCACCTATTTACTGTACACATTTAATGCAATACGTAATTACTAATTGCCAATCCTCTTGATTTTTAGCTCAATCGTTCGCAGTGAGAATAGTGGTCGTAAATAAAAGAAATAAATACAGTTTTATTATTTGTAAAAATTTGAATACTCATAAATCCTTTCGTTGAATGTAGGAAGATTGTTGAAAAACGAACCTCCTACCGTAATATAAAACAATGGGTTTAACGATATTCGTTGAAAATATCGTATTTTATAAACTGATTTATCAGTTCATGTTTGATTATTATAAAAAAGTTTGTTACATGCTTAATAGGGTTTGAGTTTCGTTACATTATTCAAAAGAAAAGCTTGTTAAAATTATTCTATATTATTATATAAAAAACAATAAATTTTCTTAGCGGTTTTATAGATATGTATTAATTAATTTTCCTATGCTTAATAAAAAAAACTGGTCTTTGTTAGTTTTTTGCTTAATACTCAAATGATTAAAGTATACGAGTATGTATATAAATTGCGGAAAAATGTCATTTTTCTCATACTCTTTCCAAAGTTTCACTTTGTTTAACTAATTGGTTTTAACTGATTGAGTTATAACTTTACAACTATTTACTGGTTTTATATTTACAAACCAAACGAAAGTAAAAAAACGAGTGCGGTCGTGGGACCCCCGCTAGGAACTAAGTTCCTTATGTTTTTTTTTCTACTCCAAATTTTGTTAAAGAAAACGTATATTTTTCTGTTAATATAATTTTTTTAAGGCAAATAGTTTAATGGAACGAATCGAATCAAAAGGTTTCCTAATATTTTAATCTTAATTCCTGATAACCTAAACTTTAAAGACAAGTATTAATTTATTTATAGTTATATACAAAATACTAAATATATTTCCTATTTTCAGAAAATCATATTTGAATTTTTCAATTAAAAAGGATTCATTGAATCCGTATATGAAACTGGTGGGAGTCAGTACCTTCATCAAGGTTAAAATTGTCTACTTACTACTGGCGCAAATTGCCCCCGAAAACTTTCTTTGTTTTTTGTTGTTGTAATTTTTTAATCAACCCGAAGCTAATCTACTCCTAAACTAGCCTATATGAAATAATTAGCGGACATTTTGGCGAAAAAGGCAAAATATATTTTAAAAGTAGTAAATTTGTAACAATGATATCTTGAGACAAATACTTATTATAAAATGAGACCAAATTTATAAAGAAAAAAGCGGTGTGTAATACGCGCTAGAGAAGTTATACTTATTTGTCATAATTAACAAAATGTTTCTAATCCACTGCCATAGCATATTCCGCTAGTGCCTGGAATGGTACATCAGTTATTAGTAGTTTGTGGTAACAAAAATATGATCCTGTTTTTAACACAATTTCTACCTTTGATGACAATACAATAGGCAAGTATGCATGGCGGTAAAGACAGAACAAAGGATGTAAACACATACAATTTTGAACTAATTGATTGTCATTGGTTTCAATTGTCATTTCGTTTTCATTCAATTGCCAATTTTTGCTATTTGTCAGTTTTTTCAGTGTTGGGTTGTGAATATTTCCCAGACAATAACTAATTTTTAAATAATAGTTTAAATTGGTGGTCTATATTCCTTTTAACGACATAAATATCTGGCTTTGTTGCATTTTCTACTTTGTTTTTTATTCTTTTCGTGATTTTTTTTACTAATTCAATTCTGATTTGCTATAATTTTCTCTTTTGTGGATAAATTTTCATTATGGGCCGATTTATTTCAGAATTAAATTAAAATTATTACAGATTAAAATTAAAGTAGAAAATATCACGTTATCAGATATTGATCGACCTTAAAAGAAACATGAGCTTATTTTCCAACGCAGTTACAACTCATGGCGATCGAAAAATACAATTTAGCGTCATCTCCGAATTGATTTATTTTAGGAATACTTAAACATGTCTATTATTGACTTTAGTTAAAGGAAATTGGACAATGTTAAATTGAAACTAATATTATCAGAATGATTGTCCAGTTTTCTGTATTTAACATGTTTCTTTGGAATTTAATTTTTACAATGCTAAATTATGTTAAGTTTTGTTCTGTATTTTTTTTTTGTAAATAAATTTAATTTTAATCAAATTAGAATTATTGTATAAAAAAATTCAGAAATAAAAATTAAATTTGAATTTAGAGCTTAAAATCATTAAATTGATTAAATTTTAATATCGTTATTGTCACTAGCAATACACTAGCGCCGTCAGAACTTGTTTCCAAAAAGTAAGCTTTTTCGGGGGATATAAATTAACGCTGAGTTAGCCACCCATGGTTTTCCCTACCGAATACGAAAGAACATATACTAGTGATCGACTCAATCGACTTGACTGCATTTTTAGTACTATCAAATCTCTTCCAAAAATCAGCCAACTTTCACCTGCTAAAAGTTTCTGCTAACCGTTTGCGAGCAACTTCCTTCTGTAGCATCACGGTGCCATTTTATTAAAAATTCAGTCTATTTTTTAATAACGCCGTTAAAGGAGTATAATTTCAAAAATGTATTGAATCTAGAAGTTCATATATTGGGTAGAATAAGTCAGTTTAGTAGTTAGTAGGAGCGTATAAATGTTATAAAGGACGCCACATTTTTATGACAATTTGTAGTATTTATATATAGAGATCAACGACAACAACAAAATCGAAACTTTAAAACCAATTATTTTCTATAAAAAAGTTCAGAATTGCGTTATTTATTTATATTAATAATAATTTAACTACTAACATAAATTTCCAACTAATAAGCTTCAATATATCACTTTTGCTCGAGTCTGTGGAGACAATTACATACGTGCTTTCGATCTGATAACAATCCATTATCTGCGACAATATTTCAATTTTTTCTTTCGTGATGGAGAAAAATTGTCATTGCATTAGAGTTGCCAGTGACGCAAATACTGGTTTTTCGCAAGATAAATGACTTAAATAGCTTTGATATAATTCATCCGTAAAAATAGAAACTATCGTAGAGAACAAAAAAAAACTGCTATTAGTAGCTTACACTTTCAACGAGTCAAGTTTACAAGTAGAAATTTATTTGTCATTATGTACAACTTACTCGGATAAAATATGATGTCAACGAACATACTTTTACCACAATGAATTAAATATGTAGGTATTAGATTGGCTTGCATATTGTATCAGGGTGTACATTAACGCAGCAATATATGGATCGCTTTGATAGTGAAGTAGGAGAACTTGGCTAGGAGTTACATACTGAAATCAATTAGCACTTGACCATGCGACATATTCCTGTTGTAATTATGACGTATGCTCGCAGCAGCTGGACTTTTGCACACGTGTAACACACCACGTGTGTTACACAGTGATTATTTACGTTCAACGTAATCACATGTACATTGTGGTTACAACAGACTGTTAAACAACATTCACAATATTCAATTTCGTGATTAATTAGGTGTTAAATCACGACGACAGACGATATATTCTTACGCCAGCCACATTTTATGCCCTTCATAATTTTTTCTGTCTAATTAATACGTTTGATTGAATTGTCTTTTGTCACATATGTAATAAAATATTTAATTTATAGACATTTACTATATCAAAAAATCAATTTTTAAAATAGTCACTTAATAAAAACTATTTGTAATCAAAATTTTGAAACGTTTCATTAACCGGAAAAATCATTGCCATCGTTTTTGGAAATTCGCAAGACATCATTTTGACAGACTATTTGAACAAAGGAAGGACAACCACGAGGCAGTACTATGCTCATTTAATGGACCGATTCGGTAACTGATTCTCGTCAAACGAGGAAATCATCACTGAATCATCACAAAATCATATTTTTGGATGGCTTGAAAAAAATAGAATATCGCTGGGCTAAATGTATCGAGCTGAGGGAATGAGAAATAAATAAACAAAATATTAATGCGTTTTCTTGCCTACCATGAGTACTCATCATACATCCCTCGTATATTAGGGGTACCGGAAAGTATTGTCGTTTCTTCAATATACAATTCAAACACAAAATTTTGTAACTACTATTGATTTTATATCAATGATATAATCAGCCTCGATAGTATCAACGTCTTGACATCTAGTGTGCAAATTTTTAATCCCATATTAATACAAATCAATTGATTACTAAGGACAATATCAAAATATTACATTTTAAACATTATTTAAGCTTTATATTTTTTACCACTTAGTAAATGTGGTAACGATTGAAATAAAATAGAAATCCGATGAAAGAACTTTGGACGATTATAGTGGGTCAGGTAATATCACCTTCCCTTTAATAAAGTAGTTTTTTTCAGGGCTTTTCTTCTTCAAAGGAGTCTTGCATTACCTATTTTGCAGCATAGAATTTTATCTGTTAACAGTTTTTGGACACTTTTGGGTATTTGGCCGATCGATTAAGATTGATTAGGATTATATGACAGCTCCTGAACTTTCTGGCATATATTTGGTACCATTTCTTCCCGTTAACGTTTTTATTCGTTAATTTTTTTGTCTTATTTCATTGGTATCAGTTGGAGAAATGAAAATGATCGAATTTGAATTTAAAAAAACTCATTTGACATTAATGAACATCTAATGCACTTAGATAAACATTGAAAATGTTTTTAGTAACAATTTTGCGTTGCTATTCTGTGAAACTTGAAGAGCATACAATACCTTTATTATGTAAACATTTATAGTAACTACCCGTGAATTATTTACAACGAACACTATCACAACTAATAAATGACAAAAATTAGCAATTAAATTAAATTAAATGACAGTTGAAACAAATGACAAAACGACAACGTTTAATTAAATATTAGATTTTCATTCACATGTTTGTTTTGCTTCACTCACACGCATGTGTTTAAATACATTCGTCGTTCTCACTCTTTACTGACATAAGTATTGACATATTATATAAGCTTACCTTTTATTATATTTATTGATTAATATGCCCAATAAATATAAATAACAGGAGAATGAACGCTGTATTGCAAAATCGTCTACGAAATGAGGACAAAGTGCAAAGGACTCCAGTGTCATTAGTATACAAGTATAAATATAAGTGCTAGAAATATTTTCATATAATTCACATGAGATTAATAGCATTATGGAAAAATATTTTCTAAACATAAGTTCAATTAAATTTTAGGGAATAAATTTATGTCTTATTAAAGGTATCCTAGTATACAAAGAACATGAATGCAATGTATTGACAACTTTGGCTTTAGTTTGAATAACATTAACAAAATAGCGACCAGCCAATAGCAATTCAGTACGTCTAGTTAGTCAAGTTTTTTCGCGACAATGCTCTGCTAGTGACGGAAAAAGTAATTAAGCGATGTCCGAATTTTTGGAGGACACAAGAACCAACAAATTACCTATCTCGTTTATTTTCCTGTTATTTATTCTTCGTGAATATACTCAAGGGAATTTTGATTTTTTTTTTAGATAATTTGTTCTAAAAAAACCAATTGAGTTTGGACGTTTTTGGAGATAGCATTTTTGTTTGCCGTTTCGTTGCCGAGGATACCTTGGTAGGATAAACTTAAGCAATGGTTATTTCTGTTTTCTGTTACTTAGTTCATCTTGGCAGCTGTGGAATTCTGACACTTTTGAAGCTATTAAATTTAACTTATTAAATTAAATTAGAGAATATAATTTATAAAGAAATTTTTTGACTTGTTAGGATAGACTTACATTAACTTCGTTTCAAGTTTTTTTGTTTTTGTTTTTCTTTATTCTTCCAAAAATAGTGTCAATAGTTTAGTGCTTCAGATGGATGAAATCATGAGAAGTAGTATTCCATTAGATTATTTTGAGACCAAGATTTTCGAATGTGAGGTAGAAGAAAACTTTGAACTGTTTTTGATTTGTCTTGATATAACTCGTTGCAAGTATATAATAACTATAAATTGTTGAGAAATAATTGTTTCATTCTTATTAATAAACATAAATTACATACATAAAAAGTCACTTGTAATTTTAGTTTATTACCACGTAAAGCCGTTTTGCAATTAGTTTTATTAGATCAAGCAAGAAATATTGATACAGAGGTGATAACAGACGTCTTATCCTGGTTGTTATTTAATTAAAACTCAATATTTGCGAACATAAATATGCAAATAAATAGAACAAATAATTTATATATTAAAAAGCTCTTATAGGGCATAATTTAAATGCGGATTTGAAATCGATTAATGCGAAAAGGTTGCGTCGAAAATGGATGCAAAAATAATCAACTCATCGTTATGACTGCAATATGAATGCACTCATGGTCAAGTTAAACTGAATAATAAACAAGAAACTTAAATCAAATAAGCACAAATTCATTAAGTAAACACGATTAAATTGTGCGATAATAATCCGAAGACTACTTTTATTAATTGAAAAAAATCAGATGCATTTATTCATAAATACAACTTTTACTTGTATGAGAGTTGAACGAATGGCCGAATGGGCGCATTTAACGGACGTAAGGCTTTTAGTTAGTACAATGAGTACATCTGTCTTTCTTATCTATCTTGCATGTTATGGAAATGTTAAGGAAAGAAGGTCTAGAGGAAGATCGGTAATTTGAAAAATCATCTTTAAATGTCTGCATAAAGGCATTGGATTTCACACCGTGCTTCTTCATATCGTACACATCAATCGGAATGTCAATATTTTTAAATGGCTGTAACGAAGTTCGCTTGTCAGGTCGTCATAACTTTTTCATTGAAACTTCCAGCTCAGGGATGTTAAATACCGGTATTCGGAAGCTAAATGACTAGTTTAGTGTTATTTTGTTGTTGTTTTTTTAGGCTTAAAAGTTCTTAGCTTTGAATTTGTTCCTACCTTTATCGCCACTGAATTAAGAAATAATTTTCTGGGTGTACCATGCTACTACCATACACTATATACATCTAATTCTTAACTGTTTTTTTTTTTGATTTGTTAGACTTGACCCCGTTTCTATTACAAGAAGTACTACAAAATTTTTAAAATTTTTCATATCCATTCGTATACACCAATGATGGGTAATTTTTGATTTGCAGCTGAAATACTAATCTACCCAGGCTTGTGAAAGATCTTTAAATTATTCTGCTAAAATAACATTACAATAAGTTAGTTAAGATATTTCAATGTTTAATACTAGTGCATATTATTTTTGAGCATAAAATGTAATTATAAATTTTATACATTTTTTAAGATCTTAAAAATCCGGCTCTAATAGTTAGTATCTTAATAGTATATGAAAACCTTATACGTCCTACCGCAGTCAACAGTTAATATAGTAATTGCTGATTTATTGTATACTCACCTGGTCAGTAGGTATAAAGTTATTCAGACTATTGTAGAGCAGGGCTTTCCAAACTGTTTTTCTTCTGAATTCTTTATTAAAATTTTTACGGATCATGGAACCCTTGGCATACCTAAAGCTATTATAAACAACAGATAGATAATAAAACCTGTAGCAAGAAAATTTTACTGAATTTGACAAACTTATTAGACATATATAAGTAATGCCTTAGATTAATAATGTGATGCACTTTAATATGCAAATTTTATAGTTCATTTTAAAAATATTTTAAAATCATACGACAACTTGTTTCGTCGAACTCCAACATTTTTCATAGTGCCCTAAAGCTCCATGGAACCCACTTTGAGAAACACTGCTGTAGAGAGTATAGCTATTATTCTTCTGTAGATATTTATACCGGTCTATCTTGTTACCATAATACTGCAATTATTACTAATAAAGAGGTAAGACAATAAATACATCTAGTTTAATATGGCATCGACTAATCACGTTATTTAATACTTAACACTTTACAGTAAAGTTTAGTACCTTTTGGAAGACATCCCAAATTCACATTACATTGGTATTTGATAGTTTCTATCAAAATTAAACTTTTAAAACATAGTGTTTGTTTGAGATCTCGTACGGACTTAGTTGTTTCAAAATATAATTTTTTTTATATTTTTTATTAGTCTATTCTTATTTAATATTTAATATTCTTATTTAATAAGTTTTTTATTAGTCTATTCTTAATTTTATAAAAGTATATATTCATTGATAAAGCTGATAATTAAAGTTCGAAACGCCTATCTTTGCCTTTTTAGAAATAAATAAAATAAAATAATATGATTCTTAACTTCATTTGTATTTAAGTAATATACCTGAGATCACTGGGAAAAGCGACTTTAAAAAACCCAGCAATTGCAAAATATGTTTATAAATATATAAAATGTAGTTTTAAATGAATTTTGTACAAAAATTTATTATTTAAATTAAAATTGTTATTATTATTAAATTACTATTCAACATTCCATATTTCCAGTTGACTTTACACTTCACTATAGAGTTCTTCACTATGAATGGTTTGAATTGTTGATTTTTGATATTTTTGACAGAAATAAAATAAAAACAGGGCACTAATGTGACTAATGTAACGGCGAATACTAAGATGCCAACTGAGTGTCTTTTGACGTCATATACCAAAAGGAGTTTTTCTTTTTGTGTGAGTTAAAATATGTTAGTAGTAAAATAGTTTTATAAACATCAGGAAATGTTATTTTTTGTCGATTCGGTGTTTAAATAAGTCTTATAAAACCCAAAGACAGAGGTTTCGACAGTAACAGGACTTGTTTCTGATTTTTATTTTATTAAATCCAGATACAGAGAAAGGTAAAAATGATTAGAGCGAAAATTGTTGCTGCTAAAATAAATCATTTTAGTTAACATGTTATTATAGTATGTAAATTTTAAAATACTACCAATATATACGCAACAGACAGTAGTTGAGAGTTGCAACGATTTAAGTCTGATAAATGCGACTTTGATTTAGGTTAATGAACTAATTGTTTAATATAGTTGTGTGTAATTTATATATGAAGCTGAAAAAAAGTATTAACTACTGTTCGATATCAAACAAACTCCCACACAATTACTTTATAGATAATAATTCGTTGTAGGCTTGAAACAAGAGGTGTGGAAAAACAAATAAGTGGTCGCAGTTACGAAACGACTCACAATGCTACTGGTTTTCTTGCACTTAGACGGTTAGATGCATTTTTACTTACGATGCCCTCGATTAAATATGGAAGTTATGGCCATGTTCAACGCATTGGCTTATAAATGCCTATGAAAGATATTAAATATTTTATTGGCGATTTTATGGGAAACAGAAATTAAAAGTTGAAACATTGTTCATTTGCTTTTCGATTTTATTTTTTGTTTTAGTACAATCATGATTTTTTTTTTTTAGTTTTGGTTTTATAGCTACATTCAAATAATTGTTAAGCTGCAATGACTAGTAAACTTATGTTAAGCGGCTCATTTTTCGATTCTATTTGATAAAAACTAAAATGGCATTGATAATATTTGTAAAAATTGATATATTGGATATTTTTTACAACTTATTCACAGAAATTATCAAAAAAATTTTTGCGGAATATTGTAACTAAAAAATTAAGACTGAGTGTTTGGGGCATTGAAAAGATATATTGTCTTATAAATTTTTGAATAAAGCTAATTTTTTTTTAAATGTACTCATTGTTAATCCATTTATGCAAAATGAATTTCCATAATTTTTTTCGGATTGTTTCCGGATTGGTAGCTAGTTCAAAAAAAACATATCTAGCTGGTATTTCTATGGGAAAAAATCCATTTAAGCCACTTAATGAGATTAAGATTGGAAAGAAGTCTTACATGATGAGATTGTTTTGTTCTCGTTATCGAAATCCGGATTATTCTTTATAGTCGCAGCGTAAAGAACATGTTAAGATCTAGTTGAGTAACTTATAGGGACATTTCGTAATTGCTAGAAGGAACAGCAATGTCAGGCGGCACAAAGATAGTGATTCATAGATGGTAATGTCTACAACTATTGTTTCACCATCTTCTATACATATTACATGTCGCCACCTTCAGAGACATTTGATGTGATATCCGAGTTTAGAGCGTTATTAAATATTCCTGCTGATTGTTGTTTGAAGCGAATTCCGAACTAGTTATGGCAATTTGATTTTTTCTTACGGCTATCAACTGTCAGAAACGGATACGAGCGGATAGATCGATCACCGATCAAATAAATCAATTGCGCTATTGGTGCTCTAAGAATTCAAACAACTACTGAATATTTGAATAAAATATTCCAATGTAAATTTGAAATTAACTTACTTTGTAAGTAAAAACAGTATCAGTAAAAATGGAAATTAGTTGATTGGTGACTACGTTTATTTATTAAATGTAAAATAAGATATAGGTATTATCGAAGGGAAGAACTTACTATTGAAGCCGGTTTTTGACATGACTCATTTGATTAACTTTTTAATTTCCCAATTGATCGCGAATGGAGTTAGGAGTTGTTATTTTTAACTATTAAGAAATAATAAAAGTTTTTATCGTTATTGGAAAAGAAAAATGAAAAAAAAAAATAAAAAAATAATCACCCCGTCATTAAAATCTTGTTAACTTCGAGTAGGTGGCAGTACCACTTAAACAATTAACAGAAATTGTTTTTTTCTACACCGTTACTGAATCTACTAACTGTACTGACCCTAAAAACTCTTGATATTATGCTTAAGTGCACGCATAAGTGGAAAATTTTGCGAAACGTGTATTACAATGTACAATTTAATTATTTACAATACTTATGGGTGGTATGGGTGATATTGGGTACTTAATAGTTAGGTAAAAATTCTAATGAAGCTAATACGTGCTGCCGTCACTGAGTGCTTAGCAGAACTTTTTCTACAAATGCTGTATTTCTATTTGCTTACTGATGATTGTTCAATCAAATATGTAATCAAAATCAGAATTCAAGATAATCATTTTTACGGGAAATTAATCAAATAACCCCAGTTCTCATGTTAGCAGAAGAAATATAAATTTTAAATGCATGGTTTCAAAGTCCAAAGATAAATTACGAAAAAACTACTCTACCTTCATTGTAAATAGTTCAAAAATCAAATTAAAGTAATTCTTATTGCAAAATATTCTATTTAGAATAAAGTTTATGACTTATTTCTCTTTAGAATTTTAAACCAACTTTAACTTAAAATTCCTATTTCTTTTAATAGTATGACCACAGTAACTGTTTTATTGACCTTCCGATAGATATAGTTTTCTTGAATTCTGGGTCTGATTACAAAGGAAAGTTTATTAAGTAAATCTGTTTACTATTAATAGCACAAATTCATTTATTTCAGTAGTTAATTTCTTTCTAATATAGCCCCAATTAAAAGCTGGTAATACGCTTGAATTTATCTAAATATAAATTTTGTGCTTTTAACTAACAATATTTAAAAGGAATGCAACTTAAATTCACAATTATATTTAACCCATAAACGTATTTTTTACTGAATAATATCCACTTATATTGAGTATATTTTTTTTTCTCATATACTTAAGTTTGGTTTACAAAACTTTCAATATGTCTCTAAACATAAACTTTGGACTCCACGACGTCGATTAATTTTCACCACTTCAAATTGGTTTGCTTCTTACTACCAAATATTACTACTATAATGGTTGTCCTTATCCTGCCCGAGGAAAAGGGTATCTTTATAACAACTAATAATTAACAGCTTGTATTATATAAATTGACTTTAATCAAATCTTTGTTCTTGTTTTTACATTCCTGGCTTAGTGGCTTGTTAATTTTTGATTTCATTTATCACAAAATAATGATATCACACTAAGGGTCGGTATTTTCACTCTTGGATAGATAGATCATATTTTTTGATAGTAATTCAATATATTAAAATGTACCTATTTGTTACATCCACACATATTTTATACGATTCTTAAGTGAAAATACGAATGCTTTCTCTATACTCCAGATAAAATTTTATCTAGAAGATAAATGACACTATCTAGATGTGGAAATACCGGCCCTAGGAATACACTAAATTATAGCATACAACAAAATTTTTATGTTCAAATAAGTTATGGTTTCGGTTTCGGTTTTTGTCTAAGCTGAGACCGAGGTAGAAGTTTTGGCTCATGTGTAGCACTTTAGCACACCCACAATCTGGCAATGTTGCATTTTCGATTTTGTTTTTTATTTAATTCGCGATTAAAGCGATCCATATGAAAATTTAGCCACAAAAGAGAGAATTATACCGTATTAGAATTGAATTAACAAAAATATCGCGAATTAAATTAAAAACAAAGTCGAAAATGCAACATTGCCAAATTGTCGGTGTGCTAAAGTACACATGAGTCGAAGTTTTAGCTTCGGTTTCGGCTTTAAACCCTTTTTTGGTCAGGCACTAATAAAATTGCGAGAAGTCTTCATTACTCTCTTTGAGAGCTACAATCCATGTTTCTCTCCTCGTCTTCGTTATTATAAATAGATGGCGGTAAAAATGAAACTGACTTATTATTTTCTGTGGGTAGTCATTCTATTTATTTGAGTTTATCATGTACCTAAGAAAAGGTTTTGCAGTTGTCTATAGTTATTAAATGCAAGTTTTTATTTTGAAGTTTTTATCTCCGATTATACTCCTAGAATATCAAGCCGAATATTTTGATAAAACAAAGTGGGAAGTCAAAATTACTTGCCGTTTCAAAAATACCGTTCAACAATTTCCTACTGTATTGGTAATGATAAGGTTTACGATACATTTTTTCGTTTTTGTAATTAAAATTTGTATTAAATATCAATTAAAAATTCCTCGTACGCCTGAAGGGTAGGGAGGATAAATAAATCGATAGATCATTTCAGGCAGCAAGTCTGCGGACAAGTTGATTTTAATAAATACTTGTATTTAGCACAGAGTTCTGTTCCACACTGGTCTCTTATAATTTTTACATTTAAAAGGAATCAGGTAATCTTTGGCTCGAAAGTAGCACTCACTCTTATACACTTATTGCGATTTATATGGGTACTGTGCATATTTGTTGAATGAACGGATCTCCCGATCAGTCTTTGTCTCACATTTTGTACGCTATAAATCATTCAATTGATTGGCCGCCAGCAAAGCGAACACTAAACTTGTTAGTTGCGTTATATTACAAGTTGATTTCCTATAAAATGATAAATACTCATCATGGTGTCAAGGCTTGGAAAAAAGCAAGGTTGAAATTAAATAATTTTTTGCCTTATGTGTAAAGTTGCAAATAAAGAAGTGTGTCGGGTGGAAAATTCTCACAAAATTGTATTATATTAAAATGTATGTATTTTTTGCCGGAGTCGGGCTCTTTGAAGTTATTGAGAACTGACGATTAGTTGTCTTCTTGCTGTAAAAGGTGATCAATAACTGGTATCGTATGGTCATTGATTTTTCTTTGGATATAGATGTGCGTTCGTATTTCCTTATTAAAAGCGATTTTGTTAATATGGTTGAAGATTTTTTTGTACGCTAACTCGTCCCACTCGTTGATGTAATCAGCTGTCTATCGCACAAGTTCATAAGTACAAAAGTGCTAAAAATAGATTGTAACGTCTACTGACAATTAAGCTCTTAGACTAGTTGGAGTTCAAGATTGGCTATCAATGAATTATCGATATGGTTAATACGGCTTCTTGTTAGCATTAATAAAGCCTTTTTGCTCTTAGCTTCGCAATGCAATTGGTAGAACCATTAGTGCCTTACGATTAAAATATTTTAAATTTAAATTCTAAAGAGAACCTCATAAGTTAAGAAATTCAACCTTTTTCGATTCATTGCGTGGTAAACTTATTCTTTAATAAAATATAAATCATGACAATTATTCGGAACTTTTACTGAGTCAATATTACATGTTTGCTTAACGAAATATAATTTTTGTAATTTTGAGCAAAGTATGGGAACACCATCTCGAAAAGTTTGGTCTTTATCTTAGTAAAGTGGCAAAAATTAGTAGGGAATGTAATGTATTCAGATGATGTGTCTACAGAAATTTTCCATTACCAATATCGAGAAATTGTTTGGAAAACACTTTTCCACATTAGGCGTTCTGCATTTCGAATTGCAGAAGTGGACGACTTCAGACATTAAGAATCGACTTCTGCCTAAAAAATAAATGCTTGCCTTAAATTATCAAATTTATGGAACCATATGAAGAAACTTCACCTGGAAGAAAACATAAGAATTGCATTGCTGGACGATCCATCTGCAGAAGATTTATCCTAGAAATTAATGAATTTCGGTAATAGTCGTGTTATTGGTTCGTGTTATTGGAGACAAAATTCGAAGGAAATGAAGTCAATACGCTTGATTCGTCGACAAGAACACTGCCATTACCGAGATTCAAAAATTATTTGGAAAATTTTTCAGTAGATGGATCATTCCGCAACCCAACTCATGTCGCCAGCTGAAATTTTTTCACATTTTCACATTGTGTCACAGATTTTATGATTTTAAGCAGGAGTTTATTTTATTGGCAGAATCTGAACTTGGAATGATTGGCAATGTTTGGGAGAAATCGCCAATTAGTAAAATCATTACGCCTTCAAAACATAGTGAGTCATTGCGTCGAACTTCCAATGGTTTCAATGGTTATATACCTTTTTTAAATAAAAATTACTGACAATATTAAAGTGACATATATGTATGGGTGACTTGAACTACCAATTGCGTAAAATGCCATGCCTGATTTATTTAAAAACTCATTTTATTCATTTTTTTCCGTGAGTTGTTAAGATATGTTAATAGTTATTCTACTATTCGGAGCAACAAGACGAATCTAACAAATCATATATCATCAAAATCAGTCCAGTACTTTGTTTTATAAATTGAAGAAATCTGATTTGATAAACTTCGTATGTCAATGTAATGGCAAGATGCTGCAATGGAGAGAATCAATCCGAGGGCAACGCATGAACTCAAATATATAGCTTCAATAAAGTAAATCGTCGGCCTAAAGTTTCAATCTGCTAAGTCCACTTTTGCCTATTATGTACTTCATGTATAGTTTTGAAAAATTACCCTAAATTTATATCTGTCCTAGAATCTACAGAATTAGACAGAAAAATGGCAAAAAAAGCATCTAATTGATTGTATAGTTCAACTTGATTTGATTATATTAAAATATAATGAAAACAAAGCCTACTGGTGGCCGAGTGGTCAAAGTGCTTCAAAACTGGTAGTAATTTTCGATATTTTTCGATTTACGGATTTTTATTATCTCTAGAGTCGTTAAAGAACTCAGTATTTATAAAGCAATGGTAAATAATTTCAAAAATAAATAAAATTAATATTGGTTTGTAAAATTTGGTGGTAAAGCTATTACAAGCTTTTTTGTCGGTAAAAGATATGGGGATAATATGGAAAATATAGACTATACATAGCCGTACTCGTTGCAAGTGCAGTATGGAATAAGATGGATGAATTATATCTAGTTTTGTCAAAGTAACAACTAAATCCAAGCTCATGAGGCTGTTAGGATTATATGACAGATGTTGGTTCTCTATTTTATCTTTTACTCTCCTTAGGATTCTATACTTTTTTCTGGAAAGAGGGTAATATGGCCACTGGATTGTAACCTTACAAAAATGGTAAAGAAATAACTTTTTCATAGACGTAGTACCTGATTTTGGTTAGTTGAGGTATTTTTTATTTTTTGCGACCCAAAATATTTCATTACTCAGTTTTTAGCCATGAAAGTCTTATATGTATAATGTAATAAGAGGCTTACAGTACTTGCAATTTAATTGTAAGAGTTCACTCTAATGACATCGTGGGCAAGTATGAAAATAGCGCAATTTAAATATGCAACATTTGCGTTATGTCAATGAGCATGATATAGTAAAATCTTAAATCATCGAATTTAAATATTCATGTATTATAGTTTTATATCTGGACATTGGTTTGTCACGCAATCGTTGATTCTGAACATTGGTTAGCACTTAAAAACTAATTTTGACACACTCGCATCTAATTTGCAATTTCGTTTATCTTCCATTCGTCTTATAAAACATCAGATGTACTTAAAATTAATATGCCATCTTTTGTTTGTCGTTTTTTGTGATTTCAATCAACAGATGCGAAAATTTTTAATTGCTCATTTATGCAGTTCTCGATTTTATCGCTTGGAAAAATCAACAAATGGTTGATTTTTTTGAATGACTATCGAGAAAATCTGCGATTTTGCATTCCTTTAATGATTAGTGAATGTTTGAAATTAATGTATGAATAGCTATAGCTATGAATTGCTATATTGAGACTAGATGTAGTATAAATCAAGTTGAGGATTTTATCAAAATCGCAAAGTTTTCTCATTAAGATTATTCGATTTTATTGTTAGATAAGTTTTGCGGAAAAATACGTTTGTTTAATTAAACATGCTATATATCAGATTTTGCATTGTAGGTAGACGGGATATAAAGTAAATATAACGTCGAATGAATATTTATGATGACGCCGTTGCTGATTAAGTAATGGGAGTCAATCAAAGGTAATCATTAAATCAATTAGAGAGCACATTGCCTCGATTTTGCAATATGTGAAAATAATTTCCCTTGTAAATGTGACAGATTAATCACCACATAGCATTCATGAACGCAATTGAATATCGTCGATCTAAGTTTATGGAAAGATTTTAGTTTGAAAATCGTTTTTTGTTTGAACGACATGCCCGGCAATTAAGACTTATTTGGAAAGTGAAAAAGTAGGCCAAATGGGCTCGGATTTATTCCCATATATCGTGCTGAAAGGACTTATCTGTCAAGTTCTAGTTTGAAAAAATGATTTACAATTATCGTGACCAGTAAAAATGTTACCTTGAGACAAAAGGGTCAGCGTTTTGCTTTTGAAAATTATCGATGTTTATTGAGGCTTTTGTTGTACGAGGAAAATATACCAATAGTTTGTTAATAAGACTTGCTTGTTGGCAAGGCTTGTTATATGTATAAAAAAGAAATAAATATCAGAAGAATTAAAGCCATTCAAAGAATTTGAAAACATGTTATTAGGGGATCTATAATTATTTTTGCATTTGGCTTTTTGGCTTCGTTAATTTCTCCTTTTCAACAACATTTATTTGGAATCTCAGAAATTATTTACAATCCAATGATTAAATAAGAAAAAAATGTTGGTACTCAAATTAATGTTATTTTTTATTTATTTAGAAGCTCAATTAGTGTAACTGGTCGAAAAAGATAACATTTTTAAGAAATTAGTGGAAGGAAAGAATTGCATTGAACGTTTAAAATTTCAAATATTTCATTGATAAGAACTTTTAAAAGAATATCTTTTACATTATGACGATTAAATTTTATTCGAAGAAAGCTTAATTTGTTGAGCGAAGCGAGGGCAGAGTATTCCTAAATAATATTTAGTATTGATTTTTACACGAAAAAAAATATGGCAAAAATTACAATAATTTATCGTAACTTTTATTATTGAATAGAGGGCATTCATTAATTACGTATGGCTTTTAGGCCAACCTTTCTATTCTTTACCTCAGTTCAATATTACTTAAAACTATAAGATTAATGAAAAGAAAATGCAAAAACGAACGTTACAATTGATCATGAAAATATCGTATTTTATATATTTACGTCTATTTCTTTTATGAAATGGAATTTTGTTCCTAACTATCATTGTTACATTAAAACGTTTAGCCACCAAGTATAAATGATAGGAGAACAAACGCTATTTTCCAGAGTCCTCCACGAAATGAGAGTATAGTGCAAAGGGTTTTTGTGTCTTTATTATACCAAGTAGGAATATAAGTGCTAAAAACATTTTCACATAATTCGCAGGGGTTAATAGTTTCAATGGAAAATTGTTTTCTAAATCCCATTTAAGAAAAATTAATTGGTAATGAACTTATGTCTTATTAAAGGTATCCAAGTATATGAAGAACATGAATGCAGTGTATTGGCGAACAACCAATAGCAATTCAGTACGTCAAGTTGAGCAAGCTTTTTTGCGACAATGCGCTACTAGTGACCGAAAAAATAACTAAGCGATGTTCGAATTTTCGGAGGACACGAGAACCAACAAATTGCCTACTTCGTTCGTTCTCCTATTATTTATTCTTCGTGCGTTTGGCGATGCCTTCTTATTAATTCATCTGTTATTATTGTTCTTTGCAGGATTTTTCTGAAGTGCACGCTTATAGAAATAGTTAACGTATACTCAAATAGGGTCACTTGTATGCATGTGTTCATTGAGCAGCCAGAGGGTAGTAACAGTTCTGTGTCTTTTACTTGTGTATGGTGTG
Source organism: Sisyra terminalis (assembly GCA_958496175.1). Taxonomy (NCBI): domain Eukaryota; kingdom Metazoa; phylum Arthropoda; class Insecta; order Neuroptera; family Sisyridae; genus Sisyra; species Sisyra terminalis. Next base: position 30,850,506 of record OY292277.1, on the reverse strand, counting down.
TACTTGCACTTATAGAAAAACGTTTCAATATAACATAGTAATTTTTAAAATGCTATTTATTACAAAAATCTGTCGTTATAATTACAATATTATAACGTAAATACATAAATATAAACTCGTAAATTAAAACATACATAGTAAATTTAAAATATTATAAAATATTGTAAAGACTAAGATAATTAGGCCCGAAATTTACACTTAAACTTTTACTCTGATGTTCCTAAGATACCTATATACTTTCGAAAGATGCAAAAATAAAATAAAATGGATTTTTGGACTAGGAATACAAGATTTTTTTTTCACAAACCTTCAATTAAATTTTTTGTGACGATTACAAACAGCAATTTATTGTCTTAGTATCTTTGCAACAAAAGGGTGCAGTATTTTGTAGTAGTGCGGTAATATTGAAATTTAAATATCGACACATTGTGACAGGTTTGAATTTTCATTTTCTATAACGTCCATTGTACTATGCTTGTAATTTATATAGTCTATAATATATCGTTCAACATTGATACATTTTAAAACCGAGGTTTTCGTTGTCACATTTGTTGTAACAATTTCCATTTTAAGTAAATATCAAAGAATTTAAAGAAATATTCGAATCGCTTTAATGACAAATATTTATGGTCCTTTAAATGCGAACAATTTTATTGACAGTTAACAGCCAGTTTATGCCAATATAAAATTTGAATATTTTATAATCCAATAAATTATTATTTGATATAAATATTTTACATACAACATAAATTATTTAATAGTTAATAAGAATTAATACAAGCTATGTTAGTTATTTGTTCGTACTTATATTGTAAAAATTATAACGATTAGATTTTTTTTCATCAATGAAATTTATTGTAGAAATGCAGGTGTATTATATTACTTTCTAATTATCAAGTTATCACATACATATTGTATTAACTTTCTTGTCTAACTGGTATACTTTTCTTGTACATAATATCACTTATTATTATGTATTAGGCTTGGAATTATGTATTTTTTCCTTTGAGTTATGGGAGAAAGTATGTTGACTATTTAATTGTTTGGCTCGATTTGAATGACTACAGGATGTAATTTGAAAGATTGTTTATAGTAACTGTTGATTATAACTTCAAAGATATTTTTCAACAAATTATGATTCTCTAAGAAATGCAAGCTTAAAAAAATCAGTTTTCATAACAGTTATATATATATATAGTATCCAAAATAATAGAAAATTAATAAAACGTTTGATTCATCTCATTTTGTAACAATTACAATACTAGGTTTTCAAATATTGCAATTTTCAGATCTGAAAATTAGTATGAGATCAACTTTTTAAATATTCCTGCTTTGTTTTAACAAATTTGAGAATCAAAAGTAAAACAAGTTTTCTTAATTACATTTTAATTTAATATTATGGTATAACAAAAGATTATGATGAAATCCTATGTATGGCTTCCTTCAACGTTTCCCGATCCGGTTCCAAAGTAATCGGATTTGGCGCCTCAATTTTGCGGTCTGAGGACTTAGTCTATTTTCTTGATCCTTATTTTCTATAATCTATAATGTTATTTTCTATGATCCTCTCCTCTCTTCGCAATAAAACACCTTGGCATGAAGAACCTCGCCAAGGTTCGACTTTTTATATGTTCATTTTCTTGTACCAAATCTGTTTTTTGTAAGATTCGATTCAAATTATTTTGATTATGTTTTGGGCTATGTGCAAATATACTTTTACTGTTGCCGTAAAATATACAAAAATGCCTTTAAAAGTGTAATTTTAAACTGTCGCCAGTCGCTGGTTTCTAGCGACAAATGTAGTCACGTGATTAAAAATGTAATTTGTGCGCCAAAATTTGAGCGACAAATGAGGTTCTCTACCAAATGTCGATGTGTCGATATAGTCACTTGATTGTATTGGTATACATATATAATTGCTAGTAATAAATATTTACACTTGTTTGTAAGCTTTTAGCTTACAATATGAGTAATAAACAAACTGACTATGTACTCTTTTTGACAATGTATTAATAAAGAAAATCATTTCTGGTAAATATGAAATGTCTGATAGAATTCGATAAAAAGCTAAACAAAATTTAGCTTCATGGTTTATGGTGTGATCATGGGAAATAATCCAACAAGACAGCCACGAGAAAACGCTGAGACGACAAAAAGTTAAGAAATTGGGGAGCCGATGACATTAAATTTCTTGTCGACTGATTTTTGATCAAGTTGACTCTTGTTTGCTTCTAACTCAGTTGTATAATCTCTATAGATTTTTTTTAAATTGTTATTTACCTTTGCTTTATAGCTACTTAGTTCTTTAGCGACTCTAGAGTTAATAAAAATCCCTCAAGGATCGAACGCAACACTTATCGGTTTTGGAGCGATGTACCTTGGCCACTCGGCCACCAGTAGGCTTTATGGAAAACTACTTAACTTATTGATTTTTTCATTGAGAAGTTTAGAGTCTAGACCAGTGTTTCTTAACCTATTAAGTGAGTCGCACAGCACTGAATTTGAAAATAGGTCTCCGCAATCCATTGAAGAATGTGTTTGGTTCTTTTAGTTTGGAAAAATACATTTTTTGCTAAATTTATTACGAAATTTCATAATTATGTTGTTAGGAACTTCCTGCATCCCCAAAAATACCAAAAATTCCAGGTTAAGAAACACTGGTCTTGACTCTATGATTCAACGATAATTTTACTTATCTAGAAATGTATATTTCTAGAAATTTGAAAAAGGTACCAAATTGTAAGTTTTAGTGTATTAGGAATTCGTTTCTTAGTTTAAAAAGTTTTGAAATTGCGAGCTTCTTTTGATAGATAGTAACCTTAACACTTGTCTCGCGATGAAACAAAATGATTATTTAAAGAAGCGTTAAATCCGTTACGAATCTTCGCATTTGCTCGTATATTATTGGTAAGAGTTATTACGTTCTGCAGAGAGTGAATATGTATTTTGAAAACTGGTTCGGCCAGCAATAAACAATCAGGTGAAGAATTGTTAATAGTACGATTTATAATCGTATACTATTGATTTTATCTTTATGTTATGTGTGTTTAAATGTCAGTGAATTTAACAACGCCTACAAACCTATGATATGCTTGTTAAATTTCGATATATTTATTATTGTTCAAAAACTTCGTACGATTGATACTTGAATTTACATTACAGTTACCAAATATTGTTGTTATGCGTATCGAAATACCGAAGTGATTCATATTGTTTTCTGTTGGTATTTAGAAAGTTTATGATCGTACTTGATCTTACTTGTATTTGCTCAAGAAAATTGTAAGATAATTCAGATTTGTGGCTCGATTAAATTCAATGTGCGATTGATATATTATCGGCTATTGTTGATCATAATGTAGATAGTTGAAGTTTGACAAGATTTTTTTTCTCGTTAAAAATTGTGACAATATCATTATAAATTTGCCATTTTTAACATTTGAATCTTTATTTTTAAATTACACAAGATGGTAGTAGAAATTAAAAGCACGATTTTTATAATTTTTATAATACCAAGCAGTTTACAATTAATATTTTTTCATAAATATTTGAGTTTTTAGTCAGTTACTAATTTTGTATTGTGAGCATTTTGATTTGAACTCTTAGAATAAATATTAATTTTTAAAAATATTTCTTCCGCATTAAAACTAACTAAAAATTTGTATGAGTGTTGTATAGTTTCAATTGTTACTTTGATTTCATTCAATAGCCAATTTTTACTGTCAGTTGTGTCGGCGTTCGGCTGTGAATATTTCACGTGAAGTTACAAGTAGTCAATATTTCCTATATATTACTATATTAATTTTTTCTAAATAAACAAAAAAGTCTTATAAAGTTTAATTTATTGTTGAAATAAAGGCTATGCGGCAAAATTAGCGATACTTCTCCGCAACTATCCGCAATCTAATCTGTCAGAACTAAATTTCTGTTTCATGAAAAACTTTATTTGTAAATTTATTATTGGATTTACCGCTGAATCATTAACTGTCGTTACGCATAGTGTTACTGTTTGGTATAGATCTAAAGCAAATCTTATGCATTTGTAAACGATAAGGTTAAGTTCGATAGGAAAATTAATTTTGTCGAAAGCTCTTTGACAAAGTTACCTATAAATTAACCTCTACATTTTTTAGATGAAGTAAACTTTGTTTAACTTTCAGCAAGTCAGTAAAAAATTATTATTATTAAAAAATTGTAGCCAATATTCGGTAAGTCCTCTGAAATCAGCCTTCATAATTTTCAAATACAGAAAAGCTTATTTATCTATTTGAATCGTATGGCCCCTTAAACCATTATATATAGATACGTAAGCGAATGCGCTATGAACATATAATTACTTGTTTATTATTTATAAAAAAATGTATATTTCAAAGAGATAATTTTTTTTACTTTAAATTAAATTACTGTGTTTTTATTAGCTCAACTGAAAAGATTAATAAAGATCATTTTTTAACTTTTAAATACCTTTCCAATGATATATAACTCGCCTGTCTAAAGTAATTTTTTTTTTAATCCCTCGGTTTTTACGTAGGGGATAAATTCCTTTATTATTTTTAAGGAATGATAAGTATCCTAACGTGTGTGGGTAGTTGTATTGTATCTTAAAATAAAGTTTTATTAAATTTGGTTGTTCCGTTCTTTAGTTAAATCACCAGCGCACGCAATGTAAGAAAATTTTTTGATAATTTTTTCACACATTATTGGAGTTTTAGTATGGATCCCTAACTTTTTAAAAAAATTAATATAGTCCATGTTCACCGGAAACAGTGTAGCTTCCCAACAGTGAAAGAATTTTTCAAATCGGTCTAGTAGTTTCGGAGCCTAATCAAAGCAAACAAACAATCAAATCGTTCCTCTTTATAATACAAAAATACATATATGTATATGTCGTTCACTATAACTCACAAATGGTTGATTCCAATAATAATTTTCCGTGATACTGCCAAAATTTCCTCATTATTAACTGTTAAATATCAAATTATTATGACCGAGATACGTCGAAACAACCTTTATAATTGTAATTATCAAGGCAACATCATAAGTAATTGACAGTTAAATTGGTGTAACTAAGAATTATTATAATACCTGAAGAAATCGGGAAATCGACGAAATATGTTGTAAAAATATGAAAAATACAAATTCTCAAAAACGAAGAGAAAGTTAATAATTTTAAACTATGGAAAAATCTATCAAAATATTTCCCTATACTTCTGCCCTGTGAAAAACTTCCTTTTATTAGGCACATTAATTGTTCAACTTGCTCTTACGATTAACAAACCGCACCCTATCCTTCCTCGTCTTTTCCAATAACATTCATTTTGGGAAAAATATTTAGTTAGTTATTAACGCAATTAATTTAATTATACTTAGTGATATATAAAATCTTTACCTTTTTTATTTTTTGTGTATATTTGTCCTGTTTTTATCAATATTTTCACACACGCCATTTAGAAATAAATTCAATTAAATAAAGTCCTTTGTTGATAAACCTGAACAATTAATGTTATTTAATATTTTTAGTCACGCAATTGATATTAGCTTTCATTTTTTCAAAAATCTATTTCTATTATTTAACATTTAATGCTTTTTCCGTCTGGCTTTTTTTATGTCCAAGTGGGTGAGGCTTGTGGCTTTCTCCATTCACGTGAGGGTGTCTACTTGCTTCAGTAAATTGAAAATTTTAATTAAGCAATCAACGAGTCGTTAAAATGAAAAGTATTAAAGCTTACATTTGGAGTTGGTGTGTTGAAAATAAGTAGAGTAATTCAAAGTATTATGTTGACAGTAAGAAAATCGGTATAAGCAACGATGGCGGATTAAGCTTCGAATGAGAGGATTACATAATGGTAAAACCTCGTAAAGTTTTGTGTATTTCGAAATTGATGACGACGATGACGTCGGTAATAATTTTAGTTGGAGTCCATTCAGTGTTATTTACCAAATAGTAGTTGATGAAACGTGAAATTGGTTTTTGAAGCATGTAAACTGATATATTATCAAAACCCTTTCACGGCTTACATACTTTATCGATATTAATTTCTCAAGCCCGACGGCAGATTCGATCAGTTGGACGATTGGTTGTGATAAGCGTATAGTTGTAATTTTTTGGATATTTCATTAGGTTAATTAGAATCACATGTCTTTATTCCTTATATAAATAATAATTAAAAACTTTACAAGCTGTCTTTAGACTAAGAGCTTCGTTAAAACTTAATAGGGGTAATAAAACTGCCGCCTTATAATTATTATATTTTAGAAAATTGAGTTTTAATCTATTTCCCTTATACTTTTTAAGGGCGTGTCAAAAAATATAGTTTTAGTAACTAATCGTTAAGTGACAGGCCCAAATTTATTTGTCTAAACATTAATATAGAAAAACTACCCTTGAATTCCAGACGAAAAGAAAACCCCTATGACCATATCATAAAAACTCTTTCTTTTACCTTACTGTTAATCATTCAATCGCTAATACTTACCACATATAGAGTATATGATTTTTTTCAAATCATATCTTTAAACTTTTGGTAGACATTGTAGTCCGTTATCCCTTTAACATGCACTCGATTTTAATTACATGAAATATTTTTTTTGAAAATGTCCGTGTTGAAAACCAATAATCGTATAATAAAATCTCCATCACGCTAACGTTTTCAGTCTGGTTTCTATCATATCAATTTCTCTAATCAAAAATAATAATATAAGGTTAATTCACATATGGGAACAGCGCATATTGTTCCCAAAAAAACATATTCGAGTCTCGTAATGAGTTTTACTCAAAAAACGCATGATTCGTAAAACAATCGTACCGTAAAAATTGTTATTAAATGATGTACAATGTTGTGGAATGGTCGTTGGTCTCAGTGTGATTTGGCAATCGGTTGAACTTGGAGTCGTGTCGAATTAACCCCTTTTTGCTTGATTTATCGAATGCATGAGTAACGGAATGAAATTCGAGATTGATGTATCTCAGACAATGGATGGAGTGGTGCATGCATATGGTATTTTTCATTATCTGTAATGTCTATCTTGTTTAATATGTAGGTAAGATTTGCTGCCAGAGAATGTGCTTCGAAATCGCTTTGCGGCCCTTCTGGGCTGTATGCCATATGTACGGTTACCAAAACACGCCTCATCAAAACCTTACCGTAAAAAATGAAAATTTCGTTTAGAAATGATGGAAGTTTAAAAATATATCTACCTTGGTGCTACAAAAACTTAATATCTTTGACAAAAATTTAAAAAAAAACACCTGTGTGTAGTTATCACGCGGTAGAAGTGAAACCTTCAAGATATTGAGACGAATGTAAAACTTTATGAGTAGGATAATTGCAAGGTTTATTTTACGTTTTATTTTTATATATACCTATTACATAAATTTATCCTGAATCAAAATTTGCATTTTCGATAACTGATACGAGAACTTATGAAAACTGAAGTATGAAATAAAACCAGTGGTGGTAAAGATGTAGGTATCGTTTCATATTTGAAACTATTGTATTTGGACATCGTTGGAATTACATTTTCCTCGATTGCTTGGAAATACGTGCAGCACAGTAAAATATTATTACTTGTATTAGAATTTTCAAATTTTACCTGTAAAATATCTTTACGTTTTACACGGAGTGGTTTTAAATTTCGTTGGAACTACAATCGTTTACAAAAGGAACACATATGATCGAACATATTGTTAAAAAACTTTTTACGAAATTCTTCATGAGCAATTTAATTTAGACGAAATTGTGAATAAGGAGTCGCTGGCTGTACATCGACTTGAGTGGCACCTGAAAAACTTAGCTTTTTTTTAATGGAATTTCGTGATTAAGAACGAAAAACATTTAAGTTTAACATTTAATATATTGAAAGTTCTGAAGACGTTTTTTGTCTATCAAACCTACTGGTTCGTTCATTGAAAAGTAAGAAAGAATGAAATAGTAATTGCAGTAAATGCAAACGTAAATTATGTCAGGCCTCTTGACTAAACTATCCTCACCAACACACTCCCGCCTGATAAGTATATTTCGCTTTGTTTCAATGCTTTCAGTGATGACGTCATTTTATTTGATTGGTGTTCAGTATATCATGGCAGATCACTGTATTTTGTAGTGTTATTTTATCAAAATAATTATCAATCTCGCTCTTAATAAAAAAAATAAGTGCGTGATTTTTATTCACCGACTCTACTTTTATTTAATAGTTATAATATTTTAGTGATTTTTAGTTTCTGTCATCATGTCTAATTGTACAAACTTTTAAAATGACTTTTAAAATTGAAATAAAACCGTACCATGAAATTAAATAAAAACAATTCGGTTACTATCACTCAAAAGATTATAAAATTCAGTAAAAATCCTTAGAACTTTGTAAGACAAATGCCTTTGATTTATGTAAAATATGTAGTAGGGGTTTTTATAAGTACCTATAGCTTTGATCAATTAGGGCATTGTTACTTTTGCTTGAAAAGTTGGAAAATAGCAGTTAAATTCCTTACTTTGTAAATATTCCTTCACATATTTTAAGAAATATATTCATTTGAATTGAAACAGACATTGTAATCAGAGAAATGCAAAGTTTTAAGTTTTGTGAAATTAAAAAAAAAAGAAGCAAATAAAGAGTGGTGAATTAAAAGGATAATATTTGACTTTTAATGATAGGTAACCAATTAAATTTACCTACTAAAAACATATAAGTTCATGCTATTTAAAGTTTCAAGTTTTGCATGGGGCCGTGTGCCATTTTTTCAATATCACAATTTTTACCTGATCGGAGGCTTTGGCGCCAGTTGATCGTTTGACGAGGGGTTATTTCATACTTTCTTTTATTTATGTTATAAACTAGTTCTGTATTATATTTTTGCGTGACTCTGACATGTGGTATCTATAAAATTTATGGCCGTTAATTCCATCGTAAATTTTTTCTCAAATTAGTTATAAGATAACGAAGTGTATACTGTCTCAATTGTATACATCCTCTGGAGTTACCGTCTAAAAAATCAGAATAGGCCAAATCTAAAGCAGAAAAGGCTAAAATTGTCGGGTAAAAAAAGTTAGTTTTAATACCAAAGGATGGAGGGATTATAGAAAGTTTCTATTAATTTATTTAAATATTATTAACGCTAGTCGTTCAAGTGATATATTAAGATATTTAAAAATGGTCATTTTTTAAAAGTTGATTGAATGACTGAGTTGAGTGACGTTGTAACGGGGATTTAAGACGAGGTTTTCTTTATCATACATGGAAGATCAAAATTTAAAAGACCAACTTCTTATTTCTACGTTGAAAAAATTACATGGCTTTTTTTCTTCTTAAATTTTACACTCACTTAACATAAGTAGGATTCTTCTATAGAATTTTTGTATCCATTTAATTAAAAGAGTTTTGCTTTAGATCCAGAAATTCAAATTTGAATTTGATTCCAAGTGTAACATTTGGAGAGTTTTTATGGAAATATTTGACGTCTTTCGAAAAAAAAACTAGTTTTCATTTTTTTTGTCATTTTATTCCTTTAGATATATCAAAATGGATTATTAGAAGATTTATCGTGTTATCTTTAGAAATATTTACTACTTCTATTGTAATCCTGAATTATCGGAAACGAGTTTTGATAATAATCCTCAATGTGGCATTTTTTATTCGTTTCAATAAGCGGTTTTTCTATATCATTACATTAAAGTGACAATCATTTGAGCTGATCATTTGATTGATGCCTTTTAAATCGGAATTAGTTTCATTGATCTGATATTGAGAAAATTATGGCTTTAGGTAAAACCCCACTTGCTTTTATTTCTAAATCGTTTGAATTTCATAACTTTTTTGGTGGTTACAAAGCAGTTTTTACAAAATTACCTGTAACTTTTTTCTCCAAATATTTATTCTGAACCTTATATTTGAAAAAGAATTTATTTTGCCAGATAAACTTACTATTTGAATATAACAAGTTTAAGGTTGATCAAAGACTTATTTTCTTTTGAATTTCAATTGAATAGCCGAATATTTTTCATATTGCAAAGTCAAAGGTTGTTGCCTTCTCCAAATCCAGAATTTCAAGTTCAACCGTCTAATCTAATCTAACTAATCTAATCTAAAGTCAAACTAATCTTCGAACTTCTGATTATTCGATCAAGCGATTTCTCGTTTTCAATACATTTCGAATCAAATTAGAAAATTTGATTGCTTTGACGGCGTTTGGTGTTAAATTTAAAAATTAACTTTTAAACGACGAATAGTATAAAAACTAATATGATTTATACCGAAATCATTTTGTAGGTTGTAATAAAATTTGGTACATCTTGCATCGTTCCAAATTGGAAAATATTTGATCATCAAAATATAATTGCTATATTCAAAACCAATAAGTGTTACTTATAAAAAATTAATAAAACTGTCCAGATTTAAAATAAACTGATCTATTAATATGGCATATTTCATTTTTTAATGTTTTGTAAATGACAAATAGTATCGACACATTGTAATTTAATGTCTCCATAAAACCTGTGACAAAATTTATTTGTAGGTAATATTTGTTAAATTGATTTGTGTTTCAATATAAATAAGTTTTCGAATAAAAATACTCTGATAAATTTATATCCCAATAAAACTATTTTTTTAAATTTAGCTATTTATAGTCGCGGTAACTGATAAAGTCATGCGCGAATTTCTTTGACACTTGACGCTTTCACTATATTCACTATAATTCCTTTTCTCCAATTCGTCCTATTCACAGTGGTTGTTTTCCAATTACCAGTGCTTAGTGCGACATAGAAGCAGCACTATGCGAGCCCTTAAGTGGAACAGATTAATTCCTAAATGCGACGGTAGAGTGCGTATGATTTTGTTTATTTGGAGAAAAAATTAGCTTCACAAGTTTTTACAACTTTTAAAGGAATTTTAAGTATTTAAATTGTGTATATGGTACTCAAGTATTTTAATTAGCTCTTCATTTTTGGAATAAACCGTAATTTTTATATTATTTTGTTGGTACCACTTGCGCATCGCATCCGAATTATCTAGACAGCTTTAAAATGCTGTTTGAAAGATTGAATCACGAGTATTACCTATGCCAGGGATGGTGGACCTTTTTGAGGCGTGGGTCAAATGTTGTTCATATTTTTAATTAGTATTAGTATTAATTAGTATTAGCTCGCAAGTTACTAATGTCCTTGGTGCCCATTAGCGCATTAGCGCCTCACAAGATGAAACAGAGAAGGGACGATACAAGCGCTGTAGAAGTCTCTTTTTACAAACATAACAAACAAATGGTTGCCTAGCCATCGTGGGTTAGAGTCTGACCCACGGGTCAAAGATTCGCCATCATTGAGCTATGTGATAGTAAGAAAAAAAACAACGCATTAAGTCACATACTAAAAGGTGACGGTTTTATATTGAGTGTCAAAAGCTGAATATTCTTTAGAAAACAAACATGAAAAAATAAATCAAATGCTTTCTTAAAAGAACAATGGTGTCCAAATCGTTACAATGCGTGTTGTCCGCTAGGTGGTACATTTATCCCAGAGAAACACGCATGTGCATTAAGGCACATGGAAACGAAAAATTCTCAAGGTAATCGCTGGAAACTAAAGACCAGAAATAAAAATAAGGAAAAGAAGCTATTAAATGTAGCGAAACGTCGCATGCTAATATTACACTTGATTTTTTTACGATTCATCAATCCTTTATTATTTATTTAATTTTTAAAAAGGACTGGAAATTTTGGTAAATATTAAATTTTTGATTAAATATTCCGATGAAACAAATATAAGTAAAAAAATTATCAATTTCTAGCCTTTTCCAGAACAGATCTAACGTCGCATTGAGGATATCGGAATTCATAATGGGGTTATTCTTTTTTTTTGGGATTTTTCAGGATTTTTTGGACCCATTAATGTCTATTTTCCGGAGTTTGTTACGGAAAATCGAAGAAAACAGAAACCCAAATTTCGGGGGACCCATTTCACGAAGCTGTTCCTTGTGGCTATTGATAAAATAATGAATGAATAATTTAAAGCTATAGGAATCTAATCTAATGAAAATATTAATTTTTTTAAAGTAGACGACATACGAATATTATTTCTCTTGCTTTTAAAATGGTAATTCAAGTCGTTTGTAATAGAAAGATAGCTCAAAGCTCTTTTGAAATTTCAACAAGTATGCATGGTCTTATTAACGAAAGAATAATTTAATTTGTCAGTTTTCGATTCAGTTTTTGTGTAGGTGTTGTTGAAAGTATCCATAAACGGTTAACAGTTTTGACTTGTGTTTCTATTTTTAAAAGTCTATCAGATTTGAATGTCAGAATTTTAAACAACCACATTTACAATAACAAATTCTTCATTTCATCACTGAATACCATCAATCTTAATCAAACATTTTCATAATTTCCCTTGACCATATTTTCAGAAATTTGGGCACAATAAACATACGATAGTATGAAAATGTCTTATGCATTCTCGAAATAATAGATTTTTTTATCGGGAAATATATTTGAGTAATAAGATTTGAAAAGTTAATAAGAAAGTAAAAGAGACAACTATATTATGTTTAGCAAAATTTTGAGTTTAATTTCTTAGTTTGGTTCAAAAAATTGAAGGGAGATCAATCAATTTTCATTAAATCAGTGATTTTGATGAACTATCGATCACCTTCGAAGGTTTTATGTCAATTTTCAAGCACCGTTGTGATTAATTTGATCTTAAAAATAATCTGATCTACTTACGTTAATCGATACGAAAAAGTGTAAAAAAATCGTCGCTAACGATTATTTCTCATTAATTTATCTTAAATTCATTCAGTAAGACGTTAAATAATTAAAGTACTCGTTGACCCTTATTCATCCGATTTTGATAATTATTATAAATTACAAAGCAATTAGTGTTTATTTCCACTTAGCAGTTTGAAACAATAAGAAAAAATCGAAGAAAATCCGTTTGATGTCCATATTTCATTATAATCGTTACTCATTCTATTGTCTTGCGTAAAAAACTAATTGCTGAACGTTAAATAGCGTGTCTAACGTAAAATATTTAACAAAAATGAACAGTTATTGTCAAAAAAATCTGATTATAATATTGATGATCGAGTATAATAAAATACAATGCAGATACGGTAATTTTATTAGTTTTCTTTTTTTTTACTATTAAATGGCAGCTTTTTGTAGGTAAATGTTGAATTTTACTCGCAGTAAATTATTTATGATCGGCTTTAAGTTCTTTGGCGTGAAATATTTGAGATTTTTTCTCATTATTAGTGCCATGTTTGTCATGGATTTGCGATTTGCGGTTTACTTTTTTGAAATGTTTTTGATGAAATTTAAATTATGGGAAAAATATTTGGACATTTTTGTTGGATAGTTATTAGTCTTAGAAAAATGTAGGTACTTAACTGTTGAGGCTATTAGTGGATGACAATTTAAATATGTTTAGGAATAGTTTTGAGAATAAAGCGAGTGCTATGAAGTTATGAAGTTTTAAGCATATATTTTAATTGAGATTACTAAGTTAATTAATAGTAGCAATTAAATTATATTATAATGCATTATTAACATCAATGGTTAAATTGAGAATGGAATGTTAAATTATTCCAAAAACTAGAATTTTTTATTCAAATAATAAATATATTTGAATTTATTACCCTATTAAATGAAAATCTGTCGGTGCAAGTTCCGGGCGTATAGCAGATGCTAAAACACTCCATTTGGAGTGTGATTTTGACGACTTGTTCAACAAAATCCGGAGATTATTTCTCGTACACTGGATTCTGAACACATACTTTTTCTGGACTCTCCGGACTAAAACTGGAGAGTTAGTAACTACATGGATCCATCCATTCCTTTCTTTGCTTCATGTTGATATATAAGAACCATTTCGATGGTGACGGATATAGTACAAAAAGTACTGTTTATGACCCTGTACTACTTGATGGGCAAGATGTTGAGAAGCAATTTGAAGACGACTTTCTTTGTTGGTTTTTGGTAAGCTCGTGAGGTACCTAGGGTTCCCATTTTTCGATATTCTCATTGAATAAAGACGATTGAAAATCGTTCTATGATCGTAATTCATTTATTCGGTCAATTCACAAAAGAAATGTGAAACAAAAGAAAATATAAAAAATTGTTTTTGAGAAATGCAACTACTTAATTATTGCAAATATTAAAAATTAAATTTAATTGTATACGAAATCACGTCATTGAGTATTTGACTTTTTGTTTGTCAACTGCTATTGTATTATGATTTTCTTCTGTAGATAACTCACTCGTACGTATATCTTTCTTCAAAACATTCTTGAAATATCCAGAAATAAGTTTCCGAAATATTCAAAATATAAGCTCACCTCTTTTGCTACCAGAGTACATCTAACTTTTTCTTCTTTCAATGCTATATCAGGCACCTACAACGTTGGAAATTACAATGGTCAGCTGTTCCTGGTTTTCGACTATTCTGAATAGTTGTTCAGCACTGCCTATACTAGTTCAATCGCCAATGTTCTTCAGCTAAGATATATATGTATATCTTCTTCCAATTCCTCTGCGGCCTTCGACTTTGCCTTTTTTATTATAAGCTGGAGGATTTTTAACTGTCTTCTCTCAGCATATACTTTGGATATAGTATCTTTTTTATGGTTTTATTGAAGCAAGTCTTGAACAGCATTTGATCTCTGTAAAACTGCTGCGTTGGACTGTATATCTGTCCAGGGTATTCGGAACATTTTTTTATTTTTTGCAAACGCTCCGTATCGCAGCACAGACCAAATATAACATTTGATAATTCTTATTTTAATAATTCTCGAAGTTTTAGGTGTATGTTGTCATTGTAGAATAATGGTTTAGCATTTTTAGAAAATTTGTGCGAAGTGTTTCGATTCTGCACTTAATCTATTTATCTGAGTCCAGTCCAGTTCTGTAATTAAGCCTCCCAAATTTTTGAATAGGGTGATTCTTTAAATGTTTTGCTAATCTCTTTGTAAAGAAGCGTCGTGATGCGATTGTCGACTGAATATCATGTTTGGTCTTAGTGGTATTTATTGTTGGACCCATTTGTCGTCCTACCGTATTAATACCATCTAGCGACTCTTGGAAGTCCTGGATACTATGACGTAAGGTGTCCGTGTCGTCTATTTATCGAATATTATTGATCGGTTTACCATTAGTTTTCACTCCAAGATCTTTATCGTCCAAAGCATGTTTTAAAGTTATTTCCGAGTAGAATAATAGTAGGGATAGTATACATCCCTGTCTGACACCTCGTTAAATGTCGCACTCATCGGTTAGTTTTCCATTGATTCTAATCATGGTCTTGTGTTTCCAATAGACACAATTGAATTTTCAAACTATTCAAAACATTAGTTCACTTTTTTCGCTACCAGAGTGCAACTAACGATTCATTGGTAGACGAAAACTCCATAAGAGCACTAGAACAAATTTTCTGCGTTCAGCGCTGCGGATATAGAAAAAATAACCAATTTTTTTCTAACTTTATCGCGGTATTTGTGTGTGGCGCGGTAATTTTGAATTGAAATGAATAACTTGATTGTACAGTGCAGTACCGTAATTTGTCTAATATTTTAATTGAAATGTTAATTTAATGCTTATTTTTAAAATTGATTTTTAGTAAGTATATTATACGATTGTTTCGAGCGATTTTTACATCATTTAAGGTGCGGCATTGAAAATTTAAACTCCGTATCTGGTTCGGGTCGATCGATCTTGTTTGATTCCCTTTCAAAAGAAAAAAGACACGATTACAGCGCTACGTAGAGCGATAAAGGAACTAAAATGAAGAATTTAAAATTGGTCTCTATTTCATCGGGGTGCTACTCATTACTGACTCATCATATATCAGTTACGGGGATAGATTCAATACTATCTGATGATCACTGAAGAGAATCGCTTGGCAATCGAAATGCGTATCTGAGGCAATACGTCATAAATACATTTTGTTTGAACTTTTGTTCTAATATAGGTTTATAGTTTCCTTTTGTAAATTATATTACATACTTTTGCTACTAGAGTCTACCTAACTACTTAATCATAATTGATATAACAATTAAGACCTTTCACCATTGCCCCACGTTTCTCAAGCATCGATTACACCTATTCTAAACACCACTATCATTATTGGTCACCAGCATTTCAAGTATTCTATATGAACCCCTGCAATGTACGCTCGTTACATTCATAACTACCAAAATAATACTTACTCTTTAGATAAAGTTGATAGAATGTAAATGTAGGGAAATAATGAGCATCGTCAAAGACAATCGTAATTTCTACCCATAAGGTAAAAGATCTTACCTTTCCATTTATCCGTTTCGTTAATCTCGTTTTCAATGTATCGTATTAAGTACAAAGAACAAGATTTTCTTGCCGCCTGAATGACAAAGCCACATGAATTTAAAAAATGAAAATTGTTTCATAAATAACTTGACATAACGCCATTCATGCAATAATAAACACATCATATGTGACGCTGCATTTTTATCTCCGACAACACAATTTGCCTCGCATATTTTTTTCGTGTCAGTAATAAATTCGAAATGTGTCCCGCCTAAATACCAATGCTATCACGAAAATTAGCCATGCAACAATTATGCGTTTTACACCCTTTCGAAAGCGTGTCGAAATAGAGACGCATTATCTGGTGTGGTGATAGGGGCTGTAACGTAGAACGTTAGTTTTATCTTCAATTTACGCTTATAAGCCTCTAAGTATTTTTGATGTAACTGCTAATTATAATTTGTAATTTCAAATTTCTGACAGATAAAATATATAGGTGTGAAGATAAAAAAAATTATAATACGTCCATTGTTTATTTGACATTTCCGTGATGAAGATAACAAGAAAGTTACCGCGGCCATCAAATCATGAATTTAAAACTTCATTCTTACATTTTCTCTTTTCAATCTCGCGCCTAATACAAAAGGCTTTGATAATAAACAATTTTATAATTCTTAAATCAAAACGAAAATTTGAATTTTTTCCTCTTCGTTCCGTTTTGTTCGCTAGTTTTATGTGTACGACACATAGGCGACTGTTTTGGTTTCCTCTAAACTGATTATCTAGCTTGCATCGTTAGGGATTAACCAATTAGGGTTAATTTATGACTTTTCTACCGTTAGTTTTTCTATTCATTCGACTACAATGTAAGGAAATGTTGTAGAAATTTTGGAGAAAAATTAAACAATTATTAATTATTTTCAAAACGATTTATAATAAAAAAATGCAAATTTCTTAAGTAATTACACGAAGTAATCGTTTGATATGAGAATTGTAAGTCAAAAGTTATATTAATCGTTTGGTTGAAACTTAAGGATTTAATTTGGGTCGATGGCCGGTTTATTTATATATTTTTTAATCTTTGAGAACAACGGAATATGTTTTGTTAGGTCGGTTAGGCTTAACTTAGGTTTAGTATCTTAACTTGTGGAATTATAACGGTGTCTTGTGATTTAAGGGTGTTTAAGAGATGTAATCGAGAAAAAAAGTACCGAGGATTTAAGGTATCTGGTCAAAATTCTGAATAAAAGGAGTTTAGCTGAACAACAGATCTATACTGGACTTAATTTTTAAAAGTCAAATATAGTCTACTGGTTTTAATGAAAACCGCGGCGTTATAAGACCCAAGTGCAAATTTTTTCGATAATCAAGTATTTAAGTTAAGCAAAACAATTTTTATTTTTAGCAACCGTTTTTTTTAGTGGTTATAGTATTTTTTCTAACATGCTCTTTTCTTTTCAGGTAGGTGAACATAAAGATACTTAAATCTTCATCTTTCATCAACGTCGTCAAACTTTTGGATTTTGGTTTAAAAAATATGATATCAACAGTCGATATTGGTAAGATTTTATAATACTGCTATCCATATTTTGTGATATTATGATTAATAACTATAAAGACTTTATTTTTTCTTAATATTTGATATATAATAAATATTTGAATTAGGCCAGTTTTAATTTATACGAGTGTAATATTGTAAAGGGTGTGTATGGGAAGGGATATACCTACCAAGCGTTAAGTTGGGGTATGAACTGATATCCTCCTCATGTTCTGAAAATTCATTTTCATAAGAACTCATACCGCTGCTTCATAACGAAGCAAATGTGTTAATCAGCTTCTAAACTTACCATCAAAAATACATACAAAAGTTGCATAAACAAAAACTAAATTTATATTAAAACAATGATATCAATTTCCGGTCTCCCTTAAAAAATACTGCTTAGAAACTATGAAAATATTGTAATCTCCCATTAAACAGTGAAAATCTTGCAACGTCGCAAAAATGCTTAATTTAAAAGTAAAAAATTTGTTTCTTGTCGTTTAAATCAATGAAACAAATATAAATAGTCTCATTTTAAAACTATTCAATAAATAAATTTCATTTTTTTTTCTGAAGTGATAGCCAACAGTTGCAAGATGAGTCTTAATTAACTTTTTGATTATTTTATGTAAATATAAATGACAAATAACAAGTGCCTCTAAGAGATTGCGATGTTGCCATATTTTCTTTATAATATTTGATTACATAACGATTCCTACGTTATCGTCTCGCTAATTGCCTGAGTTACCTTAACTAGAAACTAAAAATTTCTTTAAAACTATTAAGATATGGAATTTTACAATGCATAATTGATTTTTTTATATTGTATTTAAACATAGCGCTATAATGAAATTAACATTTAGTATTTGAACTTATTAATTTCTAGTCTTATTTTTTTCTTATTGATAAATATTTTTATTTATATCCCTGTAATTACTTTTTTAAATTTATTATCATTAATATTACAATATATATTGAGCCCTCCTCATTATTAGCAAACAATAATTCTGAGTTCAAATCTACTATTGATTAAAGGATTGAAAAAACTACGAATGGGCAAATGTAGATTTTAGAACTACCTCTTTTGTCCAAAATTAATTAATCTTCGGGGGGTCTTTCACTAATTTTACGATCCTGTTATACAAGCTTTAGATTATTACTACTGTTTTTTTTAAGAATGTGATTTTTTTATGTTGTTTATGTTTGAGGTTTCCAACCTTACATTGACCTCTAAAAGAGAAAAAAATCTGAATACAAAATATTTCCAAACCTACAAATTGTGTTAAAATTATATTAGTAATTAGAAGTTTTATGTTGAATATACGAGAAAAAACTCAAAGTTTTTATTACTTAGTTTTGGTCACTAACGAATTTTAGTGTCTTGGTTAGGTTTAATAGCGAATTCAACTAAATTTAACTCAATTTATAGGCAGGAAGAGAAAAGTCCTAAACCGTTAGTTCTAAACAAGTAAATCTCCAAAAGCCGAAAGGCAAGAATGACCAAAAGCCTCAAATCCACCATTTTTCATCTTTATGGAAACTGCGTATGCGTTTTCGTTCAGGTGTATGCGGTTATAGGAAAAAATCGTGTGATACTGGAACATTAAAATTTCACGAGATTTTAAGATTCCTAGGATTTGAAGTATTTTATAATTAACCACTCCAAAAAAAAGTATGCAGAAAACAATTTTATAAAGATTTTTACTCTTCCAAAAGAATGTAAATTTATTGATTTCATCAAAAAATGTATCAGTAAATGTTCCATGATATTAAATATTTCAAATGCTTGGAATTTTGGACCCAATGTGAACATGTGAACAAGACATGTAGAAATTTGAGAAAAATTTAAGATTTGACTTTGTATAAGCACGATTTTGAAAACAGCCTAAGTCTATTTTATAGATAGTTCATACACGAACTTCAGTTTTGAAATTAGGCCATAATATAATAATCCTTGAAGTATTAAATTTTCAGAAATTATTAATTTATTATTAGTTTCTAAATACTATAATGATAATAACTTCATTGGCAGTTACATTTATGTTATTATAGGTGCAAAAAAGGCAGTATATGAATCATCCTTGAAATACACTTTGACCAATTTCAAAGCAAATAGCTCATAAAGGCTATCATCAGTACATAGTTTATCACTATAAAGTTTACCACCATAATGTTTATCATATTGATAAAGGTCTTATTGCATTGACCACATAAAGTTAACACTAAAGCACTTAAATAGGATATACAGGAAGATGTATTGGTTGTTCGTGAGGTCATCCATTTTTTCCATCGAAAATATACTCCTAATTTACAAAATCTTCCTGCAGCTAGCATAGACATATGGAATCCAGCTGTGGGAAACTGTTTTCAATTCCAACATAAAAATACTCACAGAAAATAGAAAAAGAGAAATATAAAAATAAATGTAAATATAGAAATACTATACATAGAGGTAAAAAAGTTCAGCGCGAAAAGTACCTGAAAATACTGGATAAACTATAAAATTCGAACAATCTATTCCTAAACCTTTTGACAACAGTGATACCAAAAGAAGACTGAAAAGGTGAAATACCACTGAGTTACATTGTAGATTTTTAGTACTAAATCACTAGTATGGATTATTCTGCTGGGACTATTCCATTCATGAGTATATTAGATTAAATGCATTTATTGCCACTGTGCAGATCGTACAATAAAAGAAGATAAAAGTATAGAGTATTTATATTTCTTAATGATCATTTCCATCACTTTATTATTATTAAGGTCTTTAACGATCGTAAGGTTAATAAAAATTCGTAATCGAGAAAAATCGAAAATCTGCTCGATACGAAAATTGAACCCAACGTCTACCAGTTTTGGAGCGACCACCTTAACCCCTCGGCCACCAGTAGACTAATATAGAGTATGTGTAAGAACAATAATAGCGACTTATATAGTTTTTCTAACCATAAGCACACGGTACTCTTTACATTTCAAACTTCTGCACTAATGAGTTATTTATCACTCTTTTGGTTAACAACCCTATGAGACTGATATTGTCGAGTGGTTTCCACCCGGCAAAACGAACGGTATAGACCCGGGATTTTTCTCCCAAGAAAATCATCGTCGTTGTGGTTGATACTAGGGATGTAACTGGGATTTTTATTACGGTGATCGGTGATTTCTAAGCTATTGACTCTTGGAGAGTTCGTCTTCCTTCGGAGTTATGTAGTTTCCTAATTCTAGGACAAAAAGGTAGCCCTGCACAGAATATAGTGCGTTGCTCGTTTATTTCGGCTCACACTCGGTTCCCTGTCTGTTTGGCCGCCATTTCGAATTTTCATAATCACAACTAAGGAGTTTTACCTCATCAGATCTGTGACTATGTGACATTTCCCATCTTTTCAACTACTTTAGAAAACAGAAATGCACAACTGAATAGCCGTATATAGTAACTATTTACTCTCTTGCTTCAAGTCCATAAAAAAATTAAGGTGGCACGAAAAAATAACTGTACTTTACTGGTCTCAAGATAGAATCCGTTTGGGTAAGTAGTTAGTAAAATAAGAAAACAATCAATAAAAGTTATTATTTCGATATTAATAATAAATTTTAATTTTTAAGAAATATTTCATATACTCTAGAAACAACTTTTACTGGATAGAAAAATTAAAAAAAATCATAAGCTGTAACTAAAACACAGCCATTAACTTAATACGAATTAATTTTTGCTATGATGTTATTAAGAATGTTTGTTGCAAATCCGGCGACAAAAAATAAGTAGGAGAAAATTAAAAATATTCCAAAGAATGAGAATCTTTAGAAGCTTTTTCAGTTTAAATTTTAATCATTAATTGATAAATCTAATGACTAATTAATAATCATTTGATTGATAATTTAACAAAAAAAACTTCGGTATAAATTACCACAAAATTATTTTTGCAATTTGTAAGAAAGACGTGGTTATACGCAGCAGACATGTTTTTCGTTTTGCGAAATTGCAATCATTTGCGTTAAACTAATTGAATTTTAAGTTATTTTTCTTGCAGAATTTTTAAAGATTTTTTTCCTGAGTGTAAAAGTCATTAGGTCGTTACACCTCGTATTTCGATATAATTTCTTTTATTTTATAACGGAACACTGCGAATGCAACTATAATTAATGTTGGAATTCTCTCAAAAAACCATCCGCAGTAAAAAAAGGCAAAAAAGAAGAAAAAAAAATAAATGCTTGATCTATTGCTTTTTTCGAGAAATATATGCGAATAGATTGTTCTCACTGATAACGATTGGAATGAATGTGTAGGTACGAATTTTGTGATGAAAAAGATATGTTGAGACAGGTGCTGAATAAATTTTTATTTTTATTTTACACAATTTTGGTGTTTAGATTATTGTTATTTGAATTAATTACGACGTTTGTTGTTGCAATAATTTATAGACAACTCTTTTGGCCGAAGTGCACGATTACAACAAGTCGTTTGACGCGGTCCACAACTCTTAATTGTCTCATGTGTGTTCGGGGTCGCTTTTTTCGGTCAACTAAGACAATTAAAAATTGTTTTAATGTACTAAGTTGACAGTTTGAAAGAAAACAGTTTCTCTTTTTTGCTTATTTGAAAACTTTAAATATGGGACTCGAAGCGTAACCTTTAATTGTTTATTTGTCAAAAAGGCCGTTAATGGTCACGCAAGCGGAAGTAGTTGTTGCAGAACATTTACCTTATGTTTGTTTTAATTTTTTTTGTTATCGTTTTACATTTTGATTTTCTTTGTAAATAATAAAAATTTACAAATTAGATATCTAAGGAAATGACAGGGCATTACTTGGCAAAAAATTAGATCTACGGACATGGATTATTTTTTGCATTTGCAATTAAAAAAATAGTCTATACCTTTCAACAATTATTTTTGCAAATGGTATGTCAGATTTGGGTGTATGGTATATCAGGTCTTATCTTTAATACTACTTAAATAAATTATACTTTAGTCGAAATTTTGAAGTCTGCAAAACGCTTGTACTGGGTCTGCAGACACGTTCGCATTGTATAATTATATTCTTTAAGGCTGGGTATAGGTTGGATTGGTTGGTACACTGATTTTTTCTATCTTCTACGCTTCGGAAACGTGGACTATCCGTGCAGCTGATCGGCGACGAATTGATGCCTTCGAAATGTGGGTCTAGAGGAGAATGCTAGGGATCCCATGGACGGCTAAAAGAACTATTGTCTCTGTCTTGAACGAAGTTAAGCCAGTAGAAAGACTCTCTTCACTGACGTATGGACGAATCCTCAGGTTTTTCGGACATATCGCGTGCCACGAGACCATGGAAAAGCTAACGGTACAAGTACGACCTGAAGGGACAAGAAAACGAGGGCGATCGCCAACCCGTTGGACGTAAGTGGTGGAAAAGCTCGTTGATTCGAGTTTCGCGTTCGCAACGCGACAGGCAAAAGAGCGTAATCGCTGGAGAAGGACCATCCAACAGGTTCTGAGAAACCTGGAACTCCCCACGTGACAGCCATTTTTTAATCGCCATAAATCGGCAGCGATGTTGGATTAAGAAGAAGATAGGTTTGAAGTAGATCTATGAAATTTACGTTGATTTGCACTTTACGCATGGATGTTAACAATTTAAGTTTTTATTCTAAACGGCTCTAACTGGGTATGGAAAATGTAGAAGAAAAAGTATTTTTCTTCATCGTTCTGAGAGCCTATCTTCAGAATTCTTCTATAGTGCGCCAGTTGAATAGTAGGAAGCAGTTTCCTCTCCCCAACTGCATTTTCTGTTTGCACTTGGCTCAGTATTTATCCTTATAGTGTGGGGGTGCATTTCAAATTGCAGTGTCCTGTTAATAGGTCTACCCACATTTTGATATCCTTATATTTATTTTAGTTATTCATAGGTTTTTCCTCAAAAATTTAAGAAATTGCCTCCTGAGTAGTTATTTCAGGATTTTATTTGCTCATTTTGAGTCCGTTTGGCTATTCGATTAAGTGTTGTGTAAATTGGCACGCCTATACCCGGTTCTGAACCCATTAAAGGCATACCTGAACTTACAAGTTTATCTGTTTCTGCGTTATCTTTGATACAAGTCTGTCCCGGAATCCAGATAAGTATTGCTTTGTTGAATGTTGCAAATTGAATGAAAAGTTTTTTGTATTCCAAAGTTCGTCTGATTAGTTTCGATTGTTTTTGATTGCGGCTTGGTTATCTGAGAAGATTATTATCGATTTGTAATGATATTTTCTTCTCATGCTTTCCTGTAGACAAATACTGGCGTTGATTTAAACTTGGAGTACTGTGGACATTTTCCCTAGGCCTAAGATTAGTCGTTTTCTGGTATTTTACCTCACCATTTGTTACCAAAAATAAACTACCAAACACAAATATTGAACGGATATCCAAATTGATTTGCTGGCCTAAAATTCCACTCTTTTGAATAAAATTTTAATATTGGTGTTTTATAGTTTACTTTTGGTAAAGTGTGGCAATATTTGCCGACATTTTAAATACAGCACACTCAAGATGCATTTATCAAAACGAGAAAAAAAGTGTATAAAATTTCAATTTTTTGGAGAATGTTTCTTCAACCAAATGAATGCAATGTTGCGACTCTGGAACATTCTCATTGTTAGAACATCGAATGTTCAAACAATTAGATTGAAGTGAGACGGAAGACGTTCCAGAACATTCTCCGTGAGATTCTAGAGTGGGGTAGAAAAGGTAGAAAACATTCGAAATTACGAGAAGTGTCTGGAATAATCTCGACCTTCCAAAAGCTGCAAGGGCTTTATAAATATAGCAATCGACCGTCGCCAGAGGAGTATCGAAAAAGTTTAAAGTACCAGTTACGAAATAGTTGCAAAGTTAACAGCTACAACCGTTAAATAATTGTTCAAATAAAGGGTGTATTAAAATAAATGGCGTTATTATTTTATGTCCGAAAACAAATTCTTACGCGCCCGTCAATATAAGTAACTTTAAAAGCGTAACAATATCTAACATGTGTAAATAACTATCTTCTACATTTTACATTGAATCAAAATATCTTATAAACCTAATAATCGCGTTTTCATCAAATTTTAACATTGCGACCCAATAAATTCACAAGTAATGAATCGGAGAACTATTCCGATCCTGATAAATGCATCAGAGAACTATTCTAACCGCAAGAAATACATCGGAGATTTATTCTGACTACTATGAATAAATTTCAAATTTATTAAGGTTTTTTGTTTAGATTATGATTAAGCCTCTTAGTCCAATATGTCTTTCGTATATTAAAATTGGATGGAAAATGGATAGACATCGCGAATTTTTATCTAATAATTATGAATATTTGTGCTAAAAATTTAATGTTGGTCATTACATAACCATTCATTTAATAATTTTATTTTGATTTACGTATTATAGCATTTGACAGCTAGCTTTGGCGGATTATAGCAAACCTTGTTCAAAAATAACTAGGAATATTTTTCTCCTTACTAAACACCTTGATTTAAAAAATAACTAGCTTTACCATTTCACAATGCACAATCCAAAAAATGTATAAAAGTTGATAAAACAATTTCCTTAATTTAAATTTATGCACTGAAATTTTACTTATTGATAAAATTATTGATCCTATCTAATTCACCAAATCAAAATTCTTACGTTGAAACTTTCAAAACTAAAAAAAATATATTTCGAGGAGAAAATATTCATTTTGCAATAGCGGCATTTGAGTGTATGATTTATTAGACATTTAGCTATAACTTTTTATTATTATTATTGAAATAAAATTCATTCGAAAAACACGATTTTTTTCCTAATTAGTAACATCCTTATGGTTTCTGATAAACTGCCAACATACGCGTTAACAAATTGCACAAATTACGTAAAAATTTAATTACTCTATTAACGTCCGTTTTTGTTTCGTGATTTTTGAAAATTTTCTCGGCTCTTCGACACGCAACCGTTTTTTTTTTATTTGTGAACTAATTAAAATGAACCATATTCGCTTAGTTGTGCTATTGTCTTAGCGATAATCTCATGATTAATTCGTTTAATTATGTTTTCTCTCGCTGATGCTATATTAGATAATATTGAAAAAAAATCTAGTAGTTCTATATAAATCAGATAAAAAAATAATACGACTATCTTCATGTAATTCCCATTAGTTTTGACTCCTCTGGTAAATCATAAAAATGTATAGAAAAAGGTTCCTATTAATTAAGCAGAAATTAGCCTTTGCTAATTAGGGTCAAACAGCTAGTCGAACATTAAGCAAAATGATAGAAATTTTAATTATTGCCAAATAGCAATGAACGGTTTATTGGTTGGGCATAAAATTATATTAAATTTCGATAGTGAACAATTAATTATAATTAGTTAAAAAATTATTAGTTTCCAACGTTACTAGTAAATGTAATTAGCGACTGATTACGTAAAATAAAATTACTGAATTTTTGATTTGGCGAATAACTAAAACTTGAAATTAAAAAAATAATATATTTTTTTTTAGTTTATGTAAATTAAATTCAAATTCAAATTGCAGTTGCTAATTTGAATAGTTTAAGAGAAATGATTTTTTTGAAAATCAATTTTCTTAAGTGATATCCAAATATTAGCTTTTTGTGAGCATACGAAAATATATTTGGGTAAAATAATCTCTCATTAGAATGTTGGAATTATAATTAATTAACGATATGAAAATATTAGCAAATTACGCTCGTTTACTTAGCTAAATGACCGGTCAAGAGTTTAATTAAATATGTATAAAAAATGATGAAAGATAGATATGACAAAATAATAAATAAAAAATCTTTTTTTTTTTAATTACCAGGCGGATTGAGTTTTGATATTTTTTTAGGAAATTAAAATTCAAGATGACAATTAAACAGGTAAATGGCTAATAAGATCTAAGGATTTCAGCTACTATTAGGTTTCAAGATAAATGTTTGAAGATTTTCAGAATTTACATTGCATTTTATTCGGATTTTGGATTGTTCTGTAAATAGCATATCTACATAATATTTAAATAGCATATTATGTTATCTTTGTATTTTCTTTTTGTGTTTGCAAATATTGGTTTCTATTTATTAGTTATTATAATTGATGTTTTCGCACGATAACTTAAGTATGAACAAGCCTATTAACAACTTATACCTACTATTAACATAGGAAACAAAACAATAATATTCGACGTGCAAATGAATATTTCTTAAACTCATAGCAATTATTTAAAAAAAAATAGAAGAAAGAAGAAGTAGAAGACATTTTCAAAATTTTACCAAAAAATTATAAATCAAGTTTAAAGGTTACATTTATTTAAATCTATGATTACGAACGAATTGAATTTGCAATTTTGATTTTCTTTATACTAAGTTATCTTTTTTTCTACTTGAAAATATTATGCACATTTTTTCAGTCTTTTGTTGTGTCTTCTTTATTTTATTTAAATATATATTAAATATTTCTTTGAAACATTCAACTTAAAAACGTTAATTTAAATTATTTGTTTATTATATATGGAAAACATAATCGTATTAACTAATCGCTCATCGCTTACTTTTCTGCTTGATATAGTTAGGTACAATAAAATACTGTCAGAATTAAAATATTTTTTATAAATTGTAGGAAAAACAGTATAAAATGAATATTCCTTTATCTGCAGTTATTTTTTTTTGTAATTATAATTATGCACTTATTCAGGGTACACAAGAGCAATTGACATTAAACGTTGAAGTAAAAAAAAAAATCCGACATTATATACATAGTGTGGAAAATTTAATAACAATATTTCCAGAGCAATACCAAAATTCTTTCAAGTTTTCTTTTCGAAAGAACATTAATTTTTTAGGGATTTTATAAAAAAAGACATAACTAACCTCTAAACCATATCAAAATTTCAGATCAATTGTTCTTGTCAATTCTAAGGATTTTTTTTCTGTTTTTCCCTTTATATTTTTTCCAGTAAAAATTAATCAAGATACAGATCTGAAACTTCCAGGATCTTAGCATTTTATTAGAACCCACACACCTATGTATCATTAAAATAACTTTCCGCAGCTGATTCACCATACTTCTATTCCTAGGTTCTTTCTATGTATATGATATATTCTATTAGAAATGAGAAGTTTCCGAAATTACCGACTCAATTATAGTATTTACTAAAAATATTTTTCAATTTTTTATACAAGTCTTTTCATTTATTATCCCGAGAATATTATTAAATTTTTTTGATCTGACCTGAAGGGTAAATTAGAATTTGCCCAGGTGATTTTTTTATAGTTATTAAAACAGAAAACATTCTTCTTATAAATAATTTGTATCAAAAATTTTAAAATACAAACGCAATGCAATACAAAATCAAAAAATCACAAAATGAAATTTACTATCAAACAAAATGTTAAACATAAAATGCTAGCTAAAATTTACTTCTAAAATATCAATCAAAATAAAGTCATTCTAAAAATCTCCCTATTGAATATTCTTCCTCTCCTATCTTTACTGCTGATCTTCTATTTGCTGGTTCAATTGCTGCTGATTGGGATCGTGAAAACTATGAAATACTTTTTACAATAGATGCGAAATATTTCAGCAAATTTAGCAATGGACTCGCGAGAGTCCAGGTGAGCCCACTCCAGCACACCAGTCGTAGTGTGTGATTTCACTGATCAGAAAATTGCCGTCTTCTATTTACATCATTAGTCAAGAAAATCGGTAAAAAGTCAAATAACTTTTAGTTGTTAATTTAACAAAAATATTCTCTTCGTATTTTTCTCAAAGCAAAATATTTTATGAATTTATCAATGTTAATATTTTTGTGTTCGTTTTCATGCGTCGCCCAGAATCTTACCCAACCTGTACTCACCACTGTAGGCTACTGAATTTGATTTTAAATTTGAACCCCAAAAATAGGATTCATTCATTTAATGCATTTAAAAAAAATGACAATTGTTAAACATGCAATTTTAGTAGGATTTTATCATATGGACAGTTAAATTCTAAATATATACTTTTTTATTTTTATTTACTGTTGCTTTATAACTTTTAAGGTCTTCAGCGACGCCTTTAATATATTATTATCAATAAATTTAATATGGTTTCTGAAAATTTGAGTGTACTTGAGATATTAGTTAGCTTCGAAAAATTTACTAAAGCATTATCAGCGAGACATTTTATACCGCTTAAAAGTAACAGCTTGTAAAAGATAAAAGTTCCATTTGTATTATGTTAATATGAGCATTGAATTTTATCGTGTTTAATGAAGTTAATTGAGATTTGAAAGCCATAAAGCACTCATCAAACATATATATGTGGGCCAAAACAAATCCGGACACAGAAGGTGGCAAGCCGTGACGATGCCCGCTGTGCTCGAAACTTCCAGGAGTTGAGCACCTCGGGAACCTAGTTGATCGAAAGGCGCTCGCGCGGAACCCACTGCCATCTTTTGTTAAGCAAACCTCAAATTATTTCCTTCGTTTCCCATAGTATTTTTTCGTTTTTCGCTTACGGCTATTTTACGAGGTAGATAAAACAATGAATAGAAACACTGATTATGTGATACGATTTTTGATACGTTCAACTCAATTTTGGTAACAAGTCTCCATGATCAGATTAGGCAACTCGGAACAAGTACAACAAACTTCCAAACTAAATTTGTTCAGACGTTGTCGTTGGAAATGAAATAAGGCCGGACCAATTAACCAAAATCGCCAAAAATCATGTCGTTCACCATTTTTTACGAGTATTCTCGAATATTGTGTCTTGATTATAAATTTTACGATGTTAAACTTTTACGATTGTCCATATAACACAAACTAAAAGCGAAAATAAAATGTTTATGGCTCCAATTCAAAATAGAAATAATATCGTTTCATTAAAAATGCAAATATTTCAACGTTCATTTTGAAATTTATCAAACGAGGCATTTATCTGAAAGATAACGGAACTGTTTTATTGATAGTCAGTTTTAACGCGAAAATTTAATAATTTGCTATAATATAAATTAAATATAAATAATTAGCTTAATTTTTTAATTTGATATACAAGATCTTGTATTTTTCTCCATAACGGCTTTTTGGATTTTTTTTAATTAAATTTATAACATCAATCTTATCTGTTGTAATTAATTAGATTTTTGAACGTTATAAAAATTATCTTAATTTATTGAGAAAAATAAAATTTAATAATGAAAAAATCAGGAGAAAAATATTTTTACTTTAAATCTGTTAGTATGTGAACACCTTATGTTTTCCTTATATTTTAAAATAGTTAACATTATATTACAATCTAGACTTCAGCTTAGCGACATCAAAGCTAGTAGCTGAATTAGGATCTAGGATCATTTCTGTGGTAGCAAAATATCTTTGTTTGAAAAGAATCTGACTACGGAGAATTAGGGCGATTTTAACTCTTGTCTCTATTATTGTTACCCTTTGCAGAAGACGTAGCTGAATATGGCAATAAATCACATTTATCAATTACTCTATTTATTGACTTTTTTCATTATCTCCTATTTAGAATTTCTTTTTCTTATCGTTGTCAATCAAGTTTTCTCGTGTAGGAACAGCTTATTAATGTTAGCAATTATACTGGGGGTTGATTTTTTTTTGTTTCAAAATAAATTCTTATCTTTGAAATGGTCATTTTATTCAGAGCATTAAAGTGAACCATACCAAAAAGAACATTTACTTAAGTTATGAAGTTAATAACCATTATTTTAATTAATAAAAGTTGACTATATTCATTTAAATTTCGTTTAAATTTTTGTTTTTTTTTTACTATCTAATCATATAAAGTTTACTATAATATTCGTCTCAGATTTGGCTCATTGGTAAATTTATCACCCATTTTATTAGGTTGCATCTGTGATTGATTATATACTAGGATAGTACTATGTCAAAGTAATCACCATTGAAGTAACATTATTGTGTTTTAATATCCTTATCATTCCTTTATGAAGACAAATGATACCGATATCTTAAATTTCATAGGTTCTAAACTTTACACATTTAAAAATACGTACTCGTTTTCATGCTCTGAAAGTCGGAATTGAAATCTAAATGCATATTGTCTTTCATTGTATAGAAAAATATGTGATTAATTGCATTAATATTTATGTCTTAACAATTTGTAAGTTTTATAAATAACTGAAGAAGATGCTAATATTTATTTTTTTAAACTTATTTAATGTTTCAACTACTCATAGTTGGCTGGAAGCATAACGTGAATTTAACTACTATTATAATCTCACAACATGAAATTACAATGCAATTTTATTGGGCAAATCTGAAAACCGGAAACATTAAAATAACAAAGTGTGACATTATTTTATTTGCAAGGTAATTTTATTTAAGTCTAAAGAGTGATTAATTCGATATTTTATGACAATATTTAGTTATTTCGGTGGTTTGACTTTGATGTCTGCATATATGGGCTTTTTGATTGTCTGATGGTGATTTTTCAAATGAATGAAAATCTAACCGGGAGGTAGTTTGTGAGAAGAAAATTGATACGGGTTAAAGTGTTCTTAATATAGAAAAAGTTATAAAATTTTTATCACATAATATACATAAATGATTCATCTGTAATTCAATATCGGTGAAGATATAAAGGTTGTTTGTGTTTAATAAAATTCGTTGAAGAGTGACTCGTGTGAGAATGGAAATCACTCCTACTCAAAAGATGTTCAGATCGTAAAATTATGATTTTGGTGGTTATCAATATTTTTTTTATTTGAATTTCAGAAAAAAAAATGCTAACTTGGCTAATTTTTATGGTCTTTACTACTTACTTTTTTGAATTAAAAACTGATAATTTATTGCTAAACAACAAATGTTCGTGTTTTTTTTTCTCTGTAGTGAAATCAATAAGATGAAGTCAAGTACAAGGATTTATTTGAGTTTTGTTGGTATGGCCGCTGTTTTGCATTTACATATTATGCTAATTGATTTTCTACTTGGTAATGATTTATTAAGTTTTCTTGATAGGTTGTTTACTCACTGAAAATTGAGTTGATTTCCTGTGGGATTAACGCAAAATTTAAATTCAAAAACCTAAAAATAAAAAAAATCTAAATCGAAACTTGTTTTTAATAAAATGAAACATTTTTATACTTGATGGAGAATACGTGAGCAAATTTCTTTACCGGATACTTAAGCGAGTAATATATGAAATCAACAACAGCAAATATTAAATTAGATATTCATAAAATTGTTAATGAAATTTTTTTTTAGTATACTGTATTCATAACTTTTAGTTTAAGTTTCTATTATGAAATCTTTTAGACAATTTAAATCTAATTTTTGGTGGAAACAAAAGTTCGAATCAAAAAAGTCGGTTCAAAAATTTTAATGACCCAAAAGTCTTAATTCCACTTGCTGCTATTTTCAGAAGTAGTTATATAGGAGCCAAATTTATTATTGTACTTATCATGGGGATCTGGCAAATTATGAAATCATTAGGACAAATACTAAGTTGGACGGAAGATACATTGAAACTTTTGTGGTAAAATTCTACCAAAATACTCTAAACCTTAAAGCTCTATAAAATCCGTTGTGCGATGCGTCAAAGATCGATGTTACTAAGTATTTAAATAAATTCTTAAAGTTTTTCGGATGAAACAAAAATAAATATTGAGCTGTATTAAAATTTATAAATAAAATCACATAAATGTAAAATATGATAAAAATTCAAAAATCTGATGCAAGAAAACAACAGCATTTGGTTTACGATTCCATGCACTCTTATTGGAACTTAAGACCCTTAAGGTTCTCAGACGTACTTAAATATTTATTTTAACATTTTTGTAAAGATCACAAATAATGGTCCTGGAAAATAAATTGGTTAGAGAACTAAAAATTTTTGGGCTTTATTTAAAAATATTTTTTGTTCGTTTCTTATTTTAACAGCTTTGAAATATTGGTCATAACTGGTCACAAACTATTGGCAAATAAGTCTATCCACAGTGGGTTCGATCTTCGTATCGTGCAAATTTTCAATATTTCTCGATAACGAATTTAATTAACCCTAGAGCCACTAAAGGACCTTAGTAGTTATAAAGCGACGGTAAATAACAATTAAAAAAAGTATTTTCACTAAATCAGACTTCTTACCATTTTCTTAACTAGCTGAACCAGGTCTTTATTGCCATAGCAGTTTACATTTTCATAGCTGTGAGTTAACAAATTAATAAATTGAATTGAATTTATTTTTTCAACAATAAATTAAATTCTGTTTCTGTACCATATTAATAATTCATAAATTATAAATATTCTTTTATTTTTTATTAATTACCTCCAATAAAAGTATTGAAATATGAGCAGTACTTTTTCTTTTGATTTTTTCCCATGATTCAAAATTAGAAACATAAAAATAAT
Source organism: Sisyra terminalis (assembly GCA_958496175.1). Classification (NCBI taxonomy): domain Eukaryota; kingdom Metazoa; phylum Arthropoda; class Insecta; order Neuroptera; family Sisyridae; genus Sisyra; species Sisyra terminalis. The sequence goes on along the minus strand of OY292277.1, from coordinate 30,817,358 downwards.
AAAAAATATTCATGAATATCGAAAAACATCACCTTTAGCAACTCGCAGTATCTCTCGGTTGTATGCATTGTCAATTACTTTAAAGATATAAATTTACCAATTAAGTTTTGTGAAAAATTGCTATATCTCTGCAAACATCGATTTTAGTGCAAAAATAACAATAAAAAACCTTCTTGTCAGCATTTTTCGCTGCAACTGTTGATGTGAGACTTTATTGAGTTTTCTGAATTAGTAAAAACCTGCGCGTATATGAATACAACAATGTGTAAAATTTTCAAAACGATCTTAAGCGATTTTGATCAAACGAACATTATTTTTTTATATTAATAGGTATATCTACGGCAGTTATTATATTTGTTAGCTTTGCAATTATTTTCTATTTTGTTTTACAATAAATTTTTATTTTTAAGTTGTATAGCCAAAAAGATTTGTAGGATTTATAAAACAATAGTATATTGAAGTTATTCACTTACATACATATTTCAATTAAAAAATATAATATTGTTTTAAGTTTAGATCTTTTAAAAAAATGCTACCAATATTTCACAAAATTTAAAAGAAATATTTTATGAAAATACATACACACATTTTTTGTAGGTTCTTTTAATATTTACTATTTTAATGGCTTTGGTATTTTGAAAATTTCTTTTCTAATCAAAAGTATTCCGTGACTCAGAAAAGGTTATAACTGTTGCAGTAAGGTTACTTATACATTTGCGTTTTGCGTACTATGTGATTGCGTGCATTTAAGTTTGCTAGTAGAAATAATAAGTATTTTCTCCAAACAGTGCTCAGTTAACTTAAGATATTCTATATCCTTTGCTATAAAATAGAATATGCCGTATTCTTGTTTTTGAATGAGTTTTTATTGAGTACGTTTCACTGTGCTAAAGATCAGAATTTTTATCGTTTTTACCGTTAAAATTATTATGGTTGTTATGACGGTAGTGATCAGAGTATGAAAATGAGTAGTTTAAAAACTACAGTTTATATTGTGTAAAACAGCGGTCGCTATGATAGATAAGTTCTAAGAAATAAAATAATAGGGGGCCCGAAAAGTAGTATGGTTTGAAAACATAAAATTAAAATCCAAATTTTGAAACCGATTTTAATTATAAATCAATTATATAATCACTCTCAACATCATCAACCTTTTGACATGTGACTTAGTGTGTAAATTTTGAATCCCAAATTAGCAAAAATCAATTGATTAGTAAGCAAAATACTTGAAAACTATATTTTGAATATTGTTTAACTTTTCAATTTTTATACTACTTTAAAACTGTTGTAACGATTGGAAAGAATTAAAATCCGATGAAGCTTTGAACGGTTATGATGGGTAAAACAATATCACACACTCTTAACTAATTAATTTTTTCCATGAGTATTGCATTATCGTATTGGAGAATAAAGTATCTCTATTTACAGTTTTTGGGCACTTTTGGGTACTTGGTTAGCCGATTAAGATTGATTAAGAATATTTGACAGATCGATTGTCAAATTTGGATTTGTTATTAGTTTCTCTTTTAACATCTTATTGTTATAAGTTTTTATTATTCTTGATTGGTTTTAATTGGAGAACTCAAAGTTATCAAAATTGAAATTAAAAAAACGCATTTTGCATTAATGAACATCTAAATCCACTAAGATAAATATTGAAAATGTTTTTGGTAGTAACTTAGCGTTACTACCCTGTAAAATTTGATGAGCTTGCATACCGAATTTATATTTCTTCGAATATTTGTTAAATTATTTAAACATAAATTTCAGAAAAATAAATATTTTTCAATCTTTTTGGAAACTCGTACATGCAATTGCTTACAATTTTGTTAATAATTTTGACTCCTCTAACGCTTAAACTGACCACTGATCAGTTAATGGATGTATCGATATGACTTCACACACAGTGAATGTTCATTATTCAAATTTGTGATTAGTACTTTTTTAATTAATAAAACCAATATTGTTCTCAATTGGAAAAGTTTTTCAAATGTACTAGTTCAAATTTGCGGTCAGAAAATAAACAAATTGAATTTAATTTTTTTCGAATCAACATGAGATATTTGAATGCCAAGCAATGCAGCATGTTTATTGTATTTTATAGTTTTGAAATCTCTGAGATGTCATGTTAATGATTTTGAATATTATTGCAATAATTGTAATATAAATCATTATTATGAATACGTAAATTGATCGAAGGAATCCTCGGTGCAGACGCGGGAGGAGGTTTAATAACGTCTCCGAATAAGATACTTGAACGAGCAGCAAATATTTCAATATTTTATAGAAAATATTATCTTGTTCATTCCAAATAAAATATATAGTTGATATCTACAGCAGTTAGTGAGCAACTCCTACAGATTCTGCGACAGTCACTTTTATACTAACTGCATATAAATTCAATTATACAAACAGATATAGCGAATACAAAACGAAAATATATTGTATGGGAATGTCAAGGTGTAATAATTCGTCGCCGTGTTCATAATAATAATTATTATACCCTTTATACAAACATAGTCGAGTACTCGTTTATAAACGGGTACTAAGTGCGTGAGCTTTAGAAATCCTCACTCATAATCTAGCGAGCAAACATTCACGAATGTTGAATTTATGTGTCTTATCCATAAATATTGTTAGTATAATAAAGGGCGAACTAAGTAGGATCTAATTCTTTGCGCCTCGTTTCCAAACTGTCACACGATCGCTTAGTTATTTACCTTTTACTTAGCCACATTAGCATTGTATGAATTCATTGTGATAACAAAAACTCGAATTCTATGAATAATAACAGTTCAAGCAACCAATTTAAGAGTCACATGGGCGTAGATCAATTTTTCTTCGCGATACAAAGCTTTTCAATGAAAAACTGCATCGACTTTTACTACGACGGCCTATTCCCACGTTTTTCGCTCGGAAATTTAGAGCTGCAAAACGGCAACGACATGAGAAAATAAAATTTAAATTAAAATAAAATATACATATTGGTTTGCCCAAAAAGTGCAAGTCGACAGTGATTTTATCTAAAACCGCGATCTAAAGTGCCTTCTCGGCCATTGAGTTCGCGACACCCACGTTATAATAAAGCGTTTCACTTCGTATTAAATGCTCACTTAGTTTGAAATTTATTTAGTAAATATTTTAAAATTTTGTCGGAGAAGAAAAATGTACGAGCGCGGCCGCATCCGTTTTCCCAAATCATAAATCTTGCGTTTAATTTAGAGATAACAATAAAGCTTTTTGGTTTTGTTTATAAATGATGAGATTTATGAGATGAAGTTTTGATAGTAATGAAAACCGCAACGTTGTAGGTTTATTGATTCGATGAATCCATTACATGACGAGTCCTCATCGTTGGTTTTTTCCAAATATGAAGAAGGATACATTTTTTAGCTTCCGGTTGTAAAGTATCAATTACATTTTCAGAAAATGATAACAAGTTTCAATATTTTTTTAACGTTTTATACAATTTATAATAGCTTTTATAAAAGGCTTTTAAGTGATTCACAATTAGCTGGAGGCATACCTTTGCCAATAATTTTTAATTCAAATGTCGCATGGCATTGGTATAATTCATCGTTTTGGGAATTTTTACAATCGTATCAATTGTGAGTGTCCATTTAATGATGTCCTGGCTGGTACTGACGTATAGGTTATTGCTCTAGGTCTATGTGGAATATGAACATTAGAATCATACAATAAATACTAAAATTAATTTATAAAATAGTGTTCAATGTAGCCTTATAAAGGTTGAAGTTATGACGCACATACTCCATTGGAATAACATTTTTAAAATGACTCCTAACATGATGAAATATAGGTTAGTAGTTTACGTGTGTAAGTAAGAAATAAAAACGTAAAATAGATAATAAAAGAAATTTACAATATTTTTCTTATCGACGAAAAATACGCCTGTAATTTTTAAAGTTTAACAGCGGTCATCAAATGTATGATAACAAAGATTGGAGAAAAGGAAACCTGGAATCTGTGGGTTATTATTCATATTTTTACGATTTAAAAAAAATACATGCATAGTTACAATAGATCTGTTTTACTTCAAATTTTATTTGCTTACGTAACAAAATAAGAAATTATTTATGATTTATTAATTAAACTGTATGAATATACTTAAACATCTCGCCCGTTTGTTTAAAACCACAATTTTCTTAAAGTTCTTTATCGTTCATTTTGAATTTGTACACAATGTTTTATTCATATAAGCACATATTTTTATAAAATCAAGAAACTCAATAAAGTCTCACATCAACAGGTACAGCGAAAATGGTAGCGGGACTTCAAGAAGTTTTTAGAACATTTTTTTATTTAACTATTTTTGTTATTGCTTTCAGAAACATTGGAAAAAATCGAAGGGAACTAAAATTAATGATATTATTATACTACTCCCTTTTACGTCCCGTTTCTTCACACTTTATGCCCCCCCCTCCCTCAAACATTAACTCATGCAAGATAGACCTCTTTGTACATCAATGTTTCTTAACTGGGAGTGCATCCCTGGAGGTGCGGGAAGGTATTTTTGGAAGTGTGGGAGAAGCTTGTTATAAATTATTTTAATTTTTGATAATATAATGTTAAAAAAAAGGAATTTTTTGAACTAAAAAATCGTAACACAATGGGGTGCGGAGGTGAATTTTCAGATTCAAAGGGGTGTGGTTTACCTAAAAGGTTAAGAAATACTGCTGTAGATGATACATTACATCAATCGATAGTCGCTAGTAGTAACTTTCTCTTAGTGGCGAGCTATGAGCTATCATAACGAAACTATATTATTTTTAAAAATATTTATATATTTAAAAATATAAAACAAATAAAATCTTAATAGAAAGATGAAATAAAATAAAATGAAAAAAAATGAATAAAATGAAGTTGTGTGATGAATTGCGATATCACGTTTTCTTATCCCCCTTCCATTCGCTTTGTCATATCTATTGTCACGAATAGTGATACCCCTTATCTCCTTTTTATGTGAACGTATTTTATGAACGACCCGTTTTTCAAGAAATGTCCAAATTCCCAATTGTTAATTGAAAAAATTTATGTATTTGCATGGGATTTTTTTTCAAATCAATATTTAAATCTTATTTAGCTAAAAAACGAAAATATTAATAGGTATAGTGCAAAAATATGTTTTCAGCAATGTAACATTTATAAATGTTTTCTTACTTCTGAATTTGTTATAATTATATCCATAAAGATAAAATAAAATTACCACCTAACGATCGATGGCAACTAGCCGTTCATGAAACGTGAAAGAAAAAAGAAAGATTTTGCCATACGACATAATATAATTCTAAGTAGTGTTTTTATTAGAATTGGATCCTAGTAATCTCCTAAAAACATCGAAATCGTTTAAATAATTTCACATAATTTCTGAAAAACACTATTTTGTATTTGTACGCATTACAAATTTCCCGTGGTACAGTAATATTATATCATTGAAAATTTCTCAAACGTTTTTCTAATAATTTATTTTGGCATCTTGTATGGGGTTTCTATCCTTTGCAGATATAGTTACTACAATCGTCAGTTTTAAGTAATGAAATTTTTAATTAATATTAATAAATTAAAATAATGTTATGGGAGTATAATAACGTTTTATAAATTGGATCTACCCTAACAACAGATGTTGAAAATAAATGATGTATCCTACTTTTTATTTAACAAAAACACACCTATTTTTTTAAGAAGTTTTTTTTTGTGTCTAACAAGTCTGTCATTTATCCATTTAAGCGCAATTTGATTCCATATTCAGATAAGTTGTTTTAAAAAGCGTTGGTAATTGTAATTGCTTTCTATAACTCAATTTCTCACTTCAATTTTATTAAATGCTGAATGAATGGATGAATGAAAATGAAACTGTTGCATATGGAATTCATTTTAATTGTTTCTACATTAGTGTTACGTTCATTGTCTAAAATTCAAAGAACAGATAATTATAATTAAAAAAAACTTTGCCGTATTTTTAGAAGTAAATTATTTAAAAAAAATATAATTAAATTCGTATAATTCGTCTATTTTAAACATTCTTTTGAATAATAGAAAAATTATGATAATTTATTTTTAAAGGTTTTGTTACTGATAAAATTCTCATTATTTTTTTAGGAATTCAGTTTTTAGTTTTGCACATAATAAAACGATGGTGTGTGTTTTAATAGCAAGAATGGGGCGTAATAGTTGGATATTTTTATAATTACTGTTAATTTTACACTAGTTAACTCTAGTAATTATTGTATAGTTTTCGACTGTTTATTTTCTAGCAAGGAACCTTTGCAAATCGTTTCCTCTTAGGTGTTATTATTTTCAATTAATCTTAACTTTAAATAGAAGTGGAAATATTTTGAGAATTTAAACTAAGAAAAATTATTCAAAATTATATTTAGGAATTGTTTTTATTAAATTTATGTATATCATTTTTGAGATCTTATCAGATAGATGATGGGCGTTAGGAATTTATATTTTGAGCATTTTTTTGAGTAATAAATGGAATAGTGAATTCACACTTTGGTTTTTTATATAAATGGAGTTTTTGGCAGTTATCGTTTCATCAATTATTTTAATTAGGTCGTTAGTTTTTAAGGTTTTTGGATTTTTTTTATGAAATTTAGTGGGCTGTTGAATTGTTTGAAGGGTATCTATTAGAATGAATTTTATTAGGATAATGATACGGTTTTGATGTGACTCAGTAGGCGAATTTACCTAATAGAGAAATTAATGATGGATTTGGTTTAGTGATTTTGAAATAATTTATTTAAAGTTGATTATTTGTGTAAATTATTAACTTTTCTACTATTTTTTACTTTTAGTTCACTTATAGCGGCTTTATGAGTAAATCAACTATTTTAGGTAGGAAAAGACATAGGAAAAGTCTTCAAAGTAGAAGAGAGGGAAAGATTTGTGAACTACGTCACAGAACTATAATTTGTAATAATAATAATAATAGGCAAACGAATGTATTTATGTCGACAAAGACTGAGAACAAATATCGTAAATATATGCGTATGAGTGAAATGCAATCATTGTCTGAAATATGAACTAATTGTTGTTATGGTTTCAACTATTATTTTGATTTCATTTAAAAGCTAGTTTTCACCATTTGTAAATTGTGCAAGTGCTGGTCTGTGAATATTTCACGGGAAGTTATTATTTTTTTTTCTTAAATTTAAAATTTTAAAAATGTATTACTGAATTAAAATAATAGTAAAATATTATTAATAAAAATAATTTTATAATTTTGACTACGTAAATTCTGTTAAGAAATCTAGTTATAAAACCAGAATGGTTGAAACTTATTCCCAGAGTAAACAAAATAATTGAATAAGACGTATACATTTTTACGTGGGCACAACTACACATAGATACTCTTTTTTTAACTAATGTTACTGAACTGATTTTTTTATTCCTACTGTACCGATTGCAAATCGTTCGAGCTTCGTTAAAGATTTTGAATTTTAAACTAATTTACTAAAGAGGATCAAATAATGGTTTACAATTATAAAACGCATATAAATCAATATAACGTATGAGATTATAAACTAAAGGTAGGGTAGGTTAAGATTTATAGAATTCTAATAACGTTAGATTATAAATTGAAGGAATTCATATTTTTACGGTATAATATTACTATTTAAAAAACATCTAAAAAAATTGTTAATAATTCATAAAACTCGAGGTTTTTAGCACCGCTGTTTGACTTTTAAAAATATCGATTTTCTAATATCGATGTTTTTATGAAGAATGTTGCATCTCTAACTATGAGGCTTTTAGTCGACCAATTTAGTATTTATGCCTTTATTTACTTTGAATATAGATTTGAAAAAGTATATATTAAAAGAGTTTAAAAAAGTATAATAGGATATATTTTATTTCTCTTTTGCTCAAACTTTCTTTTTCCCAGTTTGTCTCCTGCACTGACGTAACTTGTTGCCAATATACCATAGTTTTGTAATAGTGAAGTTGTTTCTCTCATCTATTTCGACATTTATTAAAAAAATCTTTTATTTTTGAAAATTTGACTACTTGTCACGTGGATTCAAAACTATTGAGTATGGTGCCTTTATTGTCCAATAATTGTCACTGTTATAATAATTTTTCAATTTTATTAACGTTATTATGTAATAGACCCCATTAGAAAAAAATATTCAACTTTTTAATATTTAAGACATATTTAGTTATAAATTGTATATAAAAAAAACTTTTAAATGATAATTTCTTTTAAAAAGTCTCTACGTTTTGATCGTTCGAAACTCGTTCTAATATTATATATATGTGTGTTTTTTTTTTATTCTAACGCACTGAAAGATGAACGAATGAGTGAAGATTCCGCTTCAATCCGGCATGATATTAAAATATGTGTAATATTATTATATTATTACATATTACATTTGTGTATATCTGTGTTGAGCTGAGTTCACCGCGAGGAGTCAATGACAGATGAGAGAAGCTCACATGCTGGGCCCGTCAACATTTTCAAAACTAGTTAAAATATTAAAATTATACACCTTAATCTCTTAATTTTGAACTATGCACGCTCTTTGTACAATAATCATTTCTGTATTGCTCGCACACAACGGCAGAATTAGATAGTATGTAATTTTTAATGGTTTCAGTCTTTGATGACATTAGATTTGATTGAAACTATCTAAAGATAAAATGAAGACATGAAATTATTTTTTTCTCTCCTACTAAGGAACGTGGTATAGTTTAGAGTCAAGAACAAAAAAAAAATACATAAAAGAGTACAAAAAAAAATATTAAGAAAGAAAAAAAATGTGGTACCTACTACTCTTAAGTACTCATTTTTGTTAAATTCGGGGTCGGATAATGGTGGTTCAAAATTTAACAAAATATAGATGTACAGGACAAAAAGACAATTTAAATACAAGATATAATCTATTTAGATTGCTAATCTGTAAAAAATATGAAAGTCAACTGATTCATTGCCGAGGAAAAAAATTGTGAAATTTTTTTTTTGATTAAAATTTAACGCGCAAGTCAACGGGAGTAAAGTCTTTAGTTCATAATATCTTTTTCCAGGCAGATCAAACTACATATGAAATCTATAAAGGAACGTGCAATTTTCATTATTAGTATGTAATTTTAAAAATCGCTAGATCAGTGGTATATTTCTCTAGTTATGACGGAAAATTTACTCAAAAACCATGATATTATTGTCTTCTGTTTTATATTACAGAGGAATACAGAGGAACGATTTTGCAACATCGCAAAACCGCGTTATTTAAAATATGAAGTCTTATTCCTTATTATCGTAAAAAAACTGTGTAATAAAATTAAATGCTCTCATTTTTAAACGATTCCAAAATTATGTGTGTTTAATTATTTTTGAACTTGTAGCCTCTAATGCGAATTGAGCTTTGATTACCTATCTCTATTCTATTATATGTGATTTTAACATAGCTAATTCAGATATGACGTATAGAAAGTGTTTATTAGTGGCTGAGATGTCGCTATGTGACAATAATTTTTGAAGTTGTGCTTCTTTAGGCGTGTCATGAGAGGGAAAATTTTATTAGCGTTAGGATTTTGTAACGTAAAATCGTTACGCTGGACTGTTACGTTCCTTGATCTCTATATATGGATAGTGCAATTAACCGTAAACGAGAAGCTAGAATCAACTGTCAGTGCCACCTGCGCAGGCACAATTCAGAAACGAACTATAAAAAAACAAGAGCACTTGTATTGGATTAGTTGAACTATATTGGATTGTATTGAATATATTGGATTAGTTTTAATGTATGTAAAACACTACCCAAACCAATTATGCGAGATCCTGTATGTGTTTTTTGAAACCAAAAGTAACTTTCAAAGGAAAGAAACTTATATAGAGGTACAATTCTGTGTTCAAAAGTTAGACGAAGTTTAGGCTGTTCTGTTGGTAAATCTCAGAGCTTCTGTTAGCCGACTGTTAGTTGTCGCTGTACAGAATTAGCCTTAGTCAAATGGAATTTTGTAGAGCGACAACTAGTGGTCGGTTAACCGATTCTTTTAGATTTACTGACAGGCTTCCCCAAACTTCCTCCATATCAATTGAACTTTTATATCATCCTCTCTTCTTTGGTAACTTGGGAACTTTCATGTTTTCAAATTTAGTAAATTAGTTTTTCGTTGCTTAGGAACTTATAAAATATAATAATAATAATAGATAATAAAATTCAGATCTCAGCTTTTATTAAATAAGAAGACAATTGTGGTTGCTTAAGATCGGTTTTTTATATAATATTTTTTAATATTCAAATTAGCTACGTTTCGTTATGTATCGTAACTTCATCAGGCTTCTTGAATCACAAAAAATATAATATTTTCAATGAAGTTACGATACGTAACGAAACGTAGCTGATTTGAATATTAAAAAATATTAAATAAAAAAAAACAATCTTAAGCAACCTGAATTGTCTTCTTATTTAATAATAATAATAATAAGCAAACGGAAAAAAAATTGTGAAAATATGCGTGTAAATGAAATATAATCATTATCTGAAATATGAACTAACTGATTGTTGTTATGGTTTCAATTGCCATTTTTTTATCATGTGGTAGTGTCACTGTTGGCCTGTGAATATTTCACGGGAAGTTACTATATTTAAAATTTAAAATTGTTACCTTCGTTTTAAAAAATTATTACTGAGTTAAAATAAAAGTAAAGTATTGTAAGTAATTACAATTTTATAATTTTGACTACGCAAATTCTGTTAAGAATTCTAGTAATAAAGTCAGAATGGTTGAAACTTATTTTCAGAATAAACTGGATTTTTACAAAGAAGTATAAATTCTTACGTGGGTCTATTTTAACTATTGTTACTGCATTGATTTTTTTTATTTCTACTGTACTGATTGCGAATCGTTCGTGCTTCCTTAAAGATTTTGAATCTAAAACTAATTTACTAAAAAGGATCAAAAAATGTTTTACAATTATTCTACACATTTAATCAATTAAAACTTTCTTTGGTTATAACTTTTTATTTATCATCAATATAAGATTTTAGCAATGATTTTCTAGATCTTTCGAAAATCACTGCTTAAAAAATAAAATAGGAAATTTTAGTTCTAGTAATCTAAGGTTTTTACTAAGCCATCTTCAACCAAAACGCGAGATGCACAACAATATGCTATATGAAGCCTTAAGTCTAAACTACGTTTTTTTACGATTTAACGTTTTTTAAGATTTGGAAGATGCAACATTGCGTACAAACGTCATATTGAGTGAAAATATTGAAAATGGATTCATCATACCTAAAATGATTATTTTTCGTCTAAATTTTACAATCGAAATGTTTTTCGAAACCAATACCTCCTTGTACTCGGAGTACATGGAAATGAAATCGAAACTTTGAAGTAAAATATATTTTGTGGTTATTTATGATAAAAATCTTGGAAAAATCCCCGATAAACTTGTCTCAATCATTTTTTTCCATAGTCATATAATTCAGAAACTAAAAAAAATATGTCCAGGAAACATTTTATAATACAAAAGCTGTATCAAATAATTTATATGTATTTCTTTACTCCAATATGAAGCCTAATCTTCGATCTTAACAATCACAGTATGAATACGCTACAACTTTATAGAATATTATTCTTCTTTAAACCATCTAGTTTTTTTTCATGCGAAGAAAAGAATCATAAAGAATTTTTTTTTGATTATAAGGTTACGTAGTTGGAAGCGTTCCATCCCGTAGGCGTCGTAAGCTGCAAACTTATTTTGACAAAAAGTATCACTTTAATGTTATTTACAAAAATGAAATATAATATTTAATAAAATAAGACGTCTGTTTCCCTGATCGAACCTTTAATCCTATTCCCCACGAGCAATTGAATCGACGTTTTTCCATATTAAATATTTAATTCTGTCGTGTTAACACCTACGTTTACAGTGTAAGTTGTGTTATGAGTGAAAATTATGTGTTTTTTTTTTTTTTTGTAGAATGTCTGCAATAATTATAAACAAGCTATGATTATTTGTCTATATAGAATGTAAAAATAACTATTATATTTTTTTCGTAAATTATTTTAATCGTTTTTTTAGTGATGTTTATAACAATACAGGAGTTGTTATTCGCAGCTGGATTACTTCCTGTTTAAAAGCATAAATTCCAAAAAATCCAAGTGGATATCACCATTGCGTTGGACAGTATCTAATATCTACTTGTGTTTAATTTTTTTCTTTGTGAATATACTCACTTGGATTAGAATCAATCTTTTTATATTTTACAATTAAAATTTATGCAAAAAATTAAAATCAAAGTGATAAAATTGATCGATAAGACCAGGAAAAGCCCAGCCCAGACGTCGAACCTCTCCAAACTAGTTGTGGTTAGGTTTGTGTTCATCGTTGTCGCTGTTGTTGTCGCCGTTTTGCATCGGATCTCGCAATCTGGCTTATGGAAAATTGAATGCCACTTTGGATGGGCAAAAGTGCAGTCATGGCCAACTAGGATCTTTATATGCATCATGAAAATAGTTTATCATGACTTTATGCAAATAAAGTGCATATGTTTACATGATCATAGCAGAGAATAAATTGAAAAATACATCGTGTTGTTTAGTGCAATACGTATACTTCAAACATGGAACACGCTTAAAAATGCATTTTATTCGATAGAGTTGGAATCGTTGAAATTATTTCTATTTGAATTTTAAAAAAATTGTTTCCTTTTTTAAGGTAACTAAAGGTTTTTAAATTTTAAATGAAAATTGATAGAACTTTTATTCTAGTAAGTTAAATTTATACAACGCTAACAGACCATGCTAAAATTATAAATAGCAAAATCTTACAATGTTTAATATGTATTAAATTTGAGTCTGGAGTTAGTATTTATCAGTGTTTTAATAGACCAGGATCGATAATTGAAGGGTTTCTTGCGACAAAGGTAGCTCCAATGGTTGCAGAGGTAACTCCAATTTTACATTTTTTTGAGAAAGCGAAAATAAAGTGTTCAAAGTTAAATAATTAAGAGAGTTAATTGTAAACATGTTTTATGGATAATGGTTTATTTATATTATGGTTTATATAGATTTATTTATTGTATTATATTTTATTATATTTTAAATATGTCTTTTTTTTTTTTTGAAAATTGGAGCTACTTCTTTGTTGCAGCAAACCTTTCAATTTTTTGTCAATGAGACAAAAAAACTTATAGTACCATAAACCCATTGGAAATGGAAGAGAATATAACAATAAAATAATAATTTATTGGTGATCTGAGGTCGGGAAGGGGGAGGGTGACTTTTAAAACTACGTAAAAAACGGTTTATCTCGATTTTCGGTAATACTACAAGTTCTACGGAAAAATGATAAATGGCAAAGTTGTCGGTAATGAAAAAATCTACAACTTTTGTATTTACACTTTTTTCACATAACCTCAAAATGTATGTGAAAAATTCAAATAACCAAGTTCTTGGTTTTTTATCTTTTACTTTTTTTTGAAATTTGGTGAAAATTTATGTATTTATGTCCAAACACACTATAATTTTTTTGATTTAAAATTTTAACTTTTTATCTTATTTTGATTTTGTTTTTCAAAATATATGCTTTTTTAAAAAAAATCGGTGGGTTTTATGTTCGTTGAAATTTCCGCTGATATAAAATATACATTATATTATATTCTCTTCTTTTTACAATATATTTCATCGTACTATAATTTTGTTTCACTTTTTACCATTTTCAAAGGCTTTTGCACTAGTCTATAATGATAAACTGTGTTTGTTATAAGTGACTTAGTTTAGTGATGTGAAAAAATATCGATCCTTAATCAATCGATTTATTGTGGTATTAAAATCAATTTTACCAATCGATTTTATTGTTACAAAAAATCAGTTGATTAAGAATCGATATTTTTTGTGTACTGTCAACTTTTACGTTCGTAACCCTTCCAAGTCCAGGCAGGAATCCAGAGCGGTAAGGAGTACCGGAATAGTAAAAGTAAGCACTTACTTTTTTCATGACTTTTGATGCTTCTTAATAATGATAGGTAGTGTTTAATAACTTTCAATTTTTCGTACTTACCGTAACATATACAAAAAAGAAGAAGAAAATCTTGCATTCTTTCAAATAATAGGAAAAAACCGATATTTTCAATATCGATTATTTTTTCTAATAAAAATCGATTTTTCCCAATATGATCATTATTGAAAAGAGAAAAATCATTAGGTTTTTTCTCCTCAATGTTATATCCCTATTAATTTTTTACTTCCAACTTTACTGTGTTCGTGAAATTTCCTTTGTTAATTTTGCCTGTTCATTATTACACATTTTTTTATTTGAAAGTTTATATTAGCAGTTTATTATTGGTATTAGTCCTTATCACTTTTCATACTGAGCGTCTTTTTGAATTTCACTCTTTCATATTGATTTTTAAAAAGGTTGATTTGCTTTTACCTACAAAGTTCCATTATTAAGCTGTTATTTTTTGTTTGATTTTATGACAAATATCGTCAGCGTCAAGTGTTAACTTGCTAAATCCATTTTACATAAGTTAGTACATAAAGCAGATTTTTGTTTCATGTTTTATTTTGAAATTTCTATATTTAAAGTGATTTATTATTTTGTCACTTGATATAATTTTATATTTCCTCCTAATGGAACAAGAAAACAAAAATCATCCAAAATGGACTTAGCAGGTTAACACTTTAGACCAACGATATGTCGGTAGCTAACACACAAAAGCCGCAGTTTGAAAGTATAAAAAGAATTAAGACATTTTGCAAAAGAATTGAAATTCCATTCAAAATATTTTATGTAAAATTGGTTACCAAGACTCAAAAGTTCACTGTTAAAAGGTAAGCAGATCGCTTGAAGAGAAAAGTCCCTAAGTTCATACTCCTCAAACCCTATATCTTGGTTGAAAATATGACTTGCCTGTTTCATAAAAGAACATTTAGATTAGATCGATTATCTTGTTAAAGTAATTGTTAATTACAATTACTTCATTAATAAGAAAGTAGTACCCACGTAGATACATGAAAGCAGTGGGTGCAATTCCCTCGATTCACAACCATTTACTTCATCCAATTTCTAAATTCTGGAGTTCTTCAAACGATTGCTTAAAAGAAGAATTATTCATTGTGGAGAAAAAATAAAACGACCAAAAGTGCACTCCTAAAATAGCGCCACTGTCGTTGAATTCTAATACAAATATTTATAAATATAATATTATACCATATTAATATGTTATATAAAAGAACATCCGACTATAATCAAATTTTGCATCAAAAATTTGGATTGTTTTATTTAGGAAATAGAAAATCCGGTCTTAAGCATAACTTTTTATGAACTTAAGTGGATGATAAGAATATGCTTTTTGATCTGTTAAAATTATAAATTTATTATTTGCGAAATGAAAATTCTATTAAAAATAAATATTTCATTTAAAAAAACTACCAGATATATCTTAATATTTGTGACTAACAAGCCGAATTAACTTGGGAAAAACTTGCTACTCTAATGAATATTTTATCGGTTGGAATAATGGATGTTCCAAGATAAGTAAATTGCTCGTAAAAATATTGCTACTGAACTTGTCGGAAAGTATTTCGAGATTTCACTTTGAACTTTGGCGGCAATTATGAATGAAATGGGCGCAATTCGATTTGATCGTGTTAATTAGACGATAAAACGCGTAGCTAATTAAATGAATCGATAATCTTTATAATTCAAATTAAATCGTTATAATAAAAACCTCTTGAAAACGTTTCATTATCGAGTCGTTCTTGGTATTTAAATTTTTCTCTAATAATCTTATTATCAATTAGAAAATTTTCTAAATTTCTCATTTATTGCCTCGTTATTATTGAATATTTCTATGTTTTTCTTTATTAAAATTTGAGCTGATTCGTTAATGTAACATATTTATTTATTAATTTTTTGTTTTAAGATTGAATTATTAAAATGTTTATGTGTAAGGACTGGAAAAGGTTTAAAAGTCTTTGGGTCTAATCTCATAATGTTACATCGCTATTGTCTTTAGACTATGGGAATAAAACAAATGAATCTTCCTCCAGGATAATTTTTTATTTATGTTAGTGGAAATATTTTAAAATATAACTAGAACGTGCGAGGCAAGTGTTCACTTTTGAAAGCACAAACTTAATTAATACACGATTGCCTGCAACCATTGGGCCTTGTTCAATATAACAAGCGAGAGGAAATAGAGAATATAAATTAAATTCTATAACTCTTAAGTTCCATAACATTAATGTCATGAAATAATGATATCTAGTATTTGAAGCAGCTCGTATAATTCAAATTGTCTTCAAGATGATAATTTTTCATAAAATGTTCAGCTTCATGAACTTGCTTCTCTCGATAATGTTCTATGAAATCATTTCTTTTACACCTTCGTTTGGCTTTAATGTGTTTTATGTTCGACAATGTCGATATCCTCTTTTCGATCGTAGCCTGGAAATTGGTTTGACTGATTATTTATGGAAATTCGTGGTGAAATAAATTTCTTGAAAGAGTAGATAATAGGAAAGTGTTTTTTTTTTAAATTTAATATTCAAAGTCAAAGATAATTAAAAATTACGACCACTTTTGACGAAGTTTTGTGAACCAATTTTAGACTTCATCAAGCTGACATTGTTGATAATTAGTTAATATAATAATATCTATTCTCAGTAATGGTAAAACTAGTGCACATAATTTTTATTTAGAATGAGGGAATCAATTTTTATTTAAATGAAGAAATTATAGAGCTATATTTTTGTTAAATTTCTGTCTTCCGTTTTTCAAAATATCTCACTTATTACATAGATTTATTATTATATATTATTATAGAATTATATTTATTATTATTATAGAATTTTTAACTAAATTTGAAAATTTATATACATGTGACTAAGTAGTTGTATAGTATAGAAGACCCAAAAAATATGGCAACCATGCCCTAATTGTATGCTTATAGAGAGAACATCCTTCTTACTGGTTATCGACTACGTAACTATGGTATCCAGATGCGTCTTCTACAGTTGAAAAATGTATTATTTATGTGCACTCTGTTTAACACCTTTAGTTCAAGAACCAGTGATCAATTTTCAATAATCACTTTAAAATTCATAAAAATTGGCTCGATCCATTCTCTATACCTACTAAACATTAAAATTCATTTCTGCCAACTTTCTGCAACCGGAGTTAACTACCGCAAATTAAGTATTCCCTCTAATCCTCAACATACCATTTAATATGATATACCATAAAATACCGAAAAAAAATCCAACTAAAAATTTTTCACAAACGAAACATGTGTTCGTGTGAATAAGGCAACTATGTAGCTACCTGTGGATTATTAGAGAGTGATTTTTTTGGATTATTTTACCCCAGTAGCAAAGAACTGGCAGTAGTGATATTTTTTATTCACTGGATAGTTTCTATGCCAATTTTCGTCACTTTTAAAATGGATCAAAGAAAATTGTTCACTGGTTTTTAATCTCTGTTCCCGGTTGTAAACCGTACCGTTTATTGTCAAAATAGCAGCACATGAACAATGATATGTACATGTAGATAGTTAAATTAAACGAAATAAAAATTAGTATGGCATAAAAAAAGCCATCTGAGGAAGCTTCATTGGAGCTAAAAACCACTGCTGACAAATGTGTGCCGATAAGTGCTTGTCTGCGCAAATAAGCGTTTGCATTTTACTTACCTCAATTATTCACTCTAATCCTTTCAACACCTTCCAAATCGTCCAATAGAAGCGCTGCTGCATTTTGTTTACTTCAATCCAGATTTGTACCAGCGCAGGTAACTCTAGCAGTTATTTCTAATACGGTTTCTTGTTTACGTTACAGTGTGCTATCCATTATAATACACAGATCAGTGCACATGGTAAACTAAACAGTAATAGTTAATTAACGACGCAAAATAGACTCAAAAGAAAAGAAACTTGATTCAATATTTGAGCTTTCCCCTGATTTACTCGATTGTGCATTCAAAAGTTTCAAGCACATTTTTTTTAAATTATTTAAAAGGATCTTTAACAGAAAACTAAACTTTACGGTATTATATTCCCAAATTGTTTTTTAATTATAACTTCAATTTTAAACATCTACTTTTTACACTAAATCGAACTGTGAAATTTTTTATAACATTAAATAAAGAGTATATTTTTAGGAGTTCAAAAACCTTTGACAACCTTGACAAAAACTGTTAAATTATTAGGTCGGATAGATATGGGGATTAAATTGATAAATAGAAAAAGATAGGTACTGACGAAGACGGAGAAGGGTACTTTGAGAATGCGCAAGCTCAGGGTTTTGGTATCCATTGAAAACTCTTTTTAGCCAAAAAAAGGAAAGAAGGTATCAATTATATTACGGTTGATTCTAAGGTTATAGAACTATAATTTTGACTGTATGCTTTTTGATTTTAAATGGCTCACAAGGGAAGAACTCGACAAACCTTAGGATAGAGGTTGAAAAATGTATGTTTTTTTTAAATGTCTGAATATCAGGGACGCTGAGATATTTTTTTTATTTAAACCTTTACTATGAATAATTATGAGAAAGTCGGCATACGGTCAATAGAATTCCGCAAACTGATAAGTTCAATTGTTTCAATTTATTGGAAATTTCACTTTTTCTCTCTGTTTGCTATATTTAACAGTCGCTAAAAAAATCATGAATAGATTACCAAATAATAGCATACTATATAATATGCAATTATTTATTCAATATTTATTCAATGATCTAAATGTGTTGTAACCAAAAGCAGGCCATTCACGCTCCGACTTGCAGTACTGCTAGTCGGACTATTAGTTGGATCTTCTAGTTGGATCGCCTAAATGATCCGACTAGTCAGAATAGACATCCAACTTCCAACGACACCATTCACGGTCCGACTTTAGATCCAACTTCGAAAGTCGGACTACAAGTTGGACTGCAACTTGAAGCGTGAATGGCCTGATAAAGTATTTTAAAACAATATGTTTTTTATTTCTATTTAAGTTGATTTTTTTTGTGTAAATGTTTGTGATTTTTATTCCTTTAATTGCTTGTCATCATTGTAATTGTTAAGGCTTGAATGGACAGTTGTTTGGTTGTTGTCAAGTCAGGATTTTCTAACAATGAATCGAAATCCAGATGTGTTCATTGAAATAAATCTAGACTTTATTAGCAAGGTTACAAATATAGACTGGGAATAAATGCGTTAAATCATTCAGTTATTTTTCCCGAGTGGAACAACGGGCGTTGCAACAATTCGCACCGACACAATTTTTCTTGCATCCAATTCGAATTATGTTTCGCGAATAATAAGAATTTATGAAGACGTAAATGGATCGATTGTTATGACTGTTGCATAAATTTGTAGGTAGCTCGTTGAGTTTGTTGCGAGTTTGTGGTGTGGCTAGGAAAAGAAAAAAGGTGAAGAACCTTCCGAGACGATCCACACCTAGAACGCTGCTAAGACTGAGGAGGAAGATTTTCTTTTATTGCAAATGTCTTTCGTTTGTGTGCAATTGCGCTTTGTCTTTGCGAAAAATATTACACTCACTTTGATTTACTATCGATTTCAATGAAAAGGTTGCACCCTAAGTTCATGTGGAGAGTATTTATTTTGGTCTATATGGCGAACCGCAACGTAAAAAACCTCGAAAATTGCTGTTATGGTAGTTTGTAAATCATTATTTTTGTAAAAATGTTTACATATCTTAATTTTTATTTGCTATTTGTAAGATGCCGACGATATTAAAACGTACGTGTATGTTCATACACACATATATTTTCTTTATATAAAGCTGTGGTTAGAAAAGCGTGTTTTAATGCATCATAGTAATCAGATTTATGCAAAAAGATCATGCATTTGATTTGTGTGCATTGGAGATTCAATTACTTACCTCTTCTTTTTAAAGAAATTCACTAAAATTTGGACTTATAAAAATAAAGCTTTTTGATATTTTCCAACTATGAAATTATATAGGTTTAAATTTTCTTTAAATAAAAAAAATAATTAAACAATAAGAAATGTGAACTTTTTTCTACACGAAATATGAATCAATGTTTTTTTTAAATTTTTTACAGCGATTATCATTTTTATGCATTTTTGCTTAATAGATTAGTTTACTTTTTAAACTTTGTGCTCAAAAATGAACAAAAACGTTATTGTCTGTATTTTATCCATTCTGGGCTTTTAGTAACTCATCCTTATTTAGTAAGGCTTTCAACACTAAACACTATAGATCAGGAATAGGCAACGGTTGATCGCGAACAGATCGACAGTCGATTGCAGGTACTTTAAATAGTTTATAGTAAATTTCAAATCTTTCAATTGAAAATGTGTACTAAAAAATTAGCAGACAATAAAACTTGAATTCCAAATTAAACACTCATCTATTCTACAACGGATATTACTGATTCCTAAATACTGCTTCTAATACTTCCTTCTACTCATTTTCTTCTTTTTGTATTTTTTTTGTAATTTAACCCATTTTTCGAAGTTGATCGCATAAGGAACATTATTGTCGATCATACCACCATTAAATTTGCCCACCCTTGCTCTAGTCTATATAATTGCACACTATGCAACTTTATACACTACACTTAAACTATACATTTTGTTACCAATTTTCGTTAAAATGTGTGACCTAGTTGTGGTTAGTCTATAATGTAAAATTGTACTGTGTATATACTATGTATATGCTTTTATACAATGTACGTGAGTACCCTACACTATATCTCTGTGGAAACAAAACGATCATCCGAATCAATTGTAATCTATACCGATAGCCGATGACGTGATCACCATGTTGTAATAGCTCGTAGTATGCAGCACTCTTTTGATTCCAACAGATACACAGCAGGATTTTCGAACCATTAATATTTCGCTTTGGTGTTGAAGTTAAAGTTATAGCGACGATTGACCAGACCAAGCGTAGAATTTTCTATTTTTGGGGTTATTTTTAGTATCATAGAATACCCATTTTCCATCCCCACTCAACTCAAAGTAAAAAACCTTTTTTTTTGTATTTGAATCAGCTGTTCGCAAGTGAAAAATTACCCTCCAATGCCTCTAGCTTTCAATTCATAAGGAACCCGATTACCTTGATTTTGAATCATTCCCATGGATTTTAATCGCACGGAAATTGCTTGCTGAGTCACTTCCATTGTATCTGCTAGCTCCTTTTTCATTAGACTCGGGTCTTCTTCGAATAATACCCCCAATTCCAATAGAATTTTATATAAGTCAATAATATATGATAAGTTGTATCTATGAGATAGGCTTTTGTTTCCTTTATTGCATAACTATTCTTTAGTAAATGGAAACCCTCTGTTTTGCAGAGGTAAATTGGTCTATAATATATTTTTCTTTGGAACTTTTGGTTGCGACTGAAATAGAAGTCTTAGCAGCCACGCAAATTTGGTTTGATTTTATTATGTCGTTATTATATCGAACATGAATGAAATCAACGAATCCTCGCTTTCGCAAAGTGATAAATAAATATATTTGCTGCACAGTTTTTGTTTACTTGATGAAGATATATTTTAGGCCTAGTATCTATAGTTTTAGAGCCTATTCGTTATAGGGCTTAGTGTAACTTATGTGTAAAGAAATACACGGTGGATATCAGTTTTAGATACTTAGTGTATGTAAATTAGATGTTTAAATAAGTATGCGCTGAATTGACTAATTTGTTTTGAGATTCATAAACTTTTATGAATGTACGGTAAAATTAAAATTGTAGTAAATACTCGTATTTCGTCAGAGATTTGCTATAATACTTTTAAATTAATAATATAAGGTGCATATTTTTTCAAATTTGATATAAATAAATAAAGAAGAGTCGTTCAAATTTCAAAAGATGTATAAACCGAAAAGGCAAAATGTGTGTCGCCGCCATATCCGGCTACCAGCTAAACACAATGGCCTTGCCGAACGAGGCAGCGTATTGTATTTTTCACCCTTTTCAACGTGTTATTTATTCAAAACAAGCCTGAAACAATCGCCCTTACAGCTTACATATTTATAATTGGTTGAGAATTGACCATATTTAGATTGAAATAATTCCCGAAGCACAAAAAAATCAACGAGCACAAATATATTCAAGCTGTGATAGGCTAGATCGAAAGGAACTGGCATTGTTTGCGCAATTTCAATGCAAAAATGAGTGAAGACGCCTCTCTAAATTTCTTAGCTTGTACTTGATAAAATGAAATGTTTTTATATGCAAAGCAATGTTAGTAAAGGTTACGTATGTGGTGTGCAGGCCCGGCTCTTTGGTAGAACAAGTTTTGCAGTTGTTGTTAATGTGGGGGTTGTTTGTAGTGTGGGTACAAACTAGAGAATTAGAGAAATAAAACAGACGAACTTTGCATGGGATGTGAGGTTATGAATGGACCTCCGGGATTCCAAACGAGTCGACTCTGAGTGCAGCTAGTTCGAGATTATCATCTTATTGAGAGATTTTGATCTATTCAATTGTTGCACGATCTTATTTACATTCTATAAAAACGGGGTTTATCACTGAACTACGGTTGAGTTTTTATCGTGGTTCTGTAAGTTTAATCAGGGGTGAATGGACGAAATTTATTAAAATGCCCTTTTTGTCATTTTATCATGAGGTCGTTACCTTTAAATTTTCAATTTAAACTTGTGATATTTTACAAACAATATTATAACGAAACCGTACACTTCTTTTCCCTTATTAAAATATAGGACGATAAAAAATAAACAGTGTTTTCAGCTTTAGCAAAATTATTAACTAATTTAATTTACATTGTAACATTTTGTTTTTCTAAGATTCAATTTTCACTTTCCTAAAAAAATATCCATACAACTTTTGAATTAAGTAAGTACTAAATTTGAGTAAAAGGAATACAGACTGTCTCAGATAAGTCCAAACATAAGTAAACTATCTTTACTTCCTTTCCCTAGCTTAAGAGCTATTGCTGCGATTTTTGGATAATATTTTGATTTATTAAAGTGCTGTTTAACAATTTCATCAAAGTTTGTAACATTCAAAAGAACACACAAATTTTATTTAGTCTTACTATATTGACTTTGTTAGAAAAGTATTTTTAATGCCCGTAGAAAATGTTTGATGCACTTTTGTCATCGTATAGATAGAATGTCGCATTCCTACAAAATGTGAGAAGCAGCTTTTACGCTGTCTAAAGAATCTGTATATCGAAAGGACCAACAGTAGGTACCCCAATACCCCGAAGATGCTTTCTCAGTCCATAGTGACTAGTTATGAAGCCAATATTAACACCAATTTGGCTTGAGACCTACTTAAATTTAGTATTTCAGCAGTTAGATTTTGAGAAAAATATCTCACCATTCTTTTGCTGTATTTTTGCCTCTTGGTGTTGTTCCACAAGGAACAATCATAGTAAGAAGCCCCTCTTTGACGGGGTTTCTTACTGCCGATTTTGTGACCCTCAACACTGGTTCTGAGCCAAAAAAGTCGTCGATGGGCAAGAACATCTGCTTTTTCGTTTTCCAGTATGTACTTATGGTCCGGCGTTCAACCCAATGTTAGGAGAAACCTGGATTGGTTAACAAAATTTTTGTCTAAACTATTTTTTCAATTTTCATAATTATATGAAGTAAAGTATTTATAACTAAAGAAAATTTACTAGGCTATTGTAAAAGTCAACATTTAAAACGAAATTTTCTTTCGTATAACTAATACACTTAATTTTATAGAACACGAACGAATTAGTCAATCAACCACATATTCGGGGTTAGTTGACTATGTAATAGGGGCAGGTTGATGTAAAAAATAATCTTGAAACTGTATTTTATACTTTGCTTATTTAATTATTATGTAACAAAAATACAACGTGTACTGAAGGCCGAGTGGTTAAGGTGGCCGCTCCAAAACGGGTAGGTGTTGAGTTCGAATTTCGTTTCGAGTAAATTTTCGATATTTCTCGATTTACAGATTTTTCTTTGCTTTAGAGTCACTAACGACCTTGGTTGTTATAAAGCAACGGTAAAATATAACAATTAAAAAAAACAAATACTTTTCGTATTGAAGATATATTTTTTTAAAAAATAATTTTACAAACTTTTTGATTCGTGAGATCTCAAGTGTACCTTGATTGATATACGGGAATCATGATTATCTAAGAGCAAAATAATAAGTTTGTCTTTACTATAGGTTTTAAAAATTTAACATAATATTTAGCATATTTTAAAACTAATTAGTCAACCAGCCTCACAATAAATAGTCAACAAACCCTAGACGATATTTTTTTTTGATTTTCACGTTGTCTGACTTTCACAATAGCACTGAATCAAAAGTATTGTTATGAAATACGAAGCTTTTACATCGAGCCTACAAATGATTGAAACTTCTGATAACATTTAATGAAATTGGAGGTATTGCAACCAAGTTTTTGATACAGAAAAGTGTTACTTTTATGGACTATTTATCCAAATGTAATCACAGCTTTTTTACCATGTGTGATGGTAACGCCACGATTTTGTATAATGAAAGGAGGCATCAAGAAGGTTCTATAGTAAGAGTTCGCTACACTTGTACCTTAGATAAGTTATCAAGAGTTAGTCTTACCCACCTACCCCTATATCCAACCAGCTCTATCTTCCATACGTGATTTTTTGTGGGCAGAACAGTAACATTCGATTGCTAATTTTGATGAAAATTTCGTAAATTTTCAAGTGATAAGAAAAATTTTTGATATATTTTTATTCATATGTTATATGGCATTTTATAGAAACAATCAATGACTTATCAAAAAATCATAAAAAGTTCGTCTAAAAGGGGAGCTGGTAGATCATGCCTTAATGGGAACCTTTTAGTTATAAATGTAATGTAGATTTGCTGGTTTTGTTTTATCTGGAACAACCTGTAAAGAATAAAAAAAAACATAAAAAGTACCGGCAAAGTTTATTTTAGTTGAATCTCAATCTCTTCAATTCAAATATAAAAAAAAACGTAAGTAGAGTCTTTAAGGTGAAGGTTGAATTTAATATGACAATCATTATATTTTACTTTCTTTCGTTTTACTATTATGATTCCCGCCACTGTTTTATACTTAAGATAATATTCAACTGAAATGGAATCTCCAGAAGACAAAAAAAGACGTGTAAAATGTTAAACAAATATAAGCTAAATATCCAAATAGATACGCGGGCTGTATGCTTTTAGCACTTATGGCCTTTCCTGGTATTGTCTGCGTCAGGCCTCCCATAACGAAAAATATA
The DNA here is from genome assembly GCA_958496175.1 of Sisyra terminalis. Classification (NCBI taxonomy): domain Eukaryota; kingdom Metazoa; phylum Arthropoda; class Insecta; order Neuroptera; family Sisyridae; genus Sisyra; species Sisyra terminalis. The sequence continues at coordinate 30,792,163 of OY292277.1, read as the reverse complement.
TTAAACAAATAAACGTACCAAATCCTCGTCGCTTTTTCGAACTCTGTGTTTTCGTTACCTTTCAATATAAAAATGCATACCTAATACGTTTAGAGTTCTCTCTAACAAAAGTAAACATATTCGTTCGTTAAGTTGTACAGAAGACCTGTTTTAAATTAACATATTTTTTCAGGTTTCCAACTTTTTACAATTTGAAGTTAAGATCTTTGGACGGGCAGGAATTATTGGTGTTATCTAACAAAAACGTTAGATGCTTAATGGCTTTTAAACAATAAGCAATTACCTAATTAAATGTCGATAGCCAACTACATTTAAACTCATTTGCAGCGCTCACATGAATAATTAAAAACGAAAATTGTTTTTTAACAACACCCTTTTTGATATAACATTTCCTGGATTTTTGGAAAAAAAGTATAGCTGTGTACGCAGGTGAGAATATAAAAATTAAAATTGTAGGGTATTACTACTTTTTTTGAGAGCAAAACAAACATATCTTTTTCCGGTTTCGTCTATCGCACTTAATAAAACTAAAAAAAATCGTAATTTTAATCTCTTTTGCGTGTAATTTATTCCAAGGATCTTTTTTGATGATGGAATTTTAAGCTCTATGCCTAATATATTTTTCATCTTTACGCACATAATCGTTGTGTTGATAATTATTAGTTGAAGTCCGTATATTATCAAAATTAATTTAATAGACTGTTAAGTATTGGTTGAGTGGAAATTACGGATGGTTGTGTATTTGAATAAATAATTGGACGCGTTGGGCTGTTTTATATTTTGGAAACTTATTCGAGCGTTGCAGGATTAGATAGATGGAGACGGGTTTGAATTATTAAAATTGCGTAAAAGGATTAGGAAGCGGGTTTTTAACATATGCGAGAGAAAATAATGACGGTTTAATTTGTGATGTGTTCAGTTTTGATGTTATTAAATTTTAGAGAAAAAAATTATTTTGGTCTTTACATGAACAATTTTAAATATAACATAGTTTAGTATTTTACATTAATGAATCGTGAATATTATTGTGGCGTGGTTAAAATTGTAAATGAATTCGTAAAGAAATATTTTTCTTTCGGGTATCACAATATAATTTTAAAATTTTTACATTAACTAACAAAAATTACTGGCCTACTGGTGGCCGAGTGGTCATGGTTATCACTTCAAAATTGGTAGGTGTTGGGTTCGAATCTCGTATGGAGCAAATTTTCAATATTTCTCGATTTACGGATTTTAATTAACCCTAGAGTCGCTAAAGTTCTTAACAGTTGTAAAGCAATAGTAAGCAACAGTAAAAAATACGATACATATGTTTTAATTGAGAAAATTCTAGTTTGTACTTTTTAATTTATGATTCTATTATAGGAAAAAATATTAGTTGGTTTTCTATTACGGTAACAGTAAATGTCCATTGGGATTATATTATTAAGGAAGAAGATATAAGACATTTCCTCAGAATAAAATAATTTTAAATTAATGGTTGGTCAGGTAAACGCTTCTTATGTATATAAATTATTTTTTGAGACCTGAAAAAAAAGGAACTGTGTGGAAAATTGTAACAGATTACGCCATACAGCAAATCTTAACAAAGAAGCACTAATGGCTAATACTAATACTAAATTAGTGCCACATAGTTTAATTCGCGGGTATGGATTAGCACAGTCAATATATTGAATCAAATATGGGTTAGATTTTCATATCAAAATTGCATTCTACCTTTGAATTTTTTTATTTCCCTGGTAAATTATAAGAGGTCTTTGATTATTTCAATAGCATATCTTTTGGCATATACCATTTATGATTTCTCTATAATCTTAATGAAAAAAATACAATATTTATCTGTATTCCCGTAAAAGACATACATTTGTTTTATACATCTGTACAGAAATGAGAAAAGAACTATAAATGGTTTGATCTATGGGATACAGAAATGGAATAGAACTATAAAAGAAATAATAAATGTAATAATGAAAGAGCTTTTTCTGTACCCCAAATAAACTTTCGTGTACTCTTAGAGGTCCCTGTACCTCGGGTTTAGGTTGAGTTATCTAATGCACTGTTTTTTAATCTATGGTCTGCGGATCCCTGTGTGTTCACCAGTATATCAATGCAAACAGCAAGTATATGTCAGTATAATATGTCCGCCATCTCATTATTTTCCATCTCAGTTATTGTTTATTTTTTTGCACTTATAACATTAAAATAAATGGACCGATATGTTTTGCTGTTTCCTTTTTTGTTATTAAGGCAGGTCCTTGAAGTTGTGCTTGATTTCGTTAGGGGTTTGTGGACTGAAAATGGTTAAAAAACTTTGGTATAATGTATAACAAATTTCCTTAAGCGTTTCTGGTGTACGCCTAGTATTAATATATTAAATGCTGAACTTTTAAAAAATCTTCAAATCGGGTCAAAATGATGTTTGAAAAGTATCAGAGTAATACTTATATTTTTAATTTAATTGGTCCATTACCATTTCAATAAAACTTTTATTATCCTAATCATGAAATCGTAGAACTGGATCAAATTTCTTATTGTTTTCTTCATCCAAACCGGATAGTTATGCAGCAAATAGTCATAATAAGTATACGTATTTTCAATACTTATTTATTGGCTTATCACAGATTACTGCAACAAAATTAGAAGCTATTTACTTGTACTCCTATATTTGCCTTATAAACTTATGTTAGCATAAGTACGAAATTTGAGCTTTTTTCGTTTAATAGGTTTGGGAAAGTTAACCGATATAGACAGGCTGACAATAGAAAAGATATTAAAAGTCCTCTTTCTAAAAGTGTATTCTTAACCACTGAAACGTTTAATTGAAGGTAATGTTATCGTTGGCCTACGTGTTCAACTGCTAAGTCCATTTTAACAATTTTTACAGGGGAACGAAAAAAGTCAATATAAGCTTCATAAGTTAGCTCATAAAGCAGGTTTTCGTTTCATGTTATATTTTGAAATTGCTATATTTAAAGTGATTCATTAGTTTGTCACTCGATTGAATTTGGTATTCCTTTTCTAATGGAGCAAAAAATTTTTTTAAAAATGGACTTAGCAGGTTAACACTTTAGGCTGACGTTATGCTTTTGCTAGAAAAAGAAGGAGAGACAGAAAAAGAGTAAATGCCTGCTATTGATAGTTATACGATTCGCTTTACGATGAGCTTAATAATGAATAGTAAAAACTAAATAAATTTCGTACATCATATTTTCTACAAATCCATATCCTGTTTTTCTCTGGCTGTAGGACTTAAAAATCAACTTTGTGTACACATTATAATCCAAAAAAAATGCGAAGAGAAGAATTTGGGTTATTTAAAAAATGTTAATAACTAAAATAAGCTCTTGTAAAAAATAAAGTAAGTTTAGCACTGAAATCATGAATAACCGTTCTATTCAGCACTTAAGTGCAAAATAATGTTATCAATTAGCGCACTTCTGTTTATGTATTTGCATTTAAATATTTATTATTGTGTTAAAACGATGTTGACTCAGTAGCGAAGAGAAACAAAAACGGATATTTAAAACTTGTACGCTATCAGAAAATTAGTGTGTGAATTAAAGTATTAATTGTTGTCGAAGCAAGTTTTGGTTTTATAGTTGAAAATGGATTTTTTTAGTCTATACATTAATGTATATTCACGGTTTTTATAGGGTATTTATTGCTATAAATTGTGGATTTAAACATTTTGAATGTTGGCGACCACATTGGTTATTCTAAATATAGAACTACTGCTCCCAATAAACAGGAAAATTCTTTGACTTATTTTTGTCCTTCCTTTGCTTCTCTTTCCTTGAATATTGACTTACTGCAAATATAGTCTTAGTAGACATCTGTAAAATGATCATCTTTTTTATTTCATTTTCAATACAACTCTTTTATTCATTCACTCAAAACTTTTGATTCTTGGTTGGACGTCGTTCAAGCAAAAATTCGAGAAATAAAGAAACTATGATACCTATTTCCCAAAATCCTTAAAGTAATTTATCTCTAGCTCCTCAGGAACGATTTTTGAGGAAGTATTGTAGTCTTGGATCTTTATTGTTAATGGTAGGTTTCTAGTTCTGAAAATTTTGACTATTATAAAGAACCCAGAGTGTATTTTTTTTTGAAAAGGTATTGAGCTTCATATAATAATCCGAGTTTTCAGAACTCATTGTACATAAATATAACATTTTGGATTAAAGGATGTTACGGAGGTACCATCGGAGACAAAGTTACATAAAAATAGAAATTTGTGAATAATTACGTCGTATAGCATGCCATGAGGCGAAGAAATAAATCGGTATTTAAAAAAATATATATATAGTTTAAGAAAAAATCAGAAATGTCACCAAAAATGTTAAACAAAATAACAAAAAGCAAAAGTATAGAAAATTTTCAATAACTCAAAATATTATTGATTTGCTGCTCATAAGTTATGAATGTATATTTTCTTAATATGTATTTAAATCATAAATAAAACATTTAAAAAACATGTTTTTAAGACAATGATAACTAAAAATTAAAAATTAAATTAAGAATTCAACTTTATATAAAATAATGAAAACATGATAATACTATCGAATTTGTAGGTTAGCAGCGTTGGCAACTTAAATAATGCATGTCTCTATTATGATGTGAGTGAGCATGCACGATATGCTCAATATTTTTAAAATAAATTATTTGATATTTTTTATCCTTTTGCGCTTTATATTGTATTGTTATAAGTGTGACAAAGATAAATTATACGTTTCATTTTTATCTAACTAAATGTACTAACATAGCTTGTTTTATATACTAGATGGTACGTCTCAGCTCACGACAATGTTGCCGCAATTTCTTATACACTTATTAATTTATCAAATAAAAACCACATTTTCGGTCTGTTTTTAATTTATAAACCGTATAGTGAATTCACATAAACTTATGCAAAATTAGTTTTCTAAAGTTTAAACTACTTATTTTGAAAGTTTGGGATGTCTGGTAGCATTTTTTTGCTAATAAAAATAAAACCACTGCTGAATCTCCATAAGATTTCTTTTAAAACCATAACATTTTTAAACTGTAATAACTTTTTGATGACTTAGAGAATTGTTTCAAAATTTGATAGGTGCCTTAGCATTAAATAAGCAACATTCTACTAAATTTTTAGTTGTCTGGTTGCATTTTGACATACCTCCATAACATCCTTTGGGCTGATTTGTTAATTTTCCACAGTATGTTCTTTATTGTTTTGATAATTTTTGGCAATCAAGAATTTGGGCACAGTGGTATGAAATTTTAATACGACTTCTATTAACACATTTTTACTAACTTCCACAGTTAATTTGTTCTGCATTTTGATTTACAAAAACTATTACAATTTATTTTTATAGAAAAATTATTATTATTCTATTAACCAATTTCAGAAATAAAAAAATGTTTCAGTAAATTGCGGTTTTTGTCTTCAAACGCATTGAAGTATAAAACGAGGATCACTACTAGTACTCCGTTGAGGGCTTATTAATATTTTACTTTAAAATTATACACTTTTTTGAATCAGGTCTTTAGAACTTAGATAAAAGAACTGAAAGATTACGTTTTACAGTTTTACCAGTGCAATATGTCTTAGTACATTTGAAGTGATCTCTAGTTGAACAATATTAGCTCGACAATGCAAACATTAAGTATGCAAACACGTAGGAGAGGTTGACATTTTTGCAATGCATTCTAGAGATATATCACTGATTGAATAGTCTTTGAATTGTGAGAGTTGTTTTAACGTGAAATACATTTAGTACAACTATGATTGATGAAAGACATTCACTTTCAATACAATGCAAAATGAGAAAAGAAAAAAAGTATGTTCGAACATTTGATTGTACACCTACTTGTCTGTATTTACAGTTTGTCTGTTTGTTGTGCCTAACCTTACCTCAACTTGTCTGTCTGATTTCAACTGCTTGTAAGTCGAAGAAATAAAAGTGAAATCCATTTAGGATTTGGTACAATCTAATTATATCATCACGACGACTGAGTCGAGGATGAAATAAGACTTATTGTTGTGTGTTTTTATTTTTATTTGTTGTATTTATAATGGCTATTGATCGTTTGTGTAATGCAGCCGAGATATGATCGAAGCGGACAAGTATCGAGAGTGATTGGCTTTTTGGGATGTTCCGTTGTCGTTTGTTGTGCGTGGAATGTATTTATTCGCTTTCACTTCTTCAAAAAGATTGGTTCAAGAAAAGTCAAATTCGTTATTTATTCTTATATTACTAAATATCATTTTGGCAATTTGTAGTTTCTAATTAGACGTTATGCATTTAACAACTTAATAGGAATTGTTTGATCAGATAATTTTGTACTTGGCATTTTGAATTTTTGAAAAGTTTTTTTTTCTCAGCTAATTGGCTGATTGTTTTTTTTTTTAGATTGAGAAATTTTAGAGCAAATCTGATTGTTACGAAACGTTAATATTAGCTGCGTGCATTTTTCTTATTTATGTACCTTTTAATGACCTAACTAATCTGGATCAATATTTTAAATCAAACCGAATGGGGAATTGGCCAGTTAAAATTGGAATTCTCTACATCTTCAAATCTTATTAGGAGAAGATTATTTAGCAATCGTTAATTAGGTTTAAAATTTGATTGTTTTTAAATACTCTCATTTAGAATTTGCTATCGCTTTTTTCGTAAGACTTGTCATTCAAATTTCAAAATTAAGTTGAAACGAAATCACTTTCTAAAAAAATACAATGATTTATGCGCTTAAAACATTCAGTTGGATTTTTGCAAAAACTTTGTATTTACAATATTTCGTAATTTAAAATTTCATTAAATTTTTGAAATTTTGATTTCTTTATTTGGATTTATCATTAAAATAAATATGCATTCAAAAAATTGTATCTTCTAGTGCAGTCTCTCCTTTGAGGACTCCCAAAAGGCTTGCAGCAAACATTATAAGTAACATTGATAACTTTTTTATTTATTTCCGAGTCACAATTAATAAATTAATGAATAATAATGTAGGTCCTATGACTCAATTTCTTCTTTATTACGACACGTTTCAACCGTTTTTGGCTGTCATTATCAGGTAATGATTATTTTGTCAGTTGTAAACAAATTTCATACAGGTTGTATGTTTTATATAATTTGTCGTTAAGGATGTTATTTGGATCTAGTTTGTGGGTTTTGTATATTTCATATTCTTCTAGGGTGTTCATCTGTGATCCTTTCTTGCAAATATGTAGTGGCTTAAAATTTGTTTCGAAATTTAAGCATTGATGATTTTCGTCATAAACACGTTTTGTAAAATTTGAAGATGTTGTTGAAGTAGGTTTCTTGGGTGTATGTTCCTTATATTTTATTACGAAAAATGTATCGGTTTGGCCAATATTATAGATTTTATATTGGCCAATTCTACATTGGCCAAATTGATAGATCTTTCGGAACAAGATATAAGGAACATATTTTGAAACCACTAGAAGAATATGAAATATACAAAACGCACAAACTAGATCCAAATAACATGCTTAACGACAAATATAACTATTATACAAATTTTATATAAATATTATATAAAACAAACAACCTATATGAAATTTGTTTCCAACTAACAAAATAATAATTACCTGATGATGACAGCCTAAAACTATTGAAATGGGTCATAATAAAGAAGAAATTAAGTCATAGGACATGCAATATTATTAATTAACTTATAAATTATAAGTAACCTTAAGTTTTTAAATTGTTTATAGCATTCTTACGTACGAAGAATATTTATAAAAAATAACTTCCTATTTTTGTTATTTTTGTCTTAATTCCCGCGTGGTTGAAATCCTACTTTCAAAGTTCCGTCCTTGGAAAGGAAATTCTTTAGGTAGAGGTAGTTCATTTTTCTTTTTAAATGGTCCAAAAATCGTTAATCCTTCCAATTTCGTTTTTTATACTACACAAATTACAGCTCCTTTTGGTACGTTCGGTTTTCGGCTTGATTCTTTGATCGTTTGGATTTTCAGAATTGACTTTTATCTATTGATAGTAGTGATTTTTCTAAACATTAAAAAATGGTTACAGACCATTCAAAATAACGTAGGTATTCTAAATCTTTGGATTGCGAATATTTCATTAAAGGTTTTTGAATCATGGGATATGAAAACTATTTTTATTATTATTTTCTTAGTTTCAACTTTTGAACCGTTTTTCTTTCAATAATATTTCATTGATATTTTGGTATACCAAACCTAAATATTTACGTACACATTGAAAAATATTTGCTTGGAAATACTTTAAGTGATACCGACGATGGCTTTTATGGAAACTATTAAGAATTCTTCGTATGTCGCTATAAAATAAACTCAGTTGTGATCGAATAGAGAAAACAGTAAATCCTGGAATATCTTATAGAAGGATTTAAACGTTTTACACAAAAGTTCGTAAATATTTATTACAATATTCCATACATTGTAAAAGTTATAAAATGTGTTTACTTCCCTTTTTTTATTGCGTTTTCTAGGCTCACAATTAGTCATAAAGTACATTCAAAGTAGCGGTTACATCAATAATATTTTTTATGTGAGTTTCGAAAAAAATTCTTATTAAATAATACCTACAAGATTGAAAACATTAGGAAGATTGAAAATAATTCTTGTCATAACAGAACCATGAATATAAAGTTTTGGGTCAAATGTCGTCGGGTTTAATCTCACCAATAAATCAAGATTATGCTCTTTTGGTCACATAAAACATCATATTTTCAAACCACAAAAATTTGACGCCTACTTTATCTTTCTTCCATTAATTTTTTTCTGGCTCGTGGGATGTTCGATCTGTTTAATTTGAAAAAAAGTTTAAATAACCCTCTATGAATGTTAAATCTAGATTCTTTCCAACCCCTATTCTTAGGTATAATAGATTTAAATTTAAAAGACAAATAAAGCCAACTTATTTTTTATTGTGCATTCCAGAAAGGCTGGTATGATTTGACAGGAATATTTATGATAATGATAGAGATTCAAACCAATAGACTCGTACTAAAAAGTGATGACAGGCGATCATTAGCCATATATCGTCTATGTCCTCTCTTCGCAGTCGAGACAACCCCAAATTATGTTAATCTTTCATCCCCATCGTTAACGAGGCGCATTGCGTATGCTATGCGTGTTGAAAAAATCTTGCCATCATTGTACAATTGTATTTTGATTATAGTTAATTATATTTTTTCAAAAACAATTCTGAATGATTTTGTGTTTATTTTAACGTAGCCCAAGAAAAAAATCATTCATTTCCTTGTGAGAGTTTTAACTCACGGGAATTAGCATTTTTGAAAGATCCTTTTCAAAAATAATTGATACTCTTGCCGACTTAATTAGTACCCTAATCAATTTATTATATATTTCTTTTATCTGAGAGCCAAAATTCTTTTAAGTCATGAATTTCATAAATATTTACAATATTAAATTGGTAAACTACCTATTCAGCAGAACTAAATTAAAAATATATAGTGAAACCTGAAATCATTTTTTTGCAATTTTAGTATCATAACAGTGAAAAATGTTTTGTTCCCCTTACAATTAAATAAGATTTTTTCACAAACTTTGAACAGTTTTCACTATATTTTAATTATATATAGTACATACCTATATCAGAGATAAATTATAAAAATATATTTCGATTTAATATTGAAAAAAAGGATGCCAAATATTTTTGTCCGAGCAATATCCAAAGTAATATCTAAGAAAAATATGTTGGATACTTATGTTTTATTTTGAACATTAGTTCAATATTTTTATTCACTGTTGGTAAAGTATGTTGCCCGAAATTTGTATCACACAATATATTTTATTTACTTTCAATGCGGTGTCATCTTTTATAGTATTTTGAATATGTGGCATAGATATAGTTGCGATTCTTAGTTATTTTATTTTAAAATTTTAATAGTTTAAAAATTTGTTTCGAATTTTAATGGAATATTTTTTTTTTAATTTTTGTGATTTCGAAGTTAGTAGGTGCTATTGTTGATAATCGATGCTCTTAGTGTGATCCTATCAGGCTCTTTTTGTTTTGATCGATTTGATGCTGGCTCCTAAAGTTCTGTGTATAAAAGAAAATTAAACTCTTCGTCTAAAGTACTGTAAAATGTACCCAAATATTTAATCTAAACAACTTTAAAATAACTATGTGCATTGTGTTTTACAAATCATCAACTTTTAAGTGCTTTTTGATTTGTAAGGACATAAGCATACATGATGATACTAACTAAAGATCACTAAAATCTCGTATTTGCTTAGTGAAATTGAACAAGAAATACAAAACTCACTAGATTGATAGTTATTTTAATAAAATTAAACTTAAAATATGGCAATCTGTCGTGATATGTTGAACACCAGTCAGAACAAATGACGTCATAGTTGAGTAAGTGAATGCATTGAAACAAGGCGAACTATACTTACCAGGTGAGAGTGCAATGGTGGCGATAGCTTAATCAACAAGTCTGATATCATTACCATTGGCGTTATTATGTTATTTCAATCCTTTTTATATTTGGAACGTATCAAATAGTTCCGCTTTGGATATATTCCAAGTACATAATTATGCAGCTTTAGATGAAAATGCAAATGTAGGTATAGTAGAATTTGTCAATATGTAAGGGAATGGTGGAGCATTGCAAAATACAGAGAAACTTTTAAATGGGAAAGTTAAAACAAATCCAACAAAACTTCTTTTTCGATCCACCATCGATGAAAGAATAAGCTTTTTGAAATGGGAGTTTTTTAGTACTTTTCAAAATCAAAAGGATTTCAAATTCAAAAGAATTTCCTAGTGACGGGAGATTAATTGGAGATGCCACTGCCTTCTTTTACCCATATTAGCCATCTAATAATAATGATGCTTTACTAAATGCAATTCCAATAATTACATTTTTTTTAAAAATATGAAGGTGCAAATACTTTTACAAGTTTCTGAAGTAAACTGTAGGAATAAGTTTTCAAACAAAATGTTGGAACTCAAATTTCTGCTAGTTATTAAGCAGTAGTATTATTTTTATTAATGCAACAGTCATAATAATTTGATTATGACAAAGATAATCATTTTGCTACAATTCCCAGGCAAGCACATGCATTTTTGCCATGATAGACAGAATAATGGGGGACATTTCGAAATGAATTGACCATCAAATGACTGTAATAATATGTAACTGTTAGATTTATGCTGGCCGTTCTCTAAGTTATGACCGCACATCTGTCAGTTTATATTTTATATAAGTATTTCTGTTACTCAAAACGCTGACCGATTGTGAAAAGTTAGAGAAATATTGGAGTATCATCATCGGTTTGCTAAGTTTCATAGGCTCGATATCAATTCAATGTTGATTTGTATGAGAAAATTGAGAACTGCTGGAGGTGAATTCAATTTGTTGAAAGGTATTTTATTGAATCAATCGATTGACAATCAATAAGTGATTTATTTTTTGAAATCTTATGCGAACGAGTTCTTGTGCGGGTGAAAGTTATAATGGAAATTAAGTTACGTGATCTTTAGCAAAGAAAATAATTAATTCGGTCTAATTTAATTATTTCTTGAGGCTTGTGTTTAGATCAAAAAGACAAGTACATGTTGATTCATGTAACTTTTCCAAGTTGTTCGAACATGTTTGTTGGCTTTGAAATTATGAGCTTGATTTACCGAACAAATTTAAACACAATTGGTACATACTTTGTACTTGGGACTATTATTCATATTTAATCCAATAAATAAAAAAAATATTAAAATTTGCTACTAGAAAGTTAAGAAACAGTTAAGCTTGAAAACATGTTGTTTCTGTGATTATTTTCTTTTGAAACGTACTGTACATTAGATTTATGAAAAATGATTTATAATATAACGTTATCATTTACGAAAATTCATTCTAAATTTAATTGATATACATTATGTCTAGTTAGTCTCGTTATCACCGTTTGAGATCTACTTGTGGTAGGGTTGTTCGTTCGTATTTTCCGAAGACTGCGTACAATTCATAAACACATGACAAGAACTTCCTCTTTTTCCTACTATAGTAATTATATATTTCGTTAAACAAAAAAATTATACGTACACTAATTTTGTTACACCACATAGAGTAATATAATAAAATACGTCTTTCTCTTTGTTATTATTATTATAACGTTAAAGCATGAGCATGAAAAAAACAGACCACCAAAATTATGCAGCTCTGTATGAGAGATTTTAATGCGTTTGACATATTTTTCTCTTTGAAATCTTCACTCATGTTATATGATAAAAATATTCTCATTAAGTTTCAACTGTAAGGGCATTACTCGTTGAAATTACTGTAATTTTAATGTTGTTTTGTTTCCATTGTTGCACATGCATTTAGTTTTATTCTGTGTTGATAGTTTTAAAATGTAAAAATAAGATAAAAACGTAAATATAGCCCGAGAATTTCGTTTTTTTTAATTAATGGAATTGAGGCCCTTGATGCAAGAACCAGGTAAGTTCCAACTGGCAAACTTGGTTAGAACCAAATGAAACAAAATAAGACACCAGGTAAGTCCAGGTAATATTCAATAAACTTAATCAAATTATTATTAATTATCTTGCATATTAAACAAGGTTTAAAAATTACTTAATAATTTAAAAAAATGGAAAAAAAATATATTAAAATAATAATTTCCAACAATGTTTCTTACATAATATCATTCTGCAAACCGTGCTTCGTTGTCTGTTGAGGTTCTTGGTTTTCCTTTGTTTCAGAAATAATATTTTTGCAAAACTCGAATTTTGATATTGACAAATATTTTCAACTATTATTAAGGTGTCCCTTCAATTTGGCATTCTTCAGCTTCAAATTTTCTACGTACAATGGGTATGTTTCTGAGCTTGGAAGGGAAATCATGGACGTTGGATTTCCTCATAATGAAAAAATCAACAGAACCAATACCTGAAACATTTTTGGAAATTGTTACTCCGTCCAAAAAAAAAAATTTTGAACTCCAGAATCCTGTATTTGCTGATCATAAACTTTTTACCGTCCTTCGTAGCAGAAACAAAAGACTTTTTTAAGTATTGGTTAAAAAAAAACTTAAATATTAAGGTAAGACTGGACATACCTGGTTTTTGCACCAACGTATAACAAAGTTTTATTGACCAACGATGTTGCCTTTTCTAAATTATTTGCCACACAGGACAGTGCTGATGTTACATTTGTGCCTGATTTTTGCACCAATCGAAAGAGTTATATTGTATACAGTAAAAAAATTAATAAAAACAAAATTGAAAAATTTGAACTTACCTGGTTCTTGCACCAAGGCCTTTAATTATTCTCAATATGTACCTTTGAGTTTCAAATTGGTTATAAATTTAGTGAAAAATAACTAATACTTATACAAATTTGAAAATATCTTACCTCTGCAAATATTATGACGGCTTAAGGATGGAATTCTCTCATGAAACTTGTATAGTGTTTTTTTGTGATTTAACATTTCCCTTATAAAACTGATGGCATTAAATATTTTTTCCTATATTATGCCTCTTGGTTTAAAAATACATTAAAGATTTCCACTAATTGCAGAATCTACATTTAAATCTGCAATAACTTTTAGACCAATCAAATGAAAGTCGTAAACCATAAATGCAATATTATTTACACAGAAGAATGATCTCATAATCTTTGTGACTATATTTTTATTGTATTTATTAAATATGAATATAAAAACAAGAGAATCGAAATAATTGCAATATGTATAATATTTATTTTTAAGTGAATTCAATAAAAATGTAGTCGGTAAGATTATCGCGAAATCGCCTTAAGTATAATTTTCTCTGAAACATTCAGAAGGATCCTATTGAAATTCTATTTAATATTATTTTCATAGTGCAACGCAAAATTACTTATTGTTATTAAATTACTACTGTTTATTATCAAATTCTTGTCAAATATTTTTTGCGATCATTTGAAAATTGACTTTCAAGAAAATCGCTGCTTAAACAAACGTAACCTTTTATTTTTTCCGTTATCAACTTATGTAATGTTGATAAATAAATTTGCACAATTCAATAGAATATTGGAGGCTTGTTCAAGAATAATATCCTCAATCATAAATCATGTATTATAAAATTATTGTCGATGGACATGATATTTCCATTGAACTTTATCGTGTAGGCATTCGTGATGAATTTATAGTTTCATTATGCTTCACATCTACTTAAGAAATATTTCTGTAAAATACCTCCATTTCGTTAACAATTCAAACATTTTTCATCTCATTCAAAAGCCATAATATGTAGAATAGATGTGTTATATAAGACTCCACTATATTATTAAGAAATTATTAAAAACAATTTTAATTTTCTTATCGTAAAAAAGCTAATTTTCTTTATTGGTCATCAAAATGGAGGTAATAAAAGCTCCTCACTGGTTGCTTAAGAGCGATGGAACATGCAAATAAATATTTTACGGGTAGGACGAGAGTCGAATCGTTCATTTCCTCATAAAAATAATTATAAGCTATTCTGCAGCAGTCGTAAAATTAAACAAACCTTACAGTTCACAATGTAATTATCGTAAATGTTTCATTGCGCGGAACTTGAAAAGTCCTGGCATTAAGTTATTTCGATATTAATTTGTCGTTGAAAAATTTGCCCTTGTTATAACTCCTTATAGAACAGCTTGTCTCCAAATTATAAAATTTAAGTTGCAAGTTTATGTTTTAACGTGTATTATTTGAAACAAAGTATATAGTTTTTTTAAAGCGTTGGTAGTTATTGTACTATCGTAGTTTAATGCATTTGAATATTTTCTGAGGTTTGCTTTGATGTGAAAGCTTGTTTAAAAGTAGCAATTATTTATCCGTCAGGTAAAAACGATCATATTTCAGTCGGTCTTATAAATTTCCTCGACGGCTTTTAAGTGAATGAAATTGAAAATGTAACAATTCAAAAAAGAAAGTAGCTATCAATAATTTCGATTCTCATAACTCTCGAGGTTCAACTACCCGGTTGTATATGTATTTTATAATATAGACTAGCCATTGAACAATATTATGATGTATAGCTCGTATTTTAAAGTATGTTAGAGCCAGATATCTCACTCTATTGCAATGCATTTTATAAGATGCACTCGTGCATATAATGAACGCCCCATTTTCTATGTGCATTGGCGTAACGTGGTACATTTCTACACTTGGTACATTTCTTGTTCGTCTTTGCTTTTATCGACTAGCCGCTACAACTAGGAAATTTTTTCAAGTCATATTGACCTTATATGTTTTTTGAACGATTAATATTTCACTCGTTTATCGATTAGAGCGAAGTGAAACAATGAGTATGAGTAACACATATAAATACCTAGTGAAGTTTGAAGGTAAAAATGAAGATAATTTTTTCCACATCTGAAAACAAAAAATATATTCACATTAAGTGCTTCCTTTTTAGGTCGGTTCATTTCTTAAACGAGAAAAGCATAACCTGAATATATATGTACATTTATGTTTTTTTTGTTTCATAAAGTTATACCCTTAACCCCTTATGTTTTGTCTGTCTGCCTTTCCACCAGCACAGCTGGTTTATTTCACTTATCAAATGTGCAGGTAAATTATGATTATTTTTCTTGTCTTTATTTTTATTTTTTTATTTTCGTCACTGCAATTATAAACGAATTATTCTACACATTATCATCTACTTACGGTTGGTATTATCCATAAAAGTGTATACAGGATGTTTAAGAAAAAATATAGCAATTTTACATATATATTTTTGTTATTTCAAAAATTGTATATGGTAAAATAATAATAAGGAAAAGGATAGAACAAGGGTCGCAAATCTGCGGCTCAATAGGACCATACTTGTAGCTCTTAAGTAGTTAAATAGTATATTTGGGAAAATTAATCACAATATTGCAATTGTCAAAATAAATACATGTTTCACCGATGATAATGGTTATAATATTATTTTTTCTAATATACATTACCGATGTGTGCAATATATTAAACTTTTAAAATATAATTTATAACATCTGAGAAAATTGGCTTTTAATTCCCTAAAGATTGCCAACCCCTAGAATAGAATGTCAGTATTTTATTTTAATTGTAAATCTAAATAAGTACAGGTATTTTGAATTTATAAAAGCTCTATGTTGGTAACTATGAAAAAATATTTCCTATCTCTAAAAGTTATTTCAAATATTATAAGGTGTTCCTCTGGGAACTTCTTCATCAAGCCATTTGGAGCTCAAGAGTTCCAGGCAGGACTTCACATTAGCTTATAGTTTGTACAAACTGATTGTCAATTAAAAAAAATATTAAAAGATAAAACTCTGAATAATGGTGGTAGCAGACTGTTAATATAGCAGTATGCGAGTTCTGTCGTTTGTGGTGTTTGTGCCTGTATATGTACTATAGATAACCCAAAGAAAAAAACATAATACATTATCTATTGTACGTATTTATATTTGTGTCTATAGAATGTTAATTTTACACGTTTATTTCTTGACACGTTGCGTAGTCGGTTGATTCTTCTCTCTAGCGCAGCTAGTAAAAAGAGGATTAACCATTTACAGGAAAATAACTAGACTATATGGTCTCATGATAATTATTCGTTTGCTAAATCCCAGCAAATATTCCCGGTACTACAACTCCTTACTTTATCTTATTCTATTTTTTTGTATGGAAGACATATTTTCAAAGAATCTTAGTCTATATTTATTAGGGTTACATTTTAATTGTTTACTGAAAAATTTTAATGATTTTCGTATGGTTCCTATAACTATTAGTAATCTCATACACAAGAGAATCAAACGTGTAATTTTTAAAGATATGCATTGTCAATAAATTACTTTATGCAATGCAATAAAAGAAAAAAAAATCCTTATATCACCAAACGAGTTGATTGTTGCGCATCTGGTTTGGTAGTGTGTGGCGCTCTACCGTTTCTTTTATCTGTATATCGTAAATTTTGTATAGCAGTGATACATCTAAAATAGAATCCAATAATTTATTGTTGTGATCATTTTGTTAATAAGGCACTTTTTGATTTCATTTGTTGTGTAATCTTCAAAAATCCTCCCATTATTTTTGTACGTAATATGTATTTCGTTTTGAAAACATAGGATTATTAAATACTTTTGGCTATAGTTATTGGCTATATTTTAAGTAGTACGAAGACTATACTTTATTGTGAACAAAAGTCCTTTGTCACAATAAAAAAAATAAGTTAGGTCTTTGTGAAATTGTATGAAATATTAACTACCAATTAACCTAAGTGTATTTGTTTAGGTAGCCTTCAACATTCAAATCAAGTGGTATTCAATAACATGGTTGACAATTAAATTGATAATTTTGTGTATTGTGTTTATAATAACTAATATTGGGCAATCAAATAACGATAAGGATGCAGTGAGGTGGCAGAAGTTGACGAAGGGAAGAAATAATAGAGAAGACTGGGGAAGAGTGTTTGGATATTTTGGTACTGATGTTTGCAAGCAGCTATAGATATTCTTGATTTTTCTTTTAGGAGTAAGGAGTTTGTTAAGAAGGTAGTTGAGTGAATGTCAAAATATTGAGAGCTTTTTATCTCAGTTTTATACTCCCGATAAGTTTGTCGCTAATTTTTCATTGCAAGTATCGGATAAAGGCAAAATTCTCCCCGAAACTTTGTGCCATGTATAAATAATAACGGTTTTTTCTTACCTGCTTTGTACTGCTACTCCATCTTAATAGTTATCTAGTAGGTCTATTAAATTTTGAGAGAAAAAACTATTTTTTTACAATACCTACACAAGGACCGTTGCCTTTGATCAAAAAATTAAAAATCATCTCATTCTCAATATTCGGAACGAAACGCAAAACAAACCAAAAATATTGAAATTTTTAGTCAACATTTTTCTTAAAAAGTTTGATTTAACGGAACTTTGTTAAATTAAGTTTCATCAGTGAAGTAAAATATTTTTAAACTTTCAAGTTTGATATGTTTAGGGAATTTTTTAATTGTAAACGGAAATCAAACATTGGGATTTCCGGTACTTGTTCATCGTAAACTTAGTTAAAAAACAAAAGATATTCGTTCGATTCTTCATGCCACCTGTTTATTGCATAGGGGTTGCAAATGAAGACGTTTTTCGCGAATATATTAAGATTAAAAAATTTTAATTCATTTCAACTTAAAATTTAGCGATAGCATCAAATATATGCGAGATTTAAAAAAAAATTATAATATAAAAAAAATCTTTAACTATTAAGGTTGAGATTTGAAATGTGATTTTTTTATTTCTACTTTCTAAGTTGTAAAGAAATTAACCTTATATTCCGAAACATCCTGTACATAACGATGGGCATTTTTCATCTTAAGACATGTTCGTATTTCCAAACGGACTTTATCAATTGCTGTGATCTCATCCCTGACGATAATTTCACTTTGGTTGGAAACGGAGTAATGAGAGTTTAATTTATATTTTGTCTGCAACTTTGATTTCCGTATTACAATCATTATTATTATCATTATAAATTTGGCACGAAATATTCACTACAGCTAGTCACTGAGCGTCCAACACGATAAATTTTCTGAAACTAAATTCAAACAAATACCTACGAGTATTAGGGCATTTTTGGTTAAAAGCATATATGGGAAAAAAACCAACGAATGTACGTCTCTATTAGGACATGTGGAGGATTAGCAGGTGAAACAAAGATTTTTTTTATTGAATTTATTATTACTTTTTAATCAAAATGTACATTCTTATGCAGAAGAGATGCTCTAATGAATAGTCTAACGTTTTAAAATAATAATAGATATTTTATCTAAAATCATAATAGTAATACGAATTTGTCAAAGTAAATGTCTTAATTTATAACAGAAGGATTGAGCCAATTTTTTTTTGTGATGGAGACATCTGCTCTTGATTAAAGAATATAATAAATGAGATACGATTTTTGATAAACTCTCCTATGTTTTCAAATATTTTAAAGTTAACCTATCCCCCATTTATTCTTTTTCATTTGACTAGAGTTATTAAAAATAAATTCAAAATCTTGACTTTAAGGTGCGTATTCCATTACAACTGAAAAGATCATTATTGCATTACAAAAATAAATGAATCTATTTCAATAATGATTTTTTTTAAATTTGTTTCAAAAAATAGAAAATATAAAACGTTGTAACATTGTGAATAAGAAACTACTGCAAATAGAGTTTCTCGAAAATCATTCATTCGAGTTTGATAAATTTCGTGGCATTTTGTGAGAGGAAAGGACCGAAATTCAGTTCGGTAGTACGAAGACAAAGGGAAGTAAAATGAAACGAAAAAGGTAGATTACTTTATACTTTCAGTAAACTATTACAATATACTAAACTTTTCATGTATATCCCCAGGAAAAAACCTGATGGTGTTAGGTCTGGACTCCTGGATATGTTTTGTAATTAGTTTAACTTTATAGATGACTGATGAAGTTGCGATAAACGACGAAATGTAGCGACTTTGAAAAATAAAACATCTAACGAATTTTAAAAAACCTGAATTTTCTTAATTTATTTAATAAAAATCTGAGATCTGAGTTTTATCACCTACTATGTATAAGTTTCTTTTTCAACTCGTCCAACGCAAGCACTTTGTTTAGTTTAACCCACAGAGATAAAGTATAGAGTGCTCATGTTGGCTCATGTTGAATACTATCAATACATTTTTTTTAATCCAATATTTTACATCAAAATTCAGAGGCTCTATTTCTGTTTACCTAAGTTGATCATGCGATTATAACATGAAATGTGCATCAGTCTACTATTGCCCATTGACGCCGATCATTAGTACTATCATAGTACTCAAGTAATGTTCAATTCAGTTCCATACAGTGCTGGATCATTATTATTATTTGTTGTTAAGGCTGTTAACATAAAAAATATAATTTTTTATTTATTGTATCGACTATAAATAAAAATTGGTCTTTCTTCTTCTTTTCTCTTTTGTTTTAAAGTTGTTGTTCATGAAGTTCATGAACCATTACAAATAATCTTTTTAAGTTTCAATTCCAGATGTATAAATAACAATAGAATCAGGATCATGCAATAACTAGTTATAGTTATTGCAGTAATACTGTGTATTTGTCCATCATACTCACTATTCTTCTTTATTATCAATTATTTTTTTCACAGCTTGATAAAGTCTTAAAAATAAAGACGAAACGTTGCCAATCAATGACAGTTTAAACTGATTTAACTATTTTTTCCCATTACCCGTGATCCTGATTCTATTGTCATTACAAATAACATTAAAGTTTTGAAACGATCGAGTTCGTTGAAGTAAAGAGCCAGTTAGAGAGAGATAGGATATCCTAATCGAATACGGTGTCCAAAAAATTAAACATGAGTCCTCTATACCAGGGTTGGGCAAACGGTTAATTGCGATCGACCGGTCGATCGCGAACAGGTCTATATTCAATCGCAGATATTTTAAATAATTTGTTAGGTAAAGAAATCTTTTATTTGTAAATGTGTACCAAAAATTTAGCAGATAATGAGACTTAAATTTAAAACTAATCACGCATCTATTCTACTCCGTATGAATTGATTCCAAAATAGTGCTTCTAATACTCCCTCCTACTTATTCTCTCGATTTTTTTATTTCGATTACATATAAATAAGAAAAATTATTGTCGATAATACCAGTATTACGTTTACCCATCTCTGCTCTACACTCTACTTCTGTGGTTCAATACCGATATGTGCCAGCGTAGACCATTGATAGTAGCTTCTAGCGACTTCTTGTTTACTGTACAGTGCTTTATCCATTTATGTATAGATCAATGTATGCAATAGTATTTTTAAAATCGCACATCTCTCTGAACCATCTTATATTTTAAAATCGGTTGAGTTGCTTTTAGAAAATTAAACACTCTTTTGAAAAAAAAAGTATTCTTTTTTAGTTCAATTTTGATATGTGCCTGTGTAGATGGCATTGGCAGTAGCTTCTAGGGCAGCTTCTTGTTTACTTTACAGCACTTTATCCATATATTCAATTTATCAAATACCGTAAAGGCAAAAAAATTAAATTCAAAAAGCTATAAAAGGGCTTAAAAATTAGTTTAAAATTTTCATTATACAAGCCAAAAGATAAAAGTATTATTTTAAAGAAATAGTAGGTAATTATTGAGGTAACATTTAAAAATGTGAAGTTCAAATAAAAAAAATGCAACTATCTATCATATTTTGCCTTCATCAGAGAAAAAAATCAGTTTTCTCAGAACGATCAAACCTCTGATTGCTGAAAGCAAAATTCTCTTAGTTGAGACTTTTCTCAATTTACTCGTAATATGACATATCTGTTTTCAGTTTCATAATAAACGTGACAATGTTAACGATTTCTTAATCGCTTTGTTCAGAAAGCGTAAATCTTGACTTCAGCCGTCTGTTTCACTGTCGTTGGTTTATTTTTATTGTAACGCAAATTTGTTCACAAATCCCAATTAAAAAATTAGAATTTAATTTTCATACGTGCGTTGCTTCCGCGTTAAATTTCAAGTTTGTACAATGCACACTCTTTGTTGATAAAATTTGTTTTTATAGCATTAACTTGTGTGTTCACGCTTCACTATTAAATTTTTTAATGGTGAAATTATAACGTTTGTTCGCCATGATCACAGAATTGTTTTTGTTTTCGTTTAGTTTAATTACATTTTTTCTGAAATTTTATTGTGTGTGTTAATATGATGTGCATATGAATGAATTATTTATGAGGCTGTAATAACAAAATTACTTGTGAATTAAATAAGAACAAGATTGAAAATTTAATAACACCTAAAATTAAGATCTATTTTTTAAGTAACTGTATAGCAGCGATGGGCTAGAAAAATAAAACTAATGTTTGTCTTTCCTAGAAAAAAAAAACATTTAAAAGAACAACGTATATTTTTTTATGGTAGATTTTCCTTTAAATTTAATGTACAACACTTTCCTCTTTTATTTCACAAGTTAAAATATGCAAATCATTTTAGCACGAAATGAATTAAAAAAAAGGATTCACTATTCCTTTTTAAAATGAGCCTTGAAATACCGTAAATATTTTACGTAAAAATATCCCCATGAAAAAATAATGCGACATAAATCATCAGAACTATTTTATAAAAACACTTCATAGTTACCGTAAAGTAATTGGTCGTATTTTCACATTCTTACTTTATTCTTAGTTAGGTTAGGATTTATTACTGTAGATTCTGCTGTTTTTGTTAATAAAAGGCTTTTTTGTTAATAAAAAAACGAGTACGTTCGATGACTGTCGTCTGAAACTAAGTTTCTTACGTTTTTTCTTCAACTCCCAATGTTATTGGAAATAAAATGTGGATTTTTTTTTAATTTTTACTATTTTTC
This sequence comes from Sisyra terminalis, assembly GCA_958496175.1. NCBI lineage: Eukaryota > Metazoa > Arthropoda > Insecta > Neuroptera > Sisyridae > Sisyra > Sisyra terminalis. The sequence continues at coordinate 30,769,847 of OY292277.1, read as the reverse complement.
AAGGTTACTTATATAAGGGGACAAATTAAATCAAAGGAATGCATTCAATAGTTTAGAAAAATATGAATTTACTGACAGTTATATAAACACAAATACCAAAACACAATACTAAATCTGAATTATATAAAAATAAATATTTGGTAAAAATATTATAATATTGGATTATTGGGAGTTCTAAATAAAAGGATTGTTTTTTTTCTGTTTTCTTCTTAATGGCAAGCTTGGTTTCCCGCGTGGTTGAATTTAATTTAATTTCACTGGTAGATTTTCTATCTTTGGTGTTGATATATTTCTAATTATTTCAATTTGGCCATATTTTCTAGTTGTATAGTACTCTTCACTTTGATATAGGGAGGAGTCTCTATTCAATATCGCAATGACTTATGATTTTTCTGTATTAATATTTCTTCCACATTCATTTCTCCGACTGTATTACATAAATTGTAATTTTTCTTTCCTCTTGGTCTACAGTACCGGCCAATTATTACAAATGGGAGATTCATTGCCTGTCTCTACATAAGTCATCCCAGTCATCCCATTTTTTCGAAGAATATCCATCAGTTTTTTCTTATTTACTCGATCGATCATGAGCCTTCTGCAACAGTCGAGGAAACATATGGATATTTTCTAATTCTTGCTAAGTAATAACCCTCATTATACTCTGGTATCATTTCTTCTTCCTTTTATTTTTCTAGAATCAAAATTAATTTTAATCCAGCACATCTTTTATGGCCTTTTAATAGTGTCAAAGATAAAACTGATAATTCTGTTATCACTGCACTTCTTTGCTTGAACTTTCTTTTCCAAAGCTTTCATGGTACCATCGAACAACTTTGAAAACTATCTTCTCGTAAAAAGTTTTCAAGTATACCACATTTTCGGTCTGTTTTTAAATTGTTTATTAAAAACCGTGTAATAAATTCTAATAAACTTATGCAAAACTAGTTCCCTAAACTTTTAATTATATATTTTGAAAGTTTGGGATGCTTGATAAGATTACGTGTGAAATCAAAGTATTTTTAAATTGCAATAACTTTTTAACGACTTAGTGAATCGTTTTAAAATTTTCACAGGTGCTTTAGCATTAAATAGGGAAGATCTTCCTAAATTTTTAGTTGCCTGATAGCATTTTGACATACCTCCATAACATTCTTAATTCAGTTGAAGTTCTTACGTTTCTAAGGTATTACAATTATTATGAAGTTGAATTGTGATGAAATGTTTATGTTTTGAGTAATTTTTCTTAAAATATCAAGACTAACTATTATACTTCTTAGATTGTTTTTTACAACGATAAACCATTTTTAAATGGTGGTAAATCCTAAAGTTTTTATCGCTAATTTTTACGAACAAAAATATGTGACTTACGTGGAAAATGCCGATTTGCGAAGACATGAAAGTAAGTAGTCTGCTATTGATTCCACTGAATATTTTAAGTTTTTAATAAACTAGTTATTCATCATGTATAATGTTTACTATACTTATTTGTTTGTAATTTTATATTAACGCTTATGTTAGCCAAAAAAAGGAATGGTTTCAGTATAGGACCTGGGATATCGGCACGCTACAAATGGATCTTCTTTTTAAATAATTATTCGTGAAACTTTCAGATTTTGTCTTTGAAAAATGTTTTGAATAAAGTTAACAATAAGTTTGAATTTTGAAATTTTTAAAATATTTACAAGTTTCTTCTTGCAAGACCATACTATCGAGGCATTGAAGCACAGCGAGATACACTCAAGTCTGGTCGATATACGGCTCGCCGTTGGTGGTAAACTTATCACTGATGTCCAAAGAACTGGGATTCTCCACGAAATTTTCCGTCCAACTTTACCACCAAAATCCATTTTAATCATCCCAAATATTTTTGCAACTCAACTTTTAAGTCTCTAGCAATTTAATTTAATTAGAAAACATTAAATGTTTTCATGGAATCAAAACCATGTCAAATCGTTGAGGACCATAACGACCATGTTTGTTGAAATGCACATTTACTTTTTTGTTTTGATCTTATATATTTCTTTTGCATTAATGTTTTCGTACGAGAATTTACAACGACTTAAATTCAAATCTGATATTTGAGCGTTTTTCTAGAAATATTCGAGCAAAAACAGGCTCATAACGTTTGTGATTATCATCGCCATCATCTTCATCATTGTTTTCGCCATAAGATAATAATAATATTATTTAATAAATTCAGCTATATGGCATATAATGGCAGCCAGAAAGATATTAATACAAATGCACACAAAAGCTAAACAAGAAGCTCAGCAATCCCAATGGAGCAGAAAGAATAACACTAATATTGGCTTACGTCTGCATATACATATATGCATTGTATCCCGAACATTGGACAGTGCAAAAAACAATGTTCTTCATCGAGAAACACAAAATCGAGCGATCCACATACATATTATACCTACATATGAGCGTTTATTTGTATTTATTTCGTGCCTGTCGAAACGCATTTTTGGCGAGTTTTGATAATGTCCTGCAAACACTATTGTATCAAACGAGAAGCGCAGTCTGAGCCGAAAAGAGCATACAAACCATGTTGGTTCAAAGGAAATATTTGCAATAAGTGATAGGATTTTTTGCCAGATGGCTTTCGATTCGAAATTATTTAAGCTTTAATGATGATTCTACAAACATTGACCGAATATTTCATTATGAATTATAAAAATTTCTATTTTATTTCTTTTTAATTTATTTTTTCTGAAGATAAATAAAAACTGTAGTCGGTTATTAACTACCTCCCTTAAAATTTAATTTACACAGCAAAATTTTAGAAGTTCATTAAAAAAAAGGTATTTCTTACCGTTAATGAATGCTTATACATTAGCACACTAATTAGTGAAAATATTGTATACTTGTTCATTAACTTTTTTGGACTTTTTAGTTTTCACTTCACTTATTGATGAATCTTTTTAATCTCAGATAGTCAAAAAGCTATTGGTTTTATTTTCTTGTTCGGGTAATTTTGTGTTATACTGCTCAAATTTTAAAAGTTTTCTACAAATTATTTGGATTTGATAAAGGAGGTTAAGTACGTGAAACAAAACGGCACAGAATGAGTGATATCTTTTGATGTCAATACTTTGTTCCCTAGTGCTTCTATTAGTTTCAATATGATTTTATTGGACGATTGGTTAAAAAGGAATAATATTTTACAACCAGAGTTAAGTAAATATTCTACATTAACTAGAGATTGTATGAACCAAACAATTTTCTAATTTAGAAGTTCATACTACTAATAATTACCGTTGTTACCTTTCTTGACAAATTTTTTTATGAACAAAGATGCATTGCAGTCGAAATGAAATTGTGTTAATTTTTCCTAGAATTTGGTACAGATATGTTAACGACGTTTTTGCTATTTTAGATAAAGCGGAGATATATCTGGAAAATTTCTTAAATTACCTAAACTCAGTGCAATCTGGCATATAATGTTCGAGAGAAAAAGGAAAATATGATAGTTGACCATTTTTAGATTTGAAAATAACCAGGAACGGAGACAATTTGGTTTTGAATATCAATAGAAAACCAACGTATGGTGATAGATGGTAGATTTGTATGGTGGTAAATTTGTCATAGCTGAATTCGTGTATCCTACCAGTCATAAACTGGCTGTTTTCATTCCTTGGTGAACATTCATAAATGAACCTCTGGTTAAAGAGCTGTTGACAATAGAATTAGAGTAACTTAAAGTGGAGTGGAGGCCTTTAATAGGTATTCTACCATTAGAGTAGACACAATCCTCAATTGGGTTATTTGTACGAAAAAGCTATCAGAAACAATTTTACAAATTATGGACAGACAAAATGACCGTTGATCTTCTCTAACCTACTATCCAGAAATTTCCCATAAGGGCTGGTTTGAATGAATTTTCAAAAGTTTTAAAGACAAAATATCAGACTTACAAAGAGTAGGAGTCTACTGGAGGCCGAGTGGTCTTGGTGGTTGCTCTAAAACTGTAAGGAGTGAATTCAAATTTCGTATCAAGCAAATTTTCAATACTTCTTGATATATCGATTTACATTATTTAATATTGACATAAGAAGTTTACTGTTCATAATCGTCTGATTGAATCTCTAAATATCATCAAGTTGCAACATGAATTTAGTGCAATAGATAATTTAATGAGCACTTCCCATTTTGTGTATACTTTAACGGTTATATTTAATTTTTGGCAGCTACTTACCGTCGTTTTGTAACTACTAAAGTTTAAGTGCTTCTAAAGTTTAGAAAAAAGTGAAACAAAAGACACTGAATGCTTAGTCCTCTAGATATTCAAACCCAGTATTTATTATTCTCGAAAGGGTCACCTTGACCACTTGATCACCAATAGGAATATATTAAATAGCAATATCAACTGTAAACAGTTTGATTTTTAAACACGGTATAGTATTAAAAATAAAAAAAATAACGTTTTAATACATTCGTTGAAAATGGTGTTTTCCATCTTTCCTTTTTCTCTTTCTTCCTTATTTTCGATCTAACTTATAAACTCTCAATTAAAATTTTTTCTTAATATTTATTAATTAATAGAAATCGATAAATCAAACCATCAATAGTAAAAAATAAGTCTTTTAAAACTATTTTACTTCCATTTTTAATAATTCTACAATATTCTTTACGTAAACCTTATTTTCTATTTTTTAGCAGATATGAAAATAAATGGCGCATAATGTTTACGTAAAAACGGAGAGACACTTGACAATCGTGATGGTTTTATTCGTTTTTTTTAAGGTTGAACTTTCATATAAGTTTAAATGTAAAGTAATATATTTGTATTAGGTTTTACCAGAATGTCGTTTTTAATTTTAAAGTGAAAAAGATAATGGTAAGCGATATTTCATTATTGTTATTTTTGACCCCTTTTGTATTTTTCGTAAAGTTAACATTCCTTTTCACCGTTGATTTTCAAAACTTAAAGGATCTAGCAAATCTTATGGTTAAGCATCTTATTTGGTAAGAAAAATCTTTCCTTGTGGACCAACACGTTTCTTCTTATGATTACTTCTTTTCTATCACAACGTCATAATGTACAAGAGGTACAAATCTGTTTTTTGAAGTTCTTCGGTTCTAACATGGAAATGTTAAATTTTGGAAGAAACGAAAATGTTATTTGGTCAAAGTTTTCTGCAGCTTAAATCATGAATTTTGTCCGACAACAGATTTTGTGATTTTGTGTGGATTTGTGGAACTTGGAAAAAATTACCTCAGCCAAGATTAGAATAGACAAGAAAAGGTAAGAGTGGATCGTGCTCGATGACGTACTCCAGTCGGTCACGAGATTCTCACAGTCATCCAACCGCATCGAAACAAACTATATGTGAATATCACCGTTTGTCTCATCCAACTATTTTCCGAACAAAAAGAAAAAACCGCCAAGTTCCATCCGAGGCAATAATACCAAAAGGCAAATTCATTTTCTTGATAATTCCAAACGTCAAAAATATTGGAAAGGATGGGACGAGCCAAGAATGGTACACGGAATAAATGTTGAACTTGTAATGAATCATAATAAAGCATATCAATTGAAATTGATTTCCGAACAGTGCGAGTCATTCTACTGCTTTGTACCACCTCTAGTGTGGCCAATCTTCAAGAAGACCGACTTGAAATCCTAGAACAGTAGTTAAATGTTGACGCAGCGAGTTGAAATTTTATGGAGAAGCGCAACAAACGACAAAATATTTAACTTCACACATCTTGAGGCCATTCTTTGATATTTGTTTCACTTTGGTAACAAAAAAGTTTCTGATCAGTCTTCGAAGATTATGAGCGTGTTGAATTTCAAAAGGGAATTTATATTGTATGGGCGAAGCGTTTATTCGCTCGTTATTACACGTGAAATATTATTATCGTGTTCCGCTTCTGGTATTAAAATCAAATCGTCTATAAAAAAAGAGATTTGTCTTGAACTTGCTTTGCTTTTTTTAGGACATATTCGCTTCGATCTGCAATCAATGTGTCGTCACTTGCGAGCTTCATCACTGAAAATCGTATGTTATTAAACAGCTATTTGCATTGGGAATTTATTACACTGGGCGATGTGTATGTGTGTGTATATGAGAGAGGATAAATCATGGCTTGTAACAAACCATATTGGCCGTAATGCGTGACCGAAAACGAGGCATAATCATCCGAAACAATCTACATTTGATAGGTCAAGCCACGGTAAATACAAACTTTAGTCAAATCCACGCCCCAACGGCCAAATTACCATGTTGATGAAAACAATGGCCTCCCGCATCCCAATAAGCCAAGAGAACGGCTTGTTTGTTTCATATATCCATTAAATATGTGTATGCTATTTCTTCTTTTGATACAAGGTGCTACGAAAAATCGAAAAAATCCAACAAGCAAGTACTGCCAATCAAACGAACGAAACAACGATGGAAGCAGTTTCCAAATAAAGTCGTTTTTGAAATAAATTTTCTTTACACTGGTCGATGATAACTCATAAATGTTCGGTTAAGTCTACAACAATATGTAGAGCTCTGAAAAATTTCTGACCTTAACGTGAAAATGGAAGCCTTCGTCATTAGAATCTAGGGATTGTGGTACCTTTTGATAGGTATTCACAAAAATTACAGAAAAAAAGTTAGTTCACCAAGACAATGCGCCATCTCACACCAAGCACACTGAAAATTCTCAAATTACTATTTAAATCTAAAAATTCCGCTCATAGGGCCGAGGATTTCGTCAAATGAAGAGCTCATCACCTTTGTAAATAATTATTTTGTAAAAAAAAGACACCTAGCACTATTTAGACCGATTAAATAGATGGGAGATGGGAACATCACAGCGATAAGTCTGTAGACTTTTTCTACAGGAAGACTATGTAGAAAAATAAATTTTAATTAAATTATTCTTCTATCTTTATTAGGTTGAAAACATTTCAGGTTATTCCCATATATGTGATGGAATTCAGCAGAAAATACCAATTTAAGATAACTTTCGTTTTTTTTTTTAAATTTTTTATTAGGTATAACATCTTTGTGTAAACTTATTTTATTTTTTATTATTACCTCAAAGATGATGGAAACATTCAGACCTACTGATTTTCATCGGGGATAGGTATTGTAGGGTGAAAAATGCAACAACACAGAAAACTGTAACTATCGTATGGCAACAAACGTTAGCAAACAGAATTTTTTTATTTTAATTTTAATATTACTTTTAATTATTTGCTTAAATTTAAAAATCCTCATATTTACAATTTCTAGAACATTTTTCCTCAAATAAAATTGACGTTAAATCAGTATAACTAATAGCTACCCGTGAAATATTCACAGCCAAAACTGACATAACGATCGACAAATGACGAATATTGTCAATTGAATAAATTTAAAATGACAGTTAATACAAATGACAACAATCAGTTATTCAAATTTGAGACAGTGGCTATTATATTTGGTTTCCACCAACACGTTCTTTTTGCACTCACACGTATGTGTTTATATACATTGTTTGTTCTCTGCCTTTACACATACCTAAATACTTAAACACGGTGGCCTATTATCAATATAATAATTTTCAGCAATGCACAGAATAAAAACATTTTTGAACATATGCCTTTGAGTAAAAACCAAATGTAATAATCACTCTTTCAAATTTCAATTAACTGATTTTTGTCATTTGTTTCAACTGCCATTTCGATTTCATTCAATTGACAATTTTTGTCTTTCACCAGATGCCGAGTCAATGTTGGGTGTGAATATTTCACAGGTAGTTACCAATTATTTATAAAAGTTACAATAATTGTTTCCAATATTAGTTTAATTTTTAAATTTTTAGAGTATTTAAGATATTTTTTTATCATTAGTATCAATATACTTCGCGATAAATCTGGGTAGTGTTTGAAAATAAAAGCGTTTCTTCGGTTTTCTAGAGCACCCAGTGTATTTCATTGGAACATATTATAGTAAGGGCATAGCTTATGGGAATAATACGTACCTGGTTCGTTCACCATCAAATTATCCAAGAATTCGTCGACCTACAGCATCAGTTTTGTGAGTTGAGGAGAAAACGAGATCGATCGCTCATTTTACAATCAAATGTCTGTGCGATGTTTGTTTCTATAATCATATTTACTTTGTTATCAATGTGATGACCGATCTTGGATTTTATCCATCACGAAATTTGAACTCATCAATTAAGTCTGTAAATGTAAATAACTTGGATCGTTTCTCATCTTTGCGCTCTGTAATAATTCTTTCGGAAGTGAGGCTTTGGAGAAAATATTTCATCGACAATAAATCTTACAATTCTGTTTTGAAATATTTGAAGTTGAATTGAAAATTGCTGGGTTTTCAAGCATAGTCAGAAATTATATTGATTTTCAATCGGAATTTGAGATTTTTGTTTGAGAAATAAAATTAGTTATGACTTACACATGATTTTCTTGGACTCAGTACGCATTTTGGTTGCATTTGGAGCTGAAATATATAGATTTTTCGACCTGGCTAGTATACTAAAGAGAGCCGAATATCTAATGTATTTTTTTAAGCTTTTAAGCACAAAATAATGAAAATACAATATTCTAAGTCTCTAAGATAATATTGTTTTAAAAAATCTAATTTTCTATTTTAAATATTTATATAATAGTGAACGATTTTCGCCAAATTCATTTTTGATTTTTCATTGTTGTTTTTTTTTATTAGGTAAATTTTACAATTGATAATAATATTTATGAGTGAGAAGGAAAAATATTTCTCTATAAATTATTTCTTATTCTTCAAATTTTCTCACTCTCCCAGTCACAATTTAACTTGAACCATTTGAAATAATTAAGTAATATATTAATTGAATTATACAATTTAATATATTTTAAATAAAGCTCATTGCTGTATATGTAGAAATTGTAAAATATAATGTAAAAAATGGTCAAAAGTTGGAAAAACAAGACCTTGTAAAAAATACAATAAAATAAAAATAAAGCTCACAAATAACATATTACAAATAACACAAATAACACAAATAACAAATAACATATTAATAAAAAGGATTTAACGAGGACTATCTAGAACACTTCAAGAAATATTATGTTTCAAAATTTACCTTTTAATAAGTTTATATTTTGACCTAATCGAGGAGTACAACTAAATGTCACATCATAGCATTTATATTGATGCCAGGACATGCTGGAATCAAAGCTAACAATGAGACCGATGGACATATAAAGGAAGGTTTAAGTTCACTATTTATCGATCCAGAACCGGCTTTAGGTGTGCCGATGTGCTCAACACCACTAAATCGTATAACCGAATGGTTTCAAAAAGAGCAAATAAAATTCTGAAATAACTACTCAGGAGGCAAATTCTCAAAGATTATGATAAAGAAACCTCTGAAAGGCCATAACAAAAAACTTCTAAACCTAGGAGAGAAGGATATCAGAATTCTGGTAGATCTATTAATAGGTCACTATAATTTGAGAAAGCACACCTACACTATAGGGATAAATACTGAGTTAAGTGTATACATGAAATGCGGCGAGGAGAGGAAACTGTCTCCCACATACTATTTGACTGTCCAGTTATGACTCAAAACCATCTCTATATATCTCACCTCTCTAGGGTCACTATATATGAACTGGGAAATATACATAAAGAGCCAATTGGCCGCTTGCTGATATTTATTTCAGAAGCAGACCTGATCATTCAGAAGTAGAAAAAAAGCTGATATGCAACAGCTCTTTTAAGATGCAGCGCAGAGGAACTCTTAAGGTCTTCCAGACGCTATGTTTTGTACAACGTTTTGTCGACACAATTCAACACTTTGCTGATAAAACGTTGCATTTATTGGAAAAGTGCGCAGTTTTGAATCCGACGTGAAAACGGTACGATTGGAGCGATAACTGAGGTAGATAGAATAAATATCCATGAACTTTGGGGACAAGTCGGCGAATGTAGACGGTAGCACCGTTTTTCGATTCATTTTTTCTTCAATTTCAATTCGTATTGCTGTTCATATTGAGGTTCGGTTTCACTTATTCCAATAAATAATTATACGTGTCTATGTTCATTCTCAAGTAGTTCCAACAATCATTAGTGTCATCACGTAACTCACGTAGTAATCTAATATATGAAAAGTCCTGGCTTTTTAGAAACCACTTCCGCGATTACTTTGAACAACAGATACTTCTGAGACGCCCCAATCTTTTTTTTAACAAGACACAATACCAAAATTGACCAAAGTAGCACTTTTTCCATGACGATATCCCACAAAACTGAGCGAATGTTTATATAGTACAGGTATCTTCACCATGTAGACCAGAGGTGGGCAAACGGTCGATCGCGAACAGGTTGACAGTCGATTGCAAACATTTTAAATAACTTTTTAGGTAAATTTCAAATTTTTTGACAGTGAAACTTGAATTTGCTATTCAATACGCATTTATTTTAGAATGAATATTACTGATTCCCAAATAGTGGTTCTAATACTCCCTTCTACTTATTCACTCTTTAAATTTGTATTTGTTTTCAATTAAATTCATTTTTCGAAGTCGTTCGCGTATAAATAAGAAAAACTATTTTCGATTATATTAGTACTAAGTTTGCCAACCCCTGATGAAGATGCTCTAAAAATTGCAAAATTTTTATACCGTCTTAAGACTGTGCCGACAAAAGGTCGCGCAAAGCATAGCGTCTGAATCGGCTTTTAGGATAAGCGCTCATAACGATGAAGAAGAATAAAAATATGCCACTCTAATTCGCATAGTAAAAGTACTGCTATTTAAGGCTAACCTTTTTGATATTGAGGACGATTGTTGAAATACATTTCGGAATACTGAAAATGTGCATTTCCATCAAAGTTTACAACCGTAAATTTTCACAATTATACCTAATAAAATATCTATTTCCCTCTATTTATAGCTCTATAGAAACAGAATTTATAATAGAAAAACAAGCTAAGATATTTAACTTGGCGAAGAATGTTTAGGACAATGAAAAGTGTCTGGAATATCCTACAATAAAAATCGTTTATGGTAGAACGAGGTTCTTGATGCTCTGCGAAATAAAGCCCGAACTTAGTGTGCCATCCGGTTTGGAAGACGAACAGATATAACGACACGAGTTCATTCATGTAAATTTACATTCGAAAGTTAGTAAAGCTAGCCGAGCGTTATCTTAAAAACTTCCACATAATTTGTGTCTGAAAAATACGAGTATACTTTTATCAACGCTGCATCCATGTTAACTGTCATCTGCAATTACCTGTCGCATTTTCAAAATTGATGCGTGTGTGTACACTAACATTTTCGTTCCATGGAATTCCTTCCTCAAGCTAAATTTCTCTGTCGTCAATCTCTCCGAAATATTGTCGTTCGACAGAAAATCGGTTTTCATATGACCAAACTGTCTACTTGCTCGTCTCGGTCAGATTTGGCCGCATGATCATCTCAAATGTGGGAAGGAAAACGAATTCTGTGAAAAGATACGGCAGCATTTAGCTTATCAAACGCATTGATTAAAAGCTGTCCAGATTTTTAATTAGTCGCAAGTTAACATGTAGTCTCGAATCTCGTGATGACGATATTAATTATTATGTAGGCCGCCAGAGCTTCTTAGAATGTTTTCGTGATTAGCTCCAGTATTTTCGTGTTCGAATAAAAACAATTTACTTAACGGCATATTAATTGATATTGACGAATGAGTTATAAACTTGTTTTTCGTTTGTTCGTAACAGAAATTTCAGTATATTGAATTATTTGGTCTTTCGTCTTATAAATATAAAATAAAATTTTTACGATCTGATTACGTGTGGTCGCCTTGAGGCTAATTCTAATTCAATTAATTGAAAAACAATTTGATCTGTATATTGGCAATATTTAGTATATCAGTTCCTTGTAAAGTCATAAATCAAAAACTTTCGTATATCTAAAAATAAAAATGAAACTATCGAAAATTAGGCTTCATAGAAATATTAGGTTGGTGCATATGAAATGTTAGATTTTTTAACATGCAAACGTCTGTCTCCCTATTTTCGTTATACTTTCGTTTTTGGTATAATCTCGTTTATATTAGTACTGTCCATTGCCAGAATCACAATTCAACAATGGAGATTTTCTCGAAAGTTTACCCTTTAATTTTAAATTTTGTACCGATATAAAATCAACCGATGCTGGGATAATTTTTTGCATGAGTATAATATGGTGATAATGCAGTAAAAGCTGCACCCAACAGAAATCAAGCGTTTTGGTAGAACACTGTTAACAATCGAAATTTGCGATTTGGTTTAAAAAATTTTGGTTTGGTGGTTTTTCACTACAAAATGACGACTCGAAACGTTTAAGAAAAATGATGACCTGAAGGCATTTGGGGAACCAAATCCAACTGTATCCATGGGGAAATTTACTACCTGGATGAAAGTTGACCATACAATAATATTGCAACATCTTTTTTAAATTGGAAAAATTGAAGAAAATGGATAAATGAGTAACGCACAAAGCATACGGTTAGCCGTATGCTCATCTTTACTAACCTAATTTTATCGAGATTTCATTAAAATATAAAGTTTGACAGCCCTCAGCCTATCACCGGATCTCTTGCCAACCTACTTTCATTTTTTTCAAAAATTAAGATCTGTTTTTATGAACTAAACAATATGGAAATGAAAATAGTTTGAAAACTTCGCTATTAAAGTTTATTGATTCTTAAGATCATTTTTTTTTAAACTTGGCATGTATTGTTTTGAAATCTCGTTGGGAAAATGGGTGTTGAAGCAAATCGAGGATATTTTGATTAAATAGATAACTACCTTCAGAAAAAATATTTACAGTTTTATGCATTCTCTTCAAAATCCGACGTTTCACACGCACCAATCTAATATATTTTTCTTCTTTTTCTTAAATCGCTTGCTACACTCATATTTATAGACATCAACTACTACTTTAAGAATTGATATTACAGTTTATATGTAAATTAGGGAATATGTTAATTAATTGGTGATAAATAACCCAGTGTTTTACCGTAAGGTTTTTCTAAAATCAATATTTTGTGTCCCTTTTAAAAGTTTGTATTTATACTCTTTAAAAGGAGACAAACTTTTGTACTTACAATTTTTTACTGCCACTATGATGTTTGACTTATTCATTTGAGAGGAAAAATCTGGTGAAAATGGGATTGGTCTAAAACTGAGATACATTTTCCATTTTTCTTTCAACAAAACAAAAATGAGAGCTAGGTGACTAAAATTATGAACAGTGGGTACGATTTTGATATTGCAATAGACAATTAAATGTAATTTTAGTTTTGCCTATTTTATTCTTGTAACTTCAGTATCAAAGATACTCTCCATTCTGGAGGACCTATTGTCGAAAATATCGATGAAATGAGGAAAATGATAAAAATAAGTAGAGATGAGTGCTGGCTTAGTGTTGTCAAAAAACTGAAAATTGGTCACGAAACTATTTTAAGTCAACTATCAAAGGCATACTTGAAAAAAGCGGTTGCTATTTAAGGGTAGCAAAGGGTCGTTGACGTAAAACCATTTAATAACCAAGTAAATCCATTTGCGAATTTTAGCCAAAGATAGAGAAATCGAACTTTTTTTATGTAAAATTATCAGATTAGGCGACATATTTTTCTTCTGAAATGTACTTGATCTATCGTCGTGTTGTGAGTCATCAATTCATCAACGGTTCGGTTTATTTTATTGAGTGCGGTAAAGATGATTTTCAACTTTAAAATTAGGTTTGCAAACTTACTTCGTACTATGTTGGAGAGGAAAAAAAATCACGATTTGGTGATCATTTTTGAAAATGCAGAATATGGATGATGAAAAGGTCTGGAATAAGTATTGTAGGTTTTATGTTTGTATAAAGGTGTTGTGATAGAATTTCCACATTATTTTGGCTTTTGTATAACAGGTTTTATTTACATTTATTCTTCTGGCCGTTTCAATTATTCAATGGCTCGCATACGAAATAATCTGTAGGTTTGGATGATGAAAGTTTTCAGACAATGATTGACTACAACGAACAGATAATTGGTGTTTTATTCGATCTACTTTATCGTGATGGTCGTTATGTAATTATCATGTTAACGTAAAATAAACAAGCTTGACGGATTGACCTTTGACCGAATGGTTCATGGGCTGCTGCATACCGATTATTCGGTCCAGCGAAATAATTTTCGAAATGTTCAAAATTTTGATTATGACACTAACAAAATTTATTGGTGTGCAGTGAAATTTCTCTCTCGTTTCAAATTGAATTTGTTCGGACCGATTTTGGTTAGATATGTTTACTTTCATAATCAGAAAATAACAAGCCTCAAAATACGCTCGAATATTTTGGACGAATAACAGGCAATTTAATTCAAATTACTAACCAATTTTATGTTATGTTATGTCTTACCACATCAACGCAAGTTTCACAAAACCGACAACAAGCTGGTTACGAGTAATTATTTTGAGATTAAAAAATTAATTCTTATCTTCGAATGGAAATAAATTATTATTATTATAACTATCATACCGATTATTATTGTGGATGGAACGAGAAAAATTGTTTACTTCAGAAAAATTGGAACTCCAATAAATTGTGAATAATTAGTATAATAAATTATTCACTTAAAATTCGTCTCTCATAGTTAATGAATGGTAAAGGTAATTTATTTAATAAAAAATAGTTTTGTTTTTTAAGGAAAATAAAATATTTATTTTGATTCTTTTCTTAATGGCAGGAAAATTTAGTTATCATAAATGGCTATTAATCCTTTACAGTAATTAACAATTAAGGTCTATAGCGATTCTAGGGTTTATAAAATCTGTAAATTGGGAAAAATTGAAAACTTGCTTATTTCAAGATTCGAACCCACCATTCGAAACTTCTCGTCAACTAGTAAGCTCAAAAGGATATTGGTTAGTGCCGTAGGGGTAGGTGGCAAATATTGGGTTTTTAAGATTATTTCTGAATTAACATAAGACATTTTAATCTATCAATCAAATATGTCCAATCTAATCTAATAATAACTGTGCAATTTATTTTTGGTTACAAATATACGAACGAGGTATCTCTATTTCAAGTCAGAGTCACGTGTTCGGTGTTAAACATATAAGTTTGATAATTACAGTTAACTAGTAGATATATAGATTGTACCATAAGATCTTACCTTTTTCTAATGTTAAATGAATGCACAATATTTGCTATTTAAGTATTATTTTCTAATTTGTTATATAAGAACCTTTTTACTTTTTTACCTTCTTTCATCTCTTAGAAGCCTCATAATGCCTTCTTTCCAAAATTCCAAATTCCAAAAGTCTACTGAGTAGACTGAGTACATGTAGACTCAATTCTATAAATTGCAAGTTAGTCGGTCAAACCGTTCTCGAAAACATATAATGGAGACTTAATGGACTATAATGGAGAAGTTTGAAAAACATAGTTTGAATAAAAACGTATTTAAAGTTTCAAGTACCTACGGTTAAAATTAAAATGACTTCTGTATCTTTGTAGCAACTGTATCTATAAAAAGACTTCAAATTAAAATAATCACTGTATTACCATATTTTAGATATGTTAAGGAAGCAAATTCTACAATTTTAAAAAAATCAGTTTTATGAACTCATCATATGTGAAAATACCCTTAAGAATAGTGATATGTGTAGGATAAACCTGTAAGCCGCGTTAAGGAACTTATATCTAAAAATGAAGAAAATGAAACTGACGAATAGAGGCATTTGGAAAAATGTCTACCAGAACAGTGATCGGAAGAAGTTACCTAAAGCATTGTAGTAGTAATCAAAAAAAGAAGATTTGGAATCCTAGACTAACTGAAAAGAAAAGTGAAGTAATAAAATTTGAAGGTTCTCGGCAGAGATAAGCGGTACAGCAGTGGTAGGAGATTAGGTATATTAATGTTAAATAGTATTACGAGTGTTATCAGAAATAAAATTGCAAAAGAAGCGATGATTAAGGACCTGTTTTACATAGAAGACACATTTGATTATATTTTAAATTATACGAGTATGTTTATTTCGTTCAGAGTAAAACTTAAAAGTTCTTTATACTGAGGCCTCCATTCTTTCTAAAGTAACTCAAAATTCAAATTAATTCAAATGAGAAATTGGAACGAAAATATGGAAATTACATTAAAAGCTACTATTTCTCGTTATCCGCATACATAAAGGTTAATGTTCGTTAAACATTTGTTATGAAACGGAAAATATATAAGCGTGACCAAACTTGAGTGACATTTATGGCATTGGAACAATAAAAAATAGTTAAACTACAAAAGTCTTAACCTAAACAAACCACCCAAAGAAATCCATTTTAATTTCGAAGAGAAACTAAACATAATACAATCATGTTTTTCATAGAAAACATCAAATCTGTTTCATTATGAATTCAAGTCGTGTGCATATCCTTATTAAGATCAATATTCCCACACGTTTTGTCAGACAATTCGAAAAAAGCAAAAATGCAAACTTTTACTTTCTCCTCGACGAAATGATAAATCAGATTGAAACGCTTCAAAAATGATGCATTACTACGTAATGAGGTCTAAATGTCTTGCTTTTTCTCGAATTAAAAATTCATTTTTTTCTTCTAGCCTTTTCTTGAACAATAAAATAAATAACGAAAAGTTTGTGTTCTGTGTCATATTCTCATATATGAATTCGTTATCGGCACAATCTGAAAAACATGGTTTGGCACTACTTGTTTTCAATACAAATGCAATTATTTTAGCATTTTCTCTTTGTGTAATATGAATACACGCATAGTAAAATAACATTTAAAAATATTGAAATTTATATTTTGAAATGCATCGATTTGGATGGAGATAAAATGTGATGGTTTATGAGAAAATTTTCCGCTTTGGCCATTATTCGCTTGTAAAAAGAAAACGATTACACAAATCATTATTATAGTCATTATTGAGGTATTTTGAATAAATGTCTTCGACAATAAATCATAAAGTTTACATTTTTACTTGATTTTTTTAAAAGAAATTTAATCATCTGTTAATTTCATTTTAGTAATCGGCTTGGTTTTTTTATAATTTTCTTTTTCGTTTCTTCGTCGTTGTGGAGGTCTACCCTATAGTTTTCTAGTATTGGGTCGTTGGGTTTAAGCCCATTTTGCTATACGGTCTGGGTTGCTTCAGCCCGCGTAATTTCACCAGTACCGTCGTCTTGTTTTTTTATGTCTTAAAATATTTTTAATTTTCTAAAATTAGTTTCATTTTTAACATTTAAAAAGGTTTAGTTTCATTTTATTGGTGAGGTGATACTGCCTAATTTCCAGTCATATTTTTTTCGTCTCAACTTGCGGAGAAGACGGAAATTTATCGACTGCGCATCGTCTTTAAGTTTTTCCATGTCGCCATAAAAAAATAATTTGGTGGCGGTGCGTGCGCACTAGCACAAATCATCGATATCGATTTTTTTGTTAAGTTTTAGAAGCAATGCTAAATAGGCTATATTTTTATCTTAAAATTCAGCCTATATAGAAAATTTGGTATAGATACTATCATAATAATAGTAGAAATATATATAATATATGTACGTCGGCAAAGACAGAGAAAAAAGAATGTATTAAATAGCACACTTGTGAGGGAAAACCAAGTACTATAATCAGCATGTCAAATTTGAATTAACTGGTTGTTGTCACTTGTTTTAACTGTCATTTCGATTACATTCAATTTCCAATCTTTTTCATTTGTGAATTGTTGTGTCATGGTATGCTGTAAATAATTCACGGGTAGCTACTAGTCGTGTTTATATTACTCCTAATAATAGTAACACTTTTTTTGATGATAAATCGTTCTTGCACTTATTACCAACGTTGATGTTTTGAGAAACGTAAAAATAAAGTTGAAGTATTTATTACATGCAATTTTAAAGAGAAATAATCTAATTATTTTACCCTAAATGATATATATATAGAATTTTACGTTTTTCAGTCTGTCTGTTGTTAGTGATTCTATTTTTGATTCAATAATATAAGAAAATGTATTATGATAGAATAGGGAGTTATTAAAATAAATGTAAATAGAGCATTATAAGTAAAAGTTTTAGCGAGTCAAATTCAGAATTATCGAATCATTAAGTTGCGTAAGAAGATCTATGCGCTATACCAGTACTAGTGACCAATCCGCGAATCATGAGTCGCATAAGGCTCGTCTTTACCATTATTCCGACTTGTGAGATTCATTACTTTTTTTTCACAAAATAATGGTCAAATTAGTGAAAACCTATGTGGTCCGTGGAGTTATGATGATTTTCAAATTGGCCTGTGAGATCATTTGGGTTGGCCACCTCTACTCCTTACAAATGACATACTGTGTTGGAGGGTATGGAATATGGATCGTTAGAGAGCTGTATAAATTTTTGTGTAAGATTCAGAGCGTTTTACAATGACATAGGAGTGAAAACTCTTTTCTTCACTACAATTTTTTTTATTTACTACCAGAATACATATTACATTTATATTGTACTACGAAAAGCAGCGATTTTCAAAGTATGAGGCGTGCCTCCTTAAGGGTGCGCGGGACTATTTCAAGGAATGGCGCGCCTTCAGTATTCATAAAAATTAACATTACTTGTAAGTAATTCGCATTTAATGTTTATTAAATATTTATATATAACATGTATAGATTTTATTAATAATCTGCGGGTCAACATGTGAGTATAAACTTGTATTTATGATTAATTTTTGTGAGAAAATTTCTAATAATATCATTTATTAATTTGCATATATTCGTTAAGATAATTTTTTAAGGTAAAAATCTTTGGTTGATCTAACTTTATTGTACAATGCGTTCTTAAAGTGAGAAAGGCCCTTGAAAAAGTTACCAACTTTTTATAAAAACAGCTCAAATAAATAATTTTTTTCATCAATAGAATGAAAATGTTATTTGTATAAATTTTTACTCTTTAGTCGGATTGCTTTGGATTATTTCATTTTATTGGTCAAGATTCGATAGCTTACGACTAAACTGTAAAACTGCACTTGTCTGACTATAGTGAATATTTTGAAAAACCAAAGAGAAAAATTTATCATTTGGTCATTTTTTAAAGTTACAATATGTTATGCTTGAACAATGCTATCAAGCGATAATGCGGTGGTCACACATACAATACAGTATGAACATTCTGTGAATAATACCAAGATTCATCTCGCTTTCAACAAAGTAATTCATGTTTTGTTTGTAAATTTAATTTTCTACAACCGAAGATAATATCCTTACCATAGTGTAATATGTTTGTATTTCTTAGTCATTGGATTGTCTCATCGCCAATGTTCAAACCAATTTGCCTTATGTTCTTCAAGAAATTATGCCCTAATAAAACTATGTGGTTTTTTTACCGAGTATATTGAAAATGGAATTCTTATTGATTTTTTTATATTAATTAAATTGCCTTTAACCGCGATTTTATTGCACCTAACTCAATGGAAATGTTCGTCATTTCTGATTTTATTATGAAGATTGAACTATCTATCAGTAACAGTTTTATGTGCTTTAATGTTTCTAGTAGAGACTATATATCGTCGTATTTTATTAGCTATTACGTTTAAGTATTTTGCTTCTTTTGAAACTTAAGTTAGTTTCGAGAAAATGAAATAAAATTCGCATAGTTAAAGTGGTTTGTGTATTGAAATGTTGATGCAAAATAAAAATGTTAACATTTTTTATTTTATTTTTTTTAAAGTCACTGTTTAACAGCTTGGTCATTAATGACTAAAATAAATTACTTGTTACAATTGGTAATACATGTTCAGTTCAAATAAATAATATATAATATATAATAGAATCTGATAGTAAAAATATAGGCTTATAGGTATGTTTGTGATGTGATACAATGGTATAGTAAGCAGTTAGCACAATGTTGTCGTGGTAAAATTTATTATTTAATTAAAGGGAATTGAAAGTTGAAGACAAAGTAGAAAAAGAAAATGAGGAAATGTCTGCTAAAAGTAAAATTTAAATGATTGGAGCTTAGATAGATTTGTGGCCAAACTAAAATATGATTTAACTATATGGTATAAATCGGTAAATTGTAGAAACATAAGACGGCATTAAAGATGATTTGCAGTTTAGAAGTGGAATGAACCGCACTGTTTACGATTTTGTCTCGACTTATATATCGGTATGAATATATGAAACAAATAATAGGGATGAGGTAGAATAAAGAGAGGCCAAATCGAAAATCACGCATTTCTAGCGTTATTCAACCGAAGACAATGGATTCACTTGCTGGTACATGTTTACTTCGCCAACAATAGTCACAAAAATGGCAACAATGTCCATACCACAGTTTACCACCGCTTGACAAGTGGAAAAAACGAATATATTTTGAAAATTACGAGTCAAATGCAAATTAGGCCACATTATTATGATTGGAAATATTCGGGTGCTCGGTTCGTGGTCGTGCGTTCGATAAATTTTGCTGCTTGGAAAAGATAAAAGCGAAATGATTAACTCGTGATGTCGAACCAGTCAGATGAATGTGTGAACCGGTATATAATTATTGTACTATTCATCCGTATCGTTGAAAAGCGCATATAGAATATGTAATTTATCATTTGATTCAAAATGTAATACTACGCATAAATAATTATTATTTTCAAGTCGAGATGCGATACTGACCCTGATGAAGTATTTTGTTATTGTAAAAATGGAAAAATATTGCTGGTTAATGTTTCACGGGTGCGTATTTAATGTAGGCAAACTAATAGAAACTTTAAATGAAATGAGTTTATTTGGTTTCAATAAATATAAATTTAA
Organism: Sisyra terminalis; assembly: GCA_958496175.1. Classification (NCBI taxonomy): domain Eukaryota; kingdom Metazoa; phylum Arthropoda; class Insecta; order Neuroptera; family Sisyridae; genus Sisyra; species Sisyra terminalis. The sequence goes on along the minus strand of OY292277.1, from coordinate 30,749,103 downwards.
CTTTGCTAGTATCAATTAGCTAAAATATTATGTTAAACTAAAAGTGTTCTTATTTGTAATGAAAATATATGAAAACATTTTTTATTTTTATTTTTCTTTGAAAGTATTGTTTACAACCGAATTTAAATAGGAAAGTGAAATCTTCAAAGTTTCAAGCTTTATCTCTACAATTTTTATGAAACGACAATATTCCATTTTAACCTACTGGTGGTCGAGTGGTTTAGGTGGTCGCTTCAAAACTGGTAGGTGTTGGGTTCAAATTTCGTATCGAGCAAATTTTCGATATTTCTTGATATACAGATTTTTATTAACCGTTGAATCGCTAAAGATCTTATTAATTATAAAGCGACGATAAGGAACCATAAAAATATATTTTCAACTTAAAATGCTCGGTTGAGCTTTTTTTTTTTGAATGGATCGTACAATATCAGTTTTTGTATCTAATAGACCGATTAGTGACTATAAAATAGCAGCTTATTACTTATATGGTTTAGATTTTGTTAAAACTAAAATTTTAAAAATAATAATTTTTTGAATACAAAGTTAACGGTCTTAAAAATTATAAATTTATCCCTACCAAATCAATCTGCAAAAAAGTAGATAATTTTGTTTTTTTTTTTCAAATTTATGAGTGTTCTTTACTTCAGAACACTGATAGAGGATAGACGCAGAGCTATGTTGGTACTAACTAATGGTAATCTAGTTATGATCATTATAAAGGATGTCCTATAATTTAGGTAAGATTGGATGGTAATGGTTTTTCCTTTGTTCAATCGAACATAAAGTGCATAAGTTAGGGTTATGTATGAAATATTTTATTGATCAAATGAAGTCCACAGTTTTGCTGGCATATGCGTACTTTTTTGTCGAAATTTTGCATGACTGTTTGATTAAATGTGTTTGAATTACGTTGATACAGCATTGAATCTCTTCCTTTAATGCATGAGTGGATGTTGACTTGTTGGCATAGAGTCATAGACCTTTAATCTCAAATAATATCATCGAAAGTAATCTAAAGGTGCTAATTCACATGATCTTGGGTCAATTCTGGGCATAAGAATGAGAAAGTACACAACTGGGAATAATTGGATTATTTCACGGGCTGTATGGCATGTTGTATCATTTTGTTGAAACCACATGTCGACCACTTCATATCGTTCAATTTAGGCAAAAAAAAACCCCGGTTAACATGTTGCAATACCGAATACCAGTTACAATTACTGCTTTACCAGTTTCATTTTTAGAAAAGTCTTAACCAATCCAAAGTCTACACTAAACACTCTTTCGCGATGCATTGATATTATCATTTGAATGGCTTCCAATTGAACGACCAGTGTCTTGAGCATCCCAAATTGATCCAGTTTTTCTATTTTTTTTAAATTTCCTCTTAACAATTGGCAAAGTTAAATCAGTTTTGATTAAAAAAAAATAGCGAAAAATTCTAACTCGTTACGATTACATTATTTTTGAATTTTAACTTCAAGAAGTGAAACAAGGCATTGATTTTTTTTTCACTTAATAACTCATAAGTAATAACTTTCGTAAGTTTAATTCGACAGTATTTTTAGAGAAGATAAAAAATTCAATTTCTTATTGTTTTTGGTTTTTATGTCCCCCATCATTTACGAAGAAAATTATAAGGCACAGCTTATTAATAAGTCCCTAGATTTGTTTTTATAATGGTGTTGTTTTATGTTTGTTCTTAATACTTCGACATGACAAATAAATTATTTGCGTTATCATCTCTCATTTTTGGTTTTTTCTTATGATCTTAGTCCTTTAAATGTTAACTTAATGAAAACTAAAAGATCAATAATTTATTATATTTGTTTTTATTAAGATTATTTCTGAAATATCTCTTGCTATTAAATCAAAAGAGTGTGGGAAATTTTTTATACCAATACAAATGGCTATAGAAACGTTCTATAGGGATTTTTGAGATTTGAGCATTATTTGTATTTAAAGAAGGAAAATTAAAATAATTAAGATATATGTTTATTTATCGAAAGACAATAAAACTAATCAATAACATTGTTAACAAATATGCTACATTAATGAAGCTGCGTGTATCGGCTAGTTAATACTATGATTATAAACCTTGAATTTCTGCATTCCTCATTAAGAAATAGTTACTTTGCATTGCCAAAAGAAAAGCGGTTTCAACTGTAACTTTTATTCCAAGTTTTACTTCTTTGTTTCATTCATTTTTCTTACCACAAATCCTTTGAGTCTAAGTTACAGATGAAAGAAACTATAAAAGTAAAGCGTGAAATCGTAACAAGCCTCCAATTATATTTTCTACAAAGATTATATTCGTGTCTTTTGCATTCAATGCTGATTAAAGACATTAATGAATTTAATATTAAAAGTTTGTAACTTGAGTGACTGCACACAATACGCTTAATGTTTTTGCCTTTAAAAATATCCTGTTTCAATAACGTGTATGTAATAAAAATTAACTTATTTAGTCCAGTAAAACATTTACTGCATAATTTTTCATTTGGAACCCTTATATGAGTAATTCTTGTAAAGCATTTGTTCGATACAAATAATAGTTGTTAAAGAATGTGAATTTGCTTGAAATAAGATTCATTTGTCTTTGAATACTTTGAAACTTTATGTCATCTCAAGAATTGAAAAAAATCCCACATAAATCAAAAATGAATAACTCTAGGTAAATATTAATAAAAAGTGCGTTATAATGAAATATGGGGCTAATAAAATGATGGTATTACGTCGATTGTTATTAATAACGAAAAGTGATATTGGTTCAGTGTTATTTTATTCATCGTAGATTATAAAATAAGTATATCAAAGTAATGCGCCAGCAGTTGTCGATAAAAATATACAATAGTTACTCAATAAATGCATTGAAAACCAGTAATAAATCAACTAGCATGGAAATACAACCATCCAAGTGGAACAACATAGTCGCGCTTTGCCCATAAAGTGCAAAGTGTAAAAAGGCTTTAGTTACACACAGCAAAGACATTCTTACTCAAAGCTATGCAGTCGCGACTATAAACGAATGAAGAATTTCTATGTATTTTAATATTTTCAAGTCGTATGATTTGTGCGGAAATGAAACGTAGTAAAAATTAAACGTTTTTGAGTTTGCAATTAAACAATTTCACTCTATGTTTTGAAAATTTCTCGGTTTTGATTACCAGAGTATAATTCATTGATTGATTCATTCAAGGTATTATAGAGGAAATTTAATTTTATAAATTTGTTTTAGTTGAACTTAGTATATAAATTGATTTGTTTCTTGTGTTTTTTATTTTTCTTATTTTGTTTCGTTGTTCGATTAAATATAAAAATCATACATCACTCAATACTGGGTGTTTAATAAAAACTTGAAACTAAACAACTTTTAATTTTTTAAGAAGGTTTTATAGGCATTTAAATTTTTTGCGTTTTTGTTATGTGGCTTTCTAAGCTCTGTTTCTATTGTTTATTTGAATATTTGAATTGAAATTATTTGAAACAAACACGTTGTAAGAAATTTGTTTACAATTTACACAATAAATATTACCTGACGATGATAGCTAAAAACTGTTGAAAAGCGTTGTTTTCAATAAAGAAATAAATAAATTGAGTCATACGACCTATATAATTAATCATTAATTTATTAGTTGTGATTTGGAAAAATTGATGGAATATTCATCAATGTTAAACTTAACGGTCGGTGAACAAGTCCGATCAAATATATCACCGCTTTTATTTTTAAAGAACTTCTTAAAGTCAAGTATCTAGGGAAATACGGAGAGTCAGGGAATTTTGTTAAGTGATTTGACGTTATATCTGAACATTTCTAATTTCTTCATAATTTTACTAGTATTGAAAGATAAAGATACAGACATAGTCGTTAGTAAATTTATTTTTTAAGGAATGTTTCCATTGAATAATAAATTTTATTGAATTTATATTAAAAAATTCTAATGTTATTTAACTTTGTTCATAAATTTAGTGAAACTTTGTGGACGAGAAGCTTAGGTTTGTTACTAATAAAAACAAGGAAAAATATTATAGGTCAGGGAATTTGTGTAGAAGATAATACTTTTCAGCCTGTATACATTTTTTAAAGTTTTTCTTACTTTTGATCTGCCGTCGTGTAAGTTAAGCACAAGAATTTCATTTTAACAATGTAAGCACCTGTGCTATCTTAACAAAAAAGCGACCGTTTGGGATCAAAAAGTACATAGGAAAGTGAGGGCACATTCAACTTGACTTAATGTTTCGTTGTTTCTGATTTTTAGATTCAAATCTAATTTTACTGATTTTTTTTAAATTTTTTTATTTTCATATGATTTTCAGGAAAATTTATACGATATTAGTGTTTTTTAACTTGTGGTCCGCGAACCCCGAAGGTCCACTAGTATATGTATGAGATTTCACAGTCTCATCATTTTTCATTTCATTTTCAATGATTTTTTTTTTATTTGTAGTACTAAAATAAAAGGACCTAAATTTTTCGCTGTTTTGTTTTATTATTATTTAGGAAGTCTTTGAAAATGTATTTGATTTCCTTAGGGGTCCGTGGATTGAAAACAGTTAAGCAAAGCTGCGCTTAAGTGATTTAAAATTAGATAATTTATTGTTCATAAGTAAACATGATATATCCAGCCTTACTTCATATTTCCAATTCATCATTTTATAGAGGTGACAATCAAAATGGAATCAAACGAAGTCCGTCCAAGTACTAAATTTTCAATGTAATGGAGAGAAATACAGGTTGCTGTGAAAGTGGATATCAAAACGAGATAGCATAACTGAAGCAAAAAAGTTATTTTATTTTACTTAATATAATATAACTTTAGAGACAAGAAAATCTTTGTTAAATGGTGATCATGTAAAAACCAAACTCAACAAATCGATAAGTGGAAAGTTATTAAATTTATAGTAACATTTTATACCAATTTATAAAGGCCGATATTTTCACTTACGGATGGGCAAACTATATTCTTATGATAGCCATTTAAAAAAAATATTTTCACATTGAAAAATCAATGAGAAATAGTTTAATTTCAAGTTCGCCACTAATTTTCTTAATAAAGCATTGTTAATTTTACTGGAAACTTATAACCGAAAATATAATAGTAAAATACGAATAATATCCACAAAAATGAAAAAAATAAAGCTTTCTCATGGTTACTTAATATTGTATATTGATTTGCATTTCAGTAATTTTAGTCTTTGATTAATTTAACAAATATTTTTAAGTAATATATATACAATTTATATATTTTCGTAACATTCCGCTTAAAAATATTTTGTGTAACGCAGCCTGTATTTTACTTCAACTGGTGAAGATATCAAATTGCAAAGCAGGCGTTCATGTCCGTTTCAAAAATTTTCTTTCTTTGATTTCATGAAAAGATGTGGGAGGATGTAATTGTAAAGGGGAAGATGAGGTCAATATTGTGCTATTGAGACGGATTAGATTACCTACCTCATACAATTAAAATGATATATTTGTGCACGACTTGAAAATAAATATGCAGCTTTTTGTATATTTATATCAAGTTCTCAAACTTGAAACGCAACTCATACGTGTTTACAAACAAATTCGAAGAGTCTGAATGGATTTTTTTTTCAAATTTGTTTAGTTAAATGAGCATTTGATCCACCTCTTTTTGATGAATAACGTCCGTTGTTTGGTTTATGAAAATTGTATTCATTGCGATTTGTCTCGGCTGAGAGTTTACAAGGGAAACTCAAGGGCTTAGCTATGCGCGTTTCGCGTATTGTTTCAAAAGGGGTATTTGAAAAATCAGCTTTAAATCATATGTGGACTGTCCGTTGCGGAGGTATTGAATAAGTGGAAGTAGAAAATATGCTCGTTTTGTGTAAATAATCCTATTGCCATTTGGTCTTCATTATTTACGCCATATAAGTATAAATTGTAGGTAAGCCCAAGTGAAATCGGCTACGCGAGAGGGTTTTTTCTCCACTAATGGTGTCAGCCACAGGCACACAAAGGCACAAATATTTATTTTATATTGTTCTTTAGGTGCACGGCCAACACTAAACAATAGTGAGTAGGATTGCACATTTCAAGAAATCAGATCACATAAAAATTATTACGGTTAGGCTTATAAATGAGCCGTCCATTTGTTACTACGGATGTGTGTGGATGTGTGGACGCTTCTTTCACGACTTAACCAGATGGTGTTATCTTATTAACTTCTGAAAAAATCCTTTACTCCTGTAACTAAAGTGCGTTTGTCTTTTTCAGGTTAGTCTCCAGCATTTCTTTGGTGTGCAGGTTTCATATTCAGGTAATTGTAAGTACGTCAGTCATTCCTTTTTGAAAATTCCAATAGTGGTGAAGCGGAAAAATACGCTTCTTTTTCCAAAGTTAAAATCATAGAATAACTTTAATTTTTACTGCATTCTATAAGTTTGAGCAAATAAATTTCTATAAGCTCGTTTTTTCAGACCAAAATTTGTGTTACCAATACATTAGCATGGTTCATTTTTTGTAGTTCTTCCAATGTAGGAAGTTTGGAAAAAGCGGAAACTTAACCTTTGTCAAGCTCGAGAAAGACAACCGATTGACATCGACATAATATAATGAATGAATACTGTGCATAAATGAGTAATTGTTTAATTTTTTGTTGCAAGGCGTTGTTTATAATATATAAAAAATAAGGGATGTAATTTACTGTGATAATATGTGACAGGGGAGGAGGGGGTTACGGAAACGTGATAATCGCAGTTCATCAAAAAATTTTACTCTAACTTTTCTTTCGACTTATTTTCATTTCATATTTTTGGTACGATAGAAATTCACGGTTTAATATTTCTTAATGAATAAATGAGTTAATTATTTTGAAAGTTACCTAAGTCCATACGATAACTTTTGTTTTTGTAACGAAGCCAGATTATATTTATATTTAAACTATTAATGCTAATTTCTTTGGTAGTTACATTTCTAAGCTCAAATTTGAGCAAAACACATTATACTATATGTACTAGCTTCGTGATAAACTTATACTATTTTTAAAATAAACGGCTTAAATATTTTAACATGTATATTTCCATCATAATAGCTTATAATTTTCTATATTTCCTTATGTTTCTACGGGGGGGAGTATATTTTGTGTCATAATATTTATAGGACAGGTTGCAGAAAATGTGACGCAGCGTAACGAAAGGGAGGGGTGAGAAAAGATCAAAATTTTAGGTGACGTATTTTACGAACGACCCGTAATTGGCAAAATATACTTAGTTAAAAATTGTTAATCATATTGTAATTGTTGCCGTTATCAGCTTTATTGCACTCACCGGCCATGGTAAATAAAACCATAGGACAATGTGAACATATTCGATTAATTAAGATACAATTGCCAGTATAACCTGCAACCAAAATCAAAAATTTACTTTGATATATTTGTTCTTCTTGCTAAATTTCCAGGAAAGTGAAAACCCCGTTGTTGAAATTTCGTTACCGTTAAGTATATCTTGGATCCATTTTTCTTATGTTTGGTTTATCCGAAAGATACTTTTTGGATTTCATCTACTTTGAAACCAAATCCAGAAGCAAAATTTCAACAAAATTCACATTATTTGAACAACACTGAAGTTCGCATGTTAATTGATAGTATTGGAAATTCGCGAGTATCTAAAATATTATAGCAGCTATTCAATTTTCTTGTATAATTTTTAATGTTTTCTTAAACAACATTCGATTTTTTGCGTATTTTCAAATAGAGAATTTTTCCCTTCCAATATGGTTCCCTCTAGCACCATATTGAAATAGTGGAGAGTATAAATAGTAGCCACCTTTATCCGGGCTGTTTATTTTGCTCATACTTCCGCCATCCTTTTTAAAGAGTGTACCGTTTGTTTTTAGTTTTTGATATTTAAAATAAAAAATAAGCTTAGTTTAAGTTCATTTCATTACGATTTGTTGAAGGTTTTTTTTTACGAAAAACAAATTTCCATTTAATATATAAAGTAAAAATTTGCCTTCGGAACTTTGAACATTTTTGGAATAGAGTTGATTTCTTCTATGATTCTCTTTAACATTCAAATTGGTTGGAACTGGACTGAAATGATTATATATAAGTTTATTACAAAATTTTCAATCCTTTATTTCATCCAAATTGAATTCTTAAAAGAATCTAAAGGAAGTTAATTCCGTTAATGCCAAAAATTATGTTCAAGCGTTTGATGGTAAATTTCTGCTCTTGGCTAAATAAGTGTATATAAAGGAAGTATACGCATTGATAAGATATTGATATTCAAAAATTAAAAAAAATACTTATTTTATTAATTTGTAATAAAAATATGGTTAGGTAAAATGATCTTATTTTTTTCTTTTTTCTGATTGGTATCAGATATAGTTTTCCGCAAGCTTTAATTCTCCCTCCAGCGTCGTCTATCCTTGGTAAAGTTCTTTAAATCAAGATAGTCTATTCTTCTTTTCAAGTCAATAATTATAATTCATATTCTTTCTTTTATCTTAGAGTCTTCCATTTTTCCTTCTTCAAGTATGAATTCTTTTCTTCCCCGAATGTGGCATATTAAGTAAGCTCTTGTTTTTGTCACCACATCGATGATAAAGTTCTTTGTTCGTGAACTCCACAACTCTTCCACCTTTGTGATTCCGTGATCCATCTAAGATTTATCTCCTCATTATTGGCTATCTAATGCTTCGGCGTCGTTTTTGGTTTGATTTCCTCTTCAATTTTTTGGTTTAATATTTGGGATTCCATTATTTATTTATCAAAGTAGTTCTAGTTCTAACTCTCCTGTAATCTGTTATCTGTTCACTGTTATTTTAGTTATTAAATTTTTACTCTGTTTTTTGTGAGAAATTGATTTAAACTTGATACCGAATCGGGTTACAGACACGTTGAATTAATTCTTATGTAAAGGATCCAAAAAAAGTTTAGTTCTTATAATTTTTTAGTCAAACTGATATTGATGATGCTTTTGGCTGTTTGGAATTTTATATTTGCTTTAGAGTTTTCGTATTATATTTTTATGATTCAATTGTTCACAGTGAAACATTGCATAAACTTCTTTTTATGTTTGATCTTGTCAAACTATGATATTTTACAATGATCGTTGTTGTAGTTTTTGGCGTCATAATATTTCTTTCCGTGCTCTTAGTCAAGGGGTTAAAGTTGATCGTTTGAAAATAATGAGAAATCCATCCCGTCAAGGGTTATTTGTAAAATTTAATTTAGATAAACTATTTTGCTGACAGTTTTATTATTTCATGAACCAAACGCAGTCTAGTGTGAAACTAAGATGCTATATTTATTAAAATGCCATTTATTGACCATAGTCGTGTTTGCATTGTAGATGTTGAGAGATTCCCCGTTCTGCATTATCTCGTACTAGTTGCGTCGGGTTCAACTTCTTTTCCAATTACCTTCCAAAGAAACATTTTTTAATTTTGATTCATATTATAGGTAGAGGATTGTGTTTAGTTTCAGGAGGATTCTGATGCAGTTTACTGCACTTATTCGTGGTTTGTGCTTATGAGATTTGCTCTCACCTTCTGTGTCCAGTGCGGTCTCTTCTTGTACACCTCCGCATTAACTTACCTTGTCGTATTGTCATTGAACCTACGCGGAGTCGTTTATCTCACTGAAATTTGAATGCAATTATTGTTCATTCTCGTTTTTGTTAACGTCTCTGGAGTCTTTTTCATTTGAATTTATTATAATCTGAAAAAGTGCCGTATTACTTTTTTTTGAGTAAATCAAGGGAAAATGAGACCAATTTTTCACGTAAAATATATTTAGATGACGTTGTAAAAATAATCTTGCATTATCTTTTTACCGTTACAATAAATGGTCTGTAACATTGGGCGTAAAATGTTCAAATTAAAAAAAACTCAGAACTTAAACTCTACTTGAAACATAAATCTTATTACATATATGGAATATACTCCAGTGGATAAGGTTTTAAGATTTTTTTTTGGTTGCAATAGGCAATTAGTTTATGAATTTAAATATGATATAAAGAATTGGAATTTGAATATTTTTGGCATTGAGTAGAGACTTAAAGGCTCAAAATCGAATTTTTTTTTTCCAAATTATATTTGGTATGTTTTGGATTTGAGTATAGGATTGTTATTACCGTTTTCAATATATTGGATACTGCGAGAATTTGTAGCTTTCTATTATGAATGCGATTTGCAGAAGTTGGCAATTTCAATCATTCTTCACTTATATGGATGATAATTGTGATAAAATTCTCTTACGTGGTTCGAATAGTGTTTATCCGTCCGTTAGATGACCACACGTGTGTTATTAATATTATTCTATATTGTCGTTGGATGGAAATAACGAAAGCCGGTCTTTTGATAAAAGCTACAAGATTGTCGCACGTTCACTTGTCGCATGCTTTTGATATACAGCTCACAGATGTGCCATTGGAAAGCAAAGAAATCTATAGCTGCTAGGATTATATTTTGTACCATTTGATCTGAGTCGCTAGAAATACCTGCTAGAAAAATTCGCTATAAATTCTTATATCGTTATAACAAGGGTATGAAGGTGTTTGCTAAAATAAAATTTTCGACATAATTGAAAAAAATACAAACTAAGTGAAATTTAAAAAAAATACCTTTTCATAATAATTTTACTCTACAAGTATGTGATTTCGAAAATTCATTCTATAATAAAGTAAAGCGAACCCTGGAAACGATGACTCTGAAGACGCTAAACGGTTATACATAAAATAAATAAATAAAAGACACTGAGTTTATACTTTAGTTATTTCTCCCAAAAACGTTTACACATAGAATAAAATCATAATAGTAAGAAAAAATAGGATAAATCCCGCACAATGAGATGATTTATCAAAAAATTCATCGTAAGTATACCAATACAATGGTTAGTTTGCGTTAGTTTTACTTTGCAATCTTTTGCATCATACTCAACAGTTACTGGGGGAACTCGTTTAGCTTCTCAGTGTATCTTTTTTTCATATACATTGTGAGTATGCGTGGTAGACGAACTCAGCAGAGACATTTTATTTCGGAGATTGTGACAGAAATGCTCCAAATAACCTGTTATGTGTCATAAATATAATTAATAATAATTATAACAACAATAATTATTGATGCATTTCAACTTAAACTATAATCAACTGAAACAATACTTATAAACATTCATATATTTCAGAATTTTAAACATTTTTTTCAAATGTGGTAGTAAATATATATCACCGTATCATACGTTCTATTTTTAAACATCGAAGGGGAAGATTACAGAAGTTTGCGATATCTGAAAATCTGAAAAAAGTATAGAATTTCGTTTAAAAATTTGACAGCTTACTGTATTTTGAAGTTGAAAACAATAAATAAAAATTATATTAATATGGATAAAATGATTAGAATGATATTTTTCTCATTTTTAGGGTAAAATTCCTCTGTATGACTTTTCTTCTGTATTCCTTATCAACCTTTATATTTTTTTTAACAAACTACCTTTTCACAAAACTTATTCTTAAAAATTATTTTTGCCAAAAGTAAAAGTGATTTGATCAGCTTTCTTGTTTTTTTTTTGTCAACTATTAAATAATATGCATTAAATTTAATGGATAAAGAATGAGTCTTACTCATAATGAATAATTCAAACAATATTGCCTACAAATAAGGTATGAAATTGGCGTTAATATAGCAAGTGCATGCAATTGATTCCTTGTAAAAACTAGATTAAGCATATTGGTTCCCTCTCAGTAAATTAAATAATAATTTTTAAAGAAAATTCAATTACAGTTCAACAATGATAAAATTTGTTTACTCACAAAGTGATTTATTCAGTTCAACAATTGGAAAAAAATAAAATCAATTATATGAAGCAAAAAACCTTGCTATTCGACTTTTTATGAATGCAAAATCTCTTCCTGTCGTTACAAAAGAAAATAAATTCAACCAGTAATTAGATTTCAATAAAAAATTCGATCAACTTATTGATCCAGTTTAACGATTTCCGCCGTGATTTCTACCAGTGTATACAAGCCACGTCAAAACATGTAATGTATGTAATTTATTATTAGCATTCCATGCAGATGCGCTTTTTCTTAGAAAGTTTCTTCAAATTTTTTTCTTTGCTTAGCAAATCAACCCTCTTAACAGTAGCTTTTTTCCATCGATCGTCTCGAACCCGGAAATCTATTATATACTAACTTCTTGTTTGCGATTTGCTTGTTCTGCTCGTTTATCTCTTGTAAGCCATTTGACCGCTTGATAAATATAAATATTAACACAAAACAATAGCAATTTGTGTAAATATTCCGCTCGCTCGGCTTATGCAAATAATGCGACGGTGCAACAGAACGAAAAGAGAAACGCGACAACTTTGGTTTGTTCATGTGTCAATTTAGACAGAATTACAGACAATTCAGACTCGGGGAAGTTAAAGAGTATATTACTAATAGGAAATTGTCAAGAACAATTCGTAGGCATATTTCTGTGCAGATTGGAGAGAGAAATGTGGAGGAAAATGTCGGGTCTTTGAAGTTTCTATTGGTTAGGTTGGTTGAGTTCAATTGAAAATATGAATGCATCTGGTATGATTTTTAATAATTATAAACGAGTTTCACTATTTCAATTGAGGTTCGATGTTAATATAAACTGATATGAAATAAAACGTTTTACATTCGTGTAACTAACTGAAAAGTATTTTTTTAAATGGAAACATTTACCTAGAGTCTTGACCATAGGTACTTAACTTTTATAAACCTCCCGCTTCCATTGCAAAGAAAAAAAATATCATTATATCAATTTCCTAATAACGAAGAATGCCCCTATATACCTCCTGTATGTGTATATGCGTAGTCACTGTAAGATCACTGCTTTAAACTTTTCTTAAACTTGAAAATCAAAACTTTGTCTTAGTGTTAAGGAAGGTACTCTGCCAAGGAAATCTGCTTTTAGAAAAAAATGACGTAATTCATTTTGAGTAACATCAACAGGTATATAAAAAAACACAAGAGCTGCAAAATAAAACCAATTCATAAAACCCAAAATAGTCTTTTGATTATTATTCATTTCTACCAATAACAGTATTGAAATATGAGCAACATTAGTGTCCTTTGACTTTTCCCTATAATTATGAATTAAAAAAAAAATTAATAAAATATGTTCGTGAAAAATTAAAAATACTTCCTTTCGCAACCCACGGTATTCCTCATTGTACCTATTGTACCTTCTTCACAATATGTATATTTCAATTAAGTTTTGAGAACAATCGCTGTATCTCTAAAAATGTTGAATCTAGCGTGAAAATAACGATAAAAACCCTCCCTTCTATGCCGGCAGCATAATTTACTGCACCTGATGATATGTGACTTTATTGAGTCTCCCGATTTAATAACGACATGTGCGTGTATGAATACAACGATGTATGAAAAATTCAACTGTGCTGCGTTATAAGAAGTGGCTATCTCCAGTTAAGAGTGCAGTTGATTTTAGTTTTATCAAAAGTCGAAATAAACGTTTCCAAATTCTAATTTTTCGAAAGTAACACTAAGGTAATTATACTATGTACCATTTTTTATTTGAATATTAACATGACATGTTTGTTTAAACCTACTGTTGACTAACTAAAAGTATAGTGATAATTCAAATATAACCAATATATCCTGCGATAATAGTAGTGCTTCTGTGGAAGGTGCTTTGGAGCACAATGGGTGAGGCGGAATGGGGTATACTATTCAGATAGTATTTCCCATTCAGATAGAAATTTTTATTTTATCAGCAGATAATGCTTACATACATAAGGAAAACTATCCGATAGTCCATATATAAGAAAGGTCGGAAGATGCAGAGGTAATCTGCTTATACGACCAGGATTTATACTCCAAATCTAATATAAGCTAGTGTTCCTACAGTATTTGTCAAAAATGGGCACATTTGGCATGTGCTGGGCTAAACACGATGATGACAGTGTCTTCATTTGCGAACTATGCCAATAACATTGCGCTCCAGACTCATTTCCCATTCTGCCCCATCCCCTGAGGCACAATGGGAAATTTCCATTTGTTTTTGAAACCTAATTTTCAAATATTAATTATTAATTTTAATCAATAAAACCTTTATTTAATAAATATATAAATTAAAAAGCAATGAGATTGTTTCTTTAAACTTAAATTGTAAATTGTAATTAAAGCTTAGGTACCCCGTTCCGCCCCAGGTTCCCCTACAAATGTAGATATCAAAAATTCCTCATTTTTCGTAAGTTATTTAATTTTACTAATCGAGAATACCCACTTTGCTGAGTACATTTAGTTGTCTTAATTTCGATAAGTTCATGAATTTAGGCATGCCAAATTTAGTATCTTAATAACAATTATATTTTTCATCTTTTATTACCAAATTAATTCTTTACGAAAGTTTACAAAATTTGAATGACCTATGTACTATATTTATACGTTGGTGAGTTCTTAATTCATGAAAATTAAAACATTTTATATTTGTTTAATGCAAGTTGTTTGATTATGTACTGGGAAAATTTTAAGGTTTTGTTTCAATTTTATTGTTAGAGATTTTCAAAATTCCAATATCTAACAGGAAATCGAAGAATTTGTACCATGAAATAAAGGAAGCTCCAATCAATTTTTACGTCATCTAGTAGTTGAATTTTGAGTAGTTGTAACAAACTCTGATATTCAAGAATGTTAATTCATCAATTTTATATGGCCAAAAATTTATAAAGGTACTTCGACTCAAATTTAGTATCTACTAAAATCAGGATTAGTTCTGGTCAATTCTATCATTTCGTAGCATAGCATGTGTTCTTAGTAAATACTCCGTGTAACCAATGTTGGAGAGCCAAAGTTAGATCCATGGAGTCATAAGATTTTGAAGATGCAGGAACCGGCTGAAGCTAAAATTTTGATTTTAGTGGAGCCAGAATCTTAAATTTGATAAAATTTAAATTTAAATAAATTTGTTAACAATATAGTTAATAATAAATAAACTTAAAAATAAACTTAAATTTGTTAACAATATAGTCCGGAATTGAAATCAGAGGGGGCTAGAGTCATACCCGTTGCTGGAGCTTCTGCTTAAAACAAAAGTTGTGGAGATCGAACTAGAGCCTAAATTATTCGTTACTGAGTTTCATTTCATAAAAATTATGTCAAACAAATGCAATACAATCTGAATATAGAAGTACTACCTTTATATAACTAGACTGATATAGTTTGGAAATAAAACAAGTACAAGAAGTCTATTTGATGAAATTATAAATTCGAAACAGGTGGGTATGTAGTAATCTATTTGTAATAGTTTCAGTTTACAAAAGCTCATTTAAAGTCTGTTAGAAATCTAAAAATATCGCCCAGAATATTCTATAATATTTGAAAAGAATTAAAATTGACTGATAACTGATAATTGACTACATTTTATTATTTTAATTTCAATATTTATCAAATATTTCATATGAAAAAAACTATTACTATATCAAAGCTGCAGAGCCTAAACTGCTGAGTGTCTTAAATTTTAAATAAAGAAAAATATATGCAAAATAGAAAAATTAGAACTTCTTTGTTAAAAAAAAAAACAAATTTAAGTAGATGTAATAGTTTATCAAAAATTATTCGATAAAATTAAACCCTATTGAATTTTCTTCCTACAGCTATACAAAATATACTTAGTAAATCGCCAGTCGATGTTAATACTGCATACTACAAGCGTGTCTACATAGAGGTCATCAATTTAATATCAAATAGTTGTTGAGTTAAGAATAAAAAAAAAAAAACTTCCAACAGTATCAATCTTTGGAATCAACATCGTTATGCGGAAACGGATGGATATATACGATAGAATGTCAAGTAGAAGTGAGATAAGCATATTATAATGTATGACTAGTCGAACAATTCATGGCAGCAGCATTGCGGGCAATTGAACTTGCATTGCAATTATTTCTATGAGAATTCCTATACTATGTTGCCCTCAAACATTCTGAGATACTGACAACAATTTGAAAACAAGAATTTGAGGGGAACGAAAGAATTGGAATGAAACGAAATGGAAATTCTCGCCTCTGAAAATAAAAATGGTGGGAGTTTAAATCAACCATGATATTCCTTAAATAAAATAAAAGGAATTATATGTTAAAAATATTATAATAGATTTTAAATTTTTCATATTTCACTAAATTCTTTTCTTTTAAATAGTTTTCATTTCAAAAAATTAACTGTACTAACTCAAGTCAGAATATTACTTATATGAATTCAATAATACATTTTCTTTCTACGATTCTTTAAAATTAATTGTTGTAACATGTGTCACGTTCTTACATTTGCCGTTTCAGAAAAAAATTATAATTTTCTCGGCCATCTGTGCGAAACCTAGAATTATACACTTTACAACTTATTGGCAGAAAAATATCATCGTTGTAAGTTTTGTTGTGACAATCAAAAATTATTCAAAATGTGTAATATATTCAAAGGTCGTATGAACAATTTGCATTTATTTACAAAATCCTTTCAATTAAATATATATTATGCGCTACGAATGAATGAATGGAATATTTTAAATTGCGTAAAATGACGTTTTTTACATGACATAAGGTGCTGCTTTGGCAAATGAATGATGTATAAGTTTTTATATGCAAAGTAGTTCATACAAGTGTTAAAATGAACATTCTTAGCATTATTGTTTATTTGCTATTCTCAAACTCATTTCAATGCAACAATTTATATTTTTTAATTAATACTAATTTATAAAAATGCTAATTCTTGAATTCTGCGGAAAGAAACTTATTACCTCCCTCCATAATACATAAAAATAGTTTTTTCTTTATTAACCTTTCTCTTATGGTATTAAAAATAAAACGTAGGATACGATGATAAGTGTTTTATAATAATATATAACACTAGCTGATCCCCGCGACTTCGTCTGCGTAACGTAGGTGTAGATTATATTTTATTTTCAGATTTGCTTTTTGTAGTGGTATATAAAATTTTTTATTTTCCTTATTTCTTTTACGAAAAACAAAACCATACTTAAAAACACTTCACACTCTTGAAAAAGACACATTTAATAAACGGTTGCAAAGAATAAAATATTTCTACATAATAATCAATTAATTTTTAAAAAGTATTTATAAATATCTAAAAAGAGTATGGTCTATTCCGTATACCTACGGTAGGTATATCTACCGTGAACCAAATAATCCGTAAATCTTACAGCATCTATACATAAATAAAAAATATCGCCAAGTTCAATAACTTCGGTCTTAATTATGACTAAAAAAAGTCGAAAGCTATCAAAATACTCGCGTCAAAATAATAGAAGTTAAGGCTCTAGATTTTTGAATATTAGTAGGAATCCCATCTCACTGTTTCGATTCCCGAATGAACCTTTTTCCAAAAACTATTACACTATTGCAATGTACAACACAACCGCGAAATTTAAATTTGTACAATTGCACGAAACCCAGTTCTTCCATAATCAAGTATAACCATTATGTATCTATTAACTTATTATTAAAATATCTGAATTTCAACTATATAATTAAACCATATTGGATAGTCTAGAGTTCACCATACACGATTTGGCGTATGTCTTGCTCTGGAAGAGGATTTTATATTTCTTTTATCATTATGACTTACCGTAAAAATGTCGGTTAGTATTTTCTTTTAGTTCGCCAAATTTCAAGGGGTACTCGCTCACTAATGTAATTATTTCAGATTATCAGGTTTACAATATGTGAAAGCCAAAAAACTAAAAGCTCACGTATATATTTAACTTTACCTTTTTCAGATATATTTATCAGTTTAAATTTTTAAGCAGATTCTAAGTTTTTGTTTCTAATAATTAACCAAGTTTGTTTTATATTAAGCAGTAATAACGCTTCTTCTTTAACGGACTTTGATTATGAAATTTGAAATTTCGATTGTTTATTAGACGTTACGCCGTACAAACTTAGCCACCCTTTCTTCACTTTTTTAGTCGGGGGAATTATCGACAACCCTTTCTTATTATATAACGGCATCCTATAAGGAACACACTTTCCAAATTTCATCGACTCAAATATGCATTTATATTTAAAAATACAATGTAAAACGAAAAAAAATATGGCCTATATTTTAATTATGATTAAAAAAAAATTTGATTTCGCACAATTGGACGTTGTACATACAAAATTGATGGAAATAGGTGGAAAGCGTGAAACTAAAATCGAATATTTTGTTTATATCCAATAACAATAATTGGTTTTAAAATTGTTCTAAGAACCGTAGAAAAGTTAGTAAGGAAGATTTTATATATTTATTAATAATAATTAATTAATGCTTTTCAGCAGAATATATAATTGCTCCAGTTCACAATCATTGGTTCAAAAAATTAGATTTTAAAAAGTTTGATTGTTGAAAAATAAACAAAAATTAAAAACCGCCTCTTTGTTATTTGGTGTAGGTACCTACTACACAAACTTTCATACTAATTAAGTGAAATGACGTTATTTAAAATGCTGTTAGCAAAATTATATTACAAAAGCAAACACTTACCATAAATTCATTATTTATTTATTAATAACACTTATTTAATTCAAAAGAGTAGGAATTTTCAGAAAAAAAAATCTTATCACATGCCTACTTCTTATATTGGATATATATACACCGAATATAAAAATTTCATCAGTCAGAAGGGGTATATAAATACACGACTTTATATATGCACGATTTTAAAAACGTATTTACTCTAAGCTTTATTATTATAATTATTTTTTTTACTACAACTGTTACTTTTTTCGTTGATATTTCCTTATAAAGCAAACCTAAGGATCTATTTTCAACAATTTTGTAAAAAAAAGTTTTCTGTAAGATTCGAACCCATGTCTCTTTTATTGTGAGTATAAGAATGTCAGATACGTAAGCGAATGTGCTATGAACATATAATGACATCAATTGTTTATTATAAAAAAAAAATTATATTTCAAAAAGGAAATTTTTTGTACTTTAAATTAAATTACTGTGATTTTTATTAGTTCAACTAAAAAGTTTAATACAGATAATTTTTTAACTTTTAAATACCTTTCCAATGATATATAACTCGCCTGTCTAAAGTAAAATATTTTTTTAATCCCTCGGTTGTTACGTAGGAGATACATTCCCTTATTATTTTTAAGGAACGATAAGTAGCCTAACGTGTGTGGGTAATTGTATTGTATCTTAATATAAAGTTTCCTTAAATTTGGGTTTTCCGTTTTTTAGTTAAATCACCAGCGCACGCAATGTAAGAAAGTTTTTTGGTAAATTTTTCACACATTATTGTAGTTTTAGTATGAATCCCTAACTTTTTTGAAAATTTAATATAGCCCATGTTCACTGGAGATGCTGGATTTTCCTGGATGAGGTTAATTGAAACTTGACACTGCAACCTTAAGACTTACTATTTTTCCTGGATCCCTACTTCATCTAGTTAAGACCAAGTAGCTGAGCAAACCTCGGCAACCATTGCCATAGATGCTTTTCGACTATTCCAGTTCCAGGGCTTGATATCCCTAGTTCCTCATGTTTCTATTCATTCAAAGCATATTTCCATAGAACGTGAGAAACGATTTGATACTCTACGTTTTGGATCACTCACATGTAATCATCCCATGGTATGCAGGTGCTTTCTCATTTTGCATAAGTCGGTTATCACCCACTCCATCACCCTTTTACTGTGCTTTTGCCCAGTGGTCTTCTTCCATATTGTGCAGTAATTTTATATGCCCTGTTTTATTTGATGGTATTTTTCACTGCCGATCTTGGAACACCAAGTACAGGTTGTGGTACTGTGAATAATGTTCGAAACCCTTGCTCGAAAAGTACATCGACTTTTTCATTGTCTTCAATGCCCTTATGGCCCGGCGCCTATTCCAAGTTGACTTTATATTCAGCGGCCAGACTTGAATGAAATCTTTATACTTCCAGATTAGTTGTCAGTACCTTGGTTCCATTTTTTTTCTTAAAGCTCATTTTTTCTTACAATGTGATCCCGTCTAATTAATTTTCCCTAGTTTAAAATATACAGGTTTTTTTTAGAAATTTTCAATCAATGACCTCAACTTCATTAAATTATTGTTTTTGGTTTTGTTTAGAAAATTATACAAGAATAACTTTCATTTTATTTCTTCCAATTTGGCAATGAAGGTTTTATCTGTGTGTTTTGTGCGCGACTGCCAATAAAGGCGTTGTTGAAAATTTAAACATATCACATTTAATCGAAGGACACACCACGAGTATTGTTCAAACCAATAAATCTATCTTTACACGTAAATATCGTACATAAATTTCTTTATCTCAAACAACGATATTCTATTTTTGGCTAATGATACAATCTCGCATCACTTTTATCCAATTGAAGCCCAACTTTTTTCTTGAAAACCAAATTGTCCATTAGTTACGTTCGTCGATCGTTTTCGACTCGGACAATTCAAAGTGCAATTATCGTAAATATTCATTATGCTATTATTAAACCAATAGAAAAAACAAATTAAAACCGACTCGCGCCTTTTTTCCACGTAAATATAGTAATCGTACGCCTACGCATTCTTTTGAACTGAATGATTTTCCTCGGCAATAACAATATAATTATAATCACTTGCTAATTTTTTTCTAACGTTAACACCTACGAAAATATTTTCATCACTGGAACTCAGTACAACAATTGTGATGTTAAAGACTACATAGAAAAACATTATTTTTGCTTTTTTTCGCCAAAATTTGAGCCAGACACATAATGCAGCCCGCAGGCAAAGATACGAGTATAGAGGAAATCTATAAATTGGTAATCGTTAAAAAAAAATAGTGACAAACGAGAATATAAATAATGAGTCTTTGACCAGAGCTAGGAAATCAAAATGCGAGAAATGTGCGAAAATTAAGCTTGAGGTTAGTTGTTTGACACAGAAAAAACACACATTGATGTTTTTTGTTCTTACTTCTTTAATTCGGAGAATTTGCATAAATATTTTTCTCATATTATTCAAATTGGAGACAAATACAAGAGATAGATTGAGATGAGAAGATGGGAAGTAGATGAGAAGTTAATGAGCTTGACGCTGGAGTATTAATAGCTCATTATATTATAAGAATGCTGTCAAAATGACTTGAGGACTTGAAGAATGTTTTCTGTTTATTTAACTTGCAATGTTTGATTTCGTGATTGAACACAGTAGTTGTGGCGATTCTGATAAGAAAATATTATATGAACATAAAATGGTCTATAATTTATTGAATGATCTAATTGTTTTTAACTTCTTGAAGGTATTTTATAAAAATTCAATGTATTTGAGTGATAGGTTTGAGGGAAACTTGATTCTAAAATATTTTCTTCTTTTAAAAGAAGAAAAAAACATTATTTTTTCAAAAATTAAAATTTTATGATGTCACTTTGAAAAGCCTATTGTTTTTGGAATTTATTGGAAAGAATGGAAAAAAATAAGTGTAAAAGGATTGTAATGATTGACGCGATTTTTTTTAATGGAATAGTCTATATAGTGATATTGGCAAACCTTTCAACCATCCAAATCTTTTTTCTTAAGGCTTATTGATAGTCGCTCTATAACTAAAAAGATCTTAACTCCTTTTTTTGGTTCTATTGACCAAAATTCTGATGATTGCGTAAATAAAATTGTGTATGTAAAGTGCGTAGGTCTAACTTTTTAAAATTGTTCAAATTAGTAATGATGGTAATGATGACCGTTAAGAGTGAATAAAAGCGATGCAAAATGTAATTTTTAGGCCAAAACGTGATTAAGTACTACCTATCAAATGTTGATACCATTTTTGTCTATTGCGAGTGCTTTACATTCTTGTAACTTCTTAAATACAGGGGTTTGCTTAAAAAATCTATGATAAAATTTTCCTTTGATAGTTTATACTATAATACGAAATATGAAAATTAAATTCTACCATCGACCATTTCTCAGAATGCAAAATATGTACGTACGTGTAAGTTCGAGTGTGAAAGCCATTTGGCTATATATTATGGATTAAAGAGAGATTAAAAGAGAGTTTGGCGTTATTTTTCTCAACCACAGAGGACTAGTTAAAAGTACTTTTTATGTTCGACATATATAAAGAGTAAGTAAACAAAGCCAGAGTAAGAATTGGAAATACACATGGAATACACATTGGAAAAAACACAGCCTCCGAAAAGCTACAACTAGAAGTACGGGTAAGACAAGGTTGCATAATCTCACATATCCTTTGCAAAACCTATAACGATTACACCATGAAAATGGTTCTAGATCCCTGAGAAAGGAGAGAGGGGTGGTGGAAAAATAAACAACCTAAAGTATGCCAAATTTCAGTGTGCAGTATGGTCTGAAGATTAATAAAACAAACAATAAAATAAAGTAATAACTAACCAAAAGAAATAAGCAGTTGCGAAGCATTCTTAAAGATCTAATACTTCGGAACCCTTACCATTAGCACCGGAGGATGCAATGAAAAAAAGCAAGTGGTGTGAGGTAATAGTCAGAACAGTGGTAGCGAAACTAACGAAAATATGAAAAACTACAACTTTCTGAAAAACACTGAAGCAAAATTAGTTAATGTGCTCATTTTTTCAATCCACATACACCTATGTAATTTAGTCCCTAAACCAACCGACAAGCAAAATATTGAAGCCTTCGAACTAGGAGTTTGTATAACCAGACGCAAACTAAGATTTTCCTAGGCTAAAAAAGAACTAATAAATCCATCTCACAAGAACTAACCTACATAATAGTCATAAGTAGACTAAACAAGGCATACTTGCGGTACTTCGGCCATATGGTTAGGAAAACTACAGAAATGGAACTACTTATAGTTGAAAGGAAAGTGGAAGTCAAACAGCATAAAAAGATCCCATACATGTTGGTTTAATCCTATAAAGTAGCTGGGACAGTACTCATTACTTGAAGTAGCACATCTAGCCCAGGACTGGAATATCTGGAAGATGATGTCCCAAGCCCATTGGGTTGGAAGAATGGAAGAGAAACACAGATAGAAAACGTATGGTGTGTCTTTTCGTGACTTTTAAAATAAAAAATTAGTCATTGGTTCTCGGACTATATGCTAGATTTTTATTATACAGTATTTCCCTAACTATAGGGCGTGAGCGAATAGTGAGTCGGCTCTAATGTGCGATACGCCCCTGTATAAAATATGAATAAAAAAAGGAAATGATAAAGGTAATTTCAATATCATTACCAATATGTATGCATTCCTTTTTCTAAGACATCTAAGAGGTGGGACCCAAGGTTGAAAATTTTTGTTAATAGGTTGGAGCCCAGTCAATTTTGGCAATCACTGGAAAAGGCAGTTTTGGAAGAAAGCTCCATTCAATGCGCCTATATCGACACTCAGCAAATACATGCTTCCTGTGCTTCTTACAGATGTGTGAAAACAGGAAGATTTTAGTTCTATTCATAGAGTTTCTTTTATAATTATTTGTGTTGATATTTTTCTAGGAGAACAATTTTCGGGTACTTATTTATGATGAGAACAACTTGTCGGAAGATCTGGTTATTGATCTACAATGCATACGAGAATAGCGTAGAAAATAACACATTATAAGCATATATTTAATTGGGCTTTAGTTTAAAAGTATATTTTTTTAATTTGAGGAAAAATAATGTTGTTAGTGAGAAAATAGTTACTATTAAGATGTGTGAGATTTAAATGGTTATGTTTTAAAAAATATTTTTGTTGTAAATAACAAGAAGACAATAATTATTTTTTTATTGCTTATCTGAGTATGCTGATGATAATGATATTTAATTGGCGTTTTATCATGACATATTATCTTTGTATTTAATTGTAAGGTATACAATGTACGTAAGAATTAATATAAGGTGAGAGTCTTGAAATTGGATGCTGAATGTTGGCTGAATGGACTGAAGTAGTATATATGTATGTACTCGTATTAATTCATGTTGTTCTTCGTGTTCGAACGTTCGATAAATATGGCCATGTGATTGAAGACATTCTATCTATTTATACGTTAACATTTCGTTTCGTTTTCGTGTATGATCTCGTACAAAAACCGGATTTTATCAATTAGAACCATCCACTGTTTTCTCCCACTAAAAAGACAATAAAATTGGTAATTTATTTGATCGCACTTGAGGTCGATGAAGAGGAGACAACGATGGATCTTGTCGTTCCATCAACATTAATTTCATCGCATGGTGTCATATATCCGCTGTGTTATTCAAAGCTGTTTATTTTGGATCTTCTGTCCCTTTTAGTGTCACACGAAATTAGTGTTTGGGTGGTTTTTAGTGATTGTCCGAAATATTCGATTTGGTAATTTTTATTTAACGGTTCCTTGTTTGGATTGTGGTATTTTTGGTGAAATTTATATGCAAGAGGCTCTTAATGTCCGAGGAGAGGGCTTGAAAATGCACTTGGAGTTTAATGAGATAATTAACACTCTTACTACTTGAATGAAGTCAAAAGAAATTATGATGAGAAAAGATTTCTGTTTGAACAAATCGTACAACTATTAGAGCAGACGTTTATGTCTGTTTGAAAGACATATTGTATTTCACAACCATCAACGTAGCATAATTTATTTCAAACTAGAATTCTGCGACTTTTATTTGAATTTGTAAAGTGTATTTGATATTAACGTTCATGTAAACCGTAATACTTATTTCAGAAAGATGTTAAACTTTTTTTTTTCTTGAATTTTTGAATGGATTCCTCTCACGTCACCGCAGATAGAGGTAGGTGAGTTTTGGAAAAAAATTCATTGAGCTATTGAAGTTGCTTAAATGAATTTAAGCGTGAAAAATATCTTTGCGGTGTCTATTTAAATTTTAAACGATATTTTAGTTACACTAACGGTTACGGTATTTGTGATGAGTAATGATTAATTCACATGAGGCATTCGTCTATTGTAATAAAAGAAAAAAATGAGGAAACCGAAATAAGCGAACAATTATTTGGGAATTTATTTTGATATATTAAATTAATAGAATGTTGTACGAGAGAAACGAATCAATTTATCAATTTTAAAAAAATAATGAAAAGATTTATGAAGCAAAAACAATTATTTTGAGAATGTGCTACAGTTTTGTATAATGAAAGATTAAATATATATTTTTTTAATTGTAATTGACGTCTTACGCTGAATTATAGGAAAATAATAGTTAATAACGAAGAAAAAGTTGCAATATAACGTGTGAAAGAAATGGAACATTTTAAGTTAATTTATTAAAAAACTATTATGTTTGTAATTGATCATTTTTGCAAGTTGAAATTTAGGAATAATGTAACTTTAAAATTATGTAACTTCCAAAACTTTTTTTAAGTTCAAATTTGAAACATTATTGTAACAAATCGCTTGACGAGATTTCGTATAAACAACTTACATTACCTTAATTTTCATTTAAAAGAATTTTTGAAGGTCAAAAGAAAATTCCGTTATTCCCAATGTTTTGAAATTTAAAAATGTGAATGATTCAAATAAAAGTTTATCAAATTGCAACAAATTTTACTTGTTCATTTTATGTTCCACTTCTACTCTTAAGGGTAATGTTAAGCTCTCTGAAGCAGCAACGTTTAAAGCCAACCGTACACTATAGCAAACGTAATGTTTGCAGGCAAGAGAAATGTGTAACGAAACCAGTTATGACTGTTTCATTGATATTCGTATATATGGATAAAGGTGTAAATGATATCTAATAGATATGAGAAAAATCTAGTGTGGCGTACGAAGCGCCGTCTACGTGGGTACATTTTTTGTGGTAACTAAAAAGAGAAGCTGGCTATCGAGTGCTGCTGAGCGCCAGTTTACACAAATAAGCACTTAAATTTTACTTATTTCAGTTGCCCACAACAGAGAAGAGAAACTTCTACCTTATGTATACGTCTCTCTTCCAACGTTTTCAACACAGGCGCTGTTGCATCTTGTTTAGTTCACTCTAAATTTGTGCCGACGTAGACAGTGCTGACACTTACTTCTAGTGTGGCTTGTCGTTTACTTCCTTTATTTTGGTTGCTTATTGAATCGGGAATTCTTCAGTTATTTTCAGGAGTCATTAAATTAAGGAGTTTTAATTTACATCTTAACTGGCTTTTAACTTATATTCCATTTTGTCAGGTTATAATTCCGCTATTAGACATATGTAAAACTTCAGAAAGGATATTTATTGTATTGTTTGAAGGAAACGTTGAGTTAAAAATTTTGATAGAAAACTATCAAATTTACATTTATGTTTTAGTTTTGTAAAAGCTGTAAAAAATTTCCTCCTATTTAGAATGTTTGTTTCTTTGAATAAACAATACATTTCTTGATAAATGAAAAGATATTGTGGGAGTTTTGTGCAAAATTACATAAAAAGTTTCTTTAGCTTTGAAAGCTACGCCCGATAGACCGTATTACTCTTTCAATCACTCGGAAAATGTAGGGGGAATATATTGCATTCATTGTGATAACTATTGAATTTTCCGTTTTTTAAATTATAAGTAGCATTTATTTAAATTATTTATATTTCATAAAATAAATTGGTTTATTTTATAACAAAAAAAATATCGAGAGTCATCGGAAAGAAATGCATCTATTATTTCTTTTTGGTGTTAGTTACGAATAACATAAAATAAATAAAAAAAGTTACAAACAAAATTACTTTTTGCATAATATTTTTAGGTATATAAAACAGAAAGTAATATTTCTCAGATATTAAATAAAAGTAAAATACTTTCTTCTAAACTTTGGTCAGTTTATTCTCGAACTGAAAAAAAAATATTAAAAATTATTTTAATGAATTGATATTTGTCACAAAAACTGTTGAAACGCGTCGTTTCAACGTCGTTATAAAGAAGAAATTGAGTCATAGGACATATATTATTATTCATTAATTGTACAAAATTATAATTAATATAAATTGTCACATATTGTCTGTAGGTGGATATTTTTTACTATGTATAATAAATACTCTTTACTCTGCAAATTGTTATTAACAAGCTTATGAAAACATATTCTAACGGCCGCTTGTAGTTCATATCTCGTCTGCATATGGCGCTGCAGTCACACACATAGCGAATAGCAATTCTTTAGAAAACTTCCTTTATTTTGTCTGGTTTTAGATTATAATACAGTCTAAAGATTTTAATTTTTTATTCGAAATCAGGATTTTTTTTTTAGAAATAAGTTTAAGTTAATTGGAAATACCTATAAAGGCTTATTTTTAATCTCATCAATTTCATTGCATCCAAAAGTTGTCCAATTGATTGTTGCAAATTACTGTTGGTCAAAAAACAAGTGTATTATCAGTAGGTGGTATTCGCTCATTTGAATTTGTTAATGCGTGAATATTAATAATTTGATTTCGGTTACCACTTGGACAAACATTGTTTCGTCCAGCACGATCCTTCGATCTGGCGGATCCTTTTTATTCGTGATGATCGTCGTAAACATCAACCAAAGGCTACCGTCTCTTGCTGAGTCAAATAAAACCGAAAAAAGAAATATAATTAACACTTTCTTATATGCATACAGCTGTATTTATTTATTTTTCAATCTAGCTTATTAGCTTAGCTATAAAAACAAACATTCGATGTTCGGACTTTCAAAAGATTTTTTCATTTGAATAAAATTTCAATTTGTTTGCGTTAACATTGTTTTTTTGAAAATAACTTTTTTGTTTTATAAAATTATAATATTGAGAGAGTAAAAAAAGTGTTATCTTTCTGTTAATCGATAATTAACGCCCCAAAATTCGATATTGAAAAACTTGATTTTGGTTGTTTTATCTTTAAATCTGAAATATCGATTAATTTTAATTTATTGTGCACGGATTTAAAAAAAATATCCTTGTTTCTAATAAAATCGGTGCTTGATCCTTCGAGAGGGCAATGTTTTCGTTATTTTTATAAGAGACATTCAAAATCGAACATTATATAAATTTGTGTTCATTTATATAATGTTGAGATGGAAAATAAGTAAGAAGAAGATATTTTCAAGGATATTACAATTTGACCGATGTCGATGATATTTATTTTATTGCCGGTCAGTGGTAAGTTGATGATAAGATCACAACAAGGCCCATTTGGACATACGAGAGAAATACAACGCAACACCCATATGTAAGGTGGTTGAGCCATTCCGTATTCTGAGCACATGAAAAAATCTATTGATTATCCAACTACAATCGATTATCACGTTGACGTAAAATATCGTTATTGATTTTTATTTTTACGTCGCTTCTTCGACATTCGTACAAGTTTTATTTATATTGTTTTTCGGTTTGAGATTATGGTGCCAGGGAAGGACGAAAAAAAACAGAAAAAATCGAAACCACAAAATAAGAATGTTATTTTTCTTAACTTGGTATCAATCTTGACTTACAGGTCGATCAATTTCTTATATCTTTTCAGGAGAAGTTTTTCACAATTTTATTTGTCAATAAAAGCAAGAATTAAAAATAAATTTAAAAAAATTGGGATTTCAAAAAAATTAAAATTTGGATCTTCGTTACCATGCTATTATGGTTTACAAGATCCTTCCAGAGAAATATACAGGTTACTAATTAATGTAAATCAAAATTACTTTCTTAAGCAGGATATCTGTTTATATAATAACTTATAGAATGTCACTAATTTATAGCTACCGGTATTTTCTTTGTAATAATCGAATAGTAATTAACAAATCATTGAAACAAATACCAACATAACGTATGCAAATATTCAGAATACTGGATACTGATTTCTGATCATAAAATTATAATGAATAGAGGTTGTCTTTTCTCTAGACTATGTTGTGCAAAATAAAAGTTATCTAGCGATACTTTTTCTTGGAGTAAAACAATCCGGAAGAAACACAATCCTTTATGAGGATCTCAGGATAAGGACAACATTTTGTAATGTAATGTAAGTTAATATAACACTTTATAGAAGAAAAACAGAGGAAATTATTCAAAAAAATTAAGATAAAGGATTGATGTTCTACATTTACAATAATAAAAAACGAAAGAACTACATACTTTGATCCATCCAGTCCATGGGACTCCAAGGCTTCAACCTTTTGTTTGACTGTTTTTTAGAGACCAAATTAGCTCTATATGGCAATTGGAAAAATCCGTGTGTTAGCTAATCCTCTGATGCTATTGTCTAGGGTTCTTATGTATACAATTTTGGGAGCTACTTCGCAAACATTTATTTCTCTGATCTTTGGTAAATTATTACTTTGTCGGTCTACAATTATTATTTTTGTTTTTATTTTGTTATTTTTTTAGATCGTACTGCTAGCTGAAGTTGGTTAGCCTATTCATTATTATTATCTCATCTAGCTCTTCTTCATTTGCTGCTCTTACAAGGGTGTAATCGTTATACTTTAGGTTATTTATTTTTTACCACCAATGGCGATTCTGCTTTATCATTGTCAAGTACTATCCACATGGTGTATTCGCTGATGGTGTTGTAGAGGATATGTGAGATTAAATAACCCTGTCTCACCCCTGCTTTTAGTTGTAGCTTTCGGAGGTTGTATTTCCAGTTCTTACTCTGGCTTTGTTTGCCACTATAGTTGCTTGATAAGTAGTATGTGATATACTGGAGTGCTCATTTGTTTGAGGATGTCCTATAAGTGTTCCTACTATACGCAGTCGAAAACCTTTGAGTAAGCTACGAATGCTAGGTTTATTTTATATTGAGTTTTCTTGCCTTTTTTATGATTTGCTAAAGAAACTAGTAGGCTTAAACTCACTACTGATAAGGACTGATGAAATTACTGAGTACTTATGAACTAAACCTCTTGTATTTCACATAGTTTTACTAAGGTTTTACTAAGGGTTTCTTAAAAATATACTGTATATAGCTTCATTCTTTTTGAATCTCAGTAGTATTAGACTGAAGAAGTTTTCTAGTTGACCAGGGAAGGAAGGAACACTTGAAAAAATGAGGTTGAAAAAATCAAGTTTTTCATCCTCACTTTCGCTACAAATCAATCTCTTTCTACCATCTACTTTTTTTTTCATTATATTTACTTAAACTTCATTTAAATAGTTAGTGTTATAAAATTAAACAATGAATGTTTTAAAAGAATAAACATTTTTCTCATGCATAATAATTTCAGAATCAAAATAATTATATTTTATTTTAATTTTGGAAATGCAAATAAGTAAATATAAATGCTTGAATTAATTGCCAGTTTTGTCGTCTTTTATTTCAAAGTTTGCCTTTTGGACAATTTATATTCTGCTTTTTTTCAAACAATGAAATATTCAGAAACAAAAATATGATGCGTTAACATCGCTTGTAGAAACTATTTATTGTTTAAGGCTATTCTTAGATTGTTAAGGGTATTTAACATGATATTTTCTTGCCATGATTTTTCATATTCAAATAGTAAAGTGTGACGGCTTAAGTATTTTGAGTAGGTATACGTTATCTCTTCCGCTTGTAGCTAGCAATTAACTGATTGTTTTAATTAGAATGTGTTGAGATAAGTGCGGTGGAACGAATCCGATTAACGAGATCATAGCACTGGTTGTTTTCCAGAAGAAAAAATTGCTATGATACCATCAATTATTAGTGTGATTTGTTGGTGTATTCAACCCTTTATCAAATCTTTACACATCACAAGCTCAACTAAGCAAGATGTGAAGTTGATGTTATATTTGTATGGTAGGTATGTCGGTAAATTAAAGTGAAATAATTTTCTGCCTGCTTTTTTTTATTCGCATCTCGTCTTTGTGCAGGTTTTTTTCCTTTCCTTTATTCGTACATATTCTAATTGAACAAATTACATTGTGCATTGTTTATACAGGGAGATATAATCAAAAGAATTTCACGAGTACGACGATGTGTACGCTGTATGTTAATAAATGATACTGATGTAATTTTAATACTAATTATTCATTCTTGGCTTGAGGGGGATGACGAACAACGTGCTTCTTCTTCTCATACTTGTTAAGGCATATCACTCTAATTAGATTGCTATATAAAATTTCTTATGATAATAATAATATGTCTCTGCTATTATATGTATAAGATTTTTTCCAAATTATATATTGAATGACTCATCTGATTTGCATAATTTTCGAATCAAGATTTGATATTTGTGTTTATTTTCGGTTTTGAATCCATCGATTTCAATTATATTACATTGATTTATTATAATATTATGTATAGAAGTCTTTATAACATTATTTGAAACTAATAGCTCTCAACTACTTAAGATTATTAACGATTTAATTAATAAAAAAATAAAAATTAAAATACTTAAAATTTACTTGTTATAGTTGAAATATGTAACAATGCTAGGACAGGGAGAACGATTAAAATCATATGAAATATCTTCTCTTCCAAGTGGTAATATTAGAAGGTTTGTTTTGTCATAATTATGTAATTTATACTAAAAATAAATATCAACTTATCAAATTGTTAACTGAATGTAGTTAAAATGAAAACAAATTTAATAATACCGGAGAGAAAAACTTCAAAGTTATATTTGCCACGGGTTGAAGTAGTAGATATAGAGGTAAAATTATAAACTGCCAATACTTGTGCAAAGTGCAACGTTTTGGCGAGAATGTAGTATTTCTTAGGCATTCCTGGTCATTTCTCCGAATTTATAAGTCCGAATGACCCCTTCCAAAATGGTTTCCTAAAATTAATTTCCCCGAAAATTAAAATATGATGATTTTAAATGGTTTCGAATCACAGATAAATTTGAAATACTACATGGGGAAAAATCCCAGGATTTTTATGAAAGCAAGGGCTTTTTGAGTAAAGTTATTTTATCCTCAAATATCGTTACCTTCGATGATGATACATTTGTTATAGGAGCTTTTTAACATATCGATAAGTTGAATTTTATAGAACAAAGCAAAATAAAACTTTGTCCCTAATCTTTCGATATCTCGGCATCTAAAATACTTTTTAAGTTACAAGATGTAGTTCCTTTTAAAAAATACCTAAGATTCTAGTTACTTTTTGGAAAAAATAAAGAAACTAAGATTAAGTATCTTAGATACTTTTAAGTAACTACGATATTTTTGACAACTTTTAACTGTTGCATTTTTATTTTACTCAAATTAGATATAAGCACGATTTGATGCTTTAATATATTTTCTGTTTCATTTAGAGTTTCATTTTGTTTAGTTCTATAAAATTCAGTATATACCTTTCATATTAATTTTCTTTTGTTTTTTTAATGTGTTATGTTTACAAGGGTTAGAAACACTTTCTTTTTTCCTTAAGTAATAAAGATAAGTAATACATTATCGGAAAATTTTACCACAGCTTTACCTAATACGTTACGATGGTTAGTACATAGTATACAAAGTAACTAAAAAAGTAGCTTAAAAAGTAACTTCAGATACTTTTTAATAAAGTAATATATCTATGTTGGTTGTAGGTACTATCCAAGAGTACCTTCAAAGCTCTATCTACAACGATAGAAAGAGTTGGTCATTATTATTCCATGAAGTATTACTACCGTCTTTTTCCAGAAATAAGACACTGTCTTACTTTCTTTTTAAGTTCAAAATACGTGTTAGAGCTTATTTTTGGAGAAAAGCTTCAAGTACAATAAGTAGATAGAAATATTTTTGTTTAATATTTATTTATATACAGAAATTGAAATTTATTCAATTACAGTTATGTCATCTTCTTCTGGGACATCATCATAAGTTATCTAAAATTTGAATTCCGTTCTGATTTTCCTCCATATCCATTTCCTGTATAATCATTGATCCGAATCTGTCCTCTCTTGAAATATAGCTATCGTTAAATGAATACTTCTTGTCTAAGTTGCTTGTTCGTAGTACATTAGAAACACAACTGTCAGTAATTTTATTCCATGAATTTTTAAACGAATTATATTTTTCACATTATTTTAACTTGGGCTTATTTTCGGAGGAGGGCTAAAAGTCCCTAAAATCATGCTAGGGGTTATTTTTGGAAAAAGACGGAAAGTGAATCACACAGCCCTGATAAAAAGAGGAAGATAAGGAAGAAGATCAAAAATTCTGGAGATTTTTCGCTAAAAATTGTAATTGTTAAACGTTCTACGTTTGTTATCGAAAATAAAGAGTCGCTGAAACGTTTGGAAATAACAAATAACTTATCTGCAAGTTTATAAAAAGAATGACCTGAATTAGACCAGTAGATTCCAATTGATCGAGTCTTAAACGGACAGATAGACACAGAGACGTTGTATTTTATAAATAAAAAAAAATTATGTATGGAAGTATCAAACTAAATTTAAAATCTTTTATTAGTTGGTAACCGATCATATTGGCAAAAACTATCTGGCGTGACAAATTTTTACTTTTGGGTCTCTGTTTGTTGATTTGATTAAATCGAAATAAAACCGAATCAAATGTTAAATGCTCCAAAAAAATCGCTCATAAATTCAGTCTCGACAAAGAGTAAATCTAGTTTATTTCCCTGTTCGTTGAACTCAATCACTTACCCAAGCGACATTAACATGAAATGCTTCGAGTTTAATGAAAAAGATAAGATTGTTATCGAAAATTTCTGACAAAATCAGCGTTAATAATGAACTCATAAAGACGAACTTGTCATTTTATGGTCTGTTCGTAAAATATGAATTAGATAATGGAGAAAACCGTTTGAAATTCGATCTAATTGTGGAAAAAAAAGAAATGGAAATGTAGCAGTGTGATGTTTTTCTAAAGATTGTTTAGAAATGAACGAGTCAACTACCTTTGAATTCAATTTTAATGCTTTTTAAACTAAATGTGTGTATAAAAGACTGGAACTGTCAAGCCAGAAAAAAATCGTTTTTACCAAGTTAATCTAATTATAACGAATTTATGGTCGTTGAAAAAGATTCTAATCGGAGAATTCGGGAATTTCAATTAAAATAAATTAAAATTATCTGGTGGAGCTTTTTTGATTTGAATCGAGTTTTATAAATAATGCGCATTTTGATTGACATCATCTAAATGAATTATGATAAATTCATGTTGAGTGAAAAGAAACAACATGATTTTAATAACGATTACATTATCTCTCTAAGAAAACAGTTAATTTATTTTGAAACTTACAATAAGACAATTGTGAGAGTACAAAAGTACTAACACACAAGTATAATACTATCGAGAAAATGCATTTTTTATATTATGTTAAAATAAATATGGGCATTTCTAACCTACATTAAATTGCTGATTGTTCATTAATATAATCTCATATAAAAATGTTTTCGACCTGGCTTGTTACATAATTTTTCCGGAAACTTAACTCGCCACACACAATAAGGTGAGGTTATATGACGTTAAATTTTTCTCATGCCTACCTGAGCTGATACGGTTATCGTTTAGGAACTAACAGTTCTGGAAATGAGTCAATATTGAGGAATTTAGCGAATCTAATTACTTATGTGCAGTATAGATAAGTTCGATTTTCAGATATCCGAAATAATTATCGGGTGATAAACAATAAAAACGCGGAGGAAATGAATCAGCCATTTGTTTAGTTAGTTTAGGTGTAGAATTTCAGAATGTTGAGATAAAAAAGAGATTAAATGTGTACAGTGATTAAATTAGTGCAAATAGTACATATCATATGGCAACACGATAACGAATAGCTATATCAAATTTTAATTTTTGAAATTTATTTTCAATCCAAGCGAAAATTAGTAAAACTTAAAATATTAAAAGTGGAGTTTTGAAGACAAATTAAATGAAATTATTTAATATTTACTAGAACCAATGTTAGTTACTCTTTCCCCTTACTAGTCAACGCAACCCAACCCAATTATCCAACAATAAGCCTACCGATGGTCGAGTGTTTTAGATGGCCGCTCCAAAATTGGTAGGTATTGGGTTCGAATCTCGTATCTTTGATATTTCTTATATATATATATATATATATATATATATATATATATATATATATATATATATATATATATATATATATATATATTATATATATATATTATTATATATGTATAATATACATACATAGTTGTAAAGCGACGGTAAATAACAACAAAAAATATGTAACAATAATTACCATAACCTAACACAACTATAACCAACAAAAGATTAAATGAAACTTAATGGAAGTAATTTAGTGCTGTTGCAAGTTTGAATTCGTTACAAATAACAATACCAACAAAATGTTAAACTAATGTAATTTTAATGTTATTTTTATGATTAGTCAACGGCATTTTCTTTAATCAAATATAATAAGAAATTCTCTTTTTATTGGTACCCAATACCAGCTATTTCGGCAGCGTGTCATAAAAAATGTGCACAATGTTAATGATTAATTTTACTGATTATCGAATTCAATTTTTCTTATTTAATTAAAAATGTCATTCATACCTCTAAACTGCCTTTTTAACGTCTAAAAAGCGTATATACATAAAGTATGTGTAGGACGTAGGTGCATATAAATTATTCGTCCATATATTTGATTTAATTAAAACAGGCAATAATAGCAGAAATAATTTAAGTAAAATAATAACGAATCAAATATTAAAATGCCAACTAAAAAAAAAAATTTGCTTAATTTTTTTTCATAACTGGTCTTTAAACTTTTGCTAGATTGAAACAATATTATGGTTCTCAATACAAAACAATGCACAAAGGACAACGCAAACATATTATAAATCATTTGGAGTACTAGAAATAAAATATAAGATACTATAATTGAGCCGTATTTAGAGACTCATAAATCAACTATATGCTATCACTTAATTCGGCAATTAAAGATACAGGGCTTGTAAAAAACACACATTTCAATTCATCATTTAACATTGCAACTTCTTCTTTCAATCTCTTATGGTTGAAAATAAAAAATAATGTTTTCGTAGCTAATTAGAACATTTGTACTTTTATTATTTTGGTAAAAATCATGATTCGAACTTCATTAGGTTTGTCTATGTACGTCAGATGTGAAAATTAGTTATTAACGATGGAAAATTCTGGCAATTTTTCGTTAAAACTATTATTACTAATGTTACGAGTTTGTTTTAAAAATTAAAGTTGTACTTATACCAATGGGAACAATTTATCTTTAAACTAAAAAAAAAGAATGATGAAAATTGAATCAGGAAATTTTAGTTATATTCAAATAAATTGTAGATATCTACTAAAATTTTAACCAAAATGTGAGATGTACTACTTGGCGTTATATATCAGTATTTTATAATTTATCGAATATGAATTATGTTAGGTACGTACCTGGACAAGAAAAATACAATATGCAGTATTGATATTATATGATTATAGCATCATAATTACTATTACTGTATCAGTGATCAAGAATGACAAATTTGTAGTTTATACGGTGCTTGCGTCAAAAAGTACGATGTTAATAACGTTAAAATTCAAAAGTTATAGTAAGTTTTAAAAAAGAGAATTGTAAAGATTAAGATAACGAGCGTCTAGTCCTGGATTACGATGTTATATTATCATAATTTTTTAATTGAATTCAAACTGAATGTATCCATCATAATTTTGAAATTGAAAATTTTTGTGATTGCAGTACTTTCTTCGTATTTTAAGTAATACAAATATAGAAGAAAATTACAATTTTAATTTTAATTAATCTTCAAATTCGACTTAGATTTTGAACATCTGCAATAGGTTTTAGGACATTTAAATTAAATGTTCAGATAGTTCTATTGAAAAATAACACCTTTAGAAATATTTTATACCTCACTAATGTCGTTTTCTCTACGAATTGAGAACAAGACTTGTAATTTTGCTCAATATAAATAAAATAAAGTTAATCATATTAAACTGAGCTAGATTTTCCAACAGTTGTAGTTTTTGTGTCAATTTTTAACCTTATTAAAGTATAAATAGTTAGTAACACCTTTGAATAACATCAAATATACAATTAATCATTCCGTTTTACATCAATAACTTTAATTACTTCGACCACATGGCGTTAATATTAAACATAGTGCATTTCAATGTATTCAACATTAAAATAATAAAACAATTAGAGTGTTTGTGTGAAAATTTCAACGAAACATGCAAAAAATTTTAGCTTTTACGGTCATTATAGAGTAATAACTGTGGAAATTATTTTCGACTTTAGTTTGTAATTATTAACGCTTTTGCATTGATTTCGCTACTAATTCTTGTATTTTGGTAATAAATTTGATTTTGACATTAATTTGAGTTAAATTGTGATTTGAGCATTGAAATTATTATTTTTTAATTGTATTTTACTTATGATAAATTTCTGAGTTATGGTCAAACGTTTAAGAGTTCAACGAAAGATTTTTGAAATTTGTGACTTCTTATTAATTAATTATTAATAGAGTTTGGTCTAGAAAACTATTTTAATAAAAATTTTCAACTTTTGGGATAAATTGACGTTTTTTTAAAAATATTGCCTTAAATCAATTGAAACCGATTGAATACCTTTTAAGTTAAGGTCATTTTAAATGAGAATTAAATTGCGGAAAAAACCGAAAGTGTTTCACATTCCTTACGTTTTTCAAGTTATATATTTGCAGCTAAATGCCACAGTATCCATTTTCTTGGTAACTCTGAACGTTAACTTTTTACAGACGTATTAATCGGCTTTTTAACGCAACACAATGCAGGTCGTTGGCAAAAGTTGGTAATAATACGTGCGTGACTCTAAAGAACAAATTGAAAATAGTCATTAACTCAACCAAATGTCAGTTATTCCACAAAAGATAGACGAGGACAATTTGCATGATCGAAATAAGGCATGTCACTTTCAAATACGTGAAAATATCAAGTAAAACAAAGCAGTACCTACACATATGGTTTTCAAAAGACACATCATAAAAAGCGGAACAAAAAAAAAATAGTAAATCCAGCATAAATGCTATTATGAAAATCTCAAAGAAATAATTTGTGCCCAATTCTAAGTATAATTCTGCAATTTGATGCTGACTTTGCATTAATTTTATTGAAATTTATTTCTCAAATTGACAAAGAAAACGAAAATGTTGGGTAACTGTTGGTTTGGTGTGCTAAATTACTTGGAATTGAAAATTATTTCTAGCAAACCGTTTCAATGGTTTCAATTATCTTGGAAAGTTTTTCAGATGATATATCAATATTTTTTGCACAATAAATTTTCTGTTTGGTAAAAAGAAAAAAAACATCCCATTTCATTAGACTTGTAGATTTTTTGATGTTTGGGACAGAAAATTTGAAAACATTTTTTTTACTTCATATTTGTCGGTCCACTTAAATTTATATAACTGATTGTATTGATTATTGTTGGATTTTATTGGACCTTTTAGCATTCATTGGTCACCTTTGTTCGGTCATTCTTAAATTATGATTAGTTATTAGTACTTTTAACTTCAAACTTTAAGTTAGGATACTTTCAAAAACTTTATGGTCCTTCCTGCTTCATCCCTATTGCTAACGTTACTCCTAAATTCGTCTTCTACTCCACACCCCCTTCTCCAGTGGGTTAGAGCTTTGCAATTGATTAGCAGATGACTAACAGTAAGCATCTATCCACAGATAAATGCCAGAGACAGGGCTCCTCTGCATTAATTGTCGATGAGTCATCTTTTTAGAGCCTGTTTTAAGTCTCATATATGATTTCTTACCAAGGATTCGATCGGGAATATATCCTCGACTCATTTTCTTACCTAAACTACTTTTTGTGGTGTACCTACCCCCTAAACACTCTTCTAGGTTATTTAAACTTGAATTTTAACTTGTTTTCTCCCATCCTTCAGTTCCAGCTTCTGAATATCTAGTAGCTCTTGAGTTGTTGTACTTTCTTTTCCGCAATGGTGCCGTGCAAACTAAAACATTGATTTTTAAAATTTATTTACTTAGAGTTGCACCAACCGGATTGGTCCTAAGTGACTATTTCATGTTATGGTGTACGTTCATAAATCATCCAGATGGCCTCTGGAATCGGCTTAACTGTTTCTTTTGCAGTTGTTATTTAACGTCTCTTTATAACTTCTAAGATTTTAGTGATTCTAGGGTTAATTAAAATCCGTAATCGAGAAGTATCGAAAATTTGCTCGATACGACGATAGAACCCAACACCTACCAATTTTGTGGAGATCACCTTGATCACTTGGTCACCATTAGGCTACTTCACTTCACTGATTTGACTACTGGTAAATTACGTGGGAAACTGATAATATGTCGTCACCTTTGGGACACCGTCTGGGTTCAGTTTGTCCAAAAGATATCCATATGAAAAGACTGTATGATCAATTGACACCCTACACCTTAACGATTGATTTTTTCGATTGTTTGGCTTAGGGTTTTTTCCCATACATTTAGTTGTTTTGCCTCAGTCTTGTTGGATTTGAGGACCAATCATTATTCCAAGGGATCTTCACATGATGTTGAATAAATTTTTTCCAATCTTGCATTGTGGTTAGTTTCGCTAGTGTGAGATTAGTACCTTCTGTGATTGCTGTCTTCGCGTTTTTGGTCTGCCATTTCGCTTCTGGGGATTTCTTGAGGAGATGGAACTCATGCAATGGCTACTTTTGTTGTTTTATGTATTGTAATAAGTTTGAAATTGTAAAAATACTTATTTACTTTCAATTTTGGTGTAAAGTGATATTATTTTTCTTGACTCCATTGAAATTTTGCCTTTTGGTTATTTCGAATCTTTATTTACGTGACGTCTTTGTGATTACAACAAGAACCTCCAAAATTAATAAAATTTAATTTGTAACGATACTTTTGATAAGATATATTGAGAAAAAGATGCACCAAAAGCTATGAATGTTTGCAGAGAAATTGAATTTTAAAATTTCTTTGAATTCATATTACTTATGCTCTTATCAATATGTTTTTTTTTTTAAATTTTGATGGATTGTACCTCTAACGTTGTTTACTTCAACTTAAGAATCAATTTAGAATTCATTACTTATTTTTGTACTTTATGTTTTTAAGTTTTAGAAGTTTTATGGCAATTTTCACTTTTGTCAGTGAATGTAAAAAATTCCATTTCAATCGATGATTGGAAGATCATTCAACTTGAATAAAAAATATGATAAATTATCAATTGGATATTTTTTTGAGTTAATCAAAGATATAAATTCAAGTTAAATAAGATATCCATTTCAAAATTGAAGAGGAGAAGAAAAACTTTTTTAATATTCCTGTCATAAGGCAGCGAAATTCGTTGAAATTAAAAAAAAAATCTGCATATGAATAATTATTGCATCAAAAATTCATTTCTCAAAACTGAAACTATAAAAACTGTGGCTTTAGACAGCTATTAAATTTGATAATTTATGTCTGTAACAAATGGGTTCTAATTATTAACAAAAATATTACTTGTCAAGGGGGGCAAGACAATATTAAAAGACGAGACAAGCGAGATATTTTTGAAAGTACGTATAGTAGGTATGTATGACGAACATTGTTGTGTTTCGAGTGAAACAGGTCTGATATTATGATGATTATATTAAAAAGCTGCAGCGTAATTAGAGGTTTGGTTAAAGTTAACTAACTGTTAACAACAAGCATCACGTGATGGACCTTGCCGTGTCTCCTCTTACCTTACCTCTCTCGTTATTCTCACTGCCATTGCCGTTGTCTTTGACTTGGCGAAGATACCAACGACTAGCAAGTGACCATCCAACCATCCAAAGATTCATCCAAGCCAACCAACCTCTTGTTATACGTACATATGATCATATATTAGCTCGATCGAGACACGTATATTATACTTTGCATGTATCTACATCAGACTCCACTAACAGCAGCAGCATCATCATTATCTTTTGTAACTCTTCCAGTTTTAAATTCTCTCAACATTTTTACCCTAAACGATCGCAAAGATAAATCTAATGAAGTTGATACATTAGCCAGCTATCAAGTAGTACCAGATATATCTACCTAAATCAATCGATATGTATTATAGCTATAATACAATTCTTACTAGAATATTCACTATTGAAACCAATTATCATTAAATTTTTGAAATTGTAGTAAAGTAAAGAACTGAAGCTTTAAGATTTTGCAAACAATGTTTACTTTTTGAAAATTTTAATTAAGTATTTTCTTTAAATTGTAATTATGGCTTAGTGCGAAATCACTTTTCAGGAAGTAGAATATTAAAACATATTAAATGCACACCTAGTACTTGTATGGTATGCTAATATAGCGGCAATATTTGTTTTTAGATTTTCACCTTGCCAATTATTACAATTTTTTTATTAAAAAAGACATATCCAACGAGTTATAGGAACCCTTACAACTTCATTAGGCCTGAACTGATGGAAAAGGTACTGCTTAGTTATCCATAAATTTTTATTTTATCCATAAATATTTATTTCTGAAGAATCTCCGGCCTCTCCTCTACTCTTAATTTATTAGATCACTAGAATCGAGTGCCTTCTGGTAGTAAATGCGAACTACAAAATCCAAATATTAAGGTATACTGAATTCGGAGGTTTCTGAAATCACCTGCAAAGGAAAAGCATTGACAGTATCAAAAGAATTCGCAGCTAGAGTAACCACAAAAAAAATAACTGCCATGAAATCCATCTAATTATATAAAATTTTCTTTTCCCATTCTTCAGAGACCAAACATCGCTCGTGATCTTCACCAATGGCTGATGTCCGAATCAATGGGCCCTACTTCTAATTATTAACTTTTTTATATTTTTTTTGTTATTTTCATATTTTTATTTTGTCTTGCCTTGTTTGAGTTACTTTATTTATTTTTGATTACCCTTCATCCGCTCCCCTAACGTCAACACTTTTACTCATTGCTCCTGCAATATAGGAGCAGATTGTAAAAAATTCCAAATAAAAAAAAATTCTTCAGAGATGTACCAGGTATGTATTAGTTTCCCAATTTATGATGTGAAGAATACAAAAAATAATAAAGTCGTTTTGAGGGAAGAAATCTATAAGCAAAAAAATTAAAATATTAAATTCGGAACAGAAACATTTTCAAACGATTATTTATCTAAAATATAAAGTTTCAGAACTTATTAGTTATGCAAAAATTTAGGTATATATTATTGTATGAAATTAATTATTGAAGGATTCATTGATTATTATTCGTTCCCGGACTATTTACTCTTTTATAATCCGTTTTTTTTTTCAATTCTCTTAAAAAAAACAAAAAAATGAATACGGCATACGGTTCTATTCAGAAAGTAAATTACTAACTCGTTTTTACACACATATACTTATGTGGATAATACGAGTATGGTGTACTATCCAAAACATAACTGTTAACCCTCCCGTACCTATGGACATGTATTAAGTACACACTTCCTTGAATGTTTTAAATGTCTACAAATATAAGAGACAGTGTGTTAATATTTTAGGTATTCCTCCCTAAAACATCTACACATTGAATAAAATCGTAATTGTAATAAAAAAGAAGATATATCCCGAACAATGCAATGATTTATCTAAAAATCCATCGTAACTTAACCAATTTAATCAAGTATTCGCTGTATTATACGCAACAGTTACAAGGTACACTCACTTTGTGCCTCTTTCTCAAATATATCGTGAGTGAGCATGCGTAGTAGACGAGCGGAGAGACGTTGTAGAGATATTTCACTTCGGAGATTGTGACAGGATTACTCAATTATGCTTTTATGTCTCTTAAATAAAATTAATAATAATTGATGCATTTTGACTTCAACTATGATCAGTTAAAGCAATATTTGTAAATAGTCAAATATTTCAGGATTTTAATTTTTTTTTTCAAATTTTGTACTAAATCCATATCACTGTATCATATGTTCTACTTTAAACCGTAGCAAGGTTAATAAATGAAAATTGCCTTATAGTGCGTACTGAAAAGAAATTAAGCTACAAATAAAGTATTCATATAAAAAATTTATATTCACGTGTAGTCGGAGTATCAATACCATGCGTAAATGTAAACGAAAATA
Organism: Sisyra terminalis; assembly: GCA_958496175.1. NCBI lineage: Eukaryota > Metazoa > Arthropoda > Insecta > Neuroptera > Sisyridae > Sisyra > Sisyra terminalis. Next base: position 30,706,310 of record OY292277.1, on the reverse strand, counting down.
AGACCCTTATTATGTGATAGTTTATGTGATTCTCACACAACCATTTTGGATATATATAAAACTATACGGCACTCTATGCAATATAATGTTTAAATGATAAACCTTATTTCGTTTTAAAGAAAAATGAACGATTCGGAAACTTAAATTGGTACTAATGTTTACTTTGCTTAAGTTAACTTGAAATCCAAATAAAACAGTAACAAAATATATGTTAATGCAAAACAAAGTTAAGAAGTACGAGCTTATTTTTTAAGTTGCAATACAGAATGACTAAATGAAGCAGTTCAAATAAATATTTCAGTAAAATTTGTTAGTTTATGAAAAGTAATGTATTATAATTCTATCATTAGATATCACGGGACTATAAACCATTTCAAATAACCTTGGAACCGTTGATTTTTTTTTTTTATAATACAATGAGGTCTTACCAATTAGTTCTTAAAAACTAATAGTTTTGGTTCTGTAGCTGATTGAGATTTTATTAACTGCGCATATGTATTGTCCCAGAAACACATTCTAAAGTGGTTGATGAAACAAACCTGACATTTTGACGTTATAAGGCTATATCTAATTAATTCTCTTAGATTTTGTTAAAGAAATTGTTATAAGGATGTATTAAGAGTAAATGAAATTGCAAGAATTATTCAAAATTATTTTAAAAAAATGGTAGGTTTTTTTTTTGGTGTAAAAATATATTGAACGCGATGCTTTTCATACTTAATGTGATGCTTACTATTCCCATTGAGTACAAATAGATAATTTAATGAAATTAGTGCCGTCAAAGTCACGATTTTTCCCAGTAAAAAAGTCTTTTTAACTATAGTTAGATAAATAAGAAATAGTCGGAATAATTTTTAAGTAAGTAATTTAAGTTGCAAATAGCCGACGAAGTTCAATGCTGACAGGCTCGTAGGTGTTAGCAATTACTCGTCTCGCAACACTGTTGCAATGATGAAATCGAATCGCACACATTCGCACAAAAAGCCCATATTGACTCGAGACAATTTCGTTTGTATTTATACATAAAAGTACAAAACAAAATCTTCCAAGTCATTGCTGGTCTGTAAATATCTTTTGAAAACACGATTTGATTTTATATGGCAAGTGAGATCGTATTGTGATATGAAATTATCTTTCATGTTAAAGCAATCAAAATGTCAACATTTTTGCTAGCAGACTATTTTTGTTGAGTTATTATTGCACTACAAGCGAATGTCAAGAGATACAAACTTTGATTTTGACAAGTAGCTAGAACGCCTGCCGTATATCCTCTTTAACATTTTTTTAAGCGTTACTTCCTCGAATCTGAATGGGCTTGCTTCACAGGCCCACAGGGATATCAGCTTCTTGCTGAACTAAATATGTTCTGTCTACAAGTTTTAAAAAAGACGAAAAAAGCCCATTCTACCGTTTAGTTCTCGTGCATGTTTCTATGGAGTAACTAGATATGGATATTATTACAAGCCTTGTCTGTAATAACTCTAAATAGATTGACAGAAAATGGCTCGTAAGTTGCAGAGACGTCAATCCATCAGCAACGATGCATAGTATAGTTTGTCGTTATTCCAACGTATTTTGAATAGATTAAAAGATATTACTTAATGGAAATCTGGAACTATTTTAAACGCATTAATGACTATTAGCTTCGCTTTATTCAACAAGTCTGAAAAAATTGTCTTCGTGAATTACATGCAGTTTTCTTTAAGATAATTCAAAGCGTTCTGTTACTTGATCATTGCGTTTCGAAAGTTTTACGGTTCTAAAAATAAACGACCATCTAAAATTCCTTCATTACATGATACGTATGGAAATTATTAATATTAGTAACTATTCATGTTCATAAAGTATATCATATGCTTCATGTAAAAATCTCACATTCTGATTTAGAATAAATTTTTATAAATTAAATTAATTATAAAAATTGGGCTAACTTATTACTTAAGTTCGAATTTATCAAAGCTGAACACCTTTATTTTTTTTAAACTTCAAAATTTATACTTTCATTTTTTTAGTAAAACTTTTAAAAAGAACCCCAAAAAATTTAAATATAAAAAATTTAATAATAAATGTTCTTCAATCATCACCTTAGCATTTAGTGTTTTATTTTCAAAACTTTGCTATCAGCGTAATCTACAAGATTCTGTAGTAATCCAAAGTAGGCAATTAAGAGGGGTGCTTAATATTGCTGGACTTAATTTTTTATTTTAATCAATTCTTAAATAATTTAAAAATAGGTTTACAATTTATTAAATTTATGAATAATTATTTATGTCGTATGGCTCAATTTCTTTATTAAATACAACGCATTTCAACCGTGTCTGGCTGATATCACCCGGGAATGGTTTATTGTGTCAATTGTAAACAAGTTTTATATACAGAGTTTAATAAAGAAATAACGAAGATAAAGAAATTGAGTCATACGACAAAAATATTCGTTTATTAATTAATTGGGAAATAATACATTAAAATATAAGTTTGTAGTTTAATGTAGGAAAAATGACTTGCAAACGAATACTCTCCAAGTATCTGCGTTTCTACGCAAGATTACATTAAAAAAAAAGGTATTTGAAGTATAAAATTAAGGTATAAAAAGAAGATATATCTTAGACCTGTACAACCTGGCGGTATCTTATACTCTATTTTTTAAGTAAATCGACCACAATGAATTAAGGACTAATAATTGATCAACTTAATCACGAATTAATACTGGTGGTCTATTGGTTAAGGTAACCACTTCAAAAGTGGAAGATGTTGGGTTCGAATCTTGCCTCAAGCAAATTTTCGATATTTCTCGGGTGTGAAACGGGTACCGTGGGAGTGATACAAGTACTGTTACTGTATTTCTTTTTTTTTCTATAACATTTGTAATTTTCTCATTCTTTTTCTTCCTTGGTAATCAACAGTTTCTGATCATATTAATTTTCGATTTATTTTTCTCTGGAGGTTTATATTTATATTATTGCATATCTTGAATTTCCGAAACTATCTACTGGACAATAATAATTATACATTTAATAGTGTAGGGTAAACTTAAAGATATTTAAATTGAAAATATTAGATAGAAAGTAGTACTGATATCGCAGTAAATAAATTTCACCTGCATATAATGCTGAGATGCAGATTCTGCCAGGTAGAGGATAAAACCGTTTCTGTGGTAATGCGATACTTTGAAGGAGAGACACGAAGAACTGGGGATATCAAGTCCTGGAAGTAAAACAGTTGGAAAACACCTAACACGCCGATTACTGAGTTTTGCCAAGCTACTTGACCTTAACTAGGTGAAGCAGGAGCTCAGGAAAAATATTAAGCCCCGAGACTCCAGTGAAGAGGCTCAACTAACCTTTTCCTGGAAATCCTAACTTAAAAAGTAGTCATTTTATTTAAATTAAACTTAACTTTTAATGTTATATGGATCATTTTTAAGAAACAAACGCTGAACTATTATTCGATTTTTTTAAAATTGTGCCAAATGTTTGGCTATATGACCATTAAATTTACTACTATCGCAATGTTTTGACTTACTAATTATTGAGGGTCGATGTAATAATTTTAAAATGAATTTAACTGGAGAATAACCTAATTAAGAAGACGTAGAAGAATTTCACCGTTAGTATTATGGTGACCCTATTTTTTGTTCTATTTTTTTAAAAACCTTAATCTTTTACAATTCTGCGACCAAATCAATTTTTCTTCAGTTAATATAAAAAAATTGAAAAAATCATTCCAACAAAGATCGTTTAATAGCTTTATAATGTTATTTTTATTTTTTTTTTGTTTTGTTCAAACTTCTTGCAATTTAAGTTAAAATATTATTTTTTTGTCAACGTTATTGTTTATTTTTGTAAAATGTTTAAATGAATTAAATTTAAATTAATTTTATATTATTTCCTGTTCTTAATAATTGAAAAATTAGGAATAATTGAATAAAGTTAAGCTACAAAAAAAAAACTAATTATTTTTCTCAAAGACTGCTTTTTTAATTCAAAAAATGTAATTGTTTATTTTTTTAATTACCTTTAATCAACTCGTTCATTTCCTCATAATTGAATTTGAAACTTTTTTCGTTTTTCATTGGTACAAAATTGCTTTTTTCTTCGGAAATTACATAAACCGTCATGTCACCAAATAAACGTTATTCGCGTGTAGGCCATCAACTGGAAACAATCTTTGGTTGACTCAAACGAAGAAACGAAATGATATTTTTGCGGATCTATCAAATGGTTTCTTCTATTAAATAGAAAACCTGTTTATTTTTCGAACAAATCACCAAATTTACGGATTAATCCAACGAAAAGAAGTTAATTTGAACTGTAGGCCTTCGTCTAAATGCTAATTAAGGTCCATCATATGATTATATGAAAATAGCAGTCGTATTTTCTATTAAAATTTAATTGCAAATATAAATATATGGAATTTGAAATATATGCAGTCATATATAATAATAATATTAATGAGAAGCGTAGCGTTCGCTCTCTTTTTATCTTGCGTCAGTTTTGTGTCATAAGATTTTTTGCCAATGTTAAATATGTCCATTTCATTCAATATGAAATTATTGGCCAATTAATGTAAAATATTAGAATTTTTTGTTTTAAATTTTTTCTGGTTTTTGTAAAGAAAAGTTATTAAACTATTTGTTTGAATTGTGTATGATTCAAATGGGCTTTTAATTGATAAAGTTAAATGTTTGCGTAGGCGGAATATCATTGAATTGCTTGTTGTATAGGACGTATAGATTATGCTAATGGATTTTTGGATTTATGGGCCTAGAAATATTGGCAATGTTATGGTTGTTGACCCGTTAGTAAATAGGAAGGTTTTTTTGAAAATATTTTAATGAGTTTTCGTTGATTCGCTTCAAGAATTTTTTTACGAGAGAAGGAATTAAATTTTTAGAAATTGGATTTAAAATGGTGATTAGACACCTTCGATTGCCGTTAAAAGCAATCGATAATGTGCTGAATTAAACGTAGAAATATATTTTTCAGAGATCAGAATCTTTTTAAATATATGTTTTTCAAGTATTACATATAATGACCTATTTTATTCGAGGGACTCACAATCAATCTTATTGTAGCATGGTAAAAATGCTATGAGTGCAAACCTTGAAGCTTTATCAAATAAATTTTAAATGTCATAACAACGGTATTATGTGGATTTAATATTTTGATTTCCATTTGAAGTACTATATTGAAAGGATTTTAAATGTAATTTTTATGGTCTCAACTTTGTACTTTGAGTCTTTGAAAATTTGTCGACTGGAAACGATTAAGGCCAGCAATTACTCTGAAGTTTATTATAGTCAAAAATGAACAAAAATTGAGTCGTAAATTCATAAGTCGTTAACTAAACATGGCAGGTGTATAATTTTGAGAATTTTTTGCATCGTTTTGCAAATCTAAAAAATGTTAATAGTTCATCGAAGTTTTTGCAAGTTGACGTTGTAGAAAGAAAAAAAAACGTTTGCCTTTAGCATCCATTCGTTTGGTGCGATTTTGGATTTAAATATTTGGGTTCTGAAAAATGGATAATAATAATTAAGCATTTAAGTAAATTTATAACAATTTTATTAACTGTTTTATTTTTTCATTTCCATGTCGCTGTTTCTGCTTAGACATTTTGTGTAGAGTATTTTAATGATAATAATAATAGGATTTCTTGTGCTGCGTTTGATAGAAATATTATTTAACATGTTAAAAGAGTTAAGATAAGTTTTTACAAGTACAAAGGTGGCAGATTTCTTTTTCATAGCAAAAAGATTTTCTATTCGTTTTTATTTACATTTAATACGAGGAATCGTTTCAAGACTTTGACTATTTTATTTAACGTATTGATTGCTTTATTGGTACTTAAATATTTTGATTTTTCTCTGACGTTCTTTTTAGAATAGTAACTATTAAAGCTTTTAGGAAATTAAGCATAATTTAGTTTAGTAAATTTCATTGATTTATTTTAACATAATCTCACCAATATGATAAGTTATGAAAGCTGAATATCATAAAGTTCCAAAATTCAAAATTATCAGCTCGTAAATTTTAAAAAGTAATAAATGTATCATTTCATCGATATCATAAAATTTAATTAATTGGGGGCAATCAACATGTTAAACTTGTAATCTTGAACATATTTTTTCAGTCAAATACTTTGAAGAATCATAATTAGGAGGTTTGAGACAAAATTTAGATATATTTCAGAAAATCGATTGTTCTTTATTGACAATTGTTCAATGATTTTTTCTTCTTAATATCAGTTATACTTAATTTTGTTGAAACATTTATTAGTTTTATGATTTAATTCATTGAATTTCACTTTGAGATTTTGGATAAAAATGCTTTAAAAATGATTAAGGTTTAACTCATATATTTATTAGGGACAAAAAGTAAAAGAAAATTGGAATATTTATAATATTAAATTTCATAGTAATATCAAGTTTGAATAATGTGTATAATGTTCCAGCTCATATAAAAAATTGGATAGTATTATTCTCTAGCCATTCTATAAAATCACTAATCATCATATATTTATACACAATGTCGTATTTAACATCAAAATTAACCATACTGATTACCTACTATTTAAATACATTTTTATTTTACTTGAAAAAAATAGGTCTTTAGTTTTTTTATTTTTTTTTTGTAAGTTTACTAGAGTTAAACTAATACTTTTAAGCATTTAAAAAATGATATTTTCAATGAAAAAAATGAGAAATTTAAGTCTTTAATACAGTTGAAATCATAAAACTCCTTGAATAATGAGCATTTTCAAGTGTTCTATCTTGATACATTATTTTTCTAAACCGAAATTTGTAGCAAAAATTAACAATTTGCCCTTTAAACCAAATCATTATCAGTTGATTAAGTTAAATTTTATAAATATGATTAAAATGGTTTTGAAACAATTTTCTTCTTTATCTCAATCTCCTGATTATTCTCAAGTAAATCATCCATTTTTAAGTCTAGAACCATTAAAATTTTCTATAAATACTTTTTTGTAAATTTTGGATTTTACAAAGAAACAATAAATTATTGTGAAATAATAAAATATTATATTAAAAATAATAATCCATATTTTCGAGGTATATACAACATAATACACGATCTTTAAAGGAGAATTTATACAATGTTCGATTAACATTCTATATACATTTTTCATTATAATTTACATTTAAATAAAAGTTCCAATTGGCAGTTGTTTCCTCTTGAATAACACGAGGAATGGTAGAGATGGGCTGGTGGTTTTAATTAATCCATGTAATGCAGAAAAATTTGAGTCTGTTGAGAAATAATTTAAACATTCACACTAATCACGTATTTGATATTTTTTTCACTGATATACTATTCACTATTGTTGTATGAGAATAATATTCGACTTCATTCGCGTAAAAAGCTCACAAGCTCGCTCACCTGTCATATCCGATCGTATCATCCATAGGCCAGAATATGACCTGTTTGACCACAAAAAAACCACACATTGCACGTTTTTGTATCGCTCTATAGAGACCGCTAATCGAAAAAAATAACCGCAAATGGTCTGATGTACGAAGTCCTGCTGTTGTTTGATGCTTTTATAATTTATTGAGAAAGAAATAGACAGGAAAAAATGCACTGCGGTCGCGATTCTCGCACTACACTCGAAACTTGTAATTTTATTACATTTTTTCGTGATTCTGCTACTTTATCACTATTTTTTTAATATATCACATTTTAAAATTTTTTATCGTAATCACAGTTTTTGTTGTCAAATATGAATAGCGACTGTTCGTGGTGAATTCGCGGTCACGTTGCTATTATTGCTAGGGGTTGTATTTTGATTGGTATTTAGATTGTGGTTATGAGTTCGATTATTGTGCCTATGTACATGATGATGAACGACGTGGTGTAGGTTGGAATTCGGATTGCTGCGAATTGAATTTCGTGCTCGCCGATTATTTGGAACGTCTGGCAAAGCGAATCGTAGCTTCTCCCAGAAAAGTTTGTCACCCCATTGTAAATAAGTGTTGGTTTTTAAGTATAAACGAATATCGGGATCTAAATCCTTTTGTGGCACTTCACCTAATAAAATCACTATAAGTCGTCTACGACGATCACGAAGCACTTGATGATGCGCGGATTTGAACTCGAACCGACACCATTCCGACTTGATAAAGTTCTCCGAAAGCACCATAATGGTTCTTCGAGAAGATTCAACCGCTTGCACGATAGTGTCCGCAATAAACGCACCCACTGGAAAGTCACGGTAATGCAAACAGAGTTTATATTGTGGATCACCATGTTCTAAAATTGGAGCAAGCTCTTCGGCCACGAAAGCTTCGTCTTTCGAACTGTAGCTCACGAACGCGTCGAACAGTTTGTCACGGTCATCGCGGTCGAATTCCGTCGAGCGATAAAAAAGACGCACTCCAAAACGCGAATGAAACCACACACGCATTTCTTGGCGGAACACAAAGATAATTAATGTTAGTAGAATGATAACGAGAAACGCACTGAGTGTAGTGATTAAAAGAGGCAGATAATCCTGGATAATTTGACGTTGAATAATCGTCTTTGTGGAAGTAAGATTGCCGTTAATACTGTTATCGATGTTGGCTGCGCCGGTACACGCGGTCACATTGTCGTGTGTCACATAAAATCCAAGATCGGGATTGTCGGAATAGATTTCCTCGCTGTAGTAATCCAGCTCAGTGGTGTTGGCGTTGAAAACACACCGCACAACATCGAGATCTTGCACAATGTTGCTTCGTATCATCCATTCGCGTAATTGTTCAGTGAATTCGCATTCACAGGACCAGGGATTGGAAGCGAGGGTGAGCTCATTGATGCCTATTGGTAAATACCATACCGAATATACACTGAGGCGATTGTGATCAAGTTTGAGAATTCGCAAGTGACGCAATCCTTGAAAAGTTGAGTTATGGATGGACGTGATGCGATTGTGTTGTAAGAACAGCTCACGTAAACTTTCCAGGCCCTCGAACTCGTAGCCTTTGAGCTCGCGAATACGATTTTCGTCCAGATGTAGTAACTCTAGTTCTTTGATGCCGTTGAACGTGCGATTATGAATAATTTCGATGTTGGACGCGTTTAAAAATAACACTTTTAGTTTTTTACGTCCGATAAAAGCATGACTCATAACTGCGCGAATGTCATTTCCATCCAAATATAGTTGGGTTGCGTCCATTGGAATTTGGTCGGGAAGACGTTCGATGTAACCGCTGGATGAACAATCAACTACGTTGGCCGACCATGATTGATCGTGATAACAAGTGCAGTTGTTGGGACAAGTCATTTCACAATCACATGCATCAAAATCACAACAGTGACATAGGGAAAAGCAATGCGACTCGTATTTGCATAGGAACTGATAAGGAGCCGCTTCCACTAACGGCACATAAGTCCGACCGCGATTATATAATAACTCACAATAAATACTATCCAAATCCATTAATTTAGGTTGAGTCCGAGCTCGAATCCCGCTATTCACTTTTTGTAACCACTCCATAGTACAATCACACTGATACGGATTACCACCGATATGAAACTCGGGAAGCGGCTTTTCTGGAGGCACTGCTGATATACGCAACGAATTTGGATCTAAACTCTTGATTTTATTTCCGAACAAATCCACTCGCGTCAAATTAGGCTTTTTGAAGAACGTATAACTTTGAACTTTGGTGATTAAATTGTCATTTAGGTATAACATTTCGACACTGTTTGGAATTGCACTACCTGTAATTTCCGTGAGTTTGTTGGAGCTGGCGTCGAATGTGCTCAGTTGCAGTGATGATTCAATCTCGAAATAATTTCCAAGTTCGGCGATTTTATTGGCGTGAATATCGAGCCATTGCAAACCAGTCGGAATAACCGCATAATCGAACCATTCCAGTTGATTGTCTGATATATTGAGCCAAACGAGATTCGGCAGTTTGTTGAACAAACTGCCAATATCTGTAAGATAATTACCATCGAGCCGTATCGCCTGCAGGTTTTGGTTGGCATCAAAAGACCCCGGCTCGACTTTCTGTATTTTGTTTCTCGACAAGTTTAAAATCTTCAATGCGACCATTTTGTCGAAAACACCCTTGGAGATGTTTCCGATATAGTTTTCAGTCAAACGTAGCCCATACATGTGTTGCATGTCTTTGAATGTTGCGTTATTAATGCTGGATATGTGATTTTCGCCCAAATCCAACGTGCGTAACAATGGAACATCCACAAGCACTTGCGGCACATCCAACAGCTTATTACCATTTAAATGTAGATCTTTTAAGCTGGAACAATTTCTCAAGGCATCCGCATGTATGGTCGATATTAGGTTGTTGTCAATCGATAATAGCGACAAAACACGCAGACCATTAAACGTTGAACTTTCGATGGAGGATAATCTGTTGTTCGACAAAATTAACGTATGTAAATTATACAGTGACGAAAACGTATTTTCAGGAATTGACTCGATAAAATTATCGTTCAAACGTAAAATTTGCAAGCTGTATAGGTCGCGAAATACGCCCGATTCCAGCTTGGATATTCGGTTAAACGAAACATCCAAAACGACTAGATGCAAAAGACCGGCGAATGCGGCTGAATTAATCCACTCGGTGGTGAGTTCGTTACGCGATAAATCCAGAACTAAAAGCTGCGTCAGCTCGCTAAACAAGCCGGGAGCAATAACATTGATACTATTATTTTGTAGATACATTTCTTTGATATCTCGCGTATCTGTGAACAACTCAGGTGGTAAACTCACCAACCGATTATCAGACAATTTTATTATATTTAAAGACGTTAATCCCTCGAGAGCCCGATCGGCCAAATTTGATAACCCATTTCCTTGCAAATAGAGCTTTTGCAAGCGGGTAAGGCCCGACAACATCCCTGATGGCAATGAATCGATATTATTTCTTGAAAGATCAAGAAGACGTAAATTTGAGCCACACTTATCCGTCGGGTGGTGTGCAAATTTAAAGCTGACAATTTCGCGGAGACGATTACGCGTTAAATTGAGGATCTCTAAAGAGCGCAACGGACAAAGAACTCCTTCGGGAAGAGTCCACATGTTATTTTCGGCGAGATCAAGCCGCTCTAAGTGGTGTAATTCTTCCGTAAAAGCATTGGGAGAGACTTCCAATGTCATTGCCGACCAGTCGGTGTTATGAGTACGAACTGTAAGATTGCGAAGTTCACGCAATCCTTTGAAAGCTCCATCGGATAAATTGCCGATTTTGCAGTATTCGATAGAAAGCTCCCGTAATTCGACGAGAGGTCGAAAACTACCAGCGCTGAGACTACTTTGGAAGAAAAGTGCGTCGCTGCACTCGAGCCGCAATCGAACGGTGTGCTGGGGTTGAATTACACTAAAATTTGTATTTTCTAATTCACTGTTAATTGTCCGAAGCCTGCAAACGAGGGCGACGTCATCTTCCGAGCCACTGTCTACCACTACCCATTTGCATTCATCGGGAGCTTGATAACGCAGTGCTTTACTTAACGATGCCGAAAGCACCCCAAAAATGGCACCGAACAGAACCGTGAAAATCACGGTACTGACCCCTGTATGATACATATTGAACAATCTTAACCACTTATTTAATCATTGCTAAAACACATTATTTGTTGTCACATTATTTATCCAAAAACTCCACAAAATAATATCCAAATGTAATTCCAGAGGTGAGATAATCCAATGCGTGAACTGATTCGGTTATGTATTCCATGTTACCATCACGAAGAACTTGATCACACTCGAAATATTGAAATTAGAGCTTTTGTTTTATAGGTGGAGATTTGCTAGTTGTACTGGGGTGATACAAGATTGGAATTTGACAATTGCATTTTATGCAATTTGGCCAAAAAAATTGTTGGTAAGAAGTTGCGAAAATATGTGTGCACTTAACGAGCTCAACTACTTGACTGAATATGCTTGATATGGCTGAGCTGGTTGAGCTGGTACTCAAGCCATCGAGCATACTTTGGGAGGTCAGAGAAAGAGCTGAGTATGAGTAAGTGAGACCATGGCTTAAGTGGAAGGGGTAGCGATGGTAGGCTATGCCCATGCCACAAGGCCATAACAAGCCGCGGTTCAACTGCAACATATTATTTACCTGTCCGCCTGAGTACGTTGATCTTGCTCACTCGTTCAAATCACCCATATTTCTCGTTTCACATTTTAACAGTGATGAACCAAGTAGTTGAATACTCTGATCAGTATAGGTATACCTCGGCAGGCAAAACGAGGAAAAGTCTTCGACCATCGTTTGCTTGGTCTCTTCTTCTTCAATCCACTTGGAATGCCCTTGTCTTTCTTCTTCAACACTTCACCCTCTTCTGGTTTCGTTCTTCGGATCATCGACAATGACCGACGAGAAAACAGTGCAGAGTCACTCGGCCCTACTCTCACAACACGATGAGCCATTCTTAAGTTTTGGTCAGTCGGGTTTAAGTCGGAAAGTAGTCATTTAGATAAGTTAAGTAAGTGATATTTATATACTTAACGTTTTAAATGAATTTATGATGGCTGATAAAGCTTTGTTGGATTTTGTCTTGTTTCGGTGTCACTTGTTTCAAATTTATTCATTTATAAAAATTATTTTGGCACATTCTTAATCAAAAATGAATTTTATTGCGGCTCGACTCGTATGAACGTTTTGATGTTTCGATTTCATCAATCATGTCTCATCTTATCTTTTTTTTTACAAATTGGATAAATGTTTTATTTTTTTTTAACGAATTGATCAACTTGGTAATATTTATCTTGTTAGAATGTCAAATAGGCATTAAGATCTCATAATTAAATTGTTTAAAATTTCCACGTTAGAACAAATCCCAAATTGTGGTTTCCTTTAACAAGAAAATAATTTCCATCAAATCAAATTAAACTTATACCCAATAGTTGTATTAATAATTTTAAGAGCATTTATTTGATCATACTTCTTTACAATGGTTCAATTATGATAATTTAAAAAGGCATGAAAAATTAAGGTTCAATTCATTTTATTCATATTAAGATGGGATGCAAATATTAGTCTGAGATCATAAAGGCATATTGTACGTATGAGTATAAATCACAATACTCGTTCGTGTATTACATAGTTTACATAACTCTATACATAGTATATACTCGTACATATGCATTAAACGGTGTTATATTATATGTGAATGAGCTGATAAATGTGTTTGGTACATCTGTATCAATGGATAATTACAAGGGTATAAGCATTGCAAATAAGGTCTTACACAAATTATAATATGTACGTAAATGATATGTAAAAGTTGATCAAAATAGGTATAAAAAATTGTGTAAGCAATATTCATAGTTGGGTGGGTTAGAAAAATCGAACCCTTTTTTTACTAGTTACACAGAAAAATTTGTTCATGGACACCTTTTGTTAGTTCTCATTAAAGCTCATTATATATGTATGAAAAAACGTTATTTTTTCGAGAATTGATGAATAATTAACTCTCAGCAATAAATAATGTGCAATTTTCTGTTTTCAATATTCACGAAAAAAAAAATATATCTAAAATATTATTATGAATATCGTATTTTCTGTTGCATAATATTTTAGTGCAGAACCGGAACTAACGTTTTATAATTTTATTAATGCCGCATAGTAAATTTCATTTAACAATAACATTACTACTTGAAACAGTAAACAATATTATTCACTTTCATAAACTTAACGCTAATTTAAATACACATTAGTCGATAAAGAAGAATTTCTCATATTTCACAGTTGTATTTTTTTACTAATATCTACAAAATACTCATAAAATAGTCTAAAAATAATAAGACAAAGTAATTGTTATTAACCAATTATTTATTCATTGCAGTATTTTATTTCACGATGATAATAGTTATTTTTTTAGTGAATGTTATAATCTAAATTAGGTTTTTGTGTTAGAAAAAAATTAAAATTGTCAATATATTCCTCATCTATAGGGTTTTTGTATGTACTCAAGTTCATTACTCATATTTCAAAGGTCTAGAAAAACGAAAATATTTTAGTTTATTATTGAAGGTTATGTATTTGAGGCAGTGTGTTGAAAATATTTTCAACAATGAAAAAAAAAATGCAAAAAACTAAACTTGAAAATTTATCTTGAAAGTAATATTATATTGAAATATATTAACCTGTATTTCTTACATGAACTGGAATTTTGCTCCCAATATAATAGCAATTTTACTTTAAAACGATTAGCGATGATTTTTTATTAATTTGTTCTGGCTGTTGACAATAAGTGGACACTTCTACTGATTTCAAAACGCTAATAAAAATAGTTCATGTTTAAGCTCATACGTACTCAAATAGAGTCACTTGTATGCATTTTTTCGTTAAGAAGTCAGAGAATAAGAATGGTAGTAGCAGTAGTTTTGTCTCTTTTACTTGTGTATATGTGTGTATACGTGTTTTATGTGTATATTCACTTGCACTCAAAGAAGATAACAATGTAGTATCGTAATTCCTAAAACGCTACTTTTTATCGAAAACTACTATTATAATTACGATGTTGTAACGTAAAAATTCAATTGCAAACAGCAAATTATAATGAAATATTGTAAATACTAAGATAATGAAAGTTTAGTCCTAGATTACGATGTTTCTATCGTAATTTTTATTTTTCCCCATGTTGCCAAACATACTTACATGTGGAAGTAAAACTTGAAATATCAGCTTAAGTATTTTTCTGTTAGTAAGAACTGTACTTCCTAAAGTTTTTGCGTAACTCTTGAATTAAATTAAAAATTTTCGAATTACTTATCAAAAACTGCTAAAATTGCTAATCGTTAAAATTTGATGACAAATATCTCTTAAGCGTTTTATTTTATCGATTAAGCATATAAAAATGAATTTGTAAAGTACATATTAATTTTCCTACAATTTTATATATTACACATTTCATAATTTATATTGTTTCGTGAGTTAAAAAATTTTTAAGCAAAAAACAAAATTTTCTCCAAAAAATCAAATTTCAATATCTTCTAAATGGTGAGATTGACGGTAAAAATATAAGATACTTTTTTTCTAGAGCGTTTAATTTCTTATAAAATCATAAATTATTATGTTTTACAAAATAAGTTATGAGCAAGATATGAATTTTTTCCTATTGAACTGAGTGAAGTATATAAAATTATAATGCGAGGACCTTCTCATTAAAATTAAGTACTCAGCTTTGTTGAGAATTTTCATCAGGTGTTTAAGACCTCATTTTCGGTGTAACTAGTAAAAAAAAAGTCGATTGTTTTGGTCCACCCTACTTTTTTGTTATAAAATATTTCGTTTTTGATCTTTTTGGCTTATTGAAAAATGAACTTGGGGCATAACCATCATATGTCCATCAAACGTAGAAAAGGGAGAAGTGCCCACATAATTACTGTTTGAATAGGTCTGAATGAATTGAGTAAGTTTTCAAAAGCCATTTGCAGTATAAAAATATTTGTAAAGGTACGTGGACTTTGTTGAGAAGATTCCCTCGTCTATTTAAACATTCAATATCTGTCTGTTTTATGTCTGGTGGGCATTTATTGTGTTATAATTTTCTGCATGATCACCACCATAATACACATATTTTAAGTGCATCAGTTGCATATTATCTGAAATAGACTTGGAATCACTCTGACCGGTCAGAGTAATTTAATCCAAGGTGGTCTATTCCCATAGAATCCATTTTCGATATAAACGCATCCTTGTAATTGTGCACCTATAATGATTCCAATAATTTTCATAAAGTATAACCAATTTAAATTTTTCTTATTACTTGACAATTTGCTAGAAACCAAGATGTTTTTTATTTTCTTTTTAAATTGAATATATATGGTACCTTCTAATTCTTAATTGATTGCGTGAACTTTAACTAAAATTGAACTTAAGGAAAGGTGGAGAGATAAAAATCGTTTCAACCGGAAAGTAAAAGGTAAATAAATAGCGATAAAATCATTCGAAAATTGATTCAAGATTTGATTTTAATTCCATTTAATTGTCAGTGGTTCTCAACAATCATCCGAAATTAGTCTAACAGTTTATCGAATATGGGTCATGAGTGTATGGTACATGTGAACATATTATGTACGATGATAGCACGCAAATAGACTTTGAAACCTTTTCACCTAGAATACTTAACGTTGTGTCACATATTTTCTTTTCATCTGAAATGATTGCAGAGGCGCAAGTCCGTTATTTGCGAGCTCAATAGAATTTAATTAGTAATTCAATTACTAATAGAATTGAACTGATAAAGAGCTCCAAGATTCATTATACTAATTCGATTAACTGGAAATGGGAATAAAAGCGGATGGGTTTCAAGAATTTGTATTTATCTGTTCTGAATAAATTTTTGAAGTTGTGAAATATTTCCTTATGAGGTTCCTTAGCAGGTAGGGGAGATTGGAACAAAACAAAGTTCTCGATGAAACGACAAATTAATAAGTGTGCATGCCTCATGAACATGACTACTACCCTACTAGCCGGCAACATAATTACGTATCAAGTACTTTTTTGGGTAACACTGTGAGAAAAAAAGTTTTCGGTAGATTAAAAAACAAAAGTTTTACATTTTGATCTTTTTGGTAAAATGGATGGTTAGTAGTTAGAAAAGCACGGTTTTATATAAAATTTGGTCAGTTGTGGTAACACGGTTAGGGTAAAATCTATCTCTGAAATATTTGATTATTGGGAACTGATCACTTTGGCCGTCTGTTGGCTAAAAAAAGTACTAATTGTAGTGCACACTTTTATACACAATTATATCAAATTGTTTATTAAAATTAAAGAAAAAAGCAAAAAAAAAATTTTTTACTGAAATGGAAGCTATTAAATTAACTTTATTAAAAATTATCAAAATAGAGTTTATTTATAAAATAAGAGTGTATAGAATTATACTCTTTCTCAACAAGTTCTGGCTGGTTTTCCCATTCACAATTTTTGTCAGTACAGAATAAAACATCCAGTTTCTCCCCTTTTTATAAAATAAAAAAAATATTTTTCTTTACTGTTAAGCGAAAATAGTTTATAAAATAAATATAAGTTCTTAATTGCTTAATGAAATTTAAGGTTATAAAATTACCTACCGATAGCCAGATAAAGTGAGCCACCACGTGCTTAAATTTTTGAAACTGATCCTTGAATTTCGTGAGGTCGTTTCTTTACAAGAGAACTTAGTAATCATAACATTGTAAAACTCACATCACTGTTTTTAATATTTTTGTCATCATTTAATTAAATGCCCAGCTTCAAGAATATTTTCTGCGTCAATAACACTTTTATGGGCTTAAATTGATCCAATCCAGTCGAAAATTTCTTCTTAAAAAACATAATTATATTACACTAAATTAAAACAGTAACACTAAATTATTATAAACTTATGGGTAACTTTTTAGTTGCACACAATATGAAGCCATGTTTTTTAAGCTTCGCCTATTGGTTAGTTCTGAATAACATTAATTTTTGATAATATAAGAGGACAAATGTTACAAATTAGTTCTCTTAAAAAATTAATAAAAAATCATTATAAAAATAACTAGAGTTCGGGAAGAAAACGGCAGTTATCAGAAACACTTTTTAAAAATTATCTTAGCAAAAATCTATAAAATTGATATGAATAAAAAAGAAAACTAAAAAAAACAAGACAGATAAAGAGGAACTTATCCAGATCACTATCAGCCTGATTAAATTATGATCTCATCTTACCACATGCCTTTTCTCGTTGTACCCCATTGTTGATGCCAAAGCAAAAACGGGAAATTTGACTTATTTCTAATATTTTTATATTTTCTGATAAAAAGGTTAAGCTAGCAGAAAATTTTGATTTTACTAAAATACTTTGTAAAAGTAGCGAAAGAAATATTTCAAAAATAATATTATTTTTCTTTGGGTTCTAAGTTTTTCTTGAAGTATCCCCTTTTGTACCAGTCTCCCCTATTGTTTTTTTTTTTGACTAATAAATGGTGTTTTGATAAGCACAATGTCCGGCAACACCTATTCAAAATTAATATGCGCCCGATAGAGAGATAAGTGAAATGATGACAAACATAAAAAACCTCTTTAATTTTCGACTTGTTTCATAAAAATAAAGGGAAAACTTTGAAACAATGCACTATTGCATAATGAAGCATCTGTATTTTTTCCTTATCAGTTACGTTTCAATTCACATGATATTATAGGTAACACGTTCTCATTTGTAACTTCACTCGTTCAATGAGAGCGAGCTGTTTCGTTTGTCGAGGTTTCTAGCTCATGAAGATGAATAATTTTTTCGGAAATTCCTCATAGCGTATTCATGATTTATCAATTTTCTAAATCCACGATTTTACATTAAAATATAACATGTAATTTACGTAATGCATTTAAGCATGAACATGAGAATCAAATTAAATATAGTTTATAAAAGTGGCTTGAAGCCAATTTCAAACATTCAATAAGTATGACCGTTATCAGAGCATTATCAAGAAAATTGTAATTATTATGCTCATAGAGACCGAGAAAATTCATGTCATATTACACGTTTAATAGATTCACTTTAGTCAAGCTTATTAAAAATGCTGTAAGTAATGATTTTTAGATAAAAAAATAAGAATAGGACGTTGTATTCAATTATTTATCGCTGCTTATTACAAACGACGAATAATTCAGATTAGATGAAACTAGATAGAAAAATTTTAATGAAACTAAGCTTTGATAGTGTTATTGAAAATTAATTGAACCATTAGAGAACACTGCAGAGTTTTTTAAATGAATACATAATTTGAGGCATACCTTCGATTATAAATTCTTCAATGAAATTGTTGTGGGCAGAAATGATAAGGAATAATGTTGTGTTCTATATTAACTCTGTATTAATTTGTCTGAACGATTTAGAAAACAATTATAGAATGAGTGACAAACTATAAACTACTTGGAGAAGCAACTGGATTCCAGACTTAGCTTTGCTGAACATATAAAAGTAGCTAAAAGCTAATTAATGGCTCGCACAATACCCTGTATCCATTAATAAGTAGGCAATCCAAGGTATCTATCAACAACAAAATGATAATAAACAAAACAACATTGACACCTGTATAATAACATAAGCATGACCAGTCTGGAGTTTGATAACCCAAAGGAAGTGTCCAACTATTCTGAGAGTGCAAAACATACTATGAATGCTGGAAAACTACCCAGTAAAATAAAGGGTTTATGGTATGATCTAAACAAAAATCATAGGTGCTACTAGGTCTATCCTGGCCAATATCTATTGTGGTCTATCCAACACAATAGATAGATAAATACATATCTAACTTTTTATTTCTATTGACTTAGTGATCCTCAATACTGCAGCGTTCGGCTAATTGTATTCCCTGGATTCCTACTTCACCTTTTGTTAATCGAATAGCTTAGCAAATTTCATAACCGGCAAACAAGATACTATTCGACTATTTTAGTTGTGGGATCGGAGATACCCGGCTTTTTTAGTCACCGGAAAGATTATATTCCAACAGAATGTGAGAAGCAGTTTCATTCTTTATCTGATGAAACCTCCATATTGGAGGGTCCAACAGTACCCCAATAATGTGAAGAAGCTTTTTCAAGCCACAGTAACTGGTTATGAGGCTTGTAATCAATCTTGAGATTTACTTAAATTTAGTATTTTAGTACTAAGATCTTAAGAAGGTTTTTGATGTATGTTTTGCTGGGTTTTCGCCGCCTTGTGTTGCTTTGCAAGAAACAAAGATCAGTTTCAAGCCACTCATTGATGGTTTTTCTTACGTTCGAGATTTTGTGATCCTGTTCACTGGTTTTAGACCAAAGAAAGATTTCGCCGCTCCTCGATGGGTAGCAATGGTTTTTTTCCAATTACCAGTGCTTAGTGCGACATAGTGCCGCATGAAGCCGCACTATATGAGCCTTTAATTGGAACAAATTTAATCCTAAGTGCGACAGTAGAGTGCGTTTGACTTTGTTTAGTTTGACAACCTTTAATGGAATTTTAAATAATCAAATTGTGTTCTAGTCAAGTATTTTAAAAAGTTCTTTTTATTTTATTTTAATGTATTTAATAGTCGCAGAAACAGCATGATCAGAGCGACTTCTAGATTACATAATAATTAATAATTACAATACTTTTTGGCACAATACAGGGATCGAACCCACTACCTACTCGTTTTGGAGCGGTCACCTAGACCACTCGGTTATCAGTAAGCTAAAAAGTTCATATTTTTTTTTTTTTTTTGAAACAAACCATACATTTTTAAGTTATTTTGTTGGTATTACTTATGCATCGCACCCGTGAGCATACTATTTCGAATGCTCAATTGTGCGATGTATTGCGGTCGTTTGGAACATTCAATGCTGATCATTATGCTGCATTATGCGCTTTTGTACTGTAATTGGAAAACGACCATTATCTACTTTTTCATTCCCCAGTATGCTCTTATGGCTCAACTCGTTACTTGGTTTTTGGCAGCTATCAATAAGGACACGCTGTCATTTCAAAACTTAATAATTCAGCTAATATTATTTAAATATTAGTTTAGGAACTTAGTTATCAAAATTGAAGAGATTATTTTATTTTTCAGCTTAATTTTTCTTGGTTCAATTTTTGCTTTTAGCGTTATTATTTCTTTGGCTAGAACACAGTTATGACTATCAACCTAATATTTGATTAGTTATAAATTTTTTATTCAAAATCAGTGGTGTTTTTCTATTCTAAAGAGTATATTTTTTTCTACAAATTCTAATGAGACCAACTTTAACGCAAATCCTATCCAATAAAATAGAATCATAAAAATCACACTATTATTTAAAAAGTTTTGTCTAGTCACAGGTTTATCAAAAAATATTTAATCTTCTCATTTTTTATTGGTTGAAAATGTTACAATTTCTGTTGAAATTAAAATATTTCGTATTATAGGTTGGTACAACATACTTCCGGTTTCAATTGGTAGTTAGGCTAAGAAAAATAAAACATATACTTATATATTTTCTTAAAGAAACGTTTTTGATCGCAAAAAAACTCCGGAAGTTCGTTCTGCCATCAAGTGAATGTGAAGTAGATTTTTAATTAGTGAGCGATTAGTCTCAAATTGATTTCAATTTGAAATCAATAATAATAATAAATGATAGAGATATAAAATTTTACGTTTCTGCACATAAGTCATTCTTTGTTTCCATTAAACCTTGTTGCGGGTACGCTTACCATGAAATTGCTATAATGACGTTACGCCCACAATTATAAAGAACAAAGCGATTACTTTTTCAGTTTATAATAAAAATAAATCCAACATATTGTATGCGAAGGTTGCAAGACAAAGATATTAATCCCATTTTTGTCAAATGATTTTAATTCGCATTAAGTCTGAAACTGTGGAGTGAGAAGTTTGATATGACTACTTGAGTTGTGCAAAAAAAATATTATATTAAAGTTCAAAGCATTATGAACGAAGAAATATGTATGTATATCCTTGAACCTATTTGTAATTTAAATTGGAATGAAAATTTAACAAAATTATGAATTCGAGGAGTCCGTGTTGTTAGATAGCTTTATTTGTAATGGATAAATTGAAAAAGTTTTTGGGGTACCATACATTTATGGGAGGTTCCGTAGATGAATACATATGTCGTTGATGACCACTAAAAATTTCATTGTGTGGGAATTATTTGGTATCAAATATCATTGTGTTAGAGGCAACGGGAGACTGAAAGATAATATAACAGTAAATAGCATCGTTCGAGGAATTGTTTAGTTATCTATTCGCGTTAAAATTTAAATTTGTGCTGCTGCTCAATCGTAATCGTATCTTAGTCGTAATTGTATCTTTTTGACGTCGCGTCGCACTTATTGTTTGCGTTTATTGTTTGTTAACATGATAGCGTTTGCTGACAATATGCTCAAATGCAAACTGATATTGCTAATTTTATTTGTAGGTGTATTTGTGCATAAACGACAGTAGGGAACATGTTTGAAACGGCAAATCGTCACGGGTGCACACAATTAGTGCCTACGCGGATATATCGCGTATAAAACGGATAGAACGGCCATAATGAATATGAACGAGTCCTATGGCTCGAATAGAAATATTTTTTTGTGTTTTATAGCATAAACGTCTTCACTTACATTTGCACGTAATTACTAAGAAATATTTGACCATAACAATATCTGAAACCGAAACTCGTTCCTCTTGAACAGAGAGATCAAATTCTGGTCATTAAGATTGATTTAGAAATAGAATGAAATTAATACGAACGAACGTCTTTAATTCATAAATGCTTTCGTTTGCAAATAATACTTTGTTTATTGTTATTTTTTGTTTTATCGCAAAAATATTGAATATTTTTGTAATCAGGACAGAAATGCCGGTCTAGATTAGTTTGTTTATTTTTAAGCTTAATCGTCACATCCGGCGTCGAGACCCTTAATTGATTCTAACACCAACTTAAACTCCAGTCAAAATTGTTATGACTTATAGATTTTTTGTTTTTCTTTTTTGGTATAAAATACCATTATTACTTACTAATTTAAGGAAGTTCTCTGCTCTAACGAGTCTAATTAATTGATGACACAACTATCGTACATAAAATATCCAAGGAATGCCAAATCGAGTTGAAGAAATTTATTTATATTGAACATATTACTAGTTTTCTTATTTTTGTATTAAAAAAGTCTAATTATCAGGGTTTCCTCCAAAACACTGGTATAATGGTCTTATTCTTAAATTTTTGTTTTCCTCCCTTTAGATGATTATTTGGGAGTAATAAATAATACCGTCACAACTTTCCGGCCAATTAGCCCACTTTAGCATTTCAAAGATGAAAAAAGAAGTTTTTTGAGTTTTATATTACTAAAAAAAATATGGATCTGAAGATATAGTATGAACTCTACCTAGAATTTTTTTGAAGCTCATGAAGCTAGTATAGGAGTGTAGTATTTTTTTATGAAAAAATCGGATATTTGTAACTTCTTTTGAAAGTACAACAATTACTTTTGTGCTAGTTTTTATACTTCCTACAGTTTGACTCATGATGTTTGTTATCTGCCATGCTAAAAGTAAAAAAAATCTCTTTTGATTTTTTTTATGTTGGTACCTACTATTTCGATATAGTTACCCCCGTTAGGTGTAAAATTGACATTTTTTACGAACAAAATGCAACTATCCTTTTTGTTTCATTTTCTAGGTGCATATGTACAGAGGCGGCAGCTTCACAAAGGTTTTTCCTGTATAAAAGGTGTGAAGCATCTCCAATCTCAAATTTTCTTACTCTGCAAATAAAATGAAGATAAATAATAAAAATAAAGTTCTTACAATCTTCCAGTTGATTACTTTCCATCCCCCCTCAGCCTAATCGGGAGTGAAAGAAACTATTTTTGAGGATATCCTTTCTAGTTTTTTGTGAAGTGAAAAAAATACTTTTTTTTTGATATGCCAAATGACAGAAATTGTTAAAAAAAATCAAAAAATTCCTGTAGTATGCCATTTCTTTATGCATACGCATTTCATCATTAAATACAACCTCTCTATGAAACAGTAAAATATTAATTTGAAATGATTTATAAATGGTTCATGGAAGAATTTCCTATTCCCGTACTTTCGGATATAGCTTCCTTAAATGTGTTGTTAAATGTCTAAGATTTAAATGAATGTGTATATATTGTGTGAGTATAGACCTTACGCATTACGCGTTCTGCTGTGTGCTCACCGAATCATGAAAATAAATAAATGGGGAGCGTTCAAGCACAATGAGATGGGAGATGTTCTTTGAGAATTTTTGATTTGAGAGTAATAAGGATAGACAATAAAAATAAGGAGCGAAAATGCCATAGATAGAAAAATCTGGATTTTGAACAGTCTGAAATATGTCTGAGCCTCTACAAAAGGGATTGACCGCAGTTGGAGAATAATTAGTTATCAATCAGTTTTAGTTAGTAAGTCAGTCAGTTAAAAAAAGTTAGTTACAAGTTCATAAGACGATAAACGATTGTTGTAAATAAATAAATACGTGTATTTTGTGATATAAATAAACGTCTGTGTAATGAATTAAAGGCATTATTGTTGTATGTTCTGATACTCAAATGCATAAGAACCAATCAAAATAAATTAAAATTTAAAACATCCAAAAATTCCAAAAATTTTTTTTTTAAATATTTCTTTGCTTATCTCAACATCATGTCACTAGGGGCTGGAGTATTTATCAATTTTGAGTTTCGGTTCCTCCAAATTTTCTGGCTCAATGATTTCAAGCTCCGGCTTCTCAGCGCCGATTGTAATTGAAAAGAAATCCTATGATAAACTTTAACACAACAGCTAATAATGTTAATAAGTTTCATTTAATTCTTGAAAAATAATTCATAATAACAAAATTGTTAACTTTTTAAGTAATATTTTTGGGTTTCATATGTTTGATCATTTATAAAAAATAGCAATTTAAAGATAGATATTACTTGTGAGTACAATACCTTGTTTCGGTTAAATTAGTTATATAGCCTGATAGGACCAATAAAATTTTACAATGAATAATAATATTAGTAATTACTTCTTTTTGTATTCTGCATATGAAATTGAGTCAAACTTAAAAACGGTTTTCAAAAATTTGTGGTTTATTTTCAATTTTGAACTTTTCAATCTTTTATATTTCCTCTAAATTGAAATTTTAGGTCATTCGCTTTTTTTAACGGTTACTTCTGTTTCATAATATCCAATCTCCACGGTATTTAAAGTTATATTCTTTTGGTATTATTGTAATAAACATACAATTTACAATTTAAAAGTGTCACATTTTTTATTGCAGTCGTGGAATAATGATTTTGAATACATTATTATATTGACTAATTCATTGCGTTTTCTCGTTTCTCATGTTAATGAAGTTCTTATAGTTGGACGATTAAAATTTAATTATTGACTTACTGTAAAAACGTTGATATTGATTTAAAAAAGTTAGACTGTAAAGTCAAGTGTGTATTCATTTTAATTTAATTACACGTAAACTAAAAGACGTTTGAAAATGGTTGAGTTATTCAAATTATTCAAATATTACGACATTTTTATAACGAGGCTGATGAATTAATAAAAATATTTTACTAATTGTTAAAAATGTGATAAGATCTTTGGTATTAGGATATTGTATAAATTTAAGCTCTCACGATTTTTATGGTATTTTTATATCATATTGTGAAACGTTAGTAATTCAGAATTGGATGAATTTTATTTTGAAGCTTAATTATAATTACTGTATTTTTGAGGAAGACCATTCAATATTTATCATTATGAAGAAATGATAGATAGATCAAATATTTTATTAATTTTCACTTACAAAAGTTGGAAAATCAAAAACATGGAATATTTGAAGAAGAAATTATTAAGAAAAAGAAAACGAAAGAAAAAACCAAGATGAATTCTTAATTAAATGGTTTTTAATAAAATGATCAAATTTTAAGAAAATATAGTTTGTCGATGATGAAGCTCAATACGTCCTTTATAGTTTACTTCTTGCTAGTGATTAATAATTCTTTTTTCTCGCATCGTTACTATATGCATTTTGGCTATATAATAAAAATATGGTACAAATTGTTGTTAACCCAATAAAATGTATCGTAAAAAAACATATTTTATTCATTTTCATAATAAACTAGATTTATTTCTTATTATTTTATTTTTTTTGTAAAACATCGTGAGTAAAATCAAACTTTTTGAGGTTTGATCTCACGTTTAGAAACGCTTCGTGGTTGGTTGTGATTCTATAACGTCACTCATAAGTAAACAGAGTTTTTTCTGCTTTTCCAATTGTTAATCAAAAAGATTAAGTATTAGTTACTAATAATGTTCCGCTTCTATTTTATAAGTTTCAAGATATGATAGTCGTTTATGAATTTGGGTGTATCAAAGTGGAGAAAAATATTTTGTAAACTGGCAGTACAAATTAATTCAAAATAGATATACCTACTAATGGTTTGACAATTTTTTGAAAATAATCACAATTTTTAAGCAGTGGAATTTCAAAATGTAAACACCATAACATAATAATCTATTATTTGTTTGCAGTACGAAAATAGATGTTTTTTAATTGCTATTTTACGTTGCTTTATAACCATCAAGTTCTTTAACGACTCTAGGGCTACTAAAAATTCGCAAACTAAGAAATATTGAAAATTTGCTTGATACGAGATTCAAACCGAACGTTTATATAAGATTATTTGATTATATTGATTCATTGTCAAAAAATTTAATAAAGACCAGATTTAGCAAAACTCAATGATTGTATTAATGTTATAGATTTCAAATATTACTTTCATCTAAACGATCTTCACTCATATTTACATTGAATTACTTAATATACTGTTAGAGTTTCGGCGCGCTTAACTTAACTATTTTTTTTGGTTTCTATGAATTATTGAAACAGGAGCAAATAATTTTTCCGGGATTTTTGTCGATTAACCTGTACATTGCCTTACTACACACCATTTGTAAACTAATAGTTAAATAGACGAGCTTTCAGTCTACTTGGTGTGACGTCACCACAATCTGCGCTATGTTGAAAACTGTGTTATGGCACATAATTTTTTAATTCAAAGTTTACTATTGCTTTTTATCGTAAATCCAGTTCTTAAAAAATATTCATTTAATCTACAGTTTTTGTTGTTTTTTTTGTTGTAAGAAATAAAACAGAACTATTTTGTCCAGAGTAGTCATATACTTTCTTGTCAAATTAAACATTTATTTATTTATTTTTTAGACAATTTATCTATTTGATATAATTTTTGGTATAACTACTTTCACTGATAAAGAATATCTATTTTGCATTTTTTCTATGACTAACTATTATTTTTCTTTGACCAATTTTTTTCAATTATTACTGTCGTTTTTTTTTTATTTACTGTCGTTTTGTAATAACTAAGGTTTTAGTGATTGATATATGGGTCTTTAGGCTTAATAAAAATCCATACCATTTGTATTATTTTGATTAACTTTTTTATCAAAATTTATGTGAAAAATTGTGGATGAAATATAAAGTTACTAAATTGTGTTAAAAATAATAGTTGAAAAGGGAGTTGGGTTCGAAATTTATCATGAACAAGACACTAACAAACCAAGAAAATTTAGTGGTTCTTATTTGATAATTTATGAAATTATTGGGTGTAATTAAAATTGTATTTTGTTGTTAAACTACTTCTTTATGTTGATAATTTTATGTTACTTATTTCTTCCGAACTTAAAATTGAGAAACATCTGTTTATTAAAAAAATATTACCCAATTAGGGGTGTTAATTTCAGAATTACCTGTACTCAAGCCGATCTAGCCAAAATTGTAGTTAAATAATAAGTACTCACTACTCACTACTCATACATCAGAATGTTTCAATAATTTATTCCACAATTAATTAATTATAATGATTCACATAAAATACAGGTGCAATAAAGTTATAATTAATTTATAAGTTTTTAAAAAAGTTTTATGGTTGTTTGAGGCAACATTTCCGACTGATATATGAAATCTATGATATACTTAACTTGTTGGAAATCTCGAGCCCATATTTCCATTCGAACAGAAGGCAATGGCAATAATTTCCATTTTGCATTATAGCCATGTTCGTTGATTATGTTATCATATAAATAAGGCATCGCGAATTTATATATAAAGTCGTTGAGATTTTATATTACGCGGAATGCAATGTTCAGTGATACATTGGAACAGGCAACATTGGCCATGAAATAGACGAGTTAGAGAGAATCTTCATCTGTCTTATTGGACACACTGGCAAGAAGTTGGTGTTAGTTGCGGCGAAATAAATGTGTGTATGTTTATTATTATTATTTATTTGCTTGAAATGTTATCTACACCGATTTCTGCCAGTGCCACATAAAACAAGGTGGATGTGTGCGAGTGTTTATGCATGCGAATATACCGCCTTCCGCCTTTTTGCGTTTAATATTGAAACTCATAAATTTATAAATCACTCTAACAGAAAATTATAGAAATATTTTACTAAAATATTACAGTTTGATGTCGTTTTTGTAATAGCTGTTTCAAATGCAATTGAATAAATTTGCGTGTAACTAAAATAACGGTTTCAGCCGCACCATTTTTGAGGATGCTTAATAACTCATGCGAAATATAGAAATAGTTGCCCTGCCTTAGTATTTGAAAAATATGGCCTATGTTTGATAGTGAAATAAGTTAGTTCAATTCAACATAAAAAGTTTGAGTACCTACGCTGAAAAATAGAGAAACTTTTGTACCTAGCGTTTTTTTAATATTCCTTACAAAACTTTACAATAGGTATAACTATTTTTGAAAAGTATGTGGTTTTCTCGTAAATAAATCCAAGTATTACTTTAATTTTTCGCCCAGAAAATGCACAAGATTTGAGACTGTTTTAAGATTACTGTTTTTAGATTTTCGTGGTAAAAACTTTAGAAAGACAACAAAATTTCAACCTCTCATTTATAAAAAGAATTGAACATCATAATTTAAGCAAATAGTTTTTCAACGATTTGGTTACATTTTTCTAACAGAAGTTATAGATTTCGTTTAAAATTTTTGTATTAAAGCAACACCTAAAATTTAACCTGTACGATTTAGCTTGAAATAGTTTTTATTTTTTGGAAAACGCGGTAAAGAAGATTATGTTCTGAAATATTTTACATACCTATATTTATAGCTTAATTTTTTGAAAATACGAAAATACGTTCCCATACATTGGCAAGTTGTGTCACTTAGTGTGACAAGGTATGTGGGGGAGAGTTTTAAGAAATGTTACGATCACAGTTCATCGTATTTTTCGCCATAGAAAACATTGTGTACCCTAAAAATTACGATATTTTTTTTCCTTAGGAATAGGGTTGTGTATATTGTACATAGTTTAAATCATTTAATGATTAAACAATCATTCCCGTTGTGTTCAAGTACATTTATCATAGCATAAGTTCATGGGATTTTTAAGTTTCGTAATGTTAGGATTTTATCCTAATTTTATTTTACTTTTTCAATCCCAAAATTTAAGTAATAATCGTAATATACCCTAATATGTATGGGGGGGGGTCTATTTTTTTTGACAATATTTATAAGGGGGCCGCAAAAATAGTGATGCAGCTTGAAAATGGGGTTGGGGATTTAAACAGGTGAAATTTTGGGTGACGTATTTTTTGAACATTCCTTATGACATATGTATGAGAGATAATCTTAAAATTTTATAGAAAAGCTTTTGAGGAAAAATCAATAACGTGTCCATTATGAAAGATTTTATATTTAAGAATAACGTTCACACTAAAATTCAAAACTAACAATGATTTTATTATTTCCTAATATTTAATATTTAAGGAATTATGAAAAACAATGATACTTTTTCCGGTTCTTAGTTTAAAAAGTCTACAACTAAAAATTATACGACAGTTTTCAGAGTTTTCTATTTTTTTTCAATATATCTTTATTCTTTTTCAAATTGTTGGATACCTCTATATCTCGTGTTAATATACACGGTTTTTTTCATCCCATAGTTACATAGATGGTGTGCTAATCCTAATTATTGTTTTTTATTCATAGTTTCTTTTCTTCTTTCTACCACTGTCTAGAGCGCTATAAAAGTTCCAAAAAAAACCAAGTTCCCTTTGAAACTTTTTTATACCCACATATACAGAGCCAATAGTGTAAAAATTTGTTTGTATTATACATTGAAATTATAATGATTCCATTTTGGGCATTTTTTCAAAATCCTAAAAAAACAGGGAATTTATTCAAGTTTTAAATATATCTATTGTACAGTCACACATTTTTATACTTTATATATAAATTTATTTAATCTGTTTATAAAGATTTGAATCATACATATAACCTGGAATACTCAAGTGAGTACGTGGTATTAAATGGATCAGTATGTTCACATTGATACAGTATTCAAAAGAAAAACAGTAAAATATTGTAAATTAATATTTATATTTTAGAGCAATGTTTCCCAAATTATTGGGATCTGCGTACCTCTTATATAATTTTCGTAACGTTGAATATCGCTCGTCAAAAATTTTTGACAAAAAATAATGATATTTTGTATCATTCAGTTGCTACTTCAAGCATTATATCACCGTAATGGGGCAGTTCCATGCTATTGCTAGTCCCTGGTTTTTAACATTAAATGTAGCCACGTGATTAAAATGTAAAATATGTACCAAAATTAGAGCGACAAATGAAGCCTCTATCGAATATCGATGCTTCGATATAACCGCTTTACTGCAAAGATTTGTGTATAATTGCGAATTATAGGTATTAATATTTGTTAATAAACAAATCAGCTTATAAGTAATAAATATACCGACTTTGTACTCTTTTTGGAAATGTATTGTATTAATAGAGAAAATCATGTTTGATGAATCACACATTTCAATCACACAATTTCACTGACATGTCTGATAGAATCCGGTGATAAAACTAAACAAAATTAATGTTTTATTTTAGTCACGTGACCACATTTGTCGCTAAAAACTAGCGACTAGCGACTGCGTGAAAATGCGCCAGTTTATACGTGTACTACAGTTTTGAAAATACTGTTTTAGAGTAATGCTGCACTAATAGTTGACAGTACTGACATATAATATTTTATGAAGACGTAAATTTTGTTTACACGAAAATTATATTTTGGTTTTAGATTTTGAAGCACCTAAGGTAGTTTAAAAATGGTTCAACGGTTTAGAAAAATTGTAATTTCTTATTTATGAACTAGAAAATTTTTTCAAGGCACTTTTTTACGATGATTATTACGAATTTATTTATTTTTTCTTAATATCGCTCGAAGTATTAATGCATTACATATCGATTATACTTGAAGAAAATATTATTTAGTTTAGCAAAGATATAACTACAAAGTATGTTTCATAAAAGTTTGCGTCTTAAAAAGGTAAAAAAAAGGTTTAAACGAAAAATTGGTACGTAAATGAAAATTGTTAAAAATATTGTATGTTGATTTTTTTTACTTCAAAAACTTTTTATTAGTAACATTAAAAGATATTCAATCATTATCCTAGATTCCAATTTCAAGCATACTTAAAGATTTTCAATTGAAGCAATTAAAACTAACTGTAGAAGAAATTCATTTCAAACTTAAGATTGATTTTCATTTGAACAATTAATCAAAGGTTCTAGCCAAAGTAGAATCCAATCGATATAATTTAATTAGAATATTCTTCTTGGTATTAGGTTCATTATAACGGATCAGTTATGTTAGGGAAGTTTTGTTTTATTTGAATTTTAAAAGGTAGGTATACCAAGTCCATATTGTCTTCGTAGTAAATCACTGGTTTATAGGCAGGTCGCTTCACCCTCAACGAGATGAGGCGTTTAAACGAGCTGAATTCTCGGCCGTATAACATACTAGAGTGTAATTAAGCCGCATTACACATAATAATTTTTATAATATTCTTTAAGTATAATAAAACCTATCAATCATAGGTTTTTTATGAACCTAATGAATATGAAGTATAATGAAGTTCATAGTAGCTTTCTGAGTTTATTCATTGCATACTGTTTGTTGTCGATCTATTTGTATGTATGTAATTTCTTTATTTCATTACGTTTGTAAGAGTGGTTCAATATTCCGTTCTTTCATTGATATAAAATGATGATGAAGTATTTGAAATGAGACAATTCGTATTGAATAAGAACACCGGTAGTTTCAACTTGTGAAGAATTCAATTATTTGACTTGTATTTTAAAAACTTTTAAGTCGTTTTATTTTAAGTATGATTTGTATCTGATACTTAGAAAATTTTAAATGATCCAACACTTTATAGCAATGTGTATTTAAATAGTTGTCTAGACTTTAAACATTAGACAAAAACTGTTGAAAGTCTATCTAAAGCGACGCAAAATCAGCATGCAATTTTCAAATTAATAGAGCAATCGTAGTGGAAATTTCATGGAAATCCTTGGCCGTGAAAAAAACATTTGTTTTAGTCACATTGTTAAATTCTCATATTATAATGAATGACATTAATTTGTCAAATATCATTCATTGCAAAATTTGTTTAGGGGAAAAGTTTTTATGTGAAGATGAAAATTAAAATAATAATATATAGTTCCCGTAGAGAATAGAAGACAATGTAAATGATGTTGATTAAACTACTTAGGATAACAAGAACAATTGAGTTGGGATATTATTTCTGGAATCAGTAAAGCATGTCGTTAACATTGGGGTGTTCATGTGGCTTCAATTCGGCTAAATGTTTTTATTGTCATAAAGGAAGTGTCCGAAAGGGTCGCACATATTAAAATTATATTATGATGATACGGAATTTCTGAGTCGATTATTTTGATGATATCTTTTTGCAAAAATTGCATAGTAGAAACTGTCTGGGACTAAATTGTATGTTGAAGACGGTTTGTTTTCGCTAATCGCTTTTTTGGAAATGCTAAACCGCGATAATTTATCTAATAAGCAAGTTTCTGATGATATTTTTTCTCAAGACTAATCTTATAAAAAAAATCCCCTTTATTATTTCCTCAACTTTAATCCATTGTTTTTATCCAAAAGTTCCTGAAATAATAATTATAATTGGAATAGTTTAGAAAATCTGATATTTATTTAGATTAATGTCAATGAAAATATGGAAGAGCCATCGTATATCAGTAACTATTTGCAATATTTGGAAAATTTATTGCACTAGTGACTGTTACCCGGGATTTAGTAATTGTGAATTCATATGTCGACCATAATACGTTTAGTGTAAATTTACTGAATGTCGTCAAAGCGTGTAATTAGTGAATAATTAAAATTTTTCTTAACATAATAAAAATAATTTCCATACCTCAAAAACATGGTAATTTGGAAGTATATACATTATACTTATTCGTATTTTTCTTTTTTTTCCCAACGGTTCACCTGAACTAGATTTGGAGAGCCTTTGGAGGCCTCAACAATGCAATATTAGGTTTAATTCGTTCCCTAAGTCCCCATTTCATTTATTGTATGCTGAAAAGCCGCGCACATTTTAACCACCGACGAACAATATGCTGTGGCACTAGTTCAGTACTGGGATCGGAGACCTCCAGTCCTTTTAATAATCATAAAGACAGAATATTCCAACAGAATTAAAGATATAGGTTCATCCTCTGTGTTACAGATTATGCATATTAGAAGGTTCAACAATACTTCAATAGCATGAAGATGCTTTTCCTGGCCACAGTGACCGGTTTTGAGGCCTGCCACCAAAATGGTTTGAAATCTACTAAAATTTAGTAATTTAGTAGCTAAATTTTGAGAAGAATTTCTCTTCAGTCTTTTGTTGGTTTTGGCCTTTTGTACTAACCATCGCTCCTTGTTAGCTATCAAGGAGCGATGGTTAGTACAAAATCACTTTTTGCTAGTTTTTATTACCACCGATTTTGCAACCCCAAACTGGTTTTGAACCATCAAATGGTGTTGTCGCCCCTCGTCGCATAAGAACATCTGCCTTTTCATTCCCCAGTATGCCTTTATAACCCGGCATCCAATGTTACTTGGTTTTTGGAAACTCATATTAGTAAGGATACCCTGACATTCCTGTAATAGTTTGGAGTAGACTTATGATTTTTTGATGCTTTTATCATAACCTGACTGTAGTAGATATACGGAGTTTTCTGTTTCTCCGTAAACATTCCCAACAACAGCTAGCAGGGCATATGTTTCACCTGGTACATAACTGTTCCTGTCACTACGGTACTTAAAGTTCATACTTCTGAACTTTTCAGTATGTACTATTACCAGATCCAATCTTGACTACAAAGCTATCTGTAAACTATATCTGTTCATGTAGCAGTAGTTTGCTGTCGTATACTTTTTTATTGCAACATTACCGTTTTTGTTTTAGTTCCACATCGCATAACTCGGAACTTGTGTGAACTAATCCTTGCCTCTCCTTGCATATATCTTAACTTTGATTTAATTGGACGAACCAATATAATCCATGTTAACCTAACAAAAAATTATGCCTAATTTTACATTTAATATTAAATTTGCTTGAAGTTTATAAACTTATTTTACTCTGTTAACATTAAGTATGAATAAAGAACCAAAACTACCAATTTTTATTTTTATAGTATTTGACATTAATGAATAGTTTCCCAAAACGAAACAGTTTAACACCAATAAATAAGAAAACGGAAAACCAAGTATGTGTATTTTTTATTGTTGAATTACAAAAAAATAAGTCTAATTTTGGAATATTATTTAAAGTAGCTAGCAATAATATTATAAATATTTATTTATTTTATTTATTATACCTATTTAAGATAGCGGTCTTAAAAAATTATTTGATTCTTCAGGTTGCAAGTGAGAAAATTGAGCAAATTTTAATATTGAGTTTGCAAAATTTTCGCTCAGAATTTTTGTTTTGTTTTTTAAACATTTTGATATCAACAATGGTGTTCCTCTTCGTAGTGCTATAGGTAAGGGATTTGTTTTAAAAAAGTAGACCATGACCATCTTTGGAGTACAGGCTTTGTTTGTGTAATTAGTCATTACTAAGGACAGACATACTTTCGCATTAATAATATAAGTAGAAAATGATTTCAAACCATCTGTATTCAAATTTTTAATAGGTGATTTATTTTTAATATTAGATAATTACATATATGTTAATTTGAAAATATTTTCAACTCAACGAGAAATGCCTTCTCACTCTGGACCTTTTTTCGTTGATTTACAAGCAGGTATTATCATTTCCAAAATGAATTGTATTTTAATTCATGTCCGTTTCGTTGGTTTCCTTATTTGAATTTAAATTTACCTCAAAAATATATAATTATTGTTTGAAATTATAAATAATAAATCTATGAATCTCTATAAAGATGTTAAGTGGCTGAACATTACGATAAGAATCGAAAAAAGTATGTTTTTCTTCTTTTTTTTCTTTTCTGAAATTAACGTCATGTGGAAGATTTCAGTTCGAGGTGTTAAATACAATATCTTGTATATAAATGATCTAATTAAAAAATGAAAAAAATAGTTGAAATATTTAAGTTATTTCGGGACCCTTCGAATTTGGTCTTGGTGTAGGGTGTAAAGTATTTAATGTGAACGCCTTCGTGGGCCAGTTGGACAGTTTATGGACGAAATAAAGTAAATTTGGAGGATTCCTCGAATCGAATGAAATCTTTATGAATCATTTTGTTGTTGGTTATCGTATCGTTGGCTATTTAAAACGGTGTTACGATCATAATATTTTAACCAAGTAGTAAATATTTCAGAATCGATCGTTAGTGAAGACGTTGTTAGGTATTTATTAGTTTTTTATATAGTGTGTTTAAAAAATGGATAATAAAATAAAGCGAGGAAAAATGGATGTGTAATGAAAATAAAATGCAAGTCGTTCGTTCCAAAGAAAAAGAACAAAACGAGAAGCACGAAGTCAAAGACACATGGAACTAAAAAGCTAAAAGACGTTGGTCGTATGAAGAAGTGACCTTTTTTTAAATTTATGGCACCACACACTGTTAATGATAATGATACGAGGCCAGTTGTCCAGAGTGTCCACAGCGGTGGCCTCCGAACTTGCCCTTACTACTAGCACCCGGCAGTCAATTTTTCCTCTATCTATATTATTATCGTAAATCTAACAAAAAGTAACGAGAGCTAAACAGATTTTTTACTTCAAAGTGAAAAATTAGTTTTCTTCTTTCACATTCCTGAATATAGTAGGACCGTAGAGAAAGTTTTATTTAAATGTTATAATAAGATAAACTTTGAATTAATTTATCGGAGATCTTTGTCAATTCCATTCATAATGCATGGTTTTTACATATCTGGTTTCGTTACTTTTTCTCAAAAAAAAAAAAAAATCTAAACTGTATTTTACCTCAGTCTGGCTGTTAATCTGAAATATCTACTCGTTTTTTTTTTCAAACAGGTGAATTAAAATTGATAATTGTGCAACTTTGCCAAAATAAAAAATTATTCAAGGTATTCAGGATATCCATTAAGTTTTGAAGAACTGAAGTCCAAATATGTTCCCAAATTTCACAAAGATCAACGTATTTATAAGAGAGAGATTTATATAAGGTTGGTAACTAAAAAATCTATGGATTAAACAATTACATGTAAGAAGAGTTTCAAATGAAAATTTTTAATAAGTATTCATCACATACGTACGTAATTGTGCTGTAAAAATGTTTTCTTTTCAAATGAAGTTAACTTCGAGAAGTTTACTTATAATTTCAGTTTATTATACAAATTAATTGGCTTATGTCTCTTTTAGAACCGTCAAATTGGGCAACGTTGCATTTTCTACTTTGTTTTTTATTTAATTCGCGAATAAATCGACCCATAATGAAAATTTTGCAATAAATGAGAAAATTATATCATATTAAAATTGAATTAACAAAAAAAAACCGCGAATAAAAAAAAAAGTAGAAAATGCAACGTTGCAAGGTTTGCCAGACTTTCAACAAATTTAAGACTCAACATTTCGGGAAACCCAATTTTTTTAGGTTAAAAATAAAGCAAACATGACTATTTGAACACCTAAGAAATAAAAATTAAAAATGTTTCAAAAGGAACTTTCTTACTAAGAGTCGATATTTTCACTCATGGATTGATTGACCATATCCTTAAGATACCTATTTCATAGATATACAATTATCTGTTATATGTATCGTGAACATATCACTATTCTTAGGTGAACATACGCATGTTTTCTTTATATTCCGGATAGAATTTAAATTGCAAGATAAATGCCACTCTCGAGACATAAAAACACCGACTCTAAGTAAAGCAGATGATGTAGGTACTTCCCAAAATTAACCTGATATTTCAAAACGAGAAAATATTTTCTCTTATGGTCATGGTTATATTTTTCATTTTTTTGAATTATGTGTCTCATAGACAATTTAAACCGGAAGAAATAAGGTGATTTTTGGAGAAAAAAAATCTTCAAATATTTTTGAATTCTTCCAAAAGTGTTTTATTGATATAAGCATCTACCCATTTTAACACCATTTAAACACCATTTTAACAAAAAATCGACTTACTAAGGAAACAAAATATTTCAGAGGATTTGTTTATTAATAAAACTTAGTTCATATTTTTTAATCTAGTAGAGGTTCGTCGCTTATGCTAGCATTGATATCACCAAATTTCATTTGTATAGCTACGTCAAATTCACTAAGTTAAAATGAATCAATAGATTTTTTTTATAAATCAAAACGTTAATTATATCAAAAATTTAATGTTTTAACGTTAATTAATTAATAAAAGTGTTTTCGTGTCTTGAAAGTGAAGTTTTTTTATCAAATTT
The DNA here is from genome assembly GCA_958496175.1 of Sisyra terminalis. NCBI lineage: Eukaryota > Metazoa > Arthropoda > Insecta > Neuroptera > Sisyridae > Sisyra > Sisyra terminalis. The sequence goes on along the minus strand of OY292277.1, from coordinate 30,669,098 downwards.
TATACATAAGAATATAAAAAGCAGTTAAATTTAACTGTTGAAATTATTTCTCTATTTTTTATTTATTTTTATTCTAAGAAAACTGTTTCACTCATTTAAATTTTATGAAGTACCTTCATTTTCGAATAACAAAGTTATTTTTTAGTACCTTAAGATAGTATATTTGTTTAATGGCGTTGATCTGAAACTATAGCCGAAAAACATACGGCTGACAAGTGGAATGCTAGCCTATAAAAATGCAATAACTCACACTCATAAACATTTTTTTGAACATCTCTTATTTAATTTACCTTTTTCTCTTTGTTCCAGGTAAGTTCCAACACATTTTGATGCAAATTAAAATCACCGAAAGCCTGAAAACGTTACACATTGACGTGAAGTGGATTTCAGAATAAAAATCTTAATTTTTTCAAACATTCAAATAATGTAGGTAAGTAAAAAGTTAGTTAAGTGAAACTTACGTCGTATAATTTTCTTACATTCACATTCAATTTCGAGTTGACTGCGACTGCTGGTAATGAGAAAATTACGAATAACACAAGTGGGAATATTTATTTTTTTTCGGCTAATAAATGTAAATTATGAAGGAAATAAATTCCGTTTTAAATGGGATAAAAGTAATTGAATTAGGAACATGAAATGTTTGTATCACATTTAAATACTGCACCACCGCCCAATATTTTTTCTTGACTTATTGTCGAAAGTCTCGCATACTCGACGAGAAAATAATGTCGTGTTTTTCGACTTGTTCAATTAGTTTTTATTGCCACTGATCTTATTTATTAATATTGTTAACAACCAACAGGCATTTGAATGTATTTCTTTTCTTGCCTTTTTGGTGTTTCGTAATGACTATTGAAACGTGAGCGGTAAAGGGGTTTTCAATTTAATTAAACTGGAGCTAAATGTTCTCAAGTGGTTTAAGACTTTTTACTGTTGAAAAGTCGTTTTGTTTTTAAACTTTGAAAATTGAAATTGAAATTTAGTTCCCATTCCGCTATCTACTTTCATTTTTTTCCATGGATTAATGAATTGGATTTTTTTTTGTATAAGGAAATATTAGAGCTTTGAAACACTAAAAATATTTTAAACTAGCCGATACCTGCGACTTCATCTGCATGATGAGAAGATTCACCCAGTTTGAATTTAAATTTTTCACTAATAGCTTTTACTCGTCCCATCGCTCGCGTTGATATTCTTAAATAAATATCAAAGATCAAAGCAAGATTCTTTTCAAGATTGAAAAGAAAAGCAAACAATTGGATAATTGTTTTTTGTATTGCCTGGCCAGCATCATTGGTATTTCTGAATTCTAAAATTCAATTTAGGTTAAACATTAAAAAATAGTTTTTTATCAAAATATCTCATAACAGAAAATAAATAATTTTAGTTACTAAGATTCTAAAAAGTTTAAGGTATTAGCAAATTAATACTTTTTCAGAAGAGCTCTAATAAGACTATTATTCTAGGATGCTCTTGTATACTACACTAGATTATGTTCCTTCATTCGGTGCGAATACATAAAGACTCCGGGCATGGGGCACACACGAACAGGCATCATATAATTGATTATAGAAAAAGCATGCCTTTCCAAACGCACCCTTGCTGCTTGTAATATTGCCCTTGCACTTTTTCAATGGTAACAATAAAACTAAGCTTAACAGGAAACTGAAGTCTTTTGAGTTAAAATGGTAGAGGACTGTAGGGACCATTGAGATTCGAAATATGATAACACTTTCCTCTTTATCTACACCTAAAGAGTTAAAATAGTGGCGCCAAGTATATTTTACTCCCATTAAGTGATCCCAACTTTCGCACCGTTATATAGTCGAGGTGTATCAATATTTCGGGACTCTCTTTGACACTTTACGCTCACACTGTATCATTCACAAGTAGTACCACTCTATATCACACTATCATTCACATTACTTTTTTCTAATTCGTCCTATTCACAATGGTTAGCACTCGAAACAATGGTTCATATATGTTGGTACAGTTCCACAAATTTTAAAAATCTTATGGTCACTTGGATTCGTCTAAAGCAGGCCATTTATGCTCCGACTTGCACTTCAGCTTGTGGTCCGACTTTCGAAGTTGGATCTAAAGTTGGACCGTGAGTGGTGTTGTTGGAAGTTGGATGTCTAATCGGACTAGTTGGATCATTTAGGTGATCCAACTAGTAGTTAGACTAGTTGGACTGCAAGTCGGAGCGTGAATGGCCTATTTAACTGTGTTCTAGTGTCCCAATGTCCTGCGACACCACGTACTGCTCCCTTTCTTTTCTGTAATACTGGTATTGCAGGAAGATATGGTCTACTGTTAATTTGCCCCCACATCTCCTGCATCCCGTTTGTTCACGGGTTATCAGGTGAGAGTACGACCAACTCTCAGTTTGAAGGATACCACACTATCCTTCCTAGTGAGGGTACTCAGAGATGGACTATTCAGTACGGTTTGTCTGATCCACTGCTGCTTCTGAAGATGGTCATATATTTTCCCATTTTGCCCAAATAAGTTTCTGTTACACTATGATGGTATCTTTTATGGTGAACCCTTCCGCTCGTTAAATGATTTCTCCCTCTTCGTTGCTTCTTTTGCTGCTACGTTCGCTAGCTCATTTTCCTCGATTCGAATATCTCGAAATTTTTGTCCTTCGAAAACATTTTTTTTCTTGATAAAAAGAATCTTATGTCGTTTTTTAAACCCCTGTATGTACAAAATTTTATGATGATCGGTTGAGTAAGGTTGAGTTAAGCGTGAAAACGTAACAAATAAACTCACATTCAATTATAGTTAGGGTTGAAATGAGTTTACTTTTTTACGGATACGATTTCAACAGAATCCTTGGTTGAACTAAAACGTTAGTGAAATTGATATTTGCAAGTATGATCTTCTTTTTAGAAATTCACTTTATTTCATCGTCCTTAAAATACCCGTATGTTTCAAGTGTGCTTTAGTTTCTTGTGAACCTCTGGGTGATGGTAAATTTATTAGCTTTAAAATGCAGGAATCTATGGTTAATGTGAGGTAAAAAATTCTGGAGAGCCCATAGATATTTTAGAAACTTTTTCATCCTGTAAAAGGAAGTAATGGACACTAAAATAAAATGAAGTGACACTTAAGCTTTGAATTATTGATCCGTACCTTTTTGAACAGATTTTTCTGTAAGACCTTAGAATACTTATTCCATGTTTAAAGATCAAGGAACATTAGAAATATCACAAAAATAAAATTAAAAAAAAGCTTTTCCATTTCGATATTTCAATGCAACATTTTTTTCATTATCCACAATAAGATGCTTTTAATTAAACCTCAAATTAACTTTCATTTTTAATATATCTAAAACTCTTTATTATGGTTCTCGTTGATTAATATATTTTCTTGTTTCTCAACATCCCAAAGAAATTACTTTTTTGTTCTCAACAATATCAAATTAAAAAAAGGGATACAACGAAAAAATGAATGGTCTAAAAACAAATCTACATTTCTATTATTACCTAAAGAAATTATAGAAAAAAATTGTTCAAACTCTCTTTCATTATAATTACAATCGAATCGTACAGCGACGGTTTTAACATCCCTTTTTTCTGACTATATATCGATTGAATCATCCCTTAATTTATTAGTCCCTTCTTCATCGACGTCAAATTTCATAAAAGAAGAAGAAAAAAACATAAAAAAATATCCCACAATATAATATGGGCAATCAAAGAAAACATCTCATACAACATACCCACTTACAAATAACACAGAAATCTTATTTGAATAATAAAGAAATAAAAAATCAAGGAAAAAAATGGATAAGTTATATATAAATTTATTCCATCAGGCGGCTTTCGGGCGCCATTTTTCGACGTCTCCCTTATATAAATGTTTTGAATACAAATCCCTTCTTTACAAAATAAAAAAAATTAACATCCATTAGCGTCTTTCTACCTTATAATAGGTCAGTAATATTTTGGAGGCTCTATTCAAAAATATTTCTTATATTTATGTTCCCTTTGAAATGATCTTGTAAGAATAGTAGGTACGCGTATAATATTACCGTTATTGTTAACAGATATGATTCCATTAGAAGAGATAAATGATAATTATTATAACAATATTACAAACATAAGTTTTGAGAAAAATTGTTATTAAATATTGGCTTTTGTATTTTATAATTTTATAATTCGTTAGTTAATATTTCTTTTTTTATGATGAATATCTACCAAAACAACGAGAATATCGAATTTAGGACCATCAATCAAAATTATCGACAGACAAATATCTAAGGAAATGTTCGAAGAAACATATTAAAGTGTTAGGTTATTCTCGTTAACATCCAAATAGAATTTTGATAAGATAAATTTAATAACGAGAGAAAAATTTTAATAAATATCCACCGTAATAAAATATTGGATACCACATATTGTATTATATTTTGTGAAAAGCGTTTTGAAATATTTTTTTTGTCGAGTGATTATGCTTGACGAGATTAATTAAAGGTTAATTTGCGTCAGAGGCTAGTTAAGGTAAGATGGTGCAATTTAAATGCAACATGCGTTTGCTAATTTTAATAATTAGGATTTTTAATGGTGAAAAGCATGCAAGGTAATTGAAAAAAGTAAATGAAGCGGTAAATGGTTTTAAAATCTTACAGTAAGTTGATTACATTTGATTTTCTTTGTACTTCTGAGTCTGACAATAAAATAAAAACTTAAAGGTTTATTTTTTTAGATAGTAACCATTCTATAAAACACTGTTGAAGTAATAGAATATAATGCACCTCTTTGAGGAATGTGACAATATACTAATAGATAATTTCTAAGATGTAAAAATAAATTTTTGAACAAAAGGCAAACATGTAATGAATTCGTATTTTATAATTTGCATAACTATTGACCAACCATTTTCCTCAATTTTCTCAAAAAAAAATCACACAATATATAAAATTCTTACGCCTGTCTGTACATTTCGATTTTGAACCCAATTTTAGGGTAAACATTTGTTTCAAGAGGCCCTTATTCCGAATTATTTTTAAAATTTTTATCTGTCTGTCTGTGTGTCCCGATTTAACTAAAGAACGGAACAACCAAATTTAATGAAATTTGGTATTAAGATACAACACAATTTCCCTCACATGTTAGGCTACTTATCATTCCAAAAAAATAATAAGGGAAGGTATTCCTTAGGGATGAAAACAGAAATTTTTACTTTAGACAGTTGAGTTATATATCATTGGAAAGGTAATTAAAAGTTAGAAAATAATCTGTAAAAATATTTTAGTTGAACTGATAAAAAGCACAGTAAATTCAATTTAAAGTTTAAAAAATTGCCTCCTTGAAATATAAACCTTTATATATATAAAACACATAGTTGATGTTAATAGCGTAAAGGCTTACGTATCTGACATTCTGATCCTCCTAATTATAAAGACGTGGGTTCGAATCTTACAATAAACTTTTTTTTATTTTTTTCTTTACAAAATTGTTGTAAGTAGACCCTTAGAGTTGCTCAATATTGAAATATTAACAAAGAAAAGTAATAGTAGTAGTAGTAGTAGTAGTAGTAGTAGTAGTAATAATAACAATAATAGTAATAAAACTTAAAGTAAATACGTTTTTAAAACCGTGCATACATAAAATCCTGTATTTATATATCCTCTCTGACTGATGAAGTTTTAATATTCGATGTATCACTACATAGTATAAAACAAAGTCGCTTTTTCTGTCCCTATATCCCTTTGTGCGCTTAAATCTTTAAAATTACGCAACGGATTTCGATGAGGTTTTTTTTAATAGATAGAGTGATTAAAGAGGAAGGTTTATATGTATAATAACATCCATTAAATAGTGGAGAAATACTGTTATTAGACAATTTTAAAGATACCAAAAAATATGACATTTTTAAATTTAATTGTTTAGATCAGAGAAGAGAGACTCTTCTCTGGTGCACATGCGCGACAATTAGTTAGATAAGGATGCTGAATATTAGCTGCATGTGTTTTTGAGCCACTGCGCAAACTCCGATAAATGGTATTCAGCATCCTTATCTAACTAACGGTCGCGCATCTGAACCAGAGAAGAGTCTCTCTTCTCTGATCTAAACAATTAAATTTCAAAATGTCATATTTTTTGGTATCTTTAAAATTGTCTGCCACTACTGGCCACTACGTTAATTGCGCGATAATCATTTAATAGATATAAAATTTAATAGATTTAATAGGATCGACTTTAATCATTTTTTCAGTGAGTGACAATGGCTGTATACAAAGTGTCTCAAAAGAAATGTCATATTTAAAACTATAATTTAAAAAAAAGGAAGGAGTTTATTGAAAAAATATTTATTGCATATTAAAATACATTGTTTGGGAATTTATTTCTTAAAATGACATCGTCCAAATGTAAACCGTTGTGTTCACGGCGTTCCTTTAATCGAGTACTAAAATTACCTATGACGGCTCGGCAGGTATTCTCCGTGATGGCTGCGATTTCGTGACGAATATTTTCTTTTAATTGTGCGAGGGAAGTCGGTTTGTTAGTGTAAACTTTGGATTTGGCATAACCCCACAGGAAAAAGTCCATGGGTTGTCAAATCGGGACTGCATGGAGTCCAACTTATGGATTTCCAACTTATGTCACCTCTCCTGGAGATCAACTTGCCAGGAAAAATTTCACAAACTCTCGGCAAAGACCTGTTGAACATGTGTGAAGTTGCTCTGTCCTGCTGGAACCATGTTCTTTGGTTATAACCCGGAAAGTTTTGCAGCTCAGGCACGAAAAAGTGGTCTAACATCTCCACATAACGCTTTGAATCAACTGTAACTGTGCGTCCTCTTCCATCTTCGAAAAAGTAAGGGCCGATAATTCCTCGCGCCGACATTGCGGCCCATACGGTGACTTTAGGTTAATGTAGGGGTGCCTGATGTTTTTGTTTTGGGTTGGTTTCACTCCAGTAGTGGCAATTTTGTTTGTTTACATTTCCAGTAAGATGAAAATGGGCTTCATCCAAAAACAAGATGTTGTTAAACTTTGGAAAGCGCTCAATCATCTGGTTTACGAAGTCAAGCCTCTGACCAGCATCCTGAGGCTTTAATTCTTGCACCAACTGAATTTTGTACGGGTGAAGTTTTAAATCTTTATGCAAAATGCGGCATCAGAACGATCTGTGCACGTTTAAGGCTACAGCATGTCTCCGAATCGAAAAGTTCGGATCGTCCCGAATAGACTGGGCGACACTGTCTATGTTTTTGACCGTTCTCGAAGATCTTGGACGCCTGGATTTCGGTTTGTCCAGTGTTGAACCGGTCTCTTCAAACTTCTCGACCCATCTTGTAATGAGTCGAGTGATTGGCGCATTATTTAAGTGACGAATATGTCGAATGGTGCAGAATTTTCTACGCGCTACAGTCGCCGAATCACCGTTTTCATAAAACTCGCGTATGCACAACGCACGGTCCGCTCCCAAAAAACGCTTCATAGTGACTAAATTCACAAAATCCAGGCTACCGATTGACCCCTCCCGCGTGCCTCTCAGAATAGTTGCGTTCACGCAATAATCAAAACAAATGTGAACTTTCTTTTGAGACATTCTGTATTTTATACCCGTGCGAAGCCGGAGCGGGTCGCTAGTTCCTTATAAGAAGTAGACATCTGATAAGAATATTTTTTTTGTAAATTCCTACCCTATTAGAGTAAAAGGGGTAATTAAGTTTGTATGAGAAAATGTAGAGTTAATCAACAATCGAAATTTTTAATTTAATAAGTGTAGTTAGTAAATAAATAATTAATTAATAATAAGTTTCCGTTTTTGTTATATCATTTTAATAACAACGTTTTAAATAACTAATTTTTATCAATCAATGATTGTGACCTGGAGCAATTATTTAACATTAAGGGAGCAATTTTTTGTCATATATTTCATTATCAATCCAAATATAAAATCTTCCAAACTAATTTTTCTTCGGTATTTAGAAAAATTTGAAAACCAACTATTGTTATTGAAAATATATAAAATATTCTAATTTGCTTCCTTTTTCTACCTGTTTCCAACAATTTTGTATGTATAATGTTCAAATGTGCGAAATCGAATTCCTTTTTAGTCATAATAATCAAAATAAAGAAGGTCATAAGTTTTTTCGTTTTCACATTATATTTTCCAATATTAATGCATATTTGTGTCGATGAAATTTGGAAAATGTTTTTCTTATACGATACAGATATATAATAAGAAAGGGTTTTTGATAATTCCTCTCCTATAAGAATGAAAAATGGTGGCAAAGTTTGTACGGCATAACGTCTAATAAACAATCGAAATTTCAAATTTAATTATCAAAGTATGTTCGTTATAAACGAAACGTTTTATCGCTTAAAATAAAACAATGTTGGTTTATTATTAGAAACAAAAACGTAGGATCTGCTTAAAAATTTAAACTCTAATATATATATATCTTAAAAAGGTGAAGTTCATAAGTGAACATTAAGTTTTTTGGCTTTCACATCAATTTTAAAAATTCAAGTTCTTCACATAGCTAAATATATATCGCCTTATCACTAAACACAAATAAACTATTTTTTTATTAATTAAAATAAATCGTACACAATTTTGCATGCACTGCGTTGTGGAACATAATAAATGCAAAATGAAATGTCAAAATGACGTGAACTTACAACACTGCTGAAATATGAATAACGTAATTATTTTAACACAAATTAAATAAATAAAAATGTCAAATTCATCCGTTGCTAAGCGTTTTTTCAATATAAATCACAGGAATCGATGATTACAAATAATATTAGGCTTAATCTTCTAGAGGTATGAAATATACTTTACATCCGATTCTCATGCCTACTGAATATACATAGAAAATTTTATGAAAATTGGTCCAGCCGTTTCGGAGGAGTTTGGCTACAAACACCGTGACACGAGATTTTTATATATAAGATTTTAAACAGTTTCAACGGAAGGGTGACAATCTCAAAGCTCTATGTTTTGGAAGTAGTGATTTTGGTAACTCTCAATGCCAAAAGATAATAAGCTTTTGAATGGATTTTATAAAATAGGAATCTAAAGCAAGGTTGGTGATTATTCTCGAGATAGTTCTTTTAATATGCGTCTAAGATTTTTTTAAGGTTACTATTTTATAATTCATCTCCTTTGGAGTCACGGATTGGAGATTTACAGTGGTGTTGCTTTCCCAAAATTTTACTAGGGAGTTCACATTCGCAGTGAATATTTTCTAACTTTTTTATTAAATAATATATATATTAACGGTGATAATTATAAAAACGAAAGTATTTTTTTCCAATTAACAGACAGTTCGCAGGATTTTCGCAGGACATAGCATTTACATCAAAGGGTATATTTGAACCCCTGCAAACTTCCAGAACAGTATCTCCGCTTATATGGGATATGGAAATTTAAAGCGATTTTGTATAGTGGATTTTCATTTTACTTGAAGATTTTTTCTCTGATCTCATGGATTACGTTAATTATTTTTAAGTTCGTATTAAGATTTCTGCATAGCCTATATAATACTAATTTAAAATTTATAAATTTACATACAAATGTTAGTAATACCAAGCATAAACTTTTAATTAAGATTGGATATTATATTTATAAAATAGAAAAAAAAGATGTTCAGACAATCGGAATCGATGCTAGTAGTATTATATTCTTTTTTTTATTATTTGTATTATCACATTTGAAGGTTTTTTTTGGTATCCTTAACATAATTTTATTATTATTAAAAAGATGCTTCAACTCATTATCTGCTGCGTTCACAATTAATAACCCGAGCTTGATGACCGATCCACATAAAACGCCACACAATGTTAATTTAAAAATGGGAATTAGTTTTTTCCCTATCCCTTTCAACGAAATATTTATTATAATTTTGACTACTCGACATAGATTATTTGTTCGTTGTATTATTATATTCTTGACTTGGTCCATTTATTATTTTATTTTTTTATGTGATGTGACGACGTCAAAGACCTCAAACTTAGAAAACTTTTGAATAGTAGAAGACTTGAATTTGAGACCTTTCGTAGTGGTTCTCAAAGTTTTGATGCCGATTACTATTTTTTTTTCATTTTAAAGTTATTTGGAAAAATTTAAATATTTTGAAATTGAAAGCAGACAGTGAAAGTAATAATGATTATAGAAGAGTTTTTTTTTTGAAGTTTTACTTCTATACTGATGTTTTGGAAAAAAAATCATGAGAGTTAATTGTTAAAAAAATGACGCTTTAAACCGTGTTTTAAAGTAACAGTATGAAGTCGCTCGCAAACGATTAGCGAGAAAGAACGGTTCAAGCAGGTGAAATCTAGTCGATTTTTGGGAACGATATGCATAATAGTAAGACGACTGAAACATTATCGCATCGATCAAGTTAAGCCAGCACTCGCATATGTTGGCATATATTTTTCGTTTATCGGTGGATTCGACGGGAGAGGACTTGATCATTCCGAACAATACCGAATCAGATACAAAGTTATACCTAGCGAACAGTTAGAAACAGTCAGAATGTTTAGAATCTTTTGAACATGGAGAAAATAGATATCGTCGAACTAAATATTTTCAAAATTTTACAATCTAAACAATATCCAAATTAATACATATCTAGTAATTTCCTGTTTAATATACCGTCCAATACTGACAGAACTAACAAATGGTAAAAATTGGCAAATTAATGGATAATAATATATGTCTTATGACTCAATTTCTTCTTTATTACAACGCGTTTCAACAGTTTTTCAAGACATATATAATTATCCATTAATTTATTAAAAGTGACTCGGATAAATAAAATACTTATCAATGTTAAAAATTTGCAATTGACACCTTTGCCGAAATATATGCATACATATTACTTACGTTTGCCTTTTATTATTATAGTCAAAATTACAATGCATTTAAAAGAAATATATTTTTCTGAAGTTATTCAGTATAATCTTTAAAATAATGTATTGAAAGTCGATTGATACATTATATTGAATTATATTTTTTATATTTTAATTAAAAATCAGTTTCAATACATAGATATAATTTGGTAAATAAAATATACAAACAATATTGTATAAATATAATTTTTAGGACATCGCTATTTAGGATTGCTTTTTCATATCTATACATGATATTTAATAGCAACAATCTACTTCTATATGGTAAAGATTTTTGATAAGTATTTTTCAAATATGTGACCCAATCTGTTAATGCGGCTAAACGGTTAATTCATGTAATATGTAATAAACATTTTGTAAAAGTAACCAAATGTACAAACATATAGTATCTATGTATAAATAACCAATTTAATCTTTTATTTGAAATCCAGTTACATTCTGTGAAATATTCACAACACTGAAACAACTCACAATTGGCTAAAATTAGCAATTGAATGAAATCGAAATGACAGTTGAAACTAATGACATGGTAGTTCAAATTTGAGCCAATAATTATTATATTTGTATTCCTCTAACATGGATGTATTTAAAACTTTATATTCTTTGTCCTTGGCTTTACCGCAACACATACGTTTCCTATTATGTATTTTGATATTAAAAGTGATTAGTGATTAAAATTGTATCATATCTTAGTAATCACAAATTTTATAATTGGTGTTCTAGTTCAGGCACTACCGGAAGAGGCTACAGCAGTGGATTAAAAACCTATTTTAAACTATTCCAAAGAAGTATACGTCTTACGCGCGTACATAAGTACACACACTGTTTTTTTTTATTGTTATCAGTGTTGGATATTTTTCTGAAAAACTTTTGAGACCCTCTGTTTGATAGATGAACAACGAGACGCAATTTTCTTTGTAAATGATTAATGTTGTTATTGAAGCCTTTTCTTTTTGAAAGATAAAATTCAATCTACTTCTTTGCGTATCCTGCTGTTTTATATTTATTTTATTAGATGTTCTACTAAATAATTAATAGAACTTAAGGACAACACGAAACTGGAATTTCGTGTATTGAATATTGGATCACTAATTCGAGTAAATGTTGCAACGAGACTTCCAAATTAAAATGTAAAGAAGTTGACGAATAAGACAATGTGAAGTGACTGATTCTGATGAAGTATCGAACTAAATTTCAGTAGAAGGTGATTTGATTTATATCTCAAGTTTTTGCGTTTCAGCTGAAGAAATAGTCCGATCGTTATTCGAGTTTGATCTGTTGGAAAGTGCCGAATGGCTGATCAACTGTGTGTATCTGCATGTTCGATTTGATTTAAGAGATGCTGCCCGAAATGATTTCTTTCGAATGTGTTGGACGGTTTTTAATGTGTGTGAGATGAAATAGATTTGTGCGGTGTGTGAAGTTAGTCTATCGGCTGGATTTAGGTAGAGGAAAAAAATAGGAGAGAGAATGTGTAATATAGAGAGCAGTCGCGCCAGGGGCGTACCACGTCTTCTGATGGACGCGGTGTTAAGTGGAAGTCAGCAGGACGCCGAAATTTGGACGCCCCATCGACTTCGTACACTTCATCGCTTACATTGGCGCGGGATTCTCGACATCATCGCGTTGTCTTAACGGAACGTTAATATCTCAACTGCTTTTGTGATCGAATATCTCGAGAATGAATCAATGTTAAGTGGATTAGAATCAATGTTTCAATAGGACTTTGCACTTAGATTTTCAGATTATCAAAACTACATCCACAGTTTGGAAAATTTTCTTAAATCTTAGGTATTCTTACAAAATAGGTTACTAAAGTCCTATTCGAAAATACTATTGGTCAGCTTTGAGTTTAATCTGAAAGAATACCGCGTTATATTTTGAGGTTATCTGATAACAATTATTGGAAGTACTTGCTCATTGCATAAAAGAGATTAAAGATTTAGAGATTAACAATTAAAAAACGTAATTTTTAAAGACGTGAATGATTAAAGTGTGATAAAGTCTTGTAATGTAAAACACGAAGTGATAGGCTTCCGATATTTGGTATTCAAATTTCAACGCCTTCTTCAATAAGATTTTGTGCAAACTGGCTTTGCATGTTGTTCCTGTGGTCAAACATGAGAAATGTATAGTATCTAAAAATAGAAGATAGAGTTTCGCAACCTATAAAAAGAGGACACAGTCTACACAAATTGTATGATAACACACTTACATTAAAAGCTTTTTTTCAATAGAAATAATAAATATAAATATGATAGGTATCATAAATTGACTTAAGTAGAATGGAGCTATGATTTTCTTGTAAATAAATAATAAAAAAAAATTCTTCTTGATTTTGAGGTTGTAAATTTATGATCTACTTAAAAACTATTAAGCTAGGCGAAAGTAGAAATAGTAAAAAAGTACGGAATTACTTAGGGATTTTTGTTTTTTTGAAAATGATAAGATTTGAATGATATTTAAACTTAAAGAAATCTAATAAACTTACTTGTATCATATCAAATTAGATTTTCTATGTGTGATTAACCACAAATCAGTTACGGAGCGATCCGATACTATTTGATGACCACTGAGGAAGATTGCTTGGCGATCGAAATACAGGTCTGGGAAATACGTCAAAAATATATTTGTTTGAATTTTAGTCAAATTTATGTTTACTATTTACTTTTATAAATTGTATTACATAAACAAGACAATAATGTAATATACTTTAACCATTTTTTGTTGGCGACGCTTTTTTGGTATACTACTCTTATTTAAAATTGTTGAGTTGAGTCTTATTGAAAAACTGTTTCAACAATAATCTTATATTATGAAAATAATAATGATTACTTTATAAGATTTATTTGTAAACATCCCATGTAGGAATTTACAATTGGCCTAGTCTTGGTCCAGGCTTAGGCCAAGACTTGCCAGTTCTGATCTAAGATTGGCTAAACTCCAAAATATTATCCATGGGCCAGACCTGACAATTAATCTCAATTTAAACTAAAATTTAAAAATAAAACTAGGAAAAACATATAATTTTTATAACTCAAAATATTATAAAATAAAATCTAATGCAATTTAAAAACAATTTTAATTAAGGTGCATTTATTTACTTGATCACTTATCATGGTTAAACACTGGCGTTAACACTTGGCTAAGCCTTGGGTCAGGGTTGTACACCCAGGTTTAGCAATTAACAGTTGGCCAAAGACTGGCCCTGCTGTGAGTATTGGGAGTTCCTTCCTACATGGGATGTATAGATAACGTAAGTTATAATTCATACTGTTAAACATTCTCAAAAACTGATTGATTTTTTGCTGAAATACTGCTGATTGATAATAGCTTTAAAACTAACTTTTGGTATAGTTTTGACTAGATTTTAATGAGTTTTTTGTTAGAACGATAAAGAAACATTTTTTAAATGAAGTAAATGTTAACCAACGTTGTTTATTTTAATATTATTTTTTAAAAATTAGCAAAAACCTTTAGGGTATCGTGTCTGTACTATTAAAGGGATTGGAAAGTAATGTCGGTTCTGAACCTATAGACATGCAATTGCCATTTATACGTTTATAAGTTTTCTCAAAGTAGTACTACAGTTATTTTATAATTAGAGTGATTTTTAACTCGTAAAATATTAAAAAAAATATTTATTATTCTAAAATATATATTGAAATGGTCAGACAAATGCTCGAACTAATACAAATTCGGTATTGTATGCTCTTTGAGTTTTACAGGGTAGTAACACAAGGTTGTTATCAAAATCATTTCCAATTTTTATCTCAATGAATTAATTGTTCATTTAAACCAAATGTTTTTTTTTCGTTCAAATTCGATAATTTTGAGTTCTACAACTTATGCCATTCAAGAATGATAAAAACTTTGAACAATAAGAAGCTAAAGAAGTAAGTGGTACCACGTGGTCATGTCAGACAATCGAAAAGCTATCAAATATTCTTAATCATTCTTGGTTGGCCAACCGAGTATCAAAAAGTTCCCAATAATTATCAATAGAGAAAAGATTATCCTGCAACACGATAATGCAAAACTCATCTGCATAAGTAAAGTCCTGGAAAAACTGATAAATCGCGAAGGAAGGAGGGAGGAGGATGAAATTGTTGCACTTACCATAATCGTTCAAAGTTGTCTATCGGATTACTTTTTATTTCAATCAAAAATTGAAATCATATTCAAAAAGTGATTTTTAGATATTTTGCTTAGTAGGTAATCAATTTTTAGTAATTTGACGTTAAAAATTTGCACACTAAATGTCAAATGTTTGATGCTATTGAGGGTGATTATATCATTGATTTAAAATTAAAACTCGTTTCAAAATTTTTTATTTTAATTTTTATATAAAAAACGACATTACTTTCCGGCCCTCTTAGTATTTTGGGGTTAATAATAAAAGCTTATTTTGCTAATCTCATAACTACCTTAATTGACATTATACCTGTTGTATTTCCATAATTTTTGTAAGGTTGAAATAAATTTGAAATGAGCATACTTAGGGTTTCGTTCCTACTAAGGCGTTGAAGTCTCTTTATATTCATTGGCGTTTTGTGGAGAATCACAGCCAAAATACGGTGAACTCTCTCCACAAATATTTTTATACGCATCCTTTTGATTACCATGCCATCCTCTCATGCATTTGCAACATAAATAACGGCGATCAAACTCAGCATCCTTCCAATAATTATGCTCATATTATCATATGGAACAAGTGTACGACAAAAACTGTCTCTTTATACTCTCACATAATTTGAATTTTGAAAAATGTGGCCTGCAACGCACAAATGGCGAATCAATTCATTGAAAATTGGGCATGTGAGTGTCTCGTTTTCAACCAAATTGAACCCGTTTGGAATGCTTTTTGTAGGTAGGTGGAAATGATATTTATGTGAGTAATAAAATAACGTCCCCTCACGTATATGTCGGGGCTTATTTTGAAATTTAGTTGTTCCCAACTCGGTTTTCTCTTTTCCATGCAGGGATGTAAATTTGTCGTAAATGCTACCGATGTTACGTTTAATTTATGGACGAAATATTTTTATATTGTTATATCGAAAAATTAAGAGGTGAATTGATGTTTGGTAGCGATTATTTATGAAATTTTGTTGAGTAAATAGTTTATAATATAGTCTTTGTGCGTTTCAAAATTACAAGATTTTTTTTTTTTAATGGGTGAACGACTTCAAGCGAAGGGGTGGTTAGGTGTGATACCTTTATATGGATCCAGTGGGTTTTTTTTGGTGTTATTTGTTTAGTGACTCTACGATATTTAGGTTTTTCTGTTATTTTTTCTTAACGGCCCACTTGTAATCATCATTCCATCAAGTAATGCCAACCGGCAACAAACAATACAATCTTGTGTTCCTGAACGAAAAAATAAACATAAAGGTACGTTTCGAGATGAAATAATCTTCTCACATTAAGAGAATAATATTTTAGTATGAGAGTATGAGTAAATGAACACACAAAAAAGTTTGGGTTGATTAAGAGTGGTCGTTTTTGGACTACCGAATGTAATCATAATTTCAAGAGAAAAAATAACGAAAAGAAATTAATTCGAAAATAAATACAATGATATCTCAAAATAAAACTCTCTTGGAGATATTTATTTTTCTTATTCGTAATTGTTAAAGTAAATTCATAAATATTTAAAAAAAAATGGATCATATTTTTTGAAAATTTTTAGGTAAAGCAAATCAATATGGTAAAATTTCAGATCCTTGGTGATCACAGTTAAATACAAATTCTCAGAGGACTAGGATCAAAATAAGCAGTTAAAACTTGATTTTTATTTGCGACGTTTCGGCCCCTTTATTGAGCCTTCTTCAGGCGTTCATAAACAATCGCTTTTACTTTGTCAACAATAAACCTTGTCATGATTCATTTTATTCATACGGTACAGTTAATAAAAGTTATAATAAAAGCTTTTAGGATACAGAAAAGTTCAATAAAAAAGTAAATAAACATTAGTTATAAATGATACTCTTTAAACCTAACCGCTCAGCACTGCTGAGTCTCTGGGAAGATTCAGATTTTGGCTAAGTAAACTCATTTTGGTAAAGCAAATCGTTTGAAAATTTTCGCAAAACTTTATTGCTTAGTTCAATGTACAATGAGTCAAGACTTTTTGCAATACCAATTACACATAATGTTGCAGGGAGCGTATCAGTCATTGATCCATATCGTGATTAGGCAATATTTTATTATTGGTCGCTTGTGAATCGGCATTGCTAAAAAGTTAGAAATCAGTGATGAGGAACAGCATGGTTCGATTTGCCTGTGCCATATCATGTCCGTCTCCGATTTTTTTCTTCATGCAACTCGACGATTTCTTCTTTTCATCCAAAGGATGTATTTTACAAATCGATGAATTCAATTGATTGGCCAATAAAACAATTTATTGTTATACGCGGTTTGTTTTCATTTTATTTGAGCGCTATAAAACGCCATTTGGTGAGAACAATACCTCAATTTTTTAATGAAACTATTTGAAATATTTCCGATCGAAAGTAAATACATTTACGTGTTGTTGCGCTTCTTTTAAGAACAAATAAAAAACACCAACCTATTACTAGGAAATCCACCGATTTATTTCCTAACTATTGTATAAGAAAAGAAGTCTTCAAGAATATTGTAAACTTAAAGTTCGGCCGACAATCGACAAAAAATCGATTCATATTTATAATTAGACAAATTAAAAATTTACAAATTCATATTTCCACGTTGTTAATATTACCCAAATATTTGAAAAATGAATCGGCAGTAACGTAAGAAGCTAACGGCCCACACTAGAACTTCATATACGTTAACATTCTATGATTATCTTAAACTTGAATTCTAAACGACTCGACCAGATCAAGTACATTTCAAACTCGAAAACTTATTAAACAACTTCCGTCCTTCTTAATCACAAAATCAAATAACCAAATGATATTATAATAACTATTGCATAATAACAATAATAATCATTATAATAATAGTCATTAAACCTAACATAATCAGAACTAGAAATGATGCAAGTTCAAGGTTTCGAAATAATTGTAACAAGAATTATAATATGTAGAATAAATAATATAATAATTTTATTTGTAAAGGATATTATATTTATATATGTACATAGCTAGCGTGTGGTCAAAGCTAAAAATTGTATTATTTTTTTTTTCAAATAATTGTTCAGTTTAAATGTTGTGGCTAATAAAATATACTTTGAGACTACTGATAGAAACCGCAATATATTCAATGTAATAAGAATATGACTATTATGTGTAATTAAGGGCATTGTTTGGGAAAAAGATAGAATTATTTCAGCTAATGCTACTGAACTTCTTCATTTTGTGATATTTACCTTGAGTTCTATAATTTAAAACTAGTTTAATATGTTTAGAAAATTATCCAATTTAAATTTGAATTAACATTACTATAATCTGGAGTATCTTTAACGTATTTTTAACGACAATAAGATAAACTTTTTTCTCAATGAAAGAAAAATGTCATTTCAATAAAACTTTAAATTCATCAATCTTCGTTGTTTTTCACAAAATTGTTAGTTTTGTAATGTTTATAAATGTATGTATTTTTCAAGGAAGCGTTTGATGAAGAATAAGTGTTTTTATACTAATTTTTACATAATTTCTCATCTTATTTTGTTACCTACTAATTATATATTTTTTAAATCCGCTTCCTACATTATTATTTTGATTTCTTCTGTTTTAGTATGTTAACCAAATTGAATAGTTCAGTAACATATAACCTGGAATATGAGCTCTCTTTACTTCAACTCTATGATTTGTACACGGTTGTAACATTATAAGGAATGAATGAAATATTTTAAATTCTCTTGGTTACATTAACCGCGATTGAATAATAACTATTTTTAGTTACATTTTTTTGCGAAATAAAACGTATTTTTTTCTTTTTAATATTATTTTGTGGCTGTTTTTCATTAATTTACATTATATTTAGTTTTTGATTTATTCCAACTATTAGAGTTTTACTTTACCAAAGTTAGGGGTGCATACTTAAAAAAAAACATCAATATTTTTTTTCGATATAAAATATCAAATCTTTGCATCGATGGTTATCGATGCATCACTTAAAAATTTTGAAGAGAATCGAATTCTTTCGGTAAATAAATAATATTTTTTTCTGTCTAGGAAAACTTTGTTTTCAGATGTTAACCATTTTCCTGTGCTGATTGACTATTTAAGCAGCCTTTGAAAAGAAGCGTTTGGAAGGAACTAAAGTCCTTACAACGTTACAAAGTGGTGATATTTAAGAGGTTGCCAGAGATTCGGCCGAAGCCGTTGTTAAAATTTTCAAAATTTTCCGATCTCTTTGTTTAACTCGCGTAACATTTTTCAGTGATTTTGTTTCTTTTAACAAAATATTACATCTGCGATATTGCTAAACTAAAGCTTCATAGGCCAGAAAAACGATAAAATTTGTTGTCAAATTTACGATTTGTTCCGATACGTATTCGGTAAATCGAATTAGTCTTGCATCGAATACGTTATCGGGTGCGGAAGTTTTGAGGATTTCGTCGCTAATCCGCATGTGAAATCTTGGTTGAGACAAGGGCATAATCTAGCTAGTGATATGCGTGTGAAAAAATATGTCCTTATTACAACTTGCAAAAAAAATATTTAAATATCATGTTCATTTGGTAGAGTAATCATTCTTCCTGGTATTGAGGACCCAAATTCTCCGAATCCGTATTTTTATAGTTGGAGCTCTGCTATTCTAGTTGATTTATTCTTCCTTTTAATAATAATGATTTTTTCAATATCAATCACTAAATTTGTTTATTACCATGGCCGTTTATTTCGTAGCCGTCCCAAATTTAGATACAAAATAATATTCCGTGCAGAAATGGACGGAATACAACTCATTGTTAAATACTTTCAATATCACCACTGAGTATAGCCATACAGGAGACTATACCAGCTGTATGACAGAAAACAAAAAATCTAATATAGACAATTTTATAGAAAATATTGCCTGAACACTTAATGTCTTTTCCTTTTTAAAGGTTTTCAATTTTAAGAAAAACTTGTTAAATTGCTAAGTTCATGAAAGAACCTATTGATTGAACCAATAAGGCTAGACTTTTTGTATTTTGCTAATCATCATAGAGCAGCTGAGAAATACTGCAAAAAGGACTTGGAAAAAAATACTATAAAATCTACCGTGAAATAACACATAAATACTTTTTGGCCAAACCGAAAATATCCTATCAAAAGTTAAGATTAAACATTTTGTTCTTGCGTGGAAATTGGCGAACGTATCCACTTTTTATTCGACCATGACTTAATTTTCGAATTCGTTTCGTTCTGAAAACACAAAAAGCAATATAAAATAAAATAATTTCATCTTCATCAAGCATCTTTATGCAAATATTGTATAGTGAAAGCGAAGCAAGGCAGGTAGTCACGTATTGTCATTATGACACAATATTGCTCATTTCTATTCCTATTCGAGTTTTGTAAGGACCAAAGACTGTTTTTTCGTTTTGACCTGAGTTGGCAATAAAATGTCTTCAACAACTATAATGTGTTTATAATGGACTCGTCCTCACAAAGGACTGACGACCGAATATTATTTCACACAATCAAGTTATGCGTTTTAAATTGAATTCGTAATACAGAAATATTATGAGAAACGGTAATAAAATGATGAGGGAATCATTTACGCTAGTTTTTTTATCGGTGATATTGAATCGTTGGGATTTTTCGAGCTTAGAGTTTCAAGTGCTTTGCGCCACACAAGATTAAATCAAATCGTTAGACATAGAATAGGACAGAGGGTGATAAATTGTTACTAATTTATAATTGAAAAAGATAAAAAAATGTATTTTGATAGTCGGCTTTTATGTTTTGTAATTAAAGCAAGGCTTTATGATTCCGGTAGCTGAGGTAGGTAAGGTATAGAAGACCGTAACTAATATTGGATCAAACGATCATAATATTTTCATTTTTTTTGGGTAGTTGAGTCCTTTATTTCACAAATTTCTCATTTTTTTTGTAAAGTTAATGCTGGTAACATTTTTTTTCGAAAAAGTGAGTTGTATAAAGTATTTATTCAGATGTGTAATTCATCAGAAAATGAGTGACGTGAACAGGAATTATTTCTATTGTACCGATAGGGGCTATTCAGGAAATTCATTCTTGTTATCGATACAAAAAGGGCGCATTGCCAAATATTCTTTTGTTCGCTTAAATACGGATCTATAATACTTTTTGTTGAAAATTAAATCAACATTAAGGGCAAATGTTGGAAATATTTGTGGCGGGGGAATGTTTTGGATTTCGAGTATTTTTTTAAATCCGGAAATTTAAAAAAATGAGTGTTTGTGTTTATGGACGCACGCAAGAAGATATACTTCTTTGTAAAAGTCTATTTTTTTTTGGAAATAAGTTTCAATTGTTCTTGTTTTGTAACTAGAGTTCGTAACAGAATTTGCGTCTTAATTATTATAAAATACTTGTGGCTACCCGTGAAATATTCAAAGCCATCATTGACACAACTGATAAATGACAGTAATTGATAATTGAATTATCATCGATACAAATGACAACAATCAGAAGGTTAAAATTTTGTGAAAATTTCTGTGGTTTTCACTAACATTTATGTTATCATTCTTTGTTGTTTGCCTTTGCCGGCATACATATATATCATATGCCGGTTCCACCACGAAATCTCCCCGAACAAAATCTTTCCAACAGAATTCCACCATGAAGAGTACTATACAAAAAATTTATAGTGCCCTTTTAGAGAAATAAAAATTGAAACGTAACAGCTCAATTTTTCGGGAACGGCCATAGTGAAATGCTTGCTTTTCATAAAATTTTCAAATGGTTATTATTGAGAAAGTATTTTTTGTTTCGCAATGTTCGCAACGATGAACGTTCCTAACTAAAATATATTAGCTAAAACTAAGAACAAAAATAAAAATAATTAATCGTGGGGAGATTTTGTCGCAGGGAGATTTTTGAAGAGAGATTTTTACCGGAGAACAAGTGTCGTGTCACGTTTATTACTATTTTAACTCAGTTATTTAAAAAAAATGGTTAAGATATAAACGAATAGTTTATTCACTGCTAGGAAATGGGAAACTAATTTTCTAACGTAAAAAGATAAACGTTATTTTTGGTTCTAAAAAAAACTTACATTATCTTGCGTAGTTGGCTTGGGTCATATTTTACATAGATATAATAGAAGTTACGCGGTTGAATCCAATGCAGTTTCAATTTGCTATGTTCAATCCAAATTTGCGTATACTGTTTAGTGAACGTAACAACCCAAACCAACTTCCATAACTAACCATTTATTTTTTCCCTTTCATGATATTCCTAAGGGAGTATAACTTCAATTTAAAAAAAATATAGGTAGAAGGGAAAGTATAATATCTATTTTTTTAACTTTTTTGAAATACTGCTGTGGAAAATATGAGATGCTGTTTGAATTTGATTTCATTAAAGATAATTGATAAAATTATTAACAATAATAGAAAACGGTTTATTATTTTTTTTGAATTGTTCTTTCTGTTTCCTGTTTATATCGAAGTATTCAGCTGTAGGTATACATTTATTTATAATTTTATTTCGTTATATTTTTGAGTTTTTCATTTTTTATTCAGAATTATTATAGTCTTACCAAAAATACATGTCGAGATGAAATTTGTGTCATGTGGTACGCCAGCTTCTTTATCTTTTTAGCCTAGAGTTAGACACAATTTTACCTAATTCTATGCTTTTGACATAAAGGAAATTTACGAGGGATCACTCTTTGAAGTATTGCGCCTCTTTTTTGGGGGTGGGAATTTGTTCTTTGGACATTTGTTTAAATTACTATTAGAGAAGCGTAGCTTGCTCGAAGTATTTTTTCGAAATATTTCGATTGGAATTGGTAATGTGATTTATCCGGAATATACGAAGGAGGCGTACATTCTGTGCATATTTATCGTAACTAGGAATAATAATAATTTCAATTTACAATCATCTCTCACGACTTAAGTCAAATAAAGAGAATAATGCGGTGGATGGAAATATTTCATCCGTTATAAAAGCGACTTAAAACCGCCAGCGATCAGGTCAAATGTTAAACATGCAAAGAATTTTGATGCAACAAATGAAAATTGCAAAATGATGCGCCTGTATTTGTTTTTCAGATGAAAAAAAAATTAATAATAGGTTTGAAGGAGTCAGTCTATTAGGGTTGTACATTATTTTTTTCGATTAGATCAAGATTGCTTTTCTGTCTACACCTGTTCGATTTGCGTCGTACGATTCACGAGATTTGTGAATGTGTGGATAGATATTAAAAAAAAAACATGTATTTTATATGTATCGATTTTTAGAATTTTCAGATTATTCCCTTTTGTACAGCACACATTTAGTTGTGGCTGGAATCGTGACTCGTAGAATGTCTGAGTCGTGCAAGCACTTCGTGCATCTTTGTCTCCGCGCCAAACTCAACCCTAAAACCTTCTAGCAAAGGGTCTCGAATTCAACTAGTCGAGCACCTTGCGATCATTTGAGATTCACGAAAAAAAATCGGAAAAAGTAAATATTTTCACTTGTTATGAGAACACGGAACGAACGACCAATAAAATGAGGACTCGTAGGATTTTATCGATGGTAAAAGCGAAACTGATTTCAATTTCATTTTATCATGCAGTTGGCTAGCTATTTTGAACTTTGAGTAAAAGTGTATTAACATCGTTTTCTTATGTAGCTGAGCTTATAATTGACGATTCAAATTAAAAAATTTTAGAATCTAACATTTTTGATATGTAACTACATGTGTAAAATGATGGTGCATACCAGGAGTGGCAAACAGCCAACCGCGAATAGGGCAACAGTCGATCGCAGGCATTTTAAATAATTTTTTTGGTAAATTTCAAATCTTTTATTTGTAAATATGTACTAAAACGACAGATAATGAAACGTGAATTTAAAATTAAACTTGTATCTATTCTACAACGGATATTACCGATTCCCAATAAAAACTTCTAATACTCCCTTTCTTGTTATTCTCTCTTTAAATTTGTATTAGTTCTTATTTTAACCCATTTTTCGAAGTTGAGCGCATACAAATAAGAAAAATTATTGTCGATCATACCAGTATTAAGTTTGTCCACCCCTGGTGTACACTGATTGTACTAATGAGTTTTCAACATGTTTAGGAAAATTACACTATCGGTAATGTAATTGAAAGCTTTAGTTTCGATGGCTTACAAAAACATAAAGTTGTCATTCTAAAGTGTAGTATTGAAATAAGGAACTTGGGAAATAAATATTCAATATAGAAACCATGCATTATATTAGTAATTTTTCGATTAATAACGAAAAGTCGCTTGATTTTTTTTATTCTTATTTTTGCTCGACATTAATCCCGCATTCTTAATGGTAAATTTAATACAAACAAAAATTTTGAAGCAAAAAATTTCCGTTATATTTCTGGAATTCCCATACCGAAAGAAAAACAGCAAGCTTACTACTCATAGATAGTATGCAGGGGTGATTTGATGTATAACGCATATTTGCTTACAGATTACAGTTACTAAATTGGCTAAAAAATTTACAATGTCTAAGAAACTGTTTAGTTTACCGGTTATGCTATAGCTCGAAAAGTTGGTGATAACTTTTTAACATGTTACACTTTTGTTACCATATAGGTACTAAAACTACTGACCAGTCATGTATGAATTTTAGAAGCACCTGCACTAAACTGTTTCTACCACGCCATCAGAAAAGATATAATACTTACGAAAAAAACAAAAGATAAACTTTGATTCATATTTGCTTTTACTTGCCATTGCGTGCAGGCTTAAGAAGTATATTACCAATCAGCCTAGGTTCCTATGGTTAATGAGAGAGCTACTGAATATTTGACCTATCCGTCAATGTTAAGGCTTCAGCAAAGTTTTTAGAACTTAGCATCAAATTTTTGTTTGTTTTATTTTATTTTCTTACCATTCTCGTTTATTCTTCCACCCCTGTAGGTTTGCAGATATCATATTCCATTTCTTCCTATACTGTGTTAGATGTGCTTCTTCAAGTAAAGAGTACAGCTCGTCTATACAGTCAGACCATCGTGTAGATCTTCCTCTGCTATGTTTGATTTCCAATTTTCCTTCAACTGTTAGTAATTCCATTTTTGCAATTCTCCTGGCCATATAACCAAAGTGCCGCAAGTATGCCTTGTTTACTCTACTTATGAGTCTATCATCTATATTTAGTTCCTACAAGATGGATTTATTACTTCTTTTCTTCGTCCATGAGACTCGTTAGTATACGTTTGTAAGTACATACCCATAGTTCGAAGGCTTGAATATTTGCTTGTCGATTTTTTTATAGACCAAGTTTCACATGCGTTTGAGATGATTGAAAAAATCAGTGAGTTAGCTAGTTTAACTTTAACAGTTTTTCGGTTGAATGTACTTTTCCATATTTTCGTTAGTTTCGCCGACGCTGTTTTGACTATTGCCATATACCTTTCGATTTCTTCATGTCATCCTTCGGTGTTAGTGTCTAATGTTTCTATATGTATGATCTTTGGGACTACTTCACAACCGTTTTTGTTTCTCTGACTTAGTTAAGTAATAGTTACGAAAATAATAGCTCTGATACTAATCGGTAGATAGTTAACTAATAACGAAGGAAATTCAATAGGTAAGATATAGCTTGGATAATAAGTAAAAATAGTTTGGTTATTTCAAACTATATATTTTTTTATGGAACAAATATTCGGAGAAACGTTCTTTGTTTTATTACTTATGTATGCATTCATATAAAGTATATATCTTATCAGAATTATTTTTATGTTACAATTAATGCTTACGTATTCAACGATCTTAAGAATCGAATTGCACTATAAACAATTAAAGAATTAATTGTAAGAGATCCAAGAACTAAAAATCTTTTGATAAAATTCCTCGCGATAAATTTCTTAGACATAACAGAGAGCTCTAAGATTCACTTATGGCATGTCGACATGGCAAATTTTCAAGAAAAAAAAATACACATTTAATCTACTGTTACACTTTTTGCATGTAGAAAAACAAACCGTTTGAAAATTGAATTGGAAATTTCATAAATAAAATTAATAGTGGTGACTCAACAAATTTCATTAGATTTGAGAAAAATTACCTCAATTAGTCTCACTGTGACGATGGTAAGACGAACGAATAAATTAAAATTTGAAAATTTCACAATAAGATTTCATCTTGTTCATATTGTTTTTACACGCCAACGTTACATAACGGTTGCTCGCGAAAAAAGTTTCGAGACATAATGAATGAGTTATGGCTAATACAATTATTATTAGTTTGGAATGTGAGATTTTTATCGTTCAGCCGACAACTATTTAATACAAACGGTCTAACAATATCCTTCTAGCTGATGACAATAAAAATCCTACATACAATTAATTTCTCGCATCGGCAAATGAAAAAAGTGCGCTTAACGGAAAACACTTATTATAACAAGTCTCAAATCAAGATTATTGCTAAAGCGAGAGTTTGTTTCTTCACGTACGACTCGACAATGATTTCAGGTTAATTTATGGATTTTTTTTTGAAATTCGGAATGATTTTCTCACGTTACTGCAAAATACCAAAAGGTAATGTGGTGGAAAAATAACAAAGTAATAAATGCACCTATAAAATTAGAACAGAAACTTAAACTGGCTAAATTTCAGTCGGTCCTCAGTCAATATTCAAAACTATATGAAAGTATAAACTACAATAATTAGGATAACTTATGAACTTCAAAGTAACTATTTTTCAAGTTTCCTACATTCTATAAACAATTACATAGCGGGTAATTTTTGGTCCATTTCGTTTCCAATTTTGAACAAATCGATTAAAATGATTAATAAATTTTACAAAATTGTACCAATAACTAAGAAGGTACAGAAATTTAAAGAATGCATCAATGAATTAGCTAAAATTGTCGTATACCAACAAGTTGTAAGAAAAATTAATAAGAAATTAAATTTCAAATTATCGAATTCACAGTATAGAAATAATAAAAATAGTAATTCTTTTATTTGTATAATAATTTTTCCCTCCAAGGTGATCTATCCTAAACGAAGTTCATTAAATCAAAATAATTTATTTCTCGTTTCAATAATTCAAAATTTCTAATACGCCTTCTTCCTTTTTTCTTGGCGGCTTGCAGTTCCCTTCCTTCACCATCAAGTATAAACTGTTTTTGGAACTTTGAATAGTTTTATATACTCGAAGATTGTAACTAGTTTTTTAGCTTTTTTCCTGTCACCAAATCGATGATAGTTCTTTCTTTGTCGGTTTTTCTTACTTTTTCCATGTTTGTGATTCAATATACCCTCTTAAGTTTCTTCATTCTTTGTAATCGTAATCATACCATCCTCCAAAGCTATTTTCAGCGTTATGAACCCTGGAATCTTCGAATATCAAAAACCAATAAGAAATAACCAATAGGTTATGAAATTTATAACTACTTATGTATTTTTTTTTAAGAATTTCGTATTCATAAACTTGAAAACTTGGAAACTGAGGAACTTTGGCTCTTAAAATTTTTAAGCGGGTTATTTTGGCTTTTATTGCAAAAATTTAACTACCTCTGAATTATGAAACTATTTATAAATAACTCTTATATCAATAATAATATTTAAGAATAATACAAGAAACGTATATTTCAAGCACTGATATCTAAAAAGCTACTACTTCTTAACTACCCTCATAATTTGTTGGTGTTTATCACATATACAAATCTATATAAGGCAATTTACCCTCAAAAAACGGAACCCTTTGTCTGATAGCTTTTGAATTTATTTTACAGGCTATGTTAATTAGCTGAGTTGTAGATTAAATGAATTGAAAAAGTGTAAAGAGGAAAATGTACAGAGTACATATGTTTGTCTAAGTACATAGGTACTATTGTAGTTATCCCTTTTTTAATTACAAGAATTGCAACTAAAGGGTATTATAGGATTAATAAGGTTATAGGGTTTATAGGGTAGTAAAACCTATACTAAGCAAAATTTTGAGCAAAGACTAAATGGTTAAGAATTAGACTCATGAGCGTTGCTAAAAACGATGATTAATGTAGGTACCTACAAATGATTAAACATGGGAAACTTACTAATTACACACGAATTTTCATGTTATTAACCTTATAATTAACGATACAGTATCGTACAAACTATGCATTTATCGTACTAGTATTCCTGTATTACATATACTACTCCTAATAGATATTACGATATTATTATAATTTTTGCTATGCTTTTTCTCGTAAATTCACCTCTTCGATCATAGTTTTATTTTGCTAAGTTGCATAATTATGGCTTTAGTAGGGACGTCTGGTATGTTTTCATTTCAAATTATTTAGGAAATCGGCTCCAAGATATAAAAAAAATGTAGGGAAAAGTTCTAAAAAGTTTAAATTGAACTTCTGCAACATTAGAGTTTATAATACATAATTGATATTTTTCAAGTTTTACCGAAAAACACTAGCAGCGTATGTATTGTTTCCATTTACTTCAATTAACTACGGTGGAAAATCGTGGAAAGAAGTGCAGAGTAAAATAAAAGAATACTGAGATTAAATAGGAATGCATGGCAACTATAATATGCACGATTGATAAAAATTTTCAAAATTATTTTTTTTGTCCCGTTGAAAAATATTTCTTTTCCTTTTAGAATCATACAAACTTTTTTGAATGTTTACATTCTACAATTTTAGTAAAGCACACATAAAAAACTTAAATATAAATATTTACTATGAGTGTTACACTTATCGGAAATATAAGAAAATATTCACAAACTACAATAGTATACAGTTTATGACGTGGAAACATTATTATAAACCAAAATGTATATGATATAATGTAACCATTTTTTTAAATTTCCTTCTTTCGAGCAAAAGAATTTATAGAGCGAATTACTCGTCTTAAATTTTCACAAAAAACCATTCAAACTCAGCACTTTATTCACTGTAACGAATGTATTAAAAATGTTATTATTTACGATTTGAAGCACTGATTTTTTCACAAATTTACAGCATTATTTTAAACTGTGGAACTGATTTGGGTTAATTAAAACTTTTTATGTACGTTTTTCAAATGTTTACACAAGTTTCAATAATAGAGTTCCGGAAAAAAGAATAAGGAAAATCAATCACGTAACGCGTAAAATATATTGGTTTCAGACAATTATTTTGGTACATAGATTCCTATTTTTTAATGAGTGAAAAGTATTTTTCAATCATAATTTGAAATTTTCTCACAATTAACTTGTGCTTGTTTTTTATTTATCATTTTAGCTTAAATTTTTATGATTTTATATTGAATTTTAAATTTGCAAGTTTTAGTTGGATTCTGTTTAAAAATGAAATATGTTCATGGAATCGTACGTTTACGTAACCCTCCATTTTGTTTTGATTTTATAGCTGATATTTTAGTTGCACAATTTCGTTCGAATTACTTCTATATGCATTTGATTTGTTATGTAAGAGATTTATTTTGTTAGAATTGTCTTAAACATAATAGGGTAAGGTGCTTTCGATTGCGCAAAAAGTTTTATTTTGTAATGATATCGAAAGATATGGTATCCAATATTGGCTTCGTTTTGTTGGAAATCACGATTGATCCAGTTTTATTTGTTTTGAAATAATTCGATTTTTACTAAATTATTTCAGAGTATGAATTTTGCATGGAACAATAGCAGATGCATTGGGACGCAATTTTTGGTCGATTTTCGTTTCAAGAAAACTTTTTTTCTACAAATTTTTAAAACTGATATTTACAATAGCTTTATGATGTTTATAATCTCACAATACTGCAAGTGTCGCATTCATGTAACATAAATCATTTGGTTAGAAGACATTTCACTTTGGAAATCTGAAACATTTAGACGTCTTTATGACCGTGTCGTATTTTTGTTTCTTCGTCTCAATAAAACAGCTTTATTGCCTTGGCTTTTAAAAATATTCAATATGGGTTAACCATTAATAATCTAGTTTCAAATTCGGAAGTTATTGTTTTCAATGTGGAACTTTCTATTTTTTTCCTTCTTGTACAATAGGGAAGTTTGTGCTATTGTCTGAGTTGAAACTATGTCAGTAAGATTAGGGCAAGAGGTCGTAAAACCATTAGGCAATTTTCTGAAGAATTTTTGGAAATTTTTCTTGAGAAACATATGGTTACATTGTGACCCATAATTATTGGTTAACCCTTAATGATTCTAAGTAAAATAGTTTTACTAGTTTATTTTGAAAAGGAGTACACATATGTTTTTTTCATAGTTGTGCCTTTAGTTGAAAGAGTGTTTTTAACTCATTTATGTCCGGAAATGTTAGTACCGGACTTAATATGTATTTTCAATTAAAATTTATCAAAAGATCCCCAAAAATAGGATGAAAAATAGTTAAAAAAAATTATACTTCTGTGGTTACATTGAGATTTTAAGGGAAGTAAATAAAGAAATAAATATCTTTCAGGTGGATCGATAACATGTCCTATTGAGCTTAACAGGATTAATGCATTTCATAGATTTCTAATGATTATACTTCCCAAGAGTTTTCATAAAAATTTAGATGTGTAAAAGTTCGATGATGACAATAACTAAAGTTTCAAAACTCTTGAATTTAATTATCAAAATTCAAGGAGTCAGGGAGTTCAAGCACTCATTTATTGTTTTATTAAGAGCGAGATCAAAAATTATTTTGATAAAATAAAACTACCTAATATGGCGGTAACCCGCTATGATATGCTGAATCCCAATCAGAGCAAATGACGTCATAAGTAAATAAGCGGGTGCATTCGAATAATGTTACATTTTCATGCTATCACTAGTCGCAGGTTTTTAATATCAAATGTGGTTACGTGATTAAAAATGTAACATTTGCATCAAATTTGAGCGAAAAATAAGGTTTTCTATCGAATGTTGATGTATCGATATAACCGCTTTATTGTATAGGTATGTGTATATAGTTACCAGTAATAAGTATAAATAGTTGTCCTTCTAAACCTGTTATTTCTGCAGAAAAATTTATTATTTATTAATTATTTCCGAACACTTTAGGATCTTTTTTAAATATTTTAGTTTTGCCTATTCACGGGAATCAAAGAAATATATTTTTCCGTTTTTTTCGATCATGTTTTAAATATTCTCTAATACCAATGTTAGTTTCATAATGTTTTCAAAAATTTTTGCAAATAAAATTATTTTTATCAACATATACCATATTGTACTCGAATATTCATACTTAATTTTTTTGATATTCGCATTTATAAATCCGAATTGTTTGAAGAAATAATAAACATGCTCTATGAGATAGCAGAAGTTGAATCGAACAAAAAAGCTTTTAGCCAGTTTAGAGCTAATTCCAATTCCAATTATTTTTCTTCATTCTCTTTTTCTAAATTTTGCATGTATGGTATCCTAGGTGCGAGTTAGACTCACTCTTATGGATTTAATATCAAAATAATAGTATTATTAGTGACTCATCACAAAGCCGTTATGAAGAGATCTAACATCACTTGATGACCATTGATAAATATTGTTTGACAATCGAAATACGTATCTGAGGCAATACGTCATAAATACTTTGATTCAAAATATATGCTTATAATGTACTTTTGTAAATTTTATTTTATAAGTTAAACTTCAATATACTTTAAATAATGATTGATTCCAGTATAACCTATTAAAAACCAGTGTAAAAATCTAATTTGACAAATGTTTGAGTGTATTCTGAATAAAATTCAACTTTTATTGTTTTAATTTCAATATTAACAACGAACAATGAATGCGAATTTGAAAAAACAATATTTTTTTCTTCGAAATTTTATTGTTTTCCAAATTCCATGATATTGTCTTCAGAAATACTAGGTGTTTTTATTTATTTGCCATTGTTAACATTGACCGTCATTTTTGATACTGTTAACTTAAAGGATTGATTTTTAAAGCTCTATGGAATTGTAGACCTTCCTACTCGATATTCATCAAATAGATATTTATTATTTATAGATATTTTTTATATTCTTAAGAAAAATGATCTTAACAGTCAGACACTCGAGAAACTACGTAATTTAATAGGACAATATTTTCTTTTATGAGATGTGACACTTAAAAAATAAATACTTTACAACAATTTTAAATTTTAATGAGAAAAAGAGTCAACATTTCAATAAAAAGAAATTAAGATCACGAAAAGTTCTTTAAGTGTTTAAATTTCATTTATTGTTACTTCTCTAAAGAGAATTTAAACAATTTTAATTTTTAAGAAACATATTTTCTTTTGAAGACTTTACACAATTAATTATTACAATTAAAAGAATAATACTTTGAAAATGCATTGAAAAATACTTTATGACGCCCTTTATTTGACCATTATAATCCCCTTTGTCTCCCATAAAAATATATTTAGTACTTTTTTTTTAAATATAAAAGACGACATTAAAAAATAATTCAACCAAGATTCATCTTTTCTATTCATTTTCACGTCTTTTTCAAGCCACATTCTCACAAAACGTTTATATTATGTGAAATAAATAGCATTTTAATAGGACTGTAATAATAATAAATAATATCATATATTGTACAAGTATAATATAATACAAAATAATAGCCATTACAACATTTTGTAATAATACAAACAAACAATTGGACAAACTCGTTAGAAAAACTATTAAAATTTAATAATTCACGGCACTTACGGGCGAGTGTAAGTTGGAGAGATGACTAAGAAATGTTTTTATGAAGGAAATAATTAAATATTTATTTTTGTTATAGAAATTTATATTTGTTAAGCAAGACTTTAGTAAATATAAATGGTTTTCAATGACAAGAATTTTAATAGCAGCTAAATATGATTTCATGTCGAATTTCAAAATTTCGAAAAAAAAAATATGAAATATATTTTTGAAGGTGGAAGTAAAAATTTTAAAAAAAATATTGTTGAATTTACTTCGTGATTAATTTGAAGCTTTTTTGAAAAATTTATTTTAGAGTTATACTGAACGACTAAGTTCATAGGTGGTCTCTTGCTATGGCTATTTGGAGAGTTAAAGACCTCCGCCTCTCGTTTCGTTATATTAGAGCTACAAAAGTCGTAAATGGACTACACAAAAGGAACTTCTAATAAAATTTATTCAACACACGCTTTCCAGATCAGGTGTCCCTCACGATTACGAGGCAAGTGCAAAATTACGCGATTTTATTTCCAGTTAAATAGCTATTTGAGCCGCAAAAAATAAGTGGAATTTTATTTCATTGAAAATGTTTTAATTAGATAGATTTTGCGTGAATGAAATTTTGAGACTCATCAACTATTAATATTATTCCGCTTGACAGCGGTTCAAAATTGCCTCTGTTTTAATTATTCGTTTGCATTTTTCTGAATTGGATTTGTGCATTTTTGAGTATCATTCTTCCGTCGTCGGTAGTTGGCATGTACAAGACGCTTAATGTCAGAATGAGGCAAAACAATTAAATTAACATTAGTCATTGTCAGTGAATACGTTATAACATCTTTGTTTTTGTGAATCACTCCCACATATTATTTCAATTCCATCTTATGAGGCCGCTGTTTAGTGGCGAATGATTACTTGTCCACCTCGCAATTAATTTTCGTTTTAATAAAGCCAAGCTTCGGTGTTGGATTGGAGTTTGTTTGATCTTTATGCGACTTTTTGTTTCATTTATTTCAACGAGTAGCTGTTTACCTAGTTTTTTAGTAGAAAAGCATTTTTTTTCTCTTATACTTCTGAAGATGTTATGTTGCCAAACTTTTGCTCGCTAACACCATTTTTTAGAGTACCTATTGTATCATATTTTGAACTATTTCTTGTAACAATAATACTCTGTAAAAATAATTATCATATAGTCAATACTTAATAATGAACAAAAATAACATCAATATTAAAATAATCGTAGTACATTACTGACAATCGGGTATGGGCACGATATTTTCAGTAGTCGTTGTAATGACAAATAATTTATTTAAAAAAAGTGATTTTATAAAGCTGCGTAACAGCTTACAAAGATTGTTATTATTGAGAACTAACCACGTCTGATGGCTAAAAAAGTACTAGTTTTGGTGTTCATTAAAATTAAATTAAAAGTCAAATATTTTTTTTTATTGAAATTAAAGTTTTTAAATTAACTCCCCGTTAAAAAAAATCAAAGTAGAGAGTATTTTTATTAGTAGAGTTTATAGAATTATATTCTTACATTGCTTAAACCAGAGGTGTTCAACTTAAATGATCTCTTGAGCCACTTTGAAAATTGTTCATAACTTCGAGGGCCGCGTATAAAGTTAAATATCCCCTTATTAGATTTAGATTTACTATAGACATTTTTAATGTATAGGTCAGTGATGGCGAACTTATGACCTGTGGGTCAGACGCTGACCCAAGCAAGCTTTTTAACTGGTCCATGATGGTTAGGCACCCATTTGATTGTGTTATGTTTTAAAATAGAGACTTCCCTTGTACTTGTATTGCTTACTCTCTGTTTCACCTTGTGAAGTGTAAATGGGCGCTATGCTCAGTAGTGACTCACGCCTCAAAAAAGTTCGCCATCCATGGACTATAGGTTTTCATTACTTTGGTTATTATTTTGTAGAATTGTAGTGAATCTCGCAAGATGGACAAATAGTGAAGATAGGAGCAAGGCGACCAGCGAACCGCGGGCTGACCACTACTGGTCTATATAGCAGATCTAAAAAGGAACCTAAATCACTGTACTTTCTTACTATTTTTGAGCTAAATAAGTCAAATGATGAGAATGATCGATTACCCGAGTTCAATATTTTGACTAGACGATATTTGGTTTCTTTCTTCTCAATTGTAACTAATCATCTCTAGAAACAAGCCATATACGATTTGTGACGAACCATGCCATATTTGATGTAAGGGTGAAGGGTGTTGGTCGGAAATCTTTGATAAATCTCGATGTTAGAGACTTTATAAATTCAAACATGCCATAGGGTGACTTTGTATTTTTCTTAGTTCACAGTTCAAGGACATACGCGATGTTGGTACCCAATAACCACGTACTCCTTGGTCACGACTCCCAGGGGTTTCCTTTTGTTGAGGATGTGGTTCCTTCAAGTGAAGTTTAGTCTAAATTAAGTTCTAGATATCTGACCTTTGTAGTTTGTTGTAGTTGTTTTTCGTAGAGGAAGGTTGGTACACTGGTATCTCTATTGGTTATATTCTTGATATGAATAAACTTTGATTCGTTAACACCAATCTTCCATTTTTTTATTCATTGTTAAATCCTGGCCAGGATGTTCCGGAATTTCTCTCGTGCTATGCAAGAGTTTTTATCGTAAGCTTATATTACGCTAAAATCTACGATTAATATATGATGTGAACATATACCGCAAAACTATAACCGATTTACAACTTCATTTTCCATTTACAACTTTACGATCGATTTACAACTTTATATTTTGTATAAAACGAAATATTAAGAGAGGTTATTTTTTATATTCATAAAATATTTTTTTTAGGTTTTTTGTATCAATTTAATTTACTGTTTTTCAATTCCGTTACGTTTCATTACGTATCGTGACTTCCTCTAACAAAAGCTTATACTTTTAATATTCCATATGAAAAACGAAATGCTAATTTTTTTATCAGTTGAATTTTAATAATAAGTTATGAAGAACTTCTGGATGATTGGATGGAATTTAAAGGTGCAAAACCAGATAGATAGGTATAAAGAGGAACATTTCACCAAAATAACGGAAGAGTTTTGGAAGAAAGTAGAAATTTACAATGCACAGCCATGTGTGCAATCGCTTTTGTCTATAAAAAACTTATTGCAATGGAAAAATGAAATTAGAATTTATTGAAATATATTACTGGATGGAGACGCTTTCTATACTATGATCGTAGAACATTTGAAAGAAACCAACAAATTTGAACACCAAAACTTAATAGTTGGAGAATTTCTCAAAATATACACTCTAAAATGCATTTCAGACCCTCATTCGGGAAAACTGTTGAATTTGAAGATGACCGATTGCCTTGTAAATGGTGTTCTTAATTCTAAAGATTCCGATTCAGCACTTAATCTAAAATAGAGAATTGAAAAATACTTCGTAGAAAACGATGCAGGAATAATAACAGCTCGAGGAATTTCGGTTTCGATCTGAAGAGTGGATAGGTAATAGAGTGGAAAGGAAGATGCGCCAATTATTTGATTCTTAAATTTTCAAGTAGGTAGTAGTATGAACAATAAAACTACCTAGTAATTTGTGATCTATTTTTGAGAAATTTCTTCTATTATTGGATGGGATGACATTTTAAAAGTGGTATCTCTGAAACATTTTCAAATTGTCCACGATTTTGTGAAAAAGATAAAATATGAATAATTTAGAATCGTATCGACCAAACAAAATTTATCGCTTTCGATGTCGATTTCAATATTGGCAGATCTTTACAATGAAATTTCAGCTCTGATATCTAGTCTAACTTGATTTTATCATTCTCATTAAAGTTGATATAGGTCATTTTTTTCTTTATTTTCTTAAAATTGGAGGGAATCAATTGTTAAAGTTTCGAGGGTTACGGTCTTTTTTATGTGATGGCATTGAAATATTTGTGTACGGGTATTTAACCATGGTTAAAGCAACACAAAATTAAAATTGAATGCGTTAGAAAATTTAGGGAAAGGAATTTATTTTTAAATACTTCCATATCACAAACTATTCATTTCTGTTCAAACAAACCGACTTTCCAAGAAACGAAAATCGTCTAAAGATTAAACAATTTTCAAGTTGGGTGTTTTATGGAAATTAGCGGTCTGACAGTTTAATATTCCGCCCATATGACCCTGTCTCGTTCACATTTGAATCTCAAAGCGTTTCGTTTTCGATGCTCGAATCCAAACAAGCGGGCAAGTGTGGATAACGATGACAAATACATTTTGATGAGGACTAGACAGGAACGCTCTGCACACCGCAAAGACAAAGGATTTAGGACATCAGAGGCGCCCCCGGTCCTTTCTTCCTAACGCGGTTTTTTCGGCTTATACGAAATGCAAGTGATTATAAATTCTGAACAAATTCTTGCCACACGTCATAGACAAAAACACAATTCAATTCAATTCAGTCACGTTATTTTGAAAAAGTTTCCAAATGTTGAAATCGAGTAATTTTTTTTGATGATTCGAACATATTTACCTCACGAACCATTTACATTACTGATACATCATCAACGCTAATCACATTATCTGAGTGTTTTTTCGTCGCTTATCCCACTATTTAGTTGCATTATAATCTTGCAGCTAAATCTCGAATTTGAGACAATGGCGATATTAAAAGGATTTCGTGCAGACTAATTAAAAAGTGCAAACGAAAAATAATGCAATTTCCTGACCGTGATTCAAAAAAGTGCTGCAATTAAATAGTTCTCAAAATTTTCACGTTCTTTGATGAATTTTAAAATTTTAAGGTTGATAGCTGTCGGTGTATCTTCATAATCATATTATTATAAAAATTTATCCTATCCGACATTTCCGTAAAACATTAAATTGCCGACAAAGACGTTTCGGTCGTGAGTAAATAAAATGTTTTGCCTATCAAGTATCTTGAATAAACCATAAATAGGTTTGAAATTGTTTTAAGCTTAAATTACAGCTTTTATTTTTTGGAAAATAAATTGATTCATTTGTTTATGACTTCCAAAGAAATTACCATTTTATTACCAATGCATATATATTCATTTCTTGAAACGAGCATTTGTCGATCGTGAACAATTAACGCGGATAATTGAAAGTCCAATCTACGAGAACAATAAGTTAATTAGAAAACCGCATTACGTATTCTTATAAATGATTATTTAATTGTTGTAATTGCAGCTCACTGTTGATAGTGCATCGATTAATTGCACCATCACGATCTTGGCTTTTGCAAAAGAAACGGGCGAGAAACGAATTTATATGCATAACAGAAAATATTTTGTTTTAAATCTCAATATTTTTTTCATACCGATAAAATTTAAACTAATTTCTCAATAAATTTAAAAGCCCACGCAAAATGTCCATTTTCCAATCAATTTCATTATTATTTTTTCAACAAAATTACATTTTTTACGATCTCGAAACGCAACTGTTTAATTTCGTTCTTGCCTTTCGTATAACCTTATCAAATTTTGGCTTTTTCATCAGCAATACCATCAAGTATTAACGCTCCTGTATTTGGTTAAAGTAACTTTTTTTTATTGCCCAAGTTTAAACTTCTTCGTCGTATTCAGCCGACCACAAACATTTCAAACAATGTTAAAACAAATAGCTGGAAATTTTTAATTTCAACAGAGCTACCTGTCGCACGTGTTATGAAAAAATTCCCAATAAATTCGTCCCGAAGATTGATGAATTTGATAATAATATGTTTTACAATCAAAAACATGTGAGGGTCTTGCACAATTCTCCAATTATCGTTTTTGATATTTAATTAGCAGACGGGCCAAAGTTCACTCAAATATATCTCTCGTTTTATGATCCATATGAGATTTTTTTCCCGTTGAAATCAAGATAGTTGTAGAGGTATAGTTACGTTTAGAGAGCTTACCTGTGATTATTAATTTAATATTTATGAGATTGAAAACTCCGCCTTTTTAATGTGACTAACTATTGTTCAGATTGGGGCTGGACGAAATGAAGTATATTTATTTTATTATTAATTTATTAATGTTTTCCTTTCCGACTTGGATGTTTTAAATTTGTATATTTATGCAAGAGTTTTTTTATATTTTATTTCATGTTAATTTTTATGAGCAGACAATAGATTATGTATTCAAAAGGCATTGGAAAGAACTTGGTTTTAAATTCAATTAAAATGGACAATATTTGTTGTGTTATTTCTTTTTGGTTGTAATTATTTATTTGATTATTCATATTGAGAAATTAAAAACAATTTATTAATTGATTTAGTAAGCGATCTGACAAAATATAAGAGTTTAATTTGATAATGAAATTAAAGAAAATTTATTGATACTAACCATTGAGTAGATTTTAAATTAATAAGCTATATAAATTGACTTAACTGTGTTCGGTTTATAAAGTTATAGTTATAATTAAAAATTAATATCTTCAATTAGAAACGTTTCAAGAAAATTGAATTTTTTTTTTATTTGAATGCATATTCCAATTGTACCTTTCTTAAATTTTTCATTTTACGTTTCATGCTTGGTTTGTTTTCAAAATCAGGCAGGTATTATCCTGATACCTTTCAAGATTTATATTATGAATATTCGCCGGAGATATTTGAAAAATATAAAAGCATACACAGCTTTCCATTTAATATTAATAGTTAGAACATAAGTTGTTGTGTAGCAAGTAAAAATCGACCAAATGTGTATCAAACCACGCACAGTGGAGTTGCATTTGAGAAACAATGTTTGCTGAATTAATAATTTCGTAACTTAATGGGTAAAAATGTAGAATGGGTAATGGTTTTATTATCATCGAAAACTAATTTCATTAAAACTACTATTACTAAGCTTTTGTATGTTTTTTGGATCCAGTACGATGACTTACAAAAGTTCATAAAATTTAGGAGCTTTTCTTGTTTAGGTTTAGGATTCTCGTTACATTAGTATCCGAAATTTTGATTATTGATGGGCTCGTTAAAGTGGAAATGGGATTTATCGAAAACCTATACATCCTACTAAAGACATTTCGTGTAAAATAAGTTGCCAAGACTCACAATCTCATAACGCTTTTATTGCTAAAACTTATTGGATCATATGAAGAGCCAAATCCTTAAGTCCGAATTCCACAAACCCTACATCTTGGTGAAAAAGTATGGCTTAGTCGTTTCAAAGAAAAATTGCATGATACAACATTCAAAACTGCTACTCCATTCGTTCCATAGCTCCATGGGAACCTAGGCAGTATTATTACGGCTGAATTTTTAAGGTTTGAAAATACGACGAAATATTTAAAGAAAAGTTATACAGTGCCCGTCAAGCTTCGGCTAGTCTTGGCGGATAGTGACCTAAATGACCTAATATTGCTTCGACATACAACTTGCATAAATATGTAAGGGTTATTTGAGACTACTTTGCAAAAAAAAAAAACAAAAATAAATATTATCCTACTTCATAGATTTTTAGTAAACTTTATAATTTTTTCGTTTGATGAGTTCATAAGCTTTTCGCTAGCATATTGGATATTGCCAATTTTTATCACTAATCCTCCGGTTTTCTGGAAAGAAGAGCGAATTCACCAAAAATTTTAAATGACAATTATTTTATTAACAAATTCGAAGAATATCTAGAAAACACTATCTTATGGTGGTGTAATGGTTTAATGAGATAAATTGATCTTTGATCCTGTGTAATGATATTATATTTCACTTTAAGCTAAAAAATCATGAATTTTGTGATTATAGATTATTATAGATTATTCAATATTCCGGTTTATTTCAAAGTAGTATATTCACTCTTTGTCGTTACAAAACAGTATATCAGATTAAAGGTTTGTTTATTCACACCTCGATAGTGACATTTATCTTCCCGGTAAAATTTTATCCTGAGGATAGTGAAAACATGCGTATTTTCACATAAGAATAGTGATAGGTATAAAATTTATCTAACAGGTAAATTGTTTATTAAACTTTTAAATAGATATCTGAAGAATATGGTCTTTCCAACAATGAGTAAAAAAATCGGCTTTTAGTACCAAAACGGGATATTTTTTCATTTCTTATTTTAGGTATGTTGTTTAATGAGTAGGTAATAAAAAAAAATCGCAATAAAAAAAAACTAAATAGAAATGTCCATAATGCTAAAGTGTGTTCCTATATTTTTATTTACAGATTATTTTGATTATCGTTTTTAATATTGAAAGCTTCTATTAATCATATGATATTTAACTACTGAATATTTAACTAAACAGAAAAATAATTCAAACACATTTTAAAAAAAAATATTTAAATCTTATGGTAGCTTACTTCATTAAATCTTCGTAATTAATCAATCAATTAATCAATTTATTAATTTTCTTAAATAACGGAAAAAACGCAATATAAATTTACATTTTCGAAATTTGAGAATTTTGCATTTTTGTTTGAACTATTCAAGAGGTCAAGCAAATAAATACCTGTAAGAAAAAAAATGTAAGATACAGAATTTTATTTTTAGTTTATTATTTTAATGATGAAAGAAAATTATATAATGTCTTTGATTATGAAAACATTTAAGTACTGATTCAAGCCTGGAGAGCCTTTAATGATGGCGCTTACTACATGCTGAAACAAGATGCGAACCTTTTTGTCGTCGTTAAAATCGAACCGAGAAAAATGCATCGATCGTTAAATATTAACGTGAAATTATACGTTGTCAAACGTCTATTCTTAGTGAAGTCAGCTTATTTATCTAAGTTTGATGTATACAATATAATGAGTAAGTTTTTTGAAAGATTATCTGGACTGCTTGACATATGTTAATGCAAGTAATGGTTTCTTCAATCTCCATTTTAAAATTCATGTACAAACTCGCAGCTTTACTGCTAATTTTTTTCCTTATATAAAACAAAGAGATGAATATTTGGAACCTTAAAGCTTTTTTAATTGGAATATTTATAAATTGATAACTACAGTAGAAATTTCAGCTTCAACCAATAAAAGAAGCGGTGAATATATTTTTATTCAGTGGGGTTTGGATAGTAGAAATAAAATTAGGTTTGATATTCTTAATAATAACCTATATTTGTTTATCAGATATTCTTTCAATTTTATAATAAATACAATAATATTTATTGCTCATAGTATGTATACAAATACTTGTTTACAATTTATTTGAAATGTGATATACCTTGCATTAATCATCCATGCAGCGTCTGTAGTTCCTAATTCAGGTAAAAAATTGGAATTGAGGACCTTGGTGCAAGAATTAGGTAAGTTAAAATTTATCAGTTTTGTTTTCATTGCATTTTTTACTGTAGATAATATAACTCTTTCGATTGGTGCAAACATTAGGCACAAATGTAACATCAGCATTGTCCTGTGTAGCAAATAATGTAGAAAAGGCAACATCGTTGGTCAATAAAACTCTGTTATACGTTGGTGCACAAATCGGGTATGTCCAGACTTACCTTAATATTTAAGCTTTTTTTTTCATAATCAATACTTAAAAAAATCTTTTGCTTATATTACGAAGCACGGTGAAAAGTTTATGATCAGCAAATACAGGATTTTGGAGTTCAAAAGATCTTTTTTGGACGGTGTAACATTTTTCAAAAATGCTTCAGGTATTGGTTCTGTTGATTTTTTCATTATGAGGAAATCCAACCCATTGTACGTAGAAAAGTTGAGGCTGAAGAATGCCAAATTGAAGGGACACCTTAATAATAGTTGAAAGTATAAGCCAATATCAGAGTTCGAATTTTACAAAAATATTAATTTGAAAACAAAGGAAAACCAAAAATCATCAACAGACGACGAAGTGCTCTTTGCAGAATGATATTATGTTAGAAACATTGCTAGTAATTATTATTTTATTTTTGCATTTCTCTTGTATTATTAAGTATTCATTAAGCCTTGTATAATATGCAAGATAATTAACAATCATTTGATTATATCTACTTATTATGTTTATTGAATGTTACCTGGACTTACCAGGTGTCGTATTTTGTTTCATTTGGCTCTTATCAAAAGTTTGCTAGTTGGGACTTACCTGGTTCTTGCATTAAAGTCCTCAATTGTACAATACATTGTAAGTAAAATTTTTATAGAGGAACAATAATCGGCAATACTTAAAAAAAATCCTATTATTATTTTTGCTTTTAGTTTACTAAGACCAAATCTTTATTTTTTGAGTTTGTTTTTTTTTTTTAAATTGTTATTTACCCTCGCTGTATAACTACTAAAGTCTTTAGCGGCTCTAGAATTTATAAGGATCCGTAATCGAGAAATATTGAAAATTTGCCCGAAACGAGGATCGAACCCAACACCTAACAGTTTTGGAGCGGTCACCTAGACCACTCGGCCA
This sequence comes from Sisyra terminalis, assembly GCA_958496175.1. Lineage (NCBI taxonomy): Eukaryota > Metazoa > Arthropoda > Insecta > Neuroptera > Sisyridae > Sisyra > Sisyra terminalis. The sequence continues at coordinate 30,626,214 of OY292277.1, read as the reverse complement.
ATAGTAGGCTTCTTTGTGTTTATATGTTGTATTAATGGAGTAGGTCATCGAGGGCGTAACCACTGACGTTTCTGATTATTTGGTTAGGGACATTTTTGTAGTTTACAAAGAATACCTGCACCAAAGCCAGGATATACAAGTCTAGCGGCAGTATCTTTAATTCTTCGTGGAAATCGAAGATCCAGCATTTGGCTGAGTTTCCCAGTATTCTTAACAATTTGTTTTGAACTCTGTGTATTGTTGAATAGATTGTTCTGCTTACTAAACTCCAGTCAAGACATGCGTATGTTATCACTGGTTTGAATATTGTTTAATTAATTATTATTTTGTTGATGATGTGCAGCTTTGGTCGCTTATTTAGCACAATGGAAATAGTATGTTCGATTCGAGCTATTAATGTGAGTTTTACTAGTTTAATGTGTTCAGTAAAGTAGAATCTGAAATCCAGTTGCATACCCAAGTATCTAACTGTTTTGACCCAAATTCCATGTTTTTCTCATTCACCCATTTTTCCCATTTGGTTTAAAAAAGAAATTGCATATTGTCAACTAGTGGTTCTATTTTAACTATGAAAATGGATTGATTAAAAAACTTGATTTTTTAACGTTTAGATTACAGTCGGCCAAGACAAAACGCATCATGATTATTGCCTGTACATTGTAACTGCGATTGGAAAATTCTAAAAGTTGAGGTAAAGTGTGTGAAAGCTGTCTGAAAATTTTATGTGAGATGTTTGATTTGTTCAATGAAATTAGTTTTGATGTCATCGTAGCAGCTTAGCATGGCACATGCAATCAATTCCATTAAATTGAAAAGAATTTATTTGTTATAAATCTCTCGTATGAGCCATTATCATAATATAATTGAAATCGTTGACAATCCATCACATGAAAACTCATATTATATTGTAAATGTGAAATGTAAAAATCGTTTAACGTTTGAACTGTTTTGTACGATACGAATGCATGGTGCAGTCAAGCACAATGTTGCTTGAATGAATTAGAGCTGAAACAATGTTTTTACGAGCGTACGAACGTCTTTCTTACAATAGATTATATTATAATTCAATGAATAAAAAGTTAACTTGTTCATAAATCGATATGTCAACGAGAAACCAACAGTTGTACAAACGACATGACAGCGTTTCACAAACGCTCATCTATCCGCCATATGACAAGTTGTATACGATGATGAATTGCATATGAAGCTTTGAAGGATTTTTTTCCAATTTAAAACTAATTGTTTGTAAAGCTAAACTTAATCCAACGTTACTAGCATGTTTTCAATTTGAATATGATTTCAAACAAATCGTTTTTCAAGCCTGAAAAAAATAAAAAAGTCAAGTTTAAATTTAGTCATTTTCTTAAGCTATTAAAAAGAATAAACTAAAATATAAAAATATGGATTTTCTATTTGTTTGTGATTTTTGGTTTTTGATTTCTGTTTTAAGATTATCCTGCTATTTTCTCTTCCGATCAAATATAACTTGAATTGTTTTTTCTTAAATTTCATTCCTTTTATTTTGTAAATTATTTACACGTAAATTAATTATTTTGTAGTAAAATAGTTGTTCTATTAAATAATTTTTCTGGATTTTTCATTTGTTGAAATATTATTGTTTACATAATTCTGAATCAAATGTTGCAAACTAAAAAATATAAATATTACAAATTAAGAGATATTCAATTTTTACGTAAGATAATTTCACTTTTAAATCTGGGTAACTAACCATTTGTTTCATAGCCAACGGAATAAAAAGCCAGTCTAATTCCTTTATTTTATTTATTATATTATTTATTTTAAACAAATTAGCGTAATTTACTAAAATGATTAAAATATTAAAATTAAAAACAGAGCAAAGGTAAAAACTGTCGTTTGTGCTTTTGGCTAATGTTAAAAATGTGTTCTTTATAAAAAGTCATGTGGCAGTAATTGCATAAATTATTATTGGTTTATTCAAAATAACTATTGTACTAAAATAAAAAAGAGGTATACTTATAACAGCTCACTAATATATTAAAATTGTTAATATATGTACGTTAATTGTAAATGTATTAAAGTTGATATCATTTCTTTTAAAAATATATCTGATTTAATTGAATTAATTAAAGGTCATAGAACGACAAGAATTGGGGGAATTGGTCTCAGAAAAGTATTAAGATTTTTTAGAAGGGTATATTTGGGTAATAAAAACAAACGCTTATCTTCCATGTACCTTTTTATCTTCCGATGTTCCAAATTTTATTCAAACCGTTTCAGCCAATTTTGCGACTGCTATGCTCTCCAAAATTATAATTATTTTTTATATTTTTTATTCATCGTCGCTTCATATTTACCAAGGCATTTATCAACTTTAGGTTATTAAAATTTGTTTATCGAGAAATATTGAAAATTTACTCGATACGAGATTCGAACCCAACACTTACCAGTTTTGGAATAACGCTTAACCATTCGGTCACCAGTACGCTTATGATTCAAATACGGTTTAAGGCCCAATTTACCATTCTTATCATTCTACGCTTTTCATTTGATAGAAAGAAATCCATGAAAAGTATGGATTTGTAATACTATATGGCACATTAATTTCAGTTTTATCATATTAGTAATTTTCTATTCAACAAATATTTCAAAATTCACAGAGATATCACATTCTGAAACAGCAATTGATCGTTGAATGTGCTACTTAAGTATGCGTATATATTTGTATTTAATATCACATTCGACTTTTATTGCCCATATTATTTTCTACACGGCTCATTAGACCGGCTCAAAATGATTGTCTCTGTGAAAACAATAGTGTCATAATTCATACTCGCCTTTAACTCGTATACTTAACCCACACCTACATTACTGGCGCTAACGTCTTCCAGATAATTATATAGACGCAAGAATTACAATGAATATAATACTGCTGGTGACAACAGGCCTTAAATTATCTCAATTTTTTAATTTAAACCTTTTTCAAACGATATAATTTTCGAATGTTTAAACAGTTTTACATTAAGCTACCATCCTCTTTATGATTTGTTTTAATTTACGTTATTCTGATACTTGAAACTTTTTAACATTCGCTTTGATTGAAATCCAATTAAAGATAATAGAATGTGTGCTCGAGACAATTTAATATGGACAATGGGAAATTCACACTTGCACAAAATCGGTTTAAATGGTATCGTTTTAATTAGATTATTGAACTTGATGTAAATTTCGAGTTTAATTTAAAAATATTTTAAAAATGTAAATCGTCTTTTTTCATTTGAATAATATCACGATCGAAATATTTCAACAAGGGTTATTTCTTGAGGCAACTTCGGCTGATATTACTTTTATGTCAATAATAACTTTTCATTGATATCGTTTTGAAAAATCTGATTACACATGAGCGCTAGTTAACCAAGAACATGATGTTGGTCGAACCAAAGTCGAGTGAGTCTTATAAGTACCTACTTGTATAAAATAGCGACGATGTAGATTTTAAATATTGCTCACTCGAATGCAACGATTGAAGCCAGGAATATCGTGTCGGCACTTGGGTCTTTTTGCCGTAGAAGAAGGGAGCAGTGCGATGATGGTTATTGCTGTTGTGGATGTTGTGGTACTGATGCCAGATACGGCAGTTAATAGTGACATTGAATCACGGCAATCACATAGAAATATCGAACCTATCAGCCTTTACGTATCGGAATAGAGAAATTATCATTGCTTGTCTTCACTTTTACCTCACTTTTCCTCCACAGCCCCTGGCTTGTCACTCGTTCGTCGATCGTAACGATTTTAACGAGAGTTATGCAGGATAATATGCTTGTTGGGTGCACAGATTGATCAATTTATTTATTCATCAACTTTTGCCAATAACTTCACCTAGTCATTCCTATATTTTGTTCGATATCTTGGAGGAATCAAAAAATTAACAATTTACTTAGACTAAACTCATCCACGTTTGCAACCCTTCAGCTACACTAAAACACACTGTTATAGCAGACTAAGATACAACATTATATTTGATGCTATATAGTGTAACGATATGAATTAATTGAGAATTATTAAATGTTACAACGAGGTTTTATTTAATCGGTTGATATTGTTAACAAAAGATAATAATAATCATGTTATTTTTCTTCCATGGTTTAATACAACCAACGCATTCTTGGCAATATATTTCGTTTGTACCAAATTCTGGTGAATAAGATTGGCCAAATCCCTATTGTTTTGATTGCTAATTTCAAGGGGCTTTCGTAAATAAATTTTGCTTTTAAAAATATATAGATAATTTCTCATAAATTTGTTCAAAATCAAAGTACATATTTTTGAAGTTATACTTCTCTAGGCGCAGCATAAGAGGATAAAATTATATTTTGTTACGGATATTTGTTACAGAAGTTAATTTTGGCTGTTACGTTTACTGAACAGTATACGGTTCTAGATTGAACAAAACAAATTGCAACTGCATATGTGCCCAATGCCTTAAACTCTTTTATATCAAAAATATAAACGATACCAACTACAAGAGATAATAAACTATGCTTTTTTTTACTTTTTACTTTATTTGCTAGGAATTGAACCTGCAGGGTTCCTAGCCTACCTTAATCCAACTTTATAAAATAACAAGACACATTCCTCTGACAATCGTCACGAAGTGACATTTTTGATTAACATAATTGTGTCAGAAATTTTAACTTAACTTAACTTACACAAAAAGAAAATCAAAACCAAACATAAAATTCAACACTTTATAACATTTTGATCATATTTGTTAAAATTTATAATATTACAATAAAGTATTTATGAGCCCTTTTTTCAGTAACTTGTGGGTGGAAGGGGGGTTCATTAAGTGTCTCCAGGACCAACTTGTTTGGGTGATCTTCCACCCTTTTAATATACCGAGATTTAAGGTCCTTAATAAATTGAATGACATCATCGTGATATCATTTTGCCACGTTCCAGATTTGGACTCCATATGCCTATGTTGGTCTGAGCACTGCCTTGTAAAGCATCACCTTGGATGCCAGATTTAGCGGAGACTTTTTATTTGTCATTCAGGCGATCTTACAGTGTAGTGCTGTGGTCTGAGCAACCTTCTTGTTGATATGGATCTTCCAGTTGAGGCGTCGATCCAGGTGAAAGCCTAGATATTTAACGGAGACATCATTTGGGATACAGTGCTCGTTTATTTTAATGGGTCCACAAGAGTTCTTCTTCAAAGTAAACGTAACCGATTTAGTTTAAGTCTCGTTTAGCCTGATTCGTTTTGCTCACTCGTTTATTTTACTATGCTTTTTAAAATCAAAAGTAACCTTTAAGTTCTGAAACGTTGTAAATAAGTTTTTGATTTTCTTGCGATGAATATTCGATAATATTTTTTATTCATTTTTATATTTATAACTGAGTTAAATAAAAAAAATAAATTTTAAATCAATATAATCATAGCCAAATATCGGTATATACTTCAGTGATGATCGAGAACAAAAATGTATTCAAAACGTGTCAGTAAAAACCAAATATAATAATTTTTCTAAAATTAGAACTAAATGATTGTTGTCATTTTTTTCATCTCTCGATTTCATCCAAAACTGTATGTGTGGTTAAATGATGTTAGTAAAATGCAAGCGCTTATTTGTGTAGATCCTTATTCCCAGAAAATAAATAGACTTTTACAAAAAGAATAATTTCTTATGTGCGTCCATCAGTGCACACACTTTTTTATTTTAACAATTCCGTTATTTTTCTCAACAGACTTAAAATATATTTTTATACTTTACATATGCAAATTGTTGAAAAATATGTATGAACCATATGCCTCAATATATGTCACATCTTTTAGCTTAGAGTCGTTAGATTTCAATTTTCGAAAATTGACATTTTTAGTAGTGAAACAAATTAAAAATCGTTTAATCTTTCTTGGAAAATCGTTAATAGTTGTGAATGTAATGATCAACGTACAAAAAAATGTGACTTCTGTAAAGTCTAATGGCTTACGTACTACTGTGAAGGAAGTTGTGAAATAGTTAAGCTCCTTGAATTTAAACTTGACCTCTTTTCTTTAATATTAGGTATGCTTTATTTAAAAGTGTTAAGTACTTACTATAAGTTGAAATTCTGTTACGTCAAAAAGCATTTTTCTATTTTCTGCGACAGTGTCAAGTTGTAATTAAGATCAAAGAGTTTTTAATTTCTTTTTATCAAGAAAATTAATTAAGTTAAGTGCATATTTTTTACTACGCTTTGTTGAATTGTAAAATGTTACGTTGATAAAAGAGTATGCATATATGTTCCATATATAAAATAGGTTTGAGAGTTGATTATTGGTAATTCAAGGACCAAAAAACTATATGTTATATGTCTATCGAGTGGCATGTACCATGTACCATTATAAATAGTTGTAGATGGGAAGTAGTCTAAATTGATGTATAGTACCTGTATAAGTATGAAAAACTGATTTTGAATGACTAAGTATATTAACTGAGAATTTTTAGCATACTAGAATCCTTCCCTTACCTTCAGAAGAATGTTGCTTACAAATGACTCAGAAACAATACATTCGATAAAAAATTTGGTTTCTTTTTAACCTGAAAGAAATACTTTTTATTGAAAAATTGACATTTTACAATTATTTCAATACGTCATTGAAAGCATTGGAAAATTGTGTTGATCAATTTGATGAGTTTTTCAACGATCAACTTTGTCGTTCCATAAAACTTTAATTTGAACCACCTCTATATAAGATATTTTTTTAATAGTAAAGATATCGGAAGTGCCAATAAATATCATATGTTTTGTCCTGCATTGAATCGATATATCGGTACGATTTGAAAGATATTTTATATCGATCATTATTTTTATTGTACGATTATAAGTAGTGCCAGAAATATGTAGTATTGCTTATTTGCTATAAATATTTAAACAATAGACCACTTACACAATTTTTTAATCGATAAAGGACTTGATCGCATTAAAAATTAACACAGAGTTAATGTTTATAACCGAAGATTTATTTTAAAGGAAATATGATCTCTTCGGCATACTTTAAATGAATTCTAGCTTGGATTTGACAAGTTACAAACTTATAGACGCGTAAATTTCTGGATTTCAGAAACGTCCAGCGAATTTAATTTATTTAAAGCACTTTTAGACATATGTCTTAATTTACTCCTCATTTCTACTTTACTTAGAAAATAGAAGACCGGTGAACTTCGTACCACCAATAGGGTTCAATTAAGAATCTAAACCATCTAGAGACTTCCGAAAATACACACAAAAAAAATAAATCAAAATCGGACTAATGGTTTAGCAGGAGTTCAGTAACATGTACACGTATAATTATATATATTATATAAACTTCCGGTACGTACACACCGAGTCAAGCTTAAGTAAAATTATATTGTGTCAATTTAATATATCCTACTTCTAATAACTACTTCTTTTTATATAGATAGAAACAAATTACAATGTAAAAAAATATTGACAAGTAAAAGAAATTTTTTCATCGTTAGAATAAAAATTGGACAAGAGAATTTTTCTTTTTGTTTTCGAAGGATAAAATTTTGCTGAGGGCAATTTTTGTGCAGATTCCTAGATTGAAAATTAAGATTTACTATTACAATTGCATTTCAAATTATTCGCTTTCCTTCCCTGATAGATGGTGAAAAACTATACTAAGGATAGTGAGGATATTGAGTAGATTCATGTGTTCGTATTACATTGTATACGAGTTTATTCGGAATACAAACTTATTGCTAACAATTTGGAAAAAAATGAATATTTAAGTAAATATAATATTACTAGAGGACCGGGTGAGCTTCGTACCATCTAAAATTGAAATGCAAAATTTAATTGGTATCGGTAATATGGTCACATTTTTAATTATTAATATGAATATATTTTGAATATATATTGGTACTTATGCTTGATTATAACTAATTAAGTCGGTTTTTTAAATATCGGTACATTTTAGGTTACATATTCAGATTCATACCTATACATATAAGAACATTCAACATATTAAAACCCATTTGCATATAAAAATTAATAAAATCTCACTTATTTATTATTTTTTAGATAAATATAGATATTTCTTAAAAAAATATTACTAAAAATTCTATCACCATTTTTATCATAATTCTTAATATTACGAAGTTTAGTTTTATTTTATTAACGTATTGGAGACATTAGACCTTTTTAAGTCGCGATATTGTTCATAATAATACTCTTATAATAAGATTTATCAATAAAACTCACACAAGAAATAAATTAAATTATAAATTTGACACTTACATTCGATAAATCAGAAAGTCAATTTCAAACGGTTGCTATTCGTTTTTCCCAAACGACAGGCATCAATGATTACAAATAATGTAATTGTGTGCGTAACGTGAGCAAACAATTGAGGAATATGTCAAACCTTATTTATTTAAAAACACATTTTATTTATAATTTTCCTGATGTTCTAATAGTTATTCTGTTAACCTAAGAGTAGACGAATCCAACAAACCATAGATCATGAAAATTGATTCAGAAATTCTTCAGTTATAAATAGTGTAACTAACTTAATTTTGGGACGAAGAAATTCTTACCAGAGTTGTAATTTTTCTATAGGAGTTACGGATGTAGGTATATTTGTATGTCTGGCGCCTGCGAAGGGAGTGTTGAAAAGAATGTTATAACTCTCTTTTTTTGTATAAAAATGATAGTGAACATTTAAAAAGCAAACAAATAATCCAGTGGTTTTCAAAGCTACATTAATAATGCAAATAAAATAAGCATAGCTTAATATGAAACACAATTAGTAATGAAACTTTTATATAGCTAACTTAAATGTGATTTTTTTTATTCAAAAATCTAGAAATTTGTGATGAAAAAGCAGGAATTTTAATTGCTATATATATTCAATAAAGTAACTCAGCGTTAATATTCCAGAAGCAAGATTACAAAAAAAAAAAGAAAAACATGCGCCACACTAATGTGATTTGAGCAATAAATGCAATTTAATAAGTAGCTCCGTCTTGAGAAGCATGAAGCGGCCGCTAGCCTCTAACAAAGTGCATAATGCAATCACAATATTATTACACGTTTTAAAATATAATGTACAGGTAAAGTGGAAGGTGCAATTACAACATTCGTATTGCCATTACATACTAATTCGCCAAAGCTTTCCGCTGTCTTCGCTATTTGTTATACTTAACACAGAATTGACAAGATCAAGTCTTGATGAGAGAATCGAACGCTGGTAAAAACCTGCCTCCAATCAATGGCACTTTCAATAGAAATTCTAACGCTGCGTTTTTTTCTCATTAAGTTCTTAGCGCAAAGAAAAATTATCAGAAATGTAACCGTTTAATTTTGCAAGAAAAACGCCTAGTAGTACAAGTGTACGTCTATGGGGCTATTAATTAATGAAAAATGTTTCTGTAAAAACGAATTATTGGAATGCATTCTGAACAAATGTAGCCGTTTGTGTGAAAGTGAGGCTGGCAATGTCTAAGCGAGTCGGCTGTTATGGGTTTGTCTTCATCGTTCAATTGCGCTCAATCGATCGATAAGCTCGATACATTGGACCGATTACCTACTGATCCGGTTGGCATTGACAATGATCTCAAGAAGGTTGCATCGACCATTCCAGTGGTATTTGAAGTTAAATATTGCCACATTCAATGATCGATTTGAAATTCTGTTTTAATAGAAAATAAAATGAAAGGAAAAAACGATTTTGTCGAGTCGGAAAAAATGCTGGCAATTTCAAGTTTTCACGTTTAATTGATTTCAAATGTTGTATAAAGACTTATTAAACGATCTATATATTAAAAAGTGACCAATGTGTATTAATGTATAAAATATAAGGTAGTTAACTATTTACTTTGCAAGACATGTTCGATTGGCGGCTTCTTTGCGTCTTACACTCCACTTATAGGCAACGCCAAGGTAAATACATATCAAACGTTTAATTGACAAAAAGTTCTAGCGAATACTTTAAGCTTTCAAATGGCTAATCGACATATGAAGAGACATCGACGATCCATTTGTAGTCGGTTTTTACGTGCGCCTCAATCACCAAGTGCATTGTTTGCATATCATTTAATTTTCAAAAGGAAAAACAATCGCGTGCACTATACTAGCTCAGAAATTAATTGGAATGGTCTACACATAATTTAACACGGGTTAAATCGTTTTACATGCTTGTCTCAACAACCACGTCCAGCAAAAAAAAAAAACCAAAAAGCATCGTTTCACGTTAAAGATAATTGTGGAATTCTCTAGTTATATCATCGAGTAGAGCAGCAAAAATAGTACGCGTATGAGTTTGAAGATGGGATTTTATCGATCGGTATGTCGTTTCCGTTCTTATGCAAAGCAATAATTTTCTCGCTGACTTGGTAAAAGGTAATGTGGAAGTTGATTAATTTATTCAGTTCCAACTAGAATTTCCTTTCTTAGCGTATTCGTTAAATGAGCTGGTCAACGCAGCTGATGGGGATTGGAAATGCTCAAAGCTCATAAACATCATTGTCTATGCAGCGATCTTTAATTGCGTGGAGGTAATAAATATTTAATCGAATTGAGGTTTGTGTAATTATAAATTGAGTTATGTTTGATTAGTATGTTTTTTTCAAAAAACAGAAAGAGGAAGGAGTGTTTATTAAAATAGAGCTTAAAACTACATTTTTCTTCCGTTTTCTGGTTAAAGATAAGTCCAATTTTTCGCATGATTAATCCATCCTTCCGGCTTTGTTTACTCTTTGCGAAGTTCTTCAGGTCAAAATAGTTCATTTCTCTTTCCAACTTGTTAAATGGTCGGCTATTTATAGGTAAATGAAAACACCTGAAATTTGATTTAATAAGTCTCATATACCATTCATGAAATAGGGTCCTGCTAAGCCCGGCGAGGTTGACACTCATACGTTTGGACAGTTCATAATATTTTGCTGTCTAGTGGTATGTTATGATCGAAAAAAATGCCTGTCGTGATAAATATAAGTTTTTTATTATTTTGTAAACAACATTTTAATTTTTTATGATTATTCACCAGAAACGCGTTTAGAGTATTTAAGCACTAAAGTATGTAAGAGTTTAACGGCCCAGGAAGAGTAGATGGCGGGGCAGAAATACAAACGTAGGGAATTTTTCATTTTATTCTCTCAAATATAGTGGACAAGTGGCAATACTAACGTTTTACTACAAGAAGTAACTAATTTTAGGTTACTAATCTTGAAGATGAATCAAGAACTATGAATTTGCTTGAGTAATGTATACCAAGAGCTTGGCAACTTGATAATCGTTTGCCATTGTTATTTTTATATCAAGATAGTATATTTTAAAATTTTCGAACAACAATATAAGTAAAATAACAATGAATATGATGACATTTTCCTACCTGTTGCATCTAAGTAACTCCAAAATCAGCCTAGCCGGGTTTATCGGATCTCATTTCGTGGATGGTTGGTATAAGAGACTCAGTGGATAAAATTTCAGGGTTGATTATTTGCCTATAGGTTGCCGACCATTAGCTCTGAGACTATATTCTCAAATGTCATCTATTCAGCTATTTTTTCCTATCTTATCATTCTTTTTTAACTTTGACCTTTCCCATTATTTTATGAATTCCTAAGCACAGGAAGCATTGAGATATGCCAAAGGAAGGAAGTAAAAATATCAACGAAATAGAATACTTTAAGTTGAATGTCAGAGGAATAGGTACGTTTGCATTTTCAAAATCCTTATTCCGTAAATTGAACATTATAATATGACATTCTTTGATTCAGTCTGATCACTTTTAAAGCGTGATGTCATCAGTTCAAATAGTGCACGTTTTTTTTTATAAAGTAGTTAAAGGGGGACATTAAAATATTATTTAATAGGGGGACCGGAAAGTAATGTGATTTTTTTAAAATAAAATTAAGGCCCACAATTTTGAAACCAGTTTTAATTTTAAATCAATGATATTCTCAATACCATCAATCTTTTGAAATCTAGTGTGCAAATTTTTAATGTCAAACTAGTAAAAATTAATAAGATCATTTAGTAAAATATCAAAATGTCTGAAAATCACATCATACGAGTCTTTAATTTTTTTAAATGTTGTAACATGCAAAATAAATAAAAATCCAATGGAACAACTTCGGACTATTATGACGGATAATGCAATATCACCTACCCTTAATTTATTATTTTTTCCAGGATTTTTCTTGTACATAGAGTTTTGCATTATCTTGTTGCAGAACAAAGGTATCTCTATTGATAATTCTTGGGCCTTTTGGGTATTTAGTTGGTGGGCCAAAATTGATAAGAAATATTTGATAGTTCTTCGACTGACTGACATGGATTTGGTTCACCTTTCTCCTTTAAAATATCTTATTGTGTAAAGCTTTTATCATTCTTGGTTGGTACGAGTTGGGTAACTCGAAATGATCGAACTTAAACTTAAAAACACTCATTTGGCATCAACGAACATCTATTGCACTTAGATAAACATTGAAAATGTTTTTGGTAGTATTTTTACGTTCCTGCTTTATAAAATGAAGAGTTTATAATACAAATACAATTTCAATTAACAAATATTTTTAAATCTTTTTTTAGTACGACTCACTCCAATCATTAAACATTTTAAGTGCGGCTTTATTTAAATAATAAGCTGATAAATGACAATTGAATGTCAATAAGTTCAGAAACAATATTTTTCGGTCCACCTCGTATATTACTAGGAGGCCCAACAAAAGAGCGATTGGATATTTCTGGCCTACTTAATTGTCTATATCTTTTCTAAAACCACATTTCAAAGTTCTATGGGTATTGTATTTTTTAAATATTTAGCTTAGCGATATATAAGCTTTGCATTTTAGATGAAATTGATTTTGAATGAATTATAAAAAATATACATTTTCGTGTTGTTGGGGTTTAATAGGTGAGCTTATGAAAATTAAGAGATTAAGTAAACTATAAAATTAGATCTTTAACCCATAGTCAACTCTTTTTAAATAACCTTTGTTTTTTTCAGTTTTATAAGTAAAAAAAAAAACTACATTTTTTTGATGGCTGATCAAAATATTGAATGACAAAAAAAATGATTACACCCTTGAGATATTTTTTTAAATTTCAGTAGGGCTACAGTTGCATTTAGTGTTCATATTTCACACCTATTTTCATTCGATTTACCGCGAAAAATTGTGCTATGGTTTATGATCTTCAACTTTATTGTTTTTACGGTTATGCCATTTTCATGAAAGCCTTGCTTTTGTTGGTTTCAACAAGCACCTGGTCTACATAAAGTTAACATTCATATTATATAACTCGACTTATGCTGCTTTATAGCGAAGTTTATGTGTATTTACAATATGAGTACATACAATGTATGTGGATGTCGATGGCGACGGTGATGGCGTTTTAGTGCACTTTGTGTGCGGTGAGTTTGTGTTGAGTTAAAATATGCAAACACTACTTATTCGCAATTACTCCAATAGAGTTACCAAGATTTAATTCATAGATTTAATTGACATTTTAATTACGTTTAAAACTGGTAACAAGATTGTTATTTTCAATAGGAAATTAGGTTCGCGATTTGCATTAAAGACATCATTAATTTTAACTTAGATTTACATAAACATAATTTGAATACGAAGATCATTTGTATTTATCATGATTGAGCGAGTCTAGTACACCGTTTAATTCGTTCTGTCTTTCTAATTGTAAGAATAGCGGAGTTAATGTTTGATTTGCTTTTTTGAAAATGAATTTTTATTAGGTACTAGAGCTAGGCGTTTATTTTTGGAAATTTAACTTTCGAATTATTTCGAAAAGTACAGTTCTGGTTATTTTTTGTTCAATACTTTTTTTTAAATATTTTTTTGTTTGTGTATTCATCTTGTTTCGTTTTGGAAGAGTCGAGCGCGAGACTGGTCCAGTAAGTCAACTTGTTAAGTTAGAGACCCTCGTCTGCCTCTTTGACCATTGTACGATCTTTATAATTGTATAGCAACAAGAAAAACAACGACCATAACTACAACGAAAATAATAGAAGGAGATGATCAACTCGTTGTGGTGCAGGGTTGGATAAACCTGTTATAGAATTGAGCCTTCAATATCTGCTCTATTTTGGAAAAATTGTTCATTTTACTTTCATGGACGGTAGATAATAGATATCATAGATGGATACAGGAGGTTCAAAAATGTAATGGTTTAGTTTGAAAGAAAATTAGTTCTGTGTTTCGAAATGACAAAAATCATAAACGTATAATCAAAATATCAAAATTAAGTTAAATAATTTACATCTAATAAAACTATATTTTTGACATAACTTTTTTCTTCAAAGATAAAGAAGAAAGAAAAGATGTACCTAATTTTTCTGACGAAAAACCTGTGTAAAGATTTATTTTTAGCATTTATTTTTGGTATTTTGACTAAAAACATACAACAGATGAAACTCTAAAAAAGCTACGTGAACCATATTTTATGTATTTAAATTCTAAACTATACATCTGGATCAGCACTTAAAAAAATCAATTCAAGTTATTAGGGGAATATAAAAATCTTGGCCATCAAATTTTGAAGCAAATTCCTTCCTCTTTGAAAATATGAAAATTTATATTTTTAATCCTTGAAATGCAAATCAATAAATGTCAAAATTTGTAGATCATGAACTATAAATTAAAAACAGTTGCTTAATTAAGATTTCAGGTTACCTGCTTCTGATAACTTTGTAAAATATAAAAAAACAGTTCAGAACAGTTCAGAATATAATATGCTTACTTATATCAGCACGTAGCTACAGATATCATACCGAAATATTTAACATGGATTCTGGGATTGAATTTACGGTTGAATTCTTTCTTTTAGCTTTGTCTATCCCTGGCAAGGTACTTCAAAATGAAATAGTCTATTCTTCGTTTCAATAAGTCCAAGATTTCAATTCGTCTTCTTTTTCTTTTCTTGGAAGCTTTCAATTTCCCCTCGGTAACATCAATTGTTATTCCTTTTCCTCTCAGAATGTGACCTGTCTATTAAACTTTTCTTCTTATCACCATATATGATAGTCCTTTCTTTGTTGACTCTTCTCAATACTTCCACGCTTATGACTCGATTTGTGCATTTAATTTTTTCTATTTTTCTTCAACACCACATTTCAAGGCACTCCAGATAGTTCCTTTCTTGTTTTCTCAGGGCCTAGCTTTTCGATCCATATTCGATCCATTTCGATCCAATATTATACTCCAAACATAGCATTTTAACAACTTCTTATAAAGTTTAAGTTCTAATTTTTCCAGTTAACACATTCATTTTGTTATTGAACGCGAATTTTGTGATACAAGACGTTCTTTCATTTCACCAGTGAATTTACCATTTTTAGTGAGTTTAATTTTTGAAATGTTTAAACTGGGCAACTTTTTCTAGTTACTTGTTCTTCACGTTGAACTTCGATATACTCATGATTTGACGTTCTGTTATATTTGGAATATAGATTCCATAACTTTCTGCAACGATAATCTAACAGTCTAACATATTTTGTGATTCTCCTTCCGTTTAAATGAACAGTATCAGATTGTCAGCGTATTTGTTAAATTTAATGGTCTGTCCACTGAGAATAAAGTATTTATATTTTTTCAGGGTTTTATTTGTCAAATATTCTAGGTATATGTTAAATAGAGTAGGATATATACAGCAACCTTGGCAAACTCTTCTTTTTATCTCGATACGATTGGATATTTTCAATACCATAAAATCTACAAATTGTGATTTTAATAATCAATAGTTCAAGAAAGACAAAACACTGCAAAATGGATTGGATTCCTTGCATTTATAGTTTAAAAAGTACGAATATTTTGTAAACATTATGCAATGAGCCAGAAGACTTATTTAGTCTTTACATTTGTAAATTTAATAATTGTTGTTTCTTTTTTTTTATTTATTAAAATAAATCATTAATTTTAATTTGAAAAATGCTTTAAACTCTAATTTCATCATAACGCACAAAAATGTATTTTTTTTCAAAACACACTGTATAAATTTAAGAGGGTTTAAAACGAGAATTTTCGATTAAAAAAAATTATGGAAGGGTCTGTCGATGAATAATATGGGAATATGGAAGGATAGTTTGACCTCCTCCTAGAAGGCACATATATAATTTTGGTCAGACGGCAAGCGTTAATATCGGTCGTTGTTTTTTTTTTCTTTCTCGCAAGACTTTTTTAAATAATTTATTTTTTATTAATAGCTAGTAGAAATATTCAATTACTACATAATTGGAAGTCTATAAATTTTGTGTTATCTAATCGTATTTTGAATGGCAATTTGTTCAATATCATAAGCCATAAATTTCCTAGACGACGTCATATTTAGTGTGAAGATGAAAAAATTATGTTTTGGCCATCGCAATACATAACTTATCGTGATAAGTACGTACATGGTTCTAATGCATTGGATCAGATGGTATTGGGCTGCGGCAGTATATGAATTTGAGAAAAGCGAAAGACATAGTATCTATCACGGTTGGTGACAAAACTTTAAATGCGGTAAAGACGTTTTAGAATACAATAAATCACCGAGAAGAAAATAATTTGTCAATGTCGCCGTTTTAATACACCGTCGGGTGAAATACTCGTAAACATTTCAAAAAAACCACAATCGTATATTTTGTATTGGGACGAGCGAATGGAACTTACGAACGTGAGTGTGTGTATGTTTTGAAGAGGAGCGTTTATGTTGGAGCTAATACCTTAGGGGAAGATTGTCCGAATGACACATTTACAAGCCGCAAGTTGGTTAGCAATAAATTTTTAATGTTTCAACTTCATATATATACTATATGTTTGTGTATATTGAAAGAAGTGAGAACGCTTAGTGAAGCTTTGACTTTTGTCAAGTCTTATCGTTGACGTGGAAATATAGTCTACGATTGTCGCTCGTCGATGGGTCCAATATAATTTAAATATTTATTCTCATTTTGTTTTCGAAGAATGAAAATTTGAATTTGCAATATAAACTTTAATTTCAAAATACAAGTAAGACCAAAAATTAAACTAACTTCGTTAATGGTAAACTATCCAAAAAATCAACGATGATTATCGCCAAACTTCGAACGAAATAAGCAGGAATAAATACTAAGGAAGCATATCACAGAAATGAAACGAACCAATGAATAATACGGAAAACTTATATCTGAATATATATCTTATATCTTATATCGGGGGTATGAAATCAATCAGAAGTTTCAACTTTTCGAAATCGGAGTCAAAGCTCTGTAGCATCTCTAATCGAAAACCGTTTTGTAAGATACTGTTATGTGATTTTTTTTCATTCTATGCAGTATTTGTTTAGAATGATGAACTCTATAGCTATGTTTTGAATTATTATTGGTAAAGCGAAAGGTTAGTCTAGTTGACTTATTTATAAAATAATTCGTTTCAACTTATTCACTTAAAGTTTTTTATTCCACGAAATCTTTCCGTAAGAAACTTGGTGCTTTAATCGAGAAACTTCTTTCCAATTTTAATAAACACTCATATTTGAAATTTTACAACTAAAAACCTACTAATTTAATGAAAATGTATCAATAAAACCAAGTAGTTTCGCCATTTATGATATCAAAAATGAATTTTAATTCTTTAAGTATATGCAACGGTTGTTCACCAAAAGTTCTTTTAAATTTTGAAAGTTATTATGAAATAGCTAAGTTAATTTTCGTAAAAAAATAATAATCATTTGGCTTAACTATATTTGAAATAACTGACTTAAAGACCGCAGAAGTTACGAAATTAAATTCATTTAATTTTCAATTAAATTGTTAACTGAACTGAAATAATCTGGAAGAAAAAATTTATCATTGCGCAGTAAAATTTGATCTTATCGTAAAGGTGATTATTTTGCTTTCGTTGAGGTTTTGTTAAGATAAAAAAAAAATTGCTTGTTGATGATTAGTGTCGCATATCACATTTAATTAATTTTCGAGTATTTGCCTTTTCTGTAATAAATATCATTTAATTACATTTAAATCCGATCACAAAGAATGCGAGCGATAAATATTTGAGGTTGAAGGCGGTATTTTTTTGACTTCCTCTTCTGTATTGAGATAAGCATTAAATGTTGTGATAACTCGTTTGATTATGAAATATTTATATATGAAAATTATTAGATCGTAACTTATTTTAAAGTGAATATTTATTCATTTTTTACACGTGTAGTGTTTAGACATATTGAAAATGAGGTTCAAATAAAAATATTTGGGAAGAGAATGATTCAAGTTTGGTTGAAATTTTAAAAGTTATTAAAGTGCAACTTACCTTTCTGTTATTGTATTTATTTTCAATGGCTATCAGATAAATGCAAGGAGAATGGAAGACGTAACGGTGAAAAATCATTAAAATAGTTTGTGATAAATCACAACCTCCCACACGGTGGAATTCAAAACACAAACTATGGACAGCATTAAAGTGGAATTGCACCGTCGATCATTGTCATTGCAATAAATCAAATCGGAAATATGGAAACGATGCCACCAACTCATTAAGCAAACTAATGCAACAATGTCCTTATTAGCCGGCAAATTTTCCAAAATGTTCCCTCTTCATATAAGTACTTATGACCAATGGCCTTTGACTCGTTAAAAATTTTAATAAAACGCTTCGATAATCCGAAATTTATTATTCGCAGAGACAGCAATAATCATAAAGACGATTTATGGAAATTAATAATGGCTATTTGGGATTTTATCGTTTTTAACATAGACAAAAATAGTGATTTCAATCAAAATCAATAAATTTTTCTATTTATTCGCATTCTTTGAGGCCTCATCGAAAAATAAATTGGCTTTTAAGTTTGAGAGCTAGTTAAAAATTGTTTATGTTCTTTGGCTAAATGAAGTGAGGTACCGTTTTTGAAAATATTACTGTTAAGAATATTTAAGGTGCAAACTACTCCTAATTTTAAACTGAGTAATAATTATTCTCACTTGTATTCAAATAGAAATCTGAAGAACTTTAGGTAATGTAAAATAGTTAAAAATATTAAAAATTTATTATAAATTAATTTAAAATTAAATAATAACGAATCTAAATTAGTCAATGGAAAGCTCTTTTCTATATGGCTATATATCAAAAAAATAGAAAAAAAAAATTTTTGTTATTGGAATAAAATAAATTTATCGTAGTTTCTCAAATTCAAATAATAAATTAAGTAGTAAATATGCTAAGAACAATAAACACGATTGTTTTTGGTTGAAAGATGTTTTGACAATTAGCCTAAATTTTAGCATTATCTAAATTTATTGACAACTAAATTCATGTAGTAAATATCGAAACTTGTTGAGACATTATATAAAGTTGGATGAACTGCGTTCTATCAAACGTGTGAATTCAGTTATACTTATTAAAACTCTATTTTGACTTATTGGTCTCTTAAGTTGGTTAGTAGGTACTATCAGGAAAGTTATAGTTTAATCGTTCTTTAACGGCATAAATTTTTAGCGAATTTTAGGTGCTATTGAATGCACTTAAAATAACTTTTCATTAGAAGATTTGACTCCATGGCCTTGGGTATATAGAACAGTGATTGTATTGCTGCAACATTATTATTTTATTATTATTATTATTATTATTTATTACCAGGATGTAATACATACATATTTACATACAAAATTTTTTATACATAGATATGCACCTATAGAGATGAAGCAAATCATCTGTGCATAGGCCCGGTATAATAGATTCATTACAACAAATAACATTTAGTAGACGCTTATCCTAACAGAGCTCTAACATTTTTACAACAATTTTTACATTTGAAATAAATCAAAATACAAAATAAATATAATTAGACAATCAAAACAAAATAAAAATAAAATAACCGTACAATTCGTGTTATTATTGAACTATTTTTTTAAATTAATTTGGTACATCAGCCATCAACCACCCTTTCAATTTCCTTCGTATTATTTTGTTCATATAAGGAAGTGTTTTTAGATGTTCGGGTAATTTGTTAAAGTATTTGATCGCAACAACAGTCGAATTTTTAAATCCTATCTCTTTATGTACTTTAGGTAATAACAGGCTTTTATTTCTGGTAATTCCAGTATGGTTTCTATATGCATTTTTGTAGTTTCTGTAATGGTAACATTACCTCAAGTATATATGTTTTCCTTAAACCGAGTACAGAGCTATCATTGGAGAAGGTATTTATTATTTTGTTCTGTATTGCGACCAGTTTATCTGCAGTTGTCTTGTTGCAGCCACCCCATGCTATTATTCCATAGTTCACAACGCTTTCAAAGAGGGCATGGTAAATAATTTTTAAGGCCTTTTTACTCATATATTTTTTTAACTTGTAGAAAATGTATAAAAGGAATCTGTTTTTTTTTATTAAATTTGCTATATGCACATCCCAATTCAGGTGGCAATCAAAATATAACCCTAAATATTTACAATATTTTACTCTAGTAAGTTTTTCGTTGTATATTTTTAACTGAAAATGTTCAGGTACACTGTCTTTATAAGAACCAAAGGTCATGTAGGTGGTTTTGACTATATTTAATGTTAAATAGTTTCTTTGAAGCCATGCTCCTATCTGATTCAAGTAAAGGGACATGTTATTTTGTACTTCTGTCCATGTTTTGCCAGTGCTTTTAATTACAGTGTCGTCAGCAAACGCCGCTAGACACTTACTTGGTAGAATGGTGAATATATCATTAATATATAATATAAATAGCAGAGGTCCTAACATAGTATCCTGAGGAACACCGTGATTGACCTTACATTTTTTGCTTCTAGTAGCATTAATTTTGACTACCTGTTGTCTATCTGTCAGGTAATTTTTAATTAAGTCGTATGCTACGCCTCTAATACCATACTTGTATAGTTTTCCCAATAATATATTATGGTCCACTGTGTCAAAGGCTTTGGCAAGATCTAAAAAAGCAATGACTGTTGGAGTATTAGTGTCAATGTTAGAGTAGATAAAATCCGTAATCGAAGCCAAGGCATCCTTGGTTCCTTTATTCTTCATGAAGCCATACTGGCCATTAAGTGAGGATAGATTTTTTTAAATTTATTCAGTTGATTTATCAAGGATGCGATTAATTGTTCCTCAACAGTGCAGTCTGGGGGCTTATTGTTCCTGGGTCTTTATTTTACCTATTTGTGACCCAGTAGTTGGAGAAATCTTAGCAATTGGTGAACTAGGTGTTTTCCGATTGTTCCACGATTTGTCATCCCTAGTTCCTTACTTGTTTATTCATTTCTTCAGAACGCTGCATCCTATAGGATATGGGCAGCCATTTTATTCTCTGCCTGATAGAATCTGCATATTGGGACACTTACATAGACTCCATTTGTAGGTATGCAGGGGCTTCCTCAGCCCGTAATGGCCGATTATTATAGTGGTTACCACTTGTTTTTTTTGTATGATTTAGTATTTCAGTAGTTACGTTCAGGAATAATTTCCCATACTCCTTTTATTGTGTTTTTGTCTGATAGTGTTCATCCCCATTGAGCAGAGCGTTTTGTAAATTCATCCTTTTATCGTATTTTTTCCTTATGTTCTTATGATACCAATCACCGGCTGTAGGTCTGTGAATGTTGTTCTGGAATCTTAAGGAGCAAAAATATTTGCCGATTCGTTATCTTTTATACCCTTGTGGTTTGGAACTTACCCCAAATTGACCTTGTTTCTTGTGACCTGGTCGCTAAGGGTTTCCTTGCACTCCTAGATCAGTTTGGAGTTAACCTGTGGTTTTGCTAGTGCGTTCAACACCGCCTAGCTATTAGCGAATTACAAACAATTCTTAACATTGTCTTAGATCAAAATTAAGTTCTCTTTGATTTTTTTTTACTTGAAATAATTGATTTTGAAACTTTTTCCTCTTTTGTTTTAATATAATACAACCTTAATGAATAATAAAGAAGTAATACTTATTTTGATCTCAAAATCATTGAATTATTTATTCAGTTGAATTTCCCACTACTAAGTTTTTTTTCTGCCTTTAACAGCTCAATTTTTCGTTTGACTAAACTTACCCTTCTAGTCTATTTTTGGTAAGCACTTTCAGGATAAGTTAGTCCATTTCTCATTTTAACGGGCTTAGAGTTCCAGTCTTGTTTTCTTTTTCTTTGGAATATATATTGTAGCTTAAATTAATTTGATGTTTTCTTTAATCACATTTGTTCAAAACCTTCTTTTTGGAGTTATTTCATTTAACGGCTAGTGTAAATCAAAGTAAGGAAGTTTTAAAGCGTCTATTAAAAGAACTGCGGGAATATATGTGAATAATAACACAACAATTACGAAATTTCAATATTCCTAGACTTCAATCGGAAAAGAATATTTCTAGAAAATATGGCTATTTTGAAATTATATAGATTCAAATATATGAATTGAAAGAATTTTTTTAAAATATTTTTAAGGTAAAATTGAAATATTGATTCTATAAAAGTAAAATATGAATGATTTGCCTTTGTGTTGTGTTTTTTGTGTTATTTCTGTGTTAAGAAGGAGTGAATAAAATTATAGATTTTTATGCTTTTGATTTTAAAAACTTGTTAAAAATGGCTTTGCTGTAAATCATTTAAATTTTATCTTTAATACATCCTGTTTCGACTTCCTTCTAGATAGGTTTTATATTTACCAACACCCTCGTCTTTCTCAATAAATTCTATTTGAAATCGATGAAGTTCCTAACATAAAATCAACTTTTAATTATAACTTTCCGTCTCGTCTTACATGCTATTTTTCAAAGAACTACGACTTGTTATATTCGTATTTTGTTCCCTCGTTGAAACCAGAGGGAAAAATCCTTTTGTTTCGAGGCAATAAATTTTAATTTGTTTTTAGACGAAAGGAAGACGATCCACACCTCAACAATAAGTAGTTTGTAATTTGAGTGAAACACAAATCGATTATGGATGAATAACAGAAAATAATATCTTTAATCGGTTCTTAAGTATACCATTATTATTGTGTTATTATTTCCGAGTGTTGATTTGTTAATATGACCCAAAAAGTAAAGAAAAAAATTTCAGCTGCGTTCATGCAACGGTGGAGATCCAATATTGACAATTTCATAGTTTGTATTAGCTTTTTCAAATTGAATTTGTCGCTGCTTTGCCACGTACTGGGTGGTAGAATTATGTATCGATTAATTTGATTTTATTGTCGTAAAGCATTTATACTAGTTAATTTGTCAATATACTCTGTGTAATTGTAAGTATCGACCTGTAATTTGCATGTTTATACTACTACAATAGCTATCGGTCGTGCGAATATTAGTTGATTATTATTACGATTTTAGGTTGAAGTACGTTTTGCACCAGAAATAAGCAAAGACAATAACTGAAAGTTATACTAACCGTTAAAATTAAGTTCAAATAAAGATTCATGTACAATCGATAAAGATCCGTTCTATTTATTTTCAGCATTTTAATTTTGAATGATATATTTTTTATTCATAATTATAGTAAAATAAAAAAATAAATAAATCATAGGTGCTTCTACTTATGCACAAAAAAAAATCGTTCTTAAAAATCATTCTTAGAAATACAAAAAATAAAAAAACGTTAAGTACATAAAATTCCAGATTTCTTGACAGTGAAAGAAAAATTAAAAGTAAATGTTTATATTTTTAATGAACCATATTACATTTGATTACTCTTTAATTAACTTTCCTACAAAAAATTGCAATTCTGAAAATAATTTGCCTTTTCTGAAAAAAAATCTGCCGAATTTATAAAATCAATAAATTCTGTGGTTGGTCAAACGTTTTGCAATCTAGTTTAATTATTTTTTTTTCATTACTATTTTGTATGATAATGATATCATAATACACTAGTTACCTGTTATGCCAAATAGCAATTTAGGCTCCTGAATTTCACCTAACTTATTTGAAATTGATTAGGAAGTGCAAACATTTCTCAGTTGATGACATTTCAAAAGTTAATATACGTACTTGGACAAGAGAGCAAAATGGAATTAGAAGTTATAAAAAAGGTGAAAAACTTGCTAAGATTAAAAGTACACACTCATAAACCAAGAACCAATTAAGCATGTCGAAATTCGTAATACTGAATTGCATAGCTGAATGAACTTAAAGTCAGCAATAAAAGTTATACAGCAACTATTTTGGAGGAAGATTCTCAAAGGTAATGAAAAAAGAGCTTCGAAAAAAAATACATAAAAGGCATTTGAATTTGGAAAAGAATTTCGATAATCGCAATTATCGAACATAATATATTTATAGGAGACTGTCATCTGAGGAGGATAAATGGCAAGTCAAGTGGACGTAGGAATAGTTAAGCACAAAGAAAACTCTTTCATATCCGGTTTGACTATACATTTTTCATACTTTATATTTAACATGATTTTAAAAACCTTTTTATATTATGAATTAATAGTTAATCAAAAGCATAACTGATAAAATTTTAAACGTCTAGATCAGTGATTGTTAACCTTGTTGAAGGTACTGATTTCCATCAGTTTCGCATTCACCGAGCCCTTCTTAATTGGAAAAATAAAATATGTTTTTTTCGAATTCAAAACATTGGAATGTTTTTATAGTTGGGTCACGTGAGTCGAGGGTGTATCTTGACCTCCGCCGAATTTTGCACTTTTGTGCTTTTCTTCCTTGAATTTAAATAAAGAAATCAAATATTTCAGCCTTCAATGTTGAAAGTTTGCATTAAGCCTACTATTTTTAATTTTCTTGTACGTATGCTTTATAGATTTCTTATTGTTTATGTGATAATTTATTGTCTTGTTTTAGCATTTTTTATTAATTAGATGAATTGATTAATAAAATGATAAAACCTTAAATTTTAGATTTTATAAGATGCGATTTGAAGTACATGCACATAGGCAGGTGCATTTTATAATTAGAAGAGGAGAGAGACGTTTTTAAAGACCTTTGCTTCTCTTATGATATTTTTCACGAAATGCTGGCAATAAATAATTCTATTTTCATTTACCATCTCTATTGTAAATGGTAAAATACAATTTGCAATATCGCTTTATTTCTTATGTTTATAAAAATAAATTTGGTTCAGTTTCATTTTTAAGTGAGTTTTATATATCCACTGAGTTTATCTCAAAAGAGTTCATCGGAAGTATAAAAATAATTTGCAAAAAAGTTTTTTATTTTTTTTTAGTTTTGAAAAATGAACAAGCTTTGGTTTTGTGCCTCTGTAAGATTTCTTCGCTGATAGTCGAGGATGTAAAGAATGAGAAACACCAGTCATCTGATATGTGATATGAACTTAAAAATAACGAGTGCACATATTATACAATCTCCAATTGTAGTTGGTGCAATTTAAATTTTTGCAAATTTTTTTCAGCTTTTACACGATGCACCACTTAACAACAACCCTCATTGATTCGATCCCTGCGCGGGTCCACACTATATTTATCTATCAGTTGCATAGTCGCACTCTCCCATCATACGTTTATCGTTAAAATGTCGTGATGACGCTATCATGCTGCATTTGTTTTTATTGGTTTTCTCGTCATCGGCCAATTCCTTACGATTTTTGAAAAAAAATCGCTAGATTTTCAAGAAACCTTCAACAAAGGCCACGTAAAGTTAGTCAATAGAATGGGCTTTATAGAGCAAGCACGACTCGACTATAAACACGAAAAAGTCATACAATCATTTCACTTTCTGAAAAGTAAAATCGCAATATTGAAACTTTTAATCGAGTTCCAAGTCATATAATACCTGTTGGTTTGATGTACTACGAATTGTAAACGATGACAATACTTTAATCCCTTATGTAATTCTTTAAACACTTTCAACTATCTTAACGGCTAACTCATTAAAATATTTTTCCTTTTTCCCATCATTACGAAATATATTTCATAATATATCAGAAATAAAAATCATGTGTAAGCATAAAAGTAAATATAACCAATAAAAATGACCAACATTATATTTTTATCGTTGTATTTCAGTATTCTTCGTCCCATTCTATAATATAATCCTACTTTTAATATTTTCAAATCCATTGTCTTTTTTCATGCGCATTTTATAGCACCTTAAAAATTACAGTTTTGTAATAAATCACAAAAAAAATATATAGTTTTAGTACATAATGTATTGGTTTATTATTGTTATAATTTATGTTCGAACCTTCATTTTATCTGACAGATAAGAACAAGTAAGAAATATTTCTGAAAATTGTATTTTCCAGTAGGTATTAAAAACAATTCAAGTATAGTTTTTTTTATTTATTTTTAAAAAATAGTTCAACTATTTGATAAATGTAAAAGAAATTTGTTTGAGGATGCGGGAGATTTAAAAAAATGGGTAGTACTAAATAATATTAACGGTGGTTATATCGACTATGAGCTAGGATCTGGCATGCGACAACAATCTTTTCCCATTCATAATAAGTTGAGTAAAAAACACCCACTGGAACTCCTGCCGTGGCGATGGACAAAAGGAAGCGCTTAAAAGATTTATTTCGAGACAAGAGACATCATCTATTTATGTATTTTAATATATTGGAACAGTACTTTGTTGCATTACTAATGCAACGAACCACTATAAGGCTGTTTTGAAGTGTATTACATCTCGTATTTTAGTGTGAGGTAAACCTTTTGTTGGGGATGAGGCTATTCTTTTATAAAAATAATCTTTCGAGATGAGTAGGTTTGTTTCTGGTTGTCTGATGTGTACTTGAAAGAATTTGGAAAACCAAAATATGTAAGATAGGAATTTTGCTCTTAATAAGAAAGTTAGTTCGTTTTGCAAATAAAGCTTTTTATAAATTAAATAGTATAAATAAGTAGTTCTCAAAAGTATACGTATTACTCTAATACGCTAAAAAAATTAATGGGTTAAAAGTAGTTTCATAAAAATATAACGGGAAGCATCAAAAAAGATTATCGTTTTTCTTGAAAAATTGATAAAATGATATAATATGGTGAAGGAGATGATACCTCTTCTTGGAGGAGGAAAGAGGCCATTACTCCTAAATGCTGGGATCCTGTAGCAAAAAAGGAAATTTAACTGCAAACAAATAGTCAATACTATATATTCGGTTAAAATTTGATATATTGGAAAATTTGCATCAATGCATTTTTTTGATGTTTTCGAAAAATCATAATGTTAATTATTAATTTAAAATCTAAATTTCAGAAAATATTTTTTTTTGTACAAAATTTTACGGTACCAAAAAAAATTGAGCAAAAGAATTTAGTCGTTCTGCACCATTTTTGTGCCACTCTAATGTACATCCATGAGTATCTTGTAGCAAAAAAAAATCATTTCAAAATTCCGTTCGAAAAAATTACAATCAACAAAATAATTATTCAATTAAATTTCTTTCTTTCTCTCCGTTTTTCAAAAATCAAACTGATATTTATTAAACGATTCTTATTAATCCTAAATTTCCTGACAAATTATATCTTTCAAATGATACTTATAATATAAGTCTTTTCTGCATACGAGATTTAGATGAAAATCTTTTTGGAAAAGCCGATTTTTTTACTGCTAAACGTACCCTAAGAAACCAAAGATATGAAGTTACGTCTGTATATGCGACCCGTGTGGTTGATCAAAACAAGTAAAATAATTTTCTGACATTCAAATGATTATAATTCAATCATCTGATTTTATGTTATCCATCAAATACATGTAATAAAATATTCCAACAATGATTTTAACTTCAAATAGTGAATGAAGAAGTCCAAAAATATATTAACGAAACGAGCAAAATTTGAAAAAATTAACATCAAATTATTTATTTATTTCTCGAACAATATTCAACCATTACTAAGAAACCAATTTCGATCCTAGTAAACAATCGATTCTCACGAATGTTGAGGAACAGCTTGGAAAGATAAAAAGAAAATTTTTGTTCGGTAAAAAGTAAAACGTCAAAACAAGTTGGATCGGTTCATAAAAAGAAGAAATATTTCATCAAACTTATGTTCAATACTTGATGAAAAAATTGTATAATATTAGTTTATGAAAGTTATATTACCTGTAGAATCCCTTAATAGGTGCGAGCTGTCGAAGATCATTTGTCATGAAATTGTAAAAGGAATATAACTATCTATGGATCTATTTGATAAGTTGCTTAGCTTCCAAATGAATCGTGCCAAACCAAAAAACTAGATCGAAAATTAAAGTTAAGGAAGTTAAAGGGTATCTTTTTATTGTTAAAGAATTTTAAATTTTGGTATGTAGTAATATTTAGATTAAGCTTTCCGGTAACTGACTAGTTAAGGTGGCCACTCCAAAACTAGTAGATGCTGGTTTCGATTCTCGTATTGAGCAAATTTTCTATATTTGTCGATACGGTTTATTAACCTTAGAGTCGCTAAAAACTCTGGTAGTTAAAAAGCTATAAGAAAGGTGTTTTTCAACTTCAAAAGCTTGTATGTTATTATTTCATATTTTTCCATTCCAACTAATGATTTTTTATTTTTTTTTCTACCATTTCATTAGTAAACATTGAGATATGAGGTATCTTAATCAGTTTGTAAGTTTTATGAAATGTTTTAGTTTGATTATAGTTAAATATAAGTTACCTAATTATAGCGAAATTCAATATTTTTGAGTATGAGTAGTTATGTGTTTTTTTCGGTTAAACAAACAAGAGGCACTTCTCAAATGATACACTTGTCGAAGTTCATTCATTGTAAGTTACCTGTGTGATGGATTGAGGCCTCCCATCGAAGATCAGATAATCGTCAAGTTTATTTATTAATAATCAATTTCTCTAACTGAGCAATTCGTCAAAAATAAATAGATCATTAATCTACGTAGATCTTCGATATCGTGACGAAAGTCTTTATTGAAGATTAAAAAATTTGTCAAGCTAATTTGAAATTTAATAAGAAAAAAAAAATAGATCATTGCTGATTATATTATCGAATAATTTTTTTCTTCTTTCTTTCAGGTTAGTGACTTTTGGTTAGTGTACTTTTATGGTAAGTCTTACATTTGATGTTTTTTAATTTTGGCGTTTGATTTGAATATTTATGGCTCGGACGCGGTTCGATTCTTGGTAAAGTCTCTTGACGCAATGACAATAACGCCTTGGCCGTAACTAAATTATTTGATAATTGGTTAACAGGATGGAATTTTGGGCGGATGTAAAAGAAAAAATCATTGATGATAAATGATACAAGTAAAATATAAATCATAACAGCCTGAAGAGAGTGTTCCAATGGCGCGGCATACACCTTAATTTCTATTTGTATGATAAGAGTTACCTTCTTAATTAACTTGTCAAAATAAATTATTGATTGATATATTACATAGTAATTTAAAAATTTTATACATACAATATTTGAATATTGTCGTTCTTTTCTACTGCGTAGAAAAGCAGCGGATAAATCGCATTGAATGCATGCCTGAGAAAATACCAATTTGGTGGTGTTTTCATCTTTTTTTTTTAATTCAAAGTAGGAATTTTTAATATTTAAATGACATTTTGCATCCAAATTGGTTTCCTATTTTTATAAAATTAAATGAAAAATATATTCAGTTCAACAAAAACATGATAAAATCGAAAGCTTTTCAAAAGATCTATATGGTAATATTATTGTCCATAATAGATTGTCCATATTGTCCATATCGTTTCATTTCCATTTGATATGACCAATTTGCAAAAGTTTTTTATCGCCCAAAGTAGCCTTGAGATGGCAAACAGCTGAGTATTTTTAGAGTCGAGAAGCCTCGAAATATAAAGTTTTTTGCCAGCCAAGCAGACCAGGTACCAAGTTTCGTCGCTTTTTGCAATTCCTCGGTCCAAAACAAACAAAATTTGTAGTCCGCTTTAATTTTGCTGCATCGTTTAATCGGTG
This sequence comes from Sisyra terminalis, assembly GCA_958496175.1. Taxonomy (NCBI): domain Eukaryota; kingdom Metazoa; phylum Arthropoda; class Insecta; order Neuroptera; family Sisyridae; genus Sisyra; species Sisyra terminalis. The sequence continues at coordinate 30,596,442 of OY292277.1, read as the reverse complement.
GAGCCGAACGCGCGTTACTAATTTGCCTCGTTGATTCATAATAAATTCATCTTGATTTATGCATTAGAATTATTTTCTTTAATCATTTAATCGAGGAAAATTATTACATTTACAGAAGCGCCACAGAACGGTTTCTCGTTAATGTGAGGCCTCGTAAAATTTTGATGAGATAGACTTGCCTCTACTTGAAACATGTAGTAGTATCATATCGTAAAAATCGTTGGAACGAAAAGTCTTTGGATGTTTGGTTGAAACTTGGGTAATTTATTTTCCATTTCAAGAACTATTAAAGTCATTAAAATCTAAACGATCGTAACATCGTTCTCATGCCGCTAATTGCATCCTTTTCGAAAAATTTGAGGGAGTGGTGTCAAAATCGAAAAAATAAACAGAAGCTTGTTAATGTCTCGTTATTAAGTTTGAAACTATTAGTCTTAATAATTGGGTGTACAGGTAATCCAATTTTAAATAACGCTAATTATTCGTTCCGATTATTGTTGTCAAAAAAATAATGATACGATTTTCTTCTTTACTACTCTTTTATTTAGAAATAAAAAATCTGATATGGGCTGGATTATATTGACTTCAATTAATTTACTATAAAAAATTAAACAATAAAATCAAAGTCAAAATAACTCGTAAAGTAAAGCAAATTCAAAAAAATTAAAGTTTTCTTTACTAATTTTAGTGTTATAACTACAAGTAAAATTTTCGCGAAACGTTTCCTCTATGTTTGATAATCGCAAAGCTACGAATAATTTAATCAAAACTCTGTTAAAGGCTCGATCAATTTAAATTTTAAATCGACTCATCCGATTTTGGTCATTCTTGTTTAGTTTGTAGATAAATTATTCACATTGGTTTTTGTATACTTTTGGTTTCAACAGCAAACACAAAACGGTAGCAATTATAACTTTTAACGAAAAATGTCCTGAATTTTAAGTTGAAAGAAACAAATTTTGACTTCTTTTAGGCAAATCGATAAAGCTAGAACTATGAAAAAAATACCGGGATATATAAAATAAATTGTGGTTCGTGTAAAAAATCCTACACTGGCGAAACTGGTCGATCTTTCGGAACTAGATATATGGAACATACATCCAGAAAACCTAATTCAACAACACCTTCAAATTTTGCAAAACATCTTTATGAAGAAAATCATGAATGCATTAATTTCGAACTAAACTTTAAAGCGCTACATATTTGCAATAAATTTTCTCTTATATATAAGAATACCCTGAAAGAATATGAAATGTATAAATCTCACAACCTGGATCCAACTAATATCCTTAAGAACGAATTATTTAAAACAAACATTTTAAATGCATTTTTTTTCATTTGATACAATATTACGTGATTATGACAGCCAAAGACTGTTGAAACGTGTTATATTTAATAAAAAAATTGATCATACGATATATATAATTATTTATTAATTTATTAATCGTGACTCGGAAATAATAAATATACTATTAATTAGTGAAATTTATAATTCATATAAAATTTTATTCGGCTGATAAACGAAACATTGGCATTTTCACCTAAGAATAGTTATATGAGTATATATCTAGGATTTATATGACAGATATATTTTTATCTAATAAATAGCTATTTTAAGGATATGGTCTATTTATCCATTAGTAAAAATAACGACTCTGAATCAGTTATAAAATTGTAAAAACTTTTGTAATCATAAACTTTGTTATAACATCACTCTAAGGACAGTATTTTCATCGATAGATACATCTTATCCATATGATACTTATTTGATAGATAATCTGTTAAAAAATCCTACCCATTTTACTATACTTTGGTGACAATAATGTTTTCTCTATCTTCTGGGTAAAATTTTATCTAGAATGTAAATGTCACTATCTAGATAGGAAAATATCGGGCCTTAATAAAATTTTATTGGGAGCATAGAGATAACATACTCATTCTCATCTAAGAATTGTGATATGTGTAGGACTTATATACAAGAGAAAAATTGTTAATTAAATGATTTTCTTAAGAATATGGTTTTTCTATTTATAAGTGAAAATACTATTACTAAAGTAAAATGACTACAACTTACTTTCAAAAACCTATACAACGAAATTGAAGTTGAGACTTAAGAGTTGAGAGTATATGAATTTCGTAACAAAAATATAAAAATGAAAATTCTATTTATCACGACAAACAACAAATCTAAAAAGAAAATTTTGCAAATACATACGTCATGCAGACGAAGTTGCAGGTATCAGCTAGCTTTACGTATATAGTGATTTTTTAAAAAAATTCTGTTGATTATTTTTGGTACCTTTAAGTCTAATGAAGCATTTTTTTTTAATTTTTGGACTTCGAAATTTCGAGTATTGGGCAATATAAAATTACACAAAAAATAAAGCAAACGAGAATTTAAATATCAGTAAACGGGCTTTCAATTAAATATTAAACAATTCAGCTCGACATAATTAAGAATATGTTTAATTAATTTGAGGGTAAACATTGGATTTTAGTCAATATGAGTTTTGGTCACGCTAGTTGGTAATACGCGAAATACATAAAATTTGTACAGGAAAGTTAATCCCAGTCAAAAATATGGACTAAAATAAAATGGTTTTTACTTCAGGTTTTATACAAACTTATAGTGCGTTGAGTGTCTATTAATATGGCCAGGGACTGTAAAATGTAGATTTATGAAACAAAAAAAACATACTTAAAATTATAATTTACAATACAATAAAAATTGTTGCTTCTACAGAAAAAATAAATACCAGAAAAAGGTAGATGTCGACATTTGATTTTAATTTAAAAAGATAGTTTAAAGTATAAATTTTTAATGGATATCGGTTTCATTTTGAATGTAATTAAGAAATTGAAATTGCAAGGAGAAGGGTTTTAGAAGTGGAAGTTCTCACTAAATCTGTGAAAAAGCCCTTTAGTCGCATCGACAGTTCCATAAATTCTCCGCGAGCCAAAGAACTAGTTGGTGATTAAATATTCTGTGCAGATCTAGATTTCTTTCGTAGATTGCGAAAGCGGAGGACAAGGGCGATGAGACTATTTTCGTGGACAAAGGATGTGTTCGTTGTCACCACTGTCTGTTATTTGTTCGGGCGCAGATAAATTAACCGGCCATAAACAAGTGGCAAACGAGTTGCATACAATTCATTTGAAATTAATGTCGGTCAGACGGCAACAACGACCACCAAAAATTCGCGACAGCATTCAATGAATTGTTTCAAGCATTTACGGCTCAACACAGAACAATTAACTCCCCGACTGGGAATATATCGGGAAAAATTAACCAACTATTCGAATTTTTTCCGGTCTGTTACCAGCCAAACTGGGGTTTTTCGCGTTCTTCAGAAATTTCTTCAATTGCAAATTGCTGAGGATTTAAAAAAAAATAATAAAGAAATGAAACGGCCAGTGGTCGTCGCGTACGTGTGAGATTGGCAAAAAGTGCAAGACGCCAAGTGAACAGGTCTCACTGTCCTTCGCAAGTTTACGATTGTGACTATGAGAACGTGTGTCTATCGATCGAGGACGGCTAGTCTCTCTTTTGTGTGAGATGTGTGTTTTTTTGGCATTTCTCAAAATCCAATTATTTTTCTAAAACATCTCGAACGAAACGCGGACACAATTTATTACAAAAGACAAGGGACGCATCCGCGACGATTTTCGGACTTAATGAAAAACTTGTCATCACTTTTTTCTAGGTTCGATCGCTTGTGAATTTTTTTCCCGTTTGCAAAAAAAGAAAAAACCGTTCAGACTGTGTGCCATATTTTATTCGTTTTGGCAACAGAAAAGAACGAGAATGTGACTATAATTCCATTAGGGATTTTCAGTTGCTTAATTTTGGGCATTTGATGAAATGTCAAAAATGCGAAATTTTCTAACTTGTTGAAATATTTATGGACGCTTAAGAGCTACATTCTTGATAGAAATATTTTCACCCAGACTAGGGAGAATTTGGAGTTTTTGACTTTGGGTGTTGAATATGGGAAAGAATTTTATCAATGTTTTAGTTCTGAAAATAAAAACAAAATAAAAAATTAGGGTTCCATGTCTCAAAAAAAAAACTCTCATTTCTTCTTATTCTTTTTACTCTTATTTAACTCTGTTTTCAATCAGTCTGCTAGGACAATTTCGCTATGAAATGCATACTGGTTTTAACAAAAAATTAATATCGGACACTTTGATTTCAATACTTTGGAACAAAACTACAAGTCAACGCAATCAAGCAATACTCATTTAAGCCGTTTACTTTAAATGATTCCAAAACAATTTGATTAAAACCTGCAGAAAATCTCTTAATTTTTGTTATTCGATTCTGAAGGCTGAAGTTTGGAGAGCCTCAACACTATTGCTTTAAGCTTAGTGTGTTCCCTGAGTCCTTACTTCACCTATTGTAAGCGGAACGAATTTCAGTAACCAATGAACTAAATGTAGTTCAACTAGGTAAGTACTGGAATCGGAGACCCTGAGCTCTTTTAGTCGCCATACAGAGTGTTACATTCCAACAGAATGGGAGTAGTAGTTTCATCCACTATCTGACAGAATATGCATATCGTAAGGTTTTACAGAACCCCAATAATATGAACTTGATTTATCAAGCCATAGTGACCGGTTATGGAGCCTGTCACTACTCTGGTTTGAGATCTACTTAAATTTGTTTTTTTAGCAGTTAGATTTTGAAGATTTTTCATAATTCATTTGCTGTCTTTTTGTTCCTGATATTAATTGAAAATAGAGCCACTCTTTGCTGGTTTTTCTTACCACTGATTTTGCGCCCCCAAACAGTGGTTCTAGATCAGCGAATGGTGTCGTCACTCCTCGATAGGCAAGAAGATCTACTTTTTCGTTTCACCGTATTACCTTATGGCGCGGTACCACTTAAAGTTACTTGATTTTTGGGAATCAGATCGGTTAAGATACGCTGACACTCCCATAGTAGTTTGTAATTGACTTATGGCAACTTATAGCTTTACCAAAGTTTTTAACACAGCCTAGCTGTCACAAAATAATTTGATTTTGCTGTTTTCAAGCCTTTTTGTTAACACTTCCATGTACAAGCCTGCACGGCATTTGTTTTATAGTCTGGTTAATAGTGGTTCTTATTTCTGTATTCCTGCAAATCTCCTAAAAGATAATCTAAAATCTCGAAAATTGTCAAGAAATAAAGTCTCACAGTCTATGCAAAGGAAAAAATACAAACTAAATTATACAAATTAAACAATTTTTAGATGTTTACATTCATGACAAATAAAAATAAAAACATGCGTGTGTTACTCGCTATCAACTAGTTTTGAAATACAATTTTGTCAGTCGTTGTTAAATTTTGAAAAAAGTATAATAAGAACGAAACTAAACTCAATAATTAATTGATTTAATTAAAACAAAATATATACAATAAAAATTGTATAAATTTCAATCTACCAAGAGAGTTGATTTTACTTCTTGACGCTTGAAAAATATAATTACTGATGACTTGGTAATGCGTCATAGTGTATTCTTGCTTTCTTTGCAAGATGATGTTCACTTTCATTTTCTGAGTTATCACTGTCTGCCATATTTTATTGTTCATTTTTTCAAGTAAAACATTGGTTATGGATACTGTAGTAAACAAGACCATCGAACCGAGTGAGGAGGAGTCGCACGTCGTTTGCGCATGGCAACGCGTCGCCATATTGTACACACTACTACTACTACACACTACTACATGTAGACTGTATATCCATATTATATCACCACGCGTGGCGATCGCTCGCCATCTCTCTTTGATCGCCACGCAAACGATCCGGTTTACCCTGCGCCTATAGATGTTTCACATCAAAAGTACGAATCTCATGTATTTTTTGTTAACTTTGTAGAAAAAAACATATAAATTTTTCGAAATCTTGAGATGATATAGACCATTCGATGCGTCTAGAAGAATTGAGGAGACCCAATAAATTTTAAATAAATCGTCCAAGCCTTTTTTGGGATGTGATGGTGGAAAGTTTGAAAAACATAGTTTTGGGAATAAAGAGTTTCAAGTACAATTATAACTATACAAATTCTAAACTATCACTAATCTGCTATACCTGGCCCATAAAATACACCATTATTCTGCTCTTGGAAGCCTTTCAAAGCAGATTTTTTAGCTTTTGTCTCAATTCTGTTTTTTTAGTGACATCACTAATCTGTCACTTGAAACGCGAGATTCGGTTTGAGATCTACTTAAATTTAGTTTTTTTAGCAGTTAGATTTTGGGACGGATTTCTCATCATTCATTACTATCTTTTTGTCCCTTAGTGTTAGCCCCCAAGAAATAAAGTTACTCTTTGATGGCTTTTCGTCACATTTTTCAACGAAAGCTCCGCTCAACGCTCCGAACACCTGTCTTTTCTAACTGCTGTATCTTTATATTGGCTTCGAATATCGAAAAATAACTTTACTTCCACATTCTAGATACATTAAGGAAACAATTTATGCAAAAAAATAAATGATTTTTTGAGTCCATTAAACCAGAGGATTCTCTTAATCAATGTTTCTATAATACGTTGCTCCAAATAATACTACAGGCCATTGAAACATTTGAATATTTTTTGGTCCTTACTTAGTACTCTTTCTGAGGTAATTCTTATTACTCTTATTGCATCCGTTGTTCCTTTATCTTTTCTGAAACCAAATTGACTTTCATTCAGAAATTCTTCCATTTGCCTTTTCAACCTCCTGTTTAATATTTTGATCATAACCCTTTAGTAGCGTGGGAGATAATACTAATAGTCCTATAACCACAGATATTACAAGTAAAATCTGAAAAAACTGTAAAAAATCTAAACCAACCACAGTTTAAAACTCTGAAAATGTTAAAAATAGGTTAAAAAAAATTTGAATTACGAAAATTCACATTTCTTTAACTTTGATGAAGGTACAGTACAATATTATTTATCCCTTTAAGAATAACAATAGCTTCCATTTTAAATTTGAATTACAATTATGTTATACCAGCTTTTATGGCTTTTTTTGTTTATTGACGATAAGTCAAGATGACATCGACAACAGACGAAGTATCTATGCCGATTCTGTAAATATTATTTTTTTAATTTCTACTTAGGATACTGATTTACATAGTTATAATACGTTTTGAAGACTGATTTTAGGAAGGAACTTAAAGCATACTCGAAAAATGTTTGAGATAAACGACTTATCTTTATACAAATTTATTCCTCGGTGCACGGGTTAAACTAGCACTTGACGGTTTTTTACTAAAAAATGTTGTTAGATAGTTAACAACTTCTAATTTAAATGAAAGACAGAGGAATATGATTAATTGGGAGGATGACGAAACTTAGAGATAGCAGTTGATGTTTGGTTTAGTGTTGGCGATTTCGATTAAATAATACAGCAGTTCCGTTTTCCGGTGCGTCACGCGGTTGTGAATCTCTGATGGACATTGTATTTAAAGAACAGGGTGTAGACGATTAACTACCCTATTATAATGAACGATTTTCTCGTTTAAAATTTTTATCTAGTTAAAGGTGATTAATGTTTGTATTATGACAGGCTTGTTATCATGGGGTGTCTGGCTTATTTAATGAACAAAATAATTTATTATTTTTTTCTCGTTTTAATTTTTTCTAAACGTTCTAATGTTTAAACGTCTCACAGTTTTAGTCAGATCCACAAATTACCCCAACTTTAATTACTTCGATGGCCGCAATAAATTTTATTTGAATAATATTTTAGGATTGAAAGATTTCTCGATGAAAACTCATAGAAATTTTCAAATCGTTTTGGTCTCGACTTGAGGTTTGGTTGGGTTGATTATTGAAGTTTGGTAAACATTATAATGGTGAGTGATGAGCCGATGTTTAGATACAGGTCACAATAAGGGTCAGCGAGGAGTGGGCTTTAAAATGGTGTGGTGTTGATGTTTGAACGCCTTCACATCACGGTTCGAACTTGAATCGAAAAAGATAAAACACCGAGAAAACATGTTATAATTTTAATTGTAACGAGAAACGTATCGAATCCTTTCGAAAGTGAACGTGCAACGTTTCGTTTAATTGAATATTTTCTGGAAAAGATGCAGGTTCTGATAAAACGCTTTTGTGAGTACCTATATGTATACACAAGTGAGGCAAACGACCTTGTTGAAATGCAGCGATAAAAATAGAAAAAATTAATAACACATTTGATCGGGAAAAAGTGTGTGATATTTGATATTCAGTGTTAGTTTTATAGGGCTCTAAATTGTGTTTTTAATAGTTTCTGATAAAGAATGATTTGAACCAAAATTGTAAATAAAATGAAAGAGAATTTTATTTTAACAGAAGTTGTACTAGCCAATGTCTTGTCTAACGATAATAACGATAAAATGTAGCCTCAATGATTAAAACTGATAATTTACATACAGATAATTGGATGTTACAACCTATATTGGTGCATTTTCATGCTGTCGCTAGTCACTGTTTTTAGCGACAAGTGTGGTCCCGCGATTTAAATGTATCATGTGCGCCAAAATTTGAGTGAAAAATAAAGCTCTCTATTGAATGTCGATCCCTCGATATAACCACTTACTGTGGTATGTGAATACATGTGCGAGTAATAAGTAAATATTAATACTTCTTAGTTAAAATTCAGTAATAAGATAATAAGAGTAATAAGTAAACCGATTATGTACCTACTCTTTTTGGAAATGTATTAATACAGAAAATCATATCTGATGTACATGACATGTTTAGTAGAATCGGTAGAATCCGACAAAAAAGCTATACAAAATTTATCTTTATCGCTACTTTTATCAGATGGCGCACACGTTACATTTTTAGTCACATGATCACATTTGTCGCTAGAAATAAGCGACTAACGACAGCATGAAAATGAATCTTACACTATCCATGTTAGGGTACTAATAACAAAAATTTAAAATAATTGAACATTGTCTTTAAATAATACGTAGAGAAAGGAATCAGAAGCAAAGCTTTTGTTTTACTTTTTTGTATACATTAAGTAAAATATAGTAATTACAATTGGAGAAAACTTTGGTTTTCGGACTACATTACTTTTGGCTTTGAAATTTCCGTACTGATTCAATATGTACGTAGGAATCATATAATCCAAAAATGGCTATTCGTAGAGTATTAAAATTTTGTATTGACAATTATTGTAAATTTTAATTCTCCAAATCTATTAATCTATTATTAATGATAATCATAAACAAAATCTCATAATGAAGAGAAATGATCAGTTTTAGAATTTCGATTTTAACGTTGTTTAGAAATGCGGTGGGTAGTTATGAGAAAAAGGGAGATTTTCCTATTCTTATAGTTAGGTGTTGTAGATATTTCTACCACGTTTTATGTACTTAGATTGAATTTTGACGAGATTTTCTATCTTTACGTTGACATATTTTGTTTAGAAACCTCCAAATGCTCTAAAACGACAAAATGAGGAATATTTTATTTGAATTGAAATTTTCCTGTTATATGAAATAATGCTTGATTTTCTTTCTTCTATATATGTTACGATGAGTGGGATGGTTTGAAAACTATTAATAATTGTTTATCATTATTAAAAATATCCAAAAGTCGTGGAAAAAGTAAGTATTTTTATCACTCCAAAAAAAAAATCGATTAAAAATCGATAATAATAAAAAATCGAATCTCTATTAATCGATTTTTTGTAATACTAAAATCAATCGGTTTAAATATATTTAACTTGATTTTTATAAAAAAAAAATTATTTTTTTCCATAATCGTTTATTTGATTACATCCCTAGTTCCAATCTCGTAATAGACAATATTTCTCGATTGGCACATTTATACTAAACCTAAAATCGCTAAACCTTTAAAAACTTGGTGTTGTTAAATTGTCGCTAATTTTTTGCCATTGGGAACTGACCACTTTTGTCACGACGTCTGGTGGCCAAAAAAAGTACTAGTTTGTGTAGTAGTAAAGTATTACTATTTTATATACAACTATATTAGGTAAATAGTTAACTATAATAAAATTAAAACTTAATAGAAATAATTTTATTGAAATGGAAATTATTAAATTTAGTCGTTGAATAAAAAAAGAGTCGAGTTTACTGAGCTATAAATGTTTATGGAAATAAATCACATGAAAATGTAGAAGTAAGTTTTCTCGCTATACTTAAATTTGGTAACAATTTTGTTTACGTCAAAAATTTGTTCGAAAAGAAAATAACAATTTTTTCCTACTTTTGAAACTGGTCCTTGTATTTCGTGAAGTTCTTTCATATGAGAAAGTTGTAAACAAAACGCTGTCAAACTCAGCACATTACTGCTTGTATTTGCAATATTTTACTATTTTAATATTTACTTAAGTAAATTTTGAGCTTCAAGAATTTTTTATGCGTTAATAACATTTTTTTGGGCTGGATTTTTTCAATTCAGTCGAAAATTTATTGCAATGGAAATAAAAACAAATTAAAATAATAACACAAACTCAATGTTTACGTATGAGCAATTCTTTGGTTGCACACAATACGTAGCCATGTTGTTTTTTAAACTTTTTTGATAATTGCAAAGCTGCTGTATATTGACAAGCCTAGGTTCAGAATTTTATACAGAGAAATGCTAATTTTTGATTAATTGTATGTATCGTTAAAAAAATTACTCTATATAACCATTTTTGTAACCATAGATTGAAGAAATAGTGATTTTCTTATGGTATTAATTCAGTGAAATGGGAAAGAACTATAAGTGATAAATGAACTTTTGTTTGCTTAAATCGATTTTGACATTTAATTCCTTTTATTAGTTAATAGTTTGTAAATTCAAAAATAAATCTTCAACATTTCTTGATATTAAAAAAAAATGTTAATGAAATTCTCTAAAAAACATAAGTCTAAACTCTTTAGGTATTAATTTTTTGTTGTAATTTTTCTTATTTGTTCTGCAAATATTTGACATGTACTGTGCATTATGCTTTCTATACTAAGTGAAATAATTTTAAATTGAAATTTTAGAGCATGTTGTTTGATAATGTTATGTATTTAAGCATTCGTGATAGAATTTGCAAGATATGGTTAAATACATTGGTGAAGATGCCAAGACCTCCATGTGCATGAAAGAGAGTGGCATGGCAAACGGCCAGATTTATGCATTTTTGCAGGTATTAAAAGTTTCAGTACAATATGATTTTAAATAGCGATGAGTGTTATCAGTTTTCGAATCGATTACCATTGATTGCATCGATTGAATTTGAGCCAAATAAGTATCAAATTGATTGAATAATAATTTTCTTTGATTGGGAAAGTTGTTTGTGAGGTGGAAGATTTTCAATGTTCGTCTTCACTTTAAATAACGAGTACATGTGTTGTTGAGGATCACACAACCGTGCTGTAACGAGCATTTTGTTTGTTCTTCTTGCACAATATTGGTGTGTGCTTTTCCTTTCCTTTTCTTCATTTTTTCCTGTTGCTGCTGTTGTTTTTTTCAAGTTGACCCAATGGTAAAAATCAATGTGGTGTGCTATGTGCTCCCACACACAAAGGCAAACAAAACGGAATTTAAACAAGCCATGTAAAATAACACTGCACACAATCGTAACACAATAGAGTTACGGTACGAGCACCACCGATGTTGGTATTGTTTCAATTCAGGAATTGAGAGAAAACAGTTCCAATGGAACGTCCGTGACTCAAACATGAAAGAGCAAATGCAAGATATGTATTAGATTGGGCTGGAATTCAATAGTTTGCTTAGCTAGTCTGAAATGTGTATATATCGAATTAATAATGACTTTTGTATGTTTACACGCTCAAAGCCCTATCGAAATTTTCATCAAAGTACCTCAAATTTACTGCAATACAATTATTGAATATTTTCCTTTTGTTATTAAGCATGCTTTGTATTCCTGGATTTCTTCAATTGAAAAATTTTGTTGGAAAAGTCAAAAACTGTGTTGACATTATAATTAATTAAGGCTTTTATTGCTTTTTAAGCAGACCATTCACGCTCCGACTTGCAGTCCAACTAGTCGGACTACTAGTTGGCTCTTCTAGTTAGATCGCCTAAATGATCCGCTAGACATCCAACTTCCAACAACACCATTCACTATCCGACTTTAGATCCAACTTCGAAAGTCGAACCACAAGTTGGACTGCAAGTCGGCGCGTGAATGATCTGCTTAAGACATGAAGAATAGTTTAGCTAATTGTAGCTTCTTATAATCCATCCTTTAGTTTTTTACTAAAATAAAAATTTGAGAAATTACCAAAAAAATATCATATTTACTAAAAAGGTTCTAAGATAATTATTTTTGTCTTTAAATTTTGAACTCATCATTTAAAATCTGTCGTAGTCTTTATCGAAATTTTAAGTCATTATTGTCGCCAAACCACATAATGAGTTTTTAATGATTTTTTCTTGTAAATCATTTTGGTTGAACAATTGATATGTTTTCAACACCACTAAACAAATAAACAAACTATAACCAAAATGTAAAATTGTTTTTTCCATTTCATACTTATGGGAGTTATTGACAATTTGTGACAATTGTATATAGTTTGATACTTTAATGAACAGTTTTGAAATTTATTTGTGAAGTTCAAAATCTTATAATGGATTGCTGTAATTTTATCCTTAACTTACCTCAAATGTACATTTCTTTTCTTTGTGTCTCAAAATAGAGAATCTAGGGTAATCGTGTAAGTTTATAACATTTGATTAGAAATGAAAGAAGTTAAAGCTATATACAGTATGCACGATATTTAATCAGGAGCGAATTTATGCACAGGCGCGAGTGCGTGCACTGAGGGTTCTTTAATTGTAGAAGACCTCATAGGATTCTTAAAATTGTGTTCTGCAGGGTTTACCAAGCTTTTTCAGGGATAGAACATTTGCTTATTTTATATTTGCTTATATTTGCTAGTGCTACATAGCTTATTTTTAGGTAGTAATTCATCACGTATAAATAATAATAAAAGATGTTATTAAAGAAATATCATTTACTTATTAAACTTAAAAATACAAATAATTATAGCTACTAATGGCTTTGATAATTTTGAGTTCTTAAATTTCAATTTTTTTTATATCACCCTCGGTAAAAAATATTGACACTTGTTAAAAATTTTAGTGCTGTATTCAACTTCTAGAACTTCTAGGTAGGAACTACTAATCTTCGACTACTCTTAATGTCATAAACCTCAATAAAGTTTAACAGTCACTTGTCTTTGATTGCGAAGTAGAATATGTTCAATTTTCTAAATTTACTCCTAATTTTTGCGAAATATCTATAAAGGCTCCGCGGAACACCTATTTTGGATCCGTGGAACCCCAGTGTTCCGCAGTATATAGTTCAGGAAACCCTGGTGTATTATATCGCTTGATATTAATTGAAAGGTGATTGAATTCAAGCAATAACTTATATGTTTTTATTTAAAGGTGGTATGTAGTTGTATAAAATTTGAAAAAGTTTCAGTTATTTTTAAGCCATATAGCTATTTTTTCTTCGAAATTACATTACTTATTAATTAGAAAGATTTTGAATATGTTTAAAGAAAATTTAATATTTTTTTCAATTCAATTAAAGACAAAATATTTATGAGATTCTTTTCAATGATATTAACGTTAGGTATTTCAAAGATAATTTCGTCCAGGTTATTATATTTTTGTGTACAAATTGATAATAGTAGTTAATGAATTATTATTTATGTTGTATGTCTCAATTTTCTTTATTATTTTCAATGTATTTCAACAGCAGCTAGCTGTCATTGTCAGGTGTTATTATATTTTGTTCATTGTAAATACATTTTATACACATTGATTGTTGTAAATAATTTGTCATTAAAGGTGGAGTGAATCAAAATGAGCTTTATATACTTAATATTCTTCCAGGGTGTTCATAGTAGTGGTTTAAAATTTGTGTCGAAATTTATACGTTCATGGATTTTATCATAAAGATGTTTCGTAAAATTTGAAAATTTTGTGGAATCAGGATTTTAGGTGTATGCTCATCTAGTCCCGAAAATTTAAAAGTATAAAAAATATTGAGATTACGACCTAAAAAATAATGCATTAATAATTAATTGTTAATCAGAGGAAACAATTCTAAAAATGAAGTTGCAACTTTCTAATGTAAAAGCTGTGGCTTTCAGATCCAAAGCCGTGTATGAATTGCGAAAGTCACAATTTTTTATTAGAAAGTTTTAACCTGATTAAGACCATTCGTGAAAGCCTCAAATCAAAAATTATAAATATATTCTTGAAAATTCCGATATGAATGTGTGCCTTAAAATAACTAATTAGTGCCTATAAGGCTAAATTGATGCCTAATATGGTGTTATACTGTAAAGGTGTGCTAGCTAGGTTCAATTTCGTTACGTTATATAGGAATTTTAGGGAATTTGGTATCATGGGAGTCACAACACTGATTTGCGCTTCGGGACCTCACAATTGCTGAGTCACTGTGTTTGGTTATAAAAATTTCTTTAAAAGGAAAACCAAAATCTTGAAGTCAAGAAGTGCATATAAATACAGAGGAAGGGAAATGGTTGGTTAAAATGTAGAGGGTTGTTTAGCGTCGTATAGAAATTTGTATAATGTTAAAATGATGTTATGTTAATTTGAAGTCGAGTTGATTCGATTGTATAGAGAATGTGACACAAAGATCGAACGTTGTCTTTAAGTAACGTTTCTTTGGATACTTGTACAAAATGCTAGTTTTGCATAGCCGCAAGTGCAACACACGAGACTTGTTTATGGGACATTTATTATGGAGACTATCATTAACTACACTGCAAACTTACAGATCTAAAAGTATTCGGAAGAGTAGAGTATAGTATAATAAACAAATGTAAATGCTATATCAAAAAATATTTTTCAAAATATATAAGCTTAATTTATGGCTATTAAAAACAAATTTTAGGAAATTCCTTTTCAAAATATACTAATAAGTAAAATAACAAATTACCTTAAAAAACAAGCTTTTCATACAAACAAACCAAAAACTACAAATACGATTAGGGTAACAAATAAATAATTTCACCCTTCGTAAACGATAATGTAGGTCTGTAAATCAAACTAGGTTACTTTTCAAAATTCCAGAAGAGTGATATTTGGTATGCAGACTAAGATTTGTACAAAAATAACAAAACTGTTAAAAAATCTGTTGCTTTCAACATTAAAGTCTCGTAAAGATGGATTCAGGTATGTTGGTAAAATTTCACATGAGTAAATGCTTCTGTGTTATTAAAGCTATATTAATATTTCCATAAACAATGAAAAAAGGGCATATTTACAAAGCAATATGCATGTTTAACAACAGTATTGTAAAAGTATTTACTAATTTTCTAAAACTAATTTTAAATATTCGAAAACCATAATAGAAATAAAATAATATTATAATAAAAATCCCCTTTTTTTAATCAAATAGTCTACTTTCGTCTTTTTTCGGAAGATATTACGTTTTTTTAAAATTCTCTTTTAATATTATTTTTTAACCTTTATTCGCTTTTAAAAATATTCCTTATTTATATTGTATTTTTATTATTAGCCTTCACATGTTTTTTTTTTCACTTTTTTTTTTGGATCTTTATAATATGCGTTAGACTTTCATTGTATTGGTCCAAATCACTTTTCATACAATCTGTTCTAAATTTTTGAAGTATTCTCTAATCTGACTTCCTAAGTTTCTCCATTCAATATTTATTTTATACTCGATCCGTGTGGCACATACTTCTATGTAGCTGACGTAGAAGAACTATAGTTCGAAAAAAAAACTAGGATATCATACCAAAAATATTTCGTGTAAAATATTGTCAACACTAACGATGTCATAAAGCTTTCACTGTTATCTGTAATTCATTAAACATCTTGAAAAAGCAGGTCCCTAAGGCTTAACCTTGCAATACCTTCATCTTGATCACAAAATATAGACTAGCATGATTAATGAGTCTACTTTCTTACTATTACTCCAGGAAAGTATGCGTGAAGACCCTAAAATTAGGTGGAAACTATGATAAAAGATAAAAGGATAAAATAGGAGATAGATACTATAAATATAAAAATACTTTATATCTCAGTCTCTAATAGCTCTATGGATTAGACAAGCCATATTTTTTGACTAAAATTTAGGATTTTTAGAATTAGGTGTTAGCGACTTAGCTCTTCATGAAATCCCATACGTTTTTAGAAGCGTTATGAAAGAATAACGACTATTTTGAAAGCGTAATGAGCTTTTGAATCTTGTCAACCTATTTTAATGGATTTTTTCTACATTTTTCACATCCGTTTGATTTTATCTTTTATATAGTTTTTGTATCATGTTTATGATCCCGATAATTTTCAATCCTTGATTGATGTCACCTTCTTATATGAAAATATGCGTTATTATTGATTCAGTTTTCTTTTTATCGGTACACATGTTAAAAAGATGTCCTAACTTCTAATCCTATTTTTCCAAGTTTTCTTTTATGTATGATAACTTAAGAATAATACTCTTATAATAATAAATCTTTATAGTGGTATAGTAATGGAAGAATATTATGGACTACTATAATATAAAATTGACTGAATTTTTAAAAACAGTGTAGAAATCAAACTATAAAACATCCATAGTTGGAACGAATAGGATATGTGTTGAAATGTCTATGCTGAAATATTGTTGTCGATATCGAGATATTGTTTACAGAAAAATTAACACCGTGCGTCGTGATTTAATTACATCACGAATAATTTATTTAACACCTTTTATACTAATATCGAACTTAAAACTAGGAATAAATTGATCCAACATTTATTTTATTGTGCAATACTTTTCCGTGTCATGTAATACATAATATAGTCACATATTTATTTCTGTGCAAAACTATATCCTGACTATAAATTTACATTAAAACCTCAAAACGGGATCTCATAAAATTTCATCGTGATAGAATAAGAGTTGCAAGCATTATTTTTTTTTTATTATTTCAGAAATATTTCTTTTCATAGTTAATATGACTTTTTCAAGTCTAAAATGCTGTATTGATTGGGAAATTTACCGGTATTTGGTTGATCGATTTATTGATTTGTATGGGAAATTTGTTGAATTTAAGAACGGAAGTGGCAGTGAAGGTAATTAAGTTTTGATTTTATCGCCTCATTTTATGAATCAAAGAGCTATTCATGCCGTTTAAGTTTGCCCATTCGATTTCCTTTATTTTATGTGTTACAATTTCACGTGATAACAATGTTATAGTCGTAGTGTCCAATCAAAATTTATGGAGTCATTAATTCCTATAAAACTGATCTGGATAATTAATTATTTGCGTATCTAATTAAATCAAAGTTATTTTATCTTACGCACTTTTTGATTTGAAAAGTTATGAAGATAATAAAACTGTACATTTTTATTGAGCTTTTTTACGAATTGGAAATTGGTTTGATTGATGAAATAAAGGAAAGTAGCTGTATTGAACAGCTATTAAGATTAGAGCAGAAAGAGTCATTTAATGATTTATTTCATTTTAATTTCTTTTCGTAAATTTACGATTTTTATTGTTCGAGTGAGGTGATTGTAAGTGCAATTGTATTTTTTTCTGGAGTTATATTTCTTTAAGTGCGTTAGGAAACAAATAAGTTCTATTTTTTGATATGGGACTAAATAAATGTTATACACCAGCAAATTAGTTCCCGTTACAGAAATATGCCATAAAGACAGGAGAAATGGAATATAGTGCTTCAATGTACAAATATGTTTGGAAATACTCCATTTAAACTGTTTGTTTATTTTTAAATGAATCCCAAAAGACAAAAAATGGTTAATTTTGAGTATTTGTCAACATAATCTATACTAAGATTTAAAAAAACTTCTGAATAAACACACAAACGCTCGGAAATAAGTAATTTTTATGCGGTACTAACACTGCTTTTGTGCATTTGTAATTTCCATAGGGTTGTTATCTATGCTATTGTAAAAGAAAAGTGTAACCTGTAGCGCAGCGTAGTGAGTGCAGGGGGGAAGGCAAACGGAGGCAAAATGGGGTGGCATATTTACATGGATAATTCTATAAAACATTTTACTTTGAGAAAAATACGAAAAGTACCTTTTTAAAAAGCTAAAGAGTTTAAAGGTATTCTTTTTACCAATTTCTTTAACTTAATATGATGAAAATAGGGAGCGGCAAAATCGCACGCTACGCCACTGAGTGCAACCCAAAACACTTCTATCATAGTTAGGTCGCTGTTATCACCTCGCAAAAAAAAGATTCCATTTGAGGTTCAAAAAGAATATTTGCATAATTGTTATACGGTTTTATCAAAAATTCTCAAAAAACCGAATCGAAGAGAAGGAATGTGACACCCAGAAAACATAAAACGCGAACTGAAATCCATCAAAGAAGGCACTTTACTTGTGTGTGACGTCACCAGGGTTAAAACCAATCCCAAAGCTTTTTTGTCACAAATAAATTTTCAGCTTTTTTGATGAATTTTGAAAAATATACATAATTTAACTTGAAATAAAATGAAATATGTTTTTAAACTATTATCTGATAGGATTACAACAAACTGTAGTATATTTTCTACGAGGTCAAATAGCTTATTCCTGAATGGCCAACAGAACCAATTATATTTCATGGTAGAATATGAATAGATGAAAACTTTGGTTTTCAGCAATCATTTTTTGAATTGTTTATCGTCGTTTTACAAATACTTAGGTCTTTACCGACTCTAGGGGTAGTAAAAATTTGTTTTGCAAAAAAAATTGAACGATTTTGATAAATTTGAGTTTCTGGGGAGATATCTTCTTAAAATTCAAATAAAAATTTTTAATTCTGAATATTTATCGTTTTAAGAATGAAATGACTGTAACTTTTTTTGAAGTGGTTGGAACATTTTGAAAAAAATATAAATATAAAAGAAAGATAAAAGAAAGATAAATAAATATTTTTGACGATTTATTTATTTGATAACAATTTAAATACACATATGAAAATACATAGTTTTAGAATTCGTTTAGAAACAAACAAAAATCTAAAACTAAAACTTGCACAAAAAGTTGTAAAATTGTATTTATTATACTTAAAAAATTATATGTCCTATTTTTCATCAAAATTGCATTTGTGTGACTCTGCACAAATACACATCAAGATGTTATAAAATCGTCTATTTAAATATTTGACATTAAAATCTCTCGCGACCCATAGCTTAAGAAAGCTTGATTTAGACAATTAATTTTGCTTAGATTTTTTTAAAAATATTAAATAAATAACATCTTTGTAGTTTAATTCATTGGTTAGTTCGCTTATTATTTTCTTTAATCATTGAAAAAGAAATTAATTCATTAGATATTTTTAATACAATTTTTCTGATATTAAAGAATGACTTCATAGTTTCTACAACGATTTAAGACGTGCAAGGAAACAATTTATTTCAATAACTCTATTCCATCACCGGTATATTTTTTTCTTAAAAACCTGTAAAATTGAATAAAACGATTGTTAAATTATTGAAAAAAAATCGCAAATCAAGGTGAACGTAATACCCATTTGTTGATGTGACCGGGCGTGTTAGAGAGGAAACTCGTATGCTTGCATGAATGTACATTTGAACTGGAAAAAAGGAGTAAGTCGAGAAATGTTATTCGTTCCTCTCATAAATTTAAATATAAGTAAGAAATGGTAAAAGAAGTCGAGAACAGACCAGACCAATTGATGTTACTTTTATCCGTAATTGTAGCTTTATAATCCGCAACCATGAATTTATTATGCGTCTGGCAACGTTTAAAACTTGGGAAATTGAAAAATGCATTTCTAAGATGTTGGTTGGCAAACTGCGGTTTATTGAAGCGATTGGTGAAATTATCCGGGATATGAATTTTGTTTAGTGGATCGAAACACGATAATATAGCTAGGCGAATTTAATATGGATAGTTTTCAATTTAAAATGGATGTTCTTTGTGGTGTGGGTATTTTCATCAATCTACTTGGCAAACCTATAAATCTGTAACTTAACGACTTATATTGAGAATTAAATTCCCAGGTTTTGTTTTACGAACTTTACTATGAAAGGTATTTTTTTCGATTACAAAATAAAGCACGTAATTAATATCCGTGTAGATAAGCTATAATTTAAGCGCGATTACTGATAACTTATGAAGTCTTAAAAACAAATACATACTTACCTAGAACCAACAAAAGAAAATTTTGAAAAATAAATCATTAAAAATCAAATAAATCAATTATTTGGCATTAATTGAATATTATTGCTAGACAAACCGAGAGGACATGGTTCTGTTATAAACGATTATGTCTCTATTTATTATGATTATTAATATCAAAGCATATTCAGTATTATGTTTCGCGCTTATATGAAAGAAACAATCAAATTATAAATGAAGTACGCGTTATCGGTTGACATCAAATAAATGACCATCAGTCAGTCTAAACACTATGTTGCCTCTACAATACAAAAAGGCAGTCACTATTGCATTCATTTTATATTTTGTGCGACTGGTAAGACGTATATGTATGTGGTTTCGTTACAACTTGCAAAGATTGTAATTCCAACACTTACGAGACGGATAACTCAATGCATAAACAATCAAAATTACCATAATCATTTATAGATGGGAACAAAAATAGAAGGTTATTCTTACTGTGATTTCGCGTAGAAAAAAAATCGTGACATGTAAAAGTTTAAAGAAAATAATACAGAAATTATCAACACTAAACCCTAGGGAACAAAAGCGTAGACCTTTTAAAATTTAACGTTGAGTAACTAAAAACAGTACTTATCAGAAAATTAAAACAAGAACAGTTGAACTTGGAGCCTACCCAGATATAATAAAGCTCATGTAGATATTATGATTTCCAGATTTCCAGGCCATTGTTCGTAATTTGTCGGAAATTGTTGACAATTCAAACTGCTTACTATGACTCAAAGCCGTGTCAGCATTATTAGGCCACCTGTAAATGAGCTAAAAAATTTACATAGGATTTAACTAGCAGTCTGCTGAATTTTAACTCAGAAGCACACCTAACCAATTAGAACTAGAAATAAAGCTGGGGCGCAATAGTTGGCTTCCCAGAATAATTCCGCAATAGTTCCCAGAACGATAAAGAAGAAAAAGGGACGTTGTTAACATTTTTTTTGAAATAAAATGTTAGGAATTTTCAATTCGCGTTTTAATCTCCTGATCTGAATTCACACCTTCCAGGAACTTAAACTGACGTACTTGTTTACTCTCCAATAATTCAGTACCATTTTATTCTGTAGCTAATTTCTTTGTCATCGCTGATGACCATTAGATTGATTTGTCAACGTTGATAGCTAGTCATTCTACATTCCACGCTGTCTTAAATATTTTGCGAAAATTAAACAAACATGTATGTAAGTAAATATACTTAATACTTAATAGTTATGTATTTTATGTTATTATAGAATCCGGAGTTGTAACGTAAAAAAGAGACTAAAACAAACATTTTTTTACTTCCTATGTGTAGGGGAAGCCCGGGCAAGATGCATAGTGTGGGTAAGACGAAAACTCCATGTTATTAAAAATCTACAATCGATAGCGCTACTGGACGAACTCAGGTGGTAAAACAGCAACTCAGCCATGGCATGATAGCTAATTCAAAAGAATAAATGAGTGCACTTGTCGAAAAAAAAATAAAGTAAAAGTTTTTTGCTGTTTTGTTACAATTTTTGGCAAGTTATGAATAATGATTTTTTGTATTATGTATTAACTGTTAACGAATAGACTGTTTATTCGATCGCTTATTTTTTGAAGTTTAATTTGTGTTTGTAATTTTTAATTACAGATTGAAATTTTACAGTAGGATAATATAACTTTTGAATATTAGCGCTTTGACCAAGACGAATATGGGCAAAACGAATAGCTATTCGTTTAGCCCGGTTAGCCCAATAATACTTTTTTTATCGGAATTAAACACATTTAATTAAGTCCATTAGTGTATAGGTGTAGTAGTATGCAATTAGTGATATTATTAGTATTATATTTTTAAAAAGACTAATCAGAAGGATGAAACAAGTTGTTTATGCTAGTATGTTCAGAAGTATATATTGAACCACCTATAGAAGACTGGATAGAGTGCAACCAATGCAAGAGGTGGGCACACATGAACTGTACTTCTTATTTAAGGATAGGCAATTACTATTGCGATGACTGCGAAGATTAAAACACCATTTGCTTCACTTAATCTTTTTGTCCTGGTGGTATATCCGTTTTACCCGGTGACGTCGGGCAAAACGGATAATATGCAATTTTTTTTGACGTCAAAAATTTATGTAGAGTTTATTTAAGTTTCTATTTTTTTACTAGCATTTTCTAAAGATGATTATCTAAAGTATAAATTAATAACAAAAATACTGTTGTTGATTAGAAATTTGTGTGTTTTTTTTAACCTTTCCCTTAACATATTCGTCTTGCCCGGGCTTCCCCTACTTATTTTGGTTCTATTAGTCAAAAGTGCGAAGTAGAAAAAAATTCAACTCAACATATTTTCGACTTGAAGACCCTCAGTAATTACCGTCGACGATATTTATTCGTATGCAAATGCAAAAAATTACCCCGATTCACGAAAAGAAGATTTAACTGCCAATTATTAAACGTTTATTTATAAAGCATGTTTGTTTTGCAATGATTCGCTGTGTAATTACGAATTATGGGGAAGAAAATGTACTAGACAGCCGTCTGTCTTTTTGTACTTGCGTATGTAAGCAGTTTTAAATCGAAGACGTTACGTCTTACATCATGCAATGATGCAAATAAGTAAAATGAATGTGTACATACTTGTAGGATATCGCGAGATCGCCTCAGCGCACCTGTTTATGCACTTTACTTGGTTATTTTAATTATTAACGATGTGATTTTAAATTATAATTTTCCGCATTTTAATTAGCATAGTTTCAATATTCTGAACTAGATGATTTGGTATTTAAGCTTTATTTATATCTTATATGCATTTGTATTATCTTATAAAGTTATATCAAGTGGTTGCTTTTAAAAATATCAAAAATCGTTTTTATTCTGTTAATTTTAATATTAAAGCGCATCGAAATAAATAACGTGTTTGGCACATGTTAAAATAAGTGGGGTTTGTAATATAATTTTACAATAGTCTTAATTTAAATGGAAATTCAGTTAAAACGATTTATGGCCTTTTATCTTTAGTCGAATGTAGTGAGTAAATATGATGAAGGCAAGGAGGATTTTTTCTGGTACGGACGTAGTCGTACTTGCTATGCTTCCAATTAGTCGA
The DNA here is from genome assembly GCA_958496175.1 of Sisyra terminalis. NCBI lineage: Eukaryota > Metazoa > Arthropoda > Insecta > Neuroptera > Sisyridae > Sisyra > Sisyra terminalis. Next base: position 30,573,233 of record OY292277.1, on the reverse strand, counting down.
GACCGATTGCGCGATCATAATTTGTAAGGAGATTGTGTGGGTTCGGATGGGCCAAACTAGTTATTTGTGTTTTATTCTTCATTCAGGCAATTTTTACAGTGAAACTCCTTTCAAGTTTTTGTTTAAAGACTATTGATTCAAAGTATATCTTAGGTGTTACTTATTCAATAACTTGATAAACCTTTAAAATCTGGTTATAATGGTTTGTTCAAATAGGTAATGTAAACAGCACCAAAGAACGGTTGTAATGAGAAATGATTCAAAACAGCAGTTAGTTATTTGCAAATTGGTCTGATAACTTCTAATTTTTAAGATGCAAAATATCTTTATACGTATTTTTAGGTACGGTGGCTAAAAATGTAGATTTTTTAAACTCTTAAAACGTAAAACACAGAAAATATGGCTAAAAATTTAGACACCAGAAGAAGAAAAATCATTTGATGCCTCATTAACGACATGACCAGAGAAGAGAGTCTCACAGAGAAACTTAATTCTGTGTTAAAAATGTGGACAGAAGTTGAAGATACAGTAAACAAACAATAAAATGGTAATGTTTCTGTGGGTACTTATGTGTTAGTCGTATTATTTACTGTTGTAATTAGAGAAGAGTCTTATATAGGAGTTCAATCAGTTGAAATGGACGAAGTTTAGGCTACTCTGTCGGTAAATATCAGAGCTTTTCTTTGTTGAATTTTGTAAAGCGACATCTAGTGATCGGCCAACCGAAGCTCTGAGATTTACTGACAAAGTAGCCTAAACTTCGTCCATATCAATTCAACTTCTCTACTTACAACAATAAAAAATACGACTAACATATAGGTACCCATAGAAATATTAATATTTTGGTCTTTGTTTTCTGTGTCTTCAACTTTTGTCTATCAACGATATAGTGATCAATTTCGAATGTATCCCTATACGAATACCTGTAAACTTTTACGGGTCAATTCTAACAAAAGGAAGCGCAGGATTTGTTAATGGTCAAACGGTTAAATGTACAATTTTTGGGGCAGATAGAAATAAAATTGAATTAAAAAAGTAATCAAAAAGCTTAGCTCATGAAATCTCTGCCAAAGAAAGTTTAGTATTGTAAACCTAATATTAACGAAAAAGGATTTCAAGTCACTGACAAGAAACATACAGAAAATTAAACCTGCAGTAGGTAAAATGGAAAAATATTGTCCATTCTAGGAAAAAATCTATTTAAAATATTTATGCAATGAAAATATAAATATTCAGCAATAAATCTTAATCTGCAAAATCGATTAATGAGTCAATAATACCTAATTTTTCCTATTGGTATGCAAAAATTTAGTTCAGCACCTTCAATTTTATGATCAACAGTTTCTCGCGAAGCTGACGAAGATTCTCAAGTGATCCTAATCTGGAAATCCGGACAGGGAATAATCGGAGTTTTTCACAAAAGATGCCTTCATTATTCTTGTTGGTACTAGAAATGTCACCGAGACCTTTTGTCCCCCTTAAAAGGGATTTCACATCCTATGCTGTAAACTCTAGAAGAGTTTCTCCACCTCCGGAGTGAGTTTCCAACCTCAGGATAAAAGAGTGCCCTACTACTGCTATGACTAAGTTGCTCGCTTATCCCAGCTCACACTTAGTCCCCTAGGTCCTCTGTTTGCCTGGCCACCATTACGTTTTTCCGTTTTCACCACAGGTAAATACCGACTACAAAGTTTCACGTTATTGGATCTGAGATCTAACTGCATTTCTCATCTCCTCAGCTACTTTAGAAGACCGTAGATCACACAGATACTTTAGCGAAAAAAAAACAGAATAGAAAACTGTGGATTCAAATCTGGATTCAGTACAGAATGCTGCCTTGCTAAAAAAATATAAGTTTGATTTGGAACTATGTATTGTAAATAATTTGTGAAGAGGGCGTCAAGCAAAGGAAATCAATTTTTATCTATGACTTTAATCTTCAATTTCTTCCTACTTGTCTTCTCAATTTGGGACATCCTGCTTACTTGCATTGTATTCTACAAATAAACCTATATTATAGAAACAAGAACACTTTATTTTATTCGTAATGTTATACAATTTTAATCTATTACACATAATTAAAATTTACTATCTAACAGTAAACAATTTGTAACCCAACTAGTAACTTGATTTCTCAAAATTATTTTATGTTTTTTTAATTATTATGTTTTTCCACTTAATGGTTAGAGCTTTGAAGCTTTAGAAAATTTAAAAGAGGAAATGATGTAAATATGAAGGATAACAACTCTTTTCATAAATTGTAATTGTTAAAATTATCTCACGTTGAATCATATTTTTTTTTATAAAATATAATTGAAGCTTGTTGAGGATATCAAAAGCAGCTTTCACTTTGCGTTGAGTTGCATGAATGCAAAATTAATAAATCTAGTCGATTTAAATTTTTTGCCGTTGTTGAAATTTTCTCAAAGTAACGTTTAAATTTTTATCCCCATTGAAAATTATTGGAATGAAAAATTTAATTGATATGTCGAAGATGTACTGTACACGAAAGATACAATTATACAAAGACGGCACTCTTCAGTTTCTCATTACGTTGAACGGAAACAGCATGCATTGTTGAGAAATGCCAGCTCCATTTGCGTTCCTCGTTATCGAAAAGCCATCATTGGATGCTTAATAGTTGAACTTGAGTCCCACATGAGTCCCATGTAAAATATATGGAATTAAAGAGGGGCTGAACCTGCGATGAAACCACCTTTCGTCTGCTCATATATTCATCCGACAATAACCTATGACTCTATGGTTCTCAACAGGCGGTCATTGCAATCGTTCGAGCCCGATATTTGTGTGTCTGGTAAATCTCGATGCAGTTCGATGTGTGGGATTTCTTATTAGTTGGTTTTATTATATGTTAACATTTGTAATTAAGTTGTGAAATAAACGATTGCCTAATAATTGATTGTTCTTGTTAACAATTGGAAAGTAATGATAATCAGATGGAACTAATTTTGTCTTATATACAACTTCCTATTTCCTCTTCAGTATTATTTTTTTTGAAACTAATAAGTGGGTTTTAGTGTCATATTTTAACATGTAAAAACATAGTTCCTAAAATTATTACATTTAGAAGATTAAGGAAAATATTTGTTGTGAACCACTGGATTTTCGCAAGATGCACTTGTTTGAACAACTCCATCTAACCGACTCTTTATCATCATCTTTTCTTTCTTCATTAGGTGAATAAATTCATTCGCTTCGCGCATTTAACTCGCAGAATTAACCGATCAAACAATAAGGCTTGTGAGTTGTATTTAAAAAGCGAGCAAATAAATAAAATATAATTCGTTGTTAATTGATTTTATCTTGTTAATTAAAAATTAAACTGCAAGATCGGTCGCATGAAACAAATGCAAATGATTGATAATTGTTTGTTAATTTTCGAGAGATTGTGGGATGAATTTTATGATCAATCTGTTTAGGTTCTGTTGCGGGCAATGCGATGACATATATTGTTCGCAGGTAGAATCGTTAGGGAAACGCTAATGACAGGTTAAATATTTAGTTAGTGAAATGATTTAATTGAAATTCATCATGGAAGGATAAGAAACCAGTTTAGCGGTTTATAAATTAATTAAGACGGAATGATTTGGAACCTGATTGGAGCCAATTTTTAATTTTAACTCGGATGACGGCTGTCGTGATCACCTTTATCAGTACATTTTTGCAAGAGGAAATTAAAAGTAGGTACGCAATTTTCAGTGGGCAATAGGATTTTTTACGAGTTCTTTCAACCCAAATAAAATTGTTTGGGGTTATTGATTTCGTAAAGTTTTATATTTTGAATCTTATTTCTCAATTATCACCTTGTTACATTATATATTACGTATAATATATACAAATACAAAATTTTTTGTACAAAAATATATAATCTCACTTTATGTACATTTTTGAAGCATTAACTATGAAGTTATTATTTTTCGGAAATTTGATTGTTTGATATTAGTACCTATGACCAAAAATATACAATTCTCATTCAAATTTTTATGCTCAATTTAGGTATCACATTAATATGGAGTTTTCCGACATAAGAACCCGCAACGGTTAAACACACGACACCAACGGCATAATTTTAAATACCAACAAATCACAAGTCACTGAAACACGAAGCTATATCTTCCGAAATACATATACAACATTTTTAAATCGCAAGTTCGACAGAATCTGGCTTTACAGCAAATATGCTTAAATACCCAATATTTAATAGTGGCGTGTTATACCGCTACAGCTAAATTAGTACGTAAAACACTCTACTATGTCTGTTAACAAAGGTGGGCTTACAAATTTTCCGCTCCTAGGCTGGAAATATTTTGCCGCCGCTCATCTACAATAATTTATTGCGTAGGCAACCGGACGTTGTCTTGCTTAATAATGAAATCAAATTTCCATTATACATATTATGATTAATGCGTCGTATGTGGTTTATAAAAATATTAATATGTATTTCTTATAATTTTCTTTTGTCTAGATTTCGTTTTGATATTTAATTTTCTTAACGCAAACATTTGCCTCCCTCAACAATTTTTCATTCCTAGGCTATACCTAGATTTTCTGGATTTATGTAATGGCAAACCCGGCTTTGTTTGTAAATTAAAATTTTTGAACAGATATTTTTCTCAAGATGTTTTTTTACATATTTTTCATTTATTTAATACTTTAATTTCTATGCAGTCCAGTCCAACTTTTTAAATATTGACTTGAGATAATTGACGTTTTAAGTTTTGGGACTATTTTTGTAAAGTTCTAGAAAAAAAAGAGTGTAGGGGAGACTAGGTACAAAAGTAACGGCGGGTCGAAAGTAACAAATGCTTTCTAGGTTTATCCAATGGACGAACATCGTTTTGCTGCCATCAAATGATAGTCTAGAACACCCCCCTCAATCGCATTGAGCCGACGCGTGCGCAGTGCGTTGTTAGGTTATATAATAGGACGTAATGTGTTTTAACGAGCCAAAAGTAAGTTTTGAGTAAGTACTGTTGATTAACTAAAAGCCTAGTGGTAATTCAAATGTAACCAATATATCCTGCCATAATAGTTATGCTTGTGTAAAAGGTGCTTTGGGGCAGAATGAATGGGGCGGAATAGGGTATACCATTTAGATAATATTTCCCATTCAGATAGACATTTTTACTTTATCAGCAGATAGTGCGTACATATATAAGGAAAAATAGCCGATAGTCCATATTTAAGAAAGGTCGGAAGATGCAGAGGCAATATGCTTATATTGTCGGGATTTATACTCCGAATCTAATGAAAGCTGGTGTTCCTGCAGTATTTGTCAAAAATGGGCAGATTTGGTATGTGCTGGGCTAAACACGAACGATGACAGTGTCTTCCTCTGCGAACTATGCCAATAACAAGTATCCCACTGCACCCCAGGCACATTTCCTATTGTGCCCCAGGGGGTGGGGCAGAATGGGAAATTTCCATTTGTTTTTGAAACCTAAATTTATTAGATTAGATTTTCGCAACCAATTTTTTTGAAAAATTTTTGATTTAAAAGTTTAAAAATGTGCTAATCAAGTTTGGGACATAGTGAGGGAAGGATTTTCAGTGTACTATGTATTTATTTATTTATCATTCAATAGGGATAGTCATATGGCTCAAAAATTATAACCATCGTCTTTGGTCTAATATCCCACGTAATATTCTTTTTGAAGAAAAAAAATACCATTATAGGTCGCTTAGATTTTTGTAAATACTGAAAGGACAAGAATTTCGATGAATTTCGATTTCATGAGAATTACCCACATGTATTTGCATATGCAAACATGCAAATGCATAGGTATACTCCGATGTCTATTGATGACCACTCTTCTTATGTGCTAATTAATTCTATTCAGGTACTTTACATTTTGTTTGATAAAATAAATAAATGCATAAATAAATATATTATATTAAAAATAATAACAAATAATAACAAATAATAGATTTATAGTGATAAAATCAAAAGAATGGGAAATTATAATTATAAATGATTTTGCCATTCTATAATATTCCTAAACATTTATAGAACCATCCAACCGATGCTGTTTGGATGTGAAAATTCTCAAACCACAAAAGTATGGATATATGTTTTTATGAATGGATATTATGTAGCATTACTTCGTGAAAACACATTTCTAAAGCAAGTGTCCAATTACTTCATAAAAGACTTTCTTTTTTCTGTTAAAGTTTAGAATAAAGCATTGCTTCCTTTTTGAATTTTTTCTTTAGGTTGACATTATGTTGAATTGTCCTACTGAAAAAATCGTTAAATATTACATTTTCAAGAGTTACACCAGCACCGAAAATGTTAATTTAATGAACGCAAAAAAGTCTTTCGAATAAAACATCATTCATTCGGTTTGAAAGTGAAGCTTAGACATATTACACAAATATATACACTTCAATAACAGATGATAATGTAGTACTGGATGTAAATCAAGTTAAAGCCGGGTCTTGTGCATTCGTAATGAGACTGCTGCAACATCCAGCATCATCCAGCAGCCGAAGCAACATCCGACACAGTAGAGAGTGTATTTTAAAAAATATATATCATTGTAGGGATTTCACATGGCTGACACAAAGTTGACAGCTTGTCTGACACAAAGCCTGTTACATTTTTCGGTCGAATATCCAAGAAATGGAGAAAAGACCGGGACCATGTATTGCGTCGGAATATGTACGTGAATAATAGTCACTATCAAATTCCTTGACGTGTTCAGGACATTTGATTATTCAGAAAATATTACATTGTCATCTGCGTTTGACGAACCAATTGCAACAATGACAATTGTTGAAAAATCACTCAAAAAATGATATTATTTCCGAGAGAAAATTACTTAGGTGATATTGTATATTTATCTTAGATAAATCTTCCAGCATTCAAATTAAAATCTCACATGAATCGTTTAGAATGAATACTTATGTGCCTGTTTTCTTAATTTGAATTTTAATTATTTTGATTATCGTTATTATTTTCGTGACACGACGAACGCTAGACGAGGACCGTTTTTGACACTGATTTTAACACTGATTGATTTTTTCATTTCATCTTGCTTATTAATACAAATATATTTTAAAGTAATAAAATGAAACCACTTTTCTAATGTGTCTGCTTTAGTGACAGTTCGTTCTAGATTGAGATTGGTTCGTAGATAAATTTTGAATTCGTTAAGCTTTTCAAATTGTTATAATGGTTTTAATATTTGTGCCTTTCATCTCACGCATTTATTATACCTACATAAATATTTAAATACATGAAAATAGTTTAATGTGGAATTCGAAACCGTAATATTGTAAGGACCAAGATTAAAATATAATTGTTGATAAAGTAAAACAGATAAGTTTTTTTATTTGTAGATATTTTTCTGTTTAATCTTTCCGATTTCATAAATTACGAATTTTATCGTTTCCTTTAAAAAATTTGTTGGCTTTACATTTTGAACGTACGGCGTGAATTTTTAGTCTAAAATGTAATAAAATTATGGTGGAATTTTTTTATTAGATCGTATATTTCTTAAATCAGATGATTGGATTGATGATTATAAGAAAATATTTCAGATTCTTAAGAGTTTAATTAAAAAAAAATGATTTTCTTAGATTAGCAATTATTTAAGCGATTTTAAATTTTTACTGGAAACTGTTAAAGCCTGTAAGTCAGCCGCAACTTTGTGTATTGGTCTGGGAAAAAGTTAATGGAGATTTTTTAGTAAAACTGAAGTCATTTTTTTGAAGTGTGAATATAAATTTGTTTCAACTAAATAAGCTTCGGTATTATCGACAATATTTCGCCATTTTTTGGGTTATTAGCCATGATGCCATTGGTGAAGAACTTTTATGGTTTCTGGTTTATTAAATCAAGTGATTTTAACCAGCTTCTTTTGAAAGCATCGCAGTAGCGTAGCGTGGTGGTTGCTGAGAGGATGTCCCGAACGGCAAATAAAAATGGGGCGGCATATTGACATTGACAATCCCATAAAAGCTTTTGCTTGAAGTAAAACACAAAGAGTTTCTTTTTTAAGTAGCTACAGAATTTAAAGTTATTTGAATACAAATGATGAAAATAGGGGATTTCTCCTACAGAGAATTTCCGGTCGGATCCGGGCAAAGAAATTTCACGTTCTGTTACTGATACAGTTTGATTTAAGTGAGCGAGTTTTGCAGAAATCAGAACAAGTGATAGTCAGAGGGCGCTACGCGAGTGCAATATGGTGGATGCGTAAAAATTTCCTATCCAAGTTCTTGACAAAAAACAACACTTTTCCTATTGATTTAATTCTAGCCAGTTTCTGTCAATTTCCTCACCTATCCTCTCTAATTGTTCAAAGTAGAGTTGAAAATCAATCGTTGTATCATAGTAGTATCGTAGTATCACAGTATCACTAATTTCAGTGTCAATCCTGGCTTATAAACTTGTAACGACACACCATCACTTAACCACGATATTTGATGCTTCCGATTGTCGCATGTAATCCTTTTTTCATCACAAATTATGAGATGTTCCAGAAATGGTTCGATTTCATAGCGTTTCAGGAGTGCATCGCGGATATTAATTCAATCTAATATGAGTTTCATGCTCAATTCTAGAAAAATTCATATATTGAGCTTCTTTTTGTAGTCAGCATTATGCGAATGTTATAAAACTGTTTTGTGGTCAGTCCCTAATTCCATAAAAATATGTTTATACATTAATATCAACACTGCTGATATCATGCTTATATGACTGGAGTTTTCAACAATTTCATCAGTTTTTCCATGAACGTGACTCATCTTTCAAATCAAAATTATCAGAACGAAAGTAAGTAAACAATTTTGGTGCAACACATTTTGATAATGTACCTACAACTTAATCAGTATACAATTTTTCACAAGCCTGTACCGCATTCTTCCCTATGATTATGATATTGCAGAATATGTAATAATATTGAAGGATATTTATCGGAAAACCGTCATGAACTCATTCCCAGCCCTAACAAAATAATCATTAAAGACAGTAACATTTTACTCTATAGAATTTAAAAAAATTAAATCAAATTCTGAGTTTTAAGACTATATTATTTCTTCATATATGAAAGTTTCGCTTACATTTTTTAAGTGTTTGACTTAGAAAACTGGGATATAATACTTGATCAATTCCAATTATTCATCATTCTTCGTTTGGATATGTAAGATAGCTTATTATTAAAAACGTAAGACAGAAATTTTTGAATTCACTCAAACATGGCGGATATATAATATCAGTATACTGTAGAAATTGTTTCCAATAAATTTAGAAGGCTATGGGGGTTGTTGGGCAGTTTTTCGGGATGGCTATCAATGATGCAATGACGATTTACAAAATGGTTTTTGAAAATGCTTTAGAGATGTGAAATCCAAGTTTTAAGAAACACCTTAAATATTGATTACTTCTAATCCCAGATAGAGTACATAGATGCTTCATGGTATGTCAATAATATTGCCTCACAGAGTTACAATTCGGTCTTCTAAAGATGCATTTTCATGTGGTCGCGCGTCATGTGATTAATATGTAAAATGTGCGCCAAAATTTGAGCTAGAAATGTAGCTCTTTATTGAAAGTCAATGTTTCAATATAACTACTTTATTTTATAGGTATGTGTGAATAATTGCTAGTAATACGTAATTATACTTGTTAGTAATCATCCAGCTTATAAGTAATAAATGTACCAACTATGCACTTCTCTTTGGAAATATATTAATAGAGAAAATCATTTCTGGTGAATGTCACATATCTGGTACAATCGGCAGAATCAGGTAAAATAGCTAAATATAATTTTGCTTTATTGCTGCTTTTTTCAGATGGTGCACATGTTACAATTAGGTACGTGGCCACATTTTAAAAACCACATCGCTAAAAACCAGCGACTAGTGAGTGCATAAAAATGCATCTTTAGCCTGCTTTTGAAGGTATTCCAATCAATTAACCATTGTCGTCCTAGAAAACAGTCGGTAATAAATCGCGTCGAACTAAGAAATACTATCGTTGAGTTTGACAACACCTATCAGTTTTGGAGCGGTCACCTTTACCAATCGACCACCAGAAGTAAACTTTGAAAATGACGTATACCATTTACAATTACGATAGTTTTTCAAAAATGTAATGCAAGAACATGGACTTATTATTTTTATTGTAACCCACATATGTATCCTTAAAAATCCTAAAAACCCTTAATCGGTCTTAAGATTCTTAATAATCGGCTTAGCGAAAAAATAAAATGTTAGTCATAATGGAACTTAAACCCAGAATGATTATTACCAAAGCAGCTCTCTTTATCACTGAACTTTGTTATCAATCATGCACCTTTTGTATCAAAAAAATAAAAAAGCGTTATTCAAGTATTTCCATTTTTCTCACATCTTATTTAAAAAGAAAAAGAAAGTCTTAAAAATCTTTCAATACGGTACTGGTTAAGATGAAAGATTCTACGAACGAATAAAATGACGAAGTATTAGAAAAAGTCAATTAAGAAAGTAAGCCCCTTAGTCTAATGTCACAATAAAAAAGCTAATTCAATAAGTTACATTTTGAAAAGAAATGGCTTTATATTGGATACCATTGAAGGAAAACCAGAAAATTTCAGTAGATAAATTAATGAAAAAAAGAGCAAAAAGAAATGGAATCATTGGATTGCTGAAAAGAGGAGCATATTACATTCATCGGTTAAATATCATTGGAAAGTAGAAGTGCAGGAAAGGCAAGTACAAGTACGCTAAAATTAACCCAGCTATAAAATAGAAAAAGCGACTTAACTATGTGGTTTTCCTGAGAAAAAACATGTCTCTGGTAAATGTCTACGTCAAACTTATAGTTTTTATACGAAGAAACTCAAAAATGCAACTTTAGTGACAGATAAAATTATTTGTATAATTAATAACACCTTAAAAAATATTGATTTAAATAATTTATTGATAAGTTAAATTAAAATTCATAAGTTTTTTTTTTTATTCAATTTTCTAATGACTTAATAACTTGCTTTTATTAATACGGAACTACAAAGGATAGAGGGGTATAAAAAATGTTGCTAAATTTGGCCTTATCTGTCTTAAAACTAACTAATTTTTGTCATTAATTAAGGTTGTCTTTTGAGAAATTATTGATAATTATTGATTGAAAAAGTATGGAAATTTTGTATTTTTGTTTGAAGATTTTTTTTTTTTTGGTTTGTAGTTTTAAAAAATTGTCCTTGTCGCATCTGCCACGCCTCGGCACGAGAAATACCTTACATGAAAAGTCCCAACGACATAATTTCTCGAATTATTTACCTGTTGAAAATCTAGCGCCCTTTAAACTATGCATTTAGGAAGATACCATCGACAATTCGACCAGGAAATTATTCAACGTCAACGTTTGTTTCGGTTTTAGTTGAAATATTTTGATCACGCGTTAAGATAAATGCACCAAGAGGCCTCGCTGACCGTTTCTAAGCGTGGTTCCATTTAGTTTCATTGGTGCATGTTTTTCCAAAGAAAAGATCCACGATTTGAATAGCTAATGAATCTCTTAAATACCATCATCATCCTCGCGTCCATCACATTAACGAAACTCTGATTTATGTACGCATTTCTTAAACACTTTTTTGACTTGATTAATTCTTTGTTTGTCTAATTTGGATTAACGTTCAATCGAAATGTGGTGTATTTGTTGAGAATTTTGACCTCAAAGATTTTTCAACTGGCGGCCAACTTTCAACAGCTGCTGGTTTAGTTTGTCATAAATTTTCCTTGGCTTGATTAATTACAGTATTTGTTTCGGGTATTGTAATGTCGTCGGCAATGAAGTAATATATCCTTTTATCAAGCATATAATTAGGGTATGATTCACGACTTGATTGTGTTTGAAGAAGAAGCCTGAGACGAAATTTCTAAGCTATATTTCTCTTCGATAGCTCTTCTATTATTATTTTTCTTTGGTTCTCAGCTGGTTTTTTTATGAAATGTATAATCGTTGGTAAATAAATCTCCTGCAATTAATAACTTGTGGTCTATAATTAAAACCGTCGCGTTATATTAGAAACTTAGAGGGTGGCGTAATTAAATTCTTGATACTTTTATTTGAGGAAGTATGCTTTAAAATATATTTGCTATTACTAGGATGTATAATGTTTTAAACTTTTTACGACTAACAAATATATGTTGTATAAACATTTCTATTTCAATAAAATTATTTTTTTACGTACATACTACATGGTAGAGATAGAAAACCATATTAATGTTTTAACATAGAGGTGTAAGTGCTTAAAAAAATTCTTGTTCGTAGTTGTAATTGTACTTTAATATCTTATGTAAAATTATAAATTTTAAGATAATTTTTGATTTCCATTTTTGAATCATTTTGATTTTCAATGTCTTATACTGTATGCTCTATTTGTAACTGCCATTAAAATAGTTAAGTAAATTTTATTTATTATTTATTCTTTTTTCTTAATAACTTTTCAAGATTATCTCAAACTTTTTCGAACTTTTACGAATCTTCGCACAGATTTTGTTTTTGAAACAATAAATTTAATAATTAAAAAATATAAGGACATATTTATTTACATATTTAGTCGCGTTAACTGTTAGGGTCATGCGTGACTTTCTTTGACACTTTACGCTGACACTATATTATTCACAAGTAGTTTCACTCAAACTGTAAGTCTCAAACTTTTCTCAGTGGCGTAGCGTGCGATTACGCCGCCCGTAGCCGACCAGAAATTCGCTGTCCCTTATTTTCATCTTTAGTCAAGAAAATTGGTATGAAGTCAAATATCTTTAAATTTTTTATTGCTTCAAAATTTACTCTTTTTTTCTCAAAACGAAATCTTTTATGGAATTATCAATGCCAATATGCCACCCTCATTTCGTGTGCCGTCCGAAACTATCGCTCCCTCGGTATCCACCACGCTATGTTTTTCAGTTTTCAATGATTCATACTGATTCATATAACAGTAGTTAGCACTCGAATGATTCAAATATATTGATATATTCCCGCAAATTTGAAGAATTTGATGATTGTTTATATCCTTCTAGCTATGTTCAAGCATCCCTTAATGTCCTGTGGCAATTCCCGCTGCTCCCTTTCTTCGCTGTAATACTGATATTTCAGGACGATATGGTATACCGTTAGTTGGCCCCCATATCATCTGCATTCTGTCTGCTCATCCGATTATCAGGTGAAAGTGGATAAATGTTGTGTGATCAACTCTTAGCTTAAAGGACATTGTCCTATCCCTCCTAGTCAATGTACTCAGAGGTGCACTACTCAGTACTGTTTGTCTGATCTGCTGCATCTTTTAAGAGTAGTCCTGCTATTTATAATTCCAAATTAATTTTTGACACACTTTAATGGTGTTTTCTATATTGAGTCCATTCCATTCGTGAGATGGTCTCTCACCCGTAGCTTTTTTCTGCTGCATTGGCGATCTCCTGTGGTGTCTTTAGATTCATACAAAATCCATGACTCGCCCCTCTGCGATTTGCGTAGATGAATGGCTGTATAGATTAACTGTGGGAGGTTTCTTCCGGAAAATTTGCCTTATATTTCTATTTATTAAAAATTATAATCATTATAATCAATTATAATAATGTCACCGTCGTAGTCAACAATAAGTGGTTTTATGAACGCTACAGTTTTTCAAATAAGGTATGAAATTGGTTTTGGAATTAAGGCCGATTTGGATGAGAAAATTATAATATCACAAAAAATGGCATCTTTTGCTACCAAAAGTCATGCTTCCTGTAATGGAAACTATCTATATACTTAGGTTTGTACGTAACCCTCTGTGAGCTTTATGCTTGCATTTGCTCATTTTTTTTTCTTACTTTATAGTATATACCTTTTTTGTATTTCTCTTTCAATTTATAAATTTGCAATCAGTAAATGAATCCTTCTTTCTTTTGAATTATTTAAACATTGATGATGATTCTAAAAAATATTTTTGTACTCAATAGATCGTTTTGCACTTGCTTTATATGCTTAATATTATTGATATTTTTTTATTGGCTCATCTGTACAGTATATTCATTCTATTTATTTAAACTCACAATTAGTAGTTCATTTCTTTTTACATTCGCACTATATATCTTTCGATTCAGTAATTCTATCAAATCGTATACGTATATTCTTTTCACAATAATATTGTTTCACGGTCTATAGTATTAGTTTCGAAAGCTTTGTTTATTTTATCCACCACTCTGTGACATTGCTGTACGGAAGAATGCTCGGCTCTAAACCTAAATTGATGGTCTGACACTTTTTTGTAGAGCTGGGTGATTTTTGTTAGGAGCATTCTTTCATACAGTTTAGATATGATTGGCAGGAGACTGATAGGTCTGTAGGACGATACCCTTGTAGAGTTTTTACTAGGCTTGACCACCATGATAATTTCTGTCGTTTTGGGTGTTCTTGACTAATACTGCATCCTCACAGCTGCATTCATTATTTATAATAAGCTCATCAGTCCCTTCCAAGGGAGCTCTTTTAGCATTTTTGTCGTAATCCCGTCATGTCCTGGATCTTTCCCATTTTTGAGACAAGTAATAGCCTTTGCCATTTTGTTAGGAGTAAAAATGATTGGTTGATGGTATGCTTCATCATCCCTAGGCAAGAAATCCTATATTTCCTGATCCTTTTGATCGTCTCTTGGTGTAAAGACCTCAGCAAGATGCCCTACAAAAGTTTCCGCCTTTTCCTTATTACTCAGAGCCCAAGTATTTGCGGATGAGGTTTCTCTCTCAATTGGTGGTATAGCCAGTATCGGTTTGTTCGCCGCCCTTACAGGTTTCCAAATACTGTCATCGAATCTGTTTAGACTAGTGACGTATCTCTGAAAGGTTTACGGTGTTTGTCAGATGATTATATAGGGCTTTGTCGGCTGGATACTGACTCTATTGCCATTTTTTTCTGGTTTTCCTTTTTCCTTTAATTAAACTTTTTATTTGCAAAGGAATAATTTGCATGGGGTTTTCATGTTTTCCTGGTTGGGTAGTTGCCGTTTTTGCCGCTTCTCGCAGGATATTGATATATTCCTCCATACCCTCATCTATTTCACTTTGACTTTTTAACCTAACATTCAAGTTTATTTTATCACTAACTTCGTTTCTGTACTTTTCCCAGTCAGTGTTTTTGGTATGGAGTTTATTAGTGGTTTTCAAGTTTGAATATAATGTATTGAGGGTAATAATAACTGGTGTATGATCGGATGATAATTCGCAGTTTTGTTCCGTGGTCAAGTAAAATGATGATATACCGTTAAAAATAAAGAAATCCAGGTGGTCAGGAGGTCAGGAGTTTTGTTTGGGTCTGTCGGCCAGTAAGTAGGAGCACCAGTAGATAGGAAGGAATAGTCGTTGTCTTGAATCAATTTGGCAAGTTCCCTTCCTTTCACAGTTGTTAGCCGTGAGCCTCACAACATATTTTTGCAGTTGAAATCTCCACCTGCCTGGAATCTAGAGCCAAGCGTTTTGAAGAAGTCGGCGAAGTCATCCTGTTTTATATTATGTTTTGGAGGGCAATAAATTGCTGTAACGGCAATACTGAAGGGAAGAGTTTCTATTCTCACCGAAGTGGCCTGGATTTTATCAGTTTTATCTTCCTGGAGCTGATGGTGAATAATGGAGTTTTTGACAAGAATAGCAGACAACTATTTAAGCGGATTTCTGTAACAAATAGGTGAACGAAGTTGAAGCGTTGAATGCGCGATTAATTGTTTCATTTATAATTAGTGGTAATGGCGTTTTTTCTGGTAAAAGAACATGACAAAATAATCATTTGTGTTTGTATATTATTCCACATTATGTACAAATGTGTAAATTATTCGATTATGTGTATTTGTGTAGCTAAGACCAACATTTATCTTCTCAGAGTTGAAGCGGTAACTCGGCGTTTACATATTACGTTTTCCTATTCCGAACAACCTCTTTGCTTTATCGCGAATTAATGTGGAGGTTATTACATAAATGGGATGCTGCTTGCTTTTATCTAATTAGTAAATTGTGGTTGTAAATTTAAAATATTTGTATAATTTGTCTAAAATGTTAATTAGGGTTAATTGTTGTTGATTAATTTTTGTTATGTGATTCACCTTTAGCTTACAATTTTGCTATCAATATCCAAATCTAACAATTGAAAGTTTCGTTTGAAATTCTATTTTCCTAGTACTGGAAAACTAAAAAGATATATTTCAACTTTTTAGCTTACTTATTATTTTCTTTTATAAAAAATTTCCATTTTATACTTAAAATTATAAAACAGGATGATTTCACAACAGCAATGTCAATGTCCTATATTTAAATTTTGTGTATAGAAACTTTAAAAATTGTTAAAAAATATATTAATGAATCAGTCATAATGTGTAGAATTTAAAATATTTCAAACCTTTTTTTAAGATCAGAAAAATTTATTAACGATTTCGTTATAAGATAAAGTGAATTATGGTCTCTGAAATAAGTCTACAGAATATTCAAATTTCATCCAATTTCAATATTGCCCAATTATTTTATCAGTGTAACCTCCAACTCCGGGAAGTTGTGGGAGAGATAATATCTCACTCGCACAAACCAAGTAAAAAATATGAAAAATAAATAATTCTTGAGCAATAAAGTATATTTGTTTTAAGTAAAAAAATCGAGACTTCATCTTCAATAAATTTAGTAAAAAAAAAGTAAAGAATAACTGAGAAAGTAAACGTAGAACACCTCATATTATTTTTAATTTATGTGATATAAAACGGTGTTTTGTGTAATTAATATTGTTTATTTGTCCATAAATTTCCAATGCATAAACAAAAAAAATTTATAATTAATTTGATTCGAGTTATACGGAAATGAGCAAGAAAAATTACAAAATGATGAAGCTTGGTCTCGTACATCATTTCGTTTTTTGAATGAATTAAAAATAGTTTTATAATAAATGAAATGAATCCATTTAGTTTCGATAAACGATCGCTTCATCCGATACGAAAATTATCAGTCGAAACTCACCCGCATTGGATAAATAACAATTTGTGTTTGCCACAGTAAAATATGGCCCATCATTAATAATACGTTAGTTTTTTTTTCGACAAACATACTTTCGTATTGTGTGGTGCAGTAAATTGTTCTCCGTGTCTGCATTGGAAATATGAAAAATGTCTCATATCGTATTACTTGCAGCAATGTCTTATGCACCTTGAGCTACCGAAGCATGTTCATATATAACGCACGTTGCTCAAAAAATTATGAATGCCATAGACCTCGTAAATACCTACATGAAATAAGTATCAAATCACCGGTGCCTTTTTTCTTTGTATGACTCTAGAATTTTTCAAACAATTAGCAAAAAGTGACAGTTTAACGAGTCATATACGAACATATAACATGGAGACTTCAACGCGCGATTAAGCGAGAAACCAAGATAGTTTAATACGAGAAGTTACAAGTGTTTTTTTTTTCCTTCCAATTCCGGGTATTATAATTCCAAATTCAGTTATTAAAAACTTGAATAAACAGCGATTCTTGATAGGTATGTGAATTTAATTAACTCCTTTTTAAAATTTTACTAAATATGAGCATTTAACTTTAATTTCAATAATGTTTTCAATATTTGTGTTTCGTTATCACTTACAGTATTTTGCGAATTAAGATAAACAGAAGAATTTTATCATAAAATAAAGTTTATCAGAAATAAAACTATTGTTTTAAGTATAAAAAAAGCTCTTCTTGATATGAAATATATTATCCTTTTGCTATAATCACGATTTAAACGCGGCTTGGCCTGGATTTTTACAATAATTCTTGATTTATTCATATGGAAACCATACTT
This sequence comes from Sisyra terminalis, assembly GCA_958496175.1. Classification (NCBI taxonomy): domain Eukaryota; kingdom Metazoa; phylum Arthropoda; class Insecta; order Neuroptera; family Sisyridae; genus Sisyra; species Sisyra terminalis. The sequence goes on along the minus strand of OY292277.1, from coordinate 30,555,433 downwards.
GAATTACTGCTTCCATCGTCTTGATTTTCGTCAAACAGTTTATTTTTCGTTGTTTGACTTTATAGATTGTTCATCAATTTTCAATAGTATTCAAATCTGATGAGTTTCCCAAATTCATTTGGAAAATTGTACATTACAGATTGACTGTAATGACATTTTTTTTGTTAATTTCCGTCGCTTTATAACTATTAAGATCTTTAGCAACTCTAGGGTGAATAAAAATTTGTAATTGATACGATAATCGATCCCAATATTTTTGAACAGTCAGTGACACGGTCTGGAAACTTGGTGTACAGTAACACCATTGTTTCACGTTCGGTGTGGCAGGTCGCACCGTCTTGTTGGAAAAACATATCCTTCACATCAATTATATTCAATTCGGCTCCACAAAAACTCCGTTAACATGGTACGATGCCGAAAGCTCTTAGATTCTCTGCCACAGATTCCTTTACTGTGGCTATATTTTCGATTAACTGACAAGGATGATAATGAACAAACAATCTTCAGATTTTCTGTCTCAACTTTTTTAACCAAATACCACAATGTCGACTCATTTGACGCATTATTCCGACCAAAAACTTGACGTAATAGGCGAACTGTTTTCGCAAAACTTTCACCATTTTTGCAATGTGTTTTTATAATAATTAAACTTTATTCGTTTGAATACTTCTCCATAGTATTAAATTGCAAGGTCTGTACGTCACAACTGCCAAAAAAAAATCACCGTACAAAACATCCTATAATTAAAACTTAATAAGACTCTAAGTAAAAGTAGGAATTGTTTTCAACAATGTTATCAAGGCCATACAGTGCAGGCTACATAAATCGCTGACTGAGTCATAGAGTTCGTATGAATTCTAGGACATCAAGCGATCTATGGAAACCTGCTGCCTGGAGCAGTAGCAAAAAGAGCTACAACGAAGGGGTGGAGATAAAAATATAAACATGAAAAACTCACCATGGAGGACTCTATTAGAATATACCAGAAGCCAACTTGGATAATAGGAATTCAATATAGTGGGGCCACCCGTAGAAACTACTGCGGTCAATTCTTACTTGATATCAAGTGAACCAATGAAGTGCTGCAAATATAGAGACAAACTAACAACCGGTCATATTATCCTGGAATGCCAGTATTAAGGAGAGAAAAAATACCAGTGAAAAATACCGTTGGAAAAGATGAAGCTGAGAAAAGCAATATATGAGAATAGTAAAGTTACCAAAGAAAGTTATGAATGACCATAGGAACAATTCAGGTTGTTTAAGATCGTTTTTTTTTTATTTAATGATTTTAATATTCAAATTGACTCCGTTTCGTTACGTATCGTAACTTTATCAGGCTTCTTGAATCACATAAATTATATTAGCTTCAATTTAATTTCAATAAATAAATAAAAATTTACTGAAAATAAATAAAATGTTATTAAATTTATTAAAAATAAATAAAGTTTTGTCAAATTTATTATAAATAAATAATTTTTTTATTTATTTATAAAATTCAAATTGTAACGAAACGTAGCCAATTTGAATATTAAAAAATATTAAATAAAAAAAAACGATCTTAAACAACCTGAATTTTCTTCATATTTATAATAAAAAAAAAAAATTATTTTATCAATGATTCGCACATTTAATCCATTTGCATAATTTCCTAATCACCTAATCACCCCATCCCTTACATTTCCTTACTCGCAGTCAATTGAACAGCGCAATAAAAATATGAACCAATTTTAACTTGCGATAGTTATTGTCATTGTCGACGCCACACAACTTTTAAGTTCTGGTCACTAAAACTTACGGAAATAAAAAAATCTAGTAAATTTTAGAATGTCTACATGTTTCCATTGAATCTATACTTAGATAAATTTATTTTTGGATCGTTGCCAAAAGAGTTTACATATGTAGCTATTTCTATTTCCAGGGATGTTAAATTTTAAATAAAGATTTTTTAAAGAAAAAATATTTATTTTTTGTGCATACATCTATTATTAAGAAACTTATCAAGTAAAGTTTTTATGGTTTATTGATTCAATACTAATATTACTTACACTAACATATAAAATATTAAAAAAAAAAAAATTAAAAGCTCTATCAAGAGCTTTTAAAAGAAAACTAGAAAAATAAGGTATTGTTATAATAACTTCAAGTTTATTTTACAAAACCCATTTGTTTTATTCTTCGTCTTTTTCAAAGATAAATTCAAATAACGAAATTTAATATTTAATTAGCTCTTTTGGTCCATTACTCATTTTTTTCGAGCTACCGCAACCAAAATCTACCAGCCTTTACTTCCACCCACTTTATTAATAATTTCTGTCACTTTACTTCAATATAAAAGAGGAAATGTATGATACGAGATATAATGTTACTGAGACGAAAACAAATCAAGGAACATATTTTTTTCAAATATTTTTCATTACAATTCTCAGTAAGTAATAAAATACGATTTTTAATAGCCTGTGCAGCTCGGTTATAAAAACATATTTATAGTGTTCATTCTTCTCGACGATTTAATGGATCTATTAATAATTTCTGAGTATCTTACAAGATATTAATATTTAGGTGGCCCTTCCGTTGTGATATTATTCTCTTGCACTGATAATAATCATTCGATTTTATTGTTAAGTTTATATATTATATTTAATAGTCAAATACGTTATTACCTTCTCAGTATATCAAATTGATTTTTATATACAACTGGCAAGATGTACTAGTAATTGTGAAATTTTTTAAAATGTGTGAGTATGTTAAGAAGTTGATTTTGAAATTCAAGATGAGCTAACATTGACCTCCGTTATGAATTTAACAGTATTAGTTTAAACATGCCAATCGAGTTTAAATGGTAAATGATTAATGTGTTTTTTGATGAATAAATAAATTTGAATGTAAGTACATGGATCACATAATGTAAAAATTTAACAGACATGAAGCGTACCTTATGAGTATGTAGAGAGACGAAAAACGCGAGATTATCTTCCTATAGTCTAACCAAAATGCAGTTACGGGAAAAAATATTCATACACATATTTTATCTTTGTAATGTAATCTGAAATTAATATAACCAATAATATTGAGTCGTGCCGTAACGTGAGATTGAATCAATATTGGTAGTTGTTTTACAATATGGAACTAGAATATCAAAATTTTATATCGTATATGTACAATGTGAGTATATCGAACGACGTAATACAATGAATAACGGAACTTAATATTTAACGAAGTAGCGAATATGAAACACTGTAATAAGATATGAAATAAATGTACTTAATGGAATGTTGAAAAACGTGATTTTTCAAAAAGGGAAAAATTTAGGTTTTTTAAAGAGTTATGAAGACATATTGGATTTTCTTCAAAGATTAAGTAAGTCTTTAATATGAACATATAAGGGTCATTTGGGTCTTAGGTAAAGGATTTTTTCTCAAACCATAATTTTTCAACATCTTCTTTGTTATAATCATCCTGGAGTTTTTCTTAAAAAATATAATTCTTAATTTATCTATTAGCCATTTACTAATCAATAGAAAGCTGTTCACTTTTGAATCACTACAGGGACCTACTTGTACAAAAATATATCTGTTTTTAAGAAAAATACGATTTATTTATGGTTATTTTAATTTGTTTCTTTACTTTTCCAAAATAAAAACTTCTTTTGTTTGCGCGAAGGGATGCTTTATGGGATGATTTGTGAAGACATGGTAAATTTTGTTTAACTTTCCAAATGAGTATTACTTACTTGTAGAGGTTATAATCTTATTTTCGACAAAATATCTTTCTCTTCTGTCCTTCCACACCTATAAGTTTGGAGATTACTTTTCTATGTCTCCTTATCCTATGCTAGATGTGCGGCTCCAGAAAATGAATGGTAAACTAGTTCTTTTAATCGGTGCGGATGATTTTCCTCTGCAATGTTTGTTTTACACTTTTCCTTCATCTATAATTAGTTGCTTTTCCTCTATTCGCTTAGTCGTATGACCGAAGTAGCGCAAGTATACATTGTTTGTTCTACTAATGAGTGTATTATGTATGTTTAGTCCTTGCAGGATGGATTTATTATTTTTTTTCGTCCATGAGACTCATTGTATACATCTCTAACCCATAGTTCGAAGGCTTTAATATTTTGCTTGTCGTTTTTTTTTCTAAGGACGAAGCTTCACATGCATGTGGGGCGATTGGAAAAATCAGTTCGTTAGCTGGTTTCACTTCAGTATTTTTCCGGATGGATATACTTTTCTACATTTTCATTAGTTTCTCCGTCGCTGTTTTGTTTTCAATTTTTTGCGACTCAGTGCTCTCCCGTGGCTGTTTTATTGAACTATTTCACATGTTAAAATGGTAAACAATGACAACTTTGTCCCAACTTAAAGAGGGGTTAATATTTAAAGAGAAATTCAGTGGCAGGGAGTCGAAAATTCGACAAATTAAGAAAAAAAAACTCAAACTTAAGATTGGATTTATGAAGCACGTTGGCTCTATGGTACATCTCAGTGGTAGTCGCACGTGACCATCCTTTAGAAGTACCTTTGAAATAGGGAAGAGTACAACATAGAATTTAGAATGCATACCCATTGGAAACTTGAATCTGCTTAAAACAAAATTTAATAAAGTCGTATTAAAATGTTAAGGGCCGTATATTGATTGCAAAACTATCTTTTCTTTTAAGATAGAACCAAATTTACATATTCACTAACTTTCATTAAAATTAGTTCGGTAGTTTGAGAAAGTAACGTTGACGAACATCGTTACAGGGGATTTTTGTATTTGAAGGAAATTACCAATCTTGTTATTGTTGTTATTATTATTATGATAAGATGAAAATTAAATTTATGCTTTTTATTTTTATATTGCAGTTTACTTACATTGTTTATGAAGGAATATTAATTTTGTTTAGCTATTATTAATGAATTATTATTTATGTTGTATGACTCTTTTTACTTTTTCCACGACGTATTTTAGCAACGGCAAGCTGTCATCGTCAGGTGATATTTTAATTTGTCAAATTTGTTTAATTATTACCTGATTAAAAACATATAATACTATCTTCCTTATTTCTAAAGTTTTTAATTCTACATTGTTACTTGTTAAGCGAAATTATGCTTCTTACAAGTGTCTTCATGTACAAAATATTTTTAACTGAATTAAATATTTAAAATACAACTTTTTAAAGAAAAGGCTATGGATTTCTGGTCCAAAGCCGTGCTAAGAAATTTACTATGTCCGCGTAATTGCTCCGAAGTTTCGGAGCTATTACGACATGGAAAGATACGACATGGAAAGATTGCGAAACGTTGGCGACATAGTCAATCTTTTAATACGGCTTTGGATCCGAAAGCCACAACCTTTTCTTTAAAAGGTTTTTTTTTTATTAAGACTGACTGTGAAAGCCTTAAATCCCAATAAGAAGCAAATATTTTTCCAAATTTTTGTGAAGGTAAGTAATTATTAAAAAAAAAGTTTTTCTCTCTAAAAATTGCATTTCGAAGCAAACTCAAACTGTATTGTTTAAAAGTACACCTTTATAATGTAAAAATAATACAAATATCGAAATAAAAAAAAAAATAAACACTAGTTATCAATTACAAATTTGGTTTTCACATGTTGAGAAATTTGATTATGGGAAAAAAGTATTTATTTTTTTCAGCATACTTATCTTAAGATGGTTCTTGTGACCATTTGAAGCATGATGATACCGAGGTTTTCTGTCTTCTATATACTTTTAAAATAAAGTTCCATAAGAGTAAATTAAATTTAGGACTAATTTTGACAATTGTAACAAATTGTGGCTTTTACTTTATTTTGTATTTTTAAAAGCTTAATGGTTTCCAAAGCTCATATGATGGTCGTATAAATGAAAGTTTGAAGTAACTAAATTTTTGAAATTTTCTCTTTTTATCGTTGACATGTAAGAAACAAAAGACCAAAAAAAAAAAATGTTCGTGACATTTTCCATATAAAGCTATTAAGTGAAAGAGACGCATTTGTATTTATTCTTACCCGGTGACGATTAAATGCAAATGTCGTGTTCTTCGCAATGAATGGGCTTAAAAGTAAAGAGTCTTTTAGACGAAAATTGAGCCGATTTTCGTTTGATTTCCATTGTATTTGAAAAACAATTAATCTTTAACCTTTTGCCATATTGAGTCAGAGACAAATATTTTATTAGCAAGTTGTGAATACGCGACAACAATACAGTTGCACATTGAAAACATGACAGAACTACTTCTTCGTCTTGTGCTTGTTTCGCTTTTGCTGCTGGTTTGTCATTCTGATAACAATCAGTTTCACGATCCGTTGATTTCTGTTCAGTTTTGTTGAGATCGTTATGTTGTACACTCGGAGCTCACATCGCTTCTGGTTTATATTTATTGTTTTTCGTTACTTTTTTTACCAAACGCAATCCGGCACTGGCTGGCCAACGGTGTACGTTGGTACCAGCCATCGTTGTGACTTATTATCTTCTTGATTAAACTATCATTTCTTTCAGATCGTCACGGGAACTTTTCGGTTTTGAGCATCTTTTTTTTAAATTAAATTTTTGGTCGTAAAAATAGTAAAACATTCATCAGTTTTAATTTATTTTGTTTCAGGTAGGTGTGGTCTTCGTTTTGAAGTCAAGTGATACATAAACATCTTCGCTTCGTGTATTTTCTGAGGTCAAGTAAGGTAGCTTTTTAAACAACTTTTTTTAATGCAATACATTTGATTTTCAAAAACAATATTCAACTTATACATCTTAACTTATTCCCCACTATGCAAATCAAAACTTGGAACAATTCCTAGAAATATTTGGCAGGAAAACGTCTAATAAATTCTAAAAACAAAAAAAAAAAACAATAAATTTAATTATAATAATTAAATTGTGGGCAATAAGGATGAAGCTTCTAGTGGAATATTATTTATTTTATCGCCAACGTTTCGTTGGTCATTTCTGACATCTTCAGGGTTCTATAATGAAAATACATAACATTTAAAAAATAGCGACACAGTATTGTCAAAATTATAAATAAATAAATTACAATTCATAAGTTTTAGTCGATGTAAATCTTAGTTAATTAATGTGAAATCTAACCAAAAAATAATTAAATTTCAATGACATTATTTAAATACTAACCAAAATTAAAAATTACTCCACAAATGTCATAAAAATAAGCTGTAAAATGACCCAAATGGTAGAACACAAACCTAGAATACAATTTGATATTAATAAATAAAAAATTGTTTAAAAACATTATTGAAAAAATACAAACACACATGGCTCAACTTAGTTATAATAATAATAATCAATCGACTAGCTTACTATACATATAGCACCTGTAGGTAAACTAGATACTTAATTTGACGGGCAATTTAAGCACCAAACTCAAACAGCATTCAGAGTGCGACAGTTACAAATGTGTTTCTTTTCTATAAATATCCAATATTTGATTATATGCTGTACTCAAATTTTGGATATCAGTTCTATAGTTCACTGAATCATGTAGTGTTATCTGTATCATTTCGCTAATATTCTTCTTTAAATGTATTTTTTCTGTGTCTAATATTTCCACCTTGTCAAAAATAAAATTAAAATTATGGCCAAACTCAAAGTGGTGAGAAGTCAATGCCGTTTTATTAGCTTTTAACACATTAATATATCAACAATCAAGTCTATGCTGAGCTATTCTCTTTTTTATATACTGCGATGTCTGACCTATGTATACCTTGTTACAATTACAAGGGATTTTATATATCACATTTGACTTATTCTCCACTTTGGTTCTGTCCTTCAGCCTAGTATACACTCTTTTAACTGAAGCTAAATTATAAATTTCATTGTAGAACTCTGAACAAGTCAGGAATGATTGACGAAACGTTGGCGATAAAATAAATAATATTCCACAAGAAGCTTCGTCCTTATTGCCCGTAATTTAATTATTATATTTAAAAAGACAAGGACTTAAACAACATGGAATAAATTTAACATTTATTATTGCAGAATATTTATACTTATTAAATGATAAGAGACATTTGAGTTGGAGTTTACCATTTGCAAACTTTTGGCATCTAGCATTTTTGTTTAAATTATTATTTTCTTATTTTTTCATTACAATAGATTTGAGTCACTCTTAACACGATGAAACTAAAACACCAAAATAATAAAATACCAAAATTAGAACTTTTTCAAAAAAATTTCACCATACTATAATCAGGCCTGGAAAATTGTGTTCAGTCCAAGAGGATTATTTGCCGGTTATGTGAATAATGTTTCTGTAAATACTCCTGCTTTCTGTGATATTTGATATTAAGTAATTTTTGTTAATCAATGTTGTGGGTTGTACAAAAATACATTATTTATATTGTTTTCATTATTCAAAAAGAAAGGAATTTACTTAGAAACCTGGCAAATGCTTTTAATCTAAGAAGGATGTAAACAAAATATAATATAAGTATGCCATATATCAGTTCTTCATAAATAAGTCATGTTATATATTATACACATATTTTATTTTATTTATATTCCTTGTGTATAGATTACGAGAAGTGTACAAAAAAATTTGTTAGTGTTTATTGCCGGGGTACCCAACCCAAATGATAAAGCGAATCACTTTGGACAACTTTGGAAATGCATCATAACTGCGCAGGGCACATATAATATTATATTATTTCTTTATATTTGATATAGGTACATTTTGGACATTTTTAATTTATTGGTTTTCACCACTTTGGCTATTATAAAATAAAAGTATTTTGTAAAAATATGATGAATCGCAGGCTGGAAAAATGGAAAAGTCGGGCTTCATGGGACCCACGGGTTTCATGAGAGCCACGGGTTGGGCACCTCTGGCTTTGTTTTTGAAAAAAGAAAATTCCAGGACATTGTTTCTGTGCTATTTGGAAACCCAAGTCCCCAGTTGTCCAAAAACGGGTTAAGATCGTTACAGCTTCACAGTTAGTAGGTTCAGTAACGAATGACCGTTGGGATGTACCATAGGATATACCATTCAAATAGTATTTCCCATTCAGATAGACATTTTTATTTTATCAGCAGACAGTGCGTACATATATATGGAAAACTAGCCGACAGTCCATATTTAAGAAAGGTCGGAAGATGCAGAGGGAATTTGCTTATACTGTGAGGATTTAAACTCCAAATCTAATGAAAGCTGGTGTTCCTGCAGTATTTGTCAAAAATGGGTATATTTGGCATGTGTTGGGCTAAACACGATGATGACAGTGTCTTCATCTGCGAACTAAGTCAATAACAAATATCCTATTGCGCTCCAGGCTCATTTCCCATTGTGCCCTAGAGGGTGGGGCAGAATGGGAAATTTCTATATTTTTAAACCTACATTTTTAATATAAATTATTAATTTAAATTAATAAAACTTGTTTTTATTTGTAAAGAATAAATTAAATAAATATATAATTTACAAAACAATGAGATTGTTTCTTTAAATCTCTCGTAAATTGTAATTAAAACTTAGGTACCCAGGTCCGCCTCAGGTTCCCCTACTAATAACAAAATAATAAATAATCAAATATTAAATATTTTTTCCTGTGAGTAAATTTCCATGTGAAGATATATTATTGTGCGTTAATTTCTGTGTGAGAAATTTTCTGTAATTTTCTGAAATTTCGAGGATATTTTTAAAGGGCAAGTGTCTAAACACCCTTTCTAAGAGAAAACTAGTTTAAACTAAATGTCATAGAATTAAAATTAAAAATATTCAACATAAAATGAAGAAGTAGAATTGAAACTATAAAGCTTACTTTCAATGCTTCTTCGTGTTGTGAAGAGGTACCGCTAAAAAATCCAATTTCTTCTTAAACTAAATTAGCTGAAAGACTTAAAGAAGACTTTAAAATATCAAATGAATATTCAGTAACAAATACCACAAACTTAAAATTTTCGTTTAAACTATTAATTAGCGTTTTGTTATAGGTGATTATAGCATAGTATTTTGGGTTTTATTAATTTTATTGGAAAAACTGAATTCGATTTACATAAATTCGATGGAGAACTCTCGCGTTTACCGGTTCCACGAATATGGAATTAGGAAACTAATAAAATGTACACAATATGTAAATATCGATTATTTTAATTTTATCCAAAGATTAAAACTTGTTTTATAAACGAGTACAACATAATTCTTATGCTACCGTCTTCAAGCCCACGTACTAGCACCAACTATCAAGCTCCATTTCATTTCCATTTGCAATGCTATCAAAATTATTAATTTATTGTAATAAATGAAATTCAATCATAAATATTGTCTTAATTATTGATCAAATCGAGACAATTAATCACAAAACTAATGACAAGCAATGAAAATGTAAAGGTTTATTCGTTTAGCCGAAGACTTGGTCGGTTGCTCTGAAAGCTGGTTTCGGTTCCTGCGAGTGTAGTTGGTGGTTGTGAGTGTGGTAAGAATATATGGATGATTGTGGACTTGTTGAGTTGTTTGAGGCAGTTGGGAATTTGTTCGTATTTTATAACTTAGGGAACCAATCATAAGAGGTTGTTGTAATTTATGGTTATTTAGAGTGGCGCTACAAACACTTCTTGCCTCGCCACTTCACCGAAGGTTAATCAATACACGCCATTTGTTTGTGTTTATGGAATTAATTTAAAAAGACTGATTTAATTATTTGAACTGAAACTTAGATTTTTATTATATGATAGCTTTTAATTAGTAAAATTAAGTTGGTATGGGTTAAAAAAAATAAGATGAGTCACATCTTTGAATTTCAAGTTCTTTGACGGATTATTTATTCCAAAAATATTATGTTAAATTTAGTTGAATCTGGCACTTGCATTGAAAAGATTCGCCTTTCAAAATTTCAAAATCTCAATGCGTACCTCTTAAATTCTAACGCTATCATGTTAACCCAAATATCTATCGTCCCAAATAATATTACATAAAACTGACCTCATCATTATAAATATAAATGATTAAAGATTAATTACAATATTCACGAATATCGCACGTTTTCCTTCTCGTCTGTGATATCTTTTTTACGTTGTTCACAAAGAGTGCTCGGTTCTTTGATAATTCACTTTATATAGTATGTAACTGTGTCACTTACGGTACATACGTTCGAACAGAATCATATCGTGTTTAATTTCTATGCTCAATTCATTCACGGTTCTATCGTGCCGAACAATGCGTTTTTACTCAAACGAAAAAAAATGTTCTTCGGATGTACTTATGGCAATAATTAAAATTTTTTAAATTTCCAATAAATCATGATCTAACGGACATGATACGAATAATTATTGGTTGTGGAGCTGTATTTTCCGTAGTTGGAATATTTAAAAGTTCACTTATATGGACTCACTTAAAATCAATATTTTTATGTTACTCTTTCTTATCTAATTAAAATTTCCATTGAAAAAATTGAACTTTAAAAACCTGTGAAATTCTGATTTTTCTTAGCCAAAATCAAGGTATATATTCTAACATTTTTTTTGAATATTTTATAAAATAAAGCTACTTATTATCTAGTGATTGATGTTAATTGGTTCTTTTTTTTTTTTTAAGTTTTTTACTCGTAAGTGTTTACTTATTATGTAGTTGAAAAAGCTAATAATTTAAAATTATTTAAATTAGATTGCAGTTAAATTTAAATAAAAGTAATGTAATAAACTTTAGTTGATATACTATATAATTTTGAAAGTAAATACTAGATTAAACTTTAGGTAAATTTATAATTTATAACTATCAATGTACCAATTAAAATTAAACATGGCATTGATTTATTTGCTGATGAAAGTAAAATATGATATTGAATATATTTCGGTGAATAATTTTCAATTAAAAATTCGTTAAAAAAAAACGATGACATTTTAAACTATTTCGATACTTGAGAGTACATGTTGACTTTCCACGGTGTACACTGATAAACTTGTAAAATGTAGAGGAAAAAAGGGAAAAAGAAAAATCTGTAAATAAAATTTAATCTATATGAAAAAAATTAATCTATAAATTAAACTGCTTCTAATATATTGGAATTCATATATCAAGCATTATTGGTTTAATACCAGGTATTATGAATATAAGCATGGTGACCACATTGCTGAGAAATCTGGTGAACTTGGAAATGTCAAGCAACTCTAATTTTACTGCGAAAATAAGGGAAAGGTTTGAGAATTTTTCGCAGTATCCTATAACACGTAGTAATACAACGACTTATAAGTTTCTAGAAAATTCTACTGGATTTTTTTTTAGTTTTATATTGTCAACTGCATTAGTGTCATCAAAATTGGTTTGATCAATTGCTTCAGATGGGATTTCCACTAATCCGCTTTGCCAATGTCTTCTTTCACTAACAAATCTTAATCGTCCTCAATAGCGATACACATAGAATCCTCGCCTCTAATTAATTGAGCAATTTTTAGTGTTGTACAAAATTTTCTTTAATAGTGTTAGAACAATGGTTCTTAGCTTGAATTCAATCGAACCTCAGGAGCTCGGTACGTCTGTCTCGTAGGTTCTTATTGATTTGATTAATTTTTATGCACCATTGTCTAAAAATATATCTTTATTTTGAATTTGTAAAAATATTTTTTTTTCCAATTAAGAACGCCCCAAAATCTGTAGGTATTGAGTTGAACTCTCATAACGTTCAAATTTGTATTATTTCACAGTTTACGAGTTTTTATAAACCCTTGAGTCGATAAAGACCTTAATATTTATAAATGACGGTAATGGGGGTCAGTAACTAGGTTAAAAACCACTACGTTAAAGCAAAATCGTGCTATAGGATGTCATGTTGTAGAAAGATTCTTGCAATTTATAAATTATGGTGAATCGAAACCTTGTTGTGGGAGAACTACCTGTATATGAAATTCCAATAAACTTTTCTACTCCCTCAATAGGCGGGAAAGTTATCATGATTGGAATTACTATATCTTCCACGGTACAGCAGTATTATCTTACTATTTTTAGTTTCTACCCTTAGATTTGTATTAAAGTTGAAAATATTAGTTCTTAAAATTGTCACTTCAAACCCAGTCTATTGAGAAACGACGAATCTTACTTACTTTGTTTTTCTGAAAATTTTGGATTTTGCTTTCAATTTTAAGAATCTATGGATTTTCTAGTTTTTGTCATTTTAAACAAAATTTACGGTGGGTTTGACTCTATACATTAATTAATTTTGGAGCTTCAGATCTGTAAAGGATCATAAATTGAGTTTTTTGCTCAGAAATTCTATAAAGCAAAAATTAATTAATTAAATTTTAGTTAATTCGTATTTGATTAAAAAAACACAATTTACATAAAACTTGGTAAAGTTGATTTGCGATTGATTTTGATGAACAGTAGTATCAGAAGTAATTAGCCATACCATTTAATACTATAGCTGTGCAAAAAAAAATCAAAAATTTTCCAATTTGCTCGGGAAATTGTATAATCATATACCTGGAAAAGTCAGGAAATTTTATACTCAGAAATGTATAGTCAGTATGATAAGACAAATTCATATTTCCGTAAGTTGTTCACTCCAAACCTTTGATAGAATTTCTCTAAAGCAGGCGTTATTTAAAAAATTTGTCTAGATTTACTTCAATAAATTATTTAAATTCGAAAAAAGAGGCAATTAATGCATTGATAGTTCTTATAACATTATTCATTTTAAAATACGGTCGACTTTCCTGTTTTTAAAAGCTATGTTAGTTGTCGATATATGTATGCAATTTTGCTGTCCGATAACTTTCTACGGTAATTGAAATTTAATTTTTAATGAATAAAACTGTTGTTGCTTTCGAAGCTGTATGTAACTTCCTAGGGATTGGAAAGTACTCTTTTTTTCACTTGTTCATAAAAGCTATAGCCACTTCTGAATGATTTACAAATTTGACATCAAAGTGAACCATTAGTTTCTCTAAGAATCACTTTAAATTAATCAATCATTATCCGAAATCAATATGAAATGTTGTTTGAATTGGTAGCTTTTTTGCTAAGATATCAAAAGCTTTGTTTTTGATGTAAGTAAAATTTTACTTGAAATAATTTGTAGAACTGATCCCGACTAGAAATTACTTTCGGAATGCATCTGGCTTTCATTAGGCTCTAATGAACTTACATAGGTATATGATTTTTTTTTTCAATTGGAATTTTCCGTTTAGGGTCCAATAGGGATTTCCCTATTGAGCCTGCCCCATTGGGGCCCAATGAAGACCCGTTGCATACCTTGGGTAGCCCCAAAATAATTTCAAGTTGGGTATTGGTTTTCTGTCAAAAACTAAATGTGAAAAAGGAGTCAAGTTCAGAGCAAATGATGTTTAGAAAGTTATAAAATAATTTTTAATTTTCTTTTTTCTTGAAAAAAGAGATTTGAAATGAATGCATTCAATCAATTCCTTTTTATCTTAATTTGTAATTGAGTGTTCCAAAATAACCGCACGTTGACAATATTTATGAGAACCCTTAAAAACATTTGTGGGTTTGAAAGTGACAGCAGATGATAGTTTCATTTAATCCACCAACGCAATTGCTAAAGGCTTTGTTGAATTTCCTTTCAATTTTTTAACTTTGTGTTTCGATATTTTTTTGTTGAAGTATAATTTATTGATGTAAAAATGCTTGCGATTGTTTTTTTTTCACTACCACTAATGGTTTCCAAAATAATTTTTTGTTAATAAAACTTAAAAGGACAAACATTTTAACTAAAAAGTCTTAAAAATGAGCTGAAAAACAAACACAATTTAAAATATATACTTCAACAAAGTCTTCCATTCGAGGCATTCGGTGCGGTGAAACTTTCCCTAATGGAATCGCTGTAAAACAAACAGTCTCGAAAATTTGTGGTGAATATTACGTACTTTGTGGCTTTGCTTTGTTGTGTTTGTTGTAATAGAGATAAAGTTGGTCGTTGCAAGTATCGTTATACATAGTCCTCGTACTCCTTTGGTCTATTTAAATTTAAGCTGAGGCGATTCATTTACAAGAAGGCATTCTCACAATTCGAAGAGCCGCAAGTGGTCTCATAAAACAACAGTGCACAAAAAGCCATCAGTCTTTATCCACGGCTGTTGACCTGCTGACCACGGATGACCCACCTGTGTTCCGTCTCGATTATGCTCCAGCTTCCCATTTGCTTACATTACAATAAAACATTTGTTCGTTCCGTTTGGAAAAAAATCAACATAAAATTGCACTAAAATCTATTAGATTTTTGCCAGCATGATCGCATGTGCCGTTATTTTCCATAAAAGTCTCATGAAATCAATTCCAGCATTTGCATTTATGCTATCGTAAAAACATTGATATTCCAGTTGATAAAACCCATTGGATTCAATTGAATTTTTGGTATTTGCTACGAATTTGAATTTGGTTAATTTTTAGATACTACAGCTGCCATCTATCCATCTATCTCGGTTCAAGAAATTCCAGTTTGTTCAAGACGGAATCGAAATGAAAGAGATGAATTTCAAGTATTTTATGTCGAAGAAATTCTATACGCTAAACAGTTAAAATTAATTGTTGCTTTCTTGCAAGTAAATTACTTGTAGAGTGCTCAAATGTTGTAATTATAGACCAAAAAAAAAAAGAACATGAGAGAGTTTGGTTTTAACTTCGTTATTTTTAGAGAAATTAATGGAAAAAACTTAACTATTGAAATAAGTTAAAAAAAGTAATAATTATTATGAATGTTTTATATATATTTTTTTTCTATAAGAATCCTATTTAATAAGAGTTTTTATTATAATAAATTTTCCAACTTTAAAAAAGTTCAAAAGGTTACAAACAACTCAGTACAACTTATATAAAAGCTAATATAATTCTAACTTAATCAAAGGATCGAGGGACTATCAATGCCCATCCAATTACACAGTTTGGTTATACAATCGAGTATAGAGCAATATAAATTCTATTCAATTTCTAATTACGTTATACAACGATCAAAGACTATATTCACCAACATATAACAGCCTTTGTTTTTCGAACATGAAACAATTTTGATTTATGCTTTGTTTATCTATTGAAAAAAGCTTGATTTATTACAACTGTTTGTAAAACTAGAAATTTTTTCAAGCTTTAAATTTGTTAAAGGAAAAAATTGTGGCTTTTCAAAACGCAAAAGTATGAGTTCATAAAATAATTTCAATTATAGCGTTTTAATCTTAGAATTTACTAAAATATATTACTTTATGTTTAATTTTTTTAAGAAAAGTTAATATTCTTACTTCAAATATCATTTTATTAGTTTCAAATACTTCTGGCGAATAATTTTGTAGCTGAAATTGATAAGTGCGCTTATCATTTTTTCGTTCATTTTCTTCAAAACCTCTATTAGTAATGTTCACATTAAGTTTTTTTTATTATATTAAGTTGGGACTTTCAGGATGAGGTTACTGCAGCCTTAGGGTTTATTGTGCTTCCTGGATCCCTACTTCACCTAGTCATATTAAGCTTAGGGGCATAAAAATACTTGAAAGGTAGATTGAAAATAGAAATACGTTATCTTAAATAACTTAACATTCTTTAATTTGTAAAACAATCCATGATTTCATTGTTGCACAATTTGTGACAATAATTGCGATTTTTTATACATTTTTCTGTTGATTGTTAATATAGACGTCATATTTCTTTTGCAGTAACAAAGGCAATTAGGAATTAAAAAAAATATAAACCGAAAGATCATACATAACTATATTTTAATGTTTATTTCGTTATAGTTAAAAACGTAAGAACAAATTACAAATAAATTTTTGAGCTTAATACCAAAGATACGCGTAAAGTTTTCAAACCGTCCCGAGTGCGCGTGTCGTGTCATAATGTTAGTTTACTCATTCAATCGCATAAAACTCATACAATCTATTTAACTTTTCATCAATTTCATTTACCAAACTTATTAAAAAAGTAAAACTTTAAAAATTATCGTGTTTGTTTCGTACCATTAGTATATACTCTCCAATTATTGAATACCTAATCCTAATAAACTGATTTTTATTATCTACATATCTTTTTGTTATTATCACATACCTTTCCAATAATTATTTGTTTTTTTTTTTAGCTAAAAGTAAATAGGGAGAATTATTGCACTACTATACTACCTTCAGAGGTAGAACAAAAATTAAAGTTATACATTTTTTGTTGTACATATAATGGATCAAGTTAAAGTCAAAAACATTTTTTTCAGAACTTTTAATCAATGAATAACTTAGTGATAACTAGTGACAACATACTACTGTGTAATCAATTTAACATTATGATGTCACGTTAAATTAAAGCACATTTGGACTGAAATGTATTTTTCATCACATTCCAACTGTTTATTACTGAACAAAAAAAAAATCAAAATTTCCGCCTCAACTACAAACTTTATTTGTTTATATTAGAAA
Organism: Sisyra terminalis; assembly: GCA_958496175.1. Taxonomy (NCBI): domain Eukaryota; kingdom Metazoa; phylum Arthropoda; class Insecta; order Neuroptera; family Sisyridae; genus Sisyra; species Sisyra terminalis. Next base: position 30,538,107 of record OY292277.1, on the reverse strand, counting down.
TAGAAAATACAAATTCAGAGTAAGGTTCAAGAAATAAAATTAAGCTTACATTTATATCTTTAGGTCTGTTTGCAAAACCAAACATTTACACGTCCAGAGTAAGGATAACGGGACAAATTTAATCAATAAGTGCCCGTGTTACTATTGAAGATGTAATTGTAATGAAAAACCACTGTTTTCTTAGCCAAATAGAGCTGCCTTTCTTTTAATTGCTTATCGAATCTGTATACTACCTTGTGATTGTTTTTCCTTCCTGCAGAACGAAATTCCTTTGGAATTTCAAAAAATCGTGGTCCTAACCTTTCTCCCGAATTTTCACCCATACTTACCCGGAAAAATCCTTTGTTTTGACTGTCTCTTGGTCTATACTCTTCTTTTTTTATCGAGTCCCTTTCTTTATTTTTATTAACTGCACTACAGCCTCTTTTTAATAGGCTAAGTGTGTTATATCAGTATACCTAAATTTCAGCAAAACCAACATAACTTAAATTTTGAAGTGAAATTATCACCACCATTCTCACAATTATGATTGTTAAAACGTTTGATAATTGTTTATTAGGCAATATTTTTGAAATACAATATGGGTTCCATAATATCGCAAATTATTTCTCTACGGCCAATACTATAAAATATAGCATTAATTTATTTTGATATTGACCAAATTAAAATCTGTTTATGCTAATTTTCGAACAAATTCATTGTAAAACTTCAATCTGGCTAGTCTGGATGCTTTGTTCATCGTCATAATCATCCTCATATCGGTACATGATTAGCATTATAATATAGCTCGAACGTGACTAATTAGAATCGAATAAATAACGTTACAATAATGATGAGATGTTTGTGTTATTTCGATAGCGAAACACGTTACAATTTTGATCAATTCTATCATTTGTATTCAGAAACTATTATTATCGCTTGTGCATATTATATGAATGAGATGACGTACTGGCTATTTGCAGACCCAGATAATATGCTAATGGCCAATAATCAAACTCTGGCCAACAAGCATTGCAAATGATTCTCATAAAATTTCGTTATTTGCCTATTTCGCTTATCGAAGAGATATAATAATAAGTATTATAACTGTAATGTATCGAGTAATATATTTGTGCTTTTTTTATTGGCACATTTGTATATAAACCTATTTTAAACTATTACAGTGTATTCTTTAAATTAGATCAAATTATATTTCTGTTTAATATTAATGGCAACTGATATAACAGTTGAAACACTGAGAAAAATCGATGTGTAATAACATTAGTTTTTGTCTCCCACACGATTAAGTTAATGAGTGATTAATCTTTTACGGGAGGTTGCAACGACATATTATTTGTTCATGTATCAATCTTTCGTTAAGTCTGTTTGTGATTAATAAAATCTGATATCTTAATGAATTGAAAACGACGACTACATTTTTTTTAATTACCAACTCGTTATTATTCACAAAAATTATCAATCACTTTTCGAAAAACCAGATCTAGATTCCCTCTCGAACGATCAATGAGTCAGCAGGACGCAAATATTTATGTGGGAGTAGCATTCAAGCTGCAAAATCAATTATGAGTTTGCACAACAAAAGTCACATTATTCGAAAATTGATTTTTTTATCTTCAATTTTTTGACTGTGGTCATGGAGGTGTTAGAATGCAAAAAGAATGTTAACGTTTTATTTTTTTTTTGTGGAATTTTCAAATTATTATTTGATCTACATTTTAAATGTCTACTTACTAATTGGAAATGAAAATTGACGTTAAATGAGTAAATTTTTGGTTTAGTTTATTTGAGGTTACAATTTATTGATGTTTTATTTAATCGGAAGAGTTTAATGGACAAATTATGGTAATTTTGTTTTGGTGAATTGTGTAATCGGATTTTAAATTAACATTTGATTTTATTTATACAATAAATGTTATTTTAGGTTTTTGAAATTGGATTTAATTCAAATCGAATCGGTTGGAGTTAAATCTACGATTATAATAAAATTTATACATAGATAATTTTGAGATTTGTTATTAATTGGCCAAATGATTCTGTAACTAAATTCTAGTTTTAGTAATTCAAAAACTATTCATACTTTCCCTTTTTTTCATATTTATTTTTATATATCAAAATCCTGTGTCACAGTGTTTGTAATCGCACTCCTCCGAAACGGCTGCACCGATCTTTGTGAATTTTTTAAGCATATTTAATACGTATGATAATAGGTTGTACAGTATATTTCATACCACTAGGTACTTAGGGTGTCCCTATCCATTGATCTATGATCCTAATCATTGACGCCTGTAATTCATTATTTTTTGTTGTCTACGATATGTTTTGAAAAACGCATAGCGACCGTTTGATTTTGACATTCTATTTATTGAATTTGTGTGCCAAATTTATAATTTAATTCATATTTTTGTAATTGTTGAAGAAACCTTATTGTGAGAGAATTATTATGCCGCGACTTTTTTTTCCTGTTTTATTATTGCTTAAAGGAATTGAGCACTGTGTGCTCCTCGCCTTAGTTATTACAATTCAATACAAACACAAATAAATGAAGAGAAAAGTAACAACATACAAAGGAAAAGATATAAAGAATGAAACAAAATACAAAAAAAAAATACAATACATAGAAGAAAAGAGAGAGCTCTATTCTAGCGGCGTTTTGATCAATGTCAAAAAAAAAACATTTTTATGTAACATAAACTTTTCTTAAAAATCGAAACAAGTCAACTATTATAAAATTGGACTAGACTTTGGTGCCTTCAGTAGTTTTCAGTTGTGAAAGGTTAATAACACAACTATGAAACAAGACCAGGTTATATATTTATGTACTTATAAATGTACTATAAATTTCGCGACTTAAAACATCGAATCTTTCCCATACGTCAAAAAAAAAACCATCACCATAATATTTTTCTTGCTGATATTTATAGAGTTGTGAGTGAAATGGTGATAGGTTTCCAAGAGTATTTTTTTAGATTTAGCAAATTTGTAAAGAGTGTTAAGAGTAGAATTTATCTTTAAAATCAGAAACCGTATTAAACCACTACAATAAAATCAAAATCAAAACTAATATAGGTACCTACTAGGTCACAAAAGTCATAAATAGAAAATAGGGAGTTGACAAATTAATCAAAAAAAATTCTTTCGCCTTTTTTATTCACCATTCCAAAATCTAAAAAAATCAATATATGTACAAAGAAATGAAGGGTATAAAAATAGGTGAGAAACCGATTCATCAAAAACAACTCATATATTACACACCGTACGATAGTCAATAGACTATAGTTTTTACTTTACTCATATAAAGTTAAAAAATTCTCCCAAAATCCTACCATTACGTTCTTTCATTCAGAACTTCACAAATATTGGCACAAAAAGTGTTGCGAAGCTTGTTTTCATTTTATTGGAGTATGTACCTTCAAATGAATTATATCGCAAGTGCTTAATTTATGAATAACTAAAATAAAGGCTTCTGAAATCTTACCGTAACGCCATCTACAAAATTCAATTACAAATTTAAGCTACTCAAGAAGTCACCCAATTGCGTACAAAAAAAATATAAAAATTGGACCAGCGGTTTAAAAGGAGTTCGGTGACATGAACACGTACAAAACAATGATAAAAAGGATGGACCATTTCATATTTGAAATTTCATTTGACTATAAAAAAAGACTAATATTTCTACATATAAAGATTGTTATGAGTATCGTTATGCCTTGAGCTTATGAACTAGATTATATGCTCCTAGACCAGAAGTGGCGTATCTTTTTTAGGCGGGGGTCAAATTTTGGTCATTTTTTTAGTACTAACTTGTGGGTCACTAAAGTGTATAGTGCCCATTAGCACCTCCCAATATGAAACAGAGAGGGGACGATGCAAGTGCTACGGAAGTTTCTTTTTACAAGTAACAAACAAATGGTTGCCTAGTCTCTGTGGGTCAATTAAAAGCTTGCGTGGGTCAGTGTCTAACCTACGGGTCATTGGTTCGCCATCATTGGCCTAGACTTTAAAAAAAATGTTTTTTGTTTTTGAGTATTGATCACCCATAAAATTATGTTGTTCAAAAGTTACTTATTAAGACTATTTTTATTCTTTCTATATTTAAATGTTCTTTACTATACCAAAAGCAGTTTTAACTTCAATAAGTTTCCTATAAAAAAAAATAAAGGTCGAATTTTGTTGGTGGCATTGAGATATGTGCATATTAAGTCATAATGTTAAAACTTAATTTGAATTTAAAGAAATTATAGCTTACTTAGCGTCAAAAAAATGATTTTTATATTTATTTATTACAAAACATACCAATGAAATGATATGAAACCAATCGATGCATCCGCGGCGTTTTTATAAAAACTAAAGAAGTTGAACTCAATTTCTGTGTAGCAACCATTAATAAGTTTGAATTTAACGACCAATAAAACGTTACTGGAATGATATAAATGTGAATTTGAAAACAAATAAAAACAAAATTCTCTCAAAAGCAATTAAAATTTTCATCAAATAAACTTAATTTTTATATAGCTAAAGTTTTAATAGGTTTGTGTTAATTTTGCTAGAGAAGACATCGGCAGCCTTGAGAGCAAGATGTGACAAAATTGCCGAATCATTTATCATAGGGAATAGGTGTGATGTAAAATTATACGGCGTTAATATTTCGATAAATCATTTCAAGTTATCTGATAATAACCAATTCATACATTTGCATCATCCGTATCAGAAATACATAGTTTGTGCGGAAAAGTGCGAGATGGTGGAGGCGAGCGTGAGAGGCAGCGACCACGACGTGATGGAACTATTCGAATTTAAAATATGTAAATCAGGCAAAAAGAAGAAATGTCACCCGACATTGCGATGAATATTAATGCTGCATTTGTTGTGCGACATGTTATCGTGTGTTTGCATATTACTTTTTTTCCATTTACATTCGATTGACAAATACATTTTCTATGGTGTACGCGTGTGAAATGTATTGACCTTTAGCAAAGCCAAAGCTTTTTTTCATTGTTAGGCCAATGATGAAATTTAGACGTCAAGGTTCTAAATTGTCCTACAGGCATATGAATTTGTTGGTAATTTGTTATTTTAAGTGATCTGCATGGTTTTATTACCACGTGGACGTTAGATAATGAATCTAACTTCAGGGGGTGCGAGTGTCTACATATCGACAATGTCACATTGGCGTTTGAATGATATTCAAACATTTCAGAAATTTTCAAATAAAATTCAATGTTTTCAATGATAATTTCAAAATATTTCTTCTTTGTTTTGTAATAAATAATGGGACAGTTTCCGTTGACTTCATTTATCAATGTTACTTTTTGAAAAACTACTTTAAGTTTCAGACAGTAAAAAATATCTCAAATATATCTTCTTTCAAAATCATTAAATTTCCACAATTTCAGCTGATGAAATTGAATTATTAATAAAGACTCACAAAATAAAGAAGTAAAAATCAATTCAAAAACTTCATGCAAATTGATTTTCAAAAATTTATGTAGAACTTTGAATTTTATAATTTAAATTGTAGAATTTCGACCGAAACCTTCATTTTGAGCAATTTTTGTACGTATATGGACACATGTAAGAAGTAATACTTTTTGTAAAAGTGAAGTTGTTTTTGGGATTTAAGGATCTACACAAATAAGCGTTTGCATTTTACTTGCCTATTAACTTGCTATTAACTATTATATATATATATATATATAACTACTTGCTATTAACCACACATACACTTAGGAATGAAATAAACAGATGAAAAAATGACAATAATCAGTTAGTGCTAATGTGAGAAAATGATTTTTGTATTTGGTATTCTTTTATGTTCATATATGTTACAGTGAATTTGTATTATCAGTGAGAATATATTCTCACTGGTGAAAATATATTAGGTAGATATATAATATATTAGGTAGACTTCAGCGAATAAAAAAAATAATTCTTGGGGGGAGGTACGCTGTCCCTATGGACATGTACTGTCTTTATATACGTACAGGCACTTCTATTACTTTTGTAATTCGCTAAGGTCTACCTAATATATTAATATATCTAATGTATCTACCTATTATATTTTCACCAGTGAAAATATATTCTCACTAGAAGTACAAATTCATTGTAATACATGAAATACGTTTAAATTTTTTTTTCTCTGGCTTTGCCGACATATATGTATACTGTTATTTAGTTACTATTAAATCAATTTAAAATATTTTTTTTATATTAATTCAGTAATAAATATAAAAAAATGGTTAAAATTTCATCGCATACCTTATTTATGCCTAGGAAAAAAAACGGAAAACTAATTTGAAAAAATTAATTCGAACCTTTTACGTTACTTTTGGTTTTAAAAAGCAAATTTTCTCTCTCATATAGTAGTAAGGTTCATGGGGTTCATGTATAAGATAAGTTAGCTAATTGAGGACTTGTGCAATTGTATTTTATTTAGTTCAACCTAAAATCATGTACTGTTCAGGAGACGTAACAACCTAAAGTAACTTTCGTAACAAATATCCGTTATCGACATCCGTAACAAATTTAGTTTTTCCCTTTCATGCTGGCCTAGAGACATATAATTTCAATAAATCGACGTGGAAGACTTCAAAACTACGAGAAATATACTTTCAATAACTCGACATTGAAGACTACAAAAATATGAGTTTTCACTTCGTTTTCTAAAAAAAATATTTTAATTTTTGTCCAAAAATATCTACTTTATTCTTTTTGAGTAAAAATATTCTTCATTTCCTGAAGGATATCTTTAATTTGTATAGGTCGGTGGATCACTATATTTTTGTATAAGCCATGCGTCTTAAAAAAATGAAAAATATTGGCGTAAGTGTCTACAAAATCTTCAAAATGGTCAATTATAGCAAAGAAATGTTTACAGAGTGAATTGAGAACAATGTTTTTGTCTGATAGTGAAATGAGGTATGAAATGTAAAATGAGGTATGTTTTATTTACAACGGATTTCCTTGTTTTAAAATATTCGGTTGTCAATTAATAAAAGCCTTGAATTAATAAACTTTTTTCTACATCATTTTTATCCGAAATTAGGTCAGTATTTCTTAAGAATTTCACTTAAGTTGCTAAATATTTTCATAACTAAGCCTTTATGCAATTCGTGTAGAACTTTTAGATAAGTTTCATTAAGACGTTAAATATTAAGGTCACATTCGAATCGAATTTCAATTAACAAATAGCATTAGTAATATCTTATTTGCACTTGATTGATTTATCTGTATGAATCAATTCAAATGTCATATCGATTATCATGATAGAACCTTCGACACGTTAGTAAAAAAGTGAATGGAAATTCAATATATCACCGAAGAATTTTTGCCATTCAATTTGGTAATTTCAAGAGAGTTATTTTCTTTCAATTAATAATGTTAAAGTTTAGAAATAATTGTTTCTAATAGATTTTTCATAACATAACTTTCATAAATTTCTTTGATTTGTGTTGAATTTTGTGTAAGAGCAATTTTAGGAGACAGTAAAATAACGTAGTTTAAAAGTTTATCAATTTGATTGACAAAACAAGACAAAACTACATATATCAAAGTCTCAAAATTTGTGAATGTAATTAGGAATATTACCTATTTACCTTATAACTTTAAACCTAGCTTTAAAATATTTGTGTAGTAAAAATATGTACTGAACAAACTTTAGCGTATAAATTTAAGAAAAAATGTATAAGGATCAGATTTCATTTCATAATTTACAATTTGAAATAGAGAAACGTTCGTTTGAATTTTTTCCTTTACGACAATGAAATATTTCCAGAAACCATTTTTTCTCTTCCAAATTTATGGCAGCAATCCATTTGTCTTTCGTATTCAAAATTTACCTTTCGAAATTTGCGTTAGGAAGACCGAACTGTTAATTAATTTTATTGAAAATGACATTTTGTCTGACATTGTGTGGAACAATCGAACATTAATAACTTGCTGAAAAAGTGTTTTATGTTAATCATCGAAAATTGCGGACAGAAAACAAAACGACTAAGACTTAGACAAATTGATTAATGGTTGTTGCAATCCTATTCATATGAATTCAATACAAATTAATTTTAAATTAAGATTGACAAATTTATTAAGTAAAAAATCGATTAACGTCTCTGTGAATTTGAGGATTTTACCAAAAATTGGGGTCAACGCTTTGCGGTCTCTCACCAGATATAATATTTTATATTGGATCTTTCGTGACCTTTGATCCACTGTTAAATTAAAAGTAACGAGCGTTAAATTTTTTGATGTTGAGATTTAAAACGAGGTGAATGCATAGCTCGAGTTTAATTGTGAATGGAATTTGCTTTTTATTTATTTATTCTAATTAAATCAATTGGATGTTGTGTAAGCTATATAGAAGAAATTGATTTCACGGTTATGCAACAGGCGAACTATAGCATTGAGAATATTTCGAATTGTTTTCTGTTTCAATACTAAGAATGTGTATATGTGACCAATGGGTTTTAGATTTTTTTTATTATCCAATTCAGATTTAATCTCAGAAATTTTGTTAAGGAAAACAGCATTTTTGAAAGTTGTCGCCAATAAAAAATGCACTTTTTAAGAGGATTAGGGCAGCATTAAGACCGAATATTTCAGCCTTTTTTATCGAACAGAGGAAAATCAATTTCAAAAATAATTATAAGAAAATTTTGTTTACTTTTTAATACTCTGGAAACATTGATATCGCTATGCCAATTTCTTTAGCACGGATCTCTATGGATCTCTATAGCATGGATCAATCCCCCTAATTTCTTTAATAATTCGGATAATAATCCTCTAAATAATTCTATAGAATATAATAAGATCATGTTATTTTGTCAGGAATAAATCCATTAATAACGTTTAAAAACTAAAAAATAAAAAAAAATCATCGAAAAAATTTTCATTACATTATTTCCTATCAGTACTGATTTATATGATTGTATTGATGCAGAATTAATCTCTTTTACGGCGACACCAGCAAATTTTTCGAGTGAAATCGCCATAAACATTTTAGCCGTCTAATACTTTGAAATAAATCTTGAATATTTACATTACCATTCTTTGTAAAATAATACAATTGCTTAGTCTTCGGCTACGACTCTTGAACACACATAATCTAACAGTTTCAAGCCATTTGCTCTCTGCTCTACCGCGGCTCATTGTTTTGTCAATCATTTTGTCGAGAAAAAAATCTCAAATCAGCTAAACAAAACAATTAATTGGTTTGCACATATGTACCTTTGGTTAAACAGAAGAAAGAATTGCTCGAACGGGACTTGTGAGCAAAAAAGATGAGCGAAAAAATTTCAACGGTAAATATGCACAATGCACTTAAATTACGTTAGACGGTATCAAAGATGTTAAATCGAGCCTTAATTTGTTGCATGTTTCATATTGGCAGTATTTCTGTTGGGGTATTAGTCTAGTATTTATCGTTGGGATAGAAATATACTTACCAACAATATGATTGAATAAGTTAGTCTACTTATTCGATATTTCTATTAACACGGCATCAATGATTAAATGATGAAGGATCTCAATATTAAAAATAGGACTTCACTCATATTAAATTGTATCAAAAGTTAGAATCCTTTAAGCTGACATTCTTTATAACATACAGTACTCAGTAAGGTGGGTTGATTTTTTTTGCAATTGCTTAGGTTAACTTACGTATGGCTGTAGATAGTTGTCGATGTAACTCAACAATAACGATAGAAAATATGGTTTTGTCTATGGGTTTGTGGTTCAGTTAAAAAGTACCGACGATATCAGTGAGAAATAAAAACTTTTTTATTTATTTACCATAAGTGGGTAGTATTAAATGTATTTTAAAAATATCACATAGATCAATCGTTCCAGCAAACACGTAAATTTTAGTGTGAGTAAAAAAAATAAAAAATGAGAAAGTAAAGCATGCTATAGTAGTTACTGTGCGACTAAATCCGTTCTTGAAGTTTGGACGTTTATTGAATACGAAACGACTCGACTAGAAATTTTCATGCGGTCTTATTGGGTCTCAATTGGGATATCTTATAGGGAATCAAAATTGGGATGAAACGCAAAGAACTGTTGGGCCCAAATTGTGCCGTTCCAGTTATGCCGCAATGGGGAAACTGGCAGGAGTTTTCATTAAGGTCATCCTCACCCAAGATCTAACAAAGAAATCTCTGAGACGAGAAGATTAATCTAAAAACAAGTTAACAATATTGCAGCTAAGTTCCGCTTGATATTGGGAAAGCTTGAAAATAAATTTTTATTTACTCGTTGAGGTTTTCCCCTTAAGTTTCCCATAAAACCTAATCAGCAAAATTGACATCTTTTTTTTACATTACGTTTTCCAACCTAAATTTTATACCAAACCCAATCTAGCAAAAGAGACTTTAATTATTTTTTTCTAATCAGGATTATCCATTTGAATGCTTAATGTGCTCCAATTGGAGCCAATGAGGCTCCATATAGTTTGGAAACTATTACAAAAGAAGTAAAGCACAGATAGGTTTAGTTTCCCGCGTGGTTGAAGTTTTCCTTTCAGCTTCATCTGTCCCCTTTTTCTATCAATATTTTTTCCCAGAAAATTCGGTGTTTTTGCAATAAATTTTGCACCCATTCATTCTGTTCGTAGTTCAATAATTATTCAAGAAAGATTTTCTCCTATATCTGGAAAAACAAGAAATTCGAAAAAAATTATTTTGCAGAGAAGTAATATCTTGTTAAGATGGCTTACGTTTAAAGCTGCTACAACATATGAAACATGTTTTATCCTTTATATTATTAATTAAATTATAAAGAAATACACCTACGTGAGACTTTTTGTTTTATTTTATTTAAGTTAATATAACGATATTAAGTCACCAAAGTTGTGTTGTGAATTGCAAAAATTCAAGCAGGAAAAATGAATGTAAATTTTAAAAATTTGTTGTCAGCCAAATAAATCATAAATCAAAAAATCAAAGGATAATTGTAGTTAGAAGGTGAAAGAAAGTAATGCTATAACCCTAATTTTATTAATCGTATCAACAATTCAGAGAAAAGCAAATCTTTGCAAAATTTGTTAGAATTGTATTTTTTTTTGAATTCGGTGTTAAAAGAAATTAAATTTTATAATGTTAATTTTTTTAATTTGAAAATTCAATACAATAAGGTATTTTTTTTAAAAACTATTTAATTATTTTTTTTTATTCCTTACTTTCTATTACTTTTGAAATTTCATAATTTACATTTCAAGTTACAGAATCTAAATGCTTACTTCATTTTTCGTTATATTAATTATTCTTTTTACACGTTTTTGGTTAAAGTCACTTAAAAACAAAACTAAAGTCAACATAAATTATTACATATTTCTTTTTGTGAACCTATTTTATTATTTATAACAGATACTTTATACTCTACAAACTGTTATTAACATGCATACGAAAACATACTCTAACAGCCTCCTGTAGTTCATATATTGTCTGGCGCTGCAATCACACACAAATAGCGAAACAAAAATGATTATAATTTATCTTTAAATTTGCAGTAGTTATCAAAGCTAAAAGTAAATGATTTTTTAAACAAAATTATATTAACTTACTTAAAAAAATATATTGAAAAATTATATATTTTTTTTTATAGGATTGAGGTGTAGAACAGGAAAATATTTTTTTCTTAAATTTTAAATGTTTTAATTTCGCCATGACAAGATTCTGATGGATAAAGCAAACGGCATCTTCTTAAATCGACAAATTGTTCATGGTAAAGCGAGTAACGAATGACTGATAGGTATCGACATGATTCGAAATGATACAAGTGGCCTTTCCTTGTAAAAAGTCTTAAAAGACTGCACAAACAAGTAGAATTAAGATAGGTGAATTGACCATAAAAGTTTGCAGTCTTTTTTTAAGAAGACTATAGTTTTTAAATTGAACTTTAATAATTTATTTTTAAAAATTTAAAACTGATTTCTAAATAAGGGTGCTATTACTATGACAGAGAAGAAACTATATTCTCTTAGCATGAAAATTAATATTTTATTTACTGAAAAAAAATAACTGCACATTTTTTTTTTGATATCCCAGAGTTGTGATTGAAAAGAAAAAATGTTGTATTGCGAGAAAAATAAATATGGAGAGTAAATTAGAGGAAAAAACGTGAAGAATAAGTGGTAAACAGGTTAAAATCAGATAAGAAAACATGGCAGCTAAAGACAGGAATATAAAATGGAAAAGTTATGAATCCATTCAATTTCTGTAACAGGTAACAAATTCAAATAACAAGATCATATAAATAATTGTATTGGACTACACATAAGTACACTCAGTTAATGCAAAATAGAGACAAACAAAGGGAAATTCGTTTTTCGCTTTCGTCAAAATAGTTTTTCTTCAACCTACAAAAATGTTACTATAGACGTTTGACAGTGTTTATGCTATTGATCAAATGCGAAATTTGTTTTTTTTTTGTTTCTTATTAAAACTACAATGACAATTGGCCCATGATACGACCTACACGTATGTGACGTAAATACTAACTATTTATTGAATGCCTCAGCCTTTGTAATGTTTTTCTTTAAATAATTTTAGCTATTTATACGATACCAGCAAGTTGAAAATCAGGAAATTGTAATTCGTTCATAAACATACCATATATTGTTCGTTTGAAACGAGTAAAATTCAGAAAAAAATAGATTTAATTTTATATGCTATTATTTCTTTCAACAGAAAGTAATGGGGTAAGTCATTATGGTGAATTTACGTACTGGTAATGATCATAAAATTGGATGAATTTGGTAAAAAAATTATATTTATGGACCTATTAAACAAGCGATCCACACACGTACTGTCACAGACATTTTTTTCTCTTGAATTTTCGTGTTATTAATCTTTTTTAATTGGTAATTTATAATTCGACACTTGCCGTCTTATATGATTCATACAAATATTGGCCAATTTATCGAATATTAATTGCCGTTACTATTTGAAATTTTTCCATTTTCGAGGTTAAAAACCAGCAGATTTATAACTCGCTGTAGACTTTTGCAAAGAATACAAATTAAATTATTTTTTTGGAAAATAATTCTTGTCGCTTTTTTATTGTCCAAATTGCCTGAATTGTTTTGGAGGAATTTTAAGTTTATTTCAATGTTTTCTCTTGAGGTAATATTTGTTCGTTCTTCGTCAGGACACATTTTTTTCGTTTTGAAAGAAAAAAGAGTGAATTTCCGTCCTTTAGTTTTCAACATGTGTTAATTGGCTTGATTGGAATGTAATTGAAAGTTTATCTTTGAGCTTGAGATAAAAATCTTTTTATTTCAAACTTTAAATAGCCAACCCTTTTTAATTTGATCTCACCCTTAATTAGTTCACAACCGGAAATAAGTCTTTATTTTGGATTTGATAGGAAAATAGTATGATTAAGTTTCGATTTTTTTCGGCTGTATGTTGGCCACCGATCAAAAATTTTTTGCTCGTGGAAGTGACAATGGTGGCCGGCGGTATTGGTTTAATTTTTTGTTGGAGTCGCTTTTTCTAAATTAATTGTCTGTGAAATTTGATAATAAACAATGATAGTTGTGAGGAATGCACCGTTTGGGCAGGCGGACCTTGTACACGTCGGATGACTGTTGTGCGGTGGACACCCGAAAGGATTCCGAGCAACAAACATCGTCATCAATACAAAGAGAAATAGCGACAGGTATAAATTTCAATAAGACTAATCTGAATATGTGTATTGTTTCAAAAGATGAATACGCGACCGGTACAATAACGAAACAACGTGCTCTCTCACAGCACCCGCTTCATTGTTTTATTACAATTCGTCTTTCCCTTTTTCCTCTTCTTTAAAGATTTATAATTAAATATGTGCATTTTAATTGTCATCATCATATGTTTGATATACTTCAATTATGGATCCTTTCTTATCCACATGCCCCTAAAGGTCTTCGATCGATAATATTTAATTACAATTGTTTGATTGATTCTTCGCTCTGTTCCGGCGGCTTATGTGAGTATGCTAATTCTTTCATTCATCAAACAGTCATAATTAATATTTGAGTTATTGTCAGAGTAGAGGATATTTTCCAAAACGATAACTTTTTTTCAAACCAACCAGAATTCTTAAAAACAAAATATAATTTCATGAGTAGTACAACACATTAGTATTGTTGATAATTTACAATGAATTTTAAGTTTTTTTTTTTTTAATACGTACTTCAATGTATCAGTTCATCTATTTAAGAATAAATTTGATGATAACTTTTGGTTTATGAAGGCATAATTCAGAACCAATTATAAACTAAAAGAAATGGGTCTACTTACCATTGGACCAAAAACGTGAAAACGGTTTATACTTTATAGTAATAGCGCGAACAGGAGGATCGATTAGCAATAGTACCTGAAGCAAGCGTAAAGTTTCTGTTTTTGAGATAATTAAATTTACATATAAATAAATTTTTTACTTCCGGTTGTCTATAAGGTTTATTTAAAAACAGCTGAGCTGATTTTGATGAACTTTAATAATTTGGTATAACTCATAGTTTCTCTACCTTTTTATATCATTTTTATATTTTTAGATCACCCAAAATTCAAAAATGTTTTGCGAACCTTCAATATAGGAATCATATAATAACTAATACAATTGAGTTTTTATTCAAAACAATAAATGTGGAGTTGAAAAGATATAATGGAGTTTTTATGTGCGTTTTGATGCAATAGCTTGTCACTGGTTTCTAGCGAAAAATGTGGCCACGTGACTAAAATGTAACATGTGCGCCAAAATTTGAGCGGAAATGAGGCGCTCTATTGAATATCATTGTACCAATATAACCACTTTATTTTATAGGGATGTGTCTATAATTGTGAGTAATAAGTATTTATATTTGGTTGTAAATATTCAGCTTATAAAATATAAATGAACCGACTATGAACTGTTTTAGCGACGTATAGAGAAAATCATGTCTGGTGAATATGATTTATATATGGGAGAATCCGACAAAATAGCTAAACAAAATTTAGCTTATCGCTACTTTCTTCAGATGGTGCACATGTTATATTTTAATCACGGGACTACATTTTTCGCTAGAAATCAGCGACTAGTAACTTCATGAAACGCTCCATTTTCAAGGATAAGATTAATTTACCTGCGATGAGAAGATTTCTAAATGATCCTATACACAGTTAGAGGACCATTTAGAAAAACAGATGTGAAATTAATTCTATTACTTGAAATTCAAGAAAATATTTCCTGCTCTCCCAAAAGTCTTCAAATATAATATTAATAACTCATTGTTTCATACCTATGTGTTATTCTATGGAATTAAGTAAGACTTCTTTATTTTGATGTTGGTTTTATGTGAAAAAAACGAACCTACCGTTTACTTTCATAATCGTTGATATTCTTTTTAACTTCGCTTCTATTAGGTCACTTTGTTGTTAGTTTCTAAGACGGGGAACTTAAAATTTCATTTTTCACCTACTTCCCAGCGCTTTTTCGTGCTGAAATTAGACACACCTGCTTACTCTCGATGACAATGCATGAATCCGTCGTAAAATTCAATAACCATAATATTTTTACTATAATTAAATACTTAATATTTTAATACTTAACTTCATAACAATGAAAAATTTAAACGTGCATAAATTGATACTAAAAATATATTGAGAGACTAAAAAGGAGAAAATAAACATATAAAAAAATATTTTACAAACCTCGCTTATGTTAATAAAATGCACTAAAAAGTAAAAAATAACTTTTCGGTCATCAAAGCGAGGGATGTTCCTTATTATCAAAGTGTTAACAAAATTACAAATCACTTAAACAAAACACTTAGCACACTTCTATATTTTCGAATATTTTTATACTAGAAAGTAAGTTAAGCTAACAAAATATTCAATAATATATATGCAGAAAAGCGTAACAGAAGACAACACATTAAACTGAGGACTGAAAAAAATAATCGGTTGAACTATCTGTGAAAAAGTATTCCAAAATTAATTGAAAATTGAAAACTAAATATTCTTTTAAATCAAAAGTTGGTGATTTTTGCCTACTTTTTAAAATTCGGGAGAATTGTTTTTTTTTTTTTTTTTTTTGGGAACAGGGACGCAGGAAATAGTAGATGCAATGGTTTCTATTAATTGTCACTATTTAAGTTTATCCCACAACCAAGAGTATCAATTTGCCTTTTCTGTCCTTCCACCCTTACAGGTTTCGTGATATCATCTTTTAAGTCCCCCTGCCCTGTGCTAGATCTGCTGCTTCTGATAATGAGTGCTCAGACAGCTCCGTTATATAGTCAGAACACTTGAGAACATTGGAACAACGTTTGAGGGATATTTTTCCGTTATGCTTGCCTTTCACTTTTCCTACGACTGTAATTAGTATCATTCCTCCAGTTCTCCTATTCAAATGACCGAAGTCCTATAATATACCTTGTTTATTCTACTTATTAGTCTTTAGTATATGTTAAGATTTTGTAACTATAAAAGATTTTGGAAATTTTAATACAAAACTGTCTTTATGTAGGTGTTTATACTTAATCGAAAGACTCAATATAGTTTCACATCAACAGATACAGCAATGGAAACTACGAGTTTTCAAGATTTTTTTTAAAGTTATTTTTGCACTAAGATAGTTATTTTCAGAGATCGATCTAATGCTTTTTCGCCAAAATAAACTGAAAAAAGTATCTTGAAGGTAAGTTACAATAGAAACTTAAATCAGTTATATTTGAAAACTATATTTTTCTCTTTTCTTCTCAGTCCACATTAGCTAGTAAAGAAAGACCATATTACATTATTTCACCTATTGTAACCCTCAAGGTAGCAGAACAGAATAGGTATAATTTCAAGAAAATAATATCAAAAAGCATTTTACACTTCAGCTTAGTAGCAATAAAAGTAGCATCAAGGTTCATGCTATATTTTTCTTACCTTAGAGTCCTTTTGGCAACTATTTTGAAGTGAAAAACCATTTTTCCCTGATGTGATTTATTATTTTTAAAGCGTATATAAGTACGTATATAAACGTTATCTGCTTTGAAATCATATTCATTTTGGCAGTAGCAATATTTTAGTTAATTTTTCAGTATGTATTTTTAGGCTACCTAAAACTTGCAAGTATGATTACACTGAGCCGCATGCGACTCACGAGCTGCAAGCCGTCGATCCCTGCCTTAGATATGTCATTAAGTTCCAAAGTCTTAGGTATTTTTCAATATGACAAATAAATTCGTTATAACTTCTTTGTAGATATTTGATATTTATATATCTAATATTTCCGTAGCCTGCACCAATAATTTTAAGAGAAGATTATTATTTTATCTAGCGACCACTCTCAGGTACATTGCGTTAAATTTTCCATTTTTTTATAATTTTTTTGATTAATTGAAACAAAATTGAGTTATTTCATATATAATTTTAATATGAGAAAACTCAAATTTTACACCAATAGAATGTACTTTTTATTTTATGAATGATAAAAATTTTAGTTAATGATAAATTTTAGATCAAATTTTTTTTCTTCAATGAAAAAAACAGTTTCGAGTAATTCTTTTCATGCTCTTTAACTTATGGAGAACTAAAAAACTTTAAAAACAAATTGAGCAATACAACCTAGTTACTGAAATCATATCAGAAATAATTTAGAAATCCAAAAATTATGAAAAAGTATGTATCTGGTTACTTTTGCCTTGAAAGTATTAACACTAAAAGATGGAAGAAATACTCATAATTAAAACAAGTACTTAATCAGTTTAATATTTTCAGTTGAACGCATAATTTCTATAAAACAAAGCACTCATTAACCTACTAAAAATGTTCACATAGAGACATGGTGTTCTAAGTGCTTAACTCAATATGGAAAAAAAGCCTCACCTGTTTTATATATGAAGTGTCGAGTCCATGTAATGCATGTTCATGGTTTAACACGTATTTTTGACGAAGAAGAAATGCAACTTTTTCTTAAAATTATTTTTCTCATCTTTGGTGGCCAACATTCAACCTGTTACAATTTCTACAGCAAAATTTATTATTATTTTTTGCCCTATGCCGTTCAGAAAGAACGAACGATTTCCACTTTTTTCACGCGACTATTATGACAATTGGGTTGGCGACAAGTGAAAATATATTCCATTTAAGGCTTTGAAGGATGAATGACAAGTTTTTACGACTCTACATCTGGATTTGAACATTGAAATACTCCAAGTCTTCGTCCATGTAATCAACATATGTGCAACTTTCAAAATTGAAAATATAAATTACCTAACTGTACTTGTAATATTACATTGAAATAATATATAAACGCAAATATATTGAAATTGAAGATATGTTGAGACTTGTTGTTGAAGATATTATAGGTCTATTTGCTTTTTATATTTTCTTAAGTACTTTGAAAATGATTTCGAATGGTATTTCTATCATAAAGTCATTTATCATTAGTTTGCGAATTGAGTCGATAATGATGATGTATTCTGTGAACTGTTTCGTTTTATTTCGTTTCATATTCATAACGATCTATTTTATGATTTAATATTGGTTTGTTAACTGGCTTTATGATTGAGTTCTCATTGCACATTTTATGAAAATAATCAAACATTTTTTTCATTCTTATTTACCTGGTCATTGCACTGCTGTTTCATACCCAGAGAAAATACGAGCTAATAATTTCATCCATGTTACGATTTCTTATTTAAATATGATAAATTTTTTTACACCGTCGGCTATTTGTTCTTTGCAAAATTACACCATTTTAAGATTATAAGTAAGAACTTAACTCAATCATTTACCGTGGAAAAATGTAAATATCTTTAAGCTGTTTGGTAAAAAATCAATCTTTTGATGTCTTAGATTAATAATTGTATGCATGAAACTAAAATTTCACCTGATAATCGATTTGTTATTTCATAATGATTTTTTTTTATAACAAAGCAGGTGAAAAGTAAGCGCTTGCTATTAAATAAAGTCATAAGTATACAAAATCGGTATCAAAAGTTAAGAACCTTTACAAATATTATACTTTAATAGCACTCGGTCAATTTTTAAAATTTTTTTAAAAAAGTGTAGGTAAAATGTCACTATAATAAACATTTTTCTTTGATGATTTACAATGATTACAATGATTTATAGGAGGAAATATTTTGCTTTCAGATGATTTATCGTGGGTACTTTGAGAAAATATATTTCACAGGTATAATACAGAAGGGTACTCCAAACGTAATACTGGAGTACTCATGAAATCACTAGTTTAGGGCAAGGGAAGTCATACTTTTTTAATTATCGGCCTTTACATAACTTTTAAAATCCCCCATCGATCCTTCTAAAAGTAATTTCCAGTTTACTACAAATATCTTAATATTGAAAGATACATATTTTAGAATTTAACATATAATTATATACATAGTTAGGTATGTGTTATTTGCGTATTAAGAACTGTTTTTCCTTCAACCCTTCAATAGCGTTAAATCTTAATGGATTCTATGTCGACTACTATGACGAGTCCTGGTTTAGTTTTTCGATTAAATACACCAGTGTATTCCTCACTCGATCAAAGATTCCTCTTGCTGTTTAATCTCATTATTTTTGTTCACATCTTCATTGGAAATCTATTATAGTATTTTGCACCATGCGAGACGATATACCAATTGCTGATGATCATGAATTTGATTCATCAGGTATTGTTTATGTTTTCCTTTTCCGATTTGGATTCCTTTCCTGCTTTCTAGCACCTTGTTCATTATGATCTACTAATAAACGTTAAAGGTTTCTGGTGATAGTACACATCTTTATTCTTTCGGTAACTTATAACTGCAATTTTTGTTACCAACTAATCATACTATTTCTACAGTTATTTTTTTTGAGAACATTTTTAGTGGTTTGATATTGTTATTATCAAGTCTTTCTGGTAACAGAGCTCTGAATAGTGGTATTTGCACTATTTTTGCATTAATTTTATATTTTGTCGCCTTATTTCATATTTACTTGACGATGTTTACTGCATTTGTGCATTCCCAAAGACCATCAGCTCTATAGAATAGCTGGAAAACGTATGTAGTTGCCAACCATACAAAGCTATACAACTTTAAATGGCTACAATAGAAATAAGAAATTTGTATCCCAATTTAACACTCCCTCAAAATTCTCTAATAAATCTCAAATTTTATTGACTTCTCTGTACAAAACAATATTTTTAATAGAAAACTAAACATATTTGAATTTTTATTGCACAAATTTTTCATTTATATATGGAAGTCTTAAAAATATTGTTCATTAAAAAATAAATCGCTAAAAAATAATAATTTCAGTAAAAACATGCTCGTGAAATTTTTGAAACATTTCTTTTAGCAACCTGCGGCATATCTCGCTGTAATTACTGTGATAATATTATGATAATATAAAATTTATATCATTAAAATACATTTTTATGTTAATTTCTTAGAGAAATCACTAAATCCCTGAAAATATTGAATTAAGCTCGAAAACAAAGATAAAAAAACCTCCCTGGACAATCTACATCTTTTGCTGTACCTGTTGATGTGTGACTCTATTGAGTTTCTTGGTCTAATATAAACATGTACTACAACGATGTGAAAAAAATTTAAAACGATCAGTGAAGAACTTCAGATGATTCGTTTGTTCGTTAAACAAGCGAACATAAATTTTTTACAGCTCGAATTTTCTGTTCACCCTACGTAGAATTTCATCGTTAGATGTTAAAGAAAATTTAAAACTTCGGCGAAATGTTCCCAACTCGAATTTTCATTGATTTATGAAAAAAAAATGGTTTTGTTAAATAAGGGTTGATGTAACAGAAATTTAACCTTAAACAGAAAAACATTGATTATTAACAATTAAATTACTCAATACATTAATCATAAAATTTATGGATTTGAGCTTTTTGTTTTTAAAAGAATAGCGACAAAAAAAATATTTGAAAATAAAATTAAAAAAAAATATTGTAGGTTGGTATCTAAAGACCATAAAGAACTTTAATTTCTTTATAAATGAAAAAAAAAATTATTTTGGTGGTTAAATCATTTTTTTTAAAATCGAAAAAATGTTTAATATTTGTCAGAATGATTTGCAGTATTCTTTTGCAAATTGCATTTCTTTTAAAATTAAAATAATTTATCGCCTATATTTCTCGATCAATTACTCGCAGCAGCCCATCCAAATTTGAATAACAAAGAAATAAATTATTTGATTGCATTATTACATTTTTATATTGCACATATAAGATACCTACCTATATCATAGCTATGTTTAAAATTGTGAATTTAATTTACAATTTGTATATATTTAAAAGATGCAATATGGTGTCAGTGTGTATGTGTGTGAAACGAAATGTGGTGATGTCAAAATGAAAATTTGTGAATTTCGATAAATGTGCGCGAGAGAATGAGCTTTTATTCGCAACTAGAAGAATTCATGGTAAATTTATGATAATTTTTTTTGTTAATAACTCATTATGAATGAAACTTGTTCTTGTGAAATATAAATTGAAATAACTGTTCCTATAAAAACTGGTAAATGGTCGCGTTTGTATCAGACTGTGATTTTCTTTATGCAAATAGGGTAAGTATGGACGCGAATACATTGTTTTGTTTGGCAGTGGTATTGGTAGTTATTTCAAGTACAAAAAAATACTTTTTCTAAGGAGAATATGTTCTTGAATAAATTTGACTTTTTAGAAAAAACAAAGAAAAGTTATTCTGAGATTTCAGTTGGGTTATTTTTTTAAAATACTTGTTTTGTAAATATTGTTTGTGATGCTATTCGAAAAAAGAACACCTCGTTTGTGAATCAAGAATCTGTTGATTAAAGCTGAATAAAGCTCATTTTTATTAAAGGTTTTCTCAATTTGAATCGAAGAGGAAACTAACTTGTTAAGGTGAAATTGATTTATTTGAGGGAAAATAAAAATCTTATTAGTTTGAATAATTTTGCTTGCTCATAAATTAAGTTGTTGATGAATATATTTTTAATCAAATTCAAATAACGCCTTTTCATTCGTATATGTTCTACTCACATATAAAACAAACAGTGCCGATGTCAATGAATCAACTTTTTCATTAACTACTTGAATTTTTACTTCATTACTATGCAGCATATATATATATTTTGTAGCTGATGTAAACGCAATCAACATATTTTAAACGGAACCGCCACAGATCTGTTTTTTTATAACTCCGGGTGGTCATGTTGGAATATTCTGTTAAGTTGCGTTATTAACAAGAGTTGGACGAAGCTGGTGCTGATGACGATGATGAGATGATCAAATCGAATCTGAATGTAAATAGATCCATACGTGTTCATTATATCCAGGATAGTTAATTTTTTACTATCGAGAGAGTACCAATCTTATATCACGTAATTAATTAATATATTTATCATTTTTTTCTCTTTACATTCACGGCGAAAAATTGTTAATTAAATGAAATATCGTCGTTAAAGTCATGCATGATGAAATCGGAGAGACACGATGGGATAGTATAGGAGGTATAGGATATAAAGTTGCACTTTGAGACAATTTAAATGTTATAAATAATCATGTAATTGCGATTATCGATGGTGTTAAGAGTGTGAAACGCTAATAAATGATTTTATTAATTGTAAATCGTATTCGGTCGTGATTAGTGTACCTGGGCCGTGAATTTCAAAGTCGTAAATGTGACTGCTTGCCGCGTTTCAAGTTCATTGCGTGCGAATTTGCCATCAAAATGCGATTTCATAAATTTTCCCTCGATGTATAATAAAAATGAAAGATTTCCATATCTTGTGGCACTTGTTTTTTTTTATTTTTGGTTTGATTCAGAACGGGTGTGAAACCAAACGGAATGCTATAAAGAATGTAATTTTGAAGTTATAAGTAAATGCTTGATTTATTGTATTATTTAATTTATATGCTATCTCTGGTTAAAGTTGTTCATTTTATTTTTAATATTATTCCAGTTAGCGTACGCTTCAATGCATTTGGTAACAGAGTAAGAAGCTCATCTCAGAAATTATATGAACCTTTCTTTTTACCTGCAAAAAAAATGTTGTCATATGAACATAATTCGATTACTTTATAAGCCATAATAGAGGAAACAAATTGTTTGAAATCAAAAGACATAAAAATGATTTTCTAAAATCAACAAAAATAAATAATTATTTTTAAAATATAAAAATCAGTAAGAGACAATTGGCAAAAAAATATAAAACATGGGGACATAGCACGGTTCACCTATCGATCCACCATGAATGATGATCGAAGATTTAATATTCGTAAGGTTGGGAATGGCTTTTACAGTGTTCCAAGCAGAAGTTTACGTTACCAAGAGAATATTAGATGAAAATATCACTACATACCCACTGAGATTGTATGACTAGAGTGAATGGGTTTCAAAAGCCACATGTTAAATTTAAATTGTCATTTTCCTTCAATTTCCCGAATGCTCGTACCCCTTCCACAACATATTTGTAAAAAAAATGCATTCTCTCCTCTCTAGGTCGGCATATAAAGCACAACATAATAGTTTTAACGACGGCCACGAGATAGCGTTGATTTAAGAAAAATAAGAAAGTTGGGACCTGATGGCATTTATTATATTATTGACCGATTGACCAGATTTACTCTAGTCATACAATCTCAGTGACTATAACAGTAATAAAAATACTGGAATTGCCAAAATAATAGTTACTTGGGTACCTATTAGGGTACCTATTAGGGTACCTGTGTGTTGTTGAGGTAGTTAGTTGCTATTTCTCATTAAAATCGATATTTTTGAAGAAAAGGTGATTTTATTTATTTGAAAAAAGACAAACTTAAAGGTTAGTTAAAGTAGGTAAAGCGAGGGATTCAAGAGGTGGTTAAGGGATGTGTTTTATTGTTTCACGAATATGTTCTTTTAATGATTTGTAAGACAACTTCTACTAAAATCAAATCGTATACAGCTAAAATCAGATTGGTTGGTACACTTATTTTTCCTATCTTCTCCTATGCTTCGGAAACGTGGACTATCCGTGCAGCTGATTGGCGACGAATTCATGCCTTCGAAATGTGGGTCTGGAGGAGAATGCTACGAATCCCATAGACGGCTAAAAGAACTAATGTCTCTGTCTTGAATGAAGTTAAGCCAGTCCAAAGACTCTCTTCATTAACGTATGGACGAATCCTCAGGTTTTTCGGACATATCGCGCGCCACGAAACCATAGAAAAGCTAATGGTACAAGGACGACCTGAAGGGAAAAAAAACGAGGGCGATCACCAACCCGTTGGACGGATGTGGTGGAAAAGCTCGTTGATTCGAGTTTCACGTCTGCAACGCGACAGGCAAAAGAGCGTAATCGCTGAAGAAGGACCATCCAACAGGTTCTGAGAAACCTGAAACTCCCCACGTGACAGCCATTTTTTTAATCACCATGCATTGGTAGTGATGTTTCAGAAGAGAAGAAGACAACGTCAGCAGGATTCACCTGATGACTGTATATTTCTTTTTATTTATTCTTTTTATTTTAAGGTTGTTTACCTTAAAACTATTTTTTATAATTTTTTTTTTAATATTTTTGGTAAATTTTTTTTATTGTTTTTTAACGGTCGTTTTACTACCAAGTTTAAATAACTCCGAGGTTAATGAAATCCTTAAATCGTGAAATATCGAAAATTTGCTCGTTACGAGGCTCGAACCCAATACCTACCAATTTTGGAGCGGTCACCTAGACTACTCGACCATCAGTAGGCTTCTGATTTTCATTAATTAAATTGAATTTTATTAATTTAAAACAATGTTTGGTTCCCTTTTTCAGAAAAAAATTCAAAACGTAGTACAACAATATGTTTGTCCTTTTCCAACATCTAAGAGCTTATAGATACATCTGGGGATGCTTAACTCTTTTTGAAGGATTTTTGAAAAGATTTATGAAGAAAAAAGAATTGAAAAGAATATATGTAACTGAAAAATATTGCACCTCTCATTCTCTAATTTTTTATTAATCTTTTAGTCAGAGACAGAAATAAAATAGTTTTTTTTTATAATTCGAGTGAAAAATTGATAAATAATAAGTTTTAATATTTATACAAAGTAAAAATATATTTATAAATATATATTTTGCTATATCTCCATAAGGTCTTTATGTATGTTTGTATGATATTTATGTATACCAAAAATTACATATAGGGATCAATGTTTATTGTCAACCATAAAACAAAAAATTAAAATTACGTTAAAAATTATGTTATATTTCGTTTGATTAAATGCTTTTAAAAAGCAAAAAACTTTAATAGATTTTAATGTTTATGAACGGGTGAGTTACTTTACCTCTTGATAGTCACCTCTAGCAGTCGCAGTTTCCCGTGTGGCTGTACTCCTTTTTCATCGCCGCCTATTCCACGCACAGTTGTACCAACTGGGGTTCTTTTTAGCAAAATTTTTTGAAAGGTTAATAAAATATTATTTTTTTTAAAAATAAGAAAGTTAATCAAAATAGTTAATAGTTAAATTCATCATACTGGTAAATGAATGAATACGTTGAGTATGAATTTTTAAATCAATAGTTTTTCTGCAGAAAGAATGTGCAAAAAAGGTAGCTCTTAATTAAGTTTTTCTTTGGAAAGAATAAAGAAAAGAAAAACAATTGCATAAAGTATGCATAATCTGTGCAAAAAATTCTTGAAAAAACGCCAAGTAATAGTTGTTAAAGATTGTCATAAGAAGTTATAAAACAAGTATACTTTTTTCTAATTTGTCATCCAAGTCAGAAAAAGAAGTATTCACTTTTTCAGTCCAGAGAAAGTTTATAATTTTACCAATTATGTGAAATTTTTGTTTTAAGTAATTTTTAATTTATCTCATTAGTCCTGGTTTCTTTATAATGCAAAAAAATCTATTTTGATTTGATATTGCTCATTACTGATTAACCAACAAAAAAATAATAATTACTGACAAAAAATCAAATTTACTGATTCCAATAACGAAATCAAATTACAAAAGAAAGTATTGTAAAAAATGTGATTGATACACTTTCGATTTTTAAACGGTGTAATTTAGTTTTGTGATTTAAAAAGAAAACTAATTATATTTGTTCGTAGATTTTAAAAACATTTGATTTTTGTTGAAAAGTTTCAGGAACTATTGTAAGTGAAGATTGTAGAAAATTTCAAACATTAATATACCTAGAACGAGAAATGTTTGATGTATTGAATAGTATTGAGAATTAATTGGGATCGAATTTGTTATCTGATCATATAAATCATAATAAGAATTAGAGTATTTTGACGTAAATGATAGATTTGTGGGACATGAAAAGTCGAATAACTTGTTATAAAAATTCGAAAAAAAAAACTTTCTGTTATATGTAGGTGTTAGAAAATTTCAATCTTGAAAATTGAACTTGTTAAAAACAATCAAAATTCGTCTCGTTACCGTTCGACAATTTATTTACAGTTATTTAGTTTGATTTAATCATAACGAGTTCTGTCTTTCATCAGATAGAATTTTTAAATTAAACTATATGAAAATTTAAATATATGCGTGTATTGATTTATGACCAGTTCCTAAATCGAATTTATAACACGGCTTCATATTAATATTTAAAGTAAATAAGTCGTTAAAATTATTTGTTTAAAGCTCGAGATTTAATCGAGAAATTTATTTGAAAAATAAGCCTTATTTAAAACTTTTGCTCAAAATAATAAAAAGCGAAGGTATTAATCTGCATTTTTGCAATTGATACTTACCTACTCGCTTTGTGTTTGAGCTTATCAAGATTCCCACATTGCAATTAATGCAAAAATTTTAATTAAATATTCGCAAATATTACCATTATCTCGACTTATTTCGCTATCAGTTTAAATCTAGAATTTATTCAAGATTTTTACCGCCCTCATTGTCGTTCACTAAATTTATTTTAGGATCAGATTCAACCCTTTTGCTTATCCAAAATAATATAAAGGCGGAGATCATAAAATATTTTTATCTCTTGAGCAAATTCCACAAAACTGGATTAAAGCTCCTTTTTTATTTGGAATATATCTCTACTTACTTGATTTTATATATTTTCTCATTTTACATCGCCGGACAAACATTTGCATTTTTTTCGTACATGGTTGAAGTTTTTTTTTTTATCACCGTACATAAAATTCCATGTATCTACGAAAATTGCAGTGTAAACTATAAAGAAGTAGTAATTTAAGTATTTTATCGTCGTTTATTCAATGTAGAAAAGTTTATTTTTAACGAGAAGTAAAAACTTTAATGACTTTTCTACTTTGGGTAAAATATATTTGGTTCTCTAGCGAAAAAGTTAAGTTGAGGTTTACGTTGGAATCAAATTTATTTTATAAAAAGAGCTTCGATATTCAAACTTTTATGTAAACAATACTAAAATTATAGAATTTTATTTTATCAAGATTCTGTTCTATCAATACTATTTCAGTTAAAAAGTTGAATGTTCCTACTTAAATGTGTAAGATGAAAATCAATGACAGAAATTGTTAACTAATTTTGTCCACAGCATAAAAATTTACCGATATTAGTTCAAAGTTTTAACATTTCTCGTAATTCTACGATAATATAGAATGTTGAGGGTTCTAAATAGGTAGCTAAATGGCAAAAAGCTTTTCTTTAAAAAAAAAAACAAGGGTACAAACGATATTTCGTTCTCCCACTATTTAACTTGGGAACTATTAGCACTAAATAGATCGAATTTAATTTTTCGAATAGGTGTTTCCTCAACCAACTTCAACAGACCTTGGATAAATGAATCAGTTTCTGTCCAGATTTTCTGCAAATTGTGTGGTTTCTAAGCGATCTTCTAAGTATATCTTTAAATGTAAACTCAAGAACAGTAGTAGCTAATCCGCGGCCCGGGAGATACATAACGCCGAGCTTGACCATTTTTCGACCTGCGAGAATCAGTACACTCTTACAAAATATTTTTATTTTATAATTGCCAAATAGTGGAAACAATATATTAAAAATGTCTAAAGTGTATTTAAATCTAAGTTGAAGATATATAATTTTATATTTGGTCTGTAGAGTTATGGTGCATTTCCAAAATGCCCCAAAATATATAATTTTGGTTAGCCACCTCTGCTCCAGAACGTAGATTTTCAACTTACTATGAACTAATACAACGTTTATAAGAAAAAAAAATGCCCTTGTTACATAATGATTGACAGAACACTTCAGTTCGCTTCAGTTTTTGTAGTTATTGCGGCACCCTCTTAAATAATTTCAACGGTAACTGATATTCGATATCGATTTGTTGGGTAGGTACCAATGCCATAGAATGAAATTAGTTATTAACAGTATATAATATAATGGCTAAGCAATGGAAGGATATTTTCACATTTGTAGCAAACTTTCTTAAGAGATATAGTTTTTAGTTTTTAGAAAAAAGAGATGCAGATTAAACCACTACACTAAATTCATCTTAAGGTTGTACGATCGTTAACGAAATAAAAATGTACGGGTCGAAAAAATATACATACAAAGTTTCATCTACTAAGATAACTAATCATTAAAAAATTAGAAATACTAATTTCGTTGCTTAGGAAAACAATGAAAATTTTTTTTTTTGAAAAAAACAATAACATGGAAATCAGTGAAAGTGTAAGATCTTTTATTCATTTCATGATTTTTAAAGCCAAACTACATATAAAAGTTACATAAGGATGAATAATTTTTCATTAGGAATTTTATAAAAATAAAAAAACGACTTAGTTATTTCTTTATTTTTAAAGTTATTACTTAAAAGCTACTACCTATCAAACAACATAAAAATCTGATGTGTCTTCCTCCATTACAGTAAGAATCTTACAAAATTTAAAAGAGAGAAGAGATGTAATGCAATGTTGTGTTTCATTCTTTATTATCTTTTCAGCGTTGGCTAACGTCCGATTCAATATTTCTAATTATTATTTTTTTTATTTTTTTTTTGTTTTTATTTTGTCTTGTCTTGTTTGGATTACTTTATTTATTTTTGATTACCCTTTATCCCCTCCCCCAACGTCAATACTTTTACTCATAGCTCCTGCAATATAGGAGCAGATTGTAAAAAATTCCCAAATAAAAAAAAATTCTTTATTATCATAAAAATCAGTAAGTATAAAGGCAAATGCTTCAAATGGTTAAAATGATCTTAAAATGGTTCGAAAATCAGTTTTTTTCTGTGATGATAGCTAACAATCTCAAAATGAGCTTTGATTATCTCTTTGTTAATTAACTTGTTTCTGTGAAAATGACAGAGAAGACCGATAAAAAGTGTTTTTAGAGACTAATGTTGCCGTCTACTCCAATGAGCTTAAAGTCTCAAAAATAGTAAAATACCTTGGAGTCTTAGTCTTTTTCTGTCAAAATAAAAAAGAAAAAATAAGAAATATAAATATGGGACACAAATATGCAATAGAGACTGGTACAATGTGGTAACTTCTCATTTTTAACTTTGTTTCAAGTCAATTTGTGAATAAATCAACAATAATGAACTTAGCGATAATTAATTTAGGCTGCTTAAGGCCAGTATTTTCAGTCGTGGTTAGATAGTCCATATTCTTAAGATAGCTATTTAAATAATAAAAATAAATAGCTGTTAGATAAATTTTCACCCTATTTAAAATACCTATAGTATATAAAAGTAAAGACATTAATTATTATTAACTTTTTTTTCTATGAAAACATTACCTTATATGGAAAGTTCGGTTTCGGCCGAAACTGAGACTGATGCCGAAATTCGATTTTGGTTTCAGCCGTAAAAACTAGTTTCGGTCGGACACTATTTTTTACTTTTAATTTCAAAACTAAAATGCTATTTTTTTCTTATTAAACCAGTAATTTTACAAAAAACTATGTTATTTTTTGTAAATAATATTAACTTTTGAACATTATAGGATAGTTTTCAAAAATTTGTTATCATGCATATTTCAAGACTACATACTTATTAAGTAAACAGGAAAACTTAAAGTTTTTCATATGTTAAGTAAATTGAAACTAAATGAATGAAGTCCGCTACTTCTTTGGCTAACCAACAACGTCAAAGTTAAATCTTAAAAGTATATTTCGATCAAACGTATCGAGTCTATCGGTGCCGATAAATCCATCACGGCATTTTACATTACGAGTACCGTGGCATATAGTTCATCGGCTCTATTATTTGCGATTGATGAAACTGACCAGTCTGAAATCATTTATGTATCAAAATTATTCGTTCCTGTTTCATTTCACACTGCAACAAAATGATGAATTAACAAATATACGTGGGTGGAGGTAAGATTGTTTGATGGTAGTGGTGGTGAGGCCACGTGGGCGCCAAGACAGAACAATGACACGTGTATCACACCTGGTAGCATCATTAATATTTTTCGTATTGATTAATTCCACATAAAAATTTGTTAGTTTTTTGATTATTTTCAGACTTTTTAAAACAAAAACTTATAAATTATAGTATGATCTTGACTTAGACATTGTGTATTTCATATTTCATGTGTATATGTGCGGTTCATACACAAGGTTAAGTACGTTTTTATGGGGAGAGCTTCGCTTTGTATACGACGGGTCTTCAACACGTTTACAAATACGCCGTTTGCTCCAAACAAATTGAGGCTGTGAGCTGAAATATTTTATCAATGTCAACGAGAGCTAGCGATCGTTTAAACAAAACACACCTGAATAATTTATATTATTGCTATCTGATTAAATAAATCGTTTTCTATTCATCATGACGCCAAGTTGACATTCGATCTAACGAACATTACGCGGACTCTTTCACTCCGAGTTCATTCATATTGCCACATTTTTTCTCGCAATATTGCCTGCGTTCTTTACTGACAAATGTTTGGCTATCAAATCATTATCTTAACTTTTATTGGTGAAACTTTTACACGACCAATTGAGATAAAACCTGAATAAAATCGAGATATTTAAATTGCATCCTCCACAACATTTTTAATATAAGTCAATCCACACCTCCGAAAAATCTAATCTTTTAATTTTCTTCAAATAAATTGATAAATTATAGTATTTTTTAATTAAAAAAGCATTTATTGTAAATGAAACCGTCGACTGTTCAATGGGAATAAAATTGGCTCGGGCAACCCGAGGGGCCGCTTCTTTGCACGTACCTCCTACGCTTTCCAAAAAAAGATCAAAATGTTGAAAATATGGTGGTGAGGCCTACGCGTTTGAATGATCGAATAATAAAGTTGATGCTTTACATGTACGTGTTTTTCATCGTCGAGATTTACCTCGTTCATAATAAGAGAAAACACGGGTTGGGGTTGCGTGTGTTGTACTCGTACGAATCAGATCCATCAATAAGAATTTCAAACACTTCGATCATCGTAGCTCATCGATTTCAACCCACGATCATCTAGGTGGATAATTGATGGCTTAATTATTATAATATGTGTCGTCTGTGTAGAAATGAATCATTGCATTTGCTTTTCAAGATTTCAAAAGGTTTTTTTTTTTAAATCAGATTTTATTCAAAAAACAGTATAGATACTCATTTTCGATTTATCACTTGTTTTAAATATTGATTAACTAAATTGAATACTAATACAAACTACACATACCAATTACCATTAGTGAATTTCAAGCAAATTTTTTCCAAAATGTTATGGTTTTGCTATTAAAAACTAGAAAAAAAATTATGAATCTGGAATTGATTGTTATGAAATACAGACAAAAGAAATCTCTTGTAGTGTAAAACAAATTAACCATTCAACAACTTATAATATCGAAATTATGTTTTGTATTCTGTGTACTTTTCAATGCACGTAAGAGGACATCCATTAATTATGTGAGACAATTTTAGCTATTTTTTCACCCATCCTCTTCCTTTGGTTACATTTATGAGGTTTTGCTCGACCCTATCCCCTAATATCACGTGAGATTTTTCAAAATGCGTATTTGCATTGTAAACGAGTTAATCTGTGCTTCGATTATATTAGATTTATTTAAAAAAAATACAATTTTAAAAAAACACGTGAAATTTGCTAAGACCATTCTCTTTCCCAAGTAAGATTGTGTTAGATTTTGCTCAACACCTTTTCCCCCTAAACGCTTTAAATAATTAATGGATGCCCAGTACCATCATTTGGTTATCTAGTTATGATGCTCATATATTATTGCTCAATTAAACAGAAAGATCTAAATTCAAAATTCCTTTCATAATTTTATTGTGTCGTACAGTGCCTCTCCCAGTGTTTCCCTTTTCTCGATGATATCTTTAAATCTGTGTACCATATATTACCTTTTTTTGAGCTGATCTGGAATTCCAATATTTTTTTTTTCACTTTTTATTGAGTGCTTCGATTTTTTATGGTGTCCATTATGATCCCATTTCATCCCAAAATGTGCTTTACTTACATAAATGTGTATCTTATTTGTAGACCATGTCAGGTCCCTGTTCGGGCGCCATAAATATGTGCGGCTGCTAGGTTTGGAGGCTTAGTCCACTGGATACTTTAATCCAAAGAAGATACGGGATGGTATTTTCCAAATTAAAATAAAATTTATTTCTGATCCAAATTTTTAATCGGGAATATATAACCTTGTCCTTTATTAAATTTCTAAACTACGTTTTATGGTAATAATTGCCCTATCAAATCAGTTTTTCTTCTTGTTATTTTATTGATTATTGTTAATTTTCTTTTGGTTCATACCTATTTTTCTTCTACCTATTTTTAGTTCGATTCATTGCATTTGCTTTTCTCTGGTTCTTACCAATTTCACCGTTCCCTAAAAACTTCTTTTTTTTTGTTTCCTGAGAATCTTTTTTTTAGATCGTAGAGTATGATCTTAAAAGAGAATATGAACGCAGTTATCTCTTTATAGCAGGCGTTATTCGATTAACTGCTAAAATATAAGTTCTTGAAAATCATAGTAGAAAATAATTAAGTCCCTAAATTTTAATTGAATTACATTAAGTATACTGTAGCTCTATGTAAAGTATCCTAATTTTAACAGAGTTTTCTCTTCTTCACCTTGTCATTACCGATTTTCCTATGTTCATTTTCATTCCATTAGATTTCCCGACGATAAACTTAAAAACGATATTACTTTATAAATTTTATTTCTATATCCGCCTCCAGAACGTAAATAATTTTTTTGGTTGATTTTTTTAAAAATTTTTTTTAGAAGAATCTGTGTTTTCCTAGGATTTCATGCGTTAACGATTTCGTAAAGATAGGAAGAGTTAATGCTTAAAATCATTTTTGACAAACTCGTTTTTCAATCTTCGTGGTTTCAGTATTTTCGTCGTTAATAAATTTTTTTCTGTTCTATTTAAAATAGACATTAGTCACTTGTTCTTCACAGGATAATTGTATCATGGTATGTTATATACCAAAAATTTAAATGTATGTATGCGCTTGGCGTCCTGATATGCTGTGCTGTGCTGTGCTAATGTGGTATTTATATCATGAAATTAAATAAAGGAGGAGTAGTTAAGTACAATGAGATGAACAATACTCTAGACTTTAGACGTTTCCTTGAGGATTTTTAATATAAAAGAAAACAAAATTGACAATTAAAATAAGGGTAAAATGTTCTCAAGAATCAGGAATTCAGGATTCTGAAAATCAGGATTCGAATAATCAAGAAACATGCCTGAACCCCTGAAAAGGAGGTTGATCGCTGGTGGATAAATCAGTTAACAGTGAATAATTAGTCAAAAACAGTTTGTGAAACATTCAGTTATAAACAGCTAGTCATTCTGTTATAAATCAGTTAAATAAATAAATAAACGACTGTTGTAAATAATTACATAAATGTTTAGGGTGAAAGAAATAAACGTATGTGTAGTAAAAGAAATTTGTTATAGTTGTATGTGTATTTAAATGAAAGCTAAAATCGTAACAGTATATTGATACGGTAGCACTTTTATTTCTAGTTTTATTTTTTGTTTGTGGGCAATGTTTTGTAGTAACAATTTGTCACTTGTAATTAGTAAAAAAAATTGGTTATTATTATAACAATTCAATGTATTTTCTAGTCAAATGTTGAATCAAGTTGAAAATGAAGAATTATATTAAAGGAATTTGGGCGACAATATTACTACCTTCGCTATAAAATAACGCAGGCAAAAAACAGAGGACGGGGCTCATAACTCTCATGGTGAGTATTAGTCTACATTTCAGCAACGCTTGAAATTACAAAGATCTTTCTTAAAAGTTTTTTTTTCTGCAACTACTAGCATAAATATTTTTACACTTGCATCAAACATTGCATTAATTGACGATACAAAAAAATGGCTTTTATGATTTTTCTGCCTCTTATGAAGCTAAGAGTCCTTTAATGGAAATAAAATTAATTTTACTTATACCTAACCATTTCTGCGATTGGATTTAGCTAATGCGTTTTCAACGAATAATCAATAAATTAATGGCCTCAGAGAAACTTTGTGCTAGTGATAAATTGCGCTTTTTGAAAAATAAAAAATATCCCTTTTTACGGCTGCAAAATACAATTGCCTTTATTTAATTATTTGAAAAAAGGAGCGCTTAAACGTTTCAAAACTATAATTAATTTGCATTCGTGCAATAATGCTTTATCTTTACGAGCCATTTCGATGAATCGAGACTTAAATATCGCCCGTAGAGTTCAATATAGCATTTCAGCTAATTATAAACGGCTGATTTTATTAGAATCGGAGAGTGAGAATTTCAAGAAAGGTTGATGTGTTGCGTTTTAATTACGCTTGTGTGCTCATAATATGATTGAAGTGATTGGTAAGGGTTTGAAGGGTATGAAAGTGGGTACTATTAGCGGTACGATTTGCTCGTTTTTTCGTCGTTTTGATGCGATGGCTGAAAATGGTGTTTGCGATTATGGGAATTTAAAGTATGGCTCTTACGGCTGATGTGACAAAAAGCTGTTGGTAGTTTGGTTTGGAAATCGTCACTATGTCGTTGCTGCTGAAGACAACACGGTCTTAATATTGGACAGCATTCCGGCGAGGCTTTTTAGCTTTTTGTCCAAATCAACTTGATGGAACAAGAAAATGAGTTGGGAAGTAAGGGGTGCATCGTTATTTTGCACATGTTTTGGGGTCGAACTTCAATTAGCAATTCGCATATGTGTGGTGTAAGTGGAGATAGATGCCATACCTTTGGTTTTTGTTTATACTAAAGACCGACGGGGCTGCATAACGTAAGGTGAACATGTTCTGAAATGAATGCAACGAAATAAATTCGACCCGAAAATAAGGAGGAAATACGCACGTGAATGTTGCCTGGGACTATTGTGGGCTTTGTTGAACGCATTGCCCTCCTCATTGTCGACATTTTTGATTCGTTCACAATTTGTCTTTGTCGGTTAACTCTTCACTGACTGTCTCAAACTTCACAAACGGATGATGCACACATTAATACATTGAAATCTCAATGTGTTCACATATTGTTAAAGGCTTTGAATAACCTTATGTTTTTTGAGCTCCACCTTTTGGTTGTACTCTTTTTTGCTGTGTATAGTATTTTATTGTTACGACTCTGAGGCTCTGAGAGATCAACTGGTTTGTGGGTGTTTGACATGTTACAAGAAGTATTGTTGAAACTTAATGTTGAAATATATTTGAATGCACAGGGTCTTTTTGCACGTTGCACAATCTCACTTGCATCATTTTCATTCAACTTATAAAGTTCCAAAATATCATATAATCCCTAATGGTATCCTAAAACTACGACTGTTAAAAGGAGATATTAACTTAAGAGTATAACTTAAGGCAATAACTTAAGTAGTGGTAAAATTTGCATTAATGTCTATGTTACTATATTCCTGAAAACTTATTTTCAATTAGATCTTAGCATCTTCGATCAGCGTTTTGATATTTTCGATTGATTATACACACAATGAAATTTGAAAGGAAGTAGGGTATAGACACAAGCTTTCTAAAGTAATCAAAGGGATATTATGTAGTTCAGGGGTGTCAAACTTGTGACCTGAGATGAGCATTTTTGCAATCCAGTCAATATATCCGACAAAAAGTAAAAATAGAAACGAAACAAGCTTATAAAAATATAATATACTTTATATATAAACTACACAAACCTGAATTAATAACGCTCACGTTCGATCGATTTTGAAAGTGGTCTCGCCTAATAAAATTTGTCCCGAAATGGGAAAGATAGTAGCTGAGAAGTATCAGGATGTAAACAATAATTTAACTTTTAGTAATGTTTATTACAATGTTCTATTTAAAATGAAAATATTTGTTTCTATGAACATTGATTTTCTTAGCGGTCCATCTAAAGTTAAGCATTATTTATTTGACCCAAGTAAGCTTTTGAGTTTGACACCCCTGATGTAGTTCATTGAATGCGTATAATACTTTGGGGAAAGTGGGGTTATTTCTTTTTTTTATAAAGAGGCCTTGTTATGCATGCCTTATAAATAAAAAGAATCGGGCAAAAAATAGCGACATTTGCTTTGCGTAGCTTATGAATGATCCTTAAATGAATAACTGATTAAATTTTAAATTTTTGTGCAAAAATTAATGTAGGAAATTAATGATTGTTTTGTAATAAGTTTTGATTTAATAAGGCTTAATTGAAATTCAATTAATAAAATACTTTAACTTAATTATAAATTATTTATTAAAAACTTTAAGGCGTTAAGGATGCGAATCAAAATTGCAAAAGTATCAAAAAGAGCACCTATTTATTACTTTGTTTACTTTTTTAATTATTATAAAGACAGCCTTTGTATTTTAGGTGGCATTCGCCTGTCAGAAGGAGTTAGCAGTTTAAGGTGGTATTTTTCCAGCGTATAGGACGGAAAATGGGTCAGAATTAGCATTAAAAAAATTTTCACCGCCCTCAATTTTTAATGGATTCATCAATTGTGATTTTTTTTTTGATCCGAAAAAAGATGAAGAAATCATATTAAATCAAAAACCATACATTTGGGGGAAATATATATATCTCAAAAATAACTTTCTTGTAAAACCCAAAAAAAAAGTCTAAATAATAAAAGTATTTACTAGGAACCTTTTCTACAGAGCATATGACCGTTAGGAAAATCATCAAAATAATCGACGTAAATATCAACCAACAGTCATTTGGGTTTTACAGACGAATTCTATGTTACGCCGAAAAAATAGATGGGGAAATCGATTTTGTTATAAAAATCTTCTATTTGGTGTAATGATTTTTTTAGCTACATGAATTATTTGAAAACTTTGGCTTTTGTCGCTATTTTTGTTTATCCCAATTAGGAAGCTTAAAAGCTCGGGAGTGCTATAAAACTCCTAGGCGTGAAATTTTACTGTTTGCAACTAATTTCCATCATATTGGGTGCGAAACAGTGCCATAAATTGTCGATTCAGAATAATTCATATTCAAAATTTTCAAATTCTACCACAGAGTCAATAGATAATGTTATCTCAAAGTTTTGCCTCCCTTAAGCCACCAATAATCACTTCAAAAATTTTGCTATATGTTGTAGATTCATGATAAAATTAAGACAAGTACCACCTTTGTAAGAACATAACAAAAGACTTCTAAATCTAAGAAGGAAGGACATCAAAACGCTGGTAGGCCTATTAACAGGACACTGCAATTTGAGGAAACATCTCCAAACTATAGGGAAGAACACAGAGTCAGCAGCTTGCAGGAAATGTGGCGTGGAAGATGAAACTGCCTCCCACGTACTATTTGACTGTCCAGCCATGACTCAAAGTCTTAACTCGCTTGGTCCACCCGGACATGAGCTGGGAAACATACACAGAGATCCAGTTGACTGTCTGCTGAGATTCATATTAGAAGCAAACCTGACCAACTGGAACGGAAATTAAACTGGGGCGCAATAGTCCTTTTAGGACGCAGCACAGAGGAACTCGCATGAGAGGCCTCCAGAACAAAGGACAAAAAAAAGTCAAGTACTTTGTAGTATTAAGAAGACCCGGAAAATGATAATATTTTTGGAAATTAATTATAAAATTAACCACCATGCTGTGAAATTTTTTCTTTTAGATTGTGTCTATGATTTGAGAATTTTAGTTATAAAGTTGTTCTTTAAAATGAATTTTTAAAATCATATTTTTACAATAAAATGCTTTTGAAATAAAGATTTAAAAAGTTTAAAATTGTATAAACGTAGAATGGTTTCAATCATTTGATTCATAAGACTACACAACGGTTCTTTTTTTTTCAAATATTTCATCCACTTGATGGTCCAATTTTACTAATTTTGAGTCGAGGAAAACTAATATTGCTACATTTTCTTTATTTATTAGCTCTGGTTTTTATGATACAGGATAGTTTAAATAATTTGATATTGATAGAATTGCAACAAATCTGAAATGTTTAAATGAAATATTTGGGCCTGAAAAAATAGAGCCATTTTGAATTTTCATGGTATTTTCATATTCATTCTTAAATGTTAATTTCATAGAATGTAAATTGATGAATCTGGAGAGAATCATGTTCTTCTTGAAAAAGATATATTGAATTGTGTCTTGTAGCATGTTTCAAAGTATCCCTCAATAAAGATTAGTAATAGCTCGAAAGCATGGCTTCATTGCAATAGCCCTGATATCTTTGTTCAATGCAAAGATATGTCCTGATAGAACCTTTCTACATGCTTATCAATGAAAGCTCCACAATTTTGAGGGAAGAAATCTAGATGAGAGCGAAGAAAATGGACTTGAAGAGATTTATCACGTACGAGTTTATGGTAATTTTCCAGTAGTGTTTAACTGAATGAATGTATTATCTCTTTTGCTCCTAAAAATCCTTGGATGACCCCCTTAAAGACTTCGCAAGCTTCTTTTTCTTTCTTCTAGAGAATTTGCTATTTCCCTGAATTTTCAAATCTAATATTCTTTACAATATCCCGATTTTGTAGCGCAATAAAGATTCTTTCCTTAACTTTTGCTTCTCTGAGTCCATGGGGTTTTTCTTTCTAGTACTTAAATTTCTAACCTTTTAGATCCAAAACTTTAACAAAATTTTTAATTCAACGAAGTTTTGACTTCAAAAGTATTTATGGAAAAGACGCAATGAAATAGTTTTAACTGGGAGACGAACAAATTTGAAGAGACAATAGCAAAGAATATGTTTATACAACAACTGGATAGAGTCTATCCAGTTGTTGTATAAACTAGTCAATCCGATAGACTATCAACCAATTTAGGTGAGCAAATTGATAAGCACATAAACACGGTATTTGTATGAATTTGTATAAACCTAAGATAAAAATTTGATATTTAAGATATGCCACTGTATTTTAAAAATAGGAACTAAAAGTTCTAAAAAACGTAAAAATCATACTGTCGTACAGTAAAATCAATTCATTATTTTCTTATAATGAAAAATTATGCAAAAAAATATCACCGGTGGTTGAAAATATATCATTAGTGTATTAATTAATTAATAAATTTATTTGCACAAATATTTTTACATCCTAGTCGAAATACTCATTCTTATTCCCTAGTAAATTATTATTTTTCCATTTTAAATGATCTTATCGGTTAAATAATTTATGTTTCAGGTAGGAAATAACTAATACTATCGAAAATATCTCTATCAGGACTTAGGTTGTCAACAATACCCCGTTAATTTTATTTTTTAAATAGAAATACACATGCTATAAAATTATGGAAATTCACACATTTAAATTCAATAGTTTTGTCTATGTTTGCATAAAAATGTGTATTTTTTCGATTTTAAGGTTAGCAAAAATTTTTCTCGTTTATATGCACAGTAAGTCTATAATTTTCAGTAGTTAAATCTTGATTTATCTACAAATTTATGTTTCTATTTAAATCAAGCATTAAAACATTTGTTTTTGATTTTAATTAGATTTTATTTTATTTGCTTGAAAATATATTGTCAGTTTTATTGATTGATGTGAGAAATAAATAATAATTGTGGATTGAAATGGGAAAAATGTTTAAACACATATTTTCTGGGTCGTTAAAATTGGATGTAGAAATATATGTTTTTATTATTCTAATTTTTATATAATAAAAAATATTCAAGACGTGAAAAGAATGAGTGACTCAATTCTATATGTATCTATATACGATTTGGAATGAGGGAAAAAACGTAATAAGTTGCAATTCCTGGTCTTGCAAGTATTATATTTCTATTGTAATACTTAAAGGCTTTATTTATGAGGCTATTGTCTAGCTTTTTAAGTGATTATTATTTTAATAACATTCCATATTCCGGCATTCGTTCTTGATGGGTAGTTCATAATTTTTTTCTTCATTGTTTTCATTTAGATAGCGCATTAATTTATTGTTTACTAATTGGTGGTGTATTAAATTTATCGCCTTATTTGGTGAACTTTAATGAAATTATAATACTTAAAACAACGCCCCGTTTTTCTGCATAAATTTTTAATATTTTTTTTTTGTTATATATAAACAAATAGTAAAAACAAAAAAAATAGTAAAAAAAATATTACTATTCTTTTCAAATAACCTCATTTGTATGGATAATAATTTTAAGAAGCATGAAATTAGTTGATGTTTAAGTAAACTGTGTAGTACTAAATATAACACTACAATTTAAAAAACCTCATTACCTAAATATTGCTAAACTCATTTTTTTTTAGTTTAAATGGTTTAATGGAACTAAACATTTATTAATAAATTTGATTAATCATAATGGAAAATATATAATGATAAATTGGTATAGAGATTTAAATAGACAAAAAATGTAATAAAAATTCCAATGTAATTGTTGTAAATCGACTTTAACGGTATATCATCGTCAACAATAGCCATTAACTGTAACTGTTTTATTGTTGTTAGAATTGTATTGATTGCAATGTAATTGATGTTTTAATTACAAAAGAATACGATGTATT
Source organism: Sisyra terminalis (assembly GCA_958496175.1). Classification (NCBI taxonomy): domain Eukaryota; kingdom Metazoa; phylum Arthropoda; class Insecta; order Neuroptera; family Sisyridae; genus Sisyra; species Sisyra terminalis. Next base: position 30,497,363 of record OY292277.1, on the reverse strand, counting down.
CTACTTGAGCGAAAAAATTTCTAATTAGGTAGTTGAAAATAAGTTAAACGAAACGAATAAACATTAGTTAAACGAACGTAATAAAAATTTAATTTGGAAAATATTTGACGAATTCAAGATATTTTTAAGCAGCTTTTCTCAGTGATTGTCGGAGATTTAAACGTGAATTAATGTAATACGATCAGTCGTGTGGAAATTGATATAGTTTTACTCAATGCGATACGAAATTCCCCATTTGGCCATGGCTAATCTAGTTGGGGCGCTGTTGTGCCTACAACGGGAAACTATAATTGCAAAAACGTGTTGAAAATGTTTAAAATCTCCATCACATAAAAATAATCCCAAGTTGATGATAAACCAACTGAAGAGATGTTGAGATAAATAAAACCGGCCAGAATGGGCCAACTAATTTCGAGATTGTGTCCAAAGCGAAATGAAACCGATGTGAATATCTCTTGCTATGTTCAGCTCAAGAAATTCTTCTTATAGAACAAATTATGCATTGCGTTTTTGTGTATCGTATGTACCTGTTTGTTTTTCTTACTGTGTTTTTTTCACAATGGAATACAATTGAATTTTTCAGCTATGTATTTTCATAAATTAAATGCTCGAGCCGATTTGTTTTTGGCTTGGCTTTGATCAGTGATAATAAATCATTCAGGTTTTAATTTTATTCATTTGCCAATTGGTTTGTTTTTGATTTGTTTAACCGATAAATATACATCTTGATGGAAGACTTGCCAATTGACTACAAACTGGAACATGCACGTTATTTAAAATTGGAAATTGATGTATTAGTTAAATGATAAGTTTAAATCAGCTGCATTAGAAGAACAAAAAAATCATACACCAAACTATTATTTCGAATAATTTATACTTAAAAAACAGAACATACTTCCATATACTGATTATATTTTCTCGTTTTAATAATACGATATGTATTCTTAAATCCTTTTCCAGCTTCATGATCGAGGTAATTATTTTATAGAGGCTGTATTCTTTGGCTGCTTCTTCGGCTTCTTTTATATCTGGATTTTCTTGATATTCTGATATTCAAACTAACGCTTTTCTGTAATTCTTTTTACCATCATTTTCATCTGGTATTGGATTAAGAAAATTAACTGGTCTTTGTTATTTGAACTCAACAGCTTCCTAAGAGTTAACTGAGAGTGCGTAAAGAAAGTTGTCAGTGTATCATGATTTATTCGTTCTATTATTTCAAAGTATTCCAGAATAGAGGAAGCCTGGCAGGGAAAACCTAAAATTGTAGTTGGCTAACAGAAATATATAGTTTATCCTTGCCCTGTACGATAATATATCCAAACATCGTTTCCCGTATTGATCCATTCGTGAATTAATCGACAATCGACAAAGTCGTCATACTTTTTGATTTTAAATTTCCAAAAAAAGGTAAAAATCAGGTGTTTTGTTTGTCAAATCATCGACATAAAGTTGTTAACCTGCTTAGTCCATTTTTAATGATTTTTTTTGTTCCATTAGGTAGAGAATACAAATTTTATCGAATGACAAATTGATAAATCATTTTAAATTCAGAAATTTCAAAATATATCATGATACAAAAGTATGCTTTATGTACTATTTTAAATAGCTTAAATTCACTTTTTTTCCTCTGTAAATTTGTTAAAATGGACTTAGCAGGTTTAAGCCAACGAAATAATCATCGAAGAACGGATTGGAATGTCAATTGATATTTTTCCATGGTGGAAGGGATCAATTTAGGATAGATTGCTTTAGGGATCATTATATTTATGTAAAGTAGATATGAGCCGCTTCTTTGGAGGGTGATATAAAAGTGCATTTCAGGAATAGGTCACTTACTAATATTTTCGACAATAAATATATAAATTTCACAATCAAAAAAGTAACTACTAGTATGTCGAAAACGAATATCGTATCGTATCGAATATCAATAATTTGTAAAGATTTAACAATAGGTAAAAATATCATAAGGCTACTGGTGACCGAGTGGTGAAAGTCGTCTAGGTGGCTGCTTCAAAATTGGTAGGTTTTTGGTTCGATCCTCGTATCAAGCAAATTTTCGATATCTCAAGCACGGATTTTCACTTAAACCCTAGAGTCTCTAAATACCTTTTTAGTTATGAAGCTATGGTAATTAATAATTAAAAAAAAGTAGTTTAATTTTCATTGGTATAGGAAATTAATGGTAGTTTCTTTTTCATTCTTCAGCTAATGTTACTGTTAAAACTTTTCTCCTTACCTAGAGAACGAATCATGCTTTTTTCACCAGTGTTAAAGATCTATATCGTTATACCATTTCATAGGCCACAAGATCAAATGCATTTTTTGCAAGAACGTTGTATATTTTGACGTCGATACATTCAAATACGTCTATTGTTGAACGTGTGTTTCTGTAACTGAATTTATAAGGCGATAAGTAATTTTGAGACTCAGTGGATAACTTCTCAGTCTTCTGAATATATTTTTTACACTATCTTACAAACACTAGTCGTCAGGGAAATTGGACGATAGTTTTTATTTTTTCCAGCTATTCTGGAAAATCAGACCAATTCGTAATTCTTTGCAAAATCACGTAGGTATTTCGTCTCAATATGGAAGTTTTAACGAACCCCTAGAGAAATCAACGATGCTCAGATGTACGATTAAAGTTAAGTTCTTCGCTAAATACGTAGAAAAAGTGAAGAGTGTCCGTTAATAAAGTTTTAAGAAGTTAAACTTTGTTTAATTGATGTAAATTTTTCAATATCATCGTATTTTTCTAAATAAAGCTCAAAACTTATAATTGCTTACTCACTGAACTATTTTTCTTCATCCTTTCTAGGTTCAAATTGGAAACATTTATAGGTATTTTCTTTACAAAAATGTTTTTTTTTTTGGATTTTGAAGGGGTATTTGCAGTTTTCCTTATTTTGATTAATAAATGGGACCAATTGACATTAAAAAAATTTTTTTAATACTTAAATAATAAATTGAAACTGAAAAAATACACAAAATCAATAATTTTTTATCTAAAAGAACAAAAAGACTAATATTAGGGAAAAAATCAATCAGTCACATCTTTTCAATTTCATGTAAAATGTTGAATATATCAAAATAGATTTTTTGAATTTATTTTCGCCGATCAATCACTTAACTTTTGTATAAAGCTTTCAAGACCTCGAAAAATAACATCCATACTTTTACGTAAAAGTTTCAAAGCTTTGAAACTTTTTTAAAATCCTACCAGCATAAAAACAGTGATGGTTCTAATAAAAAATAATTTCACCAAAAACAAAATAAAAAAAAAAATCAAACAGGTAATTTCAACTTCATATTGAAAATATAAGTAGTGGTTAACGAAAACAACGAACTCTATACAAAAGCAAACATGCTTTTTGACTTGAAAATTCATTTAATTGAAAAACAAGCAAAGGCAAATATTTGATTTGAAAAAAAAAAACACCAAATATGATTTCATCTTTTGTTAACACATAGCTAAAACATTAAACGAACATTTTAGCAAATGTTTAACCATGTTGATGGCTCTCATGTTTACATGAAATGTTTATATCGAAAATTGCCAAAGAACATTAATTCCCCCGTAAAATTTTGGCTGCGTTTCAAAGCCGGAAAAATATCCGTTAAAAGTATTAACAAGTAATTTTGAACGCCCAGAAACGTTAATTATCAAATACAACATGAAATTTACACAAAACGAATCCCAAATTTACAACGTCCATATAACACCTGATTATATGCATTGTACGTCGCATGTAGATATATAAGTGGATACATTTATTTATATATACACCAAGGTAATTATGCAAATTAGTTACAAAATGGGAATTTGGGAATACAAAAGCAAATTGTATCAGAACAAATAATATTGTGTTACCAATTCAATGCGACGTTGACATAGTAGATAACAAAATGTTTTCAATTTAAATTAATGAACTATTTAATTAATCGCTAGTAAATCGGGGTTTAATCAAAATACTTGTTAGTTCAGTGGTAGCTCGCCTTCGCCCTTGTCTGTCCCTCGTTGAATCGCTTTGAATAAATACAATTTTATGCAATTTTTAGATGCAAATTAAACCGGAAAAGCATTGAGTGTTGTCGAGTGCACATCTCGGCAATTATAAACCATTTTTTCCATGTGAAAAAGCGAATGAGAAAAGAAATTAATAAAATGCATATATTATGAGACGCACGCTTCCAATTGTGACTGTGTTTATTTTGAAATATACGAGTAATAAATGTTGGAGTGATACAGGTTTGTAGAATTCAATTTGCAATAATGTTTCAGAACGTGAATATTGTGCACGTTTTGTGAACAAATTATGGGCCGCGTACGGTGTGAGAATGGGATTTTTTCGAACTTAAAAATGAAATAAATATGGAAAAAATGAACAAATATAAATTATGCTTACGGTTTTATTATGGAAATTAGGTAGTGGTCGAGTGTTTAAAATTTAACAATATTTACACAATTGTGTGTTTGAAGTAAATGCAGGGTCATAACGTTCGAATGTGCGTACATTTTAAATGCACTGGCATGATCAAATGTGGAGAGGAAATTGCACAAATTAATTCCTGTTTTTCTTGAATATAAACATAAAGTGTGTTTAATTAGCTTAAGCTCATTTGATAGGACTCTCAACTCTCAAATCTATAATAACGAACATTTCATATCTTTATCTTTTTAAACCAAGTACTGAAAGAAAATAGTATGAATTTTAGCTTTAATTGGTAGCATTTTTTTTTAAACTTACATTTATTTGGCCCTTCTTCATACCAAAGCTTTGTATCATTAACTGAAATTTTGTACACAAAGGAGGATATGTGTATACTAGATGAGTCAATATGAAACCGGAATTTGTCAATAAGTGGTGGCTGCCAATAAAGGGTTTTCCAAACCCTGCCATTGCGGCAATTTTTTTGTTTTGATAGTAAATTTTCTTCTTTTAATAGCATTGAACATATCAAGTTTTGTTCCCAGAAGTATGACTCGCGGATAACATTAATTTCCTATGTCCATTTCTACAAAAACTGCTGCGGAATCGCATCGAATGCGTGTCGGAGCTTACGTTGAGCATGCTCTTAGGAAATCTCACTGTTTTAAGGGGTTCTAAAAAAATAATACGATATTGACTTTTTTGACTTTTCCTTATTATTATTCCTTATTATTTTTTGCTTCAAATTTCCTTCTTTTTGTCAAATATAATATACATTTTATTTAAAGTAGGCATGTACCGTGAAATACGAAGATTTTTTAAGGTTAACTTTTCTATAACTTCAATTGCATTTTCAAAATCGTAACTATGTGTTTAAACATAATAAACGAGTTAATTAGTCTGTGATATGAAAAATTACAAATTGATGACGATAGTTTTGGTGTGTATTTTTTTAAAATTAATATTTTCCGTTGCTTTAGGTTTTTAACTACTTAGGTCTTTAGCGATTTTAGAATTGGAGACTTAGATCATTAGGATTAGTAAAAATCCGTAAATCGAGAAAAATTTAAAATTTGCTCGATAAAAGATTCGAACCCTAACCTCTACCAGTGTAAAGTTTTTGTAGGCTATAAATTAATAAAACCATTTCCGATGTTAATTCAAATGCTGCTTTGTTTCGTTATACTCACTTGGACCCAAATTTTGCTTGTTCGTGTTATAGTATACTGTAGCCTCTACTTTATTAAGCTGTTATCGACTGGTTTCTATGACAAGTTCAAAACAAAAGATTATGTTAAAATTTTACTATTTAGCAACGAGGATCCCTTAGTTAAAGAGGGTGAAAAACTATCGCAATGCAACTATTACCTACTGTACTGACGGTAACATAACATAAATGATATAAAGTATAAGGAAGGAAGTACTTTTATACATTGCTTCTCACTTGTTTAGTAATAAGGGGGTAAACAACTACTTAGGTAGTTGTTTTCTAAAGATATCATTTACCCCTCTGAAAAATCTTGCTTAAGTTTCTATAATGATCGAGCGACCTTAACATACTAATTCACTTTGAGAACTTTCGCGCTAATAAATATGAGCAAAGCACATTGTGCCAGAGGTAATTTCATTCAGCGCATTATATTCGAATGTCACCCAAGGAAATATCGTGATGCAGGTGTTATTTGTCGAAAGTAATCAACATTATTTCACAGTGAGTGCGAACCACAAACACTAGTCTATTTCACTCTCTGTCTAAAAGTTGTGTACAATTCAATTACTGCACGGTATGTTCTCGCATAGCTATTGTATAAGGGAAACACATCAACCCTATCCCATTCCATGAACGAATTAACCTCTAGCACTCACTGAAACACGTTGGCTTTTCACCCATGTCTATTCGCGTGGGGAAAGTTAACGGCTCAAATGGAGATACGAATACACCTGTTGGATATAAATGGAGAAAATCTGTGCAGAGGTAATTGGATACTTGCTTAATTAGATTACAGTCATTTATAACATTTCAAACAGACACGTTCGCTGGGAACATTTTCAACCACATATCCATCTTGGCGCTACAACATTTATTAACTATTTAGAAATACAAACAGCATTTGCATGTTCAATTCTAATACTAAATTCAATGAGCGCAATGAATAAATGCAACCGACTATTTATTGTATCGTTACATTTAATGTTTAACGCATTTATTAAAGCCTGTTATTACTCTTGTAATTGTGTAATATTTGAAATGGTGGAAATATCCATATGAAAATTGCCATCACATATGCACACGTTTATATACATATAGATTTTACATTTCAAAAAGTCGTTATTTCTAATTCATAATGTGCCACGTTTTTATGAAATTATGCCACTTAAAATGGATATAAATGTTGAACAAAATTAAAATATTATCACTTATGGGATTTTTCATTGAGAAAGTCGCCAATGTTTGAATGCAATTGTTGGAAATAAATCAGTTGGTGCAACTGGTGAATTCTGAGAGAAACTTGGTCGTTTAATTTCAATGACTGCGTAAGCAAGTAATAAGAATTTCTGAAAATTATTAGCCATAAAATTGTAAGATATTTGCCAATATAAATGTCAAACGAAAAAAAAATAAATACTACCATCTACCTATCTGAAAGATAAAGTTGATTTGTTTGCAATTTAAAGTTATCAGTAATTTAACTATAAGTAGATGAATTTATAGGTATTTGATTTATTTTTTGATACTACATTACCAAAAAATAATCAATTTAGTATGAAAAAATAGTTTTAATCTTCTGATCTAAAAAATGTTTTTAATTGTTAAAGAAAAACGAACCCAACATAGAACATACAATCACTGTCGCAGATCTATCTATCTTTTTTCCCCTAGGAGCTAGTAAAAGGATCAAATTAATATACGCATTGAAAAATTAATAGATTGGTGCATAATTATCCGTTTTTTTAAAATTTGATCATGAAAAAAGAAATATCAGTGTGCTTATATGTTACATGTGCTTACTTTGAAGCCTCTACAAATCATTGTAAATTTTATTCGAAACTAAACATGCGCAGGTGCATTTTCGTGGTGATGGTTCATTGATGATCTAATGGTCAATCCGATGATCGACTTATTCCTGGATTGTCCTTCAAACTGGTATTATCTAATTAGATATGTTCTAATTTTTCCCGATATAACCTTTCAGCCTTTCGCTGACTTTTCCTTCTCCTTAAAGCTCACTGAGATTGCAAAACGTCTGTACTGCTTTCTTTTATTTCTCATACTACTTCTTGAAGAATAAAAAAAAAATCGCCAATTATCACCCACGAAATACGTGCCAATATAAACAGCGGATAGTTATACACCAACTTCTTTCTTCTATCCTTCCAATCCTATGAGTTTGATGATATCAGATTTCATGACTTACTGTCCTGGGCTAAATGTGCAAGTTCTGGCAATAAGTGATCAGGCAGTTTTTTTATCCGGTTTAGAGCGTTGTATGGGAGATTTTCTTTTGCTATATTTTAGCTATTGAAAGTTTTATTTCTCCAGTTCTTCTAGCCATTTAACCGAAGTATTGCAAGTATGCCATCTATATTATACTTATGAATCTATCATGTAAGTATGCTTAGTTCTTCCTGGATGGATTTACTAGTTCTTTTCTCCGTCCATGAGACTCATTATATGCAGCTGTATGTAGGTACCATTTCCACTGTTCAAAGGTCTTAATATTTGGCTTGTCGATTTATTTTACGGGTCAAGCTTTACAGATGTATGTATACAATGAGAAAAATCAGAGTGTTAACTAGTTTTACCTCAGTTTTTGGATAAATGGACTTATTATTCCATATTTTCGTTAATTTCGCCGTTGCTGTTCTGGTTATTGATTCACGTTTGATTTTTTCATTTCATCATCCGATGTAGTGACTAGTTTTCCTAGATATATGATCTTTGGGATCATTCTTATATTATAAAATCGTTAAGAAAAACAAGATTTTAGTTCACGATTCCCAAATCTATATAAATTCCTCCGTAGGACTCTTACAATTTTTTGTTGGGATTGCCTTATTTAATTTCTAGGAAATAAAGTTTCGACAATCAAGTCCAAATATTATTTATAGATGATAGCTTACATTATATATAATATGGCAGAGAAAATATGGGAAATTTTTTTCGAGAATCGATTTTCAAGATAAATGAAATTCAAGATAATATTGAAATTTCGAAACTATTTGTGCAGAAATCTCGATGCACGAGTTGCACTCATATTTATAATTTTATTGTTTTAATTATTATACTACATTAATTCCAAAAATTGGTATTTTCAATATTGTCTAAATAACTTATAGGGTTTTTATATTCATTACTCCAACCAATTTGATGCACAACTCTATTTTTTATTAGATAAGGAGCAGTCAAATTTAAATGGGTTTATAATTATCTTATCATCAATAACTATCTCTGACAAAAATCTTATATTTTTTATTCTGAAATTTTGAAAATGCAACATAACCACGTATATAAATATAGATACCTACATAGCGCATATGTTATGTATGTATACTATAATGTGGCTGTTAAAAAATAAATTGTTTCACTTCTTAAAAATAATGTTCGTGTTCTTTTTCCCAAATAAATGTTGGTACCTTAATATATATGTGAATACATACATAGTATAGACAACATGTTTCGTATATTGTTTTAAATGGAAATGGAACATATTATAATATAAATCGCTTTATTGTATTTAAAATGAAACCAAAAAAAAAAAATAAAAACAAACAAATATAGATTTTCAAGTTTGAATAAAGAGATTTGGCCTTTACAGTTTCGTCTTTCTTTTCATTCGTATTTTACATATATTCGTACGAATTCTTTTTGTGTGACTCTCCGGATAAAAATACATTTTTATATCTTCATTTGTATAAGATATGCATTATTCATATTATTGCACCTACTGTGTTGCACCCTGTGGTTGCATCACCGACGCTTATAATGTGCACACTTTTGCATTTGGCCACTAATCGCTTTGTTTTATGTTGGAAGAAGCGATAAAAAGTGGCTACGGTTGTGTATTTACCTTTCAGTGTTTTAATTCGCACAGAATGGCAATTTACGGTAATTACTTGTGTAAATTAGGTGGCCGAGCGTTGAGCATTATGTAAGATGTGCGTTAATTTCTGGTTGGTATCAACTAATAAAGCTTTAAATAAAGTAACGATCACAGCGCCAGTCGAAAATTTGTGTGGTTAGTTATTTTTACGACCATTAAAAAGTTAATAAAAACAGAAACTTGCTTTAAAAATATAATTTTCGATAAATGGAAAGACAATAGTTAACTCTAATTATTACGTCTGAAAACATAAACTATAAATTAAAAAAACAAATAAGTTTTTTTTTTCATTTCTATATTCTTTGAATTAAACAAACTATAAGTTAGTAATTCTACTATATATTAAGTAAACTTATAGTTGCTAACATACAGTCTATCAAAACCATATACAGTACGTATATATAAAACTGGTCAATTGGGTTAAAAATTATACATCCGGACTTATAATCTTCGCCGTTATAAAAGTTGAAATCTAAGTATAAAAATATTATTAAAAAATATAATTAACAAATTTAAAAAAAAATATTTTTGTTCTCATCTATAAATAAAATATACATTATGCAATTTGCATATGAAAATTCGGTATAATATTATACGGTTTTATGATAGTTGCCCACAAGAAAATTCCTGCTTTAGGTTTAAACATGAAACATTCTACTAAATTTTTAGATGTCTGATAGCATTTTAACATACCACCATAACATCCTTAAAGAATGCTGATATTATACCTATATTTAAATCAGGAAATAAACACTTAACAACAATCTATAGACCTATTCCGCTTGTCTTTGATCTAGCCAAAATGTTCGAAAAAATAATTTACACTAGACTGTATGACTTTTTGTATTAAAAACAACTTAATATCTTAAAGACAATATGATTGTATAAAAAATAGGGGTTCGAATGATGCCCTGGTTTACTCTTCTAACTTTATATACAACGATATAGATAATAATATACCAACAGCATTACCATTGGATAATATTTGGATATAAAATATAAAATTGGATTCTTAGCTAAGAAGTATTCAACTATCGTTGAACACAGATAAATCTACTTTTATTACATTTAGAAGCTATGTACTATATAGTATACCAGTTAAATTTAAACTGTTTATTAGAAATAAAGAATTAAAAAGAGTAAATAGCTGAAAATATCTTGGGATATATTTTGACTGCCACATGAAATCGAATGTGCATGCTATGGAACTTGGAAAAACTTGTAAAATATATTTTACATTCGTATTTTATAGATTAAGTAACTAGGTATCTCCTAACGCCTGTTCTAAAAACAATATACCATGGTCTCTTTGTAGACATAATTAACTATGAAATTATTGCGTGGAGTAGAGGCTACGACAACTCGGTAAGATAATTGCTAACATCCAAAATAAGTTAATTAACAAAATATGTAACAACAATCAATTGACTGCGCCACTGAAAATACGAGACTCCTTTATAGTTAGGGCTCTTAATTTTCATTACAATGATTGTAAAAGACTCCATGCTGAAAGACAGCATATCACTTGGTCTATTCTGCTAGTATTGTCTAAAATTAATAAAACGATACAATCCAAAAGTGCTTACTACGTTGTGATTAAATATTTAATATGCTTCCTGATAGCATAAAATTACTTATTTGTTCCAAGAAGATATTGCGGAAAAAGTTGGGAAACTATGATAGATTCCTACTATTGGATGTAGTTTTTAGTAAAATATTTTTTATGTAATAATGTAATAACATATCTATTTATTATGTATTAATTTGATCAATTTTACTAACTATACTTATTTGTATAAATTTTGTAGTTCTTCTGGCTCTATGAACAGATGTAAAGCACCTCTATAGAAATACCACCAGAAGTAAAACAATAAATAATAAAAATAATGTATTTAAGGCTGCCAATTTTGTATTATCTAATACCAAACAAATTTTCAACATTTATCAGTTTACAGATTTTTATCTATCCTTAAGTCGCTAAAAACTTTATTGTTAGTAGTTAGAAGGCGAAACATAGGAACAATAGTATCGGGTCAATGGCTAAAAATATTTTATGATTTTTTTCGATTCTTTCACAAAACTAACTATATAATGATAATTAAATTGTTGATCTGACTAACAATGAAAATCATAAAAGTTTTTTACATAAATAAAACATTTCTTTAAATGATCTTAATGATTAATTCATTTAACTTTTTTTTGAAACTTTAATCAGGATTTTAAAAATATCACAAATAAATGTTAGCATTCTTTTCATTCAAATAACCGCAGCATTGTATAGGCTAGGCAAGCTGAAAGCCCATATTTTCTTCATATCAAGTCGAAAATTGATTGCTTACAAGGTGAAGATGTCCTGTCGCTCCATGTTCTCCCTGTTCGACTGGGTTTTGGAACATGTTGTCCCAAACAAACTTGAAATCGTTGCCCTCATGACAAGCGAAATGAACGATTCAACATCTCCGCGAGCACAATATTTCTCTTCGCCTGTTTCAATATTTCAACATTGTTGTTAACGTGTGATTTATAATTATTTAAAGCGTTCATTGTCCATTTTCCTCATGTAATTTCTCGTCAGCTACAATTACGTTATAACTTAATACTGTACTAAGTCTATGAGTTGATATTTATGCCTCTTATATACTTGCCTGCATGTATACGATTAAAATAATAAAAATTGTCTAAATGCGTTTAAATTATTGATATGTGGTAATATTTTAATCAAATTTTTGTCAGAAATCATATCAGCAATATCATAACTTTTATAGATTGATTAAATTGTATAACTTAATGAATCCACGTTCTCACAGAGGGTGGCCTTTTATTTCTTCACTTTCCACCATCACATTTCATTGAGTAACTGAAATAAATTTTTCCAACTTGAAAATCAAATGAAAGGAACGATTCTCTAATTCCAAATTAGTGAATGTAAAAAAAAAACTCAATCACGACTATTCGCATTCGTGCCAATCCAAGCGATTGTTACGTCTTAATTGTTGGTATTTAGCAAAATCAAAAAGTCTACGAAAATTGCATAATATGATCGCGTTTTAGTTTGTTGTTTCAATTTTGTGATGATATGAATCATGTTGGAGGAGATGTGAATGTGTGTTTGAGCATATTCGTAATATTATGCGGTATATATTTATCGTATGCTCGTTTGCCAAAAATAAAATCAAACAATAAAGAACTGCGTTAAAGAAAAACATGGAAGAAGTGACAACACACAACGTTTAAAACAACAATACGACTGTTGTCCATTACTTTTGCTGATTGTCAACCCACGATCGTCCCAAAAAATGTGTATCGCTTTTCGATACCGATACGACATTGGCCCAACATGCAGATTCTTATCGTTATTTTACATTTCATGTACTCGTCTTGTAGTTACTGCATATTTTATTCGAGTCCTTTTGTAACATTTCTTTCGTCTTTTAGCATACACATATGCAACCCAAACAACTAAACACAAACATCTCATATCTTGAAGCATTTAAGGTTAAATTGTTTTAAATAGCTAAAACATACGAAAAATATACACAGGATAAAAAAGAATCTATTTAACAATGCCTTAACTTATTCTAAGAAAATTTCTTCACTTCAATGACTCATATGAAGTTGAGCAGTGGAATAACAAAACAGTTGGTAAAATTCGTAAAATGTTTGTTATCTATTCGATATGTGTGTACTGCAGCGCCAGATAAGATATGAACTTCAGGAGGCTGTTTTTTCAAGAGGTCTTTTCACATACATAATAATAGGAATTTGCAGAATAAAAAGTATTTGTTATAAATAAAATAAATATCTATATCAACGATTATGTGACAATTTAAATTGATTGAAGTTTTGTATTAATGAGAAATTAACTAAAAACATGTAAGTATAAACAATAAAAATAACAAGAAATGCAAAAAAACATAAGATCATGCTACTTTCAATGTATATCAAAATCCAAAGATAATTTAAGGCAAGAAATAAAAATAAAAAATAGTAAACAAAAAAATTTGTTTCAATAGTATTTAAAATATTAAAATTAAAAATAACTTAGGCATTTATAAATTTATTTTCCTAAATTAATGACTTCAAAAACTTTTTTAATTTTTTAAAAAACTTTCAAATTTTGCAAAGATTTTCTCTTCTCTGAATTGTTCATCTATCTGATGAAATTAAGTTTATAGTATTACTTACTTTCGCCTCCTTACTGCAGTTATCCACTGACTTCTATGCTTTGTTTTTCTTTTGACTATTGGAAGCTTGAAAAAAATCTTTAATTTTTCCTGCTGGTGTTTTAATTCTGGTGTCTAATTTCCATAATATTTATTTAAATAAAACAGAATAACTCTTAAACTAACCACTGGGAATGCTTGTGTCGATTTGGCTTTCCCTATCATGGCTTACCACTAAGCGAATAAGGAGTTGACCAATTAAGGCGCAAGAAAATAAATGCAAATTAGAACTATCAATATTTAGTTCAATTGGATATTTTATTTTGATGGTTTATCAATGTTATTTATGTATAAAAAAATCATATTACTTAAAAATTCACTGCTGTTTTCCATGCGTTGATCCAATGATTAATATGTTTGACCATATCTTCCAACAGAAACGTCGCTATGACGTTTATTTTGATAATGATGTTGTTTTTAAAATTTTTAATATTGGCTGGTTTATCAACGTAAACTTTGCTCGTCTAAAATCATCAAAAAGTAAGTTCAATGGTGTTAAATCATATTATCTTGCAAACCAATTTACATTTTCTCAACGCAAAAATTCGTTAATATTTTACGCGTAGTTTGGCTAGTTTCACCCTCTTGCTGAAAATAAACAGTATCGAAGTCAATTGCATCAATTTGGTGTGAAAAATAGTCAGTTATTACTGCATGGTAACGTATGATATATATTTGATTGTAGTGACATTTCTGTTGTCATTTTTAAAAAAATAAAATCAGATGACACATTTTAACCACAAAACGCTCCAGTCACTTTTTGGGGATGCATCGGTTGCTCTCGACTTTCACGTGAATTATAATCAGCACAAATGCGTAAATTTTGATTGTTTCTTGTTCCAATCAATATGAAATGCATTTCTTTAATGAAGATGATTTTTAATGAAAATTTGTTAACAATTCCGTGGTACTTTAAACTGGTCCTTGAAATGCCTAATTCAAATAATCGAAACGTTGATGATTTCTTTGGATCATCTTTGACACTTTGTTTCACATCAGCAATATAATCCTGAATGGAAACTGTTTTTAGTCTGACAGACTTAGGTGCATCTTCAACAGAACCCGTAGTATCGACTTTACGTACCAAACGACCAATGGTTGTTACATTGGGGTGGTTATGCCGAATAAAATAATCACGAAATGCGCGAAACGTGTTTTTTTTATTTTTGCACCATTTTTATACTGTCCTTTAATACCTTTAATGTGATCTTGTATAAAATAGAACTCCCTAGCGATAAATGACAAACAATCAACTAACAATATGACATATAGATGACATACAACAAATATCGCATCCTTATCAAATTAACCTATACTTTCCTGTGCCTCATTTAGTCAACTCTTTATAATATGAGTTTTGTGAAAAATACTAGTATTAATAATAAAAAACAAATCAGAAAAAAACTTTCCTAATTTTAAATTTCGTTTGAATTTGTTAAGAGCATTGTAGTTATCCAAAAGCAACTTTATTCTTTGTAAAACCGAACTTTTCGTTTAATTAGTGCAGATGATTTGAGAGCACTAAACAAACTGCATATCAAATGTGTGCAATTTGCAATTTACCCAAATGAATTCCCTAAGGTTATGTTTGGTTAAGCAGAAGTCTTACCGCAAGACCACATCCGCTTTTTCAAAACTTTCAACTCGTTAATAATCATGAAAATAACGTAGCTCGTTTTCATTATAGTATACTTTTAAGAACTCTTCAATATTTCTACTTAAAAGATTTGCGGCAATTGGAACAATAAAAAAATGTATTATTGTATTAAAAAAAAAACCTTTACAAAGTTTTGAAGAAATGTAAGAAGTTATAACAAAAGATAAAAATGGTCTTTGTCCTTTTCAGAAATTTCAAAATAAATAAGTCAAAATAAAGTACTAAATTATATAATTTGTGATAAACTTTGGTTTGTATTTTTCAGCGACTATGATGTTAACTACGAAACTGTTCTTCAATTCTTTTTTTTTTATTAAATTTTATTTGCAATCTGTATACACATATAATACATTTAGCAAATGAGTTATTAGTCTTCAAAAATAAACTTTACTTCGGCTAATTCATTTTTTTTCCTGCATGTACGGGGAATGGGTATACATTTAATTAAGTCAAAGTTTATTTTTCTTATTTATTATTTTCTTTTAAGGTTTATATGTGTGACTACAGTCAAAAATAACAGCTTACTTTTATTTGAAATTCTCACTTAATTTTTAAAAGACTTTTTACTTTTTTAATCGATAAAATTCTCTTAATTAAGAGGAAAAACAAATTTTAAGTTTTGAAAAACCTGTATTTTGTCAGAAAAAAGTTTGAATTTTAATCAATTTTAATGAACAAATTTGAGTTCGAAAACGATAAGTGTGCTTATGAGTCTTCTGTGACGTCACAGAACGCGTATTGAAACCAAGATATAAACAGATCATTGGGCGGTTCACAACTTTTCGCTATGAAAAACATTTTTATATCCTAAAAATTGCTCTCAATTTTTTGTTATATAAGCGTCACATTTTCAGTCCATGAAGTGTAACGCTTCACATTTAACATTTCAGAAATTATTTCAGGAGTTTTAATCCTAATTTAGCTAATAACATGCGATTTTTTACACCTAGAGGTTCCTTGATTTCATTTATGGTAACAATGCTACTCAATTTATATTTGTTACGAATCAATCTCTATTTTGATCATATTTTCTCATATTACATGAAAATCACAATGATTAATGGAATTTGCACAGCGGATCACCAACAGTTAGAGTGGTTAGCAGATATACTTTTTAATATTCTCTATTAAGGTTTTGATTTCGTATAGTATTCTGCCTCTTATACCGACTCCTACATGCTCCGTATTTCATTATCTAAGATCCTACTTACCAAATCGCTGCTTAAGTGTGAGATGTGGAATAAAATACTCCGCCTCCTTTCCCCTATGTGCTGGAATATCAAAGAGTAGTATTACAAATCCTCTTTTTTACAACATCTACATTACTGAAATCCCAACTCATTCACATATTTGCATTTCCGCCTATACTGACGACATAGCGACTCTTCCTATAAATAACTCTAATCTCATAAAGCCACCTCTAATATAGAACACTACTTTGATCTTATCTCAAGATGATGTCAAAAACGGAAAATGAAAATGCATAATGACAAAAGTGTGGTACCACTATTTACACTAAAATTACTAACTTATACTTCAATATTTTTCGGCAATGGCATATTTTACATACTGCATCAAAAATTTGCTATTTATAATTTTACCTAGAAAGTGATTTTACCCGGAACCCACATATTAAATTCATTTCATAGACAATACGGATATTACTAATGCTAATACAAAAACTACACTGACGATATTATAAAACTTTACTACGATCCATCTGGAGTTATTAAGCAAAATCCTTGAACTCTGCAAAACCTCCAAACATCAAAACCATATTATCCTTTCAATACAAAGGTCTCCGACGGATTACATTTTAAACTAAATTATACACAAAGATCTAAACTTTCCTTTTGCTGTTATCTATGATCAAAAATTTCTGCTTCAAAAAACTTCACTCCAATTTACTTGATCATCCAAATTCTTTCTTCTGTAATCCATCTAGGATATATGCCACGTCTGTTAAAACGACGTTAGCCTCGTGACCTCCTAATAAACTGTTAGAGAATCCCAGCATTGGCTAGATCTTCTTCCCATGTTTCGAAAATACTGCTCCAGGGTTGAACTGCGTTTTATGTCTGCAATGGAAATGCAGGGTATATTATACTAATTTTTTGTATGCTCCTTACATTTTGTATAATTAGAATATAGATAGTAATAAAAAACATTTTTCAAAAAATCTCCATCCATAATTCTCTTCTTATTTACAATGATAGTATCGTTGGTAACATTGTCGTTTGTGTGAAGTAGGGATGAAAGGCTATGGAATATTTTTTTTATTTGATAAAGCTTAATAATTTTTTTTCCATACTATCATCAAATACCTGATAAGCTTCGTAAAGAATATATAAAAAGTTATTTTTATTTGTCACATGCATATTTTACAAAGGATATTCTTATATAGTTTGTGAAATATTGAGATAATTAATCATTCAACGCTTGGAATATAGTGCCACATTAACAAGTTATTGCTCAAAGCTTACTTCTACTTCATTCTTGAGTAATTGTGTCAGAAAAATGTATGTCCAACTACTGACACATATAAAAAATAAGCCAACTGACCGGATTTCTCTTTGCATTGTTATGCAATTAGTTACACTAATTGCTCTTGCAATTAGAATAAATAACACTTGGAACTCCCATTTAAACATTAAAACATTTGGTTTGCAATTTGCATCTTACGTATGAAATATATATTATTTTAAAAATATAATCTGTTAATTGTCTTAATTGTTGTGTTTTAATATGGAACTGTGGGTTTATTTGAATTTTACACGCAGATTTAATGAAACTGATATAAATGCATATATTAATTGTAGATTTACGTTTGGTTTGGAAACGATTACTTATAAATTAATGGGATGGAGTTTAGCCACGAGTGTCCGATATAGTGACCACAACTGCCTTATTACGTGTCTGGATCAAAGAATTTGCAAATCATTTTAAAGTGAGACAGATGAGAAATATTTCAGCACCGCATACAACATTTATATAACGAGCCAGCATATAATTTATTTGCATATTTACTTTACACCTAAAGCGAAATACATTTTCTGTTCAAACACGGCTTTACACTCTCATTTCTGTAAATATACTTCATATACGAATGTATTTTATAAGCACAAACGCTTTACATGCAGGAAAAAACCGAGAAAAATTGGCAAATTTATTAATAGAAACAATGCCGTTAGAATGCTAGATCGCCTCTATGCTGGTCTTCTCCACACGGTAAATATAAATGTTTCACAAAAAGCAACGAGCGTAGAGAAATTCCAAAAAATCAATGTTCATATTAATTCTGTATAAAATATAATACAACAATAAAAAGTACAGTAAAGTTAGACATTTTATTACTCATGTAATTTCTGTGAAATTTTTGATCGTAAAATCACGGTTTTATCGTTGACCGAATACAGAAGAGAGGTTGGATGTGAGAGGCGCATATGTATCAAAAGATATTAGGCATAATTGAATTTAATGCTATTCGAATGAAGAAATCATGACTTCTTCGTTTTCGATGCATTTCACGCATAATTTATTTCAAATAGTTTGCATTTTAAAGAGCATTTAAAATCAATTTTTTATTAAGAAATTAAAGGTAGCCATATTCGAAGAATTTAACTCTAAACAAATTTCTTATAAGAGCGTTTTGGAGTAAAAAATGTTGCTGTATGCTTACAATTAATTTAAAAATAAGTTTTTATCATTTTGTCCCATAAATCATATCTTTTTAATCATTAAAAAATAACAACAATAAATAGGGTATTTATGAACAATGTTTCACCATTTCCTTGAATTAAAATTACTTAATTAAACTTCAAATTCAAAACAAAAAGTTAATTTCATTGTAAATTTCTTATTATTTTTTATAATAAATCATAGGTACTTTTTTTAATTTCTTTCTTTCTTTATGTTTTTGGTGAGAAGCAATTGCATTCAATTTTCTGCATGACTTAATCGAAACATTCGATCGAAATAGCCGAATATAATTCAAGCTACTACGACACTGGCAATATTTGGAACGAAATGACCCTTTAAGCAACACCACTCCTCAATAAAACATTGAATATATAGTATGAGTATTGAATTTTGATGTTTGTTCCATACTTCAGTAAAAAGAAATAGCGCGATGAAAAAACATATTGCAAAGCGTTACACCATTGTTTGTCTTCGTATCCTACAGAGCCAATAAAACCTCCCAAACTTCATATCGCCCCTACAAGGCAAAATAACTTATATTTTTGAACCTCAATATTGGTCCATTTATGTACAAGTTTTTAAACTCTTATACATAATATAGAATATTTTCTGAAAGAATTCCTGCGAAGAAAGTAAGCTGTATAGTATTCAAAATTTACACCTATAATGAAGTAGGATATCTTAGCAATGTGGATAAGACTAAACATTTTTTCCGCACAGCTTTATAAAGATATAGTACCGTACAAACGTAGTACTGATATAGTTCAAATAATAGTTACTTGAATGCTGATAGCTAAGAATATTAGTTGATACACAGACAAGCATACATTGTAAATTTGGTATGTGTTGTATGGGGACTGGAAACTGGACATGCTAGAACTAAAATATTTGTTTTAGTGGAGCCGGAGTCGGAGTCATCAAAATTTAAACAGTTTAATATGGTATACTGTTAAATGCAGTACCGTTTGAAATAAGTTTTCTTTAAATCTCATATAAACCTTATTTAATAAGGGTTAATAATAATAACTTGTTCCTCAAAAAAAACTCCTTAACAATATTCTTTAGATTGACTCCAAAGTTGAAGTTGAAGATACTTAAGGATTTATTTTTTGTAACAAATTTTGCGTTATGATAAAACTATTTTTATTAACTTTTTATTATTTTACTTCTTTCTTTAGGTCAACAAAACTACAGTTATAAATTCTACTGTAGTACAATTAGTTTTCTTAGAAAAAGAAAACTTGACAATTCCAATCATTCTAGTTTAACAATATTGTTGCCCAATAAATTCATTTTTCTTTGTCTTTTCTCATATATTTGTTACACGTAGGGGCATTTATCTTGATTTATGATAAATTGTTTGCATAATGTATCATATAATTGAAGCAATTTCCTATGAATTACTATAAAATGTTAACATAAATAAACATGCCAAGACAACGCCGTGCCATTTTATTAATTATCCGACTTAACTAAATCCATTTTAAATTTTCATTATAAAAATATATTTTTCTCTTGCTCTGTAGATTTATGGATATACAAATTGTGAAACTAAAGGTTTAATAAAATTTCATAAACTCTCTGAAATTAACGACAAAAAATGTAGCATTACAAGTAAATTGCACAATTACAGAGACGTGCAGTACCCATTGTATATACGTTATGAAGCGCATATGAAATCTATCATTTCTTTGTCTTTTCCCTTTTACGGTAAGATTTGCAATGAGTGCACTTTACATTTTATTGATGAGCTGGAACTAAACAGAACAATCATAATACGAACTGTCGCCGTTTTTCACAACCTAAGTAAAATTATATAAGACATCTACTTCAGTCATATTGAATTAACAATGATCAATGTCTCACAAAGAGAATAATACATATCGAATTATTCCAAAGTACAAACTAGCCTCCAGTTTTCCGCCATGCCATGCCAGTCAGGATTTAGATGAACTTATTTAACTCGATTCCCATTTATCTTGTTCTTGACCTACGCGCTGTGATACATCTCCCTGTTTGTCATGTAATAAAATCACTTGGAAACGTAGCGCTTACTTTTTATTCTGTTCACGTTACAATCGAGAAAAGAGAATTTGATTGTTTCGAATAACGAAAATTGAGTATAATATAACAATTATGGTTGCAATATTGATCGTTTTACTGCGAAAAACGAGTCAAACTACCTGATTTATGGGAATCACAGAGTTAATTTGTCTTAAAATTCGAAAACAGAAAGCAGTTAACAGAAAGAGCAATACAAAATTACAATATAATTTTTTTTAAATATTTCTTAACATACAGAAATCTAAAACATTGAGTTTTTAAACTCAAGCAGCTTTTATCTTTACACATGTATAATTCTATAGAAAAATATTTATATATTTAAGCTGGATATAGTGCTTGATAGAAAGATTTAAGCTTCTAAAGATGCTTTCACAAATTGTGCTTTTGTCATTATGATTAATATTTCTACATCAAATTACTTTAATCCAGAGTTTTTTAAAGTATAGATCCGGAATTCACTAAAGATTGTGAGACCTGCAAAAGATACCACAACTTTTTTCAACTTTGACACTCCTTTAATTAACTTAATGTTAAGGACTTTAAACTAAAAAAAAATTGTTCGTCATTTTTATAATCCTGTCTATAACTATAACTAGCTGAACCTGACTGATATTGTCCTGCTTATATATATTATAATAGCAGTAAATAATTAAATTTTATTTTATTTTTATTTATATTTTTATTTTATTTGAACCAGAAAAGATTACAGAAATATCCATATATAATACAATACAAGACTTATCTGTCCTATAAAGATGCAAAAACATCTGTTCATAGGACTAGTATAAAACATCAAAAATTCAAAAAAGCATGTTATATAAACTATCTTTTAATAATATTATAAAGAAATCATAAGTCAGTATGCTTTATCCATTTATTTAGCCTTATTTTCAGTAATTTAGTTATTCCTTCAAAACACTTCAATTCATTAGGTAATGTATTAAAATCTATATTGACAATAACAAATTTAATTTTTATTTCATATAACCGATTAATAAAACTATTATTTATTATTTTCTTATGCTTATGTATTCTTTTGAACAAAGTGTAAGACATTATCCGTGATTATTGCAATTAGTTTCCAATTACTATTGTAACTATTTATTAAAATTGAAGTTGCTTACTTATTACCATAAGTTACAATTACGATTTCTTATTTTAAAATTTATCAATTACTCTTCACATTAATACCTATTGATTAAACTAAAAATATTCTTTTTATTATTAATTTCGACTACTAACAATAATAAAATATAGTCAGAGTTAGTTCTCTTTGATTATCATTATTATTCTCCTTGATTCCATGGTTCTGATCCAAAGAAATAATAAAAAGAAAAATACTTTCATAAATCATTAAGAACATCTCCTAACCAGCCCTCAGCATCTCTAGCTATACCTATTAGTATTTACCTTCAAGATATATACTATATTATGATTTTATAAAATCACTATATCTCTAAATACATAGATTTTAATGTGAAAATAACGGTAAAAAAACCCTTGACAAACCGCAAGATCCTTCACTGAACCTGTTGATGTGAGACTTTATTGAGTTTTTGATTTAATAAAACCATGCAATTATATGAATATAACGTCGCTTAAACATTTCAAAACTATCGGGAAAAAGCTTTAGTAGATTTACGATTTTAAACAATCAAAAAGTTAACCCGAAAAGTTTAATTATTTTACGAAAAGCGTCCATCAGGATAAAAAACACATCAGCAGAAAACATCCACTACAGTGAATTCTACTATATGTGCTATTCTTTTATTATAATTTTTATTAGCTTAACCTTGTATAAACACATATATACGTAACTATATATACCTTATTTACATTTGTATACGCATTGCAACCTTTTTAGAAAATAAAAAAAATTGTTCAAACTTGTTGGAAAAGATTAAAAGAGAAATAATATGATCCATAGAGTTAAGGCAGAATAAAAAAATACTCATAAGTTAGTTCCATAGCAATGTTGTTTTAAATACGAAACTGATATCAATTATATATTATTAGTAACTTCCCGTGAAATATTCACAGTCTAACACTGACACAACTGACAAATGACAAGTTTGCAATTGAATGAAATCGAAATGAGTTGAAACCATGAAAACAATCAGTCCATCATTCAAATTTAAGACAATAATTATTGTATTTGGTTTTCACTCACATGTTTACAATCTTTGATCTCTGGCTTTGTTGAAATACATACATACGTTTACCTATTATCATATTGATGTTTTCCATTTAAGGTTGACAAATTTTATTGTTCCAAAAATCTTATATCTTTAGGACTCTTTTTTCGTATATTAACTGTTTGAATATTAGTAATCGCTTTATATTAAAAAAATATATTTGAAAAAGTAACATTAATAACAATTGAAGTTTATTACAACTTTTTTTCAAATATTTTCAAGAAACTAACTAATAATAATCTTAAATAAAAAACTTTAAGCTTATAATATGTTAATTTGTAGATCTAACTCAGGCCTATCCAACATACGACTCGCAAAGACTCATTATCCAGTTCGCGAACTTGTTTAATTTTTAGTCATCAATGTTTATTTATTGCTGTTGCTGTATCGTACATACTATCGGACATTTCCTTTGGCTCACTGCGGAAATAAAAATCTTTAGTCTGGCCCTTCCCAAAATTATGTTAGACACCTCTGATCTAACTCAATATCTTCAAAACAAAATGGTTTTATGCAAACCGGTATAAAAATCTTCGTACGTTCTATTGTACGGAAGTTACAACAAAATTCAAAATTAATTTTGATTTCATCGCTTCGATTTCAAACGAAGTATCACCCACACTGATGCTAACAAATTAGCATTTTGTCGTTAAATTTTGTCGTACATATGTTTCAAAATGAGTCAACATGCTTTAAAAGTCCAAAAGTAAACAAGGAAAATTCAACAAATTGGTGTTGAAAACCTGCAAGGATATTACAAAAAATCTTTGAATTGTTTCTTGTTTATGTTACTAATAAATTACAAAATACCCATTGAAAATTAAGCCAATTAATTTGAAAATTTCACACAAAAATATATACGAACGTAGGACGTGATAAATTCTTTCTCGGTTTTATTTCAAAAAAATGTATTCAGTTCCAACTTCATGAACTTTTTCGTACAAGACGATTTTTACTTTTATTGTTGTGTATGGTTTAGATTAGAATCAATAATTAATCAATAGTAATAAAATAAATATGCCCGTACGTAAGGGCGTTGATAAAATCTTGAAAAAATTAAATTGGTTCTAACGATCGCAGACAATTATTTTTATTATACGACTTTTTGATTGAATGTCATAAATTAGTTTTAATTAAAAAGAAAATATCGAAAAATGAGTGTTAGGTGCTTATAAATATTGACATAAATTTCTTAAACGACCAATAACTCAATCAGTTTCGTACCTCAAGCAATTTGGTAATAGTTTAAAGTCAAGGTACATCAGTGAATCGATTTGAAAGTGAAGTTGATAGCTCGAGAAGATGTTTCAGAAGGATGTTACGTAAGACTCACAACTTTTCGATTGGTAGATATATATTTTACTGACTTTTATGTTTGAGATAAAATTTTATTTGAAACTTGTAAAAATGTAAACTGTTTCTTAAAATTCTTGTGACCAGTATTCTTAATTTTCTGTGACTTTTCTTCAGTTGCTTTATATTAAAACTAGTAGTTGCCCGTTGCATTCGCAACTAAAGGTTTTATCTTAATAAAATGTTTAGTATGAGATAATGTAGAGTTAATCAACAATCGAAATTTTAAATTTAATAATCAAAGTGTTGTTAATTAAAAAAACTGTATCTAAAGATATATTAAGAAATATTTTTTGTATATCATTTTAATAACAACATTTTAAATAACGTCATTTCACTAAATTAGTATGAAATTTTAATACTTATGTAGTACTTATACCAAATTGTCGATTTTAAATTTTGGTTCGTCTTTCAACAATCAAACTTTTTAAAATCTATTTTTTATGAACCAATGGTTGTGATCTGGAGTAATTATATATTCGGCTGAAAAGCATTAAGGTAGCAATTTTTTGCCATATATTTCACGTATTTCACTGTCAAATCAAATATAAAATCATCGATACTAACTCGGTAATTAGAACAATTTGAAAACCAATTATTGTTATTGAAAATAAATAAAATATTCGAATTTACTTCCACGCTTTCCACCTGTTTCCAACAATTTTGTATATACAACGTCCAAATGTGCGAAATCGAATAGCTTTTTAGTCATGTTAACTAACATAAAGAAGGTCATTATTTTTCTTCGTTTTACATTGTATTTTCAAATATAAGTGCACATTTGTGTCGATGAAATTTGGAAAGTGTTTTCCTTATACGATGCAGATGTATAATAATAAAGGGTTTTTTGAAAATTTCTCCCCTAAAAGAGTGAAAAACGGTAGCAAAGTTTGTAATGGATAACGTTTAATAAACAATTTAAATTATCAATAATCAAAGTCCGTTAAAAGCGAATATTTACAACTGGCTAACTATTTGTCGCGCTTTTATTACAAATAATATAAATTTAAATTCATAAAAAATTGGACCATCGGGTGCGTAAATAATTATTAAATGTGCTTGAGTAATAATATTTTGACAAACGTAAATAGTTGTTATGAAAAAAATTCAAAAATAATAACAAATTTGGTAAATAGCCCGTTTGAGCAAATAGGCATGTTTGAATGTCGTGCGCTGTGTCAACTTAACCCTACCAACGTTTTGAATGCGTAAGTGGGGATAACAGAGCGCATGCTCATAGCTCTGAACGCACGGACAGCAAGATAGTCAATCTATACTAATATATAAAATTCTTACGTCTGTCTGTACATTTCGATTTTGAACCCAATTTTAGGGTAAATATTTGTTTCAAGAGGCCCTTATTCCAAATTTAACATTTTTAAAATTTTTGTCTGTCTGTCTGTCTGTCTGTGTGTCCCGATTTAACTAAAGAACGGAACAACCGAATTTAATGAAATTTGGTATTAAGATATAACATCATTTCCCACAGACTATAGGCTACTTATCATTCCAAAAAAATAATAAGGGAAGGTATTCCCTAGGGACGAAAACATAAATTTTTACACTAGACCGGTGAGTTAAATATCATTGGAAAGGTAATTTAAAGTTAGAAAATAATCTGTAAAAATATTTTTAGTTGAACTGATAAAAAACACAGTAAATTCAATTTAAATTTTAAAAAATTGCCTCTTTGAAATATAAACCTTTATATATATACAACACATAGTTTATGTTAATAGCGTAATGGCTTACGTATCCAACATTCTGATGCCCCTAATTATAAAGACGTGGGTTCGAACCTTACGGAAACTTTTTTTTTTTTTTTACAAAATTGTTGTAAATAGACCCTTAGAGTTGGTCAATATTAACGAAAAAAAGTAATAGTAGTAGTTGTAATAATAATAATAGTAATAAAACTTAAAGTAAATATGTTTTTAAAACCGTGCATACATAAAATCATGCATTAAATATCCCCTCTGACTGATGAAATTTTAATATTCGATGTATTCCTTATAAGAAGTAGACATTTGATAAGAATTTTTTTTTAAAATTCCTACCCTAAAAGAGTAAAAGAGAGTGACTAAGTTTGTATGAGAAAATTTAGAGTTAATCAACAATCGAAATTTAGAATTTAATAAGTGTAATTAATAAATAAATATTTAATTAATAATAAGTTTCTGTTTTTGTTATATCATTTTAACTAAAGCATTTTAAATAACATCATTTCACTTAATTAGAATGAAAGTTTAGGTAGTAGGTACTTATACCAAATACCAAAGAGGCAGTTTTTAATTTTTGTTTGTTTTTCAACAATCAAACTTTTTTAAAATCTAATTTTTCGGAACCAATTATTGTGACCTGGAGCAATTATTTAACATTAAGGGAACAATTTTTTGTCATATATTTCATTATCAATCAAAAAATAAAATCTTCCAAACCAAGTTTTCTTCAATATTTAAAAAAATTTGAAAATCAATTATTGTTATTGAAAATAAATAAAATATTCGAACTTACTTCCACGCTGTCCACCTATTTCCAACAAGTTTGTATGTATAACGTCCAAATGTGCGAAATCGAATAGCTTTTGAGTCATGTTAATTAACTTAAAGGTCATAAATTTTTTCGTTTTACATTGTATTTTACAATATAAACGCATATTTGTGTCGATGAAATTTGGAAAGTGTTTTCCTTATAAGATGCAGATATATATTAAGAAAGAGTTTTTTGATAATTTCTCCTCTAAGAGTGTAAAATGGTGGCAAAGTTTGAACAGTAAAACGTGTAATAAACAATCGAAATTTCAAATTTAATTATCAAGATATGTTCGTTATAGACGAAACGTTTTATCGCTTAAAATAAAACAATGTTGGTTTATTATTAGAAACAAAAACGTAAGATCTGCTTTAAAATTTAAACTCTAATATATATATATATATATATATATATATATATATATATCTAAAAAAGGTTAAGTTCAAAAGTGAGCATTACGTTTTTTGGCTTTCACATATTGAAAACCTGAAAATCCGATATACGTAATCACAAATAAATTCATTAATGAGCGAATATCGAATAGCGAGAAATTCGGTAAATTGAAAGAAAATTGTTTAGTTGTATAGTTAAAATTCAGATATTTTAATAAGTGCATAGATACACAATGGTTATACTTGATTAAAGAGGAACTAGGTTTCGTGCATTTGAACAAATTTTAATTTCGCCGTAGCTTTGTACATTTCAGTAGTGTAAAAGTTGAGACAATGAATTGGGATTTCTACTAATATTCGAAATATCTAGGCGAGTGTTTTGATAACTTTCGACAGTTTTAAGTCATAATTATGCCTGACTTTATTGAACTTAACGATAGTTTTTATTTATGCAGATGGTGATTGATTTACGGATTAATTGGTTCACGGTAGGTATACCTACCGTAGGTATACGCAATTGAACATACTCTTTTTAGATATTTATAAATATTTTTTGAAAATTAATTGATCATTATATACAACTATTTTATTCTAAGTAACAGTTTATTAAATGTGTCTTTTTAAAGTTGACAAAATAATGTTTTTAAGTATGATTATGTTTTTCGTAAAAGAAATAAGAAAAATAATAATTTTCATATGCCACTACAAATAGCAAATTTAAAATGAAAATATAATCTACACCTATGTTACGCAGACGAAGTCGCGGGGATCAGCTAGTTTATATATAAGATTCATTTATAGTTACTAAGAGACCTTAGTAAATGATTGTATTTACTTACATTAGCTACTTAAAAATGCATTATACAAAATACTGAAGATTTTCGCTTTCCACAAATATATGTAATATATTGCTTTCTCGGAATCTCCGAGATGTTTACCCTAGTGTTGACATTGTTCTACGCATTTTTTTGAGCCTCAATGACAAATTATTCTAGGAAAAAATCTTTTTTCACCCTGAAAAGGGTGAAAAGTTACTAACGTCCAAGTATCGACCAAGATGGACATATTATTCTGGCATTATTATCTATTGACCCTCAATTGGTGCAAGAAATCGATTATGATGATATGACCGATGTTTTAACGTCAATCAAAGCTAGAAAGAAAAAGTTAATATCATAAGTGATAATCGGAAAAATACTTACTTTTGTTAATATGAAGAATAAGTGCTCTATATATGGACTACCATAAAGATATTCTTCTATTAATTCCTAAAAAAATATATCATCAATTTGATTTATTTTAAAGAATTTTATATAATTTGGTAAAACTATGCTATAAAATTGATTAAAAAATATCAAAATTGAATAAATAATTACCAATATCAAAAATAATTCATTTTAAGGTACTCGCAAAAAGTGATCAAAATATGGACCACGGGGTTTTAAATATGAACTATGGTTAATTTACATAAATTATAATCAGAGAATGTGTAAAATTGCATCAGTCAATTATGTAACTTATGTTAAATTAATCACTTACCATCTTATATATAAATTGACTATCTTGCCGTCCGTGCGTGCAGAATATACGCATGCGCTCTGTTATCCCCACTTACGCATTCAAAACATTGGTACGGGTAAAACGGACTTTGTTATTAAATTTGAAATTTCGATTGTTTATTAAACGTTATCCCTGCAAACTTTGCTACCGTTTTTCACGCTTTTAGGGGAGAAATTTTCAAAAACTCTTTCTAATTATATATCTTGATCGTATAAGGAAAACACTTTCCAAATTTCATCGACACAAATGTGCACTTATATTTGAAAATACAATGTAAAACGAAGAAAAATAATGACCTTCTTTATGTTAGTTAACATGACTAAAAAGCTATTCGATTTCGCACATTTGGACGTTGTATATACAAAATTGTTGGAAACAGGTGGAAAGCGTGGAAGTAAATTCGAATATTTTATTTATTTTCAATAACAATAATTGGTTTTCAAATTGTTCTAAATACCGAAAAAAAGTTAGTATCGAAGGTTTTATATTTGAATTGACAGTGAAATATATGGCAAAAAATTGCTACCTTAACGCTTTTCAGTCGAATATTTAATTACTCCAGATCACAACCATTGGTTCATAAAAAAATAGATTTTAAAAAGTTAGATTGTTGAAAAACGAACCAAAATTTAAAAACGCTTATTTGGTGTAAGTACTACATAAGTATTAAACTTTTATACTAATTTAGTGAAATGACGTTATTTAAAATGTTATTAAAATGATATAAAAAAAAACACTAATATTTTATTTCTTAATATAATTTTAGATAAACTTTTAGATATAACTTTTTTTATATTAACAATACTTTGATTATTAAATTTAAAATTTCGATTGTTCATTAACTCTACATTATCTCATATTAAACATTTTGTTAAGATAAAACCTTTAGTTGCGAATGCAACGGGCAACTACTAGTTATATAAATAAGTATCTATCCCTGTAGAATGATTTACTCAACAAATAATAAAAATGAAAAATAGCTGCCTAGGATACATGCTCAATAGTTACCGTTATAATAAACAAATTGTTGGGGATTAAAGTTTAAATTTCGCTTGCTTTCATATTGAAATAACGAATATTCTTATAGGATTAATATTTAAAATATTTAAAAAAAATATGTAGTCATAAAAAGTTTTGTTAAAATTAATAAAAATATTAGAAAATAAGATACGTTAAGTCACGTTGTTATGGAGTAACAAGGGCGTCATATCAGGTTTAGGCAGATTTTTCCACTTTATCTTTTATTTTTTATATGGGAAAACGTGGTGTTCAATATTTTTTGCCAAGTCGCAGTAGTTTTCTTTTTTATGTGTACCATATGAGGTAAATAGTTAGAGCTTCGTCATTTGTGGAAATTAGTATTATATGCTTAGTGCATTTTGTAGGAAAATGGCTTGAAAGGGAAGTGTTTTGGATTTGTTGATCTTAATAAGGAACAATTTTCTTTTTTTAAAAAATGTTTGCGCAAAATATAAAATAGTTTGGATGGTGGGGTACTGAATTGATTCGAAATAATGAGTATTGCTATTTTTTTCACCATAATTTCAATTTTAAAGAATTTTTTAAATTATAAGAAATTAATATTTAAAAATTATAAGAAAAAGCTAACTGTACCAATTCTAATTGTGTCATTTAAGAGGCCCTTCTCCACTTTGGTAAGTCAAAATAATATACATACCAATTGTAAGAAAAATTGGTGAAGAATAAGAATTTTTTTATTTCCCTTTTCCTTCAACTGCCTTCCGTTATTTATTTATGAATGACTTTATAAATATTTTTATCAATTTAATTTATTTATTACTTGATTTCCCAAACAAGAAATTCTTTAAAAACTGTAAAATAAATAATAAATTCCGAATTTGTACTATTTTTTTGTAAGCAAAATTCATTGGATTTACATTCAATAAAAACACAAATGTTCGAAATTTATCTTAAGAAAAAAAATTCTTGAAATTCTTAAATTTTTAAGAATAATTCAGCATTCATTTTTTAATGTTTTATGTGACGATGGCTATAATTTAAGATCAAGACTATTTGTTTTGAGTTAATACCCATTTTTCAGCTGAAGACGACTTGTTCTTCATTTATTCACATCTGTAAAGAAGGTGTTGAATATGTATCTTATTATGTGTTCTTTGAAATGAACTAGGTATGAGCATTTTTTTATTTTAAGTTTTATAAATAGTGATTCTTAGATTGGTCACATTTCATAAATTTTATACTTATTCTAGAAAATTATGTATCCATAAGTATAGTGAATAAAAATAAAAGATAAGAAATAAGATAAG
The DNA here is from genome assembly GCA_958496175.1 of Sisyra terminalis. Taxonomy (NCBI): domain Eukaryota; kingdom Metazoa; phylum Arthropoda; class Insecta; order Neuroptera; family Sisyridae; genus Sisyra; species Sisyra terminalis. The sequence goes on along the minus strand of OY292277.1, from coordinate 30,465,865 downwards.
AAAAGAAAAGAAAAGACAAACATTTGGGTTTTAATTTTTTTCTTTTTAATAAACTTCCTTAAACAATTTTCAATTTTTTTTTTATTAAACTGAATCCTTTTAAAACTGGTTTAATAGTTTTGCCGATTACTTAATGAATTCCTCACGATATTATATGCATAATATTTTCTTGATTCGCAATTACCGAAAACTTAGGGCATTAAACTTCCAAAGTAAGGTGAAAAATTTTAAGTTTTTGGTTTTTATTTATGTTTCAGTCATTTGATATTATGAAGTGAAAGTTTAATATATGATTCTGTAAAATCAATTACTATAAAAGTTACAAACCTGAATTAACAATTTAGGCAAATCACTTAAGATAAAATCATGATTTTTGGAAACTCGATAAAAATTTAAGATTGACTAGCATTCGATTTTTGTGAATTTCCGTTCCTAAAAGTGTTCAATCGCTTTAATTTAACGTTTATAAATTTTGGTTAAAATTTTTGATTTTTATATATTTTTTATTTTTTTATTTTGCATTGATATGTATTTATGAATAGACCATACATGCATCATCAAATTGAAATGAGAAAAATCTAGTATGACGTTCTAAGCGCCGTCTACGTGAGTACTAACTAAAAACAACAGCTGGCAATTGAGTGCCGATGAGCGCCAGTCGTCACAAATAAACGCTTGAAATAAACATTTGGATTTAACTTGCTTCACTACTTTACTGTGCAATTATTATTAAGATAAAGTAAATATCTCTATTTTTCTTCAATGTGAGAGAATGACGACTAAAAATGTTATGTTGAAATAATCTTCTTATTATATCTTCTTATTATTTTGGGACAAATATTGTAACACATGTAAGATGACTTTAATATGTAAAATAATTAAAAGTATTGCAACAATCAAAAATCGATTAGAATGTTCATGAATGATTACTGATGCATTCATATATCGACTTTTAGTAAAGCTGTGAGGGAATGATTTTTTTTTCTTGAGGCAAATATAAAAAACATATTTCAGTAAAAAATGAAAAATAAAATTCTTAATCTAGTTTTTTTTTAGTCACAGATATGTTTCAGTTAGTAACTAAGTAGAATATATTTAATATATTTTAAATGTTTATTTAGCCCTTACTAGTATGAAAATTTAGTCGCATACAAAGAATAAACATCAAATTGGATCTTCTTAAATGCACCGTTACTTTTTCAAATTTTAATTAAAGGAGAATAAAAAAAACGTTATATATTTATATTTTCAAAAAGCCGAGTGTATATTTCTTGATCTTGCGAATAGCCCAAACGGTAATCAGGTAATCAGATTGGTGATCTCATTGAAATTAAAACGCTCGTAACTTGATACGCCCAATATACTGTTAGCAGTGATAAATTCCAGAGAACGTGGCGAAGAATCAATTTGGCCAAAAAAAAAGAAAGAAAAAATTTAGAAAACTTCGTTTTGCAACCGTGTGCGCTTTGTGGGGTGAGTCTCGATTTTTAATTTTCTGGGAACGGATGACAGACGCAATCGATTAATACAATGTTAGCTTCATCCACACGAGTAGGCAGTTAGCTGTATGGTTTTTGTATTTGTGTGTGGTTTGTAGTTATAAACGAAGTTTATATATAAAATATAGGAATTCAATGTACGTATATCTTCATTAAAGTGAGCGCAAAGTGGTTATCTTGAACACCAACAGCATCTAAAACTCATCTTAAATACCTTGTTCCAATCAATTAGAGTTGAAACGATGGCTTCGTGAAAAAGGAAATGATACCAAAGACAAAATTAAAAAATAACTTTATTCTTCGTGTTGACTTTCATGATTTTTTTTATCCATTGGGAACGTGAATTTTTTCCTGTTAAATAAAAAATTAGGAAGATAAAATTCTTAAACGTTAAACGTTCCGTTTCATTCATCCAATCTACCTTTACACTTTAGTGTACATTTTCTTTGTTCAATAATAAAATCTCCCCGTAGACAATTTAAATTCAACGAATACACCGTCAGTGTGCATCACAACTAAGTTGAAAGCATTCGGTCCTGAAATGAAAACTTTGTCAGTTCTTATGTCCAATTTAATGTGTTTTATTGTATTTTCGAGAAAACTCGGCAAGAAAATGGGCTACCTTTTATTCCGAAGACGACTTTTTATCTTAACTCGGTGGAATGTAATAAAAGTCGTTCGATGGTATGACATGTTTTCAAAGAAAATAATAGTAAAGTGAGTTTGAAGTAAATTGAAATATATTTTCGCTGCCAAAATGGGTTCCTTTTTCATGTTGCAATTTAAGTTATGGATTCGAGATAAATTGGTACTTCAGTGCAGCACTAATATGCTTATATATAAATTACTTTTACTTTAATTAATATAAATTACTATTAATTTTCTCATTAAATGTCTATTCTGAAGTTATATTTTTAAGTTTTTGATACATATACTCAAAAGCTTACAATATATTATGCTTTCTGTAATATTCATAAGTAGGAGTTGTGTTTTCTTTTTATTCAGGGATTTACAATATAAACATCGATATTAACGGATGATAACTTATGATAGGGTAGTCAGGGAATATATCCTGAGTGTAATCCAAAAGTTTTTTGAGGACATCAATAAGTGCTAAACTACTTCAGAGAGCTCTGTCTAGTTTGAGCTAAGTAAACTAGGGATCCTTCTTGTTTCACTCGTCAAATTAAACTGGAACAGAGCCTAGTGTTTTTACCCAAAGTTACCCAAATGTATATATGATATATTATTGATTTATTATTAAAAAAATATATAATTTAGTAATTTAGAGAACTGTAGATTAAATTCCTCAAGTGAAAATAAGTTATATATACCTGCCATCACTACCATGCATAAATTATGTAATTACTGAACTGGTATTTTCCAATAAATATAAAAAAAAGTTTATTTATCCGAAAAATGTAAATTGTAGTAAATGTCACCTTCAGGTGTATATTTTACTCCTCTAATATTAGTAACAACTGGATCATCTGTTTTGTTTCTTGGGCGTATTAGAAAATAATTTTATTTTATTGAATTTAAAAAAAAAATAGAATTCAATCATCAACTTAACCATCTATTAACAAACAGTGCTGCACATTCTACTGGAGTTAGGTGATTTTCTTATTGTAAAGATTTGAGCGCCACAGTTAGACAATTTTCGTGAGGCAATTTTTCGAACTAAAAAGCTCAATAACGCGCCTACCAAGTTCAGGGCAAACGGAAAATAATTATTTCTCAACAAAAAATATAAAAAAAAAATAGATATAGACACTTTTCTACTACTGAGAGCATCGATTTACAAATTATTTCAATTGAAACTTTTAACGATAAAAATATCCTTTTTTTGTGAGAAAGTTTTTTTGTTTTTTGAATAATAAAAAATTATTTAAACAATATTTAGACGTAGTCAAAGTATTTTAGTATACATAAGGTTTTCATCTGCAATAATCACTTACGAGTAATCTTCTTTCAAGAGGTTACCAAGGGGACCTAATCGTCTTTCAAGAAGCTTCTGCCATTTCTCGTTTTCGAGTGTATAATACAATCAAAGTCAGATTATAAACAGATAATCTTTGATATGAGAAGTAAAAAATAAAAATGTAAAACACCGACATGTACTCGTATGCATATATTATCAACGAATCTCTTCATATCAATTTTATCTCTGTGTTCAGTGGCTGTGAATGGTGCAGTTGAATATTGATTGCCAGTGCCCTCAGATTCAAGTTCACGCTCAAATAAATTCTGAGGACTGACTACGTAACTCATAGACTTGGCTACTACCGCCAATCCGTCATCAAACTCTATCACTCATAAAAAAATATCCTCGCTTTCCTCTACTCGTCCATAGCTCAATGACTACTGTCTTAATGTACATTTTCGAAATTTGGATCAGATTTCCAGACGTAGCGTAAATTCATTTCCAGTGACATGTCTCTGGATAATTTCTGCGATTATTTTTTCACTAGTTCTTTAGCAAAAATGATAAAGCTGTGAGCGTCAATTTAATGCATAAATTAAATTTAAATTTATCGGTCGAACTCATAAAATTAAAAATAAATAAATATACCAACGCCCGTTTTTAGCAATGTCTGCATGTGACAAAGTCTTAATGGAATTCAGTCATCGATCAAATGGTAAATGTAAATCAACTCATCATCAAATATAAATTGCATAGGGAAAAAAATCAATTAGTTTTATAAACTAATTGATCAGGTGATGATGACGGCCCAAAACTGTTGAAACGCGTCGTAGTCAAGAAAGAAATTGAGTCATAGGACATACATTATTATTCATTAATTTATTGAGACTTGGAAATAATTTATAAACTGCTTTTTATTTATTGAAAATAAGAAAAAGTTACTGAAAAAATTTTTTTTCATAAACATTTTAAAATTTGAGGAATGCTGTAAAGAAACTAATATATATAATTTTCGGAGGCTAAAGAAAATATCTTCAAATCTAATTGAGCTCGTGACCAAATCACAAGATTGACATCTTTTTGTTATTCCCTTTTAATTTGTGTTTCATTAGTGCTCGACTGAACGACGTCAATCTTTCATTACCTGACCACACATAAGTCCGAACAAATGGCTTCGATAAATATCGATTTACAAATCGGACAACTTGATTCCACTTTCTGTCTTTTCGGTGGTACCAACTAATACCTACACAGTTTCAAAAATTTCATTTTACATATACTATAGCCGTGTAATTAGCATCATTTTTTTCATCTTTCTTCCCCATTGAATTTGCATTATAATTAAATGATGACATGTGATGATTTTTTCGCCCAAATTTGCATGCTCTTTTGGGGATGGCTTTGGGTGATTGACCGTCTTGAAAGCTTTAGATATGTAACAATTATCTCGTTAAACTGCAGCTGCATTAATAATTTCAGTTTGTAGATCTTAACTTATTGTATAATCATTTTGAAAAGCACATAATTACTGAATTTATTTCAAACAAAAATATCTTAATTTAACTGGTTACGATAAATAAAAGAAGTTGAACCGATCAAAGGTTGTTGCAGGAAATCATTTTTCAAGAAATAATTAAACCAAGATAAAAGCTTTTCGTTTTAATAAAGCTTTGTTTCTTGACTAACAGAAACAAAAAATGAAGGAAATAACTTTAACAATAAAATCTGTCTCTGGAAAACAAGTCCATGTTCGTATTGTTTCTTAAAAGATTTTCTTTAACTTTCAACCATTGTGCTAATTTTTTTCAATAGTACACTTCATGTAGCATCAAATGTTGAGGAATTATTTCTCATTTATATTTTCATTTTGTCATTAACAGCGGTGTTTTATAAAAGGTCTTTTAAATGTATTTTTTCATGAATATTTATTATAAGAGAAGCTTAACCTAGTTGTTAAAAAACTTAATCACTTCACTGTTATTTACAAGTAGTACCTAAAGTCGTTTAAATTAAGCCGAGCTTTTTCAACTTTGATTGTTTTTCTTTGAGTGTCGGCTGTTTCATTTGTTTGTGTAAGGGATTTTCTTAATGGAGTGAAAGTTTTTATTTATATTACTTTTTGACGAGCAAAAGTTTTCCTATTTGATTTTTACGTGGATTGCGTTTTAGATAAAATGTAGGGTATACCGACCTAGATTAAAAATAAAGGGAAAACGATATGCAAAGATGAACACATGGGACGGATTTGTAAAAATGTATTGAAGAAGCAATTTTGATCGAAAGGATTTATTTTCCATTAATTACTGGAATGTGTTCATGGTGTCATTTGCTTTTAAATTTCGAAATAAAAACAGATAAATCATAAGAAGCATAATATTAAAATAACATAATGTATTGTTCAATCAATTCATTATTTATGATCAAATTTCACTTGAAGTATAAGTTCAATTGATGAAATATACCCAAATAAAAAAAAAACTGTCTTTAGAGATGATAACATTGGTTATGCATTTACATCTATTTCTTAAATGAATTGATTTTTCCCCATTATATTATCCTATTAAAAATTCTAATGTTGATTTCTTATTGATTCATTTGTTCTGGCTGTTGGCAATAAGTGGATGCTACAACTGGCTTCAACACGCTTATAGAAATAGTTCAAGTATACATACTCAAATGGAGTCACTCGTATGCATGTATTCGTTGAGAAGTCAGAGAGTAGGGAAGGTAGTAAATTTTCTGTTTCTTTTACGTGTTTATGTTGTTTATGTTATGTATATGTTGTTTATGTTTAACGCAGTTTATGTCGTTTATGGCAGAGCTTCTAATAGTTCTGTCTCTTTCACTTGCAAATGATATATGTGTATATTCACTTGAATTTAGAGAAACCTGCAATCTTACAATCTTAACATCATACGTTTTATTTTTGTATTTGTTTCAGAAAGCTATTGTTATATTTACGATTTTTTTTTTAAATAATTATTAGGAAAAAAATGCTACTAGGTATCCCAAACTCTCAAAATATGTAGTTTAAACTTCAGGGAACTAATTTTGCATAAGTTTATTTGAATTGACTACACGGTTTTTAAGAAAAAAAATAAAAACAGACCAAAAATGTAGTTTTTACTTGATAAATTAATAAGTGTATAACAGTGGCCAACAGAATAACCAGTGCCTTAAAAAGAATAGCGATATTTTTTAAAAAAATGGATAAAAAGGCCAATGATAACAAAACTGAAGCTATCTTATTCACTAGAAGAAGACCCAACAAGCCTAAAAAGGTACTAGTAAATGGGAAAAACAGAATGAACAAAAACAGTTAGACACTTGGGGATACAACTGGATTCCAGACCTAACTTTACTGAACACATCAAACTAGTTAAAAGTGAATTAATGGCCCCGAACTAACATTTTATAACCATTGCTAAACAGACAATCAAGGCTGTCTACTAGCAATAAATTAATAATTTATAAAACAGTGCTTAGATCAGTGTTTACATATGCATGTCCAGTCTGGAGTTCAGTAAGCAAAACCAAGTATCTGACAATACAAATAGTCTAAAATAAATTACTAAGAATGCTGGGAAACTACCCAACGAAATACAAGGTATACGACCTTCATGAGGAATTAAGGACACTATCACAAGACTTATATATCCTCGCCTTATCGCGGAAATTCTATACAAATTGTAGAAGTGGGCCTAGACGATGATCTACTTTACAAATACACAAAATACAAACATAAAAGAATAAAGCATATAGTCTTAGCAAACTGAAAGCAGAAACAATATTCGGGGTTCTTTAAAAATTGCCATCTATTTTCCCCAACTCAAACAAACAACAATTACAATATATTATAAAGTCTAATCTTTATCTTAGATCTGTATCTACAAACGCTGCTTGGATGGTTTAGGCAAGGTACATCACACGTAAAAATGAATTGAAAACAAAAGTATTTGTATGCTTATTATAAGAGCAATAATTTTTTTTAATAAGTGTATAAGAAAATGCGATAACACTGTCGCCAGCTAGGACGTACCGCCTTGTATGTAATACAAGCTGTGTTAGTATATTTAGTTAGATAAAAATGAAACGCCTAATTTATCTTTGTTTCACTCATGAGTACACAGTATAAAGCAAAAAAGGATGAAGTATGTCAAATAATTTATTTTCTGAATATTAAGCATGTTGCGCATGCTCACTCATATCATGTGAGAGAGATACTAGAGTTGCCAACACTGCTAATCTATAAATTTGACAGCGTTATGACGTTTTCATTATTTTGTATAATGCAAAATTTTTACTTTAATTTGAATTTTTTAGTTTTAATTGTCCTAAAATCATTCTAATTTACATCTAATTCAATGTTTTATATATTCATTACTTATGAGCATCAAATCAATAGTATTTTGATTTCTTAAGTTGAAATAAAGGCATATCCTGTTTCAAAAATTAGTTAAAAATTTTCTATATTTTTTGTCTCTTTTTATTTTGTTCAAAATATTTGGTGAAATTTCCGATTTTCTCTTAAATTATATTCAGTTTTTTCAAGTATCTACCTATTTGTTTGCCTCATAATACGCGATACTACGTAATTATTCACGAACTTCTGTTTTTATGTGCTTTTGTCTTCGATTGTATCTCCTAACATCCTTAACAGCTGGGGAGAATTTGTCAATTTGAATTTGCACCCGAAAATTTCCTGTATGTGTACCTACATAAAAAACCCGAAACTGATCAATATTCATTGCTTGGTTCGTACAAAAAAAGTACACAAGGCGATAATCATACAGTTGGCTCGGTTGGACGGTTTGATGGACGGATGGGGCTGCTTATTAAATGTTTGTATGAAATTCATGTTGAAAGACGTAACGTGTCCAAACTCCGCCTTAGCACATTGTCTTATTCGAAGCGTCATTATGGCCGCGGCAATGCTATTGGCCCCGAAACTTCATTTCCAAGTTGCAAATCCAAAAATATGCTGAAAATAAATAAACCGAACGAAATGTCGAGTGGAGTGAATGCAAATGACTGAAATGGAAAGAAACGCAAAAAGGTGCATGCAGCTCATTTGGCTGCGTGGCAAATTAAATTGTCGAAAAGAAATTCAGCCCTCGCACACACCTTCCAATACCAAAATACAAATCAAATTGTCACAATTGTTCAAATAAAAATTGGCAAGGAAATTTTAATTATATTTGACTTGGTAAAATTCATGACTATTTACTTTTTACTTCCATCGAGTCGTGAGCTTATTTTTTTTAAATTTTGTTGTTAATATAATGATTTACATTTTTACATATACAAACAAAATTTCCAAGAGAACAAGCCTTGGGCGCCTCGAAACCTTAACAAAACGATTCCCAGTAGCTGGACTATACAACTGGAAATTTGTTCATTTAAACATTTCATATATAATACACCCCATTCTGACATCATTTCAAATCTTGTTCCTCCTCATTTTTTTCTTCCACCAACAATTTTTAGTATTATTCTTCTACATTTCAATTATCCTGTTTGCAAATTACTACTGTTAAACCTAAAGAACAATAATTTTTTGTTTGTAAAGAGTCAAGTCGGTCAAAAAGACGTACAACATATAAAAGAAACGTTTAAAAAAATTATTATTACAATTGTTCGAGGTATTTTATTACATTTAAATGCAACGGTTTGCAAAACTAAATGTTTCTAGTTTATGATTACAAAGAGTGGAAAGAGGGATAGTATAGTATAGTTGTTCAAATTAAAACAGGGACGCTTAAAATATTGTCTTCGTTGTGAAACGGAAGATATCATTTATGTTAATGAACTGTTAAGTTGGAACGTAATTATTATTTATGCTTCAGAGAAAATAATGCAAAATGTCCTCCGTTTCAGACAAATTATATGGCTGTGCGAAAAAAGTTGGAACATAATTTTTACGTAATTTACGTAATAAGGTTTCTCGAGGAAAAAAGGTTAAGTGTTTAGTTTTGTTGTGATGTTTGAATAGAGAAATGTTATTGTTCATCAGGAGATGAAACATTCATTTAAGCTTTAATTAATTTTTGTTGGAACTTTAACTTTTTCGTTTCCTGTTTTGGCAAATAATTAAAAGTAAAAAAATTATAATTGAAGGCAATTGAGTAATAAAAAAGTGAAATTTATGTTTATATAGGCTTAAAGACAAACATAATTTTTAAGTTAATTAAAAAAATAGTTTTTCTTATATTAAATTCCTTGTAGAAATAAGAATGAGAAATATATTATTTTTCATTGTGGAGAAAAAGTGTTTCGACAGACGAACAACGAAATGGTCTTCTGAGTTCTTCTTTTTTCTTTTAAGGGATGCAACCCTAAACACGAACAAATCACTTTTTAAAAGTACCCAGAAGTAGGAAAAATTTATGAAACGAAGCAGTGGGTTTTGAGAATTCGTGTTCTTTGACTTTGAATATAGAACTTTAAGAAAAGTTGCTATTATTATTATTATTGCTTGCTTATGTCCTCAAGTTTCCAAAAATTGTAACTTTTTAATTGAATTTCGATCGAAGATAGTATTTTTTTTTCTTTTTTAGAAATATGATTTAGCAAAACAAAATATAATTAAATATCAACGCCCCACTCCTCTGTGTTTATCTTTTTTTGAACTTCAGCAAAAACGGATGAAACAAGAAATTATTTTTTTTTTAATTTTTCATTTGGAAACAACTCAAAACTTTCAAAAATTGAATTCGACAATTGTCATACTAGATAATATTTTAGAATTTTTTTTCTAGTCCACTATCTTAAACTCACGAATAAAGTGTTAGCATACAGTTAATTTTTAAATCTCTAGATTTTTTTTTAATTGGGTACATTAAAATTTGTTTTAATGTGTGTACAGTGAATAAATTGTTTGTGTTATCATATTTTTTTTTTGTTTTGTTTTGGATATTTGTTTTTTATGAAGACTGATGAAACTATATTGAAAATTTATAACTTATGTATTTATCGTCGCTTTAAAATAGCCAAAGTCTTAGACGAGTTAAAAAAAATTGAAAATAGAGAAATATTGAAACTTGGCACGACACGAGGATCGAACCCAGCACCTACCAGTTTTGGAGCGGCCACTTTGACCACTCGGCCACCAGTAGTTGACCTATTAAAAGATAATTTATTGTATTTGCTTCATTACGATTGTTTCTGCAAATATTATCTTATTTCATTAAATTAAAGGTTTGTGAGATATTCACACATACATATACGATCACCTTTGGAAACGTTAAAAGAAACGTTTTTGAGATATGGGCATTATTTTTATTTAACGAAGAGGAATTAAATAATCAGATGATATATTTCTCGATAATACGTAGAACTCATTATAGTATCATTGACGAATTATTATGTTACATTGACGAAGTCGAGAGTATCGGTTAGTATAAATTATTTTTATTTCGTTTGAACATTAACACGTTCCTATTTTTAAACATTGCAACTTAAATATGAGTGTTGCAAAGAAAAACTCTTAAATGTGCATTCAAATATTTATTTAAATTATTATATATTGTAATATTGTAAAATTTTATTTATATATTTGTGGCAACAACAACTTCTTCAGTTTCATGGGTCACGTCACAGATAAGCTATTGGTATAACAAAACTTATTTGGCGCTAAAATTAAAACAGTTTAATTAACATGAATTAATTAATTATTATTATATAAGTAACTATCCGTGAAATATTTACAGCATACTGACACTACTGAAAAATGGCAGAAATTCGCAATTGAATTAAATCGAAATGGCTGTTGAAACAAACGACAACAATCAGTTATTTCAAACTAGAAACAATTGTATTAGGTTTTCACTCATAATTTTATTTTCTGTTTCACTCATTCGAAAATACTTTTGTGTTTAATTACATTCCTTGTGATCTATCTTTGCCAAAAAATTTTTTTTTTGAAATATACCAGATATGTCTTTCATACTGTTACCTTATTACTTATTTATGTAGAATGGATTCGTTGAATTTGTGTTAGTACACATAAACAATTTATTTTTATACACAAGATTATTTATTTATTTGTTTTCCGATCGTTGAGACCGATAAATTTTTACTGTATTGAACTGTTTTGTTTTTCACTGAACTGTATTGTCTCTCAACGTCCTATTTCTGGAAACTAATTGAAGATTCCAGTGATTTCCCGAGTATTCTATTATAATATAATATTATAATTAAATTGTACAGGAATGTGATATTAACCAGCTTAAATCTTGCTTAATTGCTATGTGAAATATGGCAATAAAGTGCACATTTCGTAAAAAGGGGAAGAACCACGAAAGATTAAAAATTACAGTTCTTTTTCTCGGAATATGGATAACATACTGATACGCAGGGCAACACAAATAGATTTTATATGGAAAATTGTCAAAATTAATCAAGGAATGCTTATTTATAGCAAAAATTGCTTCTCTATTTTAGTAATTATAGTAAAATGAAATAATTAAGAAGTTAATTTTTTGAAATTATAAACTTATTTTATATATATTATTTAATATATTATATTTATATATTTGATTTTTATTACGTAAATTCAATTTCTTTTTTACTTAAGTATTTCTTTTATTAATCTTTAAAGGAATACGAAATATTTTTTGTTTATTTTATCCAAATCATTTATAAAAAATAAACTGCATAACGCTTTTGTGAACATTACTGTTAACACTGGAATATTATTTCTTTCGTTCAGATTAAGATAAATTTAATAAGGAAAAGAATTTTTTCTGGTCAAATTTTTGAGCTCATTCAAATCATTTTTGATCTCCCGCGAACCGAGTGTTCAGCTGAGCAAAAAAGATTTTAATCGGATAAACAGAAAAAGTATTAAATTTGTCGTCCATCGTATCGGTCAGCTTAAAAAACATCTTGCACATATACCGTGTAGTAGGGTACTATTGCTAAAGTGTATTTAATTCTAGGAAATGGACATCATTTTTAATTACATCGGCAAATATTAAACTTGTTGACGAAGATTTACTGCTTACTGCCTCTTGAATTTTTAGCAGCTGATATCAGCTTTTATAGTGATATTGGTTACCAATAAAGCTAATTAATTTTTGAGCACAAGCTATGAAATGACTATAATTAAATAAAAAAAAATAGATACATTGAATACTGAAATGACGTGTAACATAATTTGCATATTTACGTCAAGTGTATATCGTAAATCAATTCTCTTTAGATAAAATGATTTGATGATTTGTCCGTGGTGAGTATCAATGTTCAAATATTTATAATGTGATTCATAAAAAGAAGTCATTACTGATTTCAATAAGACAAAAGCTAAGTGTTATTTGGGTTGTCTAAACCACTTCAGCATTATATTTTTTGTAGGATTTTTTTATCTTTTGTGTGCTTACACCTCTATACTCATCACGGCATGTATGCTTTTTTATAATGAGTGTATAAGTTGATGAGTAGGTAAGTGGTTTAAAATTTATAAGCAGCTTTAACATTTATTCAACATTGTGTTAACCATCTTACAGGGTAATAAATAAATAAAATATTGCATTCAATAAAAGTATCAAATTGAACCCACTTTTATCTTAAAGCAAACAAAGACCAAAAATGCAATTAACCTTAACTTTAAACTACCGAAGAAAATTTCACGTTCAAAAATGAATGATTTACCGACATTAAAATGTAAAAAATTATATATTTTAAAATCTATAGTTGATGCAGCTACTTAAAAAATAAATTTCAAAACAAAGCAAAAACGGGCGATAAAATCTAAAATTTAATATCGATAAAAATTTTATATCTTCGTTCGTATATCATATTTGCAGGATGTTTTGTTGATTAAAAAAGACAATAAATTGCCTCATTGGGACAGCCACGGTGAGGATATCTTAAGGAAATAGCATAGCAGTTAAAATTTTCGGTGCTTATAAAAAAAACACAGACTTTGATTGAAATTTTAATTTATGATTAATTTATTATCTTTTTGAGTGCTGAATTCTGATCGAATTGTAAAAAAAGTTGATCATTCCACCCGTATAGGCAAAGGGAAATATTTCCATGATACAACTAATATAAGTAAAATCTTGAAGACATATTATGACAAAATATCCCGTTGTGACAGACCAACATATAAATTGTCGGACAAAGCGTATGAATTGAATTCCTTGTTTTAAATTCTTTAAAATATGAATTACAAAATATGTAATTTTGTTTATTTATTTGAGAGTAGGTAGGAATATAAATATTGTGCCTGCACTCGAGTCATAATAAAGCGAAGCGTATAACTTACAAGATTGTTCAATTCGTTTAATTCGTAATTAAATCAGCCACGGTTTCGGTTTGATTGTAACATTTGCGAAAAGTCGCCAATAAATAAGGCATTCGCGTTGTTTGGGAGAGTTGAACGGATTGGTTGATTTAACAAATCATTGGATTTCTCTCATTACTTATTGTTAGCCCAATTCGACGAATTATTCGTTGCTGTCGTCTTCTGAGGTGGTTTCGTGCCGAAAAATAACTGAATACCATGGGACAATGCATTGGAAATAATCTGCATGGCTAAAGGAGGAAAAACGTATTTCCTAATTAAGTTCAGCGGATTTAAGAAATGTTTATAAGTCTCGTAATTTGACTTCTAGTTCTGTAATTAAAAATGAAATGCAATAGTTAAAGAAAACTTATTCAGGAGTTATTATTCTAATGTTACTATAGCAAGTAATAGACCATATGCATTTTTTTGATCGATAAAGGACATTACTAACATGAGGAAAAAACAATTTTTGGTATTGTAAAACTTGTGTTTTGTCAGAAAAAAATTTGATTTTAATAAGTAAATGAGAATCCGAAAACGATTAGTGTGCTTATGAGTCTTTTGTGATGTCACAGTACGCATCAGTAGGTACGCATATTGAAACCAAAATATTGTAACGGGACGTCTCAAAACTGTATTGAGATGGCGTTTATTCGTTCTTTTAATTTCTTTTGGAAATAAATAAACACTTTTACACGTAACAATCACTTTTTTTATTACACTTTTTATACACTTTTTATTACACAATTACACTTATCAAAACAATCACTTAAATGACAATAATCACTTTTAATTCAAATCACACTAATAATCGCTTTGTTGTAACGGAAATTCAAGATGAATTTCGATACAAAACTTTAGCTTGAGCTGAGCGCCTTATATACCCGCAACCCAACATTCCAGAATGATATCCAAGGTTCGCTAACATTCGAGAACCTTCTACGTTGGTGGGAAAGATATAGAAGTCGCTCAGCCAATGGAAAACATTTCTGTACCCTTAAAACTACTATAATTTTTTTCCTCATGAATAGAGGCTGTGTAGATTCTAAATGATTAGAACCATTAACATAATGTTTAAGCAATTTAAACAATCTTTCCCTTTGTGTTAAAGTACATTTGCCATAGGAAAATGTTCATGGGATTTTGAAGTTTCTTATTGTGATGTCATTTTAATGTCGGCCAAATAGGAGCTTGTTTTTGGCATTTTGAATTTAACGATTTTTTTTTGCATTTTTAAATGAATATTAGTTTTTAAATTTTATCAAATTAGGTTAAAAATTAATCAAAACTTAAAAATTTTTCTTAGATCATGTGCATTAGGTCTATGGAAGTATTTTTATATCTAAACTTTATTTATAAATTCCCGACTTGAATTTGGCCCGATTTCATTGAAGCATTATAAAGACCTTATCGGTTGAAAATAAGGTTAACCTCATTAAGGAAATACTGATCGGGTCCACAAGAGAATCGTATCAGGATGAACTGATTTAAAATAATTTGATTGTTCATCGGGTTTTCCTGATCGTATCCATGTAAGGACCTTCTCTGAATTACCTCACTGAGAAAACAATATTTTTGATCAGGTTATCTTGACAAATTTAAAATAAAGATATTTTCCATCGGGTTTTCCTGATTAGGCCCACATAAGGAAATTTTCAAGTTTTACTTACTGGAAAAAAAAAATTTCTCATCAGGTTATTCATACAACTTTCACAGTAGGATCGCATCGGGATAACCATATGAAACAAAAGTCATTTTTTTGGGTTGTCGTAATATGCTAAGTATAATGTTGTTGTAATATGCTCATGTAGAGAAATACTCAGGTTTGCCTTACTGGAAAAACAATTATTTCTCATAGGGTTCTGCACATGAGTTCCATAGTAGGAAGACATCGGAATAACCTTATTTAAAAGAAATTGATTTTTCATCGGGGTTTCCTGATCGTATCCACGTAAGGAACTTCTCAGGATTATTTCAAATATCATTGTTATTTATAGTAAGTGTTTCGAACCAGTTTTTATATTATAATTCATGTTTTATAGAACAAATTGGGGCAATTTATTTACATTTATGTGACCTTAGCTAAAATATAATACAAAAATTCTTCAGAAACCTGCCATTTGCTGGCTACTCACAGAAACAATAATAATAAAATCATATAGTAACGACTTGAATTGACGACTATGCTGAAAACTTGTACCCATAGGTTTAGCATCTACGGTGACTGTCTAACATGCATTTGAGTGCTGTTGGGAAAAATCGATGAACGTCTAAAGAACCGATATCCCCTGATCGCATCATATGATATTATCACAAGTGATCACCAAGAGTTAAATGCTTTTCAATACTAGTTAGCAAGTTTGGTTTAAGTTACGCGATCATCTAACTACCAGATATGATTAATAAGGTGCGATTTCTATGACGCTTTTCGCTGATTTCCAGCGTCAAATTTAGTCTCGTAGTATGATTTCGATCATTGCGCCATCTGGATAAAAGGCAGTGATAAAACTAAAAATATTTTAGTTTTTTCATTTATTTGACTCTAAAAACATGAAATCGAACTCAATAAAAATCGATATAAAAAGCAGTTTCATAACAGTTACGGCAACTACAGCTCTGTATTGTTACGCCCAAAAAGTTAAGGAATATCATAAATTTATAATTCGACTTTCGAATCTTGTTCCTTATTTCAGGCTAACTCATTTTCACCAGTGTTATTTGACATTGCAATTTAATATTCAAACTTAATGCTGATTTTATTCAGATGACCTCTTAATTCAAAATCGTACCATTTGATCAATTTGATGCTGGAAATTAGCATCAAACGTCAACATGAAATCACACCTATAGAAGCATCTACTTCCCATTCCAGCAAGATGATTCCTGGCATCCCACATTATATAGAAATTAATTTTCTTGAAACCTTGTTGCGACGAACTTTGATGGTTAATATCAATATAATGTCTCAAGTTTCCAGATTTTTTTCGTTAACAAACTTTTGAAAGGCACGTCCTATTCTTTAACCGTTCCTGGCTCCTTTAATCAATATCCCGACTATACGTATATCAGTAATATGTGATTAATTTTAATAATATAATAATATGATAGTATGATATATAATACATTTTTCGAAAATATAGAAAATTGTATTATTATAAGTATTTTATTTTCTTTGATATTACGAAGTAGTTTTTTTCTTAATTAATCGGCATATTATAATCAACGTTTTCAATTATTTGAATAAAATATTTCACCTATTTAAGCACTTAAGTCTTGATAGTTGATCGGCATAAATAGATAAAAATTCTATAACATTTACCGCATAAAGTACACTGTTCAATATCAAAATGCAGCATTCAACTTGTTTCTGGTAAAATATTACCCCTTAATGATCGTTATTAAGAGATTGTCTGTTATGATAACACAAGTTAGCGATCCAATGATACCGCAAGTAATTACGACCCAGCCACACTCTCCACTACAGCAAAGCGAATCATTTTAAAAAAAAAAAGTTAAAATTCAACTATTAAATAGTATAATTAACCTTAATAGACGATAAATTTGTAGGGTAAATAGCGAAATTGTCACATTAACTGTAATAAATTTTAATGTAATTATGCTAGTTTTTTTGGTCTAAAGTTTAATTGTAATACTTTTTGTCAACTGCAAATTATTTTAATTGATGAGAATAGGTTTATTTTATTAATGGTTGGTTGAAAAGAAAAATTAAAAGATTAAAGTTGGATTCAGTTGAATAGGGATGATAGATGAGAAAGTGTAAGGGTTACAATTCCAATCTAATTTTTATTGTTGATTAAGAGGAAAAAATAAATTTTAGTAGTAATCTTATTTTTTAATCAACAAGTTGCACCAACTTGCAGATTATAAGAATTAAAGGCACGCTTAATTCATGTGAATTTCTTTAGCACTAACTACAAAAAATCGTTCAAATTTTTATTTTCAAGCAATTTTTTCAAGTCACTCCATAAAATGATGTACAAGGGATAAAAAATGGTGCACGCAATTGCAAAATAAATCATAAAGTCTATCACTGAATGGAAATTACGAATTCTCGAACATCTCTTTCTCTATCATACGAATTTGCAATATATTTTTTGCGAAATGAAAATGATTTATTCGAGTTCATAATTCATAATTAACAGTCCATATCTTCTTGCCGTGGCCGAGAGAAGATAAATGGTACGAGGCGAAATTATAGCGAATATCGGTTGACGAAAATTATTACTTTGACCGAGCGGCGAATCGATCTTCGAAATTCGACTCGAATAAATTTTCCGTATTGTTTCCTAATGTTGCCTATCTAGCATGGACTCACAGATTTGGCCGTGCGGACGTTTAAATTGCTTCGATCAGTTGATCTCACGATTTTTCGTTCGAAAATCAAAAACAAACAAATATGTTACGTCGTTTCGTTAATAATACGATGGATAATCGTAACCACCTGTTTAAAAGTGATCAACCCTTCATATGTAATCCATCAATTAATCTAAAATTATAAGATTCAATTTCGGTTTAATTATGGGCTATCATCAATGGTTCAACATGAGTTATTCTTTTATAATAGCATCGAAAATGGAGCAGATTTTTTTCGAAATGTTTTTGATAATAAGCAAGCATTAAAGAGAGGTTCTGAAAAATTTACTTACAGCAGTATTCAAAATTTGGCCAGCAAAAAAGTTGAGCCTTCCACTACCTATTTATTAAATAATTTTAAAAAAATGCTGGAAAATTCTTGACAAGGCCGTTATAAAGATTCTTTTCAAAAGTTAAGAATTAAATTGTGTGTATTGAAAATTGTTGCGATGGTCATTAATCCTTTATTTTTGAACTCTTAGATTGTTTTAACCTTAAGAAGGTTATACGATTTATTGTTTAATAACTTTTTGTAAGCATTTTATTATTTTGCTGTTAAATTTCAAAAATGTATTACCAATGGTATTTCTTCTTTTATTTGATTTTTTTTAGATTAACAATGTAAATAACTAAGAGATAAGATAGTATGCAAAGACTTTTATAATTATTAATAAGTATTTAATGTATGGTACAAATAATTACCTTTCTTAACTGTCTTCAGTGCTTATTCCACTTATTGATTTTTTTCGATCTTTCGATCGTATTATCAGATCATCCAAAAATATTTGTGTAATTTTTATATGAGTGAAGAAAAAGATTTTTAAGTTGCAGATTGTTATATGACGGAGAAGTTATTTTACTTACGGGATGCAATTAAGAAGAAGAAACTGCTACCCCCAAAGGATAAATCATAGAGTCCTAAATCAAATACTGGAATCAAGAAAAAAATATTTTAAGTAAACTTCTTGATGACGTCATAACGATCAGCCAGAAACTAAAGATGAATTTCGCGAAAAAATTTTTTTTTTTAAATTTCTTAGCTTACAATGCTTTTAAAAAGTTTAGATACTTTAAAAATTTAAGTAGTAGTTATAAACTAACGATGATTAACAGATAAGAAAAGAACTTTTAAATACTAAAAGAAGATAATTATTAAGAGAGCTTTCTTTGATTCTGCCTTCTGTTTGATTTTTTGATGTTTTGTTTCAAAATAAATTAATATCACCTCATTTCTTGCTAGATTTAATGCTACTAACGAACGCTTTCTAGCGACTTAACTGAATATAATTTGTAATAGTTATTTACTATCGCTTTTTAACTACCTACTTAGGTCTTTAACGTCTCTAGGATTTATAAAAATCCATTAACTGAGTGCTGAATATTGAAAATTTGCCCGTTACTAGATTTGAGCTCAATTGGTTTTGAAGCGATCACATTAACCAAATGGCCACCAGTAGACCAGTAGAAAATTTAGCGCAAAAAATAGTTGAAATCTCAAAGGTACAATCTAGCATACTCGTTATCAACGGAACTAACAAGGACACACCATTTTTTATTTATACAATGAAATCAGTTGCTAGCAAATCAAGTAAGAAATAAAGCAGTCGTAACTAAGTAATGATATTTTATTTACAAAATAACTATTTTTTTTTAAATAATTCTAAAGACACACATATTTTTTTTTCACTGCCCTTGTTTACACCGGGCTGCATATAGACTTTATTTCCTAGTGTAGATCCTATGAAAAACGAAAATCCCTGTAAATAAAATTAAAGGTATAAAAAGACACCACAGAATTTGATTCCGATACTTTAAAGTTATCATTGTATTGACTACCAAAATCATACAAATTATGATTCAAGAAAATAATTTACGAGAAACAATGCAGACCTCAACCAAAAATAATTTTCCACCTCAGTGCTTTGGTAGTATAAGAATTGTTCACAATTGAATAATTAATCCCACAATACAATAAGTACTTTGAGAAGTAAAACAACTAAATTGACAAGTAGAACATATTCGTTATTTATAGAATGAAAGACATTTGTTAAAAATTTCAAATGTTCAGAAGTTACAAGTTAGCACAGCCATGATAGTACATTAAGCTGGGTTAAAACAACCGATTATTTTTTTTAAAAAGATAAATCAATAATATTATTCTGTATGACAAAAAAATGTAAAATTATTAGGTCTTAATATTATAATTAAAAAGTCTGTTTTCACAATTTTTCATTCTTCAATTAAAAACACATTTTTTTTTACAAAAATTTTGAACCATCAGACCGAAAGAATCAAATCAAATAATATATTCTTAAAGAAAATTGAATCCTCTACAAAAAAAAAACCTCTACATTTTCGTCTAACCAAAGGTTCCCTTATAATCGATCTTTGGACATTGATCTGTTATAACGATTTGATTTTTTAACTTTGGAATTTTTTAACTAATGGACGAATCAATATAAAGAGCAAATTTTTATGTATTCTTGAAAAAAATTAATTGATACACAAAAGAAGTCTCTAAGCATTTTTTGATGAAATTATATCTATCAAAGCTATTCAAGGTCACAGTTGAAGTTAAAGTAAAATTCGGTTTTTTTATATATACTGTTTTTTATTCGATTAAAAAATTAATGTTTTATATCATCTACATAGCTAAAACACATAAAAGTAACGGTAACAAGAAAATTTTTATTACTAATATTACAAAAAATAAGCAATTTTCTTTGAACCCCTACAATACGGATGAATTGAATCGTAGTAACTGATTGGGGTCTCCGACTCCATTCGGGGCATTACCATTGCTTGGATTCCATCTTATTAGAGTAGCTAGCAATGAAAATTCAGTCGAAAATGCCAAACAAGATCGTACTAGTATGATACAACCACGAAAAGGGAATTGAAAAAACTAATAAAGAGTAGGTACGCGGGAGAAAAATGGTATGAAAAATGAACCACATACCAAATCCAGTTAAGAAACATCCACAAGATCATCTGGGAAATTGCACTTTAGTTAAAGATTAAAAACGACTAGGCAATATTAACCAGACTCTCAATAGGTAATACTTTTTTCCACCATGCTCACCTATAGGAAAATTCTAAACCTAAATAGTGCCCTAATAATGTAGTGAACTACTAATGGTTCCCCAAAAAATCAATTTATGCTTCTTACAAAAATGCCCAATGTACTCGACAAAACACTCAATTGCCTATCACTTGTTAAACCATTTAAGGTAATCCTCTCTTCTAAAGCACTAACAGTAGAAGGGTAACAAAATATTAGACTACAGTCACTTAGGATTCTCGGGGTGATCCAATGTTAAGGATCAATGTTATGTATCCAAGTATTGTGATTCGGTGATATAATTACTTTTATCCAAAAAGCTATTAAAAATCCCACGTACGAGGCATTTTGGCCAGCTATCTAACGACATAATAATGAAGTTTAGGCTTACTTCACTTTTCTAAAAAACAGTTAATTACCCAGGGAATCGTTTCAGCTAATAAAAGCGGAAAGTCAGATTCAAAATTATAAACTACATAACTTTGACTTTCAATCAAACATTTTTTAAATAGTTTTATATTATTGATTAGCGGTGGTTTTGCTACCTTTAGTTTAAGAAAACTTTCGAATAATTTAATAAATGATCTCAGCTTATCGCACTATAAATGATTTTGGAAAATTGGTTCTAGTTTCTACTTCATTTTAAATTTATTTTATCAGAAACCAGTTATTATGGGACCAATATTTTTTAATAGGAAAAGTATATTATTTTTATGTATTATTATTATATAAAAGTATATTATCAATTAAAATATTTCTTTTTATGATTTATTTGTATACAAATATAAAAAGTTTAAAGCAGTGCAAAGAAATATATTTAAGAATCTATTCCTTTGTAGTATTTTTGTAGGGTAATGTAAAAAAAATATTATAGGTATTCTAAAACGCTGATAACAGAGCAACTAGTATCAGAGGTTCATTAGCAGGGTTTTGTTCTACATTTACAAACTGAATACATTATGTTGTTATTATGATGTTAACATGAACCCAGTTGGCTGAAAAGGAAAATAAATACCCTTAAAATGTTGTGCCTTTAGATAATTCCTAACTTATCAGTGTAGGTACCTCTATTATTCACTGATCCATATTGTGATACATCTAAGAACCATTTGAATGATGAAACACTTGATTTATAATTTGTTTCTAGTACAATGCAAATATTTCATATTAGTATTTTACAGATGGACGTCTCGCTTATTGCTATATATGTGATGTTATCAACACCCAATGTTTAAAAGTTTGATGGTCACTGATAGGGCATATTCGATTAAGAAGGCAAAATACAATTTTTATGGCGTGAAAGATATGCATGCGTGAAGATGATACGAAATCCTTCAGTCAGATAGCCAATCAGCTAACTAGCGAAACAACAAGAGCCGATATTAAAGCGAGGCAATTACAGTCTTTAAAGTTTTAAAACAAACAATCCCGATAATAAAGAAAGTTTTGTCCCAAACGGTTGTTTAATGGTACGATTTACGAGATTATAACATGCCGACTTCTTGTTTAAACTCTTTTAATTACTGATAAGAACCAAATATTATGTTCATGAATTTCAAGTTTCGATTCAATCGATAGGTTCACCCCGTTTATTTTTTTTCCTTGGAATCGTCTGAAGGTACTTGTCGCATTGAGCAGAAACGATGTTTTATTTTTTGTACTTAACTTTAGTTTTTCGAGAATAATTGAGTTTGCACCCATTGCATTGTAAATCTGTATAATGATGTTTGAGCCGTTAGTGTTATGTGATGTTTCTCATTGGGTTCGACGTTTATAGTGTTGAATTTACGTTTGGTGAGTTTCTCGTTAGCTCCCAACATACAATGAACACCCCCAAAGGGCAGCACGACATGACTAAAACACGCGTGCGAAACATTATTTTAAATCGAATAACTTCGTTTCTCGTTATTGTTTAACGAACTATCATTACATTATTATTCATTCGTATAGTTACTAAAGCTTGTTGCTCCTTGTTGGGAGGATTTCAAGACGAAAACATGACTTTGCTGTATCGTCTTTTCTGGTTATAGGTTGAAAGCCAAAATTGTAAGTTCTTTGTTCATTTCTGCAATTTTTAAAATGTGCTAAAGCAAGATTCAGGTGAATTGAATTCACATGTATTTGTTGATTTTAAGATAATCTTAAAATTTAAATAAAAATAAAAAAAAATAAAGAAAAAAAAATTGTACCAAAGAGTTTATGATTTATGAATAAGTTACTATAATTTTATAACGTAACTGGTTGGGTAAGTTCAAGTGATGTAGTAGAAAATAATGAATGTCTTTTAATTTTTAGCACCTACCTGAGCTTCTGCTGACATTTTTTTTTTATAAAATTAATTTGACGTATATTTTTTTAGAGTTAATAGAATATTTAATATTGTAAAAACAAATAACCAATGAGACATACATATTATTTATAAAAAAAGCTTTAGAAAAATCGCAGATAAACTTTAAAACCAAAACGTCATCAAGTTATTTTATAACTTCATCAAAATAGCTATAAACATTTCCAGTAACCAAAATATAAAACACATACGTACAAAAATTGCTCGTTTAACACTTACGATATTTTTATTTTATAAAATATATAAAGATATCATAAATATGTTAACTTATAGCTATACTAGTTCGAGTAGAATTCAGTACGTAATAGTATTCAAGTAGTATTTGAAAGAAAATATGTCTGGTATTTTCCATTTCACCTATGGTTTAATTAATTTTTATTCAACTTCAAGGACATTAAAAAACTATAATTTTACATTCCATTGGAGATATTTTTGATATCTCACCATTAAATTAAATATCAATATTTAATTGAAACTATGAAGTATAGTATATTTAAAAATTACAATTTGATTTTTATGTTAACGCGATAATGATAAATATTTTATATATTATTTCCGAGTCACAATTAATAAAGTAATTGATATTTTTCATAATATTTATATATTTCTAATATTATATTTTTTCTTCAATATTGCTTAAGCATTATTGAAATTTCAAATTTAAATGTTTAATGATACAAATGTTCATAGTATTAATAAAATTATTTATTTTTAAAATAAGGATGATATTATAATGTATTAATAAGGATAATTTTGGATATTTTTTTTTCAAAAATATCGATACAAAATATGTACTCTTTTTTGGGAAGTCCTACTTTGTGGCATTAAACGTGTAAGATACTATGAACGTGGAAAATATATCTGTGAATATTTTAACAGAAACAGTGTAGAGATATTTATTATTCGTTAAATAAATTTGCAAAAACAACAAATCGCAATTCCAAAGCAACAAAAAACAAGTAAAAGTTTAAGCGCATTATAGAAATTTTGTAGCTAAGTTTATTTTTTTAAATTGTATTTTATCCATACAAGATATACTCCTCATTTAACAAAAGTAAGATATTTTTTTAATTTAATACCAAAAATCTCCTAGTGAAGGAATAGGGAAGACTAAAGCTTGTTAGCTATAAGTGGGGTAGATAGACTAACTTCTAACAACTAATCTGAGCGATAATGAATATTGGTATTTTGAGCCATTTGTGTAATTTTGTAAAATCGGTATTCACAAATTTACTTCCCATTTTTTCGGTATTTACTAAAAAATTTTCAAATTATTTCCACTATATGTTCAGGAATCACCATAATAGTAACAAAGCAAACGTTTTTGTTGCTATGTTGCCCTAATGGGTGAAATTAATTAAACAGTGAATACAAAGTTAGAATTAAATGTCTTAGGGTAATTTGCAAAGTTATAATGATTTTAAAAATGAAAATGAAGAAAAGGGACTATCCAATTCGAATTTGATCAAGTTTATAGTACTTTTTTGAGATTTTTACCCATAAACTTATCCTAATTCAGAAGAATTTTGAAGAGTTATCGAAGACGATTATGACACTTGTGTTGATAGCGAAAAATAATTGTCTCGTTACAGTTTTTTGTGCTGTAAATACATACGAAATTCGTTGTTTCTTTACGTTTTATGATTTTTTATAAGCTATTACTATTTATATTTTAAATGTTTTTTTTGTGATATTTACTCTTTCTAATTAAACTGGAAAATAAAAAAAATTACACTTGTTTTCTTTCTTTTCTTCTAAAATTCCTACTACAGGTATTAAAACTGGTATTGCAATATTAAGATCAAAGAAACAATGAATACCCTTAAAAAAGCATTTATTGTTCTTTTAACTTTAAGTACTTTACCTCATATAATTATACAAATTTAAAAAAAAAAAATTGAGTTTAGGCTGAAATTCGGTCAACCAGCCCTGGTTTTCTCTTGCTCATAGTGGTCGTTCTAAAACCGGTAATTGCTATCCAGTTGGGTTTACATTTTGTGACAAGCAAATTTTCAACATTTTTCCATTTATTTACTTTAATGAATTCTAAAATTATTAATAATCTTAGTAGTAAAGTTCATACCTACTAAAACAACAAATATATGAAATGTCTAAATATACACATTACAGTTATACAGTGAGTTGAAAATTGTAAGTCTTTCCTTTTCGTTTATTTCAATTTTCCAACTAAATTTAGCAAGTAACAAAATATGTTTTATATTAATTGCAGTCTCTTTTTTAATATACCAAGGAATTTGCCTATCATTTCCTACATTATAATAGTATAGATTATTTCATTATACAAATTCATACTAAACGAAATAAAGAAATATTTGAAACTAATTATAAATGTTTATCATAACTTGAGTTAATTGAAACAATGGCTTTTATCAAACTGATATACAAACAGTTAATAATTTATTTTAATACAACAGCTAGAAAATTTTCACTACGATTTTTATGGTTTTAATTTTATTTTTCATGAGTGTTTGTTCAAGTTTGCTTTAACTATAAATAGACTTTCTAGAAGAATGAAATATGATGATGATTTTTGTTTTTGTAGAGACAGTGAAGAAACTACTTTAAACTTTCATAATTTGGATTCTTTTCCAAATCGACCATAAATTGGTCCTTTATGTAATTTTCCTTATGGATGATTTTAGTTTCTAATTACATTCAAACAATATCGATTATTTTAATTTGTATTGTATAGAGAGGAATCATTATTATTATTATTATTGATGGGAAGTAATTACAGTATGATAATGCTTATTGTTGTTTGCTTGCAGTTCGTAATGGATATTCGTGCGTTCCAATGGCATTGGCTGAAGGCCTCGACATAAAGCTTTGCACCGCAGTGCGACAAATACGTTATGGGCCACAGGGAGTTGAGGTCCTCACCTCCAACACATCCAACTCAACCGGACCATCTTTTACTTACAAAGGTAATTTACTTAGGATGATGAGCTTTTCAAGTTCCGCACCTCACCCTTACACACCCTTCTTAACAACCGAAAATTGCCCAGAATGAAAAAATTCAAGTTGAGATCCTCCGTTTGAGATAAAGTATAAATCTCAATGCCGAAACGAATAAAATTGTCAGTGACATTTAAGTGATTTTTTTATATTTGCAAGTCGAAATTTTAATTGAATTACAATAGTTATATTTATTGGAATGATTATTTTATCAATGATCAAAAAGTTATAAATTTTTTGCTCGTTGCCAAACAATTCTGTATGTTTAAGAGAATATCTCAAATACTTTTTTTTTGGTTGTGACTTTTGCAGCGAGGAATCTTGTAATAATTGAGGTTTTAATTTTTTTTTCTTGCGGATAAATAAATTGTGCTACAAAAAAAAAAATCCAGGTGTATCGTTCGGTGTTCACCTTTTCGTTGAGTTTATTGGTGAGGTCACATTGGTATTTTGAAGCTATAAATTTTGATAAAATTTTAATGGGCTTCGACATATTAGCTAGGATTTTAATTAACTTGTTAATGTAAATGATGAGAGCCGCGTAATTTACTTTATAAATATTTGTTGATGGTTGAATCAAAAGAAAAAAATCAATTCGTGATTGCCGCTAGATAAATTATAATATGTTATAAAATTTATTGGATGGAAATTCAATGAAAATATTAAAGCTTAATTCTATGAATTATTTTTTCGTAACGTAAAGAGCTAAATTTCATGTTCATAATCAACAATGTTTTAATTCTTTTCATACGGGTTCCATATTCTCACCATTTTTTATTTTTGACTATTAATTTCACGAAAATAAAAAAAATATTCAAATATTCACATTTTTTGTTCAGATTTTCCTACTAGTTAAATTAATATTATTATTAAACATGTGATGTGTATGCAACCCGTTTGTTAGTTCCGCTAGCATAATTGCATATGCGTAATGCAATTTTAAAATTAATTATTATTATAAAAGTAAATAATTGAGAGATGAAATTAAATCTTCCCAATCAGAAGCGAAGCGAGGTGGTTGCAAAGGAAGTTGCGGCTCCGGACAACACATGAAAATGGGACGTTATATTGATATTGATATTTTAATTCCATAAAAAAATTTGCTTAGGAAACACACAAAGGGTATATTTTTAAATAAATATTTTTTTCATAATTAAAGACTTAAAAACTTTTTGAATTTTAACCAATTTTATTTACTAATATATATATATTAGCGTAAATAAGAGGTGAAGTATTTTCATTCAGTCCTGGGCGGCGAAAACGCACGCTACGCCACTGTTCTCATTGGAATGGAATTTTTATTTTTCTTATTAAATTGTTTGTTGTTATTCGCATTTAATTTGACTATTTAACTGAATTTAGTCAGTAGACACAAAGCAGTGGCGTAGCTACAGGGAAGTAACTAGAACGACGCTTTCGGATCCTAATTCTCTTATATATTGTTGGGGTTTTGGAATAAACGAAAGCTTTTCGCTAGGTCAAACTATTTCTATTGAGAATAAAGAACTAAGTGAATTAAACACAAAGACTTTAATTGATAAATTTGCGGCAAAAAAATCTAGACGAAACGCATTTTAGCACGTATATTTTTTATTCAATATATCATTTTTAATATTGGTTCTTAAAGTATAAAATAATTTTCCTTTGGATAAACTAGCGGTTCTAAACCTGAAGTTAATCGAACCCTAAGGGTTCAGTGAGTCAGGCTCGCGGGTCTAGTGGATTCTTAATGAATTTGTTTTTAAAGGTTTTGTTCATTTTGTGCACCTATGTGAAAATATAAAGTTATGGTTTGCATTTGAAAAAATAATATTTTATTTTTCCAACTAAGAAAGGCTCAGTGAACGCGCATAATGAAACTGATTACCTGTACCTCAAACAAGGTTAATAATCCCTAATACAAACAAGTGGGGAAGGAACCTCGTAGTTCCAATTTGCTTTTGGTCTCAAAAAATCTTGTTACGCCACTGATACATAATAACAAGAATTTTACGTTATAAGTTTCTGTGGTGGCCAAATTTAACAACGAAATCGTATAGAACTCATTAACAGAATAAAAAATTGGTAGAAATTTTATGATGTCTCCATTGGTTTTCAAGATATCGAATTTAAAAATTTAATATTTTAAGGGATAATTTTTGTCGGTTTTTTTCTAGTCAGTTAGGATCGTTTAACTTTAGCGAAATAAAAGAAAATGCAACTTTTGTATACAGTGAAGTATATGGATGGTTTGGATGAAAATTTGTTTTTCTTAGTTTTTAATATCTTGAAAACTAAGGGAGATAAAAAAAACGGTCTTTGTTTTAATTTTTTTTAGTTCCATATGATTACGTCACAGAATCTTGGCACTATGTACAATGTAGTAGTGTAGTGGATATATTTACTTATCTTTATTCATTGTATTTTAAATATCTCGAAAAAATTTACAAATAAAATTGATAATATATTTTTTACAGCGGACGTAGTGCTGTGTACTCTTCCTCTTGGCGTTCTCAAACTTGCGACTGCACCAAATTCCGTTCAGGACAACACTGTCCAATTCATCCCACCTTTGCCCGACTGGAAAACATCTGCAATTCAACGTCTTGGCTTCGGAAATCTGAACAAAGTGATTTTATGTTTCGAGAAGATTTTCTGGAACCCATCGGCCAATTTATTTGGCCATGTCGGTAGCACGACAGCAAGTCGTGGAGAGCTTTTTCTGTTTTGGAACCTATACAAAGCTCCCGTATTGCTGGCCTTGGTCGCCGGAGAAGCAGCAGCTGTTATGGAAAATGTTTCCGATGATGTCATAGTGGGGCGTTGTATCAACGTCCTAAAAGGCATTTTTGGTAATTCAGGAGTGCCACAACCGAAGGAGACAGTGGTAACCCGATGGAGAGCCGATCCTTGGTCACGTGGCTCGTACTCTTTCGTGGCAGTCGGAAGTTCAGGGAGTGACTATGACTTGCTAGCTTCACCAGTGGTGGCTACTCCTACAACTAATGGAAGTTCCACTCCAGGACGAACTGAAGCTAATCAAACGCCACCGTCACCAGCCAATCAAACAGGAACGGCTCGAGTCTTTTTTGCTGGAGAGCATACTATTCGAAATTATCCAGCCACGGTTCATGGAGCATTTTTGAGTGGACTTCGTGAAGCAAGCCGAATTGCTGATCAACTTTGTGGATGTCCTTATAAACCACCGCAAGTTCCCCGAAATAATTTTCCAGCTTCCTGAACAATTACTCTCACTTACAAATTCCGCATTGATCTATTTATTTCAATTGCAGCTAGCTATAATTATTTCATTTTTTTTAAGTTATTACCCTTTTACACTACAAAATTGAGTAGTTTTAATTAAGAGTAGATGTAAAGTTCAAAATTTTAGGCCAAAATTTGTTAGAGGTTTTTTCGATCTGGATTTTAGATTTGTAGGAGAACCTTTCCTAAATTTTATAGTTTCAATTCAAAGCATTCCCTTTAGATTAAAAAAAAAAACACTTTTTTGGTATTAAGTTACATAAAGCTGCCATAGTTTAGATAAGTCTGACATTAAGTTAAGAGTAGTTAAGATTTAGTCTTAAGATAAACAAAACAACATAAAGTATCACATGAAAACAGCTTTTTGGTTTCGTCTTTGCATTCGAAGCTTAGCCTTTTTTAGAAACAAATTACAATTAAAGAAATTTTGCTTTCTATAAATAAAAAAAATATATCTTATATTTAGTTACCGGCCATTTCAAGTAATAAATGTTGGTAAAATTATCAACTTTAATGCTGATATCCTGAGTTAAGTTAATCTTAGGAATATAAAATTCTACTTGTTGATACCTAATAAACACTAAGGCTCATCTATAAAGACGAACCAAAAAATTCAGTCCAAGAATGAAATTCACTTCAAAGTCTCTAAAAGTGTATCCTCGCTATAGACAGATTTGAATATTTTTCATTTTTACGTTTGGATGTTCAAAGTTTGTTTGGAAATTTTAATATGTTTTTTTTTTTCAGTTAATTTTATTTTTGAGGCTTTCTACGTCAATTTTTTAACGAAGAACATATTAATATAACAATGATTAGATTTAGTCTTAGATTTGTGCCTTTGAAAATCAATGTAAGTTCAACAATGAGGAAAGCGAAATTAATATCAGATGAGATTTAACTTCTTTAGTTTTCTATTTAAGTGTAGGTTAAGATAATAATTAATCAATTAAATTATGAATTTAAACGATTGATTTAGATTTTAAGTATTTCATTGTATTTGTTTCTTTTTTGGTTTGAAAATAAAGTGAAATTTTTGATTTTTAATTTTCTGTTGTGCTAATTTGTAATTCATTATAAAATTTTTAAGTTTCTGATGATGGGGAAATCGTAAAAGTCTGACATTCCCTTGCTGTCTTTGCAACAATCAGATGCACTTTATGGTCAGAAATCATAAATCATTATTTATGGAAGAATTCGATTTACATAAATAATGAACTGGTCGAAATTGCAATCTGCCATTTATGCAGTTGCATAAATTTGAATATTTAATGTTCGGATGTGTATTTACTTGACCCTTTGTTTGATTATATACTGCCTTATTATGTGTAGAGGAACATACATACATATTGAAGACACGTCAAGAACAACGGGCCTCTTTTGGCCCATCTATAATTTTATTTTTATTGTATGTATAGGATACAATAATAATTTTAATGATAAATACGAAGAAAATTGAGGGCTTGACCAAAGACATCTTATTAAAATTTTTGCAGTTGGACTTTTGAGAAGGATGTTTTAAGACTTATTAATAGTGTTGAAAAATGATTGAATAAGCAGTTCAAGTCTAATTTGAAAACAAAAATCGTCTACTTTATAAAAACAGTAAGTATTACAATATTTTTTTTGTTTTGCCACGATATCGATTCGTAGTCAGTCTCCGGACATTTAGCGAATGGGATGAGAAAATATATGAGGAAAGATCGCACTCTTCATGAAAGGTACCTTAAGATGTGATAGTGTCTCTGAATGGTAGCTCCAGGAATGAAACGCGCTTCAATCTTTGATGGTGACCCAAATTTTCCAGAAAATTGACAGTTAGATAGTTTTTCCAGTTTTTTCAGGTGCTCAGGTCTTTTCAGGAACCTGGCTATCTGACTCCTTACCGCAGCTACTTTGAAATAGCTATTTATGTACCATATGGCGTCAGTGATTTGCCTCAGGGTTTTCGATTGAAAGTACTGGATATTGTCCTCGTTGGAATCACTAGCGGCTTCCCACAGCTATATCCCATATTTCCAGATGAGCTTCAGTATACTTATAGATAGCTTGCTATCCAGGGACAGTTGTGATCTTCCATTCTAGAACCTTCACAGTTTGGGTGCCTTTGTGGAGAATGTACTTGAACCAGCTGAGACGTCTATCCAGCTGCATCCCGAGATACTTAACCTCTTTCGCCTGGAGTAAAGCGTGACCTTTTTTAGAAACAAGAGGACAAGTTTCTCTCCTTGTGGTGATTGTTACAAGAACAGATTATTAATTAAACTCCACTTGTAGAACGATAACTGAAGAAAATGGCTTCTGAAATATAATTTATGTTACTTTGTTGAAATTTAGGAAATTTAAGAATTTACAGCTATCTGTTAAATAATTTATATACGAGCCGTAGGTCTACAATAATTTATTAACAATAATTTATTTTATTATTAATTTACACATAGGCATAGTGACGTATAGACCCGTGAGAACAAAACCTAGGGAGACACGAGATGCCTAATTTTTTTTAAAATATTGTTATTTATTGTCGCTTTAAAACTTCTAAGGTCTTTAATAACTCAAGGTTTCATTAAAATAGGGTCAATAAATCGAGAAATATCGAAAATTTGATCGATACGAGATTCGAACCCAACACATTCAAGTTTTAGAGCGACAACTTTGACTACTCAGCCACCAGAAGACTTTACAATTTTAAAGGCGAAAAAATAAACGGATATTTTAAATTTAAAAATTGGTTTTCAAATGAGTTAGTTTTGCTATTATTGCTTGGATTTTTTTTAGAACCAAAGAACTTCTTACTAAGTTTGATCCATTTTTGTTAAAACATTTAGAATCGCAGCGATAAATTATTCAGGAGAAAGATCTTTTTCCAACCTGAAAGGATGAAAAGTTACTAACGAGCAAGAATAGACCAAGAAAGAGTTAATACCCGGGCATTATGATCTATTGAACGTCATTACGATGATATAAACGACGTTTTCTCGCAAACCTATGCTTGAAAGATGATGTTAGTAGGTATCAAAAGTGATATTTTAAAAAATACTATGATCTACATTAACATAAAAAAAGATATTAAAATTAGTGATCTGTATTAAATTTTTATTTACTGTTATTTGTAAATTCATAAGAAGTTTTCCTCAAATTATTAAAAAAATACTTCCTTCCTACGAAGTAACAAGGGTGGCATGTCGTGAGGGGCCTAGAGCGGCATTGGACCTGTATTCACTGCATATAGAGTAAGTAGTTTTACTAAAAAACACGAACAAATATTTCATTTCATTTAGGGGCAATATTTTCACTCATAAATAGGTGGACTATAATCTTAAGACAGCTACTTAAAAGATAAAAACTTATCTGTCAGATAATTCCATACATATGACTATCATTAGCTGAAAATAAATGTGTTTTTTTATCCTTCGGATAAGATTTTATCGAAAAATTAAATATCACTATCTAGAAGTGAGATACTAGCCTTTAGTAACCATTAATATCCAATACTCGTATTGGATACGATTGCGAGATATTACTGTCCTTACTTTGTCGTATTCCAGATGGAAAACAAAAATAATCTCAACTTGTAGTTATGTTTTTATTATTGCATTTATGCAATATGTTGCATTTATGGTGATAAGGATCTCTTATTAATTTTTGAAAATATTGTAATTTTAGTTTCAAATTTATTAAATAAAAAATTCAATAATATATAGAATTTAGTGAATATAGTTAAAGCTTGATAACATTATAAGGTAAGGGCCCTTGGGCAAAAACAATCTCGAATAGAAGTTAATTTTAAATAAAAAAGTAGTAGGTAAGTATGCTTGTTATAATAGTACAAATACACCCCCACGTTTTTATGTGCATATGTAGTTATTACTTTGAAACTAAATCCGTAACGAATGATTTGATATTGAAAAAAATTATATGTGTTTAATATATATCAATTAAAGCATTTTGTTTTTAAAAACGTAAACACCATAATTTATGATATTGCTGTAAGCTAATGGTAAATTAAAGGAGGAAACACAAATATTTACAATTATTTTTTTCTATTACCCAGTCACACAACGATATATTCTTACTTATTATTTCAAAAAAGCCGTCGAATCAAATATTTGCTTTACTCAATTTGTTCCATCGCTTACTAAATTCGATAAACGTCTCTATCCGGATCACGATTTTTCCTCTTGTGAAAATATCCTACGGATAAATTTTTTTAGCTGAATGGAATTACAATTTTTATCATGACGAACTATTAAAGACCAATCCAATACCTTGTTATTATTTTTTCAAGGTACTTTATGATGAAAAATAAACAAACTTCTGCATCTTAAAGTTACTAATTGATTGTAATTTTTAAATTTAAATTTATTTGATTTATTGCGCCTTGAAAGTTAAATATCTTATTAATATTAATTTGGAAGATGTTAAGGCACTGTTTGCCTTAAAGATGACAAAGAAAATTACTTTGTGGGTAATTAACAGTGGCATGTTAAGTAAAGTTTAATGTCGAAAGATACGTGACGTATCTGTAAAATTATCCTTCTTTTTCACTTTATGTAGTACGATTTATTTCGTGAAGAGAAGAAAGCTCTTTTGTATTATCTCAGGGAGAATATATATTTTTAAATTGTTCCCGAAGATTAAAATGTTGAAATTGAAAGAGTTAGCAAAATTAACTAAAAAATACATTTATTTAATATCTAAACAGAATTATAAGCCTTACTTTTGTACTAAAGAAACCAGTAAAATAAAATGTTATCAGCAAACCTTATTGTCGTTATAATAAGAATTAGAACTGCTTTTAAGCATAATTTTATATCTTTAATTTTGAACTTTTGTTCATCTGTGCAGAAAAAAATCTGAACAGATAATATCGGTAGTTTTATATAAAAATATATAACATGGATAAATTTAGGTTCTGGAAAACCGTACGCTACTTTTTGCGAGGTATAAAGTGAGAACATCCATATTTAATACGTTTTTTCAAACTTCAATATTTTAGTTCAGATAAAACAGTAACTCACCAGAAATCAGAGGAATAAACAGTTGCGAAATAGTCCCAAAGATTATACACCTAAGAATCCTAGTCACTAACACCGAAGGATGCCGTAAAATAATCAAATGGAGTATAGCGATAGCCTGAACAACAAAGGTGAAATTAATGCAAATCTGGAACAGTACATTCATCCGAAAAAATACTTCAATAAAAGCAGCTAACAGTAGAGTTAGTAGCTAATAACCGACAAGTAAAATATTTAAGCCTATAGGTCTACAGACGCATATTAAGAGTCTCATGAACGGGGAAAAGAACTTATAAATCCATCTTGGGTGAACTAACTTGTTTTCGGTGAAGTTCAACAATAAAGATTGTTACCAAAAATTCTTATTATATTAATTTTCTTTTTTTCTTTTGGTGTTTCATCGTGTTAAAGATTAGCGGTAATCATGGCTATTTTTATTTTGGTACAGAAGTGCGGAAGAGTCCTCAAGTGCTTTTTCCGAACCACTTACAAAAGTTGACTAACCAGGAAATCCCACTTTTTTCCAGCGCTCTTTTTCATTAAATCCAACCCTGAATGATAAGTTGGATCAAAATTGAGGATAAACCTCATTGGTACTTCTACATTTCGAACGTGATTCTTCCAAGCTATCGTCAGGATTCGGAGATACCTCCATATTTTAAATGCGGTAATTTTACCTTCCCTTATCTGAGTAAAAGTTGTCCCTTCCATTCAGTATAAGAGACTAGGGAACACATAGCATTTGACCATTTTTCACCGTAGATCAAGAAATAAAGTACGATTCACAAAGATTCTTCTCATCTTTGTAAAGATTCCTCTGGCTTGCTCAATGCAGTTATGGATATCCTGCTCTATGCTCTACTTCTCGTTGATAAAACATCCAAGGTTTGAAATGCTCTACTTTTTCTACTGTCACTCCATTAAGGTTTCGATATGTAGAAGTTCAGTCTTGCTTAGATATTACTATGAACTTTGTCTTCTTATTATATTAATACGGTACCAAAGCCATCGAGAACATTAAATATGCTTTTGCATAGCCTGTATTTCCATTCAAGATGTGTATGGTAGATAACTTTCTTCGTGACATTGAAAAAAAAGAGGCATTTTTTATGAACACAACCAAGTCAATGATTTTCTTATTTATTTTTATGCCGTTTTAGAAAATAATTGAAAAAATATCTATTTTTGTTCGTATTTGAGTGGCTTTTGTTTTGGAGATTATTTTTTATCAGCTGTACCTACTGAAATTAGCAAAGTAAATACTATTAATGTTAGCGACAACAATCGAAACCAATTAAAGACCCACATTCAAGTTATATTGAGGTATTTTTAATTAGTCTTAAACAACTGACCAAATAATAATTACCTGATGATGACAACCAAAAACTGTTGAAACACGTCGTTATCAAGAAAGAAATTGAATCATAGGATATACATTATTAATCATTAATTTAATAGACTTATGAGTTTCAATAATTTTAGATAGAAATTGGTTATGGATAGAATGAAATATATAGAAATACCTACATCTAATCCAAAAAGTTTTAAAAAAAAGTTTGAACCAAAAAAATATTAACGAGTTGACGTATATTTTACTATATTTTTCAATCAGTAGACTTGGAGTAAAAAAAAAGGATCTAAATCTGACATCTTAGGCGTCACTTTTCTCATGCACAATTGTTATAAATTGTATATAAGTAAAAAAGACTAAAATTTGTGGGTTGATTTGAATGAATGAGTGTTTTAACAAAAAGTGCCAGTAGTAGATGTTTTGATGGTCCAGATTTCCATGAATAATTTAAGATTTGCAATAGTTTTTTAGTGCCATTTTACAATTTAGGTTGTACGTGTCTTTTTAATTACTCCAGAAAGTACCGCATTTATTTGTTGGGTATGTGAGTATGAAAATGGAAAAATGTCCGAAAAAATGCAAAAAAAGTCATATTCCCACTAATAGACAAAAATTTGTTTTTTTTTTTTTGAAAAAATCATTCAAAGCCATTGTGGATTTTTAAGAGGAGAAACGTATCTCAACCATTAGACACACATGTAAAATATTGGTATCATTTTAACTCCTAAATTTTCAAAAAACATCAAAATCCTGATAAACACTGATCAAATTGAAACCTGCATTAAATTTCTGGCGTTTAATTTGTTTTGTTTTTCATTTGCGATTACTCATGCCAACGAATTGCTACTGGGCTTGCTCCATCTTTCTGTCTTTGACTACAAACCTGCTTTAATTTTCTATTAAAATATTTATTATGTGATGAAAATATAGCCGGCAGCGAACTGCTAAATGGGCCGAAGATAAATGAATTGATTATTACTCTCTCTCACTATATCAACTAGTTTGAAATAAATAAAACGAAGCTTCCCTAAGATAAAAAATTAACCGCATCTTAAACTCCAGTTCATTCAACTTCAAAAAAATATAACTTCAACAAGAAAATAATAACGTTTTTCCCCGGAAGCCTTTATTTTAATGAAAACTCTGCAATTTTCAATTTTTGCGGTAAGAAATATTACGAGCTTCAGCGAGCACATTATTGCTGATATGCAAATGAGAAAAGTTAGTTTCGATCAGTCATAAAAGATAGTTGAAATTTCACTTCACGGCAGAGGCAACTTCAAACTCCAATTTCGATCTAATAGTCCAATTGGGAATTTGTTAAAACCTGCAGATATTCTCTCACACATGCTATATTGGTGTGTGGAGCTTTTAAAAACGAGCAGAGTATAAAATAATTTATTTATGAGCTTTTATCGCAAAGTATACTATTAAAATACGATTGTTATTTTAAAAATTTTAAAAACTCTTCCATCGCTGCTCTTATATTTTACGACTCGCAATCTTTAACGAAACTTAAACATCAAGAAATATTATTCATATAAAATGCTAATGATTTTTTCATGATAAACGGAAAGTTTTCCTTATTGAATATCAAAGTATCTATTTCAATCTTAGTTTGAAATATGTTAATTTTGTTCGGAGGTTTTTAAGAGAACAAAAACTGCAATAGGTCAAAAAATACATCAAATTAAAACTTATAAAATTAAAACTTAAAAGGCGTTGCAAAGTATTACAGTTGTCAAAATATAAGGTTTAATGAAACGGGAGTTTAATAATAATAAAAAACAAAAAACAAAAAACAAAATTTATTTCATTATTTATCAAATTTTAATCGAAATAATTTCCATTGGCATATACGACTTTCTGCCATCGATTGGGCAAGTTATATAAGTATGCCATTTTTAAAATATCTTCATTTACAGAATTAAATGGAAATTCGAAATCTGTAAAAATATCCTTTTGATTATTTTTTTTTCTCTTAAAAATTATACATAATTACGGAAATGGTAACAATCGGTAGGTGAAATATCTGGTGAATATGGAGGATACGATAAAATTTGTGGCGAAAGCTTTATGTGGTTGTTTTTTCTTACCATTTCCCGTGTATTAGATCAATTTCATGGCAATAGGATTCCCCTGTTATAGTTTCATCTAATTTAAAATAGAAATCGTGGATTACTTCATTGACATTTCCCCATATGGTAACTATAATCCTTTTTGGGTATAATTTCGGCTTAGGGGATGTCCTCGGGATGTACTCTCTACCCATTTACTTGAGCGTTTTTTGAGCGTCTTTTGTCTTCCGTGCTCTATTGAAATTTTTGGAACTTATATGTAGCAATTTTTTCAATTATGGATCTCGTTTTATTTCCAAGAAGTTTCGGGGAAAAATAACTAAAAATGGGGTCCAAAGATGAAAAAATTTAACGAAATGAGTAAGAATACTTTTGAAATTTTTAAATAAAAATATCAATCGCAAGTTGCAAGTAATGTCTCTCAGTTGTAGCTAATCATTGAGTATACAAAATGCCTATTTCATAGTTTTTGTATAACATTTTTGTATAAATCCATTTGTATAACTACATTTTTGTATAAATCCACTTCTTAAAAAGGAAAATGGTGTAGGACGGCAAATTTAGAGTAATTTTTTTGATTATTTTATCATATAATAAAAAAATGGACTTTATTGAAACTTTAAGGTTATTATATAATTTAATTTAAAATATAAATATTGAAGAACGTTTACAGAAATTTTCAAACATTTTTCTGGAAAAATCCTGGAGATATCAGCTGCAGTACATTATCGCACAATTCGCCAATCAGATGGACAGTTTGCGAATATTCTGTAGGTCACAATTTTTATCTAAAACCTATTTTCAAAAAAAAAAAAACTTTTTGTATAAGTTTCTCCTCTATTTGAGTTACGTTAGAAAGAGCATATTAAGTACATTTTTTTTTAATCTTTTTTGGCAGTAAAAAAACGTACGTTAAAATATAGCATAAATTTACACAGAAAATGTGTACTTAATTTAATAAAAGTTGATCAAAAACTCTAAGAGCTAGAGCAGTGATTTCTAATGTAGGACATGATAATATTTTGGTGGATCATGGGCAGGACGTGCATCTTTCGGCTGATTATACCAAAGACTATGGCGTAATTCGAGAATTAATTATTAACAGGGAATTGTTTTTCATTCATTTCAGAATAATTATCTTTATTATATGTTTGGAAACTTTATTTATTTAACTATTCTTTCATTTTTTATTTTGCTCTTTCATTGATGACTTATTTTTTGGAAGCTTGCTTAGATACCAAGTTAATGGTCTTTTAAGCTTCCTTCAGGTGAATAACCGTAAAATTTTGAATAACAAAATTTAAATATCTCGAGGGGGGAGCATCAGGATTTTAGAAATACCTAGGTGGGGCATGGCCCAAAGTCGGTTGGGAACCACTGAGCTGGAGTGGATACAAAATAGAGAAAAGTGATTCGAGAAAAATGCGTTTAAAAATAAGTGGCAGAAAAAATTAATTAAAAGCAGTAATGATTTAATTCAAACAACTTACGGGTTAATTAGCAATTTCAGCACCATATCGCTACTCTTTTTCAGCTTCATATGCTTCGTCTTCAGATTGCAACTAATTTTTTCAAGCTTTTCAAAGTTTCATACAGCCCATGGAATTGCTCGACCACTTCGTTTTACACGTCACGCGCTCGAACCTTATACCGACGAGCACTCATAGATCTTTTAATAACTTTTGATGGAATTGTAATTTTAATTTTAAAGAAAATATTTTTGAATAGTGTCACTAGCGATTTATGAAGAAAAAAAATTGAACATTTTGAAGCCTCTAAATTTAACTGTCTAAATGAATAAAAATATACAGTAACAAAAAAGTCTTAGAAATAGCACCAATGAAGTAGTAAAATAGTCATCATTTTAAGTCATTCATCCGTATAA
Organism: Sisyra terminalis; assembly: GCA_958496175.1. Lineage (NCBI taxonomy): Eukaryota > Metazoa > Arthropoda > Insecta > Neuroptera > Sisyridae > Sisyra > Sisyra terminalis. The sequence goes on along the minus strand of OY292277.1, from coordinate 30,425,821 downwards.
AAACAATGGCAGCATCAGAAATGTTATTTTATCTTAAATTACTCCTTAAACTTAGTAACTTCGCGAATGTTAAGGTTAATATTCTCATTGATGTTTAAAAACTATATTTTAGCCATTACATAATATAACGGTATTCGTGATACATCTTTCAATGATTACAGCTAATATTCTTAGCTACGAGCATAATTTGAAGATGTTTTCTACTGCACATATACGCTTCAAAGGTATGAGGATCGAAGTTAGAAAAAAATAGACATTAGTTATTTTATTTTTTTAAGACAGTTCATAAAATTCTTTCGTATACAAGGGTGCAAGGGGGTTAAAAATACGTGAAAATAAGTTCGTAAAAATAATTCAAGTATTAGTTCATAGTTACTCATGTAGAGTTACTCATATGCATGTGTTCGTTGAGAAGTCAGAGAGTAGGGGTGAACAGGTAAGGAGTCCTGTCTCTTTTACTTGTGTGTGAATTATATTTATACTTACTTGCACTAACAGAAAAATTTTCCATTGTAACATCGTAATTTTTAAAAAGGTATTTATTAAAGAGAATTGTAATTATAATTACGAATTATAATGAATTATAATTACGATGTTATAACGTAAAATTTCAAATATACATTGCAAACTTTAAAATAGAATATTTAACATGATGGAGAAAGTCTTATGCTTGATTACGATGGGATATCGTAATTTTACAGATTTTTTTTTACGTATATTGGTCATTATTCTTATATTTATACATATGAAAATATTCACTGTATCATGTAAGGGGAGGGGGTGGTAGTCGTTTGGGATATAATATTTATAGGGGAATGTAGAAAATAAGACACAGCATGATGACGAAGATGAATGGGGATCAAACAGACGTAATTTTGGGTCACGAATTTCATAAACAGTTCCTTTCTGCTGCTTCAGTTTTCCGTGTGATTATCCTTCTTAAGACGCTGTTTGTATCTAACGAGATCCTCAAATTTAGAGATCGATTTTTCTTTTTAGTAGTTATAGACTTCTAATTTTTCTTACTATGGCCTTGTATGCATCATGATATAATATTATTTATAAATTTTTGAAAAGTGGCATACACAAAAGTGCTTAAAAAATTGCCATTGTATTAAAAACAAGTTTTGAACTATTTTGTTTTCTTTCTTCAATAGGGAGTATGGGAAGCCTTGAAATATCGATATTATGTTTAGAAACTTAAGATCTTTGTTTTAAAGTATTGAGGGCTATTAAGTGATTTTCTAAATTTGAAATTTTAAAATATAATACAAAACTGTGCAATGATTATATTTTCAAAAATGAATTCCAAACAAATAGATTGAACAGTATTTGATTGTTACTGTATCTAAGCTATACCTACTTGATTTTTACTTAATGCCTTACGGTATGAAACAATATCAGTTTGAAATTGTAAACGTAATAATAAAGATTACCTACTTAGATGTAAAAAAAAATCTCCCTTAAAAGTTTTTTGCCACAAACTGTCATTGATTAAAAGAGAAGTTTATTTACCGTTTGTTTATTTTCTGAAAAAAGTTTTAAGGCAATTATGTGGTTTAATGAAATACATTCTTTGAGGAAACTGTATTTGTAATGAAACAATTTTAATGAAATTTCATTTTTAGTTTTCCTTTTGTGGAAAATGAGTATGGAACAAATAAAACCACCTCGGAACAATAATTTCTTTCCGAGTCGGCGACACTAAGTCAGTTTCAGGGGAATGAGTCGGAATGGTAGAAGCGTCCGACGCGAATACATTCACGTGGAAGGACGGCAAAATGGCGGAAGTGGCATCTGCTGCAAACACCGGGTGACGACGCCTTCGGCATTCGGGAGCGCCGCGACGCAACGCACCGTGATCGTTCACACGCGGGACCGTGGAGGTTGTGGCGGATGTTGTTCAGCTTTTCAAATCCAGAAAACACAGAACTCTCCAGTGAGCACATTGCACACACATGGTCTGCACAGCTATCGTGTAGCTTTGTGATCCAAATTTTTCCAAGTTTGAATATTATTTCGTTTCTATAATATCCTTTTTAGATCAAATGTTGACAATTGCGCTAATTTAATTCCTTCTGAAAGTGAAAATACGCTTTTATCTCGGTCTTGTTTCGCTTTTATTAAAATTCATGTAATCATCTATTCTGTTTGTATACATTGTGTATATACATACTTGAGCATAGTTGTAAATTAGTTGTGTTGTTGTCCTTTGATGTCCTTTGTGCTGTATATAATTGGACGCCTCAGGACATCACAGAGACTCTACCTCTGTTTTTCTCCTCTTCACAAACGAAAACACACCAATACCAAATCCTTAGGTTGTCCATTTGAAATTATAATTTTCATAATTAAAATTCCTACTGTCCAGTTTAAAAAAAGAAGTATAATTCATTTCAATTTTTGATATTTAAATTTTAATACATGTAACATCATCTGGATGTTTCAACAAAAACTTTATCGATTGGTAGAAAGAAAGGTTCACGTCTTAGCTAGTTCATATAAAATCTCAAAGAGAGCATTGAAAACGCTGTAAGTGATCTCCGCTAAATACTGTGTATAAAACTAAAGATGTTTTTTTCCTTTTATTGACGTAAGTTTACGGGTTTTATTCAGTAAAAATAATTAGGTTTGTTCCAAATAACTATCGGAGCTTTTCGTCGAGCTCTTGTCCAAAGCTCAGAGCTTTGAACGAGCAACTGATGTTAATTTCATTTAATTAAAGTAATTAACTGTAAAACCTCTGGCACAGATAAACTTTATGTACACGAATATGTGTTTAGTAATTATCATGCCAGTCAGAAAAGGCATAAAATTTGCTAGTTTATTTGTCTGGCATGATAAATGTGGAAAAACGTCAGGGATTCGGCGAAAGCGGTTCTGTCTTGGAAATGGCCGTGTTATATTTACGTTTTAATTATCCTGAAAATAAAATTGGATTACTCTTAAAAAAACATTTACTAGAAAAAGTTTAGGCTTTACTCGTATTAATACACTCTAAATTGGGAACAAAGCTTTTGAAAAGTTTATACAATTGTCGCATATTTCGTATTATTAGTTGTTTTTAAATTTACAAAAATTTTTTTTGATATGTTTCATTATATTTTTATTCTACTTTATTTTTTTCAAAATCTTCGTAAATTTTTTGGGCAAATGTATTCTAGTATTGAAGTTTTTGCATTTGTGATCATTGCAGGTATTGTAGAACCACATTCAATCTGTAGGAAGCCCTAGGAGAATATACCCCATATTCAAAGGGGTGCAGCGCACTCAAAAGGTTAAGATATACTATATAACGTTTCTTTCATTTCATAGTGTTTGACCGCTCCCCTTTATTTATTTTCATAATTCATTGAGTCAGATTGAAGCAGATGCTACTATAGTCACAAAATTCACACACTCAATTAAATCTTAGGCATGTAACAATATATTGGATGTTTTGATTCTTCTTATAACACCACTTCCAATACTTAATTGCTGGGCTACTAAGCCTATGTTCTCAATGCCAATTTTTTTCAGATTGACTATTGCATTGGAAAATATTTCCACTTGCCCTGATTCTCAACTAAAATTTTATACAAACAGTTTTAATATTCGGAATCACTTCTGATATTTATTTTTTCAAAACCTTGTATTTCATAAACATTATTCGGTTCTTAACTTTTTGGTTAGATTACCATTGACATTATGCTTGTTCTTGTTATATTCTTGTAAAATTCAATGGATTTTTGAATGGCCCATAGTTTATTCATTGCTGATAGTCTTGATTGTTCTTCAAAATCTGGATATATCATTCACGTTAAATAGCATGTAACAAAAATTATTTTGAAATTTTTGAGTATCGTCAAATCATCATTATAATTGAAATAAGAATAATAATAAGTAGTGTTATCGTGATGGATATGGATATGGTATAAGTACAAAATATTTTTAATAAATATAGGTAAATACTGCCAGGTTGCCTGTAATCAAGTGATGTAAAAAATTAGATTGAAAATTTCAACATGAGATTTTTGAACAAAGAAAAGTCAGTCATTTTCTTTCTTTTTTATTGTCTCGAAAAAAAGTTTAGCGTTTAAATGCTCTTTAAAAAAATAACAATAAATTATGTCCTCATTATGTAACTTTAGATGCTACTTTTCGAGAAATTCGTACAAGGTAAAGTGTCATAAAGTTAAGCTCAGATATAACTGTTAAGACTACAATATATCGATATTCATCAGATGCAGTGACGGATTATATATTGGCATGTACGGCCTCATATCAAAAGATTCACAAAACTATTGAAAAATACAAAATAATTTCGTATACATAACTGAGTAAGATCACGTCAAGTGGGCCACCCATTTACCACGTGGACGTGAAATTCTTTTACAACTATTTCGTTTTGAAGTTCTTACTACCAATAATTAGATTCTGTAATATTTAATTCAAAATTTTCATTTTAACTCCCTTTTTTGAAACGCTAAACATTATGAGTACCTACCTTTAATTTAAAAATTGATTACAATCAAACCGTTTGACATTTATGAATTAAATTTTCAAGATTTATTGCTTAATGTCTATATTTTTATAAAACATAATTCCAAATAACTATTTATTTTTTTAATTTTAAATTTAACAATGGAATATTTAAATGTGTTCTCCCTCATCAAATGAAATATTTTCAATAGTTAGATGCACTGAACATTCATTTTGAATATTCGGAAATAAAATTTAATAGCGCCTAATTACTTTAGTCAAAATAAATTGCTACTTTGAACGCTACCAGCCGTCTTATTTTTTATTAAAAAGGATTTTAAAAAAAGTGGAGTTTGTCAATGATTTGAATGACGTATTTCAGCAAACAAAAAGAATTAATTAAAGTTGAGAATTCGAAGTTTGTTTAGATTTGGCTAAAATTATGCTTTCTATGTTAAAGACGCTATACAATTGCATTATTAATCCGATAGTGAAACCACACTTCATTCGTAAATCATTTATTATAGAAAAATGAAATAACAAAGCATGAAAATTTTGTTATAATTTCCGAAAAAGTTTGTCACAACGTAAGTTTGGTTCATATTTTTAATTAAGCTAATTGGAGATTTGAAAAATTAATTTGGTGCAAAGAATATAAAAAAATCATATCTATTTCGGATGGGGTGGTTTCGTAATTTTAAAATAAATACAATTTTGTAAATCTTGTGAATCGCAAGAATGATTTAATAAAAGAACATGTGATGGGCAGAGATGAAATATTTTCAAAATAGTAGTATTTGAAACGCAAAATACTAAACAACTATTTTCATTTCATAATTAAATACTTTTTTAAGAAAAGCAAAATTTTTATGGATTAATTATTTACTTATTTAATTGCCGCTTTATAATTACTAAGGTCTTAAGGGACTTGAGAACTTATAAAAATCCATAATCCAGAAATATAGAAAATTTTGTCGATACGAGGGTCAAGCCCAACACCTACCAGTTTTGGAGCGATAACCTTGACCACTAGGTCACCAGTAGATTTGATAAAATTTGTCAACTGTAAATTAAAGTGGCAAAAAATGATTTTCAATTTTTTAATTACTATGACTACCAAAGACAAAATGATGCTGGAAGTTAGATTAACAATTATAATAATTGATCCATTGTTTAAATAAAAATCTTTTAACATAAAGAAAAGAATAAAGAACTTAAAGTATTTTATTTTAAGAAAGTAATTTGGAAAAACGTATTTTACATTTAGTATTTTAAATATAAAATGAAAAAATATTTTTTCTTAATTTATTTATTTTGAGTCACTGTATAACAGTTGGTCATTAATAACTAAAATAAAGTTCATGGTACAATTGTTAGTAATGTTCAATTCTAATAAATAATAAATTTTAAAACAACTATAAACTCATAAGTATATTTGTGATGTGCGACAATGATATAGTAAGTAGTACAAGTTTTAGTACAGTTTATAGTACAATTAGTTTTTAGTACAGTACAGTTTTTTAGTACAGTTAATACAGTGTGTGTTTTTTTTTTGTATTTTACCATTAAAAAAAATTTGTATTTTGTATTTGAAAGAGAAAATATAAAAGTATTTGTATTTAAGAGTATTTTACATATCTCTGGTGATGGCTTAGGAGGAAGTATAAAGAGACAGGCTTTTGCTATAGCTTTCAACGCGGCAATAATAAATACATAATGGTAACGACTTCTTTATTGGAATGCGCCCATAACTATTAAAGATTTTTTTTTGATTTCTGTTGTCAAAATGATTACGTCACTCAAATAGACAAAAGACTCAATAGACAAAAGTTTTGAACAAAACGTGACAACAAAAAGTATACACTAATATAATTATTTTAAACCTTTAGCTCACCCATTGCTACACCGTTAAAAGCGACATTCAAAGGCATTTTAACAGTTCAAAAATCCCATTAGAAGTCGTTTAAAGTTATTTAAAGGCATTTTAAATGTAATAATTTCAAAAAGCCACTAAATGCCTTCTCTAACAGGATAGTATGTAGGTAAGCTAATTTTAAAAGATAAAAATTTTACCACAAACTAAATTTTTAAAATTAATTCATACAACGCGTCATTGTGAATATTAAATTTGAAAGAATATTAAAGGAATATTTTTTTATTTTTCTATGGTTTAATTTACTAATTAAAAACTGGGAAGAACATATTATATTAAGTTTTTGATTGTTAAATTAAACAATAAAAAAAATATGACAATAATTATTATTTTGGATTGTTTTATTAACATATAGACATTTAACAATAAATCCTGAAAATTTTCAACTTAACAAAAAAAGGAGGTTAAAATGAAAATTAAGGTAGTTACAACTTCAAGATGGAATAGTTACAAAAACATTTCATGGCCAAGTGGTAAATAGGTCGTCCACTTGACGTGATCTTACTAAGCTGCAACTGAAAGCGGTATAATATTTTACGTTAATTCGTATCCAGATCCAAAATTTCAGATTCGTAATAACTTCAAGGAGGTTATAATTTCGTTATTACTTTAAGGAAGTTAAATTTATAGTAACTCCATGACATGTTAATAAAGTGCGTGTTGATGGGACAAATAACAAATTAAAGCTTCTGTAATATTTAATCTGAAATTCACAGTTCATTTTTTAATCTTATATATAAATTGACTATCTTGCCGTCCGTGCGTTCAGAGCTATGCGCATGCGCTATATTATCCCCACTTACGCATTCAAAACGTTGGTAGGGTTAAGTTGACACAGCGCACGGCATTCAAACATTCCTATTTGCTCAAACCGGCTATTTACCAAATTTGTTATTATTTTTGTATTTTTTTCATAACAACTATTTACGTTTGTCAAAATATTATTACTCAAGCACATTAAATAATTATTTACGCACCCGATGGTACAATTTTTTTATGAATTTAAATTTATATTATTTGTAATAAAAGCGCGACAAATAGCCAGTTGTAAATATTCGCTTTTAACGGACTTTGATTGATTATTGATAATTTCGATTGTTTATTAAACGTTATCCCTTACAAACTTTGCTACCGTTTTTCACTCTTTTAGGGGAGAAATTTTCAAAAACCCTTTCTTATTATACATCTGCATCGTATAAGGAAAACACTTTCCAAATTTCATCGACACAAATGTGCACTTATATTTGAAAATACAATGTAAAACGACAAAAAATAATGACTCTTTTTATGTTAGTTAACATGACTAAAAAGCTATTCGATTTCGCACATTTGGACGTTGTACATACAAAATTGTTGGAAATAGGTGTAAAGCGTGGAAGTAAATTCGAATATTTTATTTATTTTCAATAACAATAATTGGTTTTCAAATTGTTCTAATTACCGAGTTAGTATCGATGATTTTATATTTGATTTGACAGTGAAATATATGGCAAAAATTGCTACCTTTTTGCTTTTCAGCCGAATATATAATTACTCCAGATCACAACCATTGGTTCATAAAAAAATAGATTTTAAAAAGTTTGATTGTTGAAAGACGAACCAAAATTTAAAATCGACAATTTGGTATAAGTACTACATAAGTATTAAAATTTCATACTAATTTAGTGAAATGACGTTATTTAAAATGTTGTTATTAAAATGATATACAAAAAATATTTCTTAATATATCTTTAGATACAGTTTTTTTAATTAACAACACTTTGATTATTAAATTTAAAATTTCGATTGTTGATTAACTCTACATTATCTCATACTAAACATTTTATTGAGATAAAACCTTTAGTTGCGAATGCAACGGGCAACTACTAGTTTTATTATAAATAACTAAATTGAGTATATAGAAAAGCAATTTTATTGAATCCCATCGCCTTTTTTCGCTTGACAGGGAAAACAGTAAGACATTGGTCTAGCATGAATTGATGACGTCTCAGAGACGTCATTGTAGGTAAAGAGTATAAGCTCATATTCTTTAAAAGCAAAGCTAACAGGAAAATAAAGAGGAAATTTTAAAATTTATTGTGAGCTAAAACTAAGAATTTCTTTTAAAAAAGTTTACCTAATTGTGAGAAAAAGGTAAATAATTATTTTAAATAAGCAAAAAAATTCTTTCCAGGAAGAATTAATTAACCTTAAACCTACTGGGAAAACGGTCAGTTGTTCTCATTGTCGTTGAATTTTTTTCTTTGAGAACAATTTCACCATTTTTAATGTGTGGTGTGAGTAAATTTTTCATTTTAATTTTAAGTCGAGAGCTCATCAAACGAATTCATTAGAGAACTATTTTATTTGGTGTAAAAAGCCATGGTGACTTTTTTAAATTTTAAAAATGTACTAAAGTTCTTGTTCTGAATAAATTAAATGAAACGTAAATTTATATTCCCAATTGTCCTTGCTGCCTGAATTAGTTGAAAAAATTACAATGAAGACACATATTTTTCTACATTAAAGTAGCCGCTATATTGGATACTTGAATTTTGTTAATTTTGTTTTTGCTAAAAATGTTTCTTAGTAATATGTAATTTAAAAAACATGAGAGAAAAAAATTAGTACATTTGGGGATGAAATTCTAAGCAATAATTAAAAACAACCCTTTCGTAGAAAACTAATAAAAGAGTATGAATTACCTCTCCGAAACTAGTAGGTGCTTGGTTCTAATACTGTGACGAGCTAGTTTTCTTCTATTTCTCCGTTTCCAAATATTATTGTTCATTCATTATACCTTAATAGTTATAAAATGACGGTAAATCACAATAAAAGTTATTTGTTGTACTCGAATCTCGAATCAAGCCAAATTTCAATATTTCTTAAATTACGAATTTTCATTAACTCAAGTCGCTAAGGATCTTGGTCGACATAAAACGATGTAAATACAATTAAAAAATATATTTTTTTAGTTTCAGAAAAAAATTAAAAGAAGCGGAGAGGAATGAAGTTTTTTTAACGTAAAACTTAAATACAAAATTTAGAAAAAAATTTAATTTCAAATCACTAATATAATCGTTCTCATTATCATCAACCTTGTGACATCTAGAGTGCAAATTTTAATGCCAAATTAGCAAAAATCAAATGATCACCAAGTAAAATATCTTTATGAATCATCACAAAGCAGTCACAGAGCGATCCAAGCTACTTGAAGACCACTGAGGAAAATCGCTTGGCAATCGAAATACGTATCTGGGCAATACTTCACAAATATTTTTGTTTGAACTTCAGTTCAAATTTATGTGTATGGTATGATTATAATGTATTATTATATTAAATTATACGGCATAAATTGAACAACAATATTTTTTTATATATTCTATAAACAGTCTAATCATATTTTAAACTTTTCTTAAATTTTCAATTTTTTACAACTTAGAAAAATTGTAGCGATTGAAATAAGTAGAAATCCGATGAATCAACTTTGGACGATTATAATGGTTAAGACAATATAACTCACCCTTAATTTATAAATTTTATTCGTCTTTTTCTTCAGCAGAAAAGCCTAGCATTATTGTGTAGTAGAACAGCTTTCTCGATTGACAATTCATGGGAATTTTTGGATATTTGGTTGATCGGCTAAGATTGCTTAGGAATATTTAATAGCTCTTCAACTGGCTATCATGGATTTGGTACCACTTCTCCTCTTAACATCTTATTGTTAAAAGTTTTTATCACTATTGGTTGGTATGAGTTGGGAACTCAAAATTATCGAATTTGAACTTAAAAAAACTTATTTGGCATCAATGAACATTCAATACATGTTGATAAATATTAAAAAATGTTTTTGGTTGCAACTTTGCGATACTATCGTGTAAGAAACGAAGAACATATAACACCGAATTTTCCATTGGGCATTTATCTAATCATTTCAATATACATTTCAAAAAAATAAATATTTTTTATCTTTAAGAGTTCTTGGATATAACTTAATAGTTGATGAAGAGCAATTGAATGTCTATAGGTTCAGAAACGACATTACTTTCCGGTTTACATTGTGCACTTTTTCGATTGTACTGATTCAGATTGAATACGATCTAATCGACATTGTACAATTATTAGAGAAGTAATTTGTACGAGTTAAATGTATTTAGGGTTGAATTCCTGAAAAACGTCTTCTTTTTGTATAAATATAATACTTTCTGATACATTTATTAATAACACAGAAGTTGAGTTTAATATTTTGCTTTTCTCCTTTGTAACGATGTCGTTCTCATATGATTTTATAAAAGATAAATTGCTCAGTGCTGCAAGTTTTTCTCCAAATATTTATTTTATTTGTATTTTCTTTCATTTTGACGGGAAACGAAACGAAGCTGAAGTGAATGCAAAGAAGCATTTGGAATTTTTCATTTTCCTTCAAATATCTTTAAAAAATATCATATTAAGAGGAAAGACATACCTACGAGATAGCACTTGAAGACTTCAAGGTCCAATGTAAGTATTTTAAATATTTTGAAACGTCGCTCGTTCTTCGCGTTCTTCTGCTACTATTATTTTTGTATCTGTTTCGTTCAATTTTCTATTGTACTTCACATGCCGCGTGTTTATCGTAAACAATATGAATATTTTTCTCTTCAAATCCATACTCTGCCATGTTGCGATGCCTCGCATCGATACGACATGGAAAATTTTGCGTTTGGTAGCGAAATTACGTTAAATATAAAAGAGATTCTCGGTCGTTAGATGAACGAACTTGCTTTGAGAGCTCTTATGCTTTTTTTCTTTGAAGGGTTTTTCCAAATGTTTTTCGCTCAAAGACATACAGAAGGAATAAATGTTTATTTGTCGTTTAGCTGTAAACAACGTGAACAAAAACCGAATATTTCATACTTGAATAAAATTGCTCAATTTCACAAAAGCTCTTGTTCTTTCGAGCGTTTAATCAATGTGTTGGTCGTGATATCAAATGTGATATACAAGTAGGTATGTTTGTGACCAAATTTGAAAAAAACCAAAATTTTTCTATAATGGTACAATCGATTTATACTGTTAAACAATATTTTAGATGAATAAAAAAATTCCTTAGTAGTATTTATTTAGACTCATTTCCACTGACACAACAACGAGAAATATTAAGTAAATAAAATGTGCTAATTTGTCTTTGATGTCGCTGAACATCTTTGCCTACACACAAGAAAACTTAAAGTTATTTTTTTCTTGTACTTGATGATATCTTGTAGGAAAAACAAATCATTATAATTTTTAATATGTTACAAGTTCTTAACAGTAGTTTTAAACTACCATTCCTTGAATTATTAACTGTAGTAGGTAATCATATTTTAAAAATAATTTTAAAAATATGAAAATTGTTAGTAAAGAAGTATTTTGACTATTCTTTTTCAAAAATTGTTGTAACAGATTTTATATCAATAAACAAAAAAAAAATCAATATGCTAATTTACTACTTAAACGAAGTTACGCGTATCACGCGTGTAACTTGTAGCAATAAAGCAAAATTAAAACAGAGAATAATGATATAATATGATACATTTCTCTTGAAGGTAATTGATAATCGTAATTACGATTATTGAAACGAGGAAATTGAAGGAAGAAATATTGGTTCAAAATTACCATATCTTTTTTATTTATGTCTCTGAATTGTGTATTACACGTCATATTTTCTTTTCATTCAAATTAATTTTTTAGCACAAGCACCGAATTTCATGGAAAAATATTTGGATTACCACAGGATAGCATACTGGGAACGTTTTTTTACCTCGTTTATACAGTAGACCTACCGATGACTGAAAGCAATGAATGCCGTGGATCAGGCACGCGAGCGTGGATCAGAACCATTATTGTCAAATTTTTTCGCGGAAATTCAATCAAAATACACAGTAAATACAATTAAATCAGCTCATGTGTCATTTAAGGACGTCAGTATCTGGTAACGTCGTTTATTCTATTTTTGAAATTTTAATTGATGAAAATGTAAGGTCGCACAAATTTATGTGCTAAACTTCAGTTTAGTTAGATAACTAGACGTATGCTAATTATCACCTCCAAAATTCGTCACCATCAAGAATGTGAAACTATACATATGTAGGGTTTAAAATTTGCCCTCTAAATTGATGATTTTTGTCGTTTGGGTATTCCGAAAGAAAAAAAATTCATAACATGTATATTTTCTCGGAAATAGCTATTTGAAGAAAAAAGCTCGATTTTAGTAATTTTCCAAACATTGAAAATTCCATTTTTTTTGTTATTAATTGTTGTTTTTTGTTTTTCGAGAATCCTAGAAGAAAAATTTTTGTAGATTGCATATTTTCCCGGATTTAACATTTGAAGGAAAAAGCTTCCATATTAGATATGTATATGTGTAAATAAATAGAGATCTTGAACTAAAATAGATCTTGAACGACAAAACAACACAAATTAATGACGAAAATAAAATGTCGATTTTTCATGGTGTGGAAAATTACTAAAATCGAGCATTTTTCTTCAAATGGCTATATATCCAGGAAAAAATGCAAGCTACGAAAACTTTTCTTTCGGAATTCTTGAACGACCAAAAACCACCAATTAATGGGGCAAAAAAATCGAAATTTTAATATTTATAGAAAATCTCAATATGTCAAGTTAGCACTACATAGAGTTTTCATGGAAACTATGCGAGTGACAAATTTTGATTCCCAGAACTCTTGAACAACAAAAATACACCAAAATATTCTGTAGTCGTTTTTTCTGAAACTGAAAATATAACTAAGTAGGAGATCTGAGAAACCTCTGCTATTGATAATTACCAATATTAACAATGAGTTTCCAATGTTTTTGTATTGAAAGGCTTCTGTTACTGGAAATTTTCAACCATTTTATTTCTATATGAGGACTTTGTGGCTCGAAAGCCCGTATACGTATGACAATTTAGGAAAAAAAAGAACATTAATGGTTTTTTAATAACTGCTAACTAAATTATCTTTTTATTTTTGTATTTTAAATATAATTTTTAAGATATTTATGAAATGCCGGAAATATTTCTTTGAATCTTTTGAATAAAAATCAATTTATAGAATTGCTATTTATTTTCTTTGCAAAGAACTTTTTGGTAAAAATAAATATTCTGGTGATATTCTCCGGTGAAAATTATAAATGGAACTGTTAAAGTTGTTCGGGGCGTTTTGAAATTATTCAACGATTCGTCGAGAGAATAAAGTTTTTACCTTGACTATTTGGAATGTAATCATTTATAAAGTATGTAAATAGTTTTACATAAACACGTCGAAAACTTCATCCAACTATCCTCCGCGTTGGTTGGCTGGTTGGTGCATGGTGGCAGACTTTGTGAAAATACGAACTATTTTTCAATTGAAAAGTGCAACAACAAAGAATTGTTATTGACGCACCATTTGACTTGCAGAAAATTCAAATACTCGATAGGTAGGTAGTCAATGCAGTATCAATTTATTGTTATGGCTCTATCAATTTTTCTGCGATTTTGCTTTAAACAAACATAAAGTATCGATGCAGTTTTCATTGAAGTTCATTTGAATTTTACACAAATGAATATACGGCTATTGAAGAGCTTTTGAAAATTTGAGAAGCTTCAATGAAATTTAGCATAAAAATTAAATATTTAGTTTCATTGAATTTCGTATTATGCTTTCCCTCGACTACTAAACGATGCTTTTTTTCCTAGTACAAAATGATAAGTTTGTCAATGAATTCGTTGCCAGAAGAACGATTTTCTTTGATTATTTCAGTCTTTAAAGTTAAATCAGATAATTCCTTTGATAAATTCTTAAACAATGCATCAAAAAATTATTGATTTACGGAATGAATATTAATTTTATCAAGCTTGTCAGAAACCTTTTAATGTTTAAGTCGCTGACAAGAAAAGCGTGAACAAAAAAATAATTATTTCCCTCGAAAGCTTTCAAGCTTTCAATGAAGCGCGTCAGAATAATTTTTTTGTTATTGATTCTCCGATATCTGATATCATTTTTCAACGAGTGAAACTTTTTGTGTTAAATTGTAGTTTTTTCTCTTTTTTTTCTTTGTTCGTGTGGATGTCGAAAAAAGGAAAAGTTATAAAAGAGATTTCCTGAAATCCGTCACTCAAACTATAAATTAAATCGACAGAATCGCATTTATTGAAATTTATTGCTTTCCTGAACTTTCATGAAAGTTTAATAGTTTACTTACATAAATTATAAATTTTTTATCATTTCCCGTAATTAATCTTGTTTTACTTGGTCTTGTTGAAAGATGTTAAAGAACGGGAAAATCAAATTCTTCACTATTCGTGTCAATGAAACAAATGAGATATTTTTTTTACTAGGCTAACCATACCCTGAATATAAAAATAGCGAAATTAATAAATAAATAGCTCTTAAATTATTTCCAGTGTTAGATTTTTTAATAAAATATGCAATTTTTAGTGGAGACTATGGCATGAGATTCCAGTTTTTCAATCTATCTTGAGACGCCCATCTTCATCCATTGTATATGTATATGTGTATGTTCTCTAGTTGATTTAACAGGAAGATGGCTCATGTATGAGAATGAGCACACCGACTTTCGGGCTTCGTATTGTGAGTGGAAAACGAAACGAGAAAATTTAAAAATAGGTCGCACCCCAAGAATATTCTCTCTGTACCGCATGAATCAAATGAGATTCCCTTTATTAAATGTGCTAGACGTTCTGAAAGTCACATTTCCTCAGATGTTACACTTCCGGGATTTTTCTCCGTTCACGACTACATACTCATTTATTGTAAATGGAATTGTGAGCGTGTAAGCGCAACCCTGTTATATGTATATCCATATTTGGATTTTTTTTAAGTTTCCTACCAGTAAAGTATCAACTAGCAAAAAACTTTATGGTCTAAAATCTTTAATGAAAACAAGAATCGACTTCAACGAATGGCCTCCTCTACTATCCTCTACTCCTCCTCTACTTAATACTTATAAGCCATTTCATTTATTGTATAATAGAATGAGCCTTTCAAAAATAGCTAATTTTCAGACAGTAAAAGTTTTTCCTTCTATTTTTGGTTCTTATTTCGTTTAACATTCATTGAATAGGAGAAATTGAAAACACCTTACCGCAGCTACTTAAATATTTTATGAAAATGACCGGAATAATTAATGAAGCCTGCAAAATGGATCGTTTGGTTTAATCGAATAACAATTTTAACTATGAGGATTTTTGGACTTATTGAATCTCATATATTTTTAGTTCATTGCACAACGAATATAAGGAAATATAATATTGGATAAAATTTTCGGTTGAAAAATTTTTATACAAATATCCGTTATGAGCATCTCTAAATCCATTTTAACTTCATTTTTATACTAGCCGATACCCGCTACTTCGCCAGCGTGACATAAAAACACGTCGACAATATTAATGATCAAATTTACCGATTATCAAGGGGAGCATCGAAGTCAAAATTTTCTCAATTCAATAAAAATACTAACCATATCACAAAACTGCCGTTTTAACGTCTTCAATTATGTACCTTTACCTATAGCTCTATTACAGGTGCTTTCATATATCTTTCATTTTGACTTAAAATTGAAACAGAAAATAAAAGCTGAAATAATTTAGATGAAAATAGTATGATAACGAATAAAATATAAGAAACCAATATTACTAATTACTGAAATTCAGAGTTTTCAAAGATAACTCTGAATTAGTATCTCATATTTGAGAAAATCAGTATTCTCATAGTATTCTCCTATATCAGAAAACGGTAGAAGATTAGTTTTGTTGCTTATCGCAACTTCAACAGACGTCTTAGATCACAAAAATATTTCATTTTCAGTCCAAACTCGTCTAATGAAATTGTTATTAGGTGTTTTATTATTTTGTTAGATGAGTTTGAACTGAAACTGAAATGTTTTTGTGTTTCAAAATGCCTGATGAAGTTGTGATAAACAACAAAACGTCGCTTATTTTGAAAGTTTAAAAAACAGTCAAATAATAAAAGTGGACTTTAGGCAACCTGAGTTTTCTATTTGTATTATTAAATAGCTGAGATCTGAGATTTATCATCTATATCTATACTAATCTATACTAATATATAAAATTCTTACGTCTGTCTGTACATTTCGATTTTGAACCCAATTTTAGGGTAAATATTTGTTTCAAAAGGCCCTTATTCCGAATTTAACATTTTTAAAATTTTTGTCTGTCTGTCTGTCTGTCTGTCTGTGTGTCCCGATTTAACTAAAGAACGGAACAACCGAATTTGATGAAATTTGAAATTAAGATACAACACAATTTCCTACATACTATAGGCTACTTATCATTCCAAAAAAATATTAAGGGAAGGTATTCCCTAGGGATGATAACAGAAATTTTTACACTAGACAGGTGAGTTATATATCATTGGAAAGGTAATTAAAAGATTGAAAATAATCTGTAAAAATATTTTAAGTTGAACTGATAAAAACACAGTAAATTCAATTTAAAGTTTAAAAATTGTCTCTTTGAAATATAAACCTTTATATACATAAACCATATAGTTGATGTTAATACCGTAATGGCTTACGTATCTAACATTCTGATGCTCCTACTTATAAAAACGTGGGTTCGAAACTTACAGTGAACTTTTTTTTTTATTTTTTTTTATAAAATTTTTGTAAATAAACCTTTAGAGTTACTCAATATTGAAATATTAACAAAAAAATAAATAATAGTAGTAGTAGTAATAATAATAGTAATAAAACATTAAGTAAATACGTTTTTAAAACCGTGCATACATAAAATCCTGTATTTATATATCCCTCTGACTGATGAAATTTTAATATTCGATGTATTTCTTTTAAGAAGTAGACATTTGATAAGATTTTTTTTTGAAAATTCCTACCCTAAAAGAGTAAAAGGGGTGACTTAGTTTATATGAGAAAACGTTAAGTTAATCAACAATCGAAATTTTGAATTTAATAAGTATAATTAATAAATAAATAATTAATTATAAGTTTATGTTTTTGTTATATCATTTTAATAACAACGTTTTAAATAACGTTATTTCACTAAATTAGTATGAAAGTTTATGTAGTACTTATTCTAGCAAAGCAATTTTTAACTTTTGTTTGTTTTTCAACAATCAAATTTTTTAAAATCTAATTTTTAGGAACCAATGATTGTGACCTGGAGCAATTATTTATTCTGTTGAAAAACATTAAGGGAGCAATTTTTTGTCATATATTTCATTATCATCAATAAATATATAAAATCTTCCAAACTAACTTTTCTTCGGTATTTAGAAAAATTTGAATATCAAATATTGTTATTGAAAATATATAAAATATTCTTATTTCCGTCCACGGTTTCTACCTGTTTCCAACAATTTTGTATGTACAACGTCTAAATGTGCGAAATCGAATTGCTTTTTAGTAATGATAATCAAAATAAAGGTCATAATTTTTTTTGTTTTACATTGTATTTTCCAAATAAAAGCATATTTGTGTCGATGAAATTTGGAAAATGTTTTTCTTATACGATGTAGATATATAATTAGAAAGGGATTTTGATAGTTCCTCCTCTTAAAAAGTGAAAAATGGTGGCAAAGTTTGTACGGCATAACGTCTATCAAACAATCGAAATTTCAAATTTAATTATCAAAATATGTTCGTAATAGACGAAACGTTTCATCGCTTAAAATAAAACAATGTTGATTTATTATTAGATTCAAAAACGTAGGATCTGCTTAAAAATTTATACTCTAATATATATATGTATCTGAAAAAGGTAAAGTTCATAAGTGAGCATTAAGTTTTTTGGCTTTCACATATTGTAAACCTAAAAATCCGAAATATGTATTCACAAATAAATAGATTATTGAGCGAATATCGAGTAGCGAGCAATTCAGCGAACTAAAGGAAAATGGTTTAATTATATAGTTGAAATTCAGATATTTTAATAATAATTGCATAGATACACAATGGTTATACTTGATTATGGAGGAACTGTGTTTTGTGCGATTGAACAAATTTTAATTTCGCGGTAGCTTAGTACATTGCAGTAGTAAAATAGTTTCGCGAAAAGGGTTCATTCGAGAGTCGAGACAATGAAATGTGATTTTTACTACTATTCTAAATATCTAGGCAAGTGTTTTGATAACTTTTGACTGTTTTAAGTTATAATTATGGCTGACTTTATGGAACTTAACGATAGTTTTTATTTATGTATAGATGCTGATTGATTTACGGATTAATTGATTCACGGTAGGTATACCTACCGAAGGTATACGGTTATTTTAGGTACTTTGTAGATATTTATAATTAGTTTTTTAAAATTAATTGATCATTTTATACAACTATTATGACTATTATATTCTAAGTAACAGTTTATTAAATGTGTATTTTTAAAGTTGACAAAATATTGTTTTTAAGTATGATTATGGTTTTCGTAAAAGAAATAAGAAAAATAATAATTTTCATATACCACTACAAATAGCAAATTTAAAAAGAAAATATTATCTACACCTACGTTACGCAGACGAAGTCGCGGGGATCAGCTAGTCTAGTAATATAAGAGGTAAATAATGAATATCGTAAAACTAAACAAAATAAAACTCTAAATGAAATCAGAGATTTATGAAATCATGAAAATATGTCTACAGCTAAATTGACTAAAATAAAATACTACAGTTAATAGTTGTCAAAACAAAAAAAAATCCAAATAAATTTGTATAATCAGGTAGTAAGGTGCCCCATTTTATTCTTCATTGCAATCTTTATTTATATTAACTTTTTGCAAAAAAAGTGTCTTATTAGCCGAAAAATATCTAAGATACGGTTTCTAAGATACTTTAAAGTAACTAAGTTACTTCAAAGTAATTGAGATACTTCTTTCTGACAGCTCTGCTGGTCTTCTTACTTAGCTAACAGCTTACTTACTTTTACTTAGCTTAAAAAAATAATACGGCTTTTAGTACAAATTACTGAAAATAATAATACAAATCTATATATTATTTGGAGTACTAAAATGAAACATATAGGTTAACTGTATACTATCACTTAAATCAGCTGTATATCTATTGGGACAGTTGAGCCACTTAAAGTCATAGTGGTGTAAGTTATAATTTTGAATTTTCAGAAATGAATTTATTCATTAACATTTAAAACAAACATTTAAACAAAGTAATAAAAATGCAAGTACTTAGTTGTGTTGACCATTATTCCCAGACAAAAATTAGACTTTAAATATAATTTTGTGACGAATATGAACTAATCTAGGACAACAAGAAATTTATTGATATGCATGGAAATCAGTATTATAATAACCGCAGTAGTGAAAGCACGTCTGTTAAAATATGGAATTAAATTCAATGGATTTCACACTAGTCACATCTATAATAATGTACAATAATGTATATCAACTGATGATGCTTGCACCCCTGGAGTGCGGGAAGGTATTGCTGGGGGTTCAAGAGAAGTCCCTAACAGCATAAATAATTCAATTTTTTAAATAAATTTCGCAAAAAATGTATTTTTCTAAACTAAAAAATCGAAATACACATTTTAATAGAGCGAAGAGTCCTGATTTTAAATTCAAATGGATGTGGTTCACTTAAAAGGTTTAGAAACACTAGATTAAATAAATATGGAAAGTGTTAATTGTGTTAAATGAACGTGATTATTAATAATTAATTAAATATGTGAAAATCAAACTGAATTTTATTATTATTCTTACAACTTGTTCATTAAATCACGATATCTCACAGTCAAAAACAGTAAAATACAACGTAATAAGAGTATTACGTCAGGTCGGAGAACTATTCCGACTGTTAAAAGGGGTACAAGCTGAGTTTGAGAACTATTCCGATTGTGAGAAATGGATAGTAGAATAACGATAGCTAATTTTAACCCATTGGAGAATTTCAAGCTCTAATTTCAAATGTGATTTATTCCTTAATTATTTTCTATAATATAATAACGAAAATTAAATTATTTAGCATTGTAAAATCTAAGTAACAAAGAAATATGTCCAATTTAGAAAACTGAAAAGGGATTTTGGTAATAATATTATGTTACTAATAGTTTCAAATTCCTTATAACCTATTTAACATTGTCATTTAGTTTATAGTGAAAGAAAATAATAGGAAATATTTTTAAGCAAATTTAATAATGAGTAAATTTGGAGATGATAGTTGAATCCTGGAAAATGTCTTTTTGATCGCCCGTAATTATAACTGCCTATAAAAATCATCGAATTGTTGCTGAAATAAAATTTATTTCAATCAAAAAATTATTGAAATATCAAAGTAAATACCAAATTTGAATTTTAAAAATATTTATACATTCCTTTGGAATGATCTTGAGAAGTAAAAAACTATATTTGATGGTGATTTTTGACATAACACATACAGCACTGCCAACAAGTGCAAAACACGTTTTCCGTTATGGATAATGATGAAGAAAAGGCTGCAATTCCAAACAACCAAATTTGGCCCTTGCTAGTTAGCTACGTCAGCCATATTTTGAAACTAGTCAATAAACGTTCGCCCACGTGATTTCATTACTACCAACTTCATCATTTCTACCAACATCCACTCTTTACCCAAGTCACTCAAGTATTACAGTTGAGTATTATTTAACACTCAAAATATTGTTTACCGTTGTTTAATATTTATTACCTCTATTTGACGCCCCAATTATGAATTTTAAATAATCAAGTCTGCCTAATACAGAATTTATACTCCAAATGGAAATAATATAACTTGTAAGATATGTAATTACATGGATTTTAGCTTTATTTTAGCAAAAATTTGAAATTTTTAATCGAA
Organism: Sisyra terminalis; assembly: GCA_958496175.1. Lineage (NCBI taxonomy): Eukaryota > Metazoa > Arthropoda > Insecta > Neuroptera > Sisyridae > Sisyra > Sisyra terminalis. Next base: position 30,404,644 of record OY292277.1, on the reverse strand, counting down.
AACTCTTGACGTTTGTTATTAATTGTTAACGTTTTGTGTTTGTTATCGTAACCATAGATGTAAATAAATCAATGAGTAATTTATATTATCAAAGAACCGAATTTAATGGAACATAAGCTTTGATCTATTAAGATCCCTTGCAATGATATGTAATAGATAAATAGGTTTACCTTATTTTCATTGGTTTCAGAGTTGCAACTAGATAATTTTTTTACAAAATGAATATAATTTGATATACTATGTCATTAATAGAAGAATTAAATTTTTCTGTCTTAAAAATATAATTCGGGAAAAAAAGTTTGAAAGAACTTCTTTTGGTTTTAGGAATAAATAACTTATCTTATTATTAGTAAAGAAAGTATTGATGGCCTCACATCACATTGGGTAAACTAACAAAAAATGTATATCATATCAGTATCAAATTTCAAACTTTCGTTTTGCTTTCAATAAAACTAATACATACCTAATAAAAAAACCGAAATATGAAAAAAAAACTTTGCACACAAAACTCGATGTTTGAAGTGAGCTTGGATATTTGTTCCAAATAATTCCGATCACGTCAATAACTCGTACATCATAATATTTTACGTGATCGACAAACTTGTGTATATTGGAACCTAAAATTTTCATACAATAATAAATTCGAAAATATAATCCAACAAAACACACATTCGCTCTCATGCATTTTTTCTACCCGAGAGCATTAATTTAAATTCAATGTTCATATTAGTTCACATATTGTCTAAACTCTAAATAAATTGGAATTACAAATCGAATTATGGATCGAAACTGTCTCACCCAACTGACTGAATTGGCTTTATACATTTTTGATTCGATTTTTCTTCGCTATGCCACCATTGTGCTAGCACAAGATGTTTTAGTTTGCGTGAATTCATTTTCGATTTGAAATTGGTTTTTCCTTAACCCAATTTCGCTAGTGTTTTGTACCGCGACGCTATACCGCCTGAAAATGAGACTAAATATCGACATGTAAATAGGCTTTGAGCATGAGTCGGCAACGAATCCTATCTATCCGCGTTTATACAAAAATAAGAATATTCGAATTTCCCCTGAGACGCCAGTGGGAAATGGATTTTTTGTGGCTCGCTCAATGTTTCTGACTACAGAATTCCTTATGTTCCTTATATTCGCGGAGTGAGACAGTGATCGCTTTTTCAATTCTCTTCCAATCGTCGTGTGCCAGTGCGGTGTGTTATTCAGGTGAAATATCTCGTAACGCCTTATTTTATTTCCGATTTCGAGCTTCAGCTCATTTCGTATACCAATAGTCTTCAAACAGCGGCAATAAACAGCGCCTGGATGATTCCCTTGCCCTATCAATAACACGTGAAACTCTCCGACAGCCAAGCCAGATTTTTTATGAGACTAATCTAACACGAAAACGATGCTCCTTTGCGAAAATCTTAAAATATTTTTCCCTACCTCGCGCACTTTATCAAACACTTATCAACAATTCTTCGTGATAAATCAAAGAATGCTCGCAGGAGTGAAAAAGTAACAAGTCATAAATAAAACAAATTCACGCAGGAGTTGGGATAATGTAATCAGTGTGCACCCACAGGAAGATCTCTATGGCCGATCCTTAAATCATTCTGTTTTATTTTATGCGCTGCAAATAAGCTCATGTGTTACGACTTACTGGACAAAATGTTTATTATCTCAAAAGCTTCTCGTTCTTCACAATCATAACGATGATGCGCCGAAAGCGAACACGTCGACAAAAATACGGCAGGTCAAGATAAACTGGCCATATTTCAAATAATACTCCCCCATGACAAGCTTAATAACTTAAGCTTTGGCGACCAGAGAACAAAACCATTTCGAAGATTAAAGTTATCCAACAGAACCTTGATTTGAAAAGATATTTTTTTTTAAATCTTTGACTTTAAACTTGATGTTAACATTCAATTATAAAATCCTTAAGGTAACTTTTTGGTCGGTAGTATATTTTAAAATGTAAAATAAACGCCTCTTTTAGCCAAGTATAGTTTTCAAGAAATATTATTTACTAAAATACAATGCTTACGTTATTAATTTAAAGAAAAACTGAATATTATTTTATCTTGAAGGTAGAGAAAGATATAGAAAATCTTTCGAGTGAGGGAGCATAAACTATTTGAAATACTGGTATAAATTTGTTGTTTTTAAGCTGCAAAATTATAAATTAAAATCATTAAAATTATTCACTAGTTGTTTATAACTGATTGATAACTAATTGTTAACTGTTAATACATAGTGCCTCAGACATGCTCCTCGAATATCCGAACTCATGATTCATCCATCTCTAGCATATTTGACCGTTATTTTATTGTCAATTATCAGTTCTCTTAAATCAAAAATCCTCAAAGAAAAGTCAAGATCATTTTCCATCTCATTGCGCTTGGTTACTCCCCCTTATATATTTTCAAGGTTAATCAAACACACAGCAGGACCCTAGATGCAAAGCGTATGCATATACACATTTAAATCTTCGCCATTTAACAATATGTAATTTGTAAGCATTTATATCGGTAAAGATAGAGAACAAATATTATTAACACATACATGTGAGTGAAATACAATCGTTATTTCAAAGTTGAACTTACTGTTATTGTCATGGATTCTACTGCCATTTTGAATTCCTTCAATTACCAATTTTTACCTTTTGCCAGTTGTGTCAGTGCTGAGCTGGGAATATTTCACAGGAAGTTATTTGTAAGTTGAATCAATGTTAGGCTGTTGAAATTATTAGATTGCAGTATTTTTATCGGTTTTTATACTACATACGTGTGTTAAAACTTATTCGTTTCAAATAATTCAGTCAGCTGAAAATAAATGGCTATTAATTTGTTAAAAAAAATGTGAGATATAGATACCAAGTAAATACGAGTGGTTGCAATAATTTGACTTTTTCCTTTTGGTGTTAAAAATAGAACGTATGATACGGTGAAATGTATTTACCACAATATTTGACAAATGTTTACAATCCTGAAATATTTGAATGTTTATTAATATTTTTTTATTTAATCATAGTTTAAGTTGAAATGCATCAACTATTATCGTTATTACATTATTAGTAATTATATTTATGACAAATAACAGTTTATTTGAACATTCCTGTCACAATCTGCGAATGAAAAACCTCAGCTAAGTCCATCCGTCGCGCATGCTCACTCACAATATATATATATGAGAAAGAGACACACTGAGAAGCGAAACAAGTATCCCTTGCAACTATTACGTTTGATACAAAGAATGCAAAACTAACGCATACGCAAAAAAAATCATGCTTGATTGAATTGGTAAATTTACGATAGTTTTTTTGATAATTCTTCTCATTGTGCGGTAAATACGCAGTTCTTTGTTACTCTTATGGTTTTATTCTATGGTTTTTTTCTCTTATACTCATATTATTAGAGATATTTAAATTATTGATGGTAGTATGTACTAAATACATATCCATAGATACGGGAGGATTAAATAGTAAAAGACACTTTTTTTTTTTTAATTTGAGTGACTGTATCAGTACAGAAGCCTTAGTCTTTATAATTTATATAAAACAGTTGGTATTAAATTTAAATGATTTGCTTATTCAACTCTATTTTTAAGATATTAATGAGTATACTTTGTTGTTGACGTTAGTTAAGACACAAATATATTTAAAAAATCATTTGTAATTTCTTCATCTTTATTAGTTACTGTATGTAAGTTATCAAAGAAAAAAAAACCGAAATGGAGTGAATCTGTGTATGATATAAGCATTAGGATTAGATTCATTTTCATAAATACCAAATACAAACCCTCTCGAGTTTATCATCATTTTTTCTTAAATTCGTTTGTCCTCTTCTTTGATTATGTCTTAATTTTAATTTGAAAAATATTTTATGAATAAAAAAAATAATTTTCGTTATTTGCTGTGAAAATCAGAAGTGTTTATCTTGCTTGTGAACATACCTATGTCCTATGCTGTTTTAAATTTCCAGTTTCTAATTTGATTTTCAGCTCTCTGCTGTTGATGAAATACATGAAGACAATTTTATATTAGATTTTTTTTTTTGGATATCTTGCAAAGAACTCGAACTGTTTGCATCAAAGAAAAATACAGGGGAAAAAATCAGATGATTTCGTGGTTTTTTCAAAGGTTTTTGTAGTAGCTTCATCAACATACCATATCGCGTGGTTCATTGTAAATTCCAAGCACAGAATTCCTTCCACAACACTTCAATACTTCAACTACTCAGAAATATGTGGTATAAAACGGATCTGTGTACGCGTTTCGTTTCGTTTCGTTTCAGCGTCCGAAAATGCAATTCTGTCTGCTAAAGCTGTAGCTCTTTCTTCAACATTCGACAACACTTTTCAGCACAAGCGTTAAGCTAAACTTCTCCGACAATGAACATGACGTGCATATATTAGTGTCGCTCGCTGAAAATATAAAATATCGTAATCCTAAAACAAAGCCCTGGACGAATCAAAATCCGTTAATCTTAACCAACGTCTCAATCGTGGATTAATCGAAAAAAGTTTTAGAGCTTTGAGGCTCACTTTTTAATTTTCCCGATTGAAAGTTTGCAAGAATGTTTTATGTATATATTTTTTTTCACTAATGAAATTTTCGGGTTTGTGACAAAGGGTTGAGATCGATAATGTGAGTGAAATTGTGTCAACTAAATATCCCTGGTGTGGTCATCGTCACATCACGTCACATCACCCATAAATTTCAAATAGACAAATAAATTTGTATAAAATTCATGTCACTGGGGCTTGCTTGACCGCATGTCAAACATAAACAGTGCGTGATTTATCGTTACAACCGCATCACTTGACATATAAAAGAAAAAAAATCAAAATTTTCCTCAAAAACATTCGCAATCCGCACTGCACATAAATTTTGATTTATAAATAAAAGATGGAGTTCAATTCTACTCGGAAATTGCTTTCCGGAGCCAATCGTAAAATCTATCAATAATAATAACGAAAACAATAATATGGCAAAAACACGAGGAAAAAACACAATAAAAAGGTGATAAATGAAGTAAAAGTGGAATTTATCTATATTTATTTCAGCCGAACCAACCCCATCACTGACAAAATCCTATTGTCTTCCCATCAAATGATGCCAGATTGAAATCATAAGGGTGTATAGTTTCGGAAATTTCAAAGCAAGAATTGCGGGATATGGGAAATAGCATTTAATTTGGTAACCTATAATAAAAAAACTCAATGATTTGGAACTTTTAAGGTATTTAAGTGTACCCAAAAATTTAAAGTTCAAAGAACAATTGATAAAAATAAAAAATTATTGGAATTTCTTTTTTATTCCTCATAGGTGCCAATCATGTACATGATTGTCATTCGAAACATGACGGAACAAAACAATATATGAGAATAAAATATGGCAGAATTTACTTATTTCATTTAAATGATTAGAAAAAATTACATAAAAATTACATTTTTGGCTATCATCAAGTAATGATTATTTTGTTGGGTAATTTCCCAGCATTTTTAGTAATTTATTTTGCGCTCTCTAAACAGTTCTATACTTGGTTTTTATTATCGAACTCCAGACTGGATATACCTATGATGACAGCCAAAAACTGTTGAAACGCATCGTAATCAAGAAAGAACTTGAGTCATAGGACATACATTATTATTCATTAATTTATCAATTGTTACTCGAAAATATTTAAAAAAATAATTTGTCAATGTTAAACCAACAGGAAATTTACATCTTCTTACTATATCTTATAACTATATCTTCATACCCAAAATAACTTATATACTAAATTCATTTTAAATTATTTCGATAGTTTAATAGCAAGGTGGTCATTTCTGAAGAAAACATACTATTTTATTATTTACCAAGATTAAAAAAATTATTTACGTGCATGAAATAATGAACCAAAGCTTTGGTTTGATGATCTTATATATATGATCTAAAAATCAAGAACTAAAGGTGTTACCGTTAGATTCTAAATTCTTTAAAAATTGCAAAAACAGTCCTAGTCAATTGATTAGAGGAATCAGTCACTACACTCTCGATGACCTATAAACGAAATACCGAAAATACAAATATAAATGAATAAAACATAAGTATTGTTTTACTAAACTAATTTCCGAATCAATATTCGGAGCTCATTAAGTATTGGATTTAATTTTTCCAAAAACAATCATCAATTACAAATATTATACCTATCCTGATCTGTGTGATTCTAGATCAGAATTTACGGACATTGCTTGAATGATTAATGCATAGTACGAGTATACCACAATATGTATTTGAATCGTACATATTAAGAGTATATTTTTAATCATTTTTTATTTTACCCCAAACGAAAAAATATTTCTTATTTCTTTTATATTAATAATAATAATTATAATAATAATAATAAATAATAATAATAATAAATAATAATTTTTGTGATGTCACCTTTGCTAAAATATAAATTTGTAAATAAATTAATATACAACAGTAGTAATCATGACAAAATTATTATATATTGATTGTCGAGTAATCACTTTTGCAGACAACTTTTTATTTTTTGCAATGTGTAGGCAATTGAACGTACATTTAAGAGCAATTGGTTTCGTACATACAATAAGAACCAGACAATAACATTACGTTAAATTATTTTTCATTTTGCTACAATAAAAATAAACAACTAATATAAAGCCGAAAAATGATCAATTTGGAAATTGACAACATGAGAATTTCAAATTGGTATTACTACGCTCCTTATAAGAAACAATAAAATACGCCTTCAGTGTCAAAAAATTGCCTTTATATTTTTAGACCAAACAATAAAACAGAAAAAATAACACTTTTACGACGAAGTTAAATCATTCATTCACCCGATGCATAGACCAAATACCGAAATAATTTTATTCTCTTCATTAATATTTCAATCAAATAGACAAACAAAAAGCATAAAAATTCTCTCTCATATCTCCCACATGATTTCGTTTTATTTCACATAATTCCATATATTTTCATCCAACATGTGTAGATATGCACTCGAACATACATATCCGTATATAAAACGCCTGAATGCATGTCTCCTGTAAATATCGTTTTGGATAATATGAAATGGACGTGGTCGCTTTATTAAAATTGAAACTGGTGCATACCTCGTAAAACATAAAGAAATTAGAGCATAAAATAGGAAGGTTACGGGGGAGAATGCAACATATAATACAAGACACGAGCTCTGAAACCAATATCAGGAAAACGAGAACTTCGTTTCATTTTAACGCTTTTCTTTTAAACGTTCACGTGGTGGTTGGTTTTTATAAAAAAAAAAAACCTTTGAATACTTTATTTAATATCTTAAGTCAAAAAATTATAAATTATTGCAGAAAAATGTCGAAGACGAAAAATAAAGTTAAGTACTTCCACCGAAATTTCAACGTTTGTTTGAATTATTTGGCACAAAACTTCAATTTATAATATAAAACGAATAAAATTCAATGGCTCTTGTTAACTTGTTGATAACTTTAATTTAAGGTTACAGGAAGAATTATTCCCAAATAAATCAAAGAAGTGCATCAAGTTAGCATTTGCCGATTGGAATTTGTAGAAATTATCTGTGTAATAGTATGGTGTTTTATCGGTTCAAGAATTCTGGAATGAAAAAACTTGTCACTCGCATATTTTCTGGAAAATCACTATACAATAGTAACTTAATATTTAGAGCTTTTTATAAACAAGAAAATTTCGATTTTTTACGTTATTAATAACTAGTGCTTTGTTATACATGAGATGTGGAAGAAAACAAATGTCCTTCGTATAAATTTCAAGATTTCAAGGAAACATTTTTAAATGTAAAAGCTCATTTGAAGTATTTTTCAAATATTAAAATGTTCAGTTTTTCCTCCTTCCTCGCTTTTTTGACTCTAGGAATTCGCCATTTTCGTCTCCATAATTCTTTAATTTTTTGTGTGCCATTACTTGACGGTGTTTTTACTGTTCAAGAACTGTGAATGAAAAAAAATGCCGATTGCGTATTCTTCCAGAAAACTGCTATGTAACGCTTACAAAGTTTTCATATTTTTGAGGAACACATTAATTCTGATAAAAAATTTAGTCAATGACATAGTTAGTTTTAGTGGCTCTGTATCAGACTCCTTTCACACACGTTTTGTGAGTAATAATTGAGAAAGCTTCAAATTACCATTGTGCATTAAATAGTATTATAATCTTCAAACCTCGCTTTATCAATACAAAGCGTTTTTCTAAAACATATGTGGAGACCATTATTATTCTTTTAAGATTCTTGTGTAGCAAAAAAACGCCACTTATGGCACAAAAAAATAAAAAAATTTAAAAATGCCCCACGTATAGAGCTTTTTCTATTAATGACGTTCTCTCGAATAATATGTGAGCGACAATTTTCTTTCTTTCGCAACTTTTGAACAATTAACTAACAAAAATTAAAAGTATGAACTAAGTTTCAAAATTTAAACATTTGAAGTAAAGCTCAAAACATAAAATTAATATTACATCGGGCTTTTCTAGAAAATATTTTATATGGGAGCAAAAATTTGTTTTCTTACAGAATTCTTGAACGACAAAAACCGCCGTAAGTTATCCATAGTTATTTTACATATATATGCTAACTTTAAGGTCGTAAATTTGTAGCAAAACACAGCCAAACTAATCAAAATATTTTTGAGATAAGTAAAGTTTCTGTTTTTCTTGTATCTTCATTAAATATTAGATTTATGGCTGAAAAACGTTAACCGAAAAATAAAAGCAGGCATCGAGAACTGCTGACAGAAGTGAAAACTTAAAATTATTTTTGGATACTCTGATTAATTGTTGTGGAAAATAGTTGGAGAAAAACTTGGTGCAATCTGTCAGTAGAAATTTAATTCAAGTAGATGTTGTAATGATAATTGGGCAATCTTTTAAAAACAATAAAAAAATATAAATACGGCGCCGTAAATATCTGTTATTTATTAACTGGAACTTCATAAAATTATTTGTTGAAGAAAAGCACTACGGTTTTGATCATTAAATTCATTTTCATATACAATATATTCAATAATTATCAGATTTAGCAAAACTCAGTAGATACATTATTGTAATTGATTTTAAATGATACTTACATTGAAATTATTATCAGACCTACAGGCATCTTTTAAGTTATTTGATATGCTGTTGAGAGCTTGACTAAGCTATACTTAACGATTTTTTTCGGTTTTTAAGTTTTAATGGAAAGAAACAAATAGCTTTTCTGGGGTTTTAGTCGATCAACTTATATATTTCAGTACTATGGAACACTTGCTTTCTTTAAGGTAAATACAATAAATCATCTTTGTAAAAACATAAATGTGCTCAATGTGGGTCCTTAATTGGTCTCGTTTATAGTAGCTTATAATGGTTATATTAATTTTTAAAAGTGTCATTTACCGTCGCTTTAAAACTATCAAGTTCTTTAGCGACTCAAGAGTTAATAATAATCGATATATTTAAAATTTGCTCGAAACTAGATTCGAACCCAACACCCACCAATTATAAGCGGCCACTTTGACCACTCTGCCACTAGTAGCCTTTAGAAAATAAAAATTATCATGATAATTTTTTTAAACCTTAATTTATGAAGTGAGCTGAAAAAGTGTAGTGGCAGGGAATACTCGGATCCGTGACCGTTATTTTGCATAATGAATCAGATGAAATAAGCATGTCGTTACGTTTTAGTCTTATGAATCGTTTTGCATTAAAAATTTCATAGGTGTTTCATAAGACGATGACAGTATGATTTACGTATTGTTGTAGCTGTTTCAGATATCGGGGATGCACCCGTATTTCTAATGAAAATTGCGTTTTTTACAAAATTTGGAGCACCAAGTATAGCTCTATTGATTTTTGACTACGATCTTTAACTTAAAGATTTGATTTTTTGCTTAAGCCCCATAGCTGGAGGCCATATTATGTCCAACTAGGTTTGATTATTGTTTTATGTATTACTAGTTTCCATTTAGTGTAAGGCTTTGATTTTTTGTTCAGAATTCATTTTATTATGTCGTACGTCATACTTTTTATTTGCTTTTTCTTTTTTTGTATGACGTTTCCACGTAGGTTTATTATCCAGAAGAATTCCTATATATTTTGCTGATTTTCCCCGTGGAATGAATTTGTCGTTGATTTTTATTGGTGGGAATGTTTATTGTTTGAGGATAAAGGTGACTTAAACTATTTTTTTTCGTCTCATGTAACGCCTCATTTGTCGCACCAGCCTATTATGGTGTTTAAATGGGCTTGGAGATGTCATTGAATTGTTTTGGGTCAGTCCAATTTAGTCGGTCCAGCACTGTTCGCTTGATTATTTTTTTTAATTCTGATATTTTTTTTGCTATCACCCCAACATGTTGGTAGTACAAATTCATCATTATTTTAATTTTATTGTTTTTAGTTTTCCAGTGGTGGATATTAGTTTTACTAGGCGTAGACATTTTCTCACTTTTAGGGTTTGCGGATTTTTAAAAATTTTTATCTTCAAAAGTTTCCAGCAGTACACTTTGGAAACATTTTTTTACCACAAAATCTGTATTTACCAAAATATAAGTTTCGGTAACTTTCTTTATAGTTTCGTGATCTTTATCTTGTGTGTAAGCTTGTCATAAAGGACCCATAAATTTTTTTGCACCTTATGACATGGGTACCTGTGAAGAACAATCCAAGAAAGCTCAAACCAACGGAACTAACAACTGTGACTGGTCGCTTTCACACTACAACCCTCAATTGTGTGTTAAGAGATCTCTCAGCTCTTTGTCGAGCACCAAAATTAGTTAATTAATTGATTAAATACATTATAGTCACTACTGAAGTATGCATTATTTTGACATTTTCTATATGCAATACCTCTGCTCCTAGTCAAATCTCAAACTCCAAATTTTAAGTGCATACTACTATCGTACAGTACTATAATGAGATGATATTTCAGATTTTTATGTGGTCCCCCACCAGAGATATTGAGCTCAGAAAATTGCAAACTAATTTTATTACCAAATTGTGCGCGAAAGTATCTGCCACGTAGGTAGCTTATTAGAATTTGGTAATATTTTGGGGATAATAAGGAATAGATTTTGAAGATAAAACCATAATGATGCACTCGATCGAATGGAACACTTGTAAGCTCTTATAAACACTACAAATTTCAATAACTTATTAAACGAGCTTTCAGTCTCACTTATTGTTTACTTTCGTGTGACGTCACCTGATCCTCACTATGCTGAAAACTGCGTTATGGTGCGTATATTTCTTAAATTCAATTTAACTATTAGTTTTTATCGTACCTGCATAAAACAGTTCTTACAAAATATTAATGAAATCTTGATTTCATATTATAATAGGTAATTAAATTGAAATTATTTCAGTTGTACTGAAAAACCCAGTTGGACACAAGTAATAGATGATAAAAATGTAATTGATTGTGTAAATTATAGTTACTATAAAATAATGCAGATAAAAGTTATGTATTTTCACATTTTTTTCTTTAATTTTTATACATAAATACCTAGTGTAGTAACAAAGTTTAAGCTTCATTATTGATCAGTTCTCAAAAAGGATGAAAAAAAAGTCAAACAAAAAGTTTCAATCAGTTCCAATTTTTTTTTTTGACATTGTCATGTACGTGTGCGTTGTTAATTTGAAAATAAATATATTTGCGAAGTCGAATCGATTTACTCGGCTCATTCGATTTCATTATCAGAAAAATCGAGAAGAATCAAAATGTAATTCGAGATACAAAGACCGAATGAAAAACGCTGAGAAAAACATTTATTACTGCTGCATTACAACTAACATACGTACACATATTGAGAATATGTTTAATTACATTAAATACAAAATAATAATGCTGTAAATTAAAATGAAATCGAACACACAAACAACTGTTAGTCGCAGTGACACAACAACATGCAATTAAACGTACAAACATAAATACCAATTCTATATCACGTGGGTATATAAATATATCTACATATTTTCCGTGGACAGATACGTTTAATGCATGTTATGTGTGAATGCAATGTATTTTATTTGCAATGATTGCATTTCTCGCACATATGTTATATCATGTAGTATGCATATAGAAGTCGGTACAATGTGTCGGAAAATTCTGCTTTTGTTCCCAATAGATTTTATGCCGATTTTTTATGCATTTTCAAATAGAGATTTTATAACTCGAACTTTGCCTTTTGTGTTTTGTTGTAATTAATTACGACAATTACAACATCTTTGAATCGAATGCGTTAATTTATACGAGTATGTTCAATTGGTCGATAGAAGGTTTTGTATGTAATGTGAGTACGATTAAAATCGGCCGATTCTCAATGCGATTTAAATTAATTGTATCTTTTGTGATTAGACAAAGGAGCCGAGTACGAAACCGAGATTTTGTGATCTAGTCAAGCTCGGTTTTTTACTGCAAAGATATTTGAATTAGTTGTTTCAAGTCTAATTGCTTCAAGTCAAAAATTTACATAAACTTAATGTCACATTTTATTGCACATTAAATTTGCAAGAAGAGTTTCCACTGTTGCGATTTTTAAACTTAAATTAATTAAATCAAACACCGCTTTTTAGCTATCAGTATTTTTTTTTCTACAAAATTTTCAATTTACAATTTCAGTAGCGTTGCTTTACAACAATACAGCGAAGCTTCAATTATTTTAAATATCAAAAAATAACGTAAAAGGATTTTATGTTCTCGTTAGTTCAAAATATGTTATCTGCACACATTATCCAATTAACAAAATATTGACATCATTTTCGGTAATTTAGAATAAATTCAACATTGTTTTACACTGAAAAAAGTCAATCACAATTTAATAATGAAGTATGTAACATAATTAAAACATTTATTCCTCTAATAATAATTAATATTGACATAATAAACGTCCAGGGCGGTGAAAAATGATTCCAACAATAATCTATACCATTTTATAAATATTTGTTATAGTTTTGCACGTAAGGTTAATATGATGTGAAAACTACCAAACAGATATTTTTTTTATTCTGTTCTATTTGCCGTTTATGAAATGATATGGAATTATGGAAAATAATTTTCGACGCTTTATAATTTAAAATATTGATTTTTGTATGTCTTTTAGTGTAGTTCGAAAATAAAATGCCCGATCGTTATCGTTGATTAAAATTTATACTTAAGCTTGGATTGCTCTATTAAATTATTTTATTAAAAATAATTAGTTAATTTTGAGGTCACATTTTTTAAGCCTATAAATATTTTCATTTTCTAACATAAAAATAATAAAGACAAGAGTGGAAATGTCAATGTACCTTGAATAAACAAAGCCCTCCCCCATTATTATTTGACAGCGATATCCTTGAAACCTCACTAGAGGTTCACTATTTAAGATTACATCTGTCAAGCTACGTCACCTGAAATTCGCAAACTAGATTAAAAGGCAAGAACTTAATATATTTTATGAATTCATTCTAAGTCTATTAAAATCTAATTTTAGGACCTATTTTAATATACGAAGCAACATTATAGAGTTCCACAAAATCTTACAACATTCAAAGAATACAGTTCTTCCAATTCAAAGTTTTCTGAAGAACGCTTCTTTTCCTATCGATTCTTTTCATATTAAAAAGAAGCAATTTAAAAAAGGTCTTAATATTCCTTATATAAACGAAATGACCTTTAATATATTTCTAATATTACGGACAAACTATTCTCCCATACAAATCCAAAAGTGGAAATACGCAAGGCGGATGTCCCACGTCGATGTGGCTACTGAAGTAACCACTCTTGAATCTAAAATTGAATCACGCCAACTACGCGAGATAGTAAATATGCATCTAAAAAGCAATATCAACTTCACGTTTTTAAACTTTGTAAATTAGTTTTCCGTTTCCTAGCGACGAAGACACTATTTTTTTAAAATTTAAAATTTTTGAATTTATAACTGAGTTAGGATAAAAATAAAATACTTTAACTTAATATAATAATAGCCAAATGTCGGTATATATGTATGTCAGTAAAGATAGAGAACAAAGAATATAAACTTATACAAGTGAGTGAAAATCCAATATAATAATCACTTTCTCAAATTTGAATTAACTAATTGCTGTCATTTTATTATTTATCTATCATTTTAATGTCATTTGGAAGTGTATATGTGGTAAACAGAACCAAATAAAGTGCAAGCACTTACTTGTGTAAGCCCTTATTCCCGAAAAAAAAAACAACACTATTACAAAAGAGTATAACTTTTTAAGTGCGTCCATCAGTACACATAAACTTTTTTTTAAATATTAGCAATGCATTTTGTTAAATGAGCAATTCTGCCATTTTTAAAGTCTTTCCAAAAAAGGCAAATACATTCATCATACTTCTAGAGCTATCTATTACAATTGATTCAGCATATTTTATTGAGTATGGAAAATTCCTTCGTCAAGACATGATTTTTTTTTGTCTTGAAAATCAACGAATATTTTTTTCAAGGTTATAGAATAATCTGTGATTAAAAAATCAAAGCACACAAAAAAGTTATTTAAAGAATTTAATCGTATTTAGTTAAATTGGAACGGATTCGACCCAAAAGACTACACCAACTAAAAAAGGCAGCAATAGTAATCGAAAAACATTTTCCTGAAAAACGCAGTTTTTTCTATCCCTACATAAAAAATAACAGATAAGATACTTTAAAGCTTAAATGTTTTAAAATGTTTTGAGCGGAGAAATGAAAGAAACAATCAATATTGTTTCGGATCCGAATTATACCATTTAAGTTATCATATTATTGAAAAACAAGAAAGCTACAAAAAAAGTTAAAAATACTTTTATTAAAAGGTTCCTTTCAAGCATATTGTAGTAAAAGAATAAGGGGTAGATCAATTTCTAAAGCTCATATTTTTAATAAATATTTTATAACAACAGTTGGTGTATTTATTCTATATACCACATTTTATTTTTTCTTAGTACAGTTCGTTGATTATATTAATAGAGATAATAGAGATACATTAATAGAGAAATTGGCACGGTATTTATCTATCATAGTTTCCATTTCATTTTAGCAAATTATTTTATTTTATGATAATTAAAAAGCTAAAATCTACTAATAATTATGGAAATGTATACACGAGAGTTAAATTAAACAGAAACATTAAGTTTACAATTGAAACAAAAATAAGCCCGTAATGAATGACTATAATCTTCAATTATTTGTTTAAGGTGTTCAGGAAATTCAACTGTTCTAGCTATATTTTTTATTTATATGTACAGAAATAATATTATGCCTCTCAACCGCAATTTATTTTTGGTATTTACAAACAAAAATTCGAGATTTAAATCTTCTTTATTTGTGCCATTATAAAAGCGAGATAACGCACGTTTTTATATGTTACACAAAACCTAGTTTGAAAATTATAATATGTTGAGTTGCGAAAAATTCAGAATAAATCAATAGAACCAGGGTTATTCGTTCTTTCGAATGGTTGTACGAGTATGTATGATAATTTATGTGTTTATTATTTGCCAAGTAGCAAAACTGCTGAAACTGGCAAAAAAATTGATATAAATTGCGGCCAAATTTGAATGAATAATTAAACAACTTTTTGTGATAAGAAAGTTTTGAGAGTTTGGTCATAATTTTCGTGCAAGTTTATTCCAAGTTAATGATAAAGCAATTAAACTGAATTGAAATTTTAACAGTCCGCATATATTGCATACAATGTGTGTTAAATAATTTGGTAAATTGATAAGAAACATTGTGTTAAATGTTCTTTGTCTGTTTGATCCGAGGGAAGATATTATACGTGGTTTATATTAAGTCCAGAGAATTGGCAGCCTTGAGTGTTTTAGCAGTGGTTAGTGCTTTGTGGTTGGGTCCACACAGTATGCGAATAGGGGATGGTGATGATTCCAGTTTGGGATCGTAAATCTGTTCGTAGCGCATGAATAACTCAACACTATGCGCGAAATGATGAATGTTTGCAAATCGCTTTTTGCCAGATTGCTCCAACTTGAACGGCATGCCACACCGTTAATGTACACATTGTGTCCATAGATAAACCAGGGGAATGGGAATCCTCTATGATAACATAATATTCCGCGTTTGGTCTATTTGGACGTTTCTTATAGTCATTAAAAAGACTGTACTTTTTGCACCATTTTGCCAACTTTCATTACGTGTGATAATATTTCATTTGACGAAAAGCTTGAATTAATAATTCTTTGTCGTGCTTTCTACCGCTCTTTTAAATGCTTATTCAAACATTTTGCACCCGTCTTTTCTTCTATTTTCCAAATCGTACAAATCAAATATTCAAATGCATCAAAATCTATGCTATAAATTCAGTCGGGGAAAGATTTAAAAGTAAATATTGCAAACATGAAGAACTAACGTCTACGTGCCGAATAGGAAAATATTCACGCGGTTTAACCATTTCATCATGGATTCCAAGCCTCATGCTCAAGCATTGTCTAGATGTTCGACAACCCCTAATACTTCAATAATAATACCGATTTGTATTTGTTAAAATTCAAACAGAGCGCTGGAGATGTGCACTTGCATAAAGTTGTGATTAGGATTTGGCCACTATCTGTTTGTTATCATGACTGTAAAAAATGTTTAAATTGGTTGTTGGTGCGTCTTAGGGGTTCAACAAACAAACGAACGTGTCAGAGGGAAGATAGCGTGATAGTAATTTTTTTGGATGATATCGAAGGAACCAGTGAAAAGTGAATGTATTATCGAGAACATGAATTTAGATTAAAGTTTACATCTAATCCTATGTACGTTGTCAACTTTTTTCAAACAGCTTAAATAGATAAACTTTTTTAAAGAAAAGACCTCGTTGAATAACACTTTACTTTCATCTTGATATTATCTGTTCGAATAAGAAACTTTGTTACAAAACTATTATTTATCATAGTGAACCGTAAAATATTTTACAGCCAAAACTCTCAATTTCATCTGTGTGATATTGTGCACCTTTATTAGTAATTTTCATAATTTGCTTTAGCATAAGAAATAATAAATTGAGTAGACACAACAGTAACTAAAACTCACTACAATCTTGTATTTATTAGATGAAAGTTTATTCGGGGAATACAAAGAATGCATTTATTTGTTAAAAAAATAGAGTATGTAAATTGTTTTGATAAAATATAAATACAAAATACGGCAATGCGTCATAATATACTTAAGACCAATCAGAGCGAGTGATGTAATTAACTAAGCCATTGCATTAGAATAAGTCAAATAATACTTACTAGAAGGGAGTGTAGCGATAGAAAAAGCTCTGTCTAGAAGCCAGAAATAAATGACTGGTATTACTATTTCATTCTTTTTTACGTTTGAAACGTATTTACAAGTATGTTTTATAGACAAATGATGTCTTCAGTTTTAAATATATATTTAAAGAAAATATTAATGCAGCCTTAGTAGAGAATAAAAATGCCAGTCCAGCAAAATTTATCAATATTATTCAGAAATAGCGCTATTGGTAGTACTATAGCAGACTATTCCTGAATAATATTGACAAATTTTGGGGGGCTGACATTTCTATTGTCAACTAAAGTTGTATTATTATTTTCTTTGAGTATATTAAAAACTAAAAACATCTTTTGCCTAGCAAACATACAATTTTATACGTTCTAAATGTAAAAAAGAATGAAACTGTAATGGAAACTATTTATATTCGGATTCTTGACTGAGCTGTTGCTACCCCCCCTGGTAAATATAGTTTATCTTGTTCCAAACAATTGTTTAGTCAATGAAGACGTCATTCGCTCTGATTGAAGCTCATTATATTTTTGGAAGAAATGAAGAATTTAGATTATTTAAATAATTATTAAGCGTATACGTTTGGTGCTCAAACGTAACGTCACAACTGTTATCATATTGCCTATTGGTTAAAAACCGGCTGATAGCCAAGCAGTCTAGAGGACCTATTTGCGACTATTGACTAAAGATTTTAGTAGTTCTACTAGTTTTCAACTAGTAAATTTTCTATATTTTTTGATTGGTGGATTTTAATCAGTTCTGGAGTCGACATAGATCGAAGCAATTATAAATAAAGATATCGTATGGCTAGAGTCAACTAGAGTGAACGTGCTTCATAAGCTCCATATAAAGTTTAAACTGTTGTTCTCCCTCAATTTGCCAAGTGATCGAACCCCTTCCACTGCAAATTTAAAAAAATATATTCTCTCCTATCTAAGTAGACATTGAAGTAGGGTTAGAATTGTGACGATTAACATGCAGTTTGCAGAACAGGAGAAAGCACCAAGTTTAAAAGAAAGGAAAACGGTGGGGGCTCGATGACCTTACTTATATTTTTGACAGATTTAAGACCAAGTTCTTTCTAGTTATACAATCTTTTTGGCCATAAAGCGGTGGTATATAACAATAAAATAAAATCATTACTACGATTTTGTTGACAGAGTTGATTAGCATCGACAACCACCATATTTCATAGCCATAGAATTTCCTATCCTTTTTACATAAAAATATTGAAACTCTCGCCAGTAACCAATAGAGACAACGATCCGTACGTAGAAAAAAACATAGAATATTTTTGATTCGAGAATATTTGGAAAGGTACCATAATTTGTGTATTTGTGTAACAATGAATCACTTGCATACCTTTGTGCAATAGAAAGAGATCATATTACTAATGCAACTAGTACCAAATGATTCAAATACTAGCTGATCCCCACCACTTGATCTGCGTAACGTATTTTATTTTTCTTATTTCTTTTATGAAAAACATACTTAAAAATACTTCACACTCTTGAAAAAGACACAATAAACTGTTGCAAAAAATAAAATATTCGGTAATATAAATATAAATAATTCGGTCTTAATTATGACTAAAAAAAGTCGAAAGTTATCAAAATATTCGCGTCAAAATAACCCTATCTCCCTTTTTCGATTCCCGAATGAACATTTTTCCAAAAACTATTACACTATTGCACTGTACAACACAACCGCGAAATTGAAACTTATACAATTGCACGAAACCATAATTTCTTCCATAATCATGTAAAACCATTATGTATCTATAAACTTATTATTAAAATATCTGAATTTCAACTATATAATTAAACCATATTGGATAGTCCAGAGTTCACCATACACGATTTGGCGTATGCCTTTTGCTCTGGAAGAGGATTTTAAATTTCTTTTATCATTATGATGATATGATTATTTATCATTATGATGATTTCTGGCTGGAATTGCGAATTTTTTTCGTGATCCCTTTCACGCACTTGCAAATAAAAGACATTGTGCTCCCCCCCAAGAAAAAAATCCTGAATCCGCCCTTGTCTGTTAGGGTAGGAATTTTCAAAAAAAAATCTTATCACATGCCTACTTCTTATAAGGAATACACCGAATATTAAAATTTCATCAGTCGGAGGAGTATATAAATACACTATTTTATATATGCACGGTTTTAAAAACGTATTTACTTTAAACTTTATTTATATTATTATTATTATTATTATTATTATTATTATTATTATTACTATTACACGTAATAATGTTTTATTACTATTACTGTCAGATTATTATCTAAAAAAACATTTATATTTCGAAAAAGCAATTTTTTGTACTTTAAATGAAATTACTGTGCTTTTTATTAGTTCAACTAAAAATATTAATACAGATAATTTTTTAACTTTTAAATACCTTTCCAATGATATATAACTCGCCTATCTAAAGTAATTTTTTTTTTCATCCCTCAGTTTTTACGTAGGGGGTACATTCCCTTATTATTTTTAAGGAATGATAAATAGCCTAACGTGTGTGCGTAATTGTGTTGTATCATAATCTAAAGTGTCATTTAATTCGGTTGTTCCGTTCTTTAGTTAAATCACCAGCGCACGCGATGTAAGAAAGTTTTTTAGTAATTTTTTCACACATTATTGGAGGTTTAGTATGGATTCCTAATTTTTTTGAAAATTTAATATCGCCTATGTTCACCAGAAATAGTGTAGCTTGCCAACAGTGAAAGAATTTTTCAAATCGGTCAAATAGTTTCGGAGCTTATTCAAAGCAAACAAACAATCAAATCTTTCCTCTTTATAATAATAGATAACAAACTGATGGAATACATTAATTAATCATATTCATTTATTTATTGGCATTTCAAATTTTGTTTCGCTAATATTAAAACAATAAAGTTTTCAGAAGAAAGTGAAAATTGTAGGACGATAACAAAAATGTAGTATAAATCGTTTGATTACTAATAATAAATACCTATGCAACAATATCGTTATTATGTACTATGTAGAGAATTATAAATCAACTATATACGATCATTTAATTTGTGAATTAATTATATTCGGCTTTGTAGAAGTTGAATTATATAGTATAAAAATTGTCAAGTTGAAATCTCTCATGCTATGAGTTCATAAATGACTGTTCAAAAAACTATTCAACCCCTTGTTTCATCCATAATTGTTAGAAATAAAAAAAAAAATAACTGTGGCAGAATAGGATTTTTTATTTGATTCTAGCTTTGTTGGTTTACCACAAAAATATAATTTGCTTAAAATATTCAATTGCAATGCATAACATTCTATGCTTTTTATTGAAGACAAAAGTTTATTACTGCCAATGGAAATAGTATATTTGCAAATTAAAAAGGCATGTCTCAATTGTAATAGTGTAATAGTTGATTTTCATGGATTCATGGTGCCTTAAACTGGCAAAAACTGGCAAAGAGATAGGTTGAAATTTATATAAAAATACATAATTTAATACGCAATTGTGTCAGAGACAGAGAATCTGTAATATTTGTGAAACAATATTCCGTTTCATTCATATAATTTACATTGTTAGAGTTGCGTTATTTAAAAAACCACCAATGGTAAAAAAATTGATTTGTATTGAAGTTATTTACAATTTTGCGAGCTTTAAAATATAAAAAGGAATATAAAATGTTTACATAATATCAAATAGTAACAAGTACCAAATTAAAAAGTTGGCAACTTAGGCATATTACTTTTAGCAACGAAACAATAAACAATAATATAACAGTATATAAAAGTAAATATTTTTAAGTTTTTTGTTTTAATTAAGAGTTATCAAATTAATACTGAACTGAGAATAAATTATATTTTTGTATGGAACTAAAGCTTATTGAAGCACACAAACCTACTAAGTTAAATGGAAAATGTTTCCCAACTTACCAAGATTTTCCTTATTGTAAATTTAAATTTGACAATCTCGTTGTAGTTTGATTATGACAATATAATTATTTTCACATGGGTAGATTTAATTAGAGGAAATAATATCGACGAGGTCGTTTCGTTTGCTTGGGAAGGTATGTGTTTGATGTTTGTCCATGTATCCAGGCAAAATTTCAATAATACGCATCAACAAATTGGTTTGTGAAAATCAGGCCCACTTTAACTTTTAATGGTCCTAACAGAATCCTAAATAATTCTATTCATCTACTATGACTATAATAAGTGTCTTATAATAACTTTTACCTTATTTCATTTTATAGGACGAATTTAAATTTACACAACAACGTTTAAATCACTTTGAAAAGTATGCGAGACTATAAGGCCAGAAGGAAATTTTGAAAATGTAGGTAAGTATGTCGTTTCCAATTGATTAGTGTTACGGGATTGAACAATTTCGGATTTGCCTTAAGGAAATGTGTATATGGTACCTATTAATTTTAAGATACCAGGTAGTTTTGAATTCCATTGAGAAATGTGTTAGGCAGAAAAATATCAAATTTCATAATTTTTGTTGGTTTAATGAATGGATATATGAAATATGAAAATCGTTATTGAAGAATAATTAACTTTGTTAACTGTTATTAGAAATCGCGTGCGGCAAAATATGACTTTTCAAACATGTTATGACAGCGCTCATCTGTAAGATGTATCACGTTACAGGTTAATTTTGTTTTGATTAGTTTAGTTATATCACTGGGGATTGTGAATGCATCGTAGGGGTTGGCAGGACGAGGCCACCCCAGTCGGTCGCGGCACTTTCTAAGGGCTTCTTCATCAATAGTATGTTCGTTCTTTCCTGCTCTCCCATATCGCTAAAAAGGCTTGTCTTTGAATAAAGGACGGATTATATTTCCATAGCGAGTTGATGGCTTTGATCGGCTTGATCCTTTTTAAAAGAATATCCATTGATCCTAGGGAATAAGTATACATTTTTATGTTTTGCGTTTTAACGAAAAATACCATATTGTTCCCGTTTAAAAAGAGGTCCCGAAACTTAACCTTTTGGTACGGTTTGATGAAATATTTAAATGGAGTTTGAATAAAATTTGTTTTTAAAAAAATGTTTTTATGTTAAGTATTCAATTTATCAAGATTGAAACGTAATGTTAGCAAGTAATATTCAATTCATGTCTAAAATAAAATATTTTTGAAATCATACCTCTCTAGTGGCGTTAAGAACAAAATAATCAAAGTGAATTTTAAAAGTTTAAATATCACAGAAAAATAACGGTCACCGTCAGTTGCCATTTTACAATATAACCATATCCATATTAATATTAATGCACAACTAGTAACTTTCCGTGAAATATAATAATAATGGTAAAAACTGGCAATTGGTTGAAAGAAATAAAAATGGCCGTTGAAACCATAATGACAATCAATTAATTCAAATTTGAGATAATGATTGTACTTCACTCACGTATGTGCTTACAATATTTATTCTCTGTCTTCGCCGACACATTCAGGTTCAATATATAGATGTTAATGGGTAACTTAACTATACAATTTCTATTGTATTATTTTTTAGAACGTTGAAATTTCTACATATCTATAGTATATATATGCAATTGGCTATTTATCTGTATTGTAGGTGTACACCATTGACTATTTAGACATATAAATGTGTATACAATTGAATGTTTAAACAAATCATATATCTAGTGGAAACAATCTACTTCTAAATAGTAAATATTTTCAATTAGTATTTTTCGATCATGTAATCCATGCTATATTGATAAACAATCAATTCATGTAATATTATATTATCTATGTAAAATACATTTTGTATAAGTAGTCAATTCTGTATACAATTATTAATATTGTCATCTATAATTGTTTAGTAATTACTTATTTTTACGAAATATATCAGATTTCTTATTCACCATTTGTACTTATGATCAAAAAGAAACAAATACAATATTATTCTTGTGATTTTTCACGACGTAGCTGTCGTAGTTCATCCTTAATTTTATGTACTTGTTCATTGTCTTCAGATTCAATATTAGCTATGTAACCAACTCTACCATCTTTCCGCTGCTCAGTTAAAAAATGCATTATATTTTCATTGACTATAAGTGCCTCGTTTTTAAGCCAATAGATTTAGCGAAAAATCATAAGAAATATTTTTTGTAGAGCGTTAAATTTACAATAAACATGACACGATTAATAACTTTCGATTTATTTATCGCTGAGTTATGAAATTCTAAAGAACAAATTAAATTTTTCCCACGGTATTTCCATCAGAAACTTAAGTTGGCAAGCGGACTATCTTAAAGTTAATATTAAGAGCTCAAATTTTCAAGGTTTTTTTTTTATCAATTTGGAAGCATTTGAGTCCGTGGGAGCAAAGAAATTTGAAAACACCCCTATTAAGGACCATCCTAGTATACATATTATTCAGTATGTGCAAATAGCTAACTGTGTTTCATAATATGTTCAATAATATGTACAGTATGTATAAAAAGCCAAATTAATCAACTATTTGAAAATCAGTAACTTTCCGTGAAAAATTAACAGTCCAACGCTGACAACTGACTAGTAGCAAAAATAGGCAATTTAATGAAATCGATAAGACAGTTGAAACCAATGACAAAAATCAGTTTGTTCAACTTTGAGACACTAGTTATTATATTTGTATTCCATTCACTAAGATTAGCTTAAAACTTTACATTCATTATGTATGTTGATGTTAAAGACAAATTATGTTTATATTTGTATCATTTTCAATTATTATAAACCACTTAAAACTAGTGAGCCAAATGCAGGCACTACTGGAAGAGGCTGTGACAGTGAATTAAAAATATTTTTTTCAATTTCGCCAAAGAAGTATAACTTCTCACGTGCATACATAAATACAAAGATCTTTTTTTGTTGTTGTTTATAAAACTGACAGTATAATGTAAAAAAAAAAATAAAAGTTTATGAAAACTCTATTAAACAGACTTTAAAAACACTGTAGGTACATGTGTACAAATAAGTTCATTAACAAGTTGGTTCTGAGAAAAATGTCGATAATTCGTAATTTTCAATAAAAGGAAAACTAGATAAAATTGAAAAATGTTACTTTTTGAGAAGTTAAACTTTTTTCTGACAAAAACGTTGACTTTTCAATTTGAAAACTTGTTTTTGTTCGTTGTAGCTTGAAAACTAAATCAAGCAATAAAAGTTTGGCAATTTGAATGAAGCCATTTTGCTTGAAGGTTGTTTGAAGCTTCATCGAAAATTGATGAAGAACTGTTGCTGGTTATGATTTATGTTGCTCCGTTGTTGATGCTTGTACAACGAATAGCTGCTCCATATATCTCATTCTCGTGAAGTTTAACTTCGTTTATAGAATAAAAATGAAGAAAGTGATGGATAAAAGTAAATGTTGCATAAAACTTAATATAAATTTCATATTCATATGCATTTTGTAAGTCCGAGGGCCTGCGAGTTGAAGCGCACGTTGCATGCAATGAGGTTGTATAATACAATAAATTTCCGTGCCATTAGATCGGCAGAGTTTGGATCATAGAAGAATGACGTGCTCCATGTATCATGACAACTTTTTTCTAAGTGATTTATATGAAAGTGCTGACGATAAAGATTTTTTTATTATTTCTTGTGAATGTAAAGAGAGATATGGATGAATCAGCTGTTTTCCAAATCAGAACACATCGGTTAAGTTTTCGCTTTTCTATTATATACACTTCCAAGTTTGGACCAATCGAGAAAAATCTACTTTCGAGTTTTATGCCTGAATGGCTTGAAATCGAATTTATCCTTCGCTTGCAATTGCAGCTCAATTTTTATTTTAACAGTTTTAGCAACTATACAATTAAAAAAGTCTTAAAATATTATAGTTATAAATCTTTACTATTTCCCTTTTTTATTGTTTTGCTTAATCAACATCAAAAGAATTGAATTAGAACGTATGCATTAGAGCTTCGAAATTCGATTAATAACAACCGAGTTTGTCCTCATGAATAATTAATCATTTTCAAGAGCTTTTAGTTGGTGACATTTTACACATGCAGAAGATTGTTTATCTCAATTAGTTACTTAGTGCCCATTTGACGATGTGATGTGTGTCGAGAAGCGAGGACAAGTAATGAACCGATAATTCCTGTTTAATGCAATAACCATAGAAGATCAAACCTACATATTAATCAGATTAAAGCATAACAATATTCAATATCTTCTTAAAACAATCAGTCACATATACTCAAGATTACGAAGCATTTGGATTCTGAAAATAACATATAATTGAAAACGGATAGTTTATAAATGGAAAAGCGACACGATCTCACCATCAATAATAAATTCGATCGAGATTGAACTTGGGCGAACAATGTATCAATTAAAACTTGGACACATTGCGACAACATATCACGTTGTTCATTTGGTCCGTTTTATTTCCAATTAGTTTGGAGAGATTTTCATGTAGCTCAATCAATTTATAATGAAAACATCATACGGTTTAACTTCCTGTATAGTCTAAAATTTTTTGTCTTATGAAAGTGATCAAATCAGAGAAAATAATGAGATGGAGTTAATTAAAAAGAATAATATGTATGTATATAAAAACAATATATACGTAAAATAATCAAATAGAAATTATACTTTACGTTCATATGTAAAAGAAAATTGCTTTGTTTGAGACGTACGGCTTTGAAACAAATGCAGAATTCTTTTCAATTAAAATCAAGAATAAAAAGAAATTTCTTTTCTGCTAATCAAAAGAAAAATGATATTTTTAATGAACGTAACGTAGAGCTTTTACGTTCACGAAAATTATAAGAAATATTTTCAAGAGAGATAGACAATGAAATAATCAATGCCATCAACAAACAATGTATTGATTTCAATGGCCTGCCTGTCAATTAATCTTTAGCGGTATAAAATTTGCAAGAAGATTAAATCAGCCTCAGTAAATATTAAATTATGTAGAATATTAAATTGCTATTTGTCATTATAGCTAGATATCACATTACTCTACTATTCTATTACATTAATTAATCATAGTATAATAGGCTTAAAGCTAATGACGAAATATTTCTTGACTTAATTTTTAATTACCACCACTAATGACAGAAATTTCGGTTATTTTTTTGAATAATTATAGTAAGTATAATATTTTCGAGAATAATACGATAGGTATCATGGAAATCATTTTGAAAACTAGTCCTTAATGTAACAAAACACAATGATTCAAGTGCACAAGTGCATAATTTTTTAGGGTTTGCTATAATATTTTAAACACACTGTAAATAATTCAAAAATAATAACTTTTTCGATTTAAAAATTTCTGTTTTCTCTTTAGGAGAAATATTTTAAGAACGTTTAAAATATAATCTCAATAGAATCGATCAAAAACAGCTGAGTAATGCCTACAAATAAGGTAGGAAACTATATTAGTAAATATTTTCATCATTAACCACCCAAAGACTCTCAAAAACATAGACAATGAGACTTATAACTGCTCTTTATAACTCG
This sequence comes from Sisyra terminalis, assembly GCA_958496175.1. NCBI lineage: Eukaryota > Metazoa > Arthropoda > Insecta > Neuroptera > Sisyridae > Sisyra > Sisyra terminalis. The sequence continues at coordinate 30,377,936 of OY292277.1, read as the reverse complement.
GGAAAAAACCTTCACAGTGGATCAAGGTGGAACAAAAGGGCTCAAATTCCAACCCTCCATCTCAATGAATTGGTACATAACATATCTTAAACTTAACGAAGACTTGCCAATGTACTTGTGTGTGCTTTTTATTGTTCATCTTCTCAAATCTTATTCTCAAAAAGATTAGGTTCCTCCCAAAATAAAATCTTTGATTCTCTATTCGGATTCGCGATCGACTGGTCGATCGCACACAAGTCGACAGTCGATGGCAGGCATTTTAAATAACTTTGTAGATAAATTTCAAATCTTTTAATTGAAAATGTGTACTAGAAATGTAGGAGACCGTGAAACTTTAATTTAAAATTAAATACGCATCTGTGAAATTCTGCAACTGATATTACCGATTCCCAAATAGTACTTCTAATACTCCCTTCAACTCATTTTCTCTTTAAATCTGTATTTGTTTTGAATTTAACCCATTTTTCGAAGTCGATCGTGTATAAATAAGAAAATTACTGTCGATCATATCAGTAATAAATTTGCACACCCCTACTCTATTGCCTTCATATTATTAGGGAAAAACTAGAAATAATTTATCATTTCAATGTTAAGGTTTTTCACTTGGCCTTTAGATCTCATACAAACCTAATCATTAAAACTAAGAAATATTTTTTCTTTTTCCATTGTGTTTTCCTGCTTAGGTCTCCTACCAAATTATAATCGGGAAAACTGACCATATTTATCTTGTTTCTAATTAGTATATCCCATTTAAATATTCTTTGGGCTCAAATTCGAATTTCTTTATTGGTCATGTCTTATTGGAACCCAATGAAGTCCTATGTGTATATTAGATAATTTCAAAGTAATTTCTGATCAAGTAGATTACGTAGAAAGGACATGCAAATGAAATTTTAGAAGGCAATAGCCATCCCAGTCCTTTTATACGGAAGTATAAAGTGGACGACGACAAAAGAGACGCCGAAAACAAGCACAAGAGGTGAAATAACTTAGAAGAGTTAAAGGTAGCACAAGATTAGATAAAATAAAAACAGAGATATAAAAATAGAAGTAAATATCTTTGGTATGAAGGAAAAAATGAAAATAATATAAACATGGAAATAGAAAATCCATAACTGGTACCAAAAAGGTAAAGGGCTAAAAAACTGTAGTGAAAAAGAAAATTTTTATTGGCGAATGAAACAAGTAGATGGAGAACCTTGTTTTATTTATAAAAAAATTAAAATAGTTTTAACACAAAGTCAATTTTTATTAAGAAACTGGTAGTCCCCAATTATTTTTTATTCAAATGTGCTTATTATTATTAATTTCTATGCAATTTACAAAAATATGTACCTACACAGAATAGTTGATTGTTATTTGGTTCATAATTAAGTTCTTGCTGTTTTTTGAAGAAAATGCGACTTGATTATGAAAAATTGTTTCAAATGTTTCTTTCAAAGTATTGCCAACCGTTCGCTTTAACTTCTTCCTATTTTTCTGGTAAAGCTCGAATATCGTTACGGTAAAAGTGGTAATCTTTTGGCGCTATCCACGAATTAAGCCTATTAGTTATGCTTTCCTATGAGTAGTATTGCTAATCCGTCAGACCATGTGCTATCGACCGAAACAAGTAATAATCTGATGGCGCAATATCTGGGGAATACGGCGGGTGTAACCGGACTTTCAATTTGATTGGAAGTGGAAAAACCCACCGGTTTCCAGGTGGGTTTTTAAAACTTTGACAATAGAAGATGGAGTGTCGTAATGCTGTAGAATCCCTTTTCATGGCTCTTTTCGTATTGAGACCGTTTTTCACGCATGCAATCGCTTAGAAACGGCTTGGCAGGTAACCCAAAATACTGAAGCAAATCTTTCTACAGTTTGGCATAGATTCTAATCGAAAAATGCCTCCAATTTAACGTCTTCGAAGGTTTTTGATCGTCCTTTACGCGGGCGGTAGTCTATATCGAAATCGCCGTCTTTGAAGTGATGGAACCAATAACAACACGTTGTTTTACTTGGAGGAGCAATTCCGTAAACTTTCTGGACCTCTCGATACGCTTCAACTGTCGTTGTTTTTTTGAATGAAAGAAAAAAATCAACAAGTTTCGTAAATGATGACTATTTGATATAAAACCAAACATTTACAGATCAAAGCAAAATCACTAATGTGTCAAAACGGTTTGCTTACCATATGAGTGTATAAGACTTAGCTTGATTCAAGACGTTTTGGATATGTCAAAGTCTACCCTCATTTACTACTGGAGCATTTTATTGAGAAATAGCGGAAACTTAATGGCGCACGAAGTATTAAAGAAAAAATAGACGATACGATGGTTGCAATTTTAGTTATATAAAACTAATGTAAACCGTAATTCTAAATGAGTATCAATAAGTACGATTTGAATGCTATAGCGATGTTTTACCTTGATATACTCGATAATTAAATGCAAGAGTCGCTTAATTTAGATATTAAAGTTTATTACCAGTAAAAAAAAATACAAACAGGCATTAAAATTTATTAGATTATTAATGTAAGAATGTTCAATTTTTTCTTTTATAAATGCTACCGATAACCATTTATAGAATGAAGAGTAGGGAAAGTCAAAAGGAACATTAACAATTTTCGAAGATGAAATAAAGTCTTTTATAGAAACGAAAATCACGTCAGAAAAATTTTATGGTGCAAAAGATAACAATGATTGTAACAATAAAAATCGGGAATGAAAGCGGTACAACTTCTTCTAGACTTTCAACTTTTATTCGAACAGGCAATTCGGCGAAAAATTGAATCGTAAAAAAATAATATGAAATCTACATAAAAACAAATCAACTCATATTTTGATGTTATTTTAAACACTACGTCATTTTTTTCGCTTCCCAAATCTACTTAGGAAAATTTATGTATATTCGACCCCCATCAAATCCGAATTCATATTAATAATAATAAAAAAATTGTGCCACACGTAGATATTTTCGCATCGATGTCGGCGTAGCGTCTCGCACGAGTGTGGCGGGCCACAAGTAGAAATTCAAATGAAAATTTTAAGTTTTAAATTCATTGCCTCGTAAATTTCCATCTTTCGAGACATTGAGTTTGATCACTCGAAAATAATTTTCCCGCACGATGCGACACCGTACGTAGGTGTTTTCCCATGAATTTCACTGATGAAAAAATCGTTTTTTCCACGATAGAGAGACGTTTTCTTTGATTGCTCCCATATTTTTATCGAGTTTTCCAATATTTTTTTCGCTTCTATTCTTTAATAAAGTTAAATTTTTCTGACGTTTTCATTCTCAATTTGTCATTTTTTACGATCTTTTCATGCATATATTTTAGTATGTTTACGTTTTTCTCGAATACGTATCTTTGTATATTGTAAATGATAACGTCAGCAGAAAGAAAACGGGATGAAAGTATAAACAATATTCAATATTAATAACAAAAAGACATATCTTCACATTCGTAAAACATATTTTCCATCATTCCATCAGTCTATCTGCCATTTGCTTTTATTCTCTTATTTAATATCGTATCATAAAACAAACAAATATAGTCAAATCTATAAAACATGCAACGAATTTTCCACCATATCTGATCAAAGGATTAGAAGATCAAGAGTCTTTGGCTGGTGTAAAAACCTATAAGTAAGAAAAAGGCTGAACCAAATATAAAAAAAATATCAAAATAAATTTTGGAAATGTATAAAGCTTTTAGGTATATTGATAAAAATATTATTTATGATACAATAGACTTAATACACATGACAAAAAAAAAACAGCTTTAGTGTTTTAAAAATGTTTAAAAAAACAATACCAAAACATAATTTTGCTGTTAGTATTTAACTTTAGTTGATAAAATTTAAACAGTACTCATTTAAAATTGGCAAATAAATTTCGTTAAAATCAGTGCTTAAAAATATTTCTTGTTGGCTCGGCATTAAACTGATTTCATAAATCGATACTTCAAATCCCATGATCGTTTTCTTATGACAAATGAACTTTAACACAAAAAGAAAGAATGTTGAAATAGTTTAAATATTATGTTCAAGATTTAAACCATGTTCAATCTTTACAACCTCTAATTCTTAGGAAAAAAATTGTTTGTAATTTTAGGGCGTAAAAATGTTTTCCGAGGTGAAAATTTTTATGCAAAATAAAAAAATATATGTTAATTATTACTGTTTATGGTAACAGCTCAATGATCTGTCTATATTTCGGTTTCAATACGGGTACTGTTGCGTAACAGAAGACCCATAAGCACATTTATCGTTTTCGGATGACAATTAGCTCCTTAAAATTTAAACTTTTTTTAACTTAATAATTCAAGCTTTTCATAATTAAAATTTGGTTTTTCCACATAAGTATTAATAATGTTCTTTATCCATTAAAAATTTGAAAAATATGTTCATATGGTCGATTCAAGTACACGAGCAGTAGTTTAGGATAATACATTTTAAGTTAAAGAAAGTTAAATTCTCTTTTTCGTTCAGTTTTTTCCCTTCACTCCATTTAATAGGTGATTGTTTTTATTCTCCAATATTAGTAATTGTATATTTATGTAGTTATTGATTAAATTGCGAAATCTTGCGAATATTTTTCATACACTTTTGGTGATTCACCTAGAATTATGAATACTTTCAAAACAGTATCTGTGTCTGCGCAATTTCCACTATTTTAAAATATTTTTTGGTGTATTGAATCACAATTTATTAATTGTTTATGCTTTGCAAGATATTTTTGTTATAATTAACTTCCTACTCAAATAGGAACTTTTTATACTTACAACAGGGCCAATCTTGGGACAGTTGTTAATTGCCAAGCCTTGGCATACAAGCTTTGGTCGAAGGCTTGGCCAAGCGTTAACGTCAGAATTTAACCAAAATTAGTTAACCGAAAAGAATCACTATTACTAATTTTGTTTTTAAATTATATAGGGCTTTATATTGTTTAGAGTTGAACAATCGATATGCTTTTTTAAATATTACTTTAAATTGAGACAGCAATTTGATTGCTAGGCCTAGCCTATAGATAAAATATCAGAATTAAGGCAATCTTAAGGCAATTTTTACCTGGGGAGTTACGTGTATGTATTTTTTTTTCGAAAAAGTTGGTAGTGAAACCTTAAGGTACAAGTACTCAAAGGATCTACTTTATGTTTGTATAAACTCTGATTTTTTATATGAAGTAATCCAAGAGATAGTCACAGAGATATCTTTGTTTCTTCAATGCCATAAAAATAAGACACTTCTACCCGAAAGAACGACGCACCAAATTATAGCTAAAATTTCAAATTACATTCATTATTGAAGACTATATTTGGCAAAAAAAGTTTTAACTTGAATGAGAAAATGTATAGATTATAAATGGTTTAAATTAGAAACATACATATGAAACGATTAAAACTACCTTTTCCTTTATGTTTAAGTGCATTTTTCATGGGAAAACGTTCATGTGATTTTGAAGTTTTTTATCGTGTCGTCATTTTGATGCCAGATCAATAGGAGCTCGTTTTAGACAATTTTAACTAAAATATTTTTTTTTTGGATTTTTAAATGAATTTAATATTTCTTGGATTTTATTTATCAAAGTAGAATAAACAGCTAGATTATGTATTGATATTAGTTTAGACTATTTTTAAAACATTTAAAGTTATTTTTTGAACATGTGTATTTGGTTTATTTTACACTCTGTCTATGAAATAACAAAAATGCTTAATTTTTTTTTAATGTACATTTTGCATAGTAAATTTGAATTTTGATTCAAGACAGCCATGCTTAGTAAAAAATGCTTAACAATATCAATAGGGAATATGCACTTTTATATTTTCTGAGGCCAAAGTCGCATCATCTTTGTGATTCTAAGTAACGAAAGTTTAATAGGTGAATTAGACTAGACTCACTAAAAATCGTTCAATTTTGAAATAAATATGACTGACCTTCATATTTTCTCGCTAACACCAAAACATCTTCATTCCAAAAACATAGTATTACTAAACTTGGTACAAAAGAGTTCACTAAATCATACTTAAAAGGATTTTCGTTTATTTCCATACCAACAATGAACCAACAGGAAAAATAAATATCCAAAAAATTAGACTCCAATTCTTTAACGTGACAGAATCAAAATTTTTTCATCATAAAACTCAGATTATTTTCGAGTCCATTGATATAAAATTAACATCTTTGTACTATATAAAGACATTCTCAAATAAAAAATGCGCCCACCCATGCTTTGTTGTTACGACTTCCTAAGCGGTAGAATTGTATAAACAAATATAAAAAAGTCCCATCTTTATTATGTTTAAAACCAAATATCTCAATTGTGAACGATTTGGGTAGACATTGGCGTGCCGCATGTTTGAGTTGAAAAATTCAAAAATAAAAGTGTAACTTGAGCCGAAATTTGGTGATTTTTTTTTTGCTTTAATCAAATGTCGTTTATAAAATATTTAATTGTAAAATAATAGCAATTTTATATGTGATCAATCTTTTTTTTTGTTTGTTAAAGAGCCAATCTACCCTTATGAATATTTCTGTTGATATTTATTCGGGTCTTAAATTTGATCCTCGTTGAATGCCAGCTGCATTATAATGCAAACTATGGGGTCGAAAAATAACTAAAAAAAGCCATGAAGCAACAGAGAACGACATAGTCTTTTATGCAGCGACAATTTCGAATGACAATATTTTTTTTAATTCACATTACTATTCTCGTCCTCTCCCATATTATATAAATAAAAACGGGACAAACAAAACATTAAATCTGTGCCGTGTGCTTAAGGGCACGATCTCTTTGTCGCTGGGTTCGATTCCCTTGCTATGTAAACGATATTTGGTTGATATTCTCGGTATTATATTATAAATAATGGTGATAGTGATTGGTGGTTGCGATTAATACACAAAAATGGGTTAGCTCGGTCGGGAGCAGGGAACGCCCTAACCTCATGGGTCGGGACTCGGAATTACTCAAATCCGGCAATGGCAATGACAGTTTAGAATGGATTAGACGTTGACATATTGAAATAGATTTTTTTTTTTAGATTAAACGTTTGATTTGGACAAAAAAAAATTAAATAGAGGGTTGGAATAAATATTTTGAAATAAAAAAAAATAGTAATTTCCCTTATTTAATTTAATACACAATTTTTAGCATTACTTTTCTTTCTATAAATCATAATGCCCTGAATTTCAATGCATTAAATAAACAGTAGATTCAAATAATCACAACGGAATATTTTATTGGTATTTTTTAGAGTTTTAACGTAACTAGTAACCAAGTCAGTCTATATTTTAATATTTTATGGTAGGAAACCAAAACTTGACTTTTATTCATTAGTAATATAGTTACATATTATGGTCATTTTTTTAACTAATTTCTCGACAGGCTTTGTTTAAGTTTCAGTCAAATTAATAATTTGAGGAAATTATACAAAAATAGTAAGACGGTGGAAAATATTTCGCAAAAACGATAATTTAGAAGTATTAAATTTTCAATAGAGATAAAGTTATTTTCAAAATTTAATTACCATTGCAAATTTTTACTCGTAGTCGCACATCCGGTCTTTGGACATCTGTCTTTGGACTTTCCTACAAAGCACTTAGACGTAAAGTGACGTAAAGTACGTAGACTTTCCTACAATTTCAAGTTTTCTATAAATTCATAATTTTTGTAGATCTGAAGTTATGTCTACAGAACCTTTGAAAAACCCACCAAACTTTTCTGTTGTAGGTATATCAAGCTCTTATATCAAACTCCTTCAATACCATCCCGATTTTAAGGGAAATCTCTGAAATATTTGGATGGTAGATTAGACAACAATCTTCTTATTTTTTCAAAGTTCGTAAAGTGGTTTCTGAGAGCTTTGTCCTCAAAATAATCCTTCTGATATTTGTGTCTACAATTTTGGGTTGAAATATCCATTAATGATCACTATACCTGAAATGTACTCTAATTCTTTTGTAAACAACTTTTTTCCTGAAATACTATAATCCCATAGATATTAGGACTCTGTTCACCAAGAAATGGAAAATAGCCAGTTTCTGGCTGTTATGGCACACGAATTGAGCCATGACAAATCTATCTACATGCGTTAGTTTTCTGAAGATGTCAAAAATTAGATTGCCTCTGTTTCAGGTTATTTTCAAATCAAAAAACGGCAAATTGACATGTTTTTCTTTTTCAACCATTAATGTTATGCCAGGCTATATTGAATTTCGATAAATCAAAAAAATTGTCCGGATCTATCTCCCCTTCATCATAAAAAGCAAAAACATCGTCAACATATCAGTAACAACTCTTAGAAAAATGAACACAATTTCGTTTCGCTTGTAATTCAGAAATAGTTGCAGTGGATTGTCTATGGCCGTACTTTGTGATTGTCGGTAATATGAGTCTCTAAGTTGAAAAATTGTTTGGTTCATGCAATGCTTAGTTAACAAAATCTGACATATTCATTTAACTTTGGTTGTGAGATATTATTCTTTTTTTACCAATATTCTAACGAAGCTATTGTTGAACTAATAGGATCAAATAATATCAACTCATCTGCGCCTATTAGCTTCACGTCTTTGATTTTTTCTATTAACTTCAGGTTGTTTTTTATTGAAAACCCTAAAGAAAACCTTTATCTGTTGAACTGTTTGCATAGTCATTTAGTAAGAAAGTATGGCGAAGTGTTCATACTCACAACAATCGGACGCATTTGGTTGCACATTTTGTGTATTTCTGGTAAGCAGTATAATCAAGGTATTGTTAGATTCGTGAGTTGCTGGCCTCCACGGTAATTTTTCTCTACTAGATTTTTACAACTAGCCAAAATTTCCTTTACATCACGAATCATCTCTAATGTTGATAAATATTTTAATTTATTTCACTAGTTTATCTCCAAATAATATTCCATCGAGGAAGTATCCAATATAAGAGTTAGCTATATATTTTATTAACGTTATAAACTTATAATCATTTTGAACTACTTGAATAACGAAATAAGTTCACTGTATTAGTGGTTATATTTTTGGCCACCAGATCGCGTAGCGCCAAGTAACACTTACCATTTGTCACCATATCGACAAAAATAATTGGAAAGTAAATGGTGGCAAGCTAGATTTATCGCTAAGAAGGATCTAATTCTTTTACGACAGCACTTAATTGATCATTATTTTTTTTTGATGATCCAACCAAAGTTCATTGCGTTAGAATATGAAACTCTCGATTATCGATCATATTATAGCAGATTACACTTGTCTTTCCCTATTTTAAGCGCCCCGAGAACTTATTACTTTTAAAATGTTATCAAAACGAAGAAGACCTAGAAACGCCTTCTATGACTAAAAGAGGTCCTTCTAGAGCTCTACAATTCTACACTATCAATTTTTCGTTGGTAGATGTAATTTTCGTTAGGTTTTGGAACAACAGCAAAATATATATTATTCTATAAACAAAAAGTAATAAATTCAATACTTTAAAGCAATTTAAAAAATATTTATTCTATACATGTTGTATTAAAAAACTTACATACTATTTACACATATTATATTACCTATTATTTTTTAGTTTAAATAATAAAATATAAAAATGAAAAAAATGCACAAATGAAACTTGTCAGGCGCAGCGACGATATTTTAGAATTTAAAGCACCTCATTCTGATTAATACATTTTGGCTAGACAATGTATAATCATTTGAAAGGTACAGTAATTACTAATATTTTTGTATTAATCTTAATAGGTTATAAGGTAAATAATTAAAAAATGAAAGTTATTACAAATATTGAAAATTTTAAGAAAATAGTCAGAAACAAAAGTTTGGTAGTCGGGGTTCGTTTGGTTTGAAAACGTACTGGAATTTGATAATAATAAAAAAAGTACTCAAGAGGCTTTTTTACTATAACTATTATTAAATGCTTAAACAATTGTTTTTTATAAAACGTGGGTAAGTAATACGGAAAAGTAATACAATTTGGTAAAACTTTACAGAATTTCCTCTTTGTAGAATCTAAATGTAGAGTGAACAAGTTTGAACTAAACATAATGGTCTCCGTGGAGTGAATGGGGGATGATCTTTATTTATACAAAAACCACAATAATTAAGAAAACACGAAGTCGTTGCGAAACTTGCGGTCCAAGTAAAAGACGGCCAACAGTAGTTATATGACGCCACTGGCTGGAAATAATGGCAAGATTTAGTGGTCTTATGTTCAACTATAAATAATATGTATGTACAGTACAAAACTTTATAATATGATATCTAGCTGAAATTTATTTGCTTTTCTTGTACTCATTTTATTTTCTTTGTGACACAACCGCGCTTTTAATGTGCCAAATAGCAAATTAACTTTAATCCTCGACAAATCCGAGATAATTTCTCTATATGTTTCGCCTACTAAACAAATAGTTTCAGACAAGTTCCAACCAAATGAAAATATCTGTGTTAATTTCCCGGAAGGATATTAAAATGCTAAAATAAACGGAACTATTAAACACGTTTTAACTTGATTTAGTAACCAATTTAAATTCGATTGCTCACATTATGAAATGAATGTGAGTTTTATAGTTTCCTTTATTGACAAATTTTTCGTTTTATTGTATTTATACATAATTTTGAAATCCATTAGCAGTACAATATCATCTTTCTAACATCTCAGATTTAAATTAATAAATCGTTTATATTTTTACTTCTCGTAAATAAACATTTTTTTGTCTATTTATGAAAGCAAAGCTTTTCAAAAGGTGAAGAAATATATTTTGAGATATTAGTCTAAATAATTCAAATGTAGTTTTTTTCTACATTTAAAAGGAAATGATAATTTAGAAAGATTCATATAATTGTAGTTCAAAAGAGAGTAAAGATGAGACAAATTTTATTTTTATTATGAAATTATGAAACTCTTCATGTTTTTCTTAAAAGAAAGAAACAAATAATGTTTTTAACAAGACAATTTTACTTTTGCAAATGACTTTCGGAAATCAAAAGTTTTGAAGGATTTGACCCTTTGAAAAATATCGTTTTATGTTTTTAGATTACTAGTGTTGATCTTTTGTAATAAATTTATTGAAAAAAAAACACACATAAATAAATAAAAAACAAAAATGTCAACGTAGCAGACTTTTCTTCGCAAAATGGAGAAAGATAAAAAATAATAACGAAAAAACATATAAAAACTTCATAAAATAATTGTTTACGATGTAAAACTGGGACACAATGTAGAGCAGAAATTTCATGATTAAAGGACTATTGGCAATGTTTAGGTTAATTATAATATATATTAAAATATTCGTTAATTCAATATCGCAAGTCTTCTCAAGTTATTTACCAGTTGTTTTGAAATTTTTATATAACGTCGAATTCCTGCATGTTTTATCAAATTAGAAATCTCAATAAAGTCTCACATCAACAGGTATAACGAAAAATGCTGGGAGTTGCTAAGATCGTTATTTTTGCGCTAAAATCGATAGTTTAAGAAATATATAATGAATATTCTCAAGACCTATAGAAAAGTAAAATGAATATCATAAGTTCCAATAAGTACAATGAGGGATGCTGCGGATTCCTTTGGGAGGTGTTCTCCATGATAGACGAAAATATTTATGTTCTTTCTTTTTAATTAAAAATCATAGAAAAAAATCAAAATGAACTAATATTGATAATATTTCGTTACTTTTATTAGTAGAATCCAATAATCAATATTCAATTTTTGGTTTTATGTATCGGGATCGATGGCTAAAAAAATATTTTAAATTGTTATTTACGGTCGCTTTATACCAAGGACTTTAACGACTCGAAGGTTAGTGAAAAAGCGTAAATCGAGAAATATTGAAAATTTGCTCAATGAGAGATTCGAACCCAACACCTACCAGTTTTAGAGCGCCCACGTAGACCACTCGGCCACTCGCCAGTGGTTAATTCTTTAATATGAATTAGAGATTGTGACGGATTAATGATTAAAAGTTGGTACATAACTCTAATAACTCTGATTAAAATAAATAGCGACAATATATTGGCGAGTAATTTCAACAATCACGAGTAGTAAGTTTTAAAGATACGTGGAAAGGAATATATAAGCACAAGGCAATCATAAATATTATCTAAAGTATTCTGTTAAATAAAGAAATATTTCATTTGTTATTGAAAAAATAAATATTTGCAATTAAATTATATAAATATATTATAAAACTAGACAGACAGGGCAACGTCTACCGGGTGCAACTAACACATTATATATTTACGTAGTGTAGCTTGAAGGAAAAAAATAAGAATTTTTTCCCTTGCATTTAACATAAATCTTTAATATGCTGAAAGTTACGAATACAGAATTTTGTCTAGGAGTAGATCAATTTTGGTGTGACTTTTCCTGTTTTCCACGATTCTTTTTCTTAGCTAATAATTTGACAAAGTTCTAGTATATTGTCCATTTAGAACTTGCATTTGAATAATGACTATTTTAAGAATTTCAAAATTTAGAAATTTGCAAGAAAAAATTGCTTTGCAAACGAGAGACTAAGAGTCAAAAAAGCATTACAAAGAGGAGAGTAGAGCCCATTGCTATGTTTCGGTCTGTATTTACTCCAATATGCTGATATCTGGGTTAGGAGCCATCCATTATTTACGTCACACAAATTTTACGATTTTACCCCCTTCCCCATTCTCCTTGTCACGGTAATATCCCTCTTCCCTTGGTGTGATGTCTAACATTTTTCAATTTTATTATTAAAAAACTATTTTATCTCATCCCATTGTAAATTGTATGTAATTGTCCAAAAAGTATTTTTTATAAAAAAATTACATAAAAAATGGTTAAACTTAAAATAATACTGGAGTTTCTAATTTTACGGCGCAAAATATTTGACTTCTCCTGACGGTTGTCACACGATGTCACATTTCATTGAATACCTCCCCTCTCTGAATGTGTGCCGTAATTTATGGATGGCCCCTTAATGCCGATACTTCATTGTGAATATAGCACTATAGAGAGCAGGCTATCGCTGTAATAATTTATTTTGAGCATATAATATTTAATGATAAGATTTCCATTTAGAAAATATTGTGTGTGTGTATTTGTATATAGCTTCCTTTTAAGGAATCTACAGATGGATCATATTCTTCTTCATCCTGCTTGAAAAAACAACTTTCCTACATCATTATAATTTTTTTTTATTTATATAAGTAAAACATAACTTAGAAAGCCTTTATTCAATAAGGTTAAAACTCAAATCAATCAATTCTTAATTTTGATCAGTTCTTTTATTAATTTTCGTGTCTTCAATCAATTTTCGAAAACAATCAAATTTAACAATGTCTCCAAAGTTGAAAAAGTCAATGATTAATGGTTTTGGAGAACTACCTAACTGGCAATAAACATTTTATTTTATTTTCTTATCAAAATCTTAATAATAAAAGTTATTTTTTTTTCTTTTAAATATAACTTGTAGAAGCGAGATTTTTTGTTTGATTGATTTATTAGATAGATATTTTCTAAAGGTGACTTGGTAGAGTCAAATATGAAAAATTTTAAACTTTTGTAAAGGAAGAAATTGATTAATATTTAATCAAAACAATATGAAGGTTCAATAGAAATACTGAAACCTATTGGTTTGTTTGGGTTTTTTCAAAAAGGTTTTTTTTTTTAAAAATTTACATTTGATACATTATGTCGAACATAAACGACGTAGTAAAAGACGTTATTTATAGAGTGAATGTGTGTTTATCTATTGTATAGGTTAGTTTAATAGTTTTGCATTGTATGTGAACAATTGGATGTTCGATGATCAATGAATGCACATTGGAGTCGTCCGGTTATTATTATTATTATTTGCTATCTTGTGCCATCCTTGTCATTTATGAGCCTCATCCCAATGCCAGCCCAACCATTCCAAGCCAAACAGCCCTCATCCTTCTCACCCTAACCCCAATCCATTTTCCTCTTGATACAAAATAGAAACCCTCTATCAATATTATTATTACTTGCAGTACTGAATGACGTTCGTTCTGTATTGTTTGAACAACAAAGACACGATGTTTTAATTACATTAGTTTACATATTTGATTGAGGAGGATGATTTTTCCAGAAATTCTTTTTGCAATTGTAATTGCATGTTTTCAATTAATTAGGGACAACATTTGAAACAATTTTCTGTCGCTATACATTAATTGAATTTAAAAATAAACAACTTAAAAAAGCTTTTGTTTCCATTTTAGATCGAGAGTATACAAATAATTCAAACTTTTTTTGGAGGCATTATTTGATAAAATGGTTCTATGCTGGTTTCTATATAAAGACCGGTCCAAACACTACGTGCCACACTTTTGGTTTGCACAGTCTTAAGACGGAATTCAAACGTTGCAATTTTTAAAGCATCTACATGGTGCAGTGATGTCTGTATATTTTGCTCAGTATTGTGTAATATCGCCATGGAGAAGGTGCTACTCTGGTCAGTTGGAAGTGTGTCTTGTTAAAAAAAATGTAATTGGAACGTTTGAGAAGTACCCGACATTCAAAGTGGCTGCGGTGGTTTTACCGATGTGGTACATTATTTTTTGAAGAACCAATTATAATAGGTACTTACTTACATTGGAAAAATGTATTAAAAAAATAATATAACCGTTACTTGCTGTGAAACGTGTATTTACTTTGACAATTGCAATATTGGAGCAAATTTTTTTATAAGTACTAGTACTATTAAACTACTTAAGAGATATAAAATTGATTCTTCTGAGTCGTATGACGAGCCGCAAATTGCCTACCTTGGTCAAGTCCTATTCTGTGCGTTTGGAAGGTGGTTATGCCAAAATCTTATGACTGTACTAGCTGATCCCCGCGACTTCGTGTGCGTAACGTAGGTGTAAATTATATAATTTTTAGATTTCCTATTTATAGTGGTATATGAAATATTTATTTTTCTTATTTCCTATATGAAAAACTAATCATACTTTTTTTTTATTTGCATTATTTAAAGTCGCTTCCACTTCTCAGGTCATTAGCGACTATAGGACATAGTGTAAAACTATGCCCACTAATGTATATAGTACATATACATTTAGCGTTGTAAATCTATAATTAATAACTTATGCAGTTCTTATGATAATAATAATATACGTATATGATTATTATAGTTATACATATAGAATGAAAGCGACGGTAGTAGTAGCAATAACAGCAGTTTAGTAATAGTGATGGTAACTTTAACAGTAAGAATCAATATTATAGTAATAATATGATTGTAGTAGCGGATAATATTAACCACAACAATAATAATAATAACAATAATAATAAAATACAATAATAACAACAATAAACTTAATAATAATAATGATAATAATAATAATAATGAAATAAAATAATAACAATATTAAATATAATTATAATAATAATAATCATAGTAGCAATAATGATGACAATAATAATAATATGAAATTGAATATTAATACAATTAATAATAACAGTAACAATAACAAAAACAATAATATTAATAATAATAATAAATTAATACTAATAACAGAATAGCAATAATAATAACATAGCAGTGATAATAATGGAATGATATTGTCTTCTTTAAATTTTATTTATTATGCCGATTGATTTTAAGTACTTAATTGTTTTTTCGTTGCCTTCCCGCGAGTTAAGGCACTCCTTTATTGAACTTGGCAGTTGTTCAGTTCGGCAACCAACGTAGGCTCTGAATTCCATGAGTAAGTGATAAACTGTATCTCTCCACATCCTGGGCAACTATTCGGTTGTTCCTTCTTTAGTATATGGCTGTGGCTAAGTTCGGTATATCTGATTCTGAGCCTTGTTATAAGGGCTTGTTCCCATCTATTACCTCCAATTTCAGGGTTTGATTCAAGGACCGAGTCCCTTACTCTGGACAATTTCTGTGGGCACTCTTGCCACGAGGTATTCCACTGTCTCTAGCCCTCTCTCCTTGCCAACGCCATCAGGTCCCTTTCCAAAAGGATATCTTTTCCATCAACTTCCTCACTGCTTGTGGCTTCTTTGGCCGCTGTATCGGCCTTTTGTCCTGGGACCCAAATCAGGGCTATTTTCTGTCCTATTTGTTCTAATTGGTATAACTTTTCCTTAATCATTTTTAGTATACTATCTGGGTTTTTGTCGTTAAGGACACCCTTGAGGGTCGATTACGAATCCGTATATATGGCCACAGGTGTTTTACACTGATTTCGTTCTATCATTTTTAAGGATTTCAGGATAGCATACGTTTCGCATGAGAAAATTGGGGCGTAGTTTGGGAGTCGAAATCCACAAGACTCATTGTCACGGACAATAGCACATCCAGCCCATCCATCAATCACTGAACCGTCGGTGTAGTAATCCAAGTAGTCCTTATACCTTGTATTCTTTAATTCCCAGAACAGGTTCTGGAAAACAATGTTTGATGTTCCACTTATAGGATGAAGTTCTAGGGACAGGTCTATTGACATTTTTGTTTGTTCCCACGGAGGGGGGAGAGGGAGATAGTATGTGTTGTTTCTGGAATACTTTTATTAAGTTCTTGTGTGTTTCACTCTTTTAGGGGAGAAATTATCGAAAATCCTTTCTTTTTATATATCTGCATCGTATAAAGAAAACACTTTCCAAATTTTATCGACACAAATATGCATTTATATTTGAAAATATTTTGTAAAACGAAAAAAATATATCCTTTAGTTTGATTATCATGACTAAAAAGCAATTCAATTTCGCACATTTGGACGTTGTACATAAAAAACTGTTGGAAAGGAATAGAAAGGCTGGAAGTAAATTCGAATATTTTATTTATTTTCAATAACAATAATTAGTTTTCAAATTGTTTAAATACCGAAGAAAGGTTATTTTAGAAGATTGTTTATTTTAATTAATAATGAAATGTATGACAAAAAATTGCTCCCTTAATGCTTTTCAACAGAATATATAATTGCTCCAGGTTACAATCATTAGTTCATAAAAATTAGATTTTAAAAAGTTTGTTTGTGAAAAACAAACAAAAATTAAAAACCGCCCCTTTGGTATTTGATATAAGTACCTACTACATAAACTTTCATACTAATTAAGTGAAATGACGTTATTTAAAATGCTGTTATAAAATGATATAACAAAAACAGACACTTATTAATAATTAATAATTTATTTATTAATTAGACTTATTAAATTCCAAATTTCGATTGTTGAAATGTAACTCTACATTTTCCCATACAAACTTCGTGACCCCCTTTTACTCTTGTATGGTAAGAATTTAAAAAAAAATCTTATAAGATGTCCACTTCTTATAAGAAATATATCGAATATTAAAATTTCATCAGTCAGAGGGAATATATAAATACAGAACTTTTTGTATGCACGGTTTTAAAAACGTATTTACTTTAAGCTTTATTACTATTACTATTATTATTATTACTACTACTACTATTACTTTTTTTCGTCAATATTTCCTTACTGAGCAACTCTATGGGTCTATTTACAACAATTTTGTAAAAAAAAATTTACTGTATGATTCGAACCCACGTCTTTTTAATTAAGATCATCAACATGTTAGATACGTAAGTCAATACGCTACTAACGTCAACTGTGTGATTCGCATATATAAACGTTTATATTTCAAAAAGACAATTTTTTATACTTTAAATTGAATTTACTGTGCTTTTAATCAGTTCAACTAAAAATGTTAATACATATTATTTTCTAACTTTTAATTGCCTTTCCAACGATATATAACTTGCCTGTCTAAAGTAATTTTTTTTTGTTTAATCCCTAAGAAATACCTTCCCTAATTATTTTTTTAGAATGATAAGTAGCCTATAGTCTGTGGAAAATTGTGTTGTATCTTAATACCAATTTTCATTAAATTCGGTTGTTTCGTTCTTTAGTTAAATCAGGACACACAGACAGACAAACATTTTAAAAATGTTAAATTTGAAGTTGAAGTTCTATTTGTTTCAAGGCCTCTTGAAACAAATATTTACCCTAAAATTGGGTTCAAAATCAAAATGTCCAGACAGACGTAAGAATTTTATTTATTAGTATAGATGGTTTTGACAAATACTGTGGTGCGTCCCTTAGCAAACTGTGATTCCTGAGCTGGTTTTTATTAAAATCTAACATCATATTTTGCCTGTTGAGTTAGTTTCAAAACATTGAGGCTTCCTGGAAAGATAGTTACAAAGCTAATTTTCTTTCGCTTCTGTAAGTTTCTCTCACTAGCAAGTCTGTCGTTTCGTTACCTTTTATACCCTTACGATCTAAAATTCAGAGAATCCATAGTTCTAATTCCTCTATTTTTTTCCTTCGACAGTGGTAATTCATGTTTTTCGAAGTTTCTGCTTTGAAGGTACTGTAAGAACTAATTGAGTTCGTAATAACCAATTTTTTCCTTCTAAAAGGTTCCAAAATCATTTTGAATTATTATTATCTTGTTTGTGTGCGAAAAAACCAAAATTCTGGTTTATAATCTGTTGTAGTTAGCTTTTCATTACGTTAGAATTTTCTGTATTTTATGAAAAGGTGCATTATGATTTGTTGTTGGGCAGGCGTGTCTTATTATTTTAGTCAAATAAAGCGATGTGGTGTGATTTTTTTTTTCTTTTTAAAACTCATTTTGGCACTATAGCAGTATGGAAATAGTTTCGTTTTGCCAATAAGGGATGTTGGAATGTTGGATTTTTCATTCTAGTTTTCTTCTTATCATTATTTTTTATTTGTATAGATAACTTGTATGCTATTTGTATTTTTCTTCTGTGTGTGTTAATAAGAAGGTGCATATGTTTTGAAAAAATGTATATTGTTAATGCTTGTTTTTGATTTGGCTTGGTGGTATAGAATTCTATGTAGGTAAGCTCCTGATTGAGCTTACTAAGAAGTACCACCTATAACTTTCAGAATGTTTAAAACACAGACATCCTTGTTAACTAAGATAATTTTATTTCTGACTGAAAGTTATTCCAAGATATTTAAACTCTTTAACTCGGGTATTCTTGTATTCTTGTTATAATAAATGCGATTATCTTGGGCTTATTATAAATTGATGGCATAGTCGATGAAAATCCAAGTAAGGTAATGAGTTCCGTTGAACAAAAAAAGGCATATCCATACAAAGTCGGTAAGGGTAGTCTTGTGTACTTGCAATTCTGCAAAATTTGTAAATGGGTTTTTAATAATTTTATAATTTATAATAGAAAAGTATGATGATACATATAAGTTTTAAAAATATGCTGAAAATTCCAAGCGATAGAAAGTTTTTTAGTTTATCACTAATTTTCCAGCTCGTAAAGACATTTGAAACTTATTAAATTTGTTTCGTTATACAATGTTTTTTGGGAACACATTTTTAAGGAATATGGTATTCATTTTCAGTATTGTTTTTTCTTTATCAATTTTAGTTTCAGTAATTAATTAATTAATTTGGATTTTAAATAGATTTTAAAACTATTCACTACATGCTAAATTAAAAATCTTCAGGTTCAGTCTATTAAATATTTTTTGATGCAGCTGAATTTTCTCCCCAATTCCATTCACAACCCTCAGGAAATCAATATATAATTTATTTGTTAATGAACACCAATCATTAAAGCAACATTACAAAAGAATTAACCTCCCGTTTGTTGTCGTATCGAATCAAATTTATCATTCGAAACATCGATGTGAATTACAATACTTTAAATACTGGCTTTTGGGGGATTGTATAAACCTTGGAGGGATGAGACACACCTTTGAAATTATATTGTTATTAATAAAAGTCCGTGGGTGATTGTATGTTTTCATATCGCTCAGGGAATTTGTGCATTGAGTTTATTTGCATACAATGTTCGCATTTTCAATATCAGTGGTCATTGTCCATAATTAATATTGGCAACTGTTATTCAACCCCTTGACCACTTGGGGAAATGGTTACGGTGTTTTACCCTTGCCAGTTTATTTACTTTAATTTTTTACTCGAATCATTTTCATTAGTTCTTGTTCTCGGTGGATTTTTTCCATTGTTTTTTTTTCTGTTAATTTGATTTCAAAAATTGTTTGTTTTTGTTGTGTAATTAAAAATAATTAATTCAATTTCACAAAATTTAGAAAAAAATGTTTTACGAGGCGGCACTCAAAAATAATAATAAATTCATTGGTTTGAAAGATGATTGGTTCAATATTTTTTTTTTATTATTTAATCATTCATCTTATTCAATACTCATTCCTTTTTGTCTATAGCTTCACCCTATATGTCTTTGAACCACATCGTTCTTAGACATCGTTCTTTTCATTATTTTTCTAAAGACACTAACCACCATCATACATACGTCAAATGCTCGAGGTATTATGTGTAGAAGCATAGAAAATTATTAGACTGAAAAATCTACTTAGATTCAACATTCGTCTTTCATCTTTTGGTTGATTGACGGAGCACACATAATCCTCGAAATTGCCATCAGATTTCATTTTGCCAATTGAATTCTTTACATTTTTCTAGTTAATTTAAAATAAGAAATATGTGACCTTTACAGTTTTCTTTCTTCCAAGAAACAAAAATATTTTCATAGAAGAAAACAAAATAATGTGATGGCTTTTGGTTTTTATTTGAAAATACTTATTGAATAGAGTTAATATATTCTGGTTAAAAATTTAATAAGAATAAAAGTAACAAATAACAATTTTTAGATACAAATAAGTATCTTTTATGACTAGAGAGAAATCAATTTTCTACATTGTTAAAAATGTGAAAAGATAGAGATTATAGCAAACTACATCATAATGCACTCAAATTTTATAAGTTTGATTTTTAAAAGCTATACAACTGCTTTGGTTTTGAGTAGCATTTGTGCTTAAAAAAATCAAATTTTCAACAACAATTTTAATGAGTGAAAGATTTAAACGTAGCCTCATGTATATAAGTTTTTGGCCAAACATAATTTTTCTATAAAATAGGTATCTGATTTACGTAAATGTCTCATTTTTTTTCAAGGGATTCCGAGTTAATGAGGTATTATTGAAGTTTTTTTCTTAAGGGTGTTAAGGGTAGCGTGAGAGGGTAAAAATAAGTTTGTTACGAAAATCGGTTATGGAAGTTAATTTTGAATGTTACCTTCTCTGAAAACTATACGATTCTAGATTGAACTGAACAAAATGTAACTGCGAATGTACCCAATGGGCTAACTTCTCTAACATCTAAACTATGAGCCATGCCAACTACGCGTGATTATAAATATGCTTTTTAAAACCAAAAGTAACCTTTAAGTTGGAAATTTTGTAAATTACTTTCCGTCTTTTAGCGACAAATTCGTTTCACTTTTTACCAATTTTATGAATTTATAACTGCGTCTAAATAAAAATAAAAAATTTTAAATCAATATCATAATAAAAGCCAAATGTCGCTGTATATACTCGTATTTCGGCAAAAATAGAAAACAAAGAATGTAAGCACTTACGTGTGAGTGAAAATTAATTATAATAACCATTATCTCAAATTTAAACTCATAATATGGCAGCAAATGAATGGTTTGGTGCAAAACACATATTGGCTTACAAAAAAATGTACACACCCATATTTTTTTAACCCTCCAAATGGTTAATAACCATACTATGGCGTGGAAGTAATAGTAAAGACATATTTTAAAAAATAATTTTTAGGACCATTCAATTATTAGGACCGAGGACGACTGACTTTTCGTTGCCTTTCGTTGCCTAATGATTTGGAGCCCATCTTAAGTTAATCTTGTGTCTGTGAGATATCATCACCTTTAATGTACATTTAAATAAAACGTCATTAAAACCAGTTAAAAAAAACAAAAACAAAAGACTTAATGAAATTAAAAACGCATTTTTATTTTTTCAGATTGCAGTTTCAAACATAATCTTATTAACTTTGTTTCAGAAATTTGAAAACTAAGAGTTAAAATGTTTTTCTCGAAAACTATTCTTAAACAAATATAGTGGTTTCATTTTCTTACAACAAATTTATACTATTAATGAATTTTATAGAACAACTGATCTGTATTTGGTTATTTTATGAAGAAAACCACTGAAATTTCCAAATTTTAAATGAAGAAATAGAGCAAAAATATAATAGTACCGAAAACTGTCAAGCTCCGAAAAAAATTGATCAATTTAAGCCTTTCTTGTATTTGAACACATTTTTCTTTTTTGATGCTTTAATGGTATCGGACTATAAAATAATAATGTACATAATAAAATGATATTAAGTTTATTAAAATCGGATTACTAGATTTGTTTTCCTGTTGATATTTCTATTTTCAATACTTTGCTGTACCTTATATAAGAAAGAAAATTAATTAGAGAAAAATATTGTTGGCTGGATATTCGAAATTATTTGGCTACGACAATAAATAAATAATGATTCAATCAAGCTAAAAATTGCTTAAGAAATATTTAATAAAACCACTAATATTATGTCAATCTTGGGAAAGAATCAAAATTTTTTTGAAGGGAATTTTTATTATTTGGTGCAGTTAAAATTACTATGTAGATATAGCAAATTTTATTTTGTCAACACAGAAATAATTTTAATGAAAACATAAGAATTTTTCTGAGATTACTATATTTATAGACTAGAAGGTCCTAGGTCGGTACATTACAAACCTATATAGAAATACCCAGAAAACATCAGAAATACCTACACTATTATTGGAACTTTTTCAATGTTAACACTAGAAATAATTCTTTTATATGTAGTAGAATTTCCTATAACAAAACGTTATTTTATATCGAAATGTTTTTGCTGCGTTCTCGAGAATTTTTTCCGAAAATTTGAAAATGAGTAAAATCATATTTTTTTCCGTGTATGAATTTAAAGAAAAATGAAAGCCATATTGTACATTTTTCGTATATATTTTTTTATTAATTATATTTGTTTAAATTTGTGAAATGTTTCTAATTGATTCTTAATAAACTAGGCTGTTTTGAAAGATAAAATTAGTTAGAGTTATAAGCATATTTTCAAAACATAAATGCAATTGATTTTTCAAAGTTAATATGGTGATAATTAGAAAAAACGACACCAGCGCTAGTGGTGAGAGACTCGGTACTACCATTTTCAATATAGAAAATGTAGTTTGCTTCGGGTTCTCGGTTTCGACCGAAAAAAACTACTATTCAATTGTGATTTTCAACAAAATCTTACGTGATGAAATTTTTTCATTATTTTTCCATAATCAGGCCAAAAATTACAATAAAAATATGTTATTATATTTAAGACAATTTTGACCATCGTAGACCGGTGTTATTATCAAGAAAAACTTGTATATTTACCATGACTTAAATTAAATGAATGAGTCAAATAGTACTGAAATAACCTAAGAAGAATAATGGGAAAAAAATAAAAATTTGGTAATATTTTAAAAAATTAAGATAAGAGAAATAAAGTTGAAGAATACCAAGAATACCAAAAGTTTATTGCTATTAGATTTGGTACTAAGCCGTAAGATTTATCAAAGTTTCTTAAAAGAATTATCATATTAGCTTTAATGGGTTTATAGGTTTGAAATAAAGAAACCGTTCCATTATGCAAAAAAGATGAAAAAGATATTTTTTTCAAAGGAAGTTTTACAATCAATTCGATATGAAAACGGGCGGTATAAAAAGCGACAACGAACGAAAAATTGTAATACAAAAATTATAATCCATTAAATTTAATGTGAAAGCACTCATTTTTTCCCCTCATTTTTTAGATCGTCAGAGAGACTCTTTTAAGCGATTCAATGCGCACAACGCGCCAGAGGGAGTGGAGACAAAAATTGTATGAACTGAAATCAAAAAGCTCCGAATTGATGGAATTTGCTCAAGCTCCCGTGCATGCCGCACAAAGGCGAACGACGTTCAACTCAAGTCAACATTATGTTGACAAGCTAATTATTTCCATTTGGAAAAATCACAACTGAATGCCGCCATGTGACGAGACGCCACGAACGAGAAATGAAAAGTAACGGCGAAAAAGCCCTCAACGAAAATTGTATTTGAAAATCACCTAAGAAATATTTTCGTGAAGTCATTCAAATGAAAATTAAAGCCACACCATTTTCCACCATTTCATGCCGCAACTGCTCGATTTGCTTCGAAAAAGTTCCGACGCCAATAATAATATAATTGAGTTGTAAACGAAGCGAGGATATTTTCCCATATTCAAAAAAGACTTTGCCAGTAATCAAACTTTTACATAGATTGCTCGTTCGTTTGTCCCTCGAACGTCCGAACGTTGAATATCATTCAACTTTGTCGAATAGCAAAACAACATTTAAGAAAAAGAAAAACGAAAACAACAAAAGTCCACACTCAATGTGCAAATGGAAAGATGAAAAATCTTCCCTCGCGTATTTATCCTTTTTCTATCTTTCTGCTTCGATTTCAATCTGTCTACTTCGGAGACCGACCGACGGATTGTTCGATAGACCGCAAATAATATCTCAAAGTACAGTTGCTCAACTTCATAGTTCGAGTGATATTGTGCTCGATGAATATCGGAAAACAAGCGGATATCTCTTCATTCCCTACACACATCAATCTATAATTTTACTTCACAGACATCCGAAACTTTTCATCCTTTGAGAATGATAATCATTTCAATCACAACTTTCCTTTTTGCTCTATACAAAAACTCGATTTTTATTCTACCTTTGTCAAACTTTTAGATAAACATTTTCCAATATTTATTTTCAAATAATGTATCAAAGAAATTTCAAAAAAAAGTTGCTCAGAGCAATTTATCATTTATTTAAATTTTAAAAGGAAAATTCCTCTAAAGAATAATCCGATTTTTGATTAATTTTGAACTAATATTAAATTGAGTCGTATCAATTATTGATTTTGATGACCGCATTGTTACTAAGTTGATGTATGAGCTTTCTATTCACAGAAAATGGGAGTTCAACTATAGATACGAGCTTTACTAAAAAATTATTAAAATGATTTTCATTTTTTTTCCTAACTCTTTAAATTCAATAAAATAGTCCAATAATTAATTTTTAAAATTATTGTTCGATTAGTCACAATAGTCGTAACTTTAAGAAAATGTATAGCCTTAGTTCCTTTCGCCTTAGGTATTTAGGTATTACTCACAAGTGGAATCACTGAGATGTACTATAGAGACTACTTGCTCCCTTAGATCAATGTTAAATTTAATTGTTTTCCTCTCAATTTGCCGAATGCTACTTCTTCCACAGCATATTTGTAAAAATAATTATGATAACAGCAACTAACAATTACTATTAATATTACTAATTAATTGAGTAAGTGAATGCATAGGAATAAGGCGAATAATATTTGCTAAGCGAGAGAGTAGGGGTTGCGATAGTTTAATCAAAAGGTCTGATATCATTACCGTTTGCATTATTATTTCGTTTCTTTTTACGTTTGATAGGCAAAAAAATATTACGTTAAATCCAAATAAAATATTGATGCAGCTTTTTTCAATATGATTCACCGAGACGATGTTTGGAGAGCCTCAACACCGTAGCCTCAGGCTTACTGTGTTCCCTGGATCCTGATTTCATCTATTATAAGCCGAGAAAATCTCAACAACCGGCAAATAAGATGATGTTTGAATAGTTCAGTACTGAGATTGGAGACCCATTAGTTGCCATACAGCCATACTACATTTCATCAGAACGTGAGAAGCAGTTCTTCCTAAGCAGTACTGTAATAGTATGATGATACTTTCTCAGGTCCCAATGACCTACTCTAAAGTCTATCACTGGTCTATCTGGTCTGGGATCTACTTAAATTTTAAATTTCAGTACTTTGCTTTTGAGATGAGTTGTTTATCATTCTTTTTCTGTCTCTTTGTTCATTGGTGTTGCTCCACAGGAAACTATGACATGTAAAAATTCACTCTTTAATGCTATTTTACGGTCGATTTTGTAACCTCAAACACTGGTTCTGGGCCAGAAAATGGTGTCGCCGTCTTTTGGCAAACAAGAACATCTACTTTTTCATTTTCCAGTATGCCCTTATGGCCCGGGACTCACTCCAATGTTAGTTTGTTTTTGTCAGTCAGATCACGCTGGTACTCCTATAGTTATTTGGAGTTGGCCTGTTGTTTTATCAGTGCTTTTATTTCAGGATATTAGAGAATATGATGATTTTCCTGTTGATGCAGCTGTAATCGAGAAAAGTAATGTCGGCACAGTGGAATTTGTCATTATTATAAGGAAATGGTGGAGCATTGCAAAACACAATAAATTAAAATTATTTTAATTACCTAGTCTGTAAGTTTGGTGCTATAACGTGGTGTCATAAGCGACGCTATGACACTTCCAATCGTTTTGGCGTGAATTTTTAGTTTAGGAACTAAAATGTCAATTTATTCTACCAAACCTTAATTTCTACAGAAAAATTATAATGCTTGACTTGTGAACATTTGCGTTAGTTAGAATTTAATTGGTTAAATCCATAAGTAATTAACTTCTAACAAAATTAATATATTAACACATTAAATTACCACATCATATACATCTTTACAAAACTAAATTATCAAAATAGTATATAAAACCATTCTATTAAGTTTTTAAATATTGATTGCAAAGGACAAAATAGTCAAAAGTTAAAAAAAAGTTATGAAAGAGGGATTCATAATCAACTTTACTTTATAATCTAGGGCGTAGAATAGTATCGGGCATAAGTAGATGAAAGTTTATAACTGATGAAAATAAATAAAGGGGAAGTGGACAAGCACAATGAGATTAAAGAGGTTCTAGAATCTAGAGCCTTGTTTGAGAGTTTTTGATTTAAGAAAAAAAAAGGATAGATAATAAAAAAAGAGTCGAATATATCAGAGATGGAACAATCAGGAAGTTCGAACATTCTGGAATATGTCTGAACCACTATAAAACAGGTTGACCGCAAGTGGAGGACAATCAATTATAGATCAGTTTTAATCAGTTATTAGTGACTTATGTGTTAAATAGTGATAAACGAATGTTGTTAATATTAATAATTAATAGTTAAGTGCATAATGTGATATAAATAAACGTTGCTACCATAAAATAAACTTATTAATGCTGTATATCCTGAAATCCAAACAAACTTGTCAATGTAAATAAATTTTAAAAATGTTACAATATATTGCACGAGATGTGAATGCACACAGAAGTATCTTATTTAAAAAAAAAATCATGTTATATTGTATCTACTTTTTATTATTAGCTCATGAAATTCTGAATTAATGTTGCTTTTTTGAATATGAGGAGGAAAGCATTAATAAATTATTTTGATAAAGAAAGAAAGAATTGCAAAACAAACTAGACCATTTAAAATATTTCATGCGACCATATGGATCATATTCACAGATTTCCAATCGTAGATTTATCGACACTAATCTAATTAACACTTTATCTAGGAAGTCATAAAGTAGTAAAATTAAAAATTTGGAATACAGAGCAAAAAAAAAAATGAAATCGGATAGAAATATTTGTAAACCAAAGAATTTTTACAACACTGTGTTTTTGATTTTCGGAAATGAATTAGCTTTCAGAAATGATTTCTTAACTGCTTCCTTAATTTGAATTTATTGTGATGTCAAAACTTGAAGACCACACCTGGACAATTTTAGTCCTAATCCGATTAGATCAATTTGAATAGATTAATCTATAAAACGTGTTAATGACTCGCGACTCGATTTATTTACATAAAAAGCTAGGTATGGCGAGCACTCGATCGATGATCGTCACGCGTCCCAATGAATGACGTTATTTAAAAACATATTTCAATATTGTAGGTATAGACAAGACGATTCCTCTCTTTAAATAATATTA
The DNA here is from genome assembly GCA_958496175.1 of Sisyra terminalis. NCBI lineage: Eukaryota > Metazoa > Arthropoda > Insecta > Neuroptera > Sisyridae > Sisyra > Sisyra terminalis. Next base: position 30,350,220 of record OY292277.1, on the reverse strand, counting down.
TTCATTTATGTATTACAAAACTGGCGGGGCATCAAACGAATTCCCCAACCTAATCAATTTATGCATATGTTGAGTCCGTATATGATTGTGTTTATAAATTATATGTCTTCTACATATAGAATTATATGCGTTTATTTATGCATAGCTCTTATAACAAGATCACTCATGTTATGATGTTACGATATGGTCTACAACAAGTCAACTTAGCTAACGGTTTAACATAATTTTCTCTGTAATCAGAGCTTGAAATCGAGTATCATTCGAGGAGGTAATATGTGAAAGATTATTTTTTGATGAGGATTAAATTATGGACGTTTTCTAACAATTTACATAAATTAGTTCAAAGAATTACAGGTAAATACACAATCTAATAAATTTTCATAGATTTTATTAAGTTGCGAAACTTATTCTTTGCGACAAATATTTATTATCATTCTAACGACTCTTTTTACGTACCAACACAAAATATAAATTCATATAAAAGTCTGTATGTTTGTTGGAAAATATAAATACTCTAACAAATTTGATCAAACTTAAAATACGAATTGTATTTGTTTGAGATTAACGTAAATAAGGAGCAATTTTGAATTGGACTCATCACGATTTCTTTAGTCCAGCAGTCACCAAAGTTTTTGACCTCAGAGACTACTATATTCATAATTTAAATTCAACGGACCACTAACAAAATTTTTTAAATGTTAAATATATTGATACGTTTTTAATTAAATTTATTTTGACGAGTTCATCTGGATTTGTGGTTCTAGATTTATAACAATAAAAAAATATTTTATTTCACACACATTATTTATTTCACACTACACAAACTTATTTATTTATCTTACAACAATTTCGTTAACGCTTGTCGTGATTTATTTCGAACTGTAACTAGTCACTGTTTTACTTTAGCTGGTTACTATTTACTGTAATTGGTTCATTTCCAAACAGTCAATCGCCTTACATATACCTATTTGTCCTTTTTGGAAGCTTCTATATCGTTCCCAAAAACTCCCTATCTATCCCCTAATATTGGGATCTGGCATTATTTTGTATAATAGATTTATTTATATTTCACATTCTTATTTACACAAGTGAATTACTTGAAGTAATGTTTTTGTACAAATAATATGAGAAAATATGATTTTGATGTATTATTTGAGAAAATTGTTGACTAAATAATATTTTTTTGTTTTGCTTTGTTTCTTGTATTTTAAAAACAGGAATATTCGAACAAAGCCAAATTAAAAACTAGCGTTTTTTTCCAAAGTTGTATTTTTATTTATAAATAAGCACTTACCTTGATGTAGGATATAAAGGCGATGAAGGATACTGGCGGTATTTTTCTTGGTAACCCAGTGCCCTTAGGGCGACATTAAAGGTAAATCCGACCCTGATCGAGACGTTTTTCATTTATTTTTTATTTTTTGATATTTAAAATGTCTTTTACGGAGAATATGCAAAATGAAATAATCAAAACATATGTTTTGCTAAGCGATTTTTTCCAGATATATCAATTTTGTAAATGGTAGGGCATTTTTAGTTAATTTATCTAAATAGTTTTGATTTGCTACCAGTTACAAGCTCGTTTTAGACCAAGTTTAAAAAACTAATATCAAATACTAGTAAGAATACGATACTGTTTTACTGTGTACCAGTCTACTTCTATGCACTGCAGCTCTTCTATTAAAGTTTCGTGAAAATTTTCCTATACAAAATAATGGTGACCTGACACTTCCCCACTAGAAAATAGCGTCATACAAAATTTGTCCGCAGAAAGTTGCTCACTAGCATTAGTGCTTTCACGATAGTTGCTTACATTGAAATTAACCCACATGAAAAACATTTAATTTATTGATTTTTTATTATAAGTATTATAAAAGCATTGTTAGTATAACGATATTTTACAATGTTAAAATTGAACTAACAAAACAATCGCGAATTAAATTATAAACAATATAGAAACTGAAACGTTGCTAAATATTGAAGTCACTAAAAAGGGTATGAGGCCCATTTTTTTAAAATTTATAAATTTTTCCAAAAATAGAATATTTTTTTTTAATAGGTTAATAGAATTATCATAATAATAATAATAAAATAATATTTTTTTCCTGTGGGTTAATTTCCATATAAGGATATGTCATTGTGCTTTAATTTCTATGTGAATAAATTTCTAAATGGGCAACTATCATAGAACCCAAAATAGTATGTTATTATTACTAGTACTTTGTTAAATGTTTCTTGGATCAATGTAAATTTGACCTTTTTTTAAACGTCAAATTCTAAGTTTCAACAATTCAAAAAAATAGAAATAAAATCTTACAAAAAGAACCGATTTCATAAATTTTATAATTGTAGTAAATATGCACTTAAACTAGATATTTTTTTCAATTTTAACGATAATAAACATGAGTTTCAACAAAAAGAAATAAAATTCTTCAAAATTTGGCTCCTTAAACTATAAAAGTTCCCAACCACCTATGCCGGAAGTAATAACTTGGCAAGAGCGCAATACGGGAAACCTAAGTGCCAAAGCGTGGCGTCCCGGTATGATTAGTGTATAGGACCGTTGTCAGAAGGATTTTTGAGTATTGTATTGCCATGAGATTTGATATGGGGCGCCGCGGAAAAATTATGATACATTAAGGGTGCCGGGGACCGAAAAATCTGAGAAATTCTTGATGAATAACTATATTATTTTATTACTGTAACATTCTATTTAACTATACACAAGTACAACTTGATAATGTAATTGATTAACAAAAAATGAAAAAAAAATAACTTAAAAACACTTATACACTGAGTATTAAAAATCTAATAAAAACAAAATAATACTCTGTTGAGCAAACCATGATTTTTTAAAAATAAACTTAATTCCAAAAAATATCAAATATAGTATTTTATTATGAAAACAAATTTCACTATATCAGCACTATATTGATCAAATAAAATATCAAATTATTATACCAAGCGAAAGATTGTAATACAAATTGTACTTTCTTTTCATCTAAAATAATTTACTGGACAATTGTTTTTTAATACCAACAATTTGTAAATTTTAAAATTTTTGTTATAATTTTCCATTTATCTATTTAAATAAAAATGATTGTTTGTCTGTAGGTATGTCCTTTATAGAATCGTGAACTATGCATTTGATCATGTATTGATCTTTAGCAAAGTTGTTGCGTATGAGCCCACGAAGGTTTCTGAGTTGGTACGACCAATTTTGGTCGTCAAATTTATTTTAGTTGGTGACGTAGCAATGCGCGTAGGGTATATCTAGTATAGAATATAATTAACCATTAGATCAGGTCATAATTTTTTTTTAATTTTTATAGTTTTTCAATTTAAGTAACAACAAATAACTTATTTTCTATCTTTGAATATTTAAAATTTTTATAATATCGATAAGTTATATGGAATTATTTTTATACTATTTTTCCGTTATTTTTTTAGGGGACGTTAAACAAGTAGGTGTTTTTATTTACATCAAATTTCATCTTGACGTTTGTAAATGAAAAGAGAAATCCAATTAGCTTTTGATATTAAGTGTTATTGCTGCGTGAATAATCAAAGGTAAAAAAGGCCAATTTTCGTCACACGTTCGTTAACAACGGCCACGTGACAAAGAAACACAAATTTGTTTGTTGAAATGAGCTCACGCTCGTTGCGCTTATTAATATTTTCAAAATAAGCATGTAAAAGGGTTGGCCAACGAGGGCAAGAGAGATAATTTGTTGGAATGGGCTTGAGTTAATTTTAAAGTAAAGCTCCATTACAAGTCTAATGTTCATAAGGTTTACTTGGTACTACACAAAATCATCTTGTTGATGTTGCCGAGCTTTGGGTGGTATTGTGAACTTCACAAAAGCACGCTCGTTATCCCTCCAGGCCGACTGAACCTGACAGCAAGTTTATTTGTATTTGTTCAAAATCTTTTAAAGTACTATTTTAATGTACTATTTACAATGCAAACGAAGTGTTTTCGTCCTTAAAAAAAACGAAAAGAAAACTGTGACCATTTAAATAATGAAAGGATTAAAATCATGCAACCAAATACACTAATATTTTTCCAATGCTCACTTACAAAACGGACATAAATACATTGTTTGCATAAATTGAACAAATGCGAAAAACTTTTGCGAAAGCACGATTTGTACATTTTATCAGTGCTGTATGGTTTTGATGGTTGTGGTTGTGTGTGGCTGACTAAAATGAGATAGTAGTGCAATTTAAATAAAGATTTTCACGAAAAATTACGTTAATGAAAACCAATATGCAAAATAAAAAAAAAAACGTGTGCAATACGGGGAGTTTCTATAAGACTACGTAAAGCTCTTGAAAGAAGAGCGCCTTTCCGTTTCTTCAATGTTTTTAAATTTTCAAAAGTTTTGAGCAACAAAAACAATTCACAAAAATAAGGCAAAGATGATTAATCGAAAAGTTTTGTTTGAAACTTTTTAAGTATTTGTGGGTATTAAATTTTATGTTTATTTTTTTATTGAAATCAGTTTTTACTATTCTTCCTGCTAATAAAAGTAACTCAATATTTAATAACCGAGTTCTAACTGGACAAGTTCTATTTAATCTGGTTTTGATTAATATATACATTCCCTGACCATATTATTAGACGCATTTAAGATTTTATACAATTTGTACATATATTACTTAATTTTTGTATTGTTTTTATTTTTTACATTATAAAAAGTTGTATTGATTTTTAAGAACTATATATTCTTATCTCTATGACCCTATTTTAGGATAATAGGCTTGATTTGAAACCCATTGAAAATATGTGGAAGTTTCTGAAGAAAAAAGTAGTTAAAGTGGTGGTCACAACAGAAAAATAGCCCTTAGAAAAATATTCACGTAAGGAATCATCGTCCATAAACACAACAGACGGTATTGTCCTACATAGCATACTGCGCAGAATTGGAACTTAAATATTAGTAAACAGGCTTTCAATTAATTATTAAACAATTCAGCTCGCCATAATTACGAAGATGATTAATTAATTTGATGGTAACAATTTATTTTTGGTAATATGATTTTTGGTTACGCTAGTTGGTAATAAATAAAATAAAATTTGTACTGTAAAGATAATTTCAATCAAAAATATAGACCCAAAATAAAATAGCTCTTATTACAGGTTATACAATTCTACAGCGCGTCTATTAATATGGTCAGGGACTGTATATTTATATTTTCATTGTTACTTACCTTTGCTTTGTTACTACCAAGGTTTTCAACGGCTCTAGGCTCTAGGGTTACTAAAAATCCATTAATCGAGAAATACTGAAATTTTCTTCGATAAGAGATTCGAAAACATTACTTACCAGTTTTGAAGTGGCCACCTTGACCACTCAGCCCTAGTACATTAAATATTTTATTATTTATAAAACTACCTTTCGTTAGACTTATAATATGCAGTCATTAAACTTAGACTTAAGTTATTATTGGAATATATCTTTAAGTATATAGGATGTAGGCTCGAAAGGTTTAATCACATTTTGAATAAAATTTTTGTTAACTAGCTATTATAAGTAAAAATTCAATAAAACTCACATATTTTTCTAGTTATTTCACATATTAAAGCTTAAAATCCTCGTATTTTCATGAATGGTTTTACAATTCCTCAATTAAAGCTTCTTGATATAAAGAAGTAGTAATTAAAGGTACTTTTTTGTATATGACATTTAAGGTTTAAGTGGCAGTTTAGTGTGAATTAAGTTTGCTTCCTTTTGAATACATTAATAATTGTAAATAAAATTTTAAGTGAAATTTTGACCAAAGTAATTGAAACATTTTATAAATGTTTTTCTTGAAAAAATATATATATATTTAAAAATTCAAGCTTCTACTTACAAACCGCCATAATTTCTTTAAGTCTTCGAAAATGAATTAGGCGAAGGAAAATTTCGTTTTTAAACTTTAATTCTCTCAAAGGAATATCAAATGTTGTGTGAGAGCAATAACTCAAAAAGTTTCGCTTCGTAATATTTTTCTTTTGTAATTATTTTCGTTGGATATTTACTCACTTATTTTTCGTTCTTTCTTTTATGTAGATTTTTTAAAGAAAAGTTTTACCTGCAGCAAAGTTGCGTGAATTGAGCTGAGAATTGGGAAATCTGTGGTTCACTTCATAATTTACAATACGAAAAAATGACTTTGTTGATGTTTAAGCGTGTGGTTAATGTGGCTTTTATACGTAATTAGCTGTATACTTTTACAGTTTGGTTATGAAATCTTGAGAAAAAATTGTTGCATTTTATAAAAAAAAATTTTTTACTTCTTGATTGTAGTGGTTTGTAAATGATATAAATTTAGGTTATTTTGTGTTTTCGATAAGAAATAATAAGAGTACCTTTTATTCTTTGAATAAAATTTAGAATATTTTTATACGTATTTTTTTAAAGGCATAAAGATTTATTCAGTAAACTTTTGTATCGACGCGTCTTGTATACCATACACCAGCCCTTTAAAACTTTTGATTCAAACCCCGATATATTATCGTAATGAAAAGTTCTCACTCCGCTGCTTTTTGCCAAGTTTTCGAGTCTGACTCTCGCATATTTTCGATAGATTTTATCAAACATAAATATATTGCATATTTTGCGTTCGAACATAAAATCTCCGAAGGGGCAAACACACACAAATAATAATGTTATGTGAAGCAACGATAAACTTTCCCACTCAAGTTGCTCAACGCAAGCTTTCGTTTAACTACCTAGTTAACGTCGTTATATTTGCAAATAAAAATACATAGCTCAAATCATGTGCTAGATTACGATACTTTATTCGATTTCTTCACTCGTCGTTTTTGATATTGCACTTGAAAATATTGTCGAAACCAACAGCGAGCTATTCAAATGAAATCATTGAGTTCGAATGAAAAAAGTTGAGTATGTATTTTGTGGCTGGAGTGGCGTTGAGGTAACCTAGTTTGCTACTGTGCATATTCTTTTATAAAGCATCAATTTTATAAATCAATTCATTCTGAAGAGCTATTGAATTTCGAAAATATTTTCCCCGACTTCCTTCATTGGTACTAAACTGTTGTGTCTGAACATTGAATTTGAGAGCTTAAATATTATCAAATATATGAAAAAACATTACATTTTCAATAAGAAACTTTTCATGAATAAAGGTGATCAAGTAAAAAGCTTTACAAAGTTTAATTTAATGAAAAACATATATATTCAGTTCAATGACATTACTCTTTTTGCATCTTTACAAAATTATGCCGTACTGATAACTTTACATAATTTGCTGTAATTCCTAAAAGTATAATTTTATATTTCACCCACATTTTTTTGAAGATTATACTCCTACATATAGATGTATGAAAAATTCAATTTTCTTGGTTCAATCTTATAAGAAACAAGATACATTTTCGAGTAAAATTAAAAAAAAATGCTTCTCAGTTATTTTTCACTTGTTTAAATTTCATTAAGCAAATGTAATAAATTATAACCCACCTCAACTATGGTGGCTGCAGATGAGATGCGTCCCCTCAAAAATATATACGGGATTTAAAAAAATACCAATTCAATATATTTCCATCGTACCTGCGTGTTGAAGTAATCCAGAAAAATCTTTTCCTCATATTACTTCGCAATATTACCAACACATAACTGAGCTTTCATTTAAATAGAATGAGTTTTCTGCAAAGCTATTTCGTAAATTGTTGAACTTTCTGTGAAAGAAAAGTTTCTATTCTTGAGTTAAGGAAATAAAGTTTTATCTTTCCAATACGTTTATTTTGCCCGTCGTTCCCAATTTTTTCAATCGTTATCTTTCAAACGTCCGTCTCTCATTAGTTGTAAATATATTTTCATATTATGTAAATATAATACATTTCGGGCGGTTATATAATATTATTTAAAAACAAATGGTTACCCACTTCAAAATATTTTCAACTTACTATCGAAAATAAAGCAAGTTATTAATAATCAAGTTTGGAACTATGAAGTCAGTTGTTGGAATAGTTGAATGAATTTCGGTGAGGAAATTATTTCATTTGTATGAAATAAAAGGGTAAGTATTACAATATAAAATGGAGATGATTAATTATTCAACTGTTTTGAAATATTAGTGGTTGAACTTTGGAAATTACAATGAAATTAACCTAAGTGGCAAAATTTCTTTAATTGAAAGGGAAAATGGTTTGAAATTTGCTTACCATGGCGTATTAATCTTGACACAAATTTATAAAATTATAATATGACAAAAATATACAATTTTATAATTAGAAGACATATACTTGTTAGAAATTTTGTACCAAAACAGATTTTTTTTTAAATATAAGAAAATGATGTATTATCATTAAAAAATTACAAAGATGATGTGGTTTTTTCCTTTTATTTCTATAATTTTTTTTCCCTATTTATCCTAAATGAGTAAGCCCTGTAATAATTATGAGCAATGTTTTCTTGTATCATTTGGTTACTAGTGAAAGTATAATAAACTAATAGGGAAGAGGTGCATTCGGTTAATATAGGTAATTGATATAAATGCCTAATCCAAGAGCTGATGATGAATTTGGGGAAGGTGCTTTAGACACGCTGAAATAATAAAAATATCATATTTTAGGAATGTATAAATTTTAAACCTTGAGGGTGGCAAAGCTTTTGCGGTTAATTTACCATTATGTCGCGCTTTATATTCGTAAAAAAAATAGTTTAGAAAGTATACTTAAGGCAACTTAAAATTTTGTTAAAACCTTATGTTAAAAATTTATATATTCCAAAAATAAGAATAACAAACTGTTTTGTGGGTTTTATAGTAAGACCGAACTCTCTCATGTATGTAATTAAGTTGCATGCAAATGAAATATTTTAAGGATTCTCAATTTTTTATAACCTTCTTGTTAATTAATATTGAAACTACTTTGTTAGACGCCAGATGAATAAAACGGGCTTAATAATCCCCTGCCCAAACTAAGAATTTTAAATGAGAGCGACAAATAAATCTTATGCGTAGCTATACGTATGAGAGAGAACGTTTTTCGAGATATGCATACTTTTCGAAAAGCATCATTTGAAGAAAGAGCTCAATTTAAACATTTCTCTATTATTAAAATTTCGAAAAAAATCTGCCAATAAAAGGTGCTTCGAAGGAAAAAAATCGTTCTCTGAAACAAGCGCTTTCTTGAAAAATATGTATGCGATATGGTTTTTCATTTAGAACTCTTAAGCAACAAAAAAAAATATTAATGGGTCAAAAGGAAAATCAAAATTTCAATATTTGGAAAAAAAAACCATATTCGAGCTTTTCACCAAAACAGCGTTTACTCGCAAAATACGCAAGTGATGAAATGTTTTCTTTGAAAACTCTTAAACCACCAAAAACACCAATTAATAATGAAAAAAATTTAAATCACCATATAAACCAGGACAAAAGCGAATAAAATAGATACCAATCAAATATACAACACCTAACCAACAACAATATTTAAATATGTTAGCCTACTGGTGGCCGAATGGTCTAAGTGATCGCTCCAAAACTGGAAGGTTTTGAGTTCAATCCTCGAATCGAGCAAATTTTTGATATTTCTCGATTTCGGATTTTTATTAGCCCTAAAGTGTTAAGGATCTAAGTACCTAAGTATTTATAAAGAGAAGGTAAAAAAACAATTGAAAAAAATGTTATCCATGGCAAACAAAAACATTTCTGTTGTACGAAATGGCCGCGAGACTCATGGGTCGTTCATTTGAGATCTTTTAAAAACTAGTTTTAACATTATACAATTCTCCTAACCGTAGTTGACCAATAGCTCAAACGAATTTGTTCGTAGCAATCCGCTCTTTAAAAGTAGCAAGCTTTTAAAATTAAAACTTGAGAAAAATTTATTAGTTTAGGCCACTGTGAAACATTGTAATTAGAAAGTCAATATTCTATAGTATGATTTTTAGTTTAGTGCAAAAGAAATTTGTTGATAAGTGACTGAGAATAGATATAAATATGCTAACATTTAAACTATACCTAGTATATTTCATTTAAATTTAGATACTGAAGCGAGCTTTTTGATCAAGCACAGAAAAGAAGTGTGAGTGTATTACTGCTTCTTTCAATTCTTCCTATTGGAACAAAAAAACAAAATTTTTTAAAAGTGGACTTAACAGATTGAGACTTTAGGCTGATGATTTGCTTTATTGAAGCTAAATATTTGGGTTCATGTGTTGCCCTCGGATTAATTCTCTACATTGAAGCATTTTGCCATTACACTGATACACGAAGTTTGTCAAATCAGACATCTTCAATATATAAAACAACTAGTAGTTGCCCATTGCATTCGCAACTAAAGGTTTTATCTCAATAAAATGTTTAAAAGTTAATCAACAATCGAAATTTTAAATTTAATAATCAAAGTGTTGTTAAAATAAAAAAAAGTTTATCTAAAATTATATTACGAAATAAAATATAAGTGTTACTTTTATATCATTTTAATAACAACATTTTAAATAACGTCATTTCACTAAATTAGTATGAAAGTTTAATACTTATGTAGTACTTATACCAAATAGGCGATTTTAAATTTTGGTTCGTTTTTCAACAATCAAACTTTTTAAAATCTATTTTTTTATGAACCAATGGTTGTGATCTGGAGTAATTATATATTCAGCTGAAAAGCATTAAGGTAGTAATTTTTTGCCATATATTTCACTGTCAATTCAAATATAAAATCTTTGATACTAACTTTTTTTCGGTATTTAGAACAATTTGAAAACCATTTATTGTTATTGAAAATAAATAAAATATTCGAATTTACTTCCACGTTTTCCACCTACTTCCAATAATTTTGTATGTACAACATCCACATGTGCGAAATCGAATAGCATTTTAGTCATGTTAATTAACATAAAGGTCATTATTTTTTTCGTTTTACATTGTATTTTCAAATATAAGTGCACATTTGTGTCGATGAAATTTGGAAAGTGTTTTCCTTATACGATGCAGATATATAATAAGAAAAGGTTTTTGAAAGTTTCTCCCCTAAAAGAGTGAAAAACGGTAGCAAAGTTTGTAAGGGATAACGTTTAATACAATCGAAATTTCAAATTTAATAATCAATCAAAGTCCGTTAAAAGCGAAACGTTATTACTGCTTAATATAAATCAAAGTTGATTTATAATTAGAAACAAAAACTTAGGGTCTGCTTAAAAATTCAAACTCTGATAAGAAGATATATCTGAAAAGGTTAAGTTAAGTTTATAAGTGAGCATTAAGTTTTTTGGCTTTCACATATTGTAAACCTGAAAATCTGAAATATGTATTCACAAATAAAAACATTAGTGAGTGAGTACCCTTACAAACATTTTGAATGCGTAAGTTTGGATAGCAGAGCACATGCGCATAGCCCATTCTGCACGGACGCACGGCAAGATAGCCAACTTATATATAAGATAATGCCGTATAATGTATAAATCGAATTTCCGTACTATCAAAATCGCTCCTAAAAATCGACCAGTTTTAGTCTGAAGTCGCTTGCTAACAGCTTGCTAGTAACTTTCTACTGTATCAATTGGCGTCACCTTTATTAAGCATATTGAAAGTTCCGTCCCGCCATTTTTTCATAACACCGCTAAAGAAGTATAAGTTGAAAAAATTTGCAGAAAATTTACTTTGGTATTTGATAAAATATGCTTTACAGCATACAAATATATAAGTAGCTGAAGGTATACGAATAAGATAAAAAGGTTTTTTAATATAAATTTACAAATATTTCATTTTGTTCCTTGGTATAAAAATATCTTTACTTCCTTTTTTGTAACGAGTAACTTTTTTGTAACGAGTAACTTTTTTGTGTGATAATTTAATATTTAGGTTTCACGTAATAAATACTGGTTATCTGTAAGGCTGAGTCATATTCCCAAGTTCCTTGTAAATATTTTAATATAGATACGGAAATATTAAATTAATTTATTTCGTGTCCTTGCATCAATTACATAAAATTTGCATGAATTAATTGTAATTTAATGTAGGACGATAAGACCTTTTCTGGCAATAATGTGAAAGTAATTTTCAATAGAAAAACGGAATGGGAATACGCTTTCTTAGAATATTTTTCGTATTGCGCTTAATTTAATTGAAGATCTCAAAAATATAGGACTGAAATACGGGAAAACTTCGAGGTAATTTATTTGAATTTGAGTGAGTGTTGGTGGATGTTGCGCAAATAAATTGATGTGGAAGGAAGGGAAAGTTGACACATGTGGTTGAGTGTATTTTGTTCTGGAAGAAACGTGGTCATTGATGTCCTGTTGTTTGAAACCAACGTTGAAGGATAATGGCTTATGGATGATAGTAAAACTTTACAAGAGTGATTTCATTCGCACCGAGAACAAAGAGCAAAGTTCACAAATCTAGGTTTTAGAGAGTTGATAACTTCTCAGTGTCTTTTGAGGGTAGGTGAGGGTGCGATCAGATAACGAACCCTTAGTTTGAAGAACATTTTCACACCAACTTACACCTCCATACGCCAACTATTATCTCTGTCATATCATGCGAGTCAATGTAGCGCGCGTGATTTGATTAAAACTTTGCGGAAAAATTAATAAACCTACGAATACGTCGAGCACGTCTCGAGAGCTGCTACTGATTTATTTTACAAAATCGCTAGAAGAAAGAAATCCAAGCCAACTTTTTGGTACTCATTTTTCTATGCTATTGCTTGTGTTGTATTAGAATTCAACTGTTGATCTCTCCTCCTCTCGTAGCACTCGATGCATACGTTTATATGATGCTACTTGCATTGAATAAATCTCTGGATGTTTTCTATTGGCGAGCATCTCACGAACAACATCAAACTGTTTGCGTTTTCATGGAAAATTCTTGTTCGAGAATAAATAATAATAATGTATGATGCGAATATCATAAATATTAAGCATAAATAAATTTTATATCTAAACTGAGCATCAAAAACAACAACCCCGACACTGTATTTATGTAGTCGAGTGAATTTTTCATTTTTATGTTTCATCAAAATAAATATTGTAAAACAAACGGTATGTTTAATGAAATTTTTCATTTTCCTATGTGTAATATTTAAAAAAATATGGCAGCTATGTGCAATACTGAATTTGCATCTTTAGAGTCTTGAGTTATTACGAAATACTAATTCATACAAAAAAAAAATATTTCAATATTGCACTTTTTTCTTTTACTCGAAAACACATTTAGCTATACTTGAGGCTGGAATAAAGATTTTCAAAGTTAATTAAAAAAGTGTGCCAAATATTAATATGAATTTCTTTCAGTGGAAATGAATAAATACAAAGACAAAATTTAATCAATACTCAATATGTTACCAGTTTTAATAATTAACTAAGGAAAAATATGCAAACGATAAAAATGTTTCATGCCAAACTCCCGAGGGATAAAAAAAACACCAATTAATGAAGAAAAAAAGTTTTGGAAAATTCTATACTAAAACAATTATCCAAATCGAGCTTTTTATTGAGATGGATTTTTCTGGGAAAATATGAAATCGACAATTTTTTTTCAAAATTCTTGATCTACAACAAAACAGCGACTAATGGTGAATTGAAAATTTCAAAATTTCAATTTTTGAGAAACTTCAAAGTAGAGCTTTTTCTTCTAATGATGTTTTCCGAGAAAATATGCAAGCTTTAAGGATTTTTCTTTCACGATTCTCAATCGACAAAGACACACCAATGTTGGCTGTCAAAAAAGGTTTACAATTTGAAAAAGCCTAAAATTGAGCATTTTCTTTAAAAGTCGTTTACTGGGAAAATATGTAAGGGAAAAAATGTATTCTTCATAACTTTTGAGCGATAAAGGAACACCAATTAATTGCGCAGAAAAAAAACTGTTTACGTCAACTTATATATCAATGCAAAGGATTTTTTTGGAAAATTTGCTAGTGCCAATTTTTTTTCCCCAACTCTTGAACTGCAAAAACATCAAATATGTCGTTGTATTTTTTACCAATTTTACATAACAAGGTATTTACTTATATAAGCTCATATTTTTATTACATGTAGTTAAACAATATAGTCTCAGATTAGCAGGTACAGTGAAGGATGCTGCGGGTTGTAAAGACTGGTGTATTTAAAGGTTCACGAATATGTTTTTATAAAATTATTTTTTTTAACATTGAAAAATATTTTATTTATTACTTGTAAGTAAAAATTAATAAATTTACGAATAATAATGTATGTCCTAAGACTCAATTTATTTTTTTGACTGCAACGCGTTTCATCAACAGTCTTTGGGTATTATTATCAGATAATGACTATTTTGTCAATTGCAAGCCATTTTCATATAAGGTGTTTGTTTTAAATAATTTTTCGCTAAGGATGTTATTTGGATCTAGTTTGTGAGCTTTGTATATTTCATATTCTTGTGATCCTATCCTATTCATATGTGATCCTATCTTGCAAATATGTAGTGGTTTAAAATTTGTTTCGAAATTTAGGCATTAATGGTTTTCGCCAAAAAGTGTTTTGTAAAATTGAAGCTGTTATTGAACTGGTTTTCCTTATATCTTGTTCCGAAAAATCTACCAGTTTGGTCAGTGTAAAATTTTTCACATGAATCATATTTAGTTTTATATCTTCCGGTTTTATTTTTCATTGTAATTTGGTTGTTCTCCAATGGCTTAAGCATTTTCATGATGTTGTGTGTTGAAAATTCGATATTGGCGATTGTGGTACTAAATATATTATTGAAATTTGAATTATATATTTTTTGTTTTGTTTTGGTGGAATTGGAAGAATAGATTTTTTAGTAAATTTCGATTTTATTTTGTCTACGATTGAGCTGTTGTATCCGTTAGTTATGGCTATATGCTTACGTTGAATTTTTCTTTACTTGCTTTACAAGATTGTTGTAAGCTGCCATTTTTTTGTTTCTTTGGTGAAATGATGGACTATGGATGGTTGTGCCCGTAGTTGTTGGTTTTCTGTATATATTGTAAGACAACTTTCCATTTTCATTGGTGATCCTTTGTCTAAAAACGTGATAGTTCCATTTAGTTCGTGTTCTGAAGTAAATTTTATTTCCTGATTTATTTTGTTCAGATCGAATATCAAATTGTTAATCTGTCAGGTAGTTCCATTAAATATTATATATTACCTGATGATGGAGTCAAAGACTGTTGAAACGCATAGTAACCAAGAAAGAAATTGAGTCATAGGACATACATTATTATTCATTAATTTAATTTTTCTAAACAAAGAATCATAAAAAAAACAAAACTGAAACCAATCATATTCCATTATTTTCATTGGCAAAAATAAATAATTAAATGAAAAATTTTGATTTTTGATATTCATTTCAATGCGTAGAGTAATTGGTAAATTTTGTAATAACGATTAGTTATAGTCACATTGGCAAGTAACTCAAATTAACAATAATGAATCATTGGTGAATAATTTCAATAATCACAAATAGTATGGTTTAATTGTAAATGCAAAGGGCTACATAGACGCATTGAAATCATAAATATTATCGAAATTAATCTCTTGTATAAAATAAAAAAATAATTTATAGTTCGAAAAGCAAAAAAATTATATAGATACACCATTTATAATATACACAGGACAGCGCCTATTGAGTTAAGCTAATTAAAAATATAAAAATAGAGTACAAGTGATTTCAAAAACCAAATTGAACTATTCAATTGTTCTATTTGCATTGTATTTCGCAACTTAAACGCTGGTTGAAGATAAAATTCAGGTATTCATTCTGAAGAATCTAGCACCTATCATCACTGAGGAGGAAATGTTGGATAATCTATGCTTAAATTCAAAATCATCGAATCAAATAAAAAATACATACAAAACTGTTCGATATATTTGTTTATCTTGTCTATTAGCACAACACTAGAGAAGGTTTTTCATTAAAGACAGGTTTATGTGTGGATATACAAATAGCTACGTTTTTAGTTTTTATTTATATTGACGAGTTCGTTAATATTTCTGTTTCAGGACATACACCAATAACAAATTTATTTTATTACAAACAATTTTTTTATTTCACAATAAACACTTATTTATTTACAACAATTGTTGACTTTCTGTTTAACTCATGGTTAACTTGTAACTGACTGTTTTTTAACTGACTGATTTTCCAAACTATATAAATGAATGATAACTGATTATAACTAATGTATGACTGATTATCTTCCACATGCGGTCAACCTCTTTTATAGTAGTTCAGACATGCTCCAGAATGTTCTAACTTGCGATTGTTCCATCTACGGCATTTTTGACTCATCATTTTTTCTCTTAAATCAAAAATCCTCATAGAAACCAAGAGAAAATCTTTCATCTCATACTGGCTATCATATTGCAATGGTTTAGATCCTGTCTAGAATTCAGAATTTCTTTTCAAGTAAATTCAAAATAGTTTATTCTTATCTTAATTATGGAACCACCCAGATTTCTGTAAGCCAACGCTTTGCCGGACAAAAAGACGATCAAAGCTGGTGTACTCCATGGTAAAGTATTGAGATCGATACTATTTATAATGTATATAAATGACATTCTTTGTAGAAAGAACATCTTAATGTTTCTTTACGTGAATGATACAACACTATTTGTATCATCCAGGAGAACTGATACAATTGTCAATAAGAAATTGCATCGTCACGTATTAATAAATATTGCATAAAATAGAATATAAAAATAAGAGTAAAAAAAAAAATAAAAGAATATTTTCATCTAAGCGACGATCAAGTACCTAGGGGTCACGTTAGACCTAAAGTAAACGTTCACTGTTCATTAAAACAATCTAGTGTAACGAGAAAAAGTTCTAACTATGGTTTTGTTGTCTTTGGTATACTAAAATAGTGCACTTGGCAGAAAAAACAAAGCTCTTCTATATATTGCACAAGTAAGACCAATGCTAACTTATGCAGCTCCATTTTGAGTATGCTAGAATTTTACTAGTGAAACAAATCTAAAAAAACTAATAAAAAGTCTCTCAAAACAAATTTATGAGATTTTTATTTAACCATCACAGGTATACTTTAAACAAAAAAACACATGAAGCACAAATCATCCATTAATAACAGTGTTCTTAAGGATAGTGTGTGAAAATTTTTACATAACAAGTATAAAGTTTTATGGCTGTTTTTTCCAGCGATTTTGTATTTATTTAGTAAAAGGAAAAGATTATACTTCTGGAGTTTTTGCAATGTAAGTAAAAAAAAATTATTTAATTACAACAGTTGAATTATTAGACTATTGTTACTACTACTACAGTAGTTATTAAAATTACAGACTATAGAAATATATTATTTTGTATTTCAAAAGAATGGTTAAAAGAATTGGAGAAATGAATTAAGAAGAAGGAAAAATTGTTCTTCTTTTTGCTCAAATTCTGCAAGATTTACGATATTTTATCAACGATTTTTTTTAGATAATTGAAAAAGTGTTGGAAAATGTGTTATACGTAAAAGCTTTTATTGATTAAGACAGATAAGAAATTCATTACGGAGAGTGAAGTGACAATTTAATTTCGTACCGAAGGGATTTTACTGCACCAACTTCCAGTGGAATAAAAATATTCATTTTTAAAAGCTTTAAATAAGAAATAATCGTATGAAAAGTGTACGTATTAATGTGAGCATAATGCACATTTCAATACAACTACTCTCTATTATGAAGTTTTGCATCTCTAAACAATCACAAGTTTCAACATTCCTTCAAATAAAATAGGAAACACTATTTAAATTGCTGCTCATTTAGTTTATGTTTCAATTAATAAGAAAAACTTTAATAAGCGAACCAGAAAAAATGCAAGATATAAATAAACAGCGGAAGGAACCATAGAGTGACTTTTTTGTAACATATAAATATTTTGAGGGTTGTTATTGACTCAACAAACTTGTATTGAAATTTTCAGATATTTCACGGAGTTGTGTGCGGTGTTGTAACGTTTCGTCGATAGCCGATCAAAATTTACATAAAGTAATTTATTTACGTGGCATATCAACCCTTAACTTCAAATTCTGCATACATTTCCGATTTATTTCCACATGTTCGATTCGAAAGATGAGTAAAACGCGAAAGAATAATGTTGAAATAAGCAAAAGAATTTATTTTTTGTTTAAGGATTCGACAGGCCTATGAAAGTTACTTTCACTGACCCTAAATATAACGAAATTAAAAAATCGCACTTTTTTTACTATTTTACAGATTATTTAATTAAAAATTCAATTTCAAAGCATTTTTTTTAAATTTACGACAAAAATTGTTTTAGACATCTTCAGATGTGTAGTTATTCCTCATTATACTTGTAATCCAAGACCCCATGAACGCCAAACGTTCGTTATGTTATAAAGTTTAAAGTTTCTCAGCGCATGCTCCCAACATCAGATATAGGAACAATGGGCAACTATGAAATTTGTTCATCGTGACTTTGACAGCCAATCTATATTTTTAGTATGACCAGGGATTAGAAGTATCAAGTGTCTGGCTATTGAGGAAACATTTTTTATTAGTTACACAAGTGTATAAAATTCAGCTTTTATATTCTAACGTATATAAAGTAACAATTTAATACAGCTTTAAGATGTCTGGTAAGGGGTCGCCACGATGATAAGTATCTAGCGATGGATGACGTGATACCTTTTGCTATCTTAAAGAAAGTACAAAAAAATACGGATTTTTATTCGCTAAAATAAGTTAGTATTTTTACACTTTCGCTATCTCTTACTTGCCACAGCTACGATGATTCCAACTTCATCGTTTTTTACCGTTCCTTCCAGTGCTGAAAACATGCACCGAAAAAATTCAGCTTTTAAAAAATAACGAAAGTCGGGCGTTCTTTTTTGCTCTATTGTAAGAAGTTCAATTCTACCAAAAACATTAACTGTAATATAGGTTGCCAAGACTAACTACACAAGCTTATAACACTATTATTTAAAAAAAACATTAGATCATCTGGTTAGGTGGGATATCCTTTTCGCTGATTCATATAATTATATCGGTGTAATATAACCGATTTGACCTTTTTTCACTGATAACATCCCCCATTTGTTCATATTGAATACCACAGTGGAGAAAATATGCAACGATACTAAACGCGCTGAGCTACTTTTGCGTTACAATACCAATAATACCAGGGTAGCATAGTTTTTCATTTAATTTGTAATGATAACAAAATAAAACTACACCTATGTCTTTTGGAAAATATTAAGTAATGAGTAAGTCTAAAAATATTATTGATATCTTACCAATAAAATTTGAAATTCACCTCTTCTTGTAAATATTTTTTTTAAAACACAGATGGATTATGAAATTAATTAATACGTAAATCAAAGAGGCTATAGATTACCGAGCTACTATTTAAGCTATTGTTGAAAAAGTATATTGTTTGTAATAGTAGTAAGTTTGTTAAAATTTATAAACTTTTATTTATTTTACTTTATCAAATTTTCTGTCATAATTTATCGTCGTGCTATAAAATTACTCCACTTGTTCTATTGGTGATTCAAATTTAATAAAATAATTGTTTTATTTCTCATTTGTCGTTAGAATTTCATTTTCCATGCACATATTTATTGAGAACAAGGAAAACTTTAAGCGAATCACACGGTTTTTCATTTTCACAAAATTCCTAGACCTCAAAAATGACCGCAAAGTTGAGTTTATAATTTTCAAATGCTTACACATTGAAATTTGATATTAAATAGAACAAGCTTTGTTTGATATTTTCGTTTTACAGAAGCTGGTTTGTTATACAGGCAAAACTTTATATTTCCCCACTAAGTTTCAACATTAACGTGGACATTTTCATTTCTAAAACTTTTTCTGTACCATAATTTCATTGAAAAAAAAGTACGGACTCTGAAAATAAGTCAATGTTCCATGTTAGAAGCAGATGTTAAACTTTGCCAAGCTTTGTTCTGGATTTCATCATTATACGACCAACCAGTATAAAAGATAATAAAAAGACGCATCGGAGTGGTCAATAAAACTGGGTCAACCTAATTTTTTCTTTTCGTGATTTCATTTTTACAAAAAAAGACTTAAACTTTTCTACTACTTTCCACCATACAAATTTGATCAATTTCATCCATTGAAAACCTATCAAAATTGTTTTTTTTTTTTTGCATTGTAACATATTTTGCGCGGAAATCAAAATGATCCCCAAGCCTAGTTAGGATGTGGATTTGAGCTACGAGTACAATAATTTTAATCTATATCTACCGTAATTACTCTACATGTGTGCATAGTTTACAAGATTCTGTGTTGAAGTCTGTTTCTAAGTCGGATCATATCAATATTAATATTCAAGCACATGAAATTTGGTTGAAACTCATTCGCAATTAGCGTCTGCAAGTTGATATTAAATGATAAGTTTCATGTAAATGGTTTTGAAATGTTGCTTACTTGGGGAATCAATTTATGAATTTTGTGGCAGTTTCCAAAGCTGTGGAACTTTAATACGATTTAAATAATTGATCTCGGGAGGATTATTCGGATCAAATAGAATAATGCACTTTAAAAACTAACTGATGTTCGTTATTAGTTTCTAATTCTCTATATTTGAGTACATATTAAGTTTATTTTTATTCGTTCGAGAATATGTGACAAATCATGGTAATATCAATGTTTACAAGTTGATGAAAGAACTGCACGTGTTGGATTTTTTTAATAAACATCCAATGAGAAAACGCGTCACTGTATATTTATTCCTATTGTGTATATTACACACACGAGAGAGATTCGAAATCTGTAAAGTAATTGGAATCGAATCAATGGACCAAACCAGACACACATATATTGAACCAAGTGTTTACTCCTATAACTACATACTCGAATATATCTAAACAGAAATGCAATGCACAGAGCATTTATGTCTATTCCACCAAAGGCGATTTTAAATGAGAAATAAAATTACTTTGAAAAAAGCATAGTGAAAAAAAAGTCAAAGATGGGATTATTGAAACAATATCTCGTTTTAAAGTAAAATAAATAACACCGCTTTTTTCTATTATAATAAAACTAAATCAAGCATACACGATAAATTTTATGAGTTCCAACCAATTTCATTATGTGGATAAGAAACGAAAAGATTTTCGCTTTTTATATACACGCAGCATCGTTTAATGGTACATGAACTTAAAGGTTTTTTCGTTGCTGCTACAAGATCAATTCTCATCAATCATCTATCGTTTTTATAATAATTCCACCTTCGAAATTTTATCATAAAGAGTAGTCGTTTGGAAATTTTTGGATTATATTTGTGTCTATGAATGTGGCAAAAAGATTTCGGAAATAAAAAATAATTATGAAAAAAATCGATATGGTATTGAAAACTTTTATACATTTTATTTCGTATAATATATAAGGACTAAATAATTAAGAAATTAAAACTCATGGTATAATTAATTTCTAAAAAGTAAAAATATTCATTAATAAATGTCAGAAAAGTGATACTCAAAATTATTTCCATTTCCTTATCTATCAATAAATTTGCAAAAAATAAATCCTAAAAAAACTGGGGCTAAATAGGTTATGTTATATAATAAAAAAATAATTAAATTCATTATTTTTAATGGCAATATTCTCTGTTAGTTTTTTTGAGTTCTGAGGGAAAATTTTTAAAGCTTCAAATGCTGGTATCTAAAAAAGCTCTTAAGAATAAGTCATCCATAAAAGAGAAAAATAAATAATGAAAGAACAATGAAATAAATTAAATTTTCAATAATATAATAGAGGTTCGAAATGCAGAAATACCAAATATTTGAATCAAACATTAGTCTGGAATGATTGAAAAACAATTTACTGTTAATAAATCATTCTCAAATTATTCCATAGTCTTTGGTATAGTCGGCAAAATGATAGTGATGATGTACCACTGTCTACTATGGCGGTTATTGGTAGTAATGTGGAAGGTAACAACTGAGATTATAAATCACGGTTCGAAATTTATTTTTAATCTATCTCAGTTTTTCATTTCAAGAACTTTGAAATTTGGATCTACTATTGGGGTATTTACAATGCTCTTGTAATTGATAGTGGAAACGAAATATTTCTAATTTTTCTTTGATTTTTAACATATTTGTTACTCCATGAATATTTAATGTAGTGAACTATATTTTTGTATCTATAGCACGGGATTCTTGTCTATCTATTTGACACTTCGATTAAAAAAGCGTCACGTGTAGCCAATGATTGAATGTTAGCTTGTTTGAGATGTTCAATGCTAAATGGTATGTTTCAAGTATTTTGTCGATTCATACAAGTTAGTAGTCCTCTACTGAACTTTGTATTAGACCAGTGGTTCTTAACCGGTGGTGCACGCACCCCTTAAGGGTGCGAGCTTGAATATTTTGGGGTGCGAAATTGTAATTTTACAAATTCACGTGTAGCTAGCAAAATAAAAAACTAATCTTAAAAATTCATTTTGGTTAGTAAATTTTTTATTCCCTAAACATTTTTTAAATATGTTTGTAAATTATAAACCATCGAGACAAATTAATTTTTGTATTTTTTCTACAATTACAAAAATTCAAATGCGTTTCTAGTTTCTATACTAATTTTTATATTTCCTCGAAATTTCAGTTGATTGTTGCGATTATTCTTAGAAATATAAATACTGTTGATGCGCACATTACATTGAATAAAAATTTAAAAATAATTGAATTTTAGTGTCGACTATTACAAGTTTGAATTTTCGTGTTGAATATTAAAAGTTAAATATTAATATAAAATAATTAATACAAGTTAATTTTACAAGTTTAGTTGAATATTTATATTCTAATTATTAGAATATAATTTGGTACATTAAAGTCAAATTCAAAAGGTAAGCTAAAATATAGCAATAATAGATAGAAGTTTAATATTTTTTTAGTGTTTTATTAAAAAATTTAATTTAGTTTACGCCATGTCAAAGAAACGATGTTGGAATGACGATTATGTTCGTTATGGTTTTACATTTACAACGGAGAAGGATGGAACGCAGCGACCACAATGTATTCTGTGCTGCAATAAATTTTCAAACGCCAATCTCAAGCCGTCGAAACTAAATGAGCATTTTACCAAACAGCATGGTGGTGTAGATGCTGGCTATGATTTTGAAAGTTTGAAATCTAAACGAGTTCGATTTGATAAAAGTGGAACTATCACAACTTTTGGATTTATATCACACGAAAAGCCGCTGTTGCAAGCGTCTTATCAAGTTGCATATATCTGTGCCAAGAAGAAGAAACCACATACAATAGCTGAAGAACTTGTAAAGCCTTGTGCATTAGAAATGGCAAAAATAGTGTTGGGTACTGAAGCACAACAAAAGCTTCAACAAATTCCTTTGTCAAATGACGTAATCCGTACTAGAATTTCTGATATAAGTAAAGACATCTTACAACAAGTAATTGAAGATATTAAAGCTAGTAATGTCCCAGTGGGTATTCAATTGGATGAATCTACAGATGTTGAAAATTGTTCTCAGCTGATGGTGTTTGTACGATATGTAAAAGAAAAAGAAATTGTTGAAGAATTTTTGTTTTGTGAACCATTAGAATTGACTACAAAAGGAATTGATATATTTAATAAAGTCAAAGACTTTTTATTACAATATGAGATACCGATGAACAAAATAGGATCAATTTGTACTGATGGAGCTCCTTCCATGTTAGGCAAAAATTCTGGATTTGTAGCGTATGTAAAAAAGGAAGTGCCTCACGTTACAATTACCCATTGTATTTTACATAGACATGCGCTAGCTACAAAGACATTGCCTGAAAAATTAAAGAAAACATTAATCACTTCAGTCAAAGTTGTAAATTTTATCAGAGGTCGAGCTTTAAATCATCGTCTCTTCCGTGCTTTATGCGAAGAACTTGGTGCCGAGCATACTGTCCTTTTATTTCACACAGAAGTAAGATGGCTATCGCGTGGACGTATGCTAAATCGTGTGTACGAATTGCGAAGTGAAATAATGCAGTTTCTTAATAATCAAGGCAGTAGTTTAGCTGATGAATTCAGCAATAGAGATGCTATAATTCAGCTAGCGTATTTGGCAGACATATTCACGCACCTTAATGAATTAAATATTTCAATCCAAGGATTTGGAGTGAACACTATAACAGCGAAAGAGAAGTTGACTGCGTTTAGTCGAAAACTTTCAATTTGGATTAACCGTGTTGACAAGATAAATTATGCTAACTTTCCTTTGCTTGAAGAAGTTCTTGTTTCAGATGATGAAAGAAACAATATTACCACCGAAATTAAAGATCATTTGCAAAAGTTGAGCGAATCTTTTGAGGGATATTTTGCTACTGGAGATATAGATATATCAGAAAAATGGATATTAGATCCATTTATTTATAATCTGGACTCAATGGATGACAGTAATTTATTGAAAGAGGACCTTGTTGAACTACGGACAAATGGACATAATCAAATGGAATTTGAAGCAGAGAATTTGGAAAATTTCTGGTGTGCTCAAGTAATGTCATATCCACGATTAGCTAAAATAGCGCTTCAGCATCTTGTTCCATTTGCCACAACATATTTGTGTGAGATGGGATTTTCGTCACTTGTGCATATAAAAACAAAAGCTAGAAATAGACTTAATGTTAGTAATGATATGCGTGTAGCTATTTCAAAAAAGATCCCCCGGTTTTCAAAAATAATTGAGGAAAAGCAACAACAAAAAAGCCATTAATAAAAACTTTGATAATTTATAATTGATTATTTCAGCTAACAATTAAAATTTATAAAAAATTTGTTACGCACATAAAATTAATAAAAAATATGTTTTGCATAATGTTTGTTTTTTAATTTATATAACTCAATAATTTCTAGTAAGGGGTGCGAGAATATTGTTTGAAAATTTTAGGGGTGCCGGTAGCTAAAAAGGTTAAGAACCACTGTATTAGACGTACTAATATTGCGATGTTGCTTATTTTTTTTTTTGCGTATTTTTCTTTGAGAAATGATTACTAGAAAAGCTTAAGTGGAAATTGAGAACAGAGGTGTTTAAAAGAGTTTAAAATAAGTATTCGAATAGAAAATGCAAATACTTATTATATTTTATATCTCACAGTATCAATATTTCTGGAACTACTGCCAATTTTGGACGACATTCATGAGATTCGTTTTCGAGTGATCTACGATGGAAATAAAATTCTCTATATCATCGATATACGATGTCAATTAGTGGGGCTTTATCCCCAAAAGCTGATTTAAGGTCATCAATTATTTTTTTGTGATAGTTTATACCAAGAATTGTAAGAAATTACTGAGCGTAAATATTCTTGTCAAGGTTTTCCATTTATTGAAACTTTTGAAGCGCCTTAGTATATCATACAATTATCATAACTTTCCCTACATATACAAATTACAACCAAAATAAAAGTTTGATTCAAAATTAAATCAAAGCCAAACTAAAGTTATTTCATAAGATTCGTTAACGAACTGTAAAATTGATTGCAGCATAAACACAGAGAACTTTACATTTATTACCATCCACCCACATTTGATCAGTTAAATTAGAAAAGTTCATTTAATTGAACGAATCGTCGCAACTTGTTATTATGATTTTATTACGCGAATTTAAATGGCTGTTTTTTTTAGCTCGTTCATTTTCAACTTTCGTCTCGTATTTTCAAAAAGTTCAGCTGAGTTTCACTCAACTTTCTCGGCTGCCACTTGTCTACAATTTGTTTTTTCATTGCAAAAATTTCTCGTGGAGGTAATAAAAGAGAGTTTAAAATAAATTATTGAATTTTTATCACATAGCAGAGAGATAAAGGTAAAACTAAGTTGGGAAGTTTTTTTACGAGTTAGAAAATTCAATTTCAAAGGCAAGGAAGTTACTTTTGTAAAGGGAATAAGAAAAAAACCAATGAAAAAATAATACGAACAATATAAAAGTTTCTAACCATTAAGACATTTAGAAGGCTTTTTTATGGAAGAACAAATACAGGCATATGAATTATCTGCTCAAATTTAAACGACAAGACTTTCTTATTATGGTTTGAAATCGAAACGATGGAAAATTAAACTTTTAAAACAAATTCTTTTAGGCTTCTTGATTTTGAAAATATCGCTTCCGTACATCATTTTACAGTTCTTATTTACTTAATTTTATTATATATATTCTTTTATTGCTTTTGATCATAAGGTTGTTTTTTTTTTAAAATATGATAGGTAGGATCAATCGTAGTTTTAAAATAGTGTCATAGCGACACTAACATTTTATTTTATACTAAAATAGATAAAAATAGTGTCTGTATTTATGCACCTATATAACCTATATACCCTAAGTTATAATTTAAAGCGCACACATATTTTTCTTATTTTAAAACAACTTTCAACTTTAATAAATCGGTGAACTCCAATAAATACTAACAAAAGCTGTCAACATTCGACGAAATTCATTACAGGTATAAAATTTAAAAATGTTACATAGATTCCTATAGAGGAAAGCCATTCAACAAATTTTTGAACATTTTCCATCAAAAGAACATCTATTATTATTTAAAAGCCAATAAGCTATCATGAAAGGAAAAATTTAATTTGAGCTTCATAAAAATATCACAAACTGAGAAATCATCAATTACCAGAAAATAAAATTTGAAGTATCTATTATGTATGTCTTATTATATTATAGGGTGCTGAATTGTATAAATCATTTGAGTTGACATAACTCAGGTTAAAAAGTACTTTAGAAAAAATCAAGAGAAATAAAAAGAAGAATGGTTTTAACTAGACATGACTGAGGAAGGTTAAGTTCTGGAATGATCATTCGGCGGCCCGCGAGTCGCATGAAAACCGCTTTGTCCATTTCTTAAGCTGTGAAATTCATCACACTTTTACAAAATACATTTTTTATAATGGTCAAAATAGTGGAAACCAATATATTACAAAATGTCTACAAGGTTTCTAAATTAAATATTAGGATATAGCATTTTATATGTGCCTTCGGAGTAATGATGCATTTCCAAACTGAAAATGCAATCCCTAGCTTAGACTTGATTGTCTCAAAATATCAGATTTTTATTATTTCCTCTACATGAGTTCTTAGGAGCTAAACTGAAACTATTTTCTAAATGATCAATTTTGAGATTTTTTTTTACCAGAAAATTTATTTAAGGAATGTTATTTTTTATGGCATTAGAAGAGTTAGTAATTTATTAATGAGAAATTTTAATGAATACAGTACGCAACTGAAAATCATAAAAATTGTGAAAAACTGAGATAGTTGCCATTTTGTTTCTAATTGAGCCTGCCTAATTTTCTTAAACTATTTTATTAAATGAACATTTAACTATCCTGTCAAGCAAAATAATAACAATTATAATATCAATTCTTTGTTGATTTCATATGAAACGATTCATTCACAATTAAAGATACTAGTTACTACCCGTGAAACACTCAGAGCCAACACTGACACAACTAACGAATGGTAAAAATTGGCAATTAAATGACATCGAAATGACAGATGAAACAATTGACAACAATCACTTAATTCAATTTTGAGACAATGATTATTATATCTATTTTATCTCACACGTATGTTTTTAAATACTTTGTTCTTTGTCTTTGCCACCATACAAATATTAGCCTATTATTTTATTGACTAGTTCTGTGATTATATTTCCCCAAAATTACATATATTATTACAGTGAAAACTAGTTAATTAAATTCTGGATGTATGAGAAATCTTTGCTGTTGATAATAGATCTAACATGATCAAAAAATTATTTTAAATATTTTAATAATGTTCTAACCTAATATTAAAACATAATGTGGCAGTTAGTTTTAAGCTTTACTTACTTAAATTTTAGAAATAATTGCTTAAAATCTCCTATTGGTCCGGTAGTAAAACGACGAGACCGAGAGTAAAACGAGATGAAGTTTCATATCTTCAAAATTTCATAGACGTTTTTCAATGACAATGTACTTTAATATAAAGAGAAAGATAGTTTAAATCGTTTAAACATTATATTAAAGACTTCAACCATCTACAATCTACACAACCTCTATTCCAAAGGAAAAAAATAATAATAATTTTTTGGGCATAAAAATGTTTTCTTTTTCTATGGTAATCGTTCAATGATTTGTTTATATTTGAATTCAATATACGTACTGATGCGTCTTGTGACGTCACAGAAGACCCATATGTACACTTATTGTTTTCGGACTCTCATTTGCTCAATAAAACTGAAACTTTTTTTTACCGAAATACAAATTTTTCATAACGAAAAATAAGTTTTTCCTCATATCAATAATGTCCTTAGTCGATTTAAAAAAAGAAAAAAAAGTGCACATTGTTTATTGCAATGAAATCTAGATACTTTTGTAGAACCTTTTGTAACCTCTGTTTCTGGGTAAACCTTATTAACAAATTTGATTTCTTAATTTTGTTGGTGTTTATCTCTATAATTAGGACTTTTCAGCCCAATATTCCATATAAGGTAGACGTTCTATAGGGTTTCGATAAGTATTGACGTGTTCATTTTTAAAATTCCAAGTTCTTCACCTACTTGTTTGAGGGATCCTCTATAAATGAGACAATTGCCATTTTACACCTGCTTATTTGGGTACATGGGTAGTTAAAAAGCCTCGATATATGATAAAAAATTATATTTGGATGCCTTGAGATCGCCGCTGTACAGAATTCACCTTATTCCTAGATTCAGAAAAGTGAATAATTATGGAAATGTAATTCAGGATCCGATGATGTAAAGAAACTAGATGGTTTATTTCTGTTGCCTGACATATCGATGCACACATCTTAAGAATTAATGTTATATCTACAATACTAATTAGCGGTCCCTACTAGTTAAGCAATTCCATTTACCAAAGACTTTATCCCTGTAAATCTTATTTAATATTCAAAGACCCAGAAATTGAAGTTAGATGAATCACTGCGCAATAATTCTGCATTGCATATTGATATACTTCATTAGTTTACAGCTTCAAATATATGCCAATATTTGCAGTTAATAGAATGAAATTTCACAAAGCTTATTGGTGCACGCCAAATTAGTATATTACGAAACCATCAAACCCTCAAATATTCCCACCCTCCCGTCATTCTCTCCAAATAACGACTTGGCCGCATTGTTGTTTAGTAGAAGTCACTGAAACGGATTATTAATGATACGCTGCCCGTTCAGTTGGGATTAATTTATTCAACCCGACTAATTATTACTGAATCGTTAAGTTTGTATTACATATGGTTGACTGACATGGAAAACTAAAGAACGATTTATAATTCGAACATTAAACTGTACCCGAGCTTTATTTAAACACAAACTTGTGCTTCGTTTAAAAATTGTTTAAATTTTAATTAATGCTCGAGGATCGCCACGGAAATAATTAATACTCATCACAAATCGTAGAGTTAAGAAAGGAAATTTAAAATGAAATATTTCTATTTGTGTTGGGTGTAAACAATATATTCTAATTACAAAAGCGCTTACCGGAAAATTAAATTCTATATTCAAGTTATTTAAAATGCTGTAATAACAATAATAATAACAGCATCATCAGCTGCGTCTGGCATTGAATAAAAATTTAATAAATACAAATAAATATTTGCAACGCTTTTGCATCAAGCTTTGCACTGGAAATCATTAAACGCCACAAAGCTGTTTCCTGAGACGCTCTTTTCTATTAAAACCCCGATTGTAGCCTTTAACGATGCATTAACCGCGAAATCTCATTATGAATCACAGATATTGTTGCCTATAAATGCCACATTAACGTGTCGCTTTCAACACCTCGAGCTTTCCTCTCATTTGTTACAAATAACATTTTAGAATGCAGATTCTTCAATTCAAATATTACAGATCAAGCTTCGTATTCTAATTAAATAAATGAACAAATTTAAGTTTATGTCTCATTTCTAAAACCCATGCTGTGTTATTGCAAAGCTAAAGCTTTATTAGAATGACAATTTTCGAAAGATCAAGAAACTACAACTAATGTTCACGACATGTGACATATTCAGACTGCAAAAGCTGTTTCCAAACAAATTCCAATCAATGAGAAAATCCATAAGCTTTCCTCATTAATAGTTTTTCTAATGAAACATATAAAAATAATCTTTTTTTACATCAATTTCAAATCCAAACAGTTAAATTTTATCTTTTCCATTTATGATCTCTTTGATTTACTGATTAATTTAATGACTTTCTAAATTTGTCTGTTAATAAAACGGTCAATGATGTACTCAGTTCCGGATAAGTGGCACTTAATTTTAGAGATAAAAGTTAACGGCTTTTGATACAGTTTATTGAGGCTGTTTACCGTCAATTACCAAAAATTAGTTACTCTATTAAATACGATTTTCTCTTGATTTAAATGTTATAGGTTATATGTGTTATAACAAGATGAGAACGTTTAATGACTGACTTTGAGGAAATAATTCCAAAAATATTAGCTAAAACGAGCTTTAAGAAAAGTTCATTAAAAATATAGAGCAGGCGTTGGTAACTAATTGAATGTTGGATATTAAAGTAAAATTGAATGATTTTTCTGCATTGTAGCGTGTTATTTTTCCATATTAAATTTTAACACTTGCCAAGTGCTGTTTTTAAAAAATAGAAAAAGTAAAGTTAATTATTAAAAAAATTATTTGGAGTTCAAATCCCATCGTGCCTTTTGGGTCAACCTATAAAATATTCGTACACCAATAGTCATAAAAGCATGAAATAAAAAAAATGTAGCGCAAAATTATTTACATTAGGGTAATATAACAAAAAAAACTTCCGATTAATTCGCTGGATTTCTTATTATTTGGGCCGCGCAACAGATGTCGCTTTTTATGCTGTCACAAGTCGCTAGTGCGCCAAAATTTGAGCGACAAATGAAGCTTTCTATCGAATGCTAATGTATCGATAAAACCACTTTATTGTAAGGTATGTGTATATAATTGCGAGTAAAAAGTAATAATATTTGTTAGCAAACATTCCACTTAAGAATAATGAAAGTTGGTACCGCCTATGAGTTCTTTTGGAAATGTATTAATATTGAAAACTATGTCTGGTAGAATCCGTAGAACCTGGAAAAATAGGTAAATAAAATTTAAATTTTTTTGCTAGAATCCAGCTACTAGCGACTGCATAAAAATGCAGCATAACACGTCGCCGAAAGTTTGAGGCACAACCAATGAGTCTTAACGATCATTCAATGCATACTTTACCGTTATCGATTATTTTAAATAGTATTTTTAGTATTTAATCCTTATCAGCCGACTGGCCTTTTTACCCGCACCTACGTTACTAATGTATTTGTAAAAAGAATATATCTACTTTGTACTGTGTTGGAAGTAGGTACATATTTATTTTGGTAATTTCAATATTGCAGTTCATTTGTTCATATGTACTTTTAAATTACTCAAAAGTCACAAGTGTCATTCTACTGAACAAGTATCATTGCCGACCCCTGCCTTAGAGTCTAAAATTTAAATTTGAATTTTAAGTGGCTTACTTGACTATTAAACAATTTATAGTAAGCAAAAGATACTTTATATTTTGGTATTAATCAGAGTTTAGCAAAAAGGCAATAGATCATAAAGCGTTTTTACTAGTTTAAGAATTATATTCACAACTGCTGTCTAATAAAGAAAAAAAAATCATATTTATAAATAATTCAGTAATAAATTACTATTTGCTTAGTATCTTTCGAAAAATGTAACGTAATTACTGAATAGGGGACAAAGTTAAAGACAGGTCTTATAAATTATAGAAATATAGAATATATATAAAGTATATAAAGTCAAGTATATAAAATAAAGTATATAATATATATAAAGTCAAAAAGTCTGTCTCTCGGGTCAATTAAATGTAAGTTATAGAACACATAGATACATAACGTGAAAAAATAAATCGAGAAATAGTAAATTGTTTTCAAAATTCAAAAATTTGATAGTTTAACTTTCGATTCAATTCTGATTTTAAGATATTCGGAAATATAAAAACATTGGGAAGTTTCGACTATTGAAAGTTGATATCCTGAAATATCCATATAATTAATCCTATTATTCTTTTTAGTTCTGATTTTGATAGAATAATCAGAAGTAAGTCAGCTTATAGCACACGTTAGCTTGTGCTATGGTGAACTCCGTGGCTTTTTAGTTGGTACTCCTGGGGTTACAGAGAATTCCCGAATTTCATTATCACTTTTCACTTTATCTAATTATACTTCAACTTCGTTGAAGAATAGTTGTATGATAGGAAATTGCTTTATATTCATACTTTGAAAATATTGTTTCTTGGGTACACTTTGAACTGAATTTTCATGGTACATTAATTTTATTTCATTTGATTAAAAAAAAAATTATTGTCATTTTAAACATATATAAAAAAATTTAACTATTGCTATTTTGTACGATTTTCCGGGAAAATATTTATGTTTTTTTTTCAACTTTATACGATCTTTTAAAGTTGTGGAAAACATTTCCCAATTTACGATAAGTCTCAAATAGTTTCAACAATATTTAAACGATTTTATAAAGAACCTATCTACCGTGTAAAGAAAGGTGGTTGAATAATGTAAGGACTACTACAATCAGTTATATTGAAAGAAAAAATGTTAGCTTTACTGCTAAGTTTGGAGAAGAAATGTTTGTTTAACGATTTTCACGGGTAATGTTAATTAACGTATTACAAACTTGAACCAACTAAAGCACGCAAGTTTCTTTTTCAAGTCACAATGGCAGAAAATTGAAATGAACTTTTAAAAATACTTTTAAACGGTTATTTATTTGCTTTGAACTACTATTGTACTCAGCGGCAAATGAAAGTCACTACAAAATTGCAGGTACATACATGCTATGAATGAAGATAGTTAAAGCGTTGAAGTAAACTTGTTTCTGCATCAAAAATTCTTTATGAACTTAAAGAACTTCGTTAAATCTATTTTACAACTTACGCCAAAGTGCCATAGTCGATAAACCTGAACGTTCACTTCCAATCTCAATCCTTAATATCCCCATAGAATGTTTCGTTTCCCTATGTATTTAATGTGGAAAAAGATTGATATTACATTATATTTAACTTTTTCTACAAACTTATGAAAACTTAGTCAAGCTATTTCGTTGAACGACAAAGCATATTAATTTTCCAGTGAAATTCCGTATTGATTTTCGTATGTTACGAGTTATATCACGTTTTCGAATAAATTGTTTCAATTTTATGCCCTTATTGTCCTTGTAAATCTGAAAATCCGATAAAAGTACTTTCACGTTGTCGTACATAAAATCCTTTCGTAGTCAAAGCCTTTCCGAGAAGTTTCTAGTCAGTAATAATAAGGCAGTAGATAAATAAAGAAACCCGTTTCACTATCTGTCACCACATGAATGTGTTTCCCGGATAAGTCCAGGGGTTGCTGGTTGGTAAAGGGATGGCCCATCTCCTAACCAGGCGAAGTGACAAAAGGAAGATGACATTGTAGAATGTGGACACATGTATTCTGCAATGTATTTGGATTAAGGAAAAAAGGGAGTGTATCTTACTCAGAATCAATACGATGTAATCAGGACTGGCCAAAGCTGGTCTAAAATGCCAATTGTTACCGTTTTTTTTTTAATTATAAATTTGCAATTGGAATAATCATTTGACTAAATTTTCAGCAAGCTAAGTTAATTTTCTAGAGATGTTTGGAAGAACGCCTAAATTTTGCCATAACAAATAACATTTTTAGTTTATTAGACCATAGAACTGATTATAAAAGTTTCGAATTCAACCAAATTTTTGAAGTGAGCATTTATTTGCTAACTTTTAATAACACAATTAATTCAAAAATGCTTGGATTTTATTTATTTAATATTATACGAATAAAATTTGTTAACCAAAAATATAATGTTACTTTTAAAATTAAAACTAATATGTCTATAAATTGTACTATGTTACTAAATCATAAATTGTATTATATCGTTATTGTTATTTCTTCGTTGTATCTTACATATTTTCTTCATTGTTATTGTTGTTAAATTATATATATATATATATATATATATATATATATATATATATATATATATATATATATATATATATATATATATTACTATTATAGATTTATCTTTGTAGTTTGGTTGTTATAAATTTTGTAATGAGAAATCTAGAGTCTATAGTTTATTATATATTTATTATATTATTATTACTTATTATCAGTATTACCAGAATTGTATATTAGACATCAAACTATACAAATTAAACCTTAAAATGTGAATATTAGACAATAACTATCTATATCTATACTAATATATAAAATTCTTACGTCTGTCTGTACATTTCGATTTTGAACCCAATTTTAGGGTAAATATTTGTTTCAAGAGGCCCTTATTCCAAATTTAACATTTTTAAAATTTTTGTCTGTCTGACTGTTTGTGTGTCCCGATTTAACTAAAAAACGGAACAACCGAATTTAATGAAATTTGGTATTAAGATATAACATCATTTCTTACAGACTATAGGCTACTTATCATTTCAAAAAAATAATAAGGGAAGGTATTCCCTAGGGATGAAAACATAAATTTTTACACTAGGCCGGTGAGTTAAATATCATTGGAAAGATAATTTAAAGTTAGAAAATAATCTGTAAAAATATTTTTAGTTGAACTGATAAAAAACACAGTAAATTCAATTTAAATTTTAAAAAATTGCCTCTTTGAAATATAAACCTTTATATATATATAACACATAGTTTATGTTAATAGCGTAATGGCTTACGTATCCAACATTCTGATGTTCCTAATTATAAAGACGTGAATTCGAACCTTACAGTAAACTTTTTTTTTTTTACAAAATTGTTGTAAATAGACCCTTAGAATTGGTCAATATTAACGAAAAAAAGTAATAGTAGTAGTTGTAATAATAATAATAGTAATAAAACTTAAAGTAAATACGTTTTTAAAACCGTGCATACATAAAATTATGCATTAAATATCCCCTCTGACTGATGAAATTTTAATATTCGATGTATTCCTTATAAGAAGTAGACATTTGATAAGATTTTTTTTTTGAAAATTCCTACCCTAAAAGAGTAAAAGGGAGTGACTAAGTTTGCATGAGAAAATTAAGAGTTAATCAACAATCGAAATTTTGAATTTAATAAGTGTAATTAATAAATAAATAATTAATTAATAATAAGTTTCTGTTTTTGTTATATCATTTTAACTAAAGCATTTTAAATAACGTCATTTCACTTAATTAGAATGAAAGTTTAGGTAGTAGGTACTTATACCAAATACCAAAGAGGCAGTTTTTAATTTTTGTTTGTTTTTCAACAATCAAACTTTTTTAAAATCTAATTTTTCTGAACCAATGATTGTGACCTGGAGCAATTATTTAACATTAAGGGAGCAATTTTTTGTCATATATTTCATTATCAATCAAAAAATAAAATCTTCCAAACCAAGTTTTCTTCAATACTTAAAAAAATTTGAAAATCAATTATTGTTATTGAAAATAAATAAAATATTCGAATTTACTTCCACGCTTTCCACCTATTTCCAACAAGTTTGTATGTATAACGTCCAAATGTGCGAAATCGAATAGCTTTTTAGTCATGTTAATTAACTTAAAGGTCATAATTTTTTTCGTTTTACATTGTATTTTACAATATAAACGCATATTTGTGTCGATGAAATTTGGAAAGTGTTTTCCTTATAAGATGCAGATATATATTAAGAAAGAGTTTTTTGATAATTCCTCCTCTAAAAGAGTGTAAAATGGTGGCAAAGTTTGAACAGTAAAACGTGTAATAAACAATCGAAATTTCAAATTTAATTATCAAGATATGTTCGTTATAGACGAAACGTTTTATCGCTTAAAATAAAACAATGTTGGTTTATTATTAGAAAAGAAAACGTAGGATCTGCTTTAAAATTTAAACTCTAATATATATATATATATCTAAAAAAGGTTAAGTTCAAAAGTGAGCATTACGTTTTTTGGCTTTCACATATTGAAAACCTGAAAATCCGATATACGTAATCACAAATAAATTCATTAATGAGCGAATATCGAATAGCGAGAAATTCGGCGAATTGAAAGAAAATTGTTTAGTTATATAGTTAAAATTCAGATATTTTAATAAGTGCATAGATACACAATGGTTATACTTGATTATGGAGGAACTGGGTTTCATACATTTGAACAAATTTTAATTTCGCCGTAGCTTTGTACATTTCAGTAGTGTAAAAGTTGAGACAATGAATTGGGATTTCTACTAATATTCGAAATATCTAGGCGAGTGTTTTGATAACTTTCGACAGTTTTAAGTCATAATTATGCCTGACTTTATTGAACTTAACGAAAGTTTTTATTTATGCAGATGGTGATTGATTTACGGATTAATTGGTTCACGGTAGGTATACCTACCGTAGGTATACGCAATTGAACATACTCTTTTTAGATATTTATAAATATTTTTTGAAAATTAATTGATCATTATATACAACTATTTTATTCTAAGTAACAGTTTATTAAATGTGTCTTTTTAAAGTTGACAAAATAATGTTTTTAAGTATGATTATGTTTTTCGTAAAAGAAATAAGAAAAATAATAATTTTCATATGTCACTACAAATAGCAAATTTAAAATGAAAATACAATCTACACCTATGTTACGCAGACGAAGTCGCGGGGATCAGCTAGTTATAATATAATATGTTAAACATTAATATGTATAGTCGCTAATAACCAGTGTAGTTGAAGCGACTTTAAAGAAAGCTAAATAAAAAAAATAAAAAATTGTACAAATGTAATTTTAAAATCACAATAAGTTATTATATAAATATAAAGACATTGACATTACCTGAAAGAAAGGTGAATATATTCTTTGAAAAAAATAAAAGTTTTGTTTTTGTAAATCAAATTTTCCACAAAACATTTTTAAGCATATGCAACCATTCTTCCTACAGAAGAACGTTAATAATATGAAATTTATCAACATTTTAAAAAAAAAATTATATTGATAAAATATTTCAAAATAAGTTGCCAATATAAATTTATAAAATGCTAAAATATGGGAAGGTATTTTTTCTTCATAATAAAAACGGACAAATTTTATTTTTTGTTTAAACTTTTTTACAATTTTTTGCCATCAAATCTTTTTCAGCAAAAAACCGAAGAACAAATAATAAAATTGTGAATAAAAAAGAGAACCCTGATCAACCCTAGCGTGTCTAAGTTTTATTTCATTTTTTTTTTTGCTGTTTACTTTGCTCCAACTCGTATTTTTAACTTGTATTGTTTCCGCATTTATTCCCGTATTTTTTGTCAGCACATATTTAATATTTTGTAATAAAATTTTAAACTTATGAATTTCTTCGGGTTAACAGTTAACAATATTCTATTTTGGCATTTGGGTAAACTTTAAATTTCAATTTTTTTCTGAAAATATTTTTGTTTCATTTGACAAATTGTAATAATTTTATGAGCAATAATTTATATTTTGTGATAATTAACCTTTACGGTATATTGTACTACGTACCACGTACTCCGTATTTTTTTTATAAATTGTCATTTACCGTCGCTTTATAACTACCAATATCTCTAGAGACGGGTTAAAAAATCCTTAATGGAGTAGTATCGAAAATTCGCTCGTTAAGAGATTCGAACCCAACACCTACCAATTTTGGAGCAGCCACCTTGTCTACTCGGCCACCAGTTGGTTTGTAGTCTGTATTATTTGCTAAAAACTCATTGCTAAAAGAAATTTCTTAAATTAATTATAATAATAATTTTAAACAATAAATAATATTCAATCACCATCTAATCATAATATAATTCATAAGTTTTATTTTGTAGAAAAAGATGTTTTTTTTTGTTTTTGATAAAAAATAAAAAAAAACATAACTAAAGCGTTCATGGACTTAGGCCATATGCATCTTTGGTACAATTACTTTACACTAAAAATTGGTTTAAATGAAATTCAAATAATATAAGATGATGTTATTCAGAAATAAATAAAAATTAAGATAGCCATATTAAAATTGGAATAAAATTATTTGTAGTAAGTCAATTAAACTTTTTCTTCTTTTCTAGGACTGTTAAGTGTCCTGGACGGTTGATGAGAATAGTCTTCCCACCCAAGAGTTTTATTCCTATAAAGAGCTTCAAAGTCCCATTTTCCTACTTTTTCTTTAAATTTTCTGAGACGAGCTTGCTTCATATACCACTTATTTTGCCAAGCTGCTATAATTACTCTTTTAACGTCTTTGAGGTTATCGTTAAGCCTTTCGTCACTTGTGGAGAATTGATGTGTTATGTTTAGTGCTTTTTCCTGGAAGATAACTTGTAAAGGAAGAGATTTGGTTTGTTAATTTATTAAGACTATCCCGGCAATTTTATCAGTTGGGATGTATCCCCGAAATTTTGTCATCTCCTAAAGTTTCAAAAATGAACCATAAGCAATAGCAATATTCAACCTGTTAAATTCTCAGATAAAAAGTTATGCTCAATTTAACTGATAAATAAAAGGTGACAATTAAAATTATAAAATAATTTAGCTTTTGCAAGTAAACTAGGACACCAGAGATTAAGAATTGCCCTACTTATTCAATGTCAACCTCAATTTAAACCAAATTCAATTTATTTTTCACACCTCAAATCTAAACGATATTTGAAAAAATCAATATCGTAATTTACTTATTTAAAGATTAAATTTACAGTGTAAACTCTATATAGCGAAATTTAAAGCACTGAATATTTTATTACGTTGAAATGAGTTTTCGTTAAACGGAGAGTAAAAGAAACTAATATAATATTTTTACATAAGTGGTTTAGTTTCACTAAATTAAATGAAAAAGATTAACGTAACAAAACTATAATCTGTTATCTTTGTCGTTGAATGCTATTTTTATTTTTGTAATTTTCGTTGTATTTTATTCAAATCTTGGAATATGATACGATTTTGTTTGCTCAGTAAGACATTTTTCAAATAATTTTTGCGCCATACAGAGCTTGTTCATTGCTTTATGGTAGCTCAATATATTTACTTCATCTTCTTACCAAGTTCCTCTTTTTCTTTAACTAAATCAAGAATTTCCTCATCAATGAGTAAAGTTGCTTTTTTTAAATTCTCTTCTTTTGCTACCTATACAGGTTCCTCAATTTTCAACACAATTTTGTTGTATGTTGAAAATTTGGCTGACGTGGCGGCATTACAGACATCAGCGGTCCCATGTAAATGCCTTGTGGCCGCACCAAATATGGATTTTGGGATGTGGTAAAATAACTGTTGTATTTACAGTGAACTGAATAAACTTATAAGTTTACCAGCTGAACCCGGCATACGTTGTCCTGCCAGTTTATATCTAATGACAATAAATAAAGAATTTGAATTTAAAAATATGTTCTTGAAACATTAAAAGCCCCTCCCGTATCAAGCCGAAGCATCCCTAACTTTACTATTTATAAATTATCATCATGATGTACATTTTTCAATTAAGTTTTAAGAAAAATACCTATGAAAACCACTACACGATCGTAGATAGCGAAGCAGTATTGACAGTTAACAGCTATTGTATCGACCAGTATTGACCGTTGAAAAAGCTGTTTTCATGTAGTTGTAGCAACCAATCTTTGAGGTGGTTTGCAAAGCATATTATAATTTGAACTAAATCTATGCAGAAGTTTTGAGTTTTTGAAGTGCATACAAAACAACATAACATTTTTAGACACTGTAAAAAATTTGATTCTCAGGTCGAACTCCTTAGGAGTTTGTCTAATTTACTTTTAGTGAAATCTATTTTGCTTTATCCAATCACAAACGGTTTGAATCAAGAATTTTATATTTCTTGTGTCAAGAAACACGCGTAGTTGCATGAAATGTCTAATACATTCACAACAATGGTAAGTGTAGTTCAATGAGATCCCCTCCACATTTCACATCAAAATTAGGGGATTTTATCTTTGTATAGCTAAGCTGCTTATGTTCATAACATGAATTGTTCAATATATCAGTTCCTTATAGTGCTGGATCACTATTGTTAATTATTGTTCATCCCGTTAATAAATAAAATAAATACTATCCAAGTGTATCGACAATAAATAAAAATTGTTCCTTCTTCTTCTTTCTTTTGTTTTAAAATTGTCATTCATTAATTTTATTAGAAATTATATTGAAGTTTTGAAACGACAGCGCTCCGATTTAGGTCGTTGAAGTGAAAAAGTGAGTTGGGAGAGATAGGGTTGCCGAGTCGAATACGGGATCAAACATGAATTCTCTATACTTTACCTCTGTGTTTTCTAAGCTGTATTATCGATTTGAACTAGTGAATTTTGCTTTTCATTTAACATTTAATTTGTAAGTATACAACATTATTTATTTTTAACATAAATAAATTTATAAATTATTGTTTTAATAAGTGTAATAACATATTTTAATATTCATTAAAAAAAATTTAGCGAATAATTTGTGTCGAACGATTATTATATGTATTGTATTTTATAAAAATGGCTGATGACGCGGTCAAAGTATATTTAATGAGTTCGAAGATCTTATTGATAGTTTTTGACGATTATAAATTATTTTTTAACAAATGAAAATATTTATATATTTATAAACTTTTATTGTTCCTCCACGAGCCGGTGTATCAGTCAAACAAAAAAACTATTGGAAACCTACGTCAAAAGAAAGCCAGCGAGGATTTGCTGTTCATATTAAAGTATGTTATATGTATAATAATATATTTTATTTTATTCTAATAAATGATTATAGTATTTTTTATAGTAAGGACTAAGAGTTTTTAAAGTTCTTAAATATAGTACGGACTTATACTTTTAATTAAATAATTTAAGTTTACATATTTTGTTTTGTTTAAAAATATGTTATAATTATGTAAATTTGTTCTTAATAAAATATATAAAATGAAAACCAAATCAGCCTTTATTTAATAAATTATACCTACTTTCTAGCCAAGTATATTTTTAGTTTTAAATAAAATTTAATTGAAACTATATTTTTTTTTTGGTTGAAATATCTGTGAAAATTAAACCAAATATATAAAATGGTTCATTCAATTTCGTTTATATTTGAATTAAGTATAGTTATGTTTGAAAGAAGTATCCAAATTTCTAATCAAGTTTATATATTGTTTAAAATAAATATGATGGTAATTTCGTACAAAGAAATCGAAGTTGACTTAACGTCGCTAAGTTCTCCACTCAACTAAATGTTTCTTGGCCCAAAAAACATTTTTAAACTCGTATAGCACTTGATTTAAAGATCATGCGCATTTCGCCGTATCCAAACTTGTAGCTCAATTTATCCAAACGAAACGCGTTTGAACTTAGCACACTCTTTTTTCGGTGTATCTGTAGATTTTCAGTAAAAAACAACATTTAAAAATATTGATTTTTATCTATTTAAAAGCAATTTAGATGGAAATTGTTAAACATCAATATTTATTATGAAACGTTTTCAGATGGAATGTTTACTGGTGATCGCAGCAAAATTCTTTGATAGCCGCATGCGGTCAGCGTGGTCGCACATGGGAACTACTGGCTTAGATCATTTTCACTTTCAAATTCAGGTTCATCTGCTAAATCTATGTTTCGAAAGTCAGCTATAGAGGGATCAATAGGACAGTTGTCGGATTAATGTTT
Organism: Sisyra terminalis; assembly: GCA_958496175.1. Lineage (NCBI taxonomy): Eukaryota > Metazoa > Arthropoda > Insecta > Neuroptera > Sisyridae > Sisyra > Sisyra terminalis. The sequence goes on along the minus strand of OY292277.1, from coordinate 30,308,670 downwards.
TTGAAACATCGTGGAATTGTTTTATTTTCCCATGACCATCATTATAATTTTTTTCTAAAATGAATGATGATTAGGGTGAAAAATAATTGATTATTTCATTTATTCCTTACTGAGAGTGGTTGCTCCACTACATAGAGCGATACAATATAAGGATAACAAGGAAAATGAAACAAATCTTAGCCATTTCTATGTATTAATGAGTTATTCATTAAAAAATAGTTTGCTGTATAGAGTTTACACAGTATTTCATCGAAGTTTCTATTTTCTTTTAATTGATGGATGAAGATAGTGGTTATTTGTACACGTGATTAAAATCATAGTGCTTTGTTTTTCCAACGTGAGCATGCGTAAGTCTTTGACCTCTATTAACTATACATGTAAATTGTTGGTACATACAGTCCCTGGCCATATTAATAGACGCGCACTATAGGTTTTGTACAAAACCAGAAGTAAGAGCTATTTTATTTTGGATTCATATTTTTGATTGGGAATAACTTTCCTGTTCAAATTTTATTTTTTACGCTTATTACCAACTAGCGTGACCAAAAATTATATTTACTAAAATTAAATTTTTATCATCAAATTAAATAAACATATTCTTAATTATGACGAGCTAAATTTTTTAATATTTAATTGAAAGCCCGTGTACTGATTTTTATGTTCCAATTCTGCGCAGTATGCTATGTAGGACAATACCGTCTACTGTATTTGTGGATGATGATTTCATATGTGAATATTTTTTCTAAGGACTGTTTTTCTGTTGTGACCACCTCTTTAGCTACTTTTTTCTTTAGCGACTTCCACATATTTTCAATGGGTTTCAAATCAAGGCTATTATCCTAAAGTAGGGTAATAGCGAAAATAAACAAGGTTTTATCCTTATCCAGAAAATATATTTTATATATTTAATATAAGAAGTAAACAAAATTAAATTTAGTTTAGTAGAATATGTACATTTTGTATAAAAGTGCGTTTAATAATATGGCCACGGACTGTAGGTACACCTTAGATCTACTAGTAAGAAAAGTAGTTTTGCCCCTCAGACGGAACACTTTTTCTAGGTTTTCATTGTTTATTCAGTTAATTTCTTCGTTAGTTCTTAACACAAGCCGTAGCCTTTTAGACTAAGGACTATAGATACCTATTACACCTGTGCAGTCTTAAGTTCTTAGTTTCTTTCAAAAAATGAAAAGCTTTATTACGTATTATGTAGTAAAAATGTTAACAGTTAAGAACATGGTTTTTTTTACAAATGTTTGAAGTGAAATATAATAAAAATCAATGCAAGTTAAAAGCAAAAATTTCATGATAAGTATTTTTTTTCCAAAACGGTTTCGAAAATTACTTGTACGTTTTACGCACACGTAATACAACGATTTTTCTTTTCGTAAAAGTTTATTTAATCATTCACATTGAAAATCTCATCTTTTATTTTCAAATAGGAAAAATCTTCCCGAGTCATTTGAGCTGATGTCCCCATTAACTTACGGTTTAATGTTACAAAACTGTTTTGTTTAGTCTTTTCGTTAAGCGTACGCGATATCCTTTTAAGGGGTTTTGCGGCAAACGCCACCATTTAACGCGAGATAGCTTTTTACTGTTGTAGACCTCATGGATTTTATTACACCAAAATGACTAGACAAATCTCTTCGAACTAAAGACGGCCGGTCGAGTCGCTTTATCCTCAAACTCACTTCACCTAATATTTAGTTATTTGCAAATAGAGCGAATGTGTTTTCGCCATTTAAGGGGAAAATTCGTAGCGAACACGAACTGAAAAGCATTGTATCGATAATTTACATACAGTTCCGGTTCGTTGATTTCAAAAATAACGCAACGAGATCACATTAAAATATTACCTACGAGTTTGAATTACTTGACCGTATGATTTTAATTGGCATACGCATATGTGATTTGAATTTGATTTGGAAAAAAATGATACACTTCAATTTATTATGCTTATATACATGGAGCAAATCAATCAGATCGTATTTTCAAATGATTTGCCTATAAAATGCCATTAAATGTTTGATCAAATTATTTCAGAAATTTTAGGTGACTGAACATTTTTTACACGAGCAAAATTACATTCACTGCCATTTTTTATTCACTTCATCAATCAATTAGTATTGGCGATTTTTTTTTGCCTTTGTATTTAAATGGTATTTTTTTAGTCAAGTAAATGAATGGGGTTAAATTGCTTCATACTTTTTTGCACACAGGAACTCATATTATTAAAAAATAAAAGTCGAGTGATAAAATAGATTTCAATGGGCAAATAATAGATTTGCCTAATTATATTTCATTCTACTGTTAGTTAAAATCGCAATAAATGGATATCAAATAATGGCAGACTTTCATTGTGGGATGAAACATTTTTTTGTTAATGCAAAAGTAAATTATTTTAAAACAATTGCTCCATTCAAAATGTTGATACTGAATTAAATAATTTCTTTGGTTTTATTTATTTTTTCCCAACATTACAAAAACGCCATAAATATATTATAATACTTCTAACTAGAACCAAAGGAATAGAACTTTTTTTGCAAACTGTTAATTTATCAACTTACGAGATGCGAAATTTCTTTATGATGCTGGCGATATGAAATTAAAATAACCACAAATCCTTAAGAGTTGCTTTTTAGTTTTACTATTTCATATGATATTTTTACTTTAGTAAGAACATATAAACCTACAATGATAAAATAATTAATAGATAATAATATAATTATAAGATAATAATAATTAATAGATATTAAAAAAAATAAGTAACAAAAAATCAATTTATTATATTTTCATTAGGTTGTCGCATAAATTGTTTGTAAATTTATGGAACATTTTATGGTATAACTGTAAATAATCATATTGTTATTATTGATAACTGTTATGGTTTATATTGTGGTATGTATATATAGCATTATTGGCCATTTCCAATATTTGATGAGACTTATTGTTCTCTGCTCTTATGGCTACTTCATTATTAAATTCGCATTTATGATATTATGTAATTGTGTATTTAATATAATAGGAAAATTAGGAAGTAAAGTATCTGAACTTATAGTTCTTCAATTACCTTTCATCAGCTTATAAGTTATTTCAAAATCGTATTTGATATTTATAATTAGTATGATTTGTTAACTCGTAAAAGATTAAAAATATTTATGAGTTTGAAATAATTAGGCAAATGCTCAAAGGATTGAAAATTTAGTATTGCATGTTCTTCGAGTTTTACCGGATAGTAAAGCAAAGTTGCAATCAAAAAATTTTTCAATATTTATTCAAGTTCGTTCGACGTTCATTAATGTCAAATGATTTTTTTAAGTTCAAATTCGAGAATTTTTAGTATTTAAACTCGTACCAATCAAGAATGTAAGCAATAAAATTTAAAGGGGGAAGTTATACCAAATCTATGTCTGGCAGTCTAAAAGCTGTGAAATATTCTTAATCAATCATCATCGGTCGACCAAGTACCCAAAAATTCCCAATAATTGTCAATAAAGAAAACTTTATTCTTCAACACAAAACCTAATGCTAGACTCCTCTACACAAGAAAAACCAGGGTAGATTATATTACCTTACTCACTGCATTTTTTTCAAGATGTTTTATCGGATTTCTATTAACTAAATCGTTTTGACATTTTCTAAGTGTGAAACAATTGATAACTGAAATGTAGTTTAAATTGTGATTTTCCGATATTTTGCTTAGTAATTAATTGATTTTTATTAAGTTGGCATAAAACATTTGCTAAACAAAAATTAAAAGATTGATGATATTACGAATGAATACCTACATCATGATGTAGGATTAAAACTAGGTTTAAAACTTTGTTTTTTAATTTTATGTTTAAAAAACGGCATTATTTTGGCTCCTTTATTTTATGTCCTAACTATTTTTATGAAGTTTATACTAAATAATTATTTAATATCACGTAAATCTGGTAAGGTAATCGTCCTTCTTGACATTGTAGTTTCCGTTCATGAATATCCTTATTTTGGTAGAAGTAATTTCAGTATTCTAATTAATACACTTCTCATTTTTAAAAAATAATGCTTTTATCCACATCCACGATGTATAGATACAAGGGGTCCGAACGGTATAGGCTTTTTAACAAAATATATGTAAATAATAACAGACCTAGATCTTAGTTCTCTTTTCTGTCACTAGTAGCGCAAATATTCAGAACGTTTTAAGATGTTTCTATCTTGCGATGCATGATGCGAAGATTGAAATCCGCAATTGTTGATAACACTTCGTGCGTAATGTTTTAAGCGCGTGTTTTTTTCAGTAGCGCGTTTTACTGGTACTGAACTTCGAACTGATGCCATTTTTTAACATTACGTTCGAACTCCTTATATCTATACTTCGTGTTCATATCGGTCAATAGTTTTTTGCCTAATGCCATGGTCATTTCATAATCGTTGCAGAGTTAAAAACAAAATAATATTCAGTCAATAAATCGATGAAACACCATGATTTTTGGTTGCATACGAAAATAGAATTCGATAAATCTGGGTCGGGTGCGGTCGTTTTAATTTACGAATTAATGAAATTGTCCTAAAAGTTGTACTAGTCATATTGATGATTTATATCAGCACTGATTTGAGTAAAGAACGGATAGTCTGTTTTTGCGATCGGGTGGTAGGCTTTATAATTTGATTTTATTATTTAATGAGCCAAAAAATTACTAATAATTTTCGATGTTTATACATAAGTATGAAATTCTTAGCCTAAGGATAGTGAATGTTTTACGTGTATTTCATATTTTATGTTATTTTTAGAACATTTATGTAGAAGTTCAGAATAAAATATTTTTTTTCGAGAATATTTAATTTTCAGGACTTGTGAATATGTTAAGATTAGTTGATAACAAGAGTGAAGTGTAGATATGTTCTGTGTGTCGTCTGTGACCGGGAGCTTTGAAGGAAGTGTCTCTAATCAAAGGCTGTTTCTGGAAGCGTCCCGAGGGAACAGCCTCGTTAGAACACGTCACGACGCTGGACGTCAACGTTAATAATACGAATGGTGATGGTTGCGAGGCCATCGTCATTCAAGCGGATGTCATTATCGCATTCATACAGATATCCACCACGTGAAATTGGTTTTCAGGGCCTTCATGTATTTGTATATCTACTTGGTGACATTCGAAAAATAAAAAAAACGATACTAAGATGAAATGCTTTCAAAGTTTACTAATCTTATTCTTTAAGAAATTTTTTTAACAATTTTTTTCTTCATTCTATTATATACTCTATTGTTATTTAATTATTTATTTTTTCACATTTCACTCGAGAGGAAAATTTTTTTTCCGTGCAAAGCTTTTACACTTTGCCACTTCTTGTATCTTTCACGTTTAATTAAAATTTATATTTTTTACAATACTTTTAAATGACAAAGTAATAAAAACAAAAATTTAATAACACTCACCCTGGCAAATTTGCGTGAAGAATGATGAATTAATATTTGAAAAATATGTTCCATTATGTAACCGACAACTGTCAACGATGGAAGTATTTTAATTAAATAAAATAAAACTTTATTTCTTAATTTATCATCGCTGTCAGCTGACGCTTTAGAAAACACACGTTACATTCAAAAAGCTTTATTGCAAACAATACAATATAGCCCACCCCGTGTACGTCTGTGTGTTTTAATTTACCCGGATTAGACTCCGCGCCGCGTACTTCCACCAACACGGAATTCGGAAAAATTTGCTTGCTACCGCGGAATTAAAAACAATAAGAATGAAATATAAGGAAAAGAATAAAACTATAAAAAAAGGAAATGTAGGCAACGTGTAGGTGGATGGACAGAGTTCGTTTTACATGCCAATTTTCAAATATTTCAACGATACATCAATCTCTAATGAAAATTTTTATTATATCCCTGGGGTAGTGTTTTATCATCAAGAAACTAAACTTTCTAGATATTTTAAATTTTGGAGGACCGTATCTTTAAGTTATAAATTAAAAACTTGCATCACGATATATATGTTTTTATATAATGCAGTAAAGTAACTGGAAAATTAAGCAACTTTTTGCAAAGAAAAAAAATTTTTTTAACTAAGAACATCCTCAAAATTACATAAATAACACCTTGGGAAACAAAATACTTTCAATTCTATTTAAAATTAAATAGTAGATGTTTGAAATGTGTACAACATTGTAAAGTTTTCAGATTTATTTCCTTCCAGCAATCTCGAAACTAGGAATTAAAAAACGTAGATATCAAATGTTTTAAATTTCTAAAGATTTGTTAATACTACAGCAAATCATAATAACTCAAAATTTAAGTAAATGTGATCCTTCTAATTTGATGAAACGTTCAATTGCATCAGTGTTTAATTAATGTCAAGCTATTTACCGACGTTTATTCCTACAAATCCAAATGTTGTATTGTTAATGTTGTAAAGGTCATATCCTAATAGAGTAGTAATAACGGATTAAGTGTTGAATATTTAATGTAATTTGTCGAAGCGATTTATATATGAATAAGGATCTTTTGCATTATTTAGTGAGGCTTACGTTACGTGACGGAATATACGCGTTCGAATGTGTCTAACTTACACCTTTCCACGTTGTGTTGCGTCAGCCCAGCAGCCTTCATCCCTTAACCGGCCCACACTCATATCTCGTCTATCTTCTTGATACAACCATTTTAAGTCATTATTTATTCACCCCTCCCAGAGATTTAGTTTACGGAAGTTAATTTTGATATATATCCGGTTCAAACGTTCTATAAACATACGAAATGGATGTTCTATAAAAATAAATAATTATAATTACAGTGAAATGTTGATCTGTCGAAAGACCCTCGAACGCCTTTTACAAAGCTATACCGCTCAAATTCGTAATAAGGTGGAGATGTGCTTCAATTAACGTAATATAATTTTCCAGAAGCCTTTATTAAATATTTAGTTTTGAGGAAAGGAGCATATTTCATTGAAACATTAAGCAATTGCAGTTATTATAAATTAGTGCTGAAATGTTAGTGGCATAATTCATACCACGCCAGTTGTGACCCGAGCTTTTACGTACATATTTTGCTTTGTTAAATTTTAATGTTGGTTTTGAAAAAAGGGACGTTGTGTATTTGAATATTCTGTATTATGTTTAAAAAGTTTTAATTGCTTGGAAAGTATAAATTATCACAAATACAAGCTTTCTTTTTGGGATTTTTCGTTAGGTATCGCTTGCTTGGTTATAATTTACAATTAATGAGTGAATTAAATGCAATACTTTTAGCATACAAATTATGCTTGTTTTTATTAGAAAACTGATCAAGAAAATTGATTAAACTTATATCTACTGAGATATATTTTGAAAAACTAATAATTTATGTTTTGGTAAGAATTAACAAGCTGGCATTAGAGTGACTTTTAAGTATATAAATTAGAATACATAGGTTTATAACTTTTTTTGGCCTTAAGATTACACAATAAAAAAACAGTTGATCGGCGATGGAAGTCAATCAATTTTTCAGAGTAAATTGTTGATTTGATATTTTATTACTAGTTCGAAAAACTACAAGCTCTTATATATTTTTATTTAGTTATTATTTTTAGTGGTACAAACACGGGCACTTGTAAAACAGTTTACGGATAACGACATGTCTACGAGTATATTATTGGTGACTTCTAAAGTAGTGCTTATAAGAAAACTATCAAAAAAGAAGAAAACCAAAATTATAAGATAAATTAATTAAAAAGTATCTACATGAATATCGTGGGATCCTCGGGAAGAGCAAAGCTCTTAATCTCTATTATATGAATTATATTCTCTTTATAAATATATTACAGCTATAACCACCCAACTTAAGATCGGTGTCAAGTCACAAAATTTTCTAAGAGTAATTAAAGGGCTAAGCCCTTTGCCCGTTAAGGATTCAGGGCACCGTTCACAGACCCTCAGCCTATGTTTGGTATCAACAAATTGATAAATACCCTTAAAGAATGAGCTTATATGAATAACTCCTCATTACGGAATAACACTACTGGATAAAAACACAATAAAAATATAATGGAAAAACCATTCCTGGACTTAATTACTGAAAGACTTGATCTGACAAGAAAACTAGTCTAAATGGTAACGTCTCTAATAACCAATCACTGTAGACTTAAGAAACACTTGCATACAATTGGAGTACAATACAACTAGGATCGAAGTTCTTTAACCAATCTGGGAGAAATCTGGCAATCTAGCATAATAAAAAACACTCTTATTCGTGTGTCACGAGGTTAAAATGCATCGTTCTCTTCAATCACCTTGCAGTTTTGCAGTTTGAAGTTCCAAAGCAGGTATGATCAAAAGATTGGGATGTTGATGCAGTTTATCGAAGTAATTGGTAGCCCGAATCATACTTTGGCTGACTAAGATTCATTTCATTGTCTTACCATTGTTTAAGTAATAATCGGGTAGTAGTAATCGGGAAAAGTATCCAAGCCATAAGTATATACTTGAAACAACAGTTTACAAGTTAACACTGGAACAATTCATTCCCTAATTTCTTTTCAAAAGTTTTACGTGCAAGAGAATTAAATATTCCACCATGTTTAGTAAATTTAATATATTTAGTATTACCATAGTTATTTTATCTGCTTTCATAAAAATTATTATTTTGGGTAAGAAATCTTCGATTTTCTCTTAAACTATTTACAGTTTTTAAGTATCGACCTATTTATTCACCTCATGGTATGTTATACGATGTAATTATTCACGTTTCTACTTTTGTGTACTTTTGTCTCCGATTGTAGTTTCATAACATTTCTAAATCTAATGTGACGCTTTTCAACCATGGGTTTGGTATAACTAGGTGGATTACAAGATATTTTGCATGATCTGACGAGAGAATTCGATGACTTTTGGGGTGCCCGAAAGGCATACCCATTTCTTTAGTGTGAAAATGAGTTGCTCCGATTTAGTGTTGTTTAGGTTGACCTTCCATTTGTTTACCGACGCTACGAAACTATATTATTCTATACCTTTATTTGTACTTCAGTAACCATTCGCTTTAAAAAAAATTGTTACTAATTCTATTGATCAGTTTAAAAAATTTACTCAATTGTAGTTCCTACACTTTCAAAACTTCAAACGATTCGTAGTTTTTATAACAAATAATTAATTAAACCGACCAACTTAATATTATTCTAGTTTGGCATTAAAAAAACCACTATAAGACCCTCAAACTCTCAAATATAAAGCGTGCGATATAAAATTATTCTTTGCAAACTTTTTGAAGTAATTTGCTGTGCGTTGTACAGAAGGTGAACGAGTGTGCGTTATGCATAAAAATACTTGATAATTAAGGTATATAATAAAAACGAAATGTCTTTAAACATTAAAATATTAAACCAATGATATAATATGTGAGTGACGCGTTATACCTTCTCAAAATTTTGGAGAAATACGGATAACGGTCAAAAATTGATAAGTGCGTTTTACTAGCGAATTTAAGATAATTGTTTTTTTTTTATTATTTGAAAAAAAAAGCTACGTTATTTCTCTTTATTTCTATCAGTTTGATTAGTAATTGTTTTGATTGATATGTACATGTAAAAAATATAATTCATAAATTTGACTAAATTAAGAAAAAATAGTCCCCTAGAGAAAATTGGACTGATGTTGAGAAACATAATTTAGAATGAAAAATACAAAACTGGTTTTTTCAAGTCCAATTTTTTTTACATCTTATCAAAAAATTATTAAATGAATAGAATTTAGTTGGTTTGACAAACCTTTATGTAAAGAATAAGGTGACATAGGGTGATAGTTTGAATTTTTAATTTCTTCATATCTTATTTTAAGCCTGTTGAATAAAACTAAAATTTGACTAAAGTTTAATCAATACGCCATAAGAAAATGAGCAAAAATTAAAAAAAAATGACCATGCTACAAACTACCAGACCAGTGGTTCATTATTTTACTTATGTCCAAGAATTAACCAAAAGTAGTTTGCCAAAATCCGAACCCCATTTTTTGACTATTAAGAGAATAAATAACCATAATTTTCAAAATTTATTCAATGTTTAGTAGAATTTTTTATTTTTGGAAAGATCCGACAGACCTGTTTTAGGTGGAAAGGTTCTAATTTAGGACATTTTCCCCTATTAACTGATTAGTCTAGTGCAGCTAAAATCTATTAAGTTGTTTTAATATTTTGGTATTAACTAAATTGGAAGGCAATATGAGAAACAATAACGAAAACAGTATTTATAGAAATTTGATTAGAGATTTCAGTGATTGGTAACAACTTAGTGTAGTTCATCCTTGTTAGTTGCTTTTCTTATTAAGATGAAGGCTATTAAGAAGATCACAACTGTTAGATGATAAAGTAGAAACATACGACGAAAAAAAGTACAATATTTTTTATTTTACATTATTTTATAAACCCAAAAATTCCTAAGTAAATTTAAAGTAACAGTAAAACCTTTTAAAACAATATAAGAATATAACGAAACAAAAATCCGTAGCTGCCAAAATAATGTTTGTTTTTGTAAGCAGTTTTGTAATACTTCTAATTTTTGAAATATAAAATTATTCAAAAAATATCTGCGAAGACGTATAACATATAATTGATATGCTCATAAAAATTAAAAAATTGTTATTAGTATATGATTTTTAGGCCTAAATTGGATTGAAATGATAAATATTTCATTTTTACCAATCTCAAATTTGAACGCAGCAAGTATGTATAACGTATGCCATCCAATAAATCACCATAAAAGTAATTCGTATAAAACATTTATTATATAAGAGATTCAGATCATTTGGCGAATTCTTTTGGGATAGATTTGGGATGAGTCAGCTTCGCGAATTGACATTATCTCTGCAAATCAAATCATGCTATTTTCTGAATGGAAAAGGGCGCTATTCACTGGTACATTCAATGGTAGCTGAAGGAGGCATAAAACCTTCTTCTATTTATGTTTCTGATAACTAGAATGACCCCCTCAAAATGTATCGTTCAAAGATTTATTAGCAACTAGGGAATTGGCTGCGGTTTCACGCTATTTGATACCAATCGAGAAGTTGGAGGGCCAGGAACAACATTGTGTTGTTTAGACTCTGTCATCTTCATTGGAACTTACAAACTTTCAACCAATGCAAACATCCATAAATTGATACGAACTTCTCCAAAATGATGACGATGCAATATTTGTGTATTTTTTTTATGGTAGTTCGTTTTTTTTTTTTTTTTTGGTTGTTTTTAATGACTATCTATTGGGAGTTCTTTGATCTAAACTAAAATTTCTTTAAAGCCTCAAATAAACTGAAAGTCGGGACAAACGTTAAAGTTTATCCAATTAAATAAATTTGATAAGATCAACCCTTAGACTTGCACACTCTTGGGGGTAATTGGAAAACTACCCACCACGTCGAAATTGTGTGGCATAGCAGTTCGAATCCGGGAGTTGTAGTCTTGTTGTGTTTAACAAAGTGGTTTTAAAATATTGATAGATAGAACTAATGACACACACTATTAAATTTAACAACCCCATTTAAATATTGACGCGGTTATTTTAAACCTAAAAATTCCTTTCTTTCTTTCTCCAATGTATTTTTTTTTATTTTTCGCTCTTTTTTAATGTCGAATATGATGATGCTGGGGTTGCAATTCGAAGATTTGATTACGCAAATAATTTACAGGCGTCATTCTTATATTGTACCCTTAAGATTTTCTTTATTACGCGATGAAATTTATTGGGGGTGAAAAGTATTAAGCTGGGCCAAATAACTTTGAGTCAAGTCCGTTTGTCGTTTCATAAAACATTTTATGACGATATTGTTTTTGAAATTTATTTGAATTACTGAAAAAAATAGGGGTGGACGAGGAAGTTTGTTAAGTTTACCAGTCTTTGTTATTGTTAGGATAAGATCATAGTCAACAAAAATTATCTTTAACCTTCATTTTTTTTAATAAAGATCAGAACATCTAGGGGTTGGTTTACGTATGCATTTGTTAAATTTATGATTCATTGTTATTTTTCTTCTCGAGGGTAGTTTTATATTAAGTTATATAAGTTTTCTTGGAAATTTTTAAGGGAATGAGTATGAATGTTAATGGAGAACTTTGTGTTTCTTTTTGTAGTTTTTTTTTTAAACTTTCTTGATATAAAATTTGTAAGTATATGTTTTAAATTAAAATATGTAAATTTGTTTCTATGCTGGTTTACTTATTTGGGGGCTTTTGATATAAAGTTTTTTTTCTTTGACATCAATCATTCGTTTAGTTAAAAACCTCTCGTAATGTTAACATTTTGAAGTAATATCCAACAAAATGGAAGTATTATGATGAATATATGAAAATAGTGAAAAGTTTTCAACTATAAAATTGTTCTTTCGTTTTTTTTCTTGGCATGAAAAAGAGAAGTTTGTATGTTTGGTTGTGACATTTTTATTGAAAAACTACTTACTCTATTAAGGTGAAATATTTTTCTAAAATGAAATTCATAGTTATGTGACTTTAATACTGAAATAAGTTTGGATTTACTGTGACGTTTTAATAGAATAAACCGATCTTACAATATTTTTGATGTGGTTTTTCAAATCTATTTCAGAGTTTGTCAAAGAAAAAAGACTGAGCTTCTGGCATAGCATTATCCTATTTTAAGGGATAAAGTTTTGACAGTAATCATAATTTAAGCAAAAAATCATGTTACTTGTGACACTATTAACATGAGTCTATGGTTAACTATTATCAGTTAATTACACCAGTAATTACTCCTTACTCAATTTCTGTGGAAAATATAAAAATCATTTTTCGGAAAACATATATTCTTAAAAGACTTGAAAGATGAAGATATAATAATAAAAACTCAATATTTGCCATGTTATGGCTTAATTTACTTAAATTATTTATTGTAAAATATTTATATATTGTAGGTACACTTCCCTGTGAACGACTATTACACAAGTAATCAACTCCAATGACAGTTATTAAAATAAAATATGAGCTTTTCTCAATTTATTTCCTTCTCTTCTTAACTGCTCAAATTTTCTTAGTAATTTTAAGGGTTTAAAAATAATTAGTTGTGATAGATGCAAATGTAAAAAATAAGAAATAACCAATTTATTAAGACCCTTAAATATATATCAAATAAAACACTTAATTTCATACAGAAAGTATTACTTAAGTCACGAGAGTACCATCAACCGTTTATTTTCTTTTATTTATATGAATAATATTATAACTATAGATTTTATAACTATAATTTATTTCTACATTGTAAGTTAGCTGTATTTATTAATACTTGTTTTATGTTATATTTTTTTAGTAGTTATTAGCATATAAGATGATTTCGTACAGTATAGTCAGGAAAAATCATTTTAATTTTATTCCTCTCTCTCTCTCTTCTGCTCTTCCACAGCATTGGATTTAAAGATATAATTTTCCATGGGTTGGATGTGCTTTTCTTGAGCTAAATGGGCTGCTTAAGGTAATGAGTGCCTAGTTATCTCCTCTCTATGGTCAAATACTTTTATACAGAATGTCCTAAAAGTCGCAAAGGGATTTTAGTCAATCCCTACATGTTTGGTGATTATTATTTTTTATTAATTTAAAGCATAAAAGAAATAACACATTTCTTACATGTCTTCCATTTTCCATTTTACACAAATGAGCTTTTTCGATGACATGGTTCGTTATACCTCTTAACGTCTATGGCTATAATGCCTTAATTTTAACACGAATATTTTCCTTAAGTTGTGAACTTGTTCGAGGTTTTTCTGCGAAAACTTTTCCCTTCAGGTATTCACGTAAAAAGAAATCAAAGGATGTGAGGTCCAGACATTGTGGCGGATAATCCACGGCTGGAACCACATTTTTGATCTACGGTCTACTTCAGGTCTCATAAAATTCTGAAGCATGGCCTTTTATCGTTCTCGATTTACGGTGACTGCATTACCGTTAGGATTTTGTAAATTGTAAATCAATAAATATTAAATTAATAAGAATGGATAAGATAAAGAAAATTATATAAATTTTTATATTTAACTTATGCTTATACAATAAAGCTATAAAGTTTGTCTCATGGTAATTTTGTTGGCTTAATTCAAACTTTACTAAATGTTTCTTCTTTTCGAAAATAATGGAAAAATCAAAAATTGAAACTTTTAATTTTATTTAAATTCAAAAATATATTCGTAAATATATTCGTAAGTATTAATTAAAGTCTTTTTTTTTTAAAAAAATCTCCTTAACAAAATTTGCTAGGGAAGCATTTATAAGAGCTTGGCATAAAAATTCATGACCACATATAATCAAATAAAAAAAATTTACAAATTTCAAAAATGAGAGACTCAATCCTATGATGATAATGCAAACATTCCAAATATTCATAAACTTTTATTATGTAAAGGATACGTTTATATTTTTAACTTACTTTAAATATTAATTTCACAATTAATGAAATGTCCACGAATTTAACGAGAGCTTTACTCAATAAAACGTTACATAAATCATTTTTTCAAAACCTTTTTAAAATTTCCGCCCTTATGAAGCTCAGTTTAAAGGGTAAGTTACCTTTTAAAACTTTTCAAACGTTTTAATTATTAAAACTGAAAATAGGAAAAAAATATTTCGTCAAGTACTCGTGTATTATATTTAATTTTTAAAGCGACCACTCAACTTCTCTCCACTACACTCGAGCAATTAAAGTTGATCTAATTTATTATCGTTTTAAATGTTGGTCTTTACCGTGCCTGTGTTCTTTTCGCGAATAAATTACGACGTTCAAAAACTAATTCGTTTCACTCTTAATGCTTTTTTTTTCGTTCGTTTGCCAACATTGTGTCCCATCCCAATTTTATCATACACTTTTTTAAATAGTATCAACTAAAAGCTTTAGATAGTGAAGTTTTCGTCGTTCATACAATTTACATACATTACCAGGAAATGTTGGCATGGAATGATTAAAGGGCCATTTGTAGCGTCGTCAGTGCGGTGCAGTGTGGTTTCGAACGAGGGAGTCGGCTCCCTAAATTCATGTGTACTCGGACGGGGGTGAACGAGATGACACAGAGGCTGAGTCGCCCCCAAATAGTCACCCCATTCGAACAAACAGATAAGAAACCGATGCAAAGCTGTCATGAGAAGGGTGGCCGATAATACGAAGGAGTGAACTTTATTATCTCTTCTTGCTACTTCGATCATTACTATAAATGCCTCGAATTCTTATTAAGAACAAAAATTATCGAATTTGGTTTTCACTTCAACAATAATATAGCACTGTTATGTTTAAAATTACATTGACGTTTAATAGAAAAACTCTTTGTAAAAAGTTCTGGTATAATGAAAAATAATTTCAATGTTTAGTATGTTTATTCTGGTCATAAGTCCACGGTATGTTAAATGAAGAGTAAGTATACAGAATTCTATGGCAATGAAAACGACTTAAAGCCATCAACCCGGTCGACAAAATTTTTGACTCCGGAATGAGAAATTTTGGTTTCTTCTATATTACTAATAAATAAAAAACATAAAAAACGCTTTTTCCATCAAAGTGTACTATTCTAGAAACTAGAGCAAATTTTCGAATTTTTAAAAAATAAGACATTTTCTTATAAATTTATTGTTAACTAAAATTGAAAAATTTTTAACGAACATCAGAGTCTTTATAGTTTAATTACAATGGTAATTATGAGTATGAAAAAGTAATATATTAAAAAATCAAATCCAAAAATGAATGTATTGAATGATTTTCATATTTTAGTTTCAATTTGATCAATAGATATATTTTTATACGACTAATTATCCCAAGTGGATGAATAAAAAAAACATCGAGAAGGCGCTCCCACCAATTGACTAATCACAGCTGGATGATCAAAAATCAGTGGAAGAACCAAGTAGAGAACGTAGAGAGGGCATTCCAACCAACAGCTAATCACAGCTGGTTGATCAAAAACTACTCGTAATTACTTAATGTATCGTCAAATGCTGTTTTTGATCTTGTTGATACAGTGTGACTGCTACACAATTTTAAAATAAATTTGGTGTCCAGAAACTCAAGCAGAGATCGTTGTATCCAATACAATATTTACATTAAAATATTTGGAATTTTATCTTGTTAAAAATTTGCGATACTTCTAGTATGTATTTTATTTAATTTTTAAATTGTAAATTGATTCGCGAGTAAATCAGGTCATAAGGAAAGTGTACCAACAAAAGACCAAATTTTACGATATTTGAATTGAATTAACAAACAAACTGTGAATTAAATTTTTGAAAAGTAGAAATTGCAACGCTGCCAGATATATATGTCGCTAAAGGAACATGAGTCACCAATTTAACTAGTATCTTTCTGGGTCATATTCACAGACCAGCACTGACAAAAATGACAAACTAACAAACTAACAAAAATAGGCAATTTAATAAAAACGAAATGACAGTTGAAACCAATGACAATAATCAGTTAGTGAGTTAATAGTTATTATATCTGTATTACACCCACATATATATGTTTAAATTCTTTGTATGTATTCTGTCTTTGCTGCTAAATATACATTTGCCTATTATATTGACATTAAAAGTAAAAATTGCTTTTAAAATTGTATCATATTTTAATTATCACAAACTGTTGATAACAGATGTACCATATCACGTACTAACGGATTATGCTATGGTAAAATGCGACAAAAAAAATATAATTTTATAATAATTTATTTAAAAACCATATTTTCTGGAGAGACAAATAATAATTCCTTTTTGAAATATCATTCAGTTTTTACTGTTTTTGTGCGATTGTTATAAAGTTTTCTTCCTGTTTAAAAATCAACCTCATTTTTAGCGATAAAACTATTTTTTTTTATTTATATAATATGTATAACTATTTTACAAAGGCTTTAAAGCTCTCGAAATATGTTGACCAAGCCACTATTTTGGTGACATTTCGTGGTGGTGATATCGGGTAGGCCATGGTCACCGCACACCATGATTAACAGTCTTGTTTCACAAATAAACGTGTGGCCCGTGTGGCATTTGCATCGTTCCGAACGAATTCAAAACACATATGTTAAATGATTTATTTGAAAAAGACTGTTTTTTTTTTGTCGTGACGACATAAATAAAACACATAGTTTAATTGAAATTTCAAGTTTAATTAATAAATATGCTTGTGTTGAATGTATTGTTTGTTTAGATGGAAATTTCATCTAAAATATTTATTAATGTTAAGTTGATGATGAATATTTGAATTTAATTACTTCGATACATAAGCATAATCTGCGTAATATTTGGATACCGGAATGAACAATCTAAAATATGGATGGCTCAAATTTGATTTTTGAATTTTGAACATGTGACAAAAAAAAAATAATTTAAGAATATGTAGAAATTAGTTGCACGGAAATTTAATAAGTGCCATTTATATGAACCTGGATCGTTAAGAAAAAAAAATTTGATTGGTATCAATGTAAGCATTTAAACATTAATACATATAATGTATACAATATATGATAGTATAATATCCGTACAATAGTGCTCCGCCAAGACAAGCCTAAACTTGACTATTTACATATTCTCGCAGTACTTGAACGTATTTTCAGATCTCCAAAGCTTCCAGCCTATATAAAACTAGAACTAGAGAAATCTAAAACTTTCATTGTCTAATCCCCACAATAAGCTTAATTTCACATTTTAAAATACACAAATCTAGCTTTAGGTGGTAGTTCCTTTCTCTTTTTTATCTCCCCAATAAACCTTGATTTTTTCATTTTGTGCGTTCTTTTGTTCCACTTACTCCTACTTCGTAATTAATTAGTTTTTTCCAGGGCTTTCCTCCTACAGAGGGATTTTGAATTACCCGTGTTGCAGCATAGAATTTTATCTGTTAACAGTTTTTGGACACTTTTGGGTATTTAACCGATCAATTAAAATTGATTGGGATTATTTGATAGCTCTTCAACTATCTGACATAAATTCGGCACCATTTCCCCCTTAAATTTTGTTGGTACGAGTTAGAGAAACAAAAATTATCGAGTTTGAACTTAAAAAAACTCATTTGGCATTAATGAACTTCTAATGTACTAACAACTTCTCACAACTTTGCGTTACTTTCCTGTGAAACTTGATGAGCATACAATACCGAATTTATATTCTTTCAGGTTTTTGGTCCTACCATTTCAATATAGATTTCCGAATAAAAAATATTTTATCATTTTTACTAAGTTGAGAAATTACTCTAATTATAAAATGTCTTTAGTACCACTTTGAAATAACTTATAAGCTGATAAATGGCAATTGAATGACTATTGGTTAAAAAAAACTACATTCTTTTTCGGTACACTTAATAAAAAGAGCATTTTATTTTGAAGTAATTTTTCTTTGTTCTGGTGCCTACTACAAATATGTCTTTAATGTTCCGATAAACTTATCATGTTGCGGTGTATCAAATCGATTGTAAACGTCATTGATCTATTTTATTGACAATACGACGTTATGTAAAGGGTTTAATCGTCCCTTTAATATTCTGTATAAATGTTAATTTTAATCGGTCGTTCATTGTAATTAGACAGGAACACAGAGTTGTTGTTGGTAGGTGTACGCTATTATATGTGATAGGTACTAGTTTGGTGTAACAAAGGTCATAATCCCGTATGTAATCCAAGTATTAAAGTGCGACGGGACGTTCAGATGCACACCCCATTATCACGCTCGATAGGCTTACAGAATCGTAAATGGAATTGTACCAGTAACAGAAATTCTATTCCCAAGTTTGTTATTGTCTCCACTGACATATGACGCGCATAAATTGAACAAATAGCCTCTAATTTGTAATGAAGACGAAACAGAACGCGGAACAGAATGGAACAGAACGTTTTTCATTGCTAACGTCAACAGTTAAATTTGTTTTGTTTCAAGCTTACACGACCGATAACATGTTAAATACAAAGAGTCGTTTGCACACAGGTCATTGGTTAGCTATTGTGTCTAATTAACGCGCAGTGTTATCAAGTGTTATGGTTAAATAGCCAACCGTCTCGTCTCGTTGTGATAACGAAAACTGGATCGAGAACCGCTGAAAAGCTCTCGCTAGCTAAATTATCCAAACTTGGCAATCATTCCATTGTTCTATTGCCGTCATTTATCACTTTTTAGTAGCGTAGAAGTTTTTCTTATCATAAGTTCGAACCAATCATTGTTTAATATAAATTTTTATTCTTCAATGTCACTGCGAAAATTGTTCTCATTCAATGTTTATAGCTCAACACAGTTTACCCGTTACATAGGGAAAAATTAGACCGTTACATGGAAAAAATGGTATGGGTGCAGACAAAGGTCAAATGTTTAAATTCACAGGGTTCAGGGTTTGGGTAGAAAATTCCACACACGAAATTTACCCACAGAAAATTGCTCACTAGCATTATAGCGCACACGAAAGCTGCTCACATAGTCATTTGCTCACAGAGAAAATTCCTCACACAGAAATTAACGCATTTTATTTCGTAACTAGCTAATCCCCGTGACTTCGTCTGCGTAACGTTGGTGTATATTATATTTTCTTTTATGATTTGCTATTTGTAGTGGTACATGAAATTTTTTATTTCTCTTATAAATTTTTATTTCTCTTTAAATTTAAACAGGCCCGAAGTTTTTGTTTCTAAGAATAAACCAAGTTTATTTTATATTAAGCTGTAATAACATTTCATTTACGAAAAACATAATCATACTTAAAAACACTATTTTGGAGACTTTAAAAAGATACATTTAATAAACTGTTGCTTAGAAAAAAATACTTGTAGGTAATAATCAATTAATTTTCAAAAAATATTTATAAATATCTAAAAAGAGTATGTCTGTTGCGTATACCTTCGGAAGGTATACCAATCGTAACTAAATAATCCATAAATTAGTCAGCATCTGTACATAAATAATAAATATCGCAAAGTTCAATAAAGTCGGTCTTAATTATGACTAAAAAAAGTCGAAATTTATCAAAATACTCGCGTCAAAATAACAAAAGTTAAGGGTCTAGATTTTTGAATATTAGTAGGAATCCCATCTCACTGTTTCGATTCCCGAATGAACCTTTTTCCAAAAACTATTACACTATTGCAATATAATACACAACCGCGAAATTGAAATTTGAACAATTGCACGAAACCCAGTTCTTCCATATTAAAGTATAACCATTATGTATCTATACACTTATTATTAAAATATCTGAATTTCAACTATATAATTAAACCATATTGGATAGTCTATAATTCACCATACGAGATTTGGCGTAGTCCTTTAGCTCGGAAAGAGTATTTTAAATTTCTTTCATTATTATGACTAACCATAAAAATGTCGGTAAAAATTTTCTTTTAGTTCGCCGAATTTCAAGAGGTACTCGCTCACTAATGTAACTATTTTGGATTTTCAGATTTACAATATGTGAAAGCCCAAAACTTAAAGAGCACTTATAAACTTAATTTAACCTTTTTCAGATATATTCATCAGTTTAAATTTAAACAGGCCCGAAGTTTTTGTTTCTAAGAATAAACCAAGTTTATTTTATATTAAGCAGTAATAACATTTTTCCTTTAACGGACTTTGCTTAAAATTCGACCGTTTATTATGTCGACCGATGTTATGCTGTACAAACTTACCCACCATTGTTTACCCTTTTAGGGGGAATTATCAAAAACCCTTTCTTATTATATAACAGCATCATATAAGGAAAACACTTTCCAAATTTCATCGACACAAATATGCATTTATATCGGAAAATACAATGTAAAACAAAAAAAAATAATCGATTTCGCACATTTGGACGGTGTACATAAAACCTTGTTGGAAATAGGTAAAAAGCGTGGAAGCAAATTAGATTATTTTATTGATTTTCAAAAACAATAATTGGTTTTCAAATTGTTCTAAATACCGAAGAAAAGTTAGTTTGGAAGATTGTATATTTTATTTGATAATGAAATATATACTTAATAAAAAATTGTTCCTTTAATGCTTTTCAGTAGAATATATAATTGCTCTAGGTCACAATCCTAGGTTAATAGAAGTTGGATTATAAAAAGTTTGATTGTTGAAAAACAAACAAAAATTAAAAACCCCGTCTTTGGTACTTGGTATAAGTACCAAGAACATAAACTTTCATACTAATTAAGTGAAATGACGTTATTTAAAATGCTGTTATCAAAATGATATAACAAAAACAGACACTTATTATTAAATTATTATTTATTTATTAATAACACTTACTAAATTTAAAATTCCGATTGTTGATTAACTTGACATTTTCTCATATTAACTAAGTCACCTCCATTCACTCTGTTGGGGTAGGAATTTTCAAAAAAAAATCTTATCACATGCCTACTTCTTATATGGAATACATCGAATATTAAAATTTCATCTGGCAGAGGAAGTATATAAATACACGATTTTATGTATGCACGGTTTTAAAAACGTAATTACTTTAAGCCTTATTACGATTATTATTATTGTTATTATTATTACTACTTTTAATTTTTAGATAATATTTCCTTACTGAGCAACCCTAAGAATCTATTTACAATAATTTTGTAAATAAACAAAGTTTACTGTAAGATTTGAACCTACGTCTTTTATTTATTGTGAGTATAAGAATGTCAGATACGTAAGTGAATACGCTATGAACATATCGTTACTTTGTTTGTTTATTATATATAAAACATGTTTATTTCAAAGAAGCAATTTTTTGTACTTTAAATTAAATTACCTACTGTGCTTTTTATTAGTTCAACTAAAAATATTAATACAGATCATTTTCTAACTTTTAAATACCTTTCCAATGATATATAACTTGTCTGTCTAAAGTTAAATATTTTTTTTCATCCCTCAGTTTTCACGTAATAGATACATTCCCTTATTATTTTTAAGGAATGATAAGTAGCCTAACGTATGTGAGTAATTGTGTTGTATCTTAATATCAAGTTTCATTAAATTCGGATGTTCTTTTCTTTACTATAATGCCGTCTAACCGAACGTCGACCATGCGACATTTTTCAAATAACTTACATTTTTAAGCTTGTGATATCTTTCGAAGGAATATTCATTTAATTAATGACCATTAATTACCATCGTAGTAACTAGTTTCTAACGACTTTAAGGATAATAAAAGTCCGTTGATGGAGAAATATGGAAATATTGTAAATTTGCTTCTTCCGAGATATATTTCGTGTCACGAATAACTCTACTCACCAACAAATTAGCCCAAAAAGCAATACCTCGGCGCACGAACGCACAAATATGGAAATATGAGCTTTGCCACCAGAATTTTCAGCATTACTACACGTGATTCAGCTCGAATCAAAAGTATTGTATCTATATATTAGTGAACATTAGTGTCCATCAATTATGGAATAGAACTTTTTCGAAGAAGTAGTCTTTTATGTACTCTATCATTTACCATCAACCACAACGGTAAATTTATAGCCTTTTATATTTAAAAAGTATATTATATATGTTTGACATTCACAAATCCATAAATAAGAAAACTAACTATATTTTTCAGAAGGGGGCGAATGGATCAATTGAATTCTGATTAATTTCAACAGGAAAAATTATTTCGGTTTACGAACATTTCGGCTCGCGAATAGAGTCAAAAACGAATTAAGTTCGTGACCCGAGGTACCAATGTACTTAGTTTTATAGCAGTTTTGATACAGCTTCTATGACCATTTGTTACCGAAAGGTTAAAAAAAATGTTATTTTTAATAAAGTATATTTAAAGAATGATTTTAAATGAAGTAAAGCAACAGTCATTCTAAATCACAAAAATCTGTCAGGTTTATTCATAGTTAGGATAGAATGTTCATAATGAATTATAAGGATGGTATAAGCAGCAAATTTTAAGAAAACTACCACTCATCGAAACGAAGGTTATATGTAAAAAAACCCAAATTTTAAAAAAATCATAGTTATTTTTCACGATTTTTTTTTAAATTAAATCAGAAAACATAAATAATTATTCAATTTTTGAAATTTGGACTAATTTTTGAATATTTTGTATCAGCGTAATGTTTAGAAAAAGATACTTAAAAAATGCTATTCTAAGAAATGGAAACCCTAGAGAAACGATGTTACCAATTTAAATTCATAATTTCTTCATTTGAAAGAACTTTGTTTCATTGCTTCATTTGCCAACCAATGAATGCTGATTATTATGCTGATTATTATTATGCTTATATCTATGCTAAAATAAAAGTAAGTATATCTATATCTTACAGTTTTTTGTATTAATATGGATACAGAAATTTCTAAAACACTAACAGTATAAGAATATTAGTACTATTTTAACAAAATTCTCATTTATCTCAATTAATATAATCATAGTAAAAAACTGACTTATTAAGAGGGTAATAACTGGTAATAACTACATTCAAACTGGACTGTTTTGAATTGCCATGAGAACAAAAACACTCGTGTACTTTTATAACTCCATGTGATACACTTAATAACAGTAATAAGCATGCAAAAAAGTGATGCTCGAAATATTCATTTCTTTGTGTTATATCATCGATAATAATCATTCCAATTATAAGTTCAAATATTCCTGTGAGTTGCCAAATGAATGTTTATTTAGTATCTCACCGGAAACATCCTCTCTTGATCATTCATTCAGATAAATAAAGTTGTGAACATAAAGAAAAGAAAATGGCTCGTTACGAGTTGTTCTTGGTCTAATGATAGTCTAGTCATTGGCTCAATGAACGACCAGCTTGTTATTGAGCCAATCCGGATTGGTTGCGGAGCAAATTTCCTCGATCCCTATCTTCTTTATAAACATATCACACCACGCCAGGTATAATGATATAATAACACCGAAGGAAACATAGGTAATTTTTAATGGTGGGACAAAAACGAAAAAGTGTGCATATCATTTAAAACAAACTATTGAATACGCTGGTGAATGAGATACCTAAATGAATATTTATTACTGTGTGAAACGTGGAGTTTAACTCGTCATGGATTTTTAAGCAAATTTTGTAAGCTTTTTATTTCATGAACGCAGCAGGGTTTTAATTTAACCTATCACATTAATGTCAATTTAAAATAGTAATGAGCGAGAACATTTAATTTCTCTGTAAACTACAAAGATAACTGCTTTTATTACTTTTTTAACATTGAATGTTTAATTTCGGTTGACTTTGTAGAACAATCATAATTAAAAAGGTTAAAAAACTATTATCTTGTTTGCGTTGGGACTTTAAATTTACGATAAACTTTCAAGGTTAAAAACTTTGTAAAATTCTCCGTAGCTTGTAAATGATAACGTAGCAGGTATTTTTTATTTTCTTAAAGTCAATTTTTTTGCAATAAATGATGTATGAATAATTTTTTTATATTTTTAAAAGGCTATATCGACTTAGGTCTTCGCTATGTAAGAAACTCTTCAAATCATTATTTTAAAATTAATATTAATCCACGACGGTGATTAATAGTCAAACCCATACGATATTTAGAAGACGTAAGACTATCGGATTTTTTAAATTAATGAAAAACTGTATTTTTAATGTTCAAACGTGTCGATTAATAATGGAAGTCAATTTTTGATACGCCCAAAAACAGATGCATCTCCAGAGTAAACGTTTTATTTCAGTAGCCAAAGACGATAAAGTAGCCATTTGTCGCCTAATAGACTAATAAAAGCAGGAGAAAAAGGAATTATAGTCAACAAAATCTGAATAAAGCGAGTTAGTATGCATAAGTGAGCGGCATTAAATTTTTACTTGACTGATATTCCTTAAAAAGTAAGTATAAACTACGTCGGCCTAAAGTGTTTACCTGCTAAGTCCATTTTTTTTTTCGTTTCTTTGAGAAGGGAATGAAAAATTCTTTCGAGTGACAAACTGACAAATCACTTTAAATATAGGAATTTTAAAATATAATATGAAATGAAAACCTTATGTACTAACTTATGTCGCATACATTAACTTTTTTCCTTTCACTGTTATAACTGTTAAAATGAACTTAGCAGGTTAACACTTTAGGCCGATGAATGGTTTTTAATGCTTAACAATGCATTTTTCTAGGTCGCAATGCCCTTTAATCTTTCCCTTACGGTGATTTATATTTATGGGAAAACAGTATATTTGAGGATTTCTGTTACAATCTCCGAAATGAAAAACCTTAGCTGAGTTCGTCTATCATGCATGCTCACACCCGATATATTAGGTAAAAAGATGCACTGAGAAGCAAAGCCAATGTGCCTTGTAACAGATGCGTATGATAATTGCAAAAATTTAGTATATTAAACTAAGGCATGCGCAAAAATATCCCACAGTAATGAGTATTTGGCTGAATTGCTAATTTACGATGAATTTTTTGATAAATCAATTCATTGTACGGGATACGTCCTGTTTTTTGTTACTTTTATGATTTTATTCTATGTATAAATGTTTTAGGAAGCAGTACCTATAATATGAGCTCACTATCTCGTATATTTAAAGAGATGTTTAACTTATAAAGGGTATTATATACTAAATACATACCTATAGCTGTGTGGGTTAAATGAAAAAAAAAAATCGAGAAAGTTTATATAATGTTAACAGCGGGATGAATGAATTAAAAATTCCGTGATTTAAGAAAAAAAATACTTAATCCTCCGAAGTTAGTGGCTAGGGCTCATAGGTATATAATCTTTCGGAGTTCTTCGCAAACGTTTATTTCTCTAACTTGGGATCATATATTACTTTAATTGTTAGCAGTAATATTTAGCTATACCTTCAATACATAATAATCTATCTTCAATACATTTAATCCTTGTATTCGAGCTTGTATTTTATTTCTTAAACCGTTGTTTAAATTTTAAGTAATTAATGTTGAATTTAGGTCCGATATCGCCCTCGGATCCATTCAATATGCTGCTCTTGTTGTTCCATAACAAAGTGGTTATGAAGATAAATCATGTAATTGTCAAATATTTAAATTAAATATTAATTTTAACAAAACTTCTTATGAATTAGCTTCATTAACTTCTTGTTGAATCTTTAAGAAGATAATGTACGAGAATAAATTCATTCTAAGTCGTAAGTATACTAGATTGTTTTGATAAGTACCACGTATTTATTTAAATGTTTTGACAAAAAAGGATTGAATTTAATGGAACGTTCTTAAAAATTTACCATTATATTAGGATCTCCAATTTGTTTTAAATGTCCCCGGAATGATAGTTCTCTAATTGCCAGTGATTTAACAATTGAAAAATGTGATGTGCAAAATAGGAAAGTAAATTCTATTAATTCAAAAAAGTTATTATTATACTTAGCTGAAGATATTTCTTACGTTCATAGCGAGCCTAACTCAAATCAATTTTTGAATTTGAACTGTCCATATATTCTTCGCCCTTAAAATTTTGGTGTTTCGTAAATTATGCCGCCTTAAAAATCATGCCTCCGTCTGCCCGGGGCTCACGGGCCTAGGCGTAAATCCATCACTGTAAGTACTTACGTGTATTGCTGGGTATAATATATATAACTTAGTATACCTATTTTTTTGAATAAAACTTTTCTATTATCTATTTTGAACTTAATTAATCAATTAGTAACAAAATAGCAAAATTTCAATAGATATAAAAAAAATATTGAAACAAGAACTTGTAGAACGATACCTGAAGTAATTTATATGATGACGGTTTAACGACAAACATTTTTAATTTTTATATTTTAATGTAAAAAAATAATATTCAGATAAAAAAAAATTCTAATAATATGATAAATTTAAAAAAATATTTAATAACTCTTTATTTGGTCGCTCATTAACACCTCAATTTTAATTTTCTAAAGTGCCTAAATTTTTATTAATTGTTATCATTTTCTTACAAAATAAAATAGATAAACAAGCGGAAATGAAAAAAAAAATATTTAAAGAAAATAATAAAACATCCTACGCATATTATTACTATCGCAATGATAAAATTGTTAAATTTCAACTTCCTGCAAAGTTCAAGTATATTTTCATGAAAGTGATTTTTATCAAATGTTTCCCATTTGATTTCCTGAAATATTGATGAACAAATCCGTCTATTCTGAATTGTTAACTTAATTTTTTTCACAATTTATATTATCTTCTTTTTTCAATGATTTTATAGAAAAAACTATAACCATAATATTTCAAATGATTTGATGATATTAATTTTTTATTGGTTTTGGTTTTGTTTTCCATTCAATTCTACTTACAAATTAATTTTCTGACCATCTAAACTGAACTCAATTACATATTCAACAAACATTGGTAATTAATCTTTGCTTTGCAAATCAAATAATTGGATTGAATGAGAAAAACTCACCTAATTTAAACTTTTCAAATATTTACTCTCCGATTATAACTGTTCCATGTGAGTCATCACACGTTTACTTGAACAAATTACGTGTTCCAATAATACACCTAATAAAAACACCATGGGCCTCAATTTCACATACAAATTAGTACATAATTCAGCACCCGAATCTCCCAAATCTTCAATTTAAAAAATAATAAAAATTGCCCGGACTTAAACATCTCGTCTTGATCAGATAAAAGTCAAAAGCGAGAATCGTCAGAATATTAAGACATGTTTATGGGCATCATTATGCCCTTGTTATTCTAATTGCCCAACTAATTTTTACTTTTTCTCCCGTGTTATTTTATTTAGCGTTTCAACTAATTATATAGATTTATAGCTTATAACACCGTATCTCGAACAAAGACGCTCAAAAAGAAAACGGTCAACTAAAATAAAAAAAAATTCACATATTATTAGTTTGCTCTTATCTTGGTGTTACAATAAAATATACGTTCCAGCTAGCGACGATCTGATAAACTGAATAATAAACTTTTAATGCTTATTTTCTATTTATTTATTTTTTTTGAGATACAAAATTAACGGAAATTCGCCGACAATGTATTTTTGAACTGTTTAAAGTTGTACTTAAATTAAGAAGGAAGAAAAATTACTTAATTGATGCCCTGTTTAAATGCTAAGTCTTATAAATGGAAAGAGTTATGCTCATTTTCTTTTAAAGAGTGTGAAAAAATTGACTCTTAAATTACCATAAAACAATTAATACCTTCTAACAACGTCTGAGAACCAAAAGAAAAAAAAATGTTTTTCTACAAAATAAATATTTTCCCAGAAAATTAAGTGGAAATCCTACGATTCTTAAGATCTATGGCTATAATGGGCTTAGGTTTTTTTGCAATAGTTCCAAATTGGTTGTGAATGGCTTTTAAGTCGGTTGATTTTATACACTTCCAACGCATCTGATTTGGCCGTTTCGACAACGGAATTTAGCACAATATTTACCTAATGCGATCTAGTTACAGAACTAAATGTGCAGAAAGGAGGTAGAAATTTAAATTGATAAGAAGGCGGTTCGAAAGACTTGGAGATATGATAAATGCAATTTTGAAATATATAACTGAATTTCCTTAAGTTGGGAAACAAATGTATTATGACATCGCCTGAAAAAATGCTTTGAACAGAAATACACTCATAAAAGAGCTATTACGGTTCGTGCATCAACATTTCAGAGTGAATCCAAAATTAGTACCAGTTCAATATAAGTTTCAATTAGTTGTAAGGCGAACTTTAAGTTGTTCGGGAAAAACTAAAATACAAGTTTTGAGTTTTACTTATATCTAACGATTAAATTTACTAAGCTTTGCGGTTCATGTTGCTTAGCTATTGTGGTTTTCGATTACTGTTCCGAATGGCTATTTCAGCGAATTTAATCCAAAAAAGATATTTCTGAACTTTATTTTTCAAGTAGTTTTTTTGTACATTTTCTTTGTTATTACAGATAGCCTTTCTATTCCACGGTTGATTGGTTTCTAGAAACTGTCGTGGTTTGTGAAACCGTGTTGTATGAGACCAAGAATTTATATAAAAAGAGAGTAAAGTTCTGAAAGGTGATCAAATAGTACACTGAGAACGTTTTTGCGATGAAAGATATCATTTTAACTTTCAGAAATTTTGTTGTTCATTTTAAATTCCTTTAATTACTCGCCTCTTTAAGAAATCTGTAATTTTATTTTAGCGAATGGACCTGCATTTAAAAAATAACCTTAGATCATCAGTTATACCTTCTGATATTTTTTTAGTTATATATTATTAACTACACAATCTTCATCCATGCTTGTGTCTTCAGAATAGTTTAATCTATAGCTATGGAAGCCAATTCCACCAAATCCACTTTGCCATTGTCTTCTTCCACTAACAAATCTCGAACGTTCTCAAATAGCCATATCCATAAAACCTTCCAAGGGCGGATTTAAGGGGGGGGGGGGGCACCGGGGCACGTGCCCCCTCACGGTATTTTTGTGTACTGTGGAGATTCTATTACAGTACATACTTAGAAGTATATCAAATTATTAAAGTTGTTAAATATATGAATAAAATAACAAAAAGAACATTAGTGAAATTCTAGTCTATTTCTGGCTGGAATTGCGAAATTTTTTCGTTGCATCTCTTTCACGCACTTGCAAATGCAAGATAATATTGTGTCCCCCTCCCCCTTCAGAAAAATTCTGAATCCACCGGTGAAACCTTCGTCTCCGATTGATTGATTTATCAATTTCTTAGTGTTGTTCAAAATTTTCTGCAATTATTTTATCGTGTTAGAGCGTAACCATGTTACAGGTTGCCGTGCCTTAGAAGGATTCCCGCAGTTTATAAGCCGCGTTGTAGCGAAACCGTATTATATGATACTATATTGTGGGTGGGCTACTTGTATTTTTATAGCCGTCTAACTATTACGACTTTCCGTTGTGACGTAACTCTCATTTTATTTTTCTTAGTTTTATACAATTCACAATAATTAACACAAGAAAGAACTGGTTCAGATATCTTGAAATAGTCCTGCTCACTTGAGAAATCTGGTGGACGCTTGGACAGCCGTGATGCTCCGTGGTACTTTGCACTTCTTCTTTTTCTCTGCAATGGCATTACAGGACAATATGGTGTACATATTTTGTTCTTTGAAGGTGAAAGAAGAAGTTTTACTCAAAATGCATCCCTAAATCTATATTTGTTATTCGAATTTTTCATTCAACTATTACGATAAAAGTAAAATTTTATTTCTTAATTTCTAATTTTCTAAAATATGTCAAAATAAAAAAAAAATAAAAACGGATTTTGAAAACCTTGCTTGTATTGTTAAAATGCAATGAAAAATAAAAAATAATTTTTTATTAATCAAGCGGGGAGTGTTCCTTATTACAAAATTGTGAACAAAATTGCACCCCTCGGTTTGATGTACAAAAATGTATTTTTTAATTTTTAGTGAATTTTTCAATACAAGCGAGAATTTTAAATAATTTTCTTTTCTTTTAAGTTTTTCGAAGTATTAATGCACCTTAAAGGTAGGCAACAGGAGTTTTTTCATTTATAAAGTGAGATATTTAATTCTAGTAAAAATACTAAATAGTAGAAACACTTGGTAGATTTTTATTAATACAACAAATTCATACGTTATCATCGAGAGTAAGCAGGTGTACCAAAATTAAGTACGATAAAGTGCTGGAAAGTAGGTGAAAAATAAAATAATAAGTTCTTTTACCTTACCCAAGAGAAGTGAGAGAAAAACATATTTATTAAATTCATCACATTTTGAAATATTAAAATATCAAATTAGATTCATTTGGAAAAACAGTTTTCTTTATTTTTTCGTAGACTTTTAAACTTACATGATGAAATAAAAAGCTTGTCGCTGTTTTTTTCTTATCATCCATTTACGTGTAAATTATTTTAAGTTTGGTCGACAGAAAGTTGTGCAAAAGTTTATCCGGTTGAAACACGGCGGCACAATTAGTGGAGAATATGGTAAAGACCGAAAACAATTGGTTTCAGCATCAAACAAGAGAGCTCCATTGTCAGATAATTTATGAAGTATTGCTAGCCGCTTTACGTCCCGAGAATCTACAATACGATGGATCGTGTTTAAGGAAAGCTCAATATCCGAAATTAATGTTGGTTAGTATTACATCTCGTCGACGCCAGCATCATCAATCTAAAAACGAATATCTCGTCTGTCTTCGAGGAGTAATGTTTATCAAACTAAACTAAACGGTTAAATCCAAAAAACAAGTATAGTAGTTTTCCAATTTTCAGGGGACAGTACAACTTAGCGCCGTATTATACGATCGAGTAATTGCAATGGTTTAGTTTTAAAATACAACGGTAGAGTACATTGAAGTCGGTAAAGGACAATTTTAGTAATTTTTGTAAATTATTATCAGTAGTTGAAACATTGATGAGCACTACGAGCTCTTGTTTTGTAATTGGATATAAAAAATCTTATAAATGTATTTTTCGTTAACTTTTTCTTGTATTGCCATAACTTATGGTAGATGGTAGGAGTAATATAATTTTATTTGTTTGATACAATAATAAATATTTATTGAATTACGTCTTCAGTTTTTTTTAAAATTTTATTTGCCATCTGTATTCACATATAATACATTTAGCAAATTAGTTATTAGTTAAAATAATATAAGAATAAAACATATTGATTCCTTGATGAGAGGCTCCAGCCAGCACTGGTACTCTCTAGGAATTTGGAAGGTGATTTCTCGGCCACCGACGCTTTAAGTAACGAGGAGGATTTTTTGGGTGTTGAGTAAAGGAACGAATTTGCACTTCTGGGTTAGAATGGGAGAATAATTTATCGTGGAATCTAATGAATTTATCAGAGATCAGTTCGGAAATATAAGGGGCGTTAAGATCTTTTTGAATTACTTCATTTGTGACATAATATGGAGCATTGAAAATTTTTCGAAGAACTTTTGACTGAAAAGCTTAACTACGCTTAATATTAGAGGGTTTAGTGAAGTCACTAAGTGAAGTTAATAATAGTTTTGTAAATTATTAATTTTGTCTACACGTTTATGGAAGATTGATGTCCTAAAAGTTTTCGTAGGAATCCAAAGCGTCTGTTTAGGTCTTGTTGTTTCAGTCTTGTGTGTAGATTCCACGTATGACGACTATCTAGGTAAAACCCTAGATAGCGAATTTTTGTGAATATTGGTAACAATTTATTTTCATATACTAGCGGTGGACATCGTTGTCTATTTAAGGTAAATATTACATTGACGCATTTATTTTTGTTAATTTTTCCTTTCCATTTCTGGCACTCGTTCCTACATAATAAATGAAGGATAAAAAATTAAAATCCTTTTTTATTTTTAACATGAATTTTGAATTATTTATTATTGATTCCGATCCCATAGTTTATCTTTAATTTGCTCGTTGTTCCGAGGATTTGAGGATCTTTTATTTTTAAATATTTTACACCTTTTTATTTTTATTTTTATTTTTGGTCAACATTTTGCAGTTTATAACTGCTTTCTCAAGCGATTGAAAAAGTAGTAAGAAAATGCAAAACGATGTGCAAAAGTAAAAAAAAGTGTAAATTAATTAAAAGTAAAAGATGTAAAAGATCTTCAAATCCTCGGAACTACCAAGACTTATAAAATACACAGGTGGACTCATGCGCTACGTGACGTATCCAGAAGAAATTCGGGGCATAAAAAACAATGGGGCAACCTGTATAATTTATAAACCTTGCGAAACTACAACAAAATGAATTGGGAAACGACTAAACGTGACTAAACGACTAATTTATCAATAGCTTATCATCTTTATGAATTGTTAAGGAACTGAATAAGTAATGATTCGAAAAAACCATTAATATTAAAAGTTGAATTTTAAATTTTTATTTCATACTTTGATTTCACAGTTTAACCTAACTATCCGCATGTTCAAGTTTACAAAACTCATAATTTCTGAATAATAATACGAGGAGATTTACGAAAAGTGAGTGAAGTGAAGATTACCACAGACCCAATATCCATCATATTCCAAAGATGTTGCATATTGTATAATTTTACAGCGCGTTGAGTCTGAAGGAAATGTTAGAAACCGCAACTGTTAAAACAATTTACATCAAGTGTACTATATTAGTGAACAATGTAAGTATTGCAGATGTCTTGCCGAGTTGTGTATATCTGCAATAGCGACGGAAAATTGCATGAGAGTTGGTGGCATTTCGAAAATGTACACTCTGCAACCAATTACCGCAACCCTCTGGTTGTGTTGGTCGCACCAACTTCCATTAAATATGTCAGCGTGATGCTGATGGAAACTCTTTCATAATTCCATTCAAAAATATTAAATAAAACTGTGTTAAGTGTCACACTTGCACGACTTCTCATCCAACCCCCAACCCATCAAATATCTCGTTGAAATAAAAATCTCATAGGGTATTCTTTGATCGATTTCTTCAATCAGGAAAATCAACAAACCAAGAAAAAAATTGTAGTTTAACACCAATATTCAATTTTCCGTAGCCTCATTTTTAATCATAAACGAAATAAATGCAAAAGTCTCCCCCAGGGCGTAGAAGCATCCTTCGCAATGCAACCAAGCGTTATTAAAAATAAAATACGCGGAAAAAAAGAAAAATAAATTGCAATGTTCTGTACATAATGGCATAACTTCTTTAATATACCAGCAAAAAGAAAATCATTATGTCTTGTCGGTGATGATGCATATTCAACGTCTTCCCCTATTTTATTTTCTTCTGTAATTTAACTAGAAATGTCTTTAATGTTTTTAGACGACAGCTTTATTTTAAGTGAGTTAATACCAAACAAAACAGACAAAAAAGAGCTTTTTAGTGATCATATCTTTAATTTTACGTTTGATTTAAGAGCCGGAAAATTTGATGCAGTTCCATTTAATTAAAACAAATTTACGTTGCCATTTATTTTGAATATGTTAAAATAAAGTGAAATGAAAAATTATTTATTTATTATAGAAAAATATTGTAACAACTATTACAGTTTTTCTTCTCCATTTGGAAGCTGTTTGATGATAATATGAAGTTAATAATAAAACTATATACCTGAAAACAGTAACATGAATGAAAAGATTTCTCTGAAACTGGAATGCAAAGGCGTAGTGTATGAATTCGCCGATCGGAAATTCATATATTTTCATCATAAGTCAAGAAAATTGGTAAGAAGTTAAATACCATTATATTCATTATTTATTTAAATATGTACTGGTTGTATTTTTCTCAAAACAAAATCTTTTAAAAAATTATCAATGTCAATATACTGCCCTATTTTTATGGGCTACCTGGAGCTATGTCCTCAGCATTCACCAAACTAAGCTACTCTTGGAATGTATACAATTTTAAGTAATTACGAGGTGGTTCAAACATCTAATCAATTGTTTTAATTTCTTTAACCTTCTCGTTACTGTATTAACAATAGAACGTATAATACGGTGATATGTATTTACTACAACATTTGAAAAAAATGTTTAGAACTCTGAAATATTTAAATGTTTATAAATATTATTACAACTGATCAAAGTTTAAGTTGAAATGCATAAAGTATTTCCGTTATTATAACTATTTTTAATTCCATTTATGAGAAATAACAGTATTTTTGAGTGTTCCTGTCACAATCTCGGAAATGAAATATTTCAGCTGAACTCACCTACCACGCATGCTATATCATTTACGATAAATATGAAAAAGGGGCTCGAAACGAGTGTGCGTTGTAACTATTACGTATGAAGCAAAGGATGCAAAACTAAAGCATGGGAAAAAATACTTCCTACTAACGGATCCTTGATTGCATTGGTAAATTTACGCTGAATTTTCCTATAAATCATTTCATTGTGTGGGATACATCCAATTTTTGTTGCCATTACAACTTTATTCAATGTGTAAATGATTAAGGGAGGAATACTCAAAATATGAACTCACTGTCTTTTATATTTAGAAAGATAGTTAAATTATTAAAGGAAGTATGAACTAAATTTGTATCCTTAAATACGGGAGGGTTAAGCAAAAAATTGCTTCCAAAGTATATTGATTTCCAACGATTTGTCTCCTTAACCAACTGATGATGTAGCTGGAAAATCCAGTGCTGTGTTATAAGTAATTGATAAAGTTCTATAAAGTCTTTGACTCAATAGAGGTCAGAAAAAACATAAGAAAAATTTAACAAACTTCCATAATTGTGTCGAATGTTATAGGATAATTTCTTGTTTAAATCAATTGTCCATAAGGTGAACTGTCCGTAAAATGGTTTCAATATGTTACGCAAAGTGTATATCAACTAATATTAAATATATTACCAGATTCTTTTGGTATGGTAGAATACATACATTGCATTTATTTCTCGTCGCAAATTCACTTAAATCACGAACTGTTTCAATACTTGGTTATTCAGTTCTATTTTTTCAGCACCTTCTATCAAGGTAATGAAAATTAGTAATTCCAGTGAGTGCTACAGCTGTCAATACGAGTGATTAAACAACTCTTGGTGTCAACGGGGCTCTTACTTGTTTATGTTCGTTTAGATTGTTGTGTCCTTTTTCATTCCTTTTTTATACCTCTTACACTCCAAAAGTCATCCCCTTAATAATACACTTCATTGAAGGTATTGTCTCATCCGCAAAAAAAAGCTAATTTTATACTTATGTTCAAAATCGATGTGTTTTAGAAACTAGAGGACGATAAGTTCAAAATTCTGCATCTTTACCTGCTGTAGAATTATATACTATTTGTTCCTTTTTTGTAAGTAATCAACCTTGAAGAAAAAATTGAAATAAGTTTTCTGAAACGTTTTCAATGTATAAAGTAGGAAAATCTCTAAGTAAAAAAAAGAAGAGGAAATGAGGAATTTCTAATGATTGAATTATTTCTTAAATTTACAATGTTTATTATAAATTACACCGATGAACATCGAAACTTCAATGTTGAGGTATTTTACAAGAAGAAAATACTGTAAGCTCTTCTGGCTCTGGAAAAAAGAACCTTTACTAGATTGAAAGAGGGTTTTGTAATAGATATTTGATATTCAAACAGTTTGATATACAAGGTAAATAATATAATCTGGTAGATTCAGAATTATTGAAACGCCAGAAAATATGAAGTTGAAACAGTATAACCACTGAGCCGTCAATGGAAGAGGAACTCGAAAGCATATTTTCAATGCAAGACAACTTATAGAGAAGGCACGTAAATATGAAGTTCTAATGCAGTTTTGCTTAACGATTATAGGAAGACATTCGATAATGTTGGGTAGCTAAAACGTTGGAACAGTTTAATTGAAATCGATGTATCAATCCATTTGATCTCCCTTGTTAAAAATGTGTATGAAAAGCTACTAAAATCAGATTGGTTGTAACGTTAGTTTTTCCTATTTTTTTGAATGCTTCGGATACTTGGACTATCCATGTAGCTGATTGCGGACGAGTTGATGACTTCTTAATGTGAATTTGGTCAAGAATGCTGCGGACCACATGAATGATCAGAAAAACTGATGTTTCTATCTTAAATGAGGTCAAGTCAGTCCAAAAACATTTTTCACTAACGCATGGACGAATGGACGAACCTTCACGTTTTTTGGAGATATTGTCTGCCATGACAATGAAAAATCTAATGTTTCATGGATAATCTGAAGCGAAAAAAACGCGGGCGATCATTAACTTGTTGGACTGAAGTGGTTGGTACGACAAATTTGGGGAGAAATATTGATCTAAATCTTCATCTCCACAAATTTATAATGGTTCAAGAACTAGGTAACACTCATAAAGCAAACTCAGATTTTTTTTTTGCTGCAACTGTCACACATCTTTTATTTGATTCGTCCAAATCGCAAAAAAATAGTAAATTTTACCAGTCGTATGAAACCTACTTTCTTTTTTCACTCCCACTTCACACCATGCAGTGATCCTAACAAATGGAAAGATTTTTATATTTCACTCTGTATAAATTTTGCATAACTTGGAATATAGCATATTGCATGAACAAAATATGTATATTTATCCAGATAGAATAAAAATAACTTCCTAGTAACGATGAATTTCCGAATAATTTTTGATTTGTCCTTTTACTGGCTTACTAATATTCGAGAGTCACTAAGATCTTATGTTTAGTAAAAAAATAAGCACTTAGTAATTTTAGTCTTGAAATTTGCCTCCTATTTGAATCTAATTATAATGTTTTGCAAAACAAATATTAATTACTTGTGTGTATAGCAAAGACGCAAAAGAAATATGATTAAAATTGAAAAATGTCAAAAGTGAAAAAAATCATAAATGAATCCAACAAGTATTGTTGTCTAAGATTTGTTTTTCTAAACGGAAATGTGAATGACACTTTGAGTGATCTTATGGTTATCGTACCCAATTCAATGTGACAATGGTTCGCATTTTCAGCAATACAAATGGACAAAAGCGGAAAAGTATTTAAGTTGATAAGATATTAAAGAAAACATCTTCGTCTTTCCCTTATAATATCAAGATCGTCTGAATTTGACACACTGATATTAGATATTTGTATTTCCAAAGTAGAAGCATTTCAGTAAATGGTTTTCGGAAAATACTGAATCTTCATCGAAATAATGTTCGTATCCGTACATTTCTTGAATGTCCGAAATATTTGTTTAGCTCTCGCATAACTTCGTCTTGATGTAACCACAAAGATGCTGTTGCTGGTAATTTATCTTGTGGGAATGATTTGCTTTAACGTGAATGAATGCACTCAGATTGATCCTCAACTATTCCATAAACTGTTTATTTAACTTTAACTCCGCTATCTTGTTATTTGTTCTGGCAACATGACAATCGTAAATCGTTATGCTTATAGAATTCAAACGATGATAGTGATACAAACGATTTCAATTACAATCTAAAATGTTTATTAATTTGAACACTGAATTTCACTTCTATGAAAACGCTGTTTGAATCTCAAATTCATTGTCTTAGATTGCCGAGGCTTTATGGGATTTGGTGTAGCTCCACTACGTTTTAGGTTTCTTATGAGTTAGGATTATTATTACTGCAAGTGACTTACCCATAACTCGGTGCAAAATTAATTGTTAAATATGTCTTTGAAATTTCACGCCAACTACTCATAATTCTCCCGGTCGCACTTCTAATGTGGCATTTAATGTTATTCATTGACCAATAAATAACCCTTCATGAAGCCCACTGAACTAGGAGTAGTCGATTGTTGAAGTTATACTTCTTAAGCGGCGTTAAGAAAAAATGAAGAAAGTGAATTTTTAATTTAGGTGACGGGCTATAGTACAAAGTTTCTCGCAAGCGGTTTAGCGAGGAACTTCAGGCGGGTGAAACCTGGCCGATTGTCGGGAGCGATTAGCATAGTACTAATAATTAAAACACACTTTCAAGACGATCTCAGTATAGGTTTTACGTTTGTCACTAGGGAAAGCGAACTGAAATGATTTACCAGATTTACTCAAACCTAGTAGGAAGTTTAAAAGTGGCAGGAAAATAACGATCTCGGTTAGTTATAATTTTACATTAAAACATCGACATCATAGAACTAAACATTTTTAAAGTTTACTATTTAAACTATATCCATAGTAATAAACAACTAGTAACTTCCCGTAAAATATTCACAGCCCAATACCACCCATCACCGACACAACTGGCGATTGGTTAACTAAAATCAAAATGATTTTTGTAACCATAACGACAATCATTTAGTTCAAAGAAACAATAATTGTATTTCGCTCACACCCATGCGTTTAAAATATTTTTTCTCTATCTTTGCTGGCCTAGATGCATTAAGTATTATTATATACGTTTTCTTATTATAATGATGATTAAAAAATATTTAAATGGAAGATACTTATTGAAATTACTCAATGTAATATTTAATGTAAGGAAAATCGATTGATACATTATATATTTCTATTTTT
The DNA here is from genome assembly GCA_958496175.1 of Sisyra terminalis. NCBI lineage: Eukaryota > Metazoa > Arthropoda > Insecta > Neuroptera > Sisyridae > Sisyra > Sisyra terminalis. The sequence continues at coordinate 30,269,972 of OY292277.1, read as the reverse complement.
GAATTACAATCAGTTTCAATAAATATACATACACGGGTAATAAAATATACAATTACTATTATATTGATATTATTTTTAGAACCTTGCTATTTAAACATATATAGCATGTATTGACTATTTAGACAATTGTATGTATATCGCTGTAGACTGTTTATTTTTTCTATATATGATAGTTTATGACAACAATTTACACTTACATAGTAAATGTTTTCAATAGTAATTTTTTGAACATGTGATCCATGCTGTATTGATAAAATTAAAAATAAAGATTACGATAGGAACATGGTAATCAAGGATCAGATTTTCATTACCTTATTCTTTACAATTTTTATTTTTAATATCCTCCTTACAATTAAATTTTGCCGTTATAGCATCGTAATTATAACAATAATTTTCTGCACAAAGGAGCTTTTCTGATTATACGATATTATACTGTTATAATCATTTGCGTGCAAGTGAATATACTTACATATAATATATATAAATAAACGAGACAGAATCACTACTACCTACCTAATTTCTCAACGAATACATGCATACAAGTGACTATTTCAGTATGTATAAGCTTATACATTAACTATTTCTATAATCGAGTTCATATCTGTTGAAAACTTGAGGCTTCTGCTTTGTCAAATTCTTCTTTCACTTCATCACGGCTAGAACAAATGAATCAATAAAAATTTCTCACTAAACGTTTCAAAATAAGTGTTTTTATATAGGAACAAAATTTCATGTAAAATTCATGTAAGAAAAAATTACAAATATATTACAATATATGTTTTCAATACACTATTTCAAATACATAGGCTTCATTAGTTATCACAAACGGTTTTTCTTTTCTAGAATTCCTGGTTTGGTTGTTGGATACAGTAAAAATATAACAATATTACAATCGTAAAATAAAATGAATAGATGAATAAACAATTGATTATTAATAATTAATTTGTCTCGTTATTTGTAGCCCATATTTTAATTTTTGGGTAATTTTAGAATGAAAAACAATAGTTGTCAAAGAGGAGAAACTCTTTTTGTGCAACTAGCCTTGTCTTACTAATGTAATATTTCTATTTGAATATTGTAAAGTTTATGAAAGTAAATAGGAATGTTTGCTGTTTCAAGTAGTAATCTTTGTCAAATGAATTTTACTATGCGGTATTGTAAAAAGTATAAAACGTTAGTTCAGGTCCTGCGCTCTAATGTTAAACAGCAGACAGTACGATATTATTATTGTAATTTTTGATATAATTTTTTTTAGTGTATAACATACCCGTGTACAAACACCGATTTCAATAGTTTTCCTATGTAAATAGTAATTTAAGAAGTTAAAAATTTAATATTACTCTTAATTGAAAATACTGATGAACATTAAATTAATATAAAAACAAAAAAAACATTTTAATGCAAAGTTGCAATTTCAATATTTCAAAGAGTAGGTACACAATTAAAGTAACAATTTATAAATGCAGTTTTTGATTACCTTTGATAGCATTTGAGAGATGAAAAAAGTTAGGACTGTACTGAACACGACAAACAGCATTTTAATATTTTTCATAAATAAAACTTTGATAAAAACTTTTTTAACAACCGCTCCGTTTAATTTCAATGGGAGTTTTTAATTAAATGTCAATTTTTCAATAAAAAGTGATATCAAACTCTAACTCTCCAACCAATACAGCATTTCTATTGATAATAAAAAGCACTTAAATATCTCAATAAAATGCAATTTTGTTGCACTGCACCTGTTTGATTATCATCACAACGAACGACCACTCATTCGAAATTTATTTCACGCTAATAAAACATTCGACGAACTGGGCCAAATACGGTCCGCTATAATAGCGTGGATTATATACAAATCATATTTGGCTGATAAATCATAAATTTTGTCGTAAGATTTGTGTGTGCAAGTAACACATGTCGAAACTTATTTTATGATTCTACAATTTAGCACCTCTCAAAATCTCGTTCTAGTGAAGCAGGTAATACGTAATGTAATACGTTTCATTTCTACTGCACTGAATAAAGTTTAGTTTTTTGCAGCTTGTGCACATGCTTTCCAACAGCACTAGTTTTCTAACTCTTAAAATCAAGTTTTAAAGCTCTCAACGAATGAAACTTAGTCATAAATTTAAAACCTTTAGATTTGATCGTAAAAATTTAATTCGTAAATTTTCCTCTAATTAAAGTCAATCATAATATTATCCATTCTTTACCTTTACATTTCTTAAGGAACTTGATTCGAATTAATAAATAAAGTGGAGTTCATAATGATCGTATTATCGTGGACGGAGATTTTTGGTACACCTGTTGTTGTTAATACAGAGGCTTCTAACACTTTAACCCTACGCGCTTCACATGTCAGTCTTGAGTATATTTTCATTTACATTGTCCCGAGGGTATTATATGGGTCTAATTAGTATTAACCAGTTGTGCCTGCATGTCGGTAGCTGGCCTACTTAATTAGAAACATTCACCGACCCACTAACGACTACTAAATTTGCATGGTCCAGGCGTAAGCTCCGGATAAGCCTCCCCATTTCCTTGATTCGCCTTGTCTAACCGTTCTATTATCACCATATATATCGCTGGGGTGTACAAGAAAACTTCACCTCTATTCGCCATTATTAATTAAAGTAACGAGGAAATTTAATAAACTAACTATTGCCATCGTAAATTTGTTAGCAACAATCTATTTAATCGATGTAATGAATTTAATTTAATGTGGATTTTTTTTAATTTTAATATTGCATTTCATTTTTGTAGTTTTATTCGCAATTAAAAAATGTCTGATTTTTCAAAAACAATGACTAATTTTTCATTAACTAGAGGACCTGGTATGCTTCGAATCAACTAAAATTGATTTGTGAAAACTAATTCATAATTGATATCGATAATACTGCCGCATTTTTAATTATTAATGTAATTATAAATTTTAATTTTTAATACGAGTACTTATGTTTGATTATAACAATTTATTTGCGTTTTTTAATACAAATTATATTTCATAAATCAAGAGCTATACTTATTATAACATTGAACAGATTAAAACTCCTATGCAAACAAAAACTTTTAAATTCTCAATTTTTCATGAGTTCTTACAGTTTTCAGACATATTAGTACTTACAGATAAATAGTTTTCAACAGATTTATATTTTTGACTGTTTGAATCCCTCAAAATTGTATTTTTGTATTGTCCAATTTGTTCTTAAGTTGGTTATTAGTAAGTACTATTTATATAACAACTGGGAATGTTTCTGTGTTCTTCAGTGCTTTTTAAACAGAATATTTGTATTTTTACCATTTGATACTTCAGCATACGGTTAAGATGACTCACCTTTCTGCGTTAGCACACTGTAGCTGTTTGAATGTGTTATAATGTCCCGATCTTAGTCTGGTAATTATTTGCATCCTTTCAGTGTTATAGTTTGGAGTAAGCCATAGTATTTAAGATTCTGCGATGTGTGTAATAATATATTGAGAGTTGTATGATAAATCAGTTTCTCTCCTTTTTGTACTTCTATTATCCTTGTACATAATATATTGATCTATGTTGATTGCAAGCAAATTTTCTATATTTCTATATTATGGATTTTTATTAACTCTAGAGTCGCTAAAGAACTTTGTAGTTATATAGCGACGGTAAATAAAAATTAAAAAAATATATTGATCTTTTTTCAGATTTTGAAATGGTCAATAAAATTTCAAACATGTCTCTCTTATTTAAAACTATATGTCGACCCTCTAGTTTCCATTTATGATTTTATACGTGGTACCCATAATAGTTTTGGTGATTGTGATTTTCTTGAAATCAGTTAATATTACTTTGATTTTATTAATAATTTCTACCTGTTTTGCAATTTTTACGAATTTGCTAAATATAAAACAAATACTTCTAGAATTTTGAAAAATATTACGAAGAATATTTCAATTTTATGAATTTATTGGAAAAATTAAGTCATTGAAACCGCGGCATTGTACATAATAAAACTCTCACAATAAGGTTTAACAATAACATATCAACATAGGTTTAACATAAAATGTGAATAAGATTATAAAAACACATAAACTCAGTAAATACAAAAGCCAAATTCAAACTGTCGCTATGCTTTTTTCAAAACAAACTATTGCCACAATGAAATAGCAAATTACAGGCATCAATAACAAATAATGTATAAGTGTGCGTGAAGTGAGCAAATAATTGCGGCGTATGTAAAATCAAATATGTTTAGAAACATTTTTTATTCATTATTATTTTGATGTTCTAATATGTATTCTCATAATCTACGCAGAGATGAATCATAATCTAACAAATCATAGATCATGAAAATCGGTCCAGCCATTCTTCAGTTACAAATAGTCCTACTAACACGATTAGATTCTGATAAATAGAAGGTAACAATTTTTACCCAGACATCAATATTTAATACATCAACAATATTTTTTTTAGTTCATAAAAGTATACTATAAAATATGTTAAGGTTTCAACGATTTTAAATTGTGGAAACCAATTAAAATAATTTTTTAAAAATACATGAAATAAAAACGTATATAAAAAAGATTGTTTTGTTTTCATCCATATCATTTTCTATTAACTTTTGAGGTTCGCAGGGCTTTTCATTTAAATTTTAATTTAGTCAGAAATTTGACGAAAAGTGCTGACTTAAATGGATAAAATTAACATTTTTATTGAATATCAATCAAATTGAATGTCAATGAAATTTTTCACATCTTTTGTAAAGTTCATTCATTTCGTCACAGATTCTTTAACGTCAATAACAAATTATTTGAGAAATTGTCTCCTTCGCAGTTTACCTTATGATTGAGTGCGGAAACATGACACAGTTGAAACAACTCAGAGTTTTTCCTACTGAATAAATTAGGTAAGATAATTTAAATGTTAATTCAAGAGCTTTTTGATATTAAAGTACATGTTTAAATGTACATTTTTATTTTGAGAGTAGTTATTTAGAATAAAAATTTCCAACAACTTTTGTTACCATATTAAAGCTTTAAATGAAAATTTTACCTCTCCTAGTAATTGCCAAGACTCCAAAGTCAATTTGCTCAAATAATTGATTAAATGATTCAATTTCTTAACTTGAAATAGACAACTAGGTTACTTATGATCTCAATTTTCATAAATATTAAGTTTCTCATAAATTTTTGTAAAAAGAAATACATTCTAGAAAAAATATAATTTATATCAATAAAAAATATAGAAAGAGTAATTTTATAGATCATACACATGAGGATAACATTTTGTTAGTTTTTAGCTTTTTTTTTCTCAGGTAAGCAATTTAAGATAAACAAGATGTCAAATAACTGTAACTGCAACAAACGCAATTAGTAGTATAAAAAATTTAACATCGAAATTTGGAAAAATATTATGAATATTTGAGAACAACTTTTATTTTTATTTATTTATTTAGTTTATTATTATTTATTTATTATTTATTTAGTTATTGAAAATTTCAAAATTTAAAATAATGAAATATTTCTAGCAGTTAATCGTGGCAACAGTTTTGAATTTTATATACTTAATTATACCAACTTAAATACTTAAAATAATTTTATGTACGTAAATTTGTTTGAAAAAAAAATAAGTATTATGTGAATCATTCAGTTTACGTCTTGAAACATGAAACCGAATATGCTATAATTATGAAAGAAACTCAAAAATTTGAAAACCTACTTAAAAATTGGGTAGACAAAAAGAGCTACTATAGCCTACTGGTGGCAAAGTGGCTCAAGGTGATCACATCAAAACTGGTAGGTGTTGATTTGAATCTCGTATCGAACAAATTTTTGTTATTTTTCGATTAACTATTATAAATAAACATAAAAAGGGCTGCTGTCAAGCTAACCGTGGATACTAATTAAACATATCGTCAGCCTAAAGTATTTACCTGCTAAGTTTGTTTTATTGACTTTTTTGTTCCATTAGAAAGGAAACACAAAAATCTATCGAGTGATAAACTGATAAATCACTTTATATATTGAAACTTCGAAATATAATATGATACGAAAACCCACTATCTGTAGTAACTTAAGCCCCTTACATTATTTTTTTCTTTTCCCTGTAAAAACTGTTAAACTGGGCTTAGTAAATTAACACTTCAGCCCGTCGATATCGTGTTTCATTCATAAAGAGAAAGCTTCAATCTTTCTCTTAGGCCCCAATTTGAAAATAATATTTATTAGTCTTGATTTTATGGCAAAATTAAATTCCAAATAATAAATGGCATACTTTATAAGTATGTGTATCCCACCGGTACTAATATGGCGAGCATATGGGTAATATTCTTCATTAGTTCACTCTTAGTTTTTAGCTTTGATGGAAGCACTTATTCTTAAATTTTTTGTAACAATAATTTGGAATTTATCACAATGGCTGCTTATGAATTAAGTAGATCGTACAATTAAACAATAAATTATAAAACCGTTCTTTTGTCCAAAAACGGTTCCTTTTACACAATTAATTCGTTTATTGAGTTTTATTAAATTTGTTTAAATAATATTAAATTTGTGTAATGGAAGCCTAAAGCATTCTTTTTTATTCTTTTTACTCCTCATTTTTTAAAATATTTATGTTTAAGCTTATTGTGGTTCTCATGATGTGGGAGTCAACGTCTACAACAAAGAAATCAACACATATCTCTATGTACATTATTATCTTTTGTTTTATGCTTAAATTGTATACATTATAAATTCTTAATAAAATTATAATAACGTTTTTTCCTTCATTTTTTTTTTCTTAATTCTGTTATTCATAATTTTATTAGTTGTCATTAGTTACTTTTATTTTATTAATGCTTTTATCTTAAAATAATAGAAACTTTTAATTGAAGACGCTTGGTAACCGTATTTTAGAAGACATTCAAATGGAAAAAATGAGGCAAGTATACTTTTTTTAGATAATTTGTATTTTTATTGAATATGCTATATCGAAATAAGGTGCTGATCGTTGTGATGGGAGGACATGTTTTCGAAAGTTACCTTCCTTATAAACACGAGAAAAAGGAAAAGGTTTGTTGTTAATAATTCAAACGTCCTTGTTGCAGAACTTTTATTACATACTCAAGGAATGAGTTTCTCTCAACAGACATAGTGAATATCTCATTCCGTTGCTTATTTCGCCAACGAGTTCTGCATCGCTCTTGCCATTACTTTTTTAAGCCATTTGCTTTTTGGTATGGTTTCTTTGATCAATTATTCACAAATCTCACACACATACTTCCTCCTTGCGTCTGTCTTCTCTCAAGCGAATTAGAGAGACCTAAGGCAAACGAAATTCACTGGGATTTTTGTGAATCATATTTCGAAATAAATTTTATCATGAGACGATTGGTGTGCATAGTGCATTATTTATTACCGTTAACACTGATTTATTATCAAAATTTTGCTACAATTTGTTAAATTATTCAGCACTGGTTTTTTTCTGGTCAAATATCTAAGGATCATGACGTTATGAATCTTGATTTTTTTTCGATTAAATTCACCCAAATCCCAATTCTCTCAATTCATTTATCATGAATAGTTTATCTGCTCGCTCCAAACTCAACGAACTGAAATGAAAAAAAATCAAATCTAATTACTCTTTGAAATATGCAAATGAATTGAATGAAATGAATGACGCCAAATCTTCATTCACGGAACGCTTCAATTGACTATTTGATAAAGGGAAATCTCCCATTTAAAAATGATTCGAGAGAAATTTCTTTGTTCGTGCTTAAACTAAAGCTTTTCTAGGCGAATATTTCCCGTATTCATATTTTGTTACTTGTTGAGTTTGTATTGTGTTCTTAACGTGAATATAAAATGGGAGAAGTAACTCGCGAGCTTTCTGCTGCAATATTTATGAGAAATGGTGTTGTGAATATACAAAAGTGAAACACAAAAAGGGTACGTATTGAGCGTGCACGTTTTTCAAAAAGGATGTGTTTATTTTGACCGATTTTTTTTCTTTTCTTTGCTCTCTTATTGTTTTTTAATATAATGGCCTCCCATTTGTTATGTCGCGTCGTCTTGTTCACTTTGCATTTTCCAATGACGTTGCGTTGCGAGCTTTTTGTTTCTTGAGATTCCTTTTGAAAGTCAATTATCAACCATACCTTTGAATTTACAAATTAAAAAATAGAAACTTTCGTTGAAACAACTATATACCTATAATTAAGAGGGTTGAAATTTTACCGTAAGATTATTTAATTTATTGATTTAACTGATTTTTTCCGACAAATTTATCATCAAAATTTTCAAATGATATCATAACTTAACTAACTTAATAACCAAATAAATGAACTAAATAAATGATTATCCTACAAATGATTGAAAGTTTATTTTCCATTAAGCTCGCATTTTTTCATATGAACCGAGCAAAGATTCGGTTTCGACCAGTTATGGCTTAAAAATCTATTTTCAACCATGGTTTCGGTTTCGGCTAAAAGTCAGCCAACTTCGGTCGCGTTAAAGTCCAAGTAACTTAAATTTACAAGTAATTGTCTGAGTAACCTTTTCGGTGAAAACGTGGTAAAGCTTTACTTTTTTAGCGTATAGTATAAGATTTTCTAATTACGAAGACCAAAATCAGCAAGCTATTAATAGTAGTTTTTTTTTATTTTCATTTTGGCTGTTCTTTTCTTTTAATACTTGATTATAGTACAAATTATTATGCTGTTTGTTGAGGTTGCTTATTAAATAATTGTTATGTTACCAAATAGAACTGCATCAGCGATGAATAAAATATATTGTTGTACAATTCATAAAATATAATTTTGAAACATTAACTATGAACATAGTTTGAATCAAAGTTCAAGCAAAATGTATTTTTGACGTTTTGCCAACGTATACGTATTTCGCTTGTCAAGCATCATCACTTGTCATTAAGTAGTATTGGATGTCTCTGTAACTGTTATGTGGCTTTCACTTGCTATTGGAACGTCATAACTATTTTTATTTTTTCTGCAATGCGGAAGAGCTTTCTTGTGCTATTGCTGAACCACTCACGAAGATTCGAATGCTGGTCAGTCAGGATGTTCTCCTTCTTCCTAGATCTCTTGTTTATTCAATCCGACCCTGAGTAATGAGCTAAAGCATATGGTATTTCTTGTTACGCATGGCATGGTTGTATTAAAGCCTTTTTCTCTTCTTTTTGGAAATCATAAAAAAAATTTTTGGTTTTTACTATATTTAGTACTTTTTTATTTCCCACTTAATCTCTTCAAGCTATCTTCAAGATTTGGACAGGTAGTGTTCTAAGCCCAGTATTGAATTTTCTGTTCATCGCTGACCTATCGACAACTAATGATACCACTACAGGTACATTTAACGGTGATATAGCGATAATGGCTACTCTTGACGATCCTACAGTCGTAGTAGCTCACCTGCATCATCACCTTTATCTAACCGAATCATGGACTGAAAAGTGGAATATCCAAATAAACAAAACAAAATTACCTTTGGTAATCTTTATTCTTAGTAAAGGAAACTATAAGGCAGTAACACTGAGAGACCAATAATAGTGAATCGATGAAATATTTCTGAGTCCATCTCGACAAAAGACTCACCTAGAGACTACATATAACAAAAATCGCCCACGAGTACATCCATTCAAATTTTGATGCCAGTCAAAACTATCATTGGGAAACAAACTATTGTTCTAAAAAGCAGTAATGGTACACATCTGGTCATATAGGAATGAATTATGGACCTATACGAGTAACTGAAGTATCACGGTGCTCCAGTGAACTCAATCGAAGATTCTCCGAGCTATCGCTGATACACCATAGTTCATGAGAAACGACACCCTTCACAACGATCTAAAAGAAGTTCCCATAAAAGAAATGTCAAGGTTGAGAAGTCAAGTACACTATGAATAATAATGAAATTACACTAATCCAGAAATCTACCCTTTCCTGAACTTCAAAACACACCTAAGATTAAAAAAAGCTACCACAAGAAATAGTAGACAGACATCCTGATGCTATGTAAAAGGAGGTACACCTTCATACGTCAAAGAATAGCTATCAGATTTACTATTTTTGTTCTGATTGCTAAAAATATAACAAAAGAAAGGATTCGGTGATCCACAGACAATTCAAACGCTTTTACTATGCACTTCAGTCTCTGAGTAAGAGTCTTTCCTCCCATACAAGATGTAACAGGAAATACATAGCATTTGACTATTTTTAACCACAGTTCTAGCGATAAAATTTGATTTGCAAAGATTACAATTTTAAAGACAAAAAAAATATCGTATCTATTGCATATTCAGTTAGGAAACCGATACAAAATCCTCCACTCATAATCAAAGGTAAAATCGACAACTACAAAGGAATTGGAAGAAAGGAGGTACCATGACTTAAGAATATTCGTGATTGAAATAGTATACGCAGTGCCAAACAATTACTTAAATTAATCATGAAAAAACTGCGAAAACTGCGAACTACTAGCCATTGTTGCTTCTAATGTCAGGATCACCTGATATGCCACGACAAGAAGAAGAAGGAATATTGTGAACATAATAAAAATACTCCCTGGAGGTTTTTCATTTTTACGGAAATGTTAATTTTCATATAGTTTACTTACAACAATAACATATTTTCGTTTAATTTTTCGTATCAAAGCTATTCGTTACAAGTAAATTATGCGAAGTTTTTAACGAAAAAAACCACCTAACATCATATAATTTAATAACTTTTTTTATTCCTTACATGCTTTACTTCTTATTTTTATTTCATTTATTATAGAGTCGCATGAGAGACATATACTTTACTAAAGATTACAGCAGACAATAAAAAAATGTACATGTCCAAATAAATTACGGTTTCGGCTAAAACTGAAATAGAGACCAAAGTTTCGGTTTCGGTCTAAAACCATTTTTTGTTCGGGTACTATTTTCTTTTTTTTGTAGTATAGAGATGAATTTATATTCCTCGACTTAAATAGCTCTTAAGGATCTTAAAAATGTGGCACAAAATGTTTAAAATCTTACCTACTTAAAATACACTTGAAATAAAAGTTGTTTTTGTTTAAGAATCTGCTTACAAACTAAATCTATGTAAAATAAAACCAACATGTAATCAAATATTGAATTTTGTTTTGAATCGGTTAAAGATTATTATATATTTCTGCTGTCAGTGCCTAGAGGATTTGGCGTCCCTAGAGATTTGAGATCTTCTATCGGCGAATCCGACATCTACAAACGTCATGCAAATCAAACTTGACTCCTATTTCTCATTTTATTTCTAAAAGAATCAAAATTTGTATTTTTTTGTCTCTCACCATACTATTTTGATGAATGAATTTTATACTTGAAATACTATGAAATTCTTGAAATTTATGCTGACTAATGCAAGTAGCTAAAAATTCTTATACTATCCTATCATTGGGATGGAAGTAAGGCGCAAATATTTTTTTAAAAAATTTCTTTACATTCTTTTTATTAAGTCTGTGGGTAGTTTATGAATAAATAATTTGCATGCGGTTTGTTTTGAGGTTTTACTGTCACTATTTTATTATATATTTTTCTAATTGTTTGTAAATTATTTTTGTTTTAAGAGGTATTTGTATTATATTTGGTTACCGTAGTTAAAGGAAAAGTTTTTCGGTTACGATTCATACAAAGTAGAACCAACTTGACCTTAGCGAAATTAGGTATTTTTTACGAGACATAATATTACTTCAAATTTTACACTTCTAAGAATTAAGAGTTTGAGATAGACCAGATAAGTTTTCTTAGACTGTAGTACATTTCAAAATAATGTATTTGCCATTGGTCGGTCTTACCCAAAACAAAAATTGTAGTTATAAATAACCTAAGCCTAACCATTGATTAAGATGAAAGTAATTAATACACTTATGTTTATTTAACTTAATTATTTTAATTTCAATGCAATGTGAGTTAATTGAAGTGTCAAAAAGTCAAAAATATATTTTACTCAAAGTTCGATATACCAAATTCGTTGTAATAAATACAGCAATATAATTATAATTTATCTCACGTTCATCAAATCTGAAATCTTCATCGAACATTCGAAAAACAATTGGCTAAACAATAGATGGCTTTTAAATTGTGTTATTTTACGAGGTGCAATCGAATTACGAAGAAAATGGCGCCTTCATCCACTATCCCCACGTTTCCATTTCCCCAATTGCGCTACGTGTAACCCCTCAGTGGCTCACACGTTCAAACCTCATCTACTGTTACCGCTCACATCTTCCATTTACCCCTTTTCCTTTTCCCGAATTTATCTTTCATTACTTACAGCCTGAACAAATACAACAAAAAAAAAAAAAAATGCTCGATCGCGACGTATTTACTTGTCATTAATTTCTATTCTCAATTATACGTCTCCATTATGACAATACAAAACCGGGTATGCAATTTAATTATATTTTGTGAATGGAAACCGGATAGTTTTTTGCTAATTTTAGTATGATTTTCGAATCATAAGATTGATATTGAGATGTGTAAAGGAAGGAATCAGGAAACGTGGCGGATGCAAATCTTCTTGAATTAAACAAACAAGATAAATAGAGGGTGGCTTAGCTGGCACGTGGTGTAACGAACGGTATTATTTCCAAGTTGTCGAAAGAGGCGAGACTCCACTCGGTTTTCACCTCTTGGAAAATATAAGACCCTTATTTGTACAAGAATAAAATTCACAGGCTTCAGAAACAAGATTAATACAAGCGCCATGAAAAATTAAATTATTAAAGATATTTTCGTTTTCGCAAAAATTGACTGTAAAATGGATGAATGGAAACTCTGCAATTTGCATTCACGACGACACGTTGAACTAGATATAAATGGGGTTTAAAATGCGGAAACTATTGAAATATTGTTTCAGATGCGAACTGAAACAGAAATTAATGGCAATGGACTATTGCTCTGTTTCAAATGGGCGTTGTACTGCCGCATTTACATTCAAAACAAAGGATCTACATACTCTCCTATCGTATCATTGGGAGAAAACTTTGCCTAAGAAATTTCCCGTAGAACTTGTCTCGTATGTGATAACATATAAATTTGCTTAAATCTCCCCCTACAGCCTTACGAGAATTACTCATTTAATGTGTTTATGGTTGTTTTGGCCGTCGGCATCTTAACAAGAAATTCTTGTAAGGTTTCCACAAAATAAAGTTTTCTTCGTGTAAATATCCAAATAAAAATAAATAGAGATACTCTTTTCGTTGTTTACAAGTTTCAATCCAAAATAATTAAAGGATAATAGACTAAATTTTGAGACATCTGCCTTCTCCATTATTTCTATTATAATCAAATTGAACGTGGCATATAAATGTCTTTAATGAAATTTTGTGAGATGGTATTTTGTTGATTAGTCACGAACTTCCATTGCGTGTTACACAAAATAAATACAGATGAATATATAATTAATTTTATCTTTCTATAAATATTAACTGTCATTAAGGATACGGCAAAAACCGTACATGTTACCAGCTCATTCAAAAATCAATTTATAAATTTATTTTTTTTGTTAATGTATTTATTTGTCAATGTATCAATCTTTTTAATTTTTCGTATTGCAGTTTTTGTACGTAAGGAATATATATAGTTTATAATATATATTTATAGTTAGTTATATATAAATATATATAAATTTAATTAACTATAAATATATGCCGTATATATTAGACTGATTCAAAAAAAAAGATTTTTTTTTCTTAATTATACCGAAAATATTGTTGGGAATGACAAAAAAAATCCTGAGAAAGTTTAAGCTCTAAATATTAATATTAAGAGGTGCCGCATCGCAAATTTCGATTCTCCATTTAAATAACATGGGAACAATATTCTCTTACACTTTGGAATTTTATAGCTCACGTTTATGACAATATTTTGGATTGACCAAGGTATATTCTTGTTGAAAATTGAACGATCTACAAAAAAGGTTTCTTACAAGTTTTATATGTATATTTATTCCTTCAAAAGTTATTCGAGGTCAAAGTTGAACTAAAGAGAAATGTTAATGTTTTTAAATTTTTTGACGCAACCATCAATTTTATGAGAAAATTTTATAGGACATTTTTTGTAGAGCACTTTTTTTCCTATAACTTATCTCTTTAAAAGTTTTTGATATTTTTCACAGGTAGGTTTTCATAGGTCATATTTTAATTTCGTTGTGCTGTTTACTTTAGCTTTCAAAAACTTTGGGACATTTTTATTTTCAAAATTAGACTCTTTTTTGGGGGGTTGAAGGATGCAAGTCATAGATTGTATAATTTTTCAGTTATATGTATACACATTTTAGCTTGACCCACATTAAAATTTTCTAGAAATTCGAGAAATACTCTAAAAGTTTTAATGAGTTATTGAGAAAATGTTAAAATAAAATTAATTTATTTATTTTGTAAACTTTTAGTGCGAGATACTGATAAAACGGCGACCGATTCACAGCTATTTTATTCACAGCAGGCTTGTATTGTTTATGTTTCATATGTGTTGTCAATAGATGGAACTGTCAACCAAAAAGTATGAAATTTTCTTTTTAAGGTAGTTGGGCTCTGCAAATTAGAAATTTTTAACTTTTTTTTTGTTTACGTGCACACTCTAGTATATATACCTATATTCAGTTTTCCATTATTTTGAAAAGTACCATATTCGCATGTATTCACTCACCGATCCCTTCTTAATTGGAAAAATAAATTATGATATCTTCAAATTCAAAACAAAGTTATATATGGGGGGTAACCATGAATCATATGGATCGGGGTATGCTTTAACTTCCGCCAAACCCGCAAGACTGACTCACCGAACCCCTGAAATTCGATTGAACCCCGATTAAGAACCACTGGTCTAATGAATTATGTTTTATAGCGAGTTTTATATGAGTTCTATAGTGATGTGTAGAAAATTCTATATTCTTATTATTTCACTCTGTAGTCCGCATTACTTCAAGTTTCAATTTCGATGATAAATTGTATGTTAAATTAAGAAGTTTAATATTATCTTACTATATTATTTTCTTTACAAAAAATTCAGAGATTAACAAATATTTAGATAGAGGTGGATTTATTGAAAATAGCTTGATTTCAGAAAATTTTATTTCCATTTCATTAAGCCTATCAAAAAAGTCGAAAAAAATTCTTACGTTCTAATCAAAAATTAGTTAGTCGCTGCCGTGGCTGCATTTATTTGAGATAGAAAACTGTTATCTCCAAGCTCTGTTGAGGGTGCTTTACGTCATTAATCAATTGTGAATTGAATGAATTTCAAGCATTTTTTACAAGTACGCCCAATAGATAAAAAATAACAACGAGAAAAAATTATCGAATCATGTTAAGGTATCGAAAGCCAATGAACCGAGTATTGGTTAGATGTCTGATCAACTCTAACTCCGTATATCTTGCCGCCAGAAATTGATTAATGAGCTTCGGTCTGGAAGGGTTAGCATACGCTGACGCGTAAGAAGCTCGATTCTCCCAGCTCCCAGTTCCACTTAAGAAAAATACGCGCAAATTGCAAAATTTCACCGAAAACGCAATATCATAGCGCTGTAAATTTGATGGAATTATTTTGTTTTCATTGGCATAATTGAGAGCGATTTTAATTGGCATCACAATGCCATCAATTTATTGACGTTTCAAATAATTTGTTTTAAATTAACGTCTCATTGAATAATTACTATATCATTGAAAAGCGAGACACTCGAAAACGACTTTTCCGAGCAATTAAACAACATTGTGCTCGAAATGAAAAACTAACACAATGTGCAATCATTAGCAAGCAATTAATTTATATTTCACTTTATTTAAAAATGTGAGTTTAATAAACTATGATTTTTAAACAAATTGAACTTGAAGCGTTATAAATCCGGAAAACTTGTTAATGAAGTGATTTTTTTATTTCCTCTTAATAAACATAAAAAGCAGATAATTGTTTCACTTTTCAAAAAACGAATTCAATCTCTAATGAATTTTATTGTGCACGTTTTACAAATAAAATAAAACATACTCAATACCTAAATTATATCCTTTACTGTTGCAAGTCAAAAAGCTTGTTATGTCTTGAAATTGTAGATGGTGAATGTATTTTATTTATACGAACTTGGCAAGTGTAAACATATTAACTTTCTGAATAACAGTTTAACTAGTGCTGCAATTCATCGTCTCTTAATTGTGAGAGTCCGAGAAACGTTTACAAAAGCTCGTCGACGAGTTCGTTAGTTGGTGGTGAATTGCAGCTGTCCGGTATATGTTTACGTTTGTTATAGCACTACGAAAGCTCGATGCTTGCGTGACACTTCTATCTTCATATAGAAGACTTTAGTTTCATGCAAACAGGTAGAGAACTGTATTATATCTGTGTAAGTATACAAACACATCGTACAACATAGTCACTCTATTTGCTCGAAATGACCACTGAAGTAATTCGGAGAGATTTTCGTTTTACGTACGCTAGAGTCGTCGACGATTTCATGTTCGTACCACAATAGAAAATTAACTTTTTAATGCTGTTACATTGTAATTAGTTTCTATTATTTCCACGATTTACTTCAAGTTAACTTTGTTGCTTAAAGTTCAACGCTTTTTAGTAATGCATTTATTTTAATTGTTATCAATACCACATTCATGTACTATTCCTAATATGATGATTAATATTGTTTGTAAAAATTTAGAAAAATATACAGTATACGTTCCTAGGATTAGCATGTAAGGGAGAGTGGGGTAATGAATGCTAGCGGGTAATGGGACCCAGTATAACACTATACTTTACACAGATTGGAACGAAAAATTTGTGCTCATATAACCCGAACAGATAAAGAAGCATTCTGTTATATAACGTGATCACCGCTAGCAAAGCACATGGCGATAATTAAAAGAAGTATGTTTCGTTAGACATCGTTGAAAATTGTTACTATTTAACTGAACAAGACTATAGATAAGTGACTTTATCATATTAAAATTTCAATTTTTTTTTCTCAAGAATTATTTATGTTTATTTTTAGGATTATAAAATATAACCTATGAAAATTGAACCCTATAAAAATTTACAACCAAAGAATGAGTGAATCTTATTTTGAAAATAATTAATTGTGGGCCTTCGTGCAAAAACTAGGTAAATTCCAACTGGCAAACTATTGGTAAGAGCCAAAAGAAACAAAATAAGATAACAGGTAAGACCAGGTAACATTCAATAAACGTAATAAGCAAACTTATTCAAATTAATATAAATTATCTTGCATATTAAACAAAGTTTAATAATTACTTCATAAAACAAAAAAAATGCGATGATAAAATAATAATTTCTAACAAATTCTATAAATAGCAATTTCTGCAACGAGATCTTCGTCGTCTGTTGATGATTCTTGGTTTTCCTTTGTTTCCGAATAATTATTTTTGTAATACTTGAATTCTGATATTGGCAAATATTTTCAGCTATTTTTAAGATATTCTTCAATTTGGCATCCTTCAGCCTCATATTCACTAAGTAAAATGGGTATGTTTCTGAGCTTGGAAGGGAAATCATGACGTTGGATTTCCTCTTCATGAAAAAATCAACATATAAGCATATATCTGAAGCATTTTTGGGTATTGTTACTCCGTTACTCCGTTCAAAGAAAATCGTTTGAAATCCAAAATCCTTTATTTGCTGATCATAAACTTTTCACCATCTTTCGTAACAGAAGCAAAAGGTTTTTTTAAGTATTTATTATTAAAAAATAGCTTAAATATTAAGGTAAGTCTGGATATATCTGGTTCTTGTACTAAGACGCTCAATTATTTTAAAACAAAGTTCTTTTGTGCACTATTTCAATGTTAGGAATTTTTCTAATAGGTCTACAGAAATTAACATGGTGAAGCGTTTTCGAAAACATAGTTCTATTGCTGATCCACGTAACATTTATGCATGTCAATTGTACCCACGAAGGCTTGGTGTGAAGTAACTTCAGAAAGGATTATTAGACCTTATTTCTTTGAGGTTTATTATGAAATTGCAGTTACTGTGACTGGTAGGAGGTATAGAGAAATGCTGGTAATTTTGTTCAGCCTAAGATATGATGGTGCAACTGCACATAAGGCTAGTGCCGCTTTGTAAATTTTAACTGCAATGTTTCAAGATCAAATAGTTTTCTGAAATTCCAATTTTTTATGATTTCCACGATCACCTGATTGGACAGTGTTAAACTTTTTCCTTTGGAACAAGCATACCTACAGGAAGAAATTAAATTCATACAGTCTCAGATGCTAAGAAATTTCATGGAAAACGCTTTACAAAGAGCTTGTGCTTGCAAAACTGAAAATGGAGGCCAGTTACGTGGTATAATTTTTCATACATAATCAAAATAAAATTGTAATTTTTAAGCTTTGCTAATAAAAAAGAATTATTAAAATACATTCATTTACAAAAACAATATTTTATTTTGAAATGGTAAAGCATTTACGCGCCATTTATACTTAATTTCTATTGCAAGTATTATTTCCAATTATTTCATAACTCTAGAGCAGGCCATTCACGCTCCGACTTGCAGTCAAACTAATGGTCCGACTTTCAAAGTTGGATCTTAAGTCGGACTGAATGTCTTGCTTTAGGATTAAAGTGGAAGATAAATTGCTTAGCGATGTTTTTAAGGCAGATCCATAACTTCAAAATAGTTACCATTTGGATAATAGGAACTGCTGCCCTCCCCCTCCCCCGTCACACAATATTGTTTAATTTTATTTTTTAGATGACACAAACTAAAAAATGGACGACACTAAAGGCTTTTATTGGATAATTTGCTAATCTAATCTTTATTGTTTTGGTAGAGATCCTGAGGCACAACCCACCTCCGCCTCTATACTTAGATGCTTTGGCCATATAAGAGTAAATACTGCACCATTAGATTTTCTCGTCGCCTATTGCAGCATCCTGGTATTTTTTGGAGAAAATAATTATGGCCATTCTGGTGTACTCTGTTCTTAGTCCCTATTTTTAGTCTACACTACTATTCTTAGTAGTGTTACCTGCTCTTTTCTTGAGAAACTCCCGAAAAGCTTGAGAAGCCCCTTCTTCATTACAGAGTTCCTAATTTGAAAAAGTTTTTGAGCTTGTCTTTTCCAGTACTGAGGTATTGTATGCTGAAACACATTAATACTGTCTCTAAGTCAAATAAACTTATTTAATTTATCACGTTTTAATTACATTGTATTTATAGTATGTGCGTACTTGTACTAGTACTTATAGTATGTAGTAGTGACGCGTTTTACAGGTTTTAATTAGTTATTTGACCGTATAACGACTTATATAATAGGTGCTAGTAGTGCGGATAGATGTGGAAATCAGAATTATCTTATTGGTAGTAATTGATAAACTATAAAATTTTGATTTTTGAAACAACAATTAATACGAGTATCCAAAAATGATTTTAAGTTTACACTGCTTTCGGCAGTACTCGATGACTGTTGTCATATTTGTATTTCTGTAGGACTAACGTATTTAGTATTTGAAATCAATTTTATACAAAATGAAGATACTTTATAGAAACAAAAATATTCTATCAGATTTTAACTCCCTGGACAATCAAACAAAAATTTGAATTACTTTTCAATGCTAAGTTGATTAACTTATACATTGAAAAAAACGGGAAATAGTTTATCAAATTGTTCGCTTCGGAAATTTTTGTACATGCACGTTAATTCAAACTCATTTGAAATGCATTTGATTCGTACACACACTGTATAGGATTCAAGCTCAGTTTTAACATAAACACAAATCAAATTGCCAGTTATTTCGTTTATTACTCATCCACACAAATAAACAATTCAAATTGAAACGAAAAAATGAGTGTTTCATAGCATAATAAATGGAACATTTCCAATGCAAACCTACAGAGAATTTTTTTTGCAAATAAAATTAAAAAGTACCGCAGAGTGAAAAACTATGTCATTCAGTTTGGATAAATTTTATGGCCATTGGAACTGTACATTAAACCACTTGTATATTGAATAGCGTGGAATCAAAGATTTATAATCGTAATAGAATTGTAAATATCGGCTTGATGATAATAATTTGCAAATGTAAATTATTTAATAAGCAATAATTTGAATGTTGTTTTACTAAATGGGTATATAGTACATATATCAGAAAATTTAAAATATATATTATTGTGATATCAGAAAAAAAAGCTTTCAGTTTAATAAAAGTAAATTATTTTTTTTCATTTCAAATGAGAACGAAATTCACTCGGAAAAAGTCTATCTAAAATAATATCACTGCATAAATCCTAGCGGAGTTTCCCGTTTTATTTGTTCAAATTTTCATGGTTTCCACGATGAGGGGATTTGTTAAGGATATTTGAGTGAATATGGAGTATATAATTCGGGCATTTGTCTAATGAAAAGGCAAATATCACAGTAAAAGTTGACAAGGTTTTTGCTATTATTTGAACATGTTGAAGCCGTTAAAGAAGATTTGTTTTCAGAGTAGATAAACCATTTTTTTCCGAAGCTACCTTGTATTCTTGAATAAACTGATTATATTTTAATTTAAGTCTTTCCCGTTGAAACGAATTTTCGACTGTGATGACTTGGTGAATGATATTAAAATATGGTGGAAAAGTTTTCTAAATCAAACGTCATGCTTGGCTGTGCAACAATTTATTTCCCCTTTTTAGACATGGAAAGTCATTTCGAGACGCTTCACGTCTTTATATTTGGCAACAAGTAACAGACGTACTAACTTACATATACGGTACTGTAGAAAAGTTTAAAACTACCCTGCAATAAAATATCCCATAAATATACAAATCATCTAATAACATTTATATCTACCTATATAATTTTTATATAAAACAAAATAGTGATTGTTTTTTTTAAACTATTTATTTACTGTTGCCTTTTAACTATTACGATCTTTAGTGACTTTAATGTTAATTAAAATCCATGAACTGAAAAATATTGGCAATTTGTCCGTTACGAAATTTAAACCCAATACGACAGGTTTTGAAGCGATTACCTGGATCACTTGACCACCAGTGGGCCAGTAAAAGTTTTATGTTTGTATATTTTCAGTTTTTTTTACAAAAAATTATTAAAGAGCGTGGAAAAGAAGAAAAATCATTCTTTTTTCGTTTTTTATCTTTTTATTATAAATGTCAAACCTCGTAGTAAGTTAAATATTTAATTAATAAATTATTTGATACATACATTAGGAAAATTTTGTGTTTATCTCACTTGATCAAAAATAACAAAAAATTTTTTTTTTTTTCTCTAAAAGATTAATTGTTAAGTATAGAGGTATCACAACTAGGTATTCCACTGATATTGTAACTGGTGTTTGGAACTAAGTTCCTTAACGAAGCTTGATAAAATAATTTAGTAGAAATCTTCACAAAACAAAATGACCCACAGAAAGAAATTCAAAAAAACGCTGTGTGTCTATTTATTTAGACTGTAAGCTGAGATGATGGTAGAATTACAAAGTGAGTAATGAAGTTGTAGAAATTTATGGAAATAATATAAACATCGGAGGGTCAAAAGTTATGAGGATATCGGAGAGAGAAACTCCACTCAGCATCAATATGAAATGTAAAGAACTACAAAATGTGCCCTTATTCAAATATAAAAGTATTCGAAAGTATAGTTATCAATAAAAAAAGAATTTGCTATTGAAATGAAATTGAATTCAACCACGCGAGAAACTAAGCTTACCTTTAAATAGAAAAAAAACACGTTCCTATAAATGTTCTAACATCTTTTATTTAGATTTAGTGTATATTTTTATACAATTTTGACGTATAATTTTGTGTAGATATAATTATCAATAAATGATTTTTTTTCTTAAATATTGAATGAAATCTTTTTATTTATCTCGGTCTTGGACATAATTTTTCTTGAAAGAAATTAACACATTGTTTCGAATAAATTCGCTATTGAAGAAAAACCGTAAAGAACTTAGTTCATTACGGTGGTCTTAAAACTACACTCGTTTTTTACAACATGTAAACATCCTGTAGAAAAGTAAGTGAGAGTAAATACCTGTATGTATTCAAACTATTCAAAACTGTAAATAAACTCTCTATAAGTAACGAAAAAAACTAGGACTTTTGATAGGTGTAAGAACATTGTGAAAAAAATATAATTCTTTATTTGCCTTTATATAACGGTAAAATTCCTAAAGATTCGACTAACTACTCGTAGCATGGAATTTAGCTTTTGTTGCGTACTGTGCATACGTTAATGTATCGAGGGATTAGGGAATTCGGGAAACATTGAGGAGATGAAGAAGCATGAAGCTATTATTTACCGCACCAATTTTGATGAAATCTTCATTCAAAATCTGCCTCAACCTTCGAAACCACAGAGCAACCATCAACCCCACTTCGTCACACGACGTGAACCACATCTTAACGCCAACACTTGAAATTATATTATCCTCACTTATTAACTTAAATACTATATTAAGCATTCGCCTTAAGAACCCATCATAATCATCCAAATAAAACAAAAAATCAATTTAGTTTTTCAACAAACATATTTTCTTCTAAGACTTTTTGCACTTTCGTGCTTTGAAGATCGTTTACAATAAAACGGAAAGAAACACATCAAAAATCTTCAAACTAGTTACAAACAAAGAAGACAAACATTAAACAATGACAAACAAGACGATGAATTACTTGAAAAGTTTTGTGAGCTTGAAAGTTTAGTCTTTTCAATACACAAGATTTCCGTGCGCATTGAAGGACTAGGGAAGAAATACATGTATAGAGATGTCCTTTTTGAAGGAAGCTTTTTAGTTTAATTGAAAAAAATCAGTATTGAATTTAGTTCTTTGACATAAAATGTATAACTGGAAAGTATTTTCTCGATGTTTTTACGAAGTTTATAAATCTTTGAAAAACCAAAAACACATTAAAATAATTTGCCAGACCAGTCTGATTTTTCTATCTTTAGTTTCAAACATTAAAATAAATTTCTGAAATAATAATAACACTTTTCAATAAATGGTAGATTATTAACATTAAAGTCCAATAATAATTACCCAAAATTGAAATAATTCTATGCGATAAAAAATATAAATAATAGTTAATGTAAATTTTTAAAAACTGTTTTAAAAGCTTAGAGTAATTGTTTCCAGAACAGAATTTCACTCAATAAAAATTTTAATTTATAGTTTTAGTTTTCATTTTCAAAAATCACATCTTTTCATTTAAACTTTCAATTGATATTAGCATTATGCATTTCGTACTGTAAATTACCGTTGTTTTACAACTATCAAGGGCTTTAGCAACCCTAGGGATAATAAAAATCCATAAATCGAAAAAAAGGTACCGAAAATTTGCTCGATATGAGATTCGAACTCAACACTTACCACCTTTGAAGCAGCCACCTAGACTACTCGGCTACCAGTAGGCCTTGGAATTAAATATTCTTGTTTCAAGCAATTCTTCTTTCAAGCAATAAATAGAGGATCCATTAGACAATATCTTACTTTATGTTTTTTTTTTTAAAAAAAACAACAAAAAAATCATTAACCATTTACTCTTTAATGCATTTTTTTCCTTCTTATTTTATTTAGTAGGAATTGAACTCATAGGGTTCCTAGCCTACCTTAGTCCGATTTCACAAAATATCAATTCATTTACATTCCTCTGACCATCGTCACGAGGGAATAATTGTGGTAGAAGTTTTTACAACTATACTTAGATAGTATATACAAAAAAAAAAAAAATAAAACATGACATAAAATCTAAAACTATACAACAGTTTGACCAAAATTTATTAAAATTCATAAGATTACAAAAAAGCATTTATGTGCTCTCTTTTTAGTCTCTTGACTGGGGGAGGTTCATTTAGTGTTTCCAGAGCCTACTTGTTCGGGTGTTTTTTTCTTCTTATTTTTATATACCGAAATTTAAGATTCTTAATGAATTGAACGACATTATCGAATTTAAGGTCCCGTTGAATAATGTCATTCCTTATATATCGACCAGCTCCTAGAAATGATCGAAGAATTTTACTTTTCGAAGGCAACTAAAATCATATCATTAAAAATATTTTAAAAGTTATACTTCTTTAGGCACACCATAATGAAAAAAATAAGAAGCTTTATGAATGTGAGTTACGAAAATTTGATGCAGAATTTGATTTGGGCTATTACGTTCCCTGAACCGTACACAAATCTGAGTAGTCAGAACTAAAGAAAATGCAACTGCGCTTATGCCCAATTGGCTAACTTATGCTATATTTTGCAAAATATTAACCAATCCCTACTCGAAATAATGTAATATGTGTTCTTTGAAATCAAAAAAATACTTTTTTGTTTTTAAATTTTGTAGAAGGGGTTTACGTTTTCCAGCGACGAAAAAACTAATTGCTTGAATTTTTATATTTGTTGATTTGGATTTTTGTTTCACGACAAACAATAATAATAAATTTATTTTATTATACAAATGTTAACCTTTTTCGCCCTTCACTTTTATTATTTATTTATAACAATTGATTATCTCGCTATTCAACTTGTAACTGACTATTTTCAACTGACTGATTTACCAACTATAACCGATTTAAAACTGATCATAACCTGCGATCAATCTCTTTAACAGTGGTTTCACACATGCACTAGAATGTTCGTATTTCCAGATTGTTCCACCTCTGGAATTTTTGATCCTTATTTTTAATGTCTATTTTTTTTTCTTCAAAAATCCTCAAAAAACCTCGAAAATATCTTTTATCTCATTGTGCTGACCGCTTCCCTTGCTTTCATTTTCTTGGTTTGGTGAGCACACAGCGGGATACCAGATGCAAGACTCATGCATACGTGCACAGTCGCACACAGTCATTTAAATTGCAGGTTTGTAACAATAGTAATAAAGTATTTTAGTCAATATAAGAAAAAGTAAATTTTGGTAGGGTATATGTGGATAAGGCAGGGAACAAAGAATATAAACTCATAAGTGTAAGTGATAGTCAAATATAATAATCATTTTTTTATAAATTCTTTTTTGTTCTATTTCTGGAGATAAAAAGACAGTCTGATCTTATTGAATCGATATTTACGAAATTTCGAAAATTACAAAGCTCTTGTTACATTGAATATTGAATGATGTTCGTAAGGTTTGGATTTGCTAAAAGGCCTCAGTGAATGAACATGTCGTAAGCCCACTTTATAATGTTGACTTGAGGCAAGTAGATTATTTCACAATGTTAATACACCATTATCGATTCCTTTATATCGTAGCAAATTTTACTTAATTACCGAATCATTATTTGGATAAAGGCCAAAGAATATAGATGCGTTTAAAAATAACAGCGCCTAATTGAATTTTAATGTGATAAAATTTATGCACTTGGAAAAAAAAACTCTTTTCTCTGCTCATACTGAACACTAAATATTATATGAAATGTTTGAGACTTGAATGTTTTGTCTTTTATTAAAATTTCATTTCATGCTTCTAGTATATGCAGTAGTGGTTGGTTATTTTTATATGCACCAGCAAAGAACCCAAGGGTTGTGGCGGAATGAAAGACATTTTCAACTGTCCACGACCATCACCTGGGAAAACGTTAAATTACTCGTGTCTCGCAAACTTCTCGAGCCATCTAAAATTTTTATTTATATGCGCGAATATTATCAAGTTTTGTTATGAAGAATTGTAGTTACCTAAATTTAGAAATGTGAATACTTTGGAAAAAAATAGTTCCCAAGTCCCCGGTGTAATTCTCAAAAGGCATGAAATGGAGTTAATTTTTATAAAAATTAAAGTTTTTCATGCTAACTTTGCCAGGTTAATTACCTGACCTGTTTCTGGGTAAACTTTCGACATTTTTATTCATCGTCGCTTGTTTTATTTACCTAGGAAACTGGAAAAGTTTTGTACCGATTCACGTCAGACTCGTGACTCCTTCGGGACGGTCGTTCATAAATCACTCTACTCCGGTGAATGCAAACTGTATGCTGAGAATGTGGTCCAGTGCATCACACAGAAACTTATGAAGCAACAAGAGAGGAGACAAAATGCATTCATTCGCTTAACATGCATTTGAAGTGCACGGTCATGAGAAAATTGTAATTCATTTCATATTAACGACCACTCGTCCCATGTTCAGATGATAAATATATCAAATGTAATTTCATTTCAAAACGCTCAAAAGCTGTATCTTTGTTTAAGTACCATTTAGCCAAAGAGTTATTTAAAGTGTACCGTCCCTATGCCTATGTATTCTGAAACAGCTTATGTATTAATTACTTGTTATGTCTGGTTCTTTATTTGTTTTATCAATCATTAGTAATATTTGAATAAAATACTAATTAAAGTAATACATTAATAAGTATAATCAAAATAAATAGAAAATATATCTTTTAAGGAGCAACTATTTTAAACGATGAAATTATGTTTACGTTAATTATTAGTAAATAATGCTGAAATATTTGTTGCAAAACTCAAATTGGTATTGACACGAAAAGATAGTACCTATATATAGTTAAAAATGTAATCAATTGCCAAGATAGGAGTCTCTCAATTCATTCTATTGTCACTTTAAATGTACATTTTTAACTAATTATCTAAAAGAAAATTCAATAAATTTATTTAAGATTGTTTAGAAGTGCGATGGGGAATTATGAGAATAAGAGATTCCCCTATGTTCATAAGAAGGCGTTGTAGATATTTCTGTCAGGATTTTATGCACTCAAAATGAATTTTGACGTGATTTTCTATCTTTACGTTGAAATATATTACTTAGAAAATACGGAATGTTGACGATTTTGGTATTGATCGACGCGGAATATTTCAAAAAATGTGTCGCTATTTTTTCAAAGAATGTTCCCTTCTACCAAAAGAGCTATAGCGAATTGGTTGCGATCACGCATAATTTTCTCCAATTACACTGTATTAAATGGTTAAAAATTACACAATATTACAATTTTTTACTCCGTTAATAAGCTTCAAATCGACTAGAAATTTTATAGGCATAATCAAAATGGATCACTATCTCCAGTGTTAATTTCAATTTGTTCTCATTATTTGTGTTTTTTTTCTAAGCAATCGTAACAAATTAGTTCATTAACGTATCCAAAAATATAAATGGTCAAAGAATTTCCCGATTCTTCCATAAATTAAGGAAAACTCGATCTACGAAAAATTCAGCTGAAATATTTTTTTAAGATTCCTGAAATTACGGAATATTTATTCAAATGAAAAACACTGTGACAAAACTATACAAAAATATTATTACATATAAAGTTCTCCACCCCTGCATTTTTATGAAGCTAGAAACTATTAGTATGATTAAATATATATTACGTTCTCGTGAATTCGTGTGGCAGCGATTGATATTGAGTTTTTATAGATTATAAGAAAATATTCTGCAAATAGTCAACTTGCAATGCATACAATAAAATAAGAACTACAAAATGTACATGGAGGTTTCTGTCTTTCATAACTTATTTGAATTAAATATATATTTTTTTAATTTTATTTTTATCAACGATTATCATATTGTCTTTTTCAAGATACTAAGAAGTGAGAAATTTATTAGCAAAATCTTTAACATTGAAACTCTGCTCTTTTTTTTTTTGGTCATATTTTCTTTTTATTACCTCGCTTCAATTATGTCACTTTGTCGTTAGTTTGTAAGGTACAGAACTTATAATCTTATTTTCACCTAGTTCCCATACTCACATCAATAGCTACGTATGAATCCGTCGTAAAATTTAATAATCACTAATTATTCCGACTTTAATAAAATATTCATCTTTGAAAAAAAAACGCATGTGCCTACTTTCAAAGATGCATGTAGAAGTGAATCTATTTTAAGTGCTTGTTGAAGTTAGCATGCTTAGTATGCTTTACAGAAAAATAGTAATCAATATTACCTTATATTTGTTGTTTGTGAAATATTTACAGCCAACACAACTGATAAATGGCAAAAATTTACAATTGAACGAAATCAAAATGACAGTTGAAACAAATGACAACAATCAGTTAGTTCAAATTTGAGACAATGACTGACAAAATTGATATTAAAAATACATTGAAAGTCTAAAAAGAAGAAAATATAAAAAATAAAAAAATAAATTTAGACCTTGCTTGTATTGATAAAACTATAAAGAAAAAATAAACTTTATGAACTAAATCTAAGTACCGATTTTACCATCGATGTTTCGGTGATATTATCCAATTAATGAGAGTCGTAAGGTAATTAGTTCTGCGACAAGGCAAGGGGTGTAATTTTGTTTACAATTTAGTAATATGAAATACCCCTTGCTTTGAAATACTTCCAGATAGATTACGATTCTCATTAATTGGCTAATATTGCTTTTAGATCGATGATGATGGCGGTTCAAAGATTAATTTATTAAAATTTATTTTTTACATTCTAATGTATTTTATCAAAACAAGTGAGGTTTCTAAAATAGTTTATTAAATATTTTTGTTATCATTAGCATAGTATTTGCCCAAAGATAATAGGGTTTTTCCAAACATTTTTAAGAAACATCTATTTATATGAGCATAGATCATTTAGAATATGATCATGACTTAAAATCCCATAAAAATGGTTAAGACATTTATCATAATTTAACCTTCCGCAAGACAAATATCCCATCAAGCTTACATTGCATACCACACTAAAAAGGATAGGAAAATGAAATTTTTATAAAACATTTTTTCACCGAGAAGACAACGCGCGCTTGCAACCTCTAAATTCAAATTAAGACCATCGCTTCACGGATTCCAGTAAGTATGTATCAGAGGAACTAGCACTTTACTCCCCTAAAGTTCAACTTACGTCAAATAAGTTATGAGATATTTTGTTTAAAATTACACGCGAAAATTTTTATGGCAGTTGCAAATAGTTTTGAGCTAAGGATTTGTTCGTTTGATTTATACGAGTTGAAAGAATATTAATTTTAATGCCGGAAAGATTTATGGCGTTCGGAGGGAAAATTATTCTGGTGAACACGATATATCCCAACATCACCCCCCGAATAGTTTCAACTAAAATAATGAAGGAAATTAGAAATCAAAAAAAGATTACTTATCCTATGAAGACCGATATTTTTGCACAGTTTGCACAAGGGTAATTGAATTGAGAGAAATCTAGTTAAATAATTAAAATCGTCGTTAGAATTTATAAATGTCAATTGCAGGGGGAATTGGTAATTTTTATTATAAAAGTGTATTTATTTAGTACAAATTATATTTGCATTTGAGATCGGGATGAGAAAAGATCAAGGTTCCAATTAAAATCAGGCGTCTGCCAACAATTAATCCCATCTTTGATCACTGACACATGACAACCCTTGACTGCGTAATTACAAGCGTACTTCACTTAAGGGTTGCTTTTAAATGCATGATGTGCTCTCTGCAAAAGAAATACCCTTTCGCATTACTTCCAATTGTCCTTATTTTATTTCCCCTTTCATCCCGTTTACAAGTAGGTATAAATTAAACATCAAATGTCAATATTTTTTTTATCAGCTCTCGAATCGACGGAAAAAGTCAAGCTTTTCATGTTACATTAAACTGATTTTAATTAGTTAAACACAATGCTTGAAATTCTGATGAAATTGTCGGATTATTAGATTGGAATGAGAGTTGTAAGATTTGTGTTGTGTGTATGTATACCGTATATTTAAGCGAGCACAAGGAGATGACGCTTTGTTGCATCCGGAAGACGAGCATCTACCATCGCTGATTCCGCTCTGCAAATCTCCAACTTCCGCTTTTCACTCTTACAACTCCTTGTCTTATTACTTACACTGGGTGAGTCCTTTTAAGAAGCTCATCCAACTACATCTTTCCAACCACAAACCTATTAGAATATCGGCTTTTAATAAACTCCTTGTGCTACTACAATTAACTAATAAACAATGCTAGTAAATTTCCGACTGAGAAACAATAATTTTCCTAATGCAATAATTGGAAAAAATAAATAAATAGGTGTTAACATAAAATACGCTTTAAGCAAAATGAGCGTGATTATTAAAGATTTCTATAGAATATTGAAAATACTTTATATATTGAAATAAAATTTTGAAATGATTATTAAAAATAATGTTGTAAAAACCTTTACAAAATAAAATTATTATTTATTATTTTGTGTTGAAACTTTGTTTTATATTAATTATTCATTGAATGACCCAAACATATCTAACAAAATTCATATAGATAATTCATATCAAAGATTATTATTATTCTTAACGAACTTTTACATGGTTCTCTAGATTTTTGATTTTATTATTTAATTCAATTTTGATTCAAGCGAAAGGGGCTAATTGAATATCAGTTTTGATGAAAATTGTCTACCAAATAACAACTCCTTTGGCTAAATCGCGATAGGGAAAGAGAGTATGCAGTTCATTTAAAAAGAATTATCCCTCTCCTTAGTTTAGGTTACTTTTAATTATATGATTTTTAAGACTTCCTAGTCATAGAAGTCACTTTAAAAGCCACTTTTAATATAAGAAAGTTATTTATAATGACAACTAATTATGTTTTAAATTATTTCTATTATCATTTCTATTATTCATATTATAAAAGAAATGATAGAAATGATAGTTCCGAACTGTCATTTCTTGCAAAAGTCTACCAAACACAGGCAAAGTTGCCACAAAATCTATTACCGGTCTCAAAGTTACCAAAGATAATTTTAAAGTAGCTTGAGATCTACTCTAATGTACTTGATATTTTCCTTGTTCTTGCGACTTCGTTTGTGCAGAATTTTTATTCTGAAAAAAGTTATTTTCCTTTATCTTTTAGGATTCAGTTAATAGAATTTAAAAAAAGGTCTTGCCTGTGCCTCGTGGGAAATCCAAAAAGAACCAACATTCACCACTTTAAATTTATGAATAACTTTATCAATCTTTTTTTTGGTCTCAAAATCAAAATTGCATCTGTTATTTGTCGTTTTAAAGAAACAATATCCAAAACTTGTATGCATTTCAATTTTGTCAATTTTTTTACAATTGTTGAGGATTGTAATGCCCACCTCACTAAAAAAAAGTTGTATCACTTGATCACTTGCATTGTTT
Source organism: Sisyra terminalis (assembly GCA_958496175.1). NCBI lineage: Eukaryota > Metazoa > Arthropoda > Insecta > Neuroptera > Sisyridae > Sisyra > Sisyra terminalis. The sequence goes on along the minus strand of OY292277.1, from coordinate 30,238,996 downwards.
CCCAGAAACGCCATTTGAAAAATAGCTTAATTGACATATTTTTCTTTGATTGATTTTAAAAATAAATGTAAAAAATATAAATAAAAATAGCTTTTAATAAATTTACAAATGATGATTTTTGATTTTTTTGCAAAAAGAATTTTAACCTTATCTAAAAAAAGCAAACTTCTTATCATATTGCGTAAATGATAGCAAAACGGTCGTTTCGAAAAACATTCTAGAAAATCTGTTTTTGAAGTACAAAAAATTCTTCAATCCTTTGTTAAGAACAAGTAATTAATTTTATGTTTCATGAAAATGATTTTGGTACAGTGACGTATGTGCGTTTATGTGGTAACTGACGAGAAATGTTATGGAATATTAGTGGAAACAATGGATTGGGTAACAGCAGGAGAGCAAGTTGTAGAAATGGAATATTCCAGGACGCGCTCGAGAAACATAATCTCATAAGATTGTATAGGGAATCGCGCTCGAGTTATTATTAATAATTCTTGAACAATATGTGCTTAAATATTTTCTGTTCCAAACAGACATATAATATTTAATCATTTTCGTTTTAATTACAAGTCGAATTCTCCTCCGATTTCATCTAACGATTTTTTCCTAATTTTTCTGGGCAAATTAATTCAGTTGAAAATTCCAGTCTAATTCTACTGAGGCTTTTTTAGTTGCTTTCTAGCATAAAATCATCCATTTAGTTTATCTTGGAGAAATGTAATTTTTCGTATTGTCAAATAAGAGGAAAATATACGAGAAGACTGTTGCGAAATGTAACATTTTTAATTAAAAGAAAAAGAATATATTTAACTGCTCGAGCACGGACATGACATAAACCATGTTGAAGGTAAAACAGCAACTCATGAGCTTCTGCATCGCAGTGTGAAACAAAGCGACACTATCTTATTCAATGCCTTGGAGAAAAATGAAAACTTGAACTTTATATGACGGATATTCGCACTAATTATCTTGAAAATTCAAAGTTACTCTTGCTATTTACACTCCGAAAACTAACCACAGTTGCACTTATGAATATCATGAATAAATCTTGAAATTCATGAAAAATTAACAATTACTACGTATATCAGCAGTTACTTGCCGGGAAAAAAAATCAAATTTGTCTAGACAGAAAAATATCCATTTTGGTGCGTCATAAAAGTTCAGATTTGATTTATCTCATTTATTTACAAAGATATGTAAGCATAAAGTAAATTTACATAGAAACAAAGTTTGATTCGTTTATTTTGCGACGTACTACCGATATTTTGGTTTATCAGATTAGTAATAAAAGCTTGAACAATTTAAAAATAAAATTCAAGAAAAAATTTTGTTGGATTTATTAAAAAAATGAACCAAATAATAGCGAATGTTTCTCATCATAGAACGAAAAATACATCGTACTTGTCGAGGACCCATCGTAATTAAATTAACTTTTTTAATGAGTTTTTAGTGTGCCTTGTTGCAACTTTCTAAAAGCATTTCATTCTACTTAGAATTCCAAACCAGTTTATGCCGACGTCTTCATAGGATTTTTCTGTATTTCATATTTTCCGCACAAGTTCACACTATCCTTACTTTGAAAGTTTTTGTATGAACGTGAAGTAGATAAATTAAATTTTCTTGGAAAGCTCACAAGAGACAGGTAAAGATGTAAAGATTACGCTGTTTAAAAAAATAAATATGAAAGCTTCCTCCTGCGCGCTGTTATCAACTTCAAAAAAGCAAATGAAAGTTTTTAAGGCATTTTACGTCACAATAAAAGTTAAATGCATTGAATAGAGACCGAGTTCAATCTAGGTTACAAAAATCAGTAATATAATTTCTTAGGTACTCACATCTCCGAAAAAATAAACGAAACATATTTTTTTATTATATTTGAAAAATCGATATGTTGCATACATTATAGGGAAATTAAAGGTATCATCATTATAAGAGTTGAGGTTTACTGATTTCAGTTTATAACGCAGTAAAATATTTATTAAATTTTGATCTATTTTTCACTATCCAATCTTTTCGAGCCTTTTTATTCACTGATTTGATTACAAACTATAATATAAAAGCAACATTAAGTATCCAAATTTTCTTAAAGTAGGTATTAAGTTTAACACTACGTATGTATCAAAACAATCTCCAATTATTTTTTTAAGTGCTAATATTGTTTTTGTTTTTAAAGTAAATCTTAAACTATTAAAAAATGAATAAAATTTATTGCTCTTATAATATATATACAAATACTTTTGTTTACAATTTGCTTTTAATTTTAAGTGGGATGTACCTTGCATAAACCATCCAAGCAGCGTCTGTAGATCCTGATCTAGGATAGAGATTAGTATACGATATTGTAGTTATTTATAGATATTGTAGATATTACGATATTGTAGTTGGGGAAAAATAGATAGCGATTCTTAAAAAATCCCGAATATTGTTTTTGCTTTCAGTTTATTAGAATACCATATCTCTTATTCTTTTATGTTTGTATTTTCTGTATTTTCTGTATTTGTGGAGTAGGTCATTGAGAGTATAGTCACTGATACTTCTAATTATTTGGCTAGGCCCACTTCTAAAATTTGTGTAGAATTTCAGCGACAAAGCGAGGATATATAAGTCTAGCGGTACTATCTTTAATTCCTCATGCAGATCGTGAATTTTGTATTTGAATGGGTAGTTTCCCAGTATTCTTAGTAATTTATTTTGGACTCTTTGTATTGTCAGATACTTAGTTTTGCTTACTGAACTCCAGACTAGACATAGAATGGACTTAAACCAGAATGGACTTAAACTATTATTTATTGGCTTACAAGTAGTTATTTTATCACTTATAACCACCATCTTATAACGACTTATTTTTTCAACCTTCTTTAAATCCTAGAAAATCAAAGGGAATTTGTAACTCCGTTCGAATTTAAACAACAAATTATGACCCTGAAATCTACAAATTTTCCTGATTCTGATCAATTTACTAATGCTATACGAAAATCTTCTCAAATAAAATAATATCCCTTCGGACATCCATCTTTAATCTCTGCCTTAGCAAAGGATACTTTTCTATCACCTGGAAAAAAGTTCGTACATAGTTGTTATTTGCAAAAATATATTCTTACACTTTCCAAGCTATTGGAAAAATCATCAAACAATGGCTTCACGCAGATAGAAATCAATCAAATTTTACCTAATACCCAATATGGATTAAGCCTCATCACTTTAAATCACAACAAATCGTAAGAGTGGTAGAAGTAATCGAAAAAGTTTTGGAAAAATAAAAATACTCAGTAGGTCTGTTCTTGGATGGGACGCAAGCGTTCGATTGGCTACTAACAAAGCATCAGAAGTGTCATATCTCTGAGTATCTATAAAACATCAGTTCTTCATTTTTGAGCAACCGCTTTTTTCAATTCAAAATGGATGATCAGTTAACAAAGGAAAAACCTGCTCACTTAGGGGTATCTCAGGAATCGGTTCTGGGTCCAATCCTTTACAGCCTCTGCGTCGTGGCCTTTCCAACATTAAACCACTGCACAACTTCACTGTATGTAGATGACATTGTCAACATCAACCTGGACAATGATCTTGAAAGAGTCATCCAGAAAATCTAGCGATCTATCAACCACTTACCAACCTGGTTCAGTCGGAAAATTCTTATAAATCCATTTAAAAGCGTCGCCAAAATTTTCTCCAACCAACTGGAGCCTATTGTACTGGATTAGATAGAAATTCCAAGAAGTGAGAAAAAAACCCCTGTTAAATAGTTGGGCATACTGTTGGACTCAAAATTAACCCAGCAAAGACACACTTTCAGTAAAATCAAAGAAAGCGACATTCGCCTCATCCAACTATGCTCACTTATTAACAGAAGGTCTCGTCTAACTATGAAATGTGCATTGATGATATACAAGTCAGTCACTAAGTCACTCTCATATACTTATACGGAGTCTGGCAGAATACTGTTCAAAGCTGGCTTCAATGGTTCGTGTAATATAACAAACGGCTGTTGAGTCGCCAGTTTTTCTTTTCTTGGCTTGAACTTGGCGAAATTAGACAAATACTTCTTCGTCTCACTGTGTTTAAGTGGCAACTTAATCTTTTTATTTCGTTATAAAAATCATAATTTGTTCTTTTTTTTTGGTTGAGAGGTAAATTTATTTGCTATGACAATAGTGGTAGTACCAATCACAAAAATTAAAACGATATATTAAACAAGTACCAAAATTTTTTAATCGAAAAGCCACTGGTTTTGAAAGTAAAAATATTGTAGGTGACTTAAGAATGATAATTCAAAACATTTTCAAAAATTCAAATACTACACAAAACGGAATCCACTGGTAGGAAAATTGTGGATACAGTAACTCTCCTACTTACTCTAACTCCATATAAAACCGCTACTGTTATAAGTGGAGTACTATTAAAAACATATATTGTTAGAGCTTATTTTTTTCAACTTAATTTATTTAATACTGTTTTAGATTAAGCATTAGCTCAATTATCAAGTTAGAGTCTATTTATTTTTCATTTTTCACCTTATAACACAAAGGCGTAAAAAACAACCAACTACTATTTTAGGAAAAACATGCCTTGAATTTAATTATGAAATCATAAACCATTTCAAATAAACTTTATTTTATTGGTATTAACAACTAAAAAGCGGAAATATGTAAGTTTTAGCAAAAGAATGTTGATATTTTTAAGGTCAATGATAATTTTTTTTTATAACATTTTCATATGAAATTTATTTTGATGGTTACCAAACTTAATCAACAACGTAATCGGTGATTAAAATTTTATATCTATCTTGCCATAAACATATTTTTTCGGTCTTATCAATTTTAATTCCTAGTATAATGGAATGAAATGTTATATTTCAAACATTAAGTTTAAATTCAGTAAGTTTTCACGCAGTGTTTATATGAAAGTAAAATGAAAAGTTTAAAGCTTTTTTTCTGTCTGGTTTTTCTTGTGGTTGTAATACAGGTATTTTATTTTGAAATATTATAATATTTTAGAAGAAAATATTATTCTGGAATGTTAATTTTCAGTGCTTAGTAAATGGCGACTATTACCCCGGACTATATGTGGAACACCCACGACCATTGTCACTACCTAATGATCGCGCTGCGCAATACGATGCCAGACCAGGATTGACATATTATGACTCTGCTTATCCCAATTACTACCCATATTATCAAAATCGTGTTCCAGCTCCAGTGCCTGTGCAACATGTTCACGAACATCCAAAAGTCGTTGTAGCTCAAAATCCGAATCCGAACCCTTACCATCCTCCGGGACAACGTCCACTCCCGTTCCTGGGGCGTCATATTCCCGTCTTTTTACCCAAGAATTTCCGAGACTTGCTAATAATCAAATCAAATACAACAACTAATAGTACGACTGGAAATCAAACTCGTCCTTAAGAATATAATCATAAAATTGATATTTCATCTTCGATTGGGATTTATTGTTTAAATAAAAAAAAATTAATACAAAAAAAAAATGTCTATACTTTATATAAACACTTTAATCACTATTTTATTTCCTACTTTGGAAAATTTACATTGAAAGATCTCATTATGTTTTCTTTGTTTTAATTTTTTAATTAATGTACCTGTTCTATAACGTTTAGACTATATTACTTAAAATTATACATAAATACTGGCTGAAGTTAAAAAAATCATATGATTTTTGTATTGATACTATATTACGTATATGTAGGAAAAAAAAGTTTATGTATATTTATTTTTTTTGTTTACCAATTTTTGTTTGCCAGTCCCAGTTAACATTTGAAGAAAATATTTACGTTCATCACGGAAGGCATTTAAAGATTCAAATTCCTCAATTTACAGAGATCATCTAGGTCTCCACTAAAATAGACGGCTTATCTGGAGAAATAACATTTTCAATAAAAGAACCCAATTCGGGATCAAAAACTCAAGTGGCTGCTAGGGAGAGATCGCAACTTTTTCTGGACGGCAAATTAGCCATATACAAAATCTTACTAAAACCAGTTTGGACTTATGGTATCCAACTACGGGGAACCACTAGCAACTCCAACATCAAGATTCCAGTCTAAGACACTGCAAGTAATAACAAATACGCCATGGTACGTCACAAACAGTGACATTCACAAAGACCTACAAATGGCTACGGCCAGGGAAGAGATAGCCAAGCATAGCATTAATGTCAAAACCATTTGAGCGATCACCCCCTTCTCTAGCTATCTTCCTTCTCGAAAACAGCGAGGAATCTAAAAGACAACAGAATACCCTTCTAGAGCTGCCATTCCGATAGCGATTCCCGCCTCGTATAATTATAAGTGATGCCTCCACAAACGCATACGCTTATCAGATTCGCTTATTATCCAGGAACAGATCGCGAATAAATAATGTAAATGAAAAATAAATAAAGAATCAAATATTCATTTGTTTCGACCGGTTCTCCTTGTTAGGCACAAGGTTCCACACATCAAGCCCTAGCTATACACAGTTTTCCGACGTCTGATTTTAAAGCTAAGTACCTAATTGTAACTATGATTATAGTAGCTTGTTTACAAAACAAAACGGAACCAATGTTTCTTTCGAAAGATATATCTCATACCAAACAGTACACATAAATGGGTGCAAATCTTACGGATGAATTACTCTTGGATATTCGTGAATTCACTTTCTACAGCTTTATTTGTTTACAAAACCAGTTTTAGGTCGAAACAGTTACGAAGAGGTACATAAAATCATTGATAATAAGTACGATACGTTAAAACAATAAAGCACCGATTTTCAAAATATAATTCAATAAGTTTCGTACGTACTTCGTCGTCAACTTTTCCTTATTGAGATTGCAAAGTTTCTTCAATAAATATTTGTTGGATAATTGAAAACAAATAAACTTAAAAAAATATTTTTAAACTTTTGTGTTATGCTTCTCATTCATTAGGGTTAAACAACTATTAGAGATTTCCAATACCTGACTGTAAGAAAATAACATATTTTTGATAACGAATAATTCATCACCATAACTTTTACTCAGTAATCACGTCATTGATTCATTATTAGCGAATCTTATTTTTGTAGAGTTCTTCAGAATTTAGTTTTAACAAATCCCCATTGGTGCCATTGTTTGTCGATCTAAGGCCAGCAAAAAATTAATTGTTGTAAATTTTTATTGATTTTCTACTGGCTTTAAGTCGATTACATATACGTTGATTATATTTTTGGAAAAAAAAATAAATGTCGAACTTTCAAACAAATTAAGCATAGTTCTTCAATGTTGCGATATTACGGTCATACCCAAAATATTAAGTGAAGATATTTCATTGCGAAAAGTGTGGCTAGAATCATCACACAAATAATCGTCTAAAATGTATAATCTTAGCTGCTTCGTACGTCTTCGGCGCCAGAGATCACTCATTATAAAGGATATATATCTAAAAAAAGAAAAAGTTCCCACCAATCACGAAATCGAGACATCCGTAACCGATGATCGATATCATAATGAATACCGTGGTAATACCAACTAAGGCACTGCTAATGGAAATATACCGATTATCCAATCCAGATAAAGTTATGCTGTACCACCAGAAGTCGAGTTTGTTAGAATTAAGTTAGAAACAAAACAAGCTGGACAAATAGGGACGTAACTAAACCTGCTAACCATCCTGGTCACTAAGATTAACTAGTGTTCCAGAAATATACCCTAATCTCCTGAAATGCAAATAGTACCAACAAAACACCATAAACTAGAAAGAGTAGCTTCTTTTTATACAAAAAACCGAATATTTTGCTTAATACAGAATCATTTCACGGAATGAACTTAATGTAATATCAAAAGATTTTCAATGTACTTCACAAATCATTTAAGGGGAAACAACAACCTTAATTTTGGTAAAAATAAAGCATTATAAAAGTAATAATGTACAGAAGAAGTACTTACAAGATCCTTACAAGTATTCGAGGATCGTAATCGTCTTTACTAATCGTCTAAATTGCTATGCTGAATACAGTTACTCTTCAAGTAAATAAAATCCAAGAATAACTACTTAAGAGGCAAATTCTCAAAGGTTATGATGAAGAAACCTCTGTTAGGCAATAATAAAAATACTTCTAAGCCTAAAACACATAGATATAGGAATGCTGGTAGATTTATAACGGAATACTGTTACTTGAGAAAGTATCTTCAAATTATAAACATAAATACTGAGTTATGTGCATGCAGCAAATGCAGCAAAAGAGAGGACACGGCTTCCTACATACTACTTGACTGCTCAACTGAGAGTTATCTTAGCTCTTTTGGGTTACCTGGACATGAAACTTGAAAAAAATATAAATTAAACAATAATATAGCCAACAGAAAAAATTCTTTCCTTTAGAAAACGAGAAAGCAAACTTTTTAGCGTTACACTTAAACAAAGCCAAAAATATCACTACACAATGCCATTAATAATACTAAAAGAAACATAAAAAAAAAACTTCCGGATACGATCAAGTAACCGAACTCACTGTCAAATATCAACCTACCGAGAAGATATCTTCTTTTGCAGAACTGCTAATTTTTATAATCGGAATTTGGCGTTACTCTTTATCCTGGAAAACAGTCCAAATGACCCTATTTTACAAGTCAGACAAGTCTAACAATGATATTTCATCATACAGAATAATGAAAATTCTGCTTAAAGTTTTGAACAGTGTTCCAAAAGAAAATGTGGTTTTGATAGAAATATATTCATTAAACTTCTCGTACAAGTAGGTATGAATTTAGTACATACTGCCTTCAATAGCTATAAGTAAGAGATAGTGAGTTAATATTTTAGGTATTTCTCCCTAAAATATATACATATTTAATAAAAACATAATAGTAACCAAAAATTGGATGAATCTCACACAATGAGATGAATTAGCAAAAAATCCACCGCAAATTTACCAATTCAATCAAATATCCGTTAGTATGAGGTTATTTTTGTGCATGTTTTAGTTTTGCATCCCTCGCTTCGTAAGCAACGGTTACAAGGCGCTCAGTTCGTGTCTCTTTCTCATAAATATCGTAAGTGAGCATGCGTGCCAGACAAACTCAGCTGAGATAATTCATTTCGGAAATTGTGACAGGAATACTCAAAAACTATTATTTCTCATATTTATAATTAATAATGATTATTATAACGATAATAATTGATGCATTTCAACTTAAACTATGATCAGTTGAAATAATATTAATAAAATTGCAAAAATTTCAGAAATTTTCTAAATGTTGAAGTAAATATATATCTCCATAGCATACGTTATATTTTTAACTTTGGTTTTTATCTTTTGGAAAAAGTATATATCTATGTGGAATGGTTTTATAAAACGTTTGTCGATTCTTTGATCAAAAAATTTTGCAATAGCTTACAAGGTCACCGCTTTTTTATGTCATGTATTTTTATAATGCAAAGTTAAACTCTGCACTTTAATCCGAAAAAATCAGTTCAATTTTTCAAAATATGTATGAAAAAATACGAGACAAACGTTCTCTTGGCGAAATTATTCTGGTAAACACATGTCAGATTGAATAAATGGTTTCAAATTTTGTTAATTGAGTGAGCCATGACCTTCCAAAGGAAATAAAAAATTGATAAATCTGAATTGCTAATATCTCAAATTATTAAGGAATAAAATTAAAGGGAATGTATTTCAGGAAAATATTTTGAAGAAAAAGTTAATTATAAGATTGTCATTTGAAGAATTGGATTTTGAAAATTGATCGGGAGTTGTGGAAAAAATAAGGAATTTTTTGTTCATGCAATCTATAAAACATATTGAGATCATATTAAAGTTATATTATTTACGAAAGCAAACTATAAATATAACGTGACTCATCACATAGCAGTTACGGAGCAATATAATACTACTTGATGACCACTGAGGAAGACGATTGGCATTCGAAATACGTATCTGAGCAAAATGTCAGATATACTTTGTTTGTAATTTTGTTCAAATTTATGTTTATAGTTTAATTTTGTAAATAATATTACATAAATTAGACCGTTATCTATTTTATATATTGCTAAAGCAGTTTAACTATTCAAAGTCAGAAAAAAAATCGAATGTGAAAACATTTTTGATTTAATTTGAGAAGTTTTTCTTTCACTTTTGGGTAGAAAGATTTGTAGTAGTTTGTAAACCAGAAGTTTGAAATGAACACAAATATTTTGTGAAATAACATACAGATAATAATAAAACATTATTAACCTTATTTGAAAACTGATAATTTAGCCATGATTCATACCAATTACTTTTGTATTTAACAATTTTCAACAGCATTTATTAAAAATTTCATATAAAGTTGTGATAAATATTTGGTTAAACATAAAAAATACTCTGCCAAAAATTTTGTTTGAGCGTCTCATATCGTAAAACAAATTATTAAACCATAACGCAATTATTGTTTTATATACGCCATTTTATTAAATAACTCAAAATTTGATAAGATAAAATTAGATATCAGTTAGATAGCACTTGGCCACCTTAAGTATAAAGAGGAATTCGATATAGTTCTTTTAACGCAATTGGACATTATTTTTTCGTAAAATATGACGCAGTTAATTTTATTAGCGACGTTTGTGTTTGGATTGAGTGTATGTTGAATCGATTTATTATATGTGAAATATCAATTTAATATATGTTTTTTACAGTTGGTTGGCGCGGATGATGTCGGTCCATATCCAGGACAGGTCCATCCTGCTTACTATGGAAAACCCCAATATCCCAACCCACAAAGACCTTACCCAGGAGAAGATGAAATTGAGAGATTCATGCCAAAACCAAAATCTTTCGTTGACTCAATTGATAGTAAGTTGAACGAATTTGCTTCAAAACCAAATTCAGCAGCATCTGAAACACATCCAAATAAACAAGCCAAAATGTACAATTATTACACAGAAACAGGACCTTATCAAGTTCAATCTTCCGATCCATCAATCCGACAATATAGATCAGATAAATTAGAAACCACCCACTACCGAGAAGATCCCGTTCCCCCAGTTCATGCATACTATCCTAACCAACCTTATCCTTATTATCCTTACCCTCAAGGACCTCATCCTGCTTTACCTTATCCTTACTACCCTAATGCGCCTTACTATGCTCCACCACCATTCCAGAAACCACCAACTTACAAAATTCAACAATCTGGCTATCAACGCCCAGTCATTTCTCAATATTACGATCCACGAAATAGCGTCTTCCCTCCTCAACAACGCACTGAGTATCGCCAACGTCCACAACAATCCGATGAAATGTCAATGTTTCCCGTAAACCCTCATATGCTACCTCCCCCCCATGTAAACAGTCCTTTACCTTATCCCTATCCTTACCCTTATCCTCCTTATACGTACCCATCTGATTACCCAGGTTTTCCAAAACCAAAATTTTTCTTAAATTCTATGTAAACATTTAAATAACTTGGAATAAAATAATTCAATTTTTACACTTTATATATTGTTTATTTATTCAAATCAATCTACCACAAATTGTTTAAAGGTTGATATAAAGGAACATTGAAATTGTCGTTGGTAAAAAAGTTGTCCCGAAGATGTCGATTTCCCAGAAAATCGGGATAAAGGAAATCATCATAAATTGAGTAAAATGATTGAGGATGCTCATACCCGTAGCCATAATAAGGGTGGTCGTTGGCGTAGTAGCTAATGGTATTAGAAAAGCCTGCGTCAGTGGGACCGAAAGCAACGACGACGGGTTCGTCAGGGTCTTCGTAGCGTGGAAGTAAAGCTTCCGGAAATGGAATGTGGCGACCTTCAATTCTTAACTAAATTCATTGCTGATTAGCAAGTTGAATAAACAGAATGTTTTTTACTTACGAAAAGAAATAACGCTATAAACAATTTTAAAACAATCAACATATTGAAATAAAAGCACCAAATACTAGGAACGAAAAATTTACAATATATAAGCCAAAACAAAAATGTTTTTGGGTTTTATTGAGTTTTTTTTTTATTAAAACTATGATAAGAGAAACAACAAAACAATTATGAGTAAAAGTTTTAATTATGGGGGAAATATGAAGTATCAAATTGTTTGACTTTAAATTCAAAAATTCAAAATAAGAACTTTATGCCATTATTATTGAAAACAGATAATAGCTTCGAAAAGTTGGTATTCTTGTACTAAAAAATGTCAAGTTTCTCTATCAATACGTTTTTTTTTTCAAGTACTTAGTTGCCGAAGTCATCAGGAAAAGCGACAATATAGGATTTTCTAACGAAAGGGGTTCTATTTTTCAATGATACATGTTTTATTTTATCAGTAACAAAAGAATTAAACAAATTTTGCTACGGTAATTAAAAAAGTTCACTTAGGTTCCAAAATTTTCATTGTAATAATTGGTTCTACCAAATAATTCCACATAAGAATCTCGAGGTCTGTAATTTCTATCAGAACCATACGGTGTTCGTATTCCCAGTCCCACATTTTCGGGATATCGGTAGCCATATGTCTGAACATATTTGAATCCATGTTTTGGATATTTAAATCCAAAAGGCCCGTATAACGATCCAGTGTTCCTGTACCGAAATCCATAGTCTTGACTATTATAGTAACTTTCTTGCCTCATTTTACTCTGAGGTTCGATTCCATACATGCTTCGAAAATCATCAGGACGGTTAATGCCATAGCTTCCAGGATAAAAACGTAAGTTTTCATTTTGTAAACGACTGTTTTCATCGTTATATACGAAAGGATTGTAAATCGAACGATGAATTGGATCGATCACACCAGGGTAATTACCATATGGACCATTTTGAGCTTCAATAGTCTAAAAGAAAGAAAATAGACATATAACCATTTGAAATTAACTTTATTAACTCAAAATTACATTAGATAGTAAAAGTATGATAGAAAACGATAAAAAATACATCTTTACAACAATGAAATAGAAAGTTTTGTACGAGTTTATTCGTCACCGGATTAATTAACACTATTCGAAAATAAATTTCACTGATTCTATTTTTATTTTTCTTTCGTCCATGAAATTTTCTACTATAAGGAAGTTACATAAAAAAATAAATAAAAATATTTCACTTTGAATTATATAGACCAGACATTAAAGTTGAAATTTATATCAATTTTATTGAACAAAATCATTATTATTTAGAGATTAAAAATATAAAAAAAAACAAGTCATTTAGTCTGACTTGTAAATTAACACTTTGGCGTGCCTTTGAAAAGTTAATGTAGGATTAACATTGCTTTACGTCTACTTACAATGTTTATATGTAATATTATTTAGTATTAAAGTTAAAAATGATGAGACAATTATAAATGTATGATTATATATAAAAAAAAATTGAAATTTTTTCAAAAATCTTTTTGTTAGACTAAATTTAAACTACCTTTTGTTAATTTGAAAAACGAAACATGTAATTTAGCAACACTTTATGTAGGTATTTTTGAAATAAATTATAAAAAAAAGTTTTTAAATTATCATTAAACGTTTTCGCTGAGCTCATCAACACGTAAAGAAAAATTTACGTGGACATGTTGATAAAAATTAAATTGTAAAAAATGGAAACGTATTAATAGGAGTTGAAAAAATTTATTTATTCCAATTTAAAAATACAAGATTGGTTCAATCTATTCAATCTACAGGATTTTCAGAGGGTGGTAATAAGGCGTTAATGAGAGCATAAGATGCTAAATGTCTTCCGTAAGGAATGTAGTCGAATCCAGTGTTGTAATAAGGATTGTAGGCCAAAGGTAGGTTGTACCCATAGGGGCCGAAATGTGTCAAATGGTGATATCCAACAGTGTTTGGAATATGATGATCGTAAACCGTTGGGTAATTGTGCCCACTTGGTGTGGGATACCCGTAATTGTATCCATAAAGCCCGTAGGGTTTATAATAAGGCCATTTCAAATACGGTACAATTGCATCCGGATCATAACGACCACGGTACAATGGATTATAAAATCCAGGATATCCTGGATGATAAGACAAATACGGCGAAGTTAAACCCTGATATCTGGGATATGAACCCAAATATTGAGCATTAATAACAGCATTCTAAAATTTTAAAAAAAATATAGCTACCAAAATTACTCTTTTATGTTTTTACAACTTACACTAGCTACGGCCAGAAACGCCACCAAAAACACGGCAGAGACCATTTTGTCGGTTGTTCTAACTTGGTAATTGAATTCACTATAAAAAGTTTTATCCAAAATAAGAGCGCGTTTATTAAATATACTTTATATACACTATGGAGGGGAAATTAAAATTATTTGCGTATGTCGTTGTTTATTACATGTATTTTATCGCTGTAGCGCTTTATTATCCTACAGTAGAATATTTTTTATCGTTAAGCTTGACCTTAGCAGGAAGAAAACATAAAATTATATCAAACAACATCAAAGTCGTCACAGAGGTAAGAATGTTTATTTAATCACTCTTTTCAAGATAAAACATGAAGGCTTAGTGAAGAAAACTTCATTTAATACATATCTCAAAAAAACCTTAAAGGAGCTTAGAGTAGTTTATAATGCAAGAGTGATTATTTAACAATAAGGAAGTATTATTCTTAGTACTCAGAAAAAATCAGATTCATAATTTTCATTTCTACGATAAACTATGCAAGTAGGGATTGCAATACCGGTATACCTAACGTGTCCCCGAAGAACCTAAAAATGTCCCGCTTTGAGAAAAAGTTACCTGTGATAGGTATTAATTCATCACAACCAAAATCATTATGCAGGTATACATACTGTTTATTGTATACATATACATATACCTATAGTGTAAAACCCATAGGCCATAAACCTATAATACATGAAAAAGCAAACCGGATACTTTAAAGCAAATTTGTTGATCCGAAAAATATAGAAAACCAATCGAATAATTTATCTACTCTATTATTAAATTATTATTACAATATTATCTAAGTTTGTTTGCCGTCATTTTTTAAATATTTTTTTTCTAATGAAAAGCACTAGGTTTTACTATATTTCTATTGTTGTCATTTTACGCAAAATTATAATATGGTTTTTCAGTTTTCGTATTAAAATTAACAGGTGTCTCGCTTTGAAGCAAAAAAATATGGTTACGTTAGGTATATCTAGATACCGAATACTGGTGCTTTGAGCCATTTCTACAATTTTGCAATACCGGTATTTAAAAATTTTAATTCCCGTTTTTTCGGTTTTAATTAGAGCTTTTTTAAATTATTTCCATTTAATTCTTAAGAACCGTCACCATAGCAAAAAAATATACATTTTTGTTTCAATGTCACTATAATAAGTGAAGTTAATTATTAACCGGTATTTTTTCTCATGGATTGGTAAACCATATCTTTAAGATAGCCATTAAATAAATACGAATTTATCTGTTAGATAAATTTTATACATACCATCATTATTATTAGGTGAAAAAAAGTATGTTTACTCCATCAGAAGAATACAATTTAAATCTTTAGAAGTTTAAAAACATAATCATTTTAATAATCTGGGGGTATGAAAGTGCGCCACCATGACTTACGCTAAGTCTGATATTTTAAAACTATTTCATTCAATTTTTAGACCTTCAACTTGAATAATACTACAGAGCTCAAGTGAAAGATAATGTTGACGAACTTATTAAATATCCTAAGGTTAATTTATCTAACATTAATACTATATAATATATTATAAATAACTGAAACATAGCATATTTCATTCTTATAAAGTACTACCTATATATTATGTGACTGACGTACAAGAACTGAAATTCAAAAAATTAAAAAGAACTAAAGTATTTTGCAAACATAAAATCCTAACAAAAATATTTAATGTAAAATAAGTAGCCAAAGATTCACAATTTAAAAAAGCTTTTATTATTAAAATGTCGTCTAATCGTATGAAGAGCTAAGGCCCCTAAGACATAATTTTACTTACCCTTCACCTTGGTTAAATAGTATAACTTGGTTGTTTTACAGATTTACATGATACAACATTCAAGACTACTGCATACTGCGAATATTTAATTCGCTCTATAAATTTGAACTATAAATAAATCTCGAACTATAAATTTGAGATAAAAGAGAGTTTAAAACAATAATATATAATTTAAATGGATCCAGGCCAAAATAATTAAGTCACTGGTATATAATAGCGTTTTTTGCAATAACATTACAAAATGTTCGCAGAATTAGAATTTAGGAGCTTAGCTCTTCATGCAATCTGATGATTTTTTTGCAATAAAAGTATTATGAGCTTGTGAGGTTAGTAACCTATTTTACATTATATGATTGTGGACGGCAATTAAAATATAATATTGAAAAAAATAGTTTAAAAGTAAAAATTACTGGGTTTCATAGAACAATCGTTAAAGTTGTCATAAATTAGCAAGTGAGTATTGATATATGTCTTTAATATATGGCACCATGTGTATGGCCCGCACCAAATACAAAGTTTGAATAGTTTCGACGAATAGTTAGACGAATAGTTTGAATAGTTAGACGAAGAATGAGTAGCCCATATACAACATTTTTATGCATTATATAACTATAATGTGTAGGTTAAAAAATTACTTAAATACTTATATATTAATGTGTAAACGTAATATAAAAGTTATATCTTATTATTATAAACTTTTAAGTACAATTACTTCATAAATTCTCAAAAAAATAACGGTATCGCTTTATACAATCAAGTAATTCATTTTAATTTAAAATTGCCGCGCAGACCTAAACAGAAAAATTAGTTTATTTTTTTTCCATACGCACCGCTGAAAACAGAAAACGTGTCCTAATGTTCTTATGGAGCTTTTGGGTGTCTGATTGTACTAAGGTATGTAGGGAAAAACATATCAGAATGTATTTTCATACATCATACAAAATGGATGTACCACGAGTTGATTCTAACCAGGACCTAAAAATTCTACCGACTAATGTAAGTCTCAATCTTCTGTGTTCTTTATATTCTAGTATATTTTGAAATATTGGTGTAAAAGCTGGAACTATTGAACTTTTATCTTATATTGGGTAGGTAATCAAATAAATGATAATTTAATCAAATGATTCAATGATCAACAACTTAAAAATTCAAGCTTTTTTGACTTTCGGTGAGTCATATAATTTTTATGATTTATTCAAATTATAAAACGATATAAAATTCATTTTTTTATCAAAATTGAATCATTCTTTTAATCATTCTTAAAACGTTACGGTGTTCAAAGAAATAAGAAGTTTGGTTCGTGTCTGTGTTTTCTTGGCCATCATTATTTAGCTTATTACAAAGGATTATCTCACTCATACGTCTTTGTTGAATAGAAACAATAGATAAAAAAATCATAGTATGATAACTTCTTGTTTCTGATATTATATAACTATATTCGTGTTTGCTATCAAGGTTAGTACCGTAAATAGTTATACAACATGTAGTAATACACAACTAAACACTTTAAACACATTACATTTGAGAATAGACTTTGAAACCCATAGTCACGTTGGACTTTTCTCCTACTGATCACTATATTTCCCATTTTGGTGTAAGTGCTTTACCACGAAACACACACTATCCGTCAATCGGTTGAAAAAACACTGAAAAGCCGGTTGGAGTACATTAAGGACTCGTAAGGACACAAGAAAAAAAGTTTGATAATCGTCTACAGTCTACACTGTACTTATACACTGTATTTATAAACTTCAGGATTACATCCAAAATAAAGAGAATATTAAACTTAAAATTTTGATATCAAATTTCATATTGATTAAAGACAATTTTCCCAATTAATAATTAGTTTTGAATTGTCATTTGGACCACTCCGAAAAACCACACAAATGCGTTTCAGGTAAGCAGTTGGAGTGCTCCGTAAATCGCTACATTTCTACTTCGGTAAGATAAAAAAATCTTATAACAAAATAAGCAATAATTATCGAAATACTACAGTCTCTAAGATCGCCTTACAATATTATACATAATATTATTTTGCCTTTTAATAATTCTAACTAGAGGTGAGTATTAAAGTTTAACAGAAAACTCAAATGAGTCTCCATAATCCTGAGTTCTTAGAATTAATCTGTGCATTTCAATACTCAGTTACCGACAGGGGAAATTTGAATTGACAAAGTAACCAGAAAATAATTTAAATTTTAATATCAAAAAAGAAACTCTGGTTACTGCTTTGGTATACGTTGGAAAACCTTTGCTAGCAATAGCCAAACCACTACATCAAGGCTAGATTCAACATTTAAGTACAGAAAAGCTGCTATACGATTTTTAACATTTCGTGTGGTTGATTTAATTAAGAATAACTAGTACTTATTAACATTGGAGGTTCTTTTGTTTCTTGTTTCATAAGATAAATGAATCTTTGTGTACTACCAGTACTATAACCAAGACTTGTGTGACGTCCCAGATGACCCACCGCATTAGAAACTTCGCATCTAGGTGGACGAATTATGGAAGACGGACCTTCAATGTCCATTGAAGATGATCTTAGTGTCATTTATTTTTTCTTGAAAGTATCTATTTTTTCAACTCGTTTTAAGCTTGAATCATGGAGGGATTCTTTCAAGCTATTGTGAGTTTTAGTTTTCCCGGACTCACCAGACCTATTTGCTATAAAGCAAGTTCAGATTAACTTTAACGTGATATATACCTTTTATTTCAATTGTTATTTAATTTCGTTCTATAACTACTAAAATCTTTAGTAACTTAAGGGTTAATAAAAATCCATAATCGAGAGATATCGAAAATTTGCACAATACGAGGATCGAACCCAACACCAACCAGATTTAGAGCAGCTACCTAGACCACTCGGCTACTAATAAGCACTATATCTATTGTGTTGATTATAAACATTTTTGTGATTGAATCTTTTGCAGCAAAAATCTGAAAAACAGATAATAAAATTGAAAATTGTAACTAAGCCGTATTTATGTTTTTTTTTTTTTGGCAGTTTAACTGACAAAAATTTCTATTTACAACTTGCATTGTTTTCACATTTATTAAACCAATTCAACATTGTTTTGTCAACACTTATTAAATATATGCGATAAAAATGTATGCATATTATGAATTTTTTAGGTTTTACAATTGTTTTATAATAAAGAACATTCTTTTTTTGTTTTTGGAAAAATTTTAAATTAATTTGACAATGCTGTAACTTTTTTTGAAAATTTTTAATTTATTAGTATATATTTTATAACATACATTCTAACATGAAGCAATAATCAATCATCACCAAATCATAATGACATATTGTTCCAGTATTTGTTATATTTTGTACGAAAATTGAAATCAAGAATGGAAGGATTTTCATATTTGTAATTATCTCGACCACTCAATTAGTTGGGTATACCTGTGATATTTAATCTTCTCCTAAAGTTTTATTGAAGAAGAAGTTTTACTGGATTCCCAACTTATGGGGTACCTTGCTTAAATAAGTATCAATTTTTCAAATTTTTGAAAATATAATATGGTATATTTTTTCAAGCACGATAGATATAACTAATTTAGCGCTTGGGGGTAAACTAGAACACTTTAAATCAAGAATTTTTATTCCCACTTAAATTTGGAAAAAAAACATCAAAAATGGCGCACAGTGGTGTTTGCAACTGTAAACAGCTCCTGAAAAATCACTTAAATCTGTGTTAAATCTACAATAATTCAACCAACAAAATAGTGTTATCGACGGAGTTAAACACCATTGACTAGTCGAACAAAAGTTCTTCGAGGAAATGAGGGTGTAACTCAAATAAAAACTTAAAAAAAAAAACAATTTTTTATAAAATCACTTGAAAATGTGATTAGAGACTGTGTGTGTGCAAGCGAACCAAATTCTGCAAGTAGCGATAAAGACTACTCAAAAGTGTGTATGTGTGTGTGAGTTGTGTAGTAATTGTTTGCCGAATTGATTGATCAGCTGTGCCTACTGCAAAACAAATGTCACCAACAGCTGAGTAACATAAACATTTATAATTTTGATAGACAATAAATTCCTATTACTATAAGTTATTCTATAAGTTTATTTTTAAGGAGATGCTTACAATATAAAAAACACTAAAATAGTATTTATCATAAGTATAGTTAAGAATAGTTAAATTAAAAAATAATTTAAAATAAAAAGTTAGTTTGTCAACTAATAATAATAATAGCTAATTAAAATGGATACCGACATCATATCATCCTCAGATGAAGATGAAGGTGCCACTTGGCAACGTCAAAAAGGACGGAAAAGATTAGGCTCTAGTGACAAACTAGAAAAAAGAAATAAAAAAATTCAATTGAATTCAGTATCAGCTTTAAACCCAGTGCAAACCCAAAACAGGTTTGAAGTTCTTCCCAGGGTACCAGTGGAAGAAATATCTCAAGAAAAACGAAAAGAACCCACACCGCCACCAATTTTTATTCCTGGGGTAGAGGATATCCGGGTTCTAATGAGAGAAATAGACGAGGCAATTACCAGGCAAAACTATACCGTAAATGTGAGAAATGAAAGCACAAAAGTAAGTGTTAAAAATATGGAAAGCCACAAAAAAATCATCGACCTACTAAAATCAAAAAAGGCGCAATTTCATTCATATCAGCCTAAAAGTCAAAGAGCGTATCGGGTTGTGATAAGAAACCTACATCACTCCACAAATCAGGAGCTTACTATAGAAGAACTAACACAACTTGGCCACAAAGTCCGGAATCTATGGAACGTGCGCAGCAGGGCTACTGGAAACCCTACATCGACCTTCTTCTTGGACTTGGAACCTCAAAAAAACAACCTCGAGGCATATAAAATTGAGTTCTTGCAAAATCAAAAAGTCAAAATAGAACCCCCAATTCGAAAAGCAAATAATATACCTCAATGTAAAAGATGCCTGGCCTATTGTCACACCCAAAGGTATTGTAACCACGAGCCTAAGTGTGTAAAATGCGGGAAACCTCACGCTACAGTCGATTGCAAAATACCAAACGATCAGGCAGCCACATGCGCCCACTGCGGAGAAGGACACCCAGCCAGCTACAAGGGATGCAAAATTTATCAAGATATTATAAAAATGCGACAACCATCTAGGCACCCCGCAGCGTCAGCACCACAAGCAGCGACATTGATTAAAAAAACATCCCATCAAACATACGCAGCAAACATACGCCCGCAAACTTCATACGCTCAAGCCACAAAAGGTAGGGAAAACAGAGACAACGAATACCAAGAAGAAACAAAAACAAATCCAACAAAGGATCCATTTCTACGCATTGAGGCCATATTGGCCAAACAGGCAGACCAAATGACAGCGCTAATGAGCCTCCTTACAACAGTACTCACCAAACTTATAAAATGAAACCGTACAAAATAGCCACCTGGAACGCCAACGGCTTATGCCAACACCTTCGGGAAATAGAAATATTTTTAAATGCCAACGACATAGATATTTTTCTCGTATCAGAAACCCACTTCACAGAAAAAAATTATTTCAAAATTAAAGGATATACTTTCTACCACACGATGCACCCAGACCAAAGAGCCCATGCAGGAACGGCCATAATAATCAAAAGCCACATAAAGCACTTTGAATTAAACGCATACCAACAAGAGCACATACAAGCTACCAGCATTATGATAGAGGATTGGGCTGGACCATTAACAATTACATCTATATACAGTCCTCCTAAACACAAAATCTCCAAAGAGCAATACAATTACTTTTTCGAGACCCTTGGAAATACATTTATAGTTGGTGGCGATTTTAATGCCAAACATCAGGACTGGGGTTCTCGTTTAACAACGACCAAAGGCCGACAGTTACACCGCGCCATCCAAGAAAACCATCTGGATATAATATCCACAGGTGAACCAACCTACTGGCCCACAGACATATACAAAACCCCGGACCTACTGGACTTTTTTATTACAAAGAACGTTTCTATAGCTCACACAAAAATCACAAGTTGTTTGGACCTATCATCCGACCATACTCCAGTGGTTCTCACAATATTCTCATCAGCCAAGTCAATCACACCTTCCCCAAGACTAAGTAACCAAAAAACAAATTGGTGCATCTTCAAAAAAATAATAGACGAAAATCTATTACTAACCATCCCATTGAAAACCAATAAAGATATAGAAGTAGCCATCGAAACTTTTAACAAAATAATTCATATAGCGGCTAGAAACTCAACACCCACAACCAAAAACAAAAATAGTAACCAAGCTGGCATCTCAAATGAAATAAAAGAATTGTTATTCGAAAAAAGAAAATTAAGAAGAAAATGGCAGACAGGGCGCAATCCATTAGACAAAACCGAACTCAACAAAATCACAAAGAGGCTGAAGACAGTCATTCAAAATACTAAAAACGAATACTTCAATGAGCGCTTAAAAAACCTCTCAACTACAGCTGATACGAACTATTCACTTTGGAAGGCTACAAGGTATTTGAAAAGACCAGTACAACACATTCCCCCACTAAAAAATGGGACAGGAAATTGGGCTAGAAACGACGTTGAGAAGGCCAATCTTTTCGCAACACACTTAGAAAATGTATTTAAGCCAAATGAAACCCACGGAGAGGAAGACAATGTTGATATTGAGGAAGTCTTATCTATGGAATCGCAATTCGATGCGCCAACCAAATTCTTTACCCCAAAAGAGGTCAAGAGAATTATCCAGGACTTGCCTGCAAATAAAGCCCCAGGATATGATCTGGTAACCGGACGGATTTTGAAGGAACTGACAAAGAAAGGCATAGTATATCTGACAACTATATACAACGCTATTTTAAGACTCAAATACTTCCCCACTCAATGGAAGGTTGCGCAAATCATACTTATTCCAAAGCCAGGTAAACCCAAGGACGATGTCGCTTCGTACCGCCCAATAAGCTTACTGCCAATAATGAGTAAGGTATTTGAGAAAGGCCTTCTTACGAGAATAGTGTCGGAGCTCAATAAAAGTGGTTACATACCAGATCATCAGTTTGGTTTCAGGCAATCTCACTCAACAATTGAGCAAGTTCACAGAGTAGTAAACACGATACAGAATGCACTAGAAAACAAAAAATACTGCTCTGCGGCTTTCCTTGATATTTCTCAGGCTTTTGATAAGGTGTGGCACAGGGGATTGCTCGAAAAATTAAAAATGGGTGTATCAAGAGACCACTGGAAGATCATCGAATCCTACTTAAAAGAAAGGACATTCCAAGTCAAGCAGGGGGAGGCAATGAGTGATTTGAAGTGGATTGGAGCTGGTGTGCCACAAGGAAGTATTCTTGGACCCCTGCTGTATCTAGTATACACGGCTGACCTTCCAACCATCGAAGGAGTCACCACAGCTACATACGCTGACGACACTGCACTAATGGCAGTAGGAAATGATCCTACTGAAGCATCTAACATACTCCAGAGCGCTTTAACGGAGTACTGCAGATGGGCCGACAAATGGAGAATAAATATTAATGAAAAAAAGTCAGTACATGTTACTTTCAGTACCAGAAAACAGTGCTGCCCGCCAGTAATGCTCAAATCACAGTTGACCATAGAAAACAAATTGGTTCTTTACAAATCAATAATGAAACCAATTTGGACCTATGGAGTGGAACTTTGGGGCACAGCATCCAACTCAAACGTGGAAATAATTCAAAGATTCCAGTCCAAGGTTCTGCGGACAATAATTGGTGCACCATGGTACATAAATAATGTAAGAATCCACGACGACCTACAGGTGGAACACGTAAAAGAAGTGATCACTCAGAGAGCGCGGGCCTATCAAGCTAGACTCAATGATCACCCAAACCACCTCGCCTTGAATCTACTGGACAACAGTGGGGATATAAAGCGTCTCAAAAGAGTGGCCATACTCGACTTGACAGACCGATTTAAGTAATATGCACCCTAACAGAGATGGCCCTTACTACTACTTGCTATTATTTGCTACTGTCACTTTATTTAAGAATACTATTATAATACTAGAATACTATTACTTTTAAGTTACTATAATTTTATAAATTTTTAATGTTAATTGTGTCAATGGACACAACTAATGCACGAGTGTTGAAAGTGTGACACATTGCAATTATTGCCAAGAGGCAGATGGTGCAAATAAACGAAACAAAAAAAAAAAAAAAAAAAAAAAAAAACATTTATTTACTGTGAAGTTAAGTGCTTTGTTTTCCTGTTGTAAGCTTATCTGAAACCTTGAGGCCTATTATCCATGTAAAAGTTCTCCGTCGTAGCCAAAACACTTTTTTCATGTCAACCAATCCTTCGATCATGTATCGTTGAAATTTGTGGGTGTAACCAGTGGCAGCAACTGTTCTTTATTGGTTTTTATCCTAGTTTGGACAACTGACAAATTTTGCCTTACTGCGTTTAGTTCCATGTCCAGTTCGACCATCAACAGTTCAATGATAGAAAGTTCTTCGTTATCTATGGATCTCCACATTCGTTTTGTAAGTCACCAATAACTTAATTCGTTCATCTTTCATGAAAACTTTCCCATTGGTCTTATAGCTTTCAATTTCGTCACTATGTCTAAATAAATTGCGTTGCTCCATTAAGTAAAAGGTGACATTGTCATTTTACTTGATTGTTATTTCAAATCTTTTTGTTCCAAAAATGTAGTGGAGATGCTAAAATATTCGTCAAAATGGAAGAAGAATCTACTTAAACGAGAATCCTGGAGGCCAACTTCGGACAAACCATGATGTCAGGAGAGCTTTTAAATTTCAAGCCCACAATTTAGATTGTGATGAGAGTTTGAGCATCGAAGCAACCACGACGGTAGCAGTCTTGGTACTGCATGAATTCTAGGTCGAATTCAATTTGGGAATTATCCTCGATTTAGTCCCTCACTATAGCTAATTTTTGTGGTGTATCCCTTTGGAAATGTTCTCAATTATTTTTTTTTACTTTAATTTAACGCTTCATTTCATCCATTTGTTCATTACCATCTATCCTATGGTGTCCCGAAATCCAAATTAGATTTACTAAATAATTTTTCTGAACATATGGTCATATTTTCCTTGTATAAGGATACCGATTTAATTCTTACTGTTTTGATTTCTTTAGGCATTCATGAATGATATTAAATTTGAGTAAATGATTCATGGTTTTGTTTTTGGGTTTATTTGGGTGATTCCCAAGCATACAATAATACCTAGTTATAGTCACACAGTTGAAGATTCGTGTTATTGGTTAATAAACAATAACAATTAATTACCAATTTATTTATTTACCAATTATTTATGGGTAAATTAATTAAGTCTGTAGTAATTCTTAATTTTTTAATTATCCATAATCCAAGAAATACTCACTACGAGATTCGAATCCTCAATTTACCAGTTGTGAAGTGGCCATCATGACCACTGATCTACCATTAAGTGCAAATAGGGTATTTTAGTGTGTACAATGTAAAAATTAAATCTGTTGTCAGTTTATGTAGCAGAGTATTAAACATATACCTTTTCTGAAAAATGAATAATATATTTTATATTTATAATAATAATTATTTGATAAGATTGTTTTCTATGATACAAACCAACGGAACCATAGTTTACATCGATTTACAACAGGATTTTTTCATTGAACTATTAAGGAAACTGCATGTAGAAAAATTTAAATTACAATTTTTGTGCGGTAAATTTAATTGAAAGCTAACAATTTTAAACTTACAAGAACTGCAACGGAACATTCGAAGTTTAGGTGGTTGGGCACGTGACGTCAGTGTTTTATCGCTGTCTATTTCTATTCACCATATGTCCACAAACATATATGTATCTACACTTTTCGATTTATTTATCGCAAAAAAAAATATGTTATTAATAATGGTATATCATGCTATTTAAAAAACTAAATTTCTTGAAGTAATAATAGTTTGACCAAAAAAAAAAAATAAAGAAAAGATTGGATGAAGTATTAATTTTTACAATAAATGTTCATGATTTGTTATTAATTTACCAAAAATGGCTGTAATTTTAATTTAGAGATATATTTAGTTTGATCGACCGTTAAGTTTAACATTGATAAGTATTTTATTTATTTCCGAGTCACAATAAATTAATGGATAATAATATGTTCTATGACTCAATTTCTTCTTTATTACGACGCGTTTCAACAGTTTTTGACTGCATCATCAGGTAATAATCATTCATCATCAGGTTGTAATTTTTTTTCAAGCTACAATTTTTTAAAAAATTTCAAACTATGAATAGAGTTCAAAATTTTCTAGCATATTAAAATATGACATAGTTTCCCACAATCGAAATTTAAGGTAACGCAACCAACACAAGTTTTAAAAAAATATCATATATATCAAATGCTCTAAATGTGCTAAGATAAAAAAAGTACGTTTAAAACATACCGATTATATAATTAGAGAGTTGATAACCTTTGTAGCGATGTAAGAGTACTTATGAGACGTTAGTATCAATGTCTAAAAACTTTAGCAATTATGGAAATCTGATATTTATTGATATTAATATGCTTTCAAATGATTATTCACGTGTTAAATTTTGCTCTTTCTTAATATTATTCCTTAAATTTTTCGTTTCCTATTTGCTAAAAAAATATATTTCAAAAATTGTTTACTATCTAGTATCAACCTAATGACAGGGTGCCAATTATCTTGAATTGAATAAAATTCATTTTAAGAAATCATGAAAAAACTGAGATCAAGAATTTTTAAAATTTATGAATATACCATACGTTCTTTATAGTGAATATCGTTAATTTGAATCTTTAAAATCGATTATTAATCAATTGAAAGGGATTTAATGGGTTTTAAATATTTTGAACACTTTATTTTTGTTTTATGGATAAAATTTAGCATTCAAAGAGAAAGCAGTGCGTGATAAAGCTTGACATATGGCTGAATGATGGCGTATTGATGCCACGTTGCGGTAAACATGCACTAGCACTCTCCGGTGACGGTCGACAAGCCTCGGGTTACAACATCGTCCAGCTGCTAACTTTCCCAAGCTACATTTTCCTCCATTTCCTCTTGCCCTGTGTACTTCTCACCCCATTAGACTCTGTACCATCAATGTCATATATCCTCTATACACCAGCGAGAATAAAACGCTATAGAGGTTTATCTGCTCGCAAGTAAATACTTGTATCCATTAAAAGCTTTTGAGGAATATGCAGCCGTTAATGATTAAGTCGATCCTAAATCTGAATTTTACCGTATTTTCAAACAATTTTATCAAATTATTATTCCTTTCTAAATTAAACAACATGAGGTTCGAGAGCCTTCATGTGCAATACTTTTTTAATCCAACTAAACTAAAGTAGACTAAAGTCTAATAAATTTTTGAAACTACTTTAGATAAAATTATTGTTATGCTTTCTGTGTGTACACTCTTTGTATTTTTAAAGAAACGAAAAATATTTCTTCACGTAAAATAATGTGTTTACAAAGCCAAATCTGATAGCATGGCGACGATAAACTTGTTTTTCTTGTGTTCCATATCTTGAAAACGGCGTCCAAGCATCATGAGATTGTGATATAAAAATTTCGCGAAATTCCTGGTTTCTTCCGTTTAGAAAATCAAGGATAAAGCATGAGGTCTTAACGTCTCCGGATGAATCATTTATTAATAACTATAATCAGAATTAGCTGTTCAACATTGTTCTCGACGCTCGGATTTACACCCCAACTCACTTCCAGTGGCTGCCTCTTAAGTCACTTATAAAAGATTGATAGATTAATTATGAATTAGCTCGTTAGTCTTCTAATTAAGTTGATTTTATGTTTAAGTAGATTGCTCGTAAGACAAACAAGCTAATGTTCATGTTTTATTTAAGAAGCAATTCTTCAGGAGAGCCGCTAGAGATCGCACTTTCTCCTTCATGCGAAAAACCATACATAGATAAAAGCGTTCCAGAGACAATAATGTTGCCGTAAATTTTATCGTTAGCATATCGTCCCGGTGTCTTGATATCCGTTCTGTTCTAGTTTCAGCGTTTTTATTTGAAATGTTAATGAGCACTTTAACATTTTAAACGTTTAAATTTTTAAGCACTGTCGCGTTAAGGACGGCCTTAATGCATTTTATACAGTACACTTTCAAAGAAAAAACTTTACACTCAAAATACGGTCAGTAAAAGCTTTAAAAAACTGCAACTTACTATACAAATTTTTCTTGAAGAAATAAGAAAGAAGTTAAAAAGCACAAGTCTAAAGTCTAAAAAGGATAAGTTTTTAAAATGCCTGAACTCTTAAAGAAACTTACATTTTTTTAAATCTAATTTGGTAACAAACTTTGAATGCAAATTTCTCAAAAAAATAAGTGTTCAAATGTTGGTAAAATTAATTTTGATAATTGAGTATAACTTATAATTTGAGGTGTATATTACAACTGTTCGTCTTATGCCAAATTCTTAATTGTAATTTTATATAATGTACTAAATAAATTACAAAATTGTTCAACAAGCTGTTAACATTTAATTGGTGCTACATAATTTTAAGTTTTATTTTGTTACCAAAAAAATAAGGTTATTCAACTTTATTTGGAAAAAAAGAGATAGCAGCTTGAAAAGAAATGTTTGAGTCATCTTTAGTAGCAAGAAAAGAAATGCAGTAATAATTTTTTAAATCAATTTCAAATTTTTTAATCAGCCGTCATTTTCATGAGAAATTTGGGTGTCAATTACTGTTAGGGAAATTATAGACATCTAAAAAAAGTAATAATCGAAGGTTTTTTATTAATTTGATTAGTATTTGCAATTTGACCTTGACAATAAGCAAATTCGCAATAAAACAAATAACGTCTGTTCGCTCCTTAAGAGCAGAAAGCTTGCTGTTTTTATTTACTGTATGGGAATTGCAGGAATGGAACGCATTTCAGTTTAATTGACGCCCCACTGTTGTCTAAAAGGATAACTGGCGAATGGTTGATATGATCATTCATTTTCTTTCGGAATTATGAACAATGCCTGACATTTTCATTCCCAACGGACGCAATATGTAAGTCCTTGGGGTTTTTGACAAACCATGGAGCCTTCGCAACGAATTTGTGAGTCTTAAACTTTAAGTGTGGGTATCCATGTTGAAGTCGTTAATCGCTCTCCGTAGCTGAATGTTTTACGTTTAGAATAGATTGTTATAGCAAAAGCTTATAATCCGAATATAGCAGTTGTGATGTCCAGCCAAGTAGCGAGTAAAGTTGTCAGCATTTTGCTTATACTGATCTCTCTTGGCTATTACATGTCTCCGCCAGGTTATTTTTCTGTCTAGATGCATCTCGAGATACCTAATTTACGTTGCCTGCGGTATCTGTAGGTTATGCAGGAAGGGTAAAGTACAGGTACACCACGAAGTTGTGAGTATTACTTGGACAAATTTAGCTTCGTTGATTTAAATATGCCACGTACTGAGGCAATGCCATACCAGAGCCATGCCTCCAGCTTACCTATAGGGCCTTGTAATTTGATTGTAAAAGGCTATCATTGGATATCGATCTATCGCTATAATAGCGATGTCGTCAGCTTATGTGATTATTGTTACGTTTTCAGGCATCGGTAGATCAACGGTATAAAGGAGGTAAAGGAACGATCCCATTATGCTACTTTTTGGCACTCCAGATCCCTTCTTCATGTAATTAAAGTGTAATTTAATGTTAGCTTCGTTATAAGTGATAAATACTTTTGTCACGTTGGTAGGGTTGAAAAACACTAAGGTAACATCGCTCTCAGTTTATACATCAGTCTCATAAGTTATACGTTGGTGAATTTCTAAGGAACGGAAAAAGGTAAAATAAATGTTTAACACAATTATGAAGAGTCCAGAAAATGGAAATTCATGATTAGTTTTGGTTCATTGGTATTATGAGAAAAGGATTCTAAAGTAAGTCAAAAACGCTGACAAAGACTTAGTAGCAATATATGCATATGATGGTACGAAAGAAATTCTTATCAAATATAAAGATTTTATGGTAACGACTTATATATTTATCTCTTTTTCAACCATTGACAAATATTATTCTTATCAAAGTCCTAATTACTGTTTACGACACTGTTCTTTCATACTGTTTCTATGTATTAAATATCATAATTGAGGGAAATCAAAATACGTGTACATTTTGCACTTTATGATATTTTCCATTTGTATACTTTTTGTAGAATCTTAGTTTTGATATTCGGCTGTGGGAGAAAAGTAAAGTTTGAAAGTTCTTATAAAACAAATTCTGATTTCTTTTCTTACAAGTGAGATTTGTTCAATTATTTTCTTTCAGTCTGCTATTTCTCGTCACTTTTCCAAAACAAGATGGAAACCTTAAACTAATCTATAACAACAGTCTTTTCTCTTTAAATCAGTGTTTTTTAACCTATGGTCTGTGCCACCTGGAGGTCCACCAGTGTATGTATGGTGCCCGCAGTCACATTTCTGAATCATTTAGTAGTAATAAACAAATTTCACTAAAAATATTTTTTTACATTAGTAGTGGTAAAATGAATGAACCAAAACTTTCTATTGATTTAATTATAGGGGTATTAAAGGGGTTTTCGAAATTTGTTTTTATATCCTTAAAAGATCATAGACTGAAAAAGTTTGAAAAAACGCTACTTAAATGGATCACGTATTATTTCATACACCTATTCTTCGATTACTTTGAAGATAGAACTCGCACAAAACCATATATCGAAATCTTAAAATTATGTATAAGCGTGAGAAACGAAAACCTTACAAAAATGTCAATTATTTTCGTTAAAATAAATAAAACATCATGAATTAAATATAATTAACCCTAATTGAATTTTTCTACAGTTGGGATTTTGATAATTGGAATTGAACCCGAATAAATTAGGTATCATTTACACTTTTACAGGTATCACATTCACTTACAATTAGAGCAGATATCTACGTGGTCCACGAACTTATAAATATTTTTTTTTATATTTTTCTAAATGAATACTGGTTTTTATCTTCTCTTTTTTTAATGCTTATAAGAAAATTATAAAATAAAGATAAATTTTACTTACAGGTGGCCGAGTGGTTTTGATGGTTGCTCCAACTCGTAGGTTAGGTTCGAATTTCGTATCAAGCAAATTTTTAGAATACGAGTTTCTTGATATACAGGTTTTATTAACCCTAGAGTCGCTAAAAGTATTTGTTGCTATAAAACGACGGTAAGTAAAAAATATACATTTTATTCTTTTAAAAGTTTACTATTTTCACTCATGGATAGAAAAACTATATTCTTATGAAAGTTATTTAATAGATTTAAATTTATCTGTTGGATAGATTCTATACATTTTAGCAATGTTGTTAAGTGAAAATAAACAACTTTTGTCTATTCAGTAAATAATGTTTTTTTAGATAAATGTCTCCTCTCTAGATTATAAAAATACCGGCCTTAAGTTTCTTTAAAGGGGAATCGCTTATACCTAATGTGAACAACCAAATTCAATTTGGATATACACAGCCGCTCTGAATAGTTATTTTTTTGGAATTTTTATGTATTCTACATTTTTACATCAAATTATCATTGGAAAATGATATTTCCTATGCTATCTCCATGGTCCTAGAAATTATCTGAGCAACTGTGTCTGGCATCTTTAATAACTTCCACATTGCTGCGTTTTGCCATGCTCCAAAATGAGCTCTTTAGGCTTGTGTAGGTCACAAAATTGTTGTATATCCCATTATTTTGATAATCTATGTTCATTCAATCCATTCAGAGATAATATTTTTCCAGTTTGTTCAAATCTCCCGCTCTGTGAATGAGTCGGTGTGACGTCAGCGGTATGAGTCGAATCAAGTCGAAGCGGCAGCACAGCTCGCTCGCTGGATTTCCCTCCACATGTTTACTTTAATGAATCTCAATCTTTAGTTACTTATTCAATCCGAATTTCAGGTAATTTGTTTTTCACGTTGTTAATTTTAATTAATTGCAATATTTAAGTTTTGTGTTTCAGTTTTTGAATTATTTTTATGTTTAAATCAGCTAATCTCAAATATTATTTTAAATGAGAACTTAGAAAAAACATTCTCGTGTCCCGGCATAGAATTGCAAATTTGTATATGAAACTGGTGAAACAAATAACCGCGAACGAATTAAAAAAATGCAATACGGGGCCACAGTCGATTTAAAGATGACAAACGTTTAAAATCAGTTTGCAAAAAATCAAATATTTCTGTTCGCATACGGTTTACGGTATGCTTTAACATACATTGGGTTTTTGATAACGGATATCAATTAAGTTGTGCATCAATTCAATTTGATCGATAGAAAAATTGTTTGTTGCCCAAAAAGACAATGGGTAAGGTTAATAAATCAGCTGAATCATATTTTTGTGCGTCTCACAACACATAGACTGTCGAGCACATTTTCTCACCCTTTTCTCACCAGTTTCATTTCAATTAAATAGTGCTGAATAAATACTGCGTTTATATATTTGTTAAATAGTGCATAATAAATATTTCGTTTATATTTTATTAAAATAAATCTTATCGCTCATTTCTTAGTATAAGTGTTCAGATACCAGTATTGTTTTCACCTAACCTTTAACATCCCTATTCCCTACAATTGATTTCAATCACTCTCTCTCTCAACACAGTTAATCAGCTGGATTTTTTGTAAAGGCCTTTCAATGCTTTGTTTATTAAATAACATACATATTTATAAATAATATCAGTGCATATTTAATCCACTTTACATGAGGAACAAAAAGTATATGATCTTTGAAAAGTTATGTTCTTTTTTTTGTAAAAATATTGTCTGTGTAACTATTGTCCTCATTTTAAATAACTGTTTTATGTTTTTTTGTGTAAGTTTTACTATTGTCCTCGTTTTAAAGAACTGTACATCTTTTCTTCTTGATTGTTATGGTGACATTTTCATCACTTAACAATTTTCGATAATATTCTGGTTTAATGGTTGATCTATGGTGGATGAAGGGAAGATATTTTACTTTCTATATGGAAAAAGTTGTGGAATTAAGCCGTTTTTCCCTAATTACACCCATATTACCCTTTGGTTTTAAGTATAGTTGAATGCATCAAAGTATATTGGTTTTGTCAACGACAATAATATATTGAATACCGACCTAAATTATAATTAGTTTTAATTTTCTATTATATAAAAGAACTTCTTTTCTCAAAATTATTTTCTATGAAAACGAATACAAAGGAGAAAAAAAGAGAGATAAATTGTGATAGAATGTGTTGTGCCGCTTTTATAAAAGAGTATGACGAAATAATTTCTCCATAACGTTCTGAAAACCCTCACATTAAATGCCATTTAGTAAAACAGATTGTGAGTAAAAAATAATTATAATAATATATAAAACATCTTGTACCATGTTTCAACATCAGTTGCGAATGTTCAAAGAAAGATATCCTTGACAGCACCGTCTGCTGAAGTCTCGCTGGTTTCAATGTGCTTTTTTACTCGACGAGCTTTTGCCACGAGATATTTTCCAAATTCGGTTATTGTTTTTGCAGCACGTTCTTCTTTAGTAGCTTTACACACATATTATTTTTAGCTGGCCGAAGCGAGTATACGAATACGTGCGTGAAGATTTTATGAAAGGACGTTTCGTTGGCAAATCCTTGCCTCTACATAAATCATGTGAAGTTCAGAAAACTTGCTTGCCACTTTTGATAAAGAAAGTCTATAATAAATTACTAGCTAGGTGTTGGAAGAACTTTCTCCTATTTCTTTGATGAGATGCAAATCTTTTCATTCATTTTCTCGTGCTAATAAATCTCATTAATTTCGAGCTTTGTTCAGCAATTGAACCCTCGCAAATTGTTGGTAGTTAGAAATACTATGAAATATATTTATTCGGTTTTGTGGTTTGTAACTAAAATATATTCTATATTCCACTCTCGAAAATTAGTCGCGAATTTAATATTCCCAAATGTTTGTTAATTCACTAAAGTTACATTCAATATATTTCCCTCAATATAGGTAAATTATTTATAAATGTTTTTGTTAATTTTCCATCTGTAGAGCCGTATACTGTTATTCCACCTTTTCTATAAAAGAAAAAGTAAGAGAATAAGGAGATAACCTAATTGCAACCTATTTATATGGGAGGAAAATAAACATAAATAATGTGAAGCCGTCACATGGAAGTCTAAAACTGTAATTAGAGACATTTCACATTAGCCATTGAGGGTG
Organism: Sisyra terminalis; assembly: GCA_958496175.1. NCBI lineage: Eukaryota > Metazoa > Arthropoda > Insecta > Neuroptera > Sisyridae > Sisyra > Sisyra terminalis. The sequence goes on along the minus strand of OY292277.1, from coordinate 30,204,936 downwards.
TAGGAAAATTGCTCTTTGGGGTTGTAACAACAATAGATGCGAAGACAAAGTAAACTTAATGTTTTATTTTGTGTTTAATTTTCTTAGAGAAAAGGACAGCTTTGTTTATTTACTTCAACTCACAAAAGATTTCACTTATCTTCCACTGACCCATTTTCATTTCCTTATCACTTATCACCCTTTCACCATCAACCAATAAAACGTTGAAGACTCATAATTTTTTGAGTAAAAAATTTAAGTTGAACAAAATATAATTTTTTTTTCCAATCAAAAGTATATGGTTTTCCACTTTCGAATCTTTCGAAACTAATTTAACGAAGTTACGAAAAGTTGAAATTTTATTTATTCCGGCCAACATCTCACTTCGTCTATCATACACTTATATTTTATGAATGTAGCGTAATATAATATTAGTTAAAATTCCAAAGTCGGATACAACGAAATATATTTTCTCGAAGTGTTTTCCCTGAAGCGAAATAATAATTTCCCAGCGTTCAGCTGATGCTATCTTTATAATTACTGAAAATCAAGGTTTAACACGAATCTGAAAATTATTCCAATGGTGCATGAACGAGTCTATAATAAAGTTATAGTACGTGACTTTTGCCTAACACAATTCCTGTGCCCGCAGCCCACATTGCCACTCGAGGAACATGGATAATATTGCTTTTCATTATTGTTAAATTTGATTATATTTTATCTTCACGTCATATGTCGAACCAGTCTCGTCTCGTCTCGCCTCGAACCAAGAATTCGATTATATTGATTCAAGCTATTATATTGAATGCGAAAAATTAGCGTATTGTCTCATATTCTTCGCAAATAAATTCTCTATTTAAATTCAATATAAATAAACGACGAACAAATTTCCATATATATTAGAACGAGCTGTATAAAAAGGCCACTATTACCGGTAACGTCATCATCATATTCCAATGCATCTTGCCTTGGACAAATTCCCTTATTATTATACGTGGAAACTTGTGTAAAACTTTTAAACTATGTGACGTCATTATTTGCTTCGCCCACTGACAGATACCGCCATCAATTTCACATGACACAAATATCGGCTAAACTTGTCTGAGTTACTTGCTATATCGCTATCAATCTTAAGTTTTTAGCTTAGATTTGTACAGCGATTTGATTTTATTTAACACACCTATAGTTCATACCGTTTTCCGCTATACATACAGTTTCAACAAAAAAGTTTAAGCTTTGACTGTTGAACTTTTTAAATTCTACACAGGAAAATATTTCAATTACATTGTTTAATTGTTTTTGTATCATTTACAATACTTTGTCTACTGTTTAAATAATACATAAAAATATTATGATTTTTAAACAAAAGTTCAAATAAATGTAATACCGACGTATTACCCAGTTACGTATTAACATTGCCAAGCAATCTTCTTCAGTGGTCATCAAGTACTATTAGATTGCTTTGTAACTGCTATGTGATGACCCACATTTATACAAGAAGATAGTTACAAATTGTAAAAAATGACCATTCTTTTGAAAACCCCACATGACTTCCAGGTACCCATTTTTTTTTCTTTTTTTACCATTATTTTATAATTACACAAGTTTTTCGCGGCTCTAGACTTAATGAAATCTATTAGTCGAGAAATAATGACAATTTGTTCATTGCCATATTCATTGATCGCTCAGCTCGCTCGATGATAGCTCACACAGCCACCGGTAGGTTCTGAAAATATTTATGGTGTACTATATTTGAATATACTGACCACTTATGGCATCAAAGACGCGAAGATTGTAAATGAATCTAAAGAAAATCCAGGTGATGAACCTGAACCTAGAAGGCATTCTCATAGATGAGCATGTACTGGAGGAAGTTAGTCAACACGTTTTCTTTGATTACATAGTGAAACTGGGACGAAAGAATCAAGTCTTAGAATTATTTAGTAGATAAAAACTCAATTGGAAGCTTATTCAAAAATTGGCGACATCTTAAACGACAACACGATACCAATTAATTTGAAAAAAAAGACTTTTATGACTCTTCTGCGCACCCGTAACAACTTACAATCTCGAGACTTTGGCTCTTATTACCGAGTGTGTGAGAACGCTTGCCATCATGCAATGCTCAATGGAAAGAAAGATATTGAACGTATTCCTCAGAGACAGAGATCAAAATGAGAAGATAAGGTGAAAATCAAAGTTACGGATGCTATGGAGCGCGTATTGATACTCAAGTGCCAATGGATGAGACACTTTGCTTAAATGTAGGAAAGCTGATGGATGAGATGTTTGGTATCATAGAAACTTGGGACTTTTTCTCGTGAAGGAGGGTGTATAGCTAACGAGTTCACAAGAGTAGCTGGGAGAAGGTAGATTGAAGCAGCTTACAACAGAGCGCGTTGGAAGTATTTGGAGAAAGCTCATACTCAGGAGCGAATGGTTAGGAGCTGAATAAGTTAAATATTAAACTTAAAACTTTTAAACGTTCAGTTTTTTCAATGTCACAATTATTTGTTTTTCATAATCTTCAAGGATAACTATTATTTTGTATCTTATATCTGCATGTTGATTTTACTAGGTAATTGTATTATGGTAATTTCCCGTTGCCTTTTCCATCGCAAAGTGAGGATCAATCGCAGGATCATTTCTTATGTGATTCAGTTTGGTCCTAAAAATGCTGCTGCTCTTGTCTAGGCTGAATTTTCAAGATAGAATCGATAACGAAATAGACGTCAAACTGATAATAAATTACTAAACTACTGAAAGAATAGAAGAATCAAATACCTGGAGTGACGCTGTCTTGTAACAGAGACTCCACGGCATACATTCGATTTAGGATTGGAATTGCTAGATCTCCTTTTCTAAACATTAAGAAGTTCTTTTGTACTGTATCGTTGTTTCAACGATAATATTAAGCTATGAATGATAGAATGCTATTTTCCCCCTTATACTGCATGGTACTGAAGCTACTACTCTATTTCAAACAAATTTTAACAAAATTCAAACATTCGTGGTTTGGATTTATTGTAGAATTCTTAAAATATCAAACCTAGGCAGAATTATAAACAAAAAACACTACCGTGGTTTGTTAAAATTTTGAAACTCATCCGAGAAGTAAAAAATAAGAAAACTTTAATATCTGAGGCACATAAAGAGAGGACAGAGATACCAAATGCTCCAGAATTATCCAGGGAGAAATTATTGGAAAGCAGAGTATAAAAAGAAGAAGTATTTCCTGGCTTCGAAACTTCAGACACAGGTTCGGTTGTACCTTCTTCAAACCAACTAAGTCCAACTTTTCAGACCTATGATCAACAAGATCAGGATAGCCATGATGATAGTTAACCTCAGAAATGAGACGGCAAATATAAAACCTATTATTATAAGAAAGAATTTTAATTAAGAAAAAAAATCCTCTGGAATTATAAAACTTCGAAAATCTTTTAAATCCTAACATTTAGTACCTATAGTATTGAAAAAAAGAAAAATTCAACTTTCATGCGTTAGGAAAATATCCTCTTGTATCAAGCTATTGTCTCACCAATGTATACTGACCTGCCAACATCCACCACAAGTGTCATTACCGGCCATATATTCTTTTACGATATCTAAAGTTCAAGGATATTTTCCATTTAAGATTTATTATAATTTAATTTTTCCGTTTATTCATTAACTTTTTGTTAATATTTGACGATTTACAATCAGAAATTCAAAAATGATAAAATTTTATCTTGATCACGTGGTAGTTAAACTTTATTTGTATTACTGTGACAAATTGCAATGGCATTTTTTTATACTTACGTATTTATTTATTTTTTCTGAAAGTCATATGATGTAATAAGCTTATGATGTATACTATTCAAGCTACCAGTACAACGATTATGTTTAGTTTAAGTTCTAGAGGATATAAGTTAATACTCAAATAACAAGAAATTTATTTAACTTTTGAAACTTTTTCTAATATTCATTTTTTTAATTTAAAATACATAGGTAACTGTTACAGCTGAAACTAACTGATTATGAATTTGGAACCACTTTCTTTCTAAACATCTTGTTAGATAAATTTTTAGTCAGTCTTAGTTTGTAAAAGTAAGAGAACTTAAAATTATCAAATTTGAATATCAATAATCTTTTTGGCATTACTGAACATTAAATGTACTTGGACAAATATTAATAATATTTTTGATAAAAACTTTGCGTTACTGCCCTGTAAAACTTGAAGAGCTTCCTGAATTTGTTTTACCATTTCAATATTAATTTCAGAGTAACAAATATTTTATTATTTTAATCTTTTACAGGTAAAAACTCAATCTAATCAAAAATGTCTTAAGTTCGACTTTGAAATAACCTACATACTGATAAATGGTAATCAAAGGTTCCGAAAAGACATTACTTTCCGGTCTCCTTAATGCCTTACTTGATTTTGCAATAATTTTGTTGAAATAAGACAAAAAAACAATTCATCAAAGTATTGTTTGCTTCTTTGAGTAAGTGTGTCAATAATAAAGGTAAAATTTATACGGATTAATATATGAGTAAAAGTTTTTCAAAAATTGCCAAGTATTTAATAAAAAAATGGATTTTAGGCCCAATAAAATCAAATTCTTAACGAAACTACATGTTCTAATACTGTTGACCAATATTACTGGTGTGTAATAATCTTCTACGAAAAAATAAATAAAAAATAAATTAAAATGGGATATCAAAGCGTACAGAACGTTCCAGGTTGGATTATTTCGAATATATTTTCTAACCTTACCGAGCTTAACAACAGAAGTGGCACCTCAAAAAATATAGAAGTAATTATTTTTTTTTACTATAATAATTTGAAATGAAGGACACCTCGATTTTATAATATAAATTTAAAACTTTTTATCACAAATAATCGTTATATTGTTTTACAACTAAAAATATTTTTCGTTTTCCCTGGTAAACTTTAATAAAACATTTTTTTCCTATTTTACTTTGATTGTGAGTTTCGTTATCAATTTCCTGTAAATTAATTCTTAAACCAAAAACATTGGAAAGAAAAAAAAAACAAAAAAATAATGTTTGATTCATCAAAAATAAATTTGAAGCAATTTCTATGAAATTTCAAACTAAAGATCAAGCACGAGTGCGAAGTCGAGCACAAAAGCAATAAAAGCTCCCTCAGGAACAATTACTATTATGCATAAATGGCGAAGTTAACGTTAAACTCACCGCCTTACCATAATGAAATTTCGATCTTCGAATATTAAGAATTTGAACGAACTAATTGTGCATGTCCGTAATTCGTTAACGCTCGGAAAATGATTAAAAGTTCCGTGTACAATTGGTCGCGTTTCACACGAGAAAATTATCTGTTTTCATAGGTGGGCATCTACATACATGAAAATGTATTGTTTATTTAAATGCTAGATTTATATTAATTTAATGCAAGTTTCATGATAATGCGCAATATTGTTGTGTATAAGTTTGAGGATAAAACAAGACTGTACGCGAGGAATTTGTATTATAATTTTGCAATAAATTAGATTGAAAATTGATTACAGTGGTTTTAAGGTTCAAAGCTCTTTTAAGATATTTTTTTATGAGATAGAGCTAATACCTGAACTCTAGATAACAAAACATAAATGTAAATTTTTAGCTTAATGTTCGGGTTAAAATAATTCTTTTGTAATTAAAAGTTGTTGCAAGAAAAGGTTGCATTTTTCGATTCTTTCTATAAAGGTAGTAATTTTGTTTATTGAATTTTAAGGGCTGAACTTTCTGTTGGAAGACAAAAAAATAAGTTCCATCTTTCACAAAGGTATCATGATTGTGTCATTGAGCCAAATGAAAATTACTGAGTTTGAACCGACAAAGATGAATTGTCAGCGCTGTGATGTGTATTGAGTTTCAGGCAGACAAGTGCATGGAAGTGAATGCATTTGATCATTCCATTCCATTCTATCCATTCATAAACTAGTCTCTAGAATAGAAGATATCACTTTAGCGAATTGTTATCTTGTCTCTAAAGAGTATCAAGTAAGTGTAATATGTTACCATCTAACATTTCAACGTTGTCCGTTATTTTCTTACATCTCGAGCCGGTTGACAGTGAATGTGCAACGGAATAATAAAGCCCTCTTTCCACCCGTTTTTCCTGGCGGCATAGCATGCGTCTTCATTTCTCTTCGTATAGATTTCGAAATGCAGATGGAACAGTTTGTAGATCGTCTTGATTTTCTTAGTTCCACTACTTGTATGCTTATATGGTAACGGTGTGGCGTTATGCTAATTTTAATGCGTGTTTAGTTGTGTCGTATGACGTCTTCGTCTTCTACTCGTACTTCGCCAACGAGATTGTATTTACTATGAGACTTACATCCTGGGGGAATACTTCGATAACAAGGCGACAATGTTTGTATGCAAATTTATTCGTTACGGTTATAATAATGATCGTGCAATAATTCTATTGGGTGGGATGTGCATTGTACGTTATAGAAATTTTGCATGGTTACTGTGAGATTGTTATAACTAGATTTAGGGAAGTTTGAATTCTTTGAGAAATCCAATAACTTGAAAATTTATGGCAAGCCAAATGTAATTTGCATTCATTCCATTCTTTTATTAGCTTTGTTTTGTTAGTTTTCAAGATTTTCTTTAGGTAATTAATAAGAGATTTGTTTTTTTCAATTACTGGTAAAGAAATATATTTTTATATTTTTACATATTTTACATATTTGATAGAATCTTCCATTACTAGGAAGTATGATTTTAACAAAAATTCAAAATTGTATTTTAATAAGTAAAAATAGTTTTCTAAGAGAATACTATTACCAACTATTCGGCATCTAATAAAACCTAGGTTTTTCTTGAAAATATATATGCTATTACCTATAGGTGAAGTTTCAATCATTTTGTAAAACAAATCAATTTTATTTAATTCTTTCTAATTTTATTTATTAAGTTGAAAATTTGAAAATGATAACAAATAAATAAATGAGAGATTTTAAATTGAAGGATTTTGAAGATCCATTTATTTGTTATTAAATCGGACTTTCAACAAACTGATGAGTTTTGCCTTACTATATTATTTGTATGTACAATTTCAAAATCAAAATAAATAAATAAAAAAAAAAGTAAAAAAAAAATATTATATTTATCATTGATGATTTTTTACCGAGAAAATTCAATTAATTTCATAGCCCCAACAAAAAATGACTAGATATCCCTTAAATCTCAAAATGTTTTATGATTAAAAACTCAATGTCTAAGAAAGTATATTTTATCCTTTTATTAGTTTTTGACAGTAAGTACATATTTGACGATGTTTTTGATATCTTTACAATGAAGAATTAAGGTTTTTAATATTTGAAACGAAAAATTACGAAAAATCTAAACATTTTTGTAACTTTCCTAGATGAAAAAATTGGCTCACAAATAAATAAATCGTTTGGTTCCCGATTTTTCCTAAAATTTCAATAATTTTCGGAATTATCAACAATAACGTATTTTTGAAAATTTAAATGATAGTATTTTTCAACTATTATTTTCTCGTTGACTATCAAAAAATAATCTATCAATAAATAAAAAAAAAAGGCATCTATGCAATTTCTGGGAAGATCAATTATTATAAATTTCACTTCCATGACTGTACTATATGACTGTTTTTGGAAATTATTTTTTATTGAATAAAGTATATATTGTAGTTACTGTTAATTAAATAAAAAAAAATCAATTCATATTCTGAGTGTGGAAAATAAGAGATGGCTAATGTACACTAAATTTAGAATAAAAATCCTCATCACAGCTTGTAAAAATACATTTATTCATACAAAAATTTTAATGTCATTAAGGAATATGAAATAGTAATTTCAGACTATTTCAATTTTTTCCCTTCGGAAGTTCTTGGAAAACCGTTTGCATGGATAGCGAAATTTCTTCATCATTCACGATTACTAATGGTTCTCAAAGCTTTTTTTTTGAAAAAAGTTCTACCATTTGCTCTTAATAACTTTTTTGAACCTTCAAAATTTTTCCGGATGGTAGAAAAAGCATTCGTTTAAAAGCAACCGATGGATAATTTGTAACACTCCTTGCACTCCTGAAAATCAAAAAAAAAAAAAATAATAAAATACGATATTGAGATAATATTTTAGAGCTTGTCGGTGTAAATCGATTACAAATTAAATTGAATTTTTGGATTGAATTCAACAATCGTTTTGAAAATTGGTACTCACTTTTTTCATAGTGTTGCGCTCTATAGAAATCTAAAATTAGAATATTATCATTATTTAAAATAATTTTTTTCTTGCAAAGAGGTTGTAAAAAAGGACAGAAAATCATGCTTTTTTGTTTCAAAAAATTCAATTGTCCCAGTACAAAATTCAATTTTCTATTTTTTAATAACGTTTAGGTTCATATAGAAAAGAGACATATAATAAAATTAATTGCCAACTTCGGTTGATTTTAAATGAAAATTGCGACTTCCAGAATGTACGTAAAGTTCTGAGTATAATGTAATCTGCAATATGGAGTCGCTAATATCTTCAGTATTTTTCAAGGAATTTCTTCAATAATTTTATAGTATATAGTTAATTATATGTATAAAATATTCTCAAGGTTTAATAAATAGTTTTTATATTTTAAACTATAAAAAAAATCATGAAAATCAATGAGAAAACTCTGTACTAACCTTATTTCCCCGCTTAATAAGAAATTCATTGATCCGCGTCACTGAAAATCTAAACATAATTTTTTAAATCATTGAAACTACCTGAAAAATAATGAGAAAAAAGAATTTGAAGGATCTCCCTAAGGACAAATGACATCGCAATAACAGTACACTCCAAAAAACAAACTTGAAGTTTGAAGTTTATTGGAAAAAATAAGGATTCAATAATATTATATTTAATCGAACGAAAAATTTTAAACACCATAAACTAAGAAATAATTCCAGAAATTTCGAGCACCAGTATGCAGAAAATTAAAATTTGGTAATATGCAGTTTTGTTATACGGTTCACTTAATCTAATGATGCTCGAACTTAAGTTTTTAAAATTAAACATCAAATTTAAAAAAAAAACAGTTTCATTAATCAAGTGTGATTTTTGAAAAAAACAATCTTTAGTTATTTTTTTAATTTTTGCTGAGAACATAATTTTTAGCAAAATAATTCAATTTCCTCCATGGTAAGTTACCATGTGCAAGCATATTACCTGATTACTGGTAAGTATGAAAACATGACGGGTGGCAAATTATGTACATATTTTGCTTGGAGCGTTTTGTAACTGTTTAGCTTGCAGCATAGAATTTGCAAATGAGACTTACAGTGAGTCAAGGGTTGTTTTAGTTCAGATGAGAAAAACGTATTGTTCAGATTTCTAATGAATGTTATTTATGGATTCCATAAAAATTATGTTTAAAGTTATTTATCAAAAACATTAATAAATTATTTATTTGATAAATACTTAATTCAAAATCGACAGATGATCTGAATTCATCAGCTTATTTTAACGAATTTTTAAGTGATATTTAAAAATATTTATTGTATTAGTAAAAAGAGAAGAATACTTTTTGGGTGAAATAACGCAACTTTTCGATTAGAATACCTAGTATTTGGTATATACATAAATAGCCGTTCTTTTTTAAATAGCGCCATCTAAATCTTAGTCTGAAATAAACACATGCATCTATTTTGATATAATCAATCATTTTATTGAGTTTATGAATAAATTATGCTCTAGTAAACCACTTATCATATCTACAGAGAGAAATGGCTCAGTCAAGCGCGGAATCAGAATTTTTCTTAAAGAATTTTATTCATTTTATCACCTTGTTATAAAATTTGTCCCTGTTATATATTTTTATATCATAAGTTTACATGTTACGTGTAAATTATGGTTCTTGGAAACTTTAAATAGATAATGACGTTTTCAATAATATGATATTGAACAATCGACATGTATTAATTCTGTTATATGTAACTCAAAGAAGGGGTATATTATACTTATACTCTATTACTTGATATACCTATACATTAGCAGGAATTTTTACAGCCGGAATTATTAACAGGGCTTTGAAATTCTTATTTTAAATACTAATAACGTAATAAGTTTAAGGAAACCTTGGTATAAGAGAAATTGAAAACAATTATATTTTTTAGATTTTTGATGAACTCTGTATCGTATTTGATCGTTGCTTATAACCAACTTTCTTATGACATTTAAAAAACACATCACATTTCTGGCAGCATCCATGTAGGGAAGTCACCTCCATAGCCATACTGGCTGGCCAGACAGGAGTTATGATTCTGTTCTGTTGTCTAATATTTAACTGAAAGCCCGTTTACTGATATTTAAGTTCCCATTCTGCGTAGTATGCTGTCTATGTAGGACAATACCATCTGCTGTATTTGTGGATAATAATTCCATACGTAAATATTTTTTCTAAGGACTATTTTTCTGTTATGACCACCTCTTTAGCTACTTTTTTCTTCAGCAACTGCCACATATTTTCAATAGGTTCCAAGTCATGGCTTTTATGTTAAAGTAGGGTCATAGGGATAATAAACAAGGTTTACACTTATCCAGAAAATATATTTCTTAAAAATCAATACAACTTTTTAAAATGTAAAAAGTAAACAATGTTAGATTTAATTTAGTAGGTATAATATGTACATTTTGTACAAATTCTTAAATGCGTCTAGTAATATGGCCATGGACTGTACGTAGTACAATATGTCGTAACTAAAATTCTTACGTTATGGTAGATTATTTAATTTTTGAACTATTTGCCTTTTTTCAGTGTTAGTACCTCTTTTACGTCAGCTAATTAGAAAAGTAAATATTATGAAAGACCACAGAAAATTAAAACTAGTTTTTATTCAATTGTTTTATATTAAAAAAATTAATACAATCGCTATTCAAATCAAAGCCAGTCAAAATGATGATTTTCATATTTTTTTATAGTAAAAAATACAAAGAAATAATTTAATTTTCTAAATAATTAAATGAAAAATATTGTTTGAGAACGTTTCATTTAGGAAAAATTTATATTTTTTAGTCTCAAAAAAATAAAAATAAATTGCTAACGTAAGATTATTTATCATTTCACTTATTAGCTATCCTAATGAACTAATCTACCTTATTTTTTAACTTCAAATGTTTTATGAAATGATTAACGATTCCAAATTGGAATCTACTTATAAAATTGACCTAAAACAAAGCAGATGCCTCTTTGTAATTCTTTATAGGTAACTATTATCTAATTAATCGTCTCGTTATCTATCGTGCGTATATATTGAAAGAAATAATCGTCCTTCTGAATTGGCAGAATCAAACGAGCATGTCGTCGAAAAGGTGTGATAATGGAAAAAAATTGGCTTGGGGCCTATGTGGGTCTATGAGGCGGATTTTTCTAACAAGTTAACAAGAAGCAGATGCATTTCGAGGAAGGTCAAAATTGAAGAAAAAAATTCGTTTATTCCGCTTGCTAATCGGCGGATGAGTTTCGATTTTCGGCAGTCGCGGTCGCGGCAGTATTATGCTAATCGGCTCTCGCCTATACCAGTCTTGAAACAGCTGTACACACATTCGTAACCTATCATTATCTGGCTGAATCTTGTTATAAATTATTAGTTTATAACATATTAAAAAGGCAACAGAAAAAAAGGAAAAAGAGCGAGTGATGCGAACGCGTCAGACTGCGGTTAATCCCATAACACGGTGTGTTGGCTTCGTCGCCTCGCCGCGCCTCATTACAACCCCGTTCACAATCGAAAATCGAAAACAAAGAACCGAGCCGATTTATTCATTATTTTCTTCACACATCATTAACGAGATCACACGTTGAAACCTAAAAAATCTAATTAAATACGTGAAAGTCTCCCCAAATCAAATTAGCTGCTCATCAAAAAAATCAATGTTAACACCTCGTGTTATTCGCACTATCTTCACACCATATCGCAAAGAAAATAAAATGGAAAAGTTTCCCATCAAATTTTTTCAATAATAATAAAAATCTCTTCTCAGCGCTTCGTTTGGTTTGAAGGAAAAAGCAATAAAATCTCTTGTAAAAGATCCGATCGATTTTGTGTGTGGTGTAAACAAGACTGTAATTGGATGCATAACCTTGTTTTGAAATCGATAGTTACGTTAATAATACATTTTCACTTCAGACATCACGCGTCGAATCTTCAATACTATCTACTTCTTCATATACCTACATAATATTGATGCTTTCCATAAATAACCTTAAAGAGGATGATCGCGGTGTTATTTTTTTTGTATATCTTCATTTAATCCTTTTTAACACCACCAGCTTGATGCACACCGAGATTTCTTCAATATTAATGAACTTCATTTCCAACGGCAAATATTTGAGCTTCAACTTCATCGGAAATAGGATGCGATAAGATCAGATTTTTCGTGTAGACATTGTAGGTAGTAAGTGATTTCATTATGATTGCAATAATTTTTTTTCTCTCGTTGTAATTTAATTTAAATATTTAACTTTAATTTACTTATAGTTGCCAATATTTTATTTAAAACTAATAACATTAATCGATCAAGATTAACATTACAAACATGAACAGCTTTTAGGCGATACAACTACCTATATTTTTATGTATTGCATATATAATTTAAGCATACCGTATAAATCTTGTACATTGTACATTTTTCAAATGATCAAATAATTATACTTTTAGGTATAAAATTGTATGCAATAGCTGAAATTATTCAAATAAACACCATTTTACTTGCAACACTCAATACTTACGAGTATTAGCTTATCGCTGGAAAATTACAAAGGAAAGCACAACAAATTACAGATTAAACTCAATCATTATAATTTTTGAAAACAAAAACAAAGTAAGCTTATTGGTGGTCGCATGATCAAAGAAACTGCTCCAAAATTGGTAAGTGGTGGGTTCGGTCCTTTTTTTGAGCAAATTTTCGATATTTCTCGATTATGGATTTTTATTAACCTTAGAGTTGCTTAAGACTTTCGTAGTTATAAAGCGACGGTAAATAATAATTAAAAAAATACAAAGTTAAAAGCTATCAGCAAGTGGGAGCCGCTGGTCCACGCACAAAGAAGGTGGGAAATTCATAAGGAGGAATCATTTTCACCATTACAATGCAAACTTTGAATATCAGTAATATTCGTAAATTTCTTTTCTTAATACTTGACTTGTACTTTTAACATTGATAAATTAATTTGGGTTTATAATGGAAAAATTGAGTCAAGCGATAGTAATGGATAGTAATAATAATTTATCAATATATTAACATTTGTGTTTCAAGGTTGATTTTTAATCACAAGCTACTTATTAGTAAATAAAGGAATACTTTTAAACTAAGAGCAATATTTTCTTATTAAATTAACAGTTTATAACATGACAACGACAATGTTTTCATTATTTTTGATCAGGAACACAATTTTTCTCGGTTTTTTAAGCTTTTCACCAAGCCTTGCATTTCAAAGTAACTATTACGATTGGGGAGCAGTATTATTTCTAGGTGTACTTTATATTTCCTTCTTCTGTATCAATTGCTACAATATACGCATTATAGGTACATATTTTTGTAGCAATTTTAAATGGTAATACCTTGAAATCAATATAATAAGTACTATTTGTTACCCTTGATTATACCATTTAACATAATTCAATTAACATTTCATTCATAATTCATTTCACAGGATTTAAGTCACCGTTTCTAAGTCAGTTAAAAAACTTATCAATTTAGCCGTCACCCACCCATTTCGTTGGACGAGTTAGTAAATTTAATCTTAAAGTATGATTGAAATATTACTTGTAATATGCCCAAAAGGTTAAATGGAATTTTAAATAAATTGTTAGTTAACTGTCTTCTATAGAGTAAAAATTCAACACTTACAATCAACAAAATATATTTAAGAAAATATTTATAAATTTTTCTTGTTCTTATACTAATTATAGTTAATATATTCGGTATCCCGTCATAAGCGCTCACGTCAAAAACACTTCGACATAAGGGTAACCAGACAAAAATGCTACATATCATAACTTTTAAAAATCATATCCTAATCATAACTTTTTAAACTATGACAAAGGATATCTATATGTAATCATAAATGTTGTTTTGAAGTTATTTTTTACTTTTTATCAGCAGAATAGTTTGGATATCCAAAAAATATTTTTAGTATTATTATCGAAATTATATAGAAAAAACTCAGCTATCCATAAGATACCATACACATTTTTTAAATAATTATATGTGTAAAAAAATAAAAATACAGTAATCAAAATATTATAAAATTGAAAAATACGCTATCAGGCAATTTTGTTCGTTAGAATTCAAAGTCAAAAATGTATCTCATGAAATTATTTAATTTGTCAAAAAATCATATTAATGGAAACATTATATAATAATAAACTGCAAACTTAAATTTAAAAAAATACTCTAAACTAGTCATTTAAATAAATGCAGTAGCATATAATAAATGCAGACAAAAGAATATACTCTATCCATCGTATAATAATAAAAGTTTAATAAATATAACCAATAATAAGCACTAGTTTTTAATTGTTATCTGGAGCGCTTTTGTCCGGAAGCGCAGTTGTCGAGGGCCGTAATAGTCAGTAGCGCTTACGTCGAAACGGTTTTGTCAGGACGCTTTTGACGAGATACCTTAATATTCTACGAAATTTCGTAATTACTTTAATGCCGTATATAAAGACATACTGAATTATAGTATCTTAATATAGAAAATTAGTCATTTATAGTACATCATTATATACGACATTCCAGGTTTTCCCTTTAGGTCCTAACGGAACTAGGTCGCTAGATGAACAGCAGGTGAGATGAGCAGCTAGATGAGAGCAGGTTACATAAATCTCGTCATGTGAAAAACAGTTCCCCTCAGATTGATTCCTGGTGCTCTCAGTGACAGATCCTATGCTTTTTTTCATTATCGTGAGGAAGCACAACTTACAGGGAAACTGTACTCTTTTAAACATGAATGAATACTCTGATAGTGTATATGGTATCCATGGTATTAACATTGATTCATCTTGAACACAGTCAGGAAATATAGTACCTCTTACTAATTTAAAAGCATCCTTCTACTAAGTTTTCATTCAAGACTTATACACGTCACTTAGTTCCATTCCAGAAGATGTCTAATTAATTTGATGGTAAAAATTAATTTTTAGTAAATTTGATTTTTGGTCGCGCTAGTTGGTATTAAGCGTAATAAATAAAATGTGTACATGAAAGTTAAGCCCAATCACAAATATGAACCCAAAATAAAATAGCTCTTACTTCAGGTTTTATACAAAACCTATAATATGACCAGGACTGTGAGAATTGATTTGATTAAATGTTTACGCTAATTTTTAAGTTTTATCAATTTATATTTCAGAGTTGAAAAAAAATCTATGAGCTACTAAATTGATCACAAATAATATTTTCGAGATAGACTAATATATAAAATCAGGGTAATTTCAATATCTATAGTTCCAATCTAGTATTTAGTATTATGAGTTAGTCTAAATTTCTAATCCAATAAATCATATGATTTTTTTCTTTTTCTTTTGTGTCTAGACAAGTAAAATTCAAACACAAAATCCATTTAAATATAAATTTGCAATTTGTTCTACGAACAAACATTGACGCTAAATGCACGACAAATCTTTTGATTCATTTTAATTCTCAAGTAGTAGCTAAACGTGAATGAGATTTGATGCAAAGACTACGAATCTTTTACAAATCACATACTGAATGAGAAACAATGAAATTGAAAAGCCACAAATTGTATAACATAAGAAGAAACGGTAGACATATAGCTCAATACTCCACATACAATTCTGGTATTTAATTACTTTGAATATTGTGCGCTGACAATAGATTTGAGAGAAATGCGCGCAGCATTTAAGTTTTGCAGTAGTACCTACTACACAAAGCTGAACGAAAGCTTTCGTTCATTCTACGAGTTGTAAGAATGTTGACTGTCAATCAAGTAGATTAAATCTATGGTGAAAACACGTTATAATTAGAACGACGGGGTCTTAGTTATGTACTATGTCGCTCTCTAAATATGGAAGAAGGTGCACGAACACGAGCACAACCAAAACCAATTAGTAAATTAAATGAAATAAACATTTAAACAGATCTGTTCTGTATGACAAGCACGGGGTTTTTGCTCGGCTCGTGTCTTTGCTTAGCAAAGAATCCTTAATGCTCGAATAGGCGATAGACGATGTAACAACTATTATATTATATGTATGTGCTTTATCTCGCCTCGCTTTCGCACTAATTCTTCAAATTGGAAATCGCACTCGTGAAAGACTTGAAAGCGAATTGGGTGAAACTCGAGAGATCGAAAATATCACATCATTCAATAGATTACGCCGTGAAGCCGATTATGTTGATTATTGTTGCACGGGAGTTCAAGTTTTTCATTAATATTAATTAGATTCTAATTGAAAAAGCTTTCGATGCGATTCATTTAACATTCAATCCTCTTTATTTGGTGCAGACATATTTCATCCCGGCACTCTTCAATGCATAATTGTAACATTCCAAATTTATCTGTTATAAATTTGTAAACTTCCCAACCAAAATTAAAAGTCTAACAAGTTCTTAATTCAATAGGTATTTTACATTTTTAAATTCTGATCTACGCCTGCAAGAAACTAAATGTAGATCTTTGGATCCAAATCAGAATTTTTGAGATTATTGAATAACTTTAAAGTGCAGAATTTTAAGAGCTTATTTATATATCGCACCTTTGCGCTTAAAAACTTGATTATTCGAAAGTTGCCTTAAACAAAATAAAACCATCCTTTTGACTAATGGAACTTTGCTTTTGTTCACCTTCTCCAAACAAGTCAATTTATAAATGTAGTATATACACTTTCGCTAGGTGATAGGTATATACCAATTTAAGAAGACATGTGTGGTACTGTTAACTCAAATTTGATCACTTTTGAATAATGCTACTTTTGCCCCAAGGGTGTGATATGTAGGCTCTTTTCATGAAATTCTCCATTCATCCATGATCCATTTTACTTAAAACTAAAAATCACAATCAAAACTTCAATGATAATCATTTTCAAGAAAAGGTTTGAAGAATTTCGAACAGAAGAATGTTCGAAATTATTTTTTTTCGTTTTTTATCGTATTTTTCTGACAGAAACATGTTACATGACTAATTTATTCTTTTTTTATAAAAGTGAATTCCTTGATTTCAATTATAAAATGAGAATATCAAAATTTAGTTTTAATATTTTTATATTTAGTTTAGCATTTTAATATTAAAATGATATGTAATTTTTGGTTAAAAAAAGTAGCATTAACCAAGCAGTCTAATTGTAACTAAAAAAAGAGCGAAGTGAAGGTAACACAGTTAAAAAAAACTCAGGTCTTTTTTAGATCGGTCAATATCAGGCAATGTTACATTTTCAACTTTGTTTTTTTATTCTATTTGCTATTTTTTTTAATTCAGTTATTGTATGGAATAATTTTCTCTTTTGAGGCTAAATATTTATTATGGGCCAATTTATTCGCGAATTAAATTAAAAACAAAGTAAAAAACATATTGCTAGATATTGACCTAAACGACCTAAACGGGACATAAACCATATCTAAAAATTTATTATTGGATTCTATGGAAAAAATAAAGCAAAATTTTACATCGCTGTGCTGAGGTCAATTGTTTTAAAGGAAATGGGATTTGAATTTGTCATCGACTCGGCCGTGTATTATTTGTGAATACGTGTTCGTAACAGGTAATATTTTCCATATAAAAGGGGTCCTTCGGCTATCTGAATGGTCTATTGACAAACTTCGTAGTAAAACAAGCACTAGTCGCTGCTCAATGTGTCTTCTTAATCAATAGTCGTACATAATTGATGCCGGCATAGTCCGGTGCCGATAAAAGTGATTTTACCATTCACTTGCATAATTTTAACCGCAACAGTTGCAGATGAACTGGCATTGTCGTCGATTCGCTCGGCCGCATTCATTCTTTACATTCCTGGAACTACTTTACTCGGTTCTATGGTATTTTATTGGTATCATTCGATTGATTTTTAAATTCTTTTAAACCGTATATGATTTCTGTATTTAGATTTAGCTTTTTGGCGTGTATGGACCTACATATTTTTGATTATTTTTTATATTTTAACAACATATATAATCACTTTAAGTATTTTCCCCAAATGTTACATAAATATAAAAATAAATGTATATGCAACCGATCGAATTTGATGAGAGTTGGCGATTGAATTTTTGAATTTGAAACAAACATCGTAGTTTCTTCATGTCAAAAGCTATGTCTCATAAAAATTTTGAAACAGCAAAATAATTTCAAAACTTCCCCTCCGTTCGATATGTAGCTATAACAACAAACTGTAACTCTCGAATTTATAATAATTTATTTTTTATTTTTTTTCTTACAATTGAAATAAGTTTATAGACGTATTGACGTATTCACGCTAAAAATCTGAAAGAAAGTTCATACTAATCCTCATATTAATATTATTTTTTTCAATTTTTTGAGTAGATACACTAAAAATTGGTAAGAACTGAAAAGAAATCAATGTTTGTCTTTGAAATGCTGAAAAAGAGAGATTGACCAGAATATTGTGACTATATTATTTTTATATCCCAAGCAGTACTTCTATGTGAGAAAAAAAAAAGAAATTTTGATCCATGGTATTTCAACTATGATAACCAGGAAACCCCTTTATTTCTTATAATTTTTGCCTAGAGCTCAAGGTTTATAGAGACACAAACCTTTAAAACGATGCGTGTTTAAGTTAATCTTTTCAATATTCTAGTTTTAAAAGATTTTACTTTTATTTACACCGTATGAATATGATTTAGAATATTTACATGTAATCTATTTCCAGGCACTATCACTTGGTCACGCTGGAAGGGATTATATTCTGTGAATAACATGTCTGAGGGTGAACTTAATCAAATATGCATTCATGTTGTTTTAATAGATAAATACGAGCACAAATTTGCAAAGGAAAAGATATGAGTAATTTCCGGGCTTAGCCGCTCATATAATTTGCATTAACAACCCTTTTATTTTTCTCTCAATAAATAATTACACCAAATAAATAAAAAATGCATTTTTTCCTTTCGACAAACATTGATATCTTATTTCCACAACATTAATTTTTCGTATAATAGAAATTATATAAAGAGGCTTTAAGAAAAGAAATTGGATGATGAATTAAGCAGCCTGTCTTTTCACGAAGAAAAGGCGTCCCCTCTGAAACGCATGTAGCTTGAAAACGAAGAATGCAATGAAAAGAAAAATGCACGTCATTCGTGATGAAACGCGGGAAATTGTATTGTGCTACCAGGAAAGGAAACCACGAAAATAAAAAGACAACATTATCTGTGACAATTGTGAATTTCTATTAGAGAAATATTTGGGAAAATTCTGTGAATTTTCTAGTTTCAAATATTGATTTTATAGTAGATAATGTAAACTGTTGTATCTTAATATAAAAAATAGGTTTTTGGAAATATTTTTCGGTATTATTAAAAATTCGATAAAATCAGTATAGTGTGGTGTCTCCGAAAAAGTTTTGATCAAATCAGGGTTTTAATTTAACTTACAAAATTAAACGCTAAAAAGTGACGGTTGAAACTGGAAATAAAAAAAATCATGTACAAGTTATCGATTCGATACCGCCTTTCTGCTCAGATATACACGAAAATAATTATATTTACCTAGCAGTTATACACACGATTTATAGCTCGATTATTTGAGGCCGCGTTTACATTCGTGAAATTCGGCGTTATCGCATTTGAATTTCACGCGAACAAGTAAACGCCACAAAATCTATTTACATAAGAGGAATTTTCATTAACCTTCAATTTATTTTTACGGTGCGATTTAAATCTTATCTGGGAAATTTGTTTGAGAAAAACTCGGAAACATAGCACCATAATGAACTCTTAAACACGTTTTTTTCTTCGTCAAAACGAAAACGAAAACGTTGCGTGTCGAATATTATAGGTTCCACTTACTTATTGCGGAAACAGAAATGGTACCTTTTTAACATATCTTTTTCCGTATAATTAAATTTTATTATTCTCTGTTATTTTCTGATAATATGCTAAGAGTCTTAAAGCCTACTTATTGTTGGATATAGGGTGACGTTTTGGATTAACAATAAAAACAAATTACACATATTAAATTCTAGAAGAAAACTGACGAGTGGTACTTTTCTTTTAATCAAAAGTTCTAAAACTCTTCTATGGAATAACTTGAAATAATTTTGTTTAAATTTTGAATATGAAAATGTTTGTCTATTTCTTTTTGCTGAATTCATACACCTTTCTTGCTTTCTATAAAATAGATCTTGTGATAAGTAACGTATTTAATAATTACTGTTGTAAGTTTTTTTACTTTTAATGAATGCAAAGGGTCTTTTACTCGTGCATGGAAACAGGTAAATAAAAGCAACTATGAGTATTTACTCAAATTTCACTTCTGTGTTGTTCGCTGTGAGTTCAACCCTTTTACAAGCTGGCTATAAAAGAACTAATTACAGGCATGTTATGTGAACATTGAAGCTGGAATTAAGGGTAGGAAAAATGCATGTGGGTATGTTTTTTTCTACCTCTGTTTCTATCCAAATTCAAACATTAATCATAGCTCAGAAGTGACTATCAAAACTTTGATGTTAAGAGAAAAAAATTGTTGTTATTGCAGAAATGAGGGCTGCGATTTCAGATGAAAAAATGGTTTAATTATTTCCTTTTTAATTATGTCGCAATTTAATTTACATCAAAGTACGGCTTTTGTTTTAAGACTCATTAAATTAAAGTTTTTTTTTTGAGATACCATATAAAAATCATCATTAAAATGGATTGAGTAGAGAAGTAGGTACAAGTTTTTCTAGCGATTCATTAAACTATGAGAATTTTTTTGACCTGTTAGGTGTTAACTTTTTCTAGTAGAACGGTTACAAGAATTGAAACATTCAATTTGTAAAAAAAAATGCATATCATCGGACAAATATGAAAACTGATGTACATGCATTTATATCTCGGCAGGTAAACTTAATGATATATTTTTTTTTTTAGTTTTCATCGCAGTTTACAATTTTCAAAACTTCGTATAGTAATTAATTAGTAATAATTAGTTTTTCACAAAATTATACTTTTAAACAGTATGTTTTTTTGTTAACAAAAAAAAATAATATTCTCAAATTAGATTTGGAAATTTTGCCAATTATTTATTTTTTTTATTAAAATTCAAAATATATGTTTCTGATGTTGGGATAAATAACAAAATCTTAAATAAATAAAATTCCAAATGTTTTATATATCTAACAAAGTGTCCTATCGAAAGTACCCCGACGTAAGCGCTTTCGACAATTGCAATTTTCAACTGCGATGACTGACAAAATCCAGATAATAAAAAATTAAAAGCTTGTCTTTATTTTTGGTAATATATTTTTAGCATGGACTATTTTAGCTTATTCGTATTTTATGTTTTATTATTGTATGATGTTTTATTTTATTGGTTTAATTAATATGCTTTTTTAAATTTTAATAATTTCATGAGACATATTTTTGACTTTCATTTCTAACGATTTGAATTCCCCAATGCCGTATTTTTCAATTATCAATGACGAATTTTACTATATTTTGATGATTAAAATTTTTCAAAGCACATATACTTATTTGAAAATGTTTATAATATTTCAATAAGCTGAGTTTTTTTATACATACGTACTTAAGGTATGTATACGTATAAAACAATAATAAAATAATACCTTAAATATTATTGAGAATTCGTTTATTTTGCTGATAAAAAGTAAATATTGTTTCCTAAGATTTATATAAAAATATAAATAGAACTCCCAAATCAAAACAATATTTTTAGTTATATCCTTAACCACAACTGAAAAGTTATTTTTTGTTATTACCTGGAGCTCTTTTGCCGGACAGCGCAGTTGTCGATAGCGCTTATATCGAGGTACTATCAAAAAACACAATACTACAATGTGATCGCTAGTTGTTGTCTGTAACAATGAACTTTTTTTTTCATTTTACTTTTGGTTACTTAGCTAATTATTAATTGTAATTTTGAGTTTTTTTATTGTCCCGAGTAATTTGGCAGTAATAACATGTATTTAAAATTTCTGGTCATTGAGAAATTGAGTAAAACGTTTTGAATAGTTAGCAGAAATCGTCATCCTATATGGGCGCTTAAGATTAACCCTTGATAAAAATTTCGGCTTGCAAATTTAGAGATGCTTAAGATTAGCTGATTATATGTAAAAAAACAATCCTAAATATTCTTAAAAATCGAGAGACATGTTTCTGTGGTATCATGTTTCTGATTTAAAAAAAAATGTCAACATAATATTAAAATAAAACTTCTGTAAAAAGTTTTGAGCTTTTCATTTGCACCTTTTTGTTTTTAAGTAAGAAATTATATTTTGATTGAGGTCTTCAAAATAAGTCTAATTTTTGTAATGATAACTACTAACGCTTATTTAGTAAGTATGCTACACGTAAAAATAGTAGGTACATATCGCTAAAAGTGAACAATACTTTCTTCTGCAATGTGATTATTTCTAAACATATAAATCAAGAAGAAGGTCAATGGATAAAATCTCCGATAGAATTTAACAGCGTAAGTAGGAGACCGCACATAGCATGTAGGAGTATGCATTATCCTTAGCTCAGTATCAACCAAAAAAATCCCATATCTACCAAACGTATAAAAATAAGGGTAACCAAGTGGTTTAAGATGCGAATCGAAAAATATTAGATTTATAAGTGTAAGGTTCTATTTTTGTTAGCAAAGTATCGACAAAATTAACACATAGTTTTGGCTTTGCTTTAAATAAAAGAAACGATGATTAACGTTGTTTTTTTTCTTCTTATTTACCGTTATTTACCGTCGTTTAATGATTGCAAAGATGACGATAATGGCTCTTGTGTAAGCAAAAATCTGTAAATCGAAAAATATTAAAAATTTGGTCAATACGAGAATCGAACTCTAACACTACACCTACACTAACACCTACCAGTTTTGGAGTGACCAACATTCTTAACCCTCTTTACCGATGTATAGTGGCTTAATATGACTATAACTTGGGGTGTTCTAAATTTGTCAGCACCTGCTTGACAGTTCTTCTTCAACAACTACGTTCATTTATTTGTCATTCATTTATTACGCAAAACTCGAATCCACGAGATTTTCCACCGGCGTTTCCTTTTCTCTTCAGATCACCTTATAGTATTTGTTTTTTCATTGTATTCATTGTATCGTAGCACGTGATAAGTCCGAAAAAACTGAGATTTCATCCATGAGTTAGTGAAAAGTCGGTTTGGATTAGATTGACTTTGTTTAAGATAAAAATATTTATTCTTTTAGTCGTCCATGGGAATCGTAGCTTTCTCCTCCAAACCCACTTTAAAATAGCATTAAATGGTTGCCAATCAGCTGTGTGAACGATTCAAGTCTGCGACGCGCAGGAAAAAAAGGCATATTAACCAATCTGATTTCAGTAGCATTTATTGCTTTGCGGTCTTTCTAGAACTAGAATAGTTACCACATGGCCGACCGCGCAATTCTAATGCGTTGTCTAATTTCGTGCTCGTATTCTCAATATTTTCAAAAATATCCTTTTTCACACCTAGATAGTGACAAGTATCTTACCGAAAAAATATTATCCGGAGGTTAACACTAGAGACAGCATGCGTATTTTCACATAAGAATAAATGTGATAATTATAAGTGGTGAATAAATGTGAAGCATTGATTTTATTTTTAATTACCGTCGCTTTATAAATACAAGGATTGTTAGTGACTCTAGGGTTAATATAAAACCGCATCAAGAAATAATTAAATTTCTCTTGACAAGAGGATCAAACTAGGAACAACTACCTATTTTAGAGCGATTACCTAGACAAGGGTGATGTGTAAAGACATAGACTGATGTGTAAATTATGAAGAAATTATTTTTTTATCTAATAAATATTTATCTTAAGGATATGGTCCATCTATCCATGAGTAAACAACACCAACCCGTAATACTGCTAAAACAGTTAGATGATACATCTTAGCGTTGGTTCTCAAAAAATAATCACCGATTTAAAAATTAGAAACATCCGATGGGATGTGATATCAAGATGAAACAATATTAATGAAGTAGAAAAAAAAAATCTTTTTTATTAAAGATTTAAAAATATTTTTTTAGGCAATGACAAAGAAAATTAAATCGTTGACCAAAATAAAAGTTTGTATTTAAATTTGAAATGGTTTAATACTTTTGGAGTGTACGCATTTAAATTATTTCAAAATCTATATTTTTGGAAAAATATTTACTAGAAAAGAAAGGTATGGCCTTGTTACTATCAAAATTTCACGTGCAACTGATAAAATATTATATTTGTATGTTTGTTTGTTTGTATGTACTTGACCAACTCAAAATAACTTAATTGCAGTCATATTGTTTGCAATTTTAACTTACCTTATTGTTTCGGAAAAAAATAGATTAAAACCAAGTATTTCAATTAAAATTGAGCTAAGTCCTTTTAAAAATTATCTCATTTGCCCCAGTTTTGATTCAAAGTAGGCCAAAGCATATTCACAATTGTGTTGTTTATCATTGAAGGAAGTTTTACTCAAAAAAATATATCTTAATTTTAGGAAATTGAGCTCAGCTTAATTTAACTTGTTTAATTTTTTTTAAAGAATTTCCATAATTGCAAACCGTTTGTGTGTGCAACAGTGGTGCTATTAAATTGAAACTTTATGAAAACCATTCTTTCGAAATTAAAATTAAAATATGTTAATGCAAATTTAATTCCACCACTTACATTAAAATTCCATTTAGAACAAATTGTAATTGAGGCAAGTTTCAAAATTAATTCTAACAAATAAGATAATTAAATAAATTCTATTTACTTTTGCAACAACAAAAAAAACTCCTCTCCTTTTTCAATAACAATTATTACAGCGAGTGTGCACATAATTTCATTCACTTTATGTATAGTTAGTATATATTCCGTTTGTGCTCACATAAAAGATCGTTTTAATTAATTTCAATTAAGAAGAAAAGCTGTTTTATGTTAATCTTGGTATTTTCCTTTCCCTATACACATCCCACCATTCGTTCAACTGCAAGGCTTTTGGCGAGTTATGCAGCAGCATGCACGCGTAATGCAATTTTAATTAAACCTTCCTAATTTACTGACGAAATTAAGTAAATGGCGGAAAAATAAACCGACAAACATTCACCATTCAGCTCAGCTGGAAGATACTTGAATACTTGAGAATCTTTTCCATCCTTCTAAAACTAAAAAATACAAAGAATCCACCCCTCACAACTACAGTTCCAGTTTTATTATAATCTATTGCTAATGATTGTGATTTTATATTTGTAATTTGATTTTACATTTCCATCCATTTGTTTGAATTATTAATTATTTCGTGCCTAATGAATAGAAATGTTGACAATTTGTTTTCATTTGTCAGCCATATGGCATTAAAAATTTTATCAAATTATATATTATTTCATTTTTCTATTCAATTCGCTAATCATATTATGTCAGCTTTGTATCGTTTGGTACAATTAACGTTTAAGCTCTATGATAAATAAAAAACCTTGGAAAGTATTTCTCTCACAATTGGTTACATATTTAAACCAATTATTATATTTCGCTATTATTATATTACAAAATGAAAAAATCGAATTAAACGCTTCAAAAGTGCAATTTGTTGCGACGAGTAAACTATCTTCGAGATCAATTAAAAGCTTACACCGCTCTCATATTCCGATCCGCTTGCAACCTGTTACATTTCCGATAATGGACGAGCACACATATAAAAAGATTGGAGGACGAGCGACCAAAATTGAGAATGGTAATTTTCCAATCTAGAACAAAAACAATTCGTTAATTAAGGGAAGAAGAACAAATAAATGCGCTAGATAGAATCGGAGGAGCGAAATCCTCGTTTAAAACAGATGTGAAATTGGGAATGGATGTTGTTGCAAGTCCCCAAACTGTTTACGAATCGGATTACGTTCGAATTGCATTTATCCCGACGAACGTGGGACCATAGTGTGTGCTATAGTGGCACACATTCACACACAAAACACATAGATATTTCCGATGGGAAAATCAATGATAAGCTATTGCCGGTAGTCAGATAACATCCGCATTGGGACCAGTAATTCACTTTTATATCAACATATAGATCTCTATAACGGACAAACTTTTGATTTATCACTTTATTAGTCCTGCAATTCGACCGCCATATTTTATTATAATTATTAAGCTTCAAATACAGCGCATTTCTCATTCGTAGCATCTCATCAATTTTCTTATCTTCACAGTAATATCATCTGTTAATTTCGCTAGAAACTAAAAATCAAGAAGCACAAAATCTTTGGATTGCTTTATATAGGAAAATAAATCTGATTTTCACCCAGAAACAAAAGAGTGAACGAAAAACTTATTAGCACCAATAAAAATTCCATCCACACTCCGTTAATCTGTTATAAGACTGATAATTTTCTCCAAACGAAAACTATTTTCGCAAAAGAACAAAGCCTTACCATTTACGGACATACGAGCTGAAGCATGGGGTCTGGTATTTAGTATCGAGCTTTCAAGCTCGAACAAAGCCACCGTTTCAATCAATGCCGAGACCCAAAGTCGTGTGAATTTCGTTTATTTGTTCCGAATTAATGAAATTGATTTTTATTTTAAAAAAAACACACAGTTTGTGTTGTTTTATTTGAGGTTGAGGTGTGAATGATTTTACGGACGAGTCTTTGTTACTTTTTCGAAAATGGTTACAAGTCAGAATGAGCTGCATCGCGGAGCGAACGTTCCCAGGGGTGTATTGAATTGTATATTTCATGGGCTCGATTCGTGTCACGTTTGGCCGTGAGGTCGTTAGGAACGTAAGACATTTTAAATGGACCAAAGAAAGCTTCTTTTCTCGTTACGAGCCATTAATAAATAGTACTTGCAATGACACCAAGGAAATACAAACGATTCTATTTTTAATTTTTGAAAAATGTTATATCCACCTTTTTTTTTGAATTTTCGTTTAATTTTGCTAATCGAAAGGATCAAATTTGTGGTATCTATATGCAAATATGTCACGGATCATCGATAATTCATGTTCTTAATTGTATGAGTTATTGTATTTTAGATAATAATTTTCCATATTAACCAGCTGCCGCAGCACTTATATATGAATTATTCATCGGTTAAATACCACAGACTATGATGAGCCGCCGGCAAAATTCACACTGTTGTCGAGCCACTGCAATTCTCAAATTATCCAATAGAAAACCCATCCAAGAGGTTGTCCAAATTATCTGGGATAGATTTAATACCCGTATTAGAAAAAGAATATTAATATTAAAGCTGGTAAATTTTAGATTCAAATCAGTTTAGGAAATTTCATTAGGTATAATACGTTTTGTATTTTCAAGAAATATTGATACAAATGTATTAATATAGCATAGATAGTTTTAAGTGATAATTTGAATATGATGTCACCTGTTTATCATTACAAACAGTATGATTACAAATAAAATTTAATTTTTGATGCATAACGTTTGTTCCTAATGCATTACATGCCCCTATTTATATAGCTATGATATTTTAATTCACAGTTTGTCCCAGGAAAATAAGCAAATATGATAGACGCATAGACGGGTGAGGTAAACAAAAGTTTACCACACAAAGGTAAACAAAGTAATAAAAAATAAACAAAGGTAAGATATCTCTCATACAACTTTCGGAATGGCAGCTTCAAAAAAAGTATGCGTCGCAATCTAATAATTGCTGCACTGTTACTAAGAGGTCCTAAATAAGCAAATAAAATCCTGGAATAATAACTCTTGAGGCAAATTCTAAATTAGAGAAGAAAATATATCGGAATGCTGGTAGATTGATTAACAGGGTATTGAGATTTAAGATAGTATCTTCAAACAAAAGGGAAAAATACTGAGTCAAGTGCAAGCAGGAAATGCGACCAGGGAGAAAAAAATGCCCTTTATGTATTATTTGACTGCCTAGTCAAGAATTAAAGCCATCTCAGTTCTCTTGGTCCACCCCGATATGAGTTGAAATATAAAAACCAATAGATTGCTGATATTTATTTCAGAAGCAAACCTGACCAAAGGAACTAGAAACAATGCTGAGGTGAAATAGTTTTTTTAGGACCCAGTGTAGAGGAACTATTAGGAGAGGTACCCTAAACGATAAAGTTTTCAAAGAGTTCAATGGCCAGATGATTAGGATGATCATTCAAATGGGCCTGATTTTTAAACCCTTGTGTATATCACAATGGACACACTATGGGACACCTATAATTTTGCGAAGCGTCTTAGCCTGAAACTTATGTATAATGCTGAAATTGGAGCTGGGAGAAGTTCTCTATGATTGACAAGATCAATTTTAATATGGATTTATAAATAATCAGCATATTATCGTTTTTATTACTATCGTTTTTCAATAGCTATTACAGTCGTCTAAGTATACTCCCTATCTGCTGCTGTTTTGTGATGATGGAACTACGACATGTGACACTTCTGTCCAAATAAAATAACTAGGATGTACCTAATCTCGTTCTTCTGGGGAAGTCACTGGTTATTTTTGTGTATACGAGGAGTTTTTTTCGTTTTTTGTTTTTCAAAATTTTAATTTTTAATTTCTCATCCGTGGCATTAGCAAGGACTATCGTTACTTGCAAGTAAAGCGATATCGTCTGTGAAAGTGACAGTCTTGATTGGACATTTCGAAGGTAAAAATTAAATACAAGATATGTTTTTAGATATCCTGTGAGACTTTTTCAATTTTAATTCGAAGTACCGATGTATCTTCTTACTTGCAAAAGTAGGGAAGCCTATTTTACTAGCATGGAAGTAAATATTCTTCCCAGTGGAACGACTTTTTGGGATGAGTCCTTTGTGCCAGACTCTGTCGAAAGCCTGATTGATGTCTAGGAATATTCACAAACAGTATTTTTTTTGGAGTTGGAATTTTATAAAGATTTTGGTAACTAGATAAACTTGTTCGATTGTATCGTGATCCTGCCTAAATCCAAACTAGTGGCTTGTTGAAAAATCCTTCTCTTCGAGTATAGATTTATTTTTTTACAAGAAAATAATAGTTTAGGTAACGTTAAGAGAAGGCTGGTAGGGACCTCAGTTTTGAGTTTGTCAGGCTTATGGACCAGGATCATGAAGGCTATTTTCCGGCACGAAGGTAAGTATCCTGCTCTTAAATTACACGCATCATGCAAGCAAATGTGGGTATATCTTTCATTGGTTATAGAAATATTATTTGTTTTAGAAATTAATTTTGATTTTAAACTGAATCCTTGTGTTTAAAGAAGTGTTATTAAAAATGTTATTATTTTTAAGAATCAATTATCAAAGAAAGACATTAAGGTGTCTTATACTTTGAACTTTTTGAAATATGTTTATGGAATACCTTACTTCAAAAATATACCTAATTTAAAAAAAAATCTTAAACTAGTTTAATTTTTAACGTTTTAATTCTTCTTGCCTTTGCAACGGCAAGGTGCAATTGAATAAATAATAATTAATAGCCAAGTTTAATTCTATTTTTTTTTTTTGGAGTAAAAACGTTTACATTTTTTTCTTATACTTAAGTAACGTTTATTCCTAATTCATATAAAATTCTAAAAATCAAAGAAAAAATCTCAAATATTTCGTTTAGTTACCACGTTTATAAAAATGATGCCTTTACATAATCAAAACACCTTATTTTTGAGTTATTCGAAAAAAAAATATTTATGAAGCGTGGGAAACAATTTCGTACATATATAAAGTCTATTTCTGAGTTGATAATACGAAAGTGAAGCAACTTAAAGAACCCATATTACACTCAATATACTATAATGGCTATTTATTGATATACGAGTACACATATTTTCTGTTATATCTAAATATCCATATATTATTGTGACTTAATTTTAATATTTTATTGTTATTGTTTAATGTCAATCATCAATTATTTGAAAGAATTTTTAATTACCATCTTATTTCTGTTATGATTCGTTCATTTATAATTTTCCATAATTCTGTAGATTCTGAAGATTTATCCAAGTTTCAATAATGCCATTAGAAAATTATTCAACTTAATTTCATTTAAACAATTCAATATAATGGTAGTAGTAAAAATTAAACCAGTAAAACTAAGTCAAAAATGTAAAACAATACTTTTCCCCAACCCCTTGCAGTAATTTAATGAATAATAAATTTAAAAAAAAAAAAACAGGATAATATTGCTAAAGATAAACTTGTCCATTATTAATTGGATTGATTATTTTGAATAATCGTTATTACTCAATCTCGTTAAAATAAATTATTTGGACAATATTTTCGAATTGGTCGCTATTTTTCAGAGAATTTTTGATTAATGTGTGTACATCTCTAAATATATAGGCATAGATTAAAAACAGATAAATGAAATTTAACATTTAAACATTGATTTATTATTGCTGGGATAAAAAAAAACTAGTTAATTCATTTTGTTCTAACTATAACCGTCGAAATTAACGTTTTATTAATTTCCGGCAACTATTCACCGTCGCTTTAATTAGATCGTTTTTTGGTTATGTGTAATTATATTATTTCCAGTTGGTAATAAATGAGTTTGAAATTGGGAAACGAAAAAGGAAATATTGCAACTTGAACCATAAAAAAAATTAAAATGTTTATTTCTTTTAGGTATCGTATTTCGAGAACGAAAAAAATCTTAGAAGATAATATTAGACATTCAAAGAAATTTGAGCTAAGGGTATTTACTTTTAATTTATAAAAGACTAAACATTGTAGTTTTGTTTATTTACGTTGTGTTTGAAATTGAATTGGTTTCAGACTCAACAAATTTATCATAAAAGTTTTTACAATAGTTTTATAACGAAAGGGTGCTGAAAACACAAGGCCTTGATTTACATATTATTATTGAAACCCCTCACGTTTGTTTAGTTATTTTACGAGTTTACACATTTGGTCAGTGGCAGCTTTCATGGCGATACGAATTCAAATTAAAGAGCCTTGCTTTTATCTGAAACTATAGCTGTCATTGACTTGACATGGATGGCAAACGATATTCCTTGCTAAACGAAAGCTTCTATTATCCTGCTGACCGCATTAAATAAGGCTAAATATTTCAATATGCAAATTTTATTCTCGGACAGAAAATTTCTCATATAATATTGTAGATAACTCACTTGGTTTTTGAAATGTTTGATTCTAATTTACAGTTCATTCATATAAATTTATTATAATATGCTTGAAACTATATAACTATTTTATTATCAGGAATATATTAAAAATAAAAAATCCAAATCAAAACAAGATTGAAAACATTTTGCTAACCCAAATTTAATTATATTTCAGTGTTGTTGATAGAAAGCCCCAAAAAAGGAATTTATTTACTGTCGTTTACAAATCTATAACGAACTTACAAATATTACATGAGACGTTGGAGCAGGTGGAGTTCACAACATTTTTACCAAAAGAGCTATGTTTAGCAATAATTTTATATAGGTTTCACAACTCAGTATATTTAATATTTTGAAGAAGTAAACAGAGTACAGTATGTGTATATAGTTGGTAATTATTCATAATATATAAGCTAAATATTTTCGTATTTCTAAATATTAAGTCTCGTTAGTACATTCTTAATTTACTAGGGTCAAGAGATTCTAGCTCACGCAATACCACATGCAATTCTATATGCTTAATTCGTAATCAACTTTCATCATTTATACAAACTTGTTCAAGTGGTTTAATTTTTTTCTTTTTTCATAAAAGGGGGTTACTAAGTCTAATCCAAAGATTCAAAATTATAGGAGCATAGCAAACGGCGCTACGCGTCTTTTTGGTTTTGAGTTCTTCGGTTTACTATCCTGGATATTATGTATTCATTGATATAGATACCTATTTGTTATGTTGGTTTAGATTAATTTTTGTTTAATTGTTTTGAAAAATTAAGAGTATTAATAAACTAGGTAAAATAGATGTGCTGATGACACCCATGTACTAGCAGTAAGTTAAGAAGAGTAAGTCGAGTTAATGAATAGGCTTACTAGCTTTAGCGACCGTTTACGGCTAGATGATTAACAAAACAAAAACGATTTTAATGATCGCTGGCCATTGATATATATATTATATACATATGGATTGGGAGTAAACTAATCAAAATGCAACAGCGCTTATGTTGGAAGCCTTGGGAAAGAAACTTAAAGTTCTCTAGTGTGGCCAAGTGTGATAATAAAATGTAAGCGTTCGTTTCAGATGCTTATTCCAAGCGCTTATTTTGCACGCTTAGAGGCACTCAGCGGCACTCAAATGCGTTGTTTGTCGTTATCAAAAAAACCGTACTCACGTAGACAGCGGTTCATACGCCACGCTAGATTTTCTTATTTTTATTTGACGCCATATATATGGTCTATCCATATATACAGTATATATTAATATTGTAATAATAATTTAATAATAAAGTAGATAAATTATTCGACTGGTTTTGTATATTTTTCGGATCCATACATTTACTTTAAAGTATCCGGTTTGGTTTTTTTGCATTTATCTCGTAAATAACAAGAGCTACGGAAAAAATTATAAAAGAAAAACTTGTAGAGAATTTGATTTCCTACAAAAATGTTCCTGTAGACCAAATCGCGAAGGTTAATATTAAACGAGATATTAAGCCTTGAATTTTATGGAAAAATCAGGTTCAGTGGCCAGTACTACCTCACCGGTGTGAGTTACGACTTTGTCGCAATGGGCACTTTTGTAGAGCGTTTAATTCTGAGAAAAAATCATCTTCGGTAAAAGCGATCCCATGAAATGCCGCTGAGATATAGAAATTTAAAAATAAAAAATCAGAGTTTCTTGGTCGAGGACTTAAAATTAATATTAAGGGCTCAAACTTTCAGGTAATTTTTTTTTTTGGTGTTTCCAACAAAATTTCATGATGGGACCAAAAAAAGAAAAAGTCAAAAAAAAATCACCCTAATGTATATGTATACGGTATACGTATACAGGATACAGTATAGTGATGAATTAATACTTATCACAGGTCACTTTTTCTCAAAGCGGGATATTTTTAGGTTCTTCGGGGACATCGGGACACAAAGCCCAAAAGCGGGACGTATGGTCACGTTAGGTATGGACCCCGTTGTTTCATTCCTTATACGTAAGTTTATGTATGCTTTAAATTATTAGTTATCTAATTTCAAGCAAATTATATTATTCTTGTTTATACGATAAAAACAAATTGCATTTTTATTTTTTGATATATAATATTTTTACATTATATAAATTATATATTGTGTTCATATATTAGTTATACAGTATATAAACAGTATAACTGTTCAAAATCAGCGAAAAAATCTAATTTGTTATTGAAATAAAGTTTTTGTTTAGTAGCGAAAAAATGAAGATTCTATTAATACTCGTGTAAAGCTAAAGTGACTTAGTAAGTCAATAATTAATATAAAATATAATTTTTATGTGCTATTAAATTTTAATAACATCGGAATTTAATGCTAGAAAAACAAAATATTATTTTTTTATGTTAATGATTTAATTCTAACAATTTTAAGTATATCTCCTTTACGTGATTCATGTTTCGATTAAAAGACTGTAACAATAGTCGCTACAAAATGGGCTGGAATCAAATCAATTTCGAGCATAAAATCAAACGTTAACAATAATTTCAGCCTTTTTTCGCATACATAAATACAACACAACCATTAATAGCAAATAAACTAAAACCTTACTGATATCTAATGACAAAACAACCGAAATAAAATCAATTTACTGTTCGTGAACTTTTAGTATCGAAGTGTATCAGAAAAGCACATAAACACACTGTAATAAACAATAAAACAGCCCCATAGAATTCAATAACAAAAAGATAACACATATCGGGGAAAACAAGAGATTTATGGACGTTTGGTTTTACGATGCGTCAAACTTTATGGCTATTTGAGATATTAATGCGTTCAAAAAAAAAAAGATAGAGTTGTAAATTATTTTGTTAAAATATGAAAAAAGTTGTTCTTTTTTTCGATAAATTATATCTAAGGCTTTATTTCGACACAAACGCTTTCAAATTGATCAAATGAATTTCGGAAAATTGGGTAAGGATTTGAATCTTTGTCGGTGGCGTATGAAAGGGATGATGTAAACAGCGATTGTAAAAAGCTCGGGCTAAAAGCTTCGAATTTTGAAAGTTTTCCGAGTGGAAAATCAGAAAAAAATATAAATAAAATAAATAATAAAAAAACGTTCCAAGCAATCGTTATTGTCGCGAAAAAAAGTCAAGTTGTTTCCGTTTGGGGAAAAAACAATCGAGAAAAACTTTACACTTGACTCAATTGGAGAGAGAAAAAATCAGATCGAGAGCGAAACTTTGGGGGTTGTGATTTGATTTTATTTGTGTCGTAGGTGGAAAAAATGACATGTATAAATGTGACACAAGTCACGAAATGACATAATAACGTAACCCTGCTGACTGGGAATAAACGGCATCATTTCCCTCTGTTTTATTATGAAAAATTTGCTTTTCGCGCACATACTCGATGCGTCATTATAATACGACGAGTGCTGGTGCCGTATTAGATAGCAGCAAAAACGTACGGATATCCTTCTTTTTCAGAGATTATTTTAAGCTAACTGAGCGAAAATAGTGTCATGCGCTGGAACCTATGAAAATAAAAGGGAAAAATGGTATCGGCTCTCATCGTTGACTTCGTTCAAAAATGTTTATAAATTACGTCATTTTCGATCTAAATTAATCTTAAATGTAAATTGCATGAGTCTAAAATAATGGAGTTTAAGAAATCTATTGTTATGAATTACTTAAAAGTATTAAATGCCTTGAATTGGTAATATGATCATTATATTCGACCTGAATTCTTAAGACCCTAATAAAAAAAAAATCATGAAATAGTAAAGAACGCTTCGGTATACCACTCAAAAAAGCTATCTATATGCTTTATGAATACTCAAATTAAAACCCCCACCAAAACCCTTCCTTATGACTATTTTGAGGAATTAATTTCAAATAAAAATATTTATCTGTTTTTAAAAATGATTTTTTTAGAAGATCAAATTTTTAAGCGTAGATTTATATTTTGTTGCCAAATAGCTTTGGATACTTTTAAGAGCAGTAAAATGCCACTTGATGATGACTAAATTTAAACAAAAATAATCGAACTTTTAAAATTTTAAGGGTAATTCCTGCATCAATCTGCTCTAAGTTTTGAATTAGTTGCATTTCCATATAGGAAAACCAGTTGTTTTAAATCATGAAAGCATTTTGAGAAAAAAAGCTCTCATTTTTATAACACTAAGCGCCCTTTTTTGTAAAAAAAAATATGAATGAGGTATTCAACGGACTATACTAGATATTGGTAGTTGTAATAACTACAAACATTTTAAGTGTCGTTTAATAGAATCTAAAAAAATAAATTTAATACAAAAAAAATTGAGATGAAGGAAAATAGTCTTTCCAGTCGTTGACTTGATAACCTTTTAAGAGCAAGTAAATACTAAGTTTGTACATTTAAATTTTCAGATATTGAGAATAACTGACAACAGAAAGTAAAGTTTAAATTTGAAATGATAAACCAAGGATATACTTTCTATAATCAACCGAAATTACTGAATAAACTTCATAGAAAATTCATTTTGTCTCAGTAGAAGAACAAAACTTTCCAGTAGTGTGTTATTTAATAGTTCAAGCTGTTTACTTTCTACAATTTTCTTAAAGCTTTCGTTAACTATTTGAGCCCACAACAAACATAATGTGGAATCGTTCGGTTCCTATTTGTTGTGTAGCTTTTATTTTGCTTGTTACATCATTGTTTATATAAGTATATTATTGCTGTTTAATTGTTGTAATAGAACGTCGTTTTTAAACTTATTGCAAGAACGAAAATCGCATGATGGTGAATTTTTATGCTGCCGCTAGTCGCTAGTTTTTAACGATAAATGTGATCATGGCAAATGAGGCTCTCTATCGAATGTCGATATAGCGATATAACCGCTTTATCATATAGGTATCTGTATAATTGCGAATAATATCTAAGTTTTAATGGTAAGCAAGTTGTTAGTAAGCATTCAGCTTAAGAGTGGGTACCAGTATATCGATTATATACTCTTTTTGGAAATGTATTAATAGAGAACTTCATGTTTGGTGAATATAACATACATGAGATGTTGAAAAAGTTTAAAAAACAGGGCTTTATCGCTACTTTTTTCAGACGGCGTACATGTTTCACTGTAGTTATGTGACACATTTTTCTCGAAGGACTAGCGATATTATAAAAATGCTCATAAAAATTACCCTGAAAAGGATACTTAAAATATCAAGAATAATGTAAAAAGCGTTAAAACGAAATGAAACTCTTTTTCACGAAAATACTATAGTGCAGACCAAAGCTGTTCCTTTTTTTATACATGATTGTTCAAAAATATATCAGCAACTAAGCTGCAAAATAAGGTAGGTGCAGGTAATAAGGCCTGTCGATTATTAAGGTCTAGGGGATAAAAAGTAAAATTCAAAATGATCAATATCGCTTAAGATTACACTTGCAGGTCGCTAACCCTCATTGGTAGTTCCTTAACTTTTTGGTGACGTGTTAGATTGCTTGCCACCTATATGGCAGAGAATAGTAAGAAATTGTGCGAATAAAATCGGAAGTATTTTCTATAATATTACACTTATGGGTATAAATTTACGCTCTGTTTTCCTTTTCGTTCATGCTTCTATGACTTATGCTGCTTGATGCTTGTTTTTCTTTCAACAAGCGTTGTTGACAGTTATTAAGGCCTACCAAACTCCAGTTACCCAAAACTTGACCGGCAAAACCAAAAAAGAAAAATTAATAATAAAGACCTCAATCCGCAATGGTACCAACACTAAAATTAACCAACCCTGGAACAATGTTAAAATGTGGCAAGCGATGTCATGGTTAGTGCATTGCTTTATTTGGGGATGTAATTGATATATTTAGGGGTCCTTCACATTAAAATTTATTTTAATTCTTTAGTTCTGAAGCATGACTATGGTATATCTTTTATTATTGTTCACAATTATAAAATATAAGAAGTGTGTTATAGTATTAGGCCTTATTATTCAATTGTTACGTTTTTACTTATTTATAGTGACGAGTTCGTTGAATTTGTGACTAAGACAATAATAGTATTTTATTTTATCTACACGTTTTTTTTACTTATTTAATACTGCTACACACTTATTTTTTTTACAAGGCAACAAAAATTAACTGTTGTCGCGTTTAATTTATTTTTATAATTCAAGAGTGTACTGAACTGTTCTGTTTTGCACTAAACTATATATTGAACTTCTTTATATATGAAATCAGGCTGAAATCTAGATTACTCCAGAATGATCCCTTGTTCTTCAATAATTTTTTTTTTATTATTTACGGCCGGTTTCTAACTACTATGGTCTTTAGCGGGTCTAGTGTTAATAAAAATCCGTTTAGCAAGATTTGAACAAGATTTGAGCAACAAGATTTGAACCCAATACCTACCGGACACTACCAGATTTGGAGTGGCCACCTAGATCACTAAACTACTATGCTCCGCTCATAGAAATAATGTGAACATCTTTAGTCAGTCCCTATTTCATTGTGTGAATTGTTATCCTATTCTATTATGTGGAACTATTCAGAATAACCTCGAATAATTGTATGGATCGCTCCTCTCTACTCATTATGTTCTTTGACGGTTCATTAAGCCTGTAGCACTTGTTTTAATTTCAACTTTAATCAGTTCAACGTTAAGTAAGTGATAAAAACATTATAAAAAAATTCTAACGGCTTATGATGAACAGGTAATACTAAATATACTATGTAAGAAAACTGGAAAAATGAGAAAAGTGACAGTAGAATTCGAATAGTTTTTGGAAAAAGACAATGTGATCGAAGAGAACATTTTTAGGTATTTGAACCTGTGCTAATTGAATTAAATAGTTTGATTTTCAAGACCAGCATCTTTCTTAAAGAGGGTTGAGAAGTAAAGGTTACATGTTTATTAATTTCTAATTAAGTTTTTGTATTAAATTTTAAGGATTTCAGTGGAAGTAACCTAATTTAACTTATAACTTGCACCTTTTCTTTTGAGGGCAGAAGAGTAAAATTAAAATATTTCTTACTTTATTCTGTTATTTGTTCACAAATTTTTTCCCACAAACTAAATTTTAGTCTAGTTCTAGGATTTCGGGAAGTTCCCTAGAGGTTATACTGAGTGAGTAGTGAAATTGACTTAATTCAGGAATGTTATTTAATCTTAAAGTATACAAGTAAGACAAGTGATACTTATAATATTTGCTAATATCGGCAACATAAACTTATCAAGAAAACGTTGGCTCATCTTTAATATCATAGAGGCTCAAGGCCAAAACATATGACTAACCACTTGGAAAAATGCTGCTTAGAACCAATCGCTTCGCCCAGAGGTACTACCGCTTTATTATATTACATTATCTATATTTACCATAAACATTCCATATAGCAAATTAAATAATATTATTTTTTTCTAAGGATTCTTAGAAACAAAAACAAAAGTTCTTAAATTCAAGGTTGCAATTCTTATCAAATTATTTAGTTGTGAAGTTATAATGCTAAATTGTTTAGGATAAAGGACACCATATTATTGTCAAACAATTCTAAGTCATAAAGATAATTTGAAAAACATTTATTTGGAAAAAATATTTTTGAATTACTTTACAATTTCGTGTTCTTTATACATCTAGTTTATTAAAGTCTAAGAAAATAGTCTTACGTATGAATTTTTAAAATATTAAACATTAATGTGATTGAAAGTTTTCTATATAATAGTAAATTTTTTTGTTTTATATACAATATCATAATTAATTAATTAATATTCAAGGATTCAATTTTATTTCTTGGTTTTAGGGTGTAAATGCATCATATATTAATTTTAAACAGTTATTATTATAAATTGGAAGTGAAAAAAGGTTTATGTTTTCGGAGGGTTGAAGCAAATGGGAAACAAAAAAGGGAAGCGAAAATTCATTTTGGTTAACAAAAAATAATAGCGCTGATTATAAAATATTACACCGATATAGATCTAAATTATTTGAAAAAAGTTATCTCAATCTAAATTGACTAGCATAAAGAATAAAGAAAAAAGTAGCTATAAAGAGTTGATTATTTAAATCATCGTTAATCCACCCCCGTGTGTTTAACTTTTTCTAGCCGAGCACATGCAACCTGCATGATATTATCTAATAGAGTATGCGTGTGCATGACATTAATTTCTAATTTCATTTAAGTTTTTTAATAAAACACAATGAAGGCAAAACGGTGCATTATTCAAAATTGTCTTGCCGACGTTTAATATAAAATTATTTAACCAAAATACAATAACCGCAAATGTTCAATGAATAGAGCACGGCGTACCGGTCTTGTGGCAAGAAGGGTTGCCGCCACCACCAGTTTAGAACCCTTCTCCCAATCTAATATATTTTATATTTATACATTTTAATGATGGGTAGGTTTAGTTATGATAATCCAGACTATTTTATGGTGTTTGCACGATACGGGATTAGTCTGGATAAGCCTCATAAAAAATGAAAATGGTTATGGGCTCGTTTTTCATTTCACGGCAATTTTGCATTTCTTTTTTTTTTCGTAAAGCTCTTATTTATGTGAAATGAGAAATAATTATTTTTGAAAACTTGAATGGTGAAGTGGATGTCTATTTTTGGCTTTGGTTTTAGGTTTGAATGTTGAATTATTCTCATAGTTTTTCGAGGAAGTTTGCAAGTATTTATGGGAGGATTTGGGGTTGAAACCACTATTTCGATTCAGTGATGCGTGAATGTTTTGTGTTTCAACCCTAAAATAAGTAAACAAATTTATTATGCTAACTTTTACTAACTATATTTAAGAGTATTTTCTTTGTAATGAACTCTCAAGTTCTAATATAACACAAAATTTTCAAGAGGAATTAAAGTTAGTTTCTCGACTTGCAAAGAAGTCGGTGTCGATGTTATTTAATAAAATTGATAAAGGTAGAAATATTTTTGAATTGATATTCTATAGTTTTATTCGTCGAGTCTGTTCATTTTGTAAATTATCAAATTTCACTTGTGAATTTAACATGATATTAAGTTTTAATGTAAATATGTTCGCTCAAGTTGTTAGCTATCGTTTACTTTCATTTTAAAATGAGAACGTTAGCGTCATAGACAACGTAAAAATGATAAAAATATCGAGACGTACATTACGTGAGTTGAGGTCTCTTGTGTTGAAACTCAACACTAAAGTCAACAGTAAAACCTTTTAAGAGTTTAAATCACATTTTCTGCAGTTGACATGCATGTTGTAAAGGGACTCAACGGGTACAAACTGGCTCATACAAACATAGAAATTATATACACATATATACCGTGTAGAATGTGGAGACCATAGACATTTTATGACGAATAACTTAGAGCGTGAACACTGTTTATTTAGAGTGGATGTAAGAAGAGAATATCGCGACATCATGTCACATATGCACACACATACGTATGAGATACCAAGCCTTCCAGGTATTTTCTGCAATATACGGGAATAATCTAATCGGAAACTGGATATAATTCATGCAACTAGATGTTTAAACAGCAGTATTTTTTTAGATATATAAAAATTTTGAAATTTTAAAAGTATTTTCGCACCAACTTAAAAATCTCTTAATTGATTTTTTTTTATATATCTTATCTTAATTTCTACTTGTATGCATAATCTGGAGTTTAAATAATCGAAATTTAAAAATAAATTATTGAATTTCAAGGAAATTTCTAAGTGGTAAGCTCAAACGGAGTGGACTAGAAAGAAATCTGAATTATTATTTTTGACGTTCGCTAATATAGCTTTAGTAAAAGGGAAATAGGGATTGCTAAAAAGGAGAACTTACATTTGGAATACAAATTATGATACCTAGTTTTCATCTGCATTGTTTGAATAAATATTTCTGCTATATAAATTTTACATAAATAATTTATCTTTGGAATCATTTCTTACTGGCACCGTAGCTCAAAATAGAGCAGTTTCCTAACCTTGGGTGCCCGGATATCTGGGGGTGCGGAAGAAGCCTTTAACATTATAAAATATAACATTTTTGAAAATAAGTTTCGCATAAAATGTATTTTTCTAATCTATTAAAATACATTTTTCAGTATAAGCTTGGATCAGGAACGTCGAGATTTTCAGAACTGAAGAGTTACCTATTCCGAATGGGTACGTATTGTTCACTCAATCACAATTTGCACGTAAACTTTAACATGCCAGAAATGAAGAAGCGACGGTTATATTCAAATATGTATTGATATTAATATGTAAAATTAAATTTTTGTTTCAAGTCCATTTTAGCACGCTCACAATCTGCCAACATTGCATTTTCGATTTTGTTTTTAATTTAATTCGCGATATTTTTTTTAATTCAATTCTAATATGGTATAACTATCTCTTTTGTGGATAAATTTTTATTATGGAACGATTTAATCGCGAATTAAATTAAAACAAAGTCGAAAATGCAACGTTGCCAGATTGTGGGTGTGTTGAAATGGACTTGTGCCAAAGTAAACTTTCTTTAGAAAATGTAATATTACAGATTTTACCAAATACAATAAAAATACATATTTAAAAGTACCAGTCACTTCTTCATTTGACATGTCAAAATTTACGTACAAATTGCATTCAAGTGAACAATACGTACAATAATAATATCGAAACCATTCGAAACAGTTCTGAAAATCTCGACGTTCCTGATCTAAGCTTATACCCATTTTTCAATAGGGTACGGAGACATATTCAGTTGAGATGTGAGTCTCTTAGAAAATAAAGAAACATTGTATTACAGAGACAATTATGACGCTCAATGTGCAAATATTAAGCGATAATTTTAAGGCATAGTGATCAACTTTTGAGTGGAGTCATTTTAACATGATGATCAAATTATATGATTTTTGCATTAGTTTCAAAATATACAGTAAAAAATGGATTTTTTTTCTTTTGGACTAATTACAATACTATGTACTATCCGTACAGCTGTGAATATTACTGATACATAATGTATGGAAATGGTGTACCAACTTGTGAACCAACTACTTAATTATCTATAATGTTTTTCAATGTGTAAAAACTGTTACTACATGTTATAAGTATACTCAGATTGGCGTATAAAGAGTGAGCCAAAAATTATCGATTGAAAAAATTCAAATATTTATAATATTATTTTTTGATGAAAAATTAATTTTGAATTACTTTCAAATTTTGATAAACTGAAAAGAATATTATTGATATCATACTTCTTTAGGCGCATCATGAAAGAGAAAAAGTAAATGGTGCTACGAATTTTGCAACAGAAGTTAGTTCAGGTTGCTACGTTTATTCAACAATACACAAATCTGGTATTAAATAACAAAAATGTAACTGCTCTTATATCCAATCGGATAACTTCTGCTTTATGAAAAATATTAACTAGAAGAGATATTATAGAATATATAGTTTTTAAAACCTAAAGTAAATTTTTTGTTTATAAATTTTGAAAACTAGTTTACCGTTCCCAAACATTAAATACTATAAATAGCAATGAATATAGCTATTTAAAAATATAACTTGGCTAAAATATTCGACCAAAACAGAGATCAAAAATTGAAAACACATACGTATGAATGAAATACAAATATAATATCATTGTCTTCAATATGAGCTAACTTATTATTGTCATTTGTTTCAACTGTCATTTTGATTTCATTCAATTATCGATTTTCGTCATTTGTCTGTCGTGTCAGTGTTGGCTGCGAATATGTCACGGATATCAGCAAGAACTATGTTATTATAATGATGCAATTGTTTTTAAGGAACTCTACAGAAAAAACTCCAGAGAACTCCAAAAAACACTTCACTTTTACAAAGAATTATAACTTCTTGCGTGTGCCAATAAGTAGAAACACACTTTTTTTGTTTGATTACATACTTTTCAACTTCTGAGTTTTCCTGCTCAACTACAGAAGTTCTGGAACAGAGCGTTAGTCTGCAAGTATTTTGGTAGTCAATTTTTACTTGTTATCTTTAAAAAGCTCTGGGATACCATTTTTATTCACTTCCAATTCTAGCTGGTGACTAAAAATATCGATAACTTCTGACTCCACAACAAGTATCTCAAACTATTCTCAAAAGCCTCAACAATCCTCTCTGACTAATATTTTTACAAACACCATATAAATGATTCCTCATTCCCTAAAATGTTTAACCCTTGGAATATTTCTTTACAATGGATAGCTGACTTTGCTTTCGAAAATCTCAAATTCTGTTCGCTTCGCTCGTCAAACCAAACTTTAATGATGGAAATTAAATTATGAGAATTTAGATCATCTGACGACTCATATTAATTTTCAATTTTATCTAATTCTATAACAGCTGAATTTCTCACAAATATCAAATTCACGTAACTGACGCTTACATATTTTGGTAC
Source organism: Sisyra terminalis (assembly GCA_958496175.1). Lineage (NCBI taxonomy): Eukaryota > Metazoa > Arthropoda > Insecta > Neuroptera > Sisyridae > Sisyra > Sisyra terminalis. The sequence continues at coordinate 30,161,430 of OY292277.1, read as the reverse complement.
CTAATAGAAGTCATATTGTTCAAGACAGAAATGCTAAACACTAATGAGACTTTTCTCTGTAATTTGAGTACTTCTAAGCTATTCGCAAAACAACAAGAATCTTAGTCGATATAAACAGACGTATTGCTAATACGCAAAAATTAACGTAAAACCTTAGACATTATTATATTTTTCAATAATAGGAAGATTAACACGGGTCGCTATAAATAACGATTTAATTTACCAAAAAAGTGTGGATTCGTTTATATTACTATACAATATAGTCGAAACTTTCCTAGTACATTAATAAAATTGATAACGATGAATTCTACGAACTCGTATTTTTGATTTTACGTATTTACAAGCTCAGCAAAGAACTGCTAATAAATTAAAAGGTATCACTACGTAAAATAATAATTAGAATTATTTACTTAATAGGTGTTTAACAAGTGCCTTTGGTATTTACATTATTTGTAAGTGTTATTTTATTTCTAGGTTTATATCTAAAGAATAAATCATAGTAAAAACAAATAATTTAAAAATTGTAGCATTATGCTACTTTTCATTCGTTTGAAAGTATTCATTTTAAACTTGCTTTAAAAGATTTATCAAAAAATCAAAAATGAAAAATTGAGAAAAATTCCAATTTTATTTTTATTCGATACGAATATTTTTCATTCTAAGTTATTTGAATGAAAAAATCATAAATTTTTCGATCTTTAGATTTTGAATTTTTTCAATTTAAATTTGTTTTCATGTGCTTTTGGAAAAAATATCGAAAAATATTGTCGTTGCTGTGGTGTTTTTGTTCCAAGAGTTGTGCGCTATGTGCACATACGGTCCCTGTGTGTATAATTTATTAAATACAATGAATTATATTGGCAATAGTTTTGGCAATAAGTCTCAAACAATTCGCGCTTGAAACTGAAGAAATGACTCCTATCTGGCGAATAGCAGAAAGAGAAAGCTTCTTCTTTTCGCAGTCAGTGATTCATATGTCACAAGTCGTTAACTCTATACGAGCATAAGCAAACGATATCGACGACAGTATGACTTTACATTTATCAACTTTTATGTGGCAACATTTTTAGGTCAAATCGAATATTGGATTTTTTTACATAATAATCTTAAACGCTTATTCTATATAAATCTCTTACACTTGACGTTTATTTTTACATATATACGTCCATACACGGCTACTTATTCACTCGTGTTATGGATATTTTACAAAATACTTGATAAAACTCGAACTAAATTTTATGACCTCAAATGGTAAATTGAATATGTTTTTAGATATGATCGCGTAATGAAATTGATCTATTTTCTGTCATTTTTTTTATCTTTTTTGTTGAATAAATATTCAACTAGAAAATGTTTTATCGCACATGGAAGTCAATGGAACATATGATTGATGGAAGCAATTTTTTTGCCTTTTTATATTAACATGAATGTTCCTGAATAAATATCAACATTGTTTTTTTATTGATTATTTACTGTTATGCTTCGAGATTAACTTAAAGAAAACATTTTTTTTTTGCATTTCAAAATTAAACTATTTACTATTTATGTACATACTAATGCGACAAGTATCATAATACTTTTCTTTCAAAACAGTGTTTTAATTCTTTTTTTTTTCTGCTGAAATATTTAACGAAATGGTTTTTATTCATTTATAATTTTGAAATTAAAACTTTTCTTTCAATTGCGATGAGTATATTATTAAGGAAACGGTACTGTAGTTTCATTTAAGGTGGATACATTTTCTCTTATTGATAGATAGGCCATGTACTTAATATAGCCAATTAAATCTCAAAAATGTATCCGTTAGATAAGTTTTACTCATTTAGAGCAATTATTTTTACTCATAGATAGATTTTATTCTTCTGATTGCTATTTTGTAAATACAACTTTTTCTTCTTGATACACTGATACTTTTTCTACACGTATCACTATTTTTAGATGAGACTATGCATATGTTCTCTATCCTTCGGATACATTTTATCTAGAGGATAAATGCCACAATCAAGTGAAAACACAGGTCTTTAGTGTATTATCATAATAAATTTTAAGCTTATATTAATTTATTTTAAAAATACTATCATTAACATATATTTTAATGGTAGGGTCAACAATTTTTTTTCTGAAATTTGAGTATACACAAAAATATGATAAGCTTTCTGCACAAAAATGTCAGTTCTGTAGACAAAAAAGGTTGAACTAATTAATATGATTTATTACAAAACGTTAATTTATCGAAATTTTCCGTATTTATAGAAACCATATAAGTACATCTTTCCATCGGAAGACAATTGATGTGTGTTTGAATTGAGCAAAAATTTTATTTAACTTGTACCAACTCAACACACGAAAATATTTTTTAAAAGATAGGCTAAAAATTGTAGGATTATCCTATTAAATATATTTAGAATCTTATTTGTACTTTTTCTATTCAAAATTAGCTATTTCCCCAACCATTATATCTCTTTTATTACTTATATTCTGTTGTGCGCCATAGAATGGGGTTACTTTGATTTAAAGAATAATTTTGATAAAAATTATATCTTTTACCAAAAAAATTTGGACTGTTGAATTTTGAGTTGGACGTATTATTTTAGCTGTGTTTTCTTAGGTATTTTCTCGGTATTTTATGAGTGTATTACTTTAGTTCAGTAAATTCCAATTTTGGTTAGAAGGCTTTATCTTCTAATATCTTTTCGATATATTGTCGTTTGAAGTCTTGTATTTGTTAATTGAGATGCACGCGGTTTTGATTTGTTGTAACTGACCTTCTGTTCCTTTGAATTCTCATCATCAATTCGTTGTGTACTTTATATGAAGAATGTCACGAAAAAGATGATACAATAAGACATAATACAGAAAAAATATCAAAAATATCTTGGCTAAATTAAACGTAGAGGTGTCCTTTGATTATACAAACAGGAGGAAAATAAACTATAAGTAAAAATAAATCGCAAGATTCCAGTGAAATGGAAAAACTAAAATGAATACCTTAGGTACCGTGGTATTGAAAAATTGGGTAATGAGAACTGACCTACCAAAAATGCTTCTGTCAAGATTAATGTAAAAAAATTTCAGAAACAAAATCTTGAATACGTTGAAAGTTTCAAAGAAGATTCAGGATGCAAAATTGAAGGAATTATTTGGATATATTTTAAAAATAAACGAAAAGTACATTGAGAAGCATTCGAAAAGGTCGCAAATAGGAGGAGATGAATAGAAGGATCCAAGAAGAGGTACATACATGAAATAAAATTGATTACTTTGTTCATTATACAGAATACTCTGTTTTATTGAAAATACAGTGTTGAATTAAACACCAGTTTTGAAAATTGGTAAATATTCTATTAATATTTATGTAAAACTGCTATTATAAATTCATTACAAATTTTAATTTTCTTTTTCACATTGAAATGCACAAAAATTAAATAACATAAATGCTTGAGTTGTGACAAAATCTGAGATAATAAAAACTGATTTCATAGTAATCTACCACTCTGTCTATAAACTACACACTGGATAAGTTAAAAAAAATGCAATTTGCTCCAAGTTTACGGTAATAATTGTCACACTCTCAGGTGACAAGCCTTCCATAACTTGTCCTGTTGTATAACCAGGACAATATACCCGTGCACATCCCCATCAGAACTACGAAGCGTTTACAAACAGGATGAGGTCCCTTCTTTCGCTCCAGTTACTGCCACAACGTGTTTTATTATTAAATTTCACAACCCTCTTCTTTTCCTTTGAAGTGACGTTACGCTCAAACCACCCAACCTTCGTACAATTTCTTATGCTTTAAATCTCCCTCAAAACTTTCATATATACTTGTTACTTTCATATGTATGAGATTACCAATTTTTTTCATTAAATATAATCCAGCTTTTGAGCTATTAATAATAAAATGTACGCACGTAAAATGTTTCTTATTGAGAATAAATTAAATGTTAAAAATTTCAATCTTATTAAAAAATCTTCAGCGTATTACGTATGAAAAAAATTCAATTATAGTATTTAAGATGACGCGACGTAATGAAATAATTAAATTTTGATGTTAAATAGAAACTACTATCGTGCTTTACTCGTTTAACATAAGAGCAACTTTATTTGAACTAACAAAATATTAAAAGTTATGAAAATTATTATGCATTTATTTTTTCACAAACAAAAATAGTTCCAGGAAACTTATGTGTAAAATATATTTTAGTTTAATATTTTAGGCCCTAAGAAAAAATCAAAACCACCACTTATAATTTTTATAATATCTTAGAACAATTGATTTGTTTTCAACTTTGATAATTCCAACTATTTATTGGTAACATTACTTAAAATTATGCAACAATGAGCCTCAGATAAGTACGAAGTAATTATGAAATAAATTTCGATTAGGAAAGTTTGTGCAAAGATTAATTAAGTTTTGCGGTGCATAAGTATTAAGTAATTGCGGCAAAATACAACAGTTTGTCGGAGACTAACAATGATAAATTTTATATGATACTGCTCATGTTGAATCCACAAGAATTAATAGTGAATTTTAAAGCTGAAAAAGCTTTAAAATTAAACAAAATTGGGAGTGATTTCATCTGCTGGAATTTTTATAAGTAAAATAATCCCACATTGTTTTTGTTCTTTGTTTTAAACCAATGGATTATTCTTTCATACAATAATTTTGTTTGTAATAATAATAATAATAAGATTTATTATAAAAATAACACAATTAGATTTTTTACTACAAAAATACTCTTAATTTCTGGCGTTATATGGTCTTAAAAAAATCCAGAAGTAACACAAATTCAGGGTTAAAAAACGCCATTTTTCTTTCGGCCATACATTATTTAACCAAAACTTCGTCACGTTAGAGTTGATTCAACACTTTCAATAACAGAAGTAACAGTAATTTCTTTTGAATCACAATCCTTAAGATTGATCTTTCTTTTAAATATCACCATTGGTGGTAATTTTGAACCTTATGCAGTGATGCAAAGAATCACATTGAGGTTCAACTTTTCATGACTTATCGTGGCTATTAACACCTCTTTCACTTCCTTTAAATTCATGGTCCTAGAAAATGACGATATTGAATGTTAATACCACCCAAGCTCTCATTTATGTATAAACATTTTTTTTCTATTTTAGCATCCCAGTCGGAAGGTAATTTTTATGCAACACACTTTGGTCAGCAAACACTTGTTCCTTTTCTTAACTCAAAACTTGTTACAAGAGGAGCTGAGAAGGTAGAGGAAAAAGATGAAGGATGATTAAGAATAAAATATTGGGATCTGGGTTTACTTGGTGATGTTCGTTTATTAATATTTATAATTTTTTCCACTATAGAGTGTAATGACTTCTTGGAGCACTGTGGTGGCTCTGTTGTCATGATTATTTTTTCATTTTTGTCTCTTGTCAAAAATTCTGGGATCTTTTGCTTTGTCTATTGTTAGTTCAAGAAACTGGGAAATTCTGCAAATCTAGCAATCCTAAGCAAAGCTTTTTATTTTTTAACTCACTTGATTCATTTTTGATAGCCTATAGAGACCCTTTGGACTCACACTTTCACTCGTAATTCTCACCTCTGGCAATAATAATTAACACTTTTTAACTAGTTCGCGCCATGAGCGTTATCTATCCAAAAAAAATGCCAAAAAGATAGAAAAGCGGGTAATACGGTGCGTGTTATTTATCAAAAAATTCGGTACTTGTTTTTTTATTTCCTTAAACTTTTTATAAATGAGGTTTATTTAGTATCTTAGTGACTGAAATTTATCATAAAAATAATAATATAATATCGTTGAATGAAAATTACCTAGAAGCGCAACCGCCTTGTAGAAGGAAACATTTTTCAGCACAAAAAAAATAGGTGGAGGCGTGGTTGCAAAGAAATATTTTCTTGAAAATCAAGAAAAATCAGTTTAAATAGTAAAAAAAAAATGCTTTATTATTTAAGTATCGATATCTCGTTTACTATGTAAGATATCAAAACAAATATTGTTTTTTGTTTTACTTCCTTGAGACCTATAATCCGTCTCCAAATCGTGGCGTAGGAAAACACTTATCATTTTGTCAGTTTTTTTTGTGTAAGGGATATTTTTTCCAAGATTTTTTTTGGGGGATATTTGGTCTGCGAATATTTTGCCAAAGGATCAAATATCTTAAAAAATTAACAATTTTGGTCATATAAATTATAAACAATGCTCTCATTGGGTAGTCACTTTAGTATTTTTACTGTGATGCAGTCATAGCAAGGGGTCCTATTTGGTTTTAAGCTTTAAATAAGAAATTTTACTTTTTTGGAAATCAGTAGCTAATAGCTACTACATTGTAGGCTATTTTTATGCATGGTTTTTCAGTCATCGTTGTAAGTTGACCATAGTACAGTGGAATGTTATGAGGGGAAAAGACATTTTGTAGATGTGGCACAAAAAATTCACTCTTTTTGGTATCATTTCTTAAACATTCGTTTGTAACAAAGTTTTTTTTGAGTTTTTAAAAATTTAAACTGAATATGATCATCAAATTTTTATACTATAAGAAAATCTAGACAAAAATTTAAAATATAAATTTTTAGTTCAATTGAATCATATAGGATATCAAACATAATTCAAACTGAAATTTTTAATCAGAATCGTTATTCCCTTGTGGAAAGTCAACCTACTTATTTGAGACAATAAAAGTTTAAAGAAATTTGGAAATAATTTCAACTTGCTACAATTTGTTAAACCATAATGGATTGTGTTTATATAATGTTTCAGTAGCGGAGATAAAAATCAACATTTCCAACATAAAAGAACAATTAAAAGAAAATATTTATTTAAGTCTTTAAGTAATTTTACAATAAATAAGAACCGTTTTTCCTAGAAAATATATATTTTTTTTTATTTCAAGACGTAGTTTAATTGTCCTGAGGAAACTTCTTCCTGGAGTATGTTAGGGTAAAGGTGCACGCCATTGTATGAAAAAGGGAAAAATATAAAGACAATTCGTTGCCAAGATTGAAAGAATATTCTATCCAATACTTGTAAGAAAATACTCTAGAGGCAATCTGCCTAAAACAAAGACACCAAAGACTATGTCTTCATAACAAAAAGAGACGAGAAAATTGACGTACGAGATAATTCTTTTCGGAAAATACTTTCCGTAGATGTAGTCTTTGTCCCTGGCAACGAGCAAATAAGAAATTTGATTCTTTCCGTTTTACATAAAACTCCATTAAAAACGAATAATTACATTTGAAAAATGTTGGAATTGTAACGATGCGGTTTTCTCTTCAACTAACAATAATCGAAATAAAACTCTTGACTGAAGAAAAACAAAAATGTTTTCCCTCCGTAGCTGTTGATAACCGGTAAGATATTATAAAACGAAAACATTCCCTACGGCTGACTGTCGGATTTTCCATTGACTCCCACCCATCTCAGGGGATTCCTTTTCTCTATAGTCGTTGTATTGAAAATTAATTGAATCATTCGCTATTGTTCTCTCCCCTAAATATTTAGAATTTCGTTACATGCTTTAAATTGCATAAAGTGTAGGTGGAGATAGGATAATAAAACAACCCCCTATTGGCTTTAGTGCAACACTATAAAAAGGTAACGTGACAATTTGTGCTTTCAAATAGAACTTTAGAAATAATGTGATAACATGTCATTATTATTAAATATCGAACCTGCCAACACTCCCCCATTTTATTGAGCTTTTCAATCTTCAGTCAGTCGAATTTCAGTTATTTATGATTTTTGTAGGGTGACAGTTTTGTATTTATGACATTAATTAAAAAAATTGGATTACGTAATTTAATAATGTAAAATAGATCATTCTAAAAAAAAATACCTAAATGCTTTTCATTAAAAAGGGTTTAAAAATATACATATCTAGTTAAGTTACATTTATCAAGTCTTTAGACTGATCTGCTTGAAGTAAACTTAACAGGAAAATGGTTTTCGTTTAATTTGCATGGGGAAGATTAATGTTCGATGATCTCGTTTTTGTGGCCTACGAAATGTATTTAAGGGATAGAAATTAATTAAAGAGTTTCTCTTACATTTTGAAGATGCTACAAACCTTTAAACACAGCGTAACTATTGGAACTTATCAGAATAACAATTAATTAGATCATATCTCTTCCTGTTTTGAAATATAGCTTTTAAAGATGTAATAAGTATATTAATAAACAATAAGTGGTTGTCAAAGGTTTAGAATTCAAATGGAAAGTCGATCATTAATATGATGATTTATAAATTGCAACTTTTTCCACTAAAATAATAGAAAGATATAAGAAAACCAAAAAGTTTAAATAATTGAAAATAAAATCTACATTTGTTTGAACATTTACATATATTCTAGAACCATTTTTTTTTCTGTTTATATTTTGATATCTGCTTGGATAACAAAGAAGTTTGCTACATGCCACATTCCGCCTGCTCGCTTGTTATGATGAGGAAGTTTGATGGTATTATTATTTCTGTATGACCATTTAAGGAATTAGAACGCGTTTCAGTCTAATTGACTCACTTCTGTTTTCTAGGAGTTTATTTCCATGGTTTATCAATCTATTTTGATATTTTTTACTAGGTTTGGCAGTTTTCTTCCTAATAGAGGCAATTTATAAGTCCTTGTGTTTAGATTTGTGATTTATCATGGAGCCTTCACGATATGTCTGAGGGTCATAAACTGCAGTGCAGTAAGATATATGCTGAAGTAGCTGGCCGTTTCCCACAGCTGGATACTATACGACCCGATTGATTTTGGAATGGATTTGTATCGCAGGAGTTTATAATCTTAGGACAATGACGATTTCCAGCCAATTAGCCAGTGTAGCTATCGGTATTTTACTTATAGCTTATTCCTCTTGGGTATTATATGTCTCCAATAGGTTAGTCCTCTGCTGACGTGTATTCCAAGATATCTTATCCTGTTGTCTACCGTTTTCTGTACGTTGTGCAGGAAGACCGGAGGACAGGTACCTTATCGGGTGATCAATGTAAACTGGACAGATTTAGCTTCGTTAACTTTAAAGCTTATCGAGAGCGCCTTGTAATTTGGCTATCATTGCTGTTGGACATCAATCTACTGTCATAATGGTGGTGTCGTCAGTGTTTGTTAGTCTTACTAATTGCAGTTTGCAGGAAGAAGAACTCCATTATGCTACTTTGTAGTAATTGCGAAACAATATGATAAAATAATTTTAAGATTTAAGATTTTTTTTACTTAAGATTTTTGTCACCATTGTTTCCCCGTGACGATAGTTAGAGGGTTGTAAATATTTTATTGATTTTGTATAGGCGGATTAATGTTGGCTATAGACCGTACGGGTTCAATTGTACCAAATAAGAAAAAAGTTAAAAAAATCACTATGACAAGTTTGAAAAGATTTGAAACATTTAAAGAAAAGTATCTTATTTTGAGACGTACTCTAAAGCTTTTCTCCATTTTTATGGAAGTATACATATATAAATGTAAATGTTTGCTTGAGCTGCATTTGAAATTCATTACTCTAACAAAAGATAAACCAAAAAAAGATGAAAATTTGACTGCCTTCATTTCGCGACTATCCAATTTTATTGTCCAATAATTGAGGAGTTTTCAAATGTCTATCGAAATATACCTTATGAAATCCTTACTCAATGGGTTGAACAATTTTAAGGGAACAAGTTCATTATTTGGTTATAAAAATACAACGATTAATTTCATGGAAGTAAAAGGCGTTAAAAGATCAGTGAAGGTGATTTGCACGCTCTCCTGCGTGGGCTCACTAAATTTCCATTAGTTGGTTTTATTACATACTTTTCGCTAGTATTCCTCAACAGTTCATTACGATAAATCACACACAAAGCAAGAAGTAGATGCGGTATTTCAGTTTTATTACAACACAAAATCAATAAATGTTCTGGGATTCATGAGTAATACTATATCACAAAAACAGCCTCGACCACGATGCAAACGAAGCATAGATACTTATAAAAAATCACTTTCTCAAGCATAGATTTCATTTAAACAAAAAATGTGAAGATAAAATATTTCAGTTGAAAACTCAATTGAAATCATAAATATATTTTTTATCGTGTAAAACATATATATTTTCTCGTTTCTATCATTTAAAGACAAATTCACAATGCATCGCTTCATATGATAAATACCGAAAAATAACTTTTTGCAAGGATAGTATTCAATTTATAAAATAGTCGTATAAACGCGTAGACTTTACAATTGATGAGTTTAAGTAAATGAAGAAATAAAATAAAAACTATTAAACTCTGAAAAAATATCGAACTCTTTTTTTGGAATCGTAACATTATTTTTATTATTTATTTAGTTTACCAATTGTAAAACTGGTGATTTAAAAAGATATTCTTAGCTTTATATTGTTAAAAAAATTCTTGTACTAAAACTAGCCAATAAAAAAATCAGTTAAATTTTAGTTAACAACTCAAACCAAATCCGTTAATCAATATAGCAATTTAAAAAGACTTATCATTTAGTCAAATCGAGATATATTATGTAATCTTATTTGCATATCCTAAAGTCATTAATAACACATAAGTCATTTGTTTTGAATCTCTATGTAATTAATTGTATTATGTAACGTTTTCTTAATATCATCAAAACCGAAAAAAAATACTGGAGCATTATTAAGTCGAAATACGCAGACAAAACAACAAACAATAACGTCTGGAATGTAGACGGTAGCTTTGTCTAAGAAAACAAAATTAGTACTAGGGTAAAGTACTTACTGTTGAGTTGAGAAAAAAATACAAAGCAAGATATTTTTAAGAGTTTCTGAAAAGAACCTATATTTTATTTTGCTTTAGTTATAGTTAAAAAAAATTATTTCAATGTTTTTAGCACCCAATACCCTTCAAATTTTCAAATGGTATTCTATTTGGTGTTTTGTTTTTTGATAGTTAAAGGATTATCTTTAGTCGCCCAAAAGACGATTTTTTAGAACGAATTCAATTATTTTTAAACTATTTGTGTAGATTACTTTAAGAGCAATTTTCTGCAAGTATAAAGTTTTTCCTAGTTTAGAAGTTATAGTTATAGTTCTAGTTGTTGGATTCCCCTTTAGAAAAACGTAGACATTTTTTAACGCCCATATTTCTATTGGAATTAAGAATTACTAATTTGGTATTACGTACATAGTACATAGTATACATACTGTCACCAAATATGAAACGAACAAGGAGATTTCATGGCTGTAAATGGAACAAAAGAGCAAATTTTTAATGTTCGGCAAATCATAGGGCAAGAAAAATCAAAAAAATTAAATCAATGTAAAAGTGTATTCGCATTTCTAGACTACTCAAAGATTTTTATTGGGTACAGTGGGAGCACTGTTGTGGCAATTTCAAACAAATGAACAGTCAAACACATTTTATACACCTAACCAAACAACTATATTGGCGAAAAACTAAGAACTTGAAACACAACCTCCGCAGAACTACTACTAGTAGTAAAGGGTAGTATTATAACTGTTAGGCAGGATTGTAAAATCTCGCTTGTCCTCGACATCTTCAGAGAATTTATCTTGAGAATGATTCTTGAGTAATAGAAAGACGGGATCTTCATTGGCAGTAAAAAATTGTTGTTGATATGCCGATGATACCCTTTTAATAATAGTAATTCTAGAAAAGCTAGTCGAAATAATGAATAGATTAATTCAGCAAGCAGTTCAGTCAATAAAGTTCAGTTAAGCTAATAAAACTAAAACTAAAATAATGATTGTTGGCAAACAAAGTAATCAGTCACCAGAAATCAGAGAAATAAACGGTTGTGAAGTAGTTCCAAAGATCGTATACATTGGAATCCTAGCCTATTGCATCAGAGGTTGTAAGCAAGAGCAGCGTAGGTGAAACTAACAAAAATATGTAAAAGTTTATCCATCCCGAAAACCCCTAAAGTAAAACGCATTAATTTTTCCAATCTACTTATTAAGCCTGTGAAGCTTGGTTCTAAAAAAACGACAAACAAAACATTGATGCCTTCGAACTATGAGTATGTATATAAGGACGCATACTAAGAGTCTCATACATAAAGAAAAGAACTAATAAATCTATTTTACAAGAACTGAGCAGACTCATAACACTTAGACTCATAAGAATTTTGATCTTATAGCTAGGAGAACTGGAGAAATAAAACTACTTATGGTTGAAGGAAATCTTAGTGCAAGAACTATATTTTTTGGTAACTTGTTTAAACGGTTCAACAACTTGTTTCTGAGATTAGAAGAGAGGCTCTTATTTTGTGTCATGTATCTATCAGACGTATGGTTTGTGAATGAATATTATGAAGGGTCCTAAATAATTCTCGGTAATCAAATTTTATTACTCTGGAACAAATTTTTAGCATATACAGCACCATAAACACTGATTTGTATAAATGAATAGCACACTGTACAGGAAATGACAAGCTGAACAAGTAGTAATCGGTAGCGCCGTCTATATGGTACAAATTCAGAGTGAATAAAGCAAACAAATTGCAACAGCGCCTGTGTTGGAAGCGTTGAAAGAGAGACCTATAAATAGAAGTCACTTTTCTTTGGTGTGACCAACTGAAGCAATCGAAGCAAGTAAATCCAAGCTTGCTGAAGCGCTTATTTGTGTAGGATAGCGCTTATTGTGCTCAATTGCCAGCTGTTGTTTTAAGTGGTCATAAAACTGTACCCACATAGATGGCGCTTCGTACACTACACAAAATTTTTCTTATTTCTATTTGACGTCATAGTTTAACCATATAAACATATCAATGGTCTTAAAACGTCGTTACACACAAATACCCCTTCCCCCGTTTGGAATTCCTTTTGGACGGTCGTATCTTAAAATTTTGTTATGTTTGTAGGGCTGTAAGCCTATGTACAGACTTTGCAGATAATCATTCGTTAAACTATTTGAAATTGAAGTTAAAATTTGACTTGACCAATTGTTTTAAACGCTTTTATGAAAACGCTCCTAGCTAGTTGTAATGATAATAACACATAACCCAGAATTTTCCATTAGCGGTTTACAAATCTGTGTTTATTACAAAGTATTAATTGATTAGAAAATACACAGAACATCGTAATTAAGTAACTTATATTCTGTTGCGGTATATTGAATAAAATATAGCAATAGAAGTCAAATTTTCAATAATTATTCTTTAGAAGTGCGGAGAAGAGTTATGACAGTGAGGGTTATATCTCTATGCTTATGCATAGAGCGTTGTAGATTTTTTTAACTTGATAAATATTCTTTACGTTGAAATATTTTGCTTAAAAACTCCCCAATGGTGATGGTTTTGGTATTGATAGACGCGGAATATTTAAAAAAATACGTCATTGTTTTATCAAAAAAAGTTAATTTTTACGTAGAGCTATTGCAAATTGATTGCGGTAACGTCTAATTTTCTCCATTTACACTGTAGTAAGCGGCTAAAGTTTACGCAACTTTACGATTGTTTTACTTCGTTTATGAGCTTCAAATTGACTTGAAATTTTACAGGTTCAAACAGTTTACTTACAATATCAATTTCATTTTTTCTTGAAATTTTCCTTTAAACTACCTTATTGGAGGCGGTTTTTGGCCTTTAATTCATAGCGTAAGTGTGGAAATAGTATTACCAAACTTAGAATACAGAAATTGTGGATAGAGTTTAACATTTAGCAAACGCTATAATATAAAATGGCTATTAATTTTATGCCCTTAAGTCTTTTTACTCATATATGTTTATTGTATATAACACACAGAATGAATTTATAGTCACTATATCAACTAATAACTAAGTATGAGAATAATGTCAATAATTTAAAGTTAATATCATTTCACTACTGGCAATTCGATTTTTCCAACATTTCACTAGATTATTGATTAAATAACTTATGGGTTATAAAAAGGAAACAGCGACAAATGAATTTATCTAGTGGTCTAATTTCGATTTCTGGATCGGAAAAGGTAATAAGACAACGTGAATAGAGATTTATTGACATTTTCTCAAGAGGGAATTGAATCAGGAATGCAATTAAAGATGGGAATGTCTTTGCTGTTCGATTCTTAGCTGTGTGAAAAGTGTTTTTCTTTTCTTGTGTTTCAGATAAGCTTCAAACGATCTGCTCGACTGTTTCGTCAATGTTGAACTAACTGTAGCCATAAATCTAATCGGTCATTGATTTCAACACAAACCACTTTTTTCATTGTCTATTTAATAATTTATATCTCCAAAGTAAAAAATCCACTAGAATACAAATAATACGCCAAAAGATATTTTTTTAAAAATCGCATTTTTTTGGGCAATAAAATTACTGAGTGACCTTCACTACAAAGTATGTACGTAAAGCCTTCTTATCAAAAAAAATGTTTTTTGTTTCAATTTTATTTTATTTCTTTTAGTTTCAAAAATTCAAGAAAGAAAAACATGGGACAATTAGCAAAAGCAATTTTTAAGGTTCTTTTAGTATTATATGTGTGTGTAAGTTAATTATTTGTATATATTATTTTATATTGATGATAATTACTTTCTTTCGAATATTTTAGGTGTTTTTCTTCTTCAATAGCTACCACGAAAAAGGTGACAAAACTGTATTTAGGAAAATGATAATGCCATTGCCACCACTATGAAACAATGCATGAATAAAAAAAGAAAAATGTTGTACAATTAAAGAATGAGATAGAATAAATAAAATAATTATAATAAAAATGTATAATGTATTGTCATTTAAATTGTACACGTTTCAAAAGTATTTACAAAACGAAATAAAGTTGCAATGATTTTAATTTTTGATTTGATATTACGAATTGAGATGATAATGGCAAGTTAATCAAATATTTGATGAATTAATTATTCTTGATGTGGTCATTTTAGATGATGGCTACCATCGCATCATTTGGGAAAACTGAATTGGTTGAACGGAGTGATCAAACTACTACATTCACTAGTCAGGTAAATTATAAATTTCCATTTTCCAAAATTGAAATCAGTCATTATAATTATGACAATTTTATAAACCCTAAGGCTTCATTACATAAACATGCGATTGGATTGAAATATCTAATAATCTTAGTTTATTGGAAAATTTAAACTTTCCCATCCTACTACAGTACAAGTTATTTTGATTTAGTTTTAAAAATATTTGTTTAACAATCCCAGTTATTTGCGCTAAATCGATTAACTTTATTACTTTTCTTTGCAAAAATCGTTTTTTATTGAGTTTCTCTCAATATTTAAAAACAAATTCGCTTTTAATTATGACGTAATTGAAAAATTCTTGTCATTGATTTGAACTAAAGTTCCAACAATTATTTTTGACGGATTTCCCAGATAGGTATTTTGATATTCAAGCAATCTTCCTCAGTACAGTTACGGAACGATCCAATACTATTTAATGACCACTAAGGAAGATAGTTTGGCAATCGAAAAACGGATCTGGGAAATACGTCAAAAATACATTGGTTGGAACTTTTGTTCAAATTAAGTTTATAATTTACTTTTGTAAATTATATTACAAAAATATATAAATTTTATAAACAGTATAACTGTTCAAAGATAGCGAAAAAATCTTATTTGATCTATTCCATTAATTTTGACTTTTCTAAAGAGAAAACAAATAGTAGTAGTGAATTTAAGATTTCAATTAAAATGCATGTACCCAATTTTTACAGTTTTATCGTAATATTTAAATTAAAAATAGTTTTGTTTCTTGAACCTTCCAACTCAATAAATTAATGAACAGAATCGAATTAATAAACCCTAAATTACGAATACAAAGAAGAGGGAGAACTTTCGGGAGAATATTATTCTGAGAAACTGTCATTTGAGAATTTGGGGAAATGATTAGACTTATATTTTTATAGTTTCATAGCCGTAATTATTTCATTTACATTCAAAAAATACTTTTACAATATTTCTCAATTTTTATTCTAGGACTTCTGATGCATATCGGTGATACTAGTTCAATAAAAAAGGCTAGAGGGCTAACCAACGAAGTAGAAAATCCTTATCAACAAATATTATCACGGAAAAAGAGACAAAACAATCCAAATTTGAATCGATTTCTTCAAAACTTGGACGCAAAAGATTTGAACACCTTGAAACAAATTGTTTCCAAATACAACCCAAGTGTTCATCAAAATTCCCGTAATACAGGAAGTTCACATAATAAAATGACTAAAGACTTATCGAAAAAATTAGTGCAATCCCCTCAAAAAATCGCTAATCAACAATCAAAATACAACAGAAATGTTGTCAAAAATATTCAATCTGGTAATATAAAGAAAGCTGTCAAAGTCGGAATCAAAAATAACCCCTTAAACGTGATGCCAAATGGACTGAAAACACCATGTGATGTGGTCAACGTTGTCAAAAAACCAATAGTTAAAAATTCAAAAGTCGTAGCTAAAAAAGGTGCAGCAAGCCTGAATCGTTCTCCAACTACGAAAAAAATTGGAAAACCTCTCCAGGCCATGTCTTTTGACGATTTCCCCGACGTGTCTCAATTGAAAATCGGAGCGAAAACTTTAATCCACGTACCTCCAGTTTAATTTATGAATTTCTTGAGACAATTTGCTTTTGTACATTGTTGAAAATTATTCAGTGCAAAATAAATTGTTTAAAATTCTTTTCAGCCGTTCGTTTCTTGCCATGCTATTAATGCTTTTGTTTATTCATGCATTGTTCTTAGTCCACTGCACACGCGAAGAAAGAACCGAGAAGAACAAGAGTTTAACACCGAAAACTTTGGTCCCTACTAAGCTGACAAGCGCGCTAGCGAAGATAAACAGATTAGAAAATTAAATAGAACACTCTGATGAAAGAGGTATTAAATTTTAACAACATTAGCGGTGAAACATAAATGAAAAACGACCGACATTTTAGTCTCTTTTGCAATATGAATTTCTCTCTTTATTGGTGAGTAAATGCTTTAATTTAATAAATTGTTGCAGTAATGTAAACACTGAATCTATGTAAAAGTATGAATTTTAATTTTATGAGAACCAAAGTGGAGAAGCAAGAGCTTGTTATATCAGAAATTCATTCAACTGGTAGCCAATTTTCCAATATGGCTTTTAACGCATTCTACGTTATTTCTGCCTTCCGTATCACTATCTTCGTAATTAGTAAATACGTAAAGGGAAATAACTGACGGTAAGATCTAATGCAGGCATTGACTATTTTATTTGTATTGACAACTTGATTGAAATGCAGGTATCTGAACGGCAGTACAGTTAGATTAAACATAAGGTTACATTTTCGTTTTTATTAGAACTGTCCTTTGAACAAGCATATATAATTTTTTGGCATATCATAACTAATGCTTTCTATTTATTTATTTTTTTAAGTAAAATAATCAATTTTCAATTAAATATACAAAAATATCACAAAAAAAAAATATCAGAAACAAACAGTTAATCAAACAAATATACCGCTTAGAAATGCAGTTTGAGATTCACAAGCATTTTATAAAAAATCATTTCATTGTAAAACACTTTTTAAACAAGACAATATCAAAAAATATTTAAGAAAAATTCGTGAAATACTGGAAATATATCTAAAATATTATAAAAATAAAAAAGTTTTAAAATTGTAAATAACGGAACTCTAAAAGGCTCAATCAAATTAGATATTCAATGTACAATTCAAGTAAAAGCATCCGAATCATTATTGTTAAAAGTATCGTCTTCTAACAATTTTTTAATTTCTTCTTCCGTTAATTTGGTCATTATTTGAAGAAAAAACTATAAACATTAGATTTATTTATTTTAGAAACAATTCCTTTGGTATTTCCACCTCTTTTTATTTGACGCCATAAATATCCTCTCCCTATATAAATAAATTTATATAGATAGGTTTATAATGGTACCATTCACTCTATGCACTTTATTGTTATTTTTTCTATTGTTTAAAAAAGTCTCTCTTAAAAGTATAGTAATACAAATTCTGAAAAACTATTAAAATAAAAAGAATTAGTTTCTAACTTTTAATATTCCAAACATTGTTTGGAAAAGTAGTAACTTTTTTCGATAGAGATAGAATAATACTTTCTTTTTATTAATGTGGTAGTCTTTATTAAGCTAATAGCAAATGCATAACTGACAAACGCTTTTATACCATTTTAGGTTTATGTTAATAACGCACAGGGAAAAAGTAAAACCCAGGACCCAGATGAAGTTCAGTGGGAAATAAATCACTAAGCACAAATAATTTTACCAAAAAAATCCTAATAAAAAATGTTCAATAATGTAAAATTATATTGTTTGGTATCAATTACAGTTATAACTTATAGAACACATGAACTATTTTTGTGGACCATACTTCGGTAACTTTGGCGATAAAGTAATGAATTGTGTAAAAAAATTAATTCTTTGTAAAATATTTTAGTAAATTATTAATTTGGAAATTAAAATGCAAATTAATTATATTAAATAATTGGGTTGAAAAAATTCAACAAACTCAAGCAACTTTTGCTGAAAAATGCATCAGACAAATTTCATTAATAGTTGTGATGTAATATATTAACACTAATTGCAACCGCTGGTATTATCCTGAAAGCTATGCACTAGTTACATTTCCAATATGAATTAACATTGATCCATAGTTAAGTGACTTAACTTCCATCCATTTGGAATTCATATTTCCATTTAATGAAGAAATTAACAAGTCAATTATAAATATAGATATTTTTATGGATATTTCTATTTAAAATTGATGTAAAAACTTTGCTTTATCACGGGTATACCTATATTTAAAAATATTTTTTATAGTGACCCAATGGGTTGTTTTAGTTTACAAATAATGAAGTGAAAAAATAATTTACCAAAGGAAAAAACGAAAAGAAATGAAATAGAGAAAATGTACTCCTTCAAAGAACTGGATTAAAAAAAATATCTAAAAGCACGCTTTTAAAAGCTCACAGCATTGATAGCAGAAAATATCTTGATTTCAAAGTTTTTGTAGAGTACTTTACGTTAAAAGCTTGGTCGGAGTAGCCATTTTATAAATGATTTAATTCCTCAAAGTAAGTTGATATAATTAAGATTTTCTCCGATTCTTTTCCTCTTCAATCGTAAAGCTGTCAATTAGATTAATGCAAATTCAGCAAAAACTAAAAACTAGAATTTCAATTAGGGTACAAGAAAAGCAATTATTTTCTATTAGTGCTTACATAATGAATAATTTGCCTCAAGTGTTGAACTATTCATTGTCGTGCGTGTTAGTCGACGCGTACGAATATCAAAGCTAGCACTAAATAATTAAAATTAACACATGTGAATTCGGAAATTATTCATGGCTGAACTATTTGTACAAGTTGTCTCATTTCACGACAATTATATCACGAAGAAACCGATTAATTTACTTTCACACCTTCGCAATATTACAAGACTGAGCATCTTTATCTATGGCTCGTGAAGTGTGATGGTTAGCTTGAAAGAGACGTTCTTCTTAAAAGAAAACTGTCAATTTCAATTTTGAAAATTTTCAACTTTTCTCTTTCGAACGAATAAATTGGGTTAGCAAAACGCGTTACTGTGTTACAGTTTAACTCGATTTATTGTAATTTTGTTAGCTAAAGTTTTACGGTGTAAAAGACAACTAATTTTTGTTCTTTTCACTTTATTATTCCGATGTTTAAAGAATTTGATAGGACAATACTTTTAAGTAACAGCACAAGTTCAACTTGTCTTAATAATTCCATCGTTAATTTTTCAAAATCTACCTATCGAAACTGATAGGTATATTATGACAAATTTCCATTTTAATATTGAAAAAATTGTTTTTTTAATCAATATTGTTTTTTAGTTGAGCATATTAAAAATAGTACACTTTAGGGCAATTTCTGTTTGCTTGGCTCTCCAAGCTAAGCTTTTTCAAAGAAATACTGTATGGCATTATATTAGAAAATCCAATGTTAAATACCTTTTTCTCTACAATTATACCATCATCTATAAATAAGTGTCATATACGTAAACGTCGCTTGATCTTCACTGTATCCGCAACAGACCGAAATGGTTTCATGGTGTTTGTTCCATGCTTTTGGTGAAGATTCTAGAGCCAAGATGTTTTCTGGTAATCAAAATTACACTTTTCTTCTTTTTTCTCCTAAATAACTATTTGGAACAGTTAGTACTTTGGACATTTCATAACAGGACAAAGTACTAAGACCTTCTTTTTTTATGTGAAACTTCTATTGGCACAGAGTAAACCGGATCGTTTGCGTGGTGATCAAAGAGAGACGGCGATCGCTCACCTCGCGTGGCGATATAAAATGTATATACAGTTTACATGTAGTAGTAGCAGTGTGTACAGTATGGCGACGCGTTGCCATGCGCAAACGACGTGCGACTCACTTCTCACTCGGTTCGATGATCTTGTTTACTACAGTATACATAACCTATGTTTTACTTGAAAAAATGAACAATCAAATATGTCAGACAGTGATAATTCAGAAAATAAAAGTGAACATCCTCTTGCAAAGAAAGCAAGAATATACTACGACGCATTACCAAGTCATCAGTAATTATATTTTTCAAGCGTCAATAAATAAGCGTTAAGAAGTAAAATCTACTTTCTTGGTAGATTGAAATTTATACAATTTTTTATTGTATATATATTTTTGTTTTAATTAAATCAATTAATTATTGAGTTTAATTTCGTTCTTATTATACTTATTTCAAAATTTAATAACGACTGACAAAATTGTATTTTAAAACTAGTTGATAGCGAGTAGCACACGAATGTTTTTATTTTTGTTGGTCATGAATGTAAACATCTAAAAATTGTTTAATTAATTAATTTTCCAATTATGGTGGTTTTTTAATCTTGTCTTTAATGCATATTACTTGTACAAACTCGATGTTTCACATCTACCAGGCGTCCCGTGACGGCTCACATTTTTTTATAGCAATAACTACCTCTCTTTTTAAATCATATACCGTAAAACTCTTTCAGTCATCTCTATCGACCAATCCCTATGATATCCTCAACATTCTTAAAAGAAATTCAAGGCCTCAACTTCAAGATATACATTTTGAAAGCCTCAATCTTTTTGTACAGGGGTGGGTAGACGGTCGTTCACGAACAGTTCAATAGTCGATCGAAGATATTATAAATATTTGACTTAAATCATAATTAAAAATGTGTAGTCAAATTTACTGCACAATCAATTTAATATTAAGCACGCATCTATTTTATTGTTATTTAGCATCGTTTTATAACTAAGGTCTAAGGATTAATCTAAAGACTTGGGGACTTTAGCGACTCTAGGGTTAATTAATATCTGTATACCAAGAAATATCGAAAACTTGCTGGAAACGAGATTTGAATCTAACACCTATTAGTTTTGGAGCGACCACCAAGATTACTCGATCACCAGTTGGCTGATGCTCCTATTCTATTACTGACATTACTAATTCCTAACTGGTGCTTTTACTTACTTATACTCAGTACTGAGTAGTGAGAATCTTCAATGGTTCATAAAAATCTTGCGTGTTTAGATCTTTACAAACAAAGTAAATAGTTTTCTGATTTCATATTTTCTATTACATAATAAATCGAACTAATGTCTTATGTGTAAAAAATTGGATGTGAGATCGTATTATAGATGTGCCACTGACAATTTTTAATTCGATAAGAAGTTTAAGAAGGCATCTATTCCGAAGTCAACAAAGTTCAGTCCGTATGTCCGAAATAATCAAATCTAGAATTAAAAATTTTAACAAAGTATCGTACTACCATATATAATTCTGGAAGCATAAAAAAAAATTATTTAAATTATTTTTGGAATTTATTACCTGAAGAAAATAATTCAGTATTGAGACCGATAACAATGAAAGTGTTTGCTTTTTTTGATTTCATTTATCTATGTGAAGCAGCGTTTTTTCAAATGAAACAATGTGCTAAAGTCTAAGACAGAGGTACCCAACCCAAATGGTATTACGAGCCACTTTGGAAATGCATCAAACTTGGCGGTCCACGAATAAAATTATATATTCCAACATTAAATTGAGATACACTGTAGATATTTTAAAACACATTAGTTTTTACTACTTTTACCATTGTATGAAAAATGGTCAAGGTAGATCGTGGGTTTGCCACCCTTGGCCTAGCACATTGTTTCAGTGATGGCTTATACTTTCATATTATAAAATATGCAGAAGATATAGCAATTTAATAAACATATTCTTAAAGGAATTCTTAAAGTTCTACTGGTTTTTACTATTTGCACATTCTTAAAATAAATTATGTTCTTGTTTGCTCTATCCTATTTTTGATTTCTTGAGTAAATTTTTAATTTTCATTCACTTAGCCCTGATGTTTGTATCGCTGTTCTCTCTCTACTATTTATGCATTTATGATGATATCTGTGAAGGTGTTTACTTAATTTTTATCTACCTAACTGTAGCGATTATATCTAATTATTCGTGATTGCAACTCTACATACTTTCCTTATTTCAGTCTCAATTTTGTTCTATTGATAACTGTCGCTTGCTTGTTATACTAAAAGTCAAATTCATTTTGTGTGCTAAAAGGGAAAGATGTTCTTTTTCCTGCACTTTTAAACCATTGATAAGAGAAGTAGAACATCAATATAAAGTTTTCTTCACAATCTTTCGCATTTATTGTAAATTATATGATAATAATAAATCCCACCATTTAGAAGAATTAAAAATTAAAATCTTTAAATTTCTGACACCAATAATGCCAAGATGTGGTATCGTTTAAATCATTTAATGGTAATTATTATTATCAATGATGTATCAATTTTATTCCTAAAAAAACCTTATATAAGTTTATGTAAGAATAATGATTATGTATGTTTGAGTAGCAGAAATTTTAGTAATAAATATATTTAAAAAAAATATCTCTCGTCATTTTTGACATACTATCGGTAGATATCTTTTAATATTGGGATATTTTTTTTTCAAACTGTCAAGATATAATAATAAGATATAAAAAATATGAATAATTTATACTTAAAATATCTATATTTTAATTGATTTAAATGAATAAATGATCGATCTACCGAAATTTTGATGCACTAAATTACAAATTAATCTTTATCTCATTAATAGCTCACAATCATTAATAACTTAGCGAGACCAAAACTCACACGCATTCGTAGCTCTTTCCATATATGCAGTCATTTCTCCCGACCAATTGCGTTATCACTAAAATAATCGCAGCCAAATATTATTCAATTTATGCAATCACATTTAGCTGTGCAACATTGTGATTGATTTCCCAATAACTGGCATATGGACGCGATGGTTTATTTTGTAATAATATTATTGCGTGTCAATCAAGGCAGGTGTTAAACATGCTTGCATTAACTACGTAGGTACTTTCAATAATTGTTATTACTGGAATTGCTGTAATTGTTTGCTTGCCAATAAGATATGTTTCACCCCTCTCGCACTTTCAACCCTTCAATCATACCCTTGCATAATTATTGTTGTAAATATAGTGGGAATAGACGCGTGTTAATTGCCAGGTTGTTATGAAACGCATGCAAAGCTTGTGGTTTATTGATTACAAACATGGTCATTTCGAGCACGACAGTCTATATTCTTCTGATATTAATGCATTTTAGTTTATGAATATTTATTGGTTTTTCCTGTAATTTTTGAACGGTAAAATCTAAAGTACGAATCGTTTAACTTCATGGTTGAAAATAATTAATGTGAAAGTAATTATTGATATATTTGCTGAGTATTTTAACGGAAAACTTCATATTGTTTTTATTTTTTCTAATATTTTATAATATGATTTAAAATAATATTGTTGCTTAAATGATACCATTGAGCGAGTTACTTCAAAAATTAGTATCATACTGAAGAAATAATCATACCCAATTTCAATCATTTTAACTAAGGGTGCCATAAGAGCAGTTATAAAATAGATTTTATAAAAACTTATTATTTAAAAATGTTAAAAAGAAAACTTGTAGATGCTATACAGGATATCTAAATGTATATAGTATATATAATAATTATCATTACATTACTTGTCTGTGAGAACTATAAGGAACTATAAAAGATGGTATGAACGATATGCACCAAAACCCGTGAAATACAAAGTTGTACCAAACTATATAAGTATGTATACAGATTGATAACCTTAGCCTAGTAAATGCCTTTTTTGAATATACGCTAGCGATGTCGTACGCTTAATAACACGACATAATAATCTTTATAAAGTTTAATGCTCATAATTTGAAAACCCATTTAATGAGAAAAAGATGTAAGTGATTAAAACTTAGTTGAGTTTTAACCAAATCAGATACACAAAAATGCATTTTTGCGAGGTGGTGTTCTATTAGGATGCATTCAGTTTATTAACTTTGCCATAAATAACATTTGACCCGCTCTCTGTCACACCAAATACGTATCATAATTCAAATGTACATTTAAGTATGCAAATCATCAAATTTCTAGCAGTCTGCGGACGACATGAATTGTAATATATTACAACAATACGACTCATGTTCAGCTCTAGTTAACAGGCGAAGGCTACCCTGTGGTCGCTCGTGGTCGTTAAACATGCGTGTGTTTCTCGTTTTATCTATGCACAATTGCACCACCAAAACTTCTCTCCGAAAAGTTCCATTTTCTAAAAATGCCTTAACCTTTTTTATTTAATTAGTGAATTTATAGGTTGACACCTGATCGAGATATCCGATATCAATAATGCCAATTCCATGCAGTAAACGATATTAAAAAATTTCAAATATTATCTGTGTTGATATTTGAAAAGGAGTTGCAATTAACCGACGCATAATTAATGGCAACCCTAATCCAAAGTTTCGACAATTTACGTTTATGTGGCAAATTTGAAGAATAATGACATACCGTTACGCATTTATCTCAAGCTCGATTAAATAATTCTATTATCGATCCTGTTTCCAAAACGTGATGACAAGGAAATTATTTGAGGACGACAGAAAATTAAAGACAATATGTCGCAATTGGTATGAAAATAAAACTATTGACTCTAGTTTGTCGTTGAGCTTACACTGTATGAAAGCACAATTGATGTTTGAGTTTTAATTAAGTAATTAAGAATGAATATCTTTTTGAATGTCGGTATAGTTGCACAGCTTTCATATCGTATTTATTATGAATTCCAGGCCATACTTGTAGAAATATACGTTTCGAGACGTTCGATGGTCGCACGGTTCAGTCTATTATTTTGTATGTTATTGCATTTTTATGTATGCAACACACACACGGTACCATAGCACTATATATCGTACATAAAGTTATTTTCTGTATTGAGATTTTATTGAGAGATCGTTAAAAAGCTTACATTTTTTGAGCTTTTTAAATGGAGTTGATGAGACGTTCATGCTGGTGATAATAATGTTGTTTTGGTCTCAAATGTTACATACAAATGGGATGATATCAAGAATGGAATGAAGAGAATGAGTTAGTATGCGTCATATGTGTTCATTATTGAGAACATTCAGTACATAATGTATAATATGACCCCAGTGTTACTCCCAAGTGTTGAGGTAACATACGGCAATGAGACATGTAATTGCGTTTCCTGAATTAATTTTTGTGTAACTTTAATTAAGCTTTCATTGCGTTTTGCTCGCCACATTTCGCATCTATTTCATTCAACGGCAAAGCGAGCTTGCGAGTTTTGTAACGGTTGTTGTTGCTGCAACAACATCCTTTTCAGCCACGTTTATTACTACTATTATTTAATATTTAATTAAATTTTTTCCATTTTTTTATTTTCTATTATTTACACTGTGCGCTCTATCTACCCACATAACTTAAACCTTATTATTTTAAATTAGTTTTTTATTCATTGGACTCGTTTTTACAATGAGGATTTTCGGTGAGTTTTTAAAGCTAACCATTAGTTTTAAGCTTCAATTCAAAACCACACAAATTTTTGTTAAAGCTTTTAGATAAAACTAGTTCGTAAATGTCACAATTTTGTGGATAAACTTAACGCTTAAATTCTATATTTTGTTGCAGGTAATTTTCTGTCTCTTAAATTCTTCATTCTCTGTTATTAAAACTGACGAAAATTCTTACACCGTAAAAAGAGCGTAGTAATCTCAACCGTTTATCGTTTGGTTAAAACCAGCTGTAAGGTTGGATACGGCGAAATGCGCATGATCTTTAAATCAAGCGCTATACGAGTTTCAAAATGTTTCTTGGACCAAGAAACATTCAGTTGAGTGGAGAACTTAACGACGTTAAATCAACTTCGATTTCTTTCTACGAAATCACCACCATATTTATTTCAAACAATATATAAACTTGATTAAAAATTTGGACACTTCTTTTAAACATAACTATACTTAACTCAAATATAAACGAAATTAAATGAATAATTTTATATATTTGGTTTCATCGTACAGATATTTCAACCAAAAAAAAACTTAGTTTCAATTAAATTTTATTTAAAATTAAAAATAACTTGGCTAGAAAGTAGGTATAATTTATTAAATAAAGGCTGATTTGGTTTTCATTTTATATATTTTATTAAGAACAAATGTACGTAATTATAACATATTTTAAACAGAACAAAATATGTAAACTTAAATTATTTAATTAAAAGTATAAGTCCGTACTATATTTAAGAACTTTAAATACTCCAAGCCCATACTATAAAAAATACAAATAATCATTTATTAAAATAAAATAAAATATAATATTATAAACATAACTTACTTTAATATGAACAGCAAATCCTCGCTGGCTTTCTTTTGGCGTAGGTTTCCAATATTTTTTTTGTTTGACTGATACACCGGCTCGTGGAGGAACAATAAAAGTTTATAAATATATAAATATTTTAATTTGTTAAAAAATAATATACAAACCTCAAAAACTATCAATAAGATCTTCGAACTCCCGACTCATTAAATATACTTTGACCGCGTCATCAGCCATTTTTATAAAATACAATACATCTAATAATTGTTCAACACAAATTATCCGCTAATTTTTTTTTAATGAATATTTAAATATGTTATTACACTTATTAAAATAATAATTTATAAATAATGCTGTATACTTACCAGTTAAAATGTTAAATGAAAAGCAAAATTCATAGGTTCAAATCGATAATACAGCTTAGAAAACACAGAGGTAAAGTATAGAGGATTCATGTTTGATCCCATATTCGACTCGGCAACCCTATCTCTCTCCAACTCACTTTTTCACTTCAACGACCTAGGTCGGAGCGCGGTCGTTTCAAAACTTCAATATAATTTCTAATAAAATTAATGAATGACAATTTTAAAACAAAATAAAGAAGGAGAAGAAGGAACAATTTTTATTTTTTGATGATACTCTTGGATAGTATTTATATTTTTTTATAAACGGCATGAACAATAATTGACAATAGTGATCCAGCACTATAAGGAACTATTGAACATTTCATGTTATGCGCATGAGCAGCTTAGGTACACAAAGATAAATTCCCTTAATTTTGACGTGAAATGTGGAGGGGATCTCATTGAACTACACTTACCATTGTTGTGAATGTATTAGACATTTCATGGAACTACGCGTGTTTCTTGACACAACAAATATAAAATTCTTGATTCAAACCATTTGGAATTGAATAAAACAAAATAGATTTCACTGAATGTCAAGGTCCTAAGGAATTCGACCTCTTAATCAAATTTTTTACAGTGTATCGTTTTTTTCGTTCCTCATACCATGAACATTTAATAATTAAATTTAAAGACATAAATAATGAATTGAAGTCTCTTTAAATTTTTGAATATTAAGTCCTATGTAAGAAATATCTTACTATAATAATTTTTGTTTTTTTTTTTTTATATTGGTTGTTCGGAAAATAATTGCGTTTTTTTTTTATAAAGGATTTTAGTTTATTTTTTCGTACCCAACTTAAAATTAAATCGTGTAATTATTGTATGTTTTGCGAACTTATAAAGCAAGGCTTGTATGTGAAAAAGCTCAAGTTTTTGTTTCGTGTCATTTTAAATATGAAGAACAAAAACTAACATTTTCCTCACATTTTACTTTTTCCCAGTAGAAAAAGTATTTTTTTTTTTCAATCCAGAAAAAAAATAATCGATTTATACCCAGAAAATATATTGACGGCACGCTAGTACCATAACTGGTACGCAAAATTTCGATTCGAAATTTTGATGTCGAAGATCCACCTTGGTTTTGAAGCCTCGTTGAAACTAATAAAGACACAATTAAATCATTTGTTGATAGTGTCCGACCGGACTTTCGGTTTCAGTTTCGATTTCGGCCTAGTTTCGGCTAAAAATCGGGTATCGGTTTCGGCTGTCGTCAAGTCGAAACAACGACCGAAACCGAAACTAAATTCGTGAGATGAAAATGCTGCCAAACTATTGATTCTCATTATTAATATTGGATTCTTCAATTATGAATACTGATAATTATCAGTTGAAAAAAGTTATTTTCAATTTTTTTCAGTTCGAGAGAACCATAGCTTAGAATAAATTATATTGATTTTAAGATGTGAGGAAGAGTACTTCCTGTTTTGTGCCCCTAAACATTTTAGGTAAAAAGTAATTTTGTTATGTTACTTATTTTTTAACTTTATGTTATTAGTAACTAATTATAAAAGGAAATATTAGAAGCTTTCCTTTCAAATCAAGCCTTTATTTCAGCACAAATAATTTATTTGATATAAGAAGTGATAATAATATGTTTTGTTCCTGATTAGCTCAAATATAAAAGACAAAACGATTTATAAATACTTACAGGATTTGATAGTAAAGATAGACTAATTGATGAAAACGAAAAGATTACCTTATATGAAAGTTCCGGTTTCGATTGTAATAACTAGTTTCGGTCGGACTCTATTAGTTGATGCAAACCGGTGAACAACAGCACGTAAGATCGGTAAGAGGTAAAATTTATCAAATTCAATTGTTTATGACCACTTGAAAGACCTCGGTTTAACTTCGATGCTCGATATATGGATTCCCTATGGATTCTTCTGTTATTATGGGCTGAAATTTTATCTAGCACAAGTTTTGTCACTTGCCGAAAGCTTTCACAAATTGAATGCAATAAACTGCTATACTCATTATATTTTACGGATCATGCACCTTTAGCTTGTTATTTGTTCCAGTTAATAAAGAAACTTTTAGATGGTAAAACCTTTACTTCAAATGAGGAAGTTAAAAATCCTCCCGGATCAGTTTTTGGTCATAAAAATGCAATTTTTTTTTTAAGTGAAATTTATGCCTAATGCCTGAAAGACTGCAAAAGTATTGAACCAGAATGACCGCTATATAATTACATAAATTATTTATTCACTCTACCAAAATTATCTTTCATTTTCGCAAAAAAAAAACTAAATTACTTTCCAAACAACCTAATACATCAAGAAATTAAATTTGAGTTATATTAAATCGTTAATTGTCAAATTAAATTTGGAATAGGTGTCTGGTGTAGGTCTGTTTGAAAATAATTTTAATTTGATTAATAGAAACTGTAGTCGGTGAGTAAAAGCTCAGCCAAGCGTTGTTATAGTTCTAGTTTTCAATCAATAAAACGAATTTAACAAAATTACTGACAATTAGAGCATTTGAGTGAGCATCCATCTACGATCGGTTATGGGCAATGATCAGGACGAAACGGGGGCTAGACACAATAATTTATAATAATTTGTGGTCGAAAACCGCAACACATCTGTGACGATTTTCTCTCTACACTCGATGCTGAACTCTCGCCAGCGAATTCCCCCTTTTTTATTATTGGTAAATGGGTGACACTTGTCACATCTGGACACAAGTGTAACTGATATTCTATACTACAGACAATCGTTATTATTAAATCAAAACCACTTTTTTGCTGATTGTGACCTACATATGCACACATATAAATTTTCAAATCGTTATTTTCATTTCATAATACAAATACAATTGATTACAGCCATTCATGAATTTGGTCACACCATGCGCTACAATACGCACTAACACCCCACTGTTATATTTCTTGTACAAAGATGAATACAAAATTTAATTTTGAATTGTTTAACACTGATTTTGGAACAAATACATTATACATTATTTTCTAATAGTAGGTTTACTGCAAATAGTATATTGATATTAATGAAAATTTTGAGGAAGCCAAACGGTTTAGTTTTTCATTATAGTCTACCAAGTGCACCCAATACCATGATGGAGTTCGTAAAGATTTTTCATTCATTACTTTTTTGTTTAAAAAAAATCCTAAAGCTTAAGTTACTTTTATGCTCTATTTCGTTTTTTAATGAAAATAATTTTAATATTAAAAAAATAGAGGTGACTATAATTTTTCTTGTAGAAAATTCAAAAAATAAGATTTACGTAAATGTCTTCAATACAATCATAGACAATGATGTAAATTTGATTCAAGTAATACTTGTTTTTAAGTGACAAAAAAAAATCTACACATATCATATTTGTAATGTTGAACATTACATTCATCAATTACTTCGAAACAGTTTAATCGATTTGAAGAAATTTATCTTTATATTGATCTTTTTAAAAAGTTTCAAGATATTTTTAACGGTATGAAACATGCCTGAGTTACCTATTGTAAAATCGCTATCCACCATACAGTGGTCTATATCATGCGCCAATTTTTACTGAATGTTTGAAACTCTGAGACTCCAACAACAATGTACTAAAAACACACTCATTAGAGGCTTAACAAAGATCTTTCAAGACGACTCCAGAATCATTGAGCAATTCCCCTGATTCCTTACGGACCTTCAACTGTTTGAAAAAATGCAGGTGCACCAATCCTTCATTCAAGTACCTACATCATGTATGTCCCTTATTTTCTATTGAAAATTTCAAATTTTAATTATTTTAGGCAAATCGATAATGTTTGAGTCATGATTTTTACAAAACTAATAGAAGTAAAAAACGCCTTAACTTGTAACAATAACATTTTGTTTTTCAATTATTGCCCTAAGGGGTGAAACAAAGGGTTGAAATGTTTTTTTTTTTGTTTAAATTCAACTAGATAGAATTTTTTTTTTAAGTTCACTATTTTCAATTAACGAATGAAGTGATATCTCACAATTAATAATATTAATTGCCAAAGTTTTTTTACGTCATACAAACGAAACGAAGTAATTACAAAATCCTGAATTCTTCAAATACCTGAAAAAGCTTTAATATTTATTATTAACTTCGCAATGTGTAACCAACATATTTACAACCAACACAATTTAAATAGCGTAATTGTAATTATAATGTTTTGATTCTTTTTTCATTAGGCATATTTCAAAAAATGAATAAATCGTAATAAAAATATTGAGGTAAGAGGTAAGTGTAAATACTGGGCTTTTTTCTGTCCTTTACTAAATGATAAAACTATCTCTTCTATTTTTTTCTCTTAAATTTAAATCATAATATTAAATCATCCTGCCACAGACTCTACCATTTTCAAACTTGAAAAATATGATCTTCTATAAAATATTACATTATTCCCCTCAAAATTCTTTTTTCGCCGTCTCCTACTTATTCACTGTTTTACTTGTATTTCAATTTAAATTGTTTCTTCTTAAGCAAACAAAAATAGATCATCCTCTATTTATTATACATATAAAAAAGAAAGCTTTTTCTGTTAGAAAATGATATATTATTACCATATACCTACTTCTCATGTCTGATTTTGAGATAGTCTCATAAAATACTCTATTTTAACCACTAAATATGAGCCAACATCAGGCGAGACAATCAAGAAAGGTAAACTATAATAATATTTTATTTGTATTGGGTTTATTGAAGAACAACATTAACAATTTCAAAGATAAAAAATGGTACCATTGACGAGGTTTTAAGAAATTGCATTTATGGAAATTTTCTTTTTATCTTTTTCTGTTTTTTTAGGAGAGAACCGAATTGTGACATATTTGTGTTATATCACCAGAAAATTTATTGTTCTTTATGACATAGCATTTTCAATTTTATAGGTTAAAGGAGACTAAAATTCTTTTACTTTTTCCTCGTTTTTGGTCTTTTATTGACGACATTAACCTGTAAATTGCAAAAGAATTGAAAGTTCGTTAGTCGGTTGATTTGTGAAGGTTTCTGTTGCAATCAGAGAGTTATATTATTTCCTGACATTCAACGATCATTGAGACCGTTCCAATAAACTGGTCCATAAAAAGAAATAGAGCTGGAGTCATAGAAAGGAAGTAATGGACATCGGATTTGGTAAGTCGGAGTATGAGATACAGGGTGTTAGCGAAAAGGCAGGACAGCGGTAATGGTGGCGAGAATATCCTCGCTGTCTGACAATGACAGAATAGGGGATGCTCGAACGATACCGGGGGTACATTGTGTGACAACCGGAGGCAATGACAAAGACACTCACAGCGCTCATCTGGCTTGCGGCTGCAAACTTGTCATGACTTTGTCACCCTTCTCCAAACAAGCTGACTGCACTCTTATTAAAATATTGTTCGTGTTCTATTCTAATAAAAAATCTATCATTGAAGAGAGTTCCGGATTACCACGTACTTGGAACTACGTCGGTCGTACAAAACAGAAATATGTTTTATCATAACTATGCTAATTTTTTGCAAATCTCAAATCTTTTCCACGGCGTAACCCAACAAAAATATTTGACAATTTCGAAACTTTTATTCTAACCTTCTGCCCATCCCTTCAACTAATACCGGTTATTCACTCAGGGATGACACGACATTTACTTCTTTTCATTCACATTACACTTAAATTGTTTGTGTGGTCTTGGTTGATTTGAGATATACAATTCAGAGGCGATATGAGCCATTTATTTGTGTTCATAACAAAGTTGCAAGATAGAACATTTCACGAAAACATTTATCGCTATTGTAATTTATTTCCATTTAACACTAATCTTTTTTTGTGACATATAGAATCACTAACGACCCGCCTTTTACAAGTCATAAAATTGAATCGGTGCAATGGCTATTTATTTGAGATATGCATTAAATCAGCAAATCGACGTATTCAAAGGTCTTTGAAAAAAATTCAATTATGAAGCACCCTTACATATTTGCTGTTCAATGCAATAGTCAATTTTTTTAGATGTCTTTAGGGGGAAAACGAACTTAAAAGGGTGTCAAAAAAGTTTTTGATAAAATTTAAAACTGACTTGAAGTAGAAGTGTACAGAGGGTCGTTTTATCTGGAACATACAACACTTTTAAATTTGCGAAAATGAAATTAGACATTTCTTCACTTGTAAGTAAATTAAAACCTTATATGGTTAACCATAGTAATTCATTTTTTGATTTTTTGATTTGACTTGCCTATTTGTTTTTTTTTTAAATTATTCATGCTTATTGATAATTAATGTACAGAAATTATCAAGATTAATATAATTTTAAGCATTACACAAATTTACTAGTCGAGGTTGAGACTTGAGATACTCTGTTTTGTTTGTTGAGATAGATTATAGCCAATTGTTGACAAGTTATGGCATCCAGGAGGGTCACTATGTTCATCATCATCTTTAAAGTATCTAATACATTCTAAAAACTTTACCTTTATCACAGTGAATTTGCTAAGGACTACGGTTAACTTTCAAAGTATCGTAATATCCTTTCTTGTATTAAGAAGTATTATTTTACTCATTTTTTAACCAAAACATTATCATCGCTTTTTAACTGATAAGGTCTTCAAAACTGTAGGGTTGATAGAAAATTTGCTCATTTAAATTTGAACCTAGCGACTACTAGTTTCAGAGTGGCCACCTTGACCACAAGACTGCCAGTAGTTTTTGATTATTTATAGTCACCTATATAGTCCACTATATAGAAACCTATGAAACTAGTTTTACTTGTTGACGGTTGTAAATAACAAAATAAGTAGTAGGTATGTCCATAAAGTCAGCATTATGCATTTAAAATTTGTAAAAAATAATCATGTGGCAATTTGGTGTTTATTTGTCGTTCAATAAGAGCTGCAGAAAAAAAATGTCGTTTGCATAATTTCTGGATAACCCTTATGTATGTTATATTAACGATTGGAACTTTTCTATTAATATTCAAATTTTGATTTTTTTCTCACCAATAATAGAACGAGATCTCATGAACGCCAGACATTCGGTTTTTTATAAAGGCTGGAAGTTTTGTAGCGCATGCTCCAAACACAGATAGGAATGATGGGCAATGATTGGCATGAAGTCTAGGTCACTGTAACTTTGGCAGCCTATATTTTTTTAGCTTTTATTAAATAATGAAGATCTGGCAAACATTGTGATAACTTCGAGAACGTGGCAAATAGGTATATAAATAAGGGGTTCGACTGTTACCAGAGCAGTTACGAAACAGTTTCGGACTTTATAATTTGTACTGGTTGAAACAGTTAGGAATAAGTTTACAGTTAAGACAAGTACAAGTTATAAACTTTAAAAATCTTTTGTAATTGTTTTTGTAACAATTCTGGTGACGATCTATCGTCCCATTTATATATCTATTTACCACGTTCTCGAAGTTCCCAGACTATTCCAGGCCTTTTCATAGATTCAAATGATTTCAATCTTCTTCTATTCCTCATTAGCATATTATCTCACGGAGAGCATTCTGGAACGTCTTTCGTCTCTCTTCAATCTTATCGTTAGAATTTTCAAGTGTTCTAAGTTCGTATCAATGTATTTTCCAAATATTTTTTTTGGTCATGAAATTCATATCGAACTTTACTAAATCTTTTTGGAGTAGTAAATATTTTACTTTGAAAGTTTCGTCTCATTTCTGAAATAATTATTTCCATATGTTTAGTCTTGTTTAGTAGAACTAGGTTATTTGCTATAATCATTTGGTCAAAACTTGGAAAATCTGAAGAACGGTATTAAATATTATTAAATTATTCAACATTTTCTGATTTTAAATAAGACGATGATTTTCATTGAAATTAATAAAGTAAATATTTAATTATATATTCTCTTATATAAAATATTTTTTAGTTTAAAAAGTTGAACAATTGCCTTTAAGTTCTTTTATAATCGTTCTACTGAATTTTAATGAAACAAAACGATAATTTTACTTGGATTTATTTAGGTATATAGTCAAAATGTATACAATATAGTGCACAAAAGACGTAATAAAATTTAACAAGGCGACATAGAAATCCTGAACAATATACATTTGAAATGTGTAATAAGCAATAATATGCGGTGTAATGTACATTGAACTGTTTGGGAAAGCCATAAATATCCAATTCTCCACAACTCTCCACCAAAACCGACTTGTTGGCGAGACGAAACTGTTCAAGAAGCCAGCCGGAAGATATAGAGCTTCCAACATAAAACCCACATACTACATAGAATGAACTTTCTCGACAAAGACTTACAGCTATCGTTACGTTTCAAACAGTCTATTCGTATCTCTGTTTCATAAATGTTAATTTTCTTTTCGTATTTTTTTTCAGGAAGGATAGCAGTGAGTTGGTGTATGTATGGATTTCAGTACGAGGTTGATAAGGTAGTTTATAGAACCTTATATTTACGACTCTCTGTTCTGAATCACAAATGGTGGTTGAGTTGGTGACGTTAGTAGAAAGAATAAAAAATAATAAACAAACAAAAAGTTGTTCGAGAAGATGACAGTCTGAAATTTTTTTCTCACTTTTTTTTTGATTTAAAAAATAATTGGATATGTTCTTTAATTTAATATAATTTTATACTAATCTTATAAAAAAATAGAATTAAATTTTAATGAAACACGTATTATAAAATGATCTTACCGAATCATAACATTAATGACTACGAAAATTGGCACATTTTACAGTAAAACTTTTAAATTTTGGCATCAATAAAAGTATTAGCTTTTTTAAATTAATTTATCCAAAGAAAAAATACTTAAAATTAGTTAAGAATCTGCTATAGAGCTGTGGAACATCTCATTAGAAAATTAACATGGGTTTAGCACCTAACACCACCATTTTTATATATATAAAAAAATGAGGGTAAAGTTTAATGAAAAAATCCTGCACTCATATTATTAAAATCCGACGTGTAAAATTTTATATGAATTAATTTCTTTATAATACGAAAATATCTTAAAGTCGGTTCGTCGGTGGGTTTTTAGCACGTGGAAGATTTTTCTGCCGGCGCTAATAAAAAATGATGGCTTCGCTTTATACTTACAAAGAACGTGTAATTTGAATTTACGCTCTATGTCGAGAAAAATCCTTGTTGCATAAATTGCATTTGTTTAACGTTTTTGTTATTTTCCATGCGATGTAGTGTTGCGAATAAAAAGAATGGTAATGAACGACAAATGAAAATTTAAATGCAAAGTTTTATAAAACAATAATATGGAACTGGTACTGGTCGAAAACTTAATGAAATTGAAAAATTAACTAACCATAAAGCGATCTTTTACTATGCATAAAATTTGCGGCTATATAAGTAACGAATTCGTGATCAGTGTGTTAAAAACATGCATAAAATAATTACTTATTTAAGCACAATGATGAAAAATTAATAATATAAATGGAAAAATATTTTTTAGCTTTTAGGCTTGGTATAGTGGAATCAAAATTTTTAACTCAAGTTTTACGTTTTATAAATTCGATGCATTTGATTAATTAAACTTATCACCTATAATATGCATAACAAATGTAACTGTTTTGTGGTTTATTCTTTAATTGGAATTAAGTGAATGTTTAGGTTGCATTTGACGATTGCTTTATGACTTATAGGCCGATTTACAGTGAAATTCAGTTTATATATTACTTTCATTTATAATAGGAAATTTGTTATTACAAACCACGAAAAATTTTTTCTCTTTAGATCGAAGTTTTCCTCGAGAAACAATCATTAAGTGCACAGTAGGAACTAAGGGTTGTAAATAAAAATAACGTCGAGACTTAAGCTTAAATAACCAAAACCTTTCATGGCATTCCATAAGCGTCAATTTAAGCGCTTTAACTCTGCGTTTGGTTCATCTCACAGCCCCAGTTCTGCTTACCAAAAGTAACCCACTAAGTAATAACGCGCTGAAAATGACAAATGACCTTCCCAGATACCAAATCGGGGACCATATTCTATATCTGGGTCGTTATTCAGTTATCAGTAACATAGGTTCAAGTGAAACTAATATCTGAAGAAGAATAGGATTAGCAAAAAGTGAATGAGTCCTGGAACACTGCTTTATTACAAAAAAACACCAAAATGGGACTAGTTCAAGTACTGATCTTCTCCATCTTTTTTAATATGAGACTGAAATTTGAGCTATTAATGCAGTGCACGGAAAAAAATTGATATATTCGAGTGGTACTGGAAATAAATGCTCCGAATTCCCTGGAAGTCATATATGGTATATGTAACAAGATAATCCTGAGAGATTTGAGAATCCAGAATAGATCGAAATAGATTTTTTAAATACTTTGCGCAAAAGGATGGATATAATAAGTAAAGATTGATAGTCTCAGGATAAATAAAAAATCCAAGACACAGCACCAACTCGGTAAACTAATCGATTAAAAAAACATCATTAATTCGTTTTACGGTTTCTCAATTAAAGCTTGAAATCGTAATCAATGGAGAAAACTTACGGCAAAAGTACGTAGAAGTAAGGTAATGGTAGAAGTAATGAGATAACGAGCAAAAAAAATTGAGTAGGGGAAGCCCGGGCAAGATGCATAGTGTGGGTAAGACGAATACTCGATATTATTAAAAATCTACATTCGATAGCGCTACTGGACGAGATTAGGTGGTTAAACAGCATCTCAGCCATGGCCACTCAGCTCAGGTATGACAGTTAATTCAAAATAATAAATGAGTGCACTTGGAAAAAAAAAAAAGTTTTTTGCTGTTTTGTTACGATTTTTGGCAAGTTATGTATAATGATTTTTTTCATTAGGTATATATTAACTGTTAGCGAATAGACTCTGTTTACTCGATCACGTATTTTTTGAAGTTTAATTTGTGTTTGTAATTTTTAACTATAGGTTGAAACTTTACAGTAGCATAATATAACTTTTGAATATTAGTGCTTTGGGTAAGACGGATATAGGCAAAACGGATAGCTATTCGTTTAGCCCGGCTAGCCCAATAATACTTTTTTATCGGAATTAAACACATTCAATTAAGTCCTTTAGCATATAGGTGTAGTAGTATGCTATTAGGCATATTATTAGTATTATATTATTAAAAAGACTAATCAGAAGTTTAGTATGCTCAGAAGTATATATTGAGCCACCTATAGAAGACTGGATAGAGTGCAACTAATGCAAGAGGGGGGCACACGAGAACTGTACTTCGTATTTAAAGCTAGGCAGTTACTATTGCAATGACTGCGTAGATTAAAACACCATTTGCTTTACTTAACCTTCTTGCCCTGGTGGTGTATCCGTTTTACCCGGTGACGTCGGGCAAAACGGATAATATGCAATTTTTTTTGTTGTCAAAAATTTATGTAGAGTTTATTTAAGTTTCTATTTTTTTACTAGCATTTTCTAAAGATGATTAACTAAAGTACAAATTAATAATAAAAAGACTGTTGTTGATTAGAAATTTGTGTATGTTTTTTAGCCTTTCCTTTAATATATTCGTCTTGCCCGGGCTTCCCCTAAGCCTAAATCTCCCAATTCCAGCGAATTAAAAATGAACAATATTGAGTAAAGATAGATCAAATTAATAAAAAGAACAAAATTCGGGAAGAAGTTAATTAAAAATTTACTATTGACTAAAACCAAGAATCTAGCGAGATCTTTTTCAAAAATATCTGTAGTATCAAAAAATAATTAAGCTCAAACATTTAAATTTTAAGTTTTACATAAGCTTTACGATTTACTTTTTAAAAAATAATATTAGATTTGGAATTTACAATTAGAAAAAATAGTACAGTATCGTCCTAAAATAGTATTTGCTTTAATTTATTATTTATTTATCAATATTTCACTTTAACGTTTCATCAAAGTTAAATGTTAATATATGCCCTATATTGCTCTTTTTATCTATGATATTTTATATACCATATCTTGAATTCCAAGGTCAATTATAGAATAGTACAGTGTCATGTTAGTATATAACAGTAAAAATATAAGAGAGAGAAAATAATTTAACAACCCTCTGTAATTTCTTAGGGTGCAATTTCAGTGCGAAAATTATTTTTTGCAGTAGACACATCATTTTTTAAGAACGGAAGCGCAACATTACAAGGTAGCGTAAGCTTCCGACAATTGGGGTTGAAACAAGAGAGAGAAGCTAATTGACAAATCACCGCAGGCAACTTAAGCTATAGCAGTACCATTATGAAAAAGGAACAATTTACATATTTTCGAGAAAATCTTACGTCAGATGTAGTATCAAAGTTTACATTATAAATTTTTAGTTGAAATTGAATTTCAATTGACGATGCTACGTATTAACAAACAAAAGCTTCATGATTGATCAAAGTATTAAAGTTCAAAATATCAGCTATGTACTTTGAAATAATTTTTGAGAATGTTTATATACCCTCAAGGGAAAATCATTTTTTCATTAAAATCAAACCATTTGAGTTGTTACTTGAAATAAACAAATCTATGATTATAGTTACTGTAACTCTGTTACTGTTTGTTTTCAGTCTATATAAAAGATAATGTGAACTTTTTTAATCGCCAAGAAACATAAATAATATGAGGAAATATCAAATTTTGTTATGAAAAATTTGTATTTTAGCAGAAAACAAAATTTTAATTTTAAGAAGCAAATGAGAGTAAAAAACGATTTGTGTGCTTGTGGATTTTCTATGACGTCATAGTATGCATCAGCACGGGTTTTGAAACCAAAATATAAACAGATCACTAAGCAATAACCATTAAACAACTAACAGTTTACACTTTATTTTTGAAATTTTTCACAATTTTTAGCCATGGAAAAAAATTTGTGTACCCTTAAAAATACCATCCATTAAAAGTTGTATATATAGTAAATGGTTCAAATAATTAACAAAGCTTAAGCGATTTAAGCAACGATTTTCTTTGCATTAAAGTACATTTGTCATAGGAAAACGTCCCTAAGATTTTGATGTTTTACATTGTAACGTCATTTTAATAATGAGCCGATCGGAGCTCGTTTTATGAATTTTGAATTTAACGATTTTTTTTTTGGCATTTTTAAGACTATTTTTATGACTATTTCGTAAATTTTATCAAGTAAACTTAAAAATTTACAACAACTTTATGTTTTTATATGAGTTAAGAACATTTTTAAGACATTTAATCATATTTTTATATCATTTGCATTAGGTCTCTTAGCTAAAAACTAAGTGGTTCAGCTTTGTGTTGAACTGTTCTCTTTGGTAGATTAATTTAACTAGAAAGAGAAAAAATGTATATTTTTTGATTTCTTGATTACCATCAATTTAGCGGTTCATAGAGAATTTCACGAAAATGTCTTAAAAATGTGTAAGTCGCTCAATTCTTCTTTTTCTTTCGACGACACTTTTATAATACTTGTTATGATGTCACAAGTGAAAATTAAGTGACTTTTAGTGTTGATGAAAGGCATATTGTAAATTTCATGTTCTTTATTTTAATAAAAATTGTTCTTTTCAACACTCTTACCATTTTATAATTCATGAAACATTTAATGAGCAAAATAAGTATTTTTTTTCTAAGTGAGTAGATTATGACTTCCTTAATTAGTCAAATTAACGCACTTAACTGTTAATATAAAGACTCTTATATTTTTCAGACACTTAATCTTGATTGAGATAACAAATGGTGTTAATATAATGACAAATAGTTTCGTCCACTACTTCACATTCAATTGGCTCATGGAAAAATATAATAAATGATATGGTTTCAACAATATCCTCAGGTTTTCTGTTGAAAAGCATTTAATTATATAGAAATACTTTTCGTGGGAAATGAATAAAACAACATTATATTGCGACAAAATTACCCGAAAGTCTTTAAATTCCTTGGAAATATTAGCTAAGTATAAAAGGAAGGCGATAAATTAAATTTTTTCAACAATAAAAATTAACAACGTATGAAGTTCCACTTCATTAATTTGTTCGAAAAACAATGAACTTGTATCAGAGACACGAACGATTTTGAGATTGCAATAAATTCTTTAATAAAAAATCAATAAAACCCAATTAATTTGCATTGAAATTACATTTGGAAGCGCAAAGCGCATTCGGATAAATAATCACTACCTGTTAACAGCTGCTCCAAGTCGAGAAGAGGCGCTTTTTCTTATCCGCTTGCCAATTTGGCGAAAAATTTGCATATTTAATTAAAAGTATTTTTTTAAATTTATCGCTGAGACTTAAAAATAACAAGTAGCAATTAAAAATTTAAATATTTAAAAATGTAGTGTTTAATTTGCGTGGAAGCTCAAAAGCTTTTTTATAGTTAATCAATCGGCAACATGGAAGATTGTAACAGTAATTGATGAGTGATCAAATTTATTTATAATCAATTTTAATCATATGAAAAACTAATCGCAACTTTTGTGTGCGTTGGAAATTGCACTAGCACTTCTTCTCTATTTTAAATATCAGGGGAGTATAATTGGATTACGCGATCAGACACATTGTACTCGTTATAATAACGAATGAAATTGACAGGTAAATCAGCCATTAGCTTTTAGTGTGGAGGAACCAACAAGTCGGTTCCGTTGCTTTTATCTATCATTGTATTGACTAAAACAATTAAAGTAGCTCGTTAATTACTGAGGCCTGGTTTAGCCGAGGATTGTTCTTTCCTGAATGTTTGTTCCTTTTCATTCTCTTTCTTGTTTCGAAGGAATTTGTGGCATCCGACCTGTTTGATCTGCCTTTTAGCCAATGTCCCACCGCATTCACACAAAATTTTCGTAAGACTCATCGATGTTCACTTTGATCCTTTTCATACCCAATTTTTAATTGGTCAGATATTTGGAAAATTTAATCCTCCACGGGGACGAAATAGCAAACACGAATTTCCTTTTGTCATTGTCAAGACTTCATCCAGAAAAATTTCTATAAAATCACCAATGTTTTTCAGTTTAATTACTCGTTAGTGTGTCGCACAGAAGAAAAAATCGATGCTTTATGCAATTGTTTTGTAGTAACTGGTGGTGAGGAGGATGTAACGATATCGAGAGAATTTCTTAGTGTTGTTCTTTTTGTGCTTGTTGTGATAATATATATAATTGGTGTCAATGGTACATGTTTTGAATTTTAATTGAATTTAGTTCTTTTATAGTAGCGATTACTTGACTGCAACTAAAAATTGTCGACATATTGGTAAACACAGGATGATTTTCTATTGGTTTACTGATGAAATAAAAATCTTATCTTAGTCTGGAAGAAATTCAAAACATTTTGCCATCAGAAGTAGGAAAGTTCTGTTTGTAGTACTCGTAAAAAGGTGCTTAGCATAGTTAATAAGATTTTGACAAATCAACGGCAAATCAATGAAACGTAAAGTGGTAAGGTTTTGATAGTCAAAAAATCACCACTCAAACATTTCAAAATTTTGACGCTCTTTACTTTTGGTAATAATAATAATTCATGAGAAACAGGGTATTAAAATAAAATAAATTTATACAGTAATATTGATTAATATCGATGCAGGTAAGGTAATAACTCACTAAAAATCAGAGAAATACATGTTTGCACTAACACTAATCACTAACACAGGCAGATGCAATCTAAAGCTTAGTGTACATTTTTTCGTCTTTACATTGGCCATCAGGATCCAGGTCCTATAGTTCAATTTTCTGGCAGGAGCTTGGCGTGATGTTAATCACTCCCAATGGAGAAACTTTCTTATGATGCAATTTGGTCCCAGGAACTCTCCTTTTCAGTCTTCTATCATTTTGAAGTACCAAAAATGGCGACATTATTGGACTGGATGATAGCGCAGTTTTTTAAAGTGTTTCGTTGTGCGAATAGCGATTGCATCAGCTACTGATGGGATGTGCAGGTTACTGCGAAGAGTCTCGTTTGTTACATACCAAGAAACATCTACTAGTTATCTTATTACTTTTGATTGTGTGGCTTCAAATAGCTTAGTGCTAGTTTTGCTGGCAGAACCCCACACCTCAATACCATAGGTCCTTAATATCATAGGTCCAGATCGGCACTCGGTTTGCACAGCGGTTTAAATAATTTTATTCTTACACTAACATTATATTTCGATAAAATTTATGAAGTTCAGTGAGTGCTTATTGGAAGATATAATTATATAAAATAAAATAGTTTATTTAATACATACCTACATTTATTTCTTGTTTAGTATACAACTCAAGTATGCACTTAGATTCTACACGATCACCTAATTTGATTTTCGTAAAACTCAAAATTATTAATTTATACACATGTACTTATCACGTTCAAATTTGAACTACACGGCTTAAACAGACTTAGGTCCGAGCAGTGCTTGAAAGATGTCATATTGCGGATTGTTGCCGATCTCTTATGCTGGTTCTAAGCCAGGTTTTCTACAATGTTTTTTTTTTACAAAATACCAACTATTAAAGTCAGTAGTTCTTAACCTGGGTTCAAT
Source organism: Sisyra terminalis (assembly GCA_958496175.1). NCBI lineage: Eukaryota > Metazoa > Arthropoda > Insecta > Neuroptera > Sisyridae > Sisyra > Sisyra terminalis. The sequence continues at coordinate 30,118,026 of OY292277.1, read as the reverse complement.
CGGACCCCAGGAGCTCAGTGAGTCAGTCTTGCGGGTTCCGTGGAAATCAAGACACATACCCGATGCATATGGTTTTGTAGACCTATGTATGAATAAATACATCAATGTTTTGAATTTGAAAAAAATCATATGTAATTTTTCTAAGATTTCGGTGAATCCGCATATGAAACTGGTGATAATCAAGTTCTCCAACAAGGATAAAATCACTGAGTTAGGTACAAGCAATTAACATCCTGCGTATGATTCTAATATTTTGTGTATTTTTTTAGAAACAGTTTGCACAATTTGAACCGTTTCAGTTGACTAAATTGGCAATACAAAACTCGCCATAAACTGATCATGTGACGTTTTTATATGGTATGAATTTCTATTAGACTGATTGCATTTCCTGAAATGGTAATGTAGACCAAATTCTAAACTTTACGGTCCATAGAAGTCCATTAAACAAAATTGTAAACTTAAAAAAATAAATTCAACTCAAGTTTTTCTCTTTAAGTTTAATCTTTGATCAAATATCTCTTTATTTAGATCAACAGTTTTTGTTCGAAACATCCTGTATATAATCCATGTAAATCTCCACCAATGCAAACACATAGATCAAATGATAGAGCGGAGGTTGCTAAGTCTTCTTTTTCGTTCCAAGATTACATCAGTTAATAATACTGCGATGCACAACGATTATCTAAGGGTGTGAACGTAAATAAATATTTACGTTTTAACAAGTAAGTTTAACATGAATTAATGATAATGGCAATTTTATTTATACCACTCGCAAAAAATACCATTTAATTCATTTGACGATAAAAACTTGTTTGTAGTTGGCAAAAAAGTAATTGCATCGATAAAACGATCAATCTTATCGAAAATAATTAACGATAATTATACCGTATTGGCAGATGGTTGATTTTTTTAAAACCATCACCCTTATACGGTCCTTTTAATTTGGACAGTTTCATTGTTGATTTGCTGAAATTATTTCATTGATAAAATTCATTGAAAGTTCTTGGGATAAATAAAATTTATTTTTTCGTAGAAAAAGTAAAAAAAAATCCAACAGAATATTAGGTATACAATATACATCGTCATATTCATTTATGTAAGAATAAGTCTTTATTATTATTAGTGTTACGATTATTATGAAGGCTCTAGTTAATTTGCAGAAGCCGCAACGAGTATAGTTTTAAGCTGGGCGATTAGCGGCTTCAGCAGCGACAGTATTAGCGTGAGGCGAGCGCAATGTGAGCTCAGGTGGCGTGTATTTCATTAGCAGAACAGGTTATAAAAAATAATGTTCATCTTCATACCCGAGCACAAAATGAATTTTCACACGTACCTGATTTCAATATCACACATGCAAGCTCTTTCATAAAGTATATAAGCCTAAACTTTATCAAGTTAACGTAGTCGTTGCATACATTGTTTCATTTAATTTCTTTACGATTTCTTTAACGATCGTATTCACATAATTAAGCATCAGTATACCAGGTTCATACAAGTATGAATTCAACTTCTTGCTCTTTATAAACTAATTTTTGAGTCCTTTAATTTTGCTTTTTCTTCTATTGTTCATATGGTTAAGTTTCAATTATTATTTTTATACTATTTTTAAAAATTAATCAAACAAAAATTCATGTTTTTGAAAACATCCATTAAAAGAAAGTAAAAGGGTAGACCTTAAAGCAGTAGTTCTTAAAAATTGACCTCCAACAAATTCATATGCGTATTATCGAGCCCTTCTTAGTTGGAAAAATAAAGTATGATTTTTTCAAATTGAAAACATAGATATACATTTACACATAGATGCACAAAATAAACAAATACCATTAAGAACCCGCCCAACCCGCGAAATTGACTCGTCGAACTCCAGGAGTTCGATTGAATCCAGGTTGAGAACCACTGGCTTGATGGAAAGGGGTTAAAACATCGATTAATTTTTGTTCTTCACAGATAAAAACTCAATAAGAACCTTTTTATTAAGTTGATAAAAAAAAATGAAAAACGGTTGATCTTAAGAGTCATCTCTGCAATTTCCCGCTAAGTTCAGTTATTATGCGCTTGCAATTTTGCCGCTTTTACGATGTTTTTGAGCTCGAAGACCTCAAAAATTGAATGTCATATTTTGAGCTCTCCAAGCTCAAAAAAAGCTGTTTAATACTTTTGAGCTCTTCGAGCCCAAAAGCCAAATAAGAGTTTGATGAAACTCGATTTTTTTTCATTTTCAAACTGCTATAGCTTTTAATTGAGTATACCGATTTTCACGCGATTTGCAGCAATCGACGCAGTTTTTAAGTACTATGAAAAATATGTTTGCATAAATTGTCCAGATGAAAGATTAGAAAGTTTTTCTTAAAAAAATCATTTTTTTCGAGTTTTTTAATTTCTTTCAATCACGATATCTCATAAACTCATAAACCGATTTTGTTTCATGCAGCGGCAATGAACGTGTTTTTTTTTTTTTTGATATTAAGAGCTGATTAGTTTATGGAATTGATTGGTAGAGCCGTTTAAAAGTTATCCCTCAAAACAACTTCTTAAAAATATTTTTTAATAATCAAACTGTTGTTAATATAAAAAAAAGTTTATCTAAAATTATATTGAGAAATAAAATATATGTGTTTTTTTTTTAATATCATTTTAATAACAACATTTTAAATAACGGCATTTCATTAAATTAGTATGACAGATTAATACTTATGTAGTACTTATATCAAATAGGCGATTTTTTTAAATTTTGGTTCGTTTTTCAACAATCAAACTTTTTAAAATCTATTTTTTATGAACCAATGGTTGTGATCCGGAGTAATTATATATTCGACTGAAAAGCATTAAGGTAGCAATTTATTGTCATATATTTCACTGTCAATTCAAATATAAAATCTTCGATACTAACATTTTTTCGGTACTTATTTAGAACAGTTTGAAAACCAATTATTGTTATTGAAAATAAATAAAATATTCGTATTTACTTCCACGCTTTCCACCTATTTCCAATAATTTTGTATGTACAACGTCCAAATGTGCGAAATCGAATAGCTTTAGAGTCATGTTACTTAACATAAAGAAGGTTATTATTTTTTTTCGTTTTACATTGTATTTTCAAATATAAGTGCACATTTATGTCGATGAAATTTGAAAAGTGTTGTCCTTATACGATGCAGATATATAATAAGAAAGGTTTTTTGAAAATTCCTCCCCTAAAAGAGTGAAAAACGGTAGGAAAGTTTGTACGGGATTACGTTTAATAAACAATAGAAATTTCAAATTTAATAATCAATCAAAGTCCGTTAAAAGCGAAACGTTATTACTGCTTAGTATAAAACAAAGTTGATTTATTATTAGAAACAAAAACTTAGGTTCTTCTTAAAAATTTAAACTCTGATAAGTAGATATATCTGAAAAGGTTAAGTTAAGTTTATAAGTGAGCATTATGTTTTTTGGCTTTTACATATTGTAAACCTGAAAATCCGAAATACGTATTCCAAATAAATACATTAATGAGTGAGTACCCCTACCAACGTTTTGAATGCGTAAGTGGGGATAACAGAGCGCATGCGCATAGCCCATTCTGCATGAACGCACGGCAAGATAGTCAATTTATATATAAGATATTTGAAGCTTAGTGGTGGCCGAGTAGACAAGGTTACCGCTCTAAAACTGGTGTTTGGTTCGAATTGCGTATCGAGCAAATTTTCGATATTTCTCGAATTTTTTTCCCCTAGAGTCGCTAAAGACCTTAGTTGTTATAAAGTGACGGTGAATTATAATAAAAAAGTATTTTAAATGAATGAAAACACTTAAATTTAAGAAAAGAAAATATAATCTAATATACTCTTACCAAAACACATATAAGTACAGTTTAGTGTTGCACATCCATACATATTGTATATTCAAATCAATACAAGGTAAATTTTTGGGAAAAAAATAAATCAGTAATAGGTCTTGATCAAAAAAAAAAAAAGAAATAACGTAAACATTTTCAGTACCTAAAGATTTGCCTACGTAATCTACAAATATATTTACCTACCTTATATTATAAAAATAATAATTTAAATTTATAAACAAAAAATGCTTATGTATATTTTAAAGCATTTTACATTGGGTATATCCAAGTAAAATCCCAAAGTTTCCTCAATATTTTATTGCTTGAATCAACAAAAACATAAATATTAATTTAAACGAAAATCCTTATCCGGCTTAGAATCTCCCTTATTAATTATCTGAAGCAAACAAACCAAAGGTTCTCTTGTATCCGCTACCTCTTGTAGCTATCCACCTACACATCCTCATGTATGATTTTATTTAATTTCGCGCTTGCGGCTCTGTTCACTAAATTGCAAGCGTTTCTCCTCACTTACGGAAATATTAATGACACTCAACTTGATGCTGAATCGTAGAGCATGCAAAATAGTCATTCAACGAGAGGGTTTATTTCGGAAAATTAGCTGATAAAATCTACCTACCTTGGACTCGGACGTTGAATGTAGTAGTAGGTTAAAGCCGTGTGGTTAGAAGCTCCGAATAGAGCCACTATTGATATACACCGGGTTTATATTTATTAATGTGTCAGCCAAAGAGTTCACGCTCTAAATATTCCTTGATATCGTTTCAATGCACGTCACTCTAAAGATTCAATGAATATTTCAAAATTTCAAGGCATGGTTAATGGATAGCATTTCCCGGCGGTTTCACAACGAGTAATTGCCACGCTTTATTAAAACTATAAGGTGTGTGAATAAGTCTTTCCCGTTTTTTTTCCAATTTTGAGCCTTTATTGTGAAAAATGGTTACAAATAATTATTATTGAAAGTATTGGCCATCGCTAGCTACAACTTTTCCCCATCTTTCCGGCAACATACGAATCCCGTTGCGAAAAAATTCGACCGGTTTGGCCTCTATCCAGTCATCCACCCATTTTTTGGCTTCCTCGTAGGAATGGAAGTGCTGGTCAGCCAGGCCATGCGTCATCGATCTGAAGAGATGGTAATCAGACGGAGCAATGTCTGGACTATACGGCGGGTGGGGTAGGACTTCCCATTTGAGCGTTTCTAAGTATGTTTTCACCGGCTGTGCAACATGTGGGCGAGCATTGTCATGTTGCAAAATAACTTTGTCGTGCCTGTCGGAATATTGTGGCCGTTTTTCTCGCAGTGCGCGGCTCAAACGCATCAATTGTCGTCGATAGACCTCACCTGTGATTTTTTCATTCGGTTTCAGAAGCTCATAGTAAACCACACCTAGCTGGTCCCACCATATACAGAGCATGAGCTTCGCGCCATGAATATTTGGCTTGGCCGTCGATGATGATGCATGGCCGGGTAGTCCCCATGATTTTCTTCGCTTCGGATTATCGTAACGGATCCACTTTTCATCGCCAGTCACGATACGATGCAGAAAACCCTTTCTTTTATGTCGCTGAAGCAGCTGTTCGCAAGTGAAAAAACGCCGTTCGACGTCTCTCAGCTTTAGTTCGTACGGCACCCAATTTCCTTGCTTTTGGATCATTCCCATGGCTTTCAAACGCTTGGAAATGGTTGTTCGGTCAACTCCCAATGCTTCAGCAAGTTCTTCTTGCGTTTGACACGAATCTTCATCAAGCAAAGTCGCCAATTCTTGATCTTCAAAGATTTGCGGCCGCCCGGAACGCTCCTTGTCTTCCACGTCGAAATCGCCACTTTTGAAGCGTCGAAACCATCCGCGAACACTTGAATCATCGACACAACCTTCTCCATAAGCTTCCTGAAGCAACCGATGCGCCTCGGCACCAGATTTCTTCAAATTGAACCAATAAAGTGAAACTTCCCGCAAATGACGTCGACTCGGCTCAAATTTCGACATTTTCACGATTTCAAAAATTTATGATAAGAACAAATTTCAACTAATGTGTTAGTGTGGAATTGTTGACAGATGAATAAGCTTTGATTATCACATATGTAACCATTAAATACTCGCACAGTATTGGTGGCACCATCTCTTACAAAAAACGGGAAAGACTTATTCACACTCCTAATATTTTTGGTTTTTATCGGTGATTTGATATTTTTAAATGTTATTATAATACCACGTTATTGATTTTGCTGCTCCAACATATAGCGGTGGGATCTTTATTGGAGGGTTAGGACACATCAAACATTTTCCTCAGGGAACGGTGTTTACAAATGAACAGGCTTAATAAGATGACAGAGGATTATCTCAGTTTCACATTGTGGTCCCCTTCTTCTGCTGCGTCTATTTCTTCCACAGCCATTTAATTTCCGTTTTGCAAATGCTTTTACTCAACATTGCCTTTATTTGTGCAAGACTTCAAGTGTGTAACTTATTTTTTATTTAATGCGTTTACATTTGAGTTTATAAAATGCGCTCATTGTCCTTTTAGTACTCTTTAATATGAGAAAAAAATTGACTTGCGCATTCAATATTAAATTGTTGATTTTTTCCTAGGAGGCTATTTCCGTAACCAATTCTGTAAATAAAAATCAAAAATATTTTAATTCGTGGCTAGATAATTGTAGAAACCCTCTATGAACTATGTACTTTATATGAAAAATAAGAAATTTCAATTCCAAGTTTTAATTCCAAGTTACTGTTTAAATTATTTTAAGAAAGACATTTAAAGCTTTTTACAAAAGAAGTAAAAATATTTTTTTATTTCAAGTAATATTATAATCTAGCTTTATTATGGATCAAATGCTATCATTGTTATGAAACTGTTACTTATGGTTTAGGACAGTATAATTTTTAAGTACCTATTTAAAAATATTTTAACTCCTAGAGCACCAACGAATATAAAATATATAAATCACTTACCGATTTCTTTTGCAATGTACTTCGACTTTTATACTAAACTCCATTAATTAAAAATTAATTATGTAATTAAAAAAAACTAATAACGTAAGGTGGAAGATCTAAAAAGAACAATGCTCTTAATTAAACTATAATAATTCATATTATATTAGAATAGACAGACTTTTTCCAATATATTGACCAATTTATTAAATTATATTCGAATAAATTTTAAAAATCAAAAGCAACGCTTGTGTCATATTTAATAATTAATACTATGGGTTTGTAGTACTTGAAATACGAGGCATATTTTTGTGTCTCTATTTTATCTATGAATCACGAGAAAACAACATCATTGGTGGTACAATAGTTAGTTGGAGATTTTGACGGACTTTTGATAGTTGTTTCTTTCTCTTTAGTTATTATTTCCCGTCGTATTACAACTATGACGGTCTTTTGCGACTCTAGGGTTATGCAAAATCCATAGTCGAGAAATATCGAAAACTTGCTCTATACGAGGATCCCAAAGCTTACCCGTTTTGAAACGGTCACCTAAACCACTCAGTCACCAGTTGACTGATAATATTAAGTTTTCCTTAAAACTAATATTTAAAGGACTCAGGTTTGTCCCCGGCAAATATGATGTTGAGAAGATCAGATAATATTAATAAAATTTCTTGTGAATTATGTCCAAGCAGAGCTGATGCTCCTACTGAAAATTGTAGAACCTTTCTATGAATAAAATAACAGCACTGTCCACATATTTACCAATAGGAGATGATTGAAGTCTTTAGCTCTAAACTGATCTAAGGAGTGTAATAGAATCCTTACAAGCCTGGTCACTAGAAATAAGGTCAACTTGAGGTAGATTCCAGATCTTATAGATGTTAAGGGTAATGAAAAGGTCGATGCTCCTGCTCATCAAGGATCCAGGACTCCTTTGACAGACTCAAAGCCTGGGCTTGATATTAGAGATTGACAGTGAAAGATACCATAAAAGAATGGGCATATAAAATTCACTGCTCAATGAGGATGATCGCCATCGAACAAAATACAGAAAAAAGTCTATGGGAAAACCATTTCGAACCTAACTACTGATTGAAATATTTAGTTTCACAAAAAAAAAACGAATCCTAGTGATAACGGATAGAATAATCGGCCACAGTGGACTAAAGAAGCACCTACATACAATTGGAGAACATATGGATGACTCGATGTGAAAATTTTCTCAGGCAGAGGATGAAACCGCTTTTCAGTTAGTGAAAATCTAGTACTTAGTGCTATTCGTACTACTATCCAGGATTATTCTTGATTTATCGAGCAAATAAGCCCGAGTTGTATCGAGTTTAATACCAGTCACGACAGACTGAAGAAACACCTGTATAAAATTGGAGTGCATGTGGATGATCCAATGTGCAGATTCTATCAAGAAGAGAACAACACCACTTATCAACTAATGAGTTTCTACTACTCTGTACTAAATAGTAATTTTTTTACAGTATTGTTGTGCGTAGTATGTGAACACGATCCAATGGGGTCCGAGCATTACAAATACCAATAAATATAAATAATCAAAAATAAAATAACGTCAAAATTGCCACCGACCCCGAGAGTTGAGAGCAGCTGAGTTTTGACTTTAAGCTTTCTTTCTGCCGTCTTCTCTCCCACCTTACTCTATAGTAGAGATACACGATAGAGTTATATTATTTCTATACGATCTGATGATGTGTTCGATCTTAAACATAATCGTGTGTTACACTATTTCTCAGTTAACTCCGTATGTTCTTGCAAAAATAGCTTCGTCCTAAAAATGAGTCACTGCAAAGCGCTATTTAAGCACGGATCTGACAATAAACTATTGTTCTCGACACCAAAATTGCTGTTTTTATAACGTTAGTCTTAGGAAAATAATGAAAAATTAATTTTTTTTACAAGAACGGAAAATTCTATGCTGTAAAAAGTTAATTATTTGTTGTTGAAAAAACTACTTCTACTTAGAAAATCATTAGAAGCACGTCAAAACGGGTGAATATTTAAAATTACACAAAAAAAGGAAACGAGAATGCCGAGCGAGGCATTAAGTTTGCAAGCGACGACAAAACAAGCAATGTTTCGCATGTTTTATCCGTGCTTTTTTCCCACTTCTGTGTGTTTGACAATCTTCAAAATGTCATCAACCAAGTCTAACACACATACACACACATACGAAGCAATTTGTTATGCAGAGCTATTGTCCAAAACAGTTAAGGAAGGCCTTGCTTAAACAAATCTCGCATAGCAAAGTGTTTGAATGATCAAGCGACCTCCGAAACACACTGAAGCGAAGTGAGCCGTATGCCGAGTCAGAACCACCAACATTACATTGTCGTTAACCTCGCGAATTTTCACCGAGCAAACTATCGGACAATCTGCTCAACATTTTCTATTTGTACAAGAGAGATACAAATTCGCGATATATTTTTTCCTTCGTCTTTTTTGCGTAAAACTAAACGAGATAATAATATATTATGTCCTCTTATCGTTGTTGTTCGTCAACCGAAATCAAAGGAACCGCTCTCGTTTTTCTAGACAGTTGAAATGGTTCACGTTCTTTTTTATTTTGTTCTCCACTTTTCAGTTTTCAGTGTGTGCTGGGTTTGTTTCTTTACGTTTTATGTATGCAATGGAATGAAAGACATTCGATGCAATTTATGTTGTAATTTCGCGGCAAAGGTGAGGTAAGATTTAGTTAACGTAAAAAAAAACGTGTTTAGTTGTAAAGCGATTATGCATTTAGAATAGAAATTCGCACTTCTGTTTTAAGCATTTGTTAGACTACACCAGCATTGTAACCATTTTTGTGTTGTTTTTATCTTAAATGTTTTCAAATATATTCTTTCCTCAACGTCTAAAGTTTTTCAACAAAACTTACTTAAAAATTCACTCATAAAAATATTTCCGATATTTGTTTTACAAATAAGCTTTAGCAACGAAAAAAACATTTTATTATTAAAAATTGTGTTTACCATTATAACATTTTTAATTTCCTTACAAATTTTACTAAAACTGTTTCTTTTTTTCGGAAATTTTTTCTGAATATTTTCATACAAATTTTTTCAACTTAAGAAATTTTGCATAGACGTTCCCACTTAAACATCAAAAGTCACATTGAAGTGTAAAGTAACGTATGTTTAACGATAGTGGTGTAAAGTAAGGTTTTCTGTTTATGTTATTCCTTAACTTTAGGCCTTTCAAAAACAAAATAGCTTACATTTTCACTTCTACTTTCTTCATCACTTCCGTTTTTTTACTGTTACGGGTATGGTAAACTAGAGTAAATCAAGGGAAAACTAAAATCATCAATGTTAGTCATGCAGAATAATTAAAAACTAATGTAAATAGCCCATTAGTTTTTAAAGTAGGGGAGACCAGAGATAATTTTGAATTTTTTGCAAAAATTTTTGAATTTTGATATTAATATGAGGAAAAATATTCAAAGCTTAATGGCAAAACTAATACGCCAGATTAGACATTAAACAAAAAATTAGTCAACCAACCCTATATTCGCAATAGGTTGACAATATAGTAGGTAGGTTGACCTAAATTGTAATAACTGTTAAATTTAAGTGCAAAATTTGCTAAACACAATTACATTTTAACCATTGAAAATGAATTTTATCCCCTTTTTACAATTTTTTAATTTTATGTATTATACAAAAAAAAAAAACTAAATAAATTTTCAATCTTTTTGACACAAGGGTCTTCAATTACACCTCGATTGATAAGTAGGAGTCATGATTATTTAAGGGTAAAATAATAGGTTCGTCTCTACTATAAGTTTCATAAATTTAACAAAGTAATAAGCATTTTCCAAAATTAACTAGCCAATTAACTCCAGATGATTTTTTTTTACTTTTTAACGTTGTTTGGTCCTACTAAAAGCACTTAATCGAATGTAAAGCTCTGAAATACACAGATTTTGCATCGAAACTACATATGAATGAAATTTCCGGTGTCATTTAATGAAATTAAAGGTATTGCAATAAAAAAGGGGGTATGAAAAAAAAATTTTTACATCCGTTATTTATCAAAATAAAAGCTTAGCTTTTCACCATTTAAAATGTAACGTCAGAATCTGTATAATTATGATGGGCAGCAATACGCTATCTTGACCATTAGTAAGATATTGTTTCACTCGTACCTCAGAATAGATATTAAGAGTTAAGCAACTATCCCCCTATAGCCAAATCGCACCGATTCTCTATTATGGATATCAAAATATAACTTTTTCCTACAAATAATAACTTTAATTTTAGTCTCTTTGGACAAATTATATTATCTCCACTAAAAAAAATATTAGCGTCCTTTATTTGATAATATTCAATTTTTTTAAATTTAGTCTCCAAAATATTTTTAATGCTTAATAAAAATGAAGCTTAGTTTTGCTTTACTTTTGCCGGAAACTCTATCAGATGCCATCAAAAGATACCATAAAGTCATTTTCAAATTCATATTGTTATCTTTCACTTCAATAACAATTTATTATATCACACACGTTTATTTATTTATTTCAAGCTACACACTTATTTATTTATTTCACAAATCGACAGTTAAAGTAACGGTTGTAGAGATGAATTTATTTTTCACTGTTAACTGTTTTCGAACTGTGGAACTGTGTCGCTACTTGCCACTGTTCAACAGCTTTATATACAAATATCGCCCGATTCTGGAAGGCTCTAGAAAGTTGCAGATGCTTTTCCCATATTTTATTACTCACATAATATTCACGAACAACTATTATTTCATTCTATGGTCGTTTTGAAAACTTTAAGTGTCTTAAGTTTGCAACAATATATTTTCTTTTTCAACGAATCATTACTTTGTTATTTTGAAGCTTTGAAACAGTTGGAAAAAAGCTTCTAATATATTAAACTAGTAACTTTAAAAAAAATCATTGTAGATATCTTAGAAGAACACACAGAAACTATTTTTAAGTTAAGATAAAAACTGAAATCGAAAATTAATGAAGAAATCGCTGTAATTTATAAATGAGCTTTTCAGTTTTTCGGTTATACATTTTGTGAAATAATTCAAAAATTTGTTTTTTTTAAAAATTAAACATATTCTTAGGATACAATTTAACAAATTTGAAAATAACTTAAATAAGGAAGACAAGATCATTCAATTTTTTTGTGTGATTTAAAATGATTGAAAATATTTTCAAAAATATTTTTGGTATTTAATGAAACTCTGATTAGTGAATGGTTTAAATGATTAAATAGTTTATAATTCATACAAAAAAATAATAGTAGATTGTCTGGTGTACGAATAATTTAGCTGGCTATTAAACTAGCCAAAGTCTGCCCCACTATTCCAAACGCGTAAATACTCAAAGTTTTTGGATCCTTTTAGATCTAATAAGAACTATTTGCTTTTCTTTTACCTATATCAAAAAAAGATGTTCTTTTTAATAAATGTTGGATATATTGGTAAAGAAAGTTGCTCGATAGAAATTCGTCTTCGAATTTTCTATCAACTCCTTCAAGGCTTTATAATCCAAGACAAACAACTTCAATATGTTTGAAGTTGATTAAATTTCTCTCAAAGGTTAATTTACTTTTCAAATACGAAATTAACTTTCATATTTAACATCAAAAATCATATAATTTTCTCAAACATAATGCTAATCACATACAAGTTAATATACAGAGCTTTCAAATAAATACAATTTCATGATGAATTTGTGTCGTTTCTATTGAAACTACAACACAGTATTTGAATGTATGGCTACAGCTCGTGCATTTGATCGTTGAAATTTTTCGTCGTATATTTATTTAAAGCTTACTGTTTAATTTTCGTGATTGAGTTAAGTAGATGAGTCCCAGTAAATATTTCAATGTTTATTTTATGTATATTAGAAATTCAACTTGCAACACAGTTGATCCTTATTTTGATACTTTGTGAGTTTGTTTGCTTTAATTAAAATGGAGATTATTTATTTTGCGTCATGCAAAACAAACGACAAATATGATATTATTAATCGTACAAGCTTTTCGCTACAGATTAATATTCCTTTTCACTAAAAATATTTTCATTTAATTTGCAATGAGTCAAAAATAGGATTTTATTTTAAGTATCAAAAAGAAAATGTTCCTAGTTGAGTTGAATGAGTTTAAAAATGCGGTAAATATTAAAATGGGGAAAAAATCAATTAAATTAATTTTGAAATCGCTTAATTAATTAAATTGCATGAAAAAATATTTGTTTTGTGCGAATATTTATTTTAACATAAAAGAAATTCGTTCCATAAAATAAAAGCTTTCAGCCCCTTACTTAAGAGCACTTGCATATTTATCTAGAGATAATGCATATTTTCATTTCAATTCCGCCGTGGCACTTGATGGGGGCCGAGAAGTGCATCGTCTTTCAACGAGGGCTTATCCCTTTGAAATTATCTCATCCAAATGGGGGAGCAGCGCAGCCGACATAAAGACGAGGCCGCGTCATAATTTCCGTATGATTTGCAACACGTAGTACTTATATTGTGCACAATTAAGCGTAGTTCGACGTAGCATTTAATTGAAAAAAGGAGCAATTTTCCGGAAGAGAATTTCAAGAAAATGTAAATAGCGTACGGTCAATGTCTTAATCAAAATTTATCGAATGAATGTATAATAGATTTTCCGGATAAGATGCGAAAATGCAAAAACCATGTAATATATCTGAATTAAATTCGAATAAAATGACTATTTGGGGATGGAAAGGTCAGACAGGTATGCTTGGAATTGACCGAGTGTTAATATAAAAGTACGATGAGAGAACCGCGCGAGAAACGGCAAAGTGATTGATTCCGACCGGATAAAACTGATGGTTTCGCGATCCATCAACTTTGATTAAATGGATCGAAACGGAACTCACTATATCGTACCTATCGGAACACTCACACGCTACACAACGGCTCCTTCATTTCTTCCAAAGCACTAAAAAAACTACATCAACATTCCGGAAAAGGTGCCAATTAATGGAGACCATCGTATCAATTTTTTTTCTTTTTTCCCTCAAACCTATGTTTGTATTACTATGCGGCAAATATTCAATTTTCCACGTAATTGAAAATCGAAACTTTCATTTATAAGCTAATCTAAAAAGACCACTTCCTACATGTATGTTACATGTAGATAGTAAATAAAACATCATGGATTCATTTTCAAAATTTAGAAAAGTATAATCATTCGGAAACAAAAATAATGCGTTTCGACCTTTATTTTTACTTGTTGCTAAACAAGATTCAAAAATCAATCATTAAAAACAAAACTTAATTTAAGCTTTGAAACAGTAAAGAAACTTTTGCAAGTTTCTTACTTAAATTAGACTATACTTACCATCAGATATGTAATTAAGAGTTTAGGTTCTTGTTCTTAGAAAATTATTATTTGACTCTTTTACTTCTGACATGTCGATAGTACGAGACGCTTTCGTAATCGGTCATCTATTATAATTTCGGTTTGGGTTTTTTTTGGAGGGGAATATTTAAAAAAAAACAAAGCGTTAATTATTATTTTTATTTGTTATTTACCGTTGCTTTATAACTACTAAGAACACCTACCTGTTTGGAGTGGTCACCTTGACCACTCGGCCATCAGTAGGCTCAAAGTGACTAATTTCTGTGAATCAAAGCTGTTAATTTTGACAACAGTACGACGCATTGTGTTAGTCGGTACTACAATGATTTTTTACGTGTTTTTTTAAGTTAAACTTTTTTAACGGCGTTATGAAAAAAAATAAATAAGAGAGTGAATTTTTAAAAAATTGATGCTTTGACGTTAAAGTATTAAGTTGCTCGGAAGCGATAAAACACGGTTCAAGCGGGGGAAATCCGGCCGATTTTTGGGAACGATATGCAACGATATCGCAACGATCAAGTTAAATTATCACTTGCATATGTTTATCGAAAGGGAGTCGATCATACCGAATAATCCCGAACCAGATACGAAGTTAAAGCTAGCAAACAGTCACTTTCAAGTGTATGTATTTCTTCTTTAGAACGGTTAGAACCTTTAGGCATGTAAAAGATAGACATCGTTGAATTAAATATTTTCAGATTTTACAGTCAATACAATATCCATATTACAACTATAAATATACAACTAGAAATTACCCATAAAATATTCACTGACTCAACTAACAAATGGTAAAAACTGACAATTGATTGAATGAAATTAAAATGGCTGTTGAAAATAAAGCGACAATCATTTAGTTCAAATTAGAGACAAATGATTGAATTTCATTCACACGTATTTGCTTACAATATTTGTTCTCTGCCTTTGTTTTTGATTACGATAAATATGTAAGTATAACTTCCCCCGTGCGTACATTAATACACACGTCATTTTTTTAATTTTATTTCTTTCATAAGAATAAAATAAATTTTAAATAACCACAATTACGGTGAATACAAATTGAAAAAATCTATCTCTAATTCTCAGGGTTCAATTTTGGCTTTACACTATCACAGCTCTTATAGTTTTATTTTTTTTTTCGTTCTTGATAACTTAAACAATTATCTAGTATTGTTAACCAACGATCCAAAGAGAAAAATGCATTGGTTGAACGCAAAGCTAGGTAATATTTTCATTTTTATACAAATTAGGTTCTGAAACTTGAAAATAAAAATATATATTTTATTGAAGTCGAAATAAAACAAAAACAAACAATTAAAAATATTTTAATACAAGAGAAGCTGATACCTCTAACTTTGTTTGCGTATACGTATGTAAATTTCCTTTGAGATATCCTGTCTGCCATTGTACATAAGTTTCATCTTATATAACGTAACTATAAATAAAAAATACGATTCTAACGCTCCTAGAAACACATATATAGTTAACTGTTACTTTATAGGAAAAAATCGTTTTTAATATTCAGTTAATTTAAAAAAAAATCCAATCGCATTTCACAAGGTTCTGGAAATTGATAACTTGTATCCCTTGTGTGAGGGATGTATACGTACTAAATATATATACCTCTTTTATAATCTACAAATCAATCAGAATAAAGGAACGAGTGCAGTTGGGGGACCTACGTCAGGGACTAAGTTTCATACACTTGTTTTTCAAGTCTGAATGTTATTTGAAACAAAGTATAAATTTTGTTTTTATTTTATAGTATTTTACTTTTCAAAATAATTTATGTAAAGGAAAGTTTTATATCAAAAGGTTTTATTTAATTTTTAAAAAAAAAATGTATTTAAATTTAAATAAAATACAAAATCCAAATTGTATAAAACTAAAAACAAAAAAATAATAATATTACTTAAAAGTTATAAATAATTGCAGCTTCTTTTCTATTTATGTGTAATGTTAGGCTAAGTATCCCGCGTGGTTGAATTTAATTAAATTATATTTGTTTAATTTGTTCTTGACTCTCTTCTTCTCTAGTAATACTTTCAAAATATTTCAATTATGCCACATTTTCTAGTTGTATACTCTTCTCATTGGTAACCTACTGGTAGCCGAGTGGTCTAGGTGGGCCACTCTAAAACTGGTGTTGGGTTCGAATTGGGTATCGAGCAAATTTTCGATATTTCTCGATAACGGATTTAATTAACCCTAGAGTAGCTAAAGAACGTTAGTGATTATAAAGCGCCGGTAAATAACAATTAAAAAAAAACTCTTCTCATTTATATGGATTTCTCTCTAGGATATCCTGATGATTTTTTAATTTCTTTAAACTTCGATTTCATTAAAAAATTTGCAATTTTCCTTTCATCTAGGTCAACAGTACCAGGTAAACTACCACAAATTGGAGATTTACAGCCTATCTATTCAAGCAACTCATTTTTCTGAAGGATATCTACCAGTTTATTCCATTTGTATGCTAGGTTTCAAAAATCAAATAAGGATAATTCTGACGATACGCCAACAATTTCTACGTTTCAATAGAATTCAGTATTGAGGTTATATGTATCTCAATATTCCATAACCTCAATTCTGTGAAAACAAAAAGAGCGCTGCCCACTAACTTACACTACCTTCCTCGTTTTCTTCGTACTCGCACGCATACACATACAGCAAACCTCACTTTGTTACGTGGCGGCTTCTACAAATCACAATGGCCGTAAACCACGTTAAGTAACCTCAAGGTTTATAAAATACACAGGTGGCCTCATGGTGGCTACGTGATGGATACGTGACGTATGCAGAAGAAATTCGTACATATCTTCAGACTGAACAATTTCAAAATTCTTCGTATGACGTCATTTTTTTTTCTAATGGAACAACCTGTGTAATTTACAAACCTTGAAGTAACCTAACGTTAAGGTTTCAAAAATTATCATTTAGGCTTACTCTAACCAACAGTAAAATATCTACACTTCCATCAAAGTACACAATTGCGTTTTTAGTTGTTAACTAATTTTATAGCACAAGCAAAATAAAGAAATAGATTAAACGATTTTGTATTTGTAACATTTAAATCGATTTATCTAATTTTATGATGAGAGCAAGAATATAGAGAATTCCCCGTAAATTTCCCGCTCCAAACGATCAATAGAAAAAGAAAATGCTATAAATTATAATTTGCTTATTGTACGAGACTTGTCTATTTACCCGTGATTTTAGTTTATATTTTATTTTGTCGACTTTAATGCAATGATTTTTGTACAAACAGAAAACTAATTTAAATTTGCCATATGCTTAACTCCAAAGTGCTTCAAAATAATAGATGTTTGGCACTCGTACGAAGGTGAAATTAGTGTCATAAAATAACATGTCAGTAGTTTGACATGTGAACAGTAAAACAGAAATATTTTTCCGGAATAATGGATGAAAAAGATTTTTAAGATTCAATCATTCGAAAAAAATTGTTTACCTAAGCAGGCAAAGTACTTTTCCAGCAGTATTTTTTTTTTTCACTTCAACCGTTTTCTAGTTTCAAACATTGATTTAATCAATGCTGGTTTTCGAAACCTTTTTAATTGGACATATTGAAAATTAATTAACTTTTGATCGATAAGAGCTTTGTACAATACATCGCTCCACAACACATTGCTATTCGTATATACGATTGAGTTGGCTCGTTTTTAAGATCAGTTTATGCATGAAGAAACTTAAATTTGTTTCAATTACGTACATTTCATTTCGATTCATTTCCACAAATAAAACTAATTAAAATACATTTGCCTCCTTAGTCGAAAAAAGTTCAGTTCATAATCAAATAAACGTTTGAGTCTAAAAAAAACAGTTCGGTTCAATAGGCGTTCGTTTCAATGGGCGACAATTAATTAATCCCGGGCCTAAAATATATGACCAAATTACAGACTATGTGACATGTATTTAGAATTGATGATAAAGCTCTCGTGACGATTACTGGCTGTTCTTGTGTATGATCCAGTTGCCTCCAATTCGTTCCAATATCGGCTTATATTATTCAACCCCTTGTGTTGTCACCCCTTGTGTATACTGTATGGTATGTTCGGGTCAATCTTTGCCCGTGCAAATATACGCGACTACCAGCTCTTTCGACTCCCTTTCGAGACTACGCCACTTTTGAATTGACAACCGCGCCCCAATCGCAAATAGAAAGTATAATTTAGTTGAACAGAGCCTCACTGGATACGAGATGAGAAGAGAGTTTGATTATACGGAACTATACAGTCCTATACTGATCGTTCTCTATTATTCAAATGTTTAATTTGAACGCTACATAGCAAACCTTCCAAATCTATATAATCTCTATACAGAGTGTTTCAAAATTGCATAGTACAATTAAAAGAATGTGCTCCAGTTCAAAACAACTATATCAATATATCAAAGTTACATCTATCGTTTAAAATGATCAATTGTCATTTAAATGTAGGTACATACATTTGTCATAAATTTTAAATCATATATTTCGTTTTTTCCTACAATCATGATTTGGAAAATATGCAACGTTTGTTGTAAAAAGGTTCAATTTAAATGGGTTAATGAGGTGTAATAAATATTTGGCACTCCCATGGATCAGATACGTCAGCGTAGATCAAAACCATTTTGGCTCAATTTATTTGCGAATTAAAATAACACCAAAGTAGAATACGCAACGTTATGATCCGATTTTTTTATTTGCTGTAAGTCTGATCAACGCTGATGCGTCTGATCTACAGCAATAACTAGTTTTATACTTGCATACCAAAATATATACACAAGTAAATATTAATAAAAAATATCCATATAAACACCAAATTTTTTTTGACAAAAATACCATTTGAAAAATTAAAGTTCTATTTAAATAGAGTTAAGTAATAGTTTAACGACAAGGAATCTAAAGAAATCTAATAAGGATATGAATATACGAAACAATTTAAAACTTACAGTATTATGTTCTATATGTAACCTAAAAGTGCATTTTCATATTGTCGCTGGTCACTGGTTTCTAGCGTCAAATGTGGTCACGTAGTTAAAATATGACATGTGCGCCATCCTAAAAAAAGTAGCCATAACATATTTTTTGTTAAGCTTTTTTGTTGAATTCTACACTGTAAAAAATTTGACTAAGAGATCGAACTCCTTAGGAGTTTGCCTAATTTACCTTTAGTGAAATCTATTTTGCTTCATTCAATCCCAAACAGTTTGAATCAAGAATTTAGTATTTTTTGTGTCAAGAAACACGCGTAGTTGCATGAAATATCTAATACATTCACAACAATAGTAAGTGTAGTTCAATGAGATCCGCTCCACATTTCAAATCAAAATTAGGGGATTTTTCTTTGTATAGCTAAGCTGCTTATGCGCATAACATGAATTGTTCAATATAGTTCCACATAGTATTGGATCACTATTGTCAATTATTGTTCATGCCGTTTATAAGAAAATATAAATACTATCCAAAAGTATCAACAATAAATAAAAATTATTCCTTCTTCTCCTTTTCTCTTTTGTTTTAAAATTATCATTAATTAATTTTATTAGAAATTATATTGAAGTTTTGAAACGACCGCGCTCCGACCTAGGTCGTTGAAGTGAAAAAGTAAGTTGGAGAGAGATAGGGTTCCGAGTCGAATACGGGATCAAACATGAATTCTCTATACCTTACCTCTGTGTTTTCTAAGCTGTATTATCAATTTGAACCTATGAATTTTGCTTTTCATTTAACATTTTAACTGGTAAGTATACAACATTACTTATAAATTATTTTTTTAATAAGTGAAACAACATATTTTATTATTCATTAAAAAAATTTAGCGGATAATTTGTGTTGAACAATTATTAGATGTATTGTATTTTATAAAAATGGCTGATAACGCGGTCAAAGTATATTTAATGAGTCGGGAGTTCGAAGATCTTATTGATAGTTTTTGAGGTTTGTATATTATTTTTTTACAAATTAAAATATTTATATATTTATAAACTTTTATTGTTCCTCCACGAGCCGGTGTATCAGTCAAACAAAAAAATTATTGGAAACCTACGCCAAAAGAAAGCCAGCGAGGGTTTGCTGTTCATATTAAAGTAAGTTATATTTATAGCAGCTTTCCTCAATAATATTGGCCGAGTAAATTTTAAATATTTCTCGATTTACAAATTTTCATAAACTCTCGAGCCACCAAAAACCACGGAAGTCCCTAATATAAAATTTTAAAAATATATATATATAATAATATAATGTATATAATGTATATAAAAATAAAAATAATTTTTTGACTGGAATTTAGTTACGAGATTACGATTTCTTTGACAATTAAACTTTACAGAGCTTTTTTGTAAAGCTTATAGAGAAACTACGGAATATCCTATACATTTATATATAAATATATACAAACATTTTGGAATGACATATGAAGGAGGGGGATGGCCGAATATTGACATACGAGTCAATATTAGATTAATTACTGACTACACTTGTAGTACTGGCTTTTCAAATTACAAGTTAGCAAAAATTTTGCACACATTTATCATAAATATGTGTAATATGTATATATGGTATTTGGTTATTCACTGTATGAGTATCAATCCCTTATATTCCCCTAGTCATAAATCCACTCACTCAATCGTAATATTACTTGTAGTGTTAGAAAAATGAAAAATATAATGTTTAACTTACTTACGTAAAAGGCAAGTTTAAATACCTAATTCCTTTTTAAACATATATTAAGCAATTATATTAAGCAGTCTTAAGCAATATATTAGAAGGTATTCCAATCCTGCAATCCATGATGGGAAATATGTCAAGATGTGGCAGCGCTATAAGTGTGACAAAAGCTCTAGATTTTGACCATTAGCATTAAAGCTCATACTTTCGATTAGTTAGTTTCCTAGACACACTTATGGTGGCACCAATCTTGACACATTTCCATCAACATCATGCAGAAGATTGAAATTTACAGTTGTTAATAACAACAACATTTTCCGTGTAATTATTCAAATAGGTGCTTCATAAAGAAGCGAGCTTAAGCGGTACTGGATTTCAAATTAATGCCATTTTTTTAACATTACTTTCGGGCTACTTGTATCTCTTCTTTGTGGATTCATGCATGTCCCTAGATCAGTTATTCATAAGGCTGAAACAGATATAAGGTGTCCAGTTGTGGAAAATCCCTAACAGCTCCACTATTCAAATAATCCTGAGGTCTTAGTCAAAAACATTAAGACTCAAAATAAATTACTCCTAATTCATGACCAGCCAATACATCAGTGATGGTAAAAAAAATTGGAATGATTTTAAAAAAGTATGTATTGTATTCACCACTTAATGAATTATAATTTATTTTCCATGACTCAATTTCTTTATAACAACGATTAAAAGTGAGAAAACCAAATTTATAAAAACATCTGAGTAAGTTGGATATTTATTCAAATCAAACAGACAGCTCAAACGAACGAAGAAACCTAAACCACGTTTCTTTTTTGGAACTGCCCTACAGGGACCAATGCATAACGGAAGTTACCCACCGTTAAGAAGTGCGATATTGTTTGTTTGTCCCCCATTTTCTCGAAAATAATAAATTTTATAACGGTAGTAGGATTTACGTAGCAAGGTTATTCTAATTGAACACCAAAGTATATATTTTTAGTTATAATAACTTCCTTATATCGAGCAAATTCGATTAGAATGATTTATTTCAGGAACGTCTTTGCCCAATCCAAGGCGTTAGAGCAGGGATGACAAACCTTTTAGAGGCGTAGATCAAATTTTGCTCATTTTTTTAGTACTAACTCGTAGGTCACTATTGTACATTGTGGCCATGAGCGTCTCACAATTTCAGGTACTACTGTAAGATGCTATGGCAGGGGATCAGAAACATTTTTTTTAATTACAACAAATAAGTATAACTTCTCACGCGTGTATGTACAGTTCCTGGTCATATTAAAAGACGCACTATTGGTTTTGTATAAAGCCTGAAGTAAGAGCTATTTTATTTTGGGTTCATGTTTTTGATTGGGTTTAACTTTCCTATACAAATTTTATTTATTACGCTTATTACCAACTGAGGTGACCAAAAATTATATTTACTAAAAATAAATTTTTATCATCAAATTAATTTAACATTTTCTTAATAATGACGAGCTGAATTATTAACATTTAATTGAAAGCCCGTTTACTGATGTTTGAGTTCCCATTCTGCGTAGTATGCTGTCTATGTAGGACAAAACCGTCTTCTATATTTGGGAATGATGATTCCATACGTGAATATTTTTTCTACGGGCTATTTTTCTATTGTGACCACTTCTTTAGCTACTATTTTCTTCAGCAATTTCCACATATTTTCAATTGGTTTCAAATCAAAACTATTATCCTAAGGTAGGGTAATAGGGATAATAAACAAGGTTTTACCCTACCCAGAAAATATATTTCTTAAAAATGTATACAACTTTTTATAATATAAAAAGTAAAGAATATTAAATTTAACTTAGTAGAATATCTACATTTGGTATAAAATCTTAAGTGCGTTTAATAATATGGCCAGGGACTGTACATAAGTACCTACACACATTTTTTTTAAGTATTTTTGTTTAGTTACATCAATTTAATAATTTAAAAACAAATACCGCGTAAACATTAAACGATATAACGGTCTTTCGAGGTCCTCAAAAGAAATGGGAACCCTGGGTTTGAACTTCGTGTGTCCTAATGGTAAATATGATATTGAGTTATTTACGTAGAAGAAAATCAGTTGTGGATCTTTAAAGGACCGTCGTTTAGTAATTTATTAATTTAGAGAACGGACCTCTTTACATTTTTACTCTTTACATTTTTCGCTCATAGTAACGAAACGGCATCGTGTTTAACGTTTACTCTTTTTGGATAAATATTGAGACTTTGTTAACATTTACACAAGTATGAACACGAAGATAGTTTGTACCAATTTGAAAATCTTTTTAAACAAAAACTAAAACAATAAAAATATTATTTTAACAATTTCTGATTCTAATACTAATTTATTCAACAATAACTGACTTAATTTTATAAAGGAACAATATTTGTAGAGTTTCTAAGCTCTTGTTAAAAAGTAGTTGGTGAAAAAGGTGAGAACACAAAAATTTCCGTTAGCAAATTTATCTTGTTGAACCAATTGGTTTTCAGACAGGAAATGTTTTCCTAGTTTTAGACAGTATATCCATCGATTACGTACTGGAATTGAATCGTTTTTGAAGTGTTTAGTATTTGCATGGGTAGGTATGTACCTACATGAAGAGGAAGTACAGATAAAAGTCATGGACTTGGTGGTGTTTGAAATAATGATCACATTTGGTGATGAAGGGGAGTACTTGTGGTGCATGGTAGGTGGAGTTGTTGAATCAAGTTGGTCAAAGAAACGAAACGAAACTGCCATAGAGAAGCCAACGTTGTCTATCCAATTTATTTTCTCGTTGATGCCGTCGTTACTTCTGTCGCTAGCTAGCTCAGCTGTATAATTACACAAGTCTGCATCTCACTGCTCCAATCTCTTCTATCAATTCCCATTCAATACATGCACACATATATTTGTAGGGTATGATTGTATGCTTTATGTACATATAGATTTATCGATTATCGAACGCTGCACTTTCAAGGGTTGTTTCCTATTCTGACCAAAGTGATTGAAAAAATCTCAACTACCTCTTTGTAATCATATAATTAAAATAAATTTTTCATCACAAATAGAAAAACCATTAAATGCTGAACTTGTTTCTTAAGTATTTTATTTCCTTTTAAATACTATTTTGATTAATTTTTAATTTCTTTTGCGGAGTCTACCTTGGTCGGTGTGCCACTAATTTGCAAAATTATTTATTATGCTTCACAAATACTATAATATACTAAAGCTTGGAACACCGTTTAATATACTAATGGTTTCATTTTTTGAAGTTATACTTCTTTTGTGGCGCTATGAAAAAAAAATTCAGACTGAATTTTTAATAAGACGTGACGCCGTCGCTACAGTAGAAAGTTGCTCGCAATCGGTTAGGGAGATACTTCAAACGGTTGAAAGCTGGTCGATTTTTGGGAGCGATTTTCATAGTACTAAAACCACTAAAACACTCTATTGAGTCGACCGAGTCGATCTCAGGACTCGCATGTTTTTCGTTTGTCTGAAGGAGGAACGAACCAGGCTCGATCGTCCCGAACAATCCCGAATCTGATAGGAAATTTAAAAATTACAGTCATTACAGCAGGCTAAAAATCATTGTCCCTTGTATTTTATTATTTAGGACATAGACATCGTCGAACTAAATATATTTTCACATTTTACAGTCTAAAAAATAACCATATTCTTACACAACTAGTAGTTATTGTGAAATACTCACCACCAAATGACTGACACTACTGACAAATGGTAAAAATTAGCAATTGATTGAATGAAATCAAAATGACTGTTAAAATCCTTTTTTTTGTATGTTATTTCTTTTTCCAATTATTTGTAAAAAGCACGAATTAATTTTCAAGGCCTAATTCGAAAACTAATTCGTGCTTTTTACAAATAATTGGAAAAAGAAATAACATACAAAAAAAAGGATCTTGACAGTCATTTTGAATGGTTGAATTCATCCCTCCAGTCGCATCTATTCCTGGAAAAATTCTCTAAATTGAAATTTTTTGTTCCTCAATTCAATATATCTAGAATCTCAATTTACTATCATTATTTTTTTTGAACTTTCTAATTTCCCTTTTACTACCTTTCAAAAAAATTTCCTCTCAGAACATCCCTCATTTAGTAAGCTTTTCCTGTTGTCGCCATATTGATGGAAGTTCTTTCCTCCCTACACTTTTGCACTTATTTATAATTTTTTTTTTGTACTTACCTCTATCGATATTTAAGCAGATAAAATCTTTAGTTTTAATTGAAAAGATTTCTTTTGTTTCGTCTAATAAAGCATTAGTCTATTTATTTTGCAAAATGAATCAAACCTACCGTGAATTTTGAAAATATAGTATTTCTTTAATTATTATTATAAAGAGGCAGCATTATTCTGTAAAATATATTATTGATGAATTTTGGAAGATTTGAAATAGTTTATTCTCAAAATTAATTTCGAAAAATTCACCAACCGAGAATAAACTTTCAATGAGGATTTCAGTGCAATAATTTTTTTTTGCTTAAACATAAAATAAAATGCGTCAAAGACGCGCAAAACAAACAATTTGTTGCCAGTTAGCCTTTTGAATAATTACATGTAGGGGCTGGTCTTTTGGTGCCTGTTCCTTTGTCCATCCGTGAAAAAGGTTTAGATTTCTAATATTTCAACGAGTGGCGTTTTAATTAGGATTGTTCTTGTGGAAACGTTAAAGTGCCGGAAAATTTCATTAAATTGTAAAATACGTTTGTGTGTGTGATTCAAATTTCTCGTGGTACCATCAAAACGATTTCCATCTCTTCTTTCACATTCCATAATGGACATTAATGTTTTAAATCTTTTATTAATTTATTGGCAATTATTTTAACAAAAAAAAAAATGCATTTGAACTGGTCATTTTATGTCAAAGAGAGATTTATGCTCTTTTATATAAAAAGAGTTATCTTTTGTCTTGGTAAAATTTTTCTTTTCATGAACACGAACGATAAATCAAGTAAATAATTAATATAAAAACGTACAGACGTCGATCATTAGAAACGATTTCAACAAAGAGACTTCGATTCTCGTGGGAGATAATCACACCACCTGAACATCAAAACGCTGTGCCCGGCGTGCAACGCATCCCTTGGGACCTTATGTTTTGTATTTTTCTATCTGTATCGTACGGTACTCGTAGACGTATACACATACATTTTCCGCGAGTCGAATTCAAACTTTTTTCAAGTGTTATCGCTTGTTCTCTCGATACCACATAAATATATATGTTTATATATAACGACTGACGTATTTGGAGCAATTTGAAATATCGCTTAAAATTAGACTGGAACTACCAACCCCTATATAGAGATGGATACGGCAATCACACTTACTGATTAAAACAAATATCAGCAGCTCACCAAACAACCAAAATTTATTCCTTAAATTACCCGAAAATATAAATAGATCCATTTTATGCAATGCTATAACAAGTAAAAATTAACGGCCAAATAAAAAGTCTAGTGGAAAATCAATACACGATAATAACTTTCATAAAACAAAAATCTCAATCCCTTCCTTTGAATTGCATAAATCATCCCAGTAATTACAGCAAACACAGAAATAATATTTTACTTGACTTGATTAATGCCATTTTTGTTGAAAATTCATTAAAAATGATTCCGTATATTTATCTACTAAATGACTTATCTTTATTTTTATGTTTTTCATTGTATTTGTGTATGTTTATCTTGTATTAATTTACTAAATCAGTTTATATCCTTTTAATTACTTCAACAGAAAGAGAACAAACTCTATCCTGCTGTTATACAACTTTTCGAATATTGAACATTTTGAATTATTGATGATACAAATCTCGTAAATGCTTTCCAATCAATAAAAGCTTTTAATGTTGCGAAACAAAAAAAAACTTCGATGTTTACAATTAATTGCCAAAAAAAATCTTCCTTATTGAACAATTATTTTACCTTGGCTTATTTATTTTTAACATATTCAACATAATGAATAATTTCATCTAAATTCAAGCTTGCGATAGCGTAACTAATTAACAGAGTCAATGCCGTTCATATATGTATGCGATATTATTTTGTACCTAATTATGGTATGGCAATGAAATAATTTTGGATAATAAGTAAGTTGTTGATGTGTATGGAAATCAGTACTACAGAACCTATAACACATGTAAGACCTTAAAATCTTGTAACTATTTTTTTACCTTATTCACAAATCATAAATTTTCATAACTAATCCTAGTAAAATAATGTGCTTAAGGAGTTACGCTGGACCGAAGAACTTTTCAGACGTTTGGTCAGTTTTTATCGCATCGGAGAACTTTTCCGATTGTGAGGAGTAAACCAAAATCATTGTAGTCCATATTAACACCCCATATATACACAATCATAATACACTATTCATAACATACATCGATTTATTCCATATGCTCATAATTTAGAAAAAACGTTATATGATTAATAATACAAATGATAACTTTATAACGTTCAAAATATGAAGTTATAAAAAAAATGAGTTTTTAAATATCATAGAGCTTTTTGCCGTAAACTGTCTTTGTTTCATATTTATTTTTATAACATTTATAACATTATGATAGTTATCGAATAATTAAAAATTATTAGTAAAATAAAACAGAAAATTAAGCCTTACAGGTGATCAAGAGGTGAAGGTGACTGCTTCGAAACTGGTAGATGTTGGGTTCGAACCTCATATCAAACAAATTTTCAATATTTCTCAATTTACGAGTTTTTATTAACCCTAGAGTCACTACAGTCCTTGATAGTTGTAAAGCGATGGAAAATAGCAAATAAAAGAAAGAAAAAACAGAAAATTATGAAATTGTACTCTTTCCCACTTTTTTGTTCGTAGCGAACGATAAGTAAGCAAACAACGACAAGCAATTTATGCCATGTAAAATGTTGTATAACAAATATATGCATGGGAATGTGTTCGACCTCCTCCACTACTTCAATGCATTGTCTGGCTTATCTGCCAGCTCCAAAGAAATGTTTTGTATGAGAATGATTGTTTGTTACAGTGTGCGGCCGGCCTTAAACAACTAGTTAACATAAAATATGAAAAATCTTTTTTTTTATCTTCCATATACGAAATGATTTATAAAAATTTTACTTAGCATTTTGTGATTTCCGTAGAACGATTAAAAATCGTTCAATGCAATGGTCAAATTGTTCAAGACCATTATATTAAAATATTTATTGCTCATAATCAAATCATTTTTGAAACAATACATCAAATGGTTTGTTAAAATCATACAGTATTACGAAAATACGAAAATTTAGGTTCTATATGATCTTCTTAAATTACATATAAATTTAGCAACAATAGACGCAATTGGTGCATTAACTGTGTTTACTTGATTAAAAGCGTTTACGCACTAAATGGTCTCCCAAAATTTCGATCTATTATTTCAATGCAAATTACAGAGGAGATAACAGAAAAACATTAATACCGTGGTATACCTCTTCTATTCTATGCACGAAATGTTCACCTTTATTGATATGTAAATTAATTTGAGAAGATGTAGAGCAAAATTCTCAACACTTAAGGAACGTAAAACTAGAATTATAAACGACATTTATAACAATTTCGATTTTTTATGTTTTCCTTGTAATTACATATAAGGGGTTTGTGGCTAAATTGTGGTAACTATCTTAAAATCGAATACATTTACTCGTACATCTAATGTCATAATTTCGTTTTCTAAACTGTAATCTAAACATATAATAGAGGCGAAATATCTACTTGAAAAACGTATCTACGTTCTCGACCGAAAACAACAAAAACGTTTGCAACGAACATCATCTTCTCTCATCGGACGATATTATCTTCAGTGAAGAGGTGTTTGTCCTTACAATGTCCTTTTGTGGTTGCAACCGCACTGGTGAATAGCACAAACTATTAGTGTGTTTAATGATCGTTCTTATGCAAAGGGTTTTATTTCAACATTTCCACGTCTACGTTAATCTAATAGCATTCATGACCGAATATCTCAAACTTCCAACATTTCCAACATAGCCTCAACTACTCGGTGTGCTTGAGGAGATAATATTACCCTGATTTAAGCAACGCCACCACCACTACTGCAATTTTAACTGTTCAAAAATGAAGCTTTTGTTCAAATAAAATCTCGTTGTTCCCCGTTATATTCAATTTTCAAAGTTTTCAATAGCTTTTCAATAGCATATTGAACCAGTTGATTCTAGCAGTAGTCTCGTGTGAATAGGTTTTATAGTTTATATCGAAAATTTATCGTGACTCATTCAATTTATCTAGTAATTTTTCAATTGTTTTTTTTCTTTCCAGACTTGAAAAGAATTGGATTATATCTAAATATAATTGACGAGTACGTTCAATATAACTTAACATAATTTTCTCAAATAGTGTGTTACTGGCTGCTGGTTGCTGGAAGTTAGTGCATATCCTGCAATCTTGTATACTTGAAAGTGTTGAAAGGGTGTTTTTCAACCCCTTTTAAATCGTAGTGATGCACTCCCTCTTTCGATGATGTTAGCATCAAAATGGTACTTGGTGTATTTGAGCACGCGACACATTAACTCTTATCTCACACCCTTGTTTTCAATCTCGTCTTCGCTCAGAAACCAAAAGTGTCTCTTTTATTTCACTTTATAGTTTTTCCCAATTTACAGAAAATATTGCACTGATATATAATTTTGCTTTATTTTCTTAGTTGGATCAAACCTCATAGCAAGGATGTAATATTTGTTAACTTCTTAAAGGATATTTACAAAAAAATAAACAATTTTAAAAAATCTTGTAAAAATGAAAACTTATAACAGTTCGTAGTTAAACTACCCTAAAAAAGAAAAGAAACCGTCTTTATTTAAGTTAAATTTCTTTTGCCAATAATTTAAAAAAGAAAATAGAAAATCCCTTAAGTGATTTCAGTATTAAAAATATGACATTCAAAGTAAATCTACATATAAAAATGTAATATTCGTTGGTTCAAAATCTCAAGTCTCCTAAAGTACTTTATCGATCGGTTTTTAAATGTTTCCACAACGTTGTGCTCATATATACCCATGCTTTAATTAAATCAGGAAACTCAATAGAATCTCACATCAACAGGTGCAGCAAAGTATGCTGTTAGTAGTCAAGGAAGTTTTTGAAGATCTCTTTCTTTTTTTTTGAATTTGTTTGTATCCACCATTAAAGGAAAAAAATAATTAATACTACAAATTTTGTAACGGAATGTAGTTACGAAAGTACGGAAGTATTTTGTAAATTTTTCCAATTACTAACATCGAATAAACTATTTTTCAAATTTTGAACCAATTTTTGAACCCTAAACAGAGTTAAAATAATAATGAAATATTAAATAAATTAAAAAATATAATAGAAGGTAAATTTTGGCATATACTATATTTTGGCAAAAACAGAGAAAAAGGAATGTGTTAAAACACATATGTTTAAGAAAAACGCAATTTAATAATCATTGTCTGAAATTCGAATTAACTGACTTTTGCCACTCCTTCCTATTGTCATTTCGAATTCATTCAACTGTTAATTTTTGTCATTTGTCAGTTGTTGTGCCAGTGGGGGCTATAAATATATCATGGGTAGTTATTTGTGTTTATAATTTATTCCCTCAAAATACAGACTTTTAAAAAGAAGTATAACTTTTTACGTACATCGTTAAGTTCACACACACTTTTAATCGTAATTTTTGCGATAAAATCGAAACTTGATGGGATATACATAGCGATAATAAGTTACTGTATGTATAACGAAGGATTTCTCGAGTTTCAAAGGGTGAAGTTATTATTGCTTCACGAACGTGTTTTTATTGAAATTTATTAATTTAAAGTTCTTTTATTAACTAATAGACTACTGGGTTCTACTGGGTTAAAGCCATGGTTTATAAATTACACACGTCACTCCATTAGAAACAAATAACTTAATTGAAAAATTGGCATCATTGAGAACTGACTATTAGCCGGAACTTAAAAAACATGGCTACTTATTGTGAACAACCACAGTATTGCCTATAAATTTATATTTAGTTTGTATTTTTAATTTAATTTGTTTTTATTTCTTTAAAAAAATCGACTGAATTGAATTAAATCCAGCTTAGAAAGATGTTATTAACGCTGAAATAAGTCTTGAAGCTTGACATTGACTTAATTAAATGTGGTCAAATAATGAAAATACAAGCAATAATACTATGAATTTTACAGAGTTTGTTTGTAATGTTCTCATATTAAAAAATCTCACGAAATTCAAGGATACATTTCGAAAGTAGAAAAAATATTCTTACTTTCTTTCCGAACACTAGACTTACTTATAGCAAGAAACTGACATTATTTCTTCATTTCCATGTGATTTACTGCCATAACCATTCACGGCACAGAAAACTATTATTTATTACAAGGAGTTGATTAAATTACTTCCATTTCAATTAATAATGCTATATTTTATTTTTCATTTAATCGTAGCTTACTAATTAATACAATTGTATTTTTTTTGTGCATACAAAAGCTAATTTTTTTTTTGGTCTTCAGAGGTTGTGACCAAAATGGCCAGTTCCCAATAGGTAATTTAGGTTAAACCTTTGAAACATTGTATCCATAGCGACACTTTAAATTTGAAAAACTTTTAAAAAAATAAGTGCAACTTCAATTGATGTATAGATATATTGTTTCCAATGCTACCGACAGTTATGAATTTGAATTCCTTCTGGACACGTTACTTTCCTAAATATTCTGATTGGTTGTAAGCCCATGAGGCTACTTTTGTATTATATAAACCTTGAGCTTAAGCTACTTTTAAAATAAATAAAAAATAGAAAATAAAATAATAAAAATAAAAATCGAAAATGTGAAATAAGTTTTAATAGCTTAATCTTATTTTTATTGCAGTTTAAATGTCGGCCATCAAAAAGTGAATATTTGACATATTTTGTATTGAATGCTGGAATACAAGGATTATATAAAATTACGGTTTTGGGACTCTAAAAAAGGGTATTTTTTTTAAAAGAAAATAAAACTTTGTGTCTAGCACTCCTGCTCTTAACCAAACTGTTTGCAAAACCATCCTCAATATTTTTGTCATTATCTTTATAAGGTACTAAAAAAATTTGGACACAAACAAATGTTATTGTCAAAGTTTTGACTTCTGTACAATTAATTATTATCTACCTTTTTATCTACTCCCTGTTCCTTTTTTAGAGCTTTCACGTCTCTCTTACGAAGAGCGCTACAGTTCGAGAATCTCTGGATTAATTGAGTGAATATTTTTTATTTGGTGGTCTCAATAGATTACATATTTTCCAAACAATCACCTACGAACAAAAAAAATAATAAAATCAAATATCGATAACACAACTGGTCGAACAAGATTATCTGTGTACAACTTGAATTTTGTCGTTGCTCTTCCAGACAGGAACAGTTCTATATACCTAGCTATCACTTGTGCATGTGTGCTTCGTTTTATTGTATACTATAGCGCTATACACACTCTTTGGAATTTACTTACTCGACTCGTTATAGCTATTGTATAATTCCATGTACAATGCAATGTAAAACGTGAGTTCATGATGTTACTATCGTGATTTTGAATATGAGGGATTTTTTTCCGACCAAGACAGTTACATTTATGTCTATATATGGTTTCAGAAATATGTTAACTTGTATTACTCAACTCTTAAAACTTAACACATAAATCGTTGGTGCATTTATCTTCCTTCAACTCTTCCATCTATTATATATGATCTATATATTATAGATATATGATAGACAATGCATTGTGTGCATTGAAATCTCCAGTTTCTAATCAATTAAACTAAATGAACCCAGTCGTATGAGAATTTAATATGATTTGTGATATCTGAAACTAACTAGTAAATATTTAGAAAATTTTTAAACTAAATTTGCTCAAGCTTAAAATTTTTCTTTCACTAAAAAAAATGTATTTAAGGAAACATTTCTCTTCTTCAATTCCACTTCTCTAGTGATTCATCCCACAAAGTAACACTAAAGTTGAAATTAATCTTTTTCAAGTATTTCGCAAATAAAACAAAAGCAACTTTTACGTAAATATTTTCCTATATTTATTTATCTATATTCAATTTTGTTGTGAAATTATAGCTTTGATTTTCAAATAATATTTTTGTAAGATAAATAATTGGTGCTAATGCAAAATTATTTGAATTTTAAGCTAATTTCCGCTTGTGTTACATAATCCTTTGTAATTTATTGAAATGTATCAATAACTCGATCAAGCCATTCAATCAAAATCACGAAATGTGTTCGTTTCAACAACAAATTTTTTTATCAATAAAATCCAGTTAATTAAATGCTAATAATTTCCATGCACACAACTCATATCATTTAAATTAATACCAACACTAAATTCAAACGGTTTATTTGTTCCAGGGGAAATATCTAGACGAATAAAATATAGAGCAGGAATATAGTAGCTAGAAGGCTGAGGTAGGGGAATGGGAAGGAAATTATTATGGAATAGATTGGGTGACCAGTATTTCACATTATGTAATTTTCCAGGATAATGCATTTGCTTATTTTGCTCTAATGAATTATAAACACAATTCACATTCGCGTTCCCATCAGTTGTATACCTTTTAGAGCTTAGTGTAGTCGTCTGTTACATTATTTGGTTATTATTTCCATTTAATATTACTTATGCTGGCTTAATACGTTTAAATAATTATGCATATCAATCTGTCAAACAAGGCTTTTAGATCGACAATTCGTTTGTCAAATTTATTTGAACGAACGGATATAGACTTACGTAATTTAAATTGGCATTGATTCTCTGAATTTGATGCTTATACAATTTTTTGTGCTACTTGTATCACTTAAATAGCATTTATTCCTTTTGGTAGAATGCTTCATACAAAGGAAAATCTAAAAATGTCAAACACGTGGTTTTATTCTCAAATTTTATCGTTTTCTAAAACCAAAATTTTCCCATCTATCGGGATTTAAAAAAAAACAGTAAAGTGTTGAAGAAATCATCAATGATGTGTAACATCTAATTTTCGTAATATAGGCTGATCAAAAAAGAACAAATATTTTTAAATTGAAACAGAAATAAGTATGAAATATTTATATTTTCGAAGTGATACTTCTTTAATTACTTTTTTAGTTCTAGGCACATTTAATTTCATATTCAAAAGTTTCAGTTTTTGATTCACTTTTATGTTTATTTTAATTTATAGGATTTTTTGCTCAGAAATGTTAGTGTGATTTCAATTCTTTTTTATCATTCATTTTAGCAATAATTTTGACAAAAAAATTTTAAGGATTGGCCAAGAACACATTTTATACTTTTTATCTTTTTTAAAGTGTTGTTATCCGCAATTCATCCAAATTTCATTTAACATAAAGGAAAAAAACATATAAGAAAGAAATATTAATTAAACTAACTTAAATCTAAGCAACGGTTGTAACTAGAGCCATAAATACTATTTTTTTATAATTATTATCGAATACAAATCTAATAATTACGTCCAAAATGTATTTTAATATCAGTATTTGATTAATGCTGCCATCGATATTACTTTGTATTAATCAATTTTGAAACAAACAACTTTTAAAACTTTTCAGTATTCAATCATTTGTGATTAAAATAATTATTTCAACTTTCCAATATTTAAGAAAGTTAAATTAAATTTTATTAGAATATGTAGATAATTTAGAGTGGCCCAAAAAATTTTTTTTCAAGTGCTATTGTCTCAAAAGCTTCTCTTAGGTATAAAAAAAATCCGTCAAAAGCGCAGCTTGATATCTCAATTCTTCATGAAGCTCAATAAATTTATATTTTCCCATTTAAATAACATATAAAAAAAATTTTTTTACGTTTTTATCTGGTAAAACTAAGAATTTTTTTAAATTGAATCAATTACTCTTGTAGGAAATTGAATTTTCTTCAAAAAAGTACTCTAGTAGTTTTTTCGTAATTATAATGGGGTAAAAGTTATTGAGCTTTAAATACTCTCAATAAAAGAAAATTTAATCAAATGATTTTAGAATTTATAAATTATATTATAAATAGTCTAGAGTTAGATACATTTTGAAATAAATACACGCAATCACCAAAAAAGCTTTCAAAAAGTTGCGAATTATTTCAAATCCATGAAAATTTATTAAATTATCTTGTATTATTGTCCATTCCTTCAAAAAATTACTTTGAAACTATCTTCTTTCAAATTTGCTCAGTAGCAAATTTTAAAGCTTATTAACTTTTTACCCGTTAAAATTACGAAAAATTTACTTCAATACTTTTTTGTAGAAAATTGAATTT
The DNA here is from genome assembly GCA_958496175.1 of Sisyra terminalis. Classification (NCBI taxonomy): domain Eukaryota; kingdom Metazoa; phylum Arthropoda; class Insecta; order Neuroptera; family Sisyridae; genus Sisyra; species Sisyra terminalis. The sequence continues at coordinate 30,082,924 of OY292277.1, read as the reverse complement.
CTTACGAGAACAGTTGATGAAAAATTAAAAAAAAAATTTTTTCGTAGTTTTACCAAATAAAAACGTAAAAAAAATTTTTTACTTGTTATTTAAATGGGAAAATAGACATTCATTGAGCTTCGTGGAGAATCAAGATATTAACCTGTGCTTTGAAGGGATTTTTTTTTATTTCATAAAAAAACGTTTAAGATGATGAGCAAAAAACTTTTTTTCTTTAGACCACTCTAGTAAATATGTATTTGAAAATTATATCATTCTAAAAAAACTGCCTCAATATATTTTAAAATGAATTAAGATGCATATAATAATTGGCAATTACTACACTCAATACTTAACAAGTGATTATTGAGTCCTTGTGAATAAAACAATTACAATGAATTTATGAAGCAAACCACACTTTTTCGTATCGAATCCAAAATAACTTTTTCAACGAAAACGAAAGACGCTTTTATGGATATTTTTCATAAAGATGGTCTATTTTTAATGAATAAAAGATTCTTTTCCAATGAGTTACTCAGTCTTGGAAAAAACCGAATGAAAAAAATAGCTAATTGATTAATCAATGTGAGAGAAGAGTATGATAAAACAATAAATGGCACATGAAAATGAGGCGACTGATTAACATTGATAGTTTCATAAAAGATTTTGCTTTAAGAAAAACACGAAGAGAACATTTTTAAATTATTAAAAAAATTCTAAGTTTTAGATTTCGTACCAATTTTCTTGACTAGTGATGAAAATAGGGGGCGGTGAATTTACCCGGTGGGCCCCGGGTGGCGAAATCGTACACAAGGTCACTGTCTAGCCTAACTAAGTAAAATTGTACCTTATTCTTAAGAAAGTTTAGCTACTTCTGTTCTTCAGTTTTTATTGTTTGCCAGGTTATAAACTAATTTCTACACATAGAAAATGTTTATCTTTTGTATTTAATACTGATTGAAAAAAGAAAATTAAAATTTATTTTTTACGGCTTCAACCAAAAATTGGAAAAAAATTGATAACAATAAGCAATTTGAGAATTATGAGAATGTAAATTATACCCAGAAATGAAATAAAAATGAATTGAATTACTTATTTGGGAATATTTTCAATATTTTTATCTTCTAGTGTCGTTAATGTATTGAGATTGTGCAGAAAATTTTGATTATAATTGGAACAGAATTTAAGGTTCTGCGTAATTTTAGGAAAGAAATATAAAGTGTTACTTTGCTCTATTATTACTGTTTCTAATATTATTGATTTTTCTTATACTGGTTATTGAAATTTTTAATTAAAACTTATCCAAGAATTTAAAATAAACTTAAAAGTCGAAACATAAAAGATTTTTTTTCTATCAAATTTTAAGTAGAGAAAGTAGAGAAAGATTCGATTTGCAATAAAATGCTACCTTTTTTGAATTTTTAAATAAAACGTTTAAAACGCAGGTTTAAATCCTTTAAATCTAACGCTTTTCATCTAAACATTAAATGCAGTGTTAATATTAAATTAACTTTTGAAATCCAGTGAAAAGTTTATTTGAATCAACTGCATTAACTTTTCATGAAATGTGCGCATTTCACATCATTTCAACTTTCAATTGCAAAATGCATACAAACACAATTTGAATAGTTTGAAATTTGGTTTGTATTTAGCCGTCAAATTTTCAATTTGCCACTACACAATATATAATATAGACCATGCAAAAAAATGGATCAATCTCTGAATACTAATTCTCATTTTTTTCTTTTAGAATAATTTTGTTGCATTAAATTCATTGCAACTAACAGTATTGTTTATTTATCGAACTCATCATCGAATTAAAGGTTGAATTAAAAAAATAAATTGTTTTGCATTTCTTTAGTGCACAGCAAATAAAAATTATATTCACATGTTTATTTAACTCTTGAAAAATGTATTATGAAGCTTCAAAAAGTAAAATAAAAAAAATCAAACGATTCGTACATTCGAAAACGTTGAGTTATTTTCACTTATATTTCCAAATCGTATTTTATTCTTTATCTTTGCAGCACACGCTAGTCTTTTAGGCGAACCAACATACATAGAAAAACGAGATGAATAAAGCTACAACTTAGTGGCAAAGCCATATCTTGAAAATACAGGAATATATATATATATATATATATATATATATATATATATATATATATATATATATATATATATATATATATATATATATATATATTAATATTTTTCCGAACCGATTATTTTTTTTTATAACGACACCGATTTGTCTAAATTTCAAATTAAAAGTGCATTTGATATTTGATATTTCTACAAAAAGTTACACATGTAAATGAATTAAGGTTTGATTCACCAACTTTGATTGGCATAGTAATTCGAATATTTATTAACAAGATTAGGGTAACAGTGATTGACTAGTTGGATCCCTGTGACAGTAGGTCTTATCCCTTGACAAATCAGACTAAATTATTGATAGTTTAGAATAATAAACTGATATCGGGTGATATAAATTCTAATTAACACCCTTTTGTAAACTAATAAAGCAAGAAACCCTCCACATTTTTGACAGAAAGGTTCTTCAGATTAGCATATTAGTATGGCTTAAAGCTTTTTTTCTAATGGATAATACCAAAATGAAAGAATGATTTAAGTAGCGTGTTTTTAGAATTTAGAATGAAACTTTCTTTGTAAAGATTTACGGTGAGAGTTAACTGAGAAAAATCGTAACGCGCGATATAGTTTAAGGTCGCGATCGTCATCAGATCACAAAGAAATCTATACTAATATATAAAATTCTTACGTCTGTCTGTACATTTCGATTTTGAACCCAATTTTAGGGTAAATATTTGTTTCAAGTGGCCCTTATTCCAAATTTAACATTTTTAAAATTTTTGTCTGTCTGTCTGTCTGTGTGTCCCGATTTAACTAAAGAACGGAACAACCGAATTTAATGAAATTTGGTATTATGATACAACACAATTTCCCACAGACTATAGGCTACTTATCATTCCAAAAAAATATTAAGGGAAGGTATTCCCTAGGGATGAAAACAGAAATTTTTACTTTAGATAAATGAGTTATATATCATTGGAGAGTTAATTAAAAGTTATAAAATAATCTGTAAAATTATTTTAAGTTGAACTGATAAAAATCACAGTAAATTCAATTTAATGTTTAAAAAATTGCCTCTTTGTAATACAAACCTTTATATATCATAGTACTTAGTTGATGTTAATAGCGTATCGCTTACGTATCTGTCATTCTGAACCTCCTAATTATAAAGACGTGGGTTCGAATCTTACAGTAAACTTATTTTTTTTTTTTTTTACAAAATTGTTGTTAATAGACCCTTAGAGTTGCTCAATATTAAAATATTATCAAAAAAAAGTAATAGTAATAGCAGTAATAATAATAATTGTAATAAAACTATAAGCAAATACGTTTTTAAACCCGTGCATACATAAAATCCTGTATTTATATATCCTCTTTGACTAATGAAATTTTAATATTCGATGTATTCCTTATAAACAGTAGACATAGATAATATTTTTTTTGAAAATTCCTACCCTAAAAGAGTAAAAGGGGTGACTAAGTTTGTATGAGAAAATGTTAAGTTAATCAACAATCGAAATTTTGAATTTAATAAGTGTAAATAGTAAATAAATAATTAGTTATAAGTTTTTGTTATATTATTTTAGTAACGTTTTAAATAACGTTATTTCACTAAATTAGTATGAAAGTTTATGTAGTATTTATTCTAACAAAGCGATTTTTAATTTTTGTTTGTTTTTCAACAATCAAATTTTTAAAAATCTAATTTTTATGAATCAATGATTGTGACCTGAAGCAATTATTTATTCTGCTGAAAAACATTAAGGGAGCAATTTTTTGTCATATATTTCATTATCAATCAAAATATAAAATCTTCCAAACTAACTTTCCTTCGGAATTCAGAAAAATTTGAAAATCAATTATTGTTCTTGAAAATATATAAAATATTCTTATTTCCTTCCACGTTTTCTACCTGTTTCCAACAATTTTGTATGTACAACGTCTAAATGTGCGAAATCGAATTGCTTATTAGTAATGATAATCAAAATAAAGAAGGTCATAATTTTTTTCGTTTTACATTGTATTTTCCAATATAAATGCATATTTGTGTCGATGAAATTAGGAAAATGTTTTTCTTATACGATGCAGATATATAAAAAGAAAGGGTTTTTAATAATTCCTCCCCTAAAAAAGTGCAAAATGGTGGCAAAGTTTGTACGGCATAACGTCTATTAAACAATCGAAATTTCAAATTTAATTATCAAAAATGTTCGTAATAGACGAAACGTGTTATCGCTTAAAATAAAACAATATTGATTTATTATTAGATTAAAAAACGTAGGATCTGCTTAAAAATTTAAACTCTGATATATATATCTGAAAAAGGTTAAGTTCATAAGTGAGCATTAAGTTTTTTGGCTTTCAAATATTGTAAACCTGAAAATCCGAAAAACGTATTCACAAATAAATACATTAGTGAGCGAATATCGAGTAGCATGAAATTCGGCGAACTAAAAGAAAATGGTTTAATAATAGAGTTGAAATTCAGATATTTTAATAATAAGTGCATAGATACAGAATGGTTATACTTGATTATGGAGGAACTGGAATTCGTGCAATTGAACAAATTTTAAGTTCGCGGTAGTTTTGTACATTGCAGTAATAAAATAGTTTCGAGAAAAGGGTTCATTCGAGAGTCAAGACAATGAAATGTGATTTTTACTACTATTCTAAATATCTAGGCGAGTGTTTTGATAACTTTTGACTGTTTTAGTTATGATTATGACTGACTTTATGGAACTGAACGATAGTTTTTATTTATGTATAAATGCTGATTGATTTACGGATTAATTGATTCACGGTAGGTATACCTACCGTAGGCGTACGGTTTTTTTAGATAATTTTTAGATATTTATAATTATTTTTTGAAAATTAATTGATCATTATATAGAACTATTTTATTCTAAGTAACAGTTTATTAAATGTGTATTTTTAAAGTTGACAAAATAGTGTTTTTAAGTATGATTATGGTTTTCGTAAAAGAAATAAGAAAAATAATAATTTTCATATACCACTACAAATAGCAAATTTAAAAAGAAAATATAATCTACACCTACGTTACGCAGACGAAGTCGCGGGGATCAGCTAGTTTTATATATATCTCCTATATCTACTTAGGGTAAAGTAGGCGAAAAAACGGGAGAGAGAGGGCTTAGAGTAAGAACTTAGCTGTTCCCAGCTTTTGGTTAAGACTGACGCCTGTTTGTATAAGTAATACTTGAGTCATTGGACTATGTACAAACAGTATACACATCAACACTGTAAACAATTTACTTTCTAGTACAAAGTATTATTTATCTAGGTTTTCATTTACTGGTAAACGGTTTAGTTCTCTTTCAGTTATCTGACAGATTCTGCACTAAGGATCACCTACATGTATTGCAATTGTAAGCAGATGTTACTTCAGTCTGCTAAGACTGGCATTCGACCCGTTATGACTCTGACAAATTTTCTTGTTAGATCAAGTATTTTAGTAATTTTAAGTTTAAGGATGATATTCTCATCATATTTTTAGGGTGTTTTTGTGCCATGGTGTTTTCTATATAGAGCAGTGCTTTTTATAAGCCAATTCTTTGGTGATATCTTTCACTGCTGATTAGGTAACAACAGGCTATGAACCTGTGAATGATGTCCTGAATCCTGGACGAGCAAGGGTCGCGGCCGTTTTTATACTCTTAGTACCTTTGTAATCTGGCACCCACCCCAAGATGATCTTATTTCTGATGATCAGGTTTGTAGTTTCCTTACAGCTCCTGATAAGCTGGAGCTAGTGCGTTCCGTATAGCTTGACTATCGGTGAATATATGATCATACTGTTATTCAAATTTTACTTCAAAAATATTCAGTAAGAGGATCAACTTTGCTTAGATGTGGCTTACACGAAATTCTACAAATTTAATCTGGTGACTTCAATATCAATTTTGCTGATGACAAATATGACTCCTTCAAAAGATTCCTTTTAAGAGAATTCAATCTTAGAATAAATAATAGTCCATCAAAATCTACAACTATGGTACCATTGATGCTGTATTTTTATGATTCATACGTAAAATAGAGACATATGCTTATGTGTCATATTTCTAGTACCACAAACCGATAATATCGATGATTGTATATGACACATACATTACTTTTTATTTTTAAAATGTCTGCGTATAATTTTAATATATTTGGTAATATATTGAAAACATTGTTTACAAATGATATTTGGTTCTTTCATTAAATTAGACGTAACTAATATCCAAATAAAATTAATAATGGATAAATTAAGAGCTTTGCCTTTAATGTGTGTCCATGACACCCACATTTATTTTATTTATTTTTGTCATTAGTTCACTAAGCCAAGGTAGGGAAGGAAGCCTCAACATCGCAACCTTTAGGAATATTTTTCATAATTTTTATTTTAATTTATATCGATAAATCGTATAACTCGGCATATAGGTACAGCAATTCGTTTTAAAATTGTATCCTGCCAATCCATAATCAACGAGTTTTGTATTGATTTTAAATACTTTCTTCAATATCAAGTGAAACATGGGCGTAGCCAGGATTTTAGTTAGAATGATAAGACAAAGAAAAAATAATAATTAATACCTTGAAAAATGTTTAGTTGATCGTTCAGTTTGGAATTTTTCTAAAATCCAATTCTTGTACCACTCTGGCATCCAGGTAGTACAAATTTTTAGTTTACTGGAAAGTGAAATCAATCCATCTTTTTCTTATGTAGATAGAAAGCTTTTCTATTCTGAAGTAAAGTTCTGAATTGTTTCCGGTCTAGTCCCTGGATCTTTCGGAGAATTTTGCGTATTCTGATCTCTAATTTTTCAATCTGACCTTTTCTATTTTGAGATAAGCGCGCTATGATCTTCCTTACTATTTATGTTTGTGAGCTACGGAATGAAGCTCAATCTTAAATCTTCATAAAGTTTAGTTCATCAGTCTATCGTCATAGTCATCATCGTTGGTACCGATATTATTAATATTTTCCAAATGGACCATGTGGCTCGCTGATCCATTAGCATGAATGCAGCGTCGTTTGGCACGCAATAAATCATACACACATTGGCAATGTGTATTCAATGCTGTAAATATAGCTTCGATACATTGATTTATGTGAAATGTAACGCAAAAATTATACCGCACACTCAATCGCATATGTCATTATATAGTCATGCCGCGCCATTAAACCACCGATACTATAACAGAGATTTATTCGAACGAGGCTAAAATTTTTCGTATGCAATTTTTATAAACTCGATAAAATGAACTGAATCAACTTCAACTTGACTGTTTTGTTTCACTTTACCCATCTACCCATTAGTCTCTTCTTTTATAACATTCACGATACATAAATATATAATCCAAAATATGTAAATTTGTACAAGACCAATTTGAACGTCGACGTATAAAAACAAAAAAGAAAAGAAAATAAATCAGATCTTGTTATCTGAATCTTATAGATGGATGTTCACATTACGTCCCCCTCAATGCTGTCAAGATTTGTTTGAAAAAACATGTTTTTCATCATATAAGCGAAAAAATATATAACTCTCTCAAATTTCTTTACGAAATTAGCTCGAGTTCATGTTATCATGTTGACGCAATCAGAGAGGCCGGAATTTAATTTGAGCAGTAAATTCTTTCTCTTTTGAATTTATATGGACCATAATGGGCTTTTCTTTTGTATCTATTTGTAACTGAGAAATTTTGTGACATTAATTAGTCGACCATAACGGCATTTGAGACGTAGAAATATTTATAAATTTGTGTATAAATGCGGGGTTTACATAATATGTAGGTATACTTGAATTAAATCAGTATTAGATTATCGACAAAGTGTGGAATTTTGTGAGCATTATAAAGAATTGCATAATAAAAACAGCGATTAAATCAACGTGACTACGCGACACTTGGAACAAAGAACTAAAAAATATAATGTACTAGTGGGAGTGAGTTGGCAAGCAGCTATATTAACTAGTTGCTACTTAATGTCCTTGTAAAACTTATTGCTGTTTTATTAATTTGATGATCCTCCGTATGATAATGACACTATACAATTTTCCTGTCACGTTTGTTTTTAATACTTCTTGAAAAAATCGCTACAAACATTTTTTTTAAATCCAATTTCACAATGCCGCACCAATAAAATTAAATTAAGAATTTCAAAAAAAATATTTTTAATGGAAAGGACAAAATATTTAGCCAACCCAAAGCAAAATAAAATATATCATAAGCTTTATTTTTTAATTATATCAAAACGAAACTATAATGATAAAATAAATCAAAATTTAATTCCAGGAAAATTTCTTATAATTAAGCTTCTATAGAAAAAATAATCACACAAGCCTATGTTTTTCTTTAGTTCAAATAACATTTTTAGGAACAAGTAACAGTTAATTACATATTTATATTACAAAGATTTTTAGTTCAAATTTATTGTTTTTAGTGACAAATAATACAGTTATTGTTATATAAAAATTTATTATAAAACAGTAATGAATAATTACACAGGCCTGCAAAAATATTTTTTAAAAATTGTTTTAACCGTAATAAGTCATTTCAATGTATAGAACTTATTTGCGCTTATTTCAAATATAAAATACATTTCCTTCCATCACGTAGAAAAAAAAAATGTTTCATAAATTCCACGGAATAAATATGTTAAGTAACACGACAAATTTGTAACATAAAATTAATTAAACATAAATATTAAACTATAATTAGTTACCAACAAGGATAATATCTATAAGTGTTTTCAGACGAAGCTAGGGACCCGAAGCAAACCACTTTTTCTGAATCAAAAATGGTAGTACTCCACCTTTCACTACTAGCGCTGGTGTCGTGTTATAATCCGTTGGTAGAGGAAATGAACCAATACGAAGTTTGTAAGTGAAAGCGAGACAACAGAAATGATTGGTTTTATTTCGCTCTCACTTTTAAACTTCGTATCGATTAGTTTCTTTTACCAACGGAAGATAAAAGGTCACCAGTGTTAGTAGTAAGAGGTCAGGTACTACCATTTTCGATATAGAAAAAGAGGTTCGATTTGGGCCCCCAATTTTGGCCGGAAAAACTTCTTTTCAATTGTAATTTGCAACAAAACCTTATGTGATGATCTTTTTTCATTATTTTTTCTATAGTCAGGGCAAAAATTACAATAAAAATATGTTGTTATATTTAAAACAATTTTACCATCGCAGGCTTGTGTTATTAATATCGTTTGACTCAATTTCTTTATTACAACGCGTTTCAACAGTCAAGCTGCCATTGTCAGGTAATGTTTTATTTTCTTAACTATAAACAAATTTCCTATCAGGAATTTGTATTGAATAATTTGCCCTAAAGGATATTAGTTGGATCCAGATGTGAGCTTTATACATTTCATATTCTGTAAGGATGTTCATATCATTTTGCAAATTTCTAACGGTTTAAAGTTTGTTTCGAAATTTATACATTTATGATCATCGTCGTTAAGATATTTCGTAAAATTTGAAGATATTGAGGAGCTAGAGTTTTTGGGTGAATGTTCTTTGTATCTAGTCTTGAAAGATCTACTAGTTTGGCCCATGAATAATTTTTCCATATAGGGTATGAAGTAGGAAATATACAAGCCGCATTGAACAAGCCAGAAGAATCTTCACAAAGATGAGAAAAATTATTGTAGATCGAACTTTATCCCTGGAACTGTGGTTAAAAATGATCAAGCGCTATGTGTTCCCTATTGTCTTATACAGAATGGAAGAATTTTGTATAACGAACAGATGCCCGGGAATAAGTTAGACCCTCTGCACTACTTCAAAGCCTTTTTTAGCTTACCTGATGGCTCTAAATAAATGTTTCGTGTGTGATTGTTTTTCGGTTAAAGTGTGCGGTTGATCTAAGATTTACAAAATTTGTTATATCTAAAAAAAATAAAAATTCAGAAATTGCAAAAAGGAATAATTGTGTATGACTTTACGAACATATAATTGTAATTTAAAACTAATTAAATTCTTCCTATTGAATTCATTTTATTTTTTCATTAAATTAATAAAGCAATAAAACTGAATATATAGTTTTGTAAATTACACCTTTATGTATATTTAGCTTTTAAACATGAAAATACTGAATTTAATTTTTGTATAGATGTAATTACCTCTATTTGTATTTTACACTTTTAACTATCATATCGCAACTAAATGTTATGGTAGAAAAGAATTGCGCAGGTCTTGTGAGAGGTATTAACTTATTTTAGTTTTAATTATTTTGTGAATTTATATATTTCTTGGAGTGTTTTAGATAGACTTGATCATGCTACTTTGTTCAAATGCACACATGTGTTTTACGAATTAAAATTTTTGACATAAATTATCAAAATAATTGTTATAATATTTAAATTTATAAATACAAATGCCAATTATGAAAATTAATCTCAATTAACTGTAATTAACAGTGAAAGGCTTTTAGATAAAAACTGTCGCCTATTGTCCCATAAACATATCACTGAAATCTATTTACAATTAGTCCAAATTGCACTAAATGTATCAATATGATTTTCCATGTTCCGCATTCATTTTAAAATATTTTAATACACACATGATTAAGTCCAAACAAAAATGGTGTTGTAGCACTAGCCATTAACAAAATTAACGGTAATTAAATGAATAATTTTATAATGATGAAACAATGTGACAAAATTCTAATGCAATTACAATGTTTTCCCATCTAATATGTGAGCGTTTTATCTATCACTATATTTGCCAAGTGACAATTATTATTATTCATGAATATTTTGAAATGAATTCATTTCGTTTACAGCCACATATTCTACATAAATGCAGTAATTAATTCACTCAATTTTTCTCATTAACGCTATATTTGTGTAACTAAAATAATTGATTCGTTCAATAGATTACAATTTTGACCCAAAAATTAAAATTTCAATGGAAAAATGTTTGCTTTAGTCTTCCTCTCCTCATAAGCCTAGTTACCTTTTTCAAATTTCATTTTTGGGTTTATATATAGAAATAATAGTTTTAATGTACCAAAAGCAGAGATTAACGCTGATATTTTGTAATTAAAAATTGTTGAAATTTGAATTTTGAGTAAGATATCAAATTAAAAAAATATTTACTTTCCAATATTAATTATTATTTAATTGCAACATTAACTGTGTGCGAGAAATTTAAAAATGAATTCGCATATATTTGCAGTTAAATTTGTTCATTTACGAGACGTTAATTGGTGATTAAACTAAAATTATTTATAAATAATATTCAAGTTAAATGATTGAGGTGTATCTTCTTTTTACCTCTTAAATAAGTAGCCGCTTTTAGATCGTAAGAGATGCTTTGTAATTTACATTGGATTCGTGAAGCCAATCAGGGAGTTTATTATTCCAATAACTTAGCCTGAAATCTATGAGAAAATCGAAAGCAACATGCATTTTTTATTGGGGTGGCACATCATTATGGGATGCGGCCTTTTTGAAGTCAATTATACGATGTTTAACTTTGCTTATCTACCAATCTTTTTTACTGTTCATTCCCAACATCTTGTTACCGAAAATAAAAAATAAGGAGCTTAAAATTCACCCGATCCGCTTGGCAAACAACGTACAATCTTACGGATTTTATTTGAGACTTGAATATATATTCATAAGAACCTATATTATATTTCCTAAAAGGACGAGATGTATATAAATCATTTAAGTGTCCTCGTTCAGAATTCTCTAGGAAATGTATGCATGGGAGGACAAGAGGGCTCGTGATCAAGATATATAACTATTAGAGTTTCTAAATGGAGGGTAGTATGTAAAAAGTAGATGTTATCAATTTTTCTAAAGAACACGAAAATATTAGGAAAATATTACGAATAGATTTTAGTCAAACAGACAGAGAAAAATGTTAAATGTACTATTCCAGCTGTTTCATGATCATAAATTGTGTTGTAATTTGCTTTTTTTTTAAATTTAATTAGTAGGAAACATATGGATTGTATTGTTGCAACTACCGTATTATGTGCAATATTTTTCACTTTAAACGTTTCAAACTAGCATTTATTTTTTAATTTAAATTTTATGTAGATAACATAAACTTGGATGGGTTTTTTTCCTTTGTCAGCTGTTCATAATGGCTAATCTGATTGCAACCTAACAAAATTTAACGATTTTTAAACATCTACAGTAAATATTCTAACAAACTATATAGTTAAATAAATATAAAATAAAAAAAAAAACATTCTTTTATAAATAGATTTTTAAAATCTGTTGTATTGATTAAAATAAAGTAGAATGAAGTGGTTATAGTCAAGGAACCAAAATTTAATGATAAATCAAGAAAGACTCAATCATAAATTACGAGGGTTCGAAAGTTTCTTATTTGTACAATTGTTTCCTAAAAAGAGGTTTTTTATTACTTAGATGCGAATTGAAATTGAACATATTCAAATTGACCCTGCGTAATGATGATTTTCAAATGATCTTTCTTCATATTCAAGTAATCAAAATAATATATTACTGCCTAGATATTACGGGTTTATATATCTATATCAGAGAAGGTGTCACCGTAAAAAGAATTTTTGAATACGCAAAAGAATACGAAAATTATTTTTACGCAATGGAACACCTAATAAAATACAACAATTTTTTTTGTTTTTTGCTTTTTCCGTCTTAAGTTTTGTTTTCTAACATTCAAGAATATGCTGAGGTACCAAATTGAATTTTCAATTAATTGTTTTGCTTGGATTCCCTTATTCTATTATTTAATTTGAGGCTTTATGAAGTCATATTCTTATTCTATAAGCGTTTGTTATCCAAATCCGAGATTATTTTTTTTTTTTCTATTAAATCAATGATTTCTATTCTTCTTCTTCTCTTTTTCTTGGTAGCTCTGCTGTTCTTTGAAACATTCAATATGGACTCCTTTTTCTTAGAATATTAGTTTTTTTTCTTTGCTAACTGTTCATTACTGAAGTACTAACTTTTTCAATACCTGCTTATTACATTTTATCGTTTTCTTGTCAATTCTTCTCTTGTCCACCTCTTCATCCTTTAATATTCTCCATCTTTTTTTCTCTCGTGTTTTGAGAATACATGCTGTTGATCCATACACTGCGATTATCTATACTTAGAATTTCAACACTTACATTTGTTCTAATTTTTCAATCAATAAGTGTATTCATTTTGCTGTTGTCTGTAATTTTTACGAAGAATTAAATTTTATTTAATGACAAACAAATACGTAAAATCAATATACAACAGGAATAATTGAAATTACTGCAGCTTGATTGATTTTTTTAAAATTGGTAATTTTATAGCACTGCTTTTAATTAATCTAGGTAACTAATATATAAGCAATATGCCTGAAAAAGTTATTCTTAATTCAAATTTTTCATATTTTTTTTGCATTTTGCCTCAAAATCCAAGCTTTCGAGGTTCAAATATGCCGCAAAGTCTTAGAACATCACATCTGAAAAGAATTACAGACTTACTAAACCTTTGGAGCTCGCCTAAAAAGTAAAAATTTGAAAGCTATAATATCTGGGATACATAATGAGAAAAGAAAGATACCAAATCCTCCAGAAAATTATCCAGGTGGAAATAGTTGGAAAATAGAGTATAAGACGAAGGAGAATTTCTTGACTTCAAAACATCAACTGGAAACTGGTTTCGTTGTACTTCAGTAGATTTTTTCAGAGCTACGGTCAACAATGTGAGGATTGTCATGATGATTGCCAACTTCAGAAGTGAGATTAACATATCTAATTTAGCAATGCATATAGTAACACAGGGAGAAATCTAGTGACCTATCTACTAATATATAAAATTCTTACGTCTGTCTGTACATTTCAATTTTGAACCCAATTTTAGGGTAAATATTTGTTTCAAGAGGCCCTTATTCCAAATTTAACATTTTTAAAATTTTTGTCTGTCTGTGTGTCCTGATTTAACTAAAGAACGGAACAACCGAATTTAATGAAATTTGGTAATAAATTACAACACAATTTCCCTTAGACTATAGGCTGCTTATCATTCCAAGAAAAATAATAAGGGAAGGTATTCCCTAGGGATGAAAACAGAAATTTTTACTTTACGCGGGTAAGTTATATATCATTGGAAAGGTAATTAAAAGTTAGAAACTAATCTGTAAAAATATTTTTAGTTGAACTGTTAAAAAGCACAGTAAATTATATTTAAATTTAAAAAAATTACTTCTTTGAAATATAAATTTTTATATATAATATACATATAGTTGATGTTAATAGCGTAATTGCTTACGTATCGGGCATTCTGATCCTCATAATTATAAAGACGTGGATTCGAACCTTACAGTAAACTTTTTTTTTTATTTTTTTTACAAAATTCTTGTAAATAGACCCTTAGAGTTGTTCAATATTGAAATATTAACAAAAAATAATATTAATAGTAGTATTAATAATAGTAATAGTAATGAAACTTTAAGTAAATACGTATTTAAAACCGTGCATACATAAAATCCTGTATTTATCTATCCCTCTGACTGATGTAATTTTAATATTCGATGTATTCCTTATAAGAAATAGACATTTGATAAGATTTTTTTTGAAAATTCCTACCCTAAAAGAGTAAAAGGGGTGACTAAGTTTGTATGAGAAAATGTTAAGTTAATCAACAATCGAAATTTTGAATCTAATAAGTGTAATTAATAAATAAATAAATAATTCATATTATTCATATTATAAGTTTCTGTTTTTGTTATATCATTTTAATAACAACGTTTTAAATAACGTTATTTCACTAAATTAGGATGAAAGTTTGTGTAGTACTTATTCTAACAAAGCGATTTTTAATTTTTGTTTGTCTTTCAACAATCAAACTTTTTAAAATCTAATTTTTATCAACCAATGATTGTGACCTGGAGCAATTATTTAATCTGCTGAAAAACATTAAGGGAGCAATTTTTTGACAAATATTTCATTATCAATCAAAATATAAAATCTTCCAAACTAACTTTTCTTCGGTATTTAGGAAAATTTGAAAATCAATTACAGTTATTGAAAATATATAAAATATTCTTATTTCCTTCCACGTTATCTACCTGTTTCCAACAATTTTGTATGTACAACGTCCAAATGTGCGAAATCGAATTGCTTTTTAGTAATGATAATCAAAGTAAAGAAGGTCATATTTTTTTTCGTTTTACATTGTATTATCCAAATAAAAGCATATTCGTGTCGATGAAATTTGGAAAATGTTTCTCTTATACGATGCAGATATATAATAAGAAAGGGTTTTTTGATAATTCCTCCCCTGAAAAAGTGAAAAATGGTGGCAAAGTTTGTACGGCATAACGCCTAATAAACAATCGAAATTTCAAATTTAATTATCAAAGTATGTTCGTTATAGACGAAACGTTTTATCGCTTAAAATAAAACAATGTTGGTTTATTATTAGATTCGAAAACGTAGAATCTGCTTAAAAATTTATACTCTAATAATCTAATATATATATATATTCAATTATATATATATATATATATATATATATATATATATATATATATATATATATATATATATATATATATATATATATATATATATATATATATATATATATATATATATATATATATCTGAAAAAGGTTAAGTTCATAAGTGAGTATTAAGTTTTTTGGCTTTCACATATTGTAAACCTGAAAATACCAAATACGTTTTCACAAATAAATAGATAAGTGAGCGAATATCGAGTAGCGAGCAATTCGGCGAACTAAAAAAAATGGTTTATTTATATAGTTGAAATTCAGATATTTTAATAATAAGTGCATAGATACACAATGGTTACACTTGATTATGGAGGAACTGGATTTCGTGCAATTGAACAAATTTTAATTTCGCGGTAGTTTTGTACATTGCAGTAGTGAAATAGTTTCGAGAAAAGGGTTCATTCGAGAGTCAAGACAATGAAATGTGATTTTTACTAATATTCTAAATATCTAGGCGAGTGTTTTGATAACTTTTGACTGTTTTAAGTTATAATTATGACTGATTTTATGGAACTTAACGATAGTTTTTATTTATGTATAGATTCTGATTGATTTACGGATTAATTAGTTCACGGTAGGTATACCTACCGTAGGTATACGGTTTTTTTAGGTACTTTTTAGAAATTCCAAATTTCCAAATTACCAAAGTTTTGTTAGCTAATTGTCAATTTCTTTAAGCTAAGCTGAAATTAAATTTGAAAAAAAAAACATCATAATTTATGTAATGTTTGTTTTAATGTTATTGTAATTTTTATTAATTTATATTATATATTAAGGACACAAAACCATCAAACTTTAATTTTTAAAACGACAAATTTGCAATACAATGAAGTCTTATTTATATGAGAATTTTTAATACTAGTTTTAAGATATATTTTAAACTGTTACAGAGACGAAAAATGTTTCATCTATTCGAAAATGTAATCGTACTGAGTTCATTATGGAAATATAAAGTTACTGAAGCTAAATATGATAATTTCAATTAAACATTATTTTCTATACGATAATGAAAGCCATAAGGACAGTACCTACATATTATTGTGATGAAATTGATAACAGCGAAACATTTTTTTTTGTGTACTTAATTGTTCCTTCCGAATTCTCGCAAAGAATATAATACCTACAGTTAACCTTTTTGGTAAAAACGTTGCGTGAAACAAAAAAGGTAAATCTTTATAACTTGACTACGTCATTATTTCCTAGAAAAAGTTTCTCTGCTCACTTCTGTTTATATTTGTTGTAATCATTCTCCTAATAAATCTCAATTTCTTGAAATTAAAACAAATAAAACAGTCGTTTAAGTTTCTCTTTTATCATTGTTTATTAGCCATTTTTATTACTTGAAACTAATTCCTGTTAACTCACCCAACTTTTCTTTCACAATTCCTTCAATTATTTTCAAACGTAATGGCTACATTAATAAATTATCCCTCATCACTTAGTAGGGGAGTTTTACAATGTTTAAATTAGAGCAAAACCAGCATTTCATGCAAGACTAACCCCGTCGTCTATATAATAGAAAACACATTCAACATATGTGGAGAGATAAAGAGGCAAATTCGGGTGGATAAAAACGATGATGCTATGTTCATTGTTCATGAACATTACATATTAGCATAGGCCAGCAAACAGTTTGCGATAATTTTCGGAAAATCCAGCCCGAGTGAAAATTGAATGGCCGAGGCGTGCCTGAGCATCTAATACTTTGTTTGCTCAAATTATTTCGAATGTGTGTCATCTAATAGCGATTTGAATATTGCAAATTGAATTACTTCGACGAATAAATATATGCGAGGTTACTTGCAAGTTTAATTGAATAGCTACCGAAAAGTAATGGAAATGTTTCTCTGCAAAGTCTCTCGTTGAATTATCATAAGGCGTACCACACACACGAAAACGTTCTGCAGGGAGAGAATTTCGGCAAAACGTAATTAATAATACATTTTACTTTGAAATGCGTATTCGTATTGTTTGAATCTCGTGTATCATACCTAGGGAATTTTACTTGGAAGTTTGTCTTTCGTTACAAGTTCTAAGTACCCCAAATCTCTAACCGTGGAAACTTGCTAATAATAGACGAAGATTATTTGTACTATCTTCAATTTAACGAAGATATAACACTAAACTTTTCGAATATGAGTATAATATGTGTTTATGATGATATTTCCACGTAAAACATTACATTATACATTACGTATAGAGCCAAGCGTTGAAATTTCAAGTTTCTAATGAATTTAATATTCTCAATGTAATTCATATTAAAATACATGTTCGGGGAACTATTTTTCTTTTATAGGTTTTAGTTGGAAAATTTAACAATCTGAATCAGCAAAATTAATTACTGTTTCCAATCATCATCAGTTTACGAGATGATGTGGCATTTTCCCAGTAGGGATTAGGTGGTTTTAGTTGCACATTACTCTGAAATATTGCATTTGAATGTAATTAATGTAATGTGTTAGACGTGGAAATATGTTTGCAATAGAATACATAAACTTTTTGACTTAAATCCGTGAATAAACTTTCAGCTTTACATTGAGAAATCTATCTTTTTGAATTTCATAAATTTATCATTCTATAATAAGTCGATTTTAAAATAATAATTTGTATTCTATAACCACAAAATCATAATATCAATTGTTTTTAGCATATCTTTTTTGTAATCTATAAAATAGTTTTGTATCAGTATGCGTTTTAAATTTAAAAAAGAAAACATATACTTACATTTAATATTTCAAATAAAAACTTGTTTTGCAGTTACAGTTGTTGTTTCAAGATTCTTTTCCTGGAATAGTTAAAAATTGATACACATTTTTACCTTAAGTCTAAACTATAAAAAAAAATTGAAATATAGAAGTAAGTCAAGTGAAGTGTGGAATTGTTTTTAGTAATAGTAATTTATGTACAATGAGGTTAACGGTTCATATAGATACGCAACTTCTAATACGATATACGAAATACAAAAAAATAATTGAATTTATTATCCTTTATTCTTAAAATAGCAATAAAAATTTGGATTAAAGAGCTTAACTAGGTAATGAACAAGTTTCATCCTAAATAATAGTTACGACAACGATATACAATCGTCCAGTTATATCGTAAAAAAACTTCTACATTTTTAACGTAGATAAATGTTTTAATTTTTATTTCCGAGTCACAATTAATCAATTAATTAATTATATTTGAATAATTATATTTGTTGTATAACTCAATCAATTTCTTTATTAAATATAACCTATTTCGACAGTCTGTAGCTGTCATCCTCAGGTAATGTTTATCTGAAGATGTTTACATAAAGAAATTGAATCATAAAACATAAAACTTTTCATTATTTCTAAAATTTTTTCATAGTTCAAATTATAATAATTCTGAAACCATTCAATGGGGTTCATATTGGCAGGGGTGGTCAAGCTAAATGATATTGCAGGCTACTTACGAAACTTTGCGGCTCACATTTAAAATTATATATGACCAATTCTTCATATTAAATCTAGATATACTGTAGAAAATTTAAATACAATGGTTTACTTCACTTTAAAATACTTATATTTTTTAAAAGTGTGATGAATTTTGCAGGTCGAAAAAATGGTCAAGGCAAGTCTCATGCGGCCCACGGATTGTCCACTCCCGATATAGACCATAAAGTCTACTTTTGATCCTAAGCAAAGTGTATGAAAAATAAATAATAAAAAGATACAACTCACAATATAAGCTAAAAGAATCTTACTCGGCTATCAATTTGGCTTTCGGTCACTCTTTATTAGAGCAAATCTTCCAAATTGATAAAACTGTACGGAATGTTCAAGAAAGAAAGTAGTTCTGTTCGGCAGCGTTTCCAGGCTTAACGCAAACATTTGATAAAGCCTTCCATTTTGGACTACTGAATAAAAAAAATTATCTCTCTGGGTATTACAAGGTTAATGAATGTTACTAAAAAACAGCCCTTTTAAATCTAGTGCTTAGCTGCAGTACCAAATCTCAGAAAAAAGAAGCAAGGGTTCCTCAAAGTCGTGTATTGGGGTCACTGTTATATTCCTTGTACACAGTGGATGTGTCAACATTAACCGACACAGTACCGAGCACATTGGCTAATCACACAGCAATCATAACAACAGAAGCTTATTAAATGCCCAAAGATATCCTAGACCAAGTAGAAAAGTAGTGAAAAAATGAAAAATCAAAATAAATTCCACTAAGTCTACCTATATAACGTTTATTCTACGAAAATATATTTGTCTACCGGTCACCATGGAAGGAGCAGAGCTGCTGTAAAAAGGTATCACAAAATAGATGCAAATGCACCTAGATTAAAAATTAACGGGGTTCTAGCATATCAAGAAAACTTGAAAACACCTAAATATAAGGCTTAAGAGAATGTACTGACTATTAGGAAAATCTTTCTCAGATACAGAAAACAAGCTACTGCTGTACAAAGCCTATAATATAGGCTTATGGACTTCAACTGTAGGTCACAGCTTCTAATCTAAGATCAAACGTCAGATATTGATTGTTCCCTACTACATAAACAACAAAAGGATACATGAGGAAGCGGAGCTTCCAACTATCATACAATAAAAATAAGGTATAGCGAAGCTTATCTTGAAATCCTGGATAGCCATATCATACCATATAGCCATATTCTAGCCATCAGCCTATTTGACAATAGAGGTGTCGTAGGCTTATTAAGAAGATAGAATGAATATGCTTTCCCTACAGATATGATACGTCATCTTAACTGAAATATTACTGTGAATTGTAATGTTTTTATTTTGTTAAAATTAGTTATAAAAATAACTTTTGTTTAACTTTACTTAAGATTAAGAAGTAAAACTGATTTAAATTGTAATTTCTATTGATTTTATAAAAGTCCCTGTTATCAAGTATGTATAATGTGTATAAAGATCGATTCACTGGGAACGCTCCATTACAAGAGAATCATGTATTTACAGAAATTATAATTATTTCATCTCGGTGCAGATCTTGTAAGACAGCAAAAAAAAATACATGACTACTTCATAGTTCATACCAAAGAAGAGATACTTCTACAGAAGTTGAATTTTGAGTTAAAAATATGAACGAAGTTTAGGCTACTCATTCGGTAAATTTCAGAGCTTCTGTTGGCTAACTGCTAGTTACTTTTTATAAAACTACATTTAGTCAAGACTAATTCTATACAGCGACTACTAATGGTCGACTAACCGAAACTCTGAGAGTTACCGAAAGAGTAGGCAAAATCTCCCATATCAATTAAATCCTCTGAAAGTTCCTCTACCCTGTTTCATTCCGTTCTTCTTAACAGAAAACTATTTGGGTTTATTTATAAACAAAAATATATTTTAAAAAATAAACAATTAAAAAAACTGAAATTTAGCAGATTATTTTTTTAATTTCACGAAGAATTCTGTAGGGCAACGAAATCAAGGTATAAATTTTAAAATTTATAGCTTAAAAAAATTAGTATGTAGCAATGCTATAATAAGCTTAGGATTTTTTGAACTGTCAGAATCATTAAGTAATACCTATTAATATTGTTGGATTGAAATTTTCAGAATTTTTTCCAAAAAAAAAAAAAATTTGGCTAAAGAAAAATTAAGAATAAAACAATTGCTTTTAAGGTAAAAGTTCACATGCTGAGAACTCACTTGAAGAAAATTAATTTATTTAGGTCTTTTACTTACGTAAGAAATTGAATTTTTTGTTATATTTTTCTATATACTTAAATGAAATTTTCAATTTACCATGCAAAAATAAGATAAGTACTTGCTTCTAATACAAAACAAAGAGAAAATATCTTAATTTTGAAATACTTGCAATTTATTACTAAGGTTTTCAGACGAAATCGAGAACTACTTGTAGTTGCTTTGAAGTATAATATGTATCACTAAAAAGTAAGAAGATATACTTACTTTACTCCGACCAAAAACGTTCTTTTTATCTTCATTTATATTTTTCAAATACATCTTACAATTGATTTGTAAATCTAAAGTCAACTTGAAAAACTTTTTGCATGTCTGCTCGAAGTTTACGTAGACGGATTTCTCATTTCGTAAAAATTGATGAGCTTTGAGCTTTTTAAATCGTTTTCTCCCGCCTTCCTTTGAACAGACGAACATCTTTAAAGGTGTGATTGATCTTTCACAGTTCGATCATCACAAAGCACCATCAAATGCTTCCAGAATGAAATTGTATCATTGTAATGACTTACGTTTTGACGTTTTTTTTTTGTTTATTCTTTTTTTCATTTGGTTAAGAAAATAAAACTTAATCAATATGGAAAAGAGTGGAAAAGAGTAATTAAATTAAAAAAAAGTAATAAGTCAAACCAACGTCATGCCTTAGAAACTTAGGTAGTGCAAAATTTAATTTATTTTTTACCAAAATATTTTCATTTTTCATTATTTTAAGTATATGATCTAGCAAATAATCTTACGTTTCCATATTATTTTAATTGAGGTATATCCTCACACTTATGAGTATAAAAAAATTAAATTACCTATAAGATTTTCAATTCCAGAACTTTAATACGCATAATTCATTTAGTAACTTTATTCAGATAAAGAGAAACTTTGGATGAGGAAATATAAATAAAACGTCCGAAAATTGATTGTGTAATTTGTAAATTATTTAATTTTTTGATAAACTTGAATATTATAAGCATAATTTGTCTTTTTTATATTAATATTATATTTTTTTACAATTTTGCAATAATGTATGTTTTAATGAGTATTACATAATAAATTTGTTTTGTACACTATTAATTAAGTCATTCAATTAAATTTATTCTAATGATCTTAAAAGTTATTGAATATTTATGTACAAAGCTTATTAATTTTATAAATCTTAATTAAAAAGTATTTTATTTAATTTAAATATTTGACCCTTTAATGTTATACCATAAAATACTGTTTCACTGTTTTTTTAAATATTATACTTAATGTTCATTATCAAATTTCAACTGATATTCAAAAAAATAAGAATATCAAGTCTAGAACCAATATGAATTAAATTAAAGCCTATTAGTGACCGAGTGATCTAGGTAGCCGCTCTAAAATTGATCGGATGCAGGTTCGAGTCTCCTATCGAGCAAATTTTCAATATATTTCTATTTACGAATTTTTATTACCCCTAGAGTCGTTAGACCATAGTAGTTATAAGGCGACGGTAAATAATAATTTTACGCAAAAAAAATGAGCTTATAGTTCTAGTCAGTTGAAAAATAAAATTTAAAGCCTACAGCTTTTATCCATTTTACAATATCAAATCTTTTATGAAATCTGTTAATTTGCGAAAATAAAAAGAAAGTAAAAGTAATGTTATATAAATAAGAAAAATATTATTTGTACGTTTTATGTTTAAGTTTTACTCACAAATATTTTTATAATATCAATATCTATTTTTCTCGAGAACCCATCAACAATTGATGATTTTGTAACAATAGGTAAGAATTTTATTCTTACGTGAAAACTGGATCAAAGGGACTGCAAACATGGTGAATCGGCAGCGGAAGGATATATTAATGAGACAATTAGTGGTATGTAGATACTAATGAAATACTAAGATCCTGAAATTTTAGATCGTATTTCAGTTACTCACTTAGGAAGTTAAAAAAAATTAAAACAAAAAAAATTTTTTCATAAAGCTTTATACTTTTCAACTTTTATTCAAACTTTACTTCAATCGATCTAGTCAATTCTAAGAAAAATTGTATTTCTTTTTGTAATGATTTTTTTACCAAAAGTAATTGAATAGATCGGATGCTTAGATCTGAGGTTTCCAGTATCCTCTAGTATTTTATTAGTACCTTTTAAGTGTTATTGAAAAATCTTTTTTTGTTCGATTCACCATGCTTATGATCTTAGGCCTTTTACAATGATTTATACTCACAAGATATTTCTGAAATTTTTTCTTCATACTTACGACGACTTGAAAAGTTTTATTATTTTTTTCTTTTCCGATGCTTCAATGTTTATTTGATGATACAAATCACAAAATTTATCATTTTTTACCAAAATTGGATCAATGATTCCTGATTTTACTATGCGTAAACTCGCAAAAAATAAGGTAGTTCACAAAAAAAAAATAGAAACAATTAATTATGACCTATGCAAGAAAATAGGCTGTATTTTTTTTTTCTGTAAATTGTTCATTGGTTGACATTAATGAAACCAAAAGACCAGAATAGTTTCAATCATTCATCATGTTAGTTAATTTAGCAGTCTTTGAGTCTTTGAAAAATGATAGAATTCAAAACATGTGCTCCAAAATATTTACTTATAGGCTCATAAGGCGTTAAAATTCCTAATGAAATTCCACACAGTCATCTTTGACATAAGAAATCTAATATTTTATGTTTTATCATATAAGTAATTAGAGCGTTTTGGTTATCAGAAATCCGGCTGAAATTAAGATTGAAATAATTATAATTAAACAGTCTTGATTTTATTAAATATTTAATCCTGTTTTTACACCAAACGCAAGAAGTAAATTACATCTTCGTTTATCTTCTTATATGAAAGGATGTGAAATAAATTAACGAAACTTCACCGCCTTTTTCGTATGAGTGTATGTCTAACGAGAGGCAAAATGTTGTTCTTGAATTTGGTGTGAACTTGTTATAGTGACTGACAGTTGCGTGTTCAAAGCCAGTCCTTGTTTTTTCGTTACGAAATTGCCGAAATTATTGTTCAAATACAAGATAAAAACCATTTAGCTCGCAACTTTTTACCAATTTCTTACAGACAGAAGCTTTTTTGCATTGGAATTCTGTTATTTATTTGCGTGTTATTAATTTCGTAACTATACAAAAACTAATTGAATAACATTTTTGATGGGATTGGTATCACATCAAAGGATGGGTCGTATGCCTAAATTTTAACTAATTTAATTCAGTTTTTCCCCAGTAATTTTTATATCGTTGTTTTATCATTCAGTAAACATATTTGATCACAACATTACCTTTTCTTAGAACTTTCAATACGAAAAACAAAACTTTTTGAAGAAGATAAATATTATTCATCAACAAAAATCATACTTCTTATTATCAATTTCGATAAACAAAGGAACCAATTATTTTTAAAAAAAATATTCAACGTACCCATTTCTTTTTTTAAAGCCAACAAATATATTTATTTTTTTGTTTCACGGATTCAGAAACCATTAATTTTGAAACAATCTAAATGTATATTTTTATGGCAAAAAAAAGAACTAGCTAAAGTATAGCTGCAGTCCTGAGAGTGGTTTGTTTCATATTACAGTGAAAATGTAACGAAGAGAAAAATTGTTTATTATTTTATCTACCATAAAAGCAAGTTATTACAAATAGTCTTTGGTTGTTTGTCTATTGACATTAGTATAAAAATTATGTATAAAAAATAATGTTGATGGCATATTTACTCTTAGGTCACGCGTTAAACTGGAGGATTACGTAGACTGTAGAGTTTTAAGTAATTACAAACAATATTCTACGAAGTGGTCATCGTAGGAAACCATTTTAACAGTTATAATCTAATAGTTAGATATTTAGGATTGGTATATTGATGGCCATTAGGTCGTGTGATTGGTATGTTCTTACGCTACAAGACAATAAAATGAGTATACTGATAATGTTTTTTTTTTTTTTGTAATTTATCGTTGCTTTGTAAGTAGCTGTAAAAGTTTTTAGGGAGCCTAGAGTTAATAAAAATCGTAATTCGAGAAGTATTGTAACTTTGCTCGATACGAGAATGAAACTCAGTGCCTACCAGTTTTAGAGTACCTACATTGACCACTCAGCCACCGGCAGGCTGTTAATGTATTTTATAACTACAATATTTTACCGTTTGCTTTACTCATTTTTAAGTGATATTCAAAACAAAACTACATTTTATGATATTCGAAGATGCTAATGAAAAATCTGTTATTTGAATAACGACCACCAACATAACTCAGTATTCTTTGCACCCACATAGCTCAATCGATTTAGTAGGCACTTTGCAATTGGTTAAGAACTAGAAAGTGAAGTGGTAAAGGGTACCAAAATTATCAGTTGAGAATCTATGAAGAAGACTAATCTGTTTGTGTCGAGGCACAAGTCCAGAAGTTTCTTGGATAAGCATCGTAATCTGCTTGTGTAACAGAACATCATTGAAATTTGAGACACGAGAAGTCACATTACAACCAATTAAATTTAAATTTCTTTTTGGACTGTCCCAAACTCCCAGAATAAGTTTATCGTAATACAAATTAGTTGGCCCAAGCCTCAAACAGGTTCATCACCTCTGCTATAGATAATGGTTTTATACTCCTATAACAGTGGATTTCAATAACTAATACTTAAGTTTTGTAGAAGTGCTTCTCAAACTTTTCATAGTACAGCCCCCAAAATCAAAAAAAAAAATTGTAGACTTTGGTGACCGACAGTTCTTTCTTTAAGTATCATTAATCTACATAATTTATAAGTATTAGAAGTTTATTTATCCTTATTGTAATAACGTATTGTTATAGTGTGAAAAGTCTGATTTGTATCAGCAATCGTCCCTACGATCACATAACTATGATTCGTTATAATTTTGAACTATTTCGTGGCTCCCAGACCAGACTTTCGTGGGTACCCCTGTTGCAGGAGGTCCAAAGCGTTCAAGTTTGAGAAACACTGTTTTATAATATTTTTCATCCGTTAGTTTGATAAAAAAATTTGTAAAAAATATTTTATTTCTAAGCTCAATAGTAAATAGTTATTTTTTTTTAATTTAGAAAAGCATTTTACTAGTTGTAAAACATAAAGTATTGAAAACCTTGCATAATGTTGTTATCAAATATTCTCAAATTACAAGATACTCAAATATGGGGAAATATACCTTACATAGAGCCAAAAATTCACAGCTGAATTTCTTCGTTCCAAAAACAAATCATTCAAAATATTCGCTATATATTCTGTGCTGAAGCGAATACAAATCACAACATTAAAAATTCGATTTAATTTGAATGTAACTTCAATATTAGCATAATACCTAACAATCAAATATTAATTGCATTAATGTAATACTTACAAATAATGTAACATTTACGAAGATATTTACACAATTATTTACAAAAATAGCACAATATTTATTTACAAATTCAAATAATTTAAATGATTTCAACATTTTTATTTTTAATTTTTGTCCATGCAGTGTCCAAAACGTATCCTTTCAGTAAAACATATCACATTCAATGTTGCGACTCCTCCAATCCATGGCGACTCATCTTCGATTGAAACCATCCATTTCTGAAACAAAAAATAAATTAATTGAAAAAATCAGATTTGTCAAAATATCAATTTCGAAGCCAATTACAAAAAAATTGAGACATGAATCAAATATTGGCAATTTTAAAATATTGCTTTTTGCGTCTCCATTAATTTAAGAGCAAATCAAAAAGCAATTTTAACAAGGCTATTTGTAAAAAATGCCAACATGAAAGTCGGATGTATATAAATCATAAAGACAAGCATTTTAATGGAAATAAAACCGAAATGAGGGAAATATTGTTGATGTCAAAATCGCGTTTTAACATCTCGTCTTACACGATTTTCTCGATCGTCCAGACATATTTATTATAAATGTTAATGATGAATGATTTAATTTGAGATTCGATTTATAATATTCTATAAACTAGAAATATTAATGAAACGTATAGTAAATGTAGTCAATTTTGCTCGGTTGCGTGATCTTATTTGTATAGTAATTATATTTAAATGAATTTCGAAATGAATAGTCTTATAGCAGCTCACAATGCACACGACATATTTCCCTATAGTTTTTTTACGGTATTTTTTTTTTTGTTCAGAGACGTTAGGCATATGAATTATTAGAAAACATAATGGTATAATCATATATATTTTTAAAATGAATATTTAAATACTTAATTAGTAAGAACGGGCTGTATTATACCAATTAAATATTGATGCACATAATTATCTTTCGTAATTATATGAGAAGTATTTGATGAAAAATTATATTTTTATTTTAGTGGGCAATTTTGTTAGTGTGTTTGATTTCCGTTAGATTGTGAATCATAAACTTTTGACTAACGGGCTCACGGTTTTCACGCAGATTTAGTGACAAGAATTGGAATTTTTATTTAAAAAATGTGAATGGTTCACTTGAGTTGAGAGAAGATAAAATAAATGAAGTTTTGAATATTAATGAGGTGAGGAGTACATTTGGAGTTAGATGCAACTGTGATGAAATGATTTAAAAGACACATGTTTCATTTGGAAATGTAACAGAAGAAGAGTAATTATTTACAACTTTTCTTGTTCTTTTTTTTTAAGTTTATCTTCTCCATCTGAGCCTTCAAATTTGGAAGAATACATATAATTATAGATAGGGTCAATTTCAGCTTCAGGCTGCTGCTAAAAAATTAAGTAAAAAAAAACAGTGAAAAATGAGAATTTTTTTAGTTTGCTAAAGCTACAAAATTCTATTAAGTTGTCCAACTTGGTGATTTAGAATTTGTCCCTTTTGGACTTCTTTGCTTTTTAATTAGAGATAAAGATTTTTTTTAAATTTTGGTACTTATGTAAAAATATTGATTAATCACTAATGTTTGAAATTTTAAAATAAACAGAATCAAAACTTTGGAGTGTACCTAATACCTGAATGTATATTTCTTATTTGCCGGAAGCAAAGTCATGGTGGGGACAACTGAATCGATCGCAGCGCTAGTAGCGGTTGGAATTTCGTTAATTTATTCTCATAATGCTCTTGTTGGAAATTGAATTGTAACATGTCAAAACTAAATATTAATATATAGATGGTTCATAACATTGTTGTGTAGTTAATTATGAGAGTTTATATAAATATTATGTATTTATATATGTTGGAATAAACATTGAATTCACTCATACATCGGCACTCTTTTCTGGTTTATTTATAATACCATTCTTTTAAAAGCGATGACAATTAAAAGTTTGGTAACGAATTCTCGTAATAGATAATTTAGCATGGTTTAGTGTAGCCGTCAGATGTCGTTTCCATCGTGCACAGAGTGAATAAACATCTTTGAGTTAACATAATAGCCTTAGCTTAACAAAGGCTATATCGTTTATAAGTAAAATAAATTTAATCAATTAATAAAAACGTCATATGGTCTTATTAACAATAATTTACTTATTAGCTTGGACTAATATTTATTTCTTTCTATTTCTTTTGTTGTAAAATAAAAACTGAACTCTTTAGGTCTACAATCAAACAAATTGCACAGTTTTATCAACAATTTTCGTAAATATATCAAAACAAAAATTGTTAATTATATTTGTCAGTGCATTTTATATGAACTTTCGTCATAACAAAATCAATGTTGTGTAATTTTCATAATAATATAAGCTTCAGAACAATTATTAAAAGTCGTGATTAAACAGAACATATTGAACAAAACAACAAAATTATTCATAGTTCATAGTAATAACTACCCTGAGTGAAAAAATGGTCATTATTTTTCAATTATTTCATAACATTATTAAGGATCAGTATTTTTACATCTAGGTGGAAACATTTATCTCCCAGATAAAAATTTATCCAAAGGATAAAGAAAACATGCGTACTTTTGCTTAAAAATAGTAATATGATAATAGTTAATAGGTAAATATTATAGGTAAACCTAACAGGTAAATTTGTGTCAATGAAGTAAAATATTCAAAGCTCAAAAACTGACACAACTAACAAATGGAAAAAAATGTCAATTGAATGAAATCGAAATGACAGTGAAAACAATTAACACTGATCAGATAATTTAAATTTGAGCCAATGATTTTGATATTTGGTTTTCAGTCACATGTACGTTTTTACATTCTATGTTCCTTATCTGCCGACATACATACATTTGCCTATTACTATAATGATATTGTTAACGAATTCCTTCGAAATTCAAAAGATTCCCAATTTTTCGTACGCTTTATTTCTTGATTTTTATTGCATCTTACAAATTACCCTTGAAAATACTAAGTTTTTTATTTGCTTTATAATAAGGGATTTGAAATTTTGTAACTTAAAAACAAATCGAAGTGTAATTATATTACGTAGTTAAATTTTAAATACCATCAAATTTATATTGTCTAGTCAACAGATAGTTATCACTTACCAAAGCTCTTTAAAATAAATAATAAAATCTCTTAAAACCGTTTTTTAATTACATTATTCGTCGATTAGTAATTCATTATTATAAAAGTACTAGATAGGTATATATCAAAGTGTCAGCAGTTTTGGTTATTAAAACTATAATTACATTGAATACATGCTATCGAAAATGAAAGTATTATAAAAAAATTTTTTTTCCCTTCAGCTACTGTAATAATGTAACAAAAAAAAATTTGTAGAAGAAATATTCAAGTTTAGTTTGCATAATTCCTTCATTCAACTTCTACACAGTGAATAGTAATGAATTCTTCAACGGCCAACAATAATTTCTTGAAGAATCAATTTTGCAACTTTACTTTTATATTTACCAAAAAAATCAATCAATTTCATAATTGATTGAATTTTACATGAACTGAAATGGTATCAAATTCATTTCTTAGCATTGAAAGACCTACTGGCAAATTGTTGTCTACGTTTATTTGACACTTTGTTTAAAAATTCTCATGACTATATTAAGAAGTACTTAAATACCTCTTACTGGATTTCCATGTAGTCATAACCTTGACGCATTCTTACCAACCTATTTTAATTAAACTCTTTGATACATTCAGTCGCTGTCATCTCAATCAAAATTAATATCCACGCCAAAAAAGTAGAGTAGAATATATAAAGCGAGAAAAACGAAAAAAAAAAGATTAAACAAAATAAAAACTTAATCTCAACTTTAATAAAACGGACTAAAAGTAAATGTAAAATCTTTGTTTAATCTGTTGGATAAAGTCTCAGTCTTTCAAGAATATTTTAACGAGTTGATATCCCTTAAAACTTGTACAAGTTGTATAAGTACCTACGCTGTCGCCAAATTCTTTATTAATCACAATTCACAGAAGCTTGACTCACAATAAAGGAATTATTTTCGTCTGAATAAATATATTAAGAGCAAATCCGATTTTAATTAAATAGCTAATGCAAGAGAAAGCTCATTTGATAGATTTCCCCGACTCGATAACAATATAAGAGAAAATCTCTAACTGGTTCCTTTATTTTAATCCAATTAAAACCGATTTCCAACGTTTAGTCTACAGACAATTTCAATAAAAGAAAAATTCCTTTGAACTTATTGTTTGCAATTTTTCCAAGTAATGCAACCTCTTTATTAAATATAAAATACGAAACTAAAAGTCGTTATATCCATACTTTGAAAAATTTACAATTAAATTGGCTATTATGTTAACAATAACTGTCATTTTTAAAATTAAAATAACTATTTTAAAATAATTTTGAATTAATTTTAGTTTACCAGTTTGTTAGTAGTTAATATTAAATCTCTAAAAAATTTATACTTTGATTATGAAATATAATGCAACTTAATCCAATTTACAGACAGTAACTAATTCAAGTTTTTTCAACGGAAATGTCAACGTTCAAAATCTGGTTTCCGGTATTTTGATCGTTTCCTCTTGATATTAAACATTGTTGAAAATCAATTTATAGAATCATCAAGAAGTAGCGTTACCGTTAATGAAGCTAAATGAGACTTTAATTACTTGAAAAATCGAGACAATAAGGGTATAATTATGGTACTTAAGACTTCCAAGTCTCAGAATTAAAAAGCTAATTGTTTTCGGTCTTTTTGTTGAAAAAATTACGAAAAATGAAAACAAACAGAACGTGCTTGTGGTTAAAATTCATTCAAGATGAATTCAATAGCTGATAGAAATTTGGGAACAATGAACAAATATATTTATTTGGAACATAAATTGTTATAGGCAAGTAGCTCTGTCAAAATGACCCTCCATTTAGCGTCCTTTTGACAGGGCGCTCTAACAAGGCTACATTGAAAATCGGCCCAGATCAAGGGGGTACTTTCAACTGTAGCAGATGTTCTTTTCTACCCTTATACAATGTTATGGATACACCAATTATTACGACGAAACCACAGAACAACAGACCACTCAGTCTTCGCCTGACTTTACTGCCCTATTGCACTCGAATGCTCGCCAAATGTTTTGCTTTTTGCCCTTCATCAAATAACCAATGTCCACATTCCTAATAGATAACAAGTTCATAAAATTCTCTACCTAAAAGTCTAAAAAAGTTCAAATTCAAATCTCAACCTTCCATCGTGAAATTTACATATTTTTTGTCATCTCATGCATATTTAAGCGGCTTACAAAATGTGAACAAAACACCGGAAATGATACCGGAAGAAAGGTGGAGTTAACGTGACTCATTCCACGATTGGATTTTTGGGTGATATTCATCTAATTATGGATGGACGGCTCCGCCTAAAATTCCATTTTGAATTCGAAATAATTAAAAGGATTCTCAGGAACTCACAATTAACGCATTGATGCATAATGCTTGAATGAATAATGGTTTTCTTACTAGAATTTGGGAGGATTAACTTAAATAGTTTTGAGTATCAATGACATCTATAATATTGGATATGAATGCTGGGCGTTTATCTCAAATATGAAATTTGACCCTAGTAAACATCAATTTATATAAAAAAAAAAACGTTATGAAAAAACAACCAAATTTTTGAACTTAAGACAATATCTTAGAACAAGATGTCTTAGGAGATACTTAGTTATCTTTTATTTTATTAGTCCGAATTTAAAGTAAAAAAACATGGCATCGATAATTTCTTCAATTTTTCTTTGTTTAGGCTCATTAAAAAATTATGAATTAAGATAAATTATACCAATATGCAAATGTATTATACAAAATATTTATTTTAAAATAGTGTAAAAAACAGCGTACACGTAAAACTCTTATAAAATTAGTTATACACCTGATACATATTTCCTGTTTATACTCTACTATTAAAATTATACCTCTTGGTTTTATCTTTAATATTCTATAGCTCTATCAAAAACGGGATTAATGCAATTAATATCTCATTTATAATTTTTTAATTGAGATTTTTTACATTAATTAACTGAAATTGTTAATTTCATATTAGTAAAATATGATAAATCATTTCTAAAAACTGTACCACTATACAGCATTTGACATAACTAAAAACAAACTGCTATCAAAAATATAATCATTGTTAAATGCGAGTTAACTACATTGTAATATTTCAACCCTTTTAATTTACAACCATAATAATATTATGAAACAATGAGAAAAGCTTCAACTTTATATTAGACGAGTATTTTTTGGAACCGTAAAGGCAGAATAATTTGATGCTAATTTTCAAATTTTTCTTCGCTTGTTTGCAAAATTTGCAATTTTTCAATTCAGGTAATCTAAAAACAATCACTTATGTACACAATTGAATCATTAAAGACAAAATTTATACTCCATATTACTTTATAAGTTAACGGATAACACAAGATTTGATAACAGTTAAATAGTTACATAATTTAAATGCTGAGACTATTTATTCATTGCTGCTATAGCGAACAGAGTTGTCAAAGATGACTTGGGAAAGTATCTAGATACTAGATCTAGTTATCTAGTAACTCTTACAACTCATAAAAAAAGGAACTTAATCACTTATCATGAATTACTTTTTAAGATCCTTAATAAGATACTTTTTTAGTTACTGTGGATATTATGCACGTACTAAGTTTCGTAATGTATTAAGTAATTATTTATAGGTATATGTATAACGTAATAAGATAATGTAGGTCTTATCTTTATTAATTTAGGAAAATAGAATTATGTCTGTCTAATCACCTTCGAACACAACACACATTGAAAACGATGAAAGATTAATATAAGAGGAAGAAACTGAACTTTATAGAACAAAAGAAAATAAAACTCTGTATATAATATCTTGGCATCTCAGTATCTAAGTTACTTTTCGGTATCTGAAATACTTTTTAAGTTATAAGATTCCGTTCCTTTTAGAAGGTATCAAAGATACAAGTAACTTTTGATCAAAAAATAAAGGAACTAATACACAGTATATAATCATTAAATTGTGGGCAATAAGGACGAAGCTTTTTGTGGAATATTATTTATTTTATCGCCAACGTTTTGTCAGTCATTTTTGACTTCTTCAGGCCTCAAAATTAAAAATTACTCTACAAATTTCATAAAACTATGCTCTAAAATGATCCAACTGGTAGAACAACAAACCAAGAATACAATTTGGTATTGATAAATTTGAGCCCTGAAGAAGTCAGGAATGACTGACGAAACGTTGGTGATAAAATAAATAATATTCCACAAGAAGCTTCGTCCTTATTGCCCATAATTTAGTTATTATATTTAAAAAGACAAGGACTTAAACAACATGAATATACAGTATCTTTGATACTTTTAAGTAACTAAATTACTTCAGAGTAACAAAGACACTATTTTCAGAAAACTCTGACAGGCAATCACCAAATCTTTTCCTTAATAACGACAAATCGATAAAATTTATTTTACCAGCTACCATAATTTATACATTTAGGTATAAATTTTTTTCATTTCCATAGTTTTTGAACCTCTATTTGAAAGTGAAAAATCAATCTTTCATATATCACATTACCAAGAACGAAGTATAAAATTGACAACCCAAAGACAATCCAATAAAAAATCAAACTGTGATTTTTACGGC
This sequence comes from Sisyra terminalis, assembly GCA_958496175.1. Classification (NCBI taxonomy): domain Eukaryota; kingdom Metazoa; phylum Arthropoda; class Insecta; order Neuroptera; family Sisyridae; genus Sisyra; species Sisyra terminalis. The sequence goes on along the minus strand of OY292277.1, from coordinate 30,048,689 downwards.
TAGAAATTTGATACTTACAAAAAAAAAATGATACATACACACTATTTTTAATGTTTTTCAGTATTAAATTTTTATAAAAACGGGAGGGGGTATTTTATATTGTATTTAAGGAGTTTTATTCTGGCAGCCATATTATGCTCTCATCAAAAAAGGATTAAAGAAAAAGAGTCAATATCAAGTATCATAACAACTTGTTTAATGTAAGTTGGGATAAGTTTTAACAACCTGTGAGAAGAGTTACGATTCATGAAAGATTTACCAATTGAATTTGAAGAGACAATAGTAGATGTTGACTTACTTTGGCTTACTTTTATTTCTAATATTTTTCTTTTAAGACCACAAAAAATTGTTGAAGTGAACCCGAAAATATGAGGTAAATGGAAACGTTTATTTTATGATAGTTTTTAAATAAAATTTTGAGGGTAATTAATCATGATGAACAGAAAGAGAGGCAGACATCGGATATCAAATCTGTTACATTTCACGTTATAGTACAGAAATGAAATCAACAACAAGTCTTCATAGACATTAAAAGATAAAGTTAGAACGAAATTCATTTAAAAACGAAAAAAAGTAAATTTTACAAAAAAAGCGAGCACAGCGAAATTATGTTAGAATAAATGAACATATTCAGCGACCGTCAACAAATATGAAATTTGCAAACGAGATTTACTAACAGCGAGTAAGTATAATTTATCAATTCCGTCTCTCTCACTCTAAACGTATGCTCCTCACTCTCTCTCCATCACACGTATTGGAAACAATCATTCATCATTTCTCTCCATTTACTTCCCCAGTCGAAAGCGCGAACTCAAAATGAGCTTTCATGTCAGGTAAAAGTTTGATTAGACGGGCCGACACAGTTTCCGATTTTCCGGGGCCCAGTCGAACCGATGTCCAGCCGAAACTAGTCTGCATTTAGCAACTAATTTCAGCAGTTTTTATTGAACTTTTTTTTATTTGAACAATTTCGCAACATTTTCCAAGCGATTCGTTTCACAACTTCATAATAAATATAATGAACCCGCCACCCTTATACCTCGATGTTCCGCGTCACACATTCAAATCTCCCCTTAATCTGTACCCTCCATTCAGACATTACATATTGTGCCCAACTCTATGTCCACGACAGACAAATGTTCCGTGCAAAATTAATATTAAGTACTTGTCATTGTGTTTCAAATAACTTGCGTTCTCGTAAATTTTCATTTCTGATCACGATCTATAAATTTGATACGAAATACATATTGCCAAAAAATCATTTATCTTGAGCCCATAATAAAAAAAAAACAAATTACGACAAGCCTAATAAAAAATTATGTTGCTATTCTCATTTAAAAACTCTGAAACTTGTATGGTACAATCTTTTTAAACGTTGAATTATTTCAACGAGATGTCCTCAAAATATTTTTTTGAACGTTTGAACAAGAAAAGCCGTAAAAAATGTAATAACTTACGACACTTCATGTGTTTATTGTAATATAAGAGGAAAATGTTTTTGTGAAAAAATGGTTTGCGGCTCAACCTCTTGATAAAACGAGAACAAGAAAACAAATCTCAAATTCTTAAGTGTGTTTGTTTGTGTTAAGTGCTTTAATAAGACAATGATTGACAAAGGAACGAAATTGGACCACTAAAGAAAAATAATTTTCTTCCTTTTTCAATTAAAAAATACACCTTAAAAAAAACTTGGATTTACTTTGTGGATAACTTGTAGTTTTCCAAATTAATGTTTTATATAAAAATTTGAACAAATTTTTGAAGTTTTATTCCTTATCGACGTTTTGAAAAAAAATTAATGAGAGTGAATTGCTAAAGAAATTAACGCTTTTAGGCGTACTTTAAAGTAACAGTATGAAGTATGGAACAGTATGGAAGATAATTCGATCATCCCGAACAATCCTGAATCAGATACGAAGTTATAATTAACGAACAGTTAGATACAGTCAGATCGGTTAGAACTTTTAGAACATGGAGAAAATAGATATCGTTGAACTAAACAATATCCATATTAATACACAACTAAGTAGTAATTTCTCGTAAAATATTCACCGCCCAATACTGACGCAACTTATAAATGGTAAAAATTGGCCATTGATGAAATGAAATTAAAATGACTGTTGAAACCATAGCGGCAATCATTCTGTTCAAATTTGAAACAATGATTGTATTTTATGCATTCGTATGTGTTTACAATATTTGTCTACCTTTGCCGAAATATATTCATACATATAACTTACGTTTGCCTATTATTTTTATTATTATGAAAATCAAAATGCGTTTAAAAAAAAGACATTTTTCTGAAGTTATTCAGTGTAATATTTAAAATATTGTAATAAAGGTCGATTGATACATTACATTACAGTATAAATTTATATATTTTAATTAAAAGTCAGTTTCAATACATAAATATAAATGGGAAAATAAAATATACAATCACTTTTGTAAAAATATAATTTTTAGGACGTCGCTATTTAGGATTGTTTATTCTTATCTATACGTGATATTTTATGGCAACAATCTACTTCTAAATGGTAAAGGTTTTTGATAAGTATTTTTCAAACATGTGGCTTAATCTGCTAATTCGGTAAAACGGTTAATTCATATAATATGAAATACACATTTTGTATAAGTAACCAAATGTGTAAACTAGTATCTATGCATAAATAACCAATTTAATTTTTTTATTTGAAACCCAGTTACATTCTATGAAATATTCACAGCCCAACACTGACACAACTGACAAATGGTTGAAATTAGCAATTGAATGAAATCGAAATGACAGTTGAAACTAATGACATGGTAGATCAAATTTGAGCCAATAATTATTATATTTGGATTCCATTAACATGGATGTATTTAAAACATTATATTCTTTGTCCTTGTCTTTGCCGCAGCACATATGTTTCCTATTATGTATTTTGTTATTAAAAGTAATTTGTATTTAAAATTGTATCATTTTTAGTAATTATAAATTTTATAACTAGTGTGCTAGATCAGGCACTACCGGAAGAGGCTACGGCAGTGGATTAAAAACCTATTTTTACTATACCAAAGAAGTATAACTTCTCACGCGCGTACATAAGTTAACACACTGTTTTTTTTAATGTTTGCCATTTTTAATAATCCTTATGTCCCAAACATTAAAATATTGTGGTTGAAAAGTCGCTCAAATAAACACTCAAAGCACCTCAACCCATAATACCTCAATCAGAGTGTGGAGAATGCACACAGTTGCCATTCATTCACATTCAATTCATTCACAAAACCATTTCGTCCACCTCAAAAAGAAATCACAACGACTTACACATATATTGTAACGAAAATGAATCAACTTTACGATAGCCAACTAGAAAATTATTTATTATCGAACTCTCTGTCACACTCAAGTCCCCGAAATCGTTCCTTTGTTCCACTGAAGTCTTTTGGAAACCGAATGAAACCAAGAAAAAATATCTAAGCCGAAATCCACGACGACAACAAGAGGAAATTACATGGTCACTTTAAACGAAACGTCGGATTCGTTTGATCGTCAAGAAGCGTGCTAAATTTTAAATGTTTTCCTTCCCTTTTTTCGATAGTAGAACAAATTTAAAGAGCAGATGTAAGTTTTTCAACTTAAATATTTTTTTTTCGACTCTCATTCATCAACTTTTTAAGTTGATATTGACAAATTTTAAAATTTTAAGTTTCAATTTACTCATTTCACGCTAAACCTCCATGTTTGATGATATCTAAACGAACAAAAACGATTTTTTTCGGGTCTTTTTTGATTATATTGAAATAAATTACGAACGTCTTGTAATTGATATTAAAAGAATTTAAATTGCTTTTCCATTTTTTGCAGATTGTATTAGTTACATTAGAATAAAAAAGAAAAATTTCTACCATTTTTTTCAAAATAAAAATACAATCTTTTCAAATTATTGGCTTTTTCTTTTTCATCGTTCCATTTATTATGCTTTTATGCAAAAAAACTACTACAGTTAAAGTAAAATGAAACGAAAAGTAATTTACGTTTGATATCTTTTATATTAGTTGAAGTCATGTATCTTTGAAATACTTTTTATATGAAATTTCTATGAATTTAACAGAATTAAAAATAAGCAAATATAATCAATTAATTAAAATAATAAATTAACAATTTCCATAACCTAGGTCAAATTGTGATCATTCATTAAATCAGCCTTAAGTCGGCGTTAGGCAATAAAAATTCAATCACTTCATTGACTTCAATGACATCCAATTTAATAAGTGCTATGGAGGCCTGCAATTTAAATTCAAAATATGTCTACTTAAATTGATGGAAGTTATTAAAATCGTGTTTGTAAGACTGAAAATTTCAAGTAAGAGAAAAATAGGAGTATTTAGACATTTTCCTGATCAAATCTGAGGTACCACAGGGAAGAGTGTAGGAACCCCTCCATTATCTATTGCACAATGCAGATTTGCTTACGACTGAAAGTACGCTAATGGTTACAATGATGATACGGTGATTATGTTCTGTCACTTTGATCCAAAAATTGTTTGCCACTATAACTACGAGCCTATGAGTCTATTTCATTGCTGTTCTCAAAAAAAGATAAATATCAATTAAAGGAATCTAAATCAGTGAAGACAACATTTATATTTACACGCGAAATTAACCTCCCCTCCACAGTATACTAAAATCTGTTGCAATCCTTAATTCTTAACTCTCCGGCAAAGTTAATAACTATCTCGGCATATATTAGAACCGTAGGTTCTCAAAGTAGATTTGAACAGATTTTCTGCTTGCTGGGTGGGTATACTTTCAATTTTTCCTGATGATTTTGATTTATAAAACAATGGTTCTACCAATTTGGATATACGGAGTTGAGTTGTAGGGCACTACTTGTATCTCCAATCTCAAAACTATTGAAATTTCACAACCGAAAATACTTCGACAACTGGCAAATGCCCTATGGTATGTAACAAAGGCAATTCTCCACAGTGACCTAAACATTAAATCAGTATCGGAGGAAATAATACCCCGTGCAACCATTCACTTCAATAGGCTCCAGAATAACATTAATTCAAAATTACCACTACGGAAACTTTAAGGGGAAAGGCGGTTAAAAAGAAAAATTCCTTAAGCATACATTCTTCGCTGGAAGAATACCCCATCATGACAATGTATTGGACTATAGGACTGGATTATAGGATCAAGGCGCTGATGACCGATGAGAATAATAATAAGGGGTTTTGGAGCACATCGACTCTATCACACAACTCAATGGGAGCTCACATTTTGTACACAGCGTTCACTTTTTCCGGTTTAACATTTTCATATAACATCCCATCGGGAAAGTATCCAAGCCAAGAGTTCATGCTTGAAGCGACAGTCTACAAGTACACCCTGGAACAATTCAATTTCTCTTCATAAGTTTTACGTGCAAGAAGTTCAAATTTGATGCCAAGTATAGTAAATTTAATCTATTTACTATTATCATAGTTATTTTCTCTCCATCCACAAATTTTCTATACATTAGAGAAGATTCAATCAACTGAAATCCGCCATAAACTGATAAAAACATTTTGAATAAATTGTATAATAAAATATGAGAATGAAATAATCACCGCATTTGAGTTATTATATTTTTGGCCAGCAGATCGCGTAGCGTCAAGTGACACTTACCAATAGTGCGTTTCAAACATATACTATGAATTAATGGATAATAATATGTGTCTTATGAGACAAGCAATTGAGTCTCATAAGACTTATATTATTATCCATTAATTTATTGTGACTCGGAAATAAATGAAATACTTATCAATGTTATACTATGAAGATTTCAATTGAGTTAGATTCAATTAATGAGGTATAGTATTGGATCTAGGGTTTTCTAAAGCCGAAAAATAATTTTGCTTCACAATAAATAATATTAAGATTTTCCTGCAAAAAACCTCACTAGACCAACATAGTAAATAAAAGGGTACGGGGAGTTGGTTAATGAATCAGGTGGGGAATGGATCTTTCATGTATAATAAAATAAATAATTTAACCATAAAAATATATCAATTTTAAGTGAATATTTTTACTGACACTTTGGTTTTCGGGATACGACTATAAAATGATAAATGTTTTTTTTTTACGTTAACTTTTGGACAGTTTTTTTTTTAATGATTAAGTATACCTATTTTTTTTTTGTTTTTATAATTATTTTTTCATAAAAAAAAATTGGAATAAAAAAATCTTTTATTTTTCTTTTTTACATACAAAAAATATCAATCGAAAACCTGAATGAAATCTAAATTGAAACCAGTTTATACAAATCGACCATAAATTGTACAAATCAAATTATATACATTTTTACCCCTACAATTTAACATATCTTAATTCTAATCAACAACTTTTTTTAACTTTGTTTTATTTCACAAGGTAATTAACACAACAAATCAATGAAGTGTATCGATAAACTTAATAAACTATAACGAGATTTGGTATCTCGATAAAATAGAGATTGTCGGTTGAAAATTGAGTCGTAAAAGAATTCTAAATTAGTTTTTAATCAAAAACATGTTTTTGACTTCTTAAAAGACCAATTGACGAAAAAAATCCACCAACCAAACGATTATAGTTTAAATATAACCAATAGGATTAAATTTTTTATCATTGAAAGCGATATTACACTTTGGTATTCAAAAAATAGTTAACATTTATATGTATAATGTAACATATTATATATTACAAAATGAAACCGATAAAAAATTATAGGCTTTAAGTAATCAAGGAAAAATGATTGGAAAGGTCATTTGAATGAGCATAAATATTGGTTTATTGTTAAAACTGCAATAAAATTGTGCTTTCTGGTACATTTATCTAAAAAATAATGCAATGTCATAATGAGATTTAAAAAAAATGAAAAAGTACGAATGCTGTAAATGTTTTGAGGTAATAGTCGGCGGTAGAACGAGTCCAAAAGGCGACGACGCGAGGGTATAAACTTCAAAGGGAAACGAACTAGGAGAACCCGCACACAAAACCATATTCAACATTTCATGTACAAAGCGGCAGATAACGAACCTATATCATCAGGTTTTGCTCTAAATGTACATAATATTCATATCTGAACGTTATTTTTTGCTCTGCATAGTGCACGTATATTCCACAACTGGCTATGGATAAAAAACTACTGGTACACATTTTCGTTTATGTTAGTTATACCAACGAAGCTATGGAATTAAATAATACCTACGCTGAATTTATGTAAAACATAATGTGCTTGAGGACTACGCGCCGCGGCGCATTTACGTTTCTGACAGAGATCCGCAAATCCAATTAAAAAAAATGTATTTAAATATGTTTTTGTGGCCTTTCATAAAGTTATACTCAAAGCTATATTAGCCATTCAAATGAGCTACACGTAGATACGTCTGCTAAAAACTATTTTCTTACATTTCTTCTCTATTACTAATTCAAAGTAATTCAAACGATGAAAGCCCTTTAAAAAAAATAATACATACTTGCACTCTAAGATAGTTTTTGAAACTTGGATTTTTTTGGAACTGGATCATATCTGCTAAATATATGTTAACATGTTATAATACCGTACATAAGAATTTTACAAAAAATAGAGGCGTGAAAAGAGTAACGGTATATGTTTTTTTTTTAAATTCTCGTTTGCTTCAATGTCTTAATATATTCAGAATTAAAATACTAAATCATCCAACACTTAGACCAGAATAATGTTTTGTGTTTAAGATCAATTGGTACCATTTCCCTTATTGTTACTGTTAGTATTGAATATTTACTACGGAAATAATAACACTACAAGAAATACGCCATCTGAGGGCCAACTCTATCAACTTGAGTTTAAGAATATCTCAAATTTCTTACTTTCAAATCCACAAAATCATTAGTTTTTAGGTCCATCTTAAATTAATATAACCTAACGCTGTACAATGAACTAGCCGATAAATGTATTTTCGTCAGTAGGTACTACAGAATAATATGCTGGCAATAAAATGTTATCTATTAGTTTTACTAACTTGGAAAAATACATATCTTAATCATTTAAATTAATATTCTATTTCTTTTAGTTCCATTGTGAACCCCCTGATGTTGGCAATTACATTGGCGAATTGTTCGTGGTTTTCTATTTATCAAATTAATTGTTAGCGCTGCGTATATCGATTGCGAATATTCTTTAGCCATGACATCTTATTTCTTTTAATTCTTCTCCGACTTTCGATTTTACTTTTGATTGAGCTGGAGAACTTTGTATCAATCTCAAAACATGCCCTAAGTACGATATTTTCTTTATCATATTAATTTTAAAAACTTCCGAAGTGCATTTGTTCTCTATAAGACCTGTTTCGTGGGTTAGCATAGCTTTCCAGGGTATTTGGAGCAGTCATTCATGCGACCACATTTCGAGTGTTTCCAGACGATTAATCGTAGTATCTTTCAGAGTCTAGATCTCAGTTCCGTATAACAAGTTCCGTATAAGTTGTCATTGCAGAAGAATGATTTATTTTTATTTTATCTGGATTCACTTGTTCTATGATGAAGTATGTCAGAATTTTAATTGCGTGACTCTCTCAAATGATTGTTGATCTATTTGTAGGAAAGCATCGGGTTACTGAATACCATAAAAGTCTTAGCCGCACTCATTTTTAGACCCATTTGCCGTCCTTTCGTATTTATGCAGTATTACAGCTCTTGAAAGTTAAGAATACTATCGCACAAGATGACTATGTCGTCAGCATATTGCATATGGTTGATCAATCTTTACTTCATAGTTATTATTGTACAAGATTTGCTTGAATATCCATACCTTAAAAACTCCTTTTTAACGTCCTGTAAAGCGTAATTATGTGTACATATGAATGAATACCTCACACACCTTTAATTTAGTAGGAGAAAATATTTGCATAAATAACTAATCTATCTAAATACTAATCTATTGTTTCGTGAAGTTTAAATTTAATACACTAAGCACCCAAGATAAGGCAATTGTCTTAATAAATATAAAATAACACTTTAAAAAAAACGTGTAGAGAAACATTAAAATCAATGGTACAGTATCAATGCATTCGCGAATTAATGAGAGAAGACAAAAAAAAAAATTAAAAATTTAGTTTTCCAAAAAATTTTGGTTTATAAAAAGTTCATACGATCTCTACGTACCAAAGAAGGGCGATTATTTTTATGATATAAAATATACTTGGTTGTCTCTTGAACCCAAAACGAACGATTGTAAATTTAATATCTAACTTTGTACATTAGTTTTTAACACACTATACTAGTGCTTCTCAAACTTGTTCGTACCAAGGCCCTTACATCAGACAAAATTTCCAAGGGTCCTCTTCCCAAAAATTTTAGATTTAATTTAACAGTAATTTATTTATGTACTATTAATTCTTGTAGAAATATTTCCCAGCTCCCTGACAGAAGCTCCAAGGTCCCTAGGGGGCTACGCCCTCAGTTCGCGGGGCACTGCAATAAACCATATTTTTATTGGCCTGTAGGTACGATACTGATTTTCTAGCGACTTAAAAGATTGTATCGATAGCTAAGCATTATATTCTAACTACATCAAGTCGAAACATTACCTACCATAATTGCTTTTAAAATAAAATCCTTATAAAATTATCAAAATTTTTATTTTGAAACTACCCTTGTATTCTTTGCAAAAAACTATATTTCAAATAAATATGCAGACAAAAGAATATCAATTTTGAAGCATTTTGTCTCTAAGTACTTTTTCGATTGTAATTTTTTTCTACTCGATAATAAATTAAATTGCTCTCACAAATTACATTTCACAAATATATAATTTTTATAATTCAATCATTTATTCTTTATATTTAATTTTAATATAAATTGAATATGCATCCAAGGTCTTCACGTGTTTTATACCCCTAGAGTAAAATAGGCCATACGCATAAAAAGTACCAAGTTCAAATAAAAACAAAAGCATCCCCTTCGAATGTGTATGAAAGGCACAAACACTTGTCCTGGTGACCGAGACTAAACCATCATCAACAACGTCGATAAAGTTAACGTCAATATGATGGAGGGTTGTTTTACTTCACTGTTTCACCCCTTGTACATATATCGTTACATCCTTGAGTTTTGACTGATATCGTACGTGTATCCTAGTGGCGTTGGTTTCGACGCCTTACCACCCTCTAAAGTATCGTTGAACTTAACGAATATATCCTACCATTCCATATCACTATTAAGCAAATCAAGGGGGTTGGCTCAGTTTTAAACAATCGTTTATAATGAGAGTAAATACTGCACTATACCCTTATATACGATGTGTATTTATATATGCTTAATATATAAAAGTCTGTGAGATAAAATATATTCACGCAAATATATACACAGTTTGGCGCTATGGGATGGTTTTGTAATATATTTTGCGTATTATAATGGCTCCCTTGTCTCTCTTTAACAAAATGCGAATATAGAATTAGATACAACGTAAACATTTGAGCTTTTTCAAAGCCTTGACTAACAAAAGTGTAATAATTTCGCCTTGAAAATATAGAAATTTCGACCAACTCTCAATCTCTAGTATACTAGAGATCTCTAGTATATCTCTAGTATACTAGAGATTGAGACATACTATATAACATACTATATAAATTCATAGTTAGTTAGTATAATGGGATATTTCAGAACAGAAGATTTTCAATGAAAAAAAGTTATGATTTTTAGAAAATTGATAGTATAGTTTGACAATTTTGTGGAACGATTTGAATTGATCGGAATTGTTTCTGGCAAATGGGAGTGTTTGTTTTTGCTGTGGGACATTTTATTTTATACATTTTATCAAAATGTCTCAACGGAGAGGGATGAACCATGAATGTTATTAGCGAGTGGCATTTAATTTGCTATATGACCTATGTGGATTTGCATCTCGTCGCAAGTGGTAATGGCTAAATATGTTACAGAGACACTATATTACAATCAGCATTGCATTTAATTAATATATGGCCTAATGCAATTGTAGTGAGCTCTAGTTAACATAAAACTGTTTTAATAAATGAATTGAATAAATTACTCAATTAATACGTCTGATGAAGCTTCACATTAAACTTATTAACTAAATAAAACTATAGTATTTTGTTGCTAAATAGTTTTGTGAATTTTTTAAAATTAGATTTAAAGTTTCACTCAAACTAGTTCGCATGAATAAACTTTTTAAAATCAGAAGATTAAATTTTGTATAAATCCTTTATATAAGTATTGGAACAATTTTGAGCCAAGTCTATTATGTTTGCAGAAAAGAAATTTGTGTAAGCACATTAAGTATTTGCCTTTACTACAATAAATGACAAGCCGCACTAGGACCAATTTCCAGCGCCGTCTAAGTGAGTACAAATTTGGAGAGAACTAAGGATATTGCAACAGCGCCTATGTTGCAAAAAAGATACATACGAGCTGTTCAAAAGTCTATGCGGTTAAGTCCAGAAAACAATACATAATTGCGAAATTTTATGTTTTTGATTCAATTAATTCAAAAGCTATAAAAAGGAATCATTGAGTTAATCCTTAAATAACTAATAAGAATATTATTGATTTCATCAAAATTTGGTGTGATCAACTGAAGCAAGTAAAATGCAAGCGTTTGTTTTATGTGCTCAGTGGCACTCAATTACCAGCTATTGTTTTAGTTACCATAAAAACTGTACCCACGTAGATGGCGCTTCGTACATCACACTAGATTTTTCTTATAAACGGCATTCCCAAGTCCCTGTACAGGATATTAACCTACACGTACCACGATGCTTTCGCTATTGCCCTCAAGGCTCTATTTCGGAAAGTTTGGAAGTGTACCTTCCCGTTACATTATAACTCCTTTCCTGTTATAAACTAAAAATATATTTTCGTTCAGAAATTTCAAAAGAAAAATATTCACACTTATTTTTTCTAAGCTGTTTTTCCTTACCCTTGATACTAATCCCTAATATTCTTAATATGCATTACCAGGTCAATTTGAAAATTCCGAGTCTAATGTAACCATTTTAATAAAATGCTACCTTTTTTAAAGAACATTTATAGTTCCTTCCTACTCAACCACAACCCATTTCATTAACTAGTTCTTGATAAATTGGACAAATTTATATCCATATGTCTTGAGAAGGGTTACAAGTTACTTAGAAAAAGTTACATATGACCTGCAAAAAAATCAAATTGACCTAAAAATGTTATTTTTTTAATAATATATATTTTACATGTTAATTTTTGCTAGAAAATGGTCCATTTCTTTAATATTTTCTTTTTGAATCCTTTGTATTAGTTTCGCGATTTGAATGGCAACAAATTTTGAAGGAGGTAATTAACACACTTTCAGCTAACTAATCAAGCTGAAATTTTGCATATAAACTTGTCACCTTAAATTTCCATCAATTAAAATTTCAGCTTGATCGAAGGAAGTTTAACAAACGGTATTCCCGCGGACCAGACACGTCAGCGTTGATCAGAACCTTTATAACCCAAGTTATTGTCGAATTATAGTAAAAACGTTTGTAGAAAATACAACGTTACCAGATATTGGTGTCCCTAAAAGAAATATGAACTGATTTTAATCCACGCGGACATGGGTGATCCACGGGAATATTAAAGTAACTTTTATGAAATTCTCACTATTAGTTGTAAAATGCTACAAATATTAGGGACAAACATTAAGCTCAGTCTTCTAGAACACCACTAATTTTCGAAAATAGAAAAAGAAGTTAATATATAAAATGTAATCGAGAGCTAAATATAAAGGATTTGGAATGAAAACTTTGTTTTTATTGGTTACTTTATTAGCTTAATTATGATTTTCTATTGAAACAACTTTAACCTTTTATGGTAAGAAATACTTTTTAAAAATGGTTTTCAAAGTTATAGTCTTAATGAATACGAATTTGGAAAACTTGCCGAAGACAAAGCAAAAAACATACCTGCACTCAGCTTATGCGCATTAAATTTTTAATTTCTATTTCTTCAATTAATGGTACGAACTTTCCCAAAGAGCTACATTACCTCTTAAGAAACTTTCATGTGCTCTTTATACATTTCCATTCAAAATATTTGATGTCGACATTCTAAATTTGACTACTTTGTTTAATTAACAGTAAATTTTACAGCTCGCAAAGACAAAGCTCTTACTGGTATATTATATGGAATGCATTATAGACTCTTACCGTTCCAAAACTTTGCCAACGATAAAATTAAGTTAGCTTTTAAGATATCTATACGTCTTAACGATTGAAATTTACGTAAATATATGCTCAAATGTATCATTGAATATTTAAAATATTCAATTTAATTAGAGATATAGGGTTGATAGAAAATCAAATATAATATATTGAAGTAGTTTTAAGAACCGTAGTAAATTGCGTATAATGAAATTTAGGTTTTTTTTCAGGGAATTCGAGAGAACTTTTCCAAGTCAAATTTGATCCCATTAGCAAAGTTAATACCATCTATCCGAAACAAACGTCCTACTTTTTCCCAACATCAAAACGCAATCAAACCTTCGTTCATTCATTTCATACGCATCGACCAGAATCCAGGGCGTGCAATCGCTAGAGAAAACGAGGCATCAATCACAACACTGACGGCGCACAAAACCGCCATATCGCCATCCCGTATCATTCGGTGTCGTGTCATTCGTCCAAAGTCCCTCGTGGATTCAAGGCAAAAGAATGAACCCTAATTTTGAATTTCCCCAACAGAGTTTCGTTCACCTATCCTACACTCTCATTCGAATCTTTTAAAAGTTAAAGAAACCCCCGCGGCCGGGTCACGCATCGGCTAACGCAAATTGCCTTCAGCATCAAGAAGTGATCATCTCAATCAGGACATTATATCCAAACCCGAAATTGTCATTTCTTTTTCTTCTTTTTATTTAAAAAACACTATGCTAACGAAACAAATCTTCAAATTACGAATCGGACAACAGAAACCGGCTACGATTCCTCCGGCTTTTCATGAGGCCACGTCCTAATTATCATAAATAGTGTTCTTCTATGTCTTATTATTCGGATCATATATTACGTTTTATTACTATTAATTTCATAATAGATTTATAGCACACAACCTGCCTAGCTTCGTTTTAATATCGAATCGTAAAAAACTATGTATATGGAAAAATACTAGAACATAATATATTTCCTCAAAATCTCATCTACAATAATTAAATATTAAAAATTTAAAATGCATCGTTTTAATATTAAATAAACGAGCCATAAATGCCAGTCAAAAATGTAATAATCTCAATTTTCATTTTAATTTTTTTCTTAAGTATCTCTAAATATAAAATATTATTTAAAATTTCTATAAGCACATATTTCACAATATAAATTAATAATAAAAACCTTTAGTGTACATATGGGAGGTGCAAAAATTTGATTTTCAAACTTCAATCTTTAACTGTTTCGGTAACTTTAAAATTATAGCCATCATATGAGGCAAACATTTTTAAATTACGCAGAGTTTAAAAATTTAATTTATTTAAATCAAACGGAAGGGCAATAGTCTAATATAATTTTAGATTAGTTTAATTAAGAAAAAAATAAATAAATTACTCGAATTTCTTCTGGCTGTTACAAATAGACACGCACGCTACGAATTGATTTAATGAAGCGTTTAAATATTCGAGAAAATGGAATTAAATTCGTTTTTATACTGCTTTGTTTCACTTGAAACAATATTTAGAAAAAAAAATTGGGGAAAATTCCAAGAAAAGTCCTTGATTTATAAACTCTCATAAAAATTGTATGTAATTTTTAAGCATTACATTTTATCATAATTTTACCGTTCATTTCCTCTTATCGTCTAATGAAATTCCTTCTTATAAAAATTAATCGCACAAAGCACTAATTTCGAAAATAATATTGTTCATACGTATGGAATGCTTAGAAGGAAAGAAATATTTGTTTTAATTTCTTGCATAAATCAGAAACTAATAGTGAAAATCGAAAGTATCAGTGATATTGATACAATAGGTACAATAAATTCCTAACTAAGGATCCATTTAGAACAAACTGACAAGCTTTTAAGAAATTCTACTTTCCTGATATGGTCGTGCACAAAATTTAACTCATAAAATTTACTCAAAAAGGATAATTTTCATTTCACCGAATGGTCAATTTTATCAGATGCATATAAATATTAATAATATACTTCTAGATGACTCAAAATTACGTAAGCTAACCCTTCCTCACCTGGTTTTATATCCTTTAATTCCTACCCTGGTTTCCCTATTTTTTTTTGGATAGAGAAACTTGTATTGGGAAACAGTTGCAAAGTATACCCAGCACAACTAATACTTTACAAATAGCTAAATTCAGGACGAATATTTTGCGGTAGTTATTAACAACGCATCGAAAAATATAACTAAGTAATTCATTCATATTTATTTGTGAAACTGAGCTATCTTCAAAAGCTTAGAGTTTGGAGAGGAACTATTGACAATAAATCGAGAAATTATCATTACGGGCTCTTGGTATGCCTTTCTGCTGTAACAATGGCACGTTACGCACATTTGTTGGAAGAAAGGAATGTCATAGAATGTGTATGGATATCACTGGATATCAGCGTATACTGCCACAGTGGAGTTTAAAAAGAACCAAGAGTAAGGACTCAGCCTGGAAAACAGTGCAAGAGTGTGTCAGAAATGGTTTTAGGCATTGGGGAATGACACCTGGTGGGAGCTGTCACAAAAATGCAGCAGATCAAATCCTCAATGTTAGATAGATTTGTTCCGGTAGTTTATCTGGGAGGAGTAGTATAATTATTTGTAGGCTGGGATCATGCATAACCCATTGATCCTCTCTTACCTAATGGCCGAGAAGCGGACACACTATCAATGATTTGAGGACACCCTGATAGAAGATCTTATACTTGTAGAAGACCAATCTTATAAAGAGACAAGGGAGCACAATAAAGCATTGCTAATGTATATTTATTTTGTTTAATTTTTTCAACGTAAATTATGTAAAAGTATGAATGGATAATAATATATATATGTCTTTGAGACTCAATTAAAAAAATACTTTATTACGACGAGTTTCAATAGTTTTTGACTATCATCATCAGGTAATAATTATTTTGTCAATTTTAAACAAATTTTATATAGGTTATTTGTTTTATATAGTTCGTCGAATGTTATTTGGATCTAGTTTGTGTGTTTTGTATATTTCATATTCTTCTAGGGTGTTCATATGTGATCCTTTCTTGCATATATGTAGTGGCTTAAAATTTGTTTCGAAATTTAAGCATTGATGATTTTCGACATAAAGATGTTTTGTAAAATTTGAAGTTGTTGAAGTAGGTTTCTTGGGTTTATGTTCCTTATATCTTGTTCTGAAAGATCTACCAGTTTGGCCAATGTAGAATTTTTCACAGGAACCACATTTAATTTTATATATTCCGGTTTTATTTTCCGTTGAAAATAAAATAATTAAATAATTGATAATAAAAAAATAATTGAAATACTTAATACTGTTTTATTTTTTTATTTTTTGCAATAACGTTTTGCAGTTTATTATTGCTTCTTCAAGCGATTATAAATAACAATATAAAGAATGAAGTATAAGTGACAACCAAGTCATTTTTGGATGTACAATATATCAATTTTCCACTGGTGGCCGAGTAGTCTAGGCGACCACTTCAAAACTGGTAGGTGTTGGGTTCAAATTTCATATCGAGCAAATTTTCGATATTTCTTGATATACGAATTTATATTAGCCTTAAGTCGTTAAAGACCTTAATAGTTATAAAGTGACAGTGCATAACAATGAAAAGAACATATTATATTAATAATAATTAATTAAATTTCTATGATATGATAGTTCTAAAAAGTTAGTTATATGATATAATTTCATGTTGAATGGAAATAATGCACTTTTAAATTTCTTTTCAATTGTAAAATAAACGGTTCCTGTCCCAAACTGTCCTAAACAATCTCTTAAAATCTCAAACAATCTAAAATGACAATCTATCGATTGATATAGTTCGTCAATATGCTAAAAGTTGCTTGTGTCTGTACAATACAGTATTGAGGTTATATTAATCTTAATATTTTATAACCTCAACTCAGAGAGAGAGAGAGAGAGAGACTGAGTACTAATTGACACTCACACGCATACACTCACAGCATATGTCATTTTGTAACGTGCCGATTTCTACCAAATCATTAAGGAGCTTAGTTCCAAAAAAATAATGGTGTAAACATCAAACTATATATGTTTGATAGCTTTTTTGTACCACAAAAGCTTTTTCCTGTAAATTGTCTTATTATTTCCCATTTTGAATTACCTATATCACATGTCAAAAAATCATTGATAAAACAACTATCACAAGTATTAATATTAAGATTAAGTATTAAGAATAAATATTTACTGCAAATAGGAAATTATATTTAAATTGAAAAAGTTTTTTCTTCTCTTATTCACTGTATTTGTGTGGATTTTTATTTTATATGTTGGCGATTGCCATTGGGTACGGTTATTCATTGAGTTAAAAACTAGTAAAGTATTCTAAAACGCAAATACTTAACAAAACGACCACATTCCATTAGATGATAACTAACTTAAAAAACACATTTTCTAGTTACTGTAGACGTATTATTTTAATTTTTTTAAAGGCTCGCCAACTCAATTGCAGCAGATAAATATTTGATAGAAAAAATGCAAATAAACCTTATTTTTACATTGCGGCCAACATAGAGAAATAAATATGTCGAAAAAATCTAAAAATCGATCAAAGCTCACTTGAACACTTTTACGTTCTTATTTCTTTTCTTTTTTTTTCACCATCGTCAAGAAGCATACACAGCAATCACGATCCCATTCACACACAGATTAATACCACCACTGAATGAAATAGAGTGAGTTGCCTCATAAAACGTACGTAGGTACTAAGAGTTTAGGATAAATTTTTAAAAACGTTCGCTAATGGTGCAACTTACATTATGCTGGCGGCGCTAACTCGCAGTTTAACGAAAATCCCACACCCCCATCGGCATTTTCATCCACTGCACAATCTTTCCTATTATATTTCGCTCGTTTACAGTAACAGTAAAACCAGCTTTTACGAACCAAAGAATTTTAATCATTCTTCAAATTTCACTTTCTTCATTGCATTCATGTAGAGTGAAATACTTGCTAGCGATCTCATTTCTAGTACATTGCATTTATTTATTATCAAAAACTATATTTTAAAATTACTTCAGTCACGTATGGATTCATTTTTATTTTTTCTAAGTTAACTTTACTTTGTTTTGCAATTTATGTTTGTAGACATATTTTTACAATACAACTAAATTTCTATAATGGAAAATATCTGGCAAAATGGAAATTTTACACTTTTAAACTGATTAAAGTTAGGGTGAGACCAAAGTATGCCTGTAATGGTCAATGAGATAAGATCATATTTTTTCCATCAGATTATTAACAAGAAAAATGAATTGTAATATTATGAGCCACTCCTGAAAAAACTTGTTTTTTTCTCGACTTAATTGTCAATATTGAGAGCCACTGATACCGACGTAGTTAGTGAGGAGTGTTAAAAGTTATTGTGTGCCAAGTTAATGTATTAATTACTAATATTTTTCTTTTACTGAATAATATTTGGATAATTTAAGCAGAAAAATGAGCCCTTACGTAGTCAATATAAAAAATAATGGGTTTTATTAAATTAAATAGGCAACCAATCATGCACATGGTTAAATAATAAATTGACAAGAAAATATATCTGCAAAACATTTATTGATGAAAACGAGTGAGTCGTAAAAATAATTCCTGTACTTTACTATTTATTTCCGGCAATATATTTAAAAGTTGTATACACCTATGTACCGATGTTATTTCGGTGAATTATTCAATGCAATGCAATTGAGTGCAATCGAGCATAATGAAAATCAATGATTCATTGGCACATTATGATAAATTTTCTTTGCTCGAACCAAATGCTATATCGAATGCAGTAAAATTGTTGATGAAGTTTTAACTTTTCCGATATTCGAATTCGTGACATCATTTTATTCATGTAGCAAATAGAAGAGGGTGAAAGATATATTTTAAATGTACAATATATAGCGTAGACATTGTGTAGATGTAATAGTCACTTAAATATATTGCGAGAAAAATTACATGAAAAACTTGTTCCATTAAATACTTTACTTTTGTAATATAAATGTTACGGCGAGGAACTGCCGTTTAATTCCGATCCTAGAAATATTTATGGTGACGATTTTTTACAAGTTTTTTTTTATAAAATAACGGACAACTAGACGAGTTTAATTTCAATTTTTTCTAGTTTAATTCGTAAGAAGATAAACTTACATTATTAGGGAATAAAGTTAGAAAAATGCATAAGAAAGTTGCAAATGCATAAATTATTTTTCTTTTCTCAGTTTTACTGAAAAAAATATTCGTTTCACTGAATTTTATAAAGAGCGAAATGTAGAACGAACATGTAGGTAGGTATATCTACTCGTTAAATTCGGCATTATAAAAAAAAAAAAATTTTCGTTTAGAATAAAATATGATTTTAGGAACTACACCATGGAAAGCTTAAAAACCGTATCGTTTAAATGATTCTTGCAATTTTATGAAGAAAATTTTACAGCCGATGCTAAACAATTCTCTTGAATAAGACAAAATTTAAACCCTTTGCAACTTTAGCGGAGATTTTTGCGTTAAATATCAATTATAAGCTTCAGTGATTGTATATCCTACAATTCATATATTTAAAATCCATGACCAAGTACTCGTCTTATATATGATTTTTTTCAAGTTTTCCAATAATATAAGCACCACAGTAATTACAAAATTATTTAATTCAAATGACTTTTCCTATCTGAAAAACGCACAAAAACAGCCAAAAGTATCAATTTTACCGGTTATTTTGGTAGATTTTCTACTTAATTACAATTTAGCACCGAAACTAACCAAAAGTTTAGTTGGACATCGGATACACACAGATTTTTGTCTGTTCATATAAATAACAGAGTATAGTTGGAAGGAGTTCGAACGGTATAAACTTTTTCATAATATTCATGTACATAATCACAGACCCAGATCATAGTTCTCTTTTGTGTCACAAACATCGCAAATATTGAAAACGTACGCAATATAGAAAATATGTCCAAATT
Organism: Sisyra terminalis; assembly: GCA_958496175.1. Classification (NCBI taxonomy): domain Eukaryota; kingdom Metazoa; phylum Arthropoda; class Insecta; order Neuroptera; family Sisyridae; genus Sisyra; species Sisyra terminalis. The sequence continues at coordinate 30,028,563 of OY292277.1, read as the reverse complement.
TGGTGCCATCATTAGTGTAATTGCAATACTAAGTTATGCCAAAACTATGTACTTTATGTAAGGTAACTAAGGTAGCATAAGTTAGTTCTCCAGACACTCTTGTGGCAGTGTCATATCTTGACACATTTCCCATCGTGCAGAACACGGACTAAAGATACAAAAAGCTCGAAAGTAATGTTAAAAAATTGCATCAATTTGAGGTCCAGTACCCGTAGAGCGCGCTACAATTCATAAAGTACGCGTTTAAATCATTACGCGAGAAGTGTTGTTGTTATTAGAAACTGTTATTCTAATCTTCTGCTAGCTGGGAAATTTGTTAAAATTTGATGCTGCCACAAAAGTGTCTAAAGTATTAACTAATCTTACCTGAGTTACCTAATAGAAGGTACATAGTTTCGCTTTAAGTTAATACTGCAAACACACAAGTGGCACCACATCTTGACATAATTCCCACAAAGCATTGCCAAATTGGAATACCTTCTTAAATTCTTAGTCACGTTCTGAATATTTGCGATGCTTAAGGATATAAAAGAAAACTATGATCTGGGTCTGTTATTATGAACATGGATATTGTGAAAAAGTCTATATCTTTCGAACTCTTTGTATCTATACTCCGTATTATAAACATGGGTTTAAAGTTTAACTAATTGGAATTATATACAAATAAAAATTAAAGTAGGTACACAAATAAACCATAATTCGTAAGGATAGAAGACGTGGACTCTTTTCATTTTTAGTTTACTGTTTTTACCAATGTAAAATTGCTAGAACTACTTACGAACTGAGAAAATATTTAAACTTTAAGCTCATGTCTCTTTAAACGACGTCAATATCTAGAAACTTTGCATTCTCTATTTTTTTTTAGTTTAACTCACGATTTTTGTTAATTCAATTCTAATATTATATAATTTCCTCAGTGGTCGCTAATTTTTCACTATGCGAAATAAATTATAAACCAAGTAGAAAATGCACGATGTCATTGACGCCGCTTAAAGAGACATGAGTCAAAGTTTCCTTTGAATTCAAAATTTTATAAAGTTCTCAAACAAAAAAAACTTTTTTTGTCATTACAACTTTATTAGGTGTACTTTTTTACTTATTATTCCAATTTTGTTTTTGTATCAAAACTTTTTTCGTAAAACCATCGTACTAGTATTAAACGAAAAACCGAAAAAATAATGCAGGTAATATTTGGTAAGACGAAAGAAAAAAATAATCATTTTAACTGAACTGAAACATTATAATATTTTACATCTCACACTTTTTTATTACAAATTAACACCCTTAAAAAACAGCGAAAACAAACACAAACGTAAACGCGAACACAATGCGATAACGCGCGGAAAATAACAGTGGATGGAAAAAAAAACGGAGGAAGTCAAACGTAAGTGAGAGGGAAATGTTTTATGAAAAAGAAGTTACTTTTCTCTGAGTAAATAATAAACGTGGAATATTTGTAGAGCGGTTTTTAATTTGAGTTTCTTGTTTGTATACGAATGAGTGTAAGAGTTATTTTTTTTTTTTTGGTGGGCCGCACTGCTCTGCCATGTCGTTTAGCTTATAAAATGCTCTATATAGTTTGTGTCTTGTTTCAACTAAAATTAATATTTAAAGGAAATGGGTCGTTATTTACGAGGACAAGTGGTCATTATCATCATCGATGTGTCTCCTCCGTTTTGAAAAAGTCCCAAGATGGTTCCTCACAATGTTTTGTTGCTCGCTGGGCATTGTTATTTTGATAAAATATGTGGTAGAAAACACATATAATTTGGATGGACTAATGACATTCTTGTTAAGTTGACTATACGACATCGGCCGAAAAGTCCGCACACGGGTTCTCTTGTTAAACAGATTGACGCGCCAGCACTGTTATTAGTGTATTATTTTCGATGGTTTCGTTGGGCCAGAAGAGAGGCCCAGTCTGCATTAACTGCCCTTTTATACTCATCGTATGTGTGTTTATCATGGTCAGGATTATGATTATATCGTCGTCATCGCGATGATTATTATTATTTTTCGTTCCAATAAACATGCCGTAGTTTTCAGGCTCAGTAGAGAAGCAGTTCGTTCATTTCGAAAAAAGGCTTCGTTCATTCTTTTATCCAAATGTTGATAAAGTGAAGGCCAAAGTAACACCCAGTTATTAAAATGATGATAGATATATTATTTAGATAAACTATGAGTACGTATATGTGAGAGCCAATGTGAGAATCGAATTATTCGATGAATTATTCATTAGTCTATTTGTAGTCTAAAAAAGTGTGGCGTTTTCAAGTTTCTTTAAAGCAGCTTGGAACTCAATAATGCAATCATTTTCTATAATAAACAAAAAGTATTAATGTCCTGGTATTAATGGTTTAGTTTCATTAATAATTAAAGGATGTTAACAGTACGAGCCAACTGACCATTTACTCAAGACTGCATTGTATCACTGCTTAAATCAGGGAAGTCATGAATTGAAAAACTTGTCTACTAAATTTGTTGATTTGGTATATATAGGGTAGACCAAATGAAGCGTAGGAAAGTAAACGCAAATTAAAATTATAAATATTTAGTTTTGAATCAAAATGGGTACTTTAAGTTGAAGTTAATTTACGCCATTTATATACTGAAAATGATATCACTCAAATTTTCACCAAGCTAGTTTAACATACGTCGATTCGATGATCAAAATTTTTGATCATCAGCCAACAGAGACACCTCTCTGGCATTTATTTCGACAATAAAATGATATTTTTGATCTTGAATAGTGGCTGATCAATGTATACTTTGCTCGTTAGAAATCTTCAGAAAATAAATTCCTATTGTGTTAAATCGTATGATCTTGCAGGTCAATTCATATCATTTTTTCTACGCGAGATTAAACGATTTTCAAAAAAAAATCTTAAACTCATTGATATTTTCATGCATAATGTGGTAAATTGCAATGTCTTGTTGAAAATATTCATTAGCCAAGTCAATTCCATCAATGTAGGGCAAAAATAGTAAGTTATCATTGCATGGTATCGTGTAAAATTGGTAGTAACCATGTTTCCGTCGTCATTTTCATAAAAATAAGATTCGATAATTTCTTTTACTGATCTCCACCAGTTTCATGTGTGCATTCACCAAACTTTTCATAGTTGGAATTTATTTTCAATTCAAAATATAGGTATGTACATAGATGTACAAAATCAACAAAACCTGTAAAGACGCGCCGAACCAGCGAGACTGACTTATCGAGCCCAGTTTAAGAGCTACTTCTCTGCATTCAAGAAATCAAGAACATGAACTACTAATATCACTACGTCGTATTTTTTCGATAGTTTGATATCGTTTGAAAACGGGAGAATATGAACGTTCGTGGCTTTGAATTGACAAATGATCGGTATACTTAGTCGCCATTTTTTGTTTGAGTGAAAATAAAATATTTTAGTTATTAAAGGTAGAAAAAAAATTCGTGAAAGAGAAAATCAAATGTGTTAATCATTGTCTTAAATGTGAACATACTATCTGTTGTCATTTGTTCCTACTATTATTCTGATTTCATCCAATAGCCAATTTCAGCCATTTGTTAGTTATGTCAGTGTTGCACAATGCATCACGAATAGTTACAAACTATTAATTTTTTTTTAAATTTTCATACTAATTTTAAGTAAAATTTAATCAACCATTAATTTAACTTTTTACTAATTTATTTGTTGACAATTAATAATATATTCGAGTACTTTTTGTATATTTTAAATTGTCATCTCTAAAGAAACATATTTTGTCGTCTGATAGAGATATATAGTATAATTATCTAAACAAAAAGTAATAAATTCCCTGTTAATCTTTCGAGCTATAAATAAAATTGAAAGATATAATTTTAGATCCAAATTCACGTAATTATTTGAATGGGCGAACATTAATGGTAGACATCTAACAACCATATTTTGTCATCGAAAAGCTATTCAAATAAAAAATCTTACCTGAGTCTCAAAATCCTAGGACCCAAAAAAAAAAAAAAAAATGCTCAACAAGGCTATTTTTTGCGATTCTTTCAAAATGATAAACAAAAATAATAAAAAAAAATTACAACAATATGAAAAATGTATTTGTATCGAGCAAGCTTCGCTTCTAATGTCTTTAAATTAAGATTAATTATATCAAAATGTGTTGTAAGACTTTATAAAAATGTTCATCTAACCTTAAAAGGCACTAACTCTATTTCACTCCATTAAGTGAAATTCTATGGTAAGAAAAGGCAAAGAGATGTTCGCTTTAATTTTACAAGGAATTTAATAATATTTTCACAAAAGTTGTCACTGAACCAAACATCCGGTATTATAATATTATGAAATTGACGAGAAACGTAGGGGCGAACAAAACAATACTGAACTAACTTAATAATAAATTCATAAATCCATTGTAAAAAAATAATGTCCGGAAAAAAACTACGCATAAAAGTTAAAAATTTAAATACAGAAAAAATTAAAATTCATAGGCAATGAAAAGCACAACAATAAATTTATTTTATTTTTCCCAAAATATTCATTTACTAATAAAAAAAGGTAGTTTCTATTTGTAGAAGCCGAATTGTTGGGACCTGCTGTGTCATGCCGCTCAAAAACCCATCAATTATCGAAGAGGCCCTGAATAATTGATTCAAATTGACAACACAACCAACTCAAATTTTTTAAACGGTCGCCCTTTTTCTTACTCATTGGAATACATTGAATAAACACGGAGCCCTAATGAACCTTCCCACTGTATTGGCTTCTGCGGAAGTGAAGTAAATCGATAACTCTAAAGTATTAGGTTTTTAAAATATGATAATCCCTTCTTAAGTATTGACATATTGAAATTACAAACACATAATAATTATTTAATGTGCCAACAACGTTTTTATGCAGGGTGTCTAAATAATAAGTATATTTCTTGATGATTCATTACAATTATACATAATAAATAATTGTACGTAGCAAATATATATAATTAGAACAAAGACTGAATTCCGACTAAAGGTTGAATAACACAAATTCATTTCAAAATGTTGGAAGACTGAGTCCATGCATGAGAACTTATAAACCTGGCGGAAAATAAACACGGTTTAGTCTCTACAATCTACATACTGTCATTCTATTCCGCGCAATCCGTTCAAAAAATCAACGATGTGTTGCGCCATACTTCGTGAAACCAGTGCGTGCTAATAAGTAAACTGTAAATACATAATCAAGTTGAAACGAACCGAAAAATTGCTTAGAATTCTTCCAAAATAGAATGATCTTATGTAGAGACTTTAAGATTAAAGTTTTAACAAAATGTACCAAAGTGATATATGAGTAATATATGGTTTTTCTTTAGACTAAAAACGTTTGAGCAAGTTAAAACTGTCAGAGATATTCATAAGCACCATCTATCAATCTTAACGTGAAGAACAAGCCACACAAAAATTTCAGCTGTTACTTGGAAAATCTGATCAGTTTGCTCTTGGTCACTCTCAAGAGATAGAAGTTTCATTGGGTAATGTTTATTATTGATGGAAATTTCACGCCTGAACCGATTTTGATAAGATTTGATACATAGGAAAATTGAACCTTAGAAAAGTATATAAACTACCTGTCGGTACGCATAATGGCTTTAAAGGGTTGAAATAGGGGAAGAAGGTTTATATAAATGTCCATCATTATTGCATTAATAACAATGAAAATTAGTATTTAGGAGCTTGACAAGAAATAAATAAACATTTGTTCCAGGCTTTTTGAAATTTTAACTTTCATGGGAGTGAATTAGTGAATGAAAGTTCACAAGAAAGTCTAAAAAATCTACCCATGCTTACTCTATTTATTGAGAAGACAATCGGGTACAGTATAAGAAAATATACCTAAGACATGCGTGAAAAAATGGAATATTTAAATATTTGCCGTCTTAACTCTTGCGAACACAAAAATACACATTAATAATACATAAAATTTATATATTTATTCCTTTGTCACTAGCCTTTTGAAATATAAAATACTTTTAAATACATACAAACTCGATTTTTTTAAATGTTATATATCGTCGCCTTATACCAAGTTACTCTAGAGTTGTCAAAATTAAGGGTTAATAAAATTTCGTAAATTGAGAGATATCGAAAATTTGCCCGATCCAAGATTCAAACCCAACACCTAATAGTTTTGGAGCGTCTTCCTTGACTTCTTGGCTACCTGGAGGGTTAAATTTTATTATTGCAATAACAAATATTTATAGCGTAGTGGTAGATCCACCGCTTTGTGCACGAAGTGCTCGAGTTCGATTCCTACAGCCTCCTGTTTTTTTAAAATTTTTCATATTAATGATCAACAAAACCTAAAATTTGCTCAAAACGGAAATATTATTGAGTAATATAATATTGTAATAATAAGATTAATAATTTTAAAAATTTAACTATTGTTAACATAAAAAAACTAAATTGCACCAGCGTTGTTGTTTTAGCTCCAGTTAATCGAATACCGAACTTGAGATGTCCTTTTGTAGACGTCTAAAATTCGAATTTTGTAGATATGAAACATTTTTACAAGAGAGATTTAAAAGTCTTCTTATACCACGATAAATGGTAAATAAGAAAAAGATAATTTTATTAATATATTTAATCACGCCGGTGAAACTGCGGGTATCAGCTAATTTATTGAAAATGTCGGTAGTTTTTCAAATAAATCACCAAAAATAAGATTTACTACAAAATACAAACTTTAATATTTTGATTAGAAAACAAGAAATTCCAATATCATGAAGAGATTTGTAGGGAACTACTATATTTTTTAGAAAAGAAGCATTGATTCATAGAAGTCCGTAGAGCTTATGGCATAGATATCGTTATATACGCATATAGGTGCATTCAAACTGTATTATAATGAAAATTCACAATTTCGCTTTAATAGCCGATAATTTCACTTATGGATAGATATACAATATCCTTAAGATATTAGCTATTTAATTGATATAATTTATCTGTAAGATAAATCCTTCATATTTATCCAACATATATTCTTGGTAAAAATATGCATATTTTCTCTATCCCCTGGATAAAATTGTATCCGGAAGATAAATGACAAAAATACAGGTTTATATTTACTTTTTAAAGCCGTCAAATAAATATCAACAATTTTAATAAATTTTGTAATTAGAAATCTAGAGTCTATAGTTTATTATATATTTATTATATTATTAATACTTTATTAGCAGTATTACCAGAATTTTATATTAGACATCAAACTAAACAAATTAAACCTTAAAATGTGAATATTAAAATATATTAGACAATAACTATTATAATATAATATGTTAAACATTGATATGTATAGTCGCTAATAACCAGTGTAGTTGAAGCGACTTTAAAGAAATCTAAATAAAAAAAAATAATATTAACAAGCTCCGACAATTTTAATACTTACCAAGATGATTAATTCAGGTCAGTTTATATAATGAACATATTTTATAAATATTGATTAAAGAAAATAAATTTGGTTTAAAGAAAATTACTATTACCTTACAACTCTACATTTTAGTTTTTTCATTTGTATTTTCTTCTGTTCACATTTATTTATAGAAGTCGAAAACTGAAAGCTGCGAAAGTTGAATGTGACACAGCTTGCGCTTATCTTGGAGAAATAATCTATTGAACTGTAATAGTTCTGTCAGAATCGCTCGACTAACTCTTGAGTTTCATCCAAACAGACAAATGTGCTGCTTTTGTTGTACTAAGAGCGTAAACTATATAAATACACAAGTCAAACTTTTGACTGACCAATTCATTTCAATCTCGTCCTTCAAATTTACCTCATCAAAAGAAGTTCTTCTAAGTTAAAACTTAATTTTAAATTTAAAAATAAAGTACATAGCTTTCAATTGAACTTCTACTGCAGCTTAACTAAAAAACAAACAAAAGAAATGCCAATTCGTATTAAGTCTTCACTCATTGATTTTTATATTGGTAAGTGGGATAAATATGACGGCTAAGATTTAAAATGAAAAAGAACAAATTGAAGTAATACAAATAATGGTTCAATCTACATAATTTGACGCTTATGAAAAATTGATAAAGAAATTAGGTCAATAAATTCTGCTTCACAAACAAAAAACAACGATAAGAGCGAGCAACATTGAAAGATAAGTTTTCTTTTTATTTTTCAAATATCAAAATGAGAACATTTTCAAGTGATAATATATTTAAAGAATGTTGGTTATGACAAATTTATTCTTTCCAAACTTAATCAGCACAGAAAATAAATTCAATACTATTTATAACAATGTATTTTCTCATTAAAATATATTTGAACAAAGATAAATGAATTAAGCTTCAGCAAATACAATCTCTTTTCTTACATTAATTTCCTTGACATATATTTAGGGTAAACATTTCCGAAGTAAAAAAAAATAATTTCTTGAATAGAAAATTACCTAGAAGTTTTCTTTTACAATTATAACGATGGTTTGGGAAATTCCAAAACCTTACTCTTTAAAGTATGAACTTCATGCTCCAGTAAATAGATAGTAAAAAACTGATTTTTTAGTAGAGGATATAAACGCGCATCCATAAAAATGCGTAGAACGTAACGTTACCAAAGTACTATAAACCTTTCGAAACCATATGGATCTAGGTATTTCAGAAGTTTGGATCTATTTCACCTACATATGTTCATTATGTATGGTATATTATAGTATGATGTAGTTACCTCAACGTACTTTTAAAATTGTCTTAAAATCATATATTGAGTTAGAATTCATCAAAAAGCTTAGCTTTAATAAACACAATTATTTGTCTGTAAATATAAAATAAATATAAATAAAAAAGTAAATATTCTACATCTAATTTAGCTGTAATTTTTTGTTTAATGACTTTTTTTGTTTATGAGACCATTGCAACTAAACTTGATTTTAAATAGAGAAGTACTTTTTCGTATCAATGAATTTGGTTTACGTAGTAGGTATAGGTGATAAATTTCACTTAATCAGTAAGGATAATAGAGAGTAAATAAATGTTTTTCTTTAATGTTACTGTCATCATTCCAGTAACTACTTCTTATAATACCTTTATCTTTGTAAAGGTTTTTTTTTTTGAAAAGTACTTCTAGTTCTATCCCTGTAAAGGGTGTAAAAAGTGATAATAGTAATAGTCATTATGTAATAACCTAGTAGCTACCCGTGAATTATCCAAATTCAACACAAAAACAAATAGTTTGCCATCGACAAATGGTAAATGCAATCGAAATGACGGTTGAAATAAATGACAACAATCAGTTAGTTTAAATTAGAATTTGAGACTATGATTAATAGATTTGGTTTTCAGTCACACGTTTATTTTTATTCTTTGTTCTCTGTCTTTACCAACATACATACATACGTTTGGCTATTATTATTATGATAAGTAAATAAGGATAAAGAGTCGCTATGAAAATATCCACAATGACAGTTTTTTGTGTTTTAAATCCAATAATAAAAAATATTTGTTGTGAGAGTTAGCGATACCTTTAGTGCAAAGTTTTTTTTTAGCAATTGTAAGAAATATCAAGTTTTTTAATCAATAATAATTATAAAAATAAAACGTTTTATTTTGTAGATAATTTACGCAATTTTCAACCACTTTTGAGTAGGATAACAATAAGCTTATTGTTAAATTGAAAGTTGGGAACAGAAATTGATGAAGTGGAAATAATTGTTTTTAATTTTCAAAACATTTTTGTCTATTAAATTCGGTTGAGTGGTTAAAAATTAGTCTACGTTTAAAAATAATTAGACTTTCAAACCCCGAAAATTGAATAAGAAGTCACGAAAGGTAGTCCTTTGAACGAAAACTAAAATTTATATTTTAACTTTTTTGGTTTGACCTTTCGAGCAACCTTCAAATTTCAAATAACTTTATACAAAGAAAATGTGTTTTGACATATTCTTATAGAAATTCACCTTTAATTTTGATGAAAATCAGAGGAAAATTTCAACTATAAAAACCAATATCTTCTAGGTTTTTGTACTAATGTCACACGCTATATTCAAATGTCTTTTTTCATACAAAGCAAATTTTTGATGATGAACAATTTATTGAAGCGACCAACCTATACATACAATTCAAAATCATGACAAAGGTCGCTCGCATTTAAAGTTGAACAGACCACATTATATCCGTATTTCGTACGATTCGACTGTCATAAACAGGAAATACGGTGTTAAAAGAATAATGGCCGCACCGGCATGACGTTCTACTTTGTTCGTTAGTTATCGCACGAAACATTATTATTATATCCACCAAAAATTTATTTATAATTCAACTCTTAGGTACGTATTATTTAATTATGATTTCAATTTTCCAACAATAAAAGCTCAATACTACTAAAGTTTTTTGATGAAATTGGCAACAGTTATGATTTTATGTTACATAATGTAAAAAAAGTCATAGTAATATTATTTTCTGAATATTTTCTTTCACCTCTTTGATCAGAAAAAAGATAAATAATTAGAATAATTTATTAGTCTTTGTATTTTTAAAAACAATACTTTCGCTATTTCAACATATCACTACAATTATAATTGAAAAATTTAAATTTTCAATAGCATTGCTATTTGTATTTAGGATACTTCTATCTGCATGTGAAATTTTTTTTCGTAAGAAATGAAATTATTTAAATTAGTTCCAAATATTATCTGTGCAATTAAAAAATCAGAAATCTTATTTCATTAATTAAGTAGTATAAAAGAATATAGTTTTGAATCAACGAATGGCTCAATAAGAAAGCATTAGAATTACTTATAAAACGCTGTGCTGTTCATATTTAAAAGCCATTTGCAACTAAAACATGTTATTATGGTTTTTATTAAAAATTATCAAAAAAATAGATCAAAAGTTATATTCACGACAGAGACAAGAAGTCAAAAATAATATTAAAAAATAGCATCAATTTGAAGTTTAGTATCGGTAAAGTGCGTTACTCTTCAAGAAGCACGCGTTTGAATCATTACGTGGAGTGTTGTTGTTATTAACAATTGCGAATTTCAATCTTATACATAATGGAAAATATAGCAAGATGTGGCGCCGCCTCAAGAATGTCTGGTGTACTAACTTATGTTACCTTAATTGCCTTACATAAAGTATGCAGTTTCGGTACATAGTACTGCAAACATACTAAATGGCGGCGCTACATCTTGGCACATTTCCTGTCATACATTGCATAGCGATATTGGAATACCTTTTTAAAACCTCACGTATGTCTCGAGTATTTGCATTGCTAGTGACAGAAACGAAAACTATTATCCCAGTCTGTTATTGTGTATCTGAATATTGTGAAAAAGCCTATATCTTTTGGATGACTTAAATCTTTACTCCGTAGCTATCGCGAAAAATTATTAGTTCTAAAAAGTACACTATGGCTTTAACATAGTTATGAAATAATAAAACAGAAGAAGGAAGACTTATCTTATAATTATACTAGCTGATCCCCGCGACTTCGTCTGCGTAACGTAGGTGTAGATTATATTTTCTTTTTAAATTTGCTATTTGTAGTGGTATATGAAAATTATTATTTTTCTTATTTCTTTTACGAAAACCATAATCATACTTAAAAACACTATTTTGTCAACTTTAAAAATACACATTTAATAAACTGTTACTTAGAATAAAATAGTTCTATATAATGATCAATTAATTTTCAAAAAATAATTATAAATATCTAAAAATTATCTAAAAAAACCGTACGCCTACGGTAGGTATACCTACCGTGAATCAATTAATCCGTAAATCAATCAGCATTTATACATAAATAAAAACTATCGTTAAGTTCCATAAAGTCAGTCATAATCATAACTAAAACAGTCAAAAGTTATCAAAACACTCGCCTAGATATTTAGAATATTAGTAAAAATCACATTTCATTGTCTTGACTCTCGAATGAACCCTTTTCTCGAAACTATTTCACTACTGCAATGTACAAAACTACCGCGAAATTAAAATTTGTTCAATTGCACGAAATCCAGTTCCTCCATAATCAAGTGTAACCATTCTGTATCTATGCACTTATTATTAAAATATCTGAATTTCAACTCTATTATTAAACCATTTTCTTTTAGTTCGCCGAATTTCATGCTACTCGATATTCGCTCACTAATGTATTTATTTGTGAATACGTTTTTCGGATTTTCAGGTTTACAATATTTGAAAGCCAAAAAACTTAATGCTCACTTATGAACTCAACCTTTTTCAGATATATATATTAGAGTTTAAATTTTTAAGCAGATCCTACGTTTTTTAATCTAATAATAAATCAATATTGTTTTATTTTAAGCGATAACACGTTTCGTCTATTACGAACATTTTTGATAATTAAATTTGAAATTTCGATTGTTTAATAGACGTTATGCCGTACAAACTTTGCCACCATTTTTCACTTTTTTAGGGGAGGAATTATTAAAAACCCTTTCTTTTTATATATCTGCATCGTATAAGAAAAACATTTTCCTAATTTCATCGACACAAATATGCTTTTTTTTGGAAAATACAATGTAAAACGAAAAAAATTATGACCTTCTTTATTTTGATTATCATTACTAATAAGCAATTCGATTTCGCACATTTAGACGTTGTACATACAAAATTGTTGGAAACAGGTAGAAAACGTGGAAGGAAATAAGAATATTTTATATATTTTTAAGAACAATAATTGATTTTCAAATTTTTCTGAATACCGAAGGAAAGTTAGTTTGGAAGATTTCATATTTTGATTGATAATGAAATATATGACAAAAAATTGCTCCCTTAATGTTTTTCAGCAGAATAAATAATTGCTCCAGGTCACAATCATTGGTTCATAAAAATTAGATTTAAAAAAGTTAATTGTTGAAAAACAAACAAAAATTAAAAATCGCTTTATCAGAATAAGTACTACATAAACTTTCATACTAATTTAGTGAAATAACGTTATTTAAAACGTTACTAAAATAATATAACAAAAACTTATAACTAATTATATATTTACTATTTACACTTATTAAATTCAAAATTTCGATTGTAACATTTTCTCATACAAACTTAGTCACCCTTTTTACTCTTTTAGGGTAGGAATTTTCAAAAAAAATATTATCTATGTCTACTGTTTATAAGGAATATATCGAATATTAAAATTTCATTAGTCAAAGGGGATATATAAATACAGGATTTTATGTATGCACGGGTTTAAAAACGTATTTGCTTATAGTTTTATTACTATTATTATTATTACTGCTATTACTATTACTTTTTTTTTGATAATATTTCAATATTGAGCAACTCTAAGGGTCTATTAACAACAATTTTGTAAAAAAAAAAAAAAAAAGTTTACTGTAAGATTCGAACCCAAGTCTTTATAATTAGGAGGTTCAGAATGACCGATACGTAAGCGATTACGCTATTAACATCAACTAAGTTCTATGATATATAAAGGTTTATAATACAAAGAGGCAGTTTTTTAAACTTTAAATTGAATTTACTGTGCTTTTTATCAGTTCAACTTAAAATAATTCTACAGATTATTTTATAACGTTTAATTACCTTTCCAATGATATATAACTCATTTGTCTAAAGTAAAAATTTCTGTTTTCATCCCTAGGGAATACCTTCCCTTATTATTTTTCTTGGAATGATAAGTAGCCTATAGTCTAAGGGAAATTTTGTTGTATTTTAATACCAAATTTCATTAAATTCGGTTGTTCCGTTCTTTAGTTAAATCAGGACACACAGACAGACAAAAATTTTAAAAATGGTAAATTTGGAATAAGGGCCTCTTGAAACAAATATTTACCCTAAAATTGGGTTCAAAATCGAAATGTACAGACAGACGTAAGAATTTTATATATTAGTATAGATAGCAGAAAATTTTATCAAAAATATGTGTACTAATCTTAAAATACTTCTCAAAAACTTTAAACTTGATTTTTTCATGGCAACTTTGTTTCAAATCTATTATTCTACAAGCCGACACTCGGGACTTGTCAGTGTGTTGAAATGTCGCAATTTTTTTGAATTTTCATAATTAACTGATTGAATTTACCCGTAACTTCCTTCGCATGGAATTAGTATCAAAGATCATTGAAAAAAATTAAACAATTTCATAAATGTTTTACTTATTGCCTGATCAAAATCATTATACAGAATTTTTAAATTAAATTTAGCTTGAAACAGTAAAAAACATACTGCATAAAGATTTCTGACTTCAAATAATAAATTGTTTTATTAACTAAGATTTTAAAAAGTTTAAAGTTTTTACAACACGTTTAGTAAATTAATTCTTCTTCAGTAGAGCTCAAATACGAGCTTTATTCTAAGATGCTACTGCAGAATACTTTAAGTTCTTCTATTCGGCTCAAATACTTACAAATTTCGAGCATTAGACATACGCGAACAGGCTACGTATAGTTTACTATTGGAAGACCATAACTTTTCCAAATGTATCTCTAATATCTATCAAGTATACCCTTGCGCTTTTTTAATGTTGATACCAAAACTAAGCTTAAATAAAGCTCTAAGCTTTAGAAACTCAGGTCTTCTGAATTAAAATGATAGGTACGGGAGATTATTTGGATTCAAAGAATAATAACACTTTCCTCTTCTTGTGTACCAGTTAAAACAGTGGCACCAAGTATATTCTCCTCTATTGTGTGATCCGAAGCCTTGTTCCATTATTCTGTTAAATATCAAAGTTCATCTATATTTAACATAATACATTTAATTTAAAGTATACTGGTAACTTCCCGTGAAATATTCACAACCCAACACTGGCATAACTGACAAATAGTAAAAACTGACAATAGATTGAATGAACTCAAAATGACAGTTGAAACCATAACATCAATCAGCCAGATTAAATTTGAGACTATGATTGTATTTGACTCACGCGAATGTGCTTACAATCTTTGTTTTCTATCTTTGACGACATACATACGTTTGCTAATTATTTTCATGAGGTCATATCAATCAATTGATTAGTCCTTCGGAAACCATATAGTTTTTCTAGATAACAGATGTTCTATGTTCTTCTCTGTACCCCTAACAATTTGTGTAGGTACAGTATTTCATGACGATCGGTCAATAATTTCTTAGAAATAATAATAATAATAATAATTTATATTGTTAGGATAATAGTCCATAATTAAAGTAGTGGGGATCAAAACAAAAGAAGAAAAATTTATTTTTAAATATAGTACAATGTTTCGATCATCTTCCTCAGATGCCTACTTTAATTGCTTAGTAGTCACTGAAAACCATGCAGTATAGCTTTTAACGTCCTTTAATAAAGTTCCAACACTTACTTAGAAATGAAGAGTTCATTTTGAAGAACCACTGTTTTAGATGCTACCCTACATTATAACTTCATAATCTGAACTTAATGAGAAATTTCAAAAAACCATTCACACTTCTCACAAAAATTGAAAAGTTTTCTTTTTTAATATCCCCATACTGCATAACTCTATGTCAAGTAAAAACATTTCCGAAACCTATTATGTATATTATTATCCTAAAAGATATTCAATCAGTCAATGTCAGTCTTTCGAAAATTCGACACAAACGGAATAAAATGCGTTGACACGAGAATGTGTTTTTAAAATATTTTTCGTGTTTCCTATTTCACAAAACTCTCTCCCTCATACTAACGTTCATTAAAATGGCGAAGTCTGAAAAAGCTCGAATATAATTAATGACTATAATTATTTCCTAATAACGTAATTAATGCGAGCGTGCAAGCATAAAAAAAGGCGAACTTAAAAAATTTAAATTATTCCTCTGCGCGCTTGATTTAGCTCCAAAAGAAATTAACATAATGTCTTCTTGATTTTGGTGCAATTAAAAAAAGTTTTTCAAGTTTCCATTTTAATAAATATTTGGGACATTTGTTAAATTTTTCAATACAAAATTAAAGTTTGACTTTATTAATTTGTTTCTCTAACTCTTTCGTAACTTTCGAGCTTCATAATATGAACGGCGAACAAAGTTTTTACATCTAAAGCCATTGTATTTAATATTTTCATATTTTCAGCGAGAACAAGTTCTCGTAAACTGCGTGCTTTATTGTAAAATATCACGGATTAATTACTTATAAACTCCGTAGTTTCCTCACAGTTCGAAACTTGCTATTTTTTTTTTCTATCTGAACACTAACAATTAATCGAGGACTACTAAAAACAAGCAAATAAAAAAAGCTGAACGGTTCATTAACAATTCCGGATTCGAACCAGCTTATGTATTTTTGTCATCCCCAAAGAAACAACGTTATTTACCCCATATACACTCCGCACAGAAATTTCTCTCGCTACGAATTATATTGGACAGGCTTTGTCTTAATATTATTCAAAGTATATAGCTGTAGAAAATTTCCGGTATTCCTATGGAAGGGAAATGGTAATTTATTTGCGTAATGTCTTCTGTGTCAAATATCCTAATGTTATTGCTCGCTACCGAGTTTAACATGGCACTCATTGTTATTGCGGTCATAAATTATTGTAATGGATGAATTTATTTGCCAAAAAAAAAAGAAGAAACAGAAAATCCTCCGAATTCGCCCACAGCGGTGACAAAGTATGTGTATGTATACCTATATTTGACAAAAAATGTCTACATCGAATAGTAATGAATTGATTGATTATTGCAAAAGAAAAACAGAAATTATTGGACAATTGCGAAAAACTCAACCCCGTTTTATAACTCGAAATAAAGATAATTTGAAAATTATACGATATTTGAAGGCTAAGGTCAAATGTAAACTTAAATATTCTTTAATATGAATGGAAACAAGTTAGCTTCCAGAAAGCTTAAACAATTATAGCCGTGGTATAAAAAATTATTTGAATTGTTAAACTTCTTACATAAATGGATTCATCAATTAAAAAAAATTGTAAGAAGTACTATTTTATATCATTAAAATACAAATTTCAATAGTAATTGCAAGTTGTGAAATATTGCAAATATTTTATTCATTTACCTATAAGTTAAAGTTTTAATGAACTACTTCAACATTAAAGTTAAAACTTTCAGAATCGAATGAATCATCAAAACCAAAATCATACTTTTTTTAATATACACTTTATTTACCCGGATGTCAATCAATTGTATATTTATATACAAATCTGTGCATAGGCCCGGTATAATTACTTGCTTTCTATTTATTTTTCTTCCAAGGAAAGTTAAGTTCATTTTTCTTTCTATGTAGCAAAGTATATTAAAGTAGTTTCATTGTTTTGAAATAAAATTCCAGCATAGTTTTGCTTTTTAAGTACAGAATTTCAAAACACTCTAGAAACTTAGTTTCTCTTTCTGGAAGTTCTAAGTTGTTGCGCTCTCTATATAACACTTCTGTACTATCTTCCATAATTTCAGTTATAATTATTTGTCAAGAGATTACTTTTATTGTTAATCTTAAAGATCTTTAGACTTTGCGCCACCTTCTTTAATTTCTCTAAAGGCTTTGTCTTCTTTGGTGATGATGCTTTCGAAATGTTTACTAACTGTGCCAGAGAAAATATTAATTTAAATAAAACAATTCTTAAAAAATGGATGTCTTTATGTTTAAAATTTACTAAATACTTTTAAGCTGATTTTCCTAGTTTAATGGGAATTGTTTCATTTGAAACAGAATAAACCTAGGAAAATCGTTTTAAGTCGTAGTCTTTTATTTTTCACAATGTTTTAAAATTTAAAAAAAGCTTCATTAATTAGTATCCATATCAGAAATTACGTAAAAATAACTAAATCATTATTTATTTTGTGTACATAAGAACAAATCAATATAGAATATCTTTAAACAAGCTAGAAGGTACGTTTATGGACAAACTGAATGAATACTTGAACTGTAACATATATATATATAAAAGTCTCTCTTTTTTGGTATGGGAAACTGAAGGAACTGAAACAAGTAAAATGCAAGCGCTTATTGGTGTAGACTGGCGCTCATTGGCACTTAACTGCCAGCTGAGTTACTAATATAGTTACTATAAAAATAGTGCTTTCTTAGATGGCGCTTCGTACACCACATTAGCTTTTTCCTATTTCTATATTAGGCCATATGTACGGTCTATTCAAATATTCAGATCAAGGGTCCAAGCAGCACAGGATTGAAAGAAACGGAAGAAAAAGAAGAGGCCTTCATTTATAAGTGGAACTCAGAAAGTCGGGAGTAGTAAAGAAGTGTGTTATATTTTTTTCTTTATTATCTTGCTATTAGCTTTAGGATCGATGAGCTTCTTTAACTGAATGCGTGATATCGTCAGTCTAAAATGTTAACCTGCTAAACCGATTTTATTAGGGGAATAAAAAAAATAAATGATAGCGACATAAATTAACACAGAAAGCAGTATTTCATATCACATTATAATATATTTCAAAACTTCTATATTTATAGGGATTTATCAGTTTGTTACTCGATAGAATTTTATATTCCTTTCCTAATGTAATAAAAAATCTTTATAATTGGACTTCGCAGGTCAATCCTTTAAACTGACGGTATTGGCCTTATTTCCATTCTGTAAGTTTGCTCAAAATATTTTGTGGCTAAGTTATCAGATAGACACCATGTATGATGAATTCGATTTGTTTACGTTAGTATCTATGTACTCCTGGAGTTTCATTAGTTGAACATTCCAGCTTCTTAGTCATTAAGTACAGATAAAAATTGATTTCCTATACTAAACTCTCTCGTTCTGTAATTTTTTGGTTTATAAAATTCTTAATTTTCCATATATATGCAAATTAAAGAATTTTCGCTAAAATTTTAGAAAAAAAAGCTATTTTTTTAGTTAACCCAGTAAGAAATATTCCTTAATTATCGATATGAAAAAATATTTTTTCGTCATATCAGTTTTTTGTATATATATATATATGTATATATATATATATATATATATATATATATATATATATATATATATATTATATTTATTCAAGAAAATAGATTCTGTTGTCTATCCTATTCTTTCAGAAAATATTTAAAGTTACTAGCAGCCAAATATACAGTTTATGTACATAAAATAAATACTCGTTTAAAAATTAATATATTAGTTTAATCTTATTAAAAATCTCTCAAATTCAATCACCAGTATACCAGGCCTCTTACAGAAATGAACAAGTATATATAGATAAATTTAAATAATTTTCTAATTATAAAAAGAATTCCTAGTCCATGGTGTTGTCTCACCGAAAATTAATTACAAGTCAATTTTTTATTCGTCATTCTGATTCATCAACGTTAAAATCTGATCACATAAATTAAATCTTAATAAAGCTGAAGCAAGTCGAAGTGAAGAGAAAAGGGCGAGGAAACAAATTGTTGAAATCTAATTATGTTTGATAATTATTTGCTGTGTGACCAAACTCGTCTATCCATCGTCCAACTCTAATAACTAAGTTTAGATCATTAGATATTGATGTGTTATACATTTAATAAATTACCACACCGACAAAATCAAAGATTTTCGTTTCCCATTTAAATACATCGACAGAGATTTTATGCGTAAATAAGTAATTATATAGAACAACAATTTCTTTTCATGTAGAGATTGAATGAACGTGGACTCGACTTGAAAACTAGAAAACATTTTTCAACTCAAAATCAATTTCAAGTGCCGAAAAAGGAAACGATAAACTTTTCATTCCATGTACAACTTAATTAAAACGCAACAACTATCAATTTAGAATCATAATAATATCATTAGTCAATTTCACGGAAATAATTTACACGTTTGGAAACGAAGAGGTAAAAACACGAAGAAGTAGACTTTTATTTATATCAATCAAATGAAGTGAGTTTAAAAAAATTGAGAAAACCTTTCTATTTAAATTTTGTTGATTAAACATGAATTCAAATAAAAATCGTGTTAGCTTCAATTTTCCCTTACGCCGTTTCCCATTTATTTTTCTATATAATCGAAGCATAGCCGTTATTTGCCGTTTCTTTTGTCTTATGTTCAATTTTTCATCGTTGGAGCATTTTATGTACAACTTATTTTCATTCCATTTTCTTCGTCTTCTTATCGCTCGATTGTCACTTGAGCTTTTATCGCGTGTATATTCTAAAAATATATTTTTCTTTATCAGGTTGATGAATGATATTTTTATTGATAATAAAAATGTATTTATTTGTTTTGTCAAGGCCGTTCTCAGATGGGAAAAAGAACATTAAGCACTCTCTATGTTTATGTTTTTGTTCGAATCGAAAAGACGATGAGCTTTGCTTTGAAATTGTCGTTTGATAATATTATATTTTTGTTTTGCTTAAGAAAGGATAACTTTAAATAGAATAAAAATAATGTGAACACAAAGCAAACCAAATTGAGACTTTTATCCTCGATTTAATAAGAAAAACTTTTATTATTGTCTAACCATTTTCTTTATGCTTATTTTCATTTCTTTATTAGAAATTTAATACATAAAGCGACGATATGAACAACTTAAAAGTTAAAAACTAGTCCTTACAAAACTACGTAGTTTTTTCTTCAAAACTCATTAAAAAAAAAAAAAAAATCATTAGAGTAAAAATTTTATGAACATAGGAAATCAATCACAAAAAAAATAATTACTGAAAACTAGCCAACAAAAAATTGCAAAAGGAATTGAAATTTGTACTTATTTTACTTGTTACTATATCCTTTATATATTTTGACTTGGTAAGGTTCAGTTTTTATGCTACAGGTATTTCCAATCTGTAAGAAAAGTGGTTATAGAAATCAAATCAAGAATTCATCTAAGATCCCTCTAAATATTAGAAGGACCAGAAAGTATTGGCATTTTTAACATAAAAATAAAATACACACTGTTGAAGCCTGTTTTGATTTTAAATCAATGGAATAATCATCCTCAACATAATTTGCCTTTTCACATCTAGTGTGCAAATTTTAAATGCCATATTACTAAAAATCAAGTAATTATTAACGAAAATATCAAAAAATTACATTTTTAGCATTATCTTAACATCTTTTTGGTTATTTTTTTTTCATTCTCCGTTGGTACCAGTTGGAGAAATAACAATTATTGAATTTGAACTTAAAAAAACTCATTTGACTTTAGTGAACACGTAATGCATTTGGATAAATATTGATAACGTTTTTGGTAATAACTTTGCGTTACTACCCGGTGAAATTCGAAGAGCATATAATATTAAATTCGTTTTTCTTGAAGTTTTTATTTTACCATTTTTATAAAGACTTCAGAATAAAAATACTTTTTAATTTATAAAGAATTTAATTATGAAATGTCTTTAGTACCACTTATAAGGAAATAAATAGCAATTGAATGACTATAGGTAAAGCGACATTACTTTTCGGTTCTCCTGATAGTTGAAAATGGAGAAAAAATATTTTATTAAATTATTCAAAACACGAACTAAAAGGAACTTTCAACTTTTTAGAAACAACGATCATCAATGAAAATGGAAAGTTGTCATACAATATGTACAGAAAACCAACAACTACGAGCACAACCATCCATAATACGTCATTTCCCTCAAGAAATCAAAAATGGCTGCTTACAACAGTCTCGTATACAGAGCGAACAAGTTTCGTGTTAGCATCAAAGTCTGTGAAGACGAATTCAACAAAATTAAATATATAGCCATAACTAACGGATACATCAGCTCAACCGTAGACAATATAATATCGAAATTTACTAAAAAATTGATTCTTTCAACTCCACCAAAAGAAAATAAAAAATTTATAAAATCAAATTTCAGTAATATATTTATTACTACAATCGCCAATTTCCTAAAGAAAAATAATTTTAATATCTCATTTTCAACAGACAATAACATCATGAAAATTCTTAAACCATTGAAGAACAATCAAATTTGAATGAAAAATAAAATCGGAATATTTAAAATTAAATGTAGTTCGTGTGAAAAATTCTACATTGGCCAAACAGGTAGATCTTTAGAAACAAGGTATAAGCAACATATACCCAGGCAACCTAGTTCCACAACAGCTTCAAATTTTACAAACAAGGCGAAAATCATAATTGCATAAATTTCGAAGCAAATTTTAAAACACAACATATATATATATATATATATATATATATAAGGAAGGATCACATATTAACACCCTAGAAGAACATGAAATATACAAAATCTACAAACTAGATCAAAATAACATCCCTAAGTTATGTATCCGTTATTTATGCCTATATATTTAATTATAGCCCTCACGGGTTTTGGTGCTAAGAGAGAACTTGATCGCTCTGTATACGAGACTGTTGTAAGTCACCATTTTTTGATTTCTTGGGTGAAATGAAGTATTACGGATGGTAATCTAATTACCTGATGATGACAGTCAAAAACTGTTGAAACGCGTCGTAATAAAGATGAAATTGAGTCATAAGACATATATCATTATCCATTAATTAGTATTATAATTTAGTGAATTCTAAAAGTTATTACGTTACATTTAATTTTGTGTAGCTAATTGTTGCCGACAAAGTCTAAGTTTCGACATTCTGTAGAATGCCTAGCATTTATATAAATCAACGAAGCATTTTAATGTTTAGAACACCGAATAAATAAATTAAGAACTTCACAGAGTTACTTATCTAATGTTAAAAAATATTAAATTTTCGAAAGAAGAAATGAAATTAATTTTCTTAAAAACATTGTAGAGAACGTTTGCAATAATTGTATTTTTACCAAACATAACTTATAGAGAAAATGGCATAATTGTTCAGACTTGAAAATATTTGTTCCTTTGAAGCGTTAATTAGAAAATCCCAAAAAGGTAACATATCAAATCGTTCGATTCGAAATGTAAATATTTCAAAGCAAGCACAATATGTCAACGGTTTGGTTTAAATTGAACTCGTTTTTTTTAGTTTTGGTTTTAGTTTTTTGTGCTTCTTCTCTCTGGGGGCCTTCGCTCCTTAGCCACAGCTCGGCTCGGTCTTGTTTCAAGTGGCACACACTTGTTCTGTGTTGTTCGAACATAGTTTTTAAGTGTTTGACGAATGACTCTGATGTTTTTGTCTTTGGCTATTGAATTATTTTAATGCCGTTTTCATGGAAATGATATCATTGTATTTGTATTTTGTGTGTATATAAAACGGGGTGTTTGAAGAGCTATTGAATTTAATATGTCCCTTCCTCACTTCTTTTGCTTCTTCTTTCTCCTCGTCTTCTGCTTCAAAATGATAATGTTAGGTGATTGTGTTAAACTTGCTGTTCTCTCTGCAGTTGTGAGAGCAATTAACCTAATGTAGAGACTGAAAAATTAGATCGAGATTTTTTTTCATTTTCTCACATCTTCAAACATACCATTCAAAACAAAACCTTGAACGTTTCCACTAAGAGCTCTTTTCTTGAATCCTCAGATCTTCCTTACATTCCCATCAATTGATTTTAGAATTCAACAACCGAATTGAAAGTGAGAGAATATTTTTAAACAAATAAATTTGGCCTACATATTTCACTCTTTGAAAGCATAACGTCAAAGTTTCAAACTCAAAAAAGTGAATTTAACATAATGAGGTTGTTAGCCGTCAAGACAAGAGACTGAAATTAATAGATATGTAATTTATTCATCAATACACTGAAGTCAAATTTTATTACTAAATGAATTGCTCTCATTGTATTTAAGTAGGCCGCAAATTACTCGCATCTAAGAGTATCATAGAGTATCACATCGGGCTAGATTTGATTTTTCGTTTGAATAAACTTTTGAATAAATTACATTCTTTAATGTTGCAACACATCATCATCAAACTTGATAGTGGAATAATATAAAAGTTTTCATATTACTTATAAAAATTCCAAATGATTTCTCTCATATACCTAGTTTCCGTACAAAACTTTTTCCTGACCTATTTTTTCCTGTGCCTCCAATACGTCAATAATAAATTCAAGAGAAATTCGAGGAAATCACGATTTTTTTTTTAATAAAAAACCTCGATCAACTACGTGAGATGTTGATTATAGCCTTCAATTTATAGTAATATATTTTTATGGCAGCAAAAAAGCTGTGTAAATTTGGTCGAATTTCTCGTTTCGAAGATCTTATTAATAAAACATTGGGGTAGACAGAAACGTCTGTTATTCTGACATTCACACATAGATAGACAATGTAGAGAGCAAAAAAAAAAAAATAAAAAAAGTGAGTTGAATGTGTAAATATTCGCCGCGAGAAAAATGTAGCCATGGCAGCAGTCATTGTAGGCAGATATATCAACTTGTCCATTGTTTTCCTGAGTCTACCGAATTTCGGAGATATCGGTTGCAAATACCGAAAGGACCAGAAATAAATGACCACACAAGCTATACACGCACTTAGAACTATCAGATTGGTGTTCTACAAATCTTTTCGGAAAATAAAAATTAAAATATAAGAGTTACTTCTCTGATCCACTGATTTGTTCCGGATAATGATTCCGAGTCGTTTATGTATAGCCATTGTATGCTTAATAGGTTATTTCTATTCATTTGAAATTTTAAAATGAATTGACAGTATACTATGTTTGGTGACAGACCACTAATGTTTGAAAGCGTAGAACTTCTCCCCTCGGATAAAAAGTTAATTTTTCCGTTTGTAACCAAACCCATATAGATAAATATATTATTGTATGTTTAATACTAATACAACCTAATAATCATAATATTATCATCATAAACATAAAATTCGCCATTTTAATGAATAGGTACAGAAAACTCACCATTATTTTTAAAATATAAAATAATTGTGGACTTTTGATTTATCACATTTGTTTCAAAATTCATCCTTTATATAAATCATTGATAACTTACCGAATCACGTATCACTATACAAGGGTATTATATTCACAATGCTATAAGCATGGCGAATCGGCTCCAGAAAGATATTTTTATGATTCTTAAGAAACGTGTAGATACTAATAGTACTAACAGTGCTTATTAAATTACTATGATTTCGAAAGTTTTAGATCTCTGCCTCATTTAGTAGGTGTTTGTGAAACAAAAATTATAAGCGGAAATTAGAAAAGAAAACGTAGAATTTACTGAACCGATTAATCTAAAAGTTTAATATTCAAGGGTTGAAATGCTCTTTTTTTTAAATAACAACTATAAAGCTTTACTGGCAACCATCCACCCGATTCGCTAGAGGAATTTATTCGAGACGTAAAATATGATTGCAATATTTCCTTTTGTGCATAGGATATATGCTGGAAGCTCATACATAGATTGTTTGTAAACTAATTTTTATAGAATAAAAATTCAGTATTATTTCCATATCTTTCTTGTTCTCATACTTTGACATACATTAACGTAATTTCAAAGTTGGTTTTTATATAAAATATCCTAATATAAAGAAGTACACTTGGTTCTCGTTTTTGCGGTTTGTATTTAAAAAAATATTTTTTCTAAAGATAACTATTAAAGATCATTTTTAAGTATTAAAAGGTTGTCTCAGGATATATCGCTTCCAATCAAGAATTTTTGATTTTTGGGATATTTAAATTTTATGTAAAAATCTATAAGGAATATTACGTTAATATCATATTTTACTGACATTTACTAAACTTTTCTATAATTGTTAACCATTATGTAAAAATATGAATTAATATTTTAGAAGGAATATGGTTAGAATAATTATTTTTCTGAAATTTATTAAAAAAATTTTTATTCGATTTTTGGTATACTTTAACTAATTGATTTTGTTTTATGCGGTTTTTAAAAATTATGGGACGTATTAAATATTTTTTTTGTGCATTTTCTGTGGAGTGTATGTATCTACCGTTTAAAAAGAGAACTTAGTGTACTCATTTAAAGAACCTCTTATAGCTTTCACAAGTAACCAAGTTCCATTGCATAACTTTGACGGATTGAGATTAGGCAGTTGCATTACTGGACCACCCATTTTCAGAATATGTGTAAGAAACAGAAGAACAGGTGGATTAAGTGAATTACGGAAGTCCGCAGGATAGGGTATAGCAACTCCGAAGGCATCAACTTTCCCACTGGTATACACAAATTCTGACCCATCGAATAAAATTAACAAAGTGTCATAAGCAGTTTTCTTTCTTTTGTAGCGACTAGGCTTTTGTTTTCATTTTAAATTTAAACAAACTAATTCAATTTGAAAAAGCTATATATTCTTAAGACCGCTTAATATTTCGTTTTTAACGGCATTTTGATTAGTAAATTTGAAATTTCGTTTTTTGATCAGCCCACTTGTAATTCTATATAAATTTTATCACCTCTTTTCACCCTTTAAGAGTAGAAATTTTCAACATTCTTTTCTTTTTAGAGGCTTGCATTATGCAAGGAATAAACTCTCAAATCTCGTTTCTACGATCAGCTGTTTAGGTTGGTGTTGTGATCAATGAATCAGCCAGACAGGATAAGCGATTTTTTATAAATAGATTTTATAAAATTTTCATTAACCAGAATTTAACTTCTGTTTACCTTTTATCACAATAGATAAATTCCTTAACATCAGTGTTTTTAGTAGTGATCCAAAGAATAATTCAATGAAAATAAAAATCATATTGAGGATAGAATAAAGTTATAATATGGAAAATATAATTCTGAAACCTATAATCTAAATCAAAAACTACAAAATACGTTTGCGTTATTTATTCTATCGCGTTTCCTCCTGTTTCATAGTGTTGAAACATGAACACTTACAGAAACGATTATTAGTGAATTGGAAGCCTTCAAAATGTGACTACATCGTAGAATTTCGAAGTTGTCATGACTGCACGAAACCACTAATTGCCCTGTATCAAGAAATGCTACAGAGATCAAAACTGTAACTATAACAAAAAAAATCAATGCTTAGATCATACAAACTATGTGAAATAACAGTAGATTTAACATCTTCAAGATAAACTATATGATTTTTTTTTTTAGAAAGGAAGCTTTGAAAAGATTAATAACCGCTGCAGTAGAAAAATATTAAAATCTGGTTAAAAAACTATGTTTAGATCTATGGTAAGAACTTCAATAGACAAATAAAGCGGTATAACAGCTTTATTAATATCTATGTAGTTTGTAAATTACCCTCTGATTCATTGATGCTATCACATATTTGGGTTTGTTATATTTTGAGAAGTTTAGAATTCAAAGATCTATAGGGAAAAAGTTATCAAATTATATATAAAAAAATATTTTCCCTATGTTGGAAATCAATCGTTTTTGTTTTAGGCCTGGCATATATTATCTGTAAAGTCTATTTTAACTCATTGGCGAATATTGTGGAGATATTTTACTTTATAGAATTTCCGAGAACCCTAACTTACGTAACTTATAAGTTGTACACGAAGGTTAAGTAAAATTACACATGGAACTACTGAAATTAAAGCGAAGCCACATATTGACGGTTGTTTCAAATAGTGAATTTGGATTTCCTTTTTTTAAGAAATATGTATAACAATTGAAATTATAATTTTTTTGGTCTTAAGGAATATTAATTTATAATATGTCGTTGTTTTCAGAATCCAGAATTCAGATTTCAAATTATCTATTTCTTAAATATTATTTAAAATTAAGAGACTTAATAAATGTGTAAGATTTAAGGAAGTTGAATGTTGTTTAATCACTTAAAATATAATATAAAAGATGCAAAAAATTAATAACATTCAAAGATACATATTTTTAACATTTGTAAGTTTTATTTCCTATTGATAAGAAACAAAGTAAAAAAAAATGTTTTTCTCCTAATTAATACGATGTTAAAAACAAGATTTTAAGGATATTGAAATCGTCATTTTTTTCTGAGAACCACGAAAAATTATAAGTAAAACTTAATTAAAACCTACAAATGAAAAATCTCAAGTCAATTTCCACCTAATATTTCATTTCCAAGAAAAAAGAAGTCCTAACATTGAAGACGTCCACGAACAAATTAAAAGACCAACTCAATAATTAAAATTTCACATCTTCTTAGATTTTATCTTTTAAAAATTGAAATATTCAAAGATTTAAATACTAAAAACATTAACAAACTTACAGAAAATTAAAAATAAAAGTATTATTTATACAAAGTAAAAAATTAACAAAAAATAGGCTAAAGACGATTTATATCTGGTTTAATATGAAGAACACCAACTAATTGAGTATGAAACAAAATTTTTCAAATTATCCACACGTCTAATGGTAATTAAAAATTACGTCACATCACACGTTAATTTACCAACTCACCTGGTGGGCTTCTCATGTTAACGATCGAGCGAGTTCTTTCCAGTAATAATGTTATTGAAAGACCCAACGCACTTCCAACACAAATCTTGAAGCCAACATTTTATGGTATGTACCTATATATACATACGTACACTCTACTCATACAACCGAATACTCTTAAGAAATTTAATTGGTTCTGTAACTTCATAAAATTATTATTATTCGTTGTGAATAGCTTTATTTTTTATTTTACATCATTGACCTAACAATTGTAAATTATACGCCAAGTACTCAACTAATTTTTCCGCCATAATTGAATTTATTTTACGACTTACTTTATGATTTATTATTTTATTGAGATCTTGATCATTTTTGTATTTTCTCCCCTGTTGATTTTACACGAGGCTCAGTTCAATATGAAAGTATCACACAATAGGTATTTTGACAACATTTACAATATTGTACAAACTGTTGTCATTTTAATAAAATGTATCGTAAAAAACATATTTTATTTAATTTCATAATAAAATAAGTTGATTTTTTGTAAAGGAATCGCGAATTATATCTAACTTTTTTGGGGTTTGATGTCGTGTTTCGAAATGCTTCGTGATTGTTTGACTCTGGTGACGTCACACATAAGTAAACAGTGTTTCTTTTGAAATTTCTATTGTTAATCGACTGTTTTCAGAATTAATTACTAATAACGTTTCTGTTATATATTATAAATTTCAAAATATGGTAGTTATTCATGAAGTTGTTAGTATCAAAATAGAGAAAAAAATTGTGCTAATTTACAGTAGAAATCTACATAAAGTAAATGTATTAATGGTTATTAATGGTAATGCGTCATAGTATATTCTTGCTTTCTTTGCAAGAAGATGTTCACTTTCATTTTCTGAATTATCACTGTTTGACATATTTTATTGTTCATTTTTCATTTTTTCAAGTAAAACATAGGTTCTGTATACTGTAGTATAAACAAGACCATCGAACCGAGTGAGAAGGGAGTCACACGTCGTTTGCGCATGGCAACGCGTCGCCATATTGTACACACTACTACTACTACACACTACTTCATGTAGACTGTATATCCATAGTATAGCGTGGCGAGCGATCGCCATCTCTCTTTGATCGCCACGCAAACGATCCGGTTTACCCTGCGCCTATAGATGTTTCACATCAAAATCGTTTTTGCGTTTTGATTAAATTGATTCATTGCCAAAATTTTAAATAAAAACCGAGCTTAGTAAAACTTCAATAGTTCCATCATTGTAAAAGAATACAAATAAGTATTATTTGATCATATATGCAAATATTTTTCATAAAATGATAATAGGTAAATAATAAAATAACCCATTATAAAAAGTATCAGATGACCACAAATTAATAGAAAACTTAAAAAAAATGTATACCTTTTTTTCTTATCTGGTTGGTTTCTGTTAATTTAGGGCTTCATTTTTTCCGTTTTCTTCACTTAAATTGATAAATTGTAATGAAGAATTTCCTCTTCGGAATCAAAAATACAATCTGTCCATCATTCTATTTTAGATTAGAGCGCACAAGTCCTTGAATATATCCTTTTGAAATTCAATAACCCTACTTGTTAATGGTTAGGCCATTTTGTTTTTATTTCATCTTAAACAACCCCTATAGTATCCCATTGTCTTTCTTCCAATCAGCAGGCATTTAAACCAATAGAAGTTCAGTTAGTTTCATCTCCCCAAATTCTATTTGTTTTGTGTGGGCTTCTGAAGCCATGCAAAAGACGAAAAGTGGAGGCTGCCATCATAGATTTGATGAAGAGAATAGAAATCTAGTTTTTTGTTCTTCCATTCAGGGGGTTGTTAGTTTCATGATGGTTGACATATCAAATGTCTTGTTTTTTTTTTCTACCAAATGGCACTGAGATATTTTAAGCACCATTTCTATTATGATTTTCATTCTTTCCACCGAAAAAAATGTTATTGTATTCAAATTTTGTTTCAGCCGAAAATGAAAAAAATTAGATTTCCGCTTAAGAATTTCAAGTATAAAAAATGAAAAATTTACTCATTTTGTTTCTCACAACATTTTAGCATTAAAATCCCGAATTATTAGGCCCAGTTAAAAATATATTTCAGATCTATGGCGATAAATGATTGTGAGAACTTTTCACGGAAATGATCGGCAATAAAATTGTGTAAATAATAAAAATAAAAAATGACCACATTTTTTCGTTAGCTCGTTCTTTCTTGCACCTTTGAGAGAATAAATAATTTTACGTCTTATTATAACGTGCATGGCAATTCATAATAAATTTTTCTGTTTGTAACTGAGAGGCTTTTAATTGCCTTTTGTACGGAATTCAATTAAAAGTTGCTATAAAATGAGCCATAAAATTATGTAATTATAAACTCTTAGTAAGAAAAAAAATATTTGAGACAATTTCCTCGTAAAAAAAAAGTTTCACAATCTCTTCATTTAAAATTGATATTGATCGAATTTCATTAATTTGAATCCCAATATTCAGACTTTTTCAATGAAAATTATAGGTGTAATTAATCGTGTTCTTGTGCTTGTATAACAAAACTCGTCTATAAATACGCAAACAAAAATATATTCATATTATCGAAAATTGAAAATACTTTTTTTCTCTTATATCAATAAGAGAGTCAAAAAATTTTAAGTTACTTTTTAGTAATAATATAACAAAATAAATAATATAAAAAATACATAATATAACATACACAATATAACAAATACATAACAAAAGAAGAACGTACATTACTTAAATGTACGAGTAATTGAAACGTTGGTTGGCTACTACTTAATATTATTTTTCAAATCATAAAATTGATCAATACATAGGTATGTAGTTCAAAGTTAAAAATTATTTGCTTTGCCAACTATAAAGATAACAATATACAAACTACTCAGTCTATAGTTTTAATACACTTCCCAATATTTTTCCGAAACTATTTCTCAACCCAATTAAAACTTTTTAAATTATTTGGGTGTAGAATGTAGATTGAACTATTTTATTGTAATGTAATACGCATTCTTTATACTTATATTAAGTTTTATTAATTGTTGGCAAAATTAGGTGTCTTGTTCGAGTATTTGTAATAATTCCATAATTTACTATACTTTCAAACTGGCCATGGTATATTGGTTTTCAAGGCATAAGTGTGTAGCCAATTACTTAAAAACTAAACCTAAATATTTACAACAATCTACCACGAATAAATAGTTTGTTTAATATTTTTTACTCACAATTAATAAATTAATGAATAATTGTCTTACGATTTTTAATTGTCATACGACACAAATTCTTTATTGAATATTGTGTTTCAACAGTCTTTGACAATCATCATCAGGTATAACTATATATAATAAATATATAACATAAAATATACAACAATATATATAACTATCTACCCTTTTTAATTCTTTATTCGTTATAAATAGGTGAAAATCAGTCAGAATACTATCAATATAACTGTTAAAAGTAATGTTAGTAGACATATCAATACTTAGAGTGAATTGAATATCTTTTAACCATTAATCGTGCATATTTAATCAATCAAACATCCACTAAATTCATGCTACTTTTTACCACAACATAACAGCGCTGTGGCATCAGCATATGAGTCTAGTGCATTCTCCGGTATAATACTGAAGATATCGTCAATATATACAATAAACAATTCAGGTCCTAATATGGTCCATTAGGGAATACCTATTTTCACAGTTCTATAGCCACTCGTACAATTATTGACCTTAACACATTGTACTTAGGGATTGCAATACCGGTATACCGAAATATCCAATACTGGTATTTGAAGCCATTTGTACAGTTTTGTAGTTCTGGTATTCACAAGTTTATACGACGTTTTTTCGGTATTTACTTCAATTCTTTTTAATTATTCCCATTTTAAGTCCAGGGATTGCCCTCATTGCAAAATAGTATACGTTATTGTTTTTTGGTCTCCTTAACGGACGAAGTTAATTTGACTGTAAATACTAAGTTAGAAATAAAAAACATCTTACCATATTTACATTTTACAATATTTAACAACAATTAATTTAAAAATGAAAATGTAACAATGACTTTTAAAATGAAAGTGGGGATAAAAATTACTTAAACTACTTGTGTCTGTTCTTAGATTTATTGTATTATTGAATATATTTAATACACCATCAAAACTTAAAGAACAATTATGTATGTCCTATGACTCAATATCTTTATTGAATACGACGTGTTTCAATGAATAGCCATTATCTGATGATGACAGCCAAAGACTCTTGAAACGCGTCGTGTTAAATAAAGAAATTGAATCATAGGACTTAGGTACATAATTATTCATTATTAGTGTCCGACTGAAATTAGTTTTTACGGCCGAAATCGAAATTTCCATATAAGGTCATGTTTTCGTAGAAAAAAAAGTTAATCATAATTTGTCAGTCCTTACTTTTAAATCCTATAGGAATTCATTAATTATTTAATCCCTTATTTTTGAGCTAATAATTAACATAACATATTATCATTTATTATTTCAAATAAATTATTTATGCTGAAATAAGGAATTCGTTTAAAAGAAACGCACCTAATATTTTCTTTTAATATAAGTTACGAATAACATAAAATAATTCAAAAGTTACAAACCAAAATTACTTTCTACCAAATATATTTAGGTACACAAAATTGAAAGTACTATTTTTTATATTTTAAAAACATACAATTTTTTCTTTACTTTGATCAGTTTTCTTTCGAACTGAAAAAAAATAAAGATTATATTAAACAAAATTTTAATGAGCTGATAGTCATCAGTAATCATAATTAAAGAATCAAATAATACGTGAAAAATTGTAATTTTTTAACATTTTTATCTCACGAATTCAGTTTCGGTTTCGGTCGTATTTTCGGCTTGACGATAGCCGAAACTAGGCCGAAACCGAAATTTCGGTCGGACACTATTCATTAGCTTATTAACTATGACTCGAAAATAATAAATAAAGTATTTATCAATGTTAAACTAACAAAAAATCTTATATTTAACATAAAACTTAATTTCTATACCTAATTATATTATACTAAACAATTTAAATTTTCCAAACTACCATAGTAATTTAAAATTATGTCAAGATAAACGACATTTGTTAAGACTTATTTCTTATACATTTATACTGTTTTCTATAATCGCTTGAAAAAGTAGAAATAAACTGCGAAACGTTGCAAAGAAATAAAAACCAAATTGTGGTTATTTAAAAATAAAAAAGATGCTAAAGTCCTCGGAACTACAATAAATTGAATATTTTGTTCGAGGTTTTTTTAAAGTTAACAATTTCTGTTGATTATTGATATAAAAAGATTCTAACAATTCAATGATTAACA
This sequence comes from Sisyra terminalis, assembly GCA_958496175.1. NCBI lineage: Eukaryota > Metazoa > Arthropoda > Insecta > Neuroptera > Sisyridae > Sisyra > Sisyra terminalis. The sequence goes on along the minus strand of OY292277.1, from coordinate 29,995,110 downwards.
AGTTAATGATAATGCCATAAATTTCGAACAGTTTCATTAATGTTTTGTTTATCTGTAAAAAAAATTGTTGAGGAACTTTTTTAAAGTTTTAATTCCTTTTTGTGGTTGATTTTTAAAGGTATTTTATCATACTTTTTAAAAAGACGTTATTAAGAAGGAATCATTCGTTATTGTTTTATTACTTATTTTTGTAATCTTTTTATTTCATTTATTTATAATGAAAGAAAACGACTTATTTAAGAAGTAAAAATCTAATTTTGATCCGAGTTGAAAAATCGCTTGAATTTTATTCTCGGTGGCAGCTTTCACAGTAAATTATTAAATCATTCAATAAATTGAAAGCTCTCTCTCGACACGCGGCATCCAAGTGAATAATCGTTGCGTCAATCGCATTGTAATAACACTCGCGAAGAAAATAGCCAGATAAAATAAAAGGAGCAAGCAAGCGAAAACGATTTTTATTAAAATTGACAAGACGGCCTGACGACGATGACTAATTTTCTAATTTTTATTCTAAGTAGCTGTTAGTGAAAACGGTTGGAAGTTGTGCGGCACCTCACCACCCTTCCCATTATTCCCGACACTGTCATGAGATAGCTCATTACATCCACTGCCATTTCGACAAAGATGAAAAATATTAAAATCTCGTTTAAGGAAACAGTATAAGAACGCACAATGATAGTCTCAAGTATCCCTTTACCGTCGTCGAATCTTGAACAACAGAATTTCATTAAAATGTTCAAAGACTTGAGAAAACTCGCCTTGGCTTGTCTTTCGTTCTGTATGTCTACAGTATACAGACTGGGAACGTGTGAGACGAATTCACCTCACAGAATACCCGTGAAATTTTCTTTGCTGTCGTCTCGTTTTCAGACCATCTGATATAAAATGACACGTATTATACTCTTTGTTCACAACCATTCACATTTAATTAGATTGTGTTTGAAAATATTTTCGCCAGCATGGCAATATTTCAACGCGCCCAGTACACTGGAAGTGAAAATCGTTTTCGCTAACTGAAAATGACATTTTACTTTTTCCAAACTGCAACATTTCATTCTTCAAATCTTCAGAAGGCATTCAAAAGAAACAATTCCATTCTGTTCAATTCATACATCAAAAAAAAAAGCTTTGCAGCTTTCCAGCCTTCCAAAAAGAAAACTAGCCTCCAAATTAACTTTCTTAGCAAAAAAAGATGAAAAATTAAAAGTCCACCCTAACAATGTCATCAATTCCTATCATCAATCTCTCATATATTTCCCGTTTTCTTTTACAACATAAATATATCACAAACAATTTTTTATGTTCAGTGGTTATGTTTACGAGATTATGCACTATGTCTCAATTTTTTTATCCTGTTAAGTGATCTCAAAATAACATTGTATTTGGAAGAAATGAACGCGATGATGTAAGCGGAAGGAAAAACGTATTTAGGTCAGAGCAAACGAGCCGAGCGTACAACAAGGATTCCAATTGCGAATTTATAAAGAAGCGCAGCAAAAACTATAACAAATATTTTCTATTTTCTTCAGCTCTAGCAATATGGTTTTTAATTTCAACCAAGGAAACAAAGATTCTTTAAACTTCAATCAAATTGTATTGTATTTTATATTCACAGAAAATATAGTTTTCACATTGAACATTGGGAAATATTTCATATTCTACTTAATTACAATTAACTAACTAATTAATTAGTTTCTTTTTAAGTGTAAAGGTTAGTTTTTTTATTTATTTTCTTCTTTGGAATACAATTAGAAATCACATCCACCATTGCCAGACACTTAGCATGTTTTCAATCCCCTGCCAGACAAAATCCTGTAATTTATAAAATATCTAAAAAAGATTTATAATTTATAATTTAAAATATTTATAGTCATCAAAACTATTGCGTCTCAAAATAAACGTTATAAAAATCCCTTAGTTTTTGATTAAAAATACATAAATTTATATACATAAATACATTTATGAAACCCTTTAAAGATTTACCACGAATAAAAAGTGTTTTCAAAAATTCTATGCCCTAGGTGAATGAAACCTTGAAAATAATTAGTATTTAATTGTAATAATTATCTTCATCTAAATTAATAATGTTTCATTCTGTAACAATATTCAATTTAAATAAATTAAGATTAACTGTGATAGTTCAAATATAAATTAAACGAATAATTGTGAATCAGAATGGCAATAAATTAGGGAACAATTTTTTACCCTTTTCAAACTGGCAGGTGTTTAGAATTACTTAATATATATATCTCGTAAAGTAAAATGAATTTTTAGCGATATAGTAATAGGTACGAGTACGTACATTCATAGCTCATAATATAATAATGGTGGTAGGGTTATAAATTAAAAGATTTAATAAGGGTTGTGCTGAACCAAATGTAAGGAACGTTTTCTAAACGACACAAAATTGTTTCAATTAAATATTCTTGTCGTAAAAGATACTAATTGATCGTTAGAATAATTTCGGTTTGACGGCGGTTTTCGAATTCTTTATAAAAAATAAATTCCAATTTCGGGAGATAATTTCATTTTTTTAACATGGTTTAATAACTGAAAAAAAATCAAACTTAGCACATTTATTCGTAATCCAACGGATTATTACTGCATTTTTCTTTTAGATGAAAAAAAAAAATGATGATAAATGTTTTATTTTAATGCTAGCCTATACCCATAACTTCGTCAACGTTTCAGAAAAAAGATCTACAATGCTATTGATGAATTTATACAAACATATCTGAGTAGTTTTTTTATTTCATTAAAAATATTTCACCCCTCAAAAAAGCCTTCTTATCGTTTTTAATATCGTACCTATATGTATGTATTAAATACAATGAACAGGAACAACATTAGCATAAATAGTTTTAATAAAACTAATTAAATAATGAATCAAATATAACAAACAAAATGAATAAATTTGTTAATAATTATTTAATATTACTATTTATTGAAATACTGATCATTCGGATTTTATTTAGCTAACGTTTAAAAATTCAAAACTTAAGCTCCAAACACAAATCAAAGAACAAGAAGTGATACAACAAATATATTATACCATTTGAATATCCAAATATATTCACAAAACATGATTAAAATGTATATATAGGGACTTAAAAAATCAACTATATTTATGTTATCATTGAATTCGTGAATCAATTATAGTGGGATAAAAAAGAAATATTTACTTGAATAATTCCTAAGTTAGACTTTTAAAAAATTATAGGATAAGTGCATGTGTCAAAAAAATTTTAAACTTTTTTCATCCTTTTGGGTAAAAAATAAATATAAAAAATTAACCGTCGCAGGTTCTTCTTCATTCCCATTGTCCTGGGCGTCTCTCCGATCAACTTCTATGCACTGTGTCCTAGAAGGACTATTGCGCCATGCATTGTTTCCAGTTGATCAAGTCTGCTTCTGAGATAAATCTCAGCAAATAGCCAATTGGATTTTAATGTATTTTGATTTAAGTACTCTGTACTTTGCTCTATTGGAGGCTCTTTCTCAAATTGCAGTAGATAGACGTCATTAATAGGCCCACCAGTATTTTTTTTTCCTAGGTTCAGAGAACTATTTATGTTCTTTATGATAACCTTTGAGAATTAGCCTCCTGAGTAATCATTCCTAGATTTTATTTGCTCATTGTTAGTCTCATTTTTATCTTTCTCACATTAATGAGTACACAGTGTAAAGTAAAAAAGGATGAAATACATATTTCAAATAAATTTATTTTGTAAAAGTTAAGCATGTCGCGCATGCTCACTTACATCAAGTGACATACTAAAATTGTCAACGTTGCCAACCTATAAATTCGATACCGTTATCACGTTTTCATTATGTTACATAATGTTAAATTAATAATTTGATTTTTATTTTTAAGTTATAATTGTCTTAAAAACATGCTTACTTAATGATGATATAGTCATTAAAAATTCTACATTCAAACCATATGAGCATCAAATTAATAATATTTTGATTTATTATGCTGAAATGTTGAAATCAAGGCATATTCAGTCCCTAAAGTTAGTTAAAAGTTTTATATATTTTTTGTTTTTTCTTATTTAGTTTAAAATTTTTGGTGAAATTTCCGTTTTTCTCTTAAACTATATATAGTTTTTAAATATTGACCTATTCATTCGCTTCATGGTAAGCTATACAGCGTAATTATTCACGTATTTCTATTTTTATGTACTTTAATCTCCAATTGTATCTCCATAACATCCTTAAACGAACGGACAGATAGAAATATGTTGAATTTATATATGTAAGATATTTTTCAATTTCGACCACAAACAAAATTTTATAAATGGAGGTCATTAAGATAATTTTCATTATAGTAACTTCTTGGACAAATCAACTATTATCTGAGTTAAGTATTAAAAATATCAAAATCTGTTTATTGAAGCGTAAGTCAATATCAATCACACCGATTTAGTGTTGATAGTTTCTTGGTTTCAAACGATCAACAATTTCGACTTGATTTCAAACCACGTGATTCTAATAAATAGAAATTTCAATTCCTTAATTGAACATCTTTGTAATTACGATATTGATTAGTTAAACAATTTAAGCGGGCAGACAAAGCAGCTTAAAATGTTACGCTCAATGTTAAACATCATCCACGAGAGAAATAGTTCTACAAATAGTTGAAACGTTTTCAGCCTCATTGAGTAATTGACTTTGAAGCCAGTTACGCCCATTTATCAAGTTATCAAACTGGTTCGAGTTAATAAAATTGGTTTACCGCAAAATGGTATTAAAAACATCTCCGTATTCAATAAATTCCCGGACCAAATAAGTCGGAAAATCGAAAAAAATAATTTTCAAATTACCACTGGAAAAAAAAGTTTCGAAACTAAAACTGACTTCTCAGCAAATTGAGTAATGAGAAAAAAATTTTGAAAGGTAATTTTTGTGTTATTTAACATCACAATATGTCCATAATACATGTGGCATATACTGAAGATTTAATCTCGAAATTTAAATTAAAACTGATTCAAATAGACATAATCCTTAAATGCAATCAAATCAAATACACAAAAGACTACCGGTTTGTATGTAATATGTAAGTGCTTAAAGCAGTAAATGACTTAGCATATAAAATTAGTTACAGGCATTTATTGTCGCATAGGATTAAGTTATACTACGTATCTCCGATGTTTTTCTGCTCTTATACCTGCCAGATGGACATTTCACTTTGAACATTTTAATCAGCCATGTCAATCACGTCAGATGATTGAGGATAAAATTGAGAGGAAAATTATTAAAATATATATGTATGTATTAATGTGGATCTCCTACGTACCAATATATAATAATGCGAAAATGTTGCCGAATGAATTGCAAATTGTCTTACGCAAAGCTGATTTGATTGAGCTGATTTGACAAAAAGTATACCAGACAATAGGTTCGATTAGTGGCTGATATAATTTAGATGTTTGGGAAGGTTTGAACGATTCTTTTTATTTTATAGTCCAATTAAAAGCACGGAAAATAAATCATTTCCATTTTGGTTACATGTGATAAAAAATCAAAAACGAATTTTGAAAGTTAATGAATTTTTATTTTAATTGAAATTTACCAATTATCCGACAAATCGCATAAGGTATTAAAATGCAAGGTTGTTAAAGGTACACCAAATTTTTTCTCCTTGGTTCGTTCCCAAAAAATTTGTATAAAATCGTGTTAAAAGAAAATTATGTGTAAGCTCCACTGAACTCTGAGGTATGAAAAACAATTTAACAGATACCAATTTTGAGAATTTACACCTCTTTAGAAAAATTTTAAGAGTTAAATATTTAAACAGAATTGAGTAAACTCTCACTTTAGCCTCTTTTGTTAAAACTGAGGCATATTTATATTAGTGTCTCCAAATATAAAATGAACTTATGCTCTATTTTCTAGAACTAAGAATTAAAATCCTACAGCATATCATGTCAAAGCTGGGAAAATCATTTGTTCTTCAATTTCAGTATTTCAGTTGTAATCATCTCATGGCACATAAAATTTAAGTTAGGAACCTACACTTACAGCGTATCACATAAAATTTTAATAAAAATCAGTTAATTAGGAAATAATGAGTTGAACGTGAATTATACTAGGTATTTAAATGAGTAAAAATCACTATTATCAATTAGTAATAGAAAAAATCTATCCTGTAAGAAGTAAACTTATCGTTTGTTTGTTTTTTAAAGCAATCCAACAGGCCATTGGTAGATTTGTTACGGGTACCTCTATTGCAGTAAATCATAAGAATAATAGAAAAACATATAAATGTATATGTATGCCGGCATAGATACAGAACAGAGAATGTAAACATATACGTGTGACTGCATACTGAACATAACTGTCTCAAATTTAACTTAATTGTTGTCATTTGTTTTAACTGTCATTTCAATTTCGTTTAATTGCCAATTTTTGCCATTTGTCAGTTTTGTCAATGTTGGGCTGTGAACATTTTACGGGAAGTAACTAATGAAAAATACTTCTGGTTATTTACTTTTATTGATTCATTACTATATCTTAGTCTACTCTTAACTAAAGCAGTTGCTTTTGAAACAATGACTCTGGTGTCTAGTTCTAAGCAAGCTTTTCGTATAAATAAAAATAAACTCCAGAAAGTCAATTAGTAACTTAGCAATGCTTAAATCAAAAAAGTTTGGACTTCAAAAAAGTCACCAATTACTTTTTAATCCAACAATTTGACAACAATACTGACTTTGCTATAATGCTTACAAAAATTCACCATGTTAAGAAGAAGTTTAAGTATTCCAAACCAATGTAACAGTTGTAAACTAACAAATTATTTTAAAGTAAAAGTTAACTTTAAATTGCCTAGGCTTTAAGTTTCTAGCTACAAAAGTTGTATCTGTCATTTCCCTAAATTTAGTTTCACGAATGGCTTTCTTCCTGGAAACATTTTCCCCAAAATCATTCTTCTGAATGAATTTTCTCCAAAAATTAAAAAAAAAAAAAAGTAATATTTTTTTAATGTGTTAGTTTTCAATTTTTGTTGTAAACTTCTAGATCTTTTATAAAGAGAAAGGAAATAAAATTTGAGAATATTGAAGACAATAAATTTTGACAAATAAAAGTTGAACGAACAACTCAAAGTACGTACATGGATTTTCATACATTGAGGGAGACAGCATCTTCAAAATTAATTAATCAAAATGTAACAAAACCAAATAATGTATATTTAGATTTCTCACAGGGTTCGCCAGGATGAGGTTTGGAAAACCTAAACACTTCAGTCTTAAGCTTATTGTGATTTTTGGGTCCATGTTTGGGCTCCCTTTGGGTACCTATCGTAAGGCGAGAACATTTCAGCAACCGATAAACAAGCTCCTGTTAGCTAAGTTATTACAAAGATTAGAGACCCCCAGCTTCTTTATTCACCTTACAGACCAAGTGAATCATTCCAACAAAATATGAGAAGTAGTTTCATTCTTTTTCTGACAAAATCAGCATTTCGGATTGGAGGGCTCAGCAAGACAATAGAACAAAGTTTTCTTAGACCACAGTAATCAGGAAGGCCTGTCACCAATTTGGTTTGAGATCTACTTGAATTTAGTATTTCAGCAGTTAAATTTTGACAAGGATTTTTCACAATTCTTTTCCTGTGTTATTGTCCCTTGATGTTGCTTCACAAGGAGCAATGATTAGTTTAAGACCATTCTTCAATGGTTTTTCTTACCACCGATTTTGTAACTGAAGTACTGGTTCTGAACCAATGAATGGTGTTGCCACTTCTTGACGGCCAAGAACAATGTTCTTATTTGTTCCCCAGTATGCTCGATTATCAGTCACTAAACCCCATGTAAAAATAAAATAAAATTTGTGGAATTAGAATTTAGGAAATGATCGAGAGTCAATAAAATTAATAGACTACTATTTCTACTCTATATCTGGGTTGCGACGCATATTCTGCTTTCCATTTCTCTTTAATAAATCATATCCAAAGCTTTTAAAAAGGTGTTTTTATTCTATTTTTTTTCGGTTTGTAAAATACGTCTAATATAGTCTAAGGTTAGGTTCAAATTAATCGTATAACTTCTATAGCGAACGAAAGATTATTTTAATATTAGTTTTTACAGAGCCTAGAGCCAAGAATTCTCTTTCATATCATATTGTATTAGTTTGTATGGTTTCATATACAGTAAACTTGGTTAGTTTGTAAAACTTAAAGATAAAAATTATTCAATTATTAGACGCTAATAATCAGTTCTTTTATGAATTCTTTTTTTCCATCTGTGAGAATAAAATAAGAGTAAAAACAAATTGACGTTAGACATAACTAAGACCTAATTAAGTATTATTATTTTTTTATAATTTTGCTAACCAAATCGTAAAAGCTTGCAAAAGTCAATAATAAAAATATAATAAACTTTACTTTGTTTACTGCTGGAATATTTTAAGAAGAAAAAAGATAATGGTAAGCTCTTTATTTTCAGATTTCTGATTATACCTACTTAGTCTTCAATATATTTTTTTGAAATGCGTAGTTAAATTATTGCGTCTTAAATTAAATATTACATTATAAAAATAACGAATTTTCGATCGAAAAAATATGCTTTGATGTAAACTGCTAATGTGATCCTAAAATACACATACTCATACCTATTTATTATGTAGTTGAATTGTACTTCAATAGGTGCTCAGTGCTTAATATGAAAATAATATTTTTATATTTTCAACAGTTTATTCTACGTTTTGCGATAGTATATACTGTTCCATTTTCTATCTCATTAATATTTTGAGCACATCTCGTAAGCAAAACATGCATTTACGTTATATAAAACGAGAATATCTCAAGCAAGATAAAAAATTAGGAAGTTTTTGCAGGAAAATGTTAACATGCTTGCAATTTTAAGTGAAACATTTTCACAAAATCTCTAAAACTAAAACTTGTTCTCATTTCTTATTCAGCATTGTATTCGCCACGCGTCTTTTTATCCGTCTAATATTCTCCACTTGCTCGAAATTTTAAGTTTTCGAGTCATTTTCTTGCGATTTCATACATTTTAAATTTCCTCGAGGACTTTTGTTACGTTTTTACGAGGCTTTTAAAAATTCGGAAATTATAACTTATGACTGTTATGACGATAAAAGGAATTTATAATAGAAAAAAAAATGGGAAATTGCTTCTCAAATACTTATGACTTCCCGTTCTTCGTATAATTTCGATCGTGTCAGAAGGTCGTTAGAATTTATTATCATAGTTAAATTGTTGGGTGCGTTTTAGCATAAATTACAAAAGCAAATATTAATCAATTTGATACTGTTAAATTATATCAGGCTTTTTATAATTACGATAATTGGAAACTTAAAATTCGATATTAAAATTTAACATACATTAGAGTATAAGACAATTAATTTTAATAGTATTAGATTTTAAGTTCACAATTTATAATTATTGATCAATTTTCAGTTTGATTCCAATAGCGATATTAAACTTTAGAATAAAATTAGTTTTACTTTTAATATCTCATTAATTTTCTCTAACGATAACCGAATAAACTAGAGAAACCACAATATTAATAAATTTTAATTGGATTCTTTGAAAAAAGTATATTATTATTTTTTAAATATAGTTTTTCCATCATATCTTTTTTATTTTTCGTTTTTTTTTATATTACTTACCTGTATACTTCTAAAAATTTAAGCTAATGATTTGTAGTATTATATATGAGAAAAATGTAAAAAAAAATGGTTACCAATCATAGAATTGAAAAAAGGCCCAATGTAGCTAAATGTATTAGTTAAGTCTTTAGAGATTGTAACCTTTTCTTAAGGAGACCAATTTCTTAAATACTCTCTATGGTTCATCTAGCTCTGCAGCCGGGGAACTGGGGTAAAATACCCCAAATGGGACAAAATTGAAATTCGTGGGGGTAATAATGTAATAATTTTATTAATTTGCTATTTTGAAAACGTATTCTCATTTTCACAAACCATTTTTTAATTTTAAACAGTTCAGCGAGATATATGGGGCAGGCCATCTCACTCCGCACTACTGTTGGTGACAAGATAATACCGACTTGTACGTAAAAATATTTTGGAGCAGTCGATAAAAAATTCCTCGACTGCTGGTCTAACTCCTATCATTCTTTTTAGAATTTTAGATACTCTTGTAATATACTCAGTAGTGCCAAATTATCTTAGTGTTTCACTTTCTCTGTATTAATCACAAGGACTAATATTCATAATATATTGGTCGTTATTTTTATGTAAGGTACTTGTTATTTGAACTCAAAATTTTAATTTTGAGCCACAAGTGTTATACAACCAGTTTGAGTCCTTTGGATTTCCGATGGAGGACGAAGCGCCCAAGCAGACGCACCAATCATTACACAGCGATTAAATTGTTATGAATTAATTTTAATTATTATTAAGTTGTTAATTGTTTACAGATCGTATTATTATAATTAACACAGAGAAGGTGTTAATTTCTTTTCGATATACCCTTAAATTTCCAGTATCTTTAGTAGTTAATTTTCGAAACAATTATGCTATTCTAATTATAGAACAGCTAATCTAACTTAGCTATTCTAACAATTATGCTATTCTTCAACACGTTTATGATTTTAATGAAACATTTACTGTAATAATCCAACTTTTTTTATTGTTTTGAAAGAATTTTTCTTTGCCGTTACTGTAGCTTCAGTATCAGGGATCGACACTATTGGCCGGTATATCCGGCGTTTTGGTGTTCCTTTCGTAAAGATTATTAAATTTGTATTCTTTTTTCACTAACATTTTTGTTTTTATTATCATTAGAGTTTGAAAAAATCAACCTAAAATCAGATTGAATGATTGCTAGAGTTTCATTTGGGTTTGAGTCAGTAGAATTCAAAGATTACTGATTGGTTTAAATTTTACGAATTAGTGTTAGAATTTAGTAAAGTTTTAGGATTTTTCTATTATTTATTGAACGAAGTTTTCCAGTATATATTATTCTTATGGAAATCTATATTCTAAACTATATTTTATTTAACTGAGGGCCGATATTTTTACATATCCCATCCTTCGTAGAATATAGGTACAGCACAAAAATTGAACTTGTCGAGAAATCGTTAATCAACTTCTTGTTATATATGGAGTTCTCTAAAACAAACTGAACATTGGTAATACCTTATGTGGTGGGGAATATACTAGAGTTATCCTTCTATTCTACGTACAAAAGGCGGCTTCCTCATTGTAAAACTGTTCTTAACTCAAAACTTGAAATTTTTGAGTTGTACCTCTATTCTACGGCAGGGGCGATATAGATAGTGGCATTTATCTTCCAGGTAAACTTTCATCCGAAGGATAGAGAAAACATATATATTCTTACTTAAGAATAGTGATTCTTGCAGAGTTTATCATACAGATAAATTATTTTCTATTAAATAGCTATCTTAAGGATAGGTTTTATCTATCCATGAGTGAATATACCGGCCATAAAACATTCCAGATATATATTTTCATATTTTGCATATAGAATTAACACATATATTTACGAAAAACGCTTTTTATGGGTTTTGCAAGCAAAATAAAGGTGTCCCTTTTTTAATTTTAACCATATCACAATACAAAAATATTACATTAATAATAATACCATAGTAGCTATGATATTATAATAACTCATAGAAGTTTTGAATGATGTAAAGTATCTGTCACATGTCTTGTATAAATGCAAATTTGCATCTGAAAGGTAGAGGAAGAAGAGAGGAGACTCGAATTGTGATGGTTCTATTGTAGAGCATTTCGCTTTCTATATGTATATGTATCTACCTTTTACATTACTAAGTTTATATATGTATAATATTTACAAACACATATCGGTACACAAAAGATCTTTGGCTTATAGTAATGTGCATCGCATCCCCTTTTCCAGTTCAGACATTTGCTTACACATATTTAAATATTCCCGCCAAGTAAACATATTCTCCATTGTTATAAATGTAATATAATTGTTGAATAGCGTGTCACTTTGCCCCCATTTTCTTTGCATCGATTCTCGCTCAGTACTGTCATGCCTCAAACTATATAGACAAAAAAAAAACATCACAAAACATTGCATTGTTGCAAAAATTTCAAAGTTTAAAAAAAAGTTTAATTAATTTTTTTTCTACGCTCTTATTTATATTGAAAACTATTCACAGTTTAAATGCCACAATATATTTGAAAAATGTCTCCGTTTGAATGTAAATATTTTTTTTTTCAAATTTTGAACAGTACACATCGTACAAGTGGACAATATACAATGTTTGTAGAGGTATTTAGGATTGGGGGAATGCGCTTTGTTACATTATATATGGAGGCTTTGCTAAAATTATTTTGGAATATTTTTTAATTAAAAGCCAACGTTAATTAATTAAACGGAGGGGTAGGATTGAATTATTATTCACCGTGGAAACATTAAACGGGGGAATGTTTGGATTTAATGTTTTTTACGTTAATAAGAACACCAATATTAAAATGAGTAAGTAACCAATTTATTTTTTATTTATATATAAGCTTTTTTTTCAACAAAGAACGTAATCGGGGTAAATAACCCCAAAAATATTAGTATTTCACTGATTTAAAATTGACTTGACCGAAAAGGTTCCAGAACTCGATGACCAAGGGTATTAGTCTACTAATAAATTGAAAAAACATGTTGACTTTTAATTAATATTTATCAAAATAATAATTATTATTCAGTAAATATTGATATTGATGGCTGTTTTACAGATTTCGTAATAATAAGTTACTCAAATAAGAAGAAAGGGTAATCTTTACCTTTTTATTTACAATTTTCGTTATAGTAGTTGTAATCAATACCTTAAAATTTATATTAAAAAACTTTATTATTTAGTCACGAAAATGGTCATTATGTTATTAATTATTAATTGTTAATAACACAATATTATTGTAACTAAAACGGCTAGATCGATTTTCATACAATTTGGTATTTAAATAAGACTTTAAAAAGTGGAAATATCCCCGAAAAAAAATCGGTATAATAAAATCAAATTAATATCATTGAATAAAAACTCATGATTGATCAATACATCTTGATTCTTTAAACTAATAAATAATTATTAAAATAAATATTCCTGAAAAGGTAAATTATTTTTTTAAGATATATACTGTGAAAGGAGTATTACTAAGGCTTTCGTAAAGGTATATGGAAAACTTTTTATGTGAGCGTCTTTTGAAATTATAAATTCTCATTCTTCCGGTATGGATATGGGTCCTATCTTTATCGTTTCCCTAGTGGCGAAATAACATTATTGATCGATGAGCTAAAGTATTCAACAGTTTCCAATAACATTTTTGAAATCTGATTCCAATATACTGTAAATTGAAAAATATTTTGTTCTAAATTGAGGTCAGCATGTAAGATAGCGTAGCATCGGAAAACATTACCGTTCTAGCTATAACAAAAACTTTTCTCCAACTACATAATGCTGATAAAGCGTTTGAGTACTGATACAAACTATTATGAAACTATTTATTTGTTATTGATAGCTAGTCAAAACAACCATTGATTTAAAAAAAATATTGTAAACTAGTAACTTCCTGTGAAATATACGAAGCCTAACGTTATTACAACTTATAAATAAATTATCGTGTAATATTCACAGTTCAACATTGACACAACTGACAAATGGTAAAAATTGGTAATTAAAAGAAATCAAAATGATAGTTAAAACCATAACAACAATCAGTTCAAATTTGAAACAATGATTGTGTTTCACTCACATGTATGTGTTTACAATCTTTGTTCTGTCTATGCCGACAAAGTTACAAATTATATATTTTTGCCTTTCATTATATCAACAAATAATTTAAAACACTAATAGCAAAGTTTACAAAACTTGCAACTATAAAATAGCAATGCCTTGAACTTTTAAATTAATCGTAGTGTCAAAATAAATATTTTATAGTTTATAAATTAATCTTATTGATATCAGTCGATTTTACATCCATCGGTATATAAATCTCAAAGATCAAAGTTTTCAGCGAAAATTATAATCGTTTTTTTATCATTTCTTTTAACGCTTCCTCGTTATCAGATAAAAATAATGGTCCATGAACGAAAGTTTTCAGTACAACCAGAATATGGTATGTTTGTAAAAAGCAGGCTCAACGACTGTGACAAAAATATCTATTTACAATATTTTTTTGAAACCATTTTTTTAATTTTATATATAATTATTGCCTTCTATTATTTAAATACAATCTGAAAAATCATAAAATTTGAATTATAATAAATACTGTCCATTGGTTGTGATCCGTTGATCACCCCCGGTGCATAAGTCTGTAGAAGTGTGAAAAGAACCAAGCCTCTGCTAAAACTAGTTGGTTAAATTTAGAAAATTTGAAATAAAGTTCTTGGAATCGTTCTTGGATTAGGTTTACAAAAAACCATGAAATGAGATCAAGGTGGTGCTACATGGAAGTGGTGGCTTTTATGTGATCGGAGTTAGTGGCAAGGATTACGATGTCATCGGCATAAGTGGAATACCGGTTTGTAAATGAATTGGAATATCAATAGTATATGTATTATATGGCAAAGGATCAAGATACTACCCTGAGGTACTCTTGCCCAAATGGGAAGGGAGTCAGAGTATTCTGATCCGCAACTAACACTAAATTAGTGATTTGATAGGAAGGATTGTAGTATATGAAAATACTGGGAAAGTAGTGCCTTTGATTTAAATAAAAAACCATGACCGAAAAAGGTACAATTTGTTCTACAGAAATTAAATTTTAAAAACCAAAGAAGAAATTTTTTGACTTTATGTTACAAGACTCAATCACGATTTCTCTAATTTTGAAAAATTACAATTTTTAAGTTTTTGTTATGCACAACAAAAATTCCAGTTATTTTTTGAGAAAGAGTATTTTTTCAATCATCTGATTTTCTATTCCATAGATATAAAAAAATAATAAAAATCAATAATATCAACAATTTGGCTGGAAATTTTTAGTTTTTAACATAAATTATTTAGCTAGAGTTCTTCTCCTCTTTCGTCATTATAACTCATGACAATTCAAAGTTTTAGTTAAATTCATTATCATTGGATTTTTTCATTTGCCTTTACAATTTCATTAAATAAGTAATGAAATAAGTTTTACTTTAAACATCTCTAACTATTAACAAATTTCTTATCATTGCTCCAAATATGAGTATATGGTAGTTAATAGTAAAAGGCATCAAAAATTTCTAAAAGTTTTTCAAGCATTTATAGTTTATCATAACTTGTTAATTTTTTTCAAAACAATTTAATGTTTACAATTGGAAAGGTTTAAGTCTGTAATTCAAAAAGTTATAGTATAATTAAAGTGGTTTTAATTCAAACTACGAATTTTCAGATCTATGGTAAGCAAAAAAAAATATAGGAATTTTATAATTCTTATCAATATTTTATATTATATAACCAACAATTTTAAAAAAAAAATATTTTTAACGAAAATTTAAAAGAAGGCTTAGTGGGTTAGAACTTGGGGAAATATTTTTTAACGAAATATGAACATAAAGTTACGCTAAACAACTAGTTCGTGTATGCCACACACACAACTTGTTTTCAGTTTTTAAGCACAGTAAGCTATGAAATTTTATAGCCAGTCATTTGTTTTAATAAAATTGCAATAAATATGGCAGCCTGTTAACTTTGAACTTCCGTTTATAGTCTTTCATCACACATTAACCGGTTTACAAAGATTTTATATCATATGAGCACAGCAAAACCATTGAAATTTGCATTAAAATTATGAACTGATGCATGCATAATGTTTCGCCATTTTGGCTTCAGAATTTCGATTTAATTAGAGAAAATATTTTTTTCCATACTGCATTTCGGTTGGTATATCAACTTAATTTAAATTTAGATAAGTTTATCGTTCCTTTCCGACAAGGGTCTCGATAAAACATGTTCGGAGTCTCATATAATTGGACGCTGTTAACATTCCTGTTAATTTTATTTCACCACAACTTCACATCTCACCGCATATTATGAATTTTCTGTTGTTTTTAGTTCTACTTGCAGTATAGAACGACTTGGGCACGATTTTGATTTTAACAGTAAAATATTATTATTAACAAATTATGCTCGTAATTAAAAGTTCAACATTGAAGTATTAAAAAATAAGATATAATTTTGTGAAATAATAAAAAAGTTATCTAAATATATTATCGTAGTCGTATACCGTATTATACGACTTATTCGTGACGCGAGTGTGAAGAAAATTTTTTTTTAAAAAGTCTATTCATTATGTTAATAAGAATGGATGGTTACAAAGAGCAAAACAAACCATATGAAAGAGAATCGGAAGAGGGATTCTTCGACCGAATGTGATAGAATAAATTAAAACTGTATTCGAACCAATTGTGTACAATATAAGAGTAATTTATCCGAATGTCTCACAACGCGGTTTAATAAATACATGCATATGAACCAGTCATATTCAATGGAAAAGATAAATAGATAAACAGCGTTTTATTTAAAATTTAATATAATATAATACAATGCGTGTGCCATAGTCACCATCACAGTCCCGAACACTTTCCAGTGAATAAGCCCGAAAGCACACACATACATCCCTTTGTAGAGAAATATAATGATGACGTTTTGATTCATTCGAATATTTAAATAAAATGTTTAATATGTAATGAGAAAGACAAACCGAAAAATTCGCCAGCACACGTCCATACAAAATGAACCACAATCAGATATTTTGCGGCCGTGCTATTTAAATAACAACGGATTTCTTTAGGTATTGTGAATATTTTAATGCGTATTTAAATATTTAAGGGAGTCGAGTACTTAGTGTTTAATATAATCAAAAAAGTAAATGATTGGAATATTAAATGTTTAATCGGAAGGGGTTGGGCAACAATTGAAACTGCTAGAAAATAAAATACAGTTGAATGAAATATAATTTATAACTGATTAAAAATGAAACATGAATTTGAAAATTATTTTTAAAAAACCATCGCCTGTAAAAATAATTTAGTCAACTTACGATATTAGGAAAATAATACAGTATAATGATCTGGTTAAATTTTGTAATAAATCTATGAAATTCGTTCAACGGTTTAAGGAGTTATTATCTGGTATTTTTAGGAATTGGAAAAACTATAAACATTTGTGAAATACAACCTTTCTTCTCCTTTCAGGGCTTTTACAAGTAGGAACAACTCAATCGAGTACCTAGTACCTACTTGGTAAAGCCTTAAAGTGAGAAACAAATGTATAAAATGCAAATACATATTGATTATATTCACAATTTCCAACCATTTCTGAAGGACGAATGCTTCATGTTTGACATAAATATAGTATTTATAAATTTACAAAAATCAAATTTTTTACTTAATTATTTTTATTTTATCATTCGTAGTACTCGATTGAGTACTTGATTAAGTTTTGCAAGGAGACGAAATGTAGTACAAAGATCAAATAATAATCATTAAGTAACAAACTTGATTTTTTGTCTAAAAACCCCTATGAGCTGTTAAATTTAACTTAGAACGGACATTAACCGGGAAAATTTATAAACACTAGATTTATATGTCAGGAAGCATTCGCCCTCCAGAAAGAGTTATAAATTGAGAATGTGTATTAATATGTGTTTGAAGCTGAGACAAACACCATTTCAAAAATTGAATTTTCCAACCGTTTTTTTGATATGATATCAAAACAATCGGGATATTCTCATCTGAATAACACAACTTTTTGGTCTTTATAGCACCAAAATTTTGTAAATTTCTGACAAAATTAGAATTCTAGTGTTATCAATAATTTCATTCAATAATTAACATTAATTAATTAATTAATTTGGCTTCACCAAATATCCCATACAGTTAGTTAACAGTTATATGTTAAAAATAAAACAATTAATAAGTGAAGAAAAAAATTACCAAAAGCTCGACAAACAGGATTAACGCAAGTCAGCCTTACCTGTAACAAAGAGATACATTTGATTATAAAAAAAAATAAAACCAAAATTATTTTTGATCATTAATTTTTTTAGTTAATTTTCGTTGAAATAACATAAAATTAAGTATATTTCTAATAAAAGTACAAACTTGGAGTCAAAGTGCTTGATAGATAGAGGAGTAAAGCTGATAGTGAAGCCAATAAGGTATTGTTAGCGGAACCGGAGTCTATAATAATTTAGACCGGAGTCGGAGTGAAAATCAAAAATTGGCTGCTAAGCCTCTAATTTAGGCTTTGTAGATTTGTAATTTACACTTTATAAATGTTGTCTCTTAACTATCCATATGCTATAACCACTCGACAATTGAAACAATAATTTATTTGCAAATGCCGAGAAATTTAATTACGGTTGGTTTCGTATTTTCATCCTTTATCGGTGGAATCTTAACTGATGAAACTACACTTGTGACATTAAATTTTAATTTGGACGCCACATTAGTGTTAACATCTATATTTATTTAAACTTTGCATATGTCTACAGGATAATGGTTTATTGCTTTATCAATCAATAGTTACTAAATCAACCATTACAAAATAAGCATAGGACCTTATTTCCTCTATTTTTTGTCAAAGGAACTGTTTACATTTCTCAAGTGCTAATATATTCCCCTAAGCAAAAATTTCAGAAATTATATTACAAAATAAACAAATTTAAAAAGTTGTAAATCTAGGGCAGTTTTATAATTAATTTTTAAGAAGATACTCTTTAACTTTGAGACTTCTGATTGTAAAATCTAAACAGAAACATTGAAACTACTCAGCTATATTGAAGTTTTCTAATAAAACAGCGATATAAATTCAACGCATGCACCATAAAAACTTTTTTATCACCCTGCTTATCGTTAATTTTGTCAAAGTGTATAACTTTTTACTGAAAAAATAAAATAAAATAAAAATAATAATAAAAAGTAAAATAGGTTCTCAATAAAATTAATTCCATGAATTTCTCCACGTCTTTCTACCATCCGTTTATCTTAGATACGTGTCTTAAAAACCAATTTAATCAGTAATTTGAACAATTCATTTCATTTATGATATGAGCTCAAATCACATAACGTTCAACTTTATTGTAATATACCTCGATTGGCAGTTTTGAAAACGTCTTTGGAATAAGTTTCGAGAGCTATAATACGTTGTATCGATATTTGATTCGATTATAACTGTCGATAAATATGTATTTTTAACGTCGTAAAAAGTGTTCTTATGAAACGAAAAAGGCTTTGGATTATTGCTTGTAATGTAAAAAATAATATTTTCAACGATCCTAGAAAAATTAAATATTATTTTTCCTTTGTGAAACATAAACAAATTCTAATTCAACGAGGCTTTCCATTGATGTACATTGATTAAATAAGAAATCGACATATTTTTAATTAAATACAATTTGACGGGTAATTTTTAATATTTTTCTTAAATTATCCTGAAAATAATTCTTTTAGAGTGATCGAACAAGCATTAGTAGTTTGCCTCGATTATTAAACATCTCTTCTTAGTTCGAGGGTAAGTTGAAAGGGAAGGAGATTGTTATCCCTGAAGATTGCAAACAGTTTAAAGTTGTCGAGCTTTTATCGGCCCTGCGATAATAGGCAAACTTGTAGGTTTGGAAGAACTATCATTGTGACCATTTAATCTGATGATGAGAACGTGAACCCAACTCCGAGCGTTTTAAGCAGATTAAGTGCCCATCGGCTTAAGTGATCGAGACGATTGTCTGATTGGTGAAATTGAGCTTTTTGATTCGAGTGAATGTTTAACAAAAGACGGTGCGATTTGAGCTTTCTGAAATGTTTTAATAATATGGATGAAGGTTGAATTAACTATTTTCAAGAACGAAAGAAATTGCCCTTTAAATATTATTTACTTTTCAATTTTTAAAATTGAATTTTATAACTTAGGACATTCACGTATAAATAATATGTTCAATATATATTTTACATGCTATCGACTTTATAGCCTTGCAAAAAGTATTAT
This sequence comes from Sisyra terminalis, assembly GCA_958496175.1. NCBI lineage: Eukaryota > Metazoa > Arthropoda > Insecta > Neuroptera > Sisyridae > Sisyra > Sisyra terminalis. The sequence goes on along the minus strand of OY292277.1, from coordinate 29,975,170 downwards.
TAGGTACACGGAAAAAAATTGAAAAATTACGGTCGTAATATCACAATTTGGGATTAGACTTTCATTACCTTAATACTTACAATATTCTATTTTAATGTTTACTATTCCTAATTGACTTTTTACTTTGTAACATCGTAATTACGTAATTATGACTACAATTTTTTTTTTTAATAAATAGCATTTTAAAAATTACGATTAGAAAAACTTCTGTAAGTTCAAAATTTATACACATACCATGTGCAAGTAAAAGAGACGGAACAACTACTACCCTTATTATTCTCTTGGTTCTTAACGAACACATACATACGTGTGACACTACTTGTGAATGTATGAACTTATTTAGGAACTTTTTCTATAAGCGTGCACTTAATGTGAAAAGTTCTGCAAGAAAAAATGAATCAGTAAGAAATTTTCGCTAAACGTTTTAAAGTTACAGTTATACTATTATTGATAAATATTTTACTTATTAGTTTTTCCAGATCCTTTTACATCATGAGTAGAGCATCAGTATACATACAAAATTCCCTTAGAAGAGAAAAACCCTAATATTTTTTTTACATTTTTTAAACTGTCTTTATTTTTTCCTAGAATAAAGATTTGGTTTGGACATTATAATCATTAAAAATAATAACCATTACAATCCGAATAAATATATGAATATTTAAAGCCCATTTAATGATTACTTTGTAGATTAGAGAATAAAGAAAATATTATTCTCGAATAGGAAACTTCTACTTTAGTGACTATATTTATTTTTGTAATTTTTATAAAAGTGTATTTGATTATGTACTTACCTACTATTTTCAGTAGTAATCTTTGTTAAATAAAATTTACCATGCAAAATCATAAAAATTAGAAAATTTTGATTTAGGTCTCGCACCGCAATAATCAATAACAGAAAATTACAATATTAATATTGTAATTTTCGCTATAATTTATTTTCCATCTACTCACATATATTTGAATTTATTCATCTGTTGTAAAACAAAATCACTGAAATAACTTGTATTAATCAAAAAACTTGTTAGCTTTTGGAATCTTACATGATTATTATTAAAACAATTAATATAAGTATAGTCAATGGTAATTTACCTATTATATTTGTGGTGCCATTTCACAGTGAAAATTAGTTTCTTTTTTCTTCAAATAATTAGAACATAATATAGTTGCATACATTTTAGAACAAAGTGCACAGGTCTGAATTAGAACCATGCTTTTAAATGCAATTAAAATCCTAATCTGTTTATTTACTTTATCTACTAAACTTAATAAAAAGCTTAAATTATTTAAGAAAATCAAATTATAGCTTTCTTTGTGCAGGCAATGAATGTCTTCAGGGAAAGGAATCAAATATTTTTTGATATTTTTTTTCAATCTTAAATTTGACAATAACATTTAAGTCTATTTCTTATTGAAAATGACATTTTAAATGCTAAACCAGGTGTGAAAAAATTGCTTTGATTCGAAGTTCCCGCCTATTACCGGTAGCTCGAATAAAAATAACAAAAGAAACACTTAGCGGAACAATAGCCTTAAGAAATGCACTTTTTGTATTTGGTAAAAGTGCCAAATTGCAGGGTGCGCTTAGTTCGTAAAGCTGAGCTTCCAATATTCGTTTCGTAAAATTGAGACACTGTGAGACGAAGAAGCTTGAGCACATCGTGAACCAGGTGATAATTTCGTAATATAAATTTTAATACATATTTATGAGGTTTGATGACAGTTCAAAGTGCAGTGCCGTTATTTCATCTCATATATATATATATATACATATTTTATCTTTGTTCCTTTTATCTATACGTTGATAATGTTCCTTTTTGTTAATTTTAAATATTCTCAAGGGGTTGAAAATCTTTTTCAAGTAGTAACCCCCTAGTCGTGTACAATGAACAATGATGGCAGGGAAACTTTCTTATATTACTCTTTTGAAATTAGTATTCGATTTAAATATTAAAATGTATCTTTTTTTTTGTTAAGCTTACCTCCAAAAATGTTTAGCTGTATAATAAGATGAAAAGGGATAGATAATTTAAAAAAAAGAGTTATTAAACTTTTTAACCATTAAAACTTCTTGACCCTGACTTGTTAATAAAAATCTTATTACCTCGTTTCCTGTAATAATCTATAAAAAAATTTAATTGGACAATTTGATAATTGGAATGCCAACGTTAATTTCGGAAAGTTTTTCAATTGCGTTAATATTGTATAATTGGGGGATGAAGCCGTCCATGTTTATACAGCCCAATAAATAGACGGAATTGTTTTTAAGATTATATGAAACGAGGCACAGCTGTTAAAAATTGATCCTTTTATAGAGAGCAGAAGTTCAAAATGAACCCTTTTCGTCGCCATAGTGAATCGAATTGTTACCCTAATAAACCACGCCTTGGCAATAAACGCAATATGATATTAAGAATGATTGGAATTATCGGAAATATCAGAAAACATCAACGTTTATTGAATTTATTTATCATTTAAAACCAATTGAAATTGGTTGGAGATAATTTTCGAGCCCATCATGGACACCATATGGCCGATGGATGGAACTGTGGCGATAGTAAAATTGGAATGAATTGGACACTTTTGTGTATCGTATTGTCGGGTAATCTTTGTGTCAAATCAAATAAAATCCATCGTTGAGTTTGTCATTGTGTTTTTGCCCATCTCTAATTGAGGCAGGTGTTCGTTTTGGCGTTTTTGAAGATGAGTCCCTAAGACCTTAGCGTCCTTAGATACTTAATGTGTTTCGGACAGATATCGTTAACCAGGCTTTCAACAGTCTTATCATGTTTCAGTTTTGCAGATCCAAAAAATATATCGTTAAAAGCATTTTCTAATTTGGACGTTGTAATCTTTTCAACGTATTAATCTAAAGTAAGGGGATAAGTGACTGAATCGCTGAAGTAAATAACTGAAGATCTGCTTATAATCGGGTTATTTAATTAAAAAGAGAACAATTCGGACGAAAAACTTAATCTCATTGTTACTCGATTTTGAAATACTCGATGAAGTCGAACTTAAATCAGATTTTGGTTAATATGGATGTCCATCTGTAAGAAAGGATTTAAAACCTTCAAAGTAATGACACTTCTTTTGGGTCTATAGACAGACTTTAGAGATTAGTGCGTCAGTAGGTCCATTGTTAGATATTTATAGGTATTTTAATTTTTCCGGTAACAATTCCATCACAAAGTGACACTAGTCAGGTGAATAGTTGATTATTAGTTTTTCACGTTAACTTGACGAGAAAACTTGTAAAAACGAAATGTTTTAAGTCCTTTTTCTATAGTATGGTTATGCGTAAAGCTGAATCTAATTATTTTAATGGAAAACAGGCGAATTAGAAAAAAAACAACTACTTGTCCTTAAATCAAGAACTAAGTTATTCACACCTAGTAACCAATAACTATACTCAAAGCACTGGATATCCACTTTTGAAAAACTTTTAGTGGATTACAAATATATTATGCAAACCGGAATATTATTTTAACCACAAGTTTGATCTTGAATAACTCCGAAAGAAGTAAATTGATCAAAAAATGCTAAGAGACCTTTTTTGTAGAACATTAATTTCCCTTGAGATATAAACATTTATATATAAACATTTTGCCCTGAATCCTAATTCGTTTATAAATTACAAAATTCCGAATTTAAGAAATAAAATCATAAAAACAAATCAATGCTCAAGGCTCGATTTTGTGGAACATATGATTTCTTTCAAGAATATATGTTTTTTAATTCTGTCAGTGTGATGGCTTAAAAGCTTTGAGAAAAAAATGCCCCTTAGATTGCAAAGTCAAAAATTCCGATGAAAGATCTCTTAATATTAAGGGCTCAAATTTTTCACCATTTTCATTTGCCATCCAAGATAGTATTTTCGATATATCTTTATAAAAAGATGCTAATTTTTTACCCAAGCTGAGTGTACATTTTTGAGACATGGGGTATTTTTTAATAATTTCAGGTGTAACAATATCTATGCCTTATTCATCTATTATTACAGTTGTAGCAATTCTTTTTTATTGAAACATAATAACTGTAATTAGATTAACTAACGAAGAACAACTATAGTTTTTTTTACTAAAATTTACTGTCACTTTATAACTACTAAGATCTTTAGCGACTCTAGTGTTATTAAAAAACCATAATCGAGAAATATCGGAAATTTGCTCGATACGAGAATCGAACACAAAATCTATCAGTTTTTGACCGGTCACCTAGTCCACTCGTTCACCAGTAAGTTCAACTATAGTTGTTACAATTTAAGTATTTATGTTCAAATTGGCGCCAAATAGGTAAAAAAATATAAAAAATAAAATATTTTGCAATCGTAAAACTCATAAAATATAAACCAATGTTTGGTAACTAAATTAAAAACAAAAGTTTTGTCGAGGAAATTTTGAACAAATTGAAATGTAAAAATAATAATTTTAAATCATAATTATGTCTTAGTTGATATGATTTTATTGTTATCTAAATTTGGATGTAACTATTAATATTTTTCGATAATTTCCATTATCAAAAAATGTTAATTGTTTGATGACTTTAAAGTCATAAAGTCAAAATTTAGTTCTATTTTTCGACTCCAGCTCATAGAGTATATTGCTTACAAATTATTAATATTTTGCTTCTTTCAAAACTGTATTTAAAGTTTTCAAAATAAGAATTTGTATTATATCTCTATGTGGAAATCTTAGCAACGTATTCCAAACCACACTTTAAATTTCCTTTATCAATTCTTCTTTTTATCATTCTCCTGTTTATTTTCCTACCATTTCAGTTCACTATGACTATATATTTTTATTGGTTCGTATTTTCATCCAATCGAGAAAACAAGTTTATAAATCGGACTAAGCACATAATATTAAAAGTGAATAGACTGGCGGACGTAGGTAAGACGACAAAATTTCACAAAAGGAAATAAAAGAGAAATATATTGGAATAAAACGTATGTATTTCTGTACACGAGATTTGGATGTGTTTTTGAAGAATAGTATAAGAAGAAGAAAAAACGCAGCCGTATTGTATGATGGTAATGTGGGGGATGTTAAAAAGACGCCATCCACCGTCACGATGTCGCCAAACAAAACGAAGTTGATGTGAGATGTATGAAGACATTTTATATGAAATTATATAAAGCCAGTGCGGTGATTTGAAGGGATGATGATATTATCGTAATGCGGAGGACATGTGAGAAATTTCGTTTGACATTTTTTTTTCTTTCTTGTGAGTTAAAAGTTTGTTTGAATTGAACTTAGGAAATGTACAGTGGTGGCCAAAGTAGTTGGTAAACAAAATTCAAAATGAAATCGTCTACGAGAGGTTTCCTTCTTGTTCGGTTCAAGTACCTTTTAAGTATATGGGTGGTTAGGCTTTGTCAATATTTGTTATACATACTATTCGAAGACGTCATTATTTATGCAATCCGTGACAACTTCCGAACAGAGACTCATTCCAGGTAAAATTCTCTTCATCGCTATGTCGCACATTAGGGTCGTTGTCGCTGCCCCCTCGAGCTTCCTTATATTTGTACATATGTACCCGTATTTACCTTCGTTCAACTCGATAGTTTATTCCGTCTACATCTTTTGTTCTACCATTCCAATTATCCGGCAAATTGCCATCGAGGTTTTAGAAAACTTGAACCCACGATAGTATACCTACTATATACGAAGCAATTAAAATTTCTTCTTGGTTAATTAAAATTGAAAACTATAACCCATTGAATATTTGTCAATGATTAGGAAAGTTATAAATTAAATTGGTTGAACTACCTTTAACTATGTGTATTGAAAAAACTTTATTGATACGTAAGTTACATACCTAATGGCAACACTGCTGTACCTATTGTTTATAATGGAAAAATATGAATAACAAGCATTACAAATTTCATACTATCGTTTAAAAACAAATCTTTTGTTTTTTGAATTTAAAACCTGAAACAGTTTAAATTTGAAACGAACAATTTACCGCGTTTGGATGTATTAAAAGAAATATGATACGGAATATAATCGTTTACGGTCTGGTGCCATTGAAAGGGAGCTGGTTTTATGGATTTTCTTATTTTTTTGAAAAAGGGTATAAAATGATTTAATGGCGGAATTGATGGTTTAATTTTTTTTAAGGAATTTATTTTTAGAAAAGGGAACCTGTCATTTAATGAAAACGGCTTTAACATTGATAAAGACAGGACTTTAGGTCATTTAGATTACAACTGATCACTTATGCCAGAAGCATTGTTATTGAATAATAAAAAATAAATATATATAAATAATTTAAAGATGCGCAAAAGCTTTGGTTTTGAGGTAAAATAAAAAAAAAGGTAAAACTGTTTCACACAATATGAAAATATGTTCTACTATCTTCACATTCTACTGTAAAATGCTAAATAAAAATAATATCCATCAAAAGGTAAATTAAAATTTGGATAATTATAATATTTTATAATATTTTTTATAATAAAATTATAATATTTTTTGGAAAATAACAATGAAAACTTTAATAGGTTTAATGTTTTAGTGCAAAGTTTTTCCAACAAAAATAAGAAAAACATATTAATATTAATAGTATCTAAAATACAATGTTTGGCTGTTTAAAACTCCATCAAGTAAAACCTATTGGTGCGATTTTAGTAATTAATTTTTTAGTTTGTAGATTAATTATTTCCAATGATTAGGATACTTTTAATTTCAACAACAAATACAGAAGTATAAAACGATAGCGACTACAATATTAGTAAAAAGAGTTCAGGATTTTTGATCGAAAATGATAAGTTCTCACTTCTTTTGTAGACAAATTGCTACAGTATTGCATCGGTAACATTATTTTTTTTTAAACTATACGGAGACAAATAAGGGGTTAAAATATATTTTTAAAAATTTGCACTTATTAAGCTATTATTGAGAGCATTTTAACTTGATAATTTGTCAACTACAGATATACCGATTTAAGGACAAATATACTGTTAGTTTATAAATCACTTCATACGCGTCAATAATAGGTAGGTATTCTAAATACTTCAAATCATTTATAATATGATTGTTTTATAATCTTTCGTTGTTTTGAACTCGAAATTATAAGTTAAAAGGTCAGTAAATAAATGAAAAGCAAAAATTGATTTCTTTTTTATACTTTTATTTCTAGGTTTCTTATATTAGAATAATTATTATCATTAACTAGCTGACCCAGCAAACTTCGTACTGCCGAACATGCAATGAACGTAGTGTTTTATAAATTAATATGTTAATTACACTTAGTTTAAATTATCAATAATAAAATGAACAAAATTAAGTTCAATACTTCATTAGGATAATAAATATATAAAAATAAAATAAAAATTATATAAAAAGAAATCAATTATTTCAATTGCAAGTCAACCAACACATTTCGTCGGCCTAAAGTGTTAAGCTGCTAAGTTCTTTTTAACAATTTCTTCAGGGAAAGAAAAAAAAGGGAATATAAGCCACATAAGTTACTACATAAAGCAGATTTCCGATTTATTTTGCATATTAAGACATTTTTATATTTAAATAGATTTATCAGTTTGTCATTTGACAGAATTTTTTATTCCTTCCTATTGGAACAAAAAAACAAAAAAATTTAAAAGTGAACTTAGCAGATTGAGAATTTGCTTTATAGAAGCTACGTATTTGGGTTCATGCGTTGCCCTCGGATTGATTCTCTCCATTGAAGCATCTTGCCATTACATTACCATACAAAGTTTGTCAAATCAGATATCTTCAGCATAAAAAACAAAGTAGGGGTAGTAGACCAATAAGAGCTTGAAAAATGACGGGACCGATTATGATGATATATGATTTGTTAGATTCGTCTTCCTTCCGAATAGCAGAATAACTATTAACATATCTTAACAATTCACGGAAAAAAATGAATAAAATGAGTTTTTAAATAAATTAGGCTTGGCATTTTACGCAATTGGCAGTTCACGTCACCCACACTTATATGTAAATTTAATATTGTCGGTAATTTTTATTTAAGAAACGCATATAACCATTGAAACCATTAGAAGTTCGACGCAATGACTCAGTATGTTTTGAAGGCGCAATTATTTTACTGATTGGCGATTTCTCCCAAACATTGCCAATCATTCCAAGTTTAGATTCTGCCAATAAAATATACTCCTGCTTAAAGTCATAAAATTTGTGACACAATGTAAAAAAAATTCAGCTGGAAATATGAGTTGCGTTGCAGAATGATCCATCTACTGAAGAATTTTCCAAACAATTTTTGAATCTCGGTAATGGTAGTGTTCTTGTCGACGACTTAAGCATATTGACTTAATTTCCTTCGAATTTTGTCTCATTCAAAAATTTTACTTAATTCCTAGCTTTTTTATAAAACAGCAGGATAACGTTTAAATCAGTTTAATTGGAATAAAAATTCAAACCAATAACACGGCTATTACCGATATCCATTCATTTCTAGGATAAATCTTCTGCAGATCAATCGTTCTGCAACAATCTTCGCAATGCAATTCTTATATTTTTTTTTCCAGGTGAAGTTTCTCCATATGGTTCCATAAATTTGATAATTTAAGGCAAGCATTTATTTTTTAAACAGAAGTCGATCCTTAATGTCTAAAGTCGTCCACTTCTGCAATTCGAAATGCAGAACGACTAATCTGGAAAAGTGTTTTCCAAACAATTTATCGATATTGGTAATGGAAAAATTTCCGTTGACACATCATCGGGGTACATTATTTTCCCTACCAATTTTTGCCACTTTACTAAGTTAATGGTGTTCCCAAACTTTGCTCAAAATTCCAAAAATTCCACGTATTGCATTGTGATACATAATAAATGCAAAATGACGTGGACCTACAATCTTTTTGCTTGTAACACTCTTCAAAAATATAAATTAAATAATTATTTTAACTCAAATTATATAAATAAAAATGCCAAATTCAAACGTTGCTAAGCTTTTTCCAAATAAATCACAGGAATCGATGATTACAAATAATATTAGACGTAAAAAGCAAGTAGGTGTAAAATTTATAAATAAATAAATTCATTGTTAAAACAAATAATTCGAATTTTTCTCGCCGTAAAAACCATCCTTGAACTCCAACGAATATTTTAAAAAAAAATTGTCCAAATTGGTCCAGGCGTTGTTGAGTTATGCGCTTACCAACACATTTTGCGATTCATTTTTATATTATAGATATGTTAGTTTCATTTCATTTATTTTAGCTGCTATTTTCTGATTGAAAAATATGGGAGATATTTATTTTATATAACATATTCATTTATATGTTTCAAAGAAGTTAAAAAAGCGGGCTTTGAAATATGAATAATATTTTATTTGAATAATAAATAATAATTTTGCTCTGTTTTTGTCCACAATGTACAATAATCATTAAAATTATCGATTTTCTTTATGTCAAGCAGATGAAGTAATGTATATCGGATAGCTTATAAAAATATTTAGTCTAGGGATGTCAAAGTTCTATTGTCTATTTCAAGTTTGGTCAAAAAGTATTCAACAGTATGTAGGTACATTGTAAAATAAGGACTTTGCCAATATTATAGAAATAATTTCTCCTCCTTAATTTCCTAATTTCTTTCTACGTTACTATTAACCGGTGTTTTCGTTTCTATGGGCTTAAAGAGAAAAAAAACTACATTTTGGGATAGCAAACAAAATATTGAAGTAAATATTAGAAAAATCTTTATGTTCAGAACAAATTAAATGAATTACCCTTTCTTATAAATTATGTGGAAAGAGAAAGAGTCGGATAGTTTTAATAGTTTAAGGACAACCTGTTTTTAGCTAGCGATAGTGTGTGTGCTTTACACATTGTCTCCGTTGTTCACAACCTAAATGAAGTTTGTGATATAATCCTATGTTAAAAGGTTCAATTGTTTTGGGTTTGACTCAATGAAACTGGTGTAGTTAATGTTCTTCGTTTTCTATTATTATTAAAAACATTCTGAAGTTTACGCAATATAATTAATGTACATACAAATAAAAACATAAATCAGTAATTGAGTCAGTAGTTTTGAAGTTATTAGGCAACCAGCAAATAATTAAGTGCTTTATATAGATTTTATATAGTTAAATGAAGATTTCTTTTCAAATAAGTGATGGTTTCTCAGATTTTCTTTTATTTCAAAAAAAAAATGAATTAAAAATTAATTGAGAATAAAACAGGAGAATAGGTGGGATATTAAATTGATGACGACAAAAGCAACCTAAAAACTTGACATTTTTTCAATTATATACCAATTGTAAATTGTTTATGACTTGCAAATGTTAACAAATAGACATTTGAAAACAACTATTCCGAATCTAACTTTTTAGCTCTATAACTCAACTCTGCTTAATTTTTTTCTCATTTAACTAAATCTATTGAATCAAACCACGCATCATGTAAAGAAATCTATCCGACTTTATTGAATTCAATTTTAAAAACTTGTTAGTTTAATTCACTCCAATTCCATTTCCTCGAAAAAATCATTGTGTGATAAATAAATAAAAAAAGTTAAGCTCGTTTTTAAAGCTCAGACCGAACGAGAAAAGTTGAAAGTTTTTATTGATTTTCGTTTGGAAATCTCTTTATGTTGGAACTGATCAATCGAATTTTATAATTCCGTCAAGTTTCATTGCCTGGCTGTAAAACTTTTCAGTGCTCGGTTTTGTGCAGTGTTTCGAAAAAAGAAATAAATATAGCAGAAGAAAAAGATTAGAGATGAAGGAAATTTACGATTTGTAAATTCTGCAGGTGAAATATGTCAGGTTTTAATTATTATTTCGCTGGCTGGTAATTTATAATTCTTCTTCTGGCTCTCTCGCTCTTTCCCCGTTGAGTGCAACGCGAAAAAATGTTTATTAAAATAACACTATACTATAGAAAGTGTAGTAGAGAATATAAGACAATAAATTTAAAAAATTATATAACTAGTCGCAAGTTAATTTGTAACTGGAGCCATAAAACGTTGGGAATATTTGAATGAAATTTTATTATTTGGAATACATAGGATACGAGAAGGCAAGTTAACGATTCATTTGAACATTTTTTAATTAGTGCGATTCTGAACGCTTAAACTCGTAAAGAAATATGACGTTAATAAAATCTGACATGCGATATGTATACGGATTTTTTTTTCACTTTTGCTTCCGTTAAAATTGCCAGGTATCATATTTAGGTAGTCTGTATAGGTAGTAGCGGAGGTATGGCTTATTACCCAAATCATAGCCGAGTGCTCATTTGAATGACAATCATATTTTTAATAATCTCGAAAAGTGGCATAGGTCGTCTCACATTACACGACCCTCGATGCAATGTCTTTGCCGGGCCTTTCGTAATTCGTCATGCGTCTAATTAAGCAGATATTGGGTGTGAAACGATGAGTCCAGTTACTTCATCCTCATAATTTTTTTCGCGTCAATTTTTCTCGAATTTCTTTGGCATGTCGTTAAGCCTCAACTGAAAATCTGAAATTCTTCACTGACAGCATTTTTTTATCTGCCATGTGTGATACATCCTTTGATACGACCTCATACATCTCCCAAATGAATGCATCTACTCATTTTGCAAAATAGGCCGAACAAATTCTGTTTGCACATGTTTGCCGCGTTTGGAGACCTTGTAGACATTTTTTGACTTTTTATGCTACACTCTGTCATTTATTATATTCTGTTTTGATCTTCTCTAATTATGTGGATTATGACGAATCTCATATGGATAAAAAACAAAATAATGAGAATATTATCCGCTTGTAAATTTGATGCTTGTCACTCCGAAAATATGAGCAGCTCTTACGACGAAACTCACAAAAAAAAGGTAACATAACAAACTTTTTAGCCATTTTTTGACAGAATTTACTTTCAAATTATTTGCTGTTGCAAATATTTTCTTAATTGAAACAATTCATTGATTCATAACTGCCTTTAGCGACTCTAGAGTAAATAAAAACCACAAATAAAAAAATATTAAAAATGTACTCGTTACGAGATTTGAACCCAGCACTTTCCCCATTTTGAAACGACCACTCTGACCTGCTGGTTGTTAGTAGGTTAGCAAATAGTTTTTGATCAATTAGGCATAAGTCATAATCTGACAAATTGCGACAAAAATGAGATTCTTAAGATACTATTTATATTCCATTCCGTTGTACGGCTCAGAGCTTTGGACACTAAATGAGCATGAGAAAGCATTCGAAATGTGGATATATCGAAAAATGTTGAGGATATCATTGGTTGAGCATACTACCAAAGAAAATATACTCCAAAGAAAAGACAAGAAAAAATGAATTCTTAACACTGTTGAGATCAGCAACCTCTAATACTTTGGCCACATATCATAAGGAATGAGTCTAGATACTTCCTACTCCAAATCAAATTTCAAGGGAAAATCAACGGAAAAGGTGATCCCGAACGACCAAAATATTCTTGGCTGTCAAACCTGAAGAAGTGTTTCAAGAAAACTTTTACTACTGTTGACCGAAATGATTAAAGCATTGAAAGAAGAAAAAGCACAACCGAATTCAAATTTATTTTATAACCATAGTTCTGCGGTTATAAATTGGCGTTAACGAAATGTATGAATAAATTTTACAGTGAAAAAGTTGTGTTACTTTAAGTAATTGATTATAACAAATGTAGTTATAGTATTTGTACTGTTTGGGAATTCGAATGATAACAATAAGCATTTTCATCAATATTGATGATGAGCTTGGGGATTGTTTTGATTTTTTTTCGCTGTGCTACGTAAAACGCAAAAGTTTGTAATAAGAAAATCACAATAATAAGTGAATTCAAATTCATAGAGGTTTATAGATCGGTCAAAGATACTTTGGGAATGTATTTAGATATTAGATACGTTACTTTTTTAAAAAATATCCGAAGTTACTTTGGGTATCAATTTACTCTTAAAAATAGGAAGTTAAATACTTTTCTTGAGTTACTTTTGAGATACATAAAAATATACTTTTTAAGTACTTTGCATATTATGTATGTTCTTAGTTTCATAACGTGGTAAATTTGTAAGGTAATCAGAAAATGATTTTCTTTTTTTAAATTAATTAAGAGAAAAGGAATGTATGTATGTATGTATTATCAGTTGTAAACACTTCCCATTTTGGAAACGATACAAGATTAATCAAAAATAATAATATTAGTTGAATGTTTTTGAACAACGTAAAACTCTGTATCTAATCTATAGTTTCGGTGTCTAGATACTTATACTATATCTTAGATACTTAAAAGTAACTAAGTAACTATTTTTTTCTGATAGATCTGGCGGATTAATCTATAATTTCGCGAATCAAAAGGAACCAAATAACAAACATCATAAATTATATAGAACCAAATAATAAGGAAGATAAATGATTGAAATAGGCCAAGAAATTAATATATCGCACCCGTCGTAGAATAAAGGTACAACTCAAAAATTGAACTTGTCGAGAAATCGTTAATAAAGTTCTTATTATAATATATGAAGTTCTCTAAAACAGATTGAACATTAGTAATACCTTAAGAGGTGGGAGACTATACTATAGTTACTCTTTTATTCTACGCACAAAATAGACGGTTTCCTCATTGTAAAACTGTTGCTAACTCAAAACTTGCAATTTTTGAGTTGTGCCTTTATTCTTCGACAAGTGCGATATATCATACAAAAGTAGTAACTATATACGTTAACGATTATAAATATTTTAACCACCAAAACATCCGTAAAATCTTATTCCTGAATTATCAATTTAAATGTAACCATCCATGGACATTGCTGTGTATCCAAGTTCAATTAGTTTTTTTGTATTCTGATTTTGAGACTGATTAGAGTTCGAAAAACTATCAAAAATTGTGGTTAATAAAAGGAAATAATTAACTTGTTTACAACAAAATTAATATGCTTACATAAGCATTTTTTTTCTTAGAATAGTTTGCACTACTGTTGAAAATGCGACTATAATTTACTACTAAAGTGCATAGATCCGTATATATGACCATAATTTTAACTGAAGGAATACTGATTATAATTGTTGCTTGACTTATAGATTGGAATACAATCATAAGGCACATAAAATCTTTTAAGCCAGTAAACTTTTAAAGAACATTGTGGTACATGCTAAAGGTTGACCGAGTCAGTGTAATCAGACGAGGTGTCTCGAGCTTATTGTATCTACTTGAGGAAGTATTCAGAAAGTATGAATAAAATTCGTCCTTTGTTTGTTATTCGGTATTGTTATGGGCTGCGTGCAGTGTCTTTTATTACACTGAGCATCAAAATAAAATAAATATAACTCGGTGGTCACACGTACGCTCGTATATAAGTAGTGCAGGAAAATGTATATGGTACATTCGGAATGGTGATGCAGTGGACCGGCCAAGTGCAGGACATCAATTCGAAACTCGACAAAAGGTTTCCGAACTAAACGAGTGCCAGCAAAAAGCTGGCCGGGTGTCCTTCCTGGAGAATACAACGTCGACTTATACATCTGCTACCGTTGTCCCATTTTTTTTTGTATCATCACAATAATATAGAACCGTCTATATTTCACAAAGGTATATTTTATTCGTTTCGTACAATCTATAATTCAAAAATTTTTATTGAATAGAAATTATTTTCCAGTTAAAGCTTTTAGTAGCAGAAAATTGATATAAAATGTCCAATGTAAAGACTAATAAAAGAAGCAGGTAAGAAAGGATGTAATAGATTTTAAAGACTCAATTTGATAAGACGGTATTAAATGTTCGTTTGATGAGAAATATTTTTCAATTAAAAATGGGAAAATGGTTAAAATATATATATATATATATATATATATATATATATATATTTCACAATATACCCCAAAACCATTCTATAGGTAAATATTAAAATTTGTTTAATATCCAAAGTTAAACTTAAAGTTTACAAAAGTATCTTTGAAATTCGATTAACAAAAAATGTAAAGTCTTGCATCCATTCTTCAATAATTGATGATGTTTCTTTTAAAATGTGCAAGTTTCTAGCTTAAACTTATCTGCATCAAACTGCCTAATAACTGATAGCATTTTTGTAGCAATTAATTCAAAATTTAAATTCAAATTGAATTCACTACAATTATTTTAATTAATAAAAGTTCTAGTTTTAATACTTCGAACCCCTTTGATTATCTTCTCTTGGTTCAAAGTGAAATGAATTTAATATTAATAGTCGACAACCCAATGTTCCAGGGTCATTGTTTTAATTGCTAATGGGGTCATTTACTTTATAAAGTTTAAAAGGATAAGCGTGCATTCTACCAAAACTCGAATCAACAGACATCTATTCCAAAGTATAGTTTTCTCTCAACTATTCTTAAAACATTTGCGTAGAAATTTTAAAATATGAAATTCTAGTTTGTTTGGGATTCCTATAGTATACAGTCAAATATCTACTCAAGATTTCAATTGAGCTCGAATTCTATTCGTGAAAAACTAGAAAATATCTACATCAGACTAATAATTGAAGGTATTATGTTTTTAAAATATAATTCAGAAGTTGGACAAATGATTTTGGTAAGGCGAATGGTTGTTGAAAACACTTGTGCTCGAGTATAATAGTCAGCGAGTATTCAACCCCCACGATTCAACCATCGATGGTGTGTAACATAACAACACGATCCTGTAACCTTTATCGGTTACGAAGGCCTATTATCTCAACGAGCGTACACGTTATAGGCATCTTCACCTCGAAAGATTCGAGTAGACGTTGTATTGGTTCCAATTTAATGTAATCAGGCCTGTAATTGAATAAGCGAGGAAACCTTTAGACTAGTTCGATTACATGGTGATCAGGCACAAAATGAAATTATGAAAAAAATATGATTATAGGATTTGAATTTATTATGAAGTGACCCATAAACCTGACTTCGAGAAGAACAATACATGCTTTGGCTTGACCGAACATTTAAATGAAAAAGAAATATATTTTTTTGATAGACAAAGGGAAAACATTTGTCACTCATATTCTGAATTAAACTAAGACTTATTAATCAAAATTTTCAATGAGTTCAAAAGAATTGATGGGGTAACTAGTAGAAAGTCAAAAGAAAGGATGGAGAATATAATAAGTGGTGATATAATTTTTTACTGAAACCATAAAGTGGTTTTTTACAGTGCTTCTTTCTTGTCTGACAATCAATAATCGATCAGAAATGTGTAAGTTGGATGACCACGTTTATAATGGGTTGTGGTGAAACTTTGGTTTTTCTCTTTAAAAAATATTTTTATTACATCAAAAGCTTTTTTTTTTGTTTTTGTTTGGGACAAGTTTTATTGAATTAAGCCATGAAAGTATTTGAAATAAAGTGAAATTTTACAAAAGATAACATTTTTGACTATGCAATAGGATTATTATTAAAATTGCAAAGAAGAGAATTCTTTTACAATTCATCGTTTTAAAATGTTAATGTTATATTATTTCATATGAGTTAAAGTATGTCTGCGTTTCTTCAATCGGTGAAATTTTACGTTATTGTACAAGTTACATAGTTCGTAAATAATGGTCATATGAAGTACTATGATTTAATCGATTGAAAAACCATTATAAGAATCAAATATTTTGCAAAAAACAAATAATAACTAATAGTGTCATTATTATTGCTCAGAAAGATATTTGCCTTTTACGACAAAAATCAATAATAAAGATTGATTTAAAAAAGTTCACGACATAACGCAGTTTTCAATATGGCGTAGTTCAGGTGACGTTACATCAAAGTAAAGAACATAAGCCATTATGCACGTTTTTATAATTTTTGGAATTTATTGTACAAATAATGGTTTATAATAATAGTTTAATAATTTTTAAGTTATGCATAGTACAGCAATATACTGGTACATCGACAAAAATCCCGGAAAAGCAATTTGTTCTTGTTCCAATAAATTCTAAAAACCGAAAAAAGCATAGTTGCGTTAAACTAACGATTAACTCAGGGACCACCAATTTTTCTAATCATCGACCCCTAAATAATTTTTGAATTTCCTTGTTGAATCCCACAAAAGTAATTCAAATTTACTTTAATTAAAAAGAACAATCACAAAGCTTACTGGTTGCCGAGTGGTCAAGGTGGCCGCTCAAAAATTGATAGGTGTTGAGTTCGAATCCCGTATCGAGCAAATTTTCGATACTTATCGATTTACGGATTTTTATTAACTCTTGAATCGTTAAAGACCTTAGTAGTTATAAAATTACTGTTAGTAGGAATAAAAAATACAAGTTTTGATCTATTTATTTTGATTTCGATCAACTCGACTCAATAGTGTTAAATTAACCCCAAGGGGTCTATATAGACCATTTTTGTAACCTATGGATTAACTTAACTTGAAAATCTAACAGCATATACTTTATAAATATATGTTTGAACATCATTTTGATGTATTAGATAATAGATTACTCCACTGTAATTAATGATTTTAAGATAAATTTGATATTAATTAAAAATTGTTTTCAAGATATCAACTTAATCAAATAACCTTAAGCGATAGTGCTTTTTTGGAATGGGTTAAAATTTCTATGAAATTACTGCCAACAAATAATAGATACTGTCGTTGCCATTTTTCGTTCTAAGGTACTTATAAGAATCGTGAATATTATTTATTTCGTTAAATCTCAAAATCATTAGTTCATCTACTTTAAGTTAATTTTTACTGTCACCTAGCCCAAATTTGTCCCCATTTTGATAAACAGAACTTCATCAATGGTTATTTTAATTTGAAATTTATTAGATAGAAGAGGAACATTACGAGTAATTATTGCTCAAACCATACAATTGACAATAGGAAATGTAAAAGACACTCTGTTTACGTATGTGTGACGTCACCAGAATTATAACCAATCACGAAGCTTTTCTAAACGAAAAATCAAACCTCAAAAAAGTACAAAAATAATATCGACTTTTTTACAACACATAAACTTATTTTATTAGGAAAATTAATGAAATATGTTTTTACGGTACATTTTATTAGAATTACAAAAATTGAAACAAAATATTATCAAAGTACCTATTCCACTTTAAAACAACTGCAAACATAATAAATTCAAAATTTAATCCCAATAATGTTTCAATGGTCAATAGTTGCAGAGACAATGAGAATTGAAGTAGTATAGGATCGAAGGTTATGTGATGCATATTCTCTTCTTTATGAAGATTTCGCTTCTGTGAACCTTTTAAATGATTAAAAAAATTTCCAATTTGAGTTATTTTTGCATTAAATTTCTATGTTGCAAATACTGTTATCAATTGAAGTAAATGATTTAATTGAAATTGGTTTCCTGTGAAAAAAATTATACTGTTGGACAAAAAAGCTTTTTTTTTAAACAAATCTATCATATTACATTTATTGTCGCTTCTTCTTCAACAATCCAAGATTAAATCGTAACGCTGAAGATACTAGGAATAAGTTAAATTTTAATTATTTATGTAAAATTTTTATTAACCTTACCTCAGTATCAAAAATTTTCAAATTCTTTTTTTTTTTTTTTTTTTTTTTGGTACGGTACATCAATTCGGTGAAAATAATGTAAAATTATTTAGAAACCTTTCTAAGGATTTTATCTTATGTTTTTATTTTATATTATATTCGGGTTTTATATTCCAACGACAAAATATTAGTTAACATTTTTGGTACTCATTTCCCTGTTCCAGTTTGAAAGTGCATCGATAAATTTAAAAATGGTGACATATATTAATTCCCGTTAATCCTAGGCGAGAAAAATAACGGAGTTTAATAAAGATTTTTGCTATGTGCAACAGTCGATAACATTTTAGAATGGCGCGGGCGTCTTAACGTAAAATAACCAGCGGCACTCAACTGATTATAAATTATAACATTTATCTTCGTTAAATTTAAGTAAACTGGTTTCATCGTTTCATTTGTCAAAAATGAAATTTTGCACAGTTCTCTAACATTGAACTACTAACGTAGTGCTCGTCGGATGAGGCTCGTAAAATATACGTATTATGTTCTCGTTGATGATATTTTATACGATACATTTTATAAAACGACTATAATCGTTTCGGTTACGTCAGGCGGCAACAAATCAAGTTCATTGGAACATAGTTCCACATTATAATAATATATAATACATCTTTCTCGATGAGCTGTCAGTCAGTCTATTTGTTTGTCTGTCTATCTGTCTGTTATATTTTCGCTGCCAACTCTGACAAACCACAATACGAGAGAGTATGTTAAGTGTTCACGATATGCGTGTGCTATTATGATACACGCTACGCCCTTACTATATGCCCTTATATATAAGCGACTATAATAACACGTTCGTTATTCAAATGCATCTAAATATTAACTCTAATAATCTCCCGTTCCAAACCTTCCGCATCTTATCCCAGTCGACTTCATCTCCACTTCCAGGCTCACATCTCAGTCTCATATCCACTACCATCTTATCATCTTCGTCATACCAATAATTATCAAGTAGTACAGTCATGCATGCGACCAGTTTGGATCTAGCTCAACAATATAACGGTCGTAGCAACAGTACTAAGTGCTTTCGGATTTAGG
The DNA here is from genome assembly GCA_958496175.1 of Sisyra terminalis. NCBI lineage: Eukaryota > Metazoa > Arthropoda > Insecta > Neuroptera > Sisyridae > Sisyra > Sisyra terminalis. The sequence continues at coordinate 29,955,664 of OY292277.1, read as the reverse complement.
TCGCTCACACTCGATTTTTATGGTCTATATTAAATTGAATTTGGGGATGTGGATAAATTTACACTTTCGAATTTCCAATTTTCAATGATCATTGATTCAGAACTAATCGGTGCGGCCAGAGAGACCATAATTTTAAGTCTTCTTCGCGCTGGAATTTGAGAGCATAAAATATGATCAATTTGAACGAAAGGAAGTATTAACTTCTTTTTTTCCACTGTCAAACTATAATTAGTTTTACCAGAAAGAATGAAATTGAAATTATATTGAAAAATTAAGAAGTGTAACTTGATTAAGGATGTTATGGAAATACAATCGGAGACAAAAGTACATACAAATAGAAATTTGAATAATTACGTCGTATAGCGTACCATAAGACGAATAAATAGATTGATACATAAAAAACTCTATATAGATTAGGAAAAAATCGGAAATTTCTTCAAAAATTTTAAACAAAATAACAAAAAAAAATATAATAATTTTCAACTAAGTTTTGGGACTGAAAATGTCTTAATTTCAACTTAACAAATCAAAATATTATTGATATGATGCTCATTTGTTATGAATGTGGATTTTTTAATATGATTAAATCATCAATGAAAACTTAAATTAGCATGTTTTAAAGCTATTATAACTAAAAAATAAAAATTAAATTAATAATTCAATATTATGTAAAATAACATGCGCAACATGCTCAACATTTTGAAAATAAATTATTTGACATATTTCATCCTTTTCCGCTTGATACTCTGTACTCATGAGTGGAACAAAGATAAATTATGCGTTTCATGCACTAACGTAGCTTGTACTAACACAACTTGTATTATATACAAGGTGGTACGTCTCAGCTGACGACAGTGTTTCCACACTTTCTTATAGACTTATTAATTTATCAAATAAAAACCACATATTTGGCCAGTTTTTAATTTTTTTTTTAAATCGTGTAGTAAATTCAAATAAACTTATGCAAAATTAGTTCCCCATAGTTAAAACTACATATTTTGAAAGTTTGGGATGCCTATTAGTATCATCATCATTAAATCATAGTATTTTTAAATTGCAATAACTTTTTAACCACTTTGTGAATCGCTTTAAAATTTTGACAGATTCTTTAACATTAAATAAGGAACATTATACTAAATTTTAAGTTGTCTGGTAACATTTCGATAAATCTCCATAACATACTTATCCTCGTACCCACATTTTATAGTTTCGCAACCAAATGGCAAATACAAAATCCTTACACATTCATTTGTCAATCCAACTACTTATACATCATTCATATTTTATTTGGATGCTATTTGCCTTTTCCACTAAGAATAAATAACAGGAGTCGAACGAGATAAGCACTTTGTTAGTTCTCGCGTCCTCAACAATTCAGACAGGTTTAGTAATTTTTTCGGCCACTAACAGCGCATTGTAGCGAAAAAACTTGACCAATTTGACGTACTGAATTTTTATTGGGTGTTCGTTTTTTTATTATTCTCAAACTCAAACCAAAGCTGTAAAAATATTTCATTTATGTTCTTCATGTATTTTAAGACAGAAAATCATTATTACTTAATTTTACTTTTATTTATAAAACAATTTTCCGTTACCTATGAAACTATTAATCCTGTGTGAATTATACGAATTATATTAAATGATTTTAGCACTTATATTCAAACTTGGTATAAAACTGACACTAAAGCCCTCTCCACTCTGTCCTCATTTTGTCTGCATTTTCCGATGCTTCATTCGTTCTCTTGTCATTTATATTCCGTGACTATAAAGATAAAATTGGAAAAAACTATGTTTTATTATAAATTACTTCCCAATGTTTTAAAGAAAGTCTGGAAAAAGTAAGAGTATCACTATACCAAAATGTTTATTTTCTCAAAATTTATTTTAATTACTCCAAAATTCCCAGAGTGATATGTACACTTAACTAACAATAATCATAACGATCTTTACTACATTTTATTATTTTGATTATGAAAATAATGATTACTTGAAATTAACTTGCAACTTAGCTGTAGGTATTATTTTTATACCGGTGAATATTAAAGTAAATAATAAATAAGTTTTTAATTTTAAATTTCATGAAGAGTCACAAACTTAAATAGCGAGAACGAAAATGGAATAAATCTGTAAATAATAAATAAGATCCACTTAATGGAGAAAATTAAATCAGTCGTTCTTTAACAAATATAAGTAATCTTTATTAGGCGATGGAGCCTTGAGAAAATTTCTTTTTGAAGTCAAAGCTTCAATGTTTAATTTTGGGGTCGAAACTTGAAATGTTCTTCATAAATATACGAACGATTTATACTTATAGCCGGTAATGATGGAGAGTTTTATATAAAAGATTCTTTTATTACAAACAAAACGAGTGTGCGAGTTTTTGTGAAGAACATAAAGAAGAAAACAGCAAAATAATTATAAACAGGAAGGGATTAAATATCGTTTTGCCTATGGTTAATAAATGTTGAACGTATAATATAACCACTTGTAAGGTTTAATTTTCAAATATAAGGATTTGCAAGCTATAGAATTGGCGATGAACAAGAGATTTGATTTGATGTTTATTTTAATTTTACCAAGAGACAAGTGAATCCTTTGAGTGTTTTCTTATAATTTCTAGAGATCAGGAAAATAATTACTCCTTTCATTGAAATTGAGAGCATAAACCATGACTTAACATTGTTTAAATTTCAAAAGTGTATGAAAAGAGTTAAAACTTTATCAAACTCATTTTTACTTTAAAATAATAATCTTCACTTACATAATAAAACTTTTGACAATTGACTTATGTTGTATATGTGCATCCACAAGTATATGCCTCAAATATCTAAAAAAAGATAAATCGTAAAATCGGCTTAACCGACAGTGAAGCTTACTAGTATTCAAATTAAAAAAAGAAGTTTAATATACAAAATTTATTTAAAAAAAATTAATTAATATTTTGTCGATAATAATAATATATATTAACTTATCGAAACTTAAAATTCAGTAATTACAAAATATTATAAAAATGAATCATTATTTATGTATATGACTCAATTTCTTTATTACCTACAATGCGTTTCAACACACAATTTATTAATGTTAAAATATTTGAACTTCTTATATGGATATTTATAATTTCCGTAAATGAAGTCTCGAATAGAATCATCGAATGAATTATCGCCATGGTTTAATTATTGATGCGGTAAGTCCTTAGAAACTTAAAGACTAGTCCTTAAATTTTAAGCTGTTACTGGCAAACAATACAATTGAAAATAACGCTTTGTTTTAATTATTAGTGAAAAATAAAAAATATATTGTTTGTAAATTTTTTTTAATTAAAGTGCTGTCATTGTATTTATGTATGGTATCCAACTTAAAGAATAGGTATATACTTAATAAATCCTTTTTTCTAAAATTCCCCATAGGCCTCAAATTTTTCATTTGATTCTGAGTGCAACAAAAATGTGTACCTTTTGCAATACAAAAAAGCCAGGGGAAAGAGGGACGTCTATAAAAAGTTGTTCATTTGAATTTTTTTTACCACATATTAAAATAATTAAAGATTTTTTTTTTCATCTGAAAGATATGAATTTTAAGAATATGTAAATTAAGATGATGATCAAATTATGAAAAATGTGTAGGATATAGTAAATTTGCGAGCATCTCGATCACTGCAGATCGTCACAGAATCATTTAAAATAAAAAAAGGATTAATAGTTAACGACACAATGCTCTAGATGAACAAGCGGATTTGAAGAGTTTTGATTTTTCAAAAAACAGTGGATAATGAAAAGTTTTCTATTCGACTAAAATTTAAAAAAATAGTCATAAGAGAAAAAAAATCGTCCTTTTGATGGAAAACTGTAAAGAAAATAGTGAAAAAAAATCAAACTGATTAGTATAGCTGTTATCAAGTTATAGTGATTACCGACTTCCAAAACATGGTTTCAAGAAAATCACGTTTCGGGATGCGAGTCTTATACATTAGAGATGGTTCCATCCAAAGTTATTTATCTCCAAAAATAATAGTTCGATTTGTCTGACATCGATTTGTCTTTAGAGTATACTTTTGAAATATTTTACTTTTAGGAAATAGAAAATAAAAAAAAATCGATTTTTTCAGAATTCTAACTGAGTTTGCCACCTTAAAATACCCAACTTTTTATTCTTTTTCAAATTAAGGGAAAGAAACACTTAGCTAATAGCACTCACAAAAATTCCTTAAATATTATATTATGAAATATGTGTATATATAATTCTACGTAGTTTTTAAACGTAATAACTGAAGGAATACTTCTCAAACTTTCAGCATTTGCGGCTCAATTTTCAATTTTAATATCCATTGGATCTTTCTTCAAAATATTAGGTTATTCGGAAAATAATTTCGTTTTTATGTGAAAAAATTAAAGACAAGTTTCTTATAATTTATTTATGTTTAAATCTTATATTTTTTTTCAAGTTATATTTCTTTAGGCGCAGCATGAGACGGAAAAAATAAACTTATTACGTAAGTCGATTATGAATGTTACAGAAGTTAATTTAGGCTGTTACTATCACTGTACTGTACATGATTCAAGATTGAATTCAACTAAATGCAATTTCGCATGTACCTTTTGGACTAACTTATCTTCTAAAATACGAATCATGTTAACTACGCGAGATAGTAAATAAACTTTTTAAAACCAAAGATAACGTTTGTTTTTAAATTTTGCAATTAGTTTTCCGCTTTAATAAGATTTAATGCCACCCCTACCATATTCTTCATCCAATTATTGGTTCCGGTCGGTACTAAAATTTTTAGACGACAAAACCTTTACGTCAAATGAGAAGGTTAAAAATTACTTGTTCAATTTTTTCATCACGTCATCAAAGACTAAAAATTTTATGAGCTTAGAACTATGCTATTACCCGAAAGACTGCAGTAGGTAGGGAGCTAAATTGAATAAAGTATAAACCAATAAAATGGTTATATGCTATAAGAAAATCGTTTTCATTTTCCAAAAAAAGAAATGAATGAAAGGCTTTCCAAACAATCTACTATAAAATGGCAAGCCTTTTACAGTCAGTACAAAATATATATAGCTTTCAGATAAATAAAAGCAAAAGTAATTAGAGTGTCAATTTTAATATTTAAATACTCTTTGGAAAACCTTCCTGTTACTTGCTCGCTTTATTGTACCTCTATTTAAAGTGGCCATACCTTCTTGGGAGCGAGCTCCACTATTTGAGAATCACTGGACTAGAGAATATTTCGAATATCTTATATATCCTATTGTATGTAACGCAATAAAGGCACATAGAAATATATGTTTTGGTTCTACTCAGATTTTATTTTACTAAACATTTTACTTTTAAGTATGTACCAGTCGAACTTATAATTGGTTTTGCCTACTTAATTTTAGTTTATATTAAACAAACTAATCTAACTACCAACAATTCATTTCATTTGATACATGATCAATGTAATCAAAATAAAATCTTATCGTCTTACGATTAATAGTATTACTTGTTAAGGCTAGTAATTGTTTTTAAACTTTTATAAGCTCTCATTTATTCAATTCTTTTACTTTCTATTAAATTTCCTGATCCCTTTACTCTTCACACAGTAATTTTATAGTGAAAACCGCCTCTGCTGTGTATGATCATAGAGAATTTGCAATTAATAATGGAAATTTAATATCTATTGATTAATATATGTATGAATATTCTAAGTTCAGCATACAAGCAGTGTATAATTGCATTTATTAATAACTAATGTGAAGCAATTTATCTAAAAATGAAATTGCTATTCAAAGACTGTATCAAAGACAAGATTGAATAGAATGTTAATTCAACATTCAATATCGTTTGAGACGAAACAATTCAGCTAAGCATTATTTTAGCATATCAATTTCGAATCGTATTCAGAGCGAATTAGCGCAGCTATCGAATTTAATCGAAGAATTGCAACGTAATAAAATTACCTTTCCATTCGAGTGATACGCTTATGTTAGGTATATAAAGCTTCTTTGAATGAAAGGAAAAAAATGTTAAACATAATTGAGGTTTGCATTGAAAAGATGGATAAAATTTAATTTAATTTCATATTTAATTTGAACTCAATTATTTATACGTTGAGTTCAATTATTTTTTTTTCCAATGAACTTCGGTAAGATTCATATTTAAATTTACTTTATTCATGGCTTAAGAGTTCTATTAAGATTCGACATAAGTAGAACAGTAATAATTATTGTTGCAATATTTTTTCTTTATCAAAGGATAATAACCAAAACTCTGGTACTATAAATCAAAAATTCATAATTAACGACCCTTTATCTTAGGACAAATGCCAGAAATAAGGTCATTTTTTCCTCATAAAATAATTTTTTCTCTATCATTTTGAATAGGTACATTTACTATCCTCAAATATTGCCAATAACAGTATTCAAAAATTTTAAAGAGTTGAAAAACTTCTTTTGACTTCTAAAAATAAAAAATAAAATATTTTTTTGTAAATTAACTTCTACTAAGCTTTTTGCTTTTTCAAGTCAGAACCCGATACTCTTCAAATAACCACCACTTCTATACGTTTGAGAAATGAGTTTTCTTTTTATTACTAAAATTTTAAAAAACAACCGTAGAAAGATAATATATTTTACATTACATACTTTATAATCTTTTCTCTCGTTTTTTTCCTCTGGTATAACATTAAGTACCTTTGTAACGATAAACATACAATGTAAAAGTACGTACTATACATAGTGCAAATAGCATAAGCTATCTTAAAACTTGTAAAAAATTATAATGAACAGAAAATAGAAACATTTAAACCAAAAACATTGAAATGATATTTGAATAATGTCCTTCTTTTGTTGTCGAGAATCCTGCAAGATAGAATTTCCTCGTATTGCAAAAACAATGATAAAATTATAAATGTGAAGGGAGACGGTTTACAGCAAAAAGCTGTTTACTATAAAAATTATTTACTAAATAATTACACTTTTTTTGCGTAATGTAACAGCTTTATTTATTCGTATTTATGTATTGCATACATATATCCGAGTTTGAAATTTATTTTTATATAGTAAGAAAATTTGCAAAAGTATAGGACAAGAACACAGAAAAATAAATAATTGAACATCCTTTTCTAATCGTTGGAACCCTTAATGTTAGTTAATCTCAAACTACCTTGGTGAGAGACCTCATAACCGGTCACTGGAGCCTAAGAAAATATTTTCACACTGTAAGGGTACTGTTGGAGTCTCCAATATGCAGATCTTGTCAGACGATGAATGAAACTCCTTCTCATATTCTATTAGAATGCAGTAATCTGCCGTTATGGCGACTAAAAGAGCTGCAGGTCTTTGATCTTAGTAATAAACTATTTGAAAAGTATCTTGTTTGGCTTTTCGGCTTACAATAAGTAAAATAAGGACCCAGAAAACACAATAAACCTAAGGCTGCATTATTGAGGCTCTCCAAACCTTGTCCGGGTGAGCCGTACAAAAAAAAAAGTAATTTGCGAAATTTTATTTAAAAATTACCATTATAAAGTTTGGCTGGAAGTATAAATGAACGTATTCAGTAATGCTGTTACGTATTAACAAGTTCAGATACATTGTTATTGTCACATTACTCAAATAGAGGAGAGTGGAAAATACTACTTCTGTAAAATTCAAATTATTCAGATGGCTGGAAATGGGTGAAAACTAATTTGAGTAACTAAAGGTTAGACACATTCAAGTTAAGTTGATATACGGAAAAAATATATAAAACTTTCAATGCAACATCGTAATCTAGGACTTGATTTTATCTTAGTCTTTATAATATTCTACTTTAAAATTTACTATGCATACCTGAAATTTGACAATTAAACATCGTAATTATAACGAAAGTTTCATTTATATTAAATATCATTTCAAAAATTACGATGATATGTTGAAAATTCTTTCTGTAAGTGCAAGTGAATATATACATATACCATTATACGACATAGAAGTAATGAAAGTAGATGGAACGCTTTACCTATCTACCACTACTGTCTAGCTTTTTAACGAACACATTCATACGAGTGACACTACTTGGGTGTATATGGACTTAGACATGAAATATTTTTACCACTGATCTGTATAAATGGTTAGCGCACTATATAGTAAATGAAAAGTCGCACTAGCAGTAACTGCAACTGCCGTCTACGTTGATACAAATACGGAATGAACTAAACAAAATGTAACAGCGCCTGTGTTGAAAGGATTGAAAAGGAAACCTACATATGGGAGTCTCTTTTCTTTGGTGTGGGAAACTGAAGCAATTGAAGCGCTTATTTGTGTAGGCTGGCGCTCAGCGGCACTCAGTTTCCAAGTATTGTTTTTGGTTACCATAAAATTTGTACCCACGTAGACGGCGCTTCATGCACCACACTAAATTTTTCAATTTTTATTTGACGCCATATACACGATGTATCCATTTGTACATATCAATCATTTTTACAAACTTATTTTTATAATGCGACATCGTAAATATTTCACAATTTTGGTTTAGGTCCCGTACTATATTAATGAATAACAGAAATTCCAATGAATTATTGTAGTTTTGGCTATAACCTTTTTTTCCGTGAACAAGCATCATAAAAAGAAGATAATACAAATAAGTCATTGTACATACAATCATTCCATTCCACGTAATGCATCCAACAATCAACCACGATGGATACCAAACTTTACCGAACTGGCATACGCATGAATAAACACACAGTAAATAAAATGGATTACGTGGAATTAATTTAAAATGTAATGCCTATGTGAGTTTACACTAACGATGACATATAACTGATTTATTGCAGTATATCTTTGCTGGATACGAAAAAAAATTTTGGTGGTGAAAAAAAATATACCTTGAACCTAGATGGGAAGAAATAATAATAATTATAAAAGTCTAATTTTTTTATAAACATCTATGAATCTATCAAAATGTTATTAAAAGTTTTACGTTAATTGAACGCATTATTACAAAACGATAGAGTAATCGTTAATATTTTTTGTTAATTTTGTACAATTATTCGATAATAAATATTATAAATATTTACTTGAGTTTTCAAAATACAAAGTATTTTTTTTATATTTTAGTTATTATGAAGAACCTACATACACATCTTTTATATTAAATTCCCTTTTTAAAATGAAATTTCAAGTGGGTTGGGATTGAAGCTTTTATTTCAAAAAAATACGTAAGTACTTAATTAAATATAGACCTCATCATGTATATTGAATTAAAATTTTCTGTTTACTTTGTATTTAAAAATATCTGAATCCATCTTCATCTACTTTTTAATGTTGAAAAGAAGCTTTATTCGACAGACAAAAGCGTAAGAGCTTTATCTGTAGATAGAAAGTGTTTGTGAAAAAAAATTATTTATAATACCTTTAAGGATAATGAAGTCAATATGCGATGAGTAAACATGTTTTTGGTGAGTTAGATGTTTGTGTGTTTAGGACTGAAATTTTTCAGTTTCATATTTATCAATAGACATATTTCATGCTTATTCGTTCCGGGAGGTAGGTTGTCTTTTCTCCAAGGAATTCAGCGCGTTTTGAAATATGCATTTGCTATGTACGATATGAGCTAAAGCGATATATAGTACTTACGCATATCGGTTGTTTTTTTTTTTTCGAAAAGCACACAAACATTTCAATCGATTGCCATAAAAGAAATGAAAGCTCTCACAATATCGGATGTTTTTATGAAGTTTCTCCCCTCAGATATTTACTTAAGTTATTCCATATACAATAATAATATATTATCTAATATTAAAATAGTATTTGGTTGTCCTTGCTATTGAAAATTTGATAAAAAATACAAATTTGTAGAGTTCTATTTTTAAAATGAAAAATATTTTTTTCGAATTTATAATACGAGATAGGAAATGGAATGCTATATGAAGGATATTTGAGAAAATGGAATGGATTAACCTAGATTTTACTTTGGTACTTTTCAACTTGTCACATACGCGCATTGACTTGGTTCATTCAGTAAAGTCGTTAATAGTGAATATGCTCCAACCGGAGATTGGGGGTTGTCTCTATATTGGATTGTATATAAATTCTAATTCTACACCATTCCCATGTTCATCCAAGTAGATATTATTTTATATACGAAATAATTATATCAGCAAACATTCTCTTTGGAAAACTTTGTGATTAACGCTCTTAAGTTCCTTCAAACTACGTAGCTAGGTATGTATGTAGGTTTTACTTTATCGGTGAAACGTTCAAAAGTTTCCTGTAGAAGTGAAAAGTTTCGACTAGTTTTAATAATATATGATTAAAGAAGAGGGCTGTAAATTCGAAGTCATAAACGCCATCCAACTATTAAATATCTAAATTAGAAAGAAAAAGATGACTTTAGATGCCTCATAGAAAATGCATATTAATGACATAGTGAACGTATTTTACGATTTTGGGAATTTGTCGTTTTCATACTACAGGACTTTCTCGAAAAACGTGGTAGTTTGATTGCACGACTAAACTTTGCGACGATCAATTGCATTATAAGGAAATAGACTTTCACTAAAACGTAAGTTTCTTATTTTCAATATTTGTCTAATCAATCTTTGGGAACAAAAATATTTTTCTATTTTATAAGCATGAATTTCAAATTTTGCATTAATTGCTTAAATTTCCAATGAAATAGACCAATTAACCAAGGTATTCGAGGTATAACTGTTTAAAGTGGTAGATTGATATATGCCTTATAGTGCCTTATAGATCACAAAAAATATTTTTTTTACAACTTTTTATTTTAAAAGGATTTTACTTGACAAAAACAAGAAGTATTAATCACTAACGTAGTTAATATATAAACTTTATTTCGGCATTTTTTATGAAAAATATTAATTTATTTTGCTCCAGTACACTGTTTTCTGGAGGTCCTTCAAAAAAGTGTATCAAGATATCTCCAATGTGGACAATTCGAAAGAGAAAACCTAAAAGGATCTTTCAGTGAAAATATAAGTTTCAGTATTGAGCGAAGAAATAGACGAAATTTTGATACTTAACAAAATATTTGCACAAATTTTTCCGTTAGATAGATTGTTCAAAAAAAAATAAAAACAATTATTGAAAATCTTATTTCTTCGATCAATTGTTAAAGAATGTACCTATCTAAGAAAATAGTGTTCAAATTTCAGACAGATCTGTTCAGGCGTTATTGAGAAATCATACTCACCGACTTTGAAAATTTCCTTTTAAGAATAATTCAAATGATGTTTACGCTTAATTAAAGCATCCTTACAAGTATGCGAGTATCTTTATGAATATTTGCCGCATTGGTTTGAAATTATCAAAGAAAATCTTCAAATGCTCATTTCTAAAATGTAATAAAAAAAAACCAATTTGTTTTGAAATTTTTGACGGCATATAACCCTTTAAATGAATTATACCAACATAGTCAAAATGAAAAAAAAACAATGAAATATATTTTAGAATGTGGTTCATTTCTTATTATTAATATTAGTTAGTAATTCCTTTTATAATAATTAACAAACATTTAGCAAATATGTGCTCAGATATTTATGTAGGATATAATATAAAAAAAGTCTAAGGGATTAACTACATGAACAGAATCTCATATTAAAAAAAAAAAAAACAGTTCAAAAATCTAACAATTGTGTCAGTGGTAAGCACAAAAAAGGATAAAAGTTTGTTATGTTAATGATTAGCTCAAATATTAGAGACTAAATTATTAATAATTTCCTATAGAATTACAAAGTAAAGACTGGCTAATTATGATTTTTTTTCCTACGAAAACATGATTTTATATGGAAGTTTCGGTTTCTTATTTGGCCTTAATCAATTTTATAGCTAATAGTACTCTAAATGTTCAATGTAACAAAAAACAGGGTTAAAATGAATACTTTACAATTAAATAGTTCAATAAGAATTTCATGACCAAGTGATAAATAGGTAGCTCATTTGACGTGAACTTACTCATCTATAAAGGTTTATAATTTGAAAAAAATGCTTCTTTTGTTTTTGGAAATTTATCAGTATTTACAAATATTAAAAATCGTTATTTAATTTTAATGTTTACTAGGTTTGTAATCTTTCGTAGAGGATTTGAAAGATTCTAACGGTACAACATTACACTTTGAATCCTTCAAAAAATCAAATTTCATATACTGGCATATTTCCTAAAAATGATTCTGTAATTGCCAATGTAAGATTATAGACTTTACCTCTGGAGGTCTAAATAGTTTAATTCCTTGGGTATAATTTATATGAGTTGGAAATTTATTATAGTGGATGTGTTTGCTTTTAAAATGGGTTCTAGAATATTTAAAATCGTTTGAATTTGTTAGTAAATAAAGGATTGTTGAGTGCTGTCATTTATTACTAAAAATATCCTTTTTAGGCTTAGCCTCAAGGGCTTAAAGTTTTTTATCTCAGAATGTTTCTTATAATTTCTAATAATTATCTTTATTTTGTGATACCATATAATTATAAGCAATTAGTTTCGACCGAAATTCAACCAAATGTGCAGCCATAAAATTTCTTCGAGTACTAAGAAATAAAAGATTTACAACCCCTAACTGGGTCATAGTGAAATTAGTTCCAATGAAAAGTTCCTTAAAATAGACATCCTTATTATATGGAAACAAAGAAGCTTTATTGGGTCATAAAACAATAATTCTGGAAGCTCGAAATTTGGTTCAGATACAATTAGTTTTGGCCAATATTTCTAGAGAAAATATGTTACCAGGAACGCAATTGGGGTCAGTAGAGTAGGAAATTTAGAAATAAAAATAAAGTCCAGTGACGACAAAATGACAAAGACACTGCAGGAGTAGGCTTTTGTTCGACCCAATCTTTTTAAAGTCGTCCCTGTTGTGTGGAGATAACCTCAGAGGTTCCTTATAATCATCGTATTGTCCTTCCTTGAAAGTATAAGAATGCAACAAATTATTCGCTTTATTTACAACCTAGCTGTTCCAATTTTTTTTTTCGAAAAAAGGATAGAAGGACCTCAATTGGGGAGTCTAAATCAAATTATCTCTCTTCCATACACTAAGGTTTTAGTATTTGCAAAAAGGTTTTTGTTCCAAAAAAATATTTAAAAGAAATGTCAAAGAAGCAGAAAATCTGTCAACTGAAAAAATACCATGAATTCAAAGTTGACAAATACTTCAATATTTCTACCTGAATTCAAGAAGAATAACACAGATTGAGAGAAAAAAGGTAACGACGAACATTGTCATTGTAAATGCGATGCAAAGGAGAAGGGAATATCGAATAACTTATGAAAAATTTTAGTTGACAAATGTTTCATGTTACACGTGCATTGATTGAGGATAGAGTGAGATGATTGATTTAATAGAATTAACAATCAATTAGAGAGAAAGAAAAGGCTATAGAACTGAATACAGTAAGGTTATTTAGCTCTTGCTATATGGAGACGATCCCTAAAATTGGAAATTGAAGGGAAACGCGGGAGACATTGATCGTATTTGTGTCTACAATACGGTCCAGGTGAATAGGGATGTTATTTGTTCGTTAAATCTTTGAAAAGGCATACCGCTGAGATTCGAATAGGATTAAGTCACGATCATTTGCTTTATTATTTATCATTTTTTCGAAGGATGCAATCGAGAAAATCGCTCGAAATGCTTGAATATTAAAAAATAATTTTTCAAGACATTTTTTGATACAGTCGATATATTTTGGTCGTTAATTTAATGATAACGTTACTAGAATATCGGTAAAGGTTTTTATATTTTAGTTGCCGTTCAAGAAATATGCGTTCTTCTGGATACTATCGTAATAAATTTTATATAACGTTGTAACGTTGATTTCTAACGTTTAAGATCTTTAGTGATTAACAAATTTAAATAATCCAATATGGTAAACTGGAAATAAAATTTGATTCGTCACAAGGTTTAAGTCCAAACTCAAATGGTTTGGAATATTATAACCTTTTACTTTATACCGTAAGAACCGTACTATACTATTGGAAAACTTATTCTTCAGAAAATTAGAACAAACTTGTTTCAGAGTGAGACATTGACCACTCGTCCACCTAAACACTTACTTTAAAGCATTATACTAACAAAATTTTCAGCTGTGAGATTTTAACAAATTTATTCATTTTAACCATCCTTGCATTCATTTGCTGACCTATCTTAAAGAGCTTCGAACCCGACTAAAATGTCGGAACTCAAATTATTTACAATTATTAATAACTATATTAACTTCTTATTTAGTTCTATCTGTATAAATTAAAATTATTATTTTTATTTAATTTTGATTTGAGAGATTCTACGATGGCTTTGCGTCCAATTCCAACTCTGACTCCAAAAAATTCAATTTAAAATATCTGGTTTCGACTTCGGTTCCGATAAATTCCCATTCCTAATATATTTATTATGTATGTGCATTATATAATCTACACTGAAAATATATAAATATCTCGCAAATCTCCAGAAAATTAAAAAACTTCTTAAAATTAATGATCTTTATTACTTTACCATTCTCATCGAGAAGTAGATATTACTATTGCACGTACATACTAGAGATGTTACGAATGAGATTGGAATGAGATATTTGGAGCAAATTTTTCTGGATATTACAATTACCATATCGGAACAAAAATTGTGATAAATTCAACAATGGAACAATTTAAGCAAGTTAAATAATAAGCTACCATATATCCTATAACAGAATCAATAAGATAGAAGAAAAATTTACTTAATAATTTAAGTTATATTTGCAAAACAATGAATAGAACACTAAAAAATTAAACCAGAAAAAACGCGCAAATAAAATTTAATAAGACAATTACTGTTCCCGTCCTTTTATATAGAAGTAAAACGTTGACAATGACAAAAAAGGGAGAAAGCCGAATACATAAGCACAAGAAATAACATTTCTTAGATTAGTAAGAGGTTGCAAAAAACTAGCTAAAATAAGAAACAGAGATATAAGAATAGAGCCAAAGGTGGAAAGAGCATGTAGAAAGAAAGTATGTAAAAGAGCTGCCTAAAAATAATTCTCTTTAACTTTTACGGAAAAAATGATGATGGACTGAAGAAAATTTGAGTACCGTAATAGGCAGGGTACCTAAAACCTGCAGTGAAGAAGCAAAAAATTCCATCGCAAAATAACCTCCATACCTTATTAATATTTGTGACCAATGTAATTTACCTGCACTTTGAATTTGCTTGAAATTATTTTTAACTTAAACTTAAAAAGTATTGACAGTAGAAAAAATACCAAAATAATAGGGGTAAATATTTGTACACAGCGACTTAAAAATAATATTTTATTCAAATGTCCTTTTTATTGATTATGTGATAGGTAATCATTTCAAAGTTTCATGAATTTATATGTTCCTATGTCTTTTATGTATGTTTAAATTTTTTTTTGAATAATATTTATGGATAGTCATATTATTCAATTTTGTGTAAGTAAAAAATACAATCCCACTTTTTCATTGTTCAAGTTCAAGTCTTTCATCATTTATTATTATGTATACATTTGAGTGCGTTTTGGATAAGTTTAGTTTGCCGAAGCAAATAAATCCTTCGGCTTGAAAAAAGAAGCTTCATTTGAAATTAATGGCATGTTAAATATTTCCTTATACTTGAAAACTGAAAATATTTGTCTCAGGTACACGACCAGATGATTTTGTGATAAATGTAATGAAACGTAAAATTAAGAACCCCGCTCTGTCCTCAATAGCAAAATTTCATTTCTCTAATTTTGACGCGAACGATTTATTATATTTTTAGAAACAAATTGGAGGGTGTGGCTCGCGGATTATAATACAGTTTACAGTTTCAGCAATCCAAGCCAAGCTGCCGCAAGTCTAACTTGCGGAAGGATCCGCCGAGCTCTTTCCCGGTTAAGTCTCGGAGAAAATCTAATGGTGGCAATTTTTCATTTTTACGCGTTTCGTTTATTTCCCAACTTAACGGTATATTTTTATTTAATTATATCAAATTTGTTTGTTTGAGCCTTCAACCGGCTCAATGTTTGTATTATATTTACGATTCATGAATTTTTCTTTAAATAATCATTTGTATCTTAAATCAGCACGGAAAAGGGAAACGACGACCATAAAGTTCAATTTATATCAAGAAAATTTACATATAGATTTCAACTTTGAAGTAACGAAATATCAAAATGGTCAAATTAGCCTTGACACATTTTAATATTTTAATTTTCCCGATCGAAAGTCTTTGGAAACTTTCTAGGTAATTTTTATATAAAAAAGTATTATGAGATTACGACGATTTTTTTATAAATAATTAGACAAATATCGTCATGATCTGTGCTCAAGGCGAATATTTTAACATAAATGCGATGAGATATTGAAGAGATTAGAGATAATAGCTTGAACGATCGAAATTATTTTTTTTTCTGTGTCGATGTAATTTTGCATTTATATGGATTTTTTTTTGAAATATCAAAAGAGATTTGTCCGACTGATGTGCCATAAATGAATTATCGTTATGTTCATGGAATAATCTTAAAAGTGTTTCAATAAGTATTACTTATCTATTTTCTTAAATGTTGTGATGAAATCAAATTTAAGAGTGAGTTTTTTATTTTTTATTTTTGTTTTATTTTTCAGTCTCCACCTACGATTTCTATCGGTAAATTGGATTTAATTTTTTAACGGTGTGGTGTCTTTTTTTACGAATTTTTTTTACAAACCAATAAAGGTCTCAATGGAAATTGTATATGTTCATAGTACCTAAATATTTTAATTATTTGTATTTTCTTTATAGTAAAAATTAAAAACTACATTTTATTTATGCGCATTTAACCACTAATAAATTTTTAGGAAACATTGTATTTAATTAGTCTAGAAAATATTTAATTAAATGACGGAAAATTTCCTTTTACAAAATGGAAAGTAGTAAAATTTATATTCGTAAAAACTCTTTTAACAAAACTGTTGTATAAGGAGCAGAAATTAAATACTGGGACATTGTAATCCTTTTAGGATTCGGCGCAGGAGAATTCTAAGCAAAGGTTATTATAAGTCAGAGTTTGATTGTCTACAGATTTTTTGAAACAACTATTTGAACTTATCCTACTTAGTACTTGAATTGATAATTAGTAATGAAGTGCAACCTCCAATTTTCTTATACTGGCTAGAGGATCAAAGCTAGCGAATAATTTAGGTACATTTAGTAGCTCTACTCATACGAACTTTAACGAAAAGTTGAAAAATAATTTATAGCATAACTCAATTTTACCGTTCACTAATTATAAAAATTAGTATGGTAAGGAAAGTTTCTACGGTTTTGTTTAGCAATTTTTATTTCTAAAAATTATTTTTGCATAAACCTTTTCTTTGAACCAAATTTTTAAAGACTACTATCCACTCGGATTCAAAATATTTCACCGAACTTTCATATAATACAAGATATTCTCTCGGGCTCACTAAACTGTAAAATAAAGTAATGAGAAGGTGTGAACGCTCGTACAATGAGTTTATTCTGGATAGTTCCAAATAATAGAATGGGATAATATTTCGAACAATGAAATAGGAAGAGATAAAAAGTGTTCAAATTAATATTATGAGTAACGAACAATCACTCTTTTTGGAATAATATCTATTCTAGCCTGAAATTTTATATAAGGACGTTGAGGAATAACACAGTTCATTATGGTTCAGTACAACCTTAAATCGTTAAAAACAAATTAAACGTGACAACAGTTAATTATTGTTGCATTGTATAATAAATAAGTGTGTAGCAGTGTTAAATAAATAATTGCAAGAATAAAATAAATTATTGTTGTCTTAAAACACAAATCCAACGAACCTGTCATTATAAATATGTAAATATGTAACAATATAAAAAAAAATTAAGGAATCAAACACTTAGGAGTCATATATTAAGGTCATAAGTTCAGATTTATCGTTTTTAGACCCTTTTCTTTCTGTAACGAGAAGAAAATAGGTCATCGTTACATAAACAATACAACCCCCTCCCTTTTCCTTATTAGCGCCTTTATGGTAAATTTAAGTTTATTGTGCCCCGAAGTTGCTATTTTATCAATTGTAAACCGAGAAACCGAGCATATCAGCAACCAGCCAACAAGATTCTAAGATAACTGGTAGTACTAGCCTTCAATACAAGGATTGAGAACCCTCAGCTCTTTTGATCGCCATAAAAAAAGCATGCTGCATTCCAACAGAATGAGAAAAGCAGTTTCATCCTCTGTCTGACAAAATCTGCATATCAATTTCTACAGTACCCTAATATTATGAAGTGCATTCTTAGACTACAGTGATCAGTTTTGATGCCTGTCACCAATCTGGTCTGAGGTCCACTTAAATTTATTATTTCACCAATTAAATTTTACATCATTCTTTCGCTTTATTTTTCCTTCTTGATGTCGCTCCGCAAGAAACAATGATTAGTATAAAGCCGTCCCCTGATGGTTTTTCTTACCACCGATCTTGTGCTCCGAAACACTGGTTTAAAAGTATTTCACTTAAATAACAGACTTAAGTTGAGATTTTTCTTTTTTCTCAGTAATATAACCAATTAAAAAAATCCCACTTTTCAGTAACCTTTACACATGCGCAGTGTCGAACTATTTAGTTTTAGCTATTCTTTTGATGGTGCTTGAATTTGATTTCTATTTTCTTCCTTATTACAGAATACTCTAGGCCAGTGGTTCTCTTTTAAAATTTGGCTGTGGTCACATTACAGACATCAACGTATGGTCCTAAGGAAAAGCTTTATGGTCGCACCAATTATGAATTTTTGAATGAGGTAAAAATAGCTGTTGCATTTATATAAAAATGAATCAACATATATAAGTATATATTCAATAAAAGATAATATTTAAGCATTTAAGAATATTAAAAATTTATAAATTATTTACCTCTTTTTAAAAATCAATATTTACTATGAAACTTTTTTTGGTGGAACGTTTGTTGGAGACTGCATGCGACCTCCATGGCCGTACATGAAAATCACTGCTCTAGTCTATGCAGTCATATAGAGATTATTAAATACAACCTAATATTATATACGAAGAAAACAAATTTAGTAAACCTAATGCATAACTTACGAAATAGAACTTAGCTTTTGTTTAGGTAGATATATGAAAACTTTAATTTTTCTGTCCAAAAATGATAAAATTATATCCAAGAGAACATCCAGAACTAATTTTAGTTCTTTCTTGGTATATTATACTTATTTCACACTACGTTGGAATAAGTAACTGACAACAATTATAAATTAATCTAACGATTCTAAATTTATCGCTTTAATATTAAGTCGGTGTTGTTAACAATAGTGTCACGGTTATGAATATTAATAATACATATATTGACTCCTGAAACTTGTCAATTTTAATTTTCACTATAGATGGATCTTATCTAATTACTATTTAAAATTAATTATAATTGTAATTCAGATCAGCTTTTATTAATATTCCAATTGATATATCTTCAACGTTCTCCTTCTTCAATTTTATTAATATGACATGGAAATAAATCATGTTCCAAATTCAAATGTCTCCAAATCCTTAAATAAATCATCCACATTACATTACATATTTCAGTTCAGGGAAATTTTCCACTGATATTATTAGTCGAAAAATCGTGCGACATTTCCAAGAAACGAACGACAAGCAAAAAAGAAGAAGCACAATGACCGATTCTTGAAGCAGAATGTAAAATAGAACAAAGAAATTCACTTAATGTTTTATTATATATGTATGAAATAATGTGCTTGATAGAATGAAATGTGTCATATCTCACACTACGAGTTGATATCGTATGTTTTCCGTGTCTTACTGACTGTTGCGTCTTCACGATCTTAAAAGCTTTATGAACATCATAGTGTTCGTCTTTCAGTGTCATTCATTTCCTTTATCTTTATTGTTCTTTGTCGGAACAAAGTAGATAAATTGATAAGAGTGTGTATGAATATTGTTTCACTAAACAAATTATTTTCAGTATATGCCCTAAAGTAAAGAGACTAAAGCTCAGGCGCATTTCTGAGAAAGAAAATTTTCCTTCGTTTTTGGCTGTTTAGTTACGGACAAAATGTTAGGAAAATCGTTTTCTTTTATATTACAAGACCATAAAAATGCAATTTTCTTGATGATTTTCCCGATGAATTTAAGTATGGTATTTAAATCGTAGAATAAAAACAAATAAACAGAAAGTGTCTGTAGTTATGTACATATTATAATCACAAAATGTTGATTATCAAATATACTATTCATATTCAACAGAGCTTTATTTTTACAGTTAACTATCTAGAGGCTTGGGAAAAGTTTAGTAGGTTTAAGTAGATAGTAGACGGCACTTATTTTTCAAACACCATTTGAAATTTTATATCCTCACTTTACTGTACGTTTGTTGTCATGAAAATGTTTTATCACATCCATAGCCCATCTAGTAGTACAAGAGACGTTCCTGTGAATATCATTTTTATTTTTAACGATTTTCTTGCGTTGGACGCTATAGGGATGTCGGTAGGTATGTTTCTACTACGGCTCTTATATGAGGCTATAAAATGAGCTTTTTCTCATTTGTCAAATGTGGCAACAAAAAAAGTTCGTCTTGTTGTCTAATATTAAATTAAAAACGATCTTCTTTTTTTTCCTTTTTTTCTTTCTTTTTGGAGGGAATAATTGTGATCCTTTTCAATGGATTTGAGGAGACTAAGAATGAATGTGTATGGAGATTAGGGTGAGACTTAATGTTTATGATTGATGCGTCGTGAGAACAAACTGGGTCAAATACGCAATTTGTATAGGAGGAGAGTTGGGCGAAAAACATTTTCTCGATTTTAATGTGGAATACAAATTAGTTTGGTGAATGCGGGACGATCGGGGAAAAAGGATAATTTTTATTTTTTTAAATTCTTTGCTGGTGACAGTGAAACGAAACGGATAAAAAGATTGTTATCGTTGAAAACATCAACATGACGGTTCGGCTTCGGGATGAAAAATCGATCTCTTGGCCTTATCACACTATTAAAGCGGCTCTATTTGAAATTTTACAGCTAAAAGTTATATAGAGCAGATCGTAAATGATAAAGCTAAGAACTGTTTTGTAGTTATTGACTCAGTTGAAATATTTTCAGAAGCATTATATTTTCTTTTAAGAGCAAATGGAACAAAAATTTAAATGGTTATATCGACTATCATATATTGATAGAACTAAATCTAAGATATTCCTGAAACTTTTGAGAATACAGTTAGTAAGATATATATATTTTTCTCTAATTAGTATTATTTAGTTCGTTTCCTAAGTCAATAAAACAAATGAAACAAGTTTCTTTTTTAAATACCTAATAATCGCTATGTAAAAAAAACTTTATTTTTTGATATTTTTTCCAAATTTTGATTCTGAGATTTATGGTCTCAGTAAAATACAGAATGCAACAGAAATAACTTCCACATTTCAAAAGGAGTGTACGAGGTATCCCCAAAAAAAAACTTTTTTATCCTAACTATGTATAGAAAAGGATTGTTATTACTTAGGATTTAAAATTATATCATCTAAATGGTGACCTTGACCAATTTCTTCTTGAATGGTCGCTTTTAATACATCCAAAGACGATGTTTGAAAATCTCGGTTTAGGCATAGTCTCACAGGAAATGTTATACTGTATGGCCATAAATCAAGCAAGTACGGAGGCCACGAATAGACCATATGAAAATTTATTTTTCACTTTTTCAATCGATAAAGGACATACTTAATGCTAGGAAAACCAATTTTTAGTCATAGAAAACTTGTGTTTTGGTAGAAAAAAGTTTTAATTTGAATGAGCAAATGAAAGCTCGAAAAGGATGGGTGCATCTATGAGTTTTCTCTGACGTCACAGTACGCATCAGTACGAAAATTGAAACTGAGATATAAATAGATCATTGAACGGTTACTATAGCAACAGTAATTATTTACACAACTTTTGACATTTTTCAGAATTTTTCGCTATGGAAAACATTTTTATACCTTAAAAATTATTAGCAATTTTTTCCTTGGAATAGAGGTTGCAAAGATTGTAAATAATTTACCCTTTCCCTTTGTGTACACGAATATTTTTCTTAAGAAAACGTCCATAAGATTTTGAAGTTTCGTATTGTGACGTCACTTTAATGTCGGGCTAATAAAAACTCTTTTCAGGTATTCTGATTAGAAAATTTATGTTTTGCATTTTTAAATGAATATTTCTTCAACTTTACCTATAAGTTAAAATTACCTATAAATACCTATAAATTAAAGTTAGAGTTATGAATTAAAAGCAATATGTCAAACAACCTCTTTATCGCAGTTACAGATTAGCCGTTATTAAAAAAGTCTCTACTACAAATCTATCGCGACTCTATCGATGTAGGTAATATTGCTTTTGTGCATAGCTGATTGATTTGTGCATGATTTGATTTACGGTAGGTATACACTATACACATTAGGGAAAAAATATCAGTTTATATAATCCTGTGGAATGTCATCCTTTGTTTTTAAAAATAATTGAACTTAACGAACAACATTTTTATTTTTTAAATCAACAGTTTATTGGATGAGTCCTTATAAAGGTGTTAAAATCATGTGTTATAGACATTAATGTTTTTTTGTAAGAATATAAAAAAAATCATTTACTGCGACAAACAGTAAATCTATTTAGAAAATATTACACATTTATCACGTAAACAAGTCGCGGGAATCAGGTAGTTTACAATAAAGATGAATGATCAATTAGCAATTAGCAATTATAATGATTATACAATGGTCGTGTAATTGGAACAAAAGGAAGTACTAGGCTTCCGAGATAAGTCACAAGAAAAAAAAATGGGGAACAAGAACTAACTCAATTTTCAAATAGATTTGTGTGCTTTTCATCTAAAAGATAAAGAAAAATGTACATACGAATAAGTTTATTGCTATTTGTTTTGTAGTTTAAAGTAAAAGTTGCTGAAACGTTTAACTTCACTTTAAGTCCTTAGGTACTAACTCCTCGGAGTTTAAATAGCTATTTTTAATTAAACCTGATATTTATAGTTGTCATTATTAAGTTAACATCAAAGGTTATTGACTGTTAAATTGGTGTTATTATGCATTAAATAGTACCTGAAGAAGTCGGAAAACTGATGAAACGTGTTGTTAAAATAAAGAAAATATGGATATCTATAAACCAACTTGGAAAAGATTAAGAACCACCAATTGGAAGTAAAAAAGTTACTTAGAAATTTAAAAACATTATGGAAACATTTAGCCCAAACGTAAGGACGATTTTTTTTTATTATATTGAAAGGGCAAAGGATGAATATAGATAAAAAGTTATGTACTTTTGAATACAAAGCCATCATTTAATTGTACGATACGATTAATTAATTAGATCGATGAATAAACGAATGAAAAATAGATACCTATCCGTAGATAATAGATAATCCAGCGCATTTACAAATATGATCCCGTTCCACTTTTCTCGCGTCAAATCAATGTTTTTTAATGTTTTTATGTTATAGTTAGCGCCATCCATAATTAAAACTGATGGATAATTTTGACATAATATTCATTCGAAAATATGCTCGAGTTTATTGGATAAGGGTTGATGGATGATGTAGATACGAGCAAAAATGTAACCTGCTTGTCGATATGGTGAGATAGATAATAAGGTCTGACGATTGGGACGGATTTGGGAGCATTGTGAATGCGAACATGAACATGGTCCCGATGGAATTGCTCGCTAATCCGTCAACCAAATGCCGACGAGACCATCATCCTTTTATGTATTGGGCCACACATTGGCCATCTGCCATTCTCTCACAATATTTTATTCCAAGTGTTTGTGTGCGTTGGAACCTCTCACTGTTTATGTCACATCAAAGGAAAGCCCATTGCATTTATTATATCGCCATTATGTTGCTCGTTGGTCGCTTAACATGCGCTCTAATTGCACATCACCTCAGAAAAAGTATCTTGCGTGTCGCACGCCCAGTGACTGCAGGATCACCAATGAAAAGAAAATGTGTTCAGACAAATCTGGCGATTTTATCATAAATTTAAGGATCATTAACATTTAAATTGATATTATAATTTTAACAGCTACACTATTAACATCAATCATTTTAAATTATAATGAGAATATCTCTAAAAATAACTAGAACGGTTTGGTCCATATGCTATATTATGGATAGTGGACTGATATTTATTTCACAGCTTTTTTGGAATACCCTCCCTCAACAGGGGTCCGAAACGATCGGTTCAGGTAGAAATATGGTTCAATTACTTTTTGAAAATTAAAAAAAAATGAAAGGAAGAAACACTTTCTCTACCCCCGAACACAAAAGGAATATTTCAAATGGTTTGAAGGTTCAGAGGTGCCAAAAGTAGTTCTTTATGTTAATTTTGAAATGTTTAAATTTGTAAATTCAATCCTGAACTAAATCTTAAATTTGGATTTTCGTTTTTAACTCTAAGGTTGTTAATTAAAAATGTGATGTATTGGAATAGTAAACGAAGAAATTGTAGTTACGAATACTGAATAAAGAGCTGGAGCTTATTAAGAATAATTTGAAGAAAATTGGCTGCAAGCAATTTGTCATAAGAGTATTTTTAAATTTTAAATTAGTTAAAAAATAATTAATATCTTTCAAAAACTTATTTTTTTTTTATTCTTCAAATTTATAAATGGTGCACTTGAAACTCAATTACGTTTTACTCTTACGGTTTTTTAAAGAAATTTCACTGTGAGGTAGCTTTTTGAAAATCAAGGGAAAATATTTTAAACAGTGCACATACCTTTGCTAATTAAGTAATAACTAATGATATTTTTTTTTAAAATTCTTTTCATATTTATTTTATTTACGCTTTAAGAAAAAAAAAAATAAATAGGATTCAGAATTTCAAAATTATCAATAGTTGGGTAAAATTCTTTAAGAGATTGAACTAAGTATAAAGATGACGGAATAAAAAGCTTGTATTTCTGTTGTTTTAATTGAAAAATTAAAAATATAAATTTATGAAATATTATATGTTTTTTAATTTGATTTTAAAGTAATTTTTTAACTATTGGATCATCAATGATTTAAGGTTGCAAGGGAGGTGGTTTATATTTTGTTGTGTATTTGGATTTCTTTTAGGAAAGATGTAGTGCTGTTTATAGCTTGGAAGAGAATTTAGACTATATTTAGCTCTGGTGCTAGGGAGTTTGGTAGAGGTGAAATGCAATATTATTCTGACCATAAAATATCAGACTAATATGCGAATTTTTTTTGTAATAATTCAATGAGATATTATTGTCATATAGATAAATAAGCATGAGTCGATAATTATTTTGGCAGCCTTATAGTCTCCAGTAAAATACGTCTATTCATATTTTTCAATTTTGTAATTTGCTATTATTTATTAATCTTTTGAAGATTAAAACGTAACATGTTATTAGTAAAGGAAATTTTGTTATTACCACACTGAATTTTCAATAGTTAATATATTAGTTTGGTGTATATGAATGATTGGATTTTTTTTTGCATACGAATGTTTGTCTCCCTGTTTTCGCTATAATTTTGTTTTTGGTAAAGTGTTGTTTATAGTCGTACATTTCAACAAGAAAAATTTTCTCGAAAGTAAACCCTTTTGTTTTGAATTTTGTACCGATATTAGCTCAATCGATATTCGTATATTTTTCTGGCATAAGTATAAACTTTATAATAATGCTGCAAAAGCTTCATGCTACATAAGCCAAGCGTTTGGGAAGAATATTGGTAATAATCGAAAAGCGCAACATTGGTTTGAAAAATAGCGATTTTTCTTTACAAACCGCTGACCCAAAACATTTGTGAAGAATAATGACCTGAGGAAATTTGTGGGACCAAATCCAATTGTGTCTATGAGAGGACTTGCTACTAGGATGTGAAAGGTGAAAAAAAAGATATGATGGATAGCTGGATACCGTTTGAACTAACCAAGTGATAGAAGATACCATAGATCGGTTGAGCGTATGTTCATCGTTACTAACCTAATTTTATCGAGATTTCATTGAAATAATATGAAGTTTTGAGCACTCAGGTGCTTTCCCAGATCTTTCGCTATCTGATTTTCATTTCTTTAAACATTTTAAACATAAAATTGTTTCGGTTTAAACAATGTGAAAATGAAGACAGTTAAAAAATTTGACATCAGAGTTTGTCGATTCCACAGACTATTTTTTAAGTGTAGTTCAGAAAATGATTTAGATCAAAATAGTTTATTTCAAAGAACAGTAGAATGAAATAAAATATTTTATGAAATTCAAGAATACTATAATAATTAAAATTTAAGTTCAAAAGGTTGAAGACCAACAATAAACTAGAGTAAAAAGGGCACTTTACTGAAAGATATTTCAAACCAATCGTAAAAACATCTTCAGCTTGGAAATAAAATGTTTGTAAATTGTTTTTAAAATTGTCACATTGGTGAATTTGAACAAAATGGTGAAGAAAAAGGGTTCCACCAAATCTATTTTAAATGACATTTTTTCCAATAACCACACAGCAATATTTGATATTTTTTGTTTCAGGTCTTCAACCCTTCAATAAATTGAATTATTACGAAGCTTTGCTTCAGCTGATGATTACCAAATATTTATTTTTAAAACCACAGTTGACCCCTTTTCGCCAGACGATTTATTTGATTGTTACAAGGAAAGACCGAAACATAACCAAATATGTATATGAATATGAAACCAAATAAAACCTTCAAGTCGAGCTATATTTCCAGAATTTTACATTTCCAATGAGCTTATCACGATGTCGTTCGTTCAGCTATGATTACAGTCCTCTTGCCTTCAAAATATGTTATTTTTATAAACCTTGTAAAATGTCTCCGAATATCTTGAAAAAGAAAAAAAAAAGAAAAGAGATTTGTGAAATAAATAGAAATCAAATATAAATTTTTGGACTGAAATTTATTTTTACACAATTATAATTAATAATATATACATAGGTAACATAAAAAAAATAAATATTGCATCATAGATAATATGTACAATTCTTTTTACTAAACGTGAAAACATTGAAATTCAGTCAATGAATTTTATTTTTTAAATTACGAAATCGTTGCTCAAATAACATGTTTTAACATGCGGATAAAACCACTTGAATGTGTTATATCAATCACAAGTATTTTAAAATATCAATTATATAATAATAAATAATTTTTTCTTTATGTACAATAATAAATGTTTCGCTTTAATTGTTTGAAATCAAACGAAAATTTTATCAATTTTTTGTAATCGTATCATACATAGAATAAAGGAACTAGAATCACCCCTCTCGCCCTCCGACGACGATTGATCACAGATATAGATGAAACCCCTACGCTTTAATGGAATTTTGAATGCATCGATAATTTTGGTCGAACCCACTATCTGTACTGGATCTGTACTCGATTCTGGAAAAATTGGATTGGGTTAAAATTAATAAAAATAAAATAATGCTTATTTTTCTAACTACTTATATAGGTAAATCTTATAAACGCGTGACTTAAAACAAAAACAAAAATAAAATTAAAATAAAAGCTAAACGTAGAAATTAATATAGAGGATAACGTTTGGTCTAATTAAATAGGATTCTAAGAGATAAAATTAAAAAAATAAAAATATAAATTATTTCGAAAAGCCTATACTATGTTCAAACTTTACTTAATTAAATAAGAGATTTTTAATTTAGTAAAACATTTTTAATCCACTTCTCATACAAAACTCTATAAAAGTGAATACGTAGGAATTCTGTAAGGTTTTTTTACCAACGAAATTCAAATATTTGTACACGTAAATTGAAAAATGTATTGTTTATTAGTTTACATTAAAAATCATAAAATATTTAATACGATAAAAAACACTTAAGTAGTTCCCAAAGTCACAATATCTTCGGTTAAATATTTCATAGTGCAAAGACAACAGTTGTAGCAAATTTGTAATAGAAAATTGAAGAGAACACTAGATCAAAAGTGAAGATACATGTATCTATTTTTAAAATAATTATTTATTCCCTGTGTTTGAGGATTTTTTTATTTTTATTTTTGTACAACATATTTCATTCAATTTTCAGTACCTGAAGAAGTCGGGAAACCGATGAAACGTGTTGTACAAAAATAAAAGCAAAAACCCTTAGACAAGGAGAATATAATTAATTATCAACTAACAATGTAAAAGAGCCAGCAAAATATTCTTTTAATCTTTTAAAGTCATATATTTTTGAAGTGTTAGAGACTTGACCATGTTTTTTTTTTGTCAATTTTTCTAATAATTTTCATTGATTTTGCTAATTCGTGCAATAATGTAATGGTTCAGTGAAGCTCTAGTTGAGCATTGGGATTTTGTTCAATACTTTGTACCAATAACTGGCTAATGAAGAAGGTATATAGGCATAGGGGTAAAAACAATAATTTGTACATAACACCACGTTTCGGCTGGAATTTAAATGTCTTTTGGTTGCTAAAATATATTTTTCGTTAAACGTTTATACTCTTTTTGTGAAACTATTATAAGTACTACACGAATCTTATCTCAATACTAAAGTTATACTACATTACTATCAACGGGTAAACATTTTTAGCATAACATTTGTGCAAAACTCGATTCTGAAGTTCATATAATTCACTGCGTTGTTGTAATACACAGATATTGCGTATTTTAAAACATTTACATAAACCTTAAATTTAAGAAATTGATTGGTTATTTATTTAAAATTTCAAAAATAAATCAAAAAAATTTTCTACCCTGGGTGTTTAGAGTAGGAAAAAAAGAGATACACAACGAGCGTAAAATTGGTATATATAAATATGAAACCATATGTGACGTTTAATGTTCTATAAACAATAGTCAGTCTCGAGATTATGAACAATTATTTTTAGAATATATACTGTGGAACTTTATATGGGACAAATATTGTAAAAAGAAATTGTAAAATATTAAGCACTTAAGACTAAGTCTACTTATTTTTTCTATCGTGATTTAGCCTACCGATTTTCCGGCAGAAAATAACGATTTATAGCATTTTATTTTGATTTAAAGAGAAATTTATCATTAGTATGGGACCTAACTCAAAAATTCAACATTCGCAGCAATTATTTCAAAAAATATACGTATAACTGTAAAGATAATGTTATTTTCATAATAAACAATCGCAAATAATATCTATAATATAAGTATAACTTACTTAAGCTATTATTCTTTCTTTAACCAAAAAATGTGATCAGAATTCTAGAAATGTTTACATCTTATGCTTTTATGCATTGTCACATGAATAACTATTTAAAAATTATAATTATATCACAAAAAATAATTTTGAGAAGACAAATTAAATTTCTATTTTTGTTCTCACTGTGTGAATATTTTCTTTAATTGTTGTCCGAAATCCGTCTACGAAGAATTCGAAGAAAAAATGATCAGCAATTTTTTTATGGTTTTTGAATATAACATTTACTAATGAATTTATATAGAATAAAAAATTTAACATTTTTCATAAATAAGGGCTGCGAAAAACATTGAAAGTTGTGGCCTATAAAGGAAAAAAATATAACACAATATTTTGAGTTCTGAAAATAAGTCGTTAAAACTAAAAAGAAATCTAATTTACCCTTTTTAATGTTAAAGCTTATGTGAAACAAGTAGGTAAGAATAGTACAAGTGTTACTTATTACTACTTGTCTTAGGCGTGAAGATATTTATGGCTACACTTAAACATGGTCATTGTCTAATAGCATTAAAACGACGCCATTTCAAAATAATTTGGAAATAAAATTACGAATTTTAAATTTTCAACAAATTTTATTGCGTTACAAACGAGACAAATCTACGTGGGAATTGATGAAAAAAGTAAAATTTATTTTATAAGATTTAGAAAAATGATTTTTGAACACTTTGAAAGCGGTGTGAAAGGCTAGTGAACTTGTTAATGTTTCTTTAATCTGCTATTAATGTAAATGATTTAAAGCCAAATTAGCTGAAACGGCCATAAAACAACTATATTTGGGCTTAGCTACAAAAAAACGCTAAACTGGTTCTTTGCGATTGAAAAAAAAATACGAGATAAATCTGAATTTGCTCGAACGTTAAAATGTTTGAATTTTAAGCGGGAAATACAATCGATTTTCGTTTACCGATTGAACTCAATTGAAAACGGTTTGTTGAAGTTCAAAGATATTCGATTTGAGCGAATAAATTTCATGGAAAGTAACTCGTCGATAAAATATCGTTACAAGTTCACCATTTGGATGTGGAGATGAAGCCTTCGTCGATCTATATTCTTAAATGTATAATAATATATAGCTATCATCAAAAACGTCGAAAATTTACATAATAGATACCGGATTTTTTGTTAAACTTAACGTTTTTGTTAGTCCCCCGTATTTGTGAAAATGAAACGAGGAAACAACTCCTTGTTTCTGGGACTTGTTCGTCGTTTTAAAGTTAATCTATTTTATCTTTTTATTGTATCTGGTACGTCGCGATAGCGGAATGTATTTTTCGTTAGGCGCCAAAAATGTGTATATTCTAAGGTTATCGATTTTATTACTTATGAGCGTTGCGAAAATAGTTTTATCGGTTTTTTTTCTTTCCGGGGATGATAAATTTATAGCGCATCGGTCTGTAAACGGTGCATTTTATGGGAGAGGGCATAAAGATAGAAAAAAAGGCTCAGTGGATTTTTTCGCGCGAATAAACTTTTTCGTATAAATATTTACAAGCGTTTGTTTGTGAACCAAAACATATCGATCATTGTGTGTTTTGGTTTTCATAAAAAAGTTGTTTTTGTTTTATTTTTACCATTTTGCAGCTATACTTCGGTTTGTTGACGTGTACTCGTATTTTGTTTTGCAAATTAAAGTTTCATTATTTAATTTAAAAAAAACACAGTTCTTTTTTGTATGTTTTGTCCATAATATTATGAAACTGTTTCCTAAACATTTGTAAGCTATTGGATTCAATTATTAGCTTATATACCAACAAATGAATGAATAATGCCAAATTGTTGTATGTTGTACACATACGCTAAGATTGACACCACTTTCGCTACATAAATATGAAAGTCTCAATTATTGCCACAAATAAATAAATAGAAATATATAAAAAAATTATAAAAGTAGTTTAACCAAGAAAACCAAGAAAAACTAATTTCCTAAACCAGATGTAATTAATTATTTAGTCCGTTAACTACAACATACATTATACAACGTACATTGAATCTACTCAATGTTTTCCTTTCGATACATCGTATTGATGCGATGTTTTGTTAAAGATAACTTCTACCCGATACATCAATATCAAGAAAATAACAGTTTTTGGTTAATAATGAAAAAAATTATTGAAAATATATTTGTTAGTATTCTAAATTATCTATTTTAATTTTTAATAAATGCCATTAACAGATAGTGTCCCTAGTAAGTAACTAACGGAACCAAACGGTAGAAATAAACTATCTAAATACTTTTGTGGTTCCATAGGAAGACGACTCAACGAGAATCCTGAAATATGAAGTGATCTAAAAGTTCAGCTTCCTAAACTTTATAAAATTGCCTTTTAATACTTGACTAATGAAGGAACTTTTGTTCTATCTGAACACTCGATTTCAAGGTATGCTCAAATAATCAATTAGCAGAGTAATAAAACGAAAAAATACATTTAAGTAAACTTTTGTTTTTATAAAGTCTGCCTAAAGAGCTTTGGATATAACTGGTTAAGACCTTAAAATTAAGTTATTCTAGACAAATTATAATTATTGTATTAATTTTCTATTATTATCCAGAAAGTTTGATAGTCAAATTATTGCGAAAAGTATACGTTGTGTAAAAAACATCAATGTTTTTAAGCGATGTATCGATAAACATCGATGCAGAGTTCCAATATTTTTCAAGTGTACTAGGATTACATCCATTTTCTATGCCTATAGATCTTAACTTTCAATCTGTTCTTATTTGAAATTGCAGTTTTAATCAAAAAATTGGCTGTTTTTTGTGTTTCAGTCGCAAACCAAACCCAACCATATTCATGGCAGAATATATAGATTTTGCGCAGTTGGCTTTATCCGCAAAATTAATGAAAAGAATGTTAGACCTTTCTTTCGTTTAAATTTTTAATTGTTTCTCCCTAGGTAAAATAAAACAAAATTGTAAAGAAATGATCATTGTAAACCATAAAACGCAGATGCTACTTATAAGTTAGTTCACATTATTTGTGTTAGTTATAATTATGTATTTTATATGATTTATTTATATGCTTAGAAAACTTATAGTTTACGTATTATAGGGTATAAATATATGAGAATATTTTCCTGGAAATTATATTCTTTAGTCTAAACAGGAATATTTCATCAATATTTTCCAACGCTCTAAATTGCATATCACATCTTTATCAATAACTAGGTCTCTTCTTTCTGTAACATAAGAATTTTTTGAACCTTTTGAAATTATTTTAAATGAAAAATATAGATTGTTTTTAATAATTACATTCATGAATATGATTTTCAATTGTAATAGAATATTTAGTTTTTAATAAATGTAGCATGAAAAACAAAATATCTAATGAAAAACAAATAAAACAATTCGAGGCTTTTTTCTATTAATAAATATTGATTATTATTTGTACCCTAGCTTATATACCCGAAAAACGTATAATTCTGTAAATGTTGTTGGTACAGTATTTATTGTTAAGTATAAAGAAAATGCCATTATTTTTAAAATATTGGTAATAAATCATCAAACGTTTGCAATCGAATGGAAACAGGAAAATGTTAGTATAATCACATTTTTTTTTGGAATATCCGTAACATTATTTTACGCAGTATGCGAGTAATGGATTTTTTTAAGACTTCTTTTTAGGGTTTCTAGATTTCAAAAAAATGAATTTTTCAATTATTTTAACATTATTTTTAAAATTATTTACTGTTTTTGACTAATGTATGTTTACTTACTGTATGTTAACTATTCTTAAAAAATTGTACATTTTTCCATATACCTTCATTTCTTTAAACTTATAGTTTTTAATCTGTACGAAATGGACAAAAAAGATACCCCTAATTTTTCATATAGATAACTCTCCCCAACTGATAGAAACATATTTAATAAAATAATTATTAATGTATTTTTTCCCTTTTTGTTTTATTCCTAACTTTTACGTTACTCATTTTGATATATTATATAATATTGTTATACTTAAGTTATACTCCAAAAAAAAAAATAATGTTCAGATTTTATTTAAATTTTTAAGCCATCGATTTGAAGCATTTGATTGTCTCTTCTGTCATTTTTAAATCTTTTTTCTTTAGTAGAATTTCTTTAATAGTTCTTATTTTAAACGAGCTATACTTAATTTAGTTTTCTCGACAACGCTTCATTAAATTTTGAATAATTCTAAACTGAAACAATTAATTATATAACGAGAATATTAACGTTCCAAAGAAAATATTGTAAATGCGTGTGAGAAAAAATAACTAAAAAATTAAATATTTACATATATAAAGATTGTATGAATATTCATTAAAAATAAAATAAAATACATTATAAGTATAAGAATATATAAAAAAAACAATATTTACGTTATAATATTTCTCTTGATTTTCTACTAAGAAATACAAATAAGAGAATTATAAAATGAAAAATGTCCTTCTATTTTCATATATTATTTATCACTTCTTTTGTTTGATATAATTGATTATAGCTTCAATAGACTTTTTGGAGGCACTTTTTGCACCTAAGATATACTTTAACGTAAAAACCTTACAAGAACTTTTACAAATATTACTTTGAAATCAAAAATACGAATATATTAATCTGTGTAAAAGAAAGATAAATCGGAAATACAAAAATAAATTCTTGAGGAACTTATTTTAGTATGTAATTGTTATACGGAAAACTTGTGGTAACTTATTCATCGAATTTTTAAGAGAGATTAGAGTTTATAATGGGAAAAATGCTTACATCGTAGTAATAAATTTTCAAGTATCTATCTGCTTAAAGATTTTTATAATAAGTTGATGATAATTTAAGATAATTCTAATTTATTTGGCGTCTACGAGTTTGGAAAGTGGCTGATTTGGTTTGTTCGTGAGATATTTTTCTTTAAAATAAGTATTTTTTTCTAAAGTTAACGTAAAGAATAAGTAACACTCACCTAGATTAGATTATCCGCTACGCCCAAAGGGGTTGTGGTAAGGGTAGAGGACGTGCTTCCCGTGATGGTTGCAGAAACGAGTGATGTGGTGGATGAGAAGGTAATTTTCCCGGAGGCGGTGGCGGTGGGATACCAGGACTCCGGGCTCGATGTTGGAGGTGAGTTGGTGTAGCCGAAGCATAAATATTCACAGATGACCTCTGGTGTAAACACGGTCGCTTTACGTCCGGCATTGCAAAGCGCAACTTTTGCCAAAATTGCCGATCGCCCCATTCAATCACCGTATTTGTCTTAAGATACAATCGCAAGTCGGGGTCGAGATCACGTTGAGGAATTTCGCCGGTTAAGACGATAATAAGGCGGCGTCGCCGGTCTTTGAGCACTTCGTGCAATGCTGATTTGAATTCGAAGCGACACCACTCGTTGTGCAAGAAGTTTTTCGATAGGACGACAATCGTGCGTCTTGATGATTCCACAGCTTCGATGATGGTATCGGCGACGTATGCTGATACGTTAAAATCGCGGTAGTGGAGACACAGGCGGTAGCCAGGGTCACCCGCCTCCAGACCGGGGGCCAAAACTTGACTCACAAATGCCTCGTCTTTCGCACTATAGCTGACATACGCGTCAAACAGCCGGTCTTTGTCTTGTTGTTCCTCAAATGCAGTCGTTTTGTAACACATTCGGAGGCCGCACCGCGAATATATCCAAACCCGAAGCTCCCGTCGATAGTAGAACGCCCCAAAGACGAGACCAAGACTTGCCAAAAAAGCAGCCACCGTCGCCATCATTAATGGCAAATAATCCTGGATCGCCTGATTTTCAGCAAGTGCAGTAGGTCCCCCCGTATATGTTGTACATGTCGTCGAATTAAAATCAGCCATTAAAGGCCCCACCGCATTTGTCACATTATTAAACACACAAACGATTTTTCCCGCATCGACCACTTTACCATAATTCGGCTGAAGCCAAGCTCGAAAACTACGTAAATAATGACAGTCACAAGTCCATGGGTTATCACTCAAGCCGATCTCCACCAAATATGGATTTAAAGAAAACTGCCATACGGCAAAGGCAGTTAACCGATTATTATCAAGTCGCAGTACCTCCAACTGTTTAAGACCAACAAACGTGCGGTTATCTATGTAATAGATACTATTTCCTTGTAAGTAAAGTTCTCGTAAATTTTCTAAGGTCGCTAGTTCGAAGCCCAAAAACTTTTTGATGTGATTGTTTTCCAAATGGAGAATAGTTAAGCGACGCAAGCCGCTGAAAGTATGGTTATACACGGCAACGATATTAGAATTGTTCGCATAGAGGACCTTTAAATTTTTTCGGCCAATAAACGAATGACTAGATAATTCACCAAAATTGTTACCGTCTAGATAAACTTCCGTTGCATCCATTGGAATTCGACTTGGCATTTCGGTGTAACCGACGCCGGAACATTCTACTACATTTGCTGACCAGGATTGGTCGTGATAACATGTACAATTTTGTGGACAAGTCATTTCACAATCACATGCATCAAAGTCGCAGCAATGACACAAAGCAAAACAATGGGTTTTATACGTACACAAAAATTGTGAGCTTTCTGCTTCGACCAACGGAATGTATGCACGGTCGCGATTGTATAAAAGTTTACAGTAAATACTTTCTAAATCCATTACTCGGGGATGTTGCCGTAAATGGTCAAGCTTATTGATTCGTTGCAACCACTCCATGGTACAGTCACACTGATATGGATTCCCTCCAATATAAAATTCAGGAAGAGGTCTTTCTGGATCAACCGGTGTTAAGCGCAAAGCGTTCAAGTCCATACTAACAATTTGATTAGCATACAAGTCCACACGCGTAAGATTAGTTTTTTTCAAAAATGTGTGTTGTTCGACATTAGAAATCAAATTATCGTTCAGGAATAACAACTCAACACTGTTTGGAATCGCGCCCGCACTTACCGATGTTAACTTATTAAAACTCGCATCTAAAGTTTGAATCTTTAATTCGGTGTCCAATTGATAGTGGTTGCTCAGCTCACCGATGTTGTTTTTGTGTAAGTCGAGCCAATGTAACCCGTGCGGTACCAACGCATAATCAAACCATTCGATATTATTATCGGAAATGTTCAACCATAGCAAACTGGGAACATCGCCAAACAACCCATTGATGTCATTGATCGAGTTGGCATCAAGTCGAATCGCTTGCAAATTGGTCAGAGCTTCGAACGTGCCTCGTTCGATGGTATGAATTTTGTTTCGAGCCAAGTTCAAAATTTGCAATGATGGCAAATCAGCGAAAGCCTTTTTACTGATGTTTGTTAGCTGGTTACCCAGAAGGCGAAGTCCGTACAAATTCGTCATTCCCTTGAATCCAGGTTCATCAAGTATTCCGATCGAATTCTCACCCAGATCAACTGTCCGAAGAAATCGCATATTTTTCAACGCTAAAGGAACCTCGGTGAGAACATTCCCGTTTAAGTTCAAATCTTGCAGACTGCTACAATTTCGGAAAGCTTCGGGATGAACTCCCTCAAGTAAATTGTTATCGAGTGATAACAGTGATAAAACATACAAGCCATTGAGAGAATAGGCATCCAGATAAGTGATTTTATTGAACGATATAACTAGAGTGTGGAGATTATTCATCGGCGCAAAAGTATCAGCCGGAATTGTTTCCAACTGATTGTGTTCCAGGTTTAAAATTTGTAATGTGTATAAATCTTTGAAAATCGCTGGTTCGATTTTCGTGATTTTGTTTCGAGAAAGATTCAAGAGCACAAGACGAATTAAACCGGAAAGTGTATCACTGTTGATCCAAGTGCTTGTGAGTTGATTTTGTGATAAATCAAGAGCGAGAAGTTGGTCTAAATTTGAAAATAAACCAGGAGCCAAAGCACTGATTGAATTGTTTTGGAGATAGATTTCCTTGATGGAATTGGATGAATCTTTAAATAAATCTGGTGGAAGCGCAACGACTTTGTTGTTGGATAAATCAAGAATTTGAAGAGCTTTTAGTCCGGATAGTGCTCGATCGGCGACCATTGAGATTTCATTATCGTGGATGTAAAGTTCGCGGAGGCGACGTAAAGCACTTAACCCATTACCAGGCATTGTTACAAATAAATTGTACGAAGCATCGAGGATTTGAACATCGAGGCCGCAAGCTGTTGAAGCCACGGTTGGTTCGTGTTTTGTCAATTCTTCATTGGTGCTGACTAAAGGTTGGGGCTGAGATGGAGTGCGTTCCCGAAACCCCAAATCGCTGATGTCTTGTAGTCGATTTTGGCTGACGTTTAGAACAATCATGTTAATCAGCGGACAAAATATGTTTTCCGGAAACGACCAAATGTTGTTGTAGCTAAGGTCGAGACGTTCCAGTTGACGAACAGGATGGAAGCTTTCCGGAGCCAAATCTAAGCTCATCGCTGGCCAGTCAGTGTTTCGAGTTCGAACTGTTAGATTTCTTAGATCACGTAAGCCGGCTAAAGTTCCGGCAGGCCATCGACCAAGTTTGCAGTGGTCGAGGATAAGTTCGCGAAGACGAGTTAGATGGACGAAACTTCGTTCATCTAGCGAACTGCGGGACATTATGACATCACTACATTCGATTCGCAATGAGGTAGTATGTTCTGAAGGGATGACACTGAAGTTTGTAGTGTCAAACTCACTGTTGATAGTACGTAGTTTACACGTGAGGGCTACTTCGTCAGCACCGCCTAAAATCATGGGTTCACGTACCCACCATTGACAGTCATCAGGAGCCTCATATCGTAATGGTTGAGATTCTTCGTTAGAATCATCGCCGAACGCATTGAGAACACTGTACAAAACAATTAGCACTAGTAACAATAAGCCAGAAGTTTTAACGACCATTGTAATTTTGTTTTTGTTTTAATCAGTCACTAGTTAAAATAACCAAAATTTTTATTAACTTTCATCATCAGTCAGGTGAGACTTGGTGGTGAGTCTCGAAGTTGACGCGCGAGCTTTTGAACTTGACTTTGTCAATGCATGCCTGAATCGTTATCAGTTGGATGTTGCAGATCCAAGATACTGAGTCGTACTGATGAACAACCCCACGGAACAACCCTTCATATACCCATTCGTGCATGCACCCCCGTACCCTTTAAGCGTGCGCGATGTAACTCAACGTATCTCTGTCCTATTGCGTATACCACCAGCGTGAATTTTAGCAATTTAAAAAATTTTACACCTCAGAACGTATGGTTAAAAATGGGAAAAAAATATATCGCACGCATACGTTCGCATTAACGCACGCATTCACTCATCCCGAGAAAAACAAACGTTAAAATTTTGAATAGATTTTTTTTTTAAATTTGCCGCGAGAATTTCACAGATTCATGAAACCACAAAACTTTCCAGTGGTGGTCTCTTTGATGAAAACCAATTTCAATTGTAAAACTTTTCTCTGATTTTCACTAATTCGATAAAATTAAATTAACTTCGTGAAAATCAACGATCACTAAACTTTCGTAAATTTTTAATGTTAGCACTATCACAAAATAGTTTTTTTCCTTTTTTTTTCTAAGACACTTAATTCGAGGCCATTCGCGAACTTAAAGAAAAAAAAATTGGAAATTTAAAAACCGAAAATATGAAATAGAAATAGTGAGACTGAAATACGGAGCTTTGAGAGGCTCATCGACAATACCGTTTTACTGAACGGTAGTCTGTTGGTGACTGACTCCCGGAGTGAAACGCCAGTGAATCGTTTCCTCAACGAATTCCACTCCGGTTTTTCGAAGGGTGGGGGCCACGCCAGCGTGGCGTATTCGCTCGAAATGGGCCGAAGGCGGCTTCGGACAAAGCCACCCCGATCAAACTATGACAAGCGTAAGCTCATCTTGTGATTTTTAAAACTAGAATCGGGTAGAATTGGGTTCCATTGTTAAGATTTCCGAAGAGTTGACTCGTTTTGGATGTTTTAATTGAAAGGTGGTTTTAATGGATTGACCGGGTGTGAGCGCAGAGATTGAATTGTTAACGAGGTATTATTGAATCGGAGGAGGTTTTCAAGGAAGTGTTAGTTGAAAAATTGGGCTTTAGGGATGAAATCGGATTAATTATTTCACCCTCTTTTATTCTTATAAATCAATTTTAACATTTCAAGAAACTTAAAAAAATATTGTATTCATTTATTTGGTGAACACCATTTTTTTTTTGTTCAAATAAAAAATAAGTTCTTAATATCATTTGAAATGAGTACAAAATTAATATTTTATTCCTTTTGTTGGTTCAAATACATTTAAATATTAACCCTTATTTTTGTGTGTTGTTTTTGGCAAAGGTATACTTCAAACCGGTGCAATTTGGCGACGTCTCATTCTCTATTTTGTTCGTGATTTATACGGAAATAAATCGACCGGGATGAATTTAGCGAACATGAATTGATCGATTTATTCACGATGTGATTGAAAAACAAAATTGAGAATGAGTCGCTACCAGATTGTCCCGGTATTTGAAAAAATTTACACAGTATTTTTTGAGCCTTTCTTCATGCATTTCAAAACCAGATGAAAGTAATTTTTAGTATACCCTTCTAGACCCTATAGAAATTTCGAACCGTTTTGTTCAAAAATCCAAAGAGAACCTCTATTTCTTGATTATGTAGGACTTAAACTGTACATTGTGGTTTCGTAAAGTTTTTGATATGGAACTTATTTTTACAAGTTCCGGATTTTTTTTTCCCACTGGTTCTGACGATCGAATCATTTAAAAAACCAATTCAATTATTTATTTCCAATTGATTTGTTTGTTTAAATTTCACTTTTACTCAAAATTCCGAAACCATTGTTACTATCTACTTTAATACATAAGTTTTGTTAAATTGTTGCAACTTAATCAGAGAAACTATATTTACAATACTTATCAGATTTAATGGTTTTTTTTTGCGAATGAACTTTTCTCATAAAATTTTCTCTAAGGATAAAAATGATTTCATAAATTACTAGTAGTATTTTTTTTTAAACGAAAAATAAATATGCATGGCTACTTTTACAAAATATGATTTATACAGCTTTCTTTGATTAAAAGATGCTCATTATTTACTTTTTAGAGCCTCTCTTCATGCATTTCAAAACCAGATGAAAGTAGTTTTGAGTATATCCTTCAAAACCTGGTACAAGTATCGAACGGTTTTGTTAAAAAATCCATAAGACTATAAGAGACCTGAATTGTATATTGTGCTTCCGTAAACTTTTTATATGGAACTTGTAAAAGTTCCCGTCAGCTCTGACGATCGAATCACTTTAAAAAAAATCCAATTCAATTATTTCTTTTTAATTAATTTTAAGTTTATGTAAATTTCTCTTTTATTCAAAATTCCGAAACTATTTTACCTAAATACTTAATAAAAAAATACGTAAATTTTGTAAAATTATTGTAACTTCTGCAGAGAAATTATATTTGCAATACTTATCAGATTTAATGGTAATTTTCACCAATGAACTATTCACATAATATTTTCTAAAACTACAAAAACGATATCTTAAAAACAAAATAGAGAATGAGTCACCAAATTGTTCCGGTACTTGAAACGTTCTATGCAACATTTTTTGATTAAAAGATGCTCAATATTCATGGTTTTTGAGACTTTCCTCATGAATTTCAAAACAATGAAATGGGAGTAGTTTTGGGTATTCCCTTCAAAACCCGGTAGAAATTTTGTTCAATTTTGTTAAAAAATCCTCTAATTTTTGAATGTATACAACCCGAACTGTATGTATATTTTGTTTCCGTATTTTTTTTTATATGGAACTTGTAAAAGTTCCCACCGGTTCTGACGATTGAATCACATAAAAAAAATGTCCAATTCAATTATTTCTTTTAAGTTGATTAATGATTTATGTAAATTTATCTTTTATTTAAAATTCTGAAATTATTTTTACTAAATACTTAATAAAAATTACGTAAGTTTTGTAAAATTGGTGCAACTTAATCAGAAAAATTATATTTGCAATATTTATCAGATTATTGGTAATCTTCACCCATGAACTTTTCAAATAATAATTTTTCTAAGTATAGAAACGATATTTTGAATCACTAGGTAATATTAAATATTTTTATGTATTATAAAACGAAAAACAAAATATGCATGGCAACTTTTATAAAATAAATGTAAACAATTTATGTATCTGTTTTATTGATTTATCTGCGGAATAAATAAATCGATTTTTTTACGAGCAATGGGGTTGAATGCGGATGGTTTCTTGTATTTAAATAGTGCATCAATTTGGGTTTCCATTTTCTTGACGAGCACAAAATTAAATTACGAATCGAGCGGGGTCAGCATTACTGACCGGAACCAGAAAGACGGTCGTTGTTTATGTACGAGCCAAATCAAAGTCTTATTCTGAGAGATTCGTCTTCTTTTCCCATAATAACAGTCCTTTTCTATCCCCACATAAACCCTGATTGGATTTCAATTGCATTATAGCCTCCCTTTGATACGTATTGCCAATAGAGTTCAACCAATAAACTCAATCCTCATTTAAATATTTTACGTTACCTGTATGAATAGAACAAACGTAAGATTTTCTTTTTAATTTTTATAGCTTTTCTTTATTGCATTTTTGTCTTCTAATACAAAAAAATGTGTTTTGTTGAAAGTCATGAATCATATCAATTGATCAATCGAATGGCTTTCATATAGGAAAGTGATGAAGTCACGCATGAAATTTAATCCTTGATTGTATGGTGCCTTCTTTTTATTGCACTGAAAGTCGAAATTTTACTTTTTTTTCTTTCTCGGCAAATAATTGGATTACTACACTTCTTGTGCAATAACTGGTGAAAACATTTCCTTTATTGGCTATGGGGATGAAATCATTCATATTGTATCACAGTTTAGGTATTGCTTTAAGCAATTTTGCGTTAGATTTAACACATTCAATAAAACGAAATAAAACAGCTTTGTCGTTAACTTTTCATAAATACGTCAATCAAGAAATTATTTTTTTATATTCGTTAAATTTAAAAAAACCATTCATCTATAAAAACATTAAATCATGAAATAAAAAAACCTTGTTCCTTTTTTTTTTTGAGGAGCCACATAACTGCTTCGATATTGTGTATAAGCAAATG
This sequence comes from Sisyra terminalis, assembly GCA_958496175.1. Lineage (NCBI taxonomy): Eukaryota > Metazoa > Arthropoda > Insecta > Neuroptera > Sisyridae > Sisyra > Sisyra terminalis. Next base: position 29,913,472 of record OY292277.1, on the reverse strand, counting down.
CTTCGTAAACAGAATTTGCGATTTGGTTTTTGAGTGAAATAAGATTATTTTGATAGAAAAAATTTATAAGAAAGTCAATCATCTATAAAAGTTATTCATGTATGTATAAATTTTATTTACCTTATGTTATTGGGTTTTAAATCTTCCAGTTTAATTTAAAATAAATTGAATGTTTTTTACAACCCCAATTTTCCTGTTAGACTTACATAAGCTACCTGCCTCGTGAAGCTACGCAGCAAAGTGGCTTGATCATTGAAGAAAATTCGCACGGGATTTCTCGAACGGAAAGAAATAAAGAAAGTCGAACTGTTTAAAATGAAGAAAATCAATGAAAGGTAAAGAATAAATGAATAAACTTTATTATTGAGTATTATGAGGCTTAATATACATTCATTTTTGGAATTCTAAAACAGGAAAATATTTGGATTTTTTTTTTACAAACACAAATATAAATGTTTACGCTAGCAAAGTTCTATGTCGCGCGACCTTTGCGCCACTTTGTGATTTTTCTTTTAATGTGGTTCAATCAAAGCTTTAGTGTCATATGTTACAAGTGCTTTTTTATAAGAATAGATTATAAAACAAAATGAAAATGAATAAATTGAAAATGCTGTATTGTTGACTGGGAAAATAAAAGGGGAAAAATGGATTGGATAAATGCTGTAAGTCATCAAAGGTAGTTATATTTTATTTTACGCCTTAAATCACAATAAAATATTTTAAAAATATAATAACTATTGTTACGAAAAATAAGATTTAAAAAAAATTTAAAAATAGAAACTTTCATCGTTTATGTATATTTTTTGTTGATTCAGAATTGAATAATTTGAAGTTAACTCAGTATATCCGAGATATTTAATGTTAAATCATTATTGTTGCATATAATTTTATATTTTGTTTAAAAAAATATTTCGTTGAAAATTATTAGAGGTTTGAAAGTATTTTTATATTTACCGAAGTGATGAAAAGTCTTCTGAAACATGAAAACTAGTTGTAGTTTTTCTGAAAAAATCTAACTGTTTTTCTTAAAAGCCAGTCATCAATTTTTCAAAGCCTACTGATAGACGAGTAGTTAAGGTGGCCACTACAAAACCAGTTGGTGATGGGTTCGATCCTCGATCCTCGAATTCGGATTTTATTAACCCTAGAGTCGCTAAAACCATAGTAGTTATGTAGTGACGGTATTTAACTGTTAATCTTTTCAACGAACAACATATGTATTTTTTTAAAACTACAAATTTAGATATTTTTAGATAACAATTTCATGTGCTTAGAGGTTTTGACTGAACTACATTTAAAAAAAAAATCACGAGGTGCCGCAAAAGTCACGCGTCAAAGATACTTTACTAGCGAATAAACTGGTTTAAAAAGAGTTATAAATAATAGTTGGAAAATAGTACACGAAGACCAGTTATTCACGAGCATATGTACTTACTAAATGTAAGTGATAATAGAGGAAATACCAAAAATGTATTATAAAAATAAGTAACTGCATAGTAGAGGAAACCGGGGCTGGTTGGTTGTAGAGGTTGGTAGACTAACTCTTAGATACTAATCTGAAATACCTACGATTGTAATAAAATCTAAGGACAAGAGTCCGTATTGATACTCCCCTTAAATATATAATTCGTGCCGTTACTACCTCACATGGTGAAAAAGCTGTGCTTATATTTTGATAGATATCGCACGGAACACAGAACAATTTTACCGTATCACGTTTTTTGTTGCAACACTTCCGATTTCGTTAAATGTTACCGGAAATTTGATTCATTTGTAAGTTCAATGCAAAAACTCTGTATTTCAAGGTATCACTTTTCATTCAGTGCTCCTGCTAAGGTTGGGCAACGTTAGAAAGAAAAAAAAGTGTCGTTTGGGATTGATTTACTCATTCATATTGGAACTGGTTAACTAATTAGTTTTTAAATATGTTAAACATTTTGTGAAATTTGTGAAACCTATGGTAAAGGAAAACTTCTTATTTTACCGTAGATAATTATGGTTCTCATTTATCAATAAAAGTACAATTGAGGTGTCTTGCATCAAAAAGATTAAAATTTTATTTTGTTAAAAAAAGTCTTCAATATGAAAATTTAATTTTTGGCTACATATAAATCAAATAAGCGAATAATAAAAATTGAATTGTTTTTTTGCCGCTATTATTTTAAAATTTAATATTTACTTTTACTTTGATCAACTCCTCTACCACCTCTACTACTTAATTGACTAATTTTCTTTAAAATCAAGTGCATAAGTTCCATTAAAAATTTCGGTTAAAATGTAGACTTTAACAGTAGACTCATCGATTTTTTTTTACTTTTAAATAGTTTTCGTAAAATAACTAAAAAAAAAATATAAAAAACATATTAGACCTTAAACAAAATTTTGGTCAACTAGCTCCAGTCTCGCCTACTCCCAATTTTTAATTTCAACATTTAATGTTAGTTTATTATCTTGGAAATTAGGAAACTCTTGCTAGTACTTGCTAGTGTACTTGCTAGCTTTGCTCTTAATACTAAGCTTGTGCCAAGTAAAATTATTATTTTGTTTTAGTTAATAAAATCCTATTTCTAACAAGTATCTATTGAATCACTGAAAAGACTTAAATTCATTTTTTTGTTTACTGAATCTTTCATATTATATTATATTAATATTAACTATAATGTTCAAAACATAGTATCTTTGTCATTAACGAGTATTTTCATACTATTGGCTACTGACAACACAAGAGAAACGCCAATATATATTGACAGCTAATATTTATAAATTGGTTATTTATCGGGAAAATAAAAATCGGATAGGATAAAATCTTTTTTGTGCAATAGAGAGGTAAAATATCTTATTGACATAAAACTAATAGTATGTTACGAGGACGAAGATGAAGGAATTAACCAATATCAAATTAAAAAGAGATTTTAGAAAGAAAAAGAAAGGTAAGATTACATCACACCATAAAAATTATTATTCTAAGCTTCACTTAAAGAACCAATTTGAAAATGAGCACATAAAAACATCAAAAATTCATGAGAATATTAAGAAAACGAATTGATTTGTTCCAAAAGCGAGTCTAGCCAGACCACATCCGGAGAATTTCGCGTCGTCATTTGTCACGATTAGCGACTTCCAGACCACTCCTTATCGAGTCAAAGGAGTTCCACCCCTTCAACAAATTTCAACTCCATTTAACTTAGTTACCATCTAAATTAAGGTGGTTGGAAGCCATTTCCGTTTGGGCATAGAAAAAAATTGGATTTTATCACGAGCACAAATCAAATAATTTCAAAGTATAATTTCCAAGCGATCCACCCCACATAAACTATTCGAGATTCCATCTAACACAGTTATGATAGAAGAAAACTTTTATAATGTTTTAATTAGTATAGCAAACCTTTATGTTTAATTTATTTGCCCAAAAAAACGATCGTATCATTAAATATGATACGGTCGCTGAATTTAACACGTCTTATAAAAAAATACTAGTAATTTTGTATGGTTGAACAAAAACTATTTTTTTTCTATAAATTTGTTTAAAATTACGATTTTATTTACTAAGAAAAAGATAATAGTTAAAAATTTAGAAATCAAGTTTCAAAATATTCCAAAAAATGATATCCAACATTTTTATAGAATAATAATTAATATTTTGTTATTAAAACCGATATTATTTATTTAAATGATATTTAATTAAGAGGTTTTTTTTCTTATGAAAACATTTTCTATAAATGATAGAGAATATATTATAATTTTAATATTGTGAAAACACCGACAATTCATTCCCTAAGTTTCGCTATGTCAGGCATTAGCATAGTAAATTAATTGCTCATAGCAAAGAGAAGCGAAACATAAAATTCATAGATTTTCCAATAAATTATAATAAAATTAAAATACTAGAAATTTAGAAAAAAAAACCCATTCACATCAAAACTTCTTATCGCGACCATTGTAAAAAAGTCAAATATAAGTTTTAATGACTAAAACATTTCTAGTTGCGATACAAATGAAATTATTGATTTCTGTGCTAATTAAGATGTAGCAAAGATATTAAACTTTTGTGCAAACATACGCAAATACTTTATTTGTTTACAAAATGTCTGATTGATTTGTTTGCAAATAGATATCGTCTTCGTTGAAGAACTTCAGTTGTGTTAAATTTATTGAGATTATGTGGCAATAGCTCATAACTATAGAGTTAATAAAACATGGAGAGCAATTCAGTGTAAACCTCAAAACTTGAAAACTTACCCCAAACAAAGACTATCCTGAATATATGTATATGAGCTTTGTAACATTTTTGATTCATTCCATTCTTACATAACTTGAAATCACATCCTAATTTTTGATTGTCAGCTTAAAATTATAAAATAAATGTATAGAGGTAAGAGAGTAAATTTCGTAGTAAAAAAAAGAAAAAGAATAGAATAAATGAAACGAGTTTACAAATTCATTAACAAATTAAAGAACTTACTTCTCCATTTTTTTTTACAAATGGAAATATGGTTTGGCTATGTAATGGACACGGCCACGTGGTATACGTATACGAAACGAGTAATATTATCTATGTAAAATTTTTATATATCATAATCAAGTTTGAACCCTAAAAAATTCTTTGAATATCTGATAGATGTTGGAATAGATTGTTGACAAACATCGAAGTAAAACGTTCATTAACTGCTCCTCACTGTGTCCTCTTAATCGAACGATTATACACAATCAATGTCTTCATATTCGACGTCGATATTAATAGTAGAAATTTCATCATCCACTTGCATAATTGCAACCATCCATATCCAACCCTTAACCACTGCAGATTAACTAGCACCGTAATTGATCCGCTCGGCCAGATTCATTCTTTTATGTTTGAGGCATTGCTTCACTCGGTCATACAGTGATTTATTGGTAATATTCGATTATTCTTGAGAAAATCACACCAAATATTTCAAATGAAAATTTCCAAACATAGCCAAATAACCTAAAGATGGCGGCGCTTCCCACTCTATTGCGTGCGATTTATTACTGTCCGCACTTTGGGTACCAAATGCTTTGATCTTTTAGTTTTCCAGTGACGTAATTGCATTTTGGATGAAGATGATAGATATGTAGCTATAACATTAAATTGTATTCCATCAATTTTATTTTTATTTGGTTTTTTGAATTTTCTCCTACTATTGAACATTTCTTATAGAAAAAAATACACGTCAAAAATCTTTATTGTTCATTTTAATCGATGAAAAAAAAAACTCTCAATGATATTTTTAGATATTACCAGTTAGAATTATAATGTATAATATTATATATATTAAATTTGGTCACTTTTCAATATGAAAATTCAAATCGGCTTCTAAGGGAGGAAAAATAGAGGATGGTTGATTACTTTTACATTAAATTTCGATTACAATTCATGGTTTCAGTCGTAAATACTCTTCCATTCAAAAATTTTATTATAGAAAAATGTTAAAGTTGTAACAAAATTCTTAATAATGCATTAAAAAACAATTATTAATATTTTCTCATTTTTCTCATTTCATATTGGTAGTGGTTGTGGAATTTCGTTATTACGAACGTTTAATACGAATGAGCCCTCAAAAAAAATTATCCGCAAAAGAGGTTTTCCTTTATTTTACATAATTTTCCTCAAACTTCAAAAGTTTCCCGAAAAATGGAAAAAATATTGTTTCAACCGAAGGATACTACATATATTAAATTCCACGAATTGGAAAACAATAGGAAAGCACGATGTTAAGATAAAATGCTTTGGCATAATAGCTCTAGCTATTTTTTACACATCGGGTTGAATTTTTCGAGTAATTCAATAATTTTCTGTAATTGGACATAGAAGATAGATACTTTTTAAACTTTGACTTATTTTAATTAAACGAGAATGCAGAGCTATTTAGATAGAATAACATGTCAAAGTAATTTCAAGAATATAAATCGTAATCATATTTGCCGGAAAATTCGGAAAAATCAGTTAATGATTTGGTAAATAGTCATATCGAGTGCATCAAAATTTTAAAACTATTCCAAGTAATTCGATATTAATAAATAGTATCTATAATATTTCCCAATCGCTGGGAAATTAAGGAAAACATTTTGAACATATAACTGTAATTATTGCACCGCATGGTTGTTAAGAACGTTTATAGAGCTTCTAACTTTGGTATAGATGAGATTTTTGAAAGCTTTAGAAACCAAAAACTAAATCAGGAATATATGATAAAAGAATAGAAATTGGTGAATCTTCCTCTGAAAAGGGTAACCAGAGAAGAGAATAGCATTGAAATCTATTGTAGTAGCACTGGAAACTAGTTTTTTCTACGTGCAAACTTATTATATATGTATAATTTAGGTTATATGATACATCTTTATTACTACCTATTACAACTTTATGAACCTAAACAAAATTCTAATGTAAATATCAGGGATAATTTGTATTGTAAAGACCTCGATAATAAAGACCAAAACATTGACATTAGAGTACCCTTCTTGTGATACAAAACCAGTACAACACATTATAGTCAGGAACCAGAAAAGATCAAAGATTAGATTCATAATGTAACATATGGAAGATAAAAGGCAATGTTGAGATTAAGACGAGCGAATTCTTTCTCGGGTTTGCCTAGTTACATTAACGTTTTCGGTCACAGGGAGAAACTAAATTTCTTTGCAACCCCTTACAAATCGAGACAGTGTTGTTTCACTTGTTGAAAGAACCAGGAAGGGGGTTGAATGTTGAATATTGCATGGTGGCGGCAGTTGCATTGGACAGGAATAAAAAGAGAAAAAAATAGGAGCGGGTCCAGTTGGTCGCTGTTGAAGTTAATGTGTGACAAAAATCGCGCGCTGTTATTTTCTACAATTTCTTTTCACATAAATCACCGAACCGCTGCACGGCGGTGCAGCCAAGAGGGGTCTTAAAAACAACCCCAATGTAAACTATATCAACTCAATATTGTGACGAATTTATTTCATTATACAGGATGCTTTATAATTTTGCGATTAAATATAGGATTGCAAAGTTTAATCTTTGTAAAGAAAACTGAATATTGTAAATAAGTAATTCGAGAATAATAGAAATCGGCCCTGCTTGAAAAAATTAGACTCTTAAAACATTTTTTTGTTTCTTCTCATATGTTTAACTTGGAAATATAAAAATAATCTATTAAAATTATTAGCCCTCCACAAAAAGGGTTTTTATTTTTTGGTAAAATGAATGCTCAAAAGTAAATTTATTCAAATTCAGATGCACCATGTCAACAATTGGACAACTAAGCAATTCGTTTTTACATTTTATGGTACCATAATTCTCATACATCGACTAGTAACTTCAACACAATAATTTTATGGGCGATTGATTGATTGAAGTTTGTATTACTTTTAAGCGAGTAAATTTAACGAAAATTATCATATTATATGAAACCTTTTTTGTAGAGCATCTGATTTGTTACAGAAATATGCTTATGTGTTCTTTTTATAACATGTCGGTGTCTGCGGGCAAAAATCTGAAGAAACGAAAGTAATTTTATTATTTCACTAGCGACCCGCTCCGGCTTCGCACGGGTATAAAATACAGGATGTCTCAAAAGAAAGTTCACATTTGTTTTGATTATTGCGTGAACGCAACTATTCTGAGAGGCACGCGGGAGGGGTCAATCGGTAGCCTGGATTTTGGGAATTTAGTCACTATGAAGCGTTTTTCGGGAGCGGACCGTGCGTTGTGCATACGCGAGTTTTATGAAAACGGTGATTCGGCGACTGTAGCGCGTAGAAAATTCTGCACTATTCGACATATTCGTCACTTCAATAATGCGCCAATCACTCGACTCATTGCAAGATGGGTCGAGAAGTTTGAAGAGACCGGTTCAACACTGGACAAACCGAAATCCAGGCGTCCAAGATCTTCGAGAACGGTCAAACACATAGACAGTGTCGCCCAGTCTATTCGGGACGATCCGAACCTTTCGATTCGGAGGCATGCTGTAGCCTTAAACGTGCACAGATCGTCCTGATGCCGCATTTTGCATAAATATTTAAAACTTCACCCGTACAAAATTCAGTTGGTGCAAGAATTAAAGCCTCAGGATGCTGGTCAGAGGCTTGACTTCGTAAACCAGATGATTGAGCGCTTTCCAACGTTTAACAACATCTTGTTTTTGGATGAAGCCCATTTTCATCTTACTGGAAATGTAAACAAACAAAATTGCCACTACTGGAGTGAAACCAACCCAAAACAAAAACATCAGACACCCCTACATTAACCTAAAGTCACCGTATGGGCCGCAATGTCGGCGCGAGGAATTATCGGCCCTTACTTTTTCGAAGATGGAAGAGGACGCACAGTTACAGTTGATTCAGAGCGTTATGTGGAGATGTTAGACCACTTTTTCGTGCCTGAGCTGCAAAACTTTCCGGGTTATAACCAAAGAACATGGTTCCAGCAGGACAGAGCAACTTCACACATGTCCAACAGGTCTATGCCAAGAGTTTATGAAATTTTTCCTGGCAAGTTGATCTCCAGGAGAGGTGACATAAGTTGGCCTCCATTCAGTCCCGATTTGACAACCCATGGACTTTTTCCTGTGGGGTTATGCCAAATCCAAAGTTTACACTAACAAACCGACTTCCCTCGCACAATTAAAAGAAAATATTCCTCACGAAATCGCAGCCATCACGGAGAATACCTGCCGAGCCGTCATAGGTAGTTTTAGTACTCGATTAAAGGAACGCCGTGAACGCAACGGTTTACATTTGGACGGTCATTTTAAGAAATAAATTCCCAAACAATGTATTTTAATATGCAATAAATATTTTTTCAATAAACTCCTTCCTTTTTTTTAAATTATAGTTTTAAATATGACATTTCTTTTGAGACACTTTGTATATAGCCATTGTCACTCACTGAAGAAATGATTAAAGTCGATCCTATTAAATCTATTAAATTTTATATCTATTAAATGATTATCGCGCAATTAACGTAGTGGCCAGTAGTGGCAGACAATTTTAAAGATACCAAAAAATATGACATTTTGAAATTTAATTGTTTAGATCAGAGAAGAGAGATTCTTCTCTGGTTCAGATGCGCGACCGTTAGTTAGATAAGGATGCTGAATACCATTTATCGGAGTTTGCGCAGTGGCTCAAAAAACACATGCAGCTAATATTCAGCATCCTTATCTAACTAATTGTCGCGCGTGTGCACCAGAGAAGAGTCTCTCTTCTCTGATCTAAACAATTAAATTTCAAAATGTCATATTTTTTGGTATCTTTAAAATTGTCTAATAACAGTATTTCTCCACTATTTAATGGATGTTATTTTACATATAAACCTTCCTCTTTAATCACTCTATCTATTAAAAAAAACCTCATCGAAATCCGTTGCGTAATTTTAAAGATTTAAGCGCACAAAGGGATATAGGGACAGAAAAAGCGACTTTGTTTTATACTATGTAGTGATTACAAATTTAAAAATATACAACGATCTTTCATCTCAATATTGAACCTTAAGGGTGTATTCTGGTCTAGAAATACGATTTTTTTTCATAGCATTAATGTCTAGACCTTTAAGAATATGCGTCTCATAAGATTTTTTGTCATTAGGAATAATTTAGGAATTACAGTAATTCTTATGAGGACCCGAAAAAATTGGTCCGGCTGAAATAAATTAAAAAGGTAGGCTACCTGAGTAACGCTTCCTGAAATTTTAAATGCGATTTTCTCAAATCTACTTATTTTACCCCAATTGCCATAGTATTTCAAGTTCTGTCAAATCAATTAATATAAAATTGTACTTAAATTAAAGAAGAAAACTAAGGTTTTAAGGTTTAAGATCCGTTAGATGTTATTTTCCAAAGTCGCTAAGTTTCGTCGCTTACCGCAACTTTATTAAGCGTCTTGAAATACAAAAACGTTTCAGTTTCACTCCAAAATCATCTACATTATCATCTATTAAAATTTCAAAAAAAAAATTGATCTTGGATTTTGAACAAAAGAGGCCAAGTTTTTTCCAAATCGTCGCCATTTTGTGATATGTTTAAGTATATTGTCAAATTTTCAAGATAATAGTTACATCGCTCTGTTTAGTAATAAATCAATTATATATTAGATTTTTTTTTGTTTCAAACGCTACAAGAACTGGTATCATGTCAACCACAACATGCATTATTTTTTGTTGACCTCCACTTAAGAAAATCATAACTGGTGACTTCTGGTATCTGTAAATTGTAAGCCAAGCCAACTACGCGAGATAATATACAGTTTCTGGCCGTATTATTAACACAGAAAAATTAACACAGAAATCTTTCTTTACGAAACTTTTGAACTTTAATGAAACAAAATATATTTTTAATGACACACTCGTATACCTACGTATATTTCATTGATGGTAAGAAAGTCAACAGCGAACTTCAGTATATTTGAATTTTGGTTGATAATTCACAATCCTCTAATTTCAATTCAATCACCTAATTAATGCAAACAATTTGAAAGATCAACAACCAAGAAGATACACCGAAATATAACTTTCATGTGTGTAATATATTAAAATTTAAACAAAGTTTGGCAATCATTGTGTGATCAATTTTATTTAAAAAAATGTTTAAAAACAATAAAAAATAGGATGCCTCCTACCATAGTAGCATTTAAAAATAAGGGTAAAATTCAATTTGCATAGCAGCTGAAGCTATTTTAACTTAGTTATATTCAAAAATCATCCTGTATTTTTTTTTAAATAAAAGCAACTTGCTACGACCAATGTAGCTTATGTAATTTAATTAAATTTATTATTTTATATTATCTATCTGAATTATTTTTTGTAAAAGAGTGAAAAATTAAATTTAGTTAAACCTGATTTATGGGGTGAATTTTCATTTATTTTTTTTTTTTTGAGAGAGAGAAAGTAATTTGGTACTTGATTATTATTTAAATTCGTCAAACTCGCAAGTTTTGTCACGATTTTTTGTTCTTTGAATATAATATGATTCTTTGTTGCTCTAATTTTGTCTCTCAAGGAAGTGAAAGATCATGAAAAAAATACATCATCAAATTTTGATGGTTCAAGCTAGCAAAAAAAGTCGCGTATTCAACGAGAAAATAAAACATTTTATGTCACCATTATTTTTCTGTTCTGTTCGTTACGTAATCTTTCTATTATATAATAAATATTTAATGTAAGAAACTGTTGTTTAAATGTCATGAAAATCACTGTCACTGTGGAGAAAAAACGACAGACATACTTACTTACTTATTGAGAAGAAAAAGCGTAGTAACAAAATGAGAATATATGACAAAAATATTCAAAATACAGCAATAAAATAAACTCAGTTTGAACATTTTTTTATTGCCTTCGTATATACCTAATGAAAACGAAGTTCGAGGAAGTAATTTTGAACATTTTCAAATTAATTTCACTTACAGACAATAAATTTTCCACCAACTTTCTGCTGAATTAGAAACAAATTAAACGCAGCTGAAACCAAATGGTCGTTTTTATAGCCGTTTAGGATAATTTCGAATCATGAAATAATCATCTAATTCATACATACATACATACATACATACATAGAGAGCTGCTTTTATTAATGTTGTCTCTACGTGACACAAACCGAGGAATTTTTAATATTTTTGATCTTAAAATTTTTAATAGTTGTTCGAGTCAGAGTCATAATTTCTTAGTAACTCTAGTTGAAATTTATTTGCACGTTTGACCTTTCATGTCAAATCACTGTTGGACCGAAATCCAAACGCGTTAGCTAATAAAACTTGAAAATTTGACGCCTCAAACTGAAATCTAAGACTGAACGATTTTCTATGCTTTTTTTAAATATATTTTGCTCACATGAATGTTTAACTTGGAATTTGTATTTCTATTTAAATTTAAGATATTCATGTTAATGGAGCTTGCAAGTATTTGTCGGTTTTATTGGAGCTATATAATTTGAATTTCGAATTTGTTTAAACTTTGACTAAACTTCCTGTATAATTAGGTTGAAGCATTAAATGGTTGACAAGATAAAAAAACAAAAATATTCACATTGTTGCATATTCATTTTTTTAAATTTTTATTATAATTATTAAGATTTAATTCCATTCGTAGTATAAATCAATTTATGTTAAAGAAAACGATGGGTGTACTTGTGGGTGTGTTTGGTGTTATTAAAAATCATTTTTGCCATAACATTTTCTAATAGTGCCAGAAATGGTACATAGTTATTAATAGTTAGTAGTCACTTAAATATGACACCATTCTAAATTCAATTTTAGCGTTTAACATCAATATAATAGGCAAATGTATGAATGGTGGCAAAAACAGAGAACAGAGAATATAAACACATACATATGAGTGTAGTACAAATATAATAATCACTGTCTCAATTTTGAAATAACTGATTGTTGTCATTGGTTTCAACTGTTATTTTATCTTCATTCAATAGCCAACTTTTCCCATTTATCAGTTTTGTTGGGGTTGGGATATGATTATTTTCCAGAAAGCTACTAATTTTCTAATAATAGATTAAATTGGCGACTCATCCCCCTTTTAGCAATAGCAATATCTAATAACGTTGCATTTTCTATTAATTTTTTTCATTCAAATCGCATTTTTTTTTTGTAAATTCAAACCTAATATCGTATAATTTACCCATTTAATGGAAAATGATAATTACGGCCTGATTTTTTCGCGAATTACATTAAAAACAAAGTAGAAAATGCAACGTCGCTGAAATCGATGTCGCTAAAAATAACATGAGCAAAATTGTTTATTTATACTTGATGACTATTTGTACATACTGTATAGTATTAAAAAATATTATACACAATTGACTACTTATACAAATTTGTAACTTACATTTATGAATTACCTGTTTATCAATACAGCACAGGTCACTTGTTTAAAAAATACTTATCGAAAATATTTACCATATAAAATTAAACTGTAGTCATACGCTATGTACAGATATGAATAAATAATCATTTGCATGTACATAAAATTTGTCTAAATAGCCAATTGTGTGTACCTATACCATGACAAACGGCATAGTAAATTAATACAATTGTAATTGTATATTTTATGATCCGTTTGTATCTACGTATTGAAACTGATTTTTAATTCAAATATTGGAAAAACACAATGCATTTTAATTTATCAATCGACTTTCCTTGCATAATTTCAAAATATAACATACAGCATTAAGTAATTACAAAAAAATGCTTTTCTTTTAAATATATCTTAACTACTGTGTATTAATATGAATACGGTATAAACTATAAAAAGTGAATATGCTAAGTTCGATGATCTCGATATTTTAAATATAAAATACTAACTAACGATCACTGTTATTTTCCTGCTACTTTTTAACTTTGTCGTCGATCATTTCAGTTGGTTTCCTCTACCGAAAAAGAAAAAGAAAAAAGTGCTAGCGTTCAACTCGATTACTTTTAGTACTACCAAAATCGCTTCCAAAAATCGGCCAGCTTCGATCTGATATTGCTCGCTAATCACTTGGGAGCAACTTCCTACTATAACATTTGTGCCACTCTTATTAAGTATGTAAAAATTCAGTTTCTTCATATATTTTTTTCATAACACCGTTAACGAACGCACCAACCTGATTCCGATTCTATTTATTGATACAACTTTGTAATCAGGGCGTGGATAGGTTAAAATAAGCTTAGACTCTTGCTCCAAAGCTAATCATAATTATTGCACACGCACTTAGGATATGAGCCTGTCCAAATGCTCCCGGTTTACCATCCAATCACCAAAACGCCCCTATCATTGTTCTTTTTGGATCTCAAACCAAAAAATAATATTGAGGATATTTATAACCTCAAAAGGTTATATGGGGCAGTGATAAAGGTCGAGCCACCTCGTCCGAAAAGAGCGATCGCTCAATGACACAATTGTCAGCAGTACGGACACACAAAAAATTACTGCAATAAAACTCCACGCTGCGTAAAATGTGATGGAAGTCACTCAACAAGAGAGTGTACACTAGGGTCCAGCATGGGACCCACTTGTACAAATTGTAAGGGAAACCATACAGCAAATTATAGAGGTTGCCCAATCCACAAAAACTTACAAAGCGAAAATCAAATGGGCAAAAAAATAACCGAAATTCGTAAAAACCAGGATAAGCCCAACATGAATCACGTTAATATAACACCACAAAAAAATACATCAAGCTTGGGAGTAACCTATGCTCAAGCAACTGTAAGAGGCCTGCAAAACCCCCCAAATCAAGACAACCACAATACAAGTGAGTCCACTTTGACATCTCTGATATCAAAATAAGGCGAGAGAATGGATTCGCTAATACAAATTATCCAACCACTAATATCAACTCTACAGCAAATACTGCCAGCACTTATTAGCAAACTCATCCCATAAATGACTTCCACGCCAACAGCACTAAAAGTTTGCACCTGGAACTCCAGAGGAATCAACAATAAATACCACGAGCTTCTAATCTTTATGCAAGCACAAGACATCGACATCCTCCTGGTGACCGAAACAAAACTAGCGGAAAATATAGCTACATTTCTTCCCGGTTATAGAATACACCGCGCCGACCACCCAAGTGGAAGAAGAAAAGGTGGTTCAGCTGTTTATGTTAAAATGCAGATTGAACATGATGCCATGCCACCTATAACTGCTGAAAATATCCAAGTCTCCCGCATAAAAATTAAGCTAAACCACAAGGACTATCAAGTTGGGTCCTTTTATTCAGCTCCAAATAATAGCATCACAGCTGAAGATTTCAAAAACATGTTTAATAATCTGGGGGCACAATACCTGCTTGGAGGAGACTTCAACAGCAAACATCAATACTTTGGATCAAATATCGCAAATCCAAGAGGACAGGTGCTTTATGAAGTAACACAACGATTACAACTGGAAGTGTTGCACTCAGCCGAGCCCACGTATTTTCCAGAAGGAAACATGGTTCCAGATATTCTGGATTTTTACATAGGAAAAAATATAGTGAACTTTACTGAGGTACCATCTGTGAAATATGAACTAAGCTCTGACCACTATCCTGTAATAATGAACATAAACCTGAATTACACTCAAAGACAATCTAACCCATCCCTCATTCAACATCCTTTTAACTGGAAAATATACAAGGAATGCATGCAAACGTTTACAAAACTGGGCATCCCACTTAAAACCCCTAGAGACATAGACATAGCGGTATCGACTTTAACAAGAAACATTCAAGTGGCTGCAAAGCTTTCTAGTGGCACTAAATATAACACCCCAAGACCACGAAATAATAAGCTGTCAACCTACATTGAACAACTACTCGTAGTCAAAAGAAGAGCAAGAAACAGATGGGAAGAGACTAAATACCCACCATTTAAAGAGGATTACAATCGAGCTACAAAAGACCTCAAACTTGCCATAAAGGAGGAACGAGAGCGAGCTCAAAAAACGGAGCTAGAAAGTTTGAATAAAACAAATAACGAATTCTGGAGGAAGGTAAAAGCAGCGAAAAGAAAAAGGACATTTTCACATCCATTGCTACAAAACGACAAATGGTTCACAAGTACAAAAGAAAAAGCTGAACTCTTCGCTGACGTAATCCAGCAGCAGTTCACTCCTTACAATAGCCAGGATGATGAACACGAGGCAAAGGTAACAGAAGTGCTCCAACAACCACTAGTTTTAAGTCCCTTAAATTTGCAATTTACTCCAGCACAAATTTACAACGGAATACTTAGAACTCCAAACAAAACTCCAGGAACTGATCTAATAACACAACCTCTACTCAAGGCACTACCAAGAAAAGCCATAGTTCAATTGACACAAATATATAATGCTATTATTAGGACAACGTATTTCCCTAAACATTGGAAAAAAGCGATCGTCATAATGATCCACAAACCAAACAAACCCAAAAAGGATCCAGGAAATTACAGACCAATAAGCTTGCTTCCTATATTCTCGAAAATCTTTGAAAAACTCCTATTACCGCACCTTCTCCAACAAACCGCTGAATATATACCCAATGAGCAATATGGTTTTAGATCCCAACACTCTTGTCCCCTCCAGCTACATCGAGTCACGAAGAAAATATTGGAAGCGTACGAAGAAAAAAAAAGTTTGCTTGGGTCTTTTCGTGGACACAGAGAAAGCTTTCGACAAAGTTTGGCATAAAGAACTCCTTTGCAAATTGAAACCGATTCTGACTGACACCAGTTTTCGAATCATCCAGTCGTACCTCACTGATCGTGTCTTTAGAGTACGAGTCGAAAACGATTTTTCCACAACAAGAGAAGTCTTGTCAGGAGTCCCACAAGGAAGTGTATTGGGGCCTTTCTTGTATACAATGTACACATACGACCTTCCTAAAACGGACTCAACAATGTTGGCACAGTTTGCAGACGATGTCGCTATATTGAGCAAAGGAGACTGCGAGGGAACTGCAGAGAATGTCCAAGCACACGCAAACAAAATTGAAGAATGGTGTAAAAAATGGAGAATCAGACTGAATCCTGATAAATCTAAAGTCATAAAGTTCACTTTGAAAACCAAAACAAGACAACAACCAGTTATCCTGGACAATAGAGTGGTTCCAGTAGCAGACAATATTAAATACTTAGGACTTTCGATGGACACAAAACTGACATGGAAAGCTCACATAAACAAAGTATTGGTACAGCTCCGCTCTTGTCTACGACAACTCAAATGGTTGATAACCAACAAATCCCTTGCATTATCACTAAAAAGAACAATCTACATTCAAGTCATTCGACCAATTTGGACCTACGGATGCGAACTCTGGGGTATAGCATCTAATACCCAAATAAAAAGGATCCAAACTTTTCAAAACAGAGTGCTGAGATTAATGACGGGTTGCCCTTGGTTCGTAAGAGGTTCCATACTACACCAGGATTTGCTGATAACGATGACAGAGGACGAAGTAACCAAACGATATTCTAAGATAAGAGACTTGTTCGAAGAACACACAAACCCTACCGTCAGAGAAAACTTAATAAACTGGCCACCACCGAGGGGACAGAGGAGGCTAAAACGCAAAAGACACGTGGACCTTATAAATGATATCACATAAGATATTTAAAAAAAAATAAATAATACCAATCCTAATAAAACAAAAGTAATTTGTGAAAAAAAATAAATAACGAATAAGTAAAACTTATAATTAAATAAGACAAATATATATAAAAAATAAAGACAAAGAAATAAATAAAAATATATATAAAACAAATAATATTTAAGTGAGTGGGGACCGTCGCGGGATGGAATCCCCAACAGGTGACAAGTGAATCTGACTAAGGTTAGCTTCTACATATTAGCCAAACTGGAAAGCCAATTCGGCAACAAGTTAAAGACTTTAAAAAAAAAAAAATTATTGCACTGTGACTTCGATTTCAATATAAATTGTTTTAACTTTATTTATTGGTAGCTATATCGCTGATATTAATCACGTGAGCATTGAGACTTCAGTAAATGTAAGGTCCCAAAATAAATTTTCAACCAAGTATACTACATTAAATATATGAAATTGGAGCCAGTATAAAGAGTTTCTTCTAAAACAATGGTAAAATAGCCTCGGTCTTATTTATTTCCTCAAATAAGATGATGACTTCAATATAAAAAATAAGGTACTTACGATTTTCCAGTCAATTACCTTTTACACCTCCTCCCCCACCTAGTCTCACAGGAGCGAAAGAAACTGTTTTTGAGTTATATATTTTTTCTCATTACTACAAACAAAAGTATTACAAATACAGATGTGGAGAATAAAATGAACTTTACTGAGAATTTTACTTTGAGTAAGTAATTGACTCTAATTTAGGGGTGTAATATTTTTATTTTATTTTTCATTTTTTTTCAAGTTACTTCTCTTGTACCTACTAAAGTTCATTGTGGATCAATGTTTAAGTCCTTCTTGACAAGTATATTGATGTTTTTAATTAATTATATTTGTATTCATATACTTAAAAAAGAAACAGGAAACTGAAAATTAATTATGGTAACTCTAGCAAAGGTAATAATTGTGACTTCCCAAAAAACCTGAAAAAATGAAAAATGTTAGTTTTCTGATGACATGTTTTTATGCTCAAAGTTAATACAGCACTGTGGTTTAGCCAATAACTTAAAAAATTAATCAGATCAAGTTCAAACAGATCTTCGTCCATAATTTGTTTCGATATTGTTTAAAACGAAAAAAAAACTCAATAACTTCTTTTTCACCCTTAGAAATCTGGAACGAGGTAATAGACCTGAAATTTGTAAAGATCTTAAATATTTCTTCCAAATAATCGTCTAATGCAAGAGAGAAGGAGGGAGAAAGAGTTTAAGAACAGAGCATTTTACCATTGTTTGTGAGCATACCATTTTGAAAATCTCAGCTCCAGCTCTGATATTTGTTATACTGTACAACTCCTTCATAATCTCCCGGCTCTGGCTCCGCAGCCTTGTGTGTAACGGGTAAAAGTTTTTCTATTTTTTATGTAAATAAATCAAAGAATGGGGAAGAAATTTAAAAAATAAAATTATTTTTTTTTGGAAACACTTTAGGGAACGTAAGCCCATACAATATTATTTTATACATCCATGTTATATCTACTTGTGGTACTAAGTGATTTAGTATAATTTTTTTTTTGTATTTTGTATTACCAAATAGTGCCTATATAAAAATTGTTAGAATTGTTATCTGAAAATGAAGGAAAATATATAAAATTTAATCAGAAAAAAGGTCTTGAAAATAATGCTTTCATTTTGTTTTAAAATAAATTAAGTATTTTTAAGTTTGATTGACTATTTGTTAGGTAAAATACTTATTGAAGTTATATATCTTTAGGCGCAGCATGAGAGGGTTAAAATAAATTTGTTACGGAAGTCGGTTTCGGATGTTTCTTACGAAAGTTAATTTGGGTTGTTATGTTCACTACACAGTAGACGATTCTAGATGAAACTGAACAAAATGTATGTATGAATAGAAATGAAGTTAGTAAAATGCAAGCGCTTATTTGTGTAGACTCTTATTCCCAGATAAAGAAACTTTTACGAAAAGTATAGCTTCTTATGTGCGCTCATCAGTATACACACACACACACACTTTTATTATTAATCAAAATAGATGCGTTTAATAGTAATAATTCAATTAGAAGAATATCCGTATTGTTTATTACTGTTTGACCTTTTAATACCTACCTAATTCTGGCTCAGATTGAAAAACGTAAAAGTTAGTTTCAAGTATTTCTAGATACTTGAAAAACGAAAGTTTAAAAATATCAATGCTTATTATCTGTAAATCTAAAATTTAAATTAGAATGTTTTAGTTTGTAAAAATTTAGCATGAAACATACTAACTCACATATAAATATTTTCTCAATGTAATAAAATCAAAATGGAAGGCATCGTACCAATATTTAAATGAAGAATTTAGGTACGTCAAAAATAAATATTCAATATGTTTATGAATATAGAAGATACTCTGTTTGTACAGAGCAACTTCTGTTAGAATAAAAACGAGCAGAATTTTCCGACCGAGTGAAAGTCCGGAAAAACAAAACATGTTGTTTCAATTACTAACGGTTGGCAGAATTAGTAAACCATTGATGCAAAAATTAACTATAACATCTCTGTACCATTCGCATATACCGGCATACCGTAGTTATGGAAAGGTACTATGAGAAAATATTATTCTAACATTCCTCAAATGGAACCAAAAAATAAGTTCTAAATTTATTCACCAGCCAAAACTCTAGAGGAAAACAAAAAATTTATATAAAAAATGGCACAGAAACAAAAATAAAGAAAAACAATTTGAAATTTATGTTTTAAATATTGTTCTTTATTTTTCATATACTAACAAACTAAACACCATAGAAATGTGTGCACCTTTTTCTTGAATTGAGTTCGTTTCAGCCTGAAAAATAAAAAGTGACGTCTTTATAAAGATACAATCGAAAAAAAAAGAAAAATGATTATTTTAACATTTCAACATTTGCTATTGTCACGTTATGGGGATGGTGCAAGAAAATGGAGTACAAAGACGAAAAAAGTGGAGTAGGAGGTTCAAAGTTCTTATCAAAAAAGAATTTAAGCCCCGAAACTTTTATTATGTCGGTTTCCATTGAAAAATCAATGCCCATAATATATAACGGCAGTTATATGGGAAGAGTAAGTGCTTATGAGAAAAACAAATTATTGAAAAGGTACGAATTTTTAAATGCTACATTTTTTCTTTTAATGCTCTTTACATTGAATGTTTGGAGTACAAATCAAAGATAAAAAGATAATGGAAATTTTTCACTTTTTTTTTGTCAAGAGGGATGCACGAAATAACTTGATTTGGCTTAAAACGTCAATTTAATGAATAAAAATTTTATGTTTATTTTTAATATAAAAACTCATGAAGTGAAATGTCTTTTTTTGTGTGACCTAATTTTATAAATTATTTATATATTTTTAAGACATATTTCTTTCAAAAAGCATTTTACTTCACAAAAATACCCTTAAAGTTAATAAACCACGATGCCAGGAAAATCTTTAAACTCTAAAGTTGATGGAAATATTAAAGATACGTGGGATACATTGTTGCCTATATGTGCCTGCAACTGATATCTACAACTTCACCTGCGTAATTAAATAAAATATCTTCTGTGTTTATTGAGAAAATTAGAGACAATTTTCTCATTTAAGCTCGATGAGGAAAGCAAGGCAACTTTATGGTTGATCAGAAATAAAATTCAGGATCGTCTGCGTGGACAATGAAACGATTCGGCAACTCTACCATTTACACCATATGGTCACTAGCCTCCACCTTATTCTTTACGCGTACAAAAGCTGCTTAGGATTTTTTACCAAATTAAATTAAACTTTTATCGCAAAAGGCCTGAATTAGCGTCTTATTGTTTTAACACATTAATTAAGATGTCGAGATACCAAATCAATTTGTTATATCTAATGTCCGACCAAAATTAGTTTTTACAGCTGAACCCGAATTTCGGCATCAGTCTCAGTTTCGGTCAAAACCGAAACTTCCCTATAAAGTCATGTTTTCATAGGAAAAAGTTAATCATAATTAGTCAGTCTTTACTTATAAATCCTATAGGTATTTAATAATCATTTAATTCCTGATACTTTTTATTTCAAATAAATTATTAGTACCTTTTTAAATAAGGAGTTGATTTGAACGAAGTAGACCTAATATTTTTTTTGAATATACGAATACGGATACAAATACGGATTTTGCTAAGGTTTTCCGATTACAGCAAATCAAAAACTGTGCGAATCCTAATTACTCTGGTAGAATTTAATTTTCAGTTTTACAAAAATTGTTTTAATGTACATGATACTCTATGGCAATAATGACGAACCTATGACCCGTGGGTCAGACACTGACCCACTTAAGCTTTTTAAGTGACCCCCAATGGTTAGGCAACCATTTGTTTATTAAGTTTGTAGAAAAAGACTTTCATTGCACTTGTATCATATATATTTGACTTGTATCGCTCTCTCTTTGTTTCACCTTGTCAGATGCTAATAAGCGCCATGCATATTAGTGACCCGCGAGTTAGTACTAAAAAAATATGAACAAAATTTGACCCACGTCTCAAAAAGGTTCGCCATCTCTACTCTATGGTTTAAAATATTAGTTTAAAAATTCGGATTTGGTAGCTAACTTAGAAAACATAAATAATATTATACAACACTTAAGAGGTATATATAATGCACACATTTTTTTTGTCATATGTGTTAAAATGGCCAATGAACCTAGGTACAGGAACGTACATAACAGAAATGTGAATTATGCATACATTCTGCATTCTGACATTAGAAATTGGTCACCTTAAAGCAATATCATGCTTAAAATCCACATGTCCCAGCGGGTAATGCACAATTTCTTTTAGGATGAAATATTTTAATAAAGTCTATCCAATTTTATTTCAATTTAGAGGCTTCAGATCATTTTATTGGTTGAACGAATTCAATAAAATCAAAACTGAATTTGTTTCTTATCCTAATTTATTAATAATTATCATGCGAAATACCTTCAAATCAGTTTTATTAATTTCAAAAATATTTTTATTTGTAATTTTTCAGTAGCATGACTTAAAGTTGTTCATCTTTGCGAATACATATTTTTGAATTTTTTTGTAACCTCCGGATTACGAGCAAATGCACACCTCTTGAAAATATTTTGCAATTGGATTTAAAACTGTAGGAGGGAACCTCATGCTGAATGATTATGACTCCAACAAGCACAATTATAATAAAATCGCCTCCCTATTAGCTCATCATGTTCTCAGTTGGAAAAAACTCACCTCTGACGGATGGCGCCTTCGGGTACATTTTGACGAGAAACTTGATAAATATAAGAGGAAAAAAAAAAAGTTATACCAAATTATTTTTTGTCAAAAAAATTCTATTGTGATAATATTTTTTTAAGGGGACTCACATGAAAAAAGGGAATATTTGAAGTAAATTGAAGCTAACTTGGTTCAATTCTATAGAAATTTATTTAGGGGAGAAATGTTAAAAAAGAGATTCAATTTACATAATAATTTGTGTCAACTTTAACTTAATTGGGAAAAAATATTGGTCGAATGGTTCCATTCGAATAACTTATTCAAATATAACAATTACTAATTTCCTGATATCAAGTTATTTTATTGGAGTTAATTGCATACGAAATATGTAGGGGAACTTTTTTCCTTCAAACAATTTTATGCCATTTTTTTCTACATTAAGGGTGTAAGGTTACTATTATAGGTTATTATTATAAGATATTTAAAAATTATAGTTTTCTCAAACATCCATGAGCCTGCTGGTGAAAAATAGGTCTTCATACCTGATTCGAAACAAGTAGGTGCTGAATTGGAATCTAGTGGTGAAAAATTTCTCGGCTTGCAGATTTTTGAATCTACAGCCACTAAAAATGATAGCAGTTAAAAAGTATCAGTAAATAACTTACAAAGAAATACGGAAAATTTTCCCGTTACGAGATTTAAACTCAATATCTTTTGGTTTTCGAGCGGTCACCTAAACCAACCTAAACCATTCAGCCACCAGTAGGCTTAATTGTATATTTTTGCAAGATTATATTTATCTAGCGAAGCATACAACTTCAATTGAGTTATTTAATAATATTTTGACAATTAAAGCTTTTGCTTAAATTTGATTCCCAAAGAAGAATCATTATTTTTCATTCTTAATTGTTTTCGAACTGCGTTGCTACTTGCCATTGTTTCTACTAATTGTGTCATAAGTATCTTTGTAACTGGTAATCAATGTATTTTATACTGCTTAAGCAGGTCATTTACGTTCCAACTTGCAGTCCAACTAGTGGTCCGACTTTCGAAGTTGGATCTAAAGTCGGACCGTGAATGGTGTTGTTGGAAGTTGGATGCCTAGCGAATCATTTAGGCGATCCAACTAGTTGGAGTGCAAGTCGGAGCGTGAATAGCCTGCTTTAGGTTCATTGCCAGAATAGTTGAACATATTCCAGAACATTCCAAGGATCGTTACTTTTCTATTTATCTATCTAGTTGTATCTTAAGTAAGAATCTCTCAATGAAAGTTCTGGAATATCTTTCTTCT
This sequence comes from Sisyra terminalis, assembly GCA_958496175.1. NCBI lineage: Eukaryota > Metazoa > Arthropoda > Insecta > Neuroptera > Sisyridae > Sisyra > Sisyra terminalis. Next base: position 29,889,906 of record OY292277.1, on the reverse strand, counting down.
CAATCCAACTTCATTGTTATAATTTTTAAATGTTCTAAGTCCGCAATAATATTATGAACAATAAAATACTTTTTAATTATTTTCGATAGAGTGCATTCTTTTTAATTATTTGGTAGTAAAATATTTAATTTTATAACAATAATAAATATACATCTCTATTTTTAAAACTGTTTGTATAATTAAATTAAACAGCATTGTAATTAAATCATCCAACTGAACGGTAACTAATATTGGCATTATAAATACTTTGTGTTAACAAGCGCGTTTTTGAGTGCCCAATTCACATTTATTGAACATAATTTAACGTTTATGAGAGCTGAAATCGGAAATAATAACTAATTAGATCTCAACACAAGAATCTGTTTTTCAATTTAAAACTTTTTAATTGATACTTTTGAAACGAGGAATTTGTTAGGCTCATAAAAGACAAATAATTTGTGCTCTCCCCAATAAATTTAATTGTGGAAATATCTAGAATTCAAAGAATTATTATTGTACGTATGACACTAAAGCTGTAATACGAACAGAGTTCATTTTCGTAAATTATGTCTATCATCATTACAATACTGTCACTCATTAGGTTTATATTATAACAGACCGGATATTATATCTGGATCACGTTTTCGTTAGAATTTTCACTGAGGTATTGAACTCAAATTTCTATAACCTTTTGAACTAAATAAAAAATTAAAAAAAAATAAACTCTTCTAATATAGAAAAATATGTATATTTTTTTTAATAAATATATGAAAATTCAAGTACTTTGCGTTTTTTATATGTAACATTTAACTTTTTTTTTAATTTCGAAAATCAAATTTTCTACGTTCATAATAAATTGGCCCGGATATATTTCTGGTTATAATAAATATGAAAAATAAGTCATATACGACAGTGACATGGTTTAAATGCGTGTGCATTACTCTAATCGACAATTTATTTCCGTACGTACGTACGAACGAAACATCATCCATTTGTGGCAATAAATTTTGGAATTCGATATTTTTTATTAAAAAATATTACTGAGAAAATATATCATATATAATCGATACAGATGATGAAAATGAAGTATAAAGTATAAATGGATGACAGCGAACTGAGAAGAATAAAATATAACATCTCTCGGTTTTAGATCACGACGTTGTAATAAATCAATTGTTTTTATATATTGTAAGTAAAAGTTAAAAAAAACTTTATCTAAAAACTGTAATGTGAAAATTTATTGAGTTATTTTGTTCAAACATCATAAAACCATTAAATGGATGATAATAATTATATAGTATTCATGTTTTAGGTTTAAACTTCAAACGGTATTGGGTGAACTTTTAGTTACATTAACTTAAAGTAAAGCTATGTCAAGAGATTCAAAATTTTTAGAACCAATATAATGAGCGTATCAAATCTATTTTATCATGATTTTTAGAATGATTTTAAAATAGGACGCATGCGCAATCAATAAAATATGTTTCAACAATTGCAGAAGTGAGAAGCAGGACAACTTGTTCTTAGCAGTTTATAAATAATTGTTTTATTAATTAATTTTAATTGATATAGGAAGATTTAGAATTGTTCAAATACCTTATTATTTTTTCCGTTGACTTTGAACAGTTACACTTTTAATACAATATATTAAATATAACGTGGTCTTATTTAGGTAATATAACTTAGAAAACTAAACTGTAATCAAAAATTCAAACAAAAGTTCAACTAATGTACTTTTGACGAATTACCCAGATACATATTTGATTATTGATTACAGTTTAGTTTTCTAAGTTATATTACCTAAATAAGACCACGTTATATATATATATTCTTTTTCAAAACGCAATGAAAGTAATTTGACAAATCCTTTCTTTACAATGTAAGTAGATTCACAACTTTTTTAAGAAATTTTAAAAATCAAAATAGTATGGTAATGCTCCGTTGCCTTAATCTATTATTATAAAGAGGAAAGATTTGATTGTTTGTTTGCTTCGAATAGGCTCCGAAACTACTTCACCGATTTGAAATTTTTTTTCACTGTTGAGAAGCTACACTATTTCCGGTGAACATAGACTATATTAAATTTTTAAAAAAATTAGTGATCCATACTAAAACTCCAATAATGTAACCCAAGATCTGAAAAAAATTACCAAAAAACATTCTTTTATCGCGTGCGCTGCGAAAACTATTGATTATAGAATAAAATAATGTAGTACGATTTTGCAGAATATATCATTACCTACAAAAAATAGAGCGACAGCATATGTCTAATTATTATAGTTATGTCACAATAAGTGTTTTTCATTTTAAAAAATATATATAAATGCCACCGTTATAAAAGCTCTTTTATTTATACTTTGGTATTAATCCTTATCAAAATAAATGACTTCATATTTAAGTTTGCTTCATTACCATTCTATAACTTTTTGAGTTATTCAATTTGAACATTCCATTCGAAAGATATCACAAGCTTAAAAATGTAAGTTATTTGAAAAATGTCGCATGGTCACCCCATTTTACTTATAATTAAGACCAACTTTATTGAACTTGACGATATTTTTTATTTATGTATAGATGCTGATTGATTTACAGATTATTTGGTCTACGGTAGGTATACCTACCGTAGCTATACGCAATAAACATACTCTTTTTAGATATTTATAAATATTTTTTGAAAATTAATTGATTACTAAATAGAACAATTTTATTCTTTGCAACAGTTTATTAAATGTGTCTCTTTAAAGTTGACGAAATAGTGCTTTTAAGTATGATTATGTTTTTCGTGAAAGAAATAAGAAAAATAAAAATTTTCATATACCACTACAAATTCCAAATTTGAAAAGAAAACATAATCTACACCTACGTTACGCAGACGAAGTTGCGAGGATCAGCTAGTTAATTAATAAATCACTTACTAGCATTTACTATTGCTCTTACTATTACTTTACTATTACTCTTTCAAGCATAGCGACGAGTATGTGGGCAATTTCTTCCCGGATATTATTCCCCGATCTTAAAGTTTTTTAGATTCCGTGAACGACCGGTGTAAAGCCAGGATTTCAAAAACCATACAAAAAAATCCAATGGAGCCAAATCGAGTGATCGGGATAACCACTCCAAATTACCTTTCAATGAGTCTCATTCAAACAGCACCTGCACAATCGTGAATTGTCGTGAAGGATTCGCTTCACTGATAAATTTGAAAGAGTAGACGCACGTTTTCACGCAGAATCCCAAGGAGGTTGCAATATTCATACTCTCACTGCCTTATTATTTGCACATGATCTGATGGAACCTAGGGATTCTACTTTTTCACTTTGTTGAACTTGTGAGCTGACTATACCTAGTAACCCCTAGAAATGAGAACCCTACATTACAATGATTTCGAAATTCACACTGCGTCGCTATGACATAATGTTCCTTCGAAAAGTGGGCAACGATGGCAAACACACGTTTTTCACTATTCCATAGTGGTAACTGGTAACTGTCCGAGGTATCTTATAAGCCATTAAAATCACTCTAGCCTTATAACATCATCCCCTTACGCTGGGACCTATACCTACTAAGTGAGCCGCATTAAAAAGAAGGATATTATGTCACCGCCCATTGTAATGTATGTCATGAATAATCCTGTAGTTTTCTGATTATTTCAAAGGAAGTACATTCACACAATAAAAAAGAAAACATAAATATTTTGACGTTATAAACAACGGTTAAATATACTATTCTTAATAAGTGACGATAAGTGATTCAATTTGTAAAAATGATTCCCATAGAAATAAACCACGATACTTCAATGCTTCTACCATTTCCAGTCAATACTGTAATTGTTTTAGATTTTCATGATTGTTTCTTATTCCAAATCACATATGGTAAACTCACATAAGTCTTCAATTTGTTACTAACTATTAGCCAAGTGTAACTTTAAATCAGAAGAAAGATTATAACAGGTAGAAATAGAAATGATTCCTAATTTCCAGGAAGGGTGGTACCAGTGCAAAAAGCAACAGAAATTAGAATAGTTGTTAAATAGATATTTCAGAGTTCTTTAATTTTGCTAGAAATATCGTTGGCTAGGAATTCATGTTTGGCTCACCACAAAGAGATGCACTTATCTTATGTTACCTTTATGGAAAAAATATATCACATGGGTGTCATATCTACGTCACATGAACAAAATACAACGGTGGAATAATATCTGTTGTATGTAGTTTGCAGAAACCTATAGCGGTTATTTGTTCATTGTTATTTATCATGGGTTTGTAATTGGCAGGGTTTTTAGCAACTCTAAAGTTAATAAAAAACGCGAAATAATGAAAATTTGCTCAATACGAGAATCGAACCTAGCACCTACCAGCTTTAAGACAGCCACTTTAACCATTCAACCACCAACAGGCACTGTAGTGGTTATTTGACAAAAACTCACAACTATCCCTGGACAGCAGGATAACAATTTGGATATCTAGGAATCCTAAAGTCAATCAGAACACATGGGGTTCAGTTTTCGAGAGTGGCTTAATGCTTGAACATTTTGAGAATGGAATATTAACGTACAAATATTTAAAGTGTTAAAAGAATGTTAATCCATGTTTTTTATGCTTGGGTTTCTCAAATTAGAGTTGATTAGAGATCCAAGTTTTGATTGTTGTACTCCTTGTAAGTTCGTATAAACTTTTAAAAAAATATGGTAAATATTTTGAATAAATAGTTTAAAAACTATGTCAATTACTATAGTGAAATTGAACGATACCATAAAATATGTTTCTTAAGTTTCACATGATCCCAGTGTGCCGTTCTGAGATTAAATTAATGATGATGAATTTTCACGTTGAAAATTTAGTGACTTTTGTTTATTATACAGTCGATCGATTCCCGTTTAATGCACAAGCCAAGATGAGTAAAGCTAGTAATTACAGTAAACTTCATGGTACCGTTTTTATCTATAGTAGTTGATTCTCATAGACTTCTGGGAATTAAGTAACATCAAAACGAATTTGATTCTGCCAAGCAAAGTTCGAAATTCGCGTTTGAGTCTATAAAAATCTACTTTGAACATAACTCACCACTAACCATGCATTTGGTTGGTTTTTTACAGTTTTTATATTATTTATTCACTCTAATGAAATTGGCTCAAGCGGAAAAAACCGCGTAGCAGCCATCGCGTCGTTGTGTTTATATTTCGGCTGCGATTTCCAGTGAAAAACACAACCATAATTGGATTATAAATTAATTAAATCGTTTCAGAGAATTTTTTTTTTGGTTATATTCGTTCTCAATGTCTTCAGTTACTGTGGTTGAAGAAAAAAAACGTTGAAAATTCTTACTTCTCCTAAGTTTATTACGTTTAAATTAAATTATCTCTTGTCTGTGTAAATAAATTATTAATTTAATTGTTTTTAAAATAAATTTTATTCAAATCTCAAAGAAAAAAAGGAGCTTTTCCATGAAATAAATGTAAAATATCCTTAATGAGAATTCCAATTGCTTTATTACTTTTCAAACATTGGTTTAGCTTTGGATTTGAAAAAAATTGTTAATTAGATATTTGACTGTGGTGAAATCGAAAAAAATCCACTCGTTTTTTTCCCAATTTTTCATAATCGATTGTGATGTGGAATTTTTTTTTAAATCAATTAATTTATGACTACAATCTCATAGTGGTCTCTTCACATTTGCTTTACGATTTTAATAAGAAAATATGGAAAAATTATTCTAAGCCGTTTAATAATTATTTTTAATCAGTGTCTAGGCTAATTAAAGATTCTAGAGACTGTCATTTTATTTTTTATATTAATACAATTTATTAATTAGATATTAAAAAGAATTGTAAAAAAAATATTTGAAAAGAATTAAGAAAGTTCCCTAATACGATTTAATTGGCATTTCAAATACATAACTTCATTATAAGGAATATTTTTATTTAATTAAGATACCAGTCACGAATTCATTAGTTTCGTTTTTTTTTCTTTTTTATTCAAGCCATCACCATAAATTATATTCGTTCGTTCCATTTTTTTGTCAATTTGTTTTTCGTTGATGCAACAATTAATAAATGCCTCAATAAGTGTAGTAAAAGCTTAATATTTGACGATTCCGTTTAATTGGTGTAAAAATAGAAAAAAAAACATATGAAGTTGGAAAGTTTTAAAACTTAAATAGTCTAATGAGTCTAATGATCTCCCAAAAGATTGTAATTATAGTTTGACTACCCATATAATACCTTATTTTTTTCAAGTTTAATAATATAATTACTACGTTCACATTTGATTTTATCTGAAAAATAAACATGACTTGTTTTCGAGACTTTTCAAATTAATTTATCCAAACAATTAAGGTCTCAAATCTCAGATTGAATGTAAATGAAAATATTCCAATTAAAATAAGTAATAACGGCGTGATGTGACTAAGAACTAGGCAACTTTATATACCATTTTTTTATAAATATTTTTAGATTAAAACTTTTGATTATAAAAATGTCTGTGAAGATTATTCAATAATGATAGAGTTACTCTGCCAATTTATGATACATCCTAAGTTTCATTTGTCTAAGTTCAATACTTTTAATTTTATTAATACCTAAAATGGCTGATTAGGTTACTGTCTCATCATTATCTATAGGGTAGGTACTTCCTGAAGTCCCAGAAACCTAAGATTTGGTATGCATACTAGGGTTTGCACATAAACAAGAGAAAATTATTAAAATATGCAACTTTCATTGTCCATATAAATTTCATATTTTTTGGTTGACAGTAACTCCCAGGGCATCTATTGATGACACATATGAAACGCAAACAATATAAACCGGTTGCAAGTAATTCAACTGTGATTATCATAAAGATATATTATATAAAAATTAAAGGCAATTAACTAATTCGATAATGACAACATAGAATATCTAAAAACAACACAAAAAACAATTATTTGATATGAAAAGTTGATGTAAAATGGATTTAGTTAATCAAATAATCCTGCTTCAAAACTAATTTTCTTTTTTTAAAATTTTCTTTTTCAATATTGCCTTTCAACTACAGTTAAAAAAAATTAAATATTTTTTAGTCTGATCGAGTCTGATTAGTTTCGATCTTTCATTCCAAAGCGCCAGTCATAAGCGCTAATGATAACTGCGCTTCCCGACAATAGCGCTCCAGATAACAACAATTTATTATTGATGAATCATGGTCAAGGATACAATTATATGTATTGTTGTGAACTTATATTTACTTTGTATCAGCAGAATATTATTTTATTTTATTTCCAGTATTATAATTAAAATTATGTAATATAAATATATTTATGTACATATACATAAAAAGTTCAGCTTAACCGTAAAATGTAACATAAATTTTTAAAATAATTATATGAGTTTTATAAAATTACATTAATCAAAATATTTTAAAAATAGAAAAATAGAGGATTTAGTTATTTTAAAATGAAAGTCATAAACACATCTCCTATAATTTTTAATTTGTCAAAAAATCATAATGTAAGCTTATAAAGTAAACACCATACCGTAATAAAATAATATACAATAATAAAACGTATAATTTAAATTTTAAAAATATAGCCTTTACTAATATCACTAAAATAAATACAGTAGGGTATAACAAATGCTGCTTAAGTAATATATTTACATTCTATATTACATTTATATATTATATGGTAGTTAGTGTTGTATATATGCATAATAATATAAAAACACAAGTTTTAAAATGTTTATTATATGGAGCGCTTTTATCGGGAAGCGGAATTGTTGATAGGCCTTAAGTTGAGGCGCTTATGTCGAGTGCTTTTGTGAGGACACCGAAATATAAATGAAGCCTACTGTGTAACATATCTAAAATAGTTTACTTAAAAAGCAGTAACTAAAAATATTAAAAAATAATACACATAAAACACCTTGCAAAAAGAAATGAAATCCCACCAAAAATTCATCAGATTTTATAAGAGCCCAACCTTCTAGACTGAAAAGTATGGTTTGATCATTTCGTACAATTATTGTAAAACACATTATTTAACACCAGCGACTTAATTATATAACCATACCGACATGTTCATTATATATAATTTAACTCTTTTTAACTCTAAACGGCTACCTTTATAATTCCCGTATTATTCGTCAAACTTTTCTTTTTCACCATTTAACGCCATATTTTGCACAATTTATCCACTTTTGATTTAATTTGTTTCGTTATTCTCATGGTTTTCAATTTATTTTAAAAGTTTCATGTTTTGAATATCATTATTGTGGAGAACTTATAAAAGAAACTAACGAATTTTTCAACAATCAGAAGAAATATTGACATAAAATTATGGGAAATCCTTAATAAATTATTAAAAGAACAAAGTGCCTTGAATTTTCAATCAATCGAAAATTTATTGATTTAGAACTGTTCAATCACCATTTCAGCTATTCAAAAGCACCAAAATCTTTCCCACCTTCTAATTGTAATTTTGGAATTCGTAACATTATCTAAAGTTTCCCAGAAAATGCAACACGTTTTGGTGAAAATAAAAGTTCCTTTTTGAAAACTTGATTTTAATATCGTCAATTTTTGGGTATTTTGCAGAAAAATCAATATATTTAAGAAAGGGTGTGAATTTCGGGAAAAGAATTATTATTTCTAATGGGCACAACAAATTTTTCGAGATCTATGAGTGAAATTGTTAAAAGCGAAAACACCCAAAAAATTTTTTATTTATTTTGATGGAAAATTTTCGAAAAATTCGCTCAATGTTGTATCATGTAATTCTTTTTTAAAACGGCCATTAGTATTTAGTATTTAGGGGCTTGGCTCATAATACGATCTGATGAATTTTTAGTAATAAAAGCATTATGAGCTTGTGAGTCTTGGCTATCGATTTTACGAGAAATTTTTTTGATGAAATTTTTATTTATTAAATGGATCACATTTCGAGAAAAAAAATCAGATTGGTATAGACGAAATCTGGAACAACTGACAGAAAAGAAAGAAGAAGATTTATAATTTTTGATTTAATAAAAAGAAAATTTGAAAAAAAAAAGCTTTTGCATAAATATTAAGCAGAAAGATATTTAAATGGAACTTTGGCAATTATTACTTTAATTCATACTAAAATCGACTTTCTTCAACTTCTAACTTTTAATTTTTGAAAAAAGAAAACAGATAGGGTAAACGTAAAAGGGTTGGAAAAATCCAATTATTTTACGTTGAGCTTTTGTACTTTAATACATATGATTACATATTGGGGGTTTATTTTAATAGCGTACGATTCATTTAATTGAAATTACTTTTTATTGGAGCGATTACTAATGCGGGTTTTAATGCTTTATTGTTCGTGAAATTTGAATTTTCGAATTTTTATTGAGTGAATCGAATTCGGATTTCGGCTTCAATTGGCAGTGAACTGTGACAAATTTACATAAAATTGAATTTTACTAAAAATTAAATGATTTAGAAATAGAGGAATATATACTATCGTTTTTCAACCTGTTTCTTTTTACTTTTCGATTTCCTATCTTCAATATTTTGATTGAATTATTTTATGGTGATATCAAGACATAGTTTGTCGAAAAATAATGAAAGCAACAGTTAGGTCTTCAAAATCAAATTTTAATGTTTCTATTTGTGATCCAAAAGACCATTACATCTATCTTTCGAGAATCCTCTCATTTTCATTTTCAATTTTAATCAAACGTCTCCAACTCTAAAACAATCAGTAAATATTGGACGTCGTGTGGTGCCTTACAAATTGTAATACTGAAAGTTTTATGTGGCCAGTGAGATTATTAATTTTAATCTCACCGAGTAGCTTTTTTTGTATAACATATAAGATAAAACGAAAGAAAAAAAAAATACAAAAGGTCGCGCTAGTTATTACTGTTATTTTAATAGCTTCTGACTAGTTTGATTTTTTTTTATTTTAAAATTATTTTTGTTGGATATTTGGAAGCAGTGGCTCAATGATGGGGTCCGGGAATAAGATGGTGGAAAGAAAAAAAAAATAAAGGGACCTCCTGCGATAGAAAATTGGACTCGAATATCCCGCCGTGTGATGCTTCTCACTACGACTTCGCGACTCGGAGGATGGAATGAGCGAGTGAGGGCTGCGTGTTTTCAATTGAAATAAATAAAAAGAAATTTTTATAACTATTGATTTATTTTCATTATTATTATGATTATTATTGTTATTGCTTCCTAAAGAATGTATAAATTAAAATTTCCCCATTTAGGAATGAACGAAAGAACCAATTTCGGTTCTAGCTTTTTCTTCAAAGTTCATAGAATGAAAATTTCAGTTACTTGAAATATTTCGAATAATTTGCTAATGAGAAATAACTCTTCACTTTTTTGATGAAAATATTATTTATGAAAATTACTTTTTCACTTTCAATGTATTTTTTATTTTTGTTCAATAATTTTCAGAATAAAAAATATAAAAAATATTTAGTTAATTAAGTTATGGAATTCATAATGTTTTTTTTATAAAATTATGTAACAAATATCTCAAGGAATTTATAAAATAAATTTTAAAACATTTTAAAACTAGTATAGGACGTCATTGATTAGTTCAGTTAGTATAGAAAACTATACTTTTGACTTACTAAAAATATTTATTTTTATGTTAAGCTCAGCGTTTTAATTCTTGCTTTTTTAATAATTTTGTTAATTTAATAATTGAATTATAGGTCTGTTATGAAGAATTTTTTAGTAATATTTCCTCAGGCTTCTTGATTCACAAAATTAAATATTTTTAATTTAAATTCAATAAATAAATAATCTTATTTATTTATATAATTTATTTATTTATAGAAGCCTGAGGAAGTTACGATTAGTAACGAAACGTAGCTAATTGAACAATAAAATATTAAATAAAAAATAAAAAAACAAAAAGATCTTAAATAACCTGAATTTTCTTCTTATATAAAAAAATATAAAAGCTGAGATCTGATTTTTATCATTTAATAAACTTAATCTTGTCGGCTCCTCATTTTCATAACTTTTTTTGCAACCAACGCTATCTCGTGTCTCTCATTGGAACAGTTTCTTATAATATGTTCACATGTCAATCATAACAATTTTGTCCTTGCTTTCTATACAGTCTTAGAGAGGAGAGAATATAATTTACACAAAAATGCTGTGGAAGGGGGTCGATAACTAATAAACTGAGGAGGGAAAAAGTTCAAATTTAACATTATGTTTATGAAGCATGCTAACTCTATAAAAGAACTCAGTGCCAAAAGTATGGTTCAAAATTTCAAATATACCTATTTATACTAGATCATTAGTATGCACAATTTATGTAGGTTTGACAAGAATAGAAAGTAGCAATGTTTTTATACTAAATTTTCCAATTATAATAAGAATTTAGAAACATTAACTTTATACCAGTATCGAGAAAGAATCAAGAGAATATCAGTACTAATTTGGTTATTCTGATTTTGAATCATTCTGAAATTTTAAAGAAGCATATTGCACTTTTGACTATAAAAAATAACTCAACAGTTAACTTTTGGTATCAAATGGAAAAATACTGACATATGACCTGGCTTAGTTGAATGAAAGCTTTAGGACAGATAATGGGTCTTGCGCTGGTATACACGGAAAAGTCCAGAGATTTAAACTACCAGTACCATTGAAAATAAAAACCACTGTATACCAGGCTTAAAAATTTACCGTACTAGTTTGTGTGGTTTACGTAGGGACTTGAAAAATACTCAAATTTATAAAATCTCTGAGAACCAAACAGTGCTTAAAAACGTTGATAAAGCTATAAATCAATTTCAAACTATTATGGGAGAGCCAACGTGTCATTAATGATTCGATTACCAAAACCCAAGTATAATAGGATTGGTTTCTATGCCGTAAGGTTAAACTGGGAAACGAAAAAGCAAATGATGTTGTCCATCGAGAGAACGGGATACAATTCGTTTGTCTAGAGCCAGTTTTTGGGGTTAAAAAGATCATCAAATAGTGGCTCTTTATAAATCATTACTCCTTATCTTATGAAACAAAAACAACCAAAATACAGCAAAACAGTAAAGAATTTTTCTCTCTAAATCCAACTTCCGAAATACTAAATTTAAGTAGATTTTACGCCAAATTGGTGACAAGCCTCAGAATAGGTCACTGTGGCCTAAGAAAACGTCTTCTTACTATTCGGATATTGTTGGAGCACCCAATATGAAGTTTTTAGCAGATAGAGGATGAAACTGCTTTTCATATTTTATAGAATTACTGGGCTCTGTCTATATGGTGATTAAAATAATTGTCTTCGATTCCAGTAATGAACAAGCCGAACAGGATCTTGGTCGCCGGTTTCTAAAATTTGCTCGGCTATTCGGTTAACAATAGGTGAAATAGAGACCCAGAGAACACAATAAGCCTAGGGCTACTGTGTTGAAACTCGCGAAATCTCTTTTTGAACCGCATGGAAAAAAAATTTTGGTGCAATTTTTTGGTGGAATACATATGTACCTACTTAAGAATGTTTTGAAATACTTTTTTTTAAATATTTTTTTTTTTGCAATAAGAAATTAATTGAAATATATTTGTTGTTAAAAAGAATGGTACAGCCAAAAAATTGATATTATAAGTTTTTTAAATTGCATCTCTTTGCAGTAACATGCAGTAACAAGTATGAATTGTATCGCAAAATTCAACTAAAAAAATTTCGGTTACTTCTTTGTCAAGTATAGTAGATGCTTATGAGTCATATTCTAATTATTAAGTATAATAGTAAAATAATAGCATTTATTAAGATCGTCATACAAGTAAACACAATTTAACAAACGAAAATATACTCGTGTATAATTACAAATCCCCAAAATAAAAGCAATAGCTTAGGGGTGGACGAGTGATCAAGTTGACCGTCCAAGAATTCCTATGCGCTAGGGTTAAATCTCGTGACGGGCAGGACTCTTAATATTTCGCACCTCAAGTATTAAAGTTAAGACTTCAGCAATAACTTACGAATGAAAATGCTGTAAAAATAAAAGAAATTTAGGAAAGGTATGCATTTGTTTTAATATATATTTTTTAAAAATTAATTGAATTTACAACTTTAATCAATGTCTTTCACTGTATTTTATAGGTCATGTCAAATCCTTTCTCCAAACTTGTTTACGCAGATAGCAGATAAAATTATTTGCATTAATAATTTCACTTTAAATGTAAAATTTCTGTTCCAATTCATCAATTTCTGTGAAAGATAATTTAAGACAGCATATCATATCGAATAGTCGTACTACAATACTTTAATATCCTCCAAATCTTCTGTGACGAGTGCAAGGATTATACAAGTCATTAATCTAAAATAGACAAACATGTCGTTAAATTCAATTTAAGAATTGACTGAAAAAATCATTAAAACATTATTTAAAAAAAATGTCTAAAGAAGTCAAAACTTCAGCCATTAATCTTTTTCATAACCACGTCTCCAACTTTATTTTCAAGTGATAAAAATTTCTACAAAATACCAAGATGATAATTCAAATTTATAAAAGAAAATCTCTGTTATAATATAGTTGGAAGATTTTATTTCTTAATTACATAATCTAAACGAGCTATAACATGAATTTTATATTATGTACCCACTTCTTCATAATTATTCTCTAAAGGTAATAAACGAAAGATGAAAAAAATACTTGGCAAAAGTTTACTTGGCAATTAAACTGTGCACAAGTAATTTTTATGAAGAAGTTATATAAAAAAGTTTTGTTCTACTATATTATAACTTATTCAAATGAGCTGAGGCTATGTTCGGTTCGCATTCATAGACCAATTTAATTCAATATCTCGTCTTAATATCTAATAATAGTTAATTTCTCATCTCATTATTCATTTCTTCCGTAGCAATGCCCTTCATTAAAGTCGCCTCTTGATCACTGACTGAGATTCATCGAAACGTTACTACAATAATGCCCTTGACCATTGACATGGTAACAATCAATATTATACGGACATTGATTTGATTGAGTACGATAACAATAATCACTCAAACACAATAATCTTAAGTTAGTAACGTACGATATATTCAATAGGAAACGAGCGGATTAAAAATCCATGATCGATGAACTTGACTTCAATCATATGATTATTAAAACTAACGCAATGACGTCGATCTCTGAAATTAAATAAAAAAAATAAAATAATAAAATGTGAGGTTGAAATGCCAATTTTCAATCGTGAAAATATTGATGAGATTTTAGTAAAAGAAACTTTTTATTTTCACCTTATGGCAATTGCGTTATTGTTAAGACGTCCTGATTAAGCCAGAATTTCAATGGGGATTGAATTCGAATAATTATTTCTTGCGTATATTTTCATTGATAAAATCTTGGTTACTTCGAATACAATCACTTTAATTAGATCGACATCGTTAAACGGTTTTAAAATAATTTATTGTTAAAATGAAAAACGGAAATATCACAAAAAAATATGTATTTTTTTTAAATAATAGTTTGGTTAAATTATTACTTATTCATTTATTTCTGATTTCATGTGGTCATGATCAGTTCTCAAAGAAACTGTTGAAAATTTCAAATTTTTCTAAATAATAAAACATATTTTTGTTTTTAGAGAAATATAACTATTCAAATTACATTGATAAACATGTGTTACCATTGAATTGTAGACTAGAGTAAACGTGCTCCATATGCCCAATGTTTAATTTAAATTGTTATTTCTTCTCAATTTGTCAAGTTAAGAAAATATATTCTCTCCTGTCTAATTCGGGTTGCAATTGTGATGGTAGATATGTAGTTATTTGAGTCAGTTCAAATTGACTAGGAAAGAAAAATAATTAGAAATGTGGGGATCCGAAGACACTAACCCTTCCTTTCTTATGGGTATGTATCTACGTATTGACTATATGGTACCATTAATAATTTAAATATCTCTACAATTATGATATTCCTCCCTAAGCATTTACAAAAAGAATAAAATCATAAAAGTAACAAAAAATATGCGTTAGTATAGCGTATTTACTTTACTTCTTGCATTCTTAGCATTATACGCAACAAGAGACACTCGCTTCGCTTCTTCGAGTGTTACTTTCTCATATTTATCGTGAGTGAGCAAGCGTGACAGACGGATTCAGCTGAGATATTTTATTTCGTAGATTGTGACAGGAGTACTCTAATACACTGTTTCTCATAAATAAAATTAATAATTAATGTATTTCAACTTATACTGTTATCAGATGAAACAATATTAATAAACATTGTAATTATTTAAAGTATTTAAAGCTTGACAGAGAAAATATAAATAAGAACGTGGATTCTGTAAGGTTAAACCCCGTAAGTTCGAAATTGTTCGATTTGTTCATGGATGAAATATTTACCATGTCAAGACTATAGAACGAGGGTATTTATGCTCAACGGGGGAAACTAAACAAGTTGGCAGAAAACAAAATCAAAATTTAAATATATCTTTCAAGGTGATTAACTTCTATTAATTGAATTACTTCTTGAATTGTATATCCATTTTTTTAAACTTAATTGGATTTTCCTACAAATTTTCTTCTTGTTAGTATGGATATATCTACTGTCAAAATAGTGCTGTTTCAAGATGGGTCATCAGATATTGTACTTGAATACTAGTTCCTAGTTACTCAGTAGTTTTTGGTTTCCTTCTCACAAAATTTTATTTTAATATTTATTATTTGTTCGATTCGTATTTAACAATTAACCCTTGATTTTATTTTAATATTTATTCATTATTAAAAAAATGGACTAAGTTATTTATAAAAACGTATTATTAAAATGTGGTTTTTGAGTAGATGAGTACTAAGTGAGTGATTTTTTTATATTGTGCAATAATCATTACCCTACTAACTTGCTTCTAAAATCTTAATTTATACAAACCTGCATTTTTTGCCTTGTTTGTACTTTTGAAGCTGGAAACTTTTTTAGACCCGTTTTTGCTAAAAAGTGCACGTATGTAAACCGTTACGCTCGAATTGGTGACGCTGAATTGTGTAAACTCGGCTCTAATCGTAATTAGTAACGTCTATTGTTCGATAAGTGAATTGTTCATTGTATTTAATCATTCCAATATTTAAGGCTGCAGTACTTAGACTGATGGATTTGGTAGAACACATTCTTAAGGTCGCTACATATATACTAGCAAAAGATTTATTAGTTAGACAAAGCTTGTACATTTATCTTGCACATATCAGTATTTTTAAGTGAAGATACGCATTTTCTCTATATCCTCCGATTTAAGCTAAATTTGGAAATGAACGCCATTACCTAGATGTGAAAATATAGACTTTTGAAGTACTTACAACTAACGTAGCATTTTTTTACTAAATGAATATTTTTTCATTGACTAATTTTTCGAAATTTCTGAACGTATAAATGGAACCTTCAATATTATGTGTAAATGAATAATTTGTGCAAATATATGATGTATGTAAAACAAAAATTTTAAAAAACGTTTTTTTGGTAATTAAACTGTTAGTTTTCCCTATTTTATTACTATTATACAAAAAGAAATGCAATTTAATTTCCATTTCATAAGTTTCCATAAGTCATCAATTTTATTAACTTTTCAGATTTTACATATATTTTGCTTCTCTTAATTGATTCTTTCGGTTTTATTTTACACAATGAAAAAAACTTCAAGAATGTCATCGAATGTTTCAATGTTTTAAACAAACCCTGAAATGTCATGTTGTCTTGTCCCCAATCATAAGTGACATCTAATACGATAAATAATTCGTCGTTCGAATAAAAGCTTCACGTCGAACAGATTCCATTATTTCCGGAAGTCGATCATTAGTTTTAAAATTGATTTCTGTGTGGCATTGCTTCTCTACCTATAATGACAATTGTTCTAAATGATAACAGAAATCGAATATAAATGAGATTTTATTTTATTTCTCTGAACAGAACTTCTCTATTCTTTCGAGATGAGACGCTTGGGTCTGATTAATAAGTGATCAAATGGATGGACCACCATCCTTCGATTCAGTCATTTGTCGAATCAATATTTAATCCATTCACCTGTTAAATAATAAATTTGTTAATTACATTGCGCATTCGTTTGTCTGTAGATATTTTTCCTTTGTATGTGTGTGTTTTATCGTTTTTATTTTTTTACGATGTAATTTTACTAATTAATGGGAACCCCCATCGCTTCTATCTCCGACTTCAATTAAAATTTCTGTTGTAATGATCAACTATTTTTTTTCATATTTCAATACCTAAGTCTTCCTTATGTCCTCATATGTCAAAGGATTTGATGAACATAATACACACATCGAATCAATAATTAATTAAGAAAATTTAATTAAAAATCTTCATATTACTTCCTCGATATAACTTCTTTTTTTTGACTTATAACCACAAAAATTTAACAACGCATATTAAGTTACGAACATCTTTTCCCATTGAGACATAAAAATAAATTAGTATCCTTTTAATTGAAACACTAAAATCCTATTTCAATTATTATATATATATTAAATCTGAACAAAGCCAAAATGAATATAATTATGATTCTCATTGATAATAATGATTTTTTCTTGTTAATCGTAGTATCGCGAGGATCTCGTATTGTAATTTTACTGTCTGATCAATGGCTATGGAAATCAATTTAAATTTTGCAATTGTTGTAACGGATGTTGAGGCTATTCACATCGCATCAGGTCGATATTGATTTCAAAAATAGAACCTGAACTTTAGTGCTCCATTTAAGCATACAGACGTTCAGTTTTTCTGTGAGCAATTGTAACACCACGCTGAGCTTCACTTGATGTGATTTTAAATTGTACAAAGACCTACCAGAGACAAGAACCAGCAAGTCATTAGAATTTGTTATTGTATTTATAATAATAGTTCCCATAATAACATTTTGTGACCATTAGTTTGAAAAACAAGTAAGAAGAAGAAGAAGCATCTTATTCATTATTTCAACTTGAAAGAACCACTAAAATTATGGTCCAATATGTATCATTTAAAAAAGTGTATGTTCGGAAATCAAAAAAAAATCTTCTGTGTTTTCTTAATCTTTCCAGATTATGAATTTCTCATGAAAAAACTAATCAGAAATATCAATTTCAGCCATTGACAATGAATGTTTGAATTTCCATAAAATAATCCTTACTACATTCAACGATAATTGAGAAAAATTAAATCTAACAACTAAAACAGTTTTATTGTTTCTAGCTAAAATCCATAAAGTATAAGTGATATATTTAATATGCTTTTTTATGATTGATAAGTTGCTTGAATTCCTCTATTAGTGATAAATCTAGATCCTCTTTACCAATGATTCTTAACCTGGGTTCAATTGAAACCCAGTGGTTCAGTGAGTCAGTCTCGCGGGTTCGTTGGTGATCAAGACGCACCCCTAATTTATATGACCAATTTATAAATATATACCTGTATTTTGTATTTGAAAAAATCATATTATATTTTTCCAATTAAGAAGGTTCAATGATTGCGCTTATGAAGCTAGGGGTCTGTATCTCCAACAAAGTTAAGAATCACTGCTCTACTCCATGGCCTCTTCACAATCAAATATTTTACAAACAGAATATATTTTTACAGCCTATTTTTACCATCACCTATTCGCAGAAGTCAATATTTTTAATTACTCAACATATATCCAAAGTATTCTAATTTTTAGATGTAGTTAGATTGATTTTTTATTTGATTAGCATCACAGCATTTATATAGCATCACATTTCAAAAGATTCATACGGTTCATGGTGGCTAATTTAAGCATCTATTCTTCATATGAATGCAAAAGGACACTTCATACATATTACCGAAGAAAAAGGAATATTCTTAAGTGAAATATGAGAAGAAATTATTATAACAAAATGATAACATTTCTGAAATAGTTAGAAATAAAAGTCCTTGAGTGTCACCAGAGCCACTGCAAATTGATTTGGGAGTGTAAATCGTTCGTCACTCAGCTGGCAGCATTCAACAAGGTAATTAACTGCTTGGGTGCCAG
Organism: Sisyra terminalis; assembly: GCA_958496175.1. NCBI lineage: Eukaryota > Metazoa > Arthropoda > Insecta > Neuroptera > Sisyridae > Sisyra > Sisyra terminalis. The sequence goes on along the minus strand of OY292277.1, from coordinate 29,870,980 downwards.
AACGCTGGTATTAGAGGCAATGAGGAAGTAGATTGGCTTGCAAAAGCATACTCAAAGTAAACACTTATGTCTAAACTGGAGAAGGAAATAATTCATAGTTTCGGTATGTCTGTAAACAGGAAATTGTAGTTTGAGGAAATTTGCTAACTAATAAGATACTGGAAGATACTAAATACAAATAAGATACTAAGAAAATACTGGGTCAAAGCAAGAGCTTGAAGGAAATCTGCAGAAAGAGGGGTGGGGGAGAGTGAACTACTTACACGTCTTATTTAACTATCTGGCTCTGGCTCCCTGGATCACCTGGGTCTGAGCACGGGAATATCTTCAAAGATTCAGCTGACTGTCTGATTAGATTTATCGTAGAAGTAGGTCTCATCAGCTTAAACTGGGTGCAATAATCTATCCAGAAATCTGAAAATGAAGACGACTCTTAAGTGAGTTGTCAGTATACAAGTTTGATGAAATAAGATTTCGAATGATACTTCAATTTTCATCTCTTATCTGAATTCACATCTTCGTTCATTCAGACACCTAAGGACACAAGCTGATTTACTTAATTTCCTCATTTTGTATCGTGAGTTTGAAGCTCACCGAGCTGAAAGAAGTAAAAGTAAAGCGAGAAATTAAATAATATTTTTTTTAAATTTATTACATCTGTTTCTGTAACCAATTGTCAAGTTATGAGTTGTACCTTTGCAAAACTGAAAATTTTCAAGTAAATAGTTAAATGTGTTCTTTAGGTACAAGAAAATCTATTAAGACACATACATTTTTTAAAAAAGTAAATTAGAAGTTATAGCATCTTGAAGAATCCATGCCAGAATAGTAACGGGCATAATAACCGGCTAGTAAGGCTAATAAGGTAATAACCGGCTACTACAGATTGAGGAAATACCATGCACATGATTGGGCACATGTAGGCACACATGTACGTGTGGGGGAAAATCTAATACAATAATCAATTCAATATCCCTTTTAGGTCGGTCAAAATCTTGCGACGTTACATTTTATTATTTTTTTATTCAATTCGCCAATAAATCGACCCATAATGAAAATTACAATTGAATTAATTGCGAATAGAATAAAAAATAAATAGAAAATCCAACGTTGCCAGATTTTGATCGACCTAAAAGGGATATGAGCCCAATAGGCATTGTCTCTTTGAACTAACTCATTGTTCATTTGTTTCAACTATCATTTCGAACAACATCAATTGCCAATTTTTGTCAGTTGGAATATTTCACGGAGCTGCAAATGTTTTTAATGATAATGATACAATTTGTATTAAGAACTCTCGTTATATGATTGAAACTAGTTTCTAGAACAAAACTAGGCTTACAATTATAAAACAGGAAATTTAAAGTTGTATAAAGCTGTTTTGATGCGAAATATTTAACGTATGATATCCCTACATTACTAAGAATTTTTTGCTATGTTTTTCGAAAAATAAAGATACGTATTACGATACGTATTTTTAATATTTCTACTCCGCAGACAATAAAGCAGTTGTTTTTTAATTGCTGAAATTAGAGACTTGTAAACTTCAGTCAAGACTTTTAAAAACACTTTTTCATCAAAGAATCTATTTTCGTAAATTTAGTAGTCGAAGTAATAAGAGTATGTAGGTATTATGAACGTTCAATTGAAGAGTTTATTATTAAAAGAAAAGGTATTTCATTGAGGATTGTTTCGAATTTTCAAAATATCCTTCATATTAGATACTTGTTTTTATCAAAGTTTGGTATTCGATGACAAAAAAGATATGTTTCTTTATAATCACATCAACCTTATCTTGGGATGTCCTCAGAAATTGGTAAAATATTAATATTAACTTATTTTTAAAACAATAAAATTTAAAATAGTAATCCTTAAAAATTGATATGAAACTTCTTATATTTTTCCAGGCAATATAAGAATTTAATATAGTTGATTGCTTTTTTAATTTTTTTTTTCTGATAGTATTTTTGTAAATTTAGTCTCAAAAGACTCAGGAACTGTAAATAGGTTAATTAGGATTTTTACTGACGCTCTTTTTTCCGAAACACCACCACGCCTAATGTACGAATCGTAGATTGAAGTATAAAAGTTTAAAATTGTGTATAAGGAAAAAACATTCATTATTCATTCTAATTTTCCCGTTGAAATGATTGAAAGTACTGAGGGTTGAAAAAACGTTTTCTTGTCTCTCAACAACAAAACCAACAACAATGGTGTTAGCAGGTTCATTTACATCCCCTCTTTCCTCTCTTGTTACTCATTTATTTTTATTCGCACTTTTTATATTAAACACCGGGTAGTATTTTAAAATGGGGTGGTTGGTTGGTGGTTTGTGCTCCAGAACTGCAGATATCACGGTCTAGTGTCTGTGAAGAGGTCATGCATTGACGCGTTATGCACAATAGAGATGTGTAACTGAAGATGAGGCAACAAAGCGGAGAATATATAAGTGCCATTGTTACGTCACAATAGTAAAAGTATGTGTCTCTTGAAAGGCTATTAGAATAAACAGAAGTAAGCTGGTGTCTCTCTTTGTTGCACCTTTGAAACTGCAAAAACTAAAGTATATTCTTTTTATACTGTTTGGAGTCGTTTAGTGTGATGCTATCCCTTCGAACACCGTAGTATCTACATTGAAGAGGGCAAATCTGTTAACGACACTTGATGCAAATGAGGCTGGCAAATACAAAAAAGGCCACGAATATTTTCATTGCACATGCAAATGTGTTCCAGTAAATATGGGACAAACTACCCTTTTGTTCTTTGCTACATTTTTTCATATATGAAGACCATTAGAGCGATAAGTGAGATTTAGTTATCTATTTTTAAACTGTTACAAAAAATAATTTCATTTGGCTTATATTCACTATACTTTTTCCTCACTTGGCAATCAAATGTTAATTTTTTTTTTGATGAAAACATGTTAAATTTAAAATGTAAATTTCCTTCGTTTGCTCCGCTAAATCACTTTTTGATTCAAATTTTTCTATATTAATTAATAATAAATCACAAATTGCACATCACATGAGAAATTTTATTTCAAATTATCACATTGTTGTATCATATTATGTATGTGAATCTATAATAATACCGGGATGGCAAAGCGTTCACGTTATTAAAATGGTAATTTTAAGCGGACGTTATTTTATATGTCGCGTACTTGTATTGTACATCAAGTCGAAAATATGCAAATCATTTTCGGCTAAAAGCATATTTATAAGGAATTTTTAACTGTTGTAATGATAATTTTTGGCATTAATTTGATGAAAAATTTTAACTGAAAAAGACAAAGGTATGGAAATTTGTAATCGTTGACATATTTATGATTGTCCGAGCTTTTGAAGCATCAAAAATTAAAATATTATTTTCCCCTAAAAATAGATTCTTTGAGTTGATTTGTTAAAAGTATCAAAGTATCAAGTTGAAAAGTCGTGTTGCATAAAAAATAACTGAAAATGAAACTCAGTTACTTAAATATCGGCGTTATTGTCCCCTCGAAACTATGGTAGTTTCTATATTATATAACTATTGTATTTAGGTTAAACAACCAAAATTGAAATTATGGTAAATTTCAAATTCTTTCTTAGTTTTAATCGAAAAAACCGAATTTTTCGATTGAGATAGTTGTTATCTTTATTTATTTTTAGTACACTTTTCACATTGTTACACATTGAATGGAGACGGAATAATTCCGTTTCAAATTCAATATCCATTTGGTTATTGAGAAAAAAACACAGTTAACAAAATAAAATACCAAACTCTTACTTCTTTGATCAGTTCCAAACGACCAAGAGCCCTAAAAAAGTTCATAAAAGTTATTTCAATTTTAGTTGCAGTTTCAAAAGTTTTTTCCCGAAACTACATTTTGATTGGACATTAATGGGCACATTATTTGCAATACCTACATCACCCTGAAAAGTTAGTTTAAATTTTTCTCTCAGATTTTCGTGTTGAAAATCACTCTTTACTTAAATTCTTCAATTAAACTTGATAAATGATAATTTGTCAAATGCAAAAAAGTAAATAAATGATAGTGAAAACATCAAACTTTGGAAAGTTAAATTTGCGGTGAAACTAAGGGACTGACGGCAAGATTAGTTTTCTGAACGGGGTAAAATTCTTCCCGCCAAAATTATCTAGTTCTGGAGAGATTCTTTAAATCAAGGTAGTTTTTTTCAATAAGTTCATGATATCAATGTTGATTTTATTGAGTCTTTAGATTTAAAACAAGCATGTGCGATGTGCGTATATACCAAGGTTAAAAATTAAGTAAATAAAATTAAGTTTCATTTTTATATTTGCTACTACAATCACCAACTTCCTAGAGAAAAATAAAATTAACATACTGTATTTTAACAAAAAATAAATGCTGAATATATAAAAACAAATGAGGTTCATGTGAAAAACTTTACATTTGGCAAAACTGGTAGATTTTTGGAACTAAATACAAGAAACATACATCCAGAAAAACTGGTTCATTTATAGCTTCAAATTTTATGAATCATCTTTATGATGAATAATAAATCATTAATGCATAAATTTCGAAACAAACTACATATTTGCAAGAAAAAATCACATATGAACACTAGGTTGAACCGAAAAAACTCATTCTTTTTCATAGTTGTAATAGTGCTCGAAAATTGCGAATTAGGAAGACATATAAGTGAAAAAAATTTATCAAAATCGGTTGACATCTTTCGGTCGCGCACAAGCCCTAAGCTTTTAGAAAACATGGAAAAACGTCAATATTCCGATTATTTCTTTAGTTTTTTATTCTTCTTGTTTTTTTTTACTGTAATAGTTTAAGGCGTCTTCAACTTACTTAAAAAAATTGGCATTTTATAAGGTTTGAATCAGTTGATTTTTTTCGCTCACGCAAAAGGCCTAAAATTTGCCAAAATATTGAAAAAGTCATATATTTATGCATTTTTTGGTGTCTGATAAATAACTAATATTCAATTGTAATTGCCGTGTTAGTTTTTCAAACGACCTGATAATAATATCTACTATAATAGTAATAATATAATAATAATATCTACGATTGAACTGTTGTATCCGTTGGTTACAACTAGTATATGTTTAATTATGTTGAATTCTTTCTCACGTGCTTTGGCGTTAAGAGAGAACTTGATCGCTCTATAAACATGACTGTTATTAGTTGTCATTTTTTATTTCTTGGGTGGGATGATGTTTCCAAATTCCACCAACCAATCAAAAAAGGACAGTTTACAATAGTTTTATATGCAGAAAAAAATATCAGCTGATTCAAGCCAAATTAAAACACAATGTTTTTAGGCTTTAGTTGAAGAAGTTTAAAACTATTACATTAAAAAATAAAAATAATAATTAGAAAAATAATCGCAGGAATGACGTTTTTCCATATTTTCTAAAAGTTTAGAGCCTGTGCGCGACCGGAACATATAAACCGATTTTGATAAAAAAAATTCCATTGTTTTTCTTCCTAATTCGCAACGTTCCGCATAACAACTTTGAAAATATAAATGAGTTTTTTCGGCAACACTCTGGAAGAATATGAAATGTATAAAGCCCACAAAATGGATCCAACTTATATCCTAAACATCAAATTATTCAAAACAAACAACTTATATGAAATTTGTTAAAGTTTGATACAACAAACATTGCCTGACGATAATAGCCAAAGACTGTTGAAACGCTTTGTAGGTATTTAATAAAGAAATTGAGTCATATGACAATTTGTTTGAATCAAGCGCTTGCAATAGGTGCTGCAGAAAATAATATTTCTAGGTATACTTGGATCAAAAGGATCGAGTTTCTTTTTCTGTTTAGTACTAATTTTTCTCTATGAATTATGCAGGTTATCAAAAGAAGTAATTTCTCATAAAATAAGTTAAATATACAAATTTAACAATAAATAATTACGTATAAGATTCAAGAATTATTTATTCAACTCATTTATTGTAAGTTTGATTTGAGTCAACTTTTCGATTAATTCACCGAGAAATGTATTTATATGATAATTACAATGTAACGATAACGTGTTTGAAAAGGATATTCAATTATGTGTTTAAATGTAAGATGTGGGATTTAAACAAGGGACTGATTAGTTTTTGTTTATTTATTTGTAATAACAGGCGATGAACGTCAAATCATAATACCGTAATTGTGAGATAATGCCGTTGTAATTATGGCTATGCTATGTGTATGATTATATCACGTTATGTTTGTGTAATCATGTACACGACGATGGCTGTTGGGTTTACCTTCCTTCATCACTAACTTCTGCCACATCGGCGTGTTGAGATGATAGGATGTTCTCTCAAATACGATATTATTATACCAACCAAGATTCTGTAGTCTGTACCTTTCGAGACCGAATCGACGAAACAACCACTTGAAGCAGATTGCCAATATATGCATAAATACATTGACAAGAGTCTATGTATCATAATCAAACATTTCAACATCCCTCAAAACCTTTTACACTTCAACTCGTTAAACACTCGACTCTATCTGCTATCTTACTTTTTAAAAACTTAGTTTTTATCATAATATGCCTTTTTCATTTTATTACGCTCAAATTCATTTACAAATTGAGATAAAGTTCGACTGGAAATTGTAAGACTTTTAAACAAAACATCGATTCAAATCGTTTCCGCTGTTTGTGACTCGAAATAAAAATGTTTTCTCAGATAAAAAAACCAGTTTTGTTCAATGTATAATTTATTCAACTCATTGTCACCCAATTCATTAGCTCATCGGCTTATTTATGATTTGGATATCATAATATGATCAACAACACTCACTATGTGTTTCCATTTTTTCGAAACCCTCTAATTAATGGAGGAACAGGAAATATTAAGTATCTCACTCATTAGATCTTTCCACTGTTTATTTTTATTTTTTTTTTGTTTGCTGGCAAATAAATAAGGTTTTTATTGATTTTTTTGTTGAGTTTAATTTTGAAGCTGGAAATGGGTTCGATACTGCGTGAAATGTAATCAAGATTTGTGTGTGGTGATAAGAAGAAAAGATTTTTAGATTGGGAGAAAAAATTCAATTTTCTATTCTTTACGAAGACGGAAATGATAAATGTTTCTATTGTTGTTTGATTGTTGAAAAAATTATATGTGAAGTTATATGAATTTTTTGCCGAATGTCTGAGACGAAAACAGAAAATTTATGGGCTTTGAATTATTGATGGGATGGGAAGAGTTAATTACTTTTATCGCTCGAATAACTCGAAAAATAGTATATAAAATTTGAGTCCAAAAAAACTCCATTTTGAAATGTACTAAATTTTTATGAATTATAAATGACATTTTTTAAATATATTGACTGTATTTTTTAGAGAATCTGGCAAATAATTTTTTGGGTCACATAAAGGGCAAGATAACTCCCATGAGGATGTCTGAATCATAAAAATGAGAGCATAGGCTTCTTCGTTGTTTAAAAAATTAAAGCGTAGGCAATTAATTTAAATGAGCCGATAAGAAAGGAAATTTACTTGCGAAAGAACGTCTTGTTGTTTATTGAATATTTTTCTTTTCGTTTATGCTAAATTAATTTTAACTAACCTTTCAACTTGTGCGACATCGTTATCAATTAATTAAAAAAAAAATTCCCCGAGACCAACGATATTCTTCAGACAAACCTTTCATAGTCTTATGTATGTGAATAAGCGTCGTTGTGACTCTTCGATTAAAGAGCCGGATAAATATTTTCGTCCGACAAGAAAAGAAGTGAATTTTACAATTGGAAATCATGTGTTTCTGACAATGCAATTTTCTCTGGACATTTTGTAAAATAATCTGGCAATATTGCTGACTAAACAATTACTGTCGAAATCACGTACCAGTTGTGTAGAAGAACGCAATTTAAAAATCCGCAATATTTATTTTATAACTGTAATGATATGACTCGTGCGAGAGTACGAATCTTTTTTAATTTTTTTTGTTTGTTGTTTTTATTGTAAATTTCTCACCATTATTTTCGGTTCATAATTTAAATAATTTGTATATTTTGGGGCATCAAAAATTTTATTTCATTTTAATGACAAAAGTACATTTTGTTTCACTGATTAGAAAATACTTAGCTAATTTAACGCAGAAATATCTAGGTACTTATTTAAACTTTTAAACAAGGATGGGTTTTTACCCAAAAAAAAATATTACTGCGCAAGTTATTAACATTCACGATTCTCAAACAAAAAAGTATGATAACTATAGCAGATAAAATTATAGGATATATACTATAGTATTTACTATAGTATAGTACAGATTTGATCATAAATTATTGGGTTTTTTTATTGATCGTTTGTATATCCTGTTATTAATTACCAGTATTCACTAATTTTTTTTATATTTTTATAATTTTTTTAACCAATTTATAATCTCAAAATTTTATTTTAAACAAATAGTTTTATTAAAAGCAAATAACGCTCAATAAAAGTATAGCTTTTTTGATATTGTTTTATGCCTAAGATTTGAATGTGCTTAAGCCTTGCATAAAGTGATCTGCTGTGTGCTCACCAAACCATGAAAATAAATAAAGGGAGAACAGCCAAGCACAATGAGATAAAAGATTATCAAAATGTTTCATTGAGGATGTTTGATTTAGGAGAAAGAAAGGACACACAATAATATTTAATGTTGAAAATGCCAAAAATGGAACAAGCTAAAAGTTTGTACATTCTGAAATATGTCTCAGCCACTATAAAAGAGTTTGATAGCAGATGGAGAACAACCAGTTATAAACAGTTAACAGTTACAGTACTATAAATATACTATTTTGATATTCCATTGTGATTTAGTTGCTCTCCAATGGCTTAAGAATTTCCATGTTGTTATTTGTTAAAAAGGCAATGTTGATATTATTTTTCATTAAAAAGTGATTCATTGTGGTGTCAAACATATTATTAAAACCTAATTTTATACACATCTAATTTTCCTTTGCGAAAATTGGAAGAATTGTTTTTTTTTTGTATATTATGGTACAATATTAATTTATTTACGATTGAATACCATTTGAAAACCCGATCAGAGTCTCTAGAGTTAATCGCGTTATACTTTGGGGACATTAATAGTATGTATAAATTGATGTTATTTACGAAGATTTAAATAATTACTTTCTTTACATTTATTTTTTTATCTATCAGTGAATATCTTGACAAGTTATAGTCTCCTTACATTTTGTTTATTGCTTTTTGTAGCTAAATTAATTGCTTTACTTTCACTTATATGACATTCGCTATACATTTGATTTATCTATAATCCGTTTTCCTCTCTAAAACTTATAACACAATATAACTTTGTGATAATTTTCGTTTCATTGAGACATTAAAATTTATTTTGATTGATTTTTTTTTCGTTATAGTGATTGACCTCTTTGCGAATTTACGATCATCAAACTGGATTTATTTTTATGGCCCATTAAAACATTACGTTATCTAAAAATGATTTATATTCTACAATTTCAAGAAAAACTGAAATCAACACTTAAAAAAATAAATGAATTTTCCAAATTTAATTCTTTTCGACGTAATTATAGCTATCACGATTTCAATGAAATATTTTTATTATTGAGAAATAAACTTGGCTCAATTCGTTTATATTAGTCAAGATAGTTGGAAGCTTTATTGCAATATTTGGGAATTAGCCAATTCTAGCTTATTGTAGGAAAATTAAAGTTTTTGTTTTGTGTAATTAGTATAATCTATGTCTATCTATACATTAAATACCATATCTATGGAATTGAAGAAATGTTGAAAAATTTGGGTTGATTTTTTGAATAGATTTTTTGTGGAACCACAAAATATAACAAGAGCCTCAAAAGCACTCATATTATTTAATGTAAATGGAAGACTACAGTAGACAATTATATTGACAATTTGGGACACATTATTTGGAATAAAACATGCTAAAGTGGTCATTATCTATTATTATGTTTCAGTTAAATGGACAATTATAAAGTGTATGATGAATGGATAGATTTAATTTGAGACTAGTATAATTAAAAAAAAAAAATAAAAAATGATTTTTTATTTGATTTGAATGAATATTATGTTGAAATTTGAGATTGAAATGGAAACATGAAAATGATTTCTGAGCGTATCATATTTTTTGTGTGGAGAAACGAAAAGTGGGTTGACCCGTATGGTATGCGAAGTTTTCGTATGTGAGGACTTAGTTGAGTATAATCTTTTAAATATCCTCGATGGAAAGCGATGGGAAATAACAACTGTTCCTATTGAAACTCCACTTATCAAAATGCATAGATTTTTATATAACATTATGTTTAAAGAGACAAGAAAAACTGAAATTTTTATTAGAAGAAAACAGTGAGACGACGAACAAAGCGAGTGCTTTGAGAATGAAAATAAAATTATAATTTGAAAAGTCTTACAATAAAAGTTTACAAAAGCTCGTTCTATTTCGAATCGAATAGCTGGCAATTTGAACGTTTCATATAAGAAAATGGGATTGTCCTATCAGGTAGAAATCATCGTTTTCACTACATTAAATTGGAGATGAACAGTGCTAGTTTCACTAGTACTCTCCCAATCGCGTTCCAATTTCCCACCAAGTTACCCGTTCATTTTTAGTTCAATGTTTTTCGCTTAGTAGCCACAGACCCACAATGAGCACAAAGCTCATATCCTTTATTTTACATTTTCACCAACTGCATTCGTCTGTCAATGACGTTTTACAACAAAACCAACTGACACCACTTCTCATATTAACAACGGAACCCCCAGCAGATGAATTTAATGTCCACCCCCTTCATTTACCTCAATCATAATGCCACTCTTTAAACCCACTCGTCTCACTTGACTATTGTTGGCGTTCATTTACTCTCACGTGTACATTAGCGCCAATTCACCACTGTCGTAAAACTGATATGTTTCATTTGCAAAATTTTCCTTTTTAATGTCTAGTGTTTAACTAATAAAATCATTTCAGTTGTGACCATTTTATTTTAACGATTTTGGACACATGCGTGTCTTATCTTATACAAAATGTTTTAATACTCTTTGTGTTTTTGCCCAAAAATGGATATTTTATTAGTTAAATAAATATAATGATAAAATTTATGTTGAAAAAACTTCCTTTTTTACAATTGCCAATAAAAAATTACGAACCTTTTTTTCGGAATTAAAAATATATGAATCTTTGGGGTTATTTTCTTGGAGATTTTGATATAATCAGCTAGCTTCTGGTTTATGTCCTTGTTTTTGAGTCAGGTGAGCTACTTTAAAAAGAAAGTGTTTAATCATCTTCTTCAAGCGATCATATTATGAAGATATGCAAGATTTTCTTTTGCAACGTTTGACTTCCACTTATCTTCCAATGATGAGCAATTTCGTTTCTTGTATTCTTTTTGAAATAATATGGAAATCGTACAGGAAAACGTTTTGTATGTTATTTAAATCAATCATGTTCTCCACTTTTATCTCTTTCGTAAAGAGCAAACGAAAGAAATTTTCTCTGTTTTCGTGATTCTTTAAGCAGAGTCTTAATGCATTCCATAACGGAAGCATATGTGCACTTACGAAAAAGGTAATGTAATTAATCATTTTTAATTTCTTTATTTTAGAATCTATTTTACATATTTTAGCTTTTCTATAAATATGAATAATGGATTACTGCATTGTCAAATATATTTTTCACTCTACACGGAATAAAAATACAGAAAAAATTACGATGTAACATCACATCGTACTCTAGGACAATACTTTCATTATCTTTATCTTTACAATATTCTATTTTAAACTTTACGTTGTACATTTGAATTTTTACGTTATATCGTACCATCGTTATTATAACAACAACTTTCAGAAATAAATACTATAAAAAATAACGATTTTGCTTTGGAAAATTTTTCTGTAAGGGCAAGTGAAGATGTACATGATGCATGTACCATATACAAGTAAAATAGACATTACTATTATATTTACTTCTCTTTCCTTTTTCTCTAGCTTTTCAACGAACACGTGCATACGTTTCTGTAAGAATGAATGTCGTTTAAAGTTGTTATCTTTGCAGAAGAAAATTTACGATCCAACATCAAAAAAATGTTGGTTCAGGTCCTGAACTGCAATAATGAATAACAGAAATGACAATCTACTATTGTAATGTAATGTAATTTTAACTATAATTTTTTTCCGTGTATTTTCTTAAAAACACTTTTGTTGTATTTTAAAAATTACTTGGTTTTTTGCAATTCATTTTCCTATCTCTAATAAGTTTTTGGTTTAACTCCACTATTATTTAAGTTTTAAACTTTTTTACTATAGAACATGAAAATGTATATTATTTTTTAAATTTTGTCACATTAAAATTATTATTAAATTTGTGCTGTAAAAAACCCAAAATTGTTCATTACGAAAGTTTAAAAGAGCCAATCCAAAATTACTGTTAATATTATATTTGAAAAAGGCTAACAAAATGAAGTTCAAATTGTAAATTGACGAATGAAATTTGATGAATTAAAAAAGTTAAGTGAAGATAGATAGGCGTATGAAGGATATGTAAATATATAAAAGTTGAATAAATAAACTATAGGTGCTTATATGTACAGTGAAGGTGGAAGTATAAAATAATGTGAAGTTAAAATAATGAAGTGCTTTGAAGTGATTTGAGAAAATTGACGTTTTAAGGTTTTCTGCTACTTTTGTAAGGTTTTAGAAAGAAAAGGAGTGTATTTTCAGAACTAAAACTCATACTGCAGATTGTTCTAAAAGTATTCAATACCGAAACAAAACATCATTATTGAGGCTCTACTTCTTTATAAAATTTTAAAGATATTAAAAATAATAATTGTAAGATTTTTTCGAAATTTTTGCAAAAAGTTTGACTGATTTTCTTTATTATTAATTTAATAGGAAAAATAAAATAATGTATACATAAATTTCATTTTACGCTAAACGTATTGGCTTGCAAATTATTTTTATATCTCTAGAAATTGCTTGGCAATTAAATTTTTTTAGACCATTTTTGTAATTATATTTTGTCCAATCGCCATTTTTAAAATGGCTGCGAGAAAAAACTAAAGCTTATTAATTTTTTCAAATAGTTTTTTTTTGTGTGTATCTACCAATAGGAAATTCATAATAAAAGAATGAAAAAATATAAAAGTTGAGCGACATTATCTGAGTGATTTGAAATGGATTGATCCTTACTGGAGGGTGTGAGTTTTGATTGTAATTTATGTCTTTGACATATTTAAGCCTTTTAACCAAATGACTGAATAAGCCAGCAGCGTAAACCAGATAAATATGAGTTTTATTCTAAACGGCATCATTGTATCATACGGCTAGGCTTTTGGTAACATAGCTGTTTTATTCAATAGGTTACGATATTTGTAACAAGAATTTTATTAATCGGTATGTTAATAATTGTACTAAGTTTGTGGTCACTATACGTTTATTATATTAGTATTTTATTACGTATACTTACGTTCAATAATTGTATTAAAGCAATTAGTGTACTTGAATGCCTTGAACTATCTTTCGAAATTGTGATAAGTCTTTAATAAGATTAACATGTCAAATGTATTTTTTTTTCCCATTTTAATTATTTGTATTTATTTTGGTTCATATTATAAAAGTATTATCATCAAATATTCATGAAAAATATAACCAACCTATATAATCTTATTTTTAAAAAGCTTAGGTTAAAAACGTTTATTTAACTAATGAAACGTATTTTTAAAAGCAATTTACGTAATTATATTATGTTGTGTTTTTTCAGTAGAATATTATCATATTAAAGTCAAAAAAAAGTATTTCAACTGAAATGAATACTAAATCCATTCTTTCCAAGTTTCATCTCGGTTTAATTTGATAGAAAACCGCAAATATTCAAACTGTTTAAGTTCTAAAACTCTTTTTAATCGCATAAAATATGCGGGGTATTATGTTTTGGTTTATGTGCGTTTATTCGTTTTTTCTTTAATTTTGTTTAAAATTTTTTTCTTGTAAAACGCAAATGTGTGCTCTATACGCTATCCAAACAACCACCCACTCACTCTTCGAGTGCGCGTTCACATTATTTATATTCACCCTTAGCTCACCAATTCTCCAAACACATAATATGTTTACATTTATTTCTAGGGATGAGGGCGTTGGAAAAAGCAAAAAAAAAACTTTTAATTAAAACACTGGTGCGGCTTAATCGGCAGTTTAACTTCTGAATAATTTAAATTAATTGTTTTAATTGATAAGCATTGCACGTGCTAAATTTTTTTTTTTTAAATTAATTCAATTTCATTTTATTTTTAATAGATCATTAAATTTTATTTTTGCCATCACCGATTTGTTGTGTTCATTTTATCTCAGATAAAAAAATACAATTTTTTTTAATCAAATTAAAATAAGTTTGCATCGAAAAATTGTAAGTTAATTAAATCAGACATTTTCAAAACTTTGTTTATCAACAACAGCACAAAAAATTAAATGGAAAGCCAAACAAAAAGTTAATGAATTTTTAATTTTTTTAAATAGAAAATGGTTACGGATAAAGTTTCTGAGCACAAATTGCGACTTGTGAGTAGGTTTTTTCCCTTTTTTTTTAATCTCAATTTTCACAAGTGATCTTAAATTACCGTAAATAGAGTAACGGAGAGTTGCTTTCAGAAAAATCTAATTAACTTAGAGCTTAACTAAAACAAAAATTCTCGAGTACGGCCTCAGCCAATACGGGAAACTGTTACCATCAAATATTTATATATCAAAGTAAACACACGACGTACATACACAAGCCAAGATGAGATTTTTCACTTGACAAAAAGGGCAATACTCGAATATCATTGTGAACACTTTTATTAAAACGGATCGGACAAATTAAACTTTCGTTAGACCGTTTATCAAGTATGTGTATGTGTCGTTGGCTTTGATAGCCAATGATATCGAGTGGGAAATTTGATAAGGTTTTTTTTTGGGTAAGTTGGTAAATCTGAAAGAAAGGAAAGGTAAAAAATTGTGTAGTTTGACTCCTAATAAAGTTAAGTAAAATTAATTGAATAGTAAATACCAATTTCATAGTAGGTACTCTCCCTATTTAATACTATTTAATTGATGTTTAATTATCCTTAGTAATATTTTAAACGCGAAAGTTTGTAAGAATGGATGTATGGAGCTTTGTTACTCTTTCACACAAAAACTACTAAAAGGGTTTTAATAAAACTTTACAATAATGTAGCTTATACATCATAATAACATTTAGGCTATACTTAATGAAGATATTGTCTGAATTGTCCACAATATAACGATAAGTGTCAAATAAGTACGGAAAAATTCTGCCATCTGCGAGTTATTCTAGCTTGCACTGCAAAAACTATTAGAATTACAACATAATATTTATAACTCTGTTAATAGCGCATTGGTTTACATATCCGTCGCTATAGTGCTGAAATCAAGAGCTAGGGTTCAAATCTCGCAATAATTTTCTTTTTTAATTACTAAATAGTTGTAAGAAAATATTAACGAAAAAATGATTTTTTTTTTTAAATTTCTACGCTAAAAGAGTGAAAAGGAGTGACTAAGTTTGGATGAGATAATGTAGTTAATCAACAATCGAAATTTAAAATTAATTTTCAAAGTGCTGTTAAAAACGGCGAAACAGAAAAGAAATAAGAAAAATAAAAATGTGTCTATACCACTACACATAGCAAATCTAAAAAGAAAATATAACCAACACCTACGTTACGCAGACGAAGTTGCGGGCATTAGACAGCTATTATATAAATTATTCTGTATTAACACTATAATTAAATGCACATTTTAAAAATACTTAGAAATTGTGTACCCGAAAAAAATATAACTAAAAAGCAACGATTATACTAAATCATTTTTTTCACTAGAATTATTTTATATTTTTTAAACTTTGGCTCGTGTCCCTTCCTTAGTAATAATCACTGAATAATGCAGTGAACTCATAGAAAAATTAGAAACCGTTATTTCTTTATTCAAAGTGATTAATAAAAGCTTTCGGTTGGGAGTTTACATTTTACAAATGTTTCATACTAACTAAATCTCATCATAACTTTTACTTGGACTCTTTAAGAACTATTACGATAGTTTAAGGTGTATAAGAAACATTGTACTTAGCACAATAAATATGTTTTTAACTTTTGTCTCAGTATCCACTTATTCAATCAGTATTTCCATTTCATCTTCTTAAATTGCAATTATATAAACTGTAATAATGTTTTTTCCTTCACTCTTCAATTTGCTCTGCGGGCAAGTGTTAGGGAGGGTTAGTCAAATTGAAATAAGAGTTCCCAATAGTCAGTTTAAATGTTATAGTGGGCACTAGTAATGAAATTATAAGCAAATATGGTCTCGTTTTTCATGGAAGTAAATATCCAATTAATTAAATGCAAACCAAAAAAAAATGTTTGTCCTATATTCCGAGTCTTCAACTTGCTATTGACCTTAAGTTGGTTCCAAACGATGTGTAAAACTTTTTTTGCTATTTGAAAAATTTGTTTTTTTTTATATTTTCTACAGTTTTGATTCTACTTCCAAAAATCAAAAAAACGATAAATTTTTGCTATAAAAACGATCCTTACTTTTCGAGTACACGGTTAACAGTTTGAAAAGTTACGAATTTGTGATCAGTATTGGTGATAATGATATTTATCAATAATTTTCTTGCAGTTTTCTACCTGACGGCAAGATACATGTATTATATGGTTAAATTCTTTCCTCAAGCTTCGTCTATTCCTAGCAAAGTTCTTCAAATTAAGGTAGTCTATTCATTGTTTCAATATATCGTAGATCTCAATTTGTCTTCTTTTTCTTTCTTGGAAACTTTCAGTTTCTCTTTTACAACAAGTAGAAACTATGTTCTCTCAAAATATTAACCATCGAGTCTATTTTTCTTGTCACCAAACTAATTATAGTATTTCTTTGTTAACATTTCTCAACACTTTTACCTTTATGACTCAATCCGTTCATTTTATTTTCTCTTTCCTTTTTCCTCTAGCACCACATTTCAAAGCTTTCCAGATACTTCATTTCTTATTTTCTTAGAGTTCAGACTACCGATTCATATAATGCCACTCTCTCACAAAGCATTTTTCAGTACTCGGTCTAACGTTAAACTTTGCAATTGATATATGTTTTTGTCATTGGATATTATTTTCCCCAAAACGCTTGAATTGGAAACTAATTAATTTTCCTTCTTTGGTGGGGATATTTCTTGAATATTGAAACTGAGCTTTCTAACCGTCCGTTATAAAATTTTTAATGCATACAAATACAATAGTTTTCTGTATAAGATGTTCCAGTTACCCTTATCATCAGTATGATTTAAAAATTGTTTTGATATTTAACGTACTATAAAAGACACAAACTACTTTTAATGGCAAAAAATTCCTATATTGGAATAAGTGATCCCTTATATACCTAATTCATATTTTTAAGAACTATTATTGATTTAGTCATAGAAAATAAATTAATTTAGTTATTGAAAACTCCTTTCATTGTTCACTGTTTGTCCCTTTTCTAATATTCTCGAATAAATTTTGCTTAAATATTTATTGCAAACAATAAAAACCAGTTTACAAAACAAACGTTATTGCCTATAACGTTTGATAATGAAATGTTTAACGTAAAACGTAAATTTATACAACATTTGGTCGTTATCGCCAATTTTAACGATGCAAACCATAAAACTTCGATTAAAATCGTTAAGTGTAATGAAAATTTTCAAATATCTTCATTTAAAATTTCCGCACCTCTTGAACTGATTTTTTACCAAGAAAAAGATGATAGAAAGCGCAAAAATCGTTTGATCGAAACGAGGAGGGATTATGAAGGAAATGTGAGCAGAGCAAAAATTGTGTGATACCATTTTCTAGGGAGATCTCTTCTTATTGCCTTGAAATGCCAATCTCATTGGACTGTTTACTTTAATCACATTTCAATTTCCGTCAGCCGATTTCTGCACTATCAGCAAAGAAAACTTTCCAATCTGTGCTTGGTTCGATTACGCTTAAGCGACAGGCAACTTAAATCCAACCGTGAGAGCTTGAGGAACAAAAAGTTGATTGTTTCAAAACTATATCGAAAAGTTATTCCATTTGCAATTCATTCGAACGTTTGAGAATTACTGACTTCTGGAGGTAAACATTTTGATCGAGAATATAAAAATAATTATATCAATAAATTTTAGTTGTGAAAAAATTGGTTGAGAATAAAACCTGTGTACAATTAAAGCAAATTTAATGCAATTGATAATAATTAAAGAGTATGAAGAATCTCACATCCGTGGAACTAGTGATTTTACGTGCGCTCTCAAGTTGGGTAATAAATACACCGAAAATAAGGTCCATAATATGTAGCGATAAAAAGAAATGTTTTTAAAGTATGTGTTAATAACACTTGTAGGATACAACCCGGCATGTTTGTAAGATGCTCGTTTAAAAGTACGTACTCAACGTCTCTCACCTGGTAATTATAGATGTTGAAAAACCTACATTGGTAGCATGAAAAAAATGTAGCCTTGGAAGAGAACAACCACCACACTTATAATATATCGCATTTGAAACATTCAATAAAATATCCTTCTACCATACCAACCGAGTTCAATCAACGTTTCATAAAATATGCAAACTATATAGGCCGTAAATTAATATAACACAAAGTAGACACTAACAAGATAAAACTTTGTATCATCTAAGATTAATATCTTTTTCGTTCTTTCGATATATATAAATAAAATCAGCCTTCAATTTTTAAATGAAGTATTAATACTTAAGTGTTCTCATTTAGGCATCTTTTTTGAACCAAAACTAGAAATCGATTTTTTTAGTTCAAAAAAATAGCCATGACTATTTAATGATACACTTTAGTTCCAGGAAATAAAACACCAGAAAAAAACCATACAAATTAACATCATTCAAAGAATAAAATTTTGATTTCTAACTTCTACCTTTACAGTACTCAAAATGAAGTGCTATGCGCAATAACATAATTGTACTTGACTAGGTTGATCAAATCATAAAAGTATAATTTACTATCATAAATTAGATCAATACCGCATTCTTAATAAATCGCTATTTCAAACGTGGAAATTTTAATTTCTTCATTCTATCAATAAATGTTAATAAATACTCGTTTAACGACTGGTGATTTCTTCAAGAGCTATAGGTTTGGTTAAAAGTTATGCTTGATTGTTAAGAACTATTGATTTGTAACGCAGTTTAATTATTTTGTATTTAATAAGAAAACTAAGAAAAGTTCATATTATAACAGAAAAAGGGCTCATATCGGAAGAGTTCTATCATATACAGGAAACTGAAGCTATAGGCAGAAAATAGAAAAAAAGATCCAGTTACTAGCAGAAATTAGGTTATTACGTTATAAAATATAACGGATATTTGTCGTCGAATTTGATTTGTCGAATTAAAACCACTTTTCTAATGATTTAATAATATTTTCAAAATTAAAACTAAATGGTTTCTCATTCAATCCTACAATTATATAAACTGCTATATACTTCCTACTGTTAGTTTATAAATTAACTACGATTGGTAAACTTTGAAAATAATTAAACTTTGTCCAATGCAAGAACAGAGTATAAACAAAACTTTATTATAACTTTGATTATAGGTTTGATAGTAGAAGAACGCTTTGGATGGTATAGATGCCTTATGTTCCTTGCATTATTTTACCTCCGATTTAAAAAAATGTCAATTGAAGCGTTTGCTTAAAAAAATGATTTTGAATTTCCTGAATATACCAAAACTAAATGATCTGCATAATTTGATAAAACCAATTGATGACTGATATCAGATTGAAATGTGAAGATCAGAGCTAATTTACTTCAATGGTCTAAATCCATATATAACATAAGTTTAATTTTACAAATATATAGTAAATAGTATATAAAGTAAATAATTTAAGGCAAAAATATATTTTTTCAACACATAAATGAACCAAATAAGAAAATTAATATTTATTTTCTCTAAAACACCTTACATAGTTTGAAAATGAGTCCTAAGTATTTACGGGCTTAACAATGAATTTTCAGTGACAGTTTTCATTTATAATGACAATATCCCAGTTGCCTAAAACAGAGACAAAAAATTGCCAACTGTAAAATCAGATTCCTTTCCATCAAAAAAAAAATCCTTGCTCCAACAGTGAAAAAGGAATAATTGATTGTAAACTTTTAAAACCTGTTGTAAATATGTGTTAATATATTCAACTAAATCGATTAAATACAAGTTTGTGGTCAAAACAATGAAAATGGTGAATCGAATGTTTGTGGCAAGTCGTATGGTAGATGAATTATCATAAACGTGATTTGCAAGACCGTACAATAGGGTATTTAAATACTGCTGAAAATAGTTCTATTTAGTTATTATAACATAAAGTTATGATGATAATAATAATTTTTGGAGGAATGTTTTATTTATGATAAAAACCAAAAGTTACATTGAAATTAAATTGTTTATATTTACAATATATGAAATACTGAGTTAGCAGTTACGGAACGATCTAGTACTACTTGATGGCCACTGAAGAAAACTGCATGGCAGTCAAAATACGTATCTAGGTAAAATGTAAATTATATTACAAAAATTAGACCATAATATATTTCATATCTTGTATAAACATCAATAGTTAAATTTGATTCCAAAAAGAACGCAAAATTACAGTTTGAAACTTACTTGATGACGTTACACAAAAGCAAATAACCAGCGACTGTAAGTACATGTATGTAATTAGTAGAACGTATTGATCTAACAATGATTTCCAAATGGTGCGTAGTACTACAATGTGTAAGTGCATTGAGGAAAAGTTATTTGTCTCTATTTCAATTAATCCTACAAATCAACAAAAGTGGTAAAATTATAATCTTCGAAACTCTAACAGGATATTAGATCATTTAATTGTGTGTATATATCTGGAAAGATCATTTTGATAAAAAAATTATTTGTAATCTGTTACATTAATTTACGATTAAATTTTTGCTGAGTTCAGTTTTTCTTGAAAGATTTATCAATAGATCAATTTAATCAAAGAACCGAAAACGAAAGTGCTTTTTTGAATTAATAATTTCTATAAACTATTTTTGCAATATTATAAACTTACATATCTGTTTATTTGAAGATAAGTTACAATTTTATATGTGTTCTATGATAGTTGTCCACTAGGAAATTCCTTACACGAAAATTACCCACAAAAAAGCGTACTAGCACTAGTGCCAATTAGTGCTCACGAAAGTTGCCTTCATAGAAATTTACTCACATAGAAAATTCATAATACTGAAATTAACGCACAATGTTGACCCTCCCATGGAAATTAACCCACAGTTTTTTTAAATTTATTTTGTATTTTAATACACTATTATATATATATTTTCGCGATTTTTTTGTTAAATCAATTTTAATATTGTAAAATATCGTTTTACTATCAATTCTTTTACAATACTATTACAAAAAAAAACTATTAAAATAAATAAAAATCAAATATTAAAAAATGTTTTCCTGTGGGTTAATTTCTATGTGAGGATTAATCATTGTGCGTTAATTTCTGTGTAAGGAATTTTCTATGTTCTTTAGGGGCAACTTTTAGGTGAGCACTAATGCTTGTGAGCGACTTTCTGTAGGCAAATTTCGTGTAGGGATTTTAGTCATCCTATAGACGATAGTCATTGTTTCCAGTTTATTATTGGCATTTTTTTATCCTTAAGTGAGGAATTTACATTAATTTTTTTTTTGATAACATGAACTTGTAAGAACTAACTTTGTAAATGGATGATTAAAAAGAATGGTTATTGATAACATAAAATTGTTTGTTTAATTGTAATGATTTAAATATTTTATTCATTTTGCTATCATTTTTTTAAACTGATTTAAAAACAGTATTTATCCATTAAAGTTTGAAAGTGTGAGAACTTTTAATAGTTTAAGAAATTTGAGCATTGTAAAAGTTAGTTTTTAGAGACTCTACATTACTCATGATTCCATATTTGAATCGATTCTATGAAATGAAATGATTGTATGTATTCAACCCTATATGTACTTCTCTGTTATATTACATATGTCGTAACCTATTATGCATTCCGGTTTAGTAGTGACTATGTCGGTCAAGTAGTTAAAATGAATAGTTTGACAATTGTTTTGAACGACTTTTCATCGTTCTGTGTGAATTAAATGCATCAATCAGTTTTTATATGACAAACCTTAATTAGTTACATTTTTTAAGATTTTTATATTATTTATTTTTTTTTTGCTTTTCAAGGAATTGAAAACTATTTCATTTTTTTTACATTAGCACAATTTTATTTCATTCGTTATAAATTATAAACTGTGAATTCTCGTAAATTTCTAACTTTCATGTTTTATATTGTACGTGGAACAAAAAGTCATTCAAAACAATTATCAAATTATCCAGCTGTAGATATCGGATTAATTGCTACTAAATCGAAATATCTACTGGGTTACAATATATAGATGTAGGCAAGTAATTTATGTGCTATGCACGTAAATATTTGATCTCTTTTTCTTTAGAGAACGTTTTATTCCTAGTGATTCAATGTCAATTCTGATAGGGTCGTATGACTTTTCACCAACTCCTACCTAAAGCACAAATACTTCATTATTTTTATATAAATGGATAATATTATTAAATTTCATAACTTTATATGTAATTTCCTATAATTAAACTATATGAAACAAGTTTCATTTGTGGGCTTTATAAAATGTTTTTTGAACCAACATATCTTTTATGTGTTCACGATTTAATGTCATATAATTTCGTTAGTTCGTCTCAGTATTGTAAAAACATACATTTGAAGCCCACCTTCATTCCGCAAAATACGTGATTATCATCATTTAACCCGAAAAAATCCACTGTGTTAAATTTTTTCACAAACTATCATTCCATTCCAAGTACGTACGTGCTGGAAAGTTTTTTTTTCGACATCAGGAAATACATCGTTGGTGTTATAATTATGAGTAATTTTCGCCTCACAACTTTTTATTAACTCAAAATAATAATTTTAACAAGGAAATTTTTCTTCATGAAAGCCAAAGTAAACTCGGCCGAACGATAATTACTATATTTTATGCAACAAATATCATTATAACAAATGTACTGTTATTAACAAAATACGTGCAAAATGCATTTTGAGAGAGAACCGGTCGGGTTGTTAGGTTTATAGAGCAAAGTACCCGAGGAAGTTCAGCTGAAATTAAACACGAAGTAAGCAGGTTAGATTCTAAATAATTTTTGATGATTATACATTTCATTAAATTACTCAATTCCTACGGAAAATTAATCAATAAAGAAGAAATAATAGGAAAAAGTAAAATTTATCATCAGTACAAATAATTTGCAAGAAAAGTCAAAAATAAATTAACTAATAACATTATTTTTTTAAGACTTAAAACCAAGAATTAACCTGCGTTACTTTAAATTAAGTCATAATTCATCGAATATTTATTGCCTTTGAGATTCTTAATAACGAATTATCATTCTACCAATATTGAATTTGAAGTTTTACCTCCTTAGCAAGTACTACAAATCCAGTTCAAGAACTAGAATGAATTAAATTATATTTTGCAACTCAATGTAACTCATCACACACGAATAACGGAGCGATCCAATATTATTTGATGACCACTGAAGAAAATTGCTTGGCAATCCAAACACGTATTTGAGCAATACGTCCAAAATGCATTTGTTTGAAATTAAGTTCAAATTTATGTTTATATTTTACTTTTGTAAATTATATTATATTAATAAGACCACAATATGTTTTATATATTTTATAATAGATCAAAATAAGTGCATTATCTTGCGATTGAACCGCAAATACAACCAAATTTGAAAATCTAATTTACAATTCTGTAGCAAGAAAGACCAAAATTATTAAGCATTAAAAACTAAATAATTTTTAGGAATATTTCTTTTCTGTTTATTTATTAATTTACACTTTCAACCTTACAATATTAATTTTAACTAAGATACACTATAACAATTAGAAACTATAGCCAATTAGAGATGTGATATGGAGAAGAAAGAATACATAAATTAAAAATTTACTTATCTCTTTTTAATCATAATCAATTTAGGAAAAATCGATTTTTTGTAATATTTGAAAGAATGCTTGCTTCTCTTTCTTCTGTTAATGTTTCGGTAAGTGTGGTAGGTAACAAATTATAAATATTTTCCAAAAATTGTGGAAAAAGTATTTTTACCACTTTAGATCTCTGTACCGCTTTGAACTTCCGTCTGAACTCGAAACTTTTAATTAATCGATTTTTTATAAAATTAAAATCAATCGGTATTACCAACTTTTTTCATAATTGATTTTTTTTGACATCCCCATAGCAAATATGTATTAATACGGTAAAACCGAGTGTTACTAATCACTAGTTAACTATTTGACCATTATCAAACGTGAGGTATTATGACAATGGCAATCAAAAATTATGATAATTGTTGCAAATTGGCTCTGGTCTAGTCCAGAAATTTTCAAGAAAGATTCAAGAAACATAGAAAACAATGGAATTCTGCAGTACAGTCGAATTGTAGCAAAATTTATAACAATGATAAATACAATAGATTAGCAGGTTATGTTTTGTAGATTAATAAAAACAATAATTTTTTTTGGGAGCCCAACCAAATAATAATCTTTTGCGAAGGTAAAGAAAATTCAAAAACTATATTACCCTTCATGCAATTTGTTCAGGTAATAATTTTCTTTTAATCACACTAATTCTTAATCCCCCCTCCCAATCTCATAAAAATATTTTTCAATCTTAAATGTTAAAAAGTAGCCAATTAAAAACTCATAACACAAACACTATTATTGGAATGCATAATTAACCGATAATAAATATTTGCTTAAGTTGCAGATATGCAAAATATAAAAGTTGGCAAAGAGAAAACGTTACGAAGTTTTAAACGAATAGGGTTTCTTATAATATAAATTTTTAATTTATTACTTGCAAAAGTGCAAATTCTTGTTTGAGCGCTATCAATATATATAGAGCTAATAGTTCATTTGAAATATTCAATATTGAAATGAATATGATATCCATTTTAATCACTCAAAACAAGAATGACCTAAATTACTTAAAGCAAATTGAGTAAAATAAAAGTAATAATATTGCAAGCACAATGAAAAAGAAGAAAAAACGAAGATATTCTCTAAGAATATTTTTAAAAGAGCAAATATTTTTAATTGAATTTCACCCGATACTTATGCCGTTTACTCTCCATTACTATATCGGAAATAATCAGAAAAACGTACTAACTCAATAAATTGAACGTAATTTAATTATATTGATATAAAATTTATTGCAAATTGAATATAAACAGATTAAGAGAGTGATAACGTGAAGTTCAACAGATGTAATTTACAAGGCACTGAGAAAAGAATAGGAAAACGATGCGTGATTCGGGGAAATATTTGATAACAATATTCAAAAGTGAATATTTATTGAACATTTCTGATTTACGAGCATACAGCCCTACCAAAACGCCAATTAAAATACCTGCGTTTTATCATATCATTGCACCGCGTCTTATTGTGTGTAAAATTCATTTAGATTTTCTTATAGCTGTGTATTGAGTGTAGTTTGGAATCCTTCTTGTCTTTCATCAACCGTAAATTTGAGACCTACTTGCCCCGAATGCTTAATTGATTATTTATGATTTTCGTCACGATATCAATTATATATAAGTTGGAGAACATTTATTTATTATATTATGCGTTAAATTTATTATTGAGTGTCTCGAAAAAATAAATGTAGGTTTGGACTCAACGACCAAGTTGTGAGGTATTGAAGTTGTCGAATATCTGTAATTAAAAGTTTTTCTACTGTTTTTATTAAATACTTTCTAAAGCAACGCAGCGACTAATTGTAATTGAATTACATGTTTGAAATTAAATTTTCGCTTTGAGAATTGGATATAAAAATTTGAATTTTGTTGCTACTGTTATATAACTATTCGATTTCATTAGTATCCCATAGCCATTTTAGTTAGAAGTTTATACGGTAGATATTGTTTTTGATGGATATCTGGTGATCACTTAATAAACACTGTTTGGATGTAACGATTTATAAATATTTAAACTTTGTATATTTTATTTTCTGCCCTAAATTCTATAATTGCTAGCATCCATCACAAGAATGGCGATCAAAAAAGCTTGGACAAGAGCCGAAGCTATCGTACAAGACACTTAAAGTGGCTCGAGCGTTTTTTCAGTTGGTGTAGTAGAGGTCGCTTACAGGAATATAAAATTAAAAAAATATGGTAACGTCACTGTCACTTCTGAACACTTATTATTAGAAGTTATAAAAATAGCTACATTGAAGAGATAATCAAAGCTCTTATTGAGATTCTGTACAACTAGTACATCAGAAAAAAAATGAAAAGGGTTGGATTTATTAAGGATTAAATTGGCAAAAAAATAAAAAAAGTTCGATTAGTTAAAAGTCATTACCTTATCAATTTGAAATGAGGGAACGACGAAGTGAATTTTTGAAGTTTATTTTAAGCATTACTTAAAAATTCTTGGTAAATCTGAATTTTTGTGTAAGTTTACTTTCTTTGACAACCTACTTTACTGTACAATTATTATTAAAATAAAGTAAATACCTCTATTTTTCTTCAATCTGAGAGAATAACGACTGAAAATGTAATCTTGAAATAATTTTCATATTTTTATTTTGGGACAGATACTTTAACACGTATAAGATGACTTACTTATATGAAATAATTGATAGTATTGCCAACCATCAAAAATCGATGAAAACGTTCGTGATTGATTACTGCTGCGTTCATATATTAACTGTTAGTATAGGTGTGAGGAAATGATTTTCTTTTATGGGGCATATACCAAAATTATATTTGAAAACGTGCTCCTTACTTTTCATTCCACACTCAAAATATTTTCAAAAATCTTTTGTGTTTTAAATCGATTAGTCAAACTCTCAAGCAATTTTTTTAAAAAATAGATATATTAATAATAGAACCGGTGAAAAAAAAATTGAAAAGCCTAAAATGAAATAAAAATCAGTTTAATCTTGGTAACCAACTTCCCAAACCAATGAAACAAACTAATTTTGAGTCGGCGCCAAAATATAAATCATCAAAATTACTATATGTAAAAAGCATGGAAAGATGAAATTTGAAGCTTAGCTTACAATACTGTGCGATTGATATGAGAGACCTAAAGTGAATTTAGAACAATTATTTATTGTTTTAATATTTGATTCAGTTTTGTTAATATTTAATGTTGATTTTCAGTTCAGCGTTGACTTAAATCAGTTACTTTCATTGGTTTTGAAGCTTTGTTATCATGAATATTTTTTTTTTATTTTTGGTTTTCTAGTTCATTTTTTGCCTTCCCTATTTTTGTAAAAAAGTTTTTATTATTCTATTTTTAGAGGTTAATACTTTCTTTATTTTAATGTGTGTTAGTGTGTGTATTACAATTTAATTTTTTTTTGACAATTCAATTTAGTTCGATAAACTTCCTGCTCTCTGCAATGAAGTTTTAATTTTGAAAATCCGTTTGTCCAAAAAAAATCTTATTTTGGATATTTCGGAAAAAAAATTTCCTAGAATTAGTTTTCTGATGATTGAAATATATTTGATTTATTTTGTTTTTTCTATCGAGTTGCTTGTGGTAAATACGAAATTTTAATACTTTATTCGATTTAATTTTGAGGAAATTTCTATACTGATTATTTCAATTTTTTTGGAATTTCGTATTATCATTTTATCATTTATCATCGTTTTATCATTATTAACCATGGAAACATAAAATACTAATTAGTAAAGAATAATTAGCGTTTTGTTTACAGCTAAAATTATTTCAATAGTTTGTGAAAACTTAGCTATTGAATAATCAACATACTTTGCTCTAGTTGCAAAAACCAAAAATACCATATGGACCGTCCTTGAAACAGACTTTTAAAATAAACGGCTCATATTTCTGTAATCTTTTCTGGTTCAAATAAGTAAAAAAAATCCGTGACAAACTGAAAGAGCCAATTTCTTAATTTGTTTCGAATATAGCGTGGTCTCTCTGAAAAAATGTCATTCTCAAAATTTTTTTTATGTTAATTTTTTTTTTTGTTAATTTTTTTTTATGTTAATTTTTTATTTATTTTCAAATAAATTGCACAATCTGCATAGGGTTGCAATAAGTGCATTCAATTCATACACAATCGCATGTAAGCACTAGTCCCAGTAGATTAGTGCTATATAAGTACAAAATTTTTAACAATCAATATCAACAATAACAATAATAGTAATTCTTATAGCAATCGTAAAAACAATCAACAGTAACAATAAGAACGATAATAATAGTCTATAATAACAATATCAATGCTAAAAATAATGTGAAACATTGATATATATGTAATATATAAAAATAAATTTTGGTCAAAAAAGAATATTTCCAAAAACTTTCCTCATCATAGATCAGCTATTCAAAGATTTAATTTTAATCTCGTATAATTAAGAAAATACAATACCTAGAAATCCAAGAAAAAACGATCATATATTATTTATAACAATATATCAAATTTTTATCATTTTAAATAAAAAATCTAGAATTTGGAATTCATGGTTCTTTTCTGCTTATTTTTGACGGTTTACTTTTAAGATTTGTTGTGAAGAAAATATTTTTATTTTTGTGTAATTGGGGGCGTATAACCAAATTTTGAATTCCAAGTAGAGGTGAGTTTGGTGTTTTGTTTCAGTTTTATAGTTTCTATTAAAATTCCTGCTGGTTCGCGTTGATCGTCCGTTCTATATAATTACAAAGGTACGTTTGGCGAGATGATCACGATCTAGTACTTTCGCTCCGCTATAATAATAAGAGATAGTCTCCGTACTAAACTGAGCGTTCTTCACACTATCATAGAATAACACAATATCTATAATAAATACTGAAAATGGCAAGAAGCAAAAGAGGTATGCGAATCTTGTTAAGGAAACGACATACAGCTCTCACTCGGTCACATAAAATGCATAATCTCGACTATGAAAAGGTGTTACGTTGAATCTATCCCGAGGAACGGGGCAGAGAAAACGGCGGTCTTTGTGGCAACGTCTTTGAAACGTAATCCGCCTCCAGGGACGTAATTATGTTGGACCTCGCATTGCGGCCCGCTTGGTGATTACCGGCCAAAGATATCGTTTGCTGTAATGAGAAAGGAATCACGTCTATGAAGACTACTCAGTGTTTACCATTTCTCCTCTCCTGAACCCCGATGGTCATCACAACTAACACGGTAATATTTTGCCTTGTTTTGACATCAGAGTGGCATAACATTTTATAGCTAACTGAATAGATACTGTTTCTGTGAGTAAATGTATATTTACAAATTGACCCTTTTACCCTACACTCTACAAAAGAAGAAAAATGATTGATGAAGTTGGTACAAAAATTATTTACACGTTCATATAAAATCTTTTTTTTCTAATAACACAACTGAAAATTAGTGTCAATTTGTTTAGCATTGCAGTAGATAAGAAACAGTATTGGTAAACATTAATACATCGTATTAAATATAAAAAGAATTGTATAAAGTAAATTTTAGAATTGCTTCTAACAGTATATAAAAAAATTAATTACTGGGAACCTACTTCAAAAAATCCTATTCAATTATAAGCTTTCAGTCGTCTACCCCAAATTTACATATTTTTTCCCAAAAATTACTACTTACATTGATTATACAAAACTACTTTTTGACAAAGAAAATATAATGAAAAAATATAAGAGGAAAAGTTTTTGAGATGTCAGTCAATTCTCTTAAAACATTTCATTTTAAAGTGAGCACGATTTGGCTTGATTGGTTTCTCAGAAGCAGGAAAAAATATTCGATATTTTCCTATTTTTAATCTACAGTAATATATAAAATTCTTACGTCTGTCTGTGCATTTCGATTTTGAACCCAATTTTAGGGTAAATATTTGTTTCTAGAAGCATTTAATCCAAATTTAACATTTTTAAAATTTTTGTCTGTCTGTGTGTCCCGATTTAACTAAAGAACGGAACAACCGAATTTAATGAAATTTGGTATTAAGATACAACACAATTTCCCATACATGTTAGGCTACATATCATTCCTTAAAAATAATAAGGGAAGATATTTCCTAGAGATGGAAATATAAATTTTTACTTTAGACAGGCAAGTTATATATCATAGAAAGGTAATTAAAAAATAGAAAATAATCTGTAAAAATATTTTTAGTTGAACTTATAAAAAGCACAGTAAATTAAATTTAAAGTCTAAAAAATTGCCTCTGAAATATAAACATTTATATATTTAAAACACATAATTGATGTAAATAGCATAATGGCTTACGTATCTCACTGGCTGATGACATTTTAATATTCGATGTATTCCTTATAAGAAGTACTAAGTAGACATTTGATAAGATTTTTTTTTTTAAATTCCTACCCTAAAAGAGTAAAAGGGGTGACTAAGTTTGTGTGAGAAAATGTAGAGTTAATCAACAGTCGAAATTTTAAATTTAGTAAGTCTAATGGTTAAATAAATAGGTAATTAATTAATAATAAGTGTCTATTTTTTTAATCATTTTAATAACAGCGGTTTAAAAAACGTCATTTCACTTACTTAGTATAAAAGTTTATGTAGTAGGTACTGATACCAAATACCAAAGAGGCGGTTTTTAATTTTTGTTCGTTTTTCAACAATCAAACTTTTTAAAATCTAGTTTTTATGAACCAAAGATTATTTTTATACAATTTTTATTGAGTATATCGACGTACTATTGGTTACTAGCTTATTAAGTTAATTGCTAAGTTAGGCCGCCCTCACACTGTAACGAATAATCATCTCCAAACGAAACATTTTTTTGGAGCTAGCAGGTAAGTCAAACAATGCGTTGAAGTAATGGACGAGGTCGAACTTATTCCCGGAAATCTGTACATTAAACAATAGGGATGGGAAATTTTTCCATCATCGAACCAATTTTCAGTTATATGTGACGATGCGGATCAGAATTGATTGAATGATTTAACCCTAGCGTTTTTATATGGGGTATATCATATACCTCACAACATTTTTAGTGAAATTCAAAAAAAATTCTACGGTAAAAGAGATATCTTGCACGGGAAATTAATGGATATCTTATTACAATAAATTAAGATCAAAATGTTGTAAAGTATATAATATTGGCTCACTATACTTTGCTTATCGTTATTTCGTTACTTAACGTTCGTATAAACACAAAAATCTAAGTAGTACAATTTTAATCTTCTGTTTTATTTTACTAATAATTCTCCGATAATTATTAGTTTAATAGTTATTTGAATTAGCATGACTACGTTCATTACTTTAATGCATTGTGTTGCGTTTTCAGAAAGTTTTCGGTTTTTTTAATTTAAACAAGAAAATTTGACGCATTCGATATCTTTATTTTTACACAACTGCTTATTGATTTATTTACATAACATTTTATTCCTATGAGAATATTAAAACTACTTTTATTAAAATATTAAAACTAGAAAACTAATTTTATGTTTTCTACACATTGTCTAGTTAATCTGACAACTTCCAAAGAACGTTGTGTTTGAGGATAATTATCCGCTACAGTGTGTGAAGGCCTTAATTACTCAGTTTTCTTCTTCTTAAGATGCCGTCTCATTTCTAAAATTGGCAATCATCATGGCAATATTGATCTTGACGATGGTAGTTCTGAAAAGTTGCTTTGAAGTACAACGAAACCAGTTCCAGGGATTTCGAAGCAAGAGGATTCTTATTTTTCTTCTTTCCACACAATATTTTCCAACTATTTTCCCCACGATAATGTGCATTATTTATCTATGCATATGTGTCCCAAATATTGTAATTTTCTTAATTTAACTTCTTGGAGGTGCTTCGCAGTCTAAGCAAACTGCTGTGGTACTTCTTTGTTTGTAACTTTATCCAGGTATGATATTTCAAGAATTCAGCCGTATATCCACATCTCAGAGCTTAGGTTTTGTTCAGATTAGTCTGACTTAAAGTAGCAAGCAATAAAATTTAAAAAAAAAATTGACATTCTTTTTACATAGTTAAGTATAAAATATTTTTTTTTTCTGAAAAACTTTGTTCTTTTTATAATTTTTATATAATTAGCTGTGTTTTGATTATATATTGATTTCATTGGTTCCATGCAGTTCATGTACCTAATTGTAAAAAAATCGACAATTACATGAACCATACTAAAGTTCATTTTTGGGGAGGCTTTGTTTGAAACGGTCAGCAATCAAATTTTTAATATTTAAACAAAAAAATAAAGTTTATTTTTTGAACCACCTTTATGGACATGAACCAACTTGAACCAAAAATACTAATTTGGAAAAACTAAATTTGTTCATGTAATTGTTGCCATTCGATTTGTATTATTCGACAACAAAAATTATTTCCGTCCATCACATTTAATTTGAGGAAAATTGTTTTCCATTTGAAAATGTACAGGAATAAATGTACAATAAACGAACACAAGACAGAAGCGTTGTCATTAAGTTCAAATAAATAGTTGGTTCGAGTCGATCTGGGTGGGAAAACCTTTGTCCCTGTCATTCAGCGTAGAAAATCACATAAACACAATTAGACAGTGAACCAGAACCACAAAACGGAATAAAATATTACAGACGTTCCGCATTGCTAAACCGGCCATTTCTTTCCCGTGCTAACCTGCGTATGAGCAAAAAAGGATAAGATAATAACATTAAATACAATTGAATCAAAGAGGCACACAATCGCTTAATGGGAAATGGGAGAATTTGTGGTGTTAACCAATAAAACAGTTGGAGATTTTATTAGTTTGTATGATTGTAATATGGTACAAGTGAGATGAGACATTGCAGCGTTCCGTGCAATGGAATAAGACGCGCGATTATGCATTGGTGCAGTTGCGAAGATGACAAAGAAGCCGCTCGCCAATAAACTAGCACTACGTCACTATAAAGTAAACGCGTGTAGTGTTTAATTTGTTCGTTCGATCTAGATATGCGTACGCACGTAGCACTTTAAAAAGCTCGGCTCCTCAACTCGATTCGCTCGTTCTTGTCTTTCCACGTTACCAATTTTTATTGTTATTTATTGAGAATTGTACGTGAAAACGATTGTTTCTCCTGAGTGTTACATGAATAAAATTACACCTCGAACTCTTTTTGCAGCTGCGACTCTACTTATTTGGAAATTGAAAATAAAATACATTGCATGAAAATTATGTTCATACTTATGTATGTTTACGTACATAAAAACACAAATAGAGATGCTGCTGGGCTTAAATCGGACTCATTCAAAAAATTTTTGAAATGCCACAACAAAAGGCTCTTATTTCAAATGTGCAAATATATAGTACAAGTATAACATTTTTCATATTTCTTTCATAAACTTTAATGTCTTCTGACGCCGTCGTAGTCGTAAGACTATTTTCATGTTCTCAAACTAAAAAAAAATAATAAAGAAATAAATTTGTACCCGAGTAGATATATAATTTTGACTTAACTGCCTTAAAGAAACTCCAACTAGACACTTGCAAATATGAATTCCAATATTCCACAATTTTATAATCTGTACAAATTTTATTGACAATAAAAATTGGATAGAATTGAGTCAAGAAATAATTAGAAAGTTTTTTTTTTACATTACGTCAATAATTTGAATATTTGGTATTGATATCGTCCAATTAATTATGCTATTTATTTAATCAGGAAATCATTAGTGTTTGTCGTAATTAAATAACAATTTGAAGATTGTGAATAATTTTGAATTTTAAATTGAAGAATTTATAGTTTGAAATCGATGTGAAATCAATTTTCGATGTGGAAATGAGTATAGGGGCATTATTTTAATGAGATGTAAACTTAGGTTTTCCTAAAATTACTATTCCAAAATAAGACTTACTATTGTGGTTTGTGTGTGTAATTTGAAGCTAATATGAATACTTTTATAGCACTTTTTCGTGTGGCTTATAATATACTTTTTTTTTGTTTTGCCTCAGATACGTATTTTGGTTGCTAGTCAATCTTTTCCAGTGGTCATAAAGTAATATTAGACCTCTATAGATTTGCTACTAGATAGTGATGACTCATCATGTAGCAAAAATTTCAATACTTTTTGATTGAGAGTGGTCGCTTTCCAGGCGAATGCCTAGATCGATATTTTTTCCATTGTTATACGTCTCCATTTTAGGTCAGAATAATCTATTTCATTTTAAGAAAATTGAGGATTCTAGTTCTTCTTTCTTTTTCTTTATTGATGTCCCGTTTTCTTTAAAGATATGAATACAGTACAAATCCTTTTCTTCTTCGATCACTTAATAGTAAAATCTCGACATAACGGATAAATTCGGGGAAGGGGTGCGTGTTGCGCTAAAAGTTAGATATTTAAATTTAGATTTTTTTAAATATATGGTCATTGCTTTTCAATATAAATGAAAAATAAATAAAATTTGGGTCAAGCCTCTTCTAAGGATGTTAATATTTGGCAACGTTGCATTTCCTGTTTTCAAAAAATCAATTTCCGCTTTTAGTATTAGTTCAAATCTAATATTAAGTACATATTTTTCCTTTTATCGCCACATGTTCATTATGGTTCAATTTATTTACGAATTAAAGTGAAAACAGTAAAAAATGCTATGTTGTCAAATATTAACGTCCCTTGAATCGACATGAGTCCAAAATTTTATTTATTGTCTTCGGGCACTCGTCGTTAATTGAAGATACACAGGGACTTCCTTTATATATTATCATTTGGGCCAGGTCCAGTTTATAATCAGGATGGCAATTATGTTCCAAATTTTAGTACTAAAAGTGTTAGTCAATTGCCAATGTTAACCATTTATTAGTTGTATCAGTATTTGGCAGTGAATATTTGACAGGAAGGAAGTTATTTGTCAGTTGTATCAATTTTGGTTGTGAATATTTCACGGGAAGTTACTAGTAGTAAATAAGAAAATTTTAAAGTTATTTTGGTATCCGGATTCTCATGGTCTTAATTTTTTTTAATATTTTTGCTTCGAAAATTTTCCTTATAATAACCAAAATAGTTTTGTATTATTTGACATTTCAGTTCTATCATTGTAACCAGTAGTAAGTTATTAGCGTATTTAATGAGTTCGACAAATCGTTTAAAAATTTCCAGGTTCCTGCATTTTTAAACGCTATTTGTGAATCGGGAGGAAATATCGCTTTTTCATATTTCTTTCCCAAAAGATTGCCAAGAAGAAATAAATAATGTAAAGATTTCTTAAGTCCTTTTCCATTGCATTTTTAAAGCCAACATTTAAACAACTCTTAAGTTTTCCTTTAACTTTCAATATTGGTGAGTTTTTATTTAACTAATTACGCCTATCATTTGAAAGGTTATTCGGTTTTATCTAATATTATTTTTGGTTTAATTTTACGCTCTCCTTTCGACAAGCAGAACTTCCTAGAAATTTTCTAACCATTATATTTTCGAAAGGATAGGTTTTTTCCCTTTTTTTAGCATAATATACATGGGATTGTATAAGTGCTTTATGGGGAGAAATTAATTTTTTATTCAAAAACCATTTCAGGAACATTAAAATTCTACCTACAACTATTTTATTAGTTAACAAAACGGCTGATTCTAAGATGATTATCTGATTCTCTGATGTTATACGTATACTTTTATTCAAGCAAATACTAGTACGTCAACGTTCAATGCCACTCGAATTTCATAATTTTAAAGAATTTTGTATAATGGAATGCCAATCAGTAAAAATCCTAAGCTTGCGAAAACTAATAAATTTATAATATACTAGGTTATTTTTTCTTTAATCCATAAATGTTTAATAAATTTTTTTCTTGTTTAATTAGACATAAAAAATATTAAATTTCCAAAATTCAGTTAGCTTTGACTTACAAAACAATTAATAGTTTAATTGAAAATATAAGAAAATTTAAATAGTGGAATTTATTCAAAATCATCTAAGTAATATGTAAAAATAATTCAGAAATGTAATATAACTGTAAGTAATTGCAATTAAAAATAAAAATTTATTAATGGGCACTTAAAATAATGTCTATTTTTTTTGCCTAGACTTCAATACAAATATTATTCTACTTTTTTAACATTGCGTAAATTGTGTTTTAATTTTAACAAATAAATAAAATAAAAGAATTGATAAAATTGTTTATCTTAAATTACAATTCATCACGTCTTTACATTTACGTTAGAAAGCAGTTGATTTTTGAAAAACTTGTCTACTCCAATTTGTATACCCAATAGGCTCGTCTACATTACAATTTCTAAATTTTCGAGTCCGTCTAGAAAAACAATCCATTTATTTTCCAGACTTCATAGTTGAATTATTCAACACTAAAAATAAATATCACAGTTTATTACGATCTTTATAAAAATAAAATATAAAAGCTGAGTAAAAATAAATAGGATTTTTTAGCTAAAAGTCTTGTTTTATATTTTATATTGGACAATTGAATTAGTTCTTTGAGATTAAATAAAATCATTTTGAACAAAGAGATGAAATTAGATCAAAGTTATTGTACAATCACCCTAGTTTTAAAAAAATTTATGTTAATTTTTTTTCGTTCCAAAAATAATTGAAAAATATTATGATGAAGTTTTAAATATTTATCCTAATAGATTATTTGAATGTGTGTTTTTATGGTGTTAGGGTAGTTTTTTATCGCGATATAGTTAATAATATTTTATCTGTTTATTACGCGACGTTGGATAGTTCCTTTTACAAATTCCACGCTGTGTTTCAGACGATTTCTGGCTTGTATTCAACTCTCATGAATACACGCTATGGTGCACATATAGACCACAACCATTTTGAAAATAGGGCAGTAATAATAATCTCGGTTTAGTATATAGAGAGGTACTTGGGCAAGTGGTATCAAATAAAAATCGCTATAAACTGCTACAATGTTAACATGCCATACTATACATAAAGACCGTATAAAATGTATTTGAACAATATCAAAGAACATTATGAAATTTCAAGTATCGCATTAAGTTGAAAAATTGTTTAAGATTTAATACATAGATATTCATAATATGCATTTTTCTTCAATAGGAAGCATAAAGCTTATGATTTAGTTATTAAAAAGCTTTATTGGGGGCTTTATGGTCGTGTGATATCAATTAAACTAGGTTAAGCTCATTTTATACGTACGTACATATATGGCTATATTTTTTTATATTAGAGAATTATACTTTTTTTACTATCTTATCTTTTCTTTGATTTTAATTATAATTAGTTGACGTCCACATCCGAAAATACTTCGTGAAGTGATTGTTACCTTCTTTGATAGGGTAGTAAATGTAAATTTTGCAATATAAACAATAACTTGACTAACATAATTAGAAACAAAATGGCGACCATATGAATTTTGCACAATTTTTAGTCATTTTTATGATTTTCAATTAAGTCCTGTGGTAACCCAAGTACAGATTAAGAACTTATCTTTTTATTAATAAATTACAAACCCTTCTGTACCATGAAAAACTCAGTATCGCCAAAAAATAATATTTTCCATGGAAATTTTTTTTTTTTGGAATATTAATCATTTTGAAAAAAGCTCAACTTTGAACCACAAAAACTCATGTGGAGAAAATAATAAAATTAAAATATTTTGAGACAATATAGTCACACCTTTGTAAATAATGTTCAATTAATGGCATTTTATTACTTTCACCTCTCTTGTATATATGATTTTTTAAAATACCATTTTTTACAAAAAACTGATAATGAATTCGGAGTGTAATTAGTAATAACTTATAGAATATGTATTCAATTTATTTAAAGTGTTGGATTATATCAATTTTTGAAGACATTTTAGAAAAAAAGACAAAATAATTTATATTTTTGAATCAAGTCGATGCAATGCAACAATATGGATTCTGCTACGAAAAAAAAATTATTAGAGAAATTTGCTTTTCACAAAAAATATTCGAACTGCTAAACTATGCCTATCTATGGTTCTTAATCACTCGTTTGGAAGTACCTACAGCACCATCACATAGGGAAAGGAGTTCAACTTTGAGAAATAACGAAGAAATTATACTCTGCTTAAATCATCGCTATGATAGCCGAAGTTCACAAAACTCTTTATTTTTCATATTGCGAATCTGCACCGTTAGTAAAATAGTGTATTTGTACAGATACAGCGTGAATACTTAGAACGCTTTTTTAATTTTTTTTTAAATAGCTTTGTAATTGTGTTTGAAGCACTTATTTAATCTAAGTATTATTAATTCACACTATAGTAAATTTTTTTTATTAATACACATATTGGCCATCAGGACCAAGGTCCTTATTAT
This sequence comes from Sisyra terminalis, assembly GCA_958496175.1. NCBI lineage: Eukaryota > Metazoa > Arthropoda > Insecta > Neuroptera > Sisyridae > Sisyra > Sisyra terminalis. Next base: position 29,832,682 of record OY292277.1, on the reverse strand, counting down.
AGTAATTTAAACGAAAAAATATTTTTGGACCGCGGTAGTTCCGCAACAACACAAAAGCATTAGTGAAATGTAACTATTGCACAAAGTCGTGTTTATTAAGCAACAGTACTTAAAAAGTATAAACAAGATTTTGGAATATAAATATAAGTAGGTATTATTCTTATTAAAGGGTGTTTGTAATATGTTTGACATATATCGAAAATCCATTATCTATTCGGATGTAAAATAATTAATTTTATTATGATTTTTATAAATATGATATTTAAACAAAAAAAAAACACATATTCAAGAGAAGTGAAAATAACAGAATGACACTAACTGGACATAATTTACATAGATGTGACTATAATGTCACAAAATATTTGAATTTCAATATTTCCTCCACATGATTTTTTGTAGCTCAAAGTTGAGCTTTTTTCAAAATTATTAATACTCAAAAAAAAAATGTTTTCGTAGAAAATATTATTTTCTGGGGAATGATGATTTTTTCATGATACAGAAGGATTTGTAATTTATTTATAAAAAATATCAGTTCTTAATTTACCACAAGACTCAATTGAAAATTGAAAAAATGACTAAAAATTGTGCAACATTCATACGGTCACCATTTTATTTTCATAGGTTAGATCTAAAGAGCTGCAGGTTCCCAACTCTCGGCCTTTATGAACAAATACTGGTCAAATTTACGTTGGTCCGTGTAAAATTTTACAAAAATGTTATATTAATAACGTACTATTTTGTACAGGAAAATTTTCACGGCGTCTTAATGGAGGAGTTGCGGCGCTCCAGGCGCACAATTTAGGAAAGATACAACTAAAACACCAAAAAATAAAAAGATAGTGAAAAGTGTCTAAAAAATTATGTTTGAAGTTTATTTGTTTGTCTAACTCACCTTATTTTCAGATTTGCAATAATTGTCTATTGCGATGCTTATTTTACGACAAAACACATAACATTTATCAAAATCGTATTGATGGTTCCCATAAACTGTAGAGTTTCATTAAAGTTTCAATTTTTTAAATGTTTAGCGACGCCCTCTACAATAAAACTCAATTCAAATAATTTGAAAAATATAAAGAATAAATCAGGATGTGGTAGACCAAACAAATTAGCTGTGTTTTTTATTTATCCCAATTTGCAACGTTTCGTCGGTGTGATTTCAACTTCATCAGGCAACCTTGTAATATTTAATAAAAACACAGTCACCATCTTAATTTATCCTTTGCCCCATCTTAATTTATCCTTTATATTATATATCGATTTAGACTTGAAAGAATTGAAATAAATTGAAAAATACATGACAAATTAACTATGGACAATGGGTAGTGTTTTGTTTCGCAACAAAACTTAAATAGGATCTTCAAAATAAAGGTAATCCTGTTAAAAAAGGCATTTAGAGGCGTTTTAAAATCATTAAATTTAAAATGCCTTTAATAACTTTAAACGACCTTATATTACTTCTAATTGGTTTTTCTAACATTTAAAAAGCACATAAATGTAATTTTTAACAGGGTAAGTATAGAATGAATTAAAAATACAAGATACGATTTAAAAAAATACTTGCAATTCTTTAGTCACTGAATTGAAACTATGCATTTTCAATTATTTAAAGCTCTAAATTGGTTGTCATTTTTATCAGAAATAACCGACAAATTGCGTGTGGCTTGTTGAATAGCGCCAATGTGGCAGATATAACACGCATGACTACCTCATTACTTGAAAGACACTCCCAAAACAAGGTCTCGACAACATCGTTAATTTATAGATAGTGATGTGGCTTCGATTAATTATTTACGATTTGTAAATACGTTCAAAGCCAATTAAAAGCATTGTTTGCGTTCATATATCATAATAGACTTAATCATTCGTTAGCCATACATTTAAAGAAAATAGTGGTCCTACTTAATCAAGCAGTAGGATAGCTACTAAATAACTAACTGAGTAAGCGATTTTATTCTTGGTTTATTTGCATACCTTCCAGTTATCATCGCGATTCTACGATTTGATGGTCAACAAGTTTTTTTTTATCAATCCATATAAAATTTATATCCAATGCAATTAAATTTCAACCTTTCGACTTCCTCTTAAATCATTTTCTTTTCTTTCCATCTCCAAGTTGTATTGATGGCATTATTAAATCGAAACGTTTCTAGATCGAAATCATACATAATTTTTCAACGGTATAACACTTGAAAATTTGGCACCTTATTATCCAATTTAGTCGTGGAATTTAAGATCCATTTAATGTCGGGTAATTTAAATGTGAATATTTTTTATTCGGCTGCTTTTCTCGTACACATAAATAAAGACATTCGAATTACAAAATTAACATAATATTGAATCTTACGTAGGAAAAAAAGTCATAATTTTTGTAACAAAAGCGGTCACATTATAGTCACAGATATAAATTTATGTATTAGATTTAAAATGGTTTTGCGTTACTATTACCGTGCAGCTCGTAAATTGCTACTGTAATTTTTTTCTTGAATAAATTTCTAGTTTACATATTAAATTTTAAGATAATAATCTTCAAGTTCGATATGATAGAGATTTTTATTTACGACCATTGACAATAGACAAGAGTTATGGCTTTGTGTAAGAAATTAATTTTTTTGTTCGTTAGATTTTCCTTTTGATGATTGCCTAGTTACAATTTGTTTCGATATAATTTACAATATAATGTGGGAATTAATGGAGTGAGGCTCCAAACGGAAATCGATTAAATAGTTAAAGAAAATCAACGGGCGAGGCTACGACTGGAACTGGGAGTTTCGAATTCGATAGTTTTAGACTCATTGATGTATCTAAAGTTTGCGATTATATAAAATGTCTCTTGAAAAATGTGAGTAGGGTACATCACAATTTAATACTTGTTATTTACAAACCACATATACTTTACAGTGAAAGCTATAAAATTTCAATCCTTTAATTTTACATTAACAAAGAAAGAAAATCATTTTAAAACATTTTGCCTTTTACGATTTATAATACAAAAGAAAATTTGCACAGGTATAAAAAAATATAGATAAAAAATTTAAAATATGTCGCGCTTAAAAATCAATCTCATTAGGCACGATCAATGTCTGTCTGGCAAGCTTTTGTGACTTGATGACAAGAATCACGCAAATGCAAAGAAGCTTTCCAATTTTTTAAGGCTTTGTACAGCATACAAGTTTGTTTACGAAGTGGAAACTTATGAAATTCATGATGACAAAATTCTGTTATCAACAATAGACAAACTATGGATTTAGATAAGAGATTATTTTTTTTTAAATTTTGACGCCATTTTATGATAACAATGTTACGGTCTTAAAAACTAGAAATGATTACATTAACTATTTTATTAATATTACTTATACTCTATACATATATGGTACTGTAAGTCTTTCTTCTTACTATTTATTTTTGAAATTTTTTTAGTTCTATTATCTTAAGATCAGATCACTAAATTACAATTTTTGTATAAGAAAAAATCGCTTAAATAATTTTGATGATGATAAATGATCGCTTAATTTTGATGGTTCTTCTCCATAGCTAGTTTATAATTTTTTTTTTTTGTTTTGAGAACGTATAATTTTTACGTATAATTTATATTTTTTTTATTTTCAATTTTCATTTTTGTACATGTTTCATCGGCTTTTCAACTTCTTCACGTACTATTAAATTCTAAATAAAACTAATTTATTTCTCTGTTATCTATGGCAGTTCAATTGGAGTTATTAAGAATTAAAAACTATCTGAAGAAGTTGGAAAACCAATGAACTTTGTACAAAAATGAAAATTAAAAAAAAATAAAACAAGTCCGAATCAAAGAGAATATAAATAATCGATATTCAATATTATCACATTTGATTCTACCTGATTCAATATAATCATAGGACCTTTTACAAAAATTCAAATTATTATCAAGCAATAATATCCCAAACATCGTAGTGTAATGTTCGTAGTTCCTACTTAGTAATTCTTCAGTTGCTTTAATATCCGGAATCTTGTTAAAACTGACACACTTTACATAAAAACCATAAATAAATGGTTACCGACATTTTTGTAACATTTCTTAAGAAAATGTTATCTTCTATTTTCCTTCGCTAGTAAATAACTAAAAGCTTAAACATAGTTATTTTACCTAAACAAAAAATAAAATTGCGGAGTTATCAAAAAAAAGCTTAGTTCTTACATTCTGTTAGACTTCTATGGCAGATATATTAAAGGTTTAAATGAACAATAGATGAACTACACCATGAATTTATTCGATGACCACTATGCGAATCTCAAATATTATCTATTAGGGAAGGCAATTAAAATATCCAGAAACTGAAAAGCTTCAGGCTCAGATAGTATATCAGACATGTTCCTCAAACAATTGGATGGAAATAGATTAAAAAAAATACTTGTCCGATTTGATGGAATTTACCATACTCTTACCGAATGTGTCAAATACCAAAATAATGGAGACACTCGGTTTCATCCCACTATCAAAAAAACACAAACCTAATGGGCATTTTTCTACTTTTTAAGTCTGATTAGTCATACCACCAAAATATTACTGTTGGTAGTTCAGAATAAAATGCAAAAATATTTCAAGCCCAGTTTGGATTAACGGAAGTTTGGTGAATTTGACATGACTAGAGACTTAATTTGCATTTATAATGTTGATCTGAATCATGTTTCATACTGCAGGTCTATTGTTTGGTTTAAGTTTGTACTTTTGATTAAAGTTTGTAAATGGTACCTGCTCTGACTTACTGGATTCTTTCATTAAACTGTTCTTTATATTCGATTTTTATGGCATTTATGTATCTGTCACACAAAAACTACAGCTCAAACAAAAATCAATAAAAGTAATTAGTACATCATGCAAAAATAATTAAAATCTCACCCACAAGATTGCCAAGATTCACACGCTCATAACTCTGTTGATGCTTTAAAGTCATCAGATAACTTGAAAATTCAAGGCCCTCAGTCTTAACTCAACGCTTACTAAAGCTAGAAGTTAGGAACTTGGCTCCTCTAGTGATCTAGTAATTTTTTAACAGTGAAAACGTTACGTTATGTTGTCCTTGTGAGTTTTACCAATCTTGTGTATATGAAGTGTTTTTGGTGCGATGCAGTTGTCTATTATCATTCGTTTTTCAGTTCTGAAATACACTTTTATATGTGAACATAGGAACATTATGCTGAAAATAGTCAAAATGGATTCAAGAATGCTCAAAATGGGTATATTAAATAAAAGGCCGTGCTAGTATAATATACTGTATGATAATAGTATCAGTGGCTTTTTATTTTAGAAAATGTATAGCCAAAGCTGTGATTGAAGAGTGGCTGAGAAAAAGCATTCAAATCAAACTCAGGTCTTATCAAGGTGCTATTTAAGGTTGCCAACCTTCGTGGGTAGTTTAGCAGAAGCACGAGAGGGCTTTTTTGCAATGCAGTGTCAAAAATAAAATTAGCCATGATGATCCCCAATTATCTGCGTTAAAAAGGCACAAGAAGAAGAAGAAAATTTTGAATTCTGTATTTTGTGTTATTTATCGTCCAGATAAAATGTTATCCAGAAGATAGAGAATACATGCATATTTGCATCTAAAAGTAGGGTTAAGAGTAAGATAAATGTGCATGATTTATCTAACAGATAAATGTTTATCTATTAGATATAAATTTTTGCGATATGGTTTTTTACCCATTAGTGAAAATATCGATCCTTAGGAAGTTAGTTTCAAAGGTTCTTACCTCATAAGGTAACTTTAAAGGGTTGATGTATAATCTAGGCGAGCCACTTTCTAATGAGTATTTCATTGTTGTACTCGAACTTACAAGGTGAATCAAAGCTTTATTGTTGAGAAAGTGTAAAAGTGAATGTGGTACCGAAGGAAGTAACAATAAAATATTTTACAAAAGACAATTATAAAGCTAGTTTTTTTTTTTAAATTTAATAAATTGATTGGAGGTATAAATAATTCCACATAGCTTTACATTAATTCAACTGATAAAAGAAGTTAAAAAAATTGCTCGTAACTAACTCATTTAACGTTCATTGGAAAAATCAGAACAATACCTTTTGAACTAATCGAATAGCTCAAAGTCACCCGATCTGATTGCATTAGTGCGATGCTTTCGTCAAGGGCCAATTTTCTTGATGCGTGTTTAACTGCGGTTCATTTTCACGACACTCTTTGTCTTCTCTTCAGCTAACATCCACTCACCTCGACATATAATGCCACAATCGATTTATTGTTCTCGTCACTGCTCGTTAACAAATCCGTTTACGTAACGGGCGAAATGGGGAAAAAAGAAGTTTTAATCCGTGAAAACAAGGTTGAGACGAGAGGTTATAATCCGCAATTTTATTTACGTCAAGTGGCGTGGCTTCAATGAACTTTTTTGTGTTTTCTCGATTTTGTCTGTTCTGATTGGATTTGGTTTCAATTGACAAAGCACTTACAAGTTTTCAAGTCCTAAAAAACAAATTAGTTGGAAAAAATTAAATATTGATATTTATTACAGATATTTGGATAAAGTTTTTCTTTGCTTTTTGAGAGTTTACTTCTTTCATTAAAGTTTGAAAAACAATATTTGAGTTGTAGTTTGATAAGAGTTTTTTTTTTATTTGAAATATGAGCTTTTTCTGAGAAGAAAGGCAAAATGTTTTTATTGCAATTAAAGTGGTGTAGACCACAGAGGAGAGACCTTTTCTTTCCTTTATTGATCTTTAATATTTTATGTCAATAAATTTGATGACAGAGTAGAAGAGAATAACAATATAAATAAATAGGAAGAAAGACGCAAAAAATATATATAAAAGTCAGTGACTTGAAAACATTTGTTGTCCTTAAACACATTGAGTCAACAAAAGGAAACATTTACAAACATAGACACGCAATGGAGGAAAATTGTTTGATGATATCTGAGAGTCCATTTGGAGATAAATAACATTAAACATTCATTACTGGAAAAACAACAATGTTATAAATGAAATTCAATGGGGCAAACGAAACGAAAATGGAAAAATAGAAAAAGAATTTAGCAACTTGCCAATGTCGATGTGCTCCGTTGTGACCACAATTTTACATTTCGAAATGAGTTCATAAAAACAAATTTTACCCGATGGGACACCGAAATTGAACAGTGTGAACGGGTCGGGTGCAATAATGGGGTGCGTGAGACGATGCTTTTGTTGCGGTCGGAACAAAGAAAAATGACCCGTCTAAGTTCCCGAAAATATTTTTAGAACGAGTTGGGATTGGGATAAAAACGTTTAAACACGTTCAATATTCACACAAAAAAAAAATAAATTGAGAGAAAAACATTTGACAAAACCACAGAATAACGATAGAAATAAAAGGGGACTGTTATTTGAATATTTTAAAAATGTACATTAAAGTATCGAAATGTCGTATAATTTCAAGAGAAATGATTTGTAAGTAATTAACTATAAGGCATATACACTTTTTCCTCTCTTTAATTGATAAAGAACATTATTAAAGTGAAGAAAAACCAATTTCTAGTTCTGAAAAATTGATGTTTTGGGAAAAACAAAGGTTTCAAATTTGATTAGTCGTAGAGTCCCTAAAAGAACGTAGTAGTTATAAAGAAACAATATTAACAATTAAAAAAGGTTTCAATATCAATGAGCAAATGAAAGTCCGAAAACGATAAGTGTTACTTTGGGTCTAATGTGACGCCACAGTTCGTCCTTTGAAACCAAGATATACACAGATCATTGAGCTGTTATTTTAAGAACAATAATTTACACAATTATTAATATTTTTGTCACGGAAAACAGTTTTATTCCTTAAAAATTAGTATCAAATTTTGTTTCTACGGAATAGAAACTAAATATGTATAGTCCATGTAAAAACTAAACTTTTTACTAATCATTTCAACTCTGAGTCCTGTATTAGAAGTAAAAAAATTGTATTTTTATACTATCATACTACAATTGCAATTTGAAGCATGATTCAGTCGATAAGTTATAAAAAATTGAAAAAATATTGAGCAAACTGGAATGTGAGGAAAATTATTTTTATTTTAGGGATTTTTTTTTTTTTTTAAGGAAAAGCTTTATTTTTGCATTAAATCAAAAAGTATTTTAAATTTAAAGAAAAGAACAGTTCTTAACCTTCCAACAATTCTATAATGTTAACTAAAACGAAAAATGTTGAAAAAGCTTTAAGACGAAATGAATGAAAAATCGGCCCCAGAAATGTGTTTGAACCATTTTTGGAGGGTATAAAGGTACCAAAATGATACGTTCATACTTCAAAATTTAGCTTTCGGTGTCTTTTTATTACTGAATAATTGGAAAAAAAAGATACATCGGAAAATATTTTTTTTCTTAACACTAAATGATCCAATTTAACTATTTGGGCATATTATAAAGTATACAAAAAATTTTCTCAAACAAACAAAATAACAGCTTTTGATTATTCATAGTAACTATTTGAAGAGGATTAATTTTCTATTTCTCAGCTTAGATGACTAATTATAAAGTAATTTTTTAATGGTAAAATGTGATAATTTTTTTTTAAAATTTACGAAGTTTTATAAATTATTCCTGGTCAATCACAGAAAAGTTCATATGTTTTAATTGGTGTAAATCATTAACATATAGTTTGAACAATTTAAGCAACCTAGCTTTTTGTGTTTAAACACATTTGTCATAAAAAAATATCAGTGGGATTTTGCAGTTTCTCTACTGTCACGCCATTTTAGTGCGGGGCCAATAGGAACTCGTTTTAGACATTTAAAATTTAACGACTTTTTTACATTGTGAAATTAACAGTTATATTGTGTTTTGATGATAGTTATGTTAGTTTAGAACAGTTTTGAAACAATTAATTTTAAATCATGTCCATTAGGTCTATTGTACATATTATAGGTGAATTCAGGTATTTATGCTAAATAATATTATGAACAAAATACTTTATAAACAATTAAAATACTAAAAGAATTTTTAGTTAAAAAGAACCCAAGTACATAAAAATATATTCATATTAACAGTTGTGTTCGTTCAATCACCAAAAAAATTATCCCTATCCAATCATCCCGATTCAATCATCCCTATCCATTTAGTTTCAATTATGAATGAAAATTTTTTGAATTGAAGTAAATTTTGTTGATCCCCTTTTTTACAAAGAGCATCAAAAAGTACAAAGAAAAAAATTCGTTTCAAACAGTCTCGTTTAAATCGATTTTACGACAATAAAAATCATTCAAAGAAAATTTTCTATTGAAAAGGTTCGGATCATATTTTTTGCTGAGTTCATATTTCTTTGATGTAAGCAATAGCGTCTGAAATTCTATCAATAAAAAAGTAACATTATCAATAAGATTAGGAAAAAATGGAAAAAAATACGCTCTCAAAGTTAGTTTGAGTTACACATGAAATGACCATCCTTATTTACGAAAAATATAAGAAAATGTATCGAAATGAACTATCTGCTGAAGAAAATTTGATCTTAAATAATCAATCTTGCAAAAAAAAAAATGGAAATTTAAAAAGAAAAATTTGAAATGAATATAGGAAATTTTCATAGATTAATTACTGATGTCAGAGTTACAAATTTGGTTATTAGTTATAAAATCACGTACGTTGTAAAATCACTTAAACTATCCACAGTTATTAACAAAAGTCACATAAATTACCATAAAGACACAAATTTCACATAGGAATCTAATTATAATTAATTAATATTCCTAAGGCTTACATGCAAAGGCGTAATACAAGTATACCTACGCTCAAGCTCTATCAACAAAAAACTTGACTTTAATTCTTTTATGTTTCCGGTTTTTCCTTCGTTCATTTTTTGCATAGAAACACGTTTATTTCGGCAACTTTGTCAAACAAAAAGTTCACGTTTTTGTTTCAGTCAGCTTGGCCTACGCACTTTACTGTCCACCCCAATGAATGTGCCCTCAAACTGTTCATACGTAGGCGGTCACATGCTTCGTCCTATTGAATTTCCAAGAAAACGTTATTCTCTTGTCTTAAATTGGTCGTTTTTTCTTCCATTTCTTGAAAAGTTTATTTTGTTGTGGTGAAATCATTTATTTATAAAACGAATTTTGTTTGGAAATAGGCCGTACTTTTTCACCAATGACAGAGAGATCCAGTATGGCTGCAGGATGCTCTTAATTTCATTATGTTTCGATAATACAAGAATATACATTAATTTTTAATAAAAAAAATTGAGTAAAAATTTAATTTTACCAAAGAAATTCGATGAAGTACAGATTAACAAATACTCAAATGTTTAAAGAAACGAAATTTGGGAAACTCGAATTCTATAAATAAACTTAAAATTAAATTATACCCTAAAATTTCCTCCAGTAAGTAAATAAACTCTCCTTTTGACATATTAAAGAGGTATTTCCAAATCCGGCCAGTTGTATTGAGCTGGAGTGAGTAATTTGCTAAAAATTGGGATGATATTTTATGTAATTTTATACTTCATTTATCATATACAGAAAGATACATAAATTTGAAAAAATCCTTGTTGGTACGACTACTTATTGTCCGCCGATCCGTGAACTTAGATCTAAGTTTTAATTAACTTGATAATTTTTAACAGAATATTAAAAATATTGACCACTTAGATTACAACGTTGCAACTAATGCATAAAATCAAGAATAAATGTGAAGATTAACTAAAAATACTTTGATACTGTTACATGCCTAAGATTAAAATATGTGTCTGCATAATGGCATCTGTGTGCATATGGTGGCCTGTTGTGTGCTTCCTGAACTATTGAAATAACTATGGGAGCAGTGGCCAAACACAATGAGAGGAAACATATTCTAGATGTTTTTTTGAGGATTTTTGATTTAAGTGAAAAAAGGAGAAACGAACAAAGTTATGGTCGAAAATACTAGAGACAGAAAATTCTAGAAATTGGAACCTTCTGGAACATGTCTGAACCATTGTAAAAGATATTGACCGAAAGTATAGGACATTCAGTAAACAGTTATCAATGAGTTATAGTTTATGAAATAATCAGTGTTATAAACAGCCAGGCATTCGTTTATAAATCAGTTATGGTGTTAAATAAATAAATACATATTTTAGAAGAACCTAAAAGAAAAATAAATTTGTTATTGTTGTATGTTCTGGAGCAAAAATCCAAACGAATACGTGAAATATAAATAAAAGTTGAAAACAAATATTACCTTCAACAAAATCTAATGATGACTTAGAGGTCAAAGTAGACATTCCAAAAATGGCAGGTACTAGGTTCAATTCTTGCATTGAGTAAACAATCAGTATTTCTCAATTGACGTATTTTTGTCAACCTTATGAACCCTAGGATTGGTTAGGACCTTAAGGTAGTTATAAAGCTACGATATATAACACTTAAAAAACAAACATGTATCCTTTATATACAAAATGGGTAACAAAAAATCAACACACAGTTATAGAGGAATTAGTGCAGTTAAAGTAATTCATGTCTAGACAATATTTTTATCACAAAATGATTGAAAAGAATTAGGAAACGGGTATATAGACGCATGCGATCTTTATAGATTTAGAAAAAGCATATGATTCTTGACCTAGATGTAATGCGTGGAATGCAATGTGAATAACGAGCCTTTGAAAAAATGGGCAAATTAACGCAAATTATATACAGACAGATATACCCAAATGAAAATAGGCAATTACCTCACAGAACCAATTAGCATAATTAAAGCTCTAAAGCAAAGTTGCAGTCTATCACCCATGCTTTTTAGTATAGGTACATACAAAGAACTAGCTGTAGATAGATAGTACGAAAAATATGGACAGATTTATATACCATTGTATGAAAATATAATACACTTGCTTCTTTTCGCGTACGATCAAGTTATTTTTGCTCGGGACAAGCAAGTAGAATATTTACGATAAGAAAGCTAAGAAAATAATTTGAAATTTGTGGAAAACGGAATATGTCTGGTACTCAATCATGGCCCAATGGTTCGCCGTTCCTAAAACCCTATGAAGGCTACTAATGTATTGGACAACAAATTGCAGACTTAAATTTGAATGATATAATTATTAAAAACAGCCAAACTTTTAATATTTACTTTCATCTGTTCTCCGGGATGGTACTTACTTAAGAGATGTAGAAATAAAAATAGCGGAGGGAAAGTAATCTACAAAAACATTACAATAATAAATACTATTGGAATAACACACTTACGAAAGAAAACAAAAAACGAATTTTTCAAAATATATACAAAAATATAGTTTTGTACGGAGCAGAAATATGGCTAATGACGACGACCATTAAGAAAAAATAAGAAAATTAGATTTAGACGATTTTAAATGATGTTTATAAGTCACAAGCTATTATAGTATAAGAATAGAAGAAATATGGCCACGAATGGAAGTAAAATCTTCTAAGATAAGGACAGTGGAAAATAGGACATTCCAATGGTAAGATGATGTCCAACAAATTCCGATCACAGATGACCAAAAAAAGCATTAAAATGGGAACCCCTAGGAAAGAAACGAAGAAAACCAGCTTTTTGGTGGGAAACTTGTACATCGGACAAGCTATGGTAGAGAAAGATTTAAGAATGGGGAAAAATCAGAGAATTGTGGAGAGCTAATTAGCGAATCCGTAATGGAAAATTCCAAAGAAGAAAAAAATATCACTAAAGTACCTATAGACAGAAACTACTTATAGTGCCCGTGCTAACGAAATAAAGTTTCTTTTATTTTTTAAAGGAATATATTTTATAACAGCAAACTAATGAAATGTATGGATTTTCTAATTTAGATGAGAATTTTGTGGAGAGTGAAATTTTCATAAAGGCAACAAACATTATCTTGCGCCAGCAACTAATTTCCGTAGCAAGCGCGAATTTTATCAAAACGTTCTTTCGCTTTGACGATGCAAATATTTAAAGTTCACATATTATTATCTCGAAAACACATATTCATTTGAATGGTGTTGAAGAGATACCTCCGCATTGTCAGAATGAATCCAAGTACGATGAACATTGTGGCAATAAAACTCAACGGAGGTATGGGGAAGTATATTATGTCGAAACCCCGATACTACGAGTCGTTAGAGCAGCAGTAATGTTGACGTCATTCGTTAAGCTCAACCATACTTGTAGTTGTAAGTAGCTGGTAAAAAAGGTACCAAGAGCAGCTCTTTTAGATGCTGCCTGTTTACTTGTGATTCACCTGGAATAGGACGCCAGCTAGACAAGCTACATTTTAAAACAGATAATATTTAACTTGAACCTCTATAATAATAACGGCGTCAGTTCATGCAGATTACACCAATATTAAACCGTTTTCCATTTCCCATATAAAACATGCATATATGTTATCTTTGGGGGCTTAATAGTCCGCGTCAGGGGTTATCTTTATCAAACGTCCCACTTTCACGCCCGACGTGTACAACATATTTCGGTGATAATTCGTTAATATTACCATTTGCCTTCACATATTTACTATCTAGTATAAAACCAAGTTGAAATGGCATTGTAAAATGGATTGTTAAACAAATGTGTATGTGATCAACATTAAGTTTTCGACAGAGTAATAAAATGTCTTTTACATGTTCAAATAAAAAGTTTTAAAACTGCTCTAACAAATTTAAGAACCAACAAACAAAATTAGACGAGCGATTGCATATAAGTATACGTGCTCTTGGCCACAATTATAAAGTAAATAAAACTGTCGCTTTGAAAGAGAAACGGATTAATGTTTCCTCCATTAATGCATTAGTAAAAGTAACTAAATTACGTCAGAGTTGGGAATTCCCTCAAGAATCAGATTAGAGAAGTTGAGATCTATCTTCGCGAATGTATCTGAACTTTTCTATTGCTTTCCTCGTTGAACCAATAACGGATATAGTGAGCGACTAATCTCGTCGGTTGAGCAGATTTCGGAAAGTTGCCTGTGTCTATCTCCACGCACGAAGGGATGCGATATGTCCGATCCGCCTTGTGAGCAATCGGATAAAATCAAAGTGTCTGCACCGATCGTTACGCCGTATTTTTTTTCATCTATCAACCTTTCAGTTGCAGATTCTCGACTAATGTGTATTGGAGATGTAGAAAATTCCTTTACGTCTGCTCGTTCGATTCGTTAAAAGTTCGGATAAACTTGAATTTATCAACCCTTTCCGATGAAACTCCTTCGAAAATACCTGTCAACCTTGTTACAAACTAATGTGTATGTTTAAATCAGAATTCCTGTACCAGTCGATTAACCTGACAAATATTGGTTAAATGTTTTGAAAACAGAAAAAAATAAGAATCTAAACTAGAATAAACTAATCTTAAATCTAAAATTCTTCAATTGGTTCAAATATTGAAAATTGGTTCGTCACGAGATTCGAACCTAGTACCTACTAGTTAACGAGTAACTACTTTAACCACTCGTGAAGCAGTCAGCTTAAATTAATATCCCTGTTATTAGAATTAATGGTATGAATATAATACTTAGCGATTCAAAAGAAAGAATTTTTACACATATGTAAGCATTATAGACCAAAAGCTGGCGGCAGCCAGATCATCGTTATTTTATAAAAAAGCTAAAAGTTTCTATGCGCATGTCCCAACAAAGGGAAGACTGTCGCGACTATAGAGTTTAGATTATGGCTATTTAGGCAAATAAGAGGTAACAAAGGAGTATAAAATAACAGCTTAGTTTCGTGAAAGTATAAAGACAAGTTTTTATTATTTCTTCGAAATAATTTTAGAAATCTAGTGTCCGACTGAACTTTCGGTTTCGGCTGTCGTCAAACCGAAATTACGACCGAAACCAAAACTGAATTCATGAGATAAAAGTGTTAAAATATTTTGGTTTTTCACTTATTACTTAATTCTTCAATTATGAATACGAACAACTATCAGTTCATTAATATTTTGTTTAATATTATCTTTAATATTTTTTTTTCAGTTCAAAAGAAAACTGATCAAAGTTTAGAAGAAACTATTTTGTTTTTAAGATATAAGAAAGATTACTTCCTATTTTATGTGCCTAAACATATTAGGTAAAAAGTGATTTTGTTTTATAACTTTTTTTTATTATTTTATGTTATTCGTAACTAATATTAAAAAGAAATATTAGGTATTTTTTTGTCATATCAACCCTGTATTTGAGCATAAATAATTTATTTGAAATAAAATATGATAATAATATCTTATGTTAATGATTAGCTCAAATATTAGGAACTAAATGATTAATGAATATCTCTATAGGATTTAAAAGTAAAAACACCAATTATGATTAACTTTTTTTTCTACGAAAAAATGACCATATATGGAAGTTTTGGTTTCGGCTGAAACTGAGAATGATGCCGAAATTCAGTTTGAAAAAAACTTAGTAGAAACAAAAATTTAAAATAAATTTCGTGATAAGTAATAAAATCGTCTGCTAACCAAAGAGGTTAAATGACTAGAGTGAACGTGCTCCATAAACCCCATGTTAAACTTAAACTTTCATTTCCCCTCAATTTTCCAAGTGATCGTACCCCTTCCATAGCATATTTGTACAAAATTGTTCTAATCGTTTTAACGAAGAGAGGAGAGAATATATTTTGTACAAATATGCTGTAGAAGGGGTACGATCACTTGGAAAATTGAGGGAAAATGAAAGTTTAAGTTTAACATGGGGTTTATGGAGCACGTTCACTCTAGTCATTTAACCTCTTCGGCTAGTAAACTATTTTATTACTTATCACGAAATTTATTTTAAACTACTGTTTCCTATTAAATTTTATTTTCAATAATGCCCAGTTTTATATTTTATTTAGAAAAAACAGTTAATTTTCTATTTAAACCGTCATATTTAATTTTTTTTAAAAAAAAATGTAATTCGAATTTTTTTTTTCAAAAAATAAGAATTTCATAAACGACAATTCTTTTGAAGCGTATAACTTGGCAAATAATCACCATTCGAAAAAAATATTTTGTATCCACATTCATGCTTACTAAAAGTACAATTATGCCAAATATGAACACATTTTAGATCATCACTTTTTTTTCGCTGTCCGCTTCACGTGAAATCCCCCTTATATAAAATGACGAAAGCTTGGCTATCGCGGGCTATTACTCTATTAAAATTAATTACAAAAATTATTTTTATAGTTAGAGAAATTAAATTAAGGTAGCTTATTGGAAATCTTTTCTGAAAATGTCTCTGTAAACATTTTCTGAATAATACATTTGAAAAATGTAAAAAAATAAATAGACCATTATTGTGAGCTAACACTTGAACATATTTCCCATTTCTTTGAAATCCACATTGTATGTATTTAAGATCGTTCTGATATTTCCGATTTGATTTATATAAACTTAAATAACCCTATTCGTTATCGAAAATGTCGTCAATTCGTTCTATTAAACATACTCTCGATGAATCGAAACGACCGTGAGGCGTTATAATGCCGTATTGATATCAAATGTTACACACATCGTATAACGACATATTACATGGATGAAAAATGCAAGAATATGTTGTAGTTACCGCATTTCTCTGTGCGATAAAGTTTCCATTATATAGATAGATACCTCCACTTTTGTGAAAGCTTCTTACACTATCGCAAGGAGCTGTAAAGGCGACGGATGGATCTTCTCTAATACTTCAGAATGTCATAAAAATGATGTTTCAAATCATTGCTTCTTTCAAATGACTGTTTGCTTGCATGAAAATGCTGCAAACGTAAATATAATATTTTATCGCAAATTTTCTAAACGTCTCGGCCATAATTATATAAGAAATAAAAAAAAACATCCCGACATTTTCTTTCAACTTGAAATTTATAGATATGCTAAATTTGTTAAGTACCTTATATAATATAACGATAGAAAAACCGGTGGTAAAAAATTCGAGACTCAAAGTCAATATCATATTGTTTTTTGAAATAATTTTATAAATTCGCCTTTGAAATATAATGATGAACCCAATTAAAAGTTGTTTAGCGAATCCCTAAAGGCTTAAAGCTTTTTTATTTAACCGCATCAAATGAGCTTATTATCAAAACATGGTTCTAAATTAATGTTGCATTTATTTATACTTACATAGACACACAACTCCGTATAAATTTAAGAAGTATTTTTCTTGAACGTGAAATGAATGCGAAAGGCGCTTACGCGCTCACGAATCATGGTAGAGGAAAGGAGGCGAATTAAATAACGTAAAACAGGAAATAACAAACATAAATCTTCTTATCTTCACAAAAATGGATACATCAAACTTCCTTGTTCTAAATGTATTTATGTTACTTAACCAACAACGTTGTCGTTAGATGGTTGATGAAGTTGAGACTATAATATGTCAGAGAGAAATTATTATATGTGTGCAAAAAGTTTCAGTTTCAGCCGCCTCTATCACCCCATTAAATATCAGTAAATCTTGTAACGAAATCAAAAGTTTTTCCTCTGAGAATTGGAAACATTCGAAACGGTTAAGTCGCGATTTAATTTATTCAAGTAAGAAGTATTTAGTCCTGAACTTCTTAAAGGTGAGTATATAATTTTTATTTATAATAAAGAGGATCAAAGCATTCTCTTCTATTTACATTAATATAGTAAACAATAAACTTCAACATACTTTTTCTAAATTCATTTTACAAGAAAATTTGGGTGACGTATTAAATTACAGACTGAAGGTAGAGAGCATTTGCGTAGTTTGTTTTCCCTGATCCAATATGTACTAGTATTCTTATGTGAATTGAAGTTAGCAATGCAAATAACGAATCATTAGGATATATTTTATAAATTAAGAAATTGCCAAAAACAAAATGCAATTTTATAAAAACCGAAACACTGCATCGTAATAGTTGGCAATAGTGACAAGGCGCATGTGTACTTTAGCACACCCACAATCTGACAACGTTGCATTTTCGACTATTTTTTTAATTTAATTCACGATTAAATCAATCCATAATGAAAATTTAACCACAAAAGAGAGAATTATACCATATTAGAATTGAAATAACAAAAATATCGCGAATTAAATTAAAAACAAAGTCGAAAATGCAACGTTGTCAGATTGTGGGTGTGCTAAAGTACACTTGAGTCAGTGACAGAATACGTTTTTACATACATCTTTTAACTATGTAGCTAAAAATATTCTGTGTGCGAAGGTTATGTCAGCATAGGTACTGCAGACTAGAGACTGCTTACTAGAGAAATCCACTTAGAAGTTTGGGTCGTAGATTTTATAAATTATGAATATAGAGCTATTTCTGTTGAGAAGACGCCATTGAGATATTCTTGTTTTTGCAGAAAGTTGAAGAACTTTTTTCGTATACGATTCATCAGGAGCAGGTTTGGGTAGCCTCAACAGTTAGGTTTATTGTATTCTCTGAGTACCTAATTAACATGTCGTAAACCAAGCATACCATATTTCAGTAACCGGTGAACTAGATGCAGCTCGACTAGCTCAGTATAAGAATCGAAGACTCTCAGCTGTATTAGTTGCCATCCAGGCAGGGTTCTGTATTCTAATATAATATGAGAAACAATTTAATCACCTGTTTGACAAAGTCTGCATATTAAAGGGTCGAATAGTACCCCAATAGTAAGGAAATACTTTTTCAGGCCACAGTGACCAGTTATGACGCCTATCACTAATCTTTTTCATTAAAAAGAGCCTATTTTTGGTTAGTATTAACGACGTTAATAATATACTACGATCAGAATAACAAGAAAAACTGAACACAACAAATAAAGGTCTTCTTATACTAAATATACAACAGTGTACGCTTAAGTCTTCGAATAAAGACGTACATTCTGCTCTTATCAATCTAAGTAGTACTTCACCAAAAGTAAATTTAAGCGTGAATAATAAACCAAAAAGAATATATACTTTTAGCTTTCAATGTTTTGAATTTGAGGAATACTGAAGCAACTAAGTAAGGATTATATAGTATAAGCAATAAAAAAGAGATATAAGTAAGGATATAGTAAGGATAGACCAGAAACTAGGAAATTAAACTGGTGTTTCCTTAATGGATAATAATATATATAAGTCTTTGAGATTCAATTAAATTTCTTTATTACGACGCGTTTCGACAGTTTTAAACTGTCATCATCAGGTAATAATACAGAATAATAATTATTATGTCAATTTTTTAAATTTTTAAAATTGACAAAATAATTATTATTCTGTATTATTACCTGATGATGACAGTTTAAAACTGTCGAAACGCGTCGTAATAAAGAAATTTAATTGAATCTCAAAGACTTATATATATTATTATCCATTAATTGATTGTGATTCGGAAGTAAATAAAATACTTATCAATGGTGTTTCCTTATTATAATGTACTGATAAATGGAAAAAAATAGTATGAATCATAAAACATATGGCATTCTTCTATGAGGAGAGGCTCATATAATATGTTTTAGATAATGTTGAGTTAAAATACATTAATTTAGGAATTGAAACTAATATAGTCTATTGACTTAAAAAGAAAACGCTTTTAAAAGTTTCTTATTATTATAGAAACCACAAAGAGTATGTAGCGAATTATAAACCAATTAATAGGATAGTATCAATTATATTACGAATTTGACGCCAATTGTATTAGTGAGAAAATTGATGCAGTGATTAAAGTACGTAATTGTTAACAAGGTTTACTTTCACAAATTCTCGGTATTTCTCCATTTCAAAAGTGACATTCTAATGACAAAAAAAATATTGATTGGCAGTTTGGTAACGATCCAGCAGTAAGGCATCGAATCTTGATTAGCCTTAACCAGTATACTGGGCTACTATATTTTGGAAGATATCCGTATAGTTAAACCTTGAATTTTTCATTGAAATCTAAAGATAACTAAATTTTAAAACTCATTGAAAAGATATAATCTTTGAATGTTATTTTGTACTGTAGACTTTTATATATGAACAGTATACATTGACACTGAATAAGCGCAGTGTGCTTTTACGTTTTCAACGCTATTTACACTTGAACAATTATTTCTCTTGAATTGAGAAGCAGAGAGTCCAATTTAAGTGTTTGCGACAAAAGCGCATACTTTATCAAACAACTCATTATAAAATATTGTGTTGTTTGTATGATCTTTAATATTGCCTCAAAGGTCTTACTGAGCGTTAGATATGAGGAGTGCAATGTTGCAATTATTTCTATTAAAATTGAAGAGTCAACGCTCAATTGAGATGTAATGATTGAATGCTCGTGACTAGATAGTGACAGGTCGTGGTGGAAGTGCTGAAGTCTGATAGTATACTCACGCTGGGAGGTTCTTCTGTCATCATATTGCTAACGACATCCTTATGGTTATTTCACGATGTAATATTATCGCAACACCTTTTGTCGCGAATTCGACGAGCAAAACACACATTGTGTACTACGTTTGCCGTCTATTCTTATGCGCCATTGGCGTTGAATTTCTTGATTACAATCATATTTTAACATCATTATTTATTGCAACTTTTTCTCTTTCGGATCTTTCCTTTTAATTATATCAGAGCTAACGTTTTTCCATGGCAAAGAGAGTTTTGTATGCTTTATTATAATGAAAACATTAAAATGCATCCAAGCAAACAAATAAAAGTCTTTCTGGATACTTTTGTGATAAAATAGTTTTGCGTTAGAAATTACGAGAAATTTCATGAGATCCAAGTAAATTGATATTTCATATTGTGGTTATGAAATAAAATAGTAACTTAAAATTTTCCATAGCTAATATATTCAATACAATAAAAGCAAAACGTTTAGAAGTAGGAATATAAACTTAAATCTTAATTTAGTTTCAAAATTGTAAATGTTTTAACTTCCAAATTTTAGTTTCAGATAGGAAGAAAGACCTTTAGAGACCTAAATAATTGTTTTCGCTTTGCTTTATGTTTACAGAATCAGTTTCCCGCGTGGTTGAACTCATCATTTTAATGATATTTGTCCTATGCAGAGTCTAATAGACCATGTTAATTTCTTTTGTTAATAGATTCAGGATATTAACCTGTTTTTCCTTTTTTCTTGAGTATATTTTTTTTTTTTGAATCAAGAGCTAAAACTAAATTCAAGACGTTGTTTATGTGTGAGTGCATAAACTAAACCTGTACGAGTGACCGTCAAATTGTGAAATGCAAACGAACGGATGAATGCACGGGTGCGTGTGTGTGTGTGTGTAGTGTGAGTGAGTGTGTATAGATTATAGAATTAAGTTATCGAACAAAATGGAACAAGACAATAATGATTACCACAGTGATAATGACATTATGCGACGTCACAGTGAAAACCATCTTAGGAAAACAACGAAACGAGCACGAACCAGCCCAACAAACTCCAATGCTCAACAATCATTTGAAACGGCAAACCCGTTCGCTCCGTTGCAACAGCTCAACGACACAGGTAATACGAGCACGAGTCAACCTCAAGTCCAAATCAGCAAGCCTCCACCGATTTTCATAAACAATTTGCAAAATATGAACCAACTCATCAGAGATCTAAATAACCTGCAAACAGGGATTTATAAACACACTGCGACAAATGACAACAAAGTCAAGTTAATCTTCGAAAATCCTGAAGGTTACAGAAAGGCCGTTAAATATCTAAACGACAAAAAGGCAGAGTTTTACACTTTCCAATGCAAAGATGAAAAAAATTTCAGGGTTGTAATCCGTGGACTGCATCACAGCTGCGATACAAAGCTAATGATGGAAGAACTGGCTGAACTGGGATTTAAACCAGTCCAAATGCTACCAGTACACCATCCAGCGACCAAAACACCGCTGCCACTATTTTTTTTGGATTTAAAACAAAATCCAAATAATGAACGGATCTACGATCTAAAGCGGCTATATAGCGCTGTTATCAAAGTCGAACCACCCCGACCGCGACGTACAATAGTACAGTGCATAAATTGCCAGGACTATGGGCACACAAGAAATTATTGTAGTAAAACGCCACGGTGTGTTAAGTGCGAGGGTCTACATGCAACAAAAAACTGCACAAAAAGCTTAAATACAAAACCAACGTGCGTCAATTGCAGAGGAGAGCATACTGCAAATTATCGGGGATGCCCAGTTCATAAAAATCACCAAAACGCAGGAAGAATGGCAGCACAAAGACCGATACATCACACGTTACAGAGGGAAGCAGCACCAAAGCCTCATATCACACCAACACCTAACATTACGAGCCCAAACACTCCTTACAAATCATATGCAAATGTGGTCACTAACCAATCACCCCCTGTAATTGAAAACTACCCAAGTACAGAAACCCAAGCACCTAATTCATTGTTGGACAAGCTAACTGAAAGAATTGACTCCCTTATACAAATAATTCAACCTCTCTTAGTAACCCTACAACAAGTCTTACCAGCGTTAATCCAAAAGGTCTTGTCATGAACTACAACACAGCCCAAATCATTAATATATGCACCTGGAATGCCAGAGGGATTACCAACAAGTTCCATGAACTACATGCATTCTTAAACACACAAAACATAGACATTCTTTTAGCGACAGAAACTAAACTTTCCACCAACGACAAAATATTTGTACCTGGCTACACCATCTACAGAGCGGATCACCCAAGTGGGCTCAGAAAAGGAGGATCAGCAATTTATATAAAAAATGAAATAGAACATGATCAACTTCCCTGTATCTCAGAAAATGAACTGCAGGTTTCCCGAATACAGTTCAAAATTAACAACGCTCTTTATCAAGTGGGGTCATTTTACTCGGCACCTGAGAATCGCCTATGCGAATTACACTTTTGGGGTGTTATACATGAGCTAGGTGCTAACTTCCTACTCGGTGGAGACTTCAACGCTAAACACCCTCGTTGGGGATCCAATCTAGCCAACCCTCGAGGCAGACTGCTACATGAAGTAGGATACAAGCACCACTTGGAGTTTATGTTTCCCATTGAACCTACTTATTACTCTGACGCTGGACATTCACCAGATACTCTCGACATATTTATTGGCAAGAATGTACAAAGACTCTGCTCAAACCCAACAGTCCAATATGAACTAAGTTCCGACCATTATCCAGTGCAACTAAACGTAAGTGCTGAATATAATCTTCGATCTAAACCCCGTACTCTATTAAACCATCCATTTGATTGGGAGGTGTACAGAGCAACCACCGATATACTTATAAACCCAGACATTCGTCTAAAAAACTCGTCTGACATAGACAAGGCTGTCAGTACACTCACTAGAGTAATACAAACGGCAGCTAATATGGCCCATAAGACTACCAGTAAACGCACAGGTCCACGGAGACTTCCTGCTCAAACAGTTCCTGCACACATCCAACATTTAATCACCATTAAAAAGAACTGCAGACGACAATGGGAAACTACTCGGTATCCTCCTCATAAAAGCGCCTACAATAAAGCGACGGTTGAGTTAAAGAGAGCGATCAAGGAGCACAATAGTAACATCGTACGCACCGAACTGCTGCAACTGGATCCATCTGATGGTTCACTATGGAAGAAGACTCGATTCATAACCAAAGAATTCGTGGGGGCTCCTCCGTTGCTAGTAAATGGACTGTGGATTACAACCTGCCAATCCAAAGCTGAGGCTTTCGCAGCCAGTCTAAGAAGCCAATTCTCACCAAACCCTTCTCAAGACCAACTATTCCACAACCAAGTATTACAAGAATTGGAAGTACCTCTGCAGCTATCGCCTCTTCCTCCGTTGTTCACTCCCGGAGAAGTTAGGAAAACTTTAGAAAAATCACCTAACAATAAAACTCCCGGCCAAGATCTAATTGTAAAACAGCTTCTCACCAGCCTATCACGGAAAGGACTCATATTCCTAACCCAAATCTATAACGCTATACTGCGTACAACATACTACCCTCAGAAATGGAAACATGCAGTGGTCATCATGATTGCCAAGCCCGAAAAGAGGAGAAACGAAGTCAGTAGCTATCGACCGATAAGTCTGCTCAGCTTTCTCTCAAAAACATTTGAAAGACTTCTACTCCCAAAACTACTAGTTCATTTAGAGACAATAATTCCAAATAACCAATTCGGTTTTAGATTTCAACACTCCTGCCCACAACAACTCCACAGGGTAGTGGACGAAATCTTGGACACATACGAGGAAAAAAAGGTATGCCTTGGGTTGTTCATCGACACCGAAAAAGCGTTCGACAAAGTGTGGCACCCCGGTCTACTAGCAAAACTGAAACCACACTTGGACGATACGCTCTATCGTGTTATCCAGGCGTATCTCACCGGCCGCACTTACTCGGTGCGATATGGAGAAAG
Organism: Sisyra terminalis; assembly: GCA_958496175.1. NCBI lineage: Eukaryota > Metazoa > Arthropoda > Insecta > Neuroptera > Sisyridae > Sisyra > Sisyra terminalis. The sequence goes on along the minus strand of OY292277.1, from coordinate 29,808,478 downwards.
TTACTCCAGGACTTTTGGCGTAAACTCTGGTGTGCCTCAAGGTAGTGTCTTGGGACCTTTTCTATACCTAATATTTGCTAGTGATTTTCCAACCAGCGAGTCATTAAAAATCGCACACTTTGCTGACGACACTGCAATCTTATCAAAGCAGGAAACCTATTGGGAGGCACATCTGATACTTCAAGATTATGCAGACAAGGTTAGTGATTGGTGTAGGAAGTGGCGAGTTCGAGTTAACCCAAGTAAGTCACAGATAGTGAAATTTACCTACCGTCGACTTGTACCTGATGAGCCCATTGTACTTCAGGAGGAACCTGTGACATATACTTCCACAGTTCGGTACCTTGGGTTACATCTAGACCGAAAACTTGTGTGGGAGTCACACATAAAAAAAAATAGTAGCAAGAACTCGTCATCGGATGCATGCCCTAAAACACCTTCTCACTAGTAAATCCATACCCCTCCATGTAAAAAGAATCATCTATACATCGTTAATAAGACCCATCTGGCAGTATGGCAGCTCTATATGGTCATCCGCTTCTAATTCGCAAATACGAAGGGTACAGGTTGTGCAAAACCGAATCTTAAGGCTAATCACAGGTGCCCAGTGGTACATTAGTAACCACACCATACATCAAGACCTGAAAATTGAATGCGTACAAGATGTGATACAAAGCACCTATCATCGGCACGCTCAATCTATCATGGATCACCCCAATCCACTGATCCAAAAAATTGCCAATCATCAGCCCCCACCCAGATGTGAAAGAAGACTCAAACGAAAAAGACATACCGATCTGAACTAGTAAATATGTTTTATCCTTTCTCTCTCCCTCTATTGTAAATGTAACTGTTGTCCTATGTATTATAAAGTAATGTCAGAGAAGCACCACTGGGTGTATTCCTCCCTCCAAATATCATGTTATTTTTTATAATTCGAATACTAGAACAACTGTAATGTACAAATATGTACAATAAAGTTAAGCTATGAGAAAAAAAAAAAGAAAAAAAAAAAAAAAAAAAGTATATTTTTTTTTCTCTCTCAACATTCAACATGAATATTTTTCTCCCAAAATGTAACTATTCAGCTAGCTTTCTTCTAGCCGCCATATCAAAGATTATCCTTTCTCTATTGTTCAAATGCAATACATGGAGAAGTTTCGTCAAATCATAATGATTTTATTAGAAACATAATTGTAGTGTTAAAAATATACATTATAGAACCACTAAGATGTACTATAGAACAAACGTGCTCCATGAGCCCAATGAAAAATGTGAAGTTTTTCCCTTCAATTTGTGGAGTCACCGATTTCCTTCCACTGCAAAATTATCTGCAACTCCACTTCTCACTTATCTTTATTATCTTTTTTACTACTTTGGTGCTATATTCAAAATTATTTGAATCTCAAAAAAAGTTTCTAAATTGTTTTCAATCATTAAATAATAAAATTTTATCCAAAATTTTAAGTCTCATATAAAACTTTTGTCTTTTTAAATTTCATTGATTAGGAACTGAATTTCACTTTGAAATATTGAGGCACTTTAACAAATAGTACAGTGAAATGATTCAGATTTATTGCATTTTAATTTTTCTAGAATATTACAATATAACTCAATCGTTACAAAGTCAGAGGCTCTAAGAGTTAAATATATCTTTTACTTAGTTTTAATCATACACTTATTATTTCTTATTATCGATTTAAATAAAGAGATATTTATTTTTTTCACGGATCAGATATCAATTGTATAACATTTTGTTTTACTTTATATGATTTATATATTCCAAATAGGGAGATATATGTAATTTGTACGTTGACAAAGATTGTAAATACATACGTGAGAATTAAAATAAAAAATATTTGTCTCAGTTTTGAAATGACTGACTGTTGTTATGTGGTTCAATTGATATTTCAAATTCATTCAATTGTCAATTTTGGCCATTTGTCAATTGTGTCAATATTGACTGAATATTTCACGGGAAGTTACTGGTTGTACTATTAATTTCTTTACCAAGCCATCTGCAGCAAAAATTATGTAAGTTAAAAAAAAACAAATATATTAAGAAAATGCAATTTATCTTTATCTGAAAAATCCATAATTTATATTGATAATATTTTCAAAAAACGATATGACTTCGAAAAAAGTTTAAGTTATATTTTCTATCACGATACTTGTTACTTAACAATACTTGTCCCCGTTTTTTTTTTGACAAGGGTTACATCCATTGTGCTAGATACAATCATTTCTGAATAAAACATTTTTAAATATAAGCTGCTTTGCATAGATGAAATCTTGACCTGGAAGAATATTCTCTGATTTAGTGGTTTCTCAAAGCTTAGCCGTCGCGCAGTCCGGTTGCTCCGTTTTTCCTTTCCAAAACCAACCCTCATTGCGAGCAATATATTATATTCTCATGAGTCGCACCTCCATGTCAAAATACATTTTCTATTCCGTTCAGCAATTGCAAATGACACACAGCCAAGGATGTTTAATGTGTTTCTGAACTGATGAATAATAAATTTCTGTATAATCAATTTTTGGGATATCTTTGGTGCAATAACGGTGTATGAAGTTCCTTTTTGTTAGTTTATTATAAAGCCTTTAAGTAAAAGATCAGAAAAAATGGATCGACAAATCAAATAAATTTAATAAGGCAAACATGTATGATAAACGATTCTCAAAGCTATCATCGAATAAAGAGCTAACAGAATTGATGAGGAATGTTTTGATTGAATCTTTGAATCAACAATAAGCAATATTGTTAAATGTGTTGATTCGTCTATAGTTACAGCATTTGATAAGAATATAATATTATGAGTTGTTATAGAAATTATTATTCGTGGGCATGGCGATGTTGATGATGATGGGGCTATGTTATGGTGATTCGATTCGAATTGGTGTTTGATCAACGACACACCAAAATCGTGATATGATTTGTCAGTCTCGTCTTCTCTTCTCATTCCATTTCATTGCATCTCCCACCAATATGTTAACAATCTCTATTGTCTGTTATGCCATTAAGTTGGTACAAAAGTTCCCAAGCCATCGATAATTTCAATCGAAAATCTATGTAGTCAGTCGTGATAGTATGTGATTGTAATCACATTTGAATCAGCGTCAAAATTTGGTCATTTATATCAATCCAGTTTTGAATTCGAAATAAATTAACGTTTGCGTCTTGCGAGTAATGCATGGAGAGTAGTCAGAAAAATGGTAAAAATATTACAAAAATTGCATTAATTATAGTTTTTTTAAAGAGTTAGGAAAATAAAGATTCCCTTTTGGTTTTTCCAACCTGGGTCGGAGTTAACCTGGGTTGTATCTCTTTTCTTCTTCTATAAGCGACACGGGTTTATACGACTGTAATAATAATCTTATACTAAAATAATAGCGATAAAGGTATACTTACATTATTTGCAAGCATACGTAAAATGAAGATAACTGGATAAATGTACGAAAGGTACATTCATGGCTGTAAACTATAATCAAAGTATTTTGAAGTTTTACTGGTCAAACTCTCTTCTACCAAGTGTGCAAAGAAACCAGCAATAAGGAGTGCATGGTTTCAAAACGTTTTAATCGATTTTTTTGAGTTAATCAAACAATTCACAATCGGATTCCTAAATTTGATTCTCAGACGAATTCAATTTTTATACTTATCCAAAATCCACAGTAGAAAAACTTAAAGTTTGAAAGTTATAAAATGAACTCTCGGTTCTTAAATTCAATCGTTCTATGGATTTAATAGAAAAAAATGCAGAACATTAGGAAATTTCAAATACTTTAATCATACTTTAAAGTTCGCTTTTTGAACATCTTCCTTATGGCGCAACTAAATTATCAACTTGATTGGGATTTTTAAATAATTTTTTACAAACATTCTTAGAATGCGTTATGCTTCAAATAATCCCCCAACAAGAATACGACAAGCTGTAGAGACCCCCTCACCAGGCCCCGTCAAGCCCAATTTAGTGAACGTACGTCCCAGATTCACTTACGCTCAGGTCACAAAAGGCAGTCCAGAAACAGAAACCACTATACTCGAGGAGCCCACGAGGAACTTGCATCAGGATCCACTTGCGCGAATTGAAGCCATCCTAGCGAAACAAGCAGAACAAATGACCGCATTGATGCAACTACTAACAACCGTGTTAACAAAGCTTATAAAATGACCTCTTACAAAGTGGCAACCTGGAACGCAAATGGTCTCTCTCAACACCTCAGAGAGACAGAAGTTTTCCTTAATGTCCACAAAATTGATGTACTACTAGTGTCAGAAACACATTTTACAGAAAAAAATTTCATTAGGATTAAAGGCTACACTTCTTATGTAACTAGGCATCCCAATGGTAGAGCGCACGGTGGCACAGCCATAATCGTAAAAAGCCACATCAAACACATAGAACTACCTAAATACGAACAGGAGCACATCCAAGCCACAAGCATAATGGTTGAAGACTGGAATAGTACCTTAACTATAACTGCTCTATACAGCCCTCCAAAACATAAAATAACAAAAACCCATTACAATAACTTTTTTGCTACTCTGGGACACAGATTTGTTGTCGGAGGCGACTACAATGCCAAGCATCAGAGCTGGGGTTCTCGGTTGACAACCACCAAGGGCCGACAACTAATAAGTGCCATACAGGAGAGAAAACTAGAAGCAATCTCCACGGGCGAGCCAACTTATTGGCCAACGGACCAAAATCGAATCCCTGATCTATTGGACTTTTTTATTGTTAAGGGTATACCGAGGACCTTTACAAGTATTTTTGGCTGCTTAGACACGTCGTCAGATCATACTCCGGTGATTCTCACAATACACTCAGCAATCAGAGCGATTGAACCCCCATTAAGTCTGAGCAACAAGAAAACAAATTGGAGTATCTTCAGAGGAATCGTGGATGAAAGATTAAATTTAGCAGTGCCATTAAAAACTTACAACGACTTAGAACTTGCAATCGAAAACTTTAATAAAGTAGTTCAATCAGCAGCATGGAACTCAACACCTATAACCAAAGTGAATACCATCGACATCACCTACTCAGATAAAATTAAAGATCTGATATCAGAAAAAAGGAAAATTAGAAGAAAATGGCAAGCAAATCGATATCCAAACGATAAGACTGAACTAAACAAAATTACCAAGAAACTCAAAGAAACCATCCTAGAGGCCAGAAATGAACACTTCGTTGAACGTCTACAACAGCTCACTCCAACAGCCGATACAAATTACTCCCTCTGGAAGGCGACTAAATATCTCAAAAGACCAACTCATCACACTCCTCCTTTGAGAAGGGGCAACCATGATTGGGCAAGGAGTGATCTCGAAAAAGCGGAACTATTTGCTACGCACTTGGAGCAGGTTTTTTCTCCAAACGAGGCCCAAGACGACGAAGATAGCTCTGATGAGAACTTGGACACGGAATCCACATCTGAAGGCTCACCCAGATTTTTCACTCCTAATGAAGTGAAGGAAATAATAAATGAAATGCCTCATAGCAAAGCGCCCGGATACGATTTGATTACTGGAGGAATCCTGAAAAAACTACCAAGAAAGGGCATAGTGTATCTTACATCTATATGCAATGCCATTCTCAGAATCAAGTACTTTCCCGCTCAATGGAAGATGGCACAGGTGATCCTAATTCCAAAAACTGGCAAACCCAAGGACAAGGTCAACTCTTATCGCCCTATCAGCCTTCTTCCAATAATGAGCAAAGTGTTCGAGAAGGGATTCCTAAGAAGAATATTGGATGTGCTAAACAAAAGTGGTCAAATACCCGATCACCAGTTTGGGTTCAGACAGTCGCATTCTACAGTAGAGCAAATACACCGAGTAGTAAATACTATACGAACTGCGCTTGAAAATAAAGAGTACTGCTCAGCAGTCTTCCTGGATATTGCTCAAGCTTTTGACAAGGTATGGCACAAGGGGCTGCTGCAAAAATTTGGCAAGTATTTACCGGTTGACTACTGCAGAGTGATCAAATCGTATCTGAGTGAAAGGACGTTCCAAGTGAAACAAAGAGACGCAGTCAGCGTGCTTGGTCGAGTGAGAGCCGGGGTGCCACAGGGGAGCATCCTTGGACCCTTGCTGTATGTTCTATACACGGCTGATCTCCCAACAGTCGACGGAATCACTACGGCTACGTATGTGGATGACACTGCATTACTGGCCACTGCTAAAGACCCGTGCACAGCGTCGCGCAAACTGCAAGAGGCATTAGACATCTTCCACCGGTGGGCCAGCAAATGGAAAATTAAGGTGAGTGAAACCAAATCAAATCACGTTACGTTCACCAATAGGCACCAGAACTGTCCCCCGGTGAAATTAAATGGAGTTGAAGTACCTCAGTGCAAAGAAGCGAAATACCTGGGAATGTATTTAGATAGACGGATGACCTGGACATATCACATTAAGGAAAAAAGAAAACAGTTGAACCGAAAATTTGGAAAACTATACTGGCTGATCGGGCACAAGTCGCAACTATCCATTGAAAGCAAAATGGCGATATATAAGTCAATATTGAAACCAATCTGGACGTACGGACTGGAACTTTGGGGTACAGCATCTCACTCCAATATAGAAATCATCCAGCGATTTCAATCCAAAACTCTAAGAAAAATAATAGGCGTACCATGGTATATCAACAACGACCGCATACACGAAGATCTTCAAATTGATAAAGTCAAGGATGTTATTTCAAAGCGTGCTAAAAGTTACCAAATGAGACTGGACAACCATCCTAACCAGCTAGCCCTCAATTTGCTCGACAATAGCACCGAGAATAGAAGACTAAAAAGACCCTCAATTTTGGAACTAACAGACCGATTCAAATAAAAAATAATTAATAAAAAGTGAATCAAATTAAATAATTTAATTAATAAATAAATAAATATTGAGTTGTGTTGGTGGACACAACCAATTCAAGAGCAGGACAAGACGACAAATTGCAATTATTGCCAAGAGGCAGATTGTGCAAATTAAGTGGAAATAAAATAAAAAAAAAAAAACAAACAGCAGAAACTTAGTTGCCACCTAACATGTAAAATCCAACGTTTCTTTGCGTATCTTGCATTTAAGGCTTCATCAGTTGAATTCTACTGAGCCAATCTGGGTAATTGTATCTATTGGTTTTAGTATACTTTTGGTTTCAATAAAAACGTAAAATGTAATTTTGGCAGACTTATGCTTCTTGTCTTAGGCTGTCTTGGGCAAACCATTTAAACCATAGTTATAATTTTGAAAATCAAATTGCAATATTAGCATTATAGTCTGTAACGACTTACTTTAGTTTTAATTTTCAACTACAAGTAACAAAACTCCAAGGGGTTGAAGTTTTTTTCAAACTCTTAATAGCTCTAAATCTCTCTCTCTCCTCCTACACCTGTTCCCATATGATTGTGGGGTCGGGTTTTCTGGTTCTGCCTCGCCACACCATCCTGTCATGGACCTCATCCTCGGAGACCCCGCACGACCGCATGTCCTTCTGTACCACATCTTTCCACCTTGTCTTGGGTCTGCCCCTAGGTCTACTGCCCGGGACAGACATATGTAGTGCCACATTTCCAATGTATTCTGGAGGTCTTCTTTTTACATGTCCGAACCATCTCAGCCTATCCCCTTGAAGCTTATCTGCGACGTCACGTACTCCTAGGCTTCCTCGCACATACTCGTTGCGGATCTTATCCAGCCTTGTGACGCCGCACATCCATCTGAGCATCTTCATCTCCGCCGTCTGCATGGTTCGTACATGTTTTTGAGTTGTTGGCCAGGTCTCACCGCCATATAAAAGGACTGGTCTTATCATGGTTTTATACACCAATCCCTTCATTTTTACAGGCATCCTTTTGTCGCAAGTTACTCCAGTCACCTCTCGCCACTTGAGCCAAGCAGCAGCAGTACGGTGCTCAATGTTGTGCTCTAGGTTACCGGAACTGTGCAGTATGTTGCCCAGATATTTGTATTGTTGGCATTTCTCCACAACTTGACCATCAATTACAATAGGGTCGGTATTTGCATTATCATCATTACATGCCATATACTGGGTTTTCTGCACACTCAACTTGAGTCCCCCATTCGTCAATTGATGTTTCCAATCTTGCAGTGCCTCTTGCAGTGATTCCTTGCTATCCGTGCAAATAGCCACGTCATCAGCATATATAAACGTCCACAGTGCCTTTGTTTGTGCTCTCTCACTAAGTGCATCCAGGACCAGGCAGAACAGATAGGGGCTCAGTACTGAGCCCTGATGGACTCCCTCTTCTACTGCTATGTTTTCTGTTACCCCCACCGGTGTTCTGACTACAGCTTTTACTTGCTTGTACATGTCGCCAATGATGTTAACATATTTCTCTGGTACTCCCTTCTTCCTCAAACTCCACCAGATAACATCTCTTGGTACCTTATCAAAGGCCTTTTCCATGTCCAAAAATGCAATGTAAAGTGGTTTCTTTTTGGAGCGATACTCTTCGGCTATTGTGTTTAGGGCGAACATTGGATCTATTGTTGATAAGCCTGGCCTGAAACCATAGTGATTTTCTGAGAGTGAGCATTCTGTTCTAATTCTGTTGTCTATCACTCTCTCATAGAGTTTCATTGTGTGGCTCATCAACTTTACTCCTCGGTAATTATTGCATTCATATTTACTTCCCTTTCCTTTGTAGATTGGGACAATAGTGCTCGATCTCCATATATCTGGGATAGTAGACTTTTCCATCATTCGGTTTAGCAGAGAAGTTAGCACTTGTATGGCCGGTTCGCCCAATGTTTTCCATACCTCTATTGGAATACCATCTGGACCAACTGCTTTTTTATTTGCCATTTTTTTCAGGGCATTCTCTACCTCCATTCGTTCTATCGGTGCCACTAGGCCATAATTTTCAGGCACGTTCTGCAGTCTTAATGCCGATGGGCGTGCACTAAGCAGTTCTTTATAGTAAGTTTGCCATGTCCTTACTATCTCCTCATCTTTGTAGAAAATATTTCCATCTGGCCCTTTTATTACCCTACATATCTCCGGGTCCTTTTGTCCTTGACTTCTAGCTTTGGCAAGCTTATATATTTGCCTTTGTCCCTCCTTAGTTTCAAGCACATTGTACATTTCTCGGGTAGCATTCGACTGTTCCACTGCAATAGTTTTCTTTGCGTACTTTTTTGCTGATTTATAAGAATCTCGATCTTCTTGACTCTTGGTGGATTGCCATGTTTTAAATGCACTTTTCTTTGCCTTTAATGCTGTCTGTACATTTTCGTTCCACCACCACGTTTCCTTGAAAATCATTTTTCCTTTCTTTGTACGTCCCAAGATTTCATTTGCAGCTGTCATGATTGATTTGTGTAGGTTTTCCCAGGTTGTGTTTATATCCTCTTCTACATTTGGTATCGTCAAATTTTCTATTCGCTCACGGAAATCGTTTGCCCTTTCTCCTTTTAGTAGCCACCATTTTGTTATGTTTGGGTAGCTTGTCGGTTTTGGCTTTACGACTTGTGTAAATGTCATATCCATGACAACTATGCGATGTTGAGGGGCAACACATTCACCTGGGATCACTTTGCAATTTTTGATTCTACCGATGTTTGCCTTGTTCGTTAACATGTAATCTATTTGCGAGACTGTATGACCGCTTTTATAGGTTATTAGCTGTTCTGGCTTTTTCTTAAAGAAAGAGTTTGCAATGGCGAGGTCAAATGCCATAGCTGTACACAGTATGGTTCTTCCGGCATCATTGAGGGTTCCATAGCCATAGCCTCCATGTACTCTGCTATATGATGATTCTTCCACTCCAATGTGACCATTTAAATCGCCTCCAAGCACTATTGTTTCCTTTCCAGGGATTTCTTGCAGTGATGATCCCACTAGAGTCCAAAACGCATCTTTATCTTGCTCACTGCAACCCGCTTGGGGCGCGTATGCTGAGACGATATTTACGAGCTCCCCTTGTATGATGACTTTAATATACATAAGTCTATCTGTTTTGCGTTTTATTTCAATAATGTTTGCAAGGTGTTCCTCTTTAGCAATTACAGCTACTCCATTTCTACCCTCCTTAGAGCCTGTGTACATCAATTTGTAACCCTCTCCTATATTCCGAGCTTTAGAGCCAGTCCATCTTGTTTCCTGTACACAAGCGAAATCAACTCTCCTCCTCTTTAAGAGACATGCGATCTCTTTTGCTCTTCCCGTTAGAGTGCCCACGTTTAGAGTGGCGAATCGAACCTTTAGGTTACATTTAGGGACTAACGTCTTTGGCCGAGTTCGTCCATTTCTCGGTAGCCCTCGCCTATTCTTCGCAGAGGTAGGGCGATGTATCTGCGCGTCGTTTTGCGGCGACGCCCTATTCGTCTGTCCGAGGCCTACACTGTGTAACCTTTCCATGTTATTTAGCTATGATTGTGACTTTATTATTCCAGTGCCGATTGCTATCTGACGCACAAAAACCTGCCATTTAGGTCAGGAAGAGTCTCTGGGTATTGTAGATGTTGTACCCAGTTTACAGGTATTTAGCCTGATATACAGCGTTGTCTGGTTATACCGCCAGATGCTCGGTCGCCAGAGCCTCGTTTGTTATCTAGCAGGGTGTACCAGCGTGCAGGTGAGGTTGACGATTGGGTCGGCTAGATGTTAGTTGCCATCACCCCTTACACCCCTTAATAGCTCTAAATCATTAAAATTATAATTTGGCAATAGTAAAATTATGTGTATTTTTGTTTGTCTACAAGCTCAAATTCATGAATAAAAAAGGGTAAAAAAAATCATTTCATTGTTCTCTACAGAAGTCTCAAAAATTGGTTTGTTTAATACTTATTTTATATGAGAATTTAAACTTAAATATCTTATTAGTTAAATCCTGCATTTCAATAATGTTTTTATTCAATCGCTGATAATTTATACTTTTCCAAGAATATTAGGAAAAATGCAATTTTGTCATAATTTTGCAAAACGCAATTTTAACGTAATAAAAAAAAGAAGATATATGGTTCCAATAGGACGGTACCACAGCACACACATCTCGCGTGACAATAAATGTTATGCTGTAAGACTTTCCTGGATGCCTCATCTCCTTGAGATACAATCTGCACGGCTAGTTGATTTAGCCTTCTTTCAGCAGCACCGTAGAACCCTAAATCACGTTAAAAACAACATTCATCAAGTTATAGCCAACCTATCGATATGCTGGAAATAGTTGAACAAAACTTCAGAAGAGGATTAACGCAGTGTTTTGATAATAACGGGTGTCATCTACCTCGTATCGTATCAAAACTGTACGTTTTGCTAAACTTCGCTTAAAGAATTAAATCTACATCTGTAATATTTTTTTAATCGTATTTAAAAAAAGAAAGCTGCTCTGCTCCACTCTATAGCATTGCTTATGTGACGTAATATTATTTTTAAGCAGTAATAAACTTAATATAAACCATAGAAAAGCATTTGTTTTCACTTTTAATACACATTTTTCAAATTTATACTATATGTTTACAAATTTTTTTTGAATAAACTTTTAGTATTAAACATTTTTTGGATAGAAGTTCAGATTTAACTTTTGTTGCATCAACAAAACAAATCAAGTAACACTAGGCAATAACTATAAATTTATAAAGCTACACACTTTTAGTTTAATGGCTCCCAAAGTGTAAATTATTCTCTTGATTCTAACGTAAAAATTCGTAGAATTTATTTTTTGAGAAACCAACGCCCTATCACACTTATGAAGTATTTACCAATAATAAAATATTAGTGCAGATGAATTCGAATAAAGGTTTTTATGTCTTATGTCCGGTTTGAGAGGGCTTATAACTGCCACTGGCTTATTGCTAATGGTTTTTATTGAGGCAATATAATCATATTTTGTTTGTACAAAGCAAAAAAAAATATCTTATTGTGATTTCTCCATTCCTTCTGTTAAATGGAAATAAAAGCGTAAGCAGCACATTTAAGATATCGAAGCAATTTAAAGTTTTACGAAGAAATTTAATGAAATTCCAAACTCTTTAATTCTATAATTTCTTAAATGTTTCAACAATCCCTTCCATTTGAATTGCGGAGTTTAGAGAGAACATTCCCTCGATGATTTGACCAATCGTTGCCATCGAGAAGTTGATAATAAAAATCTGCAAAAACTTGTTTGACTTCCTGTATGTATAGAATAATTAATAAACATTTTCTTATTGATTTCTTTTAAAATGAAGTCTGTACAAAATCTTGAAATAAATTTACAATTCCGTAAAAAGCGAGGGATGAGGTGTGGAGTATAATGTTAAAAAAAGCGACTAACATGAGTCGCCTAAAAATGGTTGTAATTAACAGACAAATAATAGATGTTCATTATCTCTGTTGCGGCACCATTATTTATGACCTAATACAATTCTCATCTCATTTAATTGACCCTAGGCCCATATCCATGTTTTTTGCGTCATTTATCCTTGCAGGACTTAGCGCAGAAATATTTTTACCAGGTTTTATATAAAGCGTATGTGTGTACTTGTTGTGCGACAGAGAATTTTTTTTTCTTTGAAGAATTGGATTATAAAACCTTCATTCGTATAGCCACCAAAATATTTTCGGAAGCAAAGGAAAAAATTATTCTTTTTAGCGCACATTAATTTATTTCTCGTCTATTTATATATAATATGGGTTTACGTTGGTTTATGTATATGGAATAAAGTTGTACGTTTAGGTAGGAGTTTTGAAAAAAATTAATACCTACAACATTCATTTACTGTCGCAGGCTCATAAATATTTCGTCAAAGACATTTTTTTTTTGTTTTTATGTGGTGATTAAAAATAATAATGTTTAGCTGCTTTCAAAAACAGAGCTTGGAAAGAAATGGTGAATAAATTAAAAGTGGTTGATCAAAATTCACTATTACGTCATTAGTATTAACAAAAAATAATCAATCAATACAATGAAGAAAATTCTTTTTTCCAGTTTTTAAAACTATAATGATTTCGTACAGTGTACATAGTACCTAATTTTAACATTTTTGGTGATGATGGCTGCTAAATTTGTCTATCAACACAACAATCATGCATCTGGAGTTATTTTTGGACTTTTTAGGCATATTTTTTGTTTTTATTGACTTGACTTTAAACGAGTGTAAAGTAAAATTGAGACGATGTGTATGATTTATTGAAAACGGTAAAATATGAAAGTCTTGAAAGAATGATGGATCAAAAAATGTTAAACATGAACCTTAAACTATTTAATTTCATTATAGTTATTTCGACTCAATTTCTTTGTGAGATTCAAAATATTAACAGAAGTAAACTGTTAAAAAAGCCAAATAATAATTTTAGGATTTCAAAACAATGCCATATTCATATTTTAAAGTTTTCAGATGCAACAAAATACTATTTAGTAGAATATATTCTTATCTAACTGATCCAGCAAACTTCATACTGCCTAACATGCAATGAACGTAGTGTTTTATGAATGAATATTTTAGCTACATTTAGTTTCAACTTTTAATAACTAAATGATCAAAATTAAGTTTTTTCAGGGAAAGGAAAAAAAGTGAATATAAGCTTTTTTTATGAATATATGTTTTATTATATATATGTTTTATAAAATCCCGAAGAAATAGCGTTCATGGGGTCTGGATTAGAAAGATCATAAACTGTTTTTACATTCATTCTCGTATATTCAGTAGAATTTAAAAAATTCTATTGTAAATAATTACAATTACATTGTTGTCTAAATCACAATTAAAAATAAATTATCATCTAAATGCGGATGATGGCGGATGATGTGTCGGAAACTTGAATTCATGGATTTTTCGATTTTTAGCAAGTTTTTGACAAGAAATCGATGAATTTATTACAATTTGTTTATGTTATCTATTTTAAATTGCTATTGTAAATTATAATATGAATAATGATTTCAAATGGTGTGCCATAACTTACTCCGGGTTCTACAATGTTTTCCACAGAACTGTTAAATGTTCTGCAGTAGTCTTCCCCCTTTTCTATAGAAACAATAGAAACCTTCATCATTGTTATTGATACTAGGGGTGTCACTGGGACCTTTAATGCGATGGTTTTGTTTTTGCTTTTTGTATCTATGTTGTTGACTTTTGAAAAGTTCCTGCACCTTCAGGGATAGTTTCTCAAACCTAAGATAATAGAGTGGCCTGTAAGTATTAATTAAATAATAGGTAAATGTATGAGTGTTAGCAAAGACAAAAAACAAAAAAATTAAACTCATACGTGTGGATGAAACCAAAATATAAAAATCATTGTCTCAAATTTGAACTATCTGATGGTTGTCAGTTGTTTATTCTGTCATTTCAATTTCATTCAGTTGCCATTTTTCAATTATTTCAGTATTAATTGTGAATATTTCACGGGTAGTTACTTGTATATTATAAACAGCGTTACTCACTTATCCTGGCTCACATTCGATCCCACTGGCTGTTCGGCTACCATTACGCGTTTTCATTACGTTACGAATTTATCAGGTCACGTCATCGGATCTGATGAAATCTTGCGACATTTCTCATCTCCTTAGCTACTTCAGAAGACTTCTATAGATAGGAACGTCGTCAATGGTAACTATTATTTATTATTAAAAATTTATATTGCGTACCTACTTTATTTTAGCGAGGATATAAGGAATGCGTTTTAAGGCATAAAAATTGTTTTTTATTTTATATTTTACATCACATTTATAATAGTCCATATGTGTAGTAAAAACTACAATTTTGGTTTTAATTTTTCTAAATATAATCATTTCTGAAATTTCTACGATTAAAAAAAATCAATAATTGATGGATCTCATTTCATAATTCAAATTATAATTAATTTTAATTAAATTAAGTTGAAATAAACATTTCTTCTTTCATACAGAGGTTAACTTGGTTGATAACTATAATATTTATATTTTCTGTAGAATAATAGGTTGGATTTATTTTATTTATACTTTTACTGCTTTAAATATTGGAAGTTGAGTTGAGACTAAAAACTTGTACCTGAATAGCATTTGTTTCATCTAGGCACGAAATGTACCAGTTCTATTCTTGTTTGTGTTCGTATTCGTGTCTTTTTTGCAACAATCCCCGTTTTGGCAGTAAATGGTTTGAATAGAAATCGCTATTTATGGGATTTACATAAATCGCACTGGACATATTGCATATGACCTATATAACATTTGAAATATCCTCGTTCATTTCCTCCGGTTGGTTTCGTTTCGTTTCCTTCTATTTCTCTTTCAGCACAATTTAATACTATATCACTTTTTAATGTTCTGTTCACAAAAAATCAATTGCAGATAGATATATACATTTAATTTTTTTCATAATTTTATTGAAAGGAAATGTTTAAACGATTTTATTCGTTGGAAAAGTATTTTCATTAGGAAATAGTTAAATGATATGGGATAAGGATTGGTGGCGTCACATATTCTCGGTTTCGAACGACGTTACCTTAATTAATGTCCCCAAAGCCCCGATCTATTAACCTAATCACGTAGGAGTAGGTATATAAGCAAAGTATTCGAGCTCATTTCATATTTGTCTGCTTGGCTGAATTAAATTAGTGACCTAGTTTTTTTCGTTCTCCTTTTCGAAAATCTCTGATTTCAAGTCAAATTAAAGTTGGCTTTGATCCTTTCATGTTCTTGTTTTCATGTCCAAACCAATCAGATATAAAAGACGAAATGAAAGGAAGCTTGCTATAAAGATGCAGTGACAAAATGGTAAGTTTCAGATTGTGTTTGAATCTTTGCGCATTGAGTGCATCGAAGCGCTTTCAAAACTATATAAATGTGTAGGATAAAAATCAGGGACTTAATGTTTTATTATAATATCCAATGTATGTAAAAAAAACTACCCTAACCAAAAGGATCTCTACGGATAGAAAGAAGAGTTCATTCAGATGAAAATCAGAGTTTTCTGCTTGGCAGAAAGTAGACAAAATTAGAATTTTCGATATGACAACATTCCCTATTTTCGCAGCAATTTTGTTTTAGATTTTGTTTTCATTTTTTCTACAATGCCCATAAATATTCGAGTAGCCTCAATAAAATTGCTAACTTCTAGAATTTAAGGGTTTTTTAAATTTCATAGGGAAACTGAACAAATCATTAATTTGATCTTAAAATTTTTCGGCCAGACAGATGTTGAAGTTTTGAAATCTCATCAAAAAGATTGGAAATTTAGAACTAGAGTCAAACTGGAAACGTCAAATAACCAATAAATATCCCACATAGAAGCATACTACAGTCCTATTCTTTATCTCTTGTATATCGCCAATTTACCAACGATTGCTGGTACTGAAACAGGAACATTTGCAGGTAGCGTAATCCTAATGGCTAAATGTAAGAATTCCAGAACCGCAGAGGCTAATCTACAACACCATCTCGACTTGATAGAAACCTGGATGCCTAAGTGGAAGATTAAATTAAATGAAACGAAAACTGCTCTTGTTAACTTCACGCTTTGGAGGGGTAACTGTCTAAAACATTATTTAAAATACAAGACTATTCTAGAATCAGAGTCAGTGAAATATCTAGGACTTCACCTTGGCGATGGGATTACCTAGAAAATCCACATTGAGAAGAAAAGATTCCAATCCATGCAAAAACTAGTGGCTCATCGGTAGAGGCTTAAAATTGTCAATTGAAAACAAAATCTTTTTATTGAAGACTGTTGTAGTTCTAACATGGTTCTATGGAATGGAACTGAGCCTGTGCCAGTTCAATAAGTTCTTCAATCGCAATGCTTCAGAGAACTCTATTTAAACTTCTACTAGCTATTGCAGATGCACCGTGGTATGTTACAAATGAAACTCTTCACCCGAAATTAAAAATAAGAACTATCCAGGGCATGATTAGAACAAAAAGTGAACCCTACTACGAGCGATTGAGAAACTATGTCAACCCAATAATTTATCCTCTATTTAATACAAAAGGCCAAAAGTACCTCAAAAAGGAGGACACTCGATGAACTAACGGATATACCATGCTGATCTAAGCAGAAAGGGACTGGCAGGGATGTTTCTTCATCAAACCATTCTTACCATTAGTAAACTGGCTACAAGTTACAGGCTACAGTACTAACTCAAATCGAAATGTATGTAAGATATCTAAGGTTAAAGTGTCTAAGGTTCATAAGTTAGTTCCTACTCCAAACACTATTATGGAAGCGCCATATTGTGGTACATTTCCCATTGTATAGAGGATTGGAATTTACTATTTTTAATTACAAAAAAAACTTATAATAATTCAATTCATTCGCGCAATAATTATTCAATCGCTTGCTTTGTGAAGATAACGTACTTTATCGGTACTGGACCTGAAACGGATGCCATTTTTTTAACATTACGTTCAGATTTTTTGTATCTATACTCCTCACCCACCACTATAAAAAGCGATGTGTTAAACACTTATCTATGAAGCAAGCGCGATTTCTTGTTAAAATTAAGTTTTTTTTTATAAATTAATACTGAATACATTTATACGTTAATTAGCCCAACGCTTCATAAGCTATATAGAATTGTTAATAAATTACATGGGAACCTAGAGTGAAAAGCTCTAAAATGTTCTGGCAGTTTTTATAAATTGATTATATTTTATAAGATAAATGATCGACTTGGTCTTTTTATAGAGCTCATCTTATTTTAAAATACCAATCAGCGTACATGGAACGTGTCTAGACAAGTGGTACAAAAAAGTCTCCAAGCACACAGCATTGTCTCTCAATATCTCACAACTGTTTCATCTATTCAATTTGAATAAACGTAAGTGTTCAAGCGATATAATGTTTAATGAGAATAGAATCTATCAAAATTTTGAATCATTTAAGACGATTTTTTCCATTAAACATTAAAACATTTAAATGCAGAAAAGTTGGGATTGAAATCAGATTATTCGTACGGTGTGTATGGGATTAATGAAATGGAATTAAGATGGATATTCTAGAAAACAGGAATGTTTTGAGCATCAGTCATAAAAACGGGAGATAAAACATAAATGGAATAGTATGAAGGTACCGCAATTGGAAGAGCAATTAATCAACGTTTAAGGCTTGTGCTTGAAATAATTAAGATGTGGATTTTTTGTGTTTGAATATAATTTATTGAGTAATCAATCAAACCTTTGGTATACTAATCGTTCTCAATGATAACATTTTGGGTGCGATTTTTTTTTTAAATATATTATTTTATACGAGGCTTAACCTTTTTTTGTTTGCAAAATTTAACGTAATAAAAATATTATATTGTTATTAAAATTATAAATCTCTTACGGTTCAGAATAAATAATATTTGTAATTGTTTAATTTTAAGATACAATTATAAAAATTCTTTACAGCCAACGTTTGAGCATAATCTTTTTAATCCATTGTGTCCATCAAAAGATTAAAATGCAGTTTATAACATCAAAGATATTTTGAATCCTGTCGAAAATTCGTATTGTTTTCTAATTCCCCCAAAACTTCCTAATTCATCTGCTGTTAAATTTTGAGTTAAATTGAGTTTCAACTAGAAGTTGAAAAGATACTTACATTTTAAATTAAATATTTCCTCTATATATTTTGCTGTGTTTTCTTCAATAGCTAATCGATTTTTCACTTTTGATTTTGTCGTATTATGATTTCGAATAGTGTGAAAACTAAGAAAATTCACATGTGAATGTCATAAATATATTACCCTTTGAAGTTTTTCTAAACTGAAATTTTAATTAGATATTTTACAAATAGTTATCGACGCTATAACATAATAATCTTAAGATGATTTTTTTTTCAATTTTATTTTTTTTTACGTTCGTTTATTTATTATCTAATTTATTAGGTTGATATCTTCCAGCAGCGTTATTATTTCCAGATTACACTTCATAGGTTTAAGGAACCTTATGGAGTTCGACGCCTGTCCTATTTTGGTGAGTAACTTTAGTGTTATTCTTGAATGTAATACTACCCCGCAGATAGGAATGTGTAATTGGCCTAATCTTAGGCCATATCTGGGCCAAAACTTGCCAAAACTAGTTTAATTCTGAAATTATATCCCTGGACCAGGCCTGTCATTCAGTCTCAATTTAAACTTTAATTTAAAAAAAAATGTTTGGAAAAAACATTGTTTACATGTTTTACGGTAAGTCATAATGACAAAAGAAATTTAAAATTCTCTTCCAGAGTAAGAGCAAGAGCAAGGCATACGTCAAATCGTGTATGATGAACTCTAGACTATCCAATATGGTTTAATTATATAGTTGAAATTCAGATATTTTAATAATAAGGTTAAAGATACATAATAGTTATACTTGATTATGGAAGAACTGGGTTTCGTGCAATTTTACAAATTTTAATTTTGCGATTGTGTTGTACATTGCAAAAGTGTAATAGTTTTTGGAAAAAGATTCATTCGGGAATCGAAACAGTGAGTTAGTAATATTAGTAATTCTTACTAATATTCAAAAACCTAAACCCTTAACTTCTGTTATTTTGACGCGAGTATATTGAAAACCTACGCCTTTTTTTAGTCATAATTAAGACCGACTTTATTGAGTTTGGCGATATTTTTTATTTATCTATAGATGCTGATTGATTTACGGATTATTTGGTTCACGGTAGGTATACCTACCGTTGGTATACGCAATAGACCATACTCTTTTTAGATATTTATAAATATTTTTTGAAAATTAATTGATTATTACATAGAACTATTCTATTCTTAGTGAAAAATGGTAGCAATGTTTGTACGGCATAACGTTTAATAAACAATCAAAATTTCAAATTTCATAGTCGCAGTATCGATATAAACGAAAATTAATTACGCTTTTTTATAAAACGAAGTTGATTTAATATTAGAAACAAAAACTTTGGTTCTGCTTAAAAATTTAAACTCTGATAGATATATCTGAAAATGTTTATGTTAAGTTTATAAGTGAGCATTAAGTTTTTTGGCTTTCACATATTGAAACCTGAAAATCCGAAATACGTATTTAAAAATAAATACATTAATGAGTGAATATCGAGTAGCGAGAACAAAAAGAAAATGGTTTAATTATATAGTTGAAATTCAGATATTTTAATAATAAGTGCATAGATACACAATGGTTATACTTCATTATGGAGGAATTGGGTTTCGTGCAATTGAACAAATTTTAATTTCGCGGTAGTTTTGTACATTGCAGTACTGAAATAGTTTTGAGAAAAAGGTTCATTCGGGAGTCGAGACAATGAAATGGGATTTCTTTTAATATTCTTAATCTAGACCCTTTTTTTCTGTTATTTTGACGCGAGTGTTTTGATAACTTTTTGCTGTTTTAAATCATAATTAAGACCGACTTTATTGAACTTGACGATATTTTTTTATGAATAGATACTGATTGATTTATGGATTATTTGGTTCACGGTAGGTATACCTACCGTAGGTATACGCAATTGAACGAACTCTTTTTAGATATTTATAAATATTTTTAAAAAATTAATTGATCATACATACAAATATTTTATTCTAAGTAACAGTTTATTAAATGTGTCTTTTTCAAGTCGACAAAATAGTATTTTTAAGTATGGTTATGTTTTTTGTAAAAGAAATAAGAAAAACAAAAAAATTCATACACCACTAAAAATAGCAAATCTGAAAGGAAAATATTATCTACACCTACGTTACGCAGACGAAGTCGTGGGGATCAGCTAGTTTAATAGTAAAATAAAACTGATACTTTTGCGCCATTTGTATAAAAAAATGAAAACGATTAATGAATAGTAAATAAGTATTTTTGATATCATCAAAGGATGGGGATTATTTTAAGCGACATGAGAATCTGACCTTTTGTCAGCTAATACAACATAAGTAGTAGACCAAATCGGCAATAAGTTATAGAAAGATTAAACAAAAGATAATTTCTATTTTCATAGCAGCTTTTGTATCGTCACAGATAAACACTTATAGCTAATAATTTTTCAAACCACGATTTTCTTCCTCTCCTCAAAGCCAACTGGGAAACAAAAAATATTGGTTTTGGTAAATTTTACAAATAAACTTCAAAGTAACAAATGATGAGCCTTTGGTGCAGTCTCATCCTGTTTATCTTTGTCACACTGATAACACAAAATACGCGACCAATGTGTCATTGTAAAATACTATGTATTTGAATTACCAAAATCTATCGGTTCATACCTATATAGAGTTATTTATCGGACCTAGCTATATGTACCTAGCTGCTAGCGAGAATAAAACTATTCGATTTATTATTGCATATAGATAGACAATTTTTGCAAAGAATGTAACATACGATTTGGTCCATTCCATGCTCGTAAAAACTTCAATTGAAACAAAATTAACAATGTTGGTGCATCATAAAAAATGCGTCGATTTAAAACGGCCAGAAGCGGGAAATTCTCTTGAAAAATTAACATCATAGTCAAATTTTTGATTTAAAATTTAAACAATTTTGCTCTGCAAATATTACATTTTAATGACAAAATTGATGAACTAAATATACAGACGTTTATATCTATAGCGCGGTGAGTAATTAAAAATTAGTTGAAATTGAATTTTGGCGAAATTAAAATCAATTCAAAACCAAACATTTTATTGTCATTAATAAACTATTTATTTTATTAATGACATTTTAATTGTCCTTGTCATATTCAGTGTGGTGACAGTATGTTAAGAAAGATGACGATAAAAACTATTTATTTTAATTCATTTCATTCAATTTTATCAACATTTCACCTCATACATTGTAAATGATTAATGACATGGCCTCTATTTAATTCAATAGTTACTGTTTGACGTCAGACAAACTGCTTTTTCCCTCGTAAACAATTGCAATCGCTTAAACATTTTATGTTCAACTTTTTTAAGCTCGTATTGTTACAGTTATTTTCTTGGTTGTCGTTAAAATTGAATTTAAGGTCTTCTAATTTTAAAGCTCTCACAAAATGTTTTAAGTATGTTCCATTTATCAATCATAAAATAAACACTTCATCATCATTAATAATTTTAAAGTGTATTAATTACCGGTTAAGACAAAGTTTTCTTGCTCGTTTCAGGTTTCGTACGATACGAAGACGATGTAGAAGGATACATTTTCCTCATCCTCACGTGATATGTAGATCATGTAGGTATAATATCAAATTTGAAGCGCGAGGTTTTCGTGAAGAAGTTATATGATTGGGGATGCAAAATGATGATGCTACTGCAGCGTTTATTTTGCTTTGCCATTTGTGTGCAGAGGAAATATGGAGTAATGAAGATGGCGCCGTCTTAAGGTTTTGTTCGGGAAATTGGCTTGTCACATCAAATGATTGTGAGGTATAGGACACGTTTCATATATTTTCCTGTAATAGATCGCTTCGACTCGTCTCTTGAAGTGTACTTGAGAAAGTAATCTTTGCTGATGCAACAGGAGAACATTGTCGCATCGGGTGTTTAATAATATTTTGTATAATTATTACTAATAAATTCTTTAATTAATTAAAAATAGTCGTTTTATACATATGCGACCCTAAAAGCTTTAGTTTCATGAAAAATGTATTGACTACAACGTATTTTCTCTAAGGCAGCACAATTTACATCGTTGTTATATATTTGGGCCATTTTTATGTTCAACCGCTTAAAACAGTGTTTCCCAAATTTTTGTGCTTTGTTCCATCTAAGCCTTTCTAAAATTGTTAGCCACCCCTTCCCCACGTAAAATATACATAATTTTTAACACTCCAAAATTGAACTTTACATTAGAGAAACTTAAATGATAGGGTTTAGGAACAAATTATTTGTAAATTTTTAAGCAAAACATGGTACAAAGCCACCACTTGTAACACTACTGCAGTTAACACAAAAAAATATAAACCTATTAACAACAGAATTCAAAATAACATCCATTGTGTATAAACATGTATAATCTTTTCTTATCATTAACAATATATTTTCAAAGTGGTCTTCTGTGAGATATACGCTCTAAATTGGCAAAAATGGATTTAGACAGTAGAGTTTTAAAATTTATATAATAGAGAATGCTCTGACATTGGTAGCAATCCGCATTATTCCAAGATATTTTTATTATTCTGCTAAACATAAGGATAGAAAATTAATTAAAAAGGCGAAATTCAAAAATAACCTATGACATTTATGTCTATTTAGTAGTTACTTATTCCTTTAAAAAAATCATTTATAAAATTCTAAATTTAGGTACATAAAACAGTTTTGAAACATTTTTGGATGTACGGAGCAGAAGAATGGAGCTCCAGTAAGTCTTCCAAAACTATATAAATCAAGCCCTTCTAATCTGAAGTTCACCGAAGAATTCTCAACACTTTTTATGTCCTTTTTAGGTTAAAAATGAAACAGTTAATAGGGATTTTAGTATTACGTATGTAGATGACCTGATCTTCAATATATACCTAAAACGTCATGAAAATTATCCTGCCATAGAAATTTAGATATTTACATACAGTCATACATTTAACACCCAGAAAGTCCACCATGATGCTTAAAAAATACAAAAACCAAGAGATCACTTGACATTTACAGAAAAAAAGCTAGGAAAATTTGTTTTTTACTTTTTTCAAACTAAGTGAATAGAGTTTTAGTTCGTTTGGTTGTAACTTAAACGAAAAAGCGAACTGCTCCACAGTTTTCTTCGACAACACGCAAGCTTTCAACAAAGTGTGGCACCTGGGACTGCAGTATAAATTCAAGATTGTGTTACTTTTCCCACTTTTTAATGCTACCCAGTTCCACCTAAATGACAGAAATTTTTATCATTCTCAACGAAATGAACATGGAATTACAC
Source organism: Sisyra terminalis (assembly GCA_958496175.1). Taxonomy (NCBI): domain Eukaryota; kingdom Metazoa; phylum Arthropoda; class Insecta; order Neuroptera; family Sisyridae; genus Sisyra; species Sisyra terminalis. The sequence continues at coordinate 29,784,733 of OY292277.1, read as the reverse complement.
GGTAGGAAGTATGATCTGGAGTGTCACAGGGTAGTATACTAGGACTGTTTGTATATACCCCGTTTATACTGCAGATTCACCAATAAAAATAAAATAAAATTTATTGCTCATATAAAAGGCATAGAAATACTTTTGTTTACAATTCATTTTTAGGTGTGCTGTACCTTGCTGATTCACCAATGTTTGAAAAAGTAACAATGCTATATATAATGACGATACTGCTGTTATGGCAATAGATCAATGTCCAATAACAGCGGCAGCGAAATTTGAGGCGCTTTCGGTGAGCTTGAGGTCACGCAGTGATAAATTCAACATCTTCCTCTTCATGTCACACTTCAAGACTTTAAGCTTTACCGCGTTTGATTTGGTGATCAAAGTTTTTTTTCTAATCCATATGATGTGACTGGTGGTATACAAGAGTTAAACACTTTTTGCTTTAGATTTATTGGGATCTCTTTGTCTTGTAAACGAAGCTCAGTTTCTCTAACACTGCCTACTTTAGACTATTGCCTTTGTCGAGTCTATCTCTTAAATTTCACGTCTAAGTTTATAAAGTAGCTATAGTATTCATTCCATTAGTGTCCCTTACTTATGGAAACTATGTATTCTTGGCCCATAACATTGTTTTTTTGCATTTTAATTTGTAATCTCGTTTTATGCGGTGCCCTAATTAACTCAGCTAACATAGTTTGAAGTTCTGCTTGGAAACTCTTTACAATCACAATATCATCGGTAAAGCGTACGTGCTTTAACGTTGACCGTTTTTTGACACGCAGTTGATTTTATTCCCAGTTTATTTGCTTGGATGTATTTTCTAGTACTAACATGAAGAGCTTGGGTGATATTGATTCATCTTGTCATATATTATGAACTAACTTGACTGAAATGCGTTCCATTTACGGAATCGCTATACAGAAAATAACATAAAACATCATATCTATATCCTTAGACAGCGAACAAGCTAGTAGGTATAGTAGATTTATTTATTGTTCAAATAATTTCCAAAAAGAAAAAAAATTGCTTTTACATCCTTTTGGAAAAATCGATACTATACTTACTTGTATTATTTTTAGTTATCCAATCCCTGAAATGAAAATGCCCCCTTTTTGTTTAATGGAAGATCGTTGTATCCAATTCAAATTTTCTGTAAAACCAAACTATTTCAAAAATTATTGAAAATTATATATTAATTATTTAATTAATTATTTTACGTAAAACAAAGACAATTTCACGGCTCAATAATTTTCTTCTCTTTAGAATATCTATAATTTTTCAAATCAAAATCACATAGAGAAAGAAACCATAAAAAGCCATTAATTTTAATCATCCCCGGCGAAGCGCAGGGAATTTTTCGAAATTTTCTCGCATGCAAGTCTTCCATTAAGTTTTTTGAAGCAAGAAAAATTGTTTGATTAAAATTGCAAAAGCGCGAGCTCTTCTGTTATACTGTCTGCCTTGATGTATCCGTACATTCATAGAAAACAAATTACAAATATACAAAACATCCGTTTCAACTTCTTATTTCCTTGTGTAATATAAATAGTTCATTTTCCGTTTCCAAGACAAAAACAGACCATCTTATAAAAACTTTATATACACTCTCATATTATAATAGAAGTTTAAAATCTTAATAAACATAAATCTAATTTGCATTGTTATAATTTATTCTGTTGTCTCTGTGATAAACATGAGATAGCATTTTTAAGAAAAATGATGTTTGAAGTGATGTTTGCTAATATTTGGTAGGTTGGAGTTTAGTTTGATTAATTTTGTGGTAAAGTTATTGAAAGGAGATATTTTTTGCAGACATAAAGTGATGCACTTGGAAGACCTGAAACATGAACTTAACTTCAAGATTGAATGCAATCATTTTGAAAATTAGCATCTCGGCAAGTGACTTTGTGATGCACGATATAACGAAAAACGAAATGGGGAAAGCAATTTCAGCTAAGTAGCTTTTAAAAATGCTCATTAAATGTAACAAGTAGACGACGTGCTTGTAACTCTTTGGTAGCTCGCTTTATGCGCCGGCAAGAAATTATGGATGGCTTATTATAACGTATTTGCACATTGAAAATGGGTTATCTTTCGCCAAAGAAGGCCACCTACATACAAGTGCATGTAAATGGCTTACACGTAACGTGAAATTGAGAAACAATTTTATGACTTAATCAATATCTATCTCATATGGCAAAGCGGGGATGATGAGGTTATATGGCTTGAGTTATGAAATTATGATTGGATCTATGAGATACGAGAGGAAAAATGAGCGAACTAGAGAAAAAATATAATTTGAAAAAGTTTTATTTATTAACTATCATAAACTTATTTCATAAATCATAGCAATTAATTTCGTTGTTTTTTCTTCTTTTTTATATTGAGCGAAATGACGAAAAAACGATGGCTTCACCTCAAAGTTTTGTCTTTGTTAATGGCTTATAAAGCTCTCTCTGAACAATTATGTTTTAATTAAAAATCATTAAGTCGTAAATTTCAAAATTTTTATGAACAATTATTTTTGAATGTAATTAATTATTTTTATTGCGAATTTATGTTGAACTGTTGCCAAACATTGAATTAACTTACTTTTGAGGAAAAATTGTTTTTTAAGCAACAAAATACTATTGTAGTCGACAATTTTAAATTAAAACTTGTTCATAATTTTCTATGAAATTATTTCTTCGTTTGCAGGAATCAATTTTCAAAAATTGCTAATCCAAGCATTCAGGTTTATTTTCGTTACACTTATCGGATAAATGGTTACTACTTCATTTTAGGGCCATAAATTTTGATGCCTTACCTTGCTCTTTACGATACGAGTGAAGAAGGTATCTTTTCTCCAAAATTTGGTCGTAGGTATATAATGTTTTATCAAAATCTTATCAAAATTCAACTACGAACTTTTAACTATGTGAAGAAGAACTTCAGTGGTTTTACCTTTTAAACTTCAATAATTATTTCATTTTACCATTAAACCTAAGGTTTTACTCCATTGAAATAAACTAAAATTTTAAATTACTAATACCTGATCTTCATGAATCATCAGTTACAAACTCAGTTCAAATCTGGTAAAAAATGTGTAAATATTTATTTTTTATGATTCTTGTCCTGTTTTTTTTTCTTAAATTCTACTATGACATTTCTCAGGTATTTTTTATATATACTTATTACCATCTATATGTATACATATATTATAGCTTGCAAACAAATAGAATTATAATAAATACTGCTCCTTGGGTATGATCCGTAGATCAGCTCTGGAGCAGTATTTGGTAGGAGTGTGAAGAAAACCCAGCTACTTCAGATACTCTAAAGCAGGGATTCCTAACCTTTTTGCCCTGAAGAGCATATTCTAGAATGCCGGTGGGGCGATGGAATAATACATACATTAGGAAGGAGAAATTAGGAGAACATATTACAAGAAGGTGTTCTTACAAAGACGGGAAAACTCAAATTACACCAAGAAGAATCAATTTCAGCCGGGGAAATTATAACGATGTTTATATGCGTATTTTCTATTCTTTCTTATTTCACTTCTTAGTTACTTAATAATAATTCTTTTCGTAACATTTTATTGTAAATTTAAGTAAAAGTTTTTTCAAGTGTCCACACAGCGGCGGGAACATTTGAAACCGTCAACGGGCGCCATGGTGCTCGCGGACATAGGGTTGAAAACCACTGATCTAAATAGTTATTATTATAATAGGTTGCGGGGCTAATACTGCTTCAGCCGATGTGGGGGATGTTTTGGATAAGTGTCAGAGGAAAATTGGAGCATTAGGATTAGGATGATCCAACAAGTTGGAATGAAATTTTTGGAATCGTTCTAGGATCAGGTTAACAACGAAAGAAAAGTGAAGGTTTTTGTGGATGATACTGCAATTAACATAACAAGGATCATTAATTATTTATGTGAGATCTTTAGATTGAATGTATTGGATTATTTGAATGTTTGAAGATTTTGCTGATCACAGGTACTTAAATTGAAATATATTTTTTCGAGTGATATAGTATATGTTAATAATTAGGAGAGGAAGGTCATACTGGTACATAATATTATATATCTTTGTTTCCAAGAAATCTTCCCGAGTTTTAACGTTCATCATCTTAGCACTGCTATTTTGGAATTTGAAAAAAAACAAATAATTTGTCACTTTTTTGTGGTTCGAGATATTTGAAAGAAAAAAAATTTTTGCTCGCATATTTTCCAAAAAAACCCTGTGTATTGCTAAGTTAACGTTTTGAGCTTTTCTAAAAATGTTAAAATTTTGTTGTTTTTTCCACAATTAATTGGTGTGGTTTTATGGTTCGAGATGTAAAGTTTTGACGGTAGTACACTATATAAATTATCATTCCTTTGAGATTTTGGGGATTATCTGTAATCGCAACGATATTTTCAGTGTATCAATAAAATAATGATTAAAAATTTGACGTTGATTTTAATCCCTGTCACGCATTCCTCCCAAAACCTCCTATCAACCAGTCTCAGAAGAGACAATAGAAATAAAGAAAATTAGAGATACTGCGTCTTTGGAAATAAAGGCCATGAAAGTACCTAATACCTATTGTGTCTATACTTAGACTAGCCGTTCATAAGAATATACCTTACGTGGACCCGCTGTGACTTCCATAAGAAAGTCATAGGGTGTCTTCTCATATAAATATGAGTGCAAATTTTTCTGCACTACATTTGAAATTCAGACTTAAGCTAGTATGAATTTTTAAAAATATTTTTCCTTTCAACATTTACACGTTCATTCCTTATTACCACAAAGCAATCACGTACATTGAATTATTCTAAGAAAATTGGGTAACTCTATGCCAGCGGCATTTTTCACTTGATTCAATTAGATTTATTTTCCTTTTGAGATTAGATGCGATGATAGTGCAAGATATGTTTCCTTTTTCTCGTCTCATTTTTTTTTTTTTGGGGAGGGGAATATTTTTTTATATAATTATTATTCATAAAATTATGTTTTCATATATTTTATATTTATGTTTAAATCATATCTCCAATAATGTTTATGCTCATTATTTTTACATTCTTCACAGCTGTGGAAAAATAGCTAGCAATAAATGCTTCACAATATCAATTTAAAATGAATTCAAATGAATATTTCTTTTATTTTTTCCATAATTTTTATTGTCAGAATCTAGATTCTTATATTTTTTACAAAATTTAATTTTTCCCATAAAATATGATCCAAAATGGCTAATTTTTTTAAGTGTGACGTAATAAACTAATAGTTATTTATATGCACTTACAAGGAGCCCACTAGCTGTTTATACATCGTATACTATCTATCTTTCTATAGTAACTTATTACCTATGTATACCCTTTAGATGATTGAAAAGGTAAAAAAAAGCATTGTAGATTAATTTAAGAAAAAGCGGCATACGTAGATACTATAATTTAGATTTTGCTCTCTGGAAAGTTTCTAATAGATGTAAAAAGAAATTATTAGGGAGATTTATTTAGATTAGCTACTTAAAGACAGTCGTATTTTGGCTCAGTGGACTTGCAACCACCTAATATTAAGCCAAAAAGTAAGTCAATTGTATCACTCAATGACTTAATGTATTTTAATGTGTATGTATTTTAAAAATATCTTGTTTTTACAGTTATTCCAAAAACAATCAAATTGATTCAGGTACACTCAAAATGAATATTATTGTCAAATTTCCTTAGTCAAACATGTTCACCATAACAGTCACTGCTCTGTATAAATGGATAGGGCACGGTACATTATATGACAAGCTAGTCTAGCAGTAACTGCAAACGCCATCTATGTGGGTACAAATTTGGAATGTATGTAATGTTGGAATATTTACCAGCTGTTTTTTTTTAGTTACCATAAAATTGTACCCACGTAGACGGCGCTTCATACGCTACATTAGATTTTTCAAATTTCTATTTGACGCCAAATATATGGTCTATCCATATATACATGTCAATGAAAATAGTACTTATTTGCATTTTAAGTACTAGAAAATAAAAAAGAATATTCCCATCATTTAAAGAACCTCCGCTTAGTCGGTAGTTAAAAACCGGTTCTGCAAATTGGTAATTTGAAAAAAGGTGCAAGTTATGCATTTTTATTTTGTAGTAATCAAATTTCTAACTACCTGGAACTATGAAAAGAATGTATTTGGTTTTATACATTACCTTTATAAATAGATAAAAATTACAATCAGATTTCCAGACCACTGATTTTTAACAATCTCATTTTTTGACAATTGCCGCCTGGACTTTATAAACTAATCATGAATTTCAGTTTCTATGTAATAATTTATTTAATGGTTTTTTTTTTGGGTAGAGTAAAGATTGAATGTTCCAATTAAAATTGCACAGCTTTGGGCAAAGAATATTGAATTACATCCTGGATACTTTTTTTAAATACCTATTTTAATTTATTAGTACAAGAAAATTAAAGTTAAGGTTTAATTTTTATGATTTATAGCTGTTGGTTTTTATAAATTTAACAATATTTTCAATATTTTCCCAGGGAAGGTATTCAATTATTTAATTTTATGCAAATGGTTTTCTAAACTAGATCATAGTGTAAAAAATTTGCCTTCTCTGTTGTTGATGCGCAACTAATAATTTAAATTTTTGCTTCTCACAAATGCATTTTTTGGTGTATAATTATTTTGATTCATGTTTTATTTCATGGAAAATGATTATAGTCGACCGTACTCACTTTCATTTATTTAAGCGTTTTGTTTCATTATGTTTATGTGCGATTACTATCATTTTGACATAAGTCATGTTGTGGCACGGTATGATTAAGAAGATGAATGTTTGATTTTATTTGAAAAAATGAGGCATTCGACTAAAAATATCTCGCATTGAAAATATTCTATGTGGTTAATATCTAGCTAAAGCAAGTATTACATTCGTTTGATATATGAACCTATCGAGCGATCAAGTCGGGGGTTCGGGCTCTCGTCGATCGTGGAATTTTAAAGAAAAATTAGTAGAAATTCTATTATAATTTTGTAATAATTTTGTAAGTTTCCATAGTAGTGTTTAGTAGAAAGATGCGACTGATAATTTTTTTTTTAGTTTTATCTAATGACAGTATGAAAGATTTAAACATATACACAACTTCTGTTTAAAAAAAAACTTTGGGATTAACGAAAACATTCTCAGCACTACTTCTAAACCAATAATTTAATAGAGTTTAGATTTTTTTTTATATTTATTTTTTATTTTGATAAAATTTAATCTCAATATAGTCACTAAGATACACACGGAAACTTTAATCCTTTCCTTCACGTATTTTGTGTTTTTCAATAATTTTAATTATGGCAATACTTGGGATTACTGAATTAAAAATTAAGATCGTCACTGCCGTCAAAATGATGATGAAATTTTATTGTAAAATTACATTTAAGTATATCCGGTTCACATGCCAAGTGGAGTAAAGTGAAGTCAAGTGGGCACCAAGGAAAGAATTTTGAGTACATTTACAACATTATAGTATATTTTGTACGTATATGGATAAAAATAATTTAATGATAATCATATTAAATGTGTAGAAGAAAAAAAAATTAAAATTGAGAATGAAGAGCAGAGAATGAGGAATGGAATGGTGGAAATAAAAACGAAACTGTCATTCATTCTAATAACGTTGCTTTGTCACTGTCATGTTAGATGTCTATCTTTGTAACAAATTATCTCTCGTTAAAATAACTCTCATCGTAAAGAAAACAATAGGTATCTAGTGGCGAAAAAATTGTTTTGTTAAATAATAATTCTGTTGGTTACAGGGTTCTGGGTTTATGAAGCCATTCAACGAATGGGACCAATTTTCGGGGATGGCTTGTCATAGTCATGTTTTGAAGCATATGTTGTGGTTTTATGTGCGGTTAGGGTTAATTACGTTTTTAATTTATTTCAAATGAATTCAATGGTTAAATTTTTATTTTCATTGCATATTTAATTAGAACACTTCATTCTCAAATGTAACTCTGTAGTAACAGTAAAGTATAATATAGGATTCAGAGATTGAAATTTAAAATTCATGAAAAGTATGCTTCAAAGTTATATAAATCAATCTCTTCATCAAAATGACGCTCTCGACCCCGGTTTTTTAAGATGAAATATTTTTTACTGTTAATTTTAATTTTTTGCCAAAATTTTTTTATTTAAAAATTTGTGAAAAGTAGAATATTTTTATATGGTTTTCATATACCTACCTTGTAAATCTTTCTTGTTAGTTGTAAAACAAAATGAAAAACCTATTTTGGATCCAAAAGTTAAAATATTTTCTTTAATACTGTGAATGATTTATTGCAATGTGTTTTTACCTAAAATGTAAAATTTTATTTCCACATTGTTGAAAGTGAAGAAAGAACCAAAGTAACAAACAATACTAAAATTGACGAACATCAATAATGTTTTCCACATTTGGTCAAAATGAAAGAATTATGTAGTGTAACCAATGTTTTATTTGCAATTAAAAAAGTAATAATCACTTTCGTTTTTCTTCTTATAAAACACTTCTCTATCATGATATTTTATTATCTAATCATAATTTGTAAATAGTTAGATTGTTTTGCTGTTTTTTTTAAACATTTAGTTCAAGAGCTTCTAAAATGGCGATAATATTATGATTGAGAAGTTTAGAAATTCAGAATATGACAACTTATTCATATAACTCTATCAAATTACTGATTTTAAAGTATTTAAAAATAAATTAGCCGCTGTTGCTATTCATACATCTAGATAGTCACATGTATCTTCCAGGTATAATTTTATCTGGAGAATAGAGAAAACATGCATATAATCCGTGTAGATTATATATGTAGGATTTATCTGACAGACAATATTTTGATGGTTCATTTCCATGGTTATTTAATAATTATTTACATTCTCTTGCTTTAGGAAGTATATTTTCATTCATTTTTTATTTTTTACTTCTTCAGGTCTGAAAAATTCGGGAAATAGACGAAACGATGATCAAAAAATAAAATAAAATAAAAGTAATAAAAATAAAGAACTTAAATAATAAATAACTAACAGAATCGGTTTATTAATTCGAGAGTAAAGATAACACCGGCTCTAATAGATAAAATTTATTTAAAAGATAAATTTTAGATATTTATCCTGCACGAATAATTATTTTTAGATGATTATACACATGTTTTCTCCATCCTGCGAGTAAAGTTTTATGAAAGATAAATATCATTATCTACATGTGAAAATACTACTCCTTGGTATACGTGCTATACCACGTACAATGAAAAGTTCCGTAGTGTAGAAGCAAGTTAGTAATTAAATTAAAAAAAAATAAAAGTAGATTTAGGAACAGTATTTTTTCATTTGAATAGTAACATTTATGTTCAAATTTTTCTGGAGGATAGAGTTAACTAGTGTATTTTCACCTGAGAATACTGATATGTGTAGGATTTGTATCACAAGTAAATATTCATATATTAAATAGTTATCTTAAAGATATGATCTACCCAGGAATAAGTGAAATTACTGACCTTTAATAATAATAATATAATTTCCAGTTTTTCATTTGAGAAAATCTTTTCCCAAGAACAAGGTACTCACGAACAATTTCATAAAGCAATTCTTAGTTTGTAAAAGTTATAAGTTCTAATAGGTTTTTCCGAAACTCATAGTTGTTGGTTTCTTGAATTTCGCAAACTTTACATTATGATGAGTTTCCGGAGAGTAAGCAGGAAAGTTTTTCCTACATATTGTTTTAACTCACTCTTTTATCACAATTTAGGCATTAAAATTACCACATACTAATAATTAACTAATAGAAGTACAATTAAACTATAATTTAAAATCAATCAACATAATTATTTTTTATTCCTAATTCATGTAAAAATGTTAATGATTATAATAACGACAATGATATTCTTAACTGGTTTACTTTGGTTGTTAGGTCCTTGAAATTAACAAACTTCACACTAAAATGTGTCCCAGAAGAGTAAGAAAGGAAATGTCTTCCTATATGTTCTTCAGATTCACTCTTTTGCCGCAATACAACCTCGGTATAAAGTTTTCAACTAACCATCACTTGTATCCGCATTAATAATGGTTTAAAGAAGTTTTCCTAGGTCAGATAAAAACCAAAATATTTATGGAATTATTACAAGGATATAAAAACATGATGTATCGTAATATATTTATGTTTCAAAAACTATATTAAGTCACATTTTATTCAAATCCAATGTATTCGAAAGAATTTTTCACGACTCTCTTTTTGTGTACTTGTGTGTTGTGCCGTTTTGTAGCAGTTCACTTTCAGTACGTAATATACCTCCTCCTAAATTTTATTTTTGAAAGGCTAAAATAAGTGTTATATAATTGTTATGTATATAATATTTAGTGATATGTTTTTTTCCAGACCTACATGCAAGTGTTTGAAATACCTCCGTAGGTGCCTACTGTATGAACATACCTAATGTCCTGACGAATAAATAAATAAATGAACTAAATAAAAATAATAGCGTCTGAGTAAAATAATTGTGACAAACAGAAACAGGTACATGTCAAAATCATAACGGTTTTGTTTTTATTACGAAACTCATATATATTGCTTTGTGATTTCGGATTAGTTAATCACCATTAATAGCAATATTATATATGCTAAAAACGACCATTACTACAATGTAAACGCTTCCATACCATAAGATAAGATAAACGAATGGCATTTAGATAGTAACAAACGTTGCACATTATTACAATAAAAACTGAACGTGGTGATAAACTTTTTCATTAGACATAACCCTTTTTTATAAATCGTTACGTATTATCGTACGTATATATTAACTATTTATATTGACGGGTTCCTTGGATTTGGTTTAAAAAAATATTTTCTACACAATTTTATTAATTTATTTAACACTTTTACCCTTATTTATTGTCAATTCAACAATCACTTATTTCAATGGTTTCAATTGTCGCTTGTAACTAGCTTATAGTTTGGTAACTAATTAATTGACAAACTGCAAAACTTAGATAGTTCTATTTTAAATGAAACATGTCCCATTATATTCCATTGTACGGTTTATTATCCTTTTGTTTACTTTTGCACGCAAGGCATCGGTATTACTAAACACCTGGCACTCAGCGGAAGCTCAGACGTCAGATCGCACACGCATACGCAATCATATCTACCCAAATCAAATTTTGAGTTCGCAACAATATCAGTATTGCAAAAACTGAATCAAAACCAATACGGTAACAAATCAAATTAAACGATAAACCAGTTAGTAAAGTAATAGGCAAAATTTCGGTTTAAAAAATGTCCCTACCTTTCTTTTTATGAGATCTACTTATTTTGAGAATCATATTTTTGAACTTTATTAATATTAACTAGATTAATAGTTTTGAAAAATGTTATTAATACCCTTGGTTAGTTTTTTTTTTTTAAATAACTTTTAAGACAATTTTAATATCGAAAAATTATTTTAATTTATAGAACGTTTAAACTTTTCAGCCAATAAAATAAATCTATTTGTAAACTACTAAATTACTTTCTTTTTAGCTCAGTAAAGCTTGAAATGGAATTAAATTTTAAAAATCGAATCTTATTGGATAGATAAACAATATATGTATTTGCTCTGAATAATGAAAGAAGAGGCGTTGAGACAATTGAATACAGCGTCGAAACAGTTTCGTCTTGTTGAAGCTGATAAATTATGTTTGGATGCAATAAAAGCTACAAAAAGGAAAAGCTCCCAAGCCATAGAATTTGTAAGCTCAAGGTGAATGAATACGAGCGTAAGCGACAAACATGCTATCGTCAAACATTTATCACGGCCATTTAGTGAACAATTCTTCTCTAACTCAAAAAAGACCACAACCACAAGAGCATAGGTAATAAATATTAAATATGAAAATTCAAAGTACTTCGTTGTATCAATTTTCCTCTTATTAGTATTTTTTTTTTGGAACTCTAAAGTGGTTTGATTAAATTTAAGTTATGTTTCATTTGTACGTTGGTAAAACCGAATTGTAAAAATGATTGAGTAGGTTTTGAAAAGGTTGTCATATTTTTCGTCAACGTTTTGTCTGTTGTTTTGTTTTACTTGGAGTCACTGCAATTAATTAAGTTGAACATTTGTGACAGAGAATTATTAATCAAAATCTTTCGACAATTTGTTTCGTCTTTTTTATTTTAAATAAATTCTTTTATTACCTTTTATACTTTATCGCTAAAGAAACGAAATGATCTGACCACACAGTGAATCGTTGTGATTCGTTCGAAATCCGACATGAAATAATGATATAATCTATTTGTTTGTGACGTTATTGATGTCATTTATAATATCTCTTGTCTCCATTATACTTTTTTATCTGACACAGTGCAATTAAGGGGCCATGGACAATATATTCAAAAATGAAAAAATAAAAGTGCCGCCGTAATTGAGGCTCGGCGTCTAATTAAAATAACTCTTGGCTTAAGAATTAAGAATGATGAGGTCATCACTGATATCAGTTTGGAAAACCTGATTAACCTAAGTCTCATTGTTCGAACAAAGGCGAAAATTAAGACAGATAATAATTTAATTATTAGTTTGGTTAAAGAAGAAAAAAATGTTTGCATTGTATGCAATTATAATTATAATTTATAACTTTGCGCAAAGAGAGTCACAAGACATATTAAATTGGGTATTATTGTGATATTTTCCAGTCTGGTAAATTTTGTTTGTATTATAAGTTTTGAGGAAAGGATGAGAGGACGGGATTGCAAACAAAGTTTAATAAAAGATCACTTGGGCATAAAGACTAATATTGTTTTCTTTTTATTGTTTGTTCCACGTAAATTATATTTGATAATAAGAAAATAAAAAATATTTTTATGGACATAATAAAAAAAAAACGATTGTCCGTAGTCGAAAAATATGAACGGAAAAATTTTCCCATTTATTTTAATTGTCTGAAAAATATTAGAGATATTTTTAATCAAATCGAAAGAAAATTTATTTCATCTGACTGCGCCATAATTGCTCCATAGAGCAAAATTTTGTTAGAGCAAGAAGTATTTAGTAGTTTTATTAAGAATAGCAATAAAAAGAATGCGCTTAGGTCAGTTATTTTGAGATAACTCTTGATAGTATGTGCTAGTTATTGGTTATTCCTAAAAGTCAGATGATAAAAAGAAAAGCAGGATTCACCAAATATCGTAAAGTTTGAGACGGGGTAAGAATCATAACTTTTGTGTTATTAGATTTAAAAATTTTAAATGGCAGAAAACACATAAAAAATGTATCTTATTGCAAATAATATCACATAAATCATATTATATAGAAAGTGATAAGTATAAAGCAAAGGTGAAAAGTTAAAATTGAGTCCCAAAATTTATAATTTCTGAACCGTATTATTACTTTCTAAGATTTTTGCGATCATCTTCTTTTTTTTAGAATCAAATACAAAATTAAGAAAATTATTAACAAAATTCGTTTAAAAATTGTTAAGGAAAAATTAAATTGATTTCCGTGAAGATGTTAACCGCTGCATAAAAGTACGAGGAAAATATATGAAGCATAGTTCATAAAATGTATAGGGTTTAATTTTTTTTTCTGTACTATAATTTTATTTTGTAATTTTAATTGTCTTCAACAATTTGAATCTGTCAATGAAATCCGTGGGTATCGAAAGATACTATTTGTCCGAAATTGAATAGAATTTTTTGAAAACCTACTATTTTTTGGCATATAAAAATTATAAATCTAAAAGTACAGAAAGTGGAATTTTTAACTAAATACACTATTATATACGCAAAAGTTAATTATTCTAAATGTAATAATAAATAAGGTCTCAAACATGATTTAAATTTTTCGAATCGTATTATTACTTTGTTAGATTTTTTTTGTGATTCATCTTGCTCTTTTTTTTTTGGTACAGAAATAAAATTATGAAAATATATATCAATATTTATTCGATAAAAATAAGGATAAATTAAATTAATTTCCATAAGGATATATATTCCTCCGTCATCAACAATTGGTAATTGTCAATAAAATCCGTGCGTATCGAAAGATAGTATTTTTTAAGAATTGAGTAAAATTTTTTGAGAACCTGCAATTTTTTGAAATATAAATGTATTAAATCTAATAGTACAGAAAGCGGAATTTTTAACAGAACCAGCTTTTTTGCACGTAAAAGCAAATTATTGTAAATCTAATACATAACCATTTATATTTTCGAAAATGATCAACCTTTTAGGAAAAATCAGGAGTCTAGTATGATAGCTACCTATGCTTGAAAGCTATATTTTCCTTTCTGAGAAAACTCCAAAAGTGACTTGATTTTTAGGAATTTTTAATAAAATTACTTTAAATTTATTTGTTTTTTTTCAATTAAAAATCGTAAATATTTTAAAATCATGTTATTATATTGTAAAAAACTGAGAAGTCTATATAAAATAGTTTTTTTTCCTAAGTACAGTTCAGTTGATATTCTAAAAGTAACTATTTTTTAGTAATCTTGTGTATAAGGGTTGAGAAAGATTAAAAATTAAAATTCTATAATAATTTGAATTTTTACTAAAATTAAAAAAATAAATAATTGCACTGTTTGTATTTCATTTTCAAAGGATAATAATATCATTAAGTTTATTTTATGGCTCATGTCCCTTTAAGGTCGGTCAAAATTTGGCAATGCTGCATTTTTAATTCATTTTTAATTTATTTCGTGAATAAATCAGCCCATATTGAAAATTTAGCCCCGAAAAAGAAAACCATACAATATTAAAATTAAGCTAACAAATAAATCGCGAACAAAATAAAAAACAAAGTAGAAATTGCAACGTTGCCAGATTTTGACTAATCTAAAAGGGACATAAGCCGAATTTACTAATATTTATCTTCATCTTAACTTTACAAAATATATGAAATGGTAGTTAAAATTATCTCTTTAAAGATTAATTTCGATTTAAGCGACAAGTTACACATTTATCAAAGATCAAAATTTTCGCAAAAAGTAGTGTCCGAAGAATTCACGGACGTAAAATAACACTAGCGCTTTCGGCATTGATTTTCGGCCAAACTATGACATTTATGGATTATTTTGGAATTATTTTGGAAATTATTTTGGAACTTATTTTAAAGGAAATATTATTAGTTTCGTTTTTGTTGGTAGCAACTTTATTTGCATCTTTCAAAATTTAAAAGATATAACACAACAAAAAGAATCAATTTTGCAGGGAGCGGCCTTCAGGATGACGGATATTTTGATTGGAATCATGTTTGATACCGTACCTACCAATACATAAAATAATTGGTTTTTGCGTTATTATTTGTGCGTAGGTGCATTGCCTGAACGACTATGCTATTAGTAGAAACAAATAAAAACAGTTTATCTTTTTACGACAAAATATTTTGTTGTATATATATTTTGTTGTGAGTGTTTGGTTAATATTGGTTTGATATTATTTTTTTCATAAAAGATGATATTGACTTTTTTTTTTCATGTCTCGGTTTTTAGTTTCTGAACTTTTGATTTCTTAAAAAATCACATTTCCGCTAAAACTGTAATACAGAGTTGTGATGTAAGTTGGAAATAGAAAAGGTCAACATTTTTTTTCCTGGGATTTAACGCCAATTACGAAAAAATTGATTGAAACAGGAAAATAATTTCTGTTGTTGTTTCTTTAAGAGATAAGCCGTTGAATTTAAAACATCTTCAAACGAAAGTATAAATACATGTTAACTTTGTTTTTTCGATAGTGAAACATATCGTATCGAAAGTGAGTGGGAAACACTGTAAAAAAAACGATTCTTTGATATTCTCGATTCGTTTTTGATTGCTTCACTGTTACAGTAAGTTTACCAACTTACTTGGGATACAATATTAGAGATTGGTTAACGGAGATAACGAACGTTGTTCAAGATGTTCACTTCACTTGCTCAATATATTATTAAGACTGAACGGAAAACCAAATGTTAAAATCTATGGAGAACAGTTGATAATTATATAATGAAATAGTAAATAAAATAAGAAAAAAAGATAAGCCAGAATGAAAAAAAAATAAGTAGATATACAGAATGTGGTTCGGTGATATATTAGTTCTAGAGCAAAACAGAATCTATTAAGTTGAGTCTTAAAAGATAGCTGTGAATTCAAAATAAACATAACATATCAAAAACAATTAACACCAAAATAATGTTTTCATCTATTTTTTTTTGAGAAAAATATCTGATTTATTAACGATACAGTTTTTCGAGTAAATTTTTTCTTCTTAAGTCTACCTGCATAATCTATATTCCCTGTAATTTTTTATTTCTTTTATACAATTATTACCCATTTGTTAAGTAAGAACAACGATTTTTGTAAAGGATACGTGTTGTGAAAATAAAAATATTTACAAAGACTTTCAATCTTAGTGAAAAACCAAAACCATCATTGCTTAAATGTTTATAATGTAGTTTTCAATAATGTCATTTATTTTTAATATTTATCATTAAAGAAGATTGATGAACAATATAACGAAATTGTAAATAACAAAATATCATTAAATTATTGTTTGTAATTTTTCCATTTCTATTCTTAGTTTTTAACTCTATTACTGTAATCCCCAAAAAAAAAGTTTAAGGCTGTAAAAATAATTAATATTATATGCTATTTTTTCCTTTTCAATAGAGTATTTAAAAAAAATGATGTTAAAAAAATGGTTGATAATAGAAAGGCTCATTACGTTTCAACCCTCAATCACAGTGATTTGGTGCCTTTTCATGTTATCGCTAGCCGCTGATTTAAAACGATAAATGTAATAACGGGATTATAATGTAACGTGTGCACAAAAATTTGAGTCACAAATGAGGCTCTCAATCGAAATCGAATGTATCGATATAACTGCTTTATTAAATAGGTATGTGTATATAATTTCGAGTAATAAATATTAATACTTGATTGTAAATATTCAGCTTATGAGTAGTAAATATACCGACTATGTACTCTTTTTGGAAATGTATTAATACAGAAAATCATGTCTGAAATACACCGTTTTCCCCAAAAACGGTTTTTATAAACTTTCCTGATTTCGAATGTATCTCTTTAGTTTAAGATTACCAAAGTTTTGACTTTTGTAATATTGAATTTTGAGATTTGGTGATTCTCCTGTCTTAATAAGTATCAGCAAAATACTTTCATTATGGATCTCATATAAATAACTACGATAAAAATTAAGTAAATTAAGTAAATTGTTTAATGTGTAAAGAAATCGATATATAAAGCAATATTAAATGAGATGATTGATATTAAAAATCCTTAAATATATGCATTTATTGCATTTGTTTAGAAAAAATTGAGCCAGGAAATACAAAGCAAGAATACTTTTATTCATTAAGAGTGAGATTGATAATTATTTAAACAAAATGAAACCACAATATAATATCCTGAAAAATACTCAGAGTGATTGACGTCATAATTGAGTAAGCGAATACATTGGAACAAGGCGAACTTTACTTATCAGATGGAATATGGTGATGGGAATAGTTTAATTAAAAAGCCTGATAGCATTATCAGTTTGTATTTCTATTTCATTCTTTTTACGTTAAAGAAACAAAAATGTACGTTTGATTGGTAAAAGATGTCTCAACTGTCAGTAAATTCCCAAAAAATATGTATGGAGCTTTAGTTGAGAATGGATACGTCGGTCAATGAAATTTGTCAGCATTATAAGGTAATGGTAGAGCATTGCAAAATAAAAATAACTAAGAGTATACAATTTAACTAGTGTATACATTTGGTGCTCAAAGGTGACGTCACAAGCTACGCCATGACATTCCAAGAGTTTTGGCATGGATTTTACATTGAAAAACGAAAATGCTAATTTTTCTATTAAATCTATTTCTGTATTGTTCTGTAAATGTTTACGTAATATATTGTAAAGAAAATATGTTTCTGAATACTAAAGAATAATTTTCTTAATTTGTTTTCAAGCCTGTGGTAGCTACATTCAAGGATTAGTTTGAAATTATTCTACAAATTTAAAAATTGATCAAAAAATTATATCATAATCATTTTAAGATGCTTTTCTAGTTATTCGAGAGGTATCCTGAATCCATGATATTTTCTTCGTCTCTGCAATAATATTAGAAACTTCTTGCAAATCCAATATGTAAAACGCGCGATAGAAATTGTAGTATCCTTGTATTCGTTAATAAGAAGTTTTGCTTACAGTTTAAGAGTACCCCACATTTTCTTTCAATTCATTATTTTCTCACATTTAAGATAAAATGCATGAAACATGTTTATATTGTCCCTCTTTTTTGTTAATTTATCATATTTTCAAATTGTTTAGCTCATATATTTGCAATGATTGCATCAGAACACCAAATATTAGAAAAAAATAATAAAATTATAAGAATTTTTTTTTTCAAATGATTTTTTAACTATTTCAAACAACTATTCTTCACCAAAAATGTATCTACTAGAACATACCTGTTATTATTTAGAAGAAAACAATCTAGATAAATACGCCTCGTTCATTTAAAAACGTATAGGGCAGCACATAAAAAGGCCATAATCAGTACAATTCGTCTATTCTACCATGACAATATTTAATTATTTTTATTATTGTCCGGTGGTTCTTTGATTAAAAAAAGATGTAAAATGCAAATGAACTTAATAAAAACTCCTCTGTGAGATATACAAAGAGCTACTCGTATGGACAATAAAAAAATCATTATCTATGCATATGAGATGTAAAATATCTAACTTATCTACGAAATAAATATATTATTTTATTGTATCGTTATTATATCTTTAACACTCAAGGCAAATTTGTCAAAATTGGTTGTTGAACACACCAGTTTTTTCTTTTATTTTTTGTTTGGGAGGAAGTGGCATGAGGGTAATTACGTTTTATTAACAGCTATTAAGTGAGTTTTATTTTGTTGAAGAGAATTTATGAAATGAATTAATTTTTATTTGAAAGCCATATTCGTAGCCAGTATTGAATTGAATCTTCAAGCGTAATTTCTAGCATCGAATATGGGTAAATTATTTTAATTTAAATCGATTTTGAATGTCCAATAAGAAATTTGATATTTATAAGTGAATCCTACATAGTTTTTAGAATGAGCATTAGTTCGACTATCAAACAAATAAAATTATTTCAAATTGACGTAAATTTTTTGTGTAGGGTTATTATTTTTGGAAATAGTTTACATTGTGATAAATCATTTGTAGAAACTGATTTGAAAAGAGGTTCATTACCAAAAAAATGTATTGTATTGAATCGTATCGTATGCATTTGGATGATGCTGTTGATGAGATGAGCCGCATCGTCGATAACAAAAAGGTGTTATTACCTTCGTCCATACGAAAGTCAAAAACGACTAACTAGACTACGTAAAATATATAAGCAGGTGCCGAAAGCTACGGCAGTAAATTACCGAATAACCCATCATTACCACGTTACCGTTCGAGAATCGAGCGCCACGCCAAAGCCCAAAAACGAGATCCAGTCTTCTTCATTCTTTTTTTTATAAATAAAAAAAATGTTTTTCTTTTGTATTATTCACAACGAATCGGTTGCATTCCAGATCTGCATATATGAAGGACGAAAAAAGGGTAAAAAAATATCACATTCGTAAATATTTAAAAGCAATAATTACAATTTGGAAGATTTATGTTGAGGTTTTCTTCAACAAGGAACACCTGTTTGTTAAGTTATAGTTAAACGGTCTTAGGATGATTGTTGAATGAGAATCGGCTTTAAGTAAACCCATCTCTGCTAGGAATGATGCAGGTGGTGATTTGATTTTTTCGGAATGGGGTGATTTGGGGTTTAAGCCAATGATTGACGCATTTATTCAATCTAAACTCTTAAATAGATGATCTTAAATACTAGTACAAAAAGATAAAATCTTGAATTACTAATTTAAATCTAACATTTTAGGAAAAGGTAGTACATTTTTTTTTGGTGAAATTTATGATTAATTTTACTGAAGCTTGAAAAATATCGTTTTTATGTTAACTATGATATACCCACCTTTTGGTCACCAAAAAGAGAATTAATCAATAACTTCCATTTTTTCAAGTCTGTTACAATATTAGAAATAGGTTTCTATAAATTGAATGGTCTTCGAGACAATTCATATAACAGACATTCAGAAAGAATATTTCTTGTTATATATTTGTTTTTGCACCCTTAAAAATTTTATGTTTAAGGGTAAAAATTTTATTTTTACTTGTAACTTTTATTCAGTGTCTTTTGGGCAAATCTGATCAAATTTACTGAGGATCTGTATAGAAAAGCACCTAGTGTAACGAATGCTGAAGTTCGCCCAACTGCTTGGTTTTAACTAGATAAAGTTAGGACCCAGAAAGCACAATAAGCCTCAAAGCTACAATGTTGAGGCTTAACTAACCCCACCCTTAAAATCCAACTTAAAATAAGTATAAAAAAAATAGATTTTCAGACTGATCGATCACTACCAATAATATTTACCGCAAAACATAGTATTTAGAAAGTTAACTTTGGTGTCGTGTAGCAAATTAAAGAAATAAATATTTGATACCGTTTTCCTTTTAAGGGCTAAATACTTTCTAACATCCTTAATAAAATTAACAACGCCAAACCTCTTAACATTCAAGCCATTCTCCTGGGAAGAACACTAAATATAATACATCAATTCCAAAGTCTCCAAAGAATTGAAAATTAATCTATAACTGTGATAGTTTTACTCCAATTTTATTAGTATAATCTATTTTAATTTAATATTAAAAATACATTAGCCTATACTATTATTTCATTTTTTAATACTATTTCATTAACTGTAGCTATTAACAGGTAGGTCTTTTAACAGGACGCTGAAATTTGGGAAAGCATCTCCAAACTATAGGGAAAAATACAGAGTTAAGTGCTTGCAGGAAATGCGGTGGGGGAGATGAGACTGCCGTCTACGTACTATTTGACTGCCCAGCTATAACTCAAAGTCATCTCAGCTCTCTTAACCTACCTGGACATGAGCTGGGAAACATATACAAAGATCCAATTGATTTTGCTGAGATTTAAATTAGAAGCAGACCTGGCCAATTGGAGCTAGAGAAAAGACTGGGTGTAATAGTTCTTAGGGTATACAGCACGGGGGAACTCTCAGGAAAAGTCCCCAGTACACAGATGAAGAAGAAGTACTGTAACTATATCAAAGGTGCATATAGCCTAAGTTGCTGCTGAACGTCTGAAGTTGTAAGTTCAAGGAAATCTTACGTTGATAATATTTGTATATTAACTATAAGTAGTTGTTTTCGAAAGTAAATGAAAATCTTGACTGAATTTAATTAATTTTCTAATATAAAATAAAAACCAAAAAATCTATTTACTTTCGATAGAAATAACTTTACTAACAAGCAAATTTTCTGGTGAATTAAAATTTGATCTCGTAAGAATTTTTACTAGAGATTTTTTTTAATCTTATGTTTCTTAAAATACTATTTGTTTTAATTCATTTTGCTCGTTTTTTTTTTTTTGTAATCTAAGCTCAAAAAGCAATTGCAAGCAAATGAGAAACGATGACCATTGTTAACAAGGTAATTACGGGGAATTATATACCGATAAAAGTGGTGGAAAAGCAACGAGATTTACAACCCTTACTGCTGCTGCATCTGCGCCACGAACAAATGTGCAGAAATTTATTTGCAAAAAACCCATTACACACACGCATACAAAGCACACATGTCATTCGAGAGGATAATCACTTCAAATATATCAAATAAAATAAACATCTCAAAATCATTCAAAATTTCATTCTAAACTCCACAAATTTACATGCACAATGGAGCCGAACCCATCGCGTATCTGCATCGCGGCGTTAAATTAAATGGTAGATTATTTCCAACGAAATTTGCATTTTGTTTTATCTATTTCTGTATTTTATAAATAGGACTGTTTTATAATCGAAATGAATAATTTCTATTGGAAATTTCATTTAACATTGTTGAATACAATTACTTGGCAAATTCATTTATCGTTACAGCCCTGTCAGACGGAAAATAAATTATTTTTACTGCTTAAAATTCTTCTCAACGTTGGAAATTCAATTTCATCGGAATAAGAAATTTTAAGGAAATATTTCCAAGTAAATTATAACGATAAAACATATAGATTGTTAATTTTTTCCTTTATCTTTCCTGACATGCAACAGAACTGGGACGAAAATTACATTAGGAGCTGTTCGTTTCACTCATTACATTTAAAATTACAAAAAAAAATCGCACATTTAATGAAAAGTAATTGATTGCTACCCATTTTTATTCAATTTAATGTTATTTTTATAGTATTGAAAAAGACATCTCAAGAATTTCATAACCCGAATTACTTAGAAAATACACATCACAAGTATAATAAAAAAAAACGTTCAAATTATTTTACGACCCCAATAATATGTCACTATTTGAATTATTTTATGGAATTTCTTTTATGTGTTTTCTTTTCAATTAATTCAAAAAGCAGGAAGGTTTTGTGCCTTCCATTCTTTAAAATGTTTTTTGTCTTTGAAATAAAAGAAAAAAATTAATCTTATGGTTACATGTTATGTTAAATTAATAAATGAAGAGAGTTGTTCGAACAATTCGTTTTAAGTTTTTCTTATGTTAATTCTGTGAGTGTTTGAAATTGAAAAAATCAAAGGTCTTTTAATGGCTCCGTGGAACTATAATCTATCTTATTCAAAATTGTAAGGAAAAATAACCATAAAAGCAACATTTTTATGTCATCAATATTGTCTGGTATATTTAAACGATTTTTTGTCGCGAAGAATAGGAAGACGAATCACTGAAATCGTTCTCAGAAACGTTTGTCAGCCGTAGTGAGCAAAAGGCCTTCAACGAAATTCTAAATGTTTTTTTATATTTTTTCATACTTAACAATTTCTTTTTATATTTGTTGAAATAAAAATAATAATGACTCAAATATTTTATTTAGTAGAGCCCCAGCGCTCAGCATGTAAAGGTATGTAATGCACGAGGGTATATTTTGTCTTGCATGACCATAATGTCCGTGGAGTGTCACATAAAAATATCACACAAAAAGTGATGGTTGTTTTACAACGAATTGTGTCGTGCCATCCATCAAGCCGTCTTCTGCAGTTGATTTTCTGACAAGACTTACGTAGGTAGTTGTTTCTGTGTCGGAAACCAGACCATTGTGACCATTGGTAGATAGGCTTGATGTTGCGGCTGGTGTCATCCTCACGTCCATTTTCTTGTCATCAATCTGGATTTTGGTTGAGGCGATTGTTCTGGAATCAGATTTTGAATCCAAAGTTCTTCTTTTTGAAAGATAATTAGCGTGTGGACATGAAATATTATGTGTGGGCCTCGATTTGAATTCAAGGCACGAGTACTTTGATCTTTTATAGCAATACTAGTCTTTGCTCGCGTTACTTGCGTGATGGTCAAGATTTTTTTTATCAACGAACAAATCACCAAAAGAGGCATACTTGAGAAACGGATCGAAACCAATTTGTTAATTATCTTTTAATTAATAACTGTAAACCATAAATAATATCCGAATTTTAAAGGCATAATAATAAGATTAGACCAGATATTAGTTGTAATTTCTATTCAATCAAATACTAAAATAATGAAATGATGATCCCAATTTCTCGATATAAATGATGAGTAGCCTACAGGTGGCCGAATAATCTAAGTGACCGCTTCAAAATTGGTAGGTTTTGGATTCGAATCTCTTATCACGCAAATTTTCGATATTTCTCGATTAACGGATTTTTATTAACCCTAGGGTCACCAACGACATTAGTGGTAAATAACAATTAAATCAGTCCTTTTTATGTTGAACAAATTTTAATAATTATTATTTTTTTAACAATGAACATAAGTGAAATTTCTCGCAAGTAAGACTTCTGTTATACATTTTTGTATGTATTTCTTTCCATTATTGAGTACTAATTTTGTATTTTTGTTTCTTTATTTTTTGTTAAATTTAAATCTTGCTTCAGCATGAAATTTAAGTACACATATTGTGTACTTAAAAACGTGCAAATTAACAAAAAAAAAAAATAAAACAACCGAGAGTGATGTAGATATTTCGAAAAAAAAAAATTAACGACGTTAATACGGTATCGTTTGTTTCGCTATATTGTATAACCCAGTTTTCTATATGGTATGCGATGATGTTTCATAAAAATTGAAGAATCTTACAAGAATTAAAAAAAATAAAAGAAGTAAATAATCCTATTACAAGCTGTGCTTATGCGGGTATAACCGACAACAAATCATAGCAAGAAGAATTTCCGATGATTCCGAATTATTTTTATTCACTTGTAAAGCAAGAGCTATTCACAAGAGCTTGGAGCTAATAGGGGAGAAGTCTCCGGCAACTAATCAAAATGTTTGTTTATTGCGAATTCCTGGACAAGCTTTTTGGCTGTAGCAAATCCCAGAAATAAAAAAAATATTAACAAGTTCATACAGAGCCACGCTGGTTACTGCCGAAGGGACAAATCATGGGAATTGTATGATTTCTAGGACATAGCGACAAAAGAAGCTTCAAAGAGGAGGAAATCAAGTTATGAGCACAGATAGCTCACTATGGAAGATACCATAAAGTGTATTAGAAATAAATTTGGGCACTATGAGATAACAATGGCCGCATACCTGTAAAAATTATAAAGACTCAGACCATCAGTGTTGGATAGACCAAAGTGGGGTGTCCTTTGACCTATTCCTTCCTGATATCCAATGAACGAACCAATGTAGGGACGAACTCACAGTGTATCAAATTGTCCTGGAATTCCAGTATTATAGAGAAGAAAGAAAGTAGTACGACGTGGTGTGCGAAATAATATTGAACATCGAGAAATGCCTGAACACGGCTAGACGGATCAAAGCGTCTATCACATTCCTTAAATTTGTTGGCTTATACCAATGTATTTGAATTATTGTTTTTGGTCATCATATGTAACTGCTTTGTGATGAGTGTCTCAAAATTATTTTCGTTTTTTCGACCAATTCACTCGTAAGGTTGTCAATAAGAAACTAGATAGATATTGAGAATCTTACTATTTTTTTCACTACCTCTTTAAAAAAATATTTGCTTTCTTTACTATTCGATATTCCAGCACGTGTTTAATGACCCTCCTCACGATTTGATGGTATTACACTTTTGTACATTGATTGAAGCATCAAAAGCTTTGAACAATATCAGCCAATCCTGACATATTGAATTATGTTCCACATTGATATCATGCTTTTTTTGGTTTTCACAAATAACACCGCTCATTGTCCGCAACTGATCGGCGACAATACAATGGGTGTCCATTTTTACCTGTGATAATGTCAGCATTCAGGTTTCTTGAGTATCTCTTGGAACATCTAATATAGATAATTCAGAGGGAACTGTTAAAAGCTTACTAAATCCATGGATCATTTTTTTAGTCACCATTTTTTTCCTTGCTTTTTCTTAAACCATATTTGAAAAACGGTAAATTACACACAAATGAAATTATTTACATTAGTCGAGACATTTTAAAGTTTTGACGCGACTAGGGCAAGGCGATTAAGTATTATGTATTGATAATAGAAAGATATATTTAAATGATATAAGTTTATTTTCCAATAAAAAAAATTTACATGTACAAGTATAATATGAAAACATGATAATTTTTATATTGTTGAACTAAGTTTCAGTCAATATAACTTGTAGTATTTAATATTAGTTTTTCTCATTCCGCAATCAAAAACTATAAAAAAATATAAAAGCTCAAGTTTTAAAACTTTTAAATTTCAAGAGTTATCATAGAAGTATCAAAAAATTATGTTGTTTAAAAATTTCATTCTATCTAAGGAGTCTGTTTGTAAAAACCATTTTTAGTCTAAAAAAATTAATATCATTTTAAGGTAAAAAATGAAATTGAAACTAGTTTCTAACAAAGCTTTTTTATTGAAGAATTGTGAATGAAATTCATTAATTAGAATGAAAAATATACAACTTTGTGAAAGAAAAACCCATGCCATTTTTTCTGCTCGACAATAAAACTTTCAAGTCAAAAACGTGGATTTTCCAGTCGTCGGCAGAACAAAAAATTGTTATTCGAAAATCTTTCTCGAAAGTCAATTGAAAGAAATCTTCTCTACATACGTACAGCTAACAGTGTGGGGTGTGCTTTTTTATTTTTTGCCTGTAGTTACGCTAGTATGCCGAGAAAAACTTACCCGATATTCTATGTCTATGTGGGAAAGGCGTAGTCTTTGTTTAGTTGGACACAAGGGCATTGCGATTGGAATGAGGCCGAGTCCGAGACTAGGGAATTCCATTGAGAAGCGATCGAGGCATATGCCAATGCCAACATGTGTTTACATCCAATGTTTTTGCACTTCATCGCTTTTTACACACTAAATCTGAACCGAGAACTCTTTCGAGCCATAAAAACTTTCCGTTACAATCTATATTTATTTTTTTTTATACCAAAACTTTCCCTTAAACATACTCCATATACGATTTATCACAACCCCTTTTATGTTTCATATCATCCACTTTTAAATAGCTCCCGATAATTTAAATCGAGCCTGCTAAGACATTGATTTTTTCCTTTTTAACATTCAAACAATGAAATCATTTTTTTAAATTTATATTTTCCCAATTTGGCCATTATTTATTTTTCTATTCTTCATTGTGTCGTGCTCTCTTTTTGTGAGTTCCTCTATAAGTCGTGCTGATTTTGACAAAAAGAAATTTATTTTATTGCAATTTAATGATTCTTTTCAAAAGAAAAATAAAGAAAAAAATCCATCCAGTTTATTCTTGGAAATTTTTTCGTCCTTTTATCAAATGTGAATTGTTAAAAGTAATTTATCGGAGATATTTTTTCTGCGACGCGTCAAAGCTTTAATTTTGAAAACTATTTTTATTAATAACTTTTTTTAATAGAAATAATGTAAGAAGTATTCATTATGAAGAAAAATCACTTAGAACCAGTATAATTGAAATTCTTATCCTCGGGTTTTCATTATACTTCAAATAATTTAAGTTTTAAGGTCTTGGACAATTTAAATTAATTAAACTTTTAATAAGAGTACGGCAATTTGTCTATCCTTTTTTTCTTCAGAAAAATGTTAAACTCATAAGCAACAGTGAATAATGGTAGCAATGGTGTAAGTAACTAAGCAAGTGAATCAGTTGGTGTAATATTTCAGAAGACAAGTCAAAACGCTGCCGAGCTACTTATTTATTCTTCGAACACGGAGATTTTAGTGTTTGTCATAAAAACATGGCGTATCCAACAGATAAAATAAATTATTTCACTAGGCTCCGTCGTATTATTTCTTTTTTTCTAATTTTATTTAGTAAATTTACGTAGACACTTTTTACATTATGGTACATATTACAAACTTCATGTACAAAGAATAATTAACTCGCGTTAAGACATAAAATTTACCGTAGTATGAATATCATTTCATTTTCTTGTAATCCAGAACTGTTAGTTTTTTTTATTTTCTTATATGGAGCAAAATAGTTTTATTTATCCACTGCTTTTTTGTTACATAAATAATGAGAATATCATTCAAGATGTTTCATTTGAATTATTTAGTTTTGAGAACGAAAGCTTAATGATTTCCTTTTTTTGAATAAAACAACTAGGAAAGTTTACACTTTATATCAAATCTTTTTCTATATTTACTACGGAAAATTGTTGGAAATATTTACTGTATAGTAGTTTTTTCGGAGTTAAAATAAATTATGAAACAATAACTACGTGGACGAAAAGTATTATACGAGTATTTCAAAAAGTAACAAAAACTATATAAAAATACGTTAATTTAATTATTTCATGAGAAAAAAACTTATTTGGTGATATATTTAGGAATGCTTAACAATTTATTTTTATTTTTTTAGCTTATTCAAGACTTCTTGGAAAACGTATTTAATTTCTACGCCTTTTATTTTTGCTCCAATTTTTCGTATACATCTTACCTACAAATCAGTCATATTTTTTTACTTAGATGTAAAGTTGTAGAATTATAACTTAGAGACTTGACTCTTCATGTCATCTGGAAACTTTCGAACAGTGAAAGCGTATCAGTTGGTGAATATGGACAATCTACTTCACATGAAGTATTTTTCGAGATATATTTTTTCGTCAACCCGTGACAAATATTACACAAACTTTTTTTTCTAGTAACTTTTAATTTCCATATAAAGTTCATCAGTCTATTGTAGTTGAATTTCCAAGAAAATGTATTTCTTTTGCATATGGACACCGATTGAATGATTTTGAGCTTTTATATAAAAAATAATTGAGCTCGTTTTGGCTTGGTTTGGAAAGGAAATTAAGTGGTAGGAAAAGTTTTTCAGTTTTACATAGAAAAAAATATTTTAAAAATTTAAGGCTTTTAAATTAATGTCAGCTCAATAATTGCATGTACGTACTTTATATTTAATATTATTTTTATTATATTTGTAACCAATATTTAAACATTTGTCTGAGCATTTTGATATTTGAACCAATTGCAGAAATAAATTTGTTACAAGATCCCCATATTCTTAATTTACTCGTTCTAAAATTTTTATTTTCGTTTATGTAGAGAGTGTATGAACCAATTTTTATGAAATTTGGTATCAAATACAAAACAACATTGCACTCATTTTATATATTATATATCGTAACGTAATTGTAATAAATATATTTCTATATGTTACAGTAAAAGCGTCTATTCTGCGAATGCATTGACTACTCAATGCATGCATTCGCGGGATAATAATAATAATAATAAAACTTTATTTCCTCCAATTAATCTACACTTGTAAGTTTACAAATTTAAAATTTTGTTTAACTTAAACAAATATAAACACTTTTAATGTAACATATATAAAACTAAAATATAAAAAAAAGTTTTAATCTTAAATCTAAAAATAATTAAATAATTTTACTAACACTTTTTTTATTTCAACTAATATTTAAAACAGTGAGTTCGTTAAAAAAAAATTTTTTTTGAAATATTTATATTTTTATAGACAAATATCTATTATTAGGTTTCATATCTTCTTGACATAGTTATATGATCTCTCTGAATGTAAAGGGTTAGGGTTCAATTCCCACATATTCCTGTCTTTTGTTCTTCAAAATTGGGGCTTACAGAATCCAAAGGGTTGCTTAAGGAAAAAGAAAATACTAATACAAACAAATCTTGTATTAAAAATTTTGATACATTATGTGTATTATCGGCATACTAACCATTTACACAAACAAAGTCGCGGGCAGTAAATGCCACTTTACGGCTTACATGATAAAAATGTGAATGTGAGCCATGTTTCAATTTATTTATTTTTTTAATAAATATTAAAGTATCTATATACCTAGTAAACACTGTTTATTTTACTATGTACGCACTGTATAACGAATTTCACCTATTATATAGTGAAAATTTAAACATTGAGACAAACCATTGAAAAAAAACAATAACCGTCATATAAATGACTATTTATTGTTTTCAATAATTTTAATACATTCTGATTATAAATTTAGAAAAATTTAAAAATAAAATTGTGCATTCACAACGCTTACAATACATATGTCAACGACTATGTGATGCTGATATGTTATAAAATAATTGAATTGCAATTATAGCTATTCTTATACTCATGGAGCTGGGGTTTTTCAACCAGAGCGAATTAAAAATGTATACATGGAGAGATATATTATTATAATAATAATAACATAATTAGATGCAGTACCACCAATTTTCTTAACTAAAATAAATCCTACCGACAGATAGTGAACTCAATTTTGAAAAGGGGTGGTATTTTGAAAGTGTAAAGTATGGTAGTTTATTTTAATACATGACATTTAAAATGTTCTTACAAAGCATACTGAGTATCAGTTTGTCAATTGAATATGTAAACGTAGATATAAGTAAACATCGTTGTACATTGACTAAATATGTTATACGATACTAGTAGTTGCCCGTTGCATTCGCAACTAAAGGTTTTATCTCAATAAAATATTTAGTATGAGATAATGTAGAGTTAATCAACAATCGAAAATTTAAATTTAATACTCAAAGTGTTGTTAATTAAAAAACTGTATCTAAAATTATATTAGGAATTTTTTTTTATATCATTTTAATAACAACATTTTAAATAACGTCATTTCACTAAATTAGTATGAAATTTTAATACTTATGTAGTACCAAATAGGCGATTTTTTTAAATTTTGGTTCGTTTTTCAACAATCAAACTTCTTAAAATCTATTTTTTATGAACCATTGGTTGTGATCTGGAGTAATTATATATTCGGCTGAAAAGCATTAAGGTAGCGATTTATCGCCATATATTTCACTGTCAATGCAAATATAAAATCTTCCATACTAACTTTTTTTCGGTATTTAGAATAATTTGAAAATCAATTATTGTTATTGAAAAAAAAAAAATATTTGAATTTACTTCCACGTTGTCCACCTATATCCAACAATTTTGTATGAACAACGTCCAAATGTGCGAAATCGAATAGCTTTTTAGTCATTAACTAACATAAAGAATGTCAATATTTTTTTTCGTTTTACATTGTATTTTCAAATATAAGTGCACATTTGTGTCGATGAAATTTAGAAAGTGTTTTCCTTATACGATGCAGATATATAATAAGAAAAGGTTTTTGAAAATTTCTCCCCAAAACAGTGAAAAACGGTAGCAAAGTTTGTAAGGGATAACGTTTAATAAACAATCGAAATTATCAATAACACCGGCACAAAAAAAAAAGTGCTCTGTACTTTTGACCGGACCTACATAAATCTACGTAGTTTGACCCCCTGAACACGAATCCGGGGTCGGTTTGACCCGTACACCCTCAAAAATTCGAGAAAACTTTAAAAAACCGATAACCTGGGTACCTGGGTTAAAGGCGTATATACCTTCATGGTTGTGCCTGCCATGACGGCATATACGCCTTTAACCCAGGTACAGACGGTTCAGGGACAGACGCTAGGCTCGCAAATCAGGCAATTTTCTTACAATAAAAACGGCTTATGGTCTACATAAACTTCGAATTTGTATTCAGCGGATCGAAAAACATGAAAATCATGCTCGGTTTAGTTCAAAAAAAATTTTATGTCACCAAAACTGCCGATTTTAACCATTTTTTTCGGTTTTTTAAAGTTTTCTCGAATTTTTGAGGGTGTACGGGTCAAACCGACCCCAGATTCGTGTTCAGGGGGTCAAAATACGTAGATTTATGTAGATCCGGTCAAAAGTACAGAGCACTTTTTTTTTGTGTGTCGGTGTAATCAATCAAAGTCCGTTAAAAGCGAATATTTACAACTGGCTATTGTCGCGCTTTTACTACAAATAATATAAATTTAAATTCACAAAAAATTGTACCATCGGGTGCGAAAATAATTATTTAATGTGCTTGAGTAATAATATTTTGACAAACGTAAATAGTTGTTATGAAAAAAATAATAACAAATTTGGTAAAGAGCCGATTTGAGCAAATAGGCATGTTTGAATGCCGTGCGCTGTGTCAACTTAACCCTACCAACGTTTTGAATGCGTAAGTGGGGATAACCGAGCGCATGCGTATAGTCTGAACGCACGGTCAGCAAGATAGTCAATTTATATATAAGAACTAGCTGACCCGGCAAACTTCGTAGTGCCTAACAGGAATTGAACGTAGTGTTTTTTATGAACGAATATTTTAGCTAGTCTTAATTTATAATTTTAATAACAAATTAATACGAATACAATTATGAAGTTCAATATTTAATTAGAACAATATTATATAATAATATTATATTATACAATGGGAGTAAAAATTATTAATAAAAAACAAAAATTAGTTAATTCAATGGCATGTCAACAATTCATTTAATTTATTGAAGCTATGAATTTTGGTGCATGCATTACCCTCAGATTGATTCTCCTCATTGAAGCACGTTGTCATTACATTAACATACGATTTGTCAAATCAAATATCTTAAATACACTAAATAAAGTCAGGTTATTTAAATCATTTTTTAGCTAAAAAATTATTAGACTGATTTTGATGATTAATGATTAGTTCAATTCACCATCGCTCCAAATAGCAGAGTAACTATTAACATATCTTAATAATACACGTAAAAATTTGAATAAAATCAGTTTTTAAATAATTAGGCTTGGAATTTTCCGTAGTTGGCAATTCACGTGACCCACACTTTGATGTCAATGCTGTCAATTTCATTTTGTCTGTAACTTTTTCTTAAAGGCATATAACGGTAGTTATTGAAAGATCTATCTTCGCATTGACTCAATATGTTTTGAAAACGCAATGATTTTCTTGTTGGTGATTTCCTCCAGTGCCAAGTATTCCAAGATGGAATTCTACCAATAAAATAAATACTTGCTTAAAATTATAAAATCTGTGGCACAATGTGAAGAAATTTCAGTTGGAGACATGAGGCATGCGTTGTGGAATGATCAATCTGCTGAAAAATTTCCCAAGCAAATGTTGAATATCGGTAATAACCATGTTCCTGTCAACGAATCGAGCGTATTGATTTCATTTCCTTTGAATTTTTGGGATTTCGTCTCATTCAAAATTTTTACATAATTGCTAGCTTTTTCACAAAACCGCTGAATAATGTTTTAGTAAACTAAATTTGAATAAAAATTCAAACAATGAACCGGCCATTTATTAATTTCTTGGAGAAATCATCAGCCGAAGGATCGTTCAGCAATACAATTTTCTTGTTTTCTTCCATCTGAAGTTTATTTATATGGTACCAGATATTTTATAATTTAAAGCAAGCATTTATTTTATCGACAGCAGTCGATCCTTAATGTCTGAAGTCGTCCACAGTATGGAAATATTTAAAAACAATCAAATTAAACTCGAAAATGTAATTCGAATTGCAGAATAACTAATTTAGAAAAGTGTTTTCTGAACAATTGATCGATATTAGTAATGGCAAAATTTCTGTTGACACATTACCTGCATACATTACATACTTTGCCATTTTTTTCACTTTAATAAATCAAAGACCGAACTCATCGAGAGGGTGTTCCCAAATTTGATTACAAATTACAAAAATCATGTTTGGTTGAGAGAACGTGTTATATTGACCCCAAAAAACGTTGTCAACGAAAATGATATTAATGAAATAGATAGTTCAGATACAGAATAGGAAAACTGGCGAATTAGAGACCTGCAATTCGGTTGATTGCGTTACTAATAAAGATGATGTTTTCAACTATGGAGAGAATTTTTAAATTCGCTGAAATTCTCCGGGTTACCGCCTCATAATCCAATTAAAAATTGGATCAGTAATCCTTATGTTGTGGAATATATAGATCAACCACTTTTGGTCATAACACCCGACTTGCGGTGAAAAAATTAATGAGCAACCTTATCGAAGTTACAAATTGAATTGAAAATACAAAGCAGAAGACATTTTGATTCCACATATCTCAGTTTTCCGAACGACGTGTCGTGTGACTTTAATCGACTACAATTTTCTGCATTTTCAGATACCTCCGTAGTTTTTGGACAATGATTCGTTTTATTGTTTATGTTTACGGATTATGAATACAACGCCTATCAATTTCTGTATCTGTATTGCTCATAAAATACATTTGTAAGATTTGATGATCTAGTAGTGGTCTAGTAGTGGATATCTAGTAGTGGTAACAGCGCTTCCAGTAAGTGATAAATTTGTTCTTGTCTGCATTTATTTAAGATTTTCTTAAATTATTTGAAAAATAAAAATTAATTTAAATGTTATCCAAAAATTATTATGGAATTATACCTTGAAGGGAGACATGAATTTATCCAGCACAATATGCGTTGCCCCAAACGCCGTTGTTTGTAATCAACTGTTATATTTTTGAGTTTTGGTCCAGAAATTTTTAAAATCATTTCCTAGCCTATAATCTAATGAGCGTAACGGATCTGGTGATGGGACCAATTGTGGCAATTTTACTTTTCCACCAGCTCAACATAACCCAGTATATTCACAGCTGTAGTTATGGTTGTTTAGAAGTGCGGTGGGGAAAATGAGAGTGAGGGCGGTTTCCCTATGCTTACACAATGGACATTGTAGTTAAATCATTTTGATAACAGAAATTTAAATAACGCCATTTCACTTAATTATTATGAAAGTTTATGTAGTAGGGGTACTTATACCAAATACCATAGAGGCGGTTTTTAATTTTTATTTGTTTCTTAACAAAGAAACTTTTTATAATCTCTTTTTTATGAACCAATGATTGCAACCTGGAGCAATTATATATTCTGCAGAAAAGCATTATGGAAGCAATTTTTTGTCATATTTCATTATCATCAATAAATATATATATATATATATATATATATATATATATATATATATATATATATATATATATATATATATATATATATATATATATATATATATATATATATATATATATATATATATATATATATATATATATATATATATATATATATATATATATATATATATATATATATATCTTCTATGCTAACTCTTCTTCGGTATTTAGAACAATTTGAAAACCAATTGTTGTTATACGACAAAAAATTGCTTCCACAATGCTTTTTAGCAGAATATATAATTGCTCCAGTTCAAAATCATTAGTTCATAAAAATTAGATTTTAAAAAGTTTGATTGTTGAAAAACAAACAAAAATTAAAAACCGCCTCTATGGTATTTGGTATAAGTACCTACTACCTAAACTTTCATACTAATTAAGTGAAATGACGTTATTTAAAATGCTGTAGTTAAAATGATATAACAAAAACAGAAACTTATTATTAATTTATTCTTTATTAATAAATAAGTTACACTTAGTAAATTCAAAATTTCGATTGTTGATTAACTCTACATTTTCTCAAAGAAACTTAATCACCCCAATTCACTCTTTTAGAGTAGGAATTTTCAAAAAAAAAAAATCTTTTCACATGCCTATTTCTTATAAGGAATACACCGAATATTAAAATTTTATCTGGCAGAGGAGATATATAGTTACACGATTTTATGTATGCACGGTTTTTAAAACGTATTTACTTTAAGCTTTATTAATATAATTATTTTTTTTACTACTACTGTTAATTTTTTCGTTAATATTTCGTTAAAATAGGGGTTGATCGTAGAAGGGTGAAAATTAAGAGTAATATGATTTTTTGTTATTCTAAGTCATGACAAAATAAAAATCTAGCCAAAAAAATTAAAGTTTTTAATTAATAAAAAAATAAGGGTTGATCATAGAGGGGTGAAAATTTAGGGTTGTATGTATTTTTGTATGATGTATCATAAAAAAATAAAAACAAAAAATTTTATCCAAAAAATAAAAAAAAAAATTTAAGGGTGGACCACCCTTACCATTTAGGGGGATGAAAAATAGATGTTGTCCGATTCTCATGCCTACCGAATATACATAGAAAATTTTATGAAAATCGGTCGAGCCGTTTCGGAGGAGTTTAATTACGCACCCCGTGACACGAGAATTTTATATATTAGATACTAGCTGACCCGGCAAACTTCGTAGTGCCTAACAGGAATTGAACGTAGTGTTTTTTATGAAAGAATATTTTAGCTACTCTTAATTTATAATTTTAATAACAAACTAATACGAATACAATTTTGAAGTTCAATATTTAATTAGAACAATATTATATAATAATATTATATTAAACAATGGGAGTAAAAATTATTAATAAAAAACAAAAATTAGTTAATTCAATGGCATGTCAACAATTCATTTAATTTATTGAAGCTATGAATTTTGGTGCATGCATTGCCCTCAGATTGATTCTCCTCATTGAAGTACGTTGCTATTACATTGACATACGATTTGTCAAATCAAATATCTTAAATATACTAAATAAAGTCAGGTTATTTAGATCATTTTTTAACTAAAAAATTACTGGACTGATTTTGATGATTAATGATTAGTTCAATTCACCATCGCTCCAAATAGCAGAGTAACTATTAACTATTATTAACTATTAACTATTAACATATCTTAATAATACACGGAAAAATATGAATAAAATCAGTTTTTAAATAATTAGGCTTGGAATTTTCCGTAGTTGGCAGTTCACGTGACCCACAGTTTGATGTCAATGCTGTCAATTTCATTGATTCATTGATTCAAAACTGTCTGTAACTCTTTCTTAAAGGCATATAACGATAGTTATTGAAAGATCTATCTTCGCATTGACTCAATATGTTTTGAAAGCGCAATGATTTTATTGTTGGTGATTTCCCCCAAACAGTGCCAAGTATTCCAAGATGGAATTCTACCAGTAAAATAAATACTTGCTTAAAATCATAAAATCTGTGGCACAATGTGAAGAAATTTCAGTTGGAGACATGAGGCATACGTTGTGAAATGATCAATCTGCTGAAAAATTTCCCAAGCAAATATTGAATATCGGTAAAAACCATGTTCCTGTCAACGAATCGAGCGTATTGATTTCATTTCCTTTGAATTTTTGGGATTTCGTCTCATTCAATTTTTTTTACATA
Organism: Sisyra terminalis; assembly: GCA_958496175.1. Lineage (NCBI taxonomy): Eukaryota > Metazoa > Arthropoda > Insecta > Neuroptera > Sisyridae > Sisyra > Sisyra terminalis. The sequence goes on along the minus strand of OY292277.1, from coordinate 29,748,279 downwards.
ATTGCTAGCTTTTTCACAAAACCGCTGAATAATGTTTTAGTAAACTTAATTTGAATAAAAATTCAAACAATGAACACGGCCATTTATTAATTTCTTGGAGAAATCATCAGCAGAAGGATCGTTCAGCAATACAATTTTCTTGTTTTCTTCCATCTGAAGTTTATTTATATGGTACCAGATATTTGATAATTTAAAGCAAGCATTTATTTTATCGACAACAGTCGATCCTTAATGTCTGAAGTCGTCCACTGTATGGAAATATTTAAAAACAATCAAATTAAACTCGAAAAATAAAATTCGAATTGCAGAATAACTAATTTAGAAAAGTGTTTTCCAAACAATTTCTCGATATTGGTAATGGCAAAATTTCTGTTGACACATCACCTGCATACATTACATTCTTTGCCAATTTTGTCACTTTACTGAATCAAAAACCGAACTCATCGAGAGGGTGTTCCCAAACTTGGTTACAAATTACAAAAATCATGTTTAGTTGAGAGAACGTGTTATATTGATCCCAAAAAACGTTGTCAACGAAAATGATATTCATGAAATAGATAGTTCAGATTCAAAATAGGAAAACTGGCGAATTAGAGACCTGCAATTTGGTTGATTGTGTTACTAATAAAGATGATGTTTTCAATTATGGATAGAATTTTTAAATTCGCTGAAATTCTCCGGGTTACCGCCTCAGAATCCAATTAAAAATTGGATCAGTAATCCTTATGTTGTGGAATATATAGATCAACCACGTTTTGGTCATAACACCCGACTTGCGGTGAAAAAATTAATGAGCAACCTTATCGAAGTTACAAATTGAATTGAAAATACAAAGCAGAAGACATTTTGATTCCACATATCCCAATTTTCCGATCGACGTGTCGTGTGACTTTAATCGACTACAATTTTCTGCATTTTCAGATACCTCCGTAGTTTTTGGACAATGATTCGTTTTATTGTTTATGTTTACGGATTATGAATACAACGTCAATCAATTTCTGTATCTGTATTGCTCATAAAATACATTTGTAAGATTTGATGATCTAGTAGTGGTCTAGTAGTGAATATCTAGTAATGGTAACAGCGCTTCCAGTAAATGATAAATTTGTTCTTGTATTTGCAAAGATTTTCTTAAATTATTTGAAAAATAAAAATTTAAATGTTATCCAAAAATTATTATAGATTTATACCTTGAAGGGGGACATGAATTTATCCAGCACAATATGCGTTGCCCCAAACGACGTTGTTTATAATCAACTGTTTTATTTTTGAGTTTTGGTCCAGAAATTTTTAGAATCATTTCCTAGCCTATAATCTAATGAGCGTAACAGATCTGGTGATGGGACCAATTGTGGCAATTTTACTTTTCCACCAGCTCAACATAACCCAGTATATTCACAGCTGTAGTTATGGTTGTTTAGAAGTGCGGTGGGGAAAATGAGAGTGAGGGCGGTTTCCCTATGCTTACACAATGGGCATTGTAGTTATATCATTTTGATAACAGAAATTTAAATAACGCCATTTCACTTAATTTTATTTGTTTCTTAACAAAGAAACTTTTTATAATTTTTTTTTTATGAACCAATCAACAATCAAACTTTTTAAAATCTAATTTTTATGAACTAATGATTGCAACCTGGAGCACTTATATATTCTGCAGAAAAGCATTATGGAAGCCATTTTTTGTCATATTTCATTATCATCAATAAATATATACATATATACATATATATATATATATGTATATTTTCTATGCTAACTCTTCTTCGGTATTTAGAACTATTTGAAAACCAATTGTTGTTATATGACAAAAAATTGCTTCCATAATGCTTTTTAGCAGAGTATATAATTGCTCCAGTTCACAATTATTAGTTCATAAAAATTAGATTTTAAAAAGTTTGATTGTTGAAAAACAAACAAAAATTAAAAACCGCCTCTATGGTATTTGATATAAGTACCTACTACCTAAACTTTCATACTAATTAAGTGAAATGACGTTATTTAAATTGCTGTAGTTAAAATTATATAACAAAAACAGAAACTTATTAATTTAATCTTTATTTATTAATTACACTTAGTAAATTCAAAATTTCGATTGTTGATTAACTCTACATTTTCTCAAAGAAACTTAATCACCCCAATTCACTCTTTTAGGGCAGGAATTTTAAAAAAAATATATTTTCACATGCCTACTTCTTATAAGGAATACACCGAATATTAAAATTTTATCTGGCAGAGGAGATATATAATTACACGATTTTATGTATGCACGGTTTTTAAAACGTATTTACTTTAAGCTTTATTAATATAATTATTTTTTTTACTACTACTTTTACTTTTTTCGTTAATATTCCGTTAAAATAGGGGTTGATCGTAGAAGGGTGAAAATTAAGAGTAATATGATTTTTTGTTATTCTTAGTCATGACAAAATAAAAATCTAGCCAAAAAAATTAAAGTTTTTAATTAATAAAAAAATAAGGGTTGATCATAGAGGGGTGAAAATTTAGGGTTGTATGTATTTTTGTATGATGTATCATAAAAAAATAAAAACAAAAAATTTTATCCAAAAAATAAAAAAAAAAATTTAAGGGTGGACCACCCTTACCATTTAGGGGGATGAAAAATAGATGTTGTCCGATTCTCATGCCTACCGAATATACATAGAAAATTTTATGAAAATCGGTCGAGCCGTTTCGGAGGAGTTTAGCAACGCACCCCGTGACACGAGAATTTTATATATTAGATAAAATGTGATCATTGTTATTCGTATGTGACCGTGATTGACTAAATATTATGCACTCGTATAAATTAGTATTGGGTTTTAAAAGCCTAATAAAATCTTAATAAGCATAACCTTTTCTAATTTTTAGGCATTCAGAAAAAAATGTTTAATTTTTTTATCAAATTTTAATAAATTGTCTAATTGAGTTTATTTTTATAAATCATATAAAATTATTATTTTAATAAATTACCCAAGTTGTGGCTAGTTAAAAAATGCATTTTCGACTTTATTCGCCTCCACATGAGAATACACATAGTGCCTATTTTGTGGTCAGTGCCACTTTTGTCCCGAACAAGTCGTACATCTCCCGGGATCAGGCCAATGGGTGGCCAACGTCCCCAATTTACCCGACCAAAACTCACTTCCCATTATTTTAAATTGTCTACACGGAGACGAGAAATGCTCTCTTCGTCCAAGCATACAAAGTTTTAAACGACCTTTACAACACTATAGTTTTCTAGTCTAATATGAAAACTCGTAATTTTCTTTTAATCTTTTTGAAAAAGTACACATTAATTACAAGTGATTTATCACTTGAATATTTTACTTCAAGTCTATTTTATTTATATTTTTCGTGTGTAAATATTTTTCTTTTTCGTGTGAATATTGAAAGGTAATAGTCATTTGTTATATTGGTATACCAACTTAAGTAGGTACTTGATTAATTTCCAAACGAAATTTTTTAATTTTATGAATGAGGTTGAATTTGGTAAAAGTTACAACTCGACTCATCCAAGCGCAGTGGGGGTTTAAACTATTTGAGAGTATGTTTTGAATATTTAGTGTGTACATGGACACAAAGATTTTATAGAAATAAAAACAAACCGCAGCGGGTGATTTAAAGATTTAAATGTTTGAAAAAATGAAGGGAAAGTTCATTTACATTTGGTGTTATTTGTCACTTTTATAATACATTAAATGCATGAATAGTTTAAAGTTAATTTGTAATGTGTCATAAATGTCCTCAGATCTTCTTCGTGTTGTTAATTATTTTTATAGAAAAAAATAAAGTGTCTTGCATTGTAAAATTTCCATTTGTACAGTGCTATAAAATATTAACACTATTCATTCACACACACTACATTAATGATATATAGTAGTCCTTTTCATCGCCATGGCTCCAGCATTATCATTGCATTTTGTCGACGATTTTTTCATGTAAGAACATCATTTCATCAGATATTTTTATTAGGAATGTGCGTCATTTACTATATCAACTTTTGTCTGCACTTTACATGTTTCAAAGAATATTAAAACTTTCATGAAAATATTTTATGCCTAAAGTAAAAAAAAATCAAAGAACTACTTATTTTAATTTTGAGAGTTGGTGTTTCAAATTTTCAGAAAATAAATTACATTTATCAGTTAACGTAATAAAATGTATTTTAAAAGTTTTCATATACAGCCAAATTTTACAGGGCTTCTTAAACGGGTTGCGACTTCAAATAGCTAAGCAATATTTATTGATTGCAAGCTTTTAAGAATGTTGTGGAGGTATGTTAAAATGCTACGGAACAAATACAAATTTGGGAAAATGTTTCTTATTTAATGCTAAAGTACCTGTAAAAAATTTGAACCGATTCACTCAGCTGTTAAAAAATTATTGCAGTTTGAAAATACTATGATATTACACTTATTTTTATGTAGATTTGGTACTCAAACTGACTAAATTTATTTTAATTAGCCAAAAAAATGCTATAGAGCATTCAAAACTTTAAAAATATGTAGTTTACAAATTAGAAAACTAATTTTGCATAAGTTTATTTGAATTTACTATATAGTTTTGAAGAAAAAAATTATTGACAGATTGAAATATATATATTTATAATTTATGATGACGTAATATTTTGTAATCAGTAATATTTTGATTTGTTAAGTAGAAATCACGGCATATTAGTCCCAAAAGGTAAGTTTAACGTTGATAAATATTTTATTTATTATTTCCGAGTCACAATTAATAAATTGATGAATAATAATATTTATCCTATGATTCAATTTATTTCTTGATTACGATGCATGTCAATATTTTTTTGATGATGACAGCCAAAAACTGTTGAAATGCATCGTAATCAAGATAAAAATTGAGCCATACGACAAATATTATTATTCATTAACTTCCCTAAAGCTAGTTCAATTTTTTTTAAATTATTTGTTTTATCTTATTTTGTTTAAAATTGTTGATGACATCTCCAATTATCTCTTAAACTATATTCATTTTTTAAGTATCGATCTATTTATTCGCCTCATGTTATGTTATATGACGTAATTATTCCAGAATTTCTATTTTTATGTACTTTTGTCTTTTATTGTACCTCCATAACATCCTAAATGTAAAATATTCAAATATATTTGTGGGAGTTTGAAAACGGGGCGCTTTATGTTACAATTTAGCTACACTGACATCATAAATCATTGATATACAATTGAGTGATTCAAATTTCTATTATAAGTTTTTATTTTTTAAATTCTTAACCCAAAAAACCCATTCTGCCTACTAAAACAGAAGCTTAACAAAAGTAAGGAGTGATAAGAGTAATGAGCAACAATAGTAGCAAGTAACAAGAGTAACGAGTAACGAGTAAAAATGTCGTTTGGGAGTCTTGGTGCAAGAACCAGGTAAGTCCAAATCTTTTAATTTTGTTTTTGTTACATTTTTTACTGTAGACAATATAACTCTTTCAATTGAAGCAAAAATCAGGCACAAATGTAACATTTGCACTGTCCTGTGAGGCAAATAATGTAGAAAATGCAATATCGTTGGCCAATAAAACTCTGTTATATATTGGTGCAAAAACTAGGTATGTCCAGACTTACCTTAATATTTAAGCTTTTTTTGATAATCAATACTGTATAAAGTCTTTTGCTTCTGTTACGAAGGACAGTGAAAAGTTTATGATCAGCAAATACAGGATTTTGGAGTTTAAAAGATCTTTTTTGGACGGAGTAACAATATCCAAAAATGCTTCAGGTATTGGTACTGTTGATTTTTTCATGAAAAGAAAATCTGTTAGGAATTGCGTTTGTTTTAAGACAAACTTAACAAACTAACGATTTGTTTTATAATTATTGATTGAATGATTTTTTTGTTGACGAAATTAAGTTGATTTAATGAACACGTCTCACCAGCAGAGTTTTTATAATCTTATATATTGTTTAATTATAAACATTCATTAACAACAAATGGATAAACTAACTAGAATTAAAAAATTATTACTTACATTAAATATTTATACAATGGTCTTTTAATCAATTTTAATATTATTTTTGAATATTTCAACAAAATCCAATATCATGATTTTCTTTCCAAGCTCAGGAACATACTCATTGCACTTAAAAAATTTGAAGCTGAAGGATGGCAAATATAAGGACATTTTTTTAAAGTTTGAGTTTTACAGAAATATTCATTCGGAAACACAGGAAAACCAAGAATCATCAACAGACGACGAAGCGCTCTTTGCAGATTGATATTATGTTTGAAACATAGAAATTATTATTTTATTTCTCCATTTTTTTGCATTATTAAGTATTTATTAAACCTTGTATAATATGCAAGATAACTAATAATAACTTGATTAAGTATACTTATTACGTTTATTGAATGTTACCTTGAGTTACCTGGTATTTTATTTTGTTTCATTTGGCTTTTACTAAAAGTTTGCCAGTAGGGACTTACCTGGCTCTTGCATCAAGGCCCTCAATTGATGAAATCCAAAAAACTCCTGGTACGTTTTCTAGAAAAAAAGATCAGCTTTAAGAGTTGAGAGGACAAAAGTAATATAACATGCTTTTAATCGAGTATGAATCACCTCTACACACATATTTCAATTTTACATTTATTTGGGTTCGCGAAAAACTTACAATCGTAAATGAAAAAAGTTTAAGATGTCCTATCCTAGTACAATAATAATAACATGACTTAATTTAAAAAAAATAACACTTGAAAATCAAAAATCATTCCGCTTTCAGCTGCTTTGTTAGAAGTAATTTATTTTCTTAAGCCAATTTCAAGCATATCGTATAATAAGGCCAAAGTGCCAAGACTTGTTTTTTTATGTTAAAATGCAATCAATTTTCCAAGAAATGTCGTTAAAAGTTGAGCGCAAAAATTTAATGATAGTCGAGTTGAGAAAAGGTTAACACCGAGAAATTAATCGTGCAAAATATTCAATTTATTCATATTGACAATTAATAACGGTGGCAACGAGTTAAAAATGTACCAGCTTATTTATAAGTTGTCCGTGTAAGGGATGGCAAAAGAATGGTTAAGATAATGAACTAAAAATACAGTCTCGATCTCGCTGCATAATTGACCAATTAAGCATGACTAAGTGAGCTGCTCACAGTCGTTGATGACGAAGATTAAGTGACCATCTACAACGTCATCGTGAACGCAATATTAATATTTTAAGCTGCTGTATGTGAAGCCTCGCGTTCCCAGTAGACAGTGCTACCACCAGTGCTGACAAGCTGCACAACCACAGAGCCTTTCAAAAGTTTAAATACACTTAAAAGTAAATTTGCATTTGATCTCTAAGTCTCTAAATACAATTATTAAAGCAAACAATAACCGAACCAGTACTGGAAGACCAGATTTCGGAGCCATGGAGTAGAAAATTTCGAAGGAAACGAAGTTAATATATTAATTTCATTGAATTTGGATTTGGATTCATCAAAATTTATACCGGCTCTTGCTTTTCTTGCTTCTATATGGAATACTGCACTGTTAAAAATAAAAATTATTTTGAACTATAAAAATTACTATAACATAAAATAAACTATGTTTATCACTAAATATTACTTACTAAAAATTATTATTTACTAATCAAAATTAGTTTAGGATCACATATATTTAGTCAAATCTCAATGGCAAAAATTGTTTTTCAGGTGGCTTTTAATGATACTGTTGTACTCAAAAACAGTTCATAAGTAAGTAATCATAATTTAGAGCAAATAATAGTTAATGCTAGAGAATCAAATATTGGCTAAGGAGTCTAAACTAATTTTAACTAACTCCCCAGTCTTCAGTAAAAAAAAGTTTCTGTTTAATCCTGTCATATATGACATTTCATTAGTAAAAGCTAAATGCCATACATTGGGTCCCTTCTCTTAAACTTTATTATTTTTGCTATTGCTATTGCTATTATACTATATAGAATTTTTGCTATATATATAGTATACTATCTTAAACTCTACCTTAAATGAGTGATAATAGTACTTAATTGATAACTCTCTGAAGTTAAGCTTTTATAGTCTTCCTTCCCCATTGCTTTTAGGCAGCTTATATAATGTGATATATTTAAAAAGCTAAAAGCTCGGAAATTCAATATCTATAGCAAGAGTATACATAGGAAATTGTAGCGATAATATAGAGCTCCGACTCCATAAAGTCGGATCTCAGACTTCAAAATTTTTGATATCGGAGGTTAATTCGAAGTTAACTCATCAAGCTTTTGTTAATAGAGAATAATTCGCGACGTTCAAAATTATGCGAATTGTCTTAAAACTTTTATTAAATTATAGTTTTTTTTTTTAATTTTATGCTGCATACACCTATGTATGTGTTCTGTAATTTATACTAATAAAATCAAAAAACAGACTTCAAAATAATATTTCTATCATTTCATTAAAATTGTCTATAACTTATGTTTTCTGCTTCGCCTTCGATTTCGACTCCAACTCGGAATTCCAAAAATTCAATTTAAAGTCTTCGACTCTGATTTTGGTTCTGATAAACTTACCTCCATAACATTTCTAATAAAACGGTATGTCAGTATTACAGAGAAATTAATTGTAATAGCTACTTTTATTCGCTCTTCCTTGCCCAGTAGATAGAAAGCGATTAAAAACGCAGCGTATCGTATAGTATATGTGTAAATTTAATATTGCAATGCCTTATTTGCATACTGCCCAAGTCATCAGACTTCAGAGAAAAAAGACAATATTTTGCGAATCTATTATTGTACATATATAGATGATAATGAATGTTATGAATTCATGCTCAGAAACTCAATTAAATCATCGAATCAGATGAAATCCAGATCCAGATCCAAAAATTAACTTTGTAAATACAAAAGACAATTTTTTTAATAGTAATTCATATCCTTTTTGTTTTTGGGAAATTTTTATTGTAAAATATTAATAAAATAAAATAACTGTAGTGCACTCTAAATTATGAATAACAGTTCTAAATCCAAATTTTTATGCTAAAGTTCCTGGCAAATAATAATTTGGCCAAGATTTTTGACCGTATAAAAGTTGTAATAGAACTTTTGGGATATAATCTCAATAAATTAACTGTGAACTTTTTCGGGTTTTCAGGCAGTCAATTTACTTCTGAAACCTTATTAAACTGTCCCCGATCAATGTTATGAAACTCTTGTGAAAAAGACTTACAAGGATTAACGTTTGAATGGTAAAAATCAAGAAAAAAAAAATAAATACGAAAAATTTATTTTAAACAAAGAATTATTATAAGAAGATATTTGTGACAGGAGAGTTCATTTATTTATTGAGCTTAAAATGTGTTAATTGACCGAAAATAGCCAAAATGGATACAATTCATTGGCGTGACTCCTCATTTTAGTATTTCTTTGTACAGTATGTTTATTCAGAAAAGTTTGGTGTCACCCATTGTTGATTTTTTGAATGCCATACAAATAATTGATGCCATTTTCGATTGCATGGACAAATCATGTGTTTCGCGTCAAATACAAATAGTTAAAGCTAACATAAAATTAGTATTTGCACCACAATTTACCAGACTATACGAACATAAATAACCATTACAATCTAGTAATTAAGATTTAATCAAACACAATTCCAAGAGTAACTATGTAGTACTACCATAAAACTAACTACCACCATTATTTTTTTTTGACCTCTAACGTTTTTTTTCCTTATTTATTTACTGTATGACGGAAGATTCAGGTGGTTTCCCGCGTGGTTGATTTCTTTCATCCGCCGTTTTCTATTCCAGGAAAGGTTTTTTTTTAAAATTAGGTTTATCTATTCTCTGTTTCAATAAAATCAAGATATGAATTCCTCTTCTTCCTATCTTTGGGACCTTCCAGTTTCCCTTCTACAACAACAAATAAGAATTCTTTCCAGATATGAAACATTTATCGTATGAAATTTAACATTAGCTTTCATAATATTGTTTAATATTTTCCAAAAATAGAAGAAATATACAAAAATTAAGTGCAAAAATAAAATCTTTAGACTTATAGATCTTATTGATGACTGAGTTAAAGGGAATGGTTCAAAGTTAAACATTTTCTTTCAAATGTTTGAAATTTTTTGGGTGGAAGTGTATGTGTTTGTATCTATACAGTAAAACATGACAACATAAAACCTTTAGCTTCATCAATTATTAATTTGCCCTGAGCTTCTCTTCGTCAGTTCCTGCTCTGTGTATATAATGCATAAAAGTACTAGCTAGCACGAGTGGAACAAGCCAAAGTGTTCATCTTTCTCCGTTTCACCCTCATCATCATGTCCTTCGTTGGTTTCATCTTCTCGTTACTGCAATATATCTGCAGTGTGTTATGAGAATCTACACACGTCAGTCATAGGGACGACCTACGAAAAATACGCTTCTATGATAAATGATGACGAAAGCGAACTGTTTTCCACCGATGTTGACGTATTGAAAGTTAATTAAATAGATCAATAGCACCAAAAGAAAAACCCTTAAACTATTCGGCATATAGAATTGGATATAGTCTATGTTTTAGTAGAATTTTTAACTTTCACTTATTTGGTTCCTAATAGCGCTTCTGTTTTTATACTTTCAAATAAGAGTGATAAAAAATTAATACTCAACACGTAAACAATACCATGTGAAAAGTTTAAATATGAATATGGTTCCCTTATGAAGCTATGAAGTAAATTTTAAACTACATACAAGTGGAAATACTATGCTGTGAAATAGGTAGACTATATTTTTCTTTCTTCATTACCTTTCCAGTGAAATATGAGTTTCATACTTTACTAAGTCCTCCACAAATATTTTGAAGGGTTTTGCTTTTGAATTTTTGAAAGGATAACTCATCAATTATTAGTTGATGTCGGTTGTTAGTTAGATTACTAAAAAAGAATTTTGTTATTCTCTAACTTAAAACTCAATAACAAGCATAAAAATTCAAGTATAAAAACATAGCAAACAGTTTTGAAGTTACACGCATGTACATATACACACTGGGCATACATAGCGAAAAAATCTTATCACCACGAATAATATCCCAGTGTACAAACAATATTATCGTTATTCTAAAAAATATATTAAAGTAGGTTTTAGTAATAAAAAAATAAGCTATATATTTTACAAAAGTTGCAATTAATAAATTAAAAATTTTATCAAACTAAGATTCAAACTAAGAAGATTTCTTGGATAAAACAGCGCAGCTTTTGTGATACTGTTAGAATCATTAAAAAAAGAAAGTTCTTTTACAATAAATAAGTAAAAACGAAGTACTTTGGGAATAAACTCATACTTTAGAATAAAAAAATGCAATCTATCCTCATTGATTCTGGAGGACAAGATTGAGGAAATATGGATTTAACTGAAGAAATATCGCTATAAACCTGCAACACTGATTCCCCATAAGAATTGATATTTTTTCCACAAGACTAAGCAAAACCAAAATGACATGGATGTTTTACACTCAAGCGTGTGATAAAAATGAAGTAATAAAAATGGTTTATAATTATAAATTAATGTTACCAAAACCCTTTTGATGCAGGAGTCTTCAAAGTTGATTAGACTACGACCTGTCTAGCAAAAATTTCCAATCTTGGGACTTACCGCTTAGCTATCTTAAAGAAAAGATGGTAAAAATATTTGTAATACTATTGGAAATATCAAATTTATCACTTCCATTTTTTTATTCATATCTTATAGAGTGGCGAATTGTTCATTAGGGGTCACTCAATAATCGCTCGCGAATCGCCAGTGAGTCGCGACTCGTAGTTTGGAAAATACTGCTCTGATAAGTTAATATCATCTTTGAATACTATAATTAAATAACTCAATTGCTCATTGATTTTTGTATGTCAGTAATTCTTAAGTATCGCATACACTCGTAGATAAAGCCGTGCAACTGTTTATGGACAAACCGTCTATTTTGTCTGTAAACTATTGTGGACACAATCCAAGACTATTTAGAACTTTTGTCACGCGTCTACTACCGGTATATATGTCTTTTCTCATAAGCCGAGGTTTCAATTCGATGTCAGCTTATTCTAACAGCAGTTTGATGTATTTTAAATTGTGAACATTTTCATTAAATAAAAATTTCTTTTCCAAAATAAATCCAAAAGGCAATATTCAACCGATATGACCGATAGTTTTAAACACATCTTCATAACAAAATATTGCGTAACTTACCCAAAGTTTGCCATTCAAAATAGAAGACTGTAGACATGTAGGTAATTTCTGTCTATAGCTAGAATTGAAACATAAGTAATCTGTTCCCAATTTGACTTCAATTGCACACAATTACATATACTAGGCCAGTGATGGTGAACCTATGACCCGTGGATCAAACATTGACCCACGCAAGCTTTTTAACTGATCCACCATGACTAGGACACCATTTATTTATTATGTTTGTAGAAAGAGACTTTCAAAGCACTTGTATTTCACCCTCTGTGTTTCACTTTCTGAGACGCTAATGGGTACCATGCACATTAGTGACCCACGAGCTAGTACCTACTAAGCATAATATGAACAAAATTTAACTCACGCTTAAAAAAGGTTCGCCATCCTTCTACTAGATTATAGGATTGAAAGGTCATAACAAGAAACTTCTCAGCTATATTTGTATTTGAATTTTAGTTTTTCTTCAACAGTAATATTGACATTATTATTCAATATTTTTAAAATTAAAAAAAATATGCAACTTTATTCTATTAGTCGACTTTACAATAAAGATAGTATTGTTTTTTTAATGTATTTATCTTTAAAAAATCCTATACTTACAACATCTAAGGTACATAAAGAAAGTAAACAGAAAAAATACCAATGACATAGTTGATTTTACACATTTTAATAAAAAAACTATTGATATTTATAACAGAAACATTTAGGTAACATGAAAATGATTAATAAGTTTTCCAAAACCGAAAAACCAATTTACATCTAAACTAAAAATTGCATAACATTCGATATAAATAAAAAATGACTGGAAGTTGTAAGTCTAACATAAATACAAGGTTCCTTCATTTTTTTAACTTTTCGATTTTTTTTCTAAATTTAAACATTGCAATACTTTCCATTATTCTCTACGAAATTAACGATACACAATTTCTGCAATTTTTGTGTGCAATTAGTTGGAAAAATTTTTCGAACTCTACTAATAAAAATTTCAAAATTTTCATTATAATAAATAACAAAACTTACGGCTAGTATTTTCACACATAGACAGTGACATTTATCTTTCAGATAATTTTTTTTAGAGAATAGAAAAAACATGCCTTTTTTGCCTAAAATAGTGGATATGTGAAAGATTAATTAATATAAGTTATCTAACAGATAAATTTTTATCTATAAAAAATCAGTATTTTTACGTTTGCATAGTTGACCATATCCTTAAGATAACTTTTTTGTTGATAAAGATTTAATAGGTACTTAGATAAACTCTACATTTATCACTATTCTTTGGTGAAATTAGGCATATTTTTTCTATTATCCAAACACAATTTATCAAGAAGATAAACGGTACTATCTAAAAATGAAAACACCAGATTTCATTATAAAAATGATTTAAAAATTATTGTTTACGGTTCTTTGTGGGGCTTCAAAAAAAATCTTTTACTATACATTCAAAAAAAAAAAAGGAAACATATTCAGATATTTGATTACTTTGATATTTTGAAACCTTTCTAGTTGAAAACTTCAATTTACAATAGGAAACAAAGATATAACAGAGAAGTATTATATCAATTTGGTTTAGTTGAGAGACAAATCAAGCAAATAACGGAAAAATTGCTAAACTTTTAATCAATCACAATGTTAACAAGAGTAAAAAATTATTATTGAATTTATAATATCTATCTACTTAGGTACTTATACTTACCAAAAGTTAGATAAAAGTTGCTCAATATCTAATAAAACCGTTAAGCTGCTCGTGTTAATCAAACGAGATATTAAATTAGATGAATTTTTCAAGGTATTGACATTCTATAGCGATATCGGCTGAAAAAAGTTCAAGGCAATTTTTAAGCCGCATTCTTAATATGAGTTAGAGTATCAATTATATTTAATAGATTATAAATGAATCAGTAAATAACAATAATTATCGTTACAATATCGATGAATGATGAGGCAATTATTTTTAGGACTTTTGCTTAAGGAAAAACTGGTTTGTTACATTGGGAGTCATTTGAGAGACGACAAGATGCAGCCACACTTTTTGGAGTAGTTCTCACCTGTAAACGATGAAAAATTCTTACATTTTTAGCTTATGTAACGAGCTAGGGAAATATTCTTGTATGTAAAAGAAGTAACTTTGTTTTTTGCTCTATCCATAGAAATTTTTGAATAAACCGATTTATTATCCCTCATGTATTCATGTCTGAAAATATAAGAAAAAAATTACTTATCTTAATTAAAGAGGCAAACTGTGTAAGATTACTCACCGAAATAACACTGTTGAAAGTAAGTAAAACTGGTTTTTTTCCGCTCAAACCATTTAAATGCAACAAAAACGATAAATTACATTACAAATAGGAAAAAAATATTACATTCAAAAATAAGGTAGAGATTAGAGTTTTAAGAATGATACATGATCGTTAAAGCCGAGTTCAACACGATCGTAGGTGTGATATATACAAGCACATATATCTTTGTAAGCCTCCACTTACATAATCGACCGGCCAATTGAGGCATCACAGCCACACACTAGTGCCGCGTATTAATTGAACCGAATTTCAATTATTCCCAACCCAAAATCGAACAAATAAAAGATGAAAATGTAAATTTTTCCTGGAATCTCGAATTTTGCTCGGAATTTCTATTGAAGAATTGAAAAAAATTCTTTGAAATCAGGATAAGTGGGACGCGCAATTAATAATTGTCACGGCCATTCTTCGTCTTCAGCCCATGAATTTCCTAAATTCAACTAATACAACTTTTTTCGGACTAAAAAGGATGAATCAGAATTGAAATTTAAATTGGATCGCCTATATAAATCAATCCGTTTCCAATACTTTTTTGTTGATTTTCATTAATTTCATTCTTACCGTTTTTTTATAGGAAATAGGTTTTTTCTTTAATTCTTGAGTATGTAGTATATTAATGATGGTGAGAATTAAAATATGAGAATATAACTTTTGCCATTTTCTGTTTTTAACAAGCTTGAATGTGAGATGAAAAAAAAAATATTTAAATAATTTTTGCATTTAAATGAAAGACGACTTCATTTAAATTTCCAATGTCCCTGACGATGTTGCAGTTATCTAGAATTTTAGATTTCAAAGAATTCAAAAACTCTTTAGCTATTACGTAAGCAAATAAGAATTAATAACAATAAACAGAATTATACCTGCTGCAAAATCTTCAAGGGCATATCAAATCTAAAATACGAATCATTAAAATTTTATTTTTCTAATCATAATAAAAAATAGTCGGTCTCAAAAAATAATCTATAATATTTTCTCACTGTCATTTCATAAAATAATTCAAGGCTCAATATACCTAGCTTTAGAAGATCAAAAGTAAAAAATATATTTCTCAAGAAATTCTTCTTATACCAAGTAAAAATTACAATTTTTAACTGAAAAGTTTAGTTATGATATGCAATGTTAATTAACTTATAAACCTATTCTTTTATGAGTATTGAAATTTAAAAAAATAAACTAAAAAAAAATCTTTTAGGATCATTTCTTTGCTTGTTTATCGATTTGAAGACTTTTTTTCTCAAGAACTTATGAGAGTATCAAAGAGTAACAGTAATATCGCATCTACGGTCTCTTGAAGAAGCTATGACAAAAGCAAGCTATAAGTAAAGCTCTTCAATAATAACTGTGTAAATCCTAAAATAAAATTTAATGATCCTCCTCCAGGAAGGATCAGAGTTTGAAGCCGGGAGAGTGCTTTGAAAAGGTCAAAAATCGAAATGCACTAAGTCCAGATAACACACTAGTTAAACTTCTCTAACTATTAGATAAAAACGGATTACAAAAATTGATAGCCTTTTTCATCCAAATCAACTTTGGTGGTCCAATATCAAAAGAATAGAGATTGGTTTATTCCACTATCAAAATAGTTCCACTAAATGGATAAGCAGATTTTGGCCTCATGATTGTAATGAGTCATACTTTGAAAATATTTGCGCGAGTGATTTAAAATCACATCAGAACAAGATACGAAAGCATCGTAAGCGATGGTAAGTTGAAATTCAGAAGGGGTTGAGTGCCAACAAAGTAGGTACTTCTCAGCACGTAAAAATCATGTAAATTTTAGAATACTGTCAATGATTGTTTCATTGATTTCTAAAAGGCATTTGATCAAGTGCAGCATTGTTAACAGTAATGTCAAACCACTGAAAAATCGACACTGGATGCAAACAGCTATTGTTTAGATTAATCAAGAACTATATTCAAGAAGGAAGTAAACCAAGAATGCAAACTTACACCAGATTTCTTCAACGTATACCTGTGATTCATCTTTAAGAAGCCACTATATGACCCGAAGAAATAATGGTGAATTGGAAAAGGAATCATCAATAAAATTGAGTTTATAAACCACACATCAATTCTAAATGAGCGACTTCAGGATCTCCTAAGTTTGATTTTAATTTTAGATGAACCGATGTAGTGAAGAGGGTTTAGCGATCAACGTCACAAAAATCAAACTAACGTCTATCAATAATGTTTAAATACTAAGAAACCTGGATATAGGAATATATAAATTCAGGTAAGGAAGTCAGAACGTGAATTGAAATTTCATGGAATGTATTTAATTCAATGAAGATATTGTATTTATGCAACTAGGCAATTAATTTCCTGACCTGCTTAAGAGTATTCCTGCATATACTACGTGTGGAATACTCACCTCTTTGCGTGACGTAAAACATGAATGCTTAAATTAACCAACACGTACCGTATGGCAGCTTTTAAAATATGGTGCTACCATAAGGTTTTCAAGCTTTTAATGGCATGGGTAAAACTGATGGTTTTGATCAAATATCAAAAATTAGTGTTTTATGGTTCAAGGTACCAAAGTATCGTTCACTGTAAACTTTCCTGCATACGAAAATTGAGGGCAAAAGACTTATAGGTGTTAAAAATTTGTCTTCGTCATGAACAATCGGCACCCGATGTGGTCTTGGTTTAGAGAAACATTTTAGGCTTGTTATTGTTGAATAGGAGTTCAAAAAGTTAACCGATGGTTTCCTAAAGTATGGTACCATAAAACGAAAGCTTATTGGAAATTGGGATACACGAGACATTATTTCCTTTTGCAGGGTTATCGAGGCTGAATACTGAAATAGGGTAGGTAGTTGACGAACGAAGATATAGATATTGTAATATTATATATTTTACTTCGATGTATTAAAAAATTGTTGCTAAAGTACAAAATTATTGATGCCTCGGGTGGTTCAACACTATTTAGTTCGGTTGTTAAAACAGCAATGTTTTTACTTTTGCATGTTGGTTAAGTAACGATGATTTGATCTTGTGATTTTATCATCTTAACACTTACGAAGACAATTTTTGTCGACTTAGAAGATGAAATTGTATAGAAGAATCGAAGTGATAGAACTTGTCGATACGTAATGCTCATTAATATTAGAAGTAAAATTTATCTGAAAGATATTTTTTGAGTAAATAACAAATAACTTGCAGTAAGGCTAAAAGAAGACGATTTTTTGTCATTCCAGAGAGAAAAAAACTCACCAAGAAAATTTATATGAATTGAAATATGATATTTTAAGTCGTCCAAAATATTCGTTTTTTATACGTTCGTTAAATATATAACGAAATAGCTAGCGTGTAAGACGTGCTGTCTGTTTACCGGTCAGAAGCCAGTTATTTCCTACAAGTCCGGTGTTAATGGATGGCCGCAGTTGGACCATCACTCATCTCCATTTTCTTCCACTTAAACAAAGACAGAACGCAAAAGCCTCTTCTATTTACCTTCCTACCTACAGTCTACCATCTCTACTATCCTACCATCGTTATGTATTATATTTACGGCCACGTTTTTCTAGCTCTCATTAAACGTAAGTTGTTCGAACTTGATTCCTTTTATTCGTCTGATAGAGCCTCTAATAGGTGAGACTAAAATTCCCTGATTGTTATCAACGCCATCGAGTCGGCCAACAAGAAGAATAGGTTAGAAAAAAAACAAGTTTTTTTCGAGTCTCCACATATCCCATTTATCGGATACGCTTAGTAATATCTAGTAATTATAATTCAAAATAAATCTACTGATGAAATGATATTTATGACAATAATCTTTTTAAATGTAGATATTCGAGAGAAGATTTTTTTAAATGAATGGAAAAAATAAATGAGTTTACTTGGTAAATATGAAATATTCAAATCAGAATATAAATGAAATTAAAAACGAATTTGCATAGTAATTTAAACGTTAATTATTCGAAAATTATTGATCAAATATCGCGTTGGCGAAAAGATCAAATTGCTCGATAAGACCACGACGAATTTGAGTGTGCGGCTTCTTAACAAAGATCTAGCAGATCAAATTTGTTAGAACGCTAGATCAACGTTCGCTTATTGCCATTTAATACTACCTGAAAAATTAGCAAAAATATTAATTATTCAATCTAAAAACTCGTTTCCATTGCCAACAATTCCACATGTTGTATGACGTAAAACTCAAGCGAAAAAATGTTCACCGCAAAACTTCAAGTTTTAAAGCGTAAGTTTTGTACAAGAGTTTGTGTTACATTTATTAGAGTACGAAATTTTACCGCGTTTGCCACCCCCACAGTGCTATTACAGTCGAGTAACTTGGTTTGGATGGGGGTTCTTTAGCGAATTAATGAAATTTGTGTACTTAAATTTCATACGACAAAAAGGATATACATATATAGTATAACCCAGTTGTGCCAGTTTTCGGGGGTGTAATGTGCGATAGAAGTTGTGATAATCGGAGTCTTATAATGTCACTCAAATACAACAGATGATATTATGATTATTGTTATTGTTTAACATGTACCAGGCGAAACAAAGATATGCATCTTTAATTATCGCACGGTTGTAATATTTAAAACATTAAATTAGACGAAATTAAAGCAACTTTCAAACTTTATTAGATGACAAACTGTATTTGTAAAATGCGCAAAGATTAAACGTGGAAAAATTTGACGCAAAATTTTCTAAAACCTAAAGAAAATAATATTTCTTAAATTTGAACCAAATATAAACGGGAGAGAGAAAACTAATTTGAACAAGAACTTGAAAATATTTTAAATATGTTGGTTCTACTATAAGTCCTTTCCTTTTCCTTATATGAAATGAATACTTAAGAACCTTTTACTTTATTATCTTCTTTCATCACTCAGGAGCCTCATTATGCCTTTTTTCCAAAACTTTTGTGTTCTGGACAACAAATAATTTTGAAGTACGATTTTATTTCGTTATTAGATTTAAAAAAAATTATCTAGATAATTTTTTTTTTAAGAATAAAAAGAAGTAATAATTAGCGAATTTTCTTTTTCTGCTAATGCAGTATGTGGACTCGCGTTATCATAATGAAAATCGCATATCCGGGAATAATATTGACTCAAAACTCTACAATTTTATAAAAAAAGCATAATGTGGCTTCCTGAGAAATGGAAGAAGGTAATAGAGTAAAAGGGTTCTTATATACCAAAATAAATCATATCGAAACAGAAAAAAATATTGAATATTCATTTCATATTAGTAATAAGAAAGAACCCCTAATAGTTTTGATAGTAAAAATGATGGAAAGAATATCCACTTTAAAAGTAATTTTGATATAATTGATCTTGGGATTCATATTTATCGAAGAAATTTTGTGATTAATGTTCTACGGATGGAACTTTTTACTTTCTATGCAGCTCAACTATTCTTCAATCCTGAAAATAAAATTTAATAAGCAAAACCGGACCCCATAAATAAAAGAATGTAAAAGCTCAAAAGTTCAGTTAACAAATAAAATTATTGTTTCAACACGTTGACATTTGGGTCGTATCATTAGCAACAATCAGAAAAATTTAGTTCAATTATCGAAAATGATAATGGATGATACTAATGCCAATAGTGAAAAGAAATCGTTTCTCAACAAAATTTAAAATATGCGATAACTAAAAAGTTCAACAAACCAAAATACAATACAGAAATCAGTTATATTTTAAAACATCCGACGAGAAATTGATTTATTTGAAGAGGGATTAAGAGATAAATACTCGGAAAAAGAATATCGTGTATCGCTAACAGTACCACCATCAACTGTAAATGTTGAAAGAGCGTTTTCGACGCCTGATAACTTTTGCACAAAATTACATTTTAGGGCGCGATATTATGCTGATGCTTGACGCTAATATCTAGCGATTAATTTGATTATGTGGTACAGTTTCGAACGAAGCACAATCTCGATGAAAATCTGCGAGTTGGAGCAATAAATTGCAGCATCAAGAGACACTGGTGAAATAAATTAGTCTCAAACAGGTAGCAAGACTCGAAAGTCAAATGAATCGAATGTCAATCAATATTGTTCTTCAACTTTTTTGGAATAACAACCATAGTTATAGTAGTCTTAACTGTTTTGATACTGCTCTTATATATCGATTATTTTAGAGTTCGATTAAATATTTGCAACGTCAAAATTAAAACAGAAATATTTTTAGTTTTATCGCAGTTTTTTATTCAGGTAGAGCATTGGTTAAATTACCATCACGTGACCAAATTTGACGTTTGACGCTGGAAATTAGCGTCAAGCGTCAGCATAAAATCGCACCATTAGGATTAATGACAATAGAATAAAAACCTTGTTTCTTAAGATAACATTTCAAAAATTTATAACAGTACCACCGACTGAATAGTGATATATACACTATTTCGTGATTTAAGTACATCAGATGTTCCTCATTCCTTTACTTTTTGTGATTCTTTGTATTCTATTACAATTTAAAAGTTATAAAAGATTTCTTGTGATACTGCTCTTTCTAATAAAACTGGTAAATAAAACAATGCTACACCTTTGTTTTCCTTAGCTTTTAAAATTATTACTACCAGAATTAAAATCTAAAAGATACTAGCGATATTAAACTTTTGGTCTGATTTCGCTATCCCAAGTAATTATGGAATGTGGCATTTTACAATTTGTTTTAAGATACTGTTTGGTTATCCTGAGCTAAATTTTCTAAAAAAATACTAAAAACATGCTGAATCCAGTATCTATTAATTTCAAGCACGCAGTAGACAATTTAATAACTCGATCAGTAGGCTAGCCAAGATATTATTTCTTTAGAAAATTATAAGTGGCGAAGTATTGAACAGAATCCTTTATTAAAGTTTAAATCAGTAAACTTCCATTCTAAAATTATATACATCGAATATTGATTTGTCTAATAACGGCAGCTCGATGTTTTTTGCAGTTATAATTCTATAGGCGCAAAATGAGAGGGTATAAATAAGCTTGTTACGAATGTTTATTATAAGGAAGTTAATTTGGGCTGTTACGTTCACTGAATAGTACACGATTCTGGATTGAACGGAACAAAATGTAACTGGGCATATGACCAACTAACTTCTCTTATATTTAAAATATGAGCCATGCTAACTACTTGAGATAAAATATGCTTTTTAAAAACCAAAAGTAACCTTGTTAGTTTAAAATTTCATAAATTAGTTTTCCGTTTCCTTGCGATGGATATTCGTTTAAATTTTAACCAACTTTTTGGAATTTACAGTAGTAGCAAAATATTTTATATCAATATAATAATAGATGAATGTCTGTATATATATCGGCAAAGATTGAATACAAAAAATGTAAACATATACGTGTATGTAAGTGAAAACTTAATATTATAATCATTGTTTCAAATTTGAATGTGCGGTTAAATGAAGTATGTTAAATGCAAGTCTTATTTGTGTAAATCCATATTCCCAAAATAAAACTAGACTCTTGCAAAAAGTATACTTTCTTAAGTTGGTTTATCAGTACACGCACTAACTTTAATAAAAACGGGAAGTGTTTTAATTTAGACGTTTAATAAAAAAGTTTAAAAAATTTGAATGATTTTATATAAAGAACTAAACTGCAAAAAATTTCGAATGAGTATGCAAATGATTTTTTTATCTGAACAACTGCGTCTCCCATCATATCGACAACGTGTTGAAAAATATTGGTTTTGACATTGATAAAGTGAATATTTAAACACGAACAGTTTTTATATCAAAATTTCCCAGTCACATTAAAAATTAGCCAATAGAAAGACGAAGAATGAAAAGATAAATAAAAACCTTAAATCATTGCAAAAAGTTGCAAATATTTTCACGAATGTTATCGCGTTACGCCAATCTTCAGTAGCTGTTTTTTTACTGAAAATTTAAACTGTCTTAAATTTCAAATTTTATGTTTTAGCACTCAAAAGGTATTATATTAATAGCTTTTGGTCACAGAGTGTAAATCAAAATTACGTTTAAAGATTTGTCGAGATATAAAATTTTTTTGAAATATTTTCATCTTAATTTTTTTTTACCCAAAATCTTGATTTTTAACTATTTAATTATGTAAATGAATGCAGTGAGAGGTGAAAATTTATTTGGACCATAATATCTTGGGATACAGCGGTAACTAAACGGTCTTTAATACAAAATTTAACGATACCCTCCAATACCGGATTTAAAACTTAGACATAAATAATGCATGGAGTTTGGTGTTGAGCCTAAACTACCCCTATGGAAAAGATATCAGTCAATATCGTTTTATTATTTACAATCAAAAGTTTAATTTATAAATAAATTAAGCCATTCTGAAAATTAAGTTTTTGAAAGTGTTTTACAGTAGCTGAATATAATTATGGTAAATTTAATATTGTAAATTTTGTTATAATATTTGTTAAAATTTAAAAAAAAAATAGAGATTGCATCTAATTAGAGAAGTTTTCACTGGCTGTTCTTATTTGAATAAAGTCTAAAAGTAATAATTAAGTTATATAATGTTATTTCTTCTCAAATGTCTGCTCAAGTCTCAAACCACATCAAGTTGATGGCAGCAAAAGTTTCCGACTAAGAACCGTACTAGTTGGTAATAGAGAAACGTAATTTTCATTTGATCTACGAAAGAACCTGAGTGAAGGTTGGCGGGTGGTTTAGGGTTAAGCAGGGCGTCTAGCAAAGTGGAGAAGGTGAAGGGTTCTAGACAACATTTTTATACGTGTACTCTTCATGAAATCATGTAAATAAAACAAATTGCCTCCTCGACAGTGTACGTTGCATATGAATAAGCTAGCGCTTGAGTCCAAATAAATAAATTATAATTTAATAAGCCACTCGGCAGTTTCAGACTGGGGCTTGGTGAATTCACCTTTTTGTGTGTAGGAGTCGTCTTATCTATTCCGAAAAACGGATGAGAATTTTGTGTGTTTCTGAAAAAAATATGTGAGATCTTAAGATGAAAACTAGATAGTTGAACATAACAAATTGTAGAGCATACAGTTGATATTTTTAATAATTTATGAGAGATGGTAAATAAAAAAAAACATAAAAAATAGCAGGTGAATGGAATTTTCTGACACCGATTTTCCCAACGCTTTTGAAAAATATTCAACGAAAATGTATGGGCTGGAAATTTGAATGGAAGGAAGGGGATATAATGATATTCATATGTATGAAATATACGTATTTGTTTTTAATTTAAATTTTGTCTCAACGTTACAATAGTCGAAATTTGAATATTTGTGTTTCTCTAGCTTCTTATGGGAGAAAAGGATAATCCAGATATTATAATTTAACTATTTTTGCTAATCAAATACTATTAATTACCTTCTGAGCAAAAACCATTATCGTTTTGCATATGTTTCTTTCCATAAAAATCATTTTGAAAAATTATTTTTAAAATTGTAGGTACTAGAGTTTATACTATCATATTTCAAGAAAGATAAAAGGTTTTTTAACTTTGATTGAACATAACAATTTTGAAATAGAAATTCTCAATTTATAATTAAAAAAAAACAATTCTAGTATTTTTTTTAATTAACATACTTTTAATCATTAATAATAGGGCATTTTCAAACAGTATGGTGAAATGAACTATATTTAATCATTTTTAAATTCTATTTGAAAGATCGATTTGAAGTTGATAATCAAAATTTTCATGATAATTAGTGCTTACAAATCTAAAAAAAATATGCTTTTGTGAACTGACCAGTCGGTGGGACTAAAAAAACATGGCTACGTATCGTGTGCAATCAAAAAATTTCCCATAAGCTTACATGGAGTTTCTATCCTTATTTTAGTTTATCTTTATTTCCTTAAAAATAAATTTTTGACTGAATTAAATCAAATACAAATTAAAAAAATGTTATTGATGCAGAAAGAATTCTTAGAACTTAACATTTACTTAATTAAATGTGAGCAAATAATGAAAATACAAGCAGTACTGAGAGTATTATAACGTTCTGTTTAGAATGCTCTCATATTTTTTTTTCTGAACAAATTTTTGACGTACACAAAATTGCTATCAAACTTAGGTATAGCGAGAAAACTTATTTCAACATTTTCTTGTGATTTACTACCATTTTTTTGTAAATATTATTTAACTTTTTTTAATTATCATATGGCTTTGCTTGATCTCCACCAAGAAGCAATAATTTCAATTGCTCTAGGGGTAACATTTTTTGCAATGGAATGGTTTTAGCGTATCAGTCTTTTTATAATAATAGTGGTTTTTACAAAACCACTACAAATTACAAGTTAAATCCATTTTGCTTCTAATTCCTAAGCTAGTTCAATCAGGTGATTCTAAAAAAAAAGTCAAAAAAATACGATAATATTTCAGTCAAGTTTATGCATATTATATCTGTAGGGAAAGTTTAATTCATTCCACCTCCTTAATCAGCACATGATGTCTCCGTTGTCAAGAAGGCTGCTAAGTACTAATTGTGATTTTCTAGTTTTTAAAGCATAATTTGTTATACCTTACTATTTCCTATTTGATAGTTGGTACCTCGGTATCCTCATGTTCCTCATTTATCCTTTTGTAGGGAATGTTTAAGAGCCTTAATGTCTTAGATTGGAAGCGTTGTAATATTTCGATGTTTGAGTTGGACGCTAAGTCTCACAGTAGAATTACATAAACCTCATATACATAGACTTGAATATCGCTTTGTGTAGTGGCATGTTATTTTCTGTATATGGTTTTTCCCAATAATCAAAACATTCTTCATCTTTTAAGCATATTCTGGTTTTATCGATGTGGGACCATATGAGCTTTTGATCTTTGTAAGATGCATTCTCAAGTATTTTATTTTTTTACTGTTTTTTATCAGGTATATCAATTTGAAAATCTGATGTCTCAGTTTTTATATACTCTCATAAAAATCCTGCCTACATATATAATTTAAACGTTTAGTAATCAAGTAGTGGTTCAATGGTGAAAAAATTGCACTTTTCAGCCCTTATTATTCAGTAACTACAATTAGCTCAACTAGACCCAGTATTTTTATTGATAAATAAATATTTCATATCCTTAAAATATCTATTTAATAGATAAAAACTTAACTGTCAAATAAATCAGTGATATAGTGTGCTGTTTCGCCACCCAGAGCCGACCAACCGGAAATTCGCCGCCCCCTATTTTCATCATTAGGAAAGAAAATTGATTACAAGTAAAATATCGTTAAATTCTTTAACTATTCAAAAACGTTTTCTTCGTGTTATTTTTAAAGCAATTTTTTTAAAATTATTAAGGCCAATTTGTTGCTCCATTTTCATATGCCGCCCGGAATCATGGCCCTTCCGCAGTCAGTACGTTACGTTAGTGAATATATCCTTCACATTTATCCAATAAATATCCCTACTTTTAGATGAAAATCCACTTATTTTCTCCATCCCTTAGATAATGGCATATCTGGATGATAAGTCACTATCTAAATGGGAAAATACTGGGTCAGAATGGCAAAATGGTGTGATCAACGCTCTTTACGCCAATGAGTCTTGGTTCAAACTCCACAATAGCAGCTAGATATTTTTTTTAGATTCTTAGATTACTTTTAGATATTTTTTTTATTATCGCTAACGAATACAGAAAATCATTTAAGACCGGTGTACAGAATGGCTATATATAAACATTTAGAAAAAGAACTATGTAACTACTAATGTAATTCATGAAACTTAAAACTTTATTGATTTTAGTAGACTTAATTAGGCAAATAAGATAAATGGTAACCCCCCACTGAAAAACTTTGCTAGGGATAAAAAGCACTAGATATTTCAACCATTTAGTAAACTATAAACCTGATGCCAGACTTAAAAAAAACAAAATTAACTTGAAAAATTTATAATCTGTATGTGAAAAAGTTTTAAAAGTACAAAGAGAGGAGAAGGTTAAAAATACTTTTGAGAATTTGTGGCAATATTTCCATTGCCTACTTATCGTCAGTCTTATCGTCGAAGTTGGCTTCATCTTTGTAACAGAAACCCTATTTCGTAATTTGAGCAATTTTCGTCATTTTTCTTATTATAATTACTTTATGGAAGATTGAGGAATATTATGCAAAAGTATTATGTAGACTAATGTTAACAAAAGTACATTAAAAGACTCAAAAAATTAGCTCTCTTATTATATTTTGAGTTTAAAAATTTACCAAACTAATAATACTCAAACTAGACCTTATTGCAATTTTATCATTAAACACTAGGGCGGAAGTTTGAAAAGTGAACACATTACGTAAAAATACTTAGATCCTACATTTGCTTGTCTTGTTATAAATCATTTTGAATTTCACTGGCCAAATTACAAAGAACAATTTGTCTTCACCCATAATGACTTTTTCAGCAAATTAATCAATCGTTCAATAAATAAAGAAATTCATTGAAACATTTTTTTCTCCGAATAACCTCATTATTATGGTCAACAAGTGATCGTAAATCAGACAAATTTTTGAAGTCAAAATTTTTAGAACAAGCTAAAAATAAATACTAAAGAGAATGGCATATTTTCAAGATTGATGGGATTTTTAACTTAAACATAATCGTTCAATTGGCTTCGAAGAAATAAAAAATATAAGCCGATTTCTGTAAAATTTATTTGCCTTCAACTTATAATCACTCGTTTCCAATTATTGCGTTGTATATAATATATATGTTTGAACAATTTTTCTTTGAGATTCAGAACTGTTTGACATCTAACCATACGGTACGATGTTTCAGAGAAAAACAAATCTTTATGTAATTAGAGGTTTTGGTTTTCTAACCCGACTAACTACAGCTAGAGTTTTATATAGATGTAGGTACATGTAGTTTAAATCAATGGTTGAATGTCTCAGTTGGTCTCAGCTAACAAAACGTAAAAATATACTTTCCTTGGATAAATTTTCGTAGGTAATGTTTTTTCGAATGTAAGAAGAATATAACCGCAACACATAATCGTAGGAAAATAAAAAAAAAAAAAACAAAATCGAAAAATAAAAAATTAGACATAAAAATTAAGACTCGGTCGTTAATAATAATGTTAACAATTATTTTTAGTCAAACTTATATTTATAGACAATTTATCTAGTTCAAATTTCCGAATTGACATCTTTATTTTGTGACTACAAGGAATCGCACAAAAAATTTAATGCCTCTTGTCACATTTTTATAACGTCATAAATATAATTAATAGTTGAGACTCTCAGCAGCTTAAAATATTTTGAATAAAAGACAACGTGGAGTGGTTTTTTTCATTAATTTATCATTTTAATTCACATGATAATATTTATTTGACTGTATACATTATGACTGCTTTTTTCAAGCAAGTTGTGAATGTAACAAATTGCCACATTACTAAATTATCTAAACATTTGTATTTTAACACAAATCGGCTTAAACTCAAACATTTTATTTTGTAAGTTAAAAGGAAATGGTTTGTTATTTATTAGGTTTTTATATAAAAACTGTGCAAAACCATAGCGCTTATGAATAAAAATAAGAACTTGGTGTTTAGTCTTGGATTACTGAGGGTTAAAAAGCGATTCCTTTAAAAGCAATCAGTGGCTTTCTGGGAAGTTGAATAAACACTTTGAAATTTTATTTATTTATATGTAGTCCAATTTTTCTGAGTATTTTTATATCTGCAGAAACTATTTAGCACCATCACTGTCATAAATGGTGATATAAATCAATTATTTTTATTATAATCTTTGGTAAAGTATTATATCCGTAGAAAAGGAAACTGTCCAATAATTATACCTAAAGTCGGTGGTAGTAACACTTAAGTTCTCAATGAGTGTGAATCGTTGAAATACCTCGGACTTCATCTCGACAAAAAGCTCACCTGGACACATATAACAAGAAAATGCACTCCAGTCCTGTAATATTTTAAGCAAATGTTTCTTCTACTTGATGGGATACAAGTGAAATATATCGATAAAAACCAACCTTATCCTCTTCAAAGTAATAATCATACCCATCTGGTCATATGGAATTAAACTGTGGGCCTGTACAAGCCACTTACGTGTTGTGGTACTCCAGCGAATACAATCGAAGATTTTCCGGGTCATCACTGCTGAACCGTGGTTTATAACAAACGACGCCCTCAACAAGACCTATGGATGGTCGCCAAAAAAGAAATGTCGAAATTGAGAAGTTGGGAGAAAGCTATGATAAATTTTCAAGTCCCACCAATCTCGAGACCTACCCTCTACTGAACATAAAAATGGACAAATTATTAAAAAAAGCTGTCGCAAAATTAGGTTAAAATAGGTATAGACGCCAACTATGAAAGTGACCCAGTGGGTATACCTTCACATATCAAAGACTCACCATTTTGAACATCAAACCAAAAGAAAAACGTTTTTACTCACCACGATTCAATTTCCTTTTTGTCAATTCTCAATCTTAAAGATTAATTTTCTTTCTTCAAAATGTCATTTGTTATCTCACAACTTTTGAAAATTTTTTTTGCTAATTGTCAAAAAAGTTTTTTTTTCCCACTTATGAATTCAAAAATTATGGTCTTAAGAATTCATGAATTTGAAAGAATTATTTTTTTTTTTTTGTATTCCAGCGATAATTAATATGTTTTTCAAGTTATACATCTTTAGCGGCGTTATGAAAAAATTATGAAACCGCATTTTTAATATGAGTGACGGAAGGGTTACAGTTAGAAGTTACTCGCAAGCGATCTAGCGAGTAACTTCAGGTGAGGGAAAGCTCGCCGATTTTTGAAAGCGATTTTCATAGTACTAAAACGGCTAAAACACGCTCTTGAGTCGATCTCAGTGCTAGGATAGATTTTTCATTTGCCAGTAGGGAAAACGAACTGAAATAATCCCTGGATCCACCCGAACCAAATAAAAAGTTTAAAAATGGCAGGAAAATAACGGTTAAATTAATACATCAACATCATAGAACTAAACATTTTCAAATTTTACTATCTAAACCATATCCATAATAAACGCAAGTAGTAACTTCCCGTAAAATATCACAGTCCTACACTGACACAACTCACAAAAGGTAAAAATGGCAATTGAATGAATGAAATCGAAATGATAGTTGAAACCAATGGCAATAACCAGTTAGTTCAAATTAAGGACAATAATTAATATATTTGTATTCTACTCGCATGGATGTGTTTACTACTTGACATTCTTTGTCCTCTGACTTTACCGTCATTCACACATTTGCCTATTACGTATGTTGATATTAACAGCGAATTATATTTATAACTGAATCGTATTTTAGTTATCACAAATCACTTATAATTGCAGTGTGGTAATGCAAGCACTACTGGAAGAGGCTATGGTAGTGATTAAAATATTTTTCGTATTACGCCAAAGAAGTATAACTTCTCACGTATAAATATATACACTGTTTTTTTATATTATTTTGCCTTATTTGTTTTATAAGAATGTAATTACTTAAATTTTGGTTAAATAAATATTGGTAGGTTTTAATTAAATTATTTCTACAAATATGGTTTCAATTAAATCAAAAATGTGTGAGGTACTTATAAATCCACATTCCTACATGGCATGGAAAATATTGTTATTTGAATATGAAAAATTGAAATAATTTACGAATAATAATACTAAGATATAGGTACCTAATTATGCAATAATTTTGATTTTCTCGACTACAAGAAAAATTAATCAGTAATATTGCTTAGGTATGCATTATAATGTAACGGTGACGAAATCCCGGGCATCGACAAGTATACCTATAATATTTTTTTTCCTCTGAGATTTGAACCGAACAATTGGGTTTGTGAATTTTTTTTTTTTTTTGTGATAAATGGAAAGATCATATATAAGTTTTATAGCAAAACTATTTTTTATTTTTTTATTTTCGCAATAATTTAAAAGTTATTTCAAAATAAAAATTAATTTTTGAATTTTTTGAATCTAGTACCGAAAACACGCCGACAGCTCCCGAACAAACACGAGCGCGTGTGACGTCCTAATGTTAGTTGTCAATGATTGCAGTTGATACAGAAATAATAAGTACAGTGTTTTGATTGATTTAATTCTGTTGTGATAGTTAAATATTGAAATTTATATTGAGCATGTCGAACCTTAAAAGTTACTGTTCTTGTTTTGTACCATTATGAACGAATACTACAAAAACAACTCCTAACGAAATGTTTTTAAATGTTCCCCAAGATGGCAAACGTCGAAATAAATGGTTTCAAGCAGTGCAGGAATATTATCAGACTTTGCCTTTATAAATCATTTATCACACATAGCTAATTGGAATCAACTAACGACTCGTTTTTTAGCAATAAATATTCAATATTATTGTCTAGTCACGTGTAATAGCTGTAAACGCTGTATTGTTATTAAATAGCTATAACATTATTACGTCACAACTATGGTGACCATTCATGGCGCGTTTATAGTCACGTGATTTTTTTTTAAATTTTATCAATTTTTAATCGTTTATAATTAATTGAAAAAAAAAATTTTTAAGTTTTTTGTATTAAATATCAATATTATTAATAATAAAGTTTTAAAATACATGAAAAAAATCAATAATTTTTTTTTTTCAAATTCCCAATTGTTAATTTTGGAGTTATCAGGACTGGATCAATCCACTAGGCTTGAAAATGAAAACATTGCCGATTTTTTTCGTTATTCTTATATTTTAAATATATTGCAATAAATATCATTCTATTTGAAACTAGTCCTTAATATGTACATTTATTAAGTAACAATATTTACTAGTATTTGTCGCTTTATTGCTTGTATTGTATATAATGTTTCACCATATAGATTTCAATAAGTTTTCTGTAGGAACATAAAACTTTTTGGTTGCAAAAGATCTTATCAAAAGAAATTACCACTTCGTAACCTATGCATAATGATACGTAGTTAATTATTTAAAATTAAAGTTAAAAAAATACGACGATTACATTTTTTAGATTTTAAGCTAGTAAAGCTTATAAGACACGAAATTTTCGTCTCCTCATAGTGATTATCAGATTAAGATTTGATTGATGAATAGTTCGCTCTATTAACAGAGAACTGAGTGGAAAATATATTGAGGATTTGGTGAACGATGTAAAACATAAATTATGTTTTATGCATCGATTTTTACGGCTTGTTTGCTTAAACAAATTAAATAAGTCTTTGTTTGTGCTGTATAAAATAAATACATATTTGTATGAGAAAATATGAGTATGTCGGCACACACTATGTTATTCAAAAAACAAATATTCACCGCACTCAACGGAACAATCACCCGTGAACACGATTTCGAGCTCTTATTACATAAATGTTAAAGAAGAAATGTGGAAATTTGTAAAAAAAGTATGCATTAAATTGGCAATGCAATGCCGCCGTGCCTACGCGGCGCTATTTCTCTCACTATAATTTGCTGGTTTGCTTTCTTTTTGCAAGCATCGATAATTGTAAATTGAAATTTTCGGCAGGTCGTTGGTTCGATAAGTTGGCGTGTCGGCCGATCGCTAATTTTGGCTCGGCATGCCCCCAAGGAATCGCAGGAGCTGGCGTCCATCGGGAACACGAATCTTCTACTCATCTTCAACATGGGGTATGCCTGTTATATTTCACGTTGCCGAAGCCTTATTTCTTCGTGATGTGTGCGTTGAATACAGATAACAAAATTACAACTCGAAAAACAGAAACTAGATAGAGTGAATTGGTCAATAAGTTACTTGTTTCAATCTCTCTAATGACAGCATAAATATCAATGAAAAATCGATCGACAATTAAAAGTTACAAACGAACAGTTAATCATCAGAACGAATCGAAAATCATAAACTCAAATCAATTGGGTAAATTAACTTTGCGAAATTGGCAAATATTTTTTTCTTAGTCATCTCCACCTGAAGTTGCGTCTCTGACGG
Source organism: Sisyra terminalis (assembly GCA_958496175.1). Taxonomy (NCBI): domain Eukaryota; kingdom Metazoa; phylum Arthropoda; class Insecta; order Neuroptera; family Sisyridae; genus Sisyra; species Sisyra terminalis. Next base: position 29,715,990 of record OY292277.1, on the reverse strand, counting down.
ATATCTTAGTAATTTTCATTGACAGCTAAAGATTGATTCTCTCTGCGTAGAGGGTGTTATAGAATTAGGGTTGATATTAGGGGATGCTGCATACATACGTGTAAGACCAGGCCAGGGGTGAATATACTTCAAGTTCGTTACATCTTTAGAATCATTGAATGACATTTTTGTATTAGTTGGAATTATTGTACCTACCGAGGAATATTATTATTACTTTCAGCATCCAGGGGTAAATGAATGAGGGTGTTTGGCTACATATCTTCACGCAACGAATTACAGCACTGATGTTAGAGGGGTCGAAAATAAAGTTACTTTCTCGATTCCACAGAATTAATGTTAAAAAATTAAAACTTGGAAAATAAATTTTCTGTTTAAAAATAAAGTAAATCGTTTTCTTTTGACTAAAACTCCTCGAGTTCTGTTTAAATAGTTAAAGAGAAACCAGAAAATGTAAATATACAATGTTGATAAATTTTCTCTTTTTTTTTATCAGCTCAAAATGGAATCAACTCTACCAACAATAAAAGTTGGGTTAGGAAAACCTTTTTCCTGAATCTAGTATGTAGGTATCTACTTACCTATCTTTTCTTTTTTAGAATGAGATCATTTCAGAGCGCCCGCCTGCGTGGCTCCCGCCCATACAATTTTCTAATGATTTTGACTAGAAATTCTATTCATGTTTCGATGAGGAGTCGAGCTAGTTGATGTTTCATGCTATTTTTACACTGAACCCACGTATTACGCGATTAATTTGCTGTGATAAGCGAAAATTAGACGCTATCAACTCGCTTATTTAGTTAGTCTTGAAATTATAGTATTCAAAAGGGTTGCGTGTTATAACAGCTATAATTAACAGTTTTCATTTTATGCGACAAAGATTTATAATACAATACGAATTCTTAACGTTCTTAACTTTCATTTTTGAAATTGTAACAACAAAAAAGTCAACTGTCGCTGATGGAGAATATTTTGTTTAAATTTTTAATTAAGCATTATGTAAGTGTATATTGTTCCTAGAAAAGTGTTATCGTTCCTTATCTCTAGATTTTAATTAACTTGAATAAAAATAAATAAATTGCTATCATATATACATTTCATTAAAATCCTCTTGCTCAGAGGAATTGCATTTAATTTAATTTTATTCTTTAAATATAAATTTTAGTTGGTCAATTTTTGAGAGGATTGAATCGTACTTAAAAGGCTTTGATTTATTCAGATGGAACATATGTCAATTATATACGTCTTGGGTTCGGGATATGTCTTGAAATGTTGCCGCAATAGGCATTATTTGGTTCGAATTCCACGCACGATTTATCCCGAGGGACTTCTTGAGGGATACGTTGAAATTGCACATCCCCTGTGTAATGTGAGCCAATCGGGACCCAACTCCCTCATTCAACTCAGCTCCTTACTTTGTTATTCTCTGTGATGTTACATGTGATATATACGAGAGTACGTTCACAAGTATATGTTTATGTACATCCTTGTACAAAAAAAGGTCCTCGGGTGGACACATCAAATGCCTTTCATCCGAATACCTTAGCATTAAGACGGGTGCTTGTCAACCGACCCCCATCGAGCTATTCGGTTTTTTTCTTTTACAGCATACAACTTTTGTAGCTTTCCGTTTTCACTGCGATAAACTAACGGTGAAACCACAAACAGGCGTACACACAACTATAGCAGATAGCTCCACTTGGTTTTACAGAGCCGGACTTTTTTATAATCTTTAAATTATGATTAAAGTTGAGCCGATGGTGTGGAAATGGAGACAACGTCGAGACAAAGCTCGACCAAGCAGTCGCTATGAATAACAAAACGTCTGCTATAATTTACGGTCCCGTTTATTTCGACTGGTGAAATAACGAAAGCTGGGAATAAATAAAAGTGTGCGCCACTGGTCTCTGGAGAATTTCGACGTCGTAAGTTGTTAAAGCGACGCGCGCTTGTACTGCGTCAGAACGCAATAAGATTAGTAACATGGGACTACAAATGACTGAGGAACGAATAAGTATCCTTTTTCTACGACTGCACTGCACCACGTAAATATTCGCAATGTCTTCGTCTTATCTGTGTTACGAAAAGCTCCGTGCAAAAGCTGTCTCGATTTAATTACCCCCTAAACACAGGACGAGGCTGATTTTGAGGAAGAGATCAAATAAAACGACCTCACATATCCAATGAAAAAAAAAACTAAATAAGCAATAAAAGTAATAAAACCAGAAATTATAATAGATGAAATGGCCTAAAGGTATAATATAGTAAATATAAAAGCACGCTGACCAAGCATTTATCGGAAAAAATCTTGTTCCATTTTCAAAATTGCATTTTATTTTTTACTGTGATATATCCGCAAATTTACCGTCACGTGCCAACGGATTTTTGCAAGTAGCAAGAAACCTGAATTGAATTTAAAGTTTTTTTTTCTTTTTTGTTTAAATCTACATTTATTTGAGAAAATAAAACATATTTAAAAGTGAAAATAGATTTTCCAGGAGAGTTTTAACAACGTAACAAGAATAACAACAACGGAATTGATTTGTCAGAAACATTTCGTTCGGGATATTGATGACAGGCTCAAAATTAATAAATGATATATGACCATATGTTGATGACAGGCGTGATTAAAATCGAACTATTATTACCGTTATGCAAATCAATCGAATAGATTTATTATTATAATTGATATCCGAGAGGATTTATCGCAATCTATAAAGATTGGAATTCGTATTTTTTTTATAAGTGATGAGGTCAGAGAAATGTGGCTAGTTAGAGCTTGACTTATATAAAAGCATTTGGCATCATAATGGAAAACAGCCAAGTTGAATGAAATCCTATTAAAGCCATTATCAGGGACTATGTCAACCGTCCATCTGAACATAACCTCTACTTGATGAGCAATAAAGCTCTCATCAAGCTTTGACTTAGTGACTTGCTCGTTTCATCCAGTGTGCGGTTTTAGTGTCTCACTATGCGATTAAGCTCCCAGCGATGAGTATTTTTCGGAAAATTTCTGTTGGGGTCGAGACTGCTACGTTGGTAATTTTGAGATTCACTACATGAAGATATATCATCGTTTCCTTTATGATACTTTGTTCTTGTTGGTTATAAATCTGTCAAAATAAACGTTTGTCTTATCTAAAAGTCTTCGTCTCTTAAGAACGTTTTTATTAAGCTAAATATTTATAGTATTTTTAGTTGGGTGTGCTTTTCTATATATAATTATTATTTCAGATTAAAATTCTTATAGAAAGTTTCACATAACATAATAATGCATAGCAGTACTAATAATATTTCAAAATACCACTTGTCGGTTACATTTGAATAGTTATCGATACATGTAGCATTTAAAATATAAAGTTTCTTTAAAACATTATAACATTAAAATACCCAAATATGTAAAAGACCGAATTCATAAATATCAATTAGATAACTTGATACTAGATGAAAATTCTGTGATTTAGTTTTAGAAATATAAACAATAAGCATACATAAATAAAAATTGATTAATTTAAAAGTTCTATTCTGGCAAAATAAAATTGAAATTAAAAAAAAATACATTTATTCCGAGTTATCTATCAATACATTTTTATACAAAATAATCATTTCTTAGATTATTTTTTCAAATTTTTTTTTTGTTCAACTATTGCCAAAGAAGTATAACTGTTAGTAATATGGTTGATTCTTAAGTTCAAATTTTCGATGACGAATCCAAACATTTTCAGTGGTATATGACGAATAACGTGAGAAATGTTGAGTAGCAATTTTTCAATTGTAATCGGCTTATCTCACAAACTATAATTTTTCAATTAATCAAGACTTAAACAACCAAAGAAATATATTTTCTTATGTGTATAACTTATAAAAAGCTTCATCAATTAAAATTATTTACTTACTGTAATATATAGTAAACATATAAAAATACAATATTTACCAATATTTTAGATTACTTTTAAGTAGTTGAAAAATGCATAGAAACTGTAAAGCAGCTTTATGTAATAAAAAGCTTTTATATTTTATAAAAGATGAAAATAGTATAAGTTTTCGAATATTTATTGTCTTCTGAACAAAAAGTAAAAAAATATTTCGCTAAATTATTTAGTTACTCAACAAAAATACTTTTTTTTCATGACCGATTTATATTCACATTTTGCGGGTACGAAAAAAGCTCGAGAATTTAAGAGGATTATGATCTTGGTTCGTTTTGAAAAGAAAAAAGATTCATTTACATTGTTCGTTTAACTCACAATGATATTACTTAAAATACTGAAAACTAATACCATAGTAAGTTGTATTCAAACGCCATCACTATGAAATGAGATTCAATTTGCACTCAATTTTATTTTAAAAGAGAAACAAAATAATTAGAGAGATTTAAAAATATGGTAGCTTTTTACGGCAAAACGCGAGCGTCTCAAATGATACGTAATTAAATTAACATTTCTTTTCAGTTACCAGTAGTGGAAAATTCATTTCGTTAATTGAAGAAAAATTCTGCTTTGAATGTATATGGATGGCGGTATCTCAACGAAGATTTAATGGAAGTAAATAAGTTGGATATCGATTGATCGGATGCAACGTTGAATCGTTGAATTAATCGTAGCGGATAGAAGGCAGACGGAAGTGTTTCGATAAAAATGATACATGCGAGCTTATGTTCCATCCGACATGCATATGCGAAAGTCATACCGATGAAACGTACAAGTTGGTAAGGAAGTGCATCAATTTCAGTCGGTCGCAAACAATTTATCGCCGAAATTGAATTATAACAAACGATATCCAGCGATCCAGCAGCAAAACATTACTTATTCGTCGTAATGACAGCTTCAATGTTACGCTTTTGGGAAATTTATTTTCCCGATCTTGTTATGTTTGGGGTTTGTAACAGTTATCTGATATTTTGAATGGAATTTTCGACTTAATATTTTCGTGAAATATTATTTTCACGAAAAAGAAGTGAGGAGTCTAAAATTAATTTTGGGAATAGTCAGCAAATGCATGTAAAGTGATTGATTTTCTACAAATACGTTTACGGCAACTGGATATATTATATAAATTTAAGACTATATTTTTTGTAGAATTAAAACATTGTGTAAGAAGAATATAACCAAACTTAATGTTTAATTTTATGATTTACTTTTTGCTCTAAATTAGAAAATTAGTGGAAAAAATCAATTGAAAACAAATTATAATATCTAACTATAATACCTACATTAAAAGATTTCTGTTTTGTGTAAATTATAATAAAATTAAATCTCAGATTCCAATAAAATCAGTCAATTTTTGGATTTTTTTTAAAGAATATAATATTAAACATGAGGTTGTTTAGAAAAAAATCACAAGTTATGAGAACAAAATGAAATTAATACTGTAAGTAGTCAGTTATTAGAGATATATCTTTGTAAAATTTCAAGTCGATTTGAGGGTTATTAGCGCAGTAAAAGAATCGTTAGATATTTTCGTCCTGTTTATAAAATATCGTCCTATAAATAGACTTTGATATACTCTTAATGTGAGTTTTGAGTTAGCCTCGACTATTGTCACTAAAATTGGTAATATTCAATCTGCCAAATAATAGGAATCGCTTCGGTTTAATCTAGGAAACCTTTTGGCTGTGAAGATTATTTTGGTGGATTTATTAGGTTGTTGTGTAAGCGTTTTTTTTTTTTTTTTGTAAAATCCGCTCAGTTTTGCACATCATTGTTTAAATTATTGTTTCCATGACAGTGTCTCTTAGGAGGATGAAATTAATCACGTACTAGGAACCACTAGTTATTGGTCTAATAATTTTTGTTTAGCATCGATGAATAGTTTTTAAATTTGATTTTTTTGGAACTCGAAAGCTACAGAGCATATATATATATATTTAGTTTTTGCTTTGCTTTGCATTCAACTATTTTTGCTTAAAATTTTAATTTAGATTTTTTCCAAATGTAATCATTTTTCATCTGCCCTTTTTTCTTTAAAAAATGCTGATGACAAGTTAATTTTGAGTTAGATTTGGAAGATGAAAACCCAAATATTTTTCAGAATTGCTATATGGAATTTGTTTTTGAGGAATGTATATCCGTAAGCTTATGATTTTTTTTAGTGTGAACTTCCCTTAGGTCAATTTTTCGTTGCTTAGTTTAATACCAAAATTTGCTACACCAAACACTGACGTTATTGATATGGTTATGAAAGCTACGCCAGATAACCCGAGGATTCTTGTTGGTACAAAGTAAAGCTATATCATCTGTTAATGTATTTGTAGTTATTTTAGGTAGATCGCAGGCAAAGAATAAATATAACATGTCTCAACACACTACCTTGATTAATCCTGCTTTGAAAAGTCTGGATGAACTAAACTCTTTGCCGACTTGGAAAATTCTGTTTTTGATGTTGGCAGTGGGTAGTTGTAGGTAGTGGATAGTTGATTCTTCTTCTTTATCATCATGAGTTCTTCCCATAAGAGTTCGGCGTTTCACCTTAAAGACCTATTGCACCTCTGTTTTGTTTCTAGTTCCAACTAGTCTGACCTGCTTCTGAGATAAAATTCAGCAGATAGTCAATTGAATCTTTATGTATAACTCTTATCTTATATCCAGGTCGCCCAAGAGAAGTGAAACCGCTTGGAGTCAAGGTATTGGATTAATAATTGGTAATAGATATTGTAAACAACTATGGGCGACTTTGTCAAATACTTAGGAAAATCATCAAGGAATATTTCCACGCTGAGCAAATAACTTCCTAAAGCATTTTTAATTTCATTTACGACCTTTATGAACTCATTTTACTGTGCTGCATAGTGATCTAGATTTACAGTGATGAAGAACAATTTCCTCCTCAGTTGTATTTGCATTTACTAGAAACATTTGGAACAGCCTTTACTGGCTCAACAATATGAATTTATAATGCTTGAAAAAATCTATATCAGAGTCATAATCATTGACTAAAAAAGAGTTTTTGAAAGTAGGTATATACATTATAAAGTCTTCTATATGCAATATGCATTTAAAAATCTGACATTTTATATGCATCAACCTAATAATTAGAGTACACGTTATTTAAAAAAAATGTGCATGAAAGATGCCACTGAGCTATAAAAATTTATAACAAAAACTGAATAACTTTGCAAAAATACATTAAATCCATGCCTTAATACAATTACCAAATGCCTTCGTAGCCATATTGTCATAAAAGAATTTTTCGTTTCCTTAATAAAACAAAATTGAAGGCGAAATTGTCCTTGCCTGTCCTAATATCATTTTCGTGTTCAACAACAAAATCGCTGTGTACAAATTTTCCATTTTTCGTTCAAATAAAATAAAATAAATTCAACTTGAGTATGTGTGGATGAGAAATGGAAACGATTGGTATGAGATGAAAATGACAAGCCAGCCACTACTTCACTCCACTCGTTTTTCGTGAGGACATTGCGAAAATAATATAGACAATGCCATATTTACATAGTTCAAATGTAAAACAGAATATTTGATCAAGTAAATTCGTATCCTTTCGAGAGGCAATAATACATCAGGATAATATGCTATAAGCAGCATTTCGTCGCACATACATACTTGTACATACTCGTACATTCGGTTTGTATATTCGCGAGAACAAACCTTATGCAAATTTGATGAGATTTCAAAAGTCACTACCGAAACGTGCTTTCACGTAAACACAACAACAGAGGGAATGTGTGTGAAAAATGAATTTTTTTATATGCTAATTTGGATTTTGTTTAAAAATTCATAAACGTGTAGGTATAGATGCAAAAAGAATGTAAGAATATTTGATTGCGAGACATATTGAAAAGTAGATGGATGCTTTTATTTATATTTATTTCAATAGGTATATCAATCTTATGCAATTGATTTATCGATTATAGTTAAATCTAATTGTTCTTATATAATAAATATAATGATTGGCAATCTATTTAATTAGTTTACGATAGTTGAATTGGCTGACTGAGATTCATAACGCATATTCATTAAGTAATAGAAATTAATTAATATGATAATGTGCAATTTCATGTTCGTGTTTGTTGTGTTGTTGCACACAGAATGCATTGCTGGCTTGCATGTGTCTAATTGTAAGTTCAAAGCCGCGCTCGACAACAATTCGTCATTGAACACAGATCAGGCTAATGCTTTCATATAACTACGTATTCTAAATGGAAATTACGAGGCATGCCTGAAAACCCCACAAAGAATCTTTCAATAACTGTCAATCACGTTGCTGGTACGAATATGAACTGAACACATGATCAATTTATATAGCACACAATACATAAACTTACACATGTATATATACATACACAAACTTGACAGCGAATTGACGATAGAAAATACCAATATTAAAACGACCGAGATGCTAAAGAAATGAACCTATATGAAAACATGAAAATATTTAAATAACAAGTTAGTCTGTTCTTTATATCTATCTAAAAAATAAATGAGCTAGAAAGAAAAAATTGAAAAAATTCAAAGGTGGAAGCAAAAATGAATGTTGTTTAGATTTTTATAAATATTTTTAATTTTCAATTATAATACTTTCCTGGCACAGGCTACTGATTAAAAGAATAACCGAATATTTGGTACTTACAAAAGAATATCAATACCACAAAAATAAGACAATAGGAGCACGAAACGTTTAAAATCGATACTAGGTAGATTTGAAATAAAAATAAAATAAGCTTACTGGTGGCCGAGTGGTCTCAGTGACCGATGTGGTAGATGTTGAGCTGGATCCTCGTATCGAGCAAATTTTCAATATTTCTCGAATACGGAGTCTTATTAAGGGGTTTTAACCCTAGAGTCGCTAAAGGCCTTAGTAATTATAAAGTGACGGTAAATAACTATTCAAAAAAATAAGTCAAAAAGTACGACCGGCGTATTAAACAAAATACAAGATGACATAAACTCATTCAACTCTGCCACATAGACCTATACCAAACAAAAAGGAAATCATCGGAATAACGTAAACTTAGATCTACAATCTGAAAAAATAAGCAAATCCGAAGTATAGATGGCCCTGCAAAAAAAAAAACGATAAAGCTACTGAAAACTGAAAAAGACGAAATAACGCCAGAAAGATTAATGTACTACGGAAAAGTGACCATTTATATTCTCCATATTCTTCTTTATATTATACAATATTTAATAGAAAGAAGAAAAGGAAGAGTTAGAAAAGAAGTTCCAACAATTTTATGAAAAATCATCCTTCTACATAAGAAAAAAAAACTAATAAAACTATCGTCCCGTAGCACTCAGTAATGTATTTTATAAGCTTTTTCATAAATACTAACTATACTAGGTTAGATACAAAATTCGATGAATTCCTATAAAAAAAACAAGCCGACTTTAGAAACGGCTTCAGCACAAGCTGACCCAAGTGATCATCTATTAACTATGAAAACCCTAATAGACAGGGCCGGATTTACCTATAAGCTTAGTACACCACGACCAAGAAACTTCAGGGTCTTAGAGACCCAAAATTTTCCAATATTAGAGACCCAAAATAAATAAAAAACGCTTTTTCAAGAGATCGCTTTTTTCAATGAAAACATGGAAGTACTGCAATTCATCCCTTTATGGCGAAACCATTAAAGTATGCAAGAAATGAATAAGAAATATACACTTGGTACACTCCTTGCTCACTTCAAGAACATTTTAACGGGTTTGTCTTAAAGGGTTTTTTGACAAATATTTCTTATTTTGATATCAGAGTAAATTACTATCAACTAATGCATTTCATTTTTAAATCAAATTTGTATACTTATATCTAACTGTTTTACTAAATATTCGAGGAAAATCAAGAAAAAAAAACTAAATAATTCATTAATTTTTATAATTAATCATGCAGTTTCTACGAAAAACATTGATTATTTTAATTAATATATTGTAAATAATAATAGCTTAAACATTAATTAAGGGTAAAAATAAAAAGATTGCACTTAAATGGAGCTGTAAAAAAGCAAAACAGGAAATAAAGCTCAGAAATCAATGGCAAGAAAAATGTCTCTTATTAAAAAGTAAAGAAAAGTAGCAAAAAAGTTTGAGAAAAAGTATAAAAAAATCAGATAAAATCAGATAAAAAAATCATGCATAGAACAAATTTATTTTAAATTGGAGGCTCTAGATATACAAAAGAAATAGAGAAAGCCATTAAATGAGATGCTCAGATGACCTGAAACAATATGCAGAATCTTGATGGAAATAAAGGACAACAAACAGAGAAAAGTAGAAAATGTTGGGAAAGTCAAGGCTGATGTCCAATATGGATAGAAGAAGGCTCAATGGGTAGATAAATCTATATCACAAGTAAGGATCAAATACACCTTTTGATTATTTTAGTTTAATAATTACAATACTTATAGCTACGTTTCAAATTTAGGGAAATTTTAGTGAATTTTTACAATTCCACTGTCAATATATCTAAATTTTAAGAATTTTAATAGTTAAACCAATTTGCAAAAATTTACAGAAGACAAATTTTATCTTTATGAAGAATATGATAATTCATAGGAATTTAAAATGTTGTATAGACTCGTAGAGCCAAATAAAGTATAGTTATTTCATCTAACAAATAAGTTAAAGCTTATTAAATTAAATACCTACCAAAGACGTAGAATCAAAATGAAAATTTTGTTACTATAGTTAAAATGTTGTTACTGCCAAAATAAGTTTTCTTAACTTTAGATGTTAATAGTTATTTATGCTACATGTGGGATAAGTAGCAAATATGACAGTCGTGATTACGACATTCGCTGTCAGGTTTATGGGGCATTCGTATGAAGACTCGTGTGACTATCGCAACTCGCCTAACGGCTCGTTGCGACATCTGCCACACTCGTCTTCATACGAATGCCCCATAAACCTGACAGCGAATGTCGTAATCACGACTGTCATATTTGCTACTTATCCCACCAGTAGCATACAATAATTTTTACAACTACTGCTCTGGAAGTTAAATTTGAGAGAAATGGGATAATTTTAAAAATTATTTTTTCTATTATTTCAAATTTTAATTTTATTGCACAAAAAAAAAACGACAAAAAGTAAATTATTGTCGCGGCATCAAATGGCGTTTCAGTAGTTTAATAAAGTGAGAAAGGTAGAGCGAGTCAAGTACAGACTGTGTTCGTAAGGTTATATTTCTATAATCATATAGTTTAGGTGGAATCTGTGCAGTTATGTCATATTTGTATGCGATTATTGTGTATTTTGAAGGTGACATACAGCGCTCGAAAAGTCTATTTCCAGAGCAGGCGTTGTAAAAATATCTATAAAGCATTTTTAAATACTTGAATTTAGAATATAGTTATATAGTGAGCTGTTAGTAGACTTGCAATTAGCTTACTACTTAACTCTTACTCATAGGTAAGCAAATTAAATAATTATTAAATTCTCTATTAATGATTGGTTGTAGACTACATAAGAAATCATTTGTGTAAAACTCGAGGAGACTAGTTTAAAAGTAGATATCTAAAAAGTGGTGAGTTGTTCAAGCAAAAATAATTAAAATAATGCAAGAGAATTATATTTTCACAAGAAAAATTTTATTTTGGGCTGCAATAAAACTTTTGGATTGGGTTCAGATACCAAATAAAATTAATTTATACTTGTTCTAAATTTTATCTCCGATAAGACAGTATATCCTATAATTATATTTTATTCATCATTCTGGGGACCGTCTCTAAGAGTTCTTCTACGCTGCATTCTTAAAGAACTATTGTGCCCATATCCTATAATTAAATGAATGTCAAAGGAAAAGTAACAACTAATATAAAAACCAATATGAGACTATCAAAATCTTCATTCTAAACATTAAAACAAATGCTTCATTGCTACGCAATTAAGCCTTCAACGAAGAAATCCTCCATCAAAATCAACACCAAAAAATTAAGAAATTAGGAAAAAAAAGATTACTTTGAGTTGAAAATTCTGATTATTCGGTGATTTTAACTCAGTTTTTTCAAGAAAATAGTGTGTACAGTATGTGTGTACCATTTGGAACAGCAGTTACCGTTAGAATTGAAGAGCTAGAACTGGAAGATTTTAGAATAACCGATGATCAAGCATTGATTTTTACCCGAGCTGCAGTTGGAATTACTGTAACTGAAGTACTTAGGTGTAGTTGAAGGGAAAGTGGAATGCAAAAATGGCATAGGAAGATCCTTCACTCGTTGCTCTAATCGTATAAAGAAACTGATTTACTATTCATTCCCTGAAATGACATATCTACCACAAAACTGGGAGACAAGGAAAATATCACCAAACATATAATATGCATACATGAATAGATCGTTCATATGGCGTCAAACATTAATTTGAAAAATCTAGTGTGGCGTAGAAAAGCGCCGTCTACGTGGATACTGTTTTTATGGTAACTAAAAATAACAGCTGGCAATTGAGTGCCATTGAGCGCCAGCCTACACTAATGAGCGCTTGAAACAAGCGCTTGCATTTTACTTGCTTCGATTATTTCAGTTGTCTATATCAGAAAAGAGAGATTTCCATACATCGGTCTCTGTTTCAACGTCTCTAACACAGGCGCTGTTGTGTTTTACTTAGTTCCAATTCATTCCGAATTTGTACTCACTTATGCAACGATTGCAATTATTGCTTGTCATTTACTGTACAGAGCACTATCCATTTATGCTGAACAGTGCACCAAACTCATAGGGGTTAAAGGGTTGAACAGAATTAGAGTTATCAAGATGTATATCTTCTCCAACTCCTACCAACATTTAAATTTTGGTTTTTGATGGCTGCAACTGATGACAAAAGTATGCTTATAAGTTAAAAACTTTAGGGCTGGAGCTGAAGCTCCTGAACTTAAGTCACATATTGAGAAGTTATAATTTAAAAATCGTGTACTCCTGAGCCGGAACTTGAACCAATCTAAGCCGGAATCTTTGAAATGAGATATTTAGTTTTAAATTGAAGTGCATACTCAAAACTAAAACATATACAGCAAGAATATTGATTACTTACAATTCTACATATATTAATTTTACAAACAGTGGTAAATGTTTGAAACGAAAATGTCTCTATTTTGATTGCAACCCAAAAATTAATTGGAATTTTTTTTCAATATTTTTTTTAGAACAGTCGCTAGATTGAGAAACGTTCAAAGAAAACCAATCAGATTTTTTCATACCGTGAAATTATATGAGCACGTTTCTTTGTATTGAACTTCGATATTGGAAAAAACAATATCGACTCGTTATTTATATTAAATATTATTGAAACTGGTTGGTTGGCCGTTAGCGATCTAGTGAAATAACAAGAGTATTTATGGCATGCGACATTGGTTTTATTGGTTAATATTGCACTTACAGTCCAACTGTTCCATCATTTTATTGGTAAAATTCAGAGGGTTCAGTTGAGTTTCAGTCACAGAATCCCAATGTCGATACTGTTTACCCTAATGTTTTTATTATTTGTGTTACTACGATCGAATCGTTACAGTGCGTTTCAAAAAAACACCATTCATGTGTGCATTGAACTCTTCGGGTACGACGAAACCAAAATATATCTCTAGAGTTCACCCCTGTTTATTTGTTTCATGGAAAATTATTATGTTGATATAATGTAAAAGAAAATATGGACCTCAACGAATACTTGTATTTTCGTTGTGCTTCATTTAATATTTTTATATGCACTCGACATCTTCGTTTTATTGGAAAACAAAAATTCAAATTATTTTTGCTGAGTTCACTATGCGGAAACATTACACTTTAATATATTCTAGTGGGAGAGCTGTGTGTTGTTGAATTTTCTTTAAGTTTTATTTTTTTTTTGGGGGAAAATTAGAATATAAACTTTTCGTCCTAATTTATTAATAATTCAGTACGTGATCGCAGATTAATTTAAGATATTTTCATGATTTTGTATCTCTTACAAAAAAGTTTGCATGAAAATTTGAAATAAAAAATTAAATAAGTTTCAAAGTTTTTCGTTTAAATGAAATTTTGTAAGAGTGAAACAAAATTTATTAAAAATTCTTTTCGAATGAATGAACTTAATATTCACACAAAAAGGAGAAGAAGGTTGTATTGATTTGATTTTTTATCTTTTCCTTAGAACTGTAAAAAATGAAGTTATTAATAAAAGTGAATTTTTACTCGGAATTTTTTTTTCCAAATGCTTTCATTAAATGTTACAAGTGACGAAAGGTGTGTGGTGAACCAAAATTACTCTTTTTCAAAGAGATGACTGTTCAATTTCTTGGATTAATATATATGGGACCTAAGGTCCTATCTTACAGGGAGGTGCTTAATTTCTGAAGTTAAAAGTGATCATTATTAGAATACTGTTAAGTGTAAATATTATATTTTATTTTCTCAAATAATATTTTAGTGAATTCCGAGGTGTAACCAGCATAGAAAATAATATTGTTATTTTTGCAATATTATAGAACTCTCATCAAAACATTTTCTATTTTTATTGTTTCTTGTAAGGAATATATCGAATATTAAAATTTCATAAGTCAGAGGTGGTATATAAATAGACGATTATATGTATGGACGGTCTGAAAAACGTATTTACTTCAATTTTTATTACTATTATTATTATTATTACTAGTTCTTTAGTTAAATCGGGACACAAAGTTAGACCGACAAAAATTTTAAATTTGGAATAAGGGCCTCTTAAAACAAATATTTACCCTAAAATTGGGTTCAAAATCGAAATTTACAGACAGACGTAAAAATTTTATATTTTAGTATAGATTTATCATTTTTGTATTAATATTATTTACATATTGTAATTATTAGTTTAATACTCTATTAGTTTTATAAAAATTATATATTTTTTGTTAAAATATTCACATTTCTGTGTATTTATACCAATTTAGTAATTAGTTGTAGTATTTTGTGGACTTTGTAAACTATTAATGTTATATATAATGTATATACTTATCAATACTTATTGATAGTAGTCATAATAGTATTCAGTAGTATTTATAAATATATAATAAACATTTTTAATTAAACTTAATAAAGAAATGTATTTTTAGGTAATGTATTTTATTTGATTAGAAAATATAATGTCAAATCAATATGTTTTTTTTAATTTTTTTCTCACAATAACTTAATTAATTTAATTTTAAAATTAGCAATGAATTAAACCAGTACCATAAAGTAGCGTATCACCATGAGATACTAGTTCCAAATGTTCTAAAGAAAATAGTCACTAACTATGAGCTAGAAATCTAGGACCATGGACCCTCTTTTTGGTCACATATTTGCATTAAATGCAGAAACCCAGGCCTGAGCAATGATTTCCTAAATGCAAACTAGACAGTAGTGCCGATTTTGCATTATTGTAATATACGTTTCTATAGATATAAGGCATATAGGAAAATGTATTTATATTTTTTTTTGTTTTCCTCATACTTTCCATTGTATATCAACATAGTTTCATTTTTCGTACATTTCCCATTTAATCAAATTTTTCGTACCATTGAAAAATGAAGAAATAAAAATCATCTTAATTCATAACTAAAATTTATCAACAATTTAAAAAAATCTTCGAAATGTCAAATTTTGATAAAGTGTCATCCAGCACGTTCAACAGCGAGGGCCAGATTCGAATCACCGATGCGATTAGTTTTATTCGAACGTTGCAGAAATCTGAGGGTTACGAAAAAGATCAATTTTCCTCATTTGGTGACAATGTTGCAATGCAACTTCGAAAGCTCAAGAACGATTATGCGAAAACCGTGGCGAAGCTCAAGATTAGCCAAATATTATTCGAAGCGGAAATCGGCCAGTATGACAACATCAAAATGCTAAAGCGAACCATTGCTAATGCTGAAGTCAAACCCATTCCTAATGATGCTAACATCAACAAAAAATGTGCAATTTCAACTAAAGCTAGCCGAATTGATAAATTGATTGAAGCCTCGTTTGAAGGAGATCAATTTTTATCAATGGACACGTCACATTAGTAGCTTCTATTCGACAAATTGTTGTAATTTCAATTTAATATGTATCATCTTAAAAATAAATTATTTTGAAAATCAATAGTTATACAAATAGTATCTCTACTTAAAACATATATAGTTTTCATTAAAAATTTTACCTGAGTATCATTTATTCGATAAGAAACCGCATTTTTCGGGTTTCGGCAAAAAGTATCCGCACACATACACATCGTAAAAAAGATAACACCGCACAATTTATTTTTTGTTTGTATGTTTTCTTTTTATGCTCTCTTCTTTATTACAAATATAGCCACTGGCTGGTTACTGAAATTTACAAAATGTCCTCCAAGTTCTTTTCCTCGTTCATTCATTCGTCACAGGGGTGAATGTAGGAATGGTTGAAACAAGTTATATAAACGCAGAAAAACATATTAAAGCTTCACATTATTATTAAACTTTGTGAAGAATTATTTTTCTAAAGAATTTATATATAAAAGAAATTCTCTCTTTATGTACCAGAGTTTAAAACTTGAATACTTCTTTTTTGTTTTTGTGAACAGAAGAATGTTTTGTTTCAAACGTGATGTGCATCGCATTTCTTGTCCACTTGGTTCATTTTTTCCATTTCCAATAACGAAGCATTTAATGTCATTCATTGCGTTCATTAATCATTTATTTATTTATTTTTGGTTTTCAGTGGAAAATAGTTCTATCTCGATAAATTATTGACGCTTTACGCGACAAGTTTGTGCATCAATTGAAAGCATTAGCATTGAAGCAAACGAAAATATTATAGCTTGAGCAGTCGTAGTGAAGCAAAGTTTGGAAAACTATAATAACTCGAACTCAATATATTAAAATTTATATAGAAAATGAGGAGTTCGTCTGAAAACTTACGCGAATTATGGTTGTCTTTCAACAAAAATGGAAACGCGCTGTCGTAAACACGGACGAAATAGTTGGAGTATGGCGATCATAAACATCCATACATAAAATAATAGATAATATTTCCGAGCCAAACTCACCCCCTCATCAAAACTCGCCCCTAGTTCCAACTTCATCCCTTTCTCATTTACACGAGTATTTAAAATTTCGATTTACTATATAACTATATAGGAGGTATGTACATATAAATGGGAACAATTGAACTTTAACGTAAAAACTTTATCTCGCTAATACAATTAAATGGAAATTAATACCTGCAGCAATCGATTAAGTTTATAATGTTCAATTTTATTATCGCAGCTTCTTTTATTTCCTCCTTTTTTTGTTCCGATAACTTTATGAATAGTGCAAGCTTTATTATCGTGAAACGATTGAATTAAATATCTCTATGCGCTCTTTTGTTGGACCAATAAAAAAAAATGAAACAAAATTTTCTTTTAAAATTTTCAATATTTAATTACACAACTAAGAATTTTCATTAATTTTTTTTTCTTTACTCGATCTTAATTGAGTTATGTAATTAAAAATGAATAAATTGAAAGATAAAATCTCTTGAAATTATTTGAAATGCTTTCAATTTAAAAGGAAAACTAGTATAAACTTTAGTTAGTGTTGGCCTCGGGTGATTTTAAAGATGCCTGATGGTTTATAATTTTTTTTCAGGAAAGGCTATGAAAATAAAAATTTCTATAAAAGTTGCAAAAGTGATATGATAACAACGGATCCATTTTTTTCTTTATTACATTTCCATTCCAAAAATTGTAAATGTACATATGAATTTTAAAAAATTCATTAACTTTTTAACTGAATACAATACAAAAGATTCTCAATTCGTCACGTATATTGTTTTCAATGAACGAAGTACGAAGAGTTGTTCCGATTTCGATTTTTGAAGAGAAAACTTCTTTAGGCGCGTTGTGTGATTTTTAATTGGGGATAAAGTTATAAATTAAACGCACTTACCTGTAAGTGAGGTTCAATTGCAAAAAGAAAAGTGCTTGGCTTTGTATTTTGAAGAAAGTTAACCGATATGCAGCGGGTCAGGGACTCGCGTAATTTAAGTTTACTCTGAATATTGTAGTTGAAATCTAGTGGAGAGTAGTAGTACTGCATTGTAATCATCTCGTAGAAGACTAGGTATATAGTTGTGGATTTACGTCACCAAAATGGGAACGTCAACATCAAGGTTTGTAACATACACAAGTGACCTCATGGTGGCTACGTGACGTATCCAAAAGAAATTCGTACATATCTTCAGACTGATTCAAATTTCAAAATTCTTCGTATGACGTCATTATTTTTTTTCTAATGGGGCAACCTGTGTAATTTACAAACCTGGCGTCACCATTGCCAATTTCGAGTTGCGCCATACATATAAATATAGTGCGATAAATTCCTAATTGTTCGATAATACATTTTTAATAATACGTTTTTAGTACTGCAATTAATTCATAATTCTTATTAATTCTTTCAGCAATTCCTAGACAGTTGATATTTGATGTTTTTTATTGAATAAGGGATACATTAAAGTTGGTCCCATTGATAAAAAAAAGTCATCTACGAAGGACAGAAAAATAGACGATGACCAATAGCTCGAATCCTTAAATTTGGAATAAAATACGTCGATTTGAAATTTTGGGCCAAAAATATTACGGTCATGAAGGACTTTCAAATAGGATTCTAAAACTATTTTTATTTTTTTCCGCTCCCGGAAATCTAGGCAAAACGTTTGTATAGATAGTGGAATTTTAAAATCACAAATACTTACTAAAGGTTCTCGAAAAGAATCTTTGAAATAGCGTTCTTTTTTATTGCTTTTAATAATTTTTGAAGCAAAAAAAAAACTGTATCTTCAATTTGGCAAAATGTATACAAATCTATATTTTGATCGGTATATATTTATCACATTCCTTAAAGACGAGAAAAATAAAAATTCGCATTGTAAAGATAAAATACTCTGGCATGTATGTATGAAATTTACAAATCGGATTGAATTTTTCTCAGGCTCAACAATTTTCCGAAACTTAATATTTGAAGATAGACAATTAACCAACTGTTACTGATAATAGGCAATTTAGAGTGCAGAGTGATTTAAACAAGAATACATACAGTTGAAAAGGCAGTCTCATAAAAATAAACCAAAAATTTATTTGTGGCTGTATTCGAAAAAATTAAAATGTATATCAAAATTTCGATCTTAATCCCCTTAATTCGATAAAAAACGTAAAACTTACCAAATATTTTCCAAAAACTAGTAAAATTGGGTAAACAATTAGTCGGAAACATCAGAAATAAAATTTTTTGGATCGACGGATATTCCCAGAAAAAAATAAGTTTATCAAACTCAATTCAAATTTTACTTAACGTTATTGCATTTATCTTAAAACTGGTCGATTTCCGGGAAATATATACTGTGGCACTTAGACACAAAAATTAAGTAGGTAAGAGTCATAATTCTTAGCCTCTAATAATTTAAAAATGAAAACTTTATAACGAAGAATACAATTAATGTAAAACAAAACTGAAAAGCGAAAAACAAAACTATTCTTTTTAATGTCTAAGCTTCCAATCTAAAAAAAAGAAAACAAAAAAACTATCTAATTTTGAGTCGAACTTATTTTCCATTTCCTAGCGATAAGTATTCGTTTAAATTTTAACCCATTTTCTTATATAACGGAGATGATAAATTAAAATATTTTTTTTTTAAATCGATATAGCCAAATGTCGGTATATGTCGGCAAAGAGAGAGGACGAAGAACGTAAACACATACGTGTAAGTGAAAACAAATAAAATAATCATTTATTCAAATTTGAACTAACAAATTGTTGCCATTTCTTTCTTCTGTTGATTAAATTTAGAAATATATATGTGATTACATGAAGAAATACCAGCGCTTATTTAAGTAGAAGCTTATTCCCAGATAAAAACTAGACTTTTACAAAAAGTATAACTTCTTACATGAGTTCATTATACACACATTTTTTTTTTGTTTTAGAAATTTTGAAAAAAATTAAATACGAATCTTCTGTTCATACTTATTTAACACAGATATATTTTCATTACAATTCAATAATTTCATAAGTCATTCAGAATTTCGATTATGTAATTGATATGATTACAACATTTAATCTATCAGCAATGGCAGCTTCACCAAATAATTGATAAACAACAAATTTATTGATTTACTTTGTATTTCCATCTCTTAATTAACATTATTAATTAAATAGCCAATGAAAGGTTATTAAGAACTGCATTAACAGAAGATTAGAACCACTAATATTCAGTTAATTAAAAGCAAATCAATAGTTAATATCAAACTCAAGCACAAAGGGTATTTGAGCGTACGAAATTAATTGAAAAAATAAAATGAAATTCATGTGAATGTTAATTAAGTTTGGTTTGTGTATAGAATACTTATTGTTCAGATAAAGTATTAAATAAAATTAATTATAATTTTTCATTAGTATTGAAAGAGAATAAAATTTAAAATATCGTTTTTATGAAACTTCATTCATGTTTTTTTCGTAATTTTCCTGAAAAAACTGTCAATGTCTTTCTTAGTGTAAATTATTAAATAAGTAAATCGTTACAAATGACGTCATGGCATATTTAATTAGATGCAGATGAAAGAAGCTGTGTATATTGCAATGGAGCAAAGCGCGTTTCTGACTCGTGACATAATTATCAATTTATTTCTTGTCAACGTGAGCGCTAATAACATTCAGCGACGTAATTAGTTTACTATAAAATATTTCTATAAAAGAAATCTAATTGTGCTACTCGTATGTTTATACAAGTATTATAACTGCTACTTATTGCTGCAACTGGCGCCATCTCGAATTTTCCCCAACATTGTCTTATATATGCCGCATTTATTCATTTTCAACCCTCACTTATTTGTCACAACTCCATTAATTGATGGATGAGATTCGATTTTCGAGGGAATGAGATATTTTCTTCGGAAGAGTATCAATATAGAAGCAAATAATAATAATATTGATTCAATAAACGCAGGGAAAATCAATAGAACTTGTGGGGACTGTAGTTAAAACAAAGTCTTTGTTTGTCGACAAAATTCGAAAGTTCTAAATAATTGATGGCAAACGTCAAAATAAATGTTTGTCTTAAAAACCATTATCACTCAGAAAAGAACAAAAACCAAATCTTGGTGCATTTTCATGAAAGAAAAGCTTTGATTGTTTAATGCTGAATATTTGGCTCCGATATTAAATGTATGGGTACATATTTGCACTTATCAAGGACTCATCATAAAATATCAAGTGTATCAAAGGCAATTTAACATCAAATATTTGGTTGGTTCTAGTAATATAAATACAAATTTGCCTACAGCACTTTAATAATAATAATTAAACAATAAATTAATTACAATTATCAAATTTCTATGTTAAACTAGTGCTACAATTTCAAATATTACAATATTTTTTTCGGACACTTTCGATATATAGATTTTCATTTAAATTGAATTAATGTTATATTAAATTCATCTAGTTTATTGTTGTAGTAGAACTATACGATTGTTATCGTAGAAAAAGAAAAAAATAAGATAAATGGTAAATTAATTTTTGAAAACCATAAGTACTACGTATGCCTTTTAAGTTGTCATATGTGTTGAATTGAAGGTAATAAAAAAGAACTTAATTTAAATTGTTATTTGAGCCAACAAAAATAGAAACGTAACATTTTTTGCTGTTATCACTATAAAAAAAACGAATATCTGTAAAGACTGGAAATGCTGTTTAATTTTGACAAATTGTCACATAAACGTATAACTAGCTGCAATTTGCAAATTAAGCTTTACTACAATTTCAATATTTCAAAAGTGTTTTTAAAGTATTGCATTATTTTCACCAAAACATAAAAACGATTTCTGATTCCAGGTAACTTTCAAAAATGGCTTGCCTTATTAAACAGATACTGCCTAAATTACTCTCAAAAGTACTTTGGTAAATTCCAAGAGAAATGCAAAAATATGTTGTCGGTTGAAGAATAATATATCCTTAAATTTGATTACAAATGCTGTTTAATTGTGAATGAGTTACTAATTGGAAAAAAAAGATTTACTGTCAATGAACGTTGATTGGAGGAACTAATTACAAGGAAGGATTTCTTTTCTGAAAGGTCCTTGTTTTGAAGAATGTTTGGCAAGGAAAAATTTTCAGCTGGAAGACTAACCGGGCTTGCAGATTCACGATATCCCGATATCCGGTGTTTTAGAAAGTTAGCCAAAAGAAGGGTTTATCGTCAGGAAAGCTAACCGGGTTCGCAGACTTACGATACCCTGATGTCCAATGTCTTAGAAAGTTGGTTGAAAGAGTTTGACCACACAACAATAAAACAAGTTTATGTCAAATTTCTTTATTGTGAAAAGCGAATTATTAAAAATTTTACAAGATTATAATTACAAAATTATTAGCTGAGTAAGCTTTTATTTTATCCTTATATTTTTATTATATCCGATGGTTTGGCATATTCTCACGGTGACCCAACACTCATCCAAGATCTCATCGTTGGTCTAGCTATACTTTTGAAGGTATTAATAAACGTTTGAGTAGCTTATTATATAGATAAAATATTGAGTTTTTGAAAATTTGATTAAAATTAACAATCGATAATGATTTTTCAAAGTATGTTTTGTTCACTCTTGTAGCAGTTGTAATTTTAAGTGAACAAGCTTTTTTTTATTTATAAAAATATGCCTTTATTAAAAAAAGGATTTTATGTAGAAAAAAAAACTATTGTGGTTTTTCTCAATAATCCATAATATTGAAAAAAATAAGCCTGAACATTTGCATTAAATTTTTGATAATATAATGTTGATATATAAACCCTAATACACCCTCATTGATAAAACCTAAAGATAATCTGAACATGAAGAGAGCAGTAAAAATATTTTTGCTTCTCTCCTTTTAATTTAAAAATATGTTTTTGAAAAAGTATTAATTACAAACGATAGGCCATAAAATGGCTGTTTTACCTTTCTGTTTTGCAATAAAATAATATGAATCTATTTTTAACCTCAGATAAATTCAACCCTTGCTCTTTAAATAAATCATACGCCATGACTGAACCAAACTCTCTGTTTGTTAATAATTTCGAATTTATTTATCAGACCATGTAATTATAGGCTTTATATGTTTGTAATTAAATTATTTGTTTTCAGCTATACCGATTCGACCATATATGGGTGGTTAATGGGTGCCACTAGGCAACAAAATCGAAGTTTTGTGAAGTGTTCACCTATTATATAAAACAATATATTTATTGCGCATTAATGATATTAATTTACTAATTAATACCATTTGTGGGTCAAAAAAAATATACCTGACGTTTTAAATTGCGGTTTTCTGTTCTTTTCAAAGAATATAATTGTATTAATAAATTTAAAGAGAGTTGAAAATAATAATTTTATTTAAACCAAATGTACAGTTCGTGAAATGTTAAATAAACGAAAGTAATTTTTATTGTTTCCTCTTAGTTGCTTAATTAAATTAGCAAACATTTAAATGTAAATATAAAATTTCTTAAGTTGAAAAGTTTACAAACAAATATCATCTCACATCATTTTTTTTCATTGAGCATATGGAAGAAGTTAGTTTCTCAGTGTAAAACTTGTTCTATAGAATTAAATTAAGGGATGTCTCGAGTGTTTTCTCATTAACATCAACACAAGAACAATGTAAGTTCATTCGAAAACTTTACAGTAAGTTTTTATTTTAATTCCATCGCCCATATGAAACATGCACCGACCGGGGGTAGTTAAGAAAAGTTTCATTGCACAGAAAATCAAAACTAAAAGAAATTAAAGAAAAAAATTATGTATAGTGCTTCGAAAATCTTTTTAGATTTAAAAAAATAATAATTTGTGTTTTATAAGTATTTTTTCAATAAATTCGACATCAAAAATCAATAAGAACATGAGTAAGTAATTTATAATTTTTAATATTTTTTTACAGAGAAACCATAGGAATATGCATGCAATTTAGGTATGTATTATAAACTTGTGTTTTGCAATATTTAACCTTTTATTTGATACAAAAAATTGATCTGAAAAATTAGATTTCCTGTATATTATGGACTTTGAACCCGAAACTATTTATATAAAAAGCCAATATTATTAAAACGCTTGGGTCGTAAAACCTTTAAATAGGGGTACTGCTAATTTTAAAATCATTTTATATGAATGCAATTGTTTATGATCTTTCGTAAAGGGATAGCAGGAAAGAGATCATACGAACTGCAACTTAACAATAAACTTCTGGACAGTCTTCAAAACTTCATAAAAAAACTATTTAGTTTTGAAATATCCTTCAAGATCAAGATAAGTCAAAAAGATAACTGGTAGGAGAAAAACAAAATCCGAGTAACATAGTATATAGTTCACTGATGGATCAAAAACAAACGATGGAATAGGTGTTAGAATAGAAAAAGAAAATCCCTGAAAACGAATATTCGTAAGCCTGGAGAAAATTATAGTAAAGTATATTATAGAAATTATAGTATTCCAAGTTAAGGTTTAGGCCATAATCATGCACCCACAAGAAAATTAGGAAGAAAATATCACAATAAAACGAAAAGAAATCGCATCGGCAGCCAAACCGCGATTAAAGCGATCAAATTTTACCAGAGGAACTCCAAAGTAACCTAGGAATGCAAAATACTACTTATTTAGTTGGCCACATTCAACAAATTATTACTTTTTTGGATGCCGGAGCACCCTGGTTTCAAAGGTAATAACGAGGCAGACGAACTTGCAAGGGTAGATTTAGGAATGTCATTTATGTATCCAGAATCGGCTACAGGACCAACGATATGTACAACACTGAACTCAAAATAAGCAAACAAAATCCTGAAATAATTACTCAGGTGGTAAATTTAAAGTTTATGATATAGAAACCTATGAAAGCTCATAAAAAAGACTTCTAAATCTAAAAAAGAAGGACATCTAAATTCAATTAGGTCTATTAACAGACACTGCAGTTTAAGCAAGCATCTCTAAAGTATAGGAAACAATACAGAATCAAGTGGTTGTAGGAAATGCGGCGAAAATGAGACTACCTCCCACGTATTATTTAACTGCCCAGCCATGACTCAAAATCATCTAAGCTCTCTTGACTCGCCCGGAAATGAGCTGGGAAAAATACACATAGACCTCATTGACAGTCTGCTGAAATTTATATCAGAAGCAGATCTAAGTAATTGGAACTAGAAACAAAGCTGAAACGCCATAGTTCGTACAGGACGCAGTGGAGAGGAACTCTTAGGAGATACCCTTAGTTCAAAAAAGAAGAAGAAGAACTGTTTTATGAAATGATGCAATGAGAAAGTGCCAATCAAATCTTTGATCTAAATCATAAATGCACAGTTATAGAATACTTCTGGTACAAAAAACATTTTTGAAGAAATGAAGAGAAAAAAAAACTTACTTACTTAAAATATAACTTACAATGTTACCATTATGTTTTAATACTGCAAAAAATAGAGTTGGAACTCTATAAAATGTTAAGATTTTTTAATTTTATTTTGTGTGATATATTTGAAAAAAATAATTATATTTAGTGAAAAAAATCATCTCGAGAACACAATTATTAATTGAAGCACCTCTTATTTTATCTTCACCCATTGAAACACAAATGCTTTGTTGGGAATTAGGAAATTTTAATTGTTTAATCTATCTTAAGTATTAACAGAAACGAAAACTTTACCGTCTCTCTAAATATTTACCTCCCTTAAATAATAAATCTGCGCTCAAACAACTCTTTTTTCTGTCTTCCTTCATTCCATTCTCGAGAAAATTCAATTCCCATAATTTCGAATTCATTTTTATTATCAAGCATCTCGAGAACAAAACAGAAAATTAAAGTGTTCTCTTTTAAAGAAAAGCGATTTGAATAAATTTCTATTCTTGTTTGAAAAAAGTTATTTGTTCTTCTTGTAATTCCCTGAGCTTCAATATTTTATGATACAATTTTCTACGTAGAGGTACGACCGGTATAATATGTGTGAGTTTTTTAAAGAATTTTATTATAAAATTTATTTATATATGAATACAAATTTTATTCAAATTTAGTGCGAAATCTTCGCGCATTGCGTATGGAGAATTTATACACATTCGTTAAATCTTAGCAATAACAATTTATAAATTCGCCATATTCAGATATCGCGCTGTGGCTATATATACATATAGCATTCACAAACTTACGAAGCATGTTTAATAAAATATAATACAGAAGCACAATACTTGTTTAACATAATAGATTCAACGTTACAACACGATTTAGTTAGCAGATCTTGATAATTTATTCCTATTCTGTTTAATCTGTTCTTTTTCATCTTCTCTACTTGCTTAAAATACGTATAGTTGATCATGACAAGATAATTTGATAGGTGAAATGTGATTTTATAGTTTGTTCGGTTCGAGTTCAATCCAATAACTCATAAAAAAATTTGGTTCTTTTTAGTCCTGTGATTGAAATAACTACAAATTGCCTACTTGAAAATTAATATGAATAAAACAATTACTTATTTCATATTTTAATGCTATAGAATAACATCAAGAGTTGTAAAACTAAATGTTGATATAGTAAAAATGTTATCTGGGTAGACGTATTCAGTATAAGTATCTAAAATTAATTAATATATCAACAAAAGATGTATGGCTCCAATATTTCTTAACAATTTTAGTATTAAAACTATGAATATACGATACAGCCAGAGGTGACATTCAAGAGATTCGCAGAGGTTCAATCGAATCTATTACAAAAATTTTCAGTTTTACGAACTCTTAGTTAAATACAACATGTGTATTTTGTCCAAAGAATAGTGATATGTGTAGGATAAATTAGTAATTTTTATCTAACAGATACATTGTTATCTTCTAAATTGCTATTTTAAGGATATAGTTTATATATCTATCCTTGAGTAAAAGCACCAGTTTTAAGTATTTTCTATTTAAAGAAAATATATTATACACCGTGATACTCATAAACTAGAGCCTTATTCACTAAATTTTAAAAATTTTATAGTTTTTAAAAATCTACTGGTGGCCGAATGGTCAAGGTAGCCACTCCAAAACTTATAGGTGCTGGGTTCACTCCTCGTATCGGGTGAATTTTCAATTTTTTTCAAATTATGTTTTCTTATTAACGCTAGAGTCGCTGAAACTAGGCTAGGGGTCGGCAGTTTGTCTAGTGAGAAGAGCCAAATTATCATAGAATCAAAAATAACGAAGGAATCGAAGATCCGCATAAATGTCATATAGATAGTATATAATAGTTTTGGATTTTTGAGAAAAAATTAAAAATGTCTTAGAAATTTAGTTAGAACGGTATCCATGCATTTTTATACAGTAAATTTGCGGATGGATAAAAGAGCAATAAAAAGTATGTCGTCAAATCTATAGTAGAGTGTGCCGTCTGTCTCATAAACTCTTAAGTCATAAGGTTGCTTTAGATAAGGCGAAATTAGTCGAATTGAGTCGCAAACATCTAGACAAAGAGCCGCATGCGACTCGTGAACCACTTTTGCTGACTAAGCAAGTGGCTCCTGAACTAAGCAGTTAAAAAGTTACGATAAATAACAACAACTAATATAAGTTTATATTTTTTTGAGTTATATTATTACTTGTTGGAATAGAATAAACCATTTTGAACCCCTTTTTTATAATTTATCAAAGAATATAGTTTAGGCTTTAACAATATTAAATTTTAAAGAACTTAATTTTGCGAATGCATCTTTTATTATTTATATGGATATATTCTATGATCAGTTTTTTGCGCTGATGTTGCTTGTACAACGTATGAGTAAAAAAGAGTATTAAGTGAAAACTTTCTGTAAGCGAACCATTTGTTAAAAATTTTCCTGATATTTTTATCGATTCAACGTATTTTAATATTGACAATGACAATTCAAATATTGAGAATTTGTAATACTTAACAATGTCTATTTGTTCCATAATTGAAATAATTTTGGTACATTTCAAGTTTAATAACTTGAATTAAAAATTAAATGAAAAAGATATTTGTATACTGAAAAACTAAATATAAAGCGATGACAATTCTTTCATACTTTCTTTACGATTTCATGGAATCGTAATCAGTAAAAATAAAAATTCTTAAATATCATAAAGAATTTTTATTTTTGATAAACCTGTTATCTTAGAAAAAAATTAATCAAAATAAGTTTTTGACAATAAAAATAATTTTAGTCTCTAACTGATAAAACACATTTTTTCAGAAAAAACAAAAGTGCCTACTGATGCCCGAGTACTCAAATGGCTACACAAGACTGGTAGGTGCTGGGTTCGATCCAAGTACCGAATACATTTTCAGAATTTCATGATTTACGGTGTTTGATTAACGCTAGAGTCGCTTAAAACTTAAATTGAAAGCTTTTAAGAAAATTATGAAAGCTTCAATGATATGTAAGTCTGAAAATCTTTTATTAAAGTGCAGCGATTAAATAAATACACGAAAGCGCTATTTATATGTATCGCATAAGATTCTGTCAGCATCAAGTTGAAATTTAGATCTATTTTTCTAAGTGAATTCACAAGAATCTTATATAACTTTGAAAGCTAAATATATCGAATCCATGCCCGTCAACGAAACCATGATATTTCTATAAGTATATTACAATAAATAAAAAAAATAGATAGATGAATCTCCCAACTTGTACAACAAAATTTGTAATCAGTGATATTAGGTAGCTTTTTTACACAATTTAGTGCTCCAAATGTACTCATTATTCACCTATAGAAATATATGAATATCAATCTGGTACCGACTAAATGTAATCTAAATTGTATAGGTGAGAAACAAACCAAACTTATCAACTAACAGCTTGTAAGGTCGCTCAATGTAATTGAGCCATTACACGTATAAAAGGTTTCTTTATATCATAGTGCGATTCAAATACGTGTAATCTGTTGAAGGACCATTAAACATCTGAAACTAAACCCCAAAATGGCTAGCTTTGGCCAATAACAAAGTGCATGTTAAAGACAAAAATTCAATCCTTCGCTTAAATGTATGTAGTAATAATGTCAATGGTAATGACAATATTATGGTAGCATTCCTTACTGAGCATTATTATGCATTCATACAATAAACTAAATCTTGCAATAAAAAGTACTGTTTCCAGCTATTTCAGAGAAAACTATGAAACCAATTCGTAGCCATGCACTTTATACTACACTCATTGAGATAAAACCTGTTATCAATTGCTTGATACCTAAAAATTACCCTTTCTTAATGATTTTCACGACATTTATTTGTTCGTAAAGAAAATATCCTTTTCCGGGTAAGCTTCATTAACGCCATATTAAAATTCAACTATTACCCATGACTATGTTTGAATACTAGCGATAATTGTTCCCCTTTTTGCAAACCAGAAAAAAGTCTGATTTACATTAGTAATTTCAGACAAGTAAGCTGTGCAAAATTAGTTTACTTAACGAATTACCTAAAGTTGCAGAAAAAATAATTTTCTTCAAACGATTTGATCCATTGAGGTATACTATAGGTCAACATATCCCACGAGCTCGATGTTAAATTAAAAAAAAAATCCCCTTAATTCGTTGGTGTTCTTCCACAGCAGTTTTTTTCAACTACCTTCTTTCCTCTTGAAGCATAGATATATACAGGTGAAATTGACATGGTAGACATCTAAAAGTAAGAATCATTTCAGTATGACAGCCACAAGTAAAGGCTAAGGTGCAAAAAAAAGAAAGTAAAAGTTGGATGAAAATTACTTTTGCGTTGAGATATTTATGCCCTTAATAGATATCAAAAAAAAACTTTTGATACAATTTGACATAATCCGAACTAGTAGTTATTTTTTGGACTATATTGGCATCAAAGCTATTGGAAAAAATATCAGCATTACTGAAATAAATGTCAGGAAACTAACAATTATTGACAGACAAAGTAATAACTCGCTAGAAATCAGAGAAGAAAACGGTTGCAAAGTAGTCCCAAAAATCATAAACCAATGATTTCTAGTCACTAACACTAGATGATGCAATGAAGAAGAAATCAAACGGTATATAGTGACAACTACAACAGTGATGGCAAAACTAATGAAAATTTTGAAATGTAAAACAAGCTAACGCGATGATTTTTCCAATCACCACATACGACTGTGTAATTTGGTCAAAAAATACGATAAGCAAAATACTGAAGCTTTTTAACTATAGATAAGCATACCGACGCGTTCCAAGACTCTCAGTGATGAAGAAAATAATGCCATCTTGGAAGAATTAAACATATTGATATGACCAGGAGAGCTGAAAAAATGGAAATACTAATAGGT
Source organism: Sisyra terminalis (assembly GCA_958496175.1). Taxonomy (NCBI): domain Eukaryota; kingdom Metazoa; phylum Arthropoda; class Insecta; order Neuroptera; family Sisyridae; genus Sisyra; species Sisyra terminalis. The sequence goes on along the minus strand of OY292277.1, from coordinate 29,685,800 downwards.
GAAGGAAAAATGAATGGCTAGTATAGCTGAAGAAGATGGCACACACGATAGTCTGATCATGTAAAGAAGCTACTCATTGCCTGAAGTCGCACGTTAAGCACAGGACAAGAAAACATGGAATATGATATCACAATAGGGACGAAAGACGGTCAGAAGAGAAAAAGTCAAAAAACTCTAACTTAGTAGAACTTTCTGATGGTTCTGTAATTGGAGAAATAGTTCAAAATTCCACATTTTTATGTCTCTTTTTAGACTTAAAATAAAATGTAGCTGTTAATTTTTAACTTTAGTTGTTAAATCTTAGAAATGTTCATTCAAAAATGCCAAAAAAATCGTTACATTCAAAATGCCTAAAACGAGCTCTTATTGGCCCAGAATTAAAATTACATCACAGTACAGAAACTTTAAAATCCCACGGACGCTTTGCTAAGACAAATTTATTTAATCACAAAAAATAAGGTTGTTTTAATCGTTCAAACCAACTATTAATGATTGAAACCATTTACAATCTACACAACCTCTTTTCCTAACACGAAAAATTGATAGTAAATTTTTTGGTATGAACATTTTTCTATAGTGAAAAATGTTCAAAAATGTGTAAATCATTACTTTCTCAATGTGTTGAAATTTCGGTTTCAATAAACGTACTGATGCGTACTGTGACGTCACAGAAGAACCGTAAGCGCACCCATCGTTTTCGTACTCATTTGCTCATTAAAATTAATTTTTTTTTGCTAAAATACAAGTATTTCATAACCAAATATTCGGTTTTACGCATACCTATAGTGTCTTGTATCGATAAAAATAAATAAAAGAAAAGAAAATGTGTGTATCGTCTATTAAGGTTTTTTTATGTTATCAAATACCTCAACAAATTTTTGATAATGTTTTGGCTCATAATATTTTCATATATTACTTTAATTGAAAACATATTGTCACTTCTATTTACAATTGGGAATTTGAAAAAAAAAAATTATTGATTTTTTTCATGTATTTTAAAACTTTATTATTAATAATATTGATATTTAATGCAAAAAACTTAAAAAAAATTTTTTTTCAATTAATTATTAACGATTAAAAATTGATAAAATTTAAAAAAAAATCACGTGACTATAAACGCGCCATGAATGGTCACCATAGTTGTGACGTAATAATGTTATAGCTATTTAATAACAATACAGCGTTTACAGCTATTACACGTGACTAGACAATAATATTGAAAATTTATTGCTAAAAAACGAGTCGTTAGTTGATTCCAATTAGCTATGTGTGATAAATGATTTATAAAGACAAAGTCTGATAATATTCCTGCACTGCTTGAAACCATTTATTTCGACGTTTGCCATCTTGGGGAACATTTAAAAACATTTTGTTAGGAGTTATTTTTGTAGTATTCGTTCATAATGGTACAAAACAAGAACGATAACTTTTAAGGTTCGACATGCTCAATATAAATTTCAATATTTAACTATCACAACAGAATTAAATCAATCAAAACAGTGTACTTATTATTTCTGTATCAACTGCAATCATTGACAACTAACATTAGGACGTCACACGCGCTCGTGTTTGTTCGGGAGCTGTCGGCGTGTTTTCGGTACTAGATTCAAAAAATTCAAAAATTAATTTTTATTTTGAAATAACTTTTAAATTATTGCGAAAATAAAAAAATAAAAAATAGTTTTGCTATAAAACTTATATATGATCTTTCCATTTATCACAAAAAAAAAAAAATTCACAAACCCAATTGTTTAGGAAATTATGATTGTTAACTCCATTGATTCATTTTATTAAAATTCTTTACAATAATGGGAAGGAACAAACGATAATCCCAGCTCTTCCTTATTCTTTCTCACTCATTCTTTCTTAGAATTCAGATATCAAGTTATTTCTCTATTAAGTTCGTATATAGTTTTGGATTTTTTTTTTCTGTATATAGGTATATAATGGTTGTTCAATTGATGACTTCAGAGTATGAAACATATCGATATTTGTTTCTTGTTTTATTCAGATCGTTAAATATTTTATTTCCCATATCCGACATGGTTATAAATGCACATTGTAATTCAATTGGAAAATATATTTGTGTTTGAAATTTATACTTCAAATGCCAGTTTTGTACTGTATTTCTTCCCCATATACCGTATGTTTTATTTAAAGAATTTTTGTAAAAGGTGATGTATGTGAATTGTATCCGTGTTTTATATTTACATAAAATATATTTGCCAGAACCAGTCTTCTGAATAAACACAATAGCTAAAAAAATAAAACGAGAGCTAGTTCTCGGCATCCGTACTACTCATATTGACTATCTGCTTGGTAAAATATTTGGCTAAAAATCCAAACAAGCAGCTTATTAGCTTTGGCCAAGTGGCAAGAGGATGTTGTAAATCATTCATCAGAAATTTCATTTTAATTATATGTGCGAAAACTGCAACCTTCGTGTTACACTTTTTTTCTTCTCATCATCAAAATTAACACCTTATAAAGAATTCGGCAGCTGTAACGGATGGTTTAATTGACGAAAACGAGAATGGATCGAGCAAAAATGAACGGCTCGTCGAAGGCCTTCGGCTATTAAAGTAAATTATATAATTTTTTCGCTTTGTTTTTTCTCAACTGAAAAAAAATATTAAAAATTTAATCAAAACAGTTATCTGTATAAAATACTTGAAAAATTTAAATGCTTTTACTTAAAATGTAGGCTCAGAAAAACAAATATTGATTTTGAAAACTAAAAGATGATCTTGTTTAGTTTATCTTGCAATAATTTTAAAATTTGAATATTTTAACTACTTTGATTTATGGTTAAATTGGAAATGAGAAATTCAATTAAAAAAACGAAGCCTTCGCCATTGCTATATTGATAAGGATCGCAATGTTGACATTTTCTAATTAACTTTAAAGGAATTTTTAAAAAATCTAACGAAAAACAATTCCGAATATTTCCAGTGATAGAAAAAAAAACGATCGATCTCGCATTTTCTTCTTCTTCTCTTCGAACTACAAAAAACATAATAAATACTCAAATCAATGAGCGCACATTACACTCAAGAATTAGACAGCGCTAACGCGGTAGATCATAGATAATATTTTAACATTCCAATTCATCGATCTAATCGACAACCATAAATTTTTATTGCCTTCGACATTAATTAAATCCAAAAATACCAAAACGAATTGAAATAAAATCCAAGAGTCTTTTGTAGGAAATCAATGTTTTCGAAATTTTTTCTCGTTGTTCTCTCGTGGCTGTATCACGAAACAAACGCAAAGAATGAACCTTATCGAAATAATATCCTGACAGTGCCTGATAGTAGGCCTTCGGTGTGCTCATAACCAGCGAGTTGTTGCTTGCTTTTCGAAGATAACGTCTTCGCACAACGACCTTTACGCCTCACTAAATAAATCAATTTTAATTAGGTTTGAATGTTAGCCGCCTTGTTCTTCTACTTGTTTGTCTCATTATCACTGGGCTTGTTTTACGGATGTAACGCACGATAAAGGAAGAGCGTCTTCACTTAAGATCGTATCAAAGGTGTTTTCGAATTTATTATATTAAATTATTGAACTAATTTAATCAAGTACACACAAGCATTTGTCTCCGAAGTAAAAATCTCACACAAGCTTGTTCTAATTACAAGAAAAATCTACTGGAAATTTTATTAAATTCCCCTCACTATTTGCCTCTTAATTAGTTTTGTACTTACGCTGTTAATATCAAAGAAGATAATGATATCAGAACCGTTTTGCTTAATTTTTCGGCGTCCATCAAGTTAGCATTACAGTTTTGGAATTTGTATAAAATAAGTACGGAACTAATTAATGCGTTTCTTTTATTTAAGAGTACTGATAGAATTGTAGCTTACAGTTCCCTATATTGTTTAGTTATTATTTTAAGTTTTATGAATTATTGCCATAACCGTTATTCATAAAACTTTTTTGGGAGGAATCCGACCCAGGACTTCGGAAACTTACTATTCGCTATGGGTGTAACTACAGCGTCAGACAAGATATGAACTACAAGAGGATGTTGGAGCATGTTTCCATAACCATGTTATTAGCAACTTGCTGAATAAAAAGTACTTCTTTAAAATAATAAAAAAATCTACATAATGGAATATGTGTCAATTTATTATGATAATAGTTTTATATTTAAGGGAATTGAACCAAAATTTGTTTGTACAATTATTAAAAATAACGACAAATACAATAAAGATAAGGTTTAGTTACTTTAGATTCAAAAATAATAAAAAGCACGGAATATAAATAAAAAAAAGAATAGTTGTCCGAAAAAAAAACATATTTTTGCTAATAGTATTTAAAATTTGAAAATATAAAAAAATGTCCACTTAATTATTTTCATTTAATTAATTTATTTATTTAATTACTGACGTCGAAAACCCGTTTCATTTTGACAAAACTTACAAATTTTTCAACGGTTTGCTAATCTCTGAATTGTTGATCCGATTGATAAAATAAGGGTTTTGGTATTACTTACTTTTGCTTTCTAACTACAGTTATTCTTTGATTTTTTGATCTATTTTTCATTTAGCCGTCGGATGAGAGTTATAAAAAAAAATTCTACTACTTTTACAATTCACAACAACTCTGGTTTGTCTATTCGTTATATGTATTAAAATAAAACAACATAAAAATTCTCACGTGTGTTTGCTATCAATTTCATTAATAATAGCCTCCTCTAACGCTTAAACTGACCACTGAGAACGCTTATGTCGATTTAGCTTCCCCCAACATTGTTTTACATTGAAAGAATATCTGTGTATCAATTTTTAAATAGTTTCTACTCCAACTTTATTTTTTAAAAAATGGTGCAAACGTAAGGTAAGAATCACATAGCACTTTTGTCGAAAATATTTGTGTGGCGTTTTTTTGCATTCAAAACTCTTAAACAACAAAAAACGTCTATTATTGATGCCAAAAAAAATCAATATATCAACTTTTCTAAAAACTTTAATCGTCTAATTAACGTTACTTAGGTGACAAAAGGCAGTATAGGATTTTCTTGAAAAATACATAATAAAAATTTTTGTACATAATAAATGTCATTGAAGATTCATAAATTAGCAATAATATATGAACAACGTGCATTTATCAAACAAAGTCGATTATAATCATGGTTATAGTATAGTATACTACTTTTAGATAACAAAACATAAATAGAGCTCAATAATTGAATATCTTTATCACAACAACTTCAAATAAACGACATATACAAAAATAGGGTGAATAATGGTAATTATTTAATTAAGTTTTCTATATTTCTTCGAAGTCTCCAGATTTTCTAGAGTATTACTGAATTGCTTACATTACTCTATCAGTCAAAAGGCTATCTGTTAAGATGGGTGTTATCAAGCATCTTTTTCGTTGAACCATAGTTATGGAACACTCCAATAGTAAGTGTTTTACGCAGAATATTTCTCTATATTTACTATAGCCCTCAGTGGCTCTAGTAATAAGTCGGAGTCGGTACAGCTTTGTGTGCCCAATTCAAATTCGGCACAAAACCACCCTATCTTTTATAGGAAGGTCATAACCTGTCATTGGCTCCTCTATTAAATTCCTAACCTAGTGCAATTTTTATGGTTCATTTTTCCAAATATTGTTCCTGCTGTCTGGTATAGGGATTGATGGCTGTCTTACGTTGGTATCTTGAAATAATAGCTCCATATGTAGTTCACTTACGTATTCAAGAACTTTGGTCAAAATGATTTTTGTTTTTAATTTTGGCATTCTCTGTTGACTGGGGGATCCTTCGTCCTGTAGTGTTTGACTGGTTTATTGACTTTTTGTTTTCATTATGTGAATAATTTGATTACCTGTGATTTTCTTCTAAATGAGTTTGGCATTTCTTCTGTCTCATTCAAAATGCTATAAGTTAGAGTAGTTTTGAATGCTCTTGTACATAGTTAGTCGTATTGTAGTACGTTATCACTGAGTCTAAAGTTTTGAGTTGGGGTTTCGAAGCAGCAATACATATTTTAGCCCCATAGTTCATTTTTGGAACACTAATTACTTTGTGGAGGTTCTCCAGGATAATCTTAGATGCGAGATTAATCTAAGATTTTTTAGTGAGGGATTCTTTTTAATAGGAATTTCATCAAGTTTTAAAACTAAATTATTATGGAGCTGTTTTGCTAAATAGATAGTAGGTTTAACTTTTTCGATTGATAGAATTATATGATGATCAACGTCCTTTTGAACTTACTTTCTAGACGTTTATATTTTAAATATTATTCCTTCAAACTTACGCAATTATCAATTTTCTTCATCCGTAATTTAGTTCTGAATTTCATCTTATGCAATTACACCCTTATTTAATGACTTATCAATTAAAAACCTTTGTGATTAATAAACTGATGGTATATAGTCGTTCATTACAGAATTTAAAAGCATCTCCTTGCTCTTTTAAACTTAAAATAAATGTTTTCAATGCGAGGAATGTTCATTTAAACAAGAATTTATTTTTCTTTTCTTTAGCATAGGATCAAAGTTATAAAACTACCATCGAATAGGGCTGAAAATTAAAGGAATTCTTTTGAGAATATTCACACCGAAGAGAGCGAAATGTTTGCTATCGAGCTTATTTGAATAAAGTAAATATTTTTCGATGTAAATAATATTTTCTATTAGCTCCATGAGGATAATAATTAAGAAAAGTTTATTACTTATGTACATAGTAACGTGTGCGTGTATGTATTATGTGTAGTTAGTCGTTATCAAAGCGCCTAATATAAAATGTTTATTTTATGTTGTAATTATAAAAGCGAGAAAATTTACTTAAGAAATATGCACTTGAAGCTGTTAATCATTTTCATTTGTATACTGAAACAAAATAAAAAAAAAATCAAGAAGGAAAAGAGAATGAGCGGAAAATAAACATTCTGAAAAGCTCAAACGCTCATAATTAAAATCTTAATAATATAATGTTAGAGCTTTTATTTATTTTGCTCAACTATAAATACAATTTTGCGACTAAAAAATGTGTTTTAAACACAAAAGTTTAAATAACTTAAGAACAAGGAAATTATTTTATTTTAAATATAAGATAGAAAAAATATTTGTAAAGACACAAATATTTTCAAGATTTAATTATCAAGGTTTTGAATTTCTGGGTTATACTCAAAACTTCAACTATGTGGGAATATACTGTGCGGTTTGTAGTTCAAAACCAAGTTATGTTAACATTTATGTACTAATATTATGAACTTATTGTTCAATTGGTAATTTAATGAAACAAAATTTATTTCAAACTTTGTACTAACCTCAGTTTCAACTATAAAATTTAAAAATTCTCATTTTATCAATAAAGTATGTTATGGTATTTATTCTTGCTAGTTAAAATATATTCAATTGAATAGATATGAAAAATAATATTTTATGTTTACAAAATATAGTAGTTGTAGTAGGGAACAGATCTCGGTTATATATATAATAAAGTTTTTATGGGAAATAGAGTTGGAATAAGTGAAAAAATAAAAGGATTTGGAAAATATAGTGAGTACGTTACGACAGAGAATAAGAAAATGCATGTACCTACCACGACTGCAAGTACCGTACCATACATGTCCCTTGCAATTCTGTTTCCAATGAATATCTATAATACCTTTTTATTTTACCTTCTTTTTCGCTATCGGCACAATCTTTCCATCTCGGGACTCTCTGGAGAATATACACCCAGACATTCATGCACACATCGACGAGTTCCAGATCAAGACATATTCAGTCTTAGTAGCAGCAGCATGTGTGGCTGGAAACCCGCGATACACTGGCAATAACGTGCGGAAATTTTGCACTTACCAATATGAGTGTGTGCCGCAATGCAAATTTTTAACTTTTTGCCAATGTGAACAGAGCTTTTTGCTCAGCAATGCAGAGGTGTATGATGTGATATTCTTCCCGTTGTACTTGCGCTACGGTAACACTTATTTTTAGAAGCCTTCGGGGAGTGAGAACATTGTTCTACATTTAAGTATGAGATAGTATCCAACCTACACACATTTTCGTAAAAGTACTTAAAAAAAACTTTTAGTCGCATCAGTTTTTTTATGCGTTGGCAGGAATTTTCTAATACAAGGAATAAAACCAAAGTGATTCAATAAACTATAAACAATCTCTCCCAATATTTCCCCATAGAAAACATTTGGTTTTGCAGCCAAATAATATAAATGGCTATAGGGCACGGGTTGAAAATTTCCCACCACCCCTCTTTCTATTTGTTGTGGGAAAAATATTTACTTGGAGCGGAGCCCATTTATTCATCATTTACATTTATTTGGAACTCTACATCGATTTATTTAGAGTTATTTGATTTGGTTCAATCAATAAATTCTAGAAAAGTGTATTTTAATTAAAAAAATTGGATAATATACTTTTACTGAGTAACAATGCTTTCAATTCGAAAAAAAATGTTTATCAGTACAATAAAAAAGAATGCGGAATCAATTAATATCCAAAATTATTATTTTGTTTTTTTTTTTTTTGAAAATCAGAAAACCGATAAATTTACACAAATCTACAAAAAATTCGTTTTTTAATTGAAAATTTGAATCGATAAAAAAATAATGAATAGGCGAAGGACGCCCAACAAGAGAGAAGTTTTATACTTGGATATCGAATATGTTTAATAAATAAAAGAATAAAATATCATTTATAAAATATTTTTTCGACAAATTAAAAAATATAGTAAAATTATAGATAAATCAATTTAAAAATGAAAAGTAAGCTATATCCTATTCAATTATTGATATTGTACGAAATATGACTCAAATGTATGCGTCTCTATTTTATCTATGAATCATGAGAAAAGTGAATCAATGGTGGAGCATAGTTACTTGTAGATTCTGTCAAACTTTTGCCCATTTTTAAATTCATTTTTTCAAAAGAAAATTTTTAAAAAACTCAGATTTTTTATTTGCAAAAGTGATCCAGAAGTCACCAGATAAAACTAGTGGAATTTAGTGTGAGCTACGTTGAAACAGAAGTGACTCTCCTACTAAATATTGTATGCCATTATGTGTTTTGCACCAGTTCAACAATGTGCCGCTATATTAAGGTGCTAATAATAGGCGATTGATCTTTGGCGGCGTTTGACTGAGTAGTAAAAATTCATTCCTCGGTCTATTTTTATTTGTACCTTTGTTTCTATTTGTTGTGTAACTACTAGTACTTGAACCTTTTAGGGAGTTTCCGCTTGAGTCTTTTTTGATTTATAATTTTCTTCAACCCAAGTTCCTCAGCAAAAGGATAATTTCCTAGGTCGTGAAAGAAATTCCTAGTGAGTACGGTTAAGATTTTTTTTTATATATGGGATGTTCATTTCGTGATGAATTTGGTTGTTTCTCACATACCATAGAGTTTTAATGATGAATCTCAAGCCTCAGTTTTCGAGGTCATTGAGTGCCAAGCGTCTGCAAAAAAATCAAATATCGATGAAAAATCTAATGATTCCATATCCAAGCGAAGTATCATAATTTTATCCTTATATTTTTTTATATAACATAAGTTACGCATCCACTATTGCAAAATTAAGTATCTTCATCTTAAGTACAAATAAGGTACTATTATAAATTGCTATTAATAAAAGTTATATAAAATATTAGCTGACTCGGCAGACGTTGTCCAACCCGGAACGTTGACTTTCTGGTGTATTTGGTCTAAATCTGGTGTAATTGGTATAAGAAAACCATTAAACATAATTAGTTTAAATTAAAGAAGGTATTAGAAAAACTATTTTAAAAACATTTCCAATGATATATTACACACCTATACAAATGAAAATTTTTCTATCCCTCAGTTTTAAGATGTCATCCCTGGCACAAAAAACTTAAACAGTAAATTTGGAATAAGGGCATCTTGAAATAGATATTTATTCTAAAATAGGAATGAAAATTAAATGATACAGTCATTAGAATTTAATCTATAAGTATAGATATATATTTAACAAAAGCTTATGTCATTTTTACATTACTAACACTAAGTGGTAATAATGTAACATGTTAAACGGCCCTTTGATTATAAAATTTGAAATTTTTATTGTTGATCAAATTTTGTCCACTCTTTTCACTTACACGATACAATTGTGAACCTAAACCCTCCAGGGTCCTACTTAGATACATAAAGAAAATTTCAACAGAATAGGTCTGGCGGTTTAGGAGGAGTTCAGTGACAAGCACACGTACAATAGAATTATATTGTACAATAAATATTAAGGTAATGTATGGTTACAAAAAATAGTTAAAGAGTTTTGAATTACCAACTTGTACATCAAATCAAGCAAACATTTATTCATGGTCTTCCTTTCTAGAGTTCTTGGAAGTGGTGGTGTAGCCAATGTTTTTAAGTCCTGTATGCGTACGTATTGAAATATATTTTCTAATAATGAGTCAGTAAATTATTGTTTTAGAAATATAACGATAAATAAATTTAATATTTTTAAATGTCATACGAAAATAAATTCACATTTATCAATTGATTTTGTACAAAAATTTAACTGCTGTTATTTACATTTAGCGAACGAGTATCACATATAAAGAAGCATGAGGTTTTACAAATTTATTGTCTTCTTAATTATGAAAAAAAATTGCATAAACGTCATTTTCTTAAGAGTTCTAATTGTTTCACTCATAACAGAAATGTTCGAAAACAAAAATAAATAAAATTTGTTCTCATTTAGATTTTTTTTCATTCTTAAATAAGCTTCTGATGTATGAATAATGAATATTTGATGAATTCTTTTAATGGTAATGATGGAAATAAAACTCGTTTCCCTTAGCATTAATCATTAAAACTATTACATAGCTGTTCAATGATTCTTATTTTCAATTATAAAACTACCGGTATATTAATTTCATGAATGTCAACAATAAGCGCCAAACTATTTTAATTTAGACCAGTTGGGGGTAGTAAATAATCTAAATAGGTCTCTCCGTTGCCATTTTTTGAGCTCGAATGCTCTCCAAGCTAGACAAAATGACAAAGACATTTGTGCAAGAGCTGCATCTGAAATGAGTTACTTGAGAACCACATAATGTTATTTGGTAGCCATGTGGTACCTATTACAATTCCATATATGTTTGGTTTATGTAAATCCCCGTATTCCAGCAAACAGAGTTGAACTAAGTAAAATCCCAAAAAGCTCTTTCTTTTTGCTCATTAGTAGATGTCGAGAGACTAATTGAGAAGGATGTAGAAATTCTCAAGTTGCATGTAGGAAATATGGGTGATAATAGTAATTTTATAAGAAACTGTTTGAAAGTGGGGATTCATTTGGTACAGGGAAATTTCTTGTGAAGAAAGCCGGGACTGCAATGCCAACCGGTCTCTTTTGTATAGTCAACAATGAATATTAATATTCTTAATTGCAATGTTTATTATAATTTATAACAGTTCTCAACATTATATTATAATATTTGTAATATATGAATCCCACATTCGTATTTAATGTCTCGAAATTTCGAATGTTTTATGTTTGGATGAAGAAAATGTGACGTTATAGAGCTTTGTGGTTGCGATTAAATGTCAGACGGTGGCGCACATTTAATTATGCCAACGGTTGACCAATGTGATTCAAAAAATAACTCAATTTCAACGACCGAAATAAGCATATTTTTCAAATCAACGACTATGTAATGAAAATGTGGTGTGGCCACGAAAACTCCATCTCGCCATCGAGAACAATTACAGAATTTTATGATTACCGAAAGTCATAATAAAAAGCTCTGTCGTAGACACAACCTACCCCATTATACCCCATCTCTCGCTCGGTTAGTTTACAGCTCACGTTTGCGATATTCCACAACCTTTCTCCGCCACAACCCAAAAGTTATTATCGCGGTGCAAATAATTTAATAGGTCAAAGATTTTTCAACGTTGAATATATTTGCATCTAATTTTTACATAAATTTTATTTACTAAAAGGATTATTCTGTTTTTCTTTTACGAGCTATGTCTTAATGAATTTATTATTTTTTTTTTCTACTCGCACAATAAAAGAGATTTTTACATTTCTGAATTTGTTAATTTTTAAATACTCTCTCTTCATTACAAGTACGAAAGTAACTTTTATTTTTAATTTGTTTTATTATTTTTTATTAAATGCGTCATGCTTTAAGCTTTTTAAAAGCGACTTTTATTGCACTAATTGAAGCGAAAAGTTATAAACTTTGTTGAAACATTTTATTACTACAAACAAGCTTTAATTTTGTTAGAGTTTTGTTGATGGATGAATTCCTTTTTTTTTTTGGAAGAGAGAAATTTATTCCATTAATTTTTGTGCTTTGTAACAAAATTTGATGATAAAAGTTATCTGTCAGATTTGACTAATTGAAAATTAAGCTTGGGCACATTTACTTTTGTTAATATAAGAATCATAATGTGGAACCCAAAGTAACATTTACATTTTCAATTCAAATGATTATACTTGATTCAAATTTTAATATCAAACAGTTAAATGATTTTCCCTTAAATAGAATTTTGGAACCTCTGTCCATTTAATTTTATAAAAAATACTAGCTGCATTGTGGTATTTAGTGAATAAAGTGGTTTGGCAACACTGAAATTTTTGAAAATATAGCAGAAAGCTCTTTAAAGTGTCATTTGATCATTCCAGATCATTTTCATGTTTATAAAATTAAACGTGTTTATTTTTGGAACCTATTCACAGTCTAGCTTACGAATATGTCTTAAAACGAAAGTACCTGACCGAAAAAAAAAAAAAAATGTATCTGCTCGAAAATTGATCATGAATATTATAAAAATAGAATTTAGGAATTAAAAAAAAAATAGAAAACCCATATGAGATACATTTTGTTACCATTTGCTTCTTCCTTGTGATTAGAGGAATTAATACTGAATTATGACTGAAAAACCGAAAATTATAAAATTTCAGATATCTATCAATTGCACTCTCCAGGAGGTCAAAATTTGGAGTCTATTCTTTAAGTCATATACCACTTGATAATGTTTAATAGTCTTATTGAAGATGGGCTCATCGAAACCGAAGTCAAAGCCGGAGATTTTAAATTGGATTTTTAGGAGTCAAAATCGTAGGTGAAATCGAATATAATTAAGTTAAGGGCAAGAATATTGAAATCATAGAAATGTAGTTAAATAGTTCACTGTTAATGCCCATTATTAGATGAATTAGTTATTTTCATAAGATTTTTGGACTAAAAAAGGTTTTTTTTTAAGGATTATATTTGGCTCTATACTATTTGGCTAAAACGTAATTAAAATTGCTGTCGTTATAAACAAAATTATTGTTTTTTATGTGTCCTACGTCCCTTGGGTTAGTAAAAATCCGTATTCCAAAAATATCAAACAAAAATTTTATTAATGTTGATTTTTAATGATTTATAAATGAGTACTTGATAATACCTCAAAAGGCAACGAAACGCCGTACGAAAGTCCAAGAAAATTATCAAGATTTTTTTTTTATTATTTTCTTAATCCAAAAACCATATGAGAATCACTACATAGTATAAAACAAAGTCGCTTTTTCTGTCCCTATATCCCTTTGAGCGCTTAAATCTTTAAAATTACGCAACGGATTTCGATGAGGTTTTTTTTAATACATAGAGTGATTAAAGAGGAAGGTTTATATGTATAATAACATCCATTAAATAGTGGAGAAATACTGTTATTAGACAATTTTAAAGATACCAAAAAATATGACATTTTGAAATTTAATTGTTTAGATCAGAGAAGAGAGACTCTTCTTTGGTGCACATGCGCGACAATTAGTTAGATAAGGATGCTGAATATTAGCTGCATGTGTTTTTTGAGCCATTGCGCAAACTCCGATAAATGGTATTCAGCATCCTTATCTAACTAACGGTCGCGCATCTGAACCAGAGAAGAGTCTCTCTTCTCTGATCTAAACAATTAAATTTCAAAATGTCATATTTTTTGGTATCTTTAAAATTGTCTGCCACTACTGGCCACTACGTTAATTGCGCGATAATCATTTAATAGATATAAAATTTAATAGGATTGACTTTAATCATTTTTTCAGTGAGTGACAATGGCTATATACAAAGTGTCTCAAAAGAAATGTCATATTTAAAACTATAATTTAAAAAAAAGGAAGGAGTTTATTGAAAAAATATTTATTGCATATTAAAATACATTGTTTGGGAATTTATTTTTTAAAATGACATCGTCCAAATGTAAACCGTTGCGTTCACGGCGTTCTTTTAATCGAGTACTAAAATTACCTATGAAGGCTCGGCAGGTATACTCCGTGATGGCTGCGATTTCGTGACGAATATTTTCTTTTAATTGTGTGAGGGAAGTCGGTTTGTTAGTGTAAACTTTGGATTTGACATAACCCCACAGGAAAAAGTCAATGGGTTGTCAAATCGGGACTGCATGGAAACCAACTTATGTCACCTCTCCTGGAGATCAACTTGCCAGGAAAAATTTCACAAACTCTTGGCAAAGACCTGTTGCACATGTGTGAAGTTGCTCTGTCCTGCTGGAACCATGTTCTTTGGTTATAACCCGGAAAGTTTTGCAGCTCAGGCACGAAAAAGTGGTCTAACATCTCCACATAATGCTCTGAATCAACTGTAACTGTGCGTCCTCTTCCATCTTCGAAAAAGTAAGGGCCGATAATTCCTCGCGCCGACATTGCGGCCCATACGGTGACTTTAGGTTAATGTAGGGGTGCCTGATGTTTTTGTTTTGGGTTGGTTTCACTCCAGTAGTGGCAATTTTGTTTGTTTACATTTCCAGTAAGATGAAAATGGGCTTCATCCAAAAACAAGATGTTGTTAAACGTTGGAAAGCGCTCAATCATCTGGTTTACGAAGCCAAGCCTCTGACCAGCATCCTGAGGCTTTAATTCTTGCACCAACTGAATTTTGTACTGGTGAAGTTTTAAATCTTTATGCAAAATGCGGCATCAGGACGATCTGTGCACGTTTAAGGCTACAGCATGCCTCCGAATCGAAAGGTTCGGATCGTCCCGAATAGACTGGGCGACACTGTCTATGTTTTTGACCGTTTTCGAAGATCTTGGACGCCTGGATTTCGGTTTGTCCAGTGTTGAACCGGTCTCTTCAAACTTCTCGACCCATCTTGCAATGAGTCGAGTGATTGGCGCATTATTTAAGTGACGAATATGTCGAATGGTGCAGAATTTTCTACGCGCTACAGTCGCCGAATCACCGTTTTCATAAAACTCGCGTATGCACAACGCACGGTCCGCACCCGAAAAACGCTTCACAGTGACTAAATTCCCAAAATCCAGGCTACCGATTGACCCCTCCCGCGTGCCTCTCAGAATAGTTGCGTTCACGCAATAATCAAAACAAATGTGAACTTTCTTTTGAGACATCATGTATTTTATACCCGTGCGAAGCCGGAGCGGGTCGCCAGTAAATAATATAATTAAGAAGTCTTTCCTTTGGATCAGTTACAAAACAATTATAGAACACATGCGTTACAATTGCATAACACATTAATGCAAGAGTCCCACAGGATGGCATTTTGGGTCGGCACTTCTACCTGATAAATACAAGCAATCTTCCTATTTTTTTCTATTAATATTATGGCCTTATTAGTAGATGATCTGGTTATCCTAAATCGAGCTGAAAATTACCAAACAGAAACAGGAAATATACAAGATCATTCAGAAGCACTTTAAAAGTGGAACAAGAACTAGAAAGTAGCAGTGAAAACTCAAAAATTAACGATAATAGAATTTAGCTGTCTGAAAATGACTGAAAATATTCCAATCTACCCAAATATAATCCCAGTCTTGTAATCCAGTTCAACCCGTTAACTTGGAATAGTTCTTGCTAAAAGTTTAGCATACTTCAAGCATATCGCCGAACTGTTCCAACGGTCACGAACAAGACTGCGTCGATTGAAACCATTGTTAAAAAAAATCCCACTTTCCTTAAATATCAAATTCCCGCTGTATGTACGTCGCCTATTTGGCAATACACATAAAATAAATCGTATTCAAGTCTTCCGAAACTTATTTTTACGAATAATTTTAGGTACCTCAACGTGTGTTCAAAACTCGAACATTTATAAAGATACTAGGATGTCCACAGCAAAGAAGACAATCAAAATATTTTATCTTAAATCATAATCTACATCAATCAAAAGAAAAGTTCAGAAATTCAACCATTATGGAAGTAATCGAATCTCTTCCTCCATCAAAGGAGTGTAAATGCTTGAAAAGGAACCATCAAGATGATTTTAGGGAGTAAGGTGCAGATAGTATTAAGTGCGAATGAGTTGCAAATACGGTGGAATTACTTTAGAGTAGCGTCTCGACTAACGGCGTCACTAAATGTGACGTCATTAAAATATCTAACAATGAAATACAATTATGATACAATTTATTTACATAAAGTACTATTGAAACAAAAAAGCATACTTTAAATAAAATAATTCTTTCAATATTATTTTTTAATCAATTTGGAGGACTTTTGGATTGGAGAATTATTTTCTTTTAACAAAAGACAAAAATGGTAAGCTTTACTCCTATTAATTTCTGATTTCAAAATTTTTGGAACTGAATTCGGAAGTATAAAACCAATTGGAATTTTTAACTTTGAGGAGTCGAAGGCGAAGCTCCATAACACCTCCGGCTTTTTTTTTTGATTCTTTAGTCTATTATTGTCAAATTTCAATTTGGTCTCGGTTGAATTTACTGGTTATACGTACTGTTAAAATGATGTAGTATACGTAAAATATTTTAGAGCTCATGAAAACTCCATGGAGCAGGATATAAGAATTGTGTATTGTCATTTTAAGAGATTTGTCTGGAATAGAGAAATAAGCAGAAAACAATTATTAATGTTAATAATGCTAAAAAATCTTATATATATGGTATAGGAATAATAAGCAATTGTAGACACGAAAATTGTGAACTTTATTTTATCAGTTCTTAATGCAAGAGTAAAACTATGCGCATATTAACTTATTGGAAATGATCTTACTATGTATGCATCTTTGGTTTCAAGAATTTAGGGTCAGACATGTTTTTAAAGACATTATTTAAATTAAAAAAAAAAGCATTGTTTAAATATGAAATATTAGAAAGTAATTTTTAAGGAATATGAGATAATTAAGCTCGACAATTGTGGGATGTAAGTTGCGTTGGAAACATGTAGTAACTATGGGAAATATGTAAAATTTGCACTCACTATTTCTTTCATTTATTTTTGCAATATAGAGCACAACTATTATGAACAATCTTTAAATTTAATTTTGACATGATTACTTACAACAAGAGTATAATTTTACGAAATTTCGAAAACTATTAGCGCTGGGATCGATTCAGTTGTCCCCTCCAGGACTTCGCTTTTGGCGAATAGTTCACTTCAGATGTACTTCAGATGTGCACAAAAGCTAGGATCATTCTAATCGTAATTGACGTCACTACCTGAAAGTTGCAATGTACTTCAAACTAAAAAAAAACAAAAAAAAACTGTTAAAATAGACTTTTACAATTCTTTGTGAATTAATCATTACATTTAATGACTTTAAACAAAGCAAAAAGAAAAATTGAAACGTCTAAACAATATTTGTTCAATGATCTAACGAATATAGTTCAAATATTTATCCTTGTCCTTATTACAAATTCTTACCAACAATCTACTTTGGTAGTGATCGCTATTTGAAACTATTGTGCACAGTGGCCCGCATGTCAACATTTTGAGGGAATATAATACAACGAAGGATATTTGGGATAAGTTTTTGTTTGCTTCTCGAAAATTATAGTCAGCGGTAACGTACGGCGGTGCAGTCAACTAAGTCCCTTGCCAGTTGTATACGTTTAGAACTAGAAGATATAAACAACACGGGCAAGTATTTTAATTTAAACCGATCCCAATTGCTAAAGTTTTGCCTATTTACTCGCCTCAGGCATTTATTTTCGGATAAACAAAGCGAACAATGACCGCTCATGTATCAAAGTGGATAGTTTGTATATTTAAAAGTGTTTTACCACTAGAAACTCAATCGCCAAAACTGCAAAAAATATCAATTTTCGAGCTTTTTGCTCGTGCTTCACTTACTCAAGTTTTACAAACTCTCAATTTTCATGATGTGTTTAGAAGATGGTCGTTGTGAACGACTGGCGGAGTAATATAATTTTATTTTTACATCATCCAACGTAACGATAGAGCGTGTTTAATGTTGCAGATAATTAAAGTAAAGGATGATTAACCCAGTTTAAGTATTTGAAAATAACGTTTGGACAATTTAAGAGAATGGATATTGTGTCTTGAGTAAGTGTTATGATAATTTTCAATTAAATTAATCAGTTAAGACGGTCGTGGCTCGGTGCATATGAATGGGCCTGTTATGGGAAAATCAATTTTTAATTAATTGATTGCATCACATTGAATAATTGGAATATTGTTTTGCTTCTAGATAATTACATATTGCGGTTACTGGTTGGACACGTGAAAGGGGCCGCTTGGGACGAGTTCGAGTATATCATTGTATCAACTTGTGGGCGTATTGAGAGTGCATCTCTGAAAGGTGCCTTCACATGGAATGAGACAAATGCCGGTCAAGTAGTATTATAATGCAATCTAAAGCCACAATTTTAACCATGTAATCAACTAAATTAGCATATTACTCACATTTAATTATTTTAATGGACAACTACCTCATGCTTTTCATTTGTCAAATGAAAAAATTGAAGACCTAATATTATAAATTGTTTAGAGTTTAAACTATAGAATGTATCATAAGACATTAATCAAATATTAAATAGGTTTTTTTTTGGTCCAATTTATTTATTGATTAAGTACCTTTAGGTGGTAAAAAGAAACCCCTAAATGTTCACTTTTTTGAAATTTTGATAAAGCATGTAATAGTGCATCTCATCTGCGATCAAACATAAATTTATTGTTATGAGTTTTGAATGCCCAAAATAAAATGAAACAGTATAATATGGCGATTATAATTTCTTAATAATAAATTTGAACATATTGCCAATTTGGCTTTCCAGTTTAGCAACTGTCGATTTGACACACTGTCAGATTCATTTGGTACACAAACCATCCCCCACTATTTGTGTTACTACTCATGACCTTCCCTTGATGAGCCCTAAATCTACGAAGAATAAATAATAGGAGAACGAACAAGATAGGTAATTTGTTAGTTCTTGTATCATCAAAAATTTGAACAAGTCTTAGTTATTTTTTCGGCCACTAGCAGTGCACTGCCGCCAAAAATCTTGACTTAGCAACTGAATTATTATTGATTATTCACTTTTTTATTGTTGTTCAAACTGAAGCCAAAGATGTCAACAAAATTATTATTTATTTATTATAATATTATAATAATTTTTATTTATTTTTATAATAAATCATTATAAGTTATTTATTTTTATAATAATAACAAAAATTTATTGTGATAATAATAAATTTAGCTATTATTAATTCAACTTATGTTTAGGGAACACTTTTCTATTAACGATAATATGTAATTATTCCCTTACATCTCTAGTGAATTATATGAAAATATTTTAGCACTTAAACTCAAAATAATGTTAAATAATCAAAAAATTTAAATAATGTTGACATTACCTAAATCTTTTAAAGCACTGTTGTATTGTTAAAATATTTATTTTTTAAGAATTATCCTTTTTGTATGTTTATTTTTTTTATTGGTAGGTACTCTTTTGTCCTCTCAGAGATGGCAAATTTTAAGGTTTTCCCTGATTGTAAGGCTGATGTGTGTTTCAAATATGTCGCTTAGTTTCAACTATCTTTTAGCTACTTCCTCATTAACGATTGTTAATAATTAGTCATAGTGCAGGATGTAACTTCTTATGCACCAAGGCAATCAGGCGTCAATTTTAACACTCTGGCTTGAAAGGTTTTTTTATTTAAGAATTTAATGCTTTACTTCAAAGTTCGCATCCGTAAGTTCAAGTCGACTAGAACTTAAATTGATCTTTTTTATATCAAGGATACAGCCTTGTTGGTGATTAGGCATTTAGTTGTCGTAGCCTAGTGCTTCTCATTCTTTTTCCAAGACTTCTTTTCTCAAAAATTTTAAACTTTATTGGCCAATAGTACTTCATTTATTATTATTATAGAAATATTTCGTGGCTTCCTGGCAGCAGCTCCAGCGTCCCTTAAGAAGCCTTCAAGTTTGAAAAGCACTGTCGTAGACGAAAGCTGGGTGGAATCAATAAATTATTTTTGTGAGCTTTTCATGTAAGTTTAGTACCCAATGACAGTCCTGGACACTTTATTGAATCCACCTCTAGCATTACTTCCAGAGTTATTGGAATCATCTAGAGTTATTGGAAGTAGCCTAATTTTTTGAATTAAAGTGAATTTTATGATCTTTGATTTATCAAATGGTAAAGTCTAATTCTCTGTTTTTAGCACCATTTTTCCACTTTTTTCGCGAAGATCTATGCATTTTTCGCTGTTTCCTTGCTATCTCTTTAGGTTAATATAGCGTTATTGGCTGCAAACGTTTTATTATTAATAGAAGAAAAAAACGAATAATGTTTAAAACGGGTGCAGTTAATAATTTTCCATACAAAAATTGCCATGTTTACATGCTGCTGAAATATGTTTAAGCAGTAACAGATAAAACAGGTATTGAAGAAATACTATTAGTCTGGCGCAGAGATGTCACAGATACTTGAAAAAGTATTTATATACTAGATAAGTTTTTTTTTTTAAATTTTCCGAAGTTACTTTGAATATCTAGTTGCTCTAAAAAAAGGAATTTAAATACTTATCTTAAGTTACTTCTACGACACTTGAAGGGATACATTTTAAGTTACTTTTTATGCTATGGGTAAACAAAACAAAACTCTGTATCTTATCTTTTGGTATCTATTTAGGATTTTTTTTGAATTACAGGATACGGTTCCTTTTAAAAAGTATCTAAGATGTTAAATACTTTTTCCCAAAATATAAAGGAAGTGAGTTAAGAAGTGAATATCTTAGATAATTTAATGTAACCAAGTTACTTAGATACTTCCTTAGATACTAGTTTTTTTTCTGACAGTTCTGGCCTAATGATTGCATTGGTGAAATTTTGTTAACGATATTCTAATCTAGAGAAACATTAGGAAATGAGTAAGGGTTTGGTTTTTTGAGGAATAAAAATGAGATTTAATATCGAAGATATTACCAAAACATGGAATTTTTTTCTGCCTTTTTCTATTGTTAATGAAGTGTTGTACTATTATTTCGGTATTTAGGAAATCGTTGAGAATTTTTTCAAGTTTTTAATGAACTTATTGTACAATAGAAATTTGATTACAATTTCAATGGGAAGCTTTTCCATGAAATAAACCTTAAAAGGTTGGAAGTTCGTTATTTTATCAAAGAGACAAACCCGTTATATTTTTTCTTTGTAGATTAAAGGGTGATAAGTTCTCCTACCGCGTTGCCATTACGTAATAGACTCGCACCCTCATCATTTGAGCTTTTTTGTGCACGCAGCTCTCGTAACAGGGTGGATAGTTGGTACGAGAAGTCGTGCGACCGGAACTTTGTCTTGTTGAGTGACAAGCGTGATATTCGTGCGCAACATTTTCGTACCATCATGGAGATTACGTATTTGATGTGAATTTTCAATATCAATGAGCGAATTTGACATTCGAAATAATATACATTTATTTCATTTGATTCGCCTCGTTCCACCGTTGATCGCGCACTACCCTCCTCGCCAGACAGATAGCATAAAGCTCCATGTGCTCTTTTATTTTAGATTTTGTCGGAAAAGTTTCTTAGCTTAAAAATATTTTCCTTTCCAATTCAAATAGTTGAAATCGTAAATCCGAAAGTAAGTAGAGCTTATGCGATTTATTCAATGCAAACGGTAATAGAGTTATCATTTCGTGTGTTTTATGATTTTCGGATTTTCTTTTTAAGACTTGAATTGAGGTTGAATGCCAGAAGTATCAGAGAAGGTTAATGTTTTATTTCAAGCAAAGATCAAAGTGTAAATTTAAAGTAAAAAAGTCACACCTTTACAGCTTTGATTTTATTTTTATGATTAAATCAAACTTCAAATCATTTTTGAGGCGTCGCAGTCTAGGAATAATAAAATTTATCACAATTTTTTCTTGTTAAGATATCTCTACAAACGATTTTTTCTTATCATTTTATTTTTGACAGTAAAAACAATTTCAAACTATTTTTTTTTATTGTATAAGTTTAATTTAAGGAACAAAAAAGTTAAATAATACACGGTCTATTTAAATAACATGTAATTTTCATGTTGGACATATGAAAAAAAGGCAAGAAATTCTTGACTGTGTTTGAGACTTGCCAAACGGCAATACAAGTGTCGGGTTCAGTTTAAAATTCCATGTTTGGTCGCATCATTCTCTCGCATTGTTTCGCTTTTTTGTGTGTGGTACTGCGAAAAACTAGAATAGTAGCTGTGACATCCAAATGCCAACAAAACGAGAAGCAAAAGCCAGAATATAAAAAAAAAAACAAATCTATCTGCAATTTTAACAGACACACCAATAGTTTTGTAACTTGGAATGACTTGTTTACGAACTGAGCGGAAAGTATATACATATACAATCGATAATGAAAATTGATTGTTCCTCGCTATTTGAGTTGCCGTTTGTTTGGCAGTCGTAACGCTATCAATGACATTTGAAAAAGTGCTTTTTTACGCTCAACACTTTTTCTGTGTTCGCAAAATCTAGGTTATTTTATTTATTTATTTTACGTTTATTTTTTGAAAATTTGAACACGCTTCAATGATAACATGCGACAAAATAATTTACAGCTACACTTTTTTTAATTACTGTGGCCAGTGATCCATTTACGCCTATGTCCGCGAGGTCCGAGCCTAGAGTGGCACAAATTAAGGAGTAGTATAGTTTTTTGAACGCCAAAATTTTAAAGATGAAAAATTGTACGGATAATTTAAATTCAACAGTTGATTTAAATTAGTTTTGTTAAAAATGTCTAAAAATCATCTTCAGAAAAGTACGATCAATATTTTTTTGTTGAATTTATTCCATCACAATTAACAATTGTTAAATCGCTGGCTGTTTGATCGTCATAATGCTTCTTTTCTAGATACCGTAGAACAGAGGTGGGCAAACAGGTCGATCGCGAAAAGGCGGCAATTAATCGAAGACATTAAAAATAATAAATAATTTTATAAGATTAATTTCAATTCTTCTAAATGAAAACACATTTATTCTGCAACGAATATTATTACTTCCCAAATAATATTTCTAATACTTTTTTCCACTCATTATCTCTTATTATTATAAGGGGTCTCTTATTATAAGGGGTTATAAGAGTTTCACGACTTCAAAAAAAATTTTTTTTATTATTTCATTAATTTTTTACAATATCTCCAGAATGTTGTTCTAAGTTTTCAAGTTGATCCGAGTAATAGTTTCGGAGATACAGCCTTTGAAAGCTCAGTACGCCGCAAGTATATCTGAGCAGCTGCTCGTCTATTGTCGCGTTTTTCTCGAAATTGTGTTTTCAAAGTCAATTGTTAAGATTTCTTGAAAACTACTCAAACGATTAAGACGAAATTTTACACAGGTCCTAGAGATAAAATACACAAGAACTTGAGCGAAGGATTTTCACAACTATTTAAAAGAAATATAGAGCAATTATCACCAACATTTGCAATTTTCTCCAAATGTTTACCAAAAATCTATTTTTCACTTTTTTTTCTTTCGCCTCAGTTCTAGTTTATGGTCTTAACGGTCTTAAAGAAATAAGTATTTTTTTCTCTTCTTTTTTACTTTTTTTCTCGTATGATCCTGCCATGAGTTTTGCTATCAACGCGAACACACCTTTATTCCGAAAGATCACGGGAAATGACGTCGCAATGGCGGAGTTTTAATTATTTCTCTACGAAAATTTCTGAAATTCAGACACTGTAAAAAGTTTAAGTAAAATATTTTATTCATTATATGGGGAAAAAATTGTTGAAAATAGACCATTTTTCCCCGATTAAACCTATATAATCCCTTAAATATGTATTAGTTTTTAATTTAACCAGTTTTTTGAATTCGATCGAGTATAAATACGAAAAATTATTACCTTTCATCCCAATATTGAATTTGCCGAACCTTGCCATAAAACATCTATTAAATTTGAGCCATTTTTGTCCGAACATTTATAGTCCTATCGAACCCTGGTAGTGGAAATACGCCGTACTTATCCAAAACAGTATAGCATGCTGACAGTTTAGAGGAAACTTCAGTAAATTAATGTTTTAACTTGTATTACCTCCTTAATGAATCAGTATAAAGTATTGAAGATATCCGGTCCGCACAAACATATGAAATGTTTTGCACGTAAATCTTCGAAATGTGTATCCTAATATTGACATTGCTTTGCCCATTTTTTTGAACCCCATCGACAAATTGTCCAGAAAAGCAATGTGCAAGTATGGGCTAAAATAGACTTAACGCTCCAGCAATATTATCTATTGACCTTCAACTAGTGCAAGGAATCGATTACGGAATCGATATATTCGACGATTTCGCGCGAACCATACCTAGAATGAAGAACTTAATATTGTAAGTGATAGTTGGAATGAAACGGTGAGTTATATTAATCTTCGAAAGATTTTATTGAAATTAATAAATTATATTTAAACAATTTCATGTAGATTCATAAGAAGCATTTTTAAAATGAATACATAATTTAAATAATTAAAAATTAAATATTTTATCTTGATAATCACTTATTTATGGAGTATAAAGAGCGGCACAAATGGGGCCTAGGGTAGCATTGAGCTTAAATCCACAACAGACTGAGACAGTTTATAGGTCGACTTTCTTCCTCTAGCGTTGCTTATCCCTGGTGTAATTCTTCATATCGAGATAATTTATTTTATTTTTAAAAATGTAATACTCATCTCAAAAAAAAATACATAACATTATAAAGTAACAAAACAATTACAAGAGGAAGTACATAAATGTGATTGCAATGATAAAAATTAAATATTTTACTAATTTGTATAACTTATTTTTATAAAGAGCCTACTGGTGGCTGAGTTGTCAAGGTGGCCGCTCTAAAACTAGTAATTGCTGGGTTCAATCGCCGTATCGAGAACATTCACAATAATTTACGGTTTTTCATTAGTGCTAGAGCTACTTAAAACCTTGACAGTTATAAATTATTTAATAAATAACAACAAAAAAATCATAAAACTATAAAACCATATTACAGGGACGCTTTTTTCGGACTGAATCAATTTATGAAACTTAAAATTTAAGTAGATATTAACATCCTTTTGATCCTTTTGTGCACACAGAGGAAACGAAGAAGTGGGGAGTTTTATATGCATCTTCACTCGGTTCTTTTTTTATGCAGTTGATATGATCCAAAGGAAAACGTATGAAAAAATCGCCCAAAAAAGACTTGATACACGTATAAAAATTAAGGATACGTTCCATATTTTTTTAAAACCGCATTGAATTAAATCAATGAATTCCAATTCTCAGAAAATCGCAAAAACAGTGTTTATTACATTTCGGAAACATAATCATAGCATTTTCCATACGAGTTGTTCAAAAGATAAATTCCTGCCGGAATCAAACAACAAAAATTTGATTTCTAAGCAGTTTTTCTGGAAAAGAGGAAAAATTCAAAAAATATTTTTTCATCATTGGAAACCTTAAAATTTGGATAAATTTTTATGTTAGAGTTAACTTTCTGTGGTGATGGCGTAACCAATAATAATGAGGGAGGTGGAGTTTAATCAATATATATATTTATAGTATATAGATTTTTACTGCGTTTTTCACCATTTTGTTTTAATTTTTTCAGCAATAAGTATAACTACGAAAGCCAATATACAGAAATGTTTTAAAAGCTTCTAAAATTCAGTGATGGAGTTCAGCGACAAGCACACGTGCAGAAGAACTATATATATAAAAATCGGCCGAATCCCAGAAGAAAAGATGTAGTAGAATCGCAACACGGAACAGGCTGAAAGGTCTTAAAAACAATGTTTTTCTTCATCTATTATTTTTTAAAGGTTTTTAAAGTATTTACATTTACTACGTACTTACTGAATACATCAAGTACTTGTAAGATTTACATTTTTTTTTATTGTTTAAATGGGAAATGTATCAAGTCTATCACGAAAATATTTTTTCTCATAAAATTTTAAATAGCTGTTTCCTTACAAAAAACTCAAATAAAATTCACTATTAAAAATAGTTTAGCGTTTACAAGATAAAAATTCCAAAGGACAGCTTTGAGCTATCAATCACGACCGGTGTGGTTCCAATGTACTACGGGTATCAGAGGTGCGTCGTGTGTTTAACCACTAATCACCATTTCGTACTCCGCCCCTCACATTTATACACGTGTTAATGAGAGTGTAAATTGTTTTATAATTCTTCCAAACATAAGTGTGCTTTTATATAATTAAATTATACTTAATAGTATTATTTTTAACCCTCACTATTTATCCCAAAAATAATTATCCAAAATAAAACCTTATCTATTCCTGAATCAAAACCCTAATGACATGGTAGAATGATAGTAGTTATGTTTTTGTTTTAATTTTGTCAATCAATCTGGTAATGTTGAAAAAATTTTTTTATATTTTTTTCGGTTTGTTCTTCTTTTTCCTTTTATCATTATACGATGTCGGAAATTCAATTTGAAATTCGTCGTTAAGATATATGTGGTAGCATGTGCTATCATTGGGGACAAATTTATTCAAGTATAATCGATTTTCAAAAACTAATTATTAAAAGCCAAAAGAAAATGTCAAATATGTAATACGACATCCAAGAGGGAATTTTATGGAAACAGTCAGCCTATTATATGAAAACTTCATAAATATTAAATATTTTGATTGACAAAATTTTAATTAATGCATATATAACATAGGCATTTTATAAACAGTTCAATATTAATTAAAACTCCATTTTGTATCTAATGGTAATATGATGAAAAATGAAAATGTATAAGCATTCGGTATGTGGTAAAATTGGAGATCAAATTAATGCGGCTCAACTGAAACAAATTCCCTAGATTTATTTGTGAATCAGAGGCATCGGAACGCTTGATATCGACAAACAAATTTAAATATGTCGCTTTGTGAAATATTTGAAACATGTCGTAGATAATTGGCATTATGCATCAATGTTGGCTGCATCGTCGGAGACGAGTCGAGTCTTTTTGCGGCTACCAAAGCGGAATAGCCGATCGCTAATGCAATTTCAGTGTTGCAAACGAAAAGTTTCAGACACTGCGAATTTGTAAAACGGATTTTTTACCGAAGAATCAAAAACAAGAAAAAAAAACAGAGCAATAATTAAATGCAAAACTTTGCACTGGATTCTCTTGCTCTGTGTTTAATCGCAGATTGTGAGAACTAATTTTTAATTAGCGAAAGAAGTTCGGGAATTTTTCCACTAAAACTATTTTGTAATTACAAATTTTTAACTTTTTTCTCGCTTGCTCTTTCGTATTTTTATAATAATAGAAAAGTTCCGCGAAAAACGACAGTACGGCATGGCGTAACGTGGCGAACGAGTGGATTGCGAACGAGTCTGTGGAACGTTATCTTTTTGCCAGACGTCACATTTCCGAAACTCGAAACTGATTAGATGCCGCAACTATCCGATTTACAAGGAAATATACCACAGCACACACAAACTCACACACTTGCAGATCACCATTGTGCATTGCTCAACTGCAATGTTTCTCTTTTAAGATGTCATTCTGATCAATGTTGATACTTACTGCAATCCCGAACTACAGCAGCAGACGACATACTGGCGTTAAATTGCATTTATTTCACCATTTCAAAAATATTAGAGATAGCGACTAAAGCACCACTCTACATCGATGCCAGGAAATGAAAGAATTCTCGATTTATTTATTTTTTCAACAGTTTTTGTGTTAATATCGTAGAAGAAAATCGTGCTCATTTCCTCAAAAGCTATTTCTCTCAAATAAAGAACACATATACTTTTTTTTTCATCGTGAAGAAGATTTCAAAAAAGTTACTAATATTTGTAAAAGAAGATAAAAATCTCATAAAAAATATATATTTTCCATTTTTACTACATATGTTAATATTAAACCAATTTTTTTTTGAAAAATTAGTTTTCATTAGTCTCACATTAAACTACTTATTATATTGAAAAGACAAAATAATTCCTTCCATTAACCATACATTTTTGCCATCTTTCTAACAATTTGTGAAAACCATACCAAAAAAATTGTTCTTCTTTTAAGTAAAACCCATCATCGAATCATTTTTGTAGATCTTCTTATGATGTGAAGTGCTGCCAAGTGCTTGTCCCATCGGCGCAAATAATTAATAATCTCAAAGTCTGGGGAGTAAAGCGTTGGGGAATGTATTTCCAAACTGAATGACTCAATCGTTTTATTCGTTTTTCTTTGTGATCAGGGGAATTATCATGAAGGAATATCACTTTATTTTGTCTATTTTATTATTCTGTCCATTTTTCGCGCTAAAGCTTAATTCAAATCCCAATTGCAAATTGTTATTGCGTTTGACTGTCATTCTCATTCATTTTTGATTAAAACGCCTTAACCCCTTAAAACACCGAGATTTCCTAGAAGCATGATCAACGTAAGCTTCGATAAACATTCCATGTTGTTTACGAATCGTACATTTTAGGCACAAAATGCGACATTTTCACCTAACAAACGACATATCAAAAGATTTTTTTCATCATTAAGAACTGAAAACTTGAGCATACCAATGTTTGAATTTTGAACGGTCAGGAACCAAAAACATTTATATTGTCATCCAAAAAATCTACATAAAAAGGATTCCTATGGGGATTCTTAAGTGAAACCCCTTGTGTACTCCTATAAAAACTCATGAACTCGAACATGCTTCCTCCTATGTATTATTCAATTTTGCTAATTTTTCATCAAGATTTTCCTTTATGCCATTTATCTTAATTTTCATTTTGGATCCTAAAATTTTGATTAAATTTAATTGTTAATGGAATAATTTATTTCCTGGCTCAATGCAAGCTTCAGAACAACTTTCCAACTTTCAATCTTTCTCATATCAATAATATTATCCAAAATTCTAGTTTTTTTTTTTTCGAAAATATAAATAAGGAAAGAAGTAATATTGGTTATAAATAAAACGTTTTCTCAGTCGATTCAATTGTTGTCCTGAATTCGTCTGTACGGATATGTTTAATCAATTTAACTAGTCAATTCCATATAGGTACATACTGAAAGCATAAATAGCCAATTGCGTTTACTTACTCTATATAAAAATAATCTTTTCATTTAAATAAATAAAGCTAAGAAAATTATGCGCACTAAAACTAAATTCGAAAAATTTACACGAAGTTTCTTTGTATTAGGAGTAGGTACTTCTTTTTTCTAATTTAACTACATTTATTAGTACTTATTAGTTTCAGAGTCGTCACCTTGATCATTCGCTTATAAGGCATCATAAAGCTTGCAATATTTTTTTTAATTGTTAATTACCGTTATAACTGGTATAACAGTACGGTGGTTAGCGACTCTAGGGTTAATAAAAATCCGTGATCAAGAAATATCGAAAATTTGCCCCATATGAGGATCGAACCCAAAACCTACCAGTTTTGGAGCGGTTACCTAGAACACTTGACCACCAGTAGGCTTACAATATTTTAGTAAGACTGTTTTTTAGCCCATAATTATTTTATAACAATATATAAGACGGCAGATGATATGGAACATTCTTATGGTATTTACTTAACAAATTAAACCGTATCCACATTGTAATACTGATCACACTTTGTCGTCTGTCTGACTTTGTTTTTATTGTTAGTTTAGTTAGCATTTCACTTGATCCATATCAAATCGAAAACGTACTGAGATTGGTGTTATAATATAAATTCGGTCTTATTTCTATATTCGTTAAGAATTGTTCTGATGGATTTCTTCTTTCATTTTAACGCATTGTCTTTTCCTCCTTTTAGGTTGTAAGTTATACCTTTAACATTTTTTTATTCAGGTTTTGAGCTAACAAATCTGAAGATTCAGTTTTTCAAAATTTGTAAAATTTCAGTAATTGTGATATTATGATACGAATATTCATAATTGAAAGACTTTTTTATATTTTTGTTTTATTTCCACCAATTACTGAATTTATATATTTATTTATTATCAACAAGATTCTTAATCTAGAAAGTCAGAATTTTCAACAAGAGGTCCTTTATTGATTAACGTTGAATGTAACTCTAAAGTCCTAGAGGAATATCGTTATATATTTAAGCTATTTTAATTAACTGCCTGTTCGGAGAGTCTGTTAGACCTAAGCGTTTGAAAGATTAAGGTAGACATAATGCTTGGATGCTATGTAAACAGATACTACAAGAATCTACAAGGAACTAGACGAATCTCAAAAACGTCTAGTTGCATATGCCTTTTTTAAACTAATAAGAATAGATTTTATAAATTATGTTAATTTTCACATTTCATATCATTAAGAAAAATATTAAGAAAGATTAAGAATATAAGAAATATAAGAAATATAATCCTTTATCAAAAATCAAAATAGTTATGATGATCGCCAATCTTCAACGACGAAGAAGCACCAAAAAAAAATATGAAGGAAAATATTAGAAAAAAATCTAGATATGTGCGCATGAAAGAAGTTTTACTTTCGTGATAAAATAAAAATGATTTTTTAATTCTTCTAATAATTGCTTATTTAACCAAGCAACCGATAAATGGCAGTTATTCATAAGGTTTAGGTTTTAAACATATGTTCATATCAATCATGAACATTTGGTTCTCTGTTACACTAATATATTTTTGACGTTTTATTCGTAAAACCGAAAAAAAATCATCTTTTCTTTTCAATTTCATCAAATAATTACTGAAAACGAATTTGTAAGTTTAAAATATTAATGAAGTCAATGTTAGTTTAAAAACGACAAAATGAAACTTAATTATACGAGTATACAGTTGAAATTGCTCACAAGTAACAACAAGTTTCCCGTTTTCAATTACAGCTTAGAACTATTAAGTTTTTTGATTTACATTTTAGTAGTAAAAAGATAACCAAGA
This sequence comes from Sisyra terminalis, assembly GCA_958496175.1. Lineage (NCBI taxonomy): Eukaryota > Metazoa > Arthropoda > Insecta > Neuroptera > Sisyridae > Sisyra > Sisyra terminalis. Next base: position 29,654,754 of record OY292277.1, on the reverse strand, counting down.
GATCTTTCCCGGTTGGCTCTTCTTCAGTTGTTGCCAAAAAGTTTTGCAACTACATAGGCAGGTATGTACTGTTCACGTACATGGAAGTTGGCGAACCAGCCAAAATTCCGAACTTAAATTTTGTGATAGTTATATTTACACACCTGTTTTAACATATTACAGTAATTCTCTCGAGTAATTGTAGACAATATAATAATACGTAGTTGAAGCTTTAAAATTAAATTTCAGTGTTTTCTTAATCGTTGCCTGTTCCAAGTACACACACATCCACCATGTTCGGTATTTGCGATCCTACTTGAAAATTAATTACGGAAAACTATATTTTCACTTGAATTAACCAAGTTCATTGAAATGGTCTCCCTTCTTACACTAGATGGCTCTCAACAACGAGATACGATATAAGAAATGTTTGTCGACTTGCTAAAATATTTATTTACTACTCTAGTCGCGTTTAAAAATTAATTTCCATGTTGAATATTTGTGAGGAAACTTTTTCAAAATAAATATATGTTTTTAATTTTTACTGTTCGTTACCGTCTCGGGGGACTCAAGCCATATTCTTTTTATGCTAGGAATTATGATAAAATCGAAGATGAAGCCAAGACCCGTGAAACAAGTAAAGTGAATCAGGTGTTATAGCAGCACACTGTTTTCTAATGGACTTTAAAGCAACTTCGTCTCGCGTTCTATCAACTTAAACTCGCTTGTATATATGAGCTTTTCAACATAATCAAATATTTAACATTGTATAAGGAGGAAAATACTCATGTAGGTAAGTCACACGTGAAAATATAAACACAACACCGTTATGGACTGCTAGTAAACTTGTTTTCTGCTCAAGTAATAACATAACAAACTCTTCGTGCACTCCTCAACAAAATACAGTCCAGAGAATTTCATATTTGCATACGATATTAAATATTTATTTGCTTCTCCCAATCACATTCAAAATTTATAATATTCATAACAAGAATAAGAAATCGTAAAGTCTTAAGCTTAAAAACCATTTTTCGTAAAGATAACATATCATATCAAGATTTTACTTTTCACTTTTCTTTGCTATTATAAATTGAAGAAATTTAACATGGAAATTGTAAAATGCTATCTGTTACTTTTATTCTATTTCTTACCATTGAAATTATAGATCTTACATCCAGAATTAATCCTTAGAAGTTAAAAACTCTTTCATTTTTAGTAAAAAGAGTAAGGATAAAATCATGCCTAAGCAGAAATCCATACCATGAAAGTGGATTTTCCCGGAAAATAAGCGAAACTCTTTCGAAACTCCAATTTATTTGTAGATGTTTCAACAAATTTAAAAAGTGTAATATTAACTTAATGACCCTATACCAATTAGTCAACAAAATTTTATAGTTTGAATTTGTCGAAATTTTCTTTTGCTAATCGATAGAAAATGTTTCACAGAGGTTTGTGAAAGAATATGTTTTGTTTGTGACTAAATAGTTTATTAGTAGTGTCCGACCGAACTTTCGGTTTCGGCTGTCGTCAACCCGAAACTACGACCGAAACTGAAACTGAATGCGTGACATAAAAATATTGAAAAAAATATATTGTTTTTCACTTATCATTTGATTATTCAATTTTGATTACTGATAACTATCAGTTCATTAAAATTTTGTTATTTATTATCTTTAATATTTTTTTTTCAGTTCGAAAGAAAACTGATCAAAGATAAGAACAAATTATTTTGTTTTAAAAAGTAATTTCTATTTTGTGTATCTAAACATATAAGTTTACTTTTTTTATTATTTTATGTTATTCGTAACTAATATTAAAAAAAATATATTTGGTGTATTTCGTACAAGGCCCCTATTTCAGCATAAATGAATTATTTGATATAATAAATGATAATATGTTATGTTAATGATTAGCTCAATTATTAGGGACTAAATGATTAATGAATAGTTACAGAATTTAAAAGTAAAGACTAACAAATTATTAATAACTTGTTTTTCTACGAAAACAATATAGGGAAATTTCGGTTTCGGCCAAAACTGTGGCTGATGCCGAAATTCGGTTTCGGTCGTAAAAACAAGTTTCGATCGAATACTATTTATAAGTAATTAGTTAATTACGAAAGATTAAATATTTAGTTATTGATAAAGCGCGATGTATATAAACAAAAAAGCTAGAAAATTTAGAAAAATATTATTCAATATTAGAACAATAATAAAAATTAAAGAATAAGTAACAGAATTTTCAGCCCCCTAACCAAAAAGTGGAGAAAAAAAGTCATTTATGAAATTAATATTTTTTTCCTATATGCACTTCCTCATAATTTTCCAAGATAACGAAAATCGAAACATCATTTAACACTATTCTTACCCCAATATTTAAACCGTTTGTGAAAATCAACTATTCCTATAATAAGTTCTCAAATTCTCAAAGCGTATCTCGTTACGTGATCTTTCAAAGTTTTAAATTCAATAATTTACTGCGAAAAAAGTTTTTTTCATAATCGATGGAAATTTCTTTGTGAAAAGCGTGTTTCACGTTGTTATAATTTTTATTAATTTGGAAATAGTAGCTTGGTCTCACATTGTGGTAAATACTAGCGAATCTTCAAATGCACCTAATGTATTATTTCACATATTTACTATATTCAAAACTTTACTGTGGGAAAATTAGATTTTTACAAACAATGAAAACATTGAGCGGAAAATTGTATACATTTTTTCTCCAATTTTGTATTTTGGAAAATTCTATGAAAATGCATAAAGAGGAAAAAAAATCATAAATACCATTTTCACTACAATTTTTTGGTAGAAAGGGATGGGGACTTTTAATTTTTATTATAGAACAATACTTTTCAAATTTTCCTGCATGTTTGTTTGTATATGCCGCTTAAAACTAAAACTTTTTAACATCTGTCTATATCAATGATTACATAATCATTTTTTATAAATAATTAATAACTACTAAACTATTTTGTCACAAACAGGTTTTTTCACAAATCTACATGATATTTCTAAATCTATTTTACAAATCTCTTTGAACGATTTCCCATCGATTAGCAAAAAAAAATAGGAAAATTCAAACTTGAAAACTTTGGTGGCTGTTTGGTTTAGAGTTACTTAATGACATAAGTTTAAGATTTAGATTTTAAGTTTTTTAATAATGAATTTCCCCTGATCTTAATCCTATTGATGAGTTTCCTTAAAATCCAAATTAACTTATTTAATAATCCGTGTTTTGATATTCGATAATCAATAGTTAAAGAAATATGGCTCAGACTTTCTCGACTAGAACTGTCTTCAAAAAGTCAATAAATATTGTCTTATATCAAAAGGTTTTGCTTCTTTAACTAGCTACGTTTTCAATTATATGCAAGACATAATTTTCCTGTTTACCAACTTTAAACATGAAAGAATAGTATTTTAATTATTAATTTCCCAAACTTTAAAACCACAGACCTAAAACCTTTAAGCATTCTTAACTATTGTAAAAAATAACTTTTTAAAGTAATGTAAGAAATTAAAATATAGTTACAATAAGAATTTAACTACAACTAAACAGTCGGTTCATAGTTGCGTACGTACGGATTTTTTCTATTGAAGTAAGTTTTTGGGATTCACGAGATCATTATCACAACAAGATATCATGACAATTATTGTCATGTGTAAATCTTTGAATTAAAGTGGTAAGGTCCAAATTGATATTTTATATTATATATTTTTTAGCATCCATGATCATAGATCAATCTGTGGGTTCATCATATCTTTTGAGCGTTCTTTTAAATTATTTGAAAATATTGGGCCTTGAATCATTCGAATATTGATAGAACAATTTAGGTCAAATCTATTTATCTGGATACTTTTAAGTATCATACAGGACAATTCATAATGTTTTGCTTAATAACCGGTGAAACACTAAGCGTCCGTATTTTCACATTAAAATAATGTCGTATATCTATGAGATAACATTTTATCCAGGGGATAGAGAAAACATACGTCTTTATACCTAAGTATAGGGAAATGTGTAGGAATTATCTAACGAGTACATTTTTACCTATTAAACAGCTTAATAATCGTAATGATATGATAAATCTATTCATGAGTGGAAATTCCAGCACTTAATAAGGTTGGCATATATTGCAAAATATGTATTGTGAAAGCACTGTAACAAACTGAAATTAATATGAATTATTTTTAGTTATTATACTAGAAGCCGGTATTTTCACTCTTGGATTAAGAGACTATATCCTTAAGTTAGCTATTTAATAAATAAAAATTTATCTGTCAGGTGATTTCTACACATGTCTCTTCTCTATCCTTCAGATTAAAATTTAAATGTGAAAATATCGGTCTCTAATGATAATTTATTAATTTCTATGACTTATTTATTCCGTTTATTTTTTACTGTATAAAATTAGAAACAAAATTACATTAATCTTTGTGCATCGTTCTATATCTCAAGTATGAAGAATCACCTCCACAAGGGAGAGAAAATCCATTGATATAAAAATTATATTATTTTGTTAAATAAATTTTTAAAGGTAGAGGTTTTATCTTCAACCATACTCATTTTTAAGATCATAAATTATCTTGTAGTCTGATTTTTTTCGTCGTGCTAAACTCAAATATTTAACTTTAAAAAATAGCTGGAAGAGTAATAAAACAAATCATGCAAACTTTCTCAGATAAATTAAATTACGCCAACTTATAAAAAGCTAATAAAATTAAATATCATGCATATTTCAGCATCAGAAACAACCCCGAAAGAAGAAAGATTATACTTACTTTTTTATCACAAGTTTTACAACAAATCAAATATTTACCAAACGGCAGGTAAATTTATGAGTGCGTACGCTTATAAATCATATTTCACCGATATCAATTTTGAAGATTGAAAAAGTTTTCGTCAGATAGAATCAAAGTTTAGTTTTAAAAAAAGAATGGTGAATGACAACTAGGCAAACAGTCTCTTCCTGGGGAATTAGGTAGAGTGTGGAAACAAGTTGGTAGAAAGTTAAACATATGTACAAAAGATGCATCAAATTATGTTTCAATATAGCACTCGAGAAAAAAAGAGCAGAAAAAAGGTGAAGGAAAGTTTTCCCTGTTTTTTGCTGGTGAAAGAAGTAAAAGTTAGCCTTTTAATATTAATGAAATATAAGAGTCGAAAAATGAAGTTAATTATGTGGGAACTTTTTCAAATTTACGGAAAGGCTTTCGTTCAAGAGAGCTGAGTTATTAGAATGAAAAGTTCATTTACAATATTATGCGTTTTTTGTAGATTGTGCTGCTATATAGATGTGGAAGAAAAATTTTCCTCTCAACCATATTACTCTATAAAGTTTTATTTTGAACTTTTCATTCTGCCTTTGTGAAGCTATTCGCGAAATTGTAGTGATATTGAAAAATTACGCGGCGGCGAGCTTTTATCTATCCGCTGTCTATTTTGGTTGAATGCTTTTACATTGCAATTGCAAAATATAACGAATAAATATAGTGAGGGTGTGTGAGTGTGTATGCTTACTATATTAGGGAAAGAGAAATTCGCTTTCATACAAAAATAACATTTAAGTAATTGCCTTTTACGATGAACCGTTTCTCAATGGATGATGCCAGAAACTTGGCCTGCGGACTTTTCGTTTCGGAACAGAAGACACAAACCTTATATAAGAGTATACGAAAGCAATCGTTAGTTGAACATCAAACGCACATACAGCAAAATAGGTAAGCACAACCAAGACATCTTTCTATAAAATACAGTTTTGTACAACATTCTGCCATTTTCCTTAGTTTTTTTCTTCTTTTTGTTGATAGCTTTTTAAACCCTAGATACGTTGTCAGAAAAATCGGAAAAAAAAAGACGGAAATAAAATTAAATAAAAAGATAAGAAAACATGAAAAACATCAAGAAAATATCATTTACTTAATGAATCTTTTCCTTTCTTTGAATCAATGTTATTTCAGACATTTTCATCAATAAACCATAATGAAGATGTGAAAGAAAAACCCTGTCTTTACAAATGTTTCGTGAAATACATTTTTCTATTAATTTTGTAATAATAGGATCATATTATCCGTCAATCCTTACAAATTTTTTTGAGAAATTTTCTTGATTTCAAGCTCAATAAAAAGAAAATAGATTGACCTTCTTTCTTATATAATGAAACTCATAAAAAGTTTTAGTTACAATACTGTGGTATAGGGGATAATATAATAACGAAAAAGTTAAAAAAAAATCTTCAATTCTTTCAAATAAATAATAATAGGTAATAATATTTCAAATCTGCTCCTCGCCATATTTTTAAAAATAACTAATTTTTATGAAATCAATCACACGGTAAAAAAAATATAATTGGATATATTCGTATATATAAACTACTAGTAGTTGCCCGTTGCATTCGCACCTAAAGGTTTTATCTCGATAAAAAGTTTAGTATGAGATAATGTAGAGTTAATCAACAATCGAAATTTTAAATTAAATAATCAAAGTGTTGTTAATTAAAAAAACTGTATCTAAAATTATATTAAGAAATATTTTTTTATATCATTTTAATAACAACATTTTAAATAACGTCATTTCACTATATTAGTATGAAATTTTAATACTTATGTAGTACTTATACCAAATTGTCGATTTTAAATTTTGGTTCGTCTTTCAACAATCAAACTTTTTAAAATTATTTTTTTATGAACCAATGGTTCTTATCTGGAGTAATTATATATTCGGCTGAAAAGCAAAAAGGTAGCAATTTTTGCCATATATTTCACTGTCAAATCAAATATAAAATCTTCGATACTAACTCGATAATTAGAACAATTTGAAAACCAATTATTGTTATTGAAAATAAATAAAATATTCGAATTTACTTCTACGCTTTCAACCTATTTCCAACAATTTTGTATGTACAACGTCCAAATGTGCGAAATCGAATAGCTTTTAAGTCATGTTAACTAACATAAAGAAGGTCATTATTTTTTTTCGTTTTACATTGTATTTTCAAATATAAGTACACATTTGTATCGATGAAATTTGGAAAGTGTTTTCCTTATACGATGCAGATATATAATAAGAAAGGGTTTTTGAAAATTTCTCCTTTAAAAGAGTGAAAAATGGTAGCAAAGTTTGTAAGGGATAACGTTTAATAAACAATCGAAATTATCAATAATCAATCAAAGTCCGTTAAAAGCGAATATTTACAACTGGCTAACTATTTGTCGCACCTTTATTACAAATAATATAAATTTAAATTCATAAACAATTGTACCATCGGGTGCGTAAATAATTATTTAATGTGCTTGAGTAATAATATTTTGACAAACGTAAATAGTTGTTATGAAAAAAATTCAAAAATAATAATAAACTTGGTAAATAGACGGTTTGAGCAAATAATCATGTTTGAATGCCGTGCGCTGTGTCAACTTAACCCTACCAACGTTTTGAATGCGTAAGTGGGGATAACAGAGCGCATGCGCATAGCTCTGAACGCACGGACAGCAAGATAGTCAATTTATATATAAGCAAGGGCGTCGCCAGCCGATGGCGCAGGGAGGGGCAAGTTGACTTTACATACTACAATTCATACTTTTCTCATTCTCTATTACAGCCGTTACGAACTATTTGAACTTTAGATGGAAGATATTTCGACCTGATCAAGTATAGTTACATAATGAGGTGAAAGTATAATTTCGAATTGAATAATAAATAATAAAATCCAAGAAAAACTTACCTTTACACAGGTTTTTCCTCAAAAAAATAACACTTTCTGTGAGCACTATTCACTATGACACGCGCCGACCGATGATCAAATTCAAAAGGGCAGAAAAACGGTTCTATATCCTTCACTCAAACATTGTAATTTTTTTGGGTTCGTTCATTTATCAGAGAAAATGAAAAATCTATTTTAAAACGTATAGTCATGTATTTAATGCTTAAAATAAAATGAAAAACGTGGCCGGTAGGGCGAGCGCTGATCAGGGTTTAGGCAGTTGAGGCCAGTGCGCGGATCAGCGCTTAGGCCGCTGAGAGGTTAAGAGTGGAATTGGTGAATTCATTCGAGTTTCGACGAACGGGAATGATTCTTCAAGGCTTGAACTTCAAGCAAATCAACTCAAATACTTAGGACTTTGGTTGCATTATATTTGGCAACTTTTTTAGAATCTCTAGGGGGGGGGGGCAGCTGCCCCTCCCTGCCCCCCCTTGGCGACGCCCTTGTATATAAGATAAGTTTTCGCTCACTTGGTCAAATTTTAGCTTTCTAAAATTAAGTTGGGCCAATATAAACGATCTACTTCTTTTGTGCTTTAAATTTACCATATTAACACTTAATATTGTAATTTATTGTTAATAATATTGAAAATTTGCTAAAACCAAATAACATTTCCTCTGTAATATGGGCGTTTTTAAGCTCTCGTGGAGCAATTGATACACAATCGCATTGAACAAAGCAGAACAATCTGCACAATCTGGAAAAATTGTACATGTTTGCTACCACCAGGAGAACAAAGGAGGCTGAAACGCAAAAGGTAAAAAAATCTACTAAAAGAAATCAGATGTCGCTATTGGCTTCCTCCTTTCGTCCACAATTATCAATATTTTCATGGAAGACTTTGAAACCTAAGTTCTTTGGATGCTCCATTGAAACCAAGCACCAGTTTTAGATATAGCTCAAAAGCTCGCTATACAGAATCCGTAACGACATTAGACCATATGCACATTATTTTTTTTTTGAAATTGATAAAGAACGTAACTTATAAGAGGTTAACTAATTTTTAGCTCTCCAAAACTTGTATTTTGGCAGAAAAAAAAGTTTTAATTTTAATGAGCAAATGAGAGCCCGAAAACGATAAGTGTGCTTATGGGTCTTCTGTGACGTCACAGTCCATATCAGTACGAGTATTGAAATAGAGATAAAAACAAACCATTGAACGGTTACCATGGAAACAGTAATAATTTCCACAATTTTTGGCATTCCCCATAATTTTTCGTCATTGCCAATAATCAATAAAGTTGATCAAAATCTGCTTTAAAAGCCTCAAGTCTAAAAATCTACACATAAAGCACGAACCAGTCGGTGAACAAGTTAAATTCATACTTGGGCGCTTTTTTAAATCATAAATATTCGTGAGAAATGATGTAAAAAAAATATGACTTGCAAACATTTATGATAATAATGGTTTAATCATATTTTGTAATGTGTTTTATAAATACTTCAGCATAAGTCGAAACTATGAATACTAGTCATAGTAACTAAGAAAGCACCTACAATACGTGAAGTTCTGTAAGGCAGTTAAAACAAAATGTGAAAGGAATTTTTTTTTATTCCTCGCTATTCATGTCAATATTTTTTAATTTGAAAGAAAAATATTTTATTTTTGAAATAAAGTTAATGAAAGTATATAATATTGAGTTTATTTTTGAATAACATTATCAAAAAAAATCTATGAGTCGAAACAAATAATCATTTCGACCCACTTAATAAGCAGTAAAATTGTTTGAATCTCCTCTTTTGCTCTCTGCATACTATTTTCCAATGTTTTTTACTTCCATTTAATATATTTTTCATTTCAAAATTTCATATTCAATGCATGCAGCAATTTTCAAATGCAAAGCTCCACAGCCTCATCTCACCACTTCTCATCACGTCGTTTTTGGCTTTGTGAAATAAAATGCGCAGAAATAAGCAAATTTGCTCATGTTAGTCAATTAAAAAAGTAATTATGAGGGCTCGAAGTTTGATATTATTGTATACATACGAATCCTTTTACAGCCCTTTGTGTCAGTTCTTTTGTGTTTTAATATGTTATTACGTAACGTTCTTGTCAATTCGAGTTTTATAATATGAAGCAAACTATTTTCGCAAGTCTCGCATTATGTAATAATTTCATATTTATAACATGTGAGCTCGACAGCGATGCGCTCTGATGTTAAATAAATATTTAAATTTCGCTATAATCTCGCGTTGTATTTTAATAATAACGTGAAAGAGAGCGCGATGGGACGTAGACGAAAATCGGCTCGAAATTCGAATGAATAATCCGTGAGATCCGTTTCAATTTTATCTAGATGTTAAATTATTAACCAAGTGAGCATAAATTATAATTCATTGGTAAATTAAAGACGCAGCAAATATTCGGTGGGCGGGCATTTAAAATGTAACAAATCTTTTTCAAATGATTCAATATTAAATTTATGGCATACAACTTCTGCCTTCTTGTGTTCTCAATGTTTGTTCAAGTCGTTACTGTAAAAAATGAGGAAACAATCAAGTTTCATTGCTCTTCTTTTCAAGGTGTGAAGTAATTAAGTTGCCTTTAAATTATTATTCCTCATTACGGACACCTGACGTTCAAACGCGCTCCACTGGTTGCTGGGACCATGAGTTATTAATTCCTTTTGTTTTCAAAAATTCTATGATCGTTTACTTCGAAGCAAACAAGAAAGTCAATAACACTCTGCTGTAGAGATCCTTTTGAATGATGACTAATTAAAATCTAACAAATTAAAAATCAAATAATGTCAAACTTTTTTTGTTTGTTACACTAAAGCAAGTAAGAAAGATACAGTTTTACTCAAAAGTTCGTGGCCTTGGCTATGATCTTTCACAAAGGTTCTCAAAATGACTTTGTATACAATTTATGAGAAAAACAAATCGAACAAAAAATTTTAGTTTGTATTAGATAGATTGCTTAGATAGCATCCATACCAACTCATGAGTTATGTAGCTATATTTGTGTTATGAGTAATAATCACAGAGGTGTAGTAAGTATAGAATATTCATGTTTAACTTCTATTGACCATCATATTCGATTTGGAGTTCCTATCTCTCTCTAATTGTCTTTTCACTTCAACGAACTGGATAGAAATGGTTGTCGTCACTATACGCCTGATTAACTTAGGTAGACAAAGAAAGAATCCTCGAAATTTAAGTGAAATGTGTAACCCTGAGAAAAGTATTAGTTGGGATTAGTTTTATACAACATGATCACTCTGTACTGTATCTCTGTGGTAATAATATGAATACTCAATATTAAAATTAAATTATTGTTTTCGAATAGATGATGAATCCTATAAAAAGTAATATACAAAAAAAAATTTGTAGAGTTTTTACACTTACAATTATTGTCTTGTTTGTATCTCAATGCAAATGTTTTTCCTATAAATTTAAAAATTGTTAAAATTTAGACACTAAATGTTGGCTGAGCAAAAAGAAATCAATTTCGATATGAACTTATATCTGGGATGGGTTCACAGTCGCTAAAATGTTTTGAATCCAAATAGGTATTTACCCCGCACGGAAATCTTCTAAAATTTAAACTAATCAAAATAAATGGAAATTCTAATGAACAAAATGGGTGATTTGTATCTATAATAGTACCATGGCACCAACATGTGGATTACTTAAATCACTACAAAAATTTCAAGTCAGTGCCAACATCCGGTAAAAAAAATAATATTGTTACGTTTTTAGCTTTTATTTATATTGACGGATTCGTGTGGATTTGTGTCTGATGACATTGATGACATACAACAACGACAAATGTATTTTATAATTCAAATTATCTATCTATTTTACAGTGCACACTTATTTATTAACTTACAGCAATCGTTTATCTTACTTTTTTAACTTGTAACTGATTGTAACTAATTTATCGGCGAGTTAAAATATTTTTGCTGATTATAACATTTAAATTTTGTTTTTAAAAAAGGAATTATTTTTATACAGCTACCATTGAGCTAAAAAAATCACTTCTTTGTATTAAATGCATCTAACACGAAAGGCTTAGAAGATCTTAAATTAATTATATTCAACCACCAATCTTATGCCGACGCTTTCTTATTGAAAAATTAACAAAAGTTTGAGACAGTTACCCAATTGGAATATCTGGGATGGTTCATCACAAAACAATTGGGTCCAGATAAAGATATTAAGTGCAAAATCGAAATAGTTCGCACCCCTTCTCTAAAAATGAAATCAACCTCCTGCAATGGCAACTTAATCCATAAACTTCACCAAAAAATAATCAATTTTTACATTTGATATGTTATTGTTATACGGAACTAAAAACTGGACTCTTAAAGTTGCGAGGATCAATCGTCTAGAAACAGAAGAATCATGAGGAGTGGTTGCATAGGAGAATGCTCCAAATATCCTGAACTGCTATGGTAACGCATAAAACAGTTTTTAGAAGAGGAAATACTGTTCGGGAATTATTTACTACTATTAAGACCAATGCTAAATTTTTCAGCTAATAATCAAAGCTAATCAAGGGCTGCAGAAGAATTGCTTGTCATGACTTAAGAACATTTGCAAATTGACTGGTTTTCGCAGTGCAGAACAATTATTTATATTAACCAAAACCCACGAATAACTCTCTTAAAAGAAGAGGAAAAAAAGCATCTGCTTTCATTTGCATCGATCAAATCATATAGTCATTCTTTTAAGATTCTGTTAGAATTTTTATTTTGATCTCATCAAGAAATGTACTTTGTATTTTTGTGAACATTGAAGTTTTGGAAAGTAACTTTTGCTTTTCCCAAATATTTATATATTTTTATACCCATTAAAAATGTAATTAGTACGAAGTCCGAACGTAAAGTAAAAAAACGGCATCAATTTGAGGTTCAGTACCAATAGAACGCGCTATACTTCACCAAGTATTGTTTTTCAGGAAGTGTTATTTTTATTAGAAACTGAAAATTTCAATTTTCTGCACGATGAAAAATGTATCAAGATAACTCACCCATCGTAGAATAATGGTACAACTCAAAAATTGAACTTGTCTAGAATTGCTAATAAAGTTCTTGTTGTATATGGAGTTCTCTAAAAGAGACTAAACATTGGTTATACCATACGTGTTGGGGGAATATATTAAATTTATCCTTCTATTCTACGTACAAAATAGACGATTTCCTCATTGTAAAAATTTTGTTAACTCAAAACTTGCTATTTTTGAGTTGTACCTCTATTCTACGATAGGCGCTATATGGTGCTGCCACGAGAGTGTCGAAAGTACTAACTTACAGAAGGTAGATAGTTTCGATTTAAGCTAGTACTGCAAACACACTAATAGTGGCGCCACATTCTGACACATTTCCCTTCATGCATTGCAAGATTAGAATTCTTTCTTAAAACCTTAGTCACCTTAGGGACCTTAGGTACGTTCTGAAGAACTGCGCTGTTAATGATAGAAAAGAGAACTATGATTTGGATCTGTTATTGTGTTCATAAATATTGTGAAAATACCTATACCGTTCAGATTATTTATATCTATACTTCATGCTAATTAAGTATAGTTTTTTTCGTTTTTTATGATTTCATTACTACCTTTACGTTATGGAAATAGAATGATATGAATTTAAAGCACTTTTATAATTATCTTTAGTCCGTAGACCAGTATTATCTTAAGGCTATTGAATTAAAAATATCTATAACACATTATTAAAAAAATAAGAATACACTTAAAAGCTAATCTTTAGTCCTATTAACTTATTGGAAACGCCTCAAATCTGTCAGTCATTTCTTTTTTTGGATTGCAATTAGATAAATTTAACATAAAGCAAATACTTGCCAAACGAACTTACAGCACTACTGATTTGTGGCATATAATTCAAACTAAATATTTGTAAATTAAATTTGAATTCATGAAAATCTCTTAGGATTCCAAACTATTTAATTACATTATAAAATAAATGAAACATTGAAACATGAGACTTGAATAATAACTTTCAATCTGCAAATTCAAACTTAGTTTGAAAATTAGTTTGCAATTTCTATCTTGTTAGATAGGACATTAAATGATTTTCCTCAAGTTCTACTTAATATACATACTGTACCCATATAAAATATGCCAATGTAAGGCCTTGTTCTTATCACAGCGACACCTCGTTACATTTCAACGATAAAGTTTCGACAATTTCAATATGAAACCATCAATTTTTTAAAACGCTTTCCTAATAATCCAAGCTTGGGAGGAAAGACTTGTTTATGGCGGATTTAATGTCGCTCTAAATTCTTGGCAACATTCACCGCTAGGTCATTTTTTTTGGAAGAAATGCTGAATCATAGAAGCATTTTAACCTCGGTTCCAAATAGAAATGCACTGCATACACATATTCACTCTGTTCCAACAATAGTTTGCACCATCTTTATTGCTCAATTCATCTCTTTTAATGGCTCTCACTAACAGAATATTCAATAAGTAAGCTAAACAAAATCTTGATGACTTTCCCATTAAAAAATTATTCCTTTCAAGCATAGTGAAATCCATTGGAAAAAATATTCATGAAATATTCAGAAAAATATATTTTTGCGCTCCTTCTGTTTTATCATCAATCTATCACAACTTGAAATTTTTATTCATCTTTATTACTTAAGATTATTACATTTGTGCAAATAAATTTGTCTGACTGGAGCAATAATACATTGAATGAGAATTTCTTCTTGTGAAAAGCACTTAAATTCCAGCTAAAATTTTATTACACTCGGTAAATATTACAGTGAATAAATATGAAAAAGATTTGTGTATGTGACAAATTAATAATTCACTCTGTGTACCGGATTTAATATCGTTTAATGAGACTAACGTGAAATTGCTTAGTTTATAAAAATAATTTATTCAATAATTGAATTATATTGCCATAAAATCTGGAATTGAAAAATTGTTTTTACTCCCAAATGATAATATTTAAATTTTTTTATTGAATCGATAGAAATATATAGCAGAAAATAAAAATTAAAAAATCATGAAATAGAAAATAAAAATATATAAATCATTTCTTTTTTGCGAACACAAAAGGAGAAAAAATTATTCCTTTGAGTGCTACTACCACTACCTAACATTAAAATTGATTTTGTAAACAGTTAAACATTTATTTCAATTGTATATAATATACAAGCTCGTGGTTTTAACTGAAAGATTTAGAAATATTTTTAATAATAAAATAAAAACGTATAAAAGTGAGTCTAGCTTGAATCCCATATATGAATCCTATATAGACCATATGGATTAGAAATCACCAAAGTCAAAGTATTGATCCACAGACCACTAGTGGTCTGCGAGAAAATTTCGCTGGTCCGCAGAGAAATGTGGAATATACTTATTATAATAAATATATAACTTAAAAATCCTATTAGTGGTCCACAGAATATAAATTATAAACTTAGTGGTCCATGCGGTAAAAAAGTTTGGCAACCGCTGTTACAGGTAGTCTTGAGCCGGGTCGAATTCATGTATTTGATGAATTCAAGCTATAAATTGACGTATTCGAATACTCATTGCAATTTAGGGCCAGATTCGATATTGGCACTTTGGAATTCTTGATCAAACTTAATAATTGAGTATCAATGGTATCAATACAAATGTGTATTGCAAAGGTTCGAATACCTACATATATTTGTTGTATTTGAATACTTAGGAGCAAAACTGCTACCTTAATATTTTGTTACAATGTTTCTGTAACTTGAATATTCATTCTTTGTCAGAAAACAATTACCAATTATTTTTTCGAAGTTTTACTTCCTTAGGCGTACCATGAGAGAGGAAAAAATAAATGATTTTACGAATTTTGTTAAGGAAGTTAGTTTGAGCAATTACGTTCACTGACCAGTACACAAAACTGAATTGAACTGACCAAAATGCAACTGCACATGTGCCCAATCGAGTAACTTCAGCTACGTGTAAAATATTAAGAGTCAACTACGCGAGATAATTTAAGTGTTTCTTCAAACCAAAAGGAAGTTTAATGTTATTAAATTTTGTAAATTTGCTTTCAAACTCCTTGCAACGAATAAACAATTTATTGGAGCATTAACCACATTTTTTTAATTATAACTGAGTTTATTACTAGTTTAATTATAACGAAGAACGTAAACCAAATATCAATATGGTTGGCTCAAATTTGACCTATTAAGTGTTGTCGTTTCTTACAACTGTCATTTCGAATTCATTCAATTGTCAATTTTTATCATTTGTCAGCTATTGGGTCAGTATTGGCTGTGAATATATCAGGGATAGATACTATTATCTTTATATTATATTGATGATAATTTTGTTAAGAACACTAGCTATAAAACAAGAATAGCTAAAATTTATTCCCAGCAAAAATAGAACTTCTTCTACTTCTTTTACAAAAAAGTAAAACTTCTTTTTTTTATTTTAAATTCCTTACAGCCAATATTCAGAACTTTCATTTCTAGGATTCAGTTCCTTTAATTTTAACCTTCTTGTTTTTCACTGTTTTTTTTTTCTTTGCTTTTGGTTCTTCGTTCGATTTTCTTCATAACACTAACTTTAAAGGGATCGTTATACATTGATGCCATAAGAGCGATGAATTCGATTTTTAAATGAAATTGATACCACTCACCACTAACAAGGTAACAGCACAAAATATACGAACAATAAAGTATATGAATCTAAAAAAAACATAAAATATAAATAATATGTAATATGTAATATACACTTTGTATAAGTATAACCAAATGTGTAAACATATAGTATCTATGTAGAAGTAGTGAAATTAATCTTTTATTTGAAACCTGAAAACCTTGATAAGTGGCTAAAATTAGCAATTGAATGAAATCATTATAGTTCAAATTTGGGTCAATAATTATTATATTTGTATTCCACTAACATGGATGTATTTGAAACTTTATATTTTTTGTCCTTGTTTTTGCCGTAACACAAACGTTTACTTATTATGTGTTTTGATATTAAAAGTAATTTGTGTTTAAAATTGCATAATTTTTTAGTAATCACAAACCTTATAACTGGTGTGCCAGTTCAGGCACTACCGGAAGAGGCTGCGGTAGTGGATTAAAACATATTTTTAACTATACTGAAGAAGTATAACTTCTCACGCGCATACATCAGTACACACTGTTTTTTTGTAAGCTACTATTTTCATGATTTTGGGTAATTTTTTGGCGATAACGTGAAAAATAAATCTAAGTCTGATATTTTTACATTTACAAAATTTTTAATGATAAATTGCCTGTCCCTAGATAATTCATAATGCCTAGTTTAATTTTTCTGGAAAACGATTAAAATGAATGAAAAACCTTCCTTCCAGTGATTTACATGTTAAATTTTTATCAAAGAAAATTTTTTTTCTCCGTAACGATTTCGGTGACCTCATATTTTTAACAGATTGGAGGTTTCATTATATAAAAGTTTGTATTTATATATTTTTTCGATCCGTATGTTGATTATTATTAACTCTTGAGTCACCTTAAAAATGATTCATTTTAATTTTACCAATGGACTAAAGTAGCTTAGTGGCAAAACAGTACTCTTAAAAAACAAATATTTTTTTTAAAAATACGTTTTGTGAATAAATTTCAATAAAAGACATGCTAAAATTATTTTATGTAACCGTTTATACAAGTGCGTTTGACCAAATCGATAAAGTTATAGAAAGCATCTTAGACAATCTAAAGAAAATATTTTGGAACCTAGATAACATCCAATTGAAATAAACTGATCGCTTTGGCGTTTTCAACATTATTTACTTAATAGTCTTGATGATGATTGCAACTCGAGATCTAAAGGAGGAAAATCCGACGCGCAATGTGCATTATGTAAACACAAGACCAACCCATGAATGAACATCCCCACACAGAGTCAATGGAAAGGATGTTTGATTTGGCCGGACACTGGGTGGTGTAACTGAGGATGGGTGATATGGCCACTAGTCGCTTTGGCTCCCGGAAACTATCAGTAGACGGAGGAATCTAGTGAGCATCGCCGGAAATTGACCTAGCGAATTTACGAACGATCACAAATACAAATATCGTTCGATCAGTCCTCGTCTGCTCATTGAGCCGGTCAAAATCGGGTTGTGTTTCATTTATATTTATTTTATTTACAGTAGCTAGACGCTCGCCAAACAATCGCTTAGATTTCTATTGTGACTCATAGTCTTCTGATTTTCAACTCGTCTAATTTAAAAAAAAAAGAAACATTTTCCAGTCCTGAGTTCTTTCCAAGGAATAACATCGAGCTTTATTGTTCAGGAATATCGAAACGCTTTTTTGAACTATACTACATCCCATTTCAATGAGCCAAAGATTGATCGGGGAAACAAGAAAAACTGATTCATCATGCCATATTGAACTCATTGTAAAGTCTCCTCACAGAAATGGAGACCAGCTGTATATCTCCTATGCAAAATACTTGAACGGAAGTCGGCCACTTAATATGCTCATCGGCATTGTTTAATATTCAATATTGATCGAATGAAAGTTCACTTGATTAGTCGGATGAGCTTGAAGAGATGTTCAATACATCCCCTTTCATCTCAATATGTAAGAGAAACGTCTTTTTTACCTTATTTCTTCCTTCATCTGGCATTTTCAACTCCCATTCAACATATGTTGTCTTTCATTTTCATTATATTTTATCGATAAAATGTTGACAAAGTATACTTGCATTAATACAGTCGACAAAACTTTACAATATATCTAACTTTAAGTACGAAACGATTGAAAAGACCATAATCGTAAAATGAAACTTATATTTAAACGATATCAATTTTCTACGAGTTATTTCGTTTTTGTACTATTTTGTAATTTTATGAAGCTACTTGTGATTTTAAATGTTTCTGGAGACGATTTTTACGTTGAAAATACTTTTAAATTGCGTTTTTAAGAAGCTCTGTAGCTACAACTGTTATTGCTTATACAAGACTGTATGCTTTAATATTTTTATTGATTCAAATGAATTTATTGTTTTCGTTACTTATATTTTCAAAATATAGAAAGTATCTACATTTTGTTACAGCTAAACCGATTTTGATTAAGCGGATTAACATTAATAAACCATATAATAAAATTTTGATTTACGTTTTTTAGTTTAATTAAGTTTTTAATGCTGAAATTATTCACCTAGTAGAGTAATTTCCAATTTTAAATCTAACTAGAGGCGGGAAACCGAAACTCAATTATTTATTTTTGGGTAACAAGAATCGAAGAAATAATCACACTTACATTAATTTTGTGTGGTGCAAACTCAGGACAAACAGCAAACGTTAGGACAAAGCTTACAAGGACGTTTATACGCGATAAAAGAAATTAAAAATTAGCTTTAGACTCCTCGTTATTAAATATAAAAATCTGTTACCATTATTGTACATAGCAATATTTTAAATGTAAAACAAAAAATCTAAATATTTATTTAACAATTTATTATTTATCTTTTACGGACACCATATAAATATTATTTGCCAAACTACAAATGGTTAAAATTTTTAACTTACAATTTATTTTTATCCAGCTTATAATCCAAAAGCCGTATATTCTAAGCTATTAAGGTTACTAAAACGATGAGTTCTAGAAAAGCAAAACCCAAAACTATGTTCTCTATTGAGTTCCTGATCATTGTAAGGACCGAAAAAATCACTTATAAGTACCCATAATTTTAACTCAAGCTGAATCCGAAGTTAGAGCTGGAACCACAATTTAAAAATGTTGACTCCGAAGACCAATTTAATTTGTTAGTTCCTCAGAATTGCTTTTATCGCCATCAATTTACAATTATTCTATTTTTATATTAAAATATGATATATTTTTAATCACTATGTACTGTTTTTATAGAAAAACTAAGGCCTTTAAACACTCTAATATTGATCCGTAAACTAGTCAGCTACAAGATCCAGTACCTACCAGGAAAATTGATTATTCAGTATATGATAATAAATATGAAAAAATAATCAAAACAATTATAGAAAACGTTTGTTTATTCATCAATTCAGGATTGATTTTGAACTAAATAATATGTGTAATACACATACATTGAAAATTTAAATTTGTTGTTCCAATCATAACATTTGCAACTAGGATTTCAAATTTATTTTTGTGTTATTTATTTGCTACTGCAGTTAATGTATTATCATTCAATACCGATTCAATTGAATTTAATTCTAGAACTGAATGTACAGTACTTTAACAAATGATATCTAATTTGAAATTCACCAAATACTATTTGTATATATCTTGTTCATCTTGTCTAAAATAAAAATTTTGAACAATCGATGAAGTATTTGTTTTCTTAGAAAATGGACCTAATGGAGAAAATGAAACCAGTCGCTAAAAATTGTAACTAATGTTTACAATATTTAAAATAGCAGAATTTAATTCAGACTCGAATGCAAATAAATTAAATTGAAATTAAATTAAAAAATTAAATCTAATGAGGATACTTTACCTTCTTAAAGTTTCCAAAATCTTAAGTTATGGCGTTTAAAATTTCTGTACACAATGTTTACATATAATTTTAAAAACAAATAATTGAAAAAAGCCTTGGTATTTTTTTATTAGAACTCTTTAAGCTCTAATGAATCATGACCTCCTGCTTATCGCTTCCTGCATCTTAAAGATGTCCATGGTCTTAAGTTGTTTATTTTTTTATTTATTATCCTGTTATAACTAACCAGGTTTAAACCGATTCTTGCGTTAGTAAAAGTCCAATGAGTAGATGCGAGGATCGAATCCAGGATGTACCAG
The DNA here is from genome assembly GCA_958496175.1 of Sisyra terminalis. Lineage (NCBI taxonomy): Eukaryota > Metazoa > Arthropoda > Insecta > Neuroptera > Sisyridae > Sisyra > Sisyra terminalis. The sequence continues at coordinate 29,634,281 of OY292277.1, read as the reverse complement.
TTTTGAAGTAGCCACCTTGACTACACGGCCACCAGTAGGCTTTACTTAAACGTTTTTGTCAGAAAAAAGGAGATTGATTTCCTCTTTAATATATAAAAACAGGGGAAAAATATAAGCAATTCCTGATTGGAGGATATCAGTGAAAAACAATTATAAATTTATAACAAAAATTTCAATAACACATGAATTTGCTCCTTTTTTTTAAAATGTCTGCGTCAAAAGTTTTTTAACTTCTACAATTCAATAAGTCTGCTTATTCTATCTTCCATTTTTAAGGCCATCCTAGTTACAAATTCAGTTTATTGAAATTTGTTTCTTTATAAAATCTTACAAAATTTTTATAAGTCAAATATTTACGCATTTATTGATAAGGTTTCTTCAAGTTATAAATTTATTAACTAAGGTTTTATGTTTTTTTTTTCTTACGTAATTGAACTATTGCATTGATGTTGAATTTGAAATTTCTCGTCTGCTAAGCTGACGTAATCAAGGGAATTGGCTTGTAAATTGCCAAATAATTCACCTCACTTACACTCAAAAGCTTAATTACCTGAGTTCGACTTAATCTTATTGATTGGAGCCAATTAAAGTTATTGTTGATCGAATCAATTCAAACCTCATTAAATGTAATTAGGCCCAATTAAATCCAAACATTTTTTTCCAAAAATGGTCAAAAATAATTTCGTTGTATTTCTTGGATTGAGGTAATATTTATATTATTAGGGTCTGTACTTTTACTCATAGAAAACACAAATCTTTAAGATAGTTTTTTAAAAGATTTAAATTTATCTATTTGATAAATTGATACAGTATTTTAATCTAAAATAAACCATTGGATAACAATGCAAATGATATCTCACTTAAAAAATTAAACACTGATTACAAAGTGAACCAAAAAAAGATGCATGTTAGTTTAAGTCAATGTAGGTATATTTGGGATTATAAATTAGTAGGTACAACTTATTTTTTTAAAAATTTGTGTTAAAATTTCATTCCTGGGCTTGAAACTTTTTGACAGAGGAATTTCTAAATATTGTGCTTTATAACACATATTTCTTTGCTGCAGTTAGATAAAGTTTTAGTATAGGCTCATAATATTAATAGTAATAATAGTAATAATAATAATAATAATAATAGGCAAACGTATGTGTGTACTAAATTTCTACAATTTTATTGCCACAATTACCAATTTTACCATTTGCCCATTGTGCCAGTGTAAATACTCAGTGTGAGTACAGTGGGCTGTGAATACGACACGGGAAGCTACTGGTATTAAAATAAACACATTTAAATAAAGATACTACAAATTTTCGTTTAGGAACTAAAACAGAACTTTATGGTTTGCTTTTACTGAACCAAAATCATAACTGAAAACTGCTAAAGATTAAGGTAGATTTTTTTATATATGTAATAAAGCACATTTAAAAATCATAGTTTTGTTACATTATTCTAGTAATATCCTTTAAAGCTAAATTTTATCTTGAAATAGTTGACGCATCCAATACACTCACATTTTAAACAAAGTCGCAAAAATCAAATTTTTGGTTTTAACGAAAATTAGTTGATCTCGACGACTTCGTCTGCGTAACGTACATTTGGTAATATTTTTGTTCAAGATTTTTTTTAATTATTATTAACGGTTGCTTTATAACTACTAAAATGTTTAATGACTCTTAAGTAAATAAAAATCCGTAATCGAGAAATATTGAGAATTTTTTCGATACGAGAATTGAACCCAAAATCTAACAGTTTTGGAGCGGTCATTTTAACTACTCAGCCACCAATAGACTTTATTTCACATTTATATATCAGAAATTTTACATTCCTACGACAAACGTAAAGTATCTCAAAATTAAAATTTTAATGCCTTTAAACAGGCACACATAATTATATGTTAATTTTTTTAAAAAAAGTCTTTGTAAACGTTCTATTTATTGATAAGAAATATCCAATGACATTCAGCACGACTATTTAAATTGATTTACCCCTTATGTGTAAGATGCAAGCATACTATTTATTTAACCAACCGCAAAAGAATTAGCTATGAATAAATAAAAAATATATGATTGATAAGTCGGCCTTAAGTGGAAATAGACAAATAGAAAAATATTTAAAAATACCTTAAATTGGTATATTTTTTTACTATGATTATGGAAATTGGGTGAAAATTCAAAAACATAGAGTCCAGTTTTTTTAAAAATGTTAAGGATTTCCAATCCCCACCCAGATTTTCAAATATATTTTTTCCTAAAAGCACTATCCTACTGGACTCTGCTTCGAATTTGAGAGTTGGACAACTTTACGATAACTAACTCCCGATAATCACGAGCATATATGAATAACCATAACGTAAATCGTATTGTACATTCGACCACTATTAATATCTAAATTTTATTAAATGAATTAATGTTTTACCATCCTCGAGTTCATCATTATACACGATTGACGAATATCATTTACTCTGTGTGAATATTTTAAATATCATATATCATTATAACTAACTTACTTTACTTACTTTAAACTTTCAAAATACCACTTCTTTTCAAAATGACACTCTTACTCAGACGGTAAGGACCACTACTTTTAGTTCACGAAATTTTCGAAAGCCATTTTTATAATTCACTGGAGTTTTGGAGGTGTTCGTAACAATAATATACGTAATTTAGATTTGGACTTTTATATTTCATAGAAGTCTCTAAGCTTGATGTTCACCTATAAATATGTTTTCCTGATATCTCTCAAAGTATAAATGTTTATTTATTGCTGGTCGAGAAACCTCGACTCTACGTACATAAGAATAGCCATAATCGCAGTTTGAATATTTAGCGTCTTATATACAATTTTTAGTCATTAGGATACTTACAATCTGAGAATTATACGTTAAATTTTTTCCACAGATATGGACTATTCTTAGGTGAAAATACGCATGTAATCTCTGCCCACCGGAGAAAATTTTATCAGGTTGATGAATGTCACTATCTAGATGTAAAAATACCAGCTCTTTAAGTTTTATTTTTAGTCTACTTTCATTTAGTATATTAATTTTTATATCTTCCGAATTCAATGAAAGTTTTCGCAGTTGAATAAATTCCTGTTTTTGTTTTAGTTTAAATTGTAACAAGTAGTTTTATAGAGGTTTATGTAGGAGCAAAAATGCTCATAAAACATTTCCAAGTGAGTTGTCGGTTACAAGCTATTTTTCCGAAGGAAATTTCGTTAAAGCTCCCCTAGTTTGACGTGTTTCTCATTTAATTTTAGTATGTGTAACGACACTGTAATTAAATTGACCGCGAGTAATTAAGTTAGTGTTTCCTATCAACATTACCAATTTTGATGTATATATAAGTAGGTCAATGCATTGATTAAAGATAATTTCCTTAACAAAATTTCACGAGGGAGCTGACAAATTTATGCAGTCGTTTCCTCGAGAGAACTTTTAAAAATCTTTTTGTAGCTTAAAATTTATTCATTGCTTAACAATGATACAATTTACGTTCAAATTCAATTAAAACAAAACGCAATTACAAAGATAAAAAAAAATCGTCAAATAAAAGTAAAATAAAAGTGATCTCTTTTCTAAAGAAAAGAGTTTTGGTGCTTTGCTTTGAAGAGAATCTTCTTAAATTGAAAATTCTTTTTATGTGTCGCCTGAGGCTGCCATATAAAACCAGACAAATTGATGTGAAGATTTTTACGATTTTTAACGGAGATAATTTAGTGCATCTACTTTGTGAATTAATTCATTGAAACGGGAAATAAATTTAGTGAAAATAATGCGAAGAGAACGTTTGGTTTTATTTTGTGAGATCAAAACCGATCGTGTCTTCCTCATCCGTGGTTTATTTTCGACCCAATTACATACCGAATTAATCCGCTTTATCGAAGCAAAACCGGGAATTTATTATTAAAAATATCAAACAAGTTTGATCGAGTTTTAAATAACCCGATTTAATCAAGCATTCATAAAACCCCGGCTCTGACCAAGGAACAATAAAACCGAGGCCCAACATGAGGCGAATTTTCCTTTTCAGAATATAATGTATGCTCCATAAATCTACCAGAGAAGTTAATCTAGGATTAAAGTAAAAATCACTCGGCCGAATATTAATGTGTAATGTACTAATTGCCGTTCGTTCCACTCTTCATTTAAAAAAAAATATTAGAGAGAGGTATGGGGGTTGAAAAAAATATTTAAATTTTTGTTTTTTTACATTTTCTCTTTGACTTCGCGGTCATTCAACTCTGAAATATCAAATTCAAAATAATTGATACCTCTATCAAAGGAGCTTTAATGATACATAAAACTCTTCTTAATTTGATACAAACAATGAGTTTATTAAGATTAATTTAAAGATTCAAAATGGTGGAAAATGTAGGAAAAAATTGCGTTGATGCTTTTTGTTCCGTCATTTTTTCAAATTTATTTCTCACTGAAATAAATAGGATCATTAGTTTCATAGAGTTCACATTGGCGGAAAAGCTTAGAGGAAGAGGTGCAATTATAATTAATGAATTTCTATTTTTAAATGTTTGTTTTTTCGTAGCTTTGTTTCTATGTTGCAATATGGTAATGTTCGGTTAATTGGGCTCATGTTCATATTTAATGTGACCACGTGATGGGGTGGTGGGAGAGACTAAACTTTTCTCTGCTTTTTTGAATAATTAACGAATCATTGTATTTAATGAGGACAATTTTTAAAAGTGTGTTTTAAAGGTGAGATTGTTCTCCTTATTCTGAGTTTATATTTGAAGCAACTTCCTCAATAAAAATTAATATTTATCATGTTAGAAACTGAACTACAACACAGTTTCACCACGCATTTTTTTCAAACATGTAGATCTTATGATTTCCTCACGGTACCTTTTAGAGCAAAATAAGAAATACCGTGCCTTCCAAGTAACTCTTTGTGATTGTATTGACATTTATTTTTAAATGTGTGTAATGTGCTTTTGAGTCAAATTCGACCTAATTTTACCTTACCACTCTTATCTAATAATTTTTCAAGTAATATTTTGTAATATAACTATATTCACTCTTGAACAAACATAAACCGACTTCAAAGAATATAAGAACCTGCAAATCTATAACAGAAGATATATGTTTTCAAAAAATTTCCAAGACTGAAGCGTTATAGCGACTAAAGCTACCAAAGCGCTGTAGCGACAATAGCACTATAGCTATCATAAATAATAACGAAATAAATGCGGCATTTGATCCAATCTTAAGAAGAATGTTATAGAAAAACAATTTTATTTGTAAATTTTAAAATATCAGATTTCATTAAGTTTTAAAACGTATATCTAACAAACATTTGGTTTATATCTACTTCTATTCTGTATCCTCTCTATCGAAGCCAAGTCGTAAATTAGTGACTTCAATCGCTGAATTCAATATAACCAAATTTTTAAGCTCATCGACATTGGTAGCCTCTTTATAGAAACTGATATGGAAAGGCAAAGTTTATTCTATTTATTTCCAAATTTTCCCCACTTATTCCCATTTCAATTATTTTTTTTCTCTGTCGCTATTTATCGACTTACTTTAGTAGTACCAAGGTTGTTAGTGACTCTAGGGTTAATAAAAACAATTAATCAATATTAAAAAATTTGCTCGATATATGGATTGACCCAGCATCTTCCAGTTTTGAAGTGGTCACCTTGACGGCTCGGCCACCAGTAGGCTTTAATTATGTTTCTATTGTATTTTCTACAAGAAGAATTTCTCAAATTTGTAATGCACATAACTAATTTGTGAAAAACGAACTAACAATACTATCAGATAGAAATTAATTGAAAAAGTTTAATTATGACATTCTTTTACGCATTCTGAAGCTTTTTACAATCCATGCATGCAATAGGTCAAGTAATACTTTCCTATAATTTTACCAGGGGCTTCGCATTCGCAGTAAATAGTTTCCAACATTTTTTTTAAATTAATATTCTTATTGAATTTTTTTTGTCAGAATAGTACACTAGCTGATGAATATAACACTCAGAAAAAAATTATCGTTTATATTTACTACCAATTTGAATATTGGCACCATAGATGACGAAATATGATAGATATTTTAAGGAAACCTAAAAATTGAAAAAGCAGTAGAAATTCACCGACACCAATCATAAAAACGAAAACATTTTTTTCCTGATTAACTGAGGGTTTCTACGAACCATAGCATTCATTCCAAAGAGTTCGGGCGAACTTCCAGGAAACCATTACTGAGTAGGTCACATCTTAAACTGAAATTTGGAAAAAAAATTGTCTTAGACCATTCCATTATTGTTGATCTATTTCATTTCAATAGTAAAATGATTGAAAAACTATGAACACTTCAACTTTTCTCTTTTTAGTCTTAACTCAAGAATTGTTTTGTTGATTGATAAGTTTTTTGAAAAGAAAACTTCAACCTCAAACTTCCTTAGCATCGCTGTGATTTGAAATTTGGTGAAACGAAAAAGTGACAAAAAAGAGACTAATACATAAGTCAATAGGTCTAATGAACGATAAAATGAGATAGAAAACATAGTGTGTTTCCACGGTTTCCACCGATCTGTTTATAAAAGCACAGTGTACAATAATCAAAAAATCATGGTAGAAACGTTAGAAAAGAGACTTATATAGAAAAATCTTTCTCTTCTGGTGTGGGAAACTGAAGCAATCGAATCAAGTAATATGCAAGTACTTATTTCTGTAGGCTGGCGCTCATCGGCCCTCAATTGCCAGTCGATGTTTCTAGTTACTATAAAAACTATGCCTACGTAGAAGGTGCTTCGTACACTACACTAGATTAGTCTTATTTCTAATTGACGCCGTATGCACGGTCTATCCATATATATCCATATGTGAATGATAGAGAGAGATAAGATTTCCGAATCAATTTCGAGGCAAAACCAATATATACCTAACCTCTGCTGCCTACGACTGATAAGTCTATCTGATTTACTTAGCCTTTAATATATTGTGTACCTCGATTAATAGAATAAACCATACACCATAAATGGTATAGCAGTTAGGTTACTCAACAAACACTGGATGGTCCTATCCGTAGTACTTTTAGAGCAGCTTTCAATATATACCAAAAGGTATCAAATATACTAAATACTTTTTGTCAAAAAATAAAGGAACTGAGATACAGTATCTTAGATACTATAAAGTATCGAAGTTACTTCAAAGTAACTAAGATTCTTTTTTCTGCCAGCTCTGATCTCAAATATACAAAGTAGAATAATTTTCTTGAACTCATTTGTATATTGAAAGAAAACATTTTTTTCACTAGGCAAAAAAATTAAATGAATAAATATGTCTATTCTTTTCCTGTACAATTTCAAATTTATTTGTTAAGCTTTCAAAATATGGAAAATAATTTACAATTTTACAAAACTGAAAGAAAAGCGTACCTATATGGAACCGATAAATGAAATTTTTCATTCAACGGTGAAATCTAGTGTGAATTCACTTCTTGCATGTAAAAAAAATCCCAAAAAAAAAGTTCTTTTGATTTGAATAATAATTTATGTTTTTAATTTTACAGCTTAATGTTTCATTAATTATTTACACAGTTGCAAAAATAAAATTATAAAATGTACCTTTGATGTAACCCCCTTTATAGCGCACAAACACGTGTCATATGTGTATAAAATATGGAAGTGTATTATAATAAATTAAGGCTGTATTTTACGTGTATGTACAACCACATAACATTGTCATAAAATTAACAAAAATAAATTACTGTGTTGTTCAATACAGCGAGCCATGTTGGTCCAAACACATTTAAAACCAGGACAGTATAGGACAGGCCATTTCCATCTATTCAAATATACTGTAACAGTCTATTAAAACCAACATGATACGGCATAACGCATACTGTATAGTATATTTGTTTGTATATAGTAGACATCGAATAATTTGCAATGACCACCAAACAAATATTTGCAAACATGCAGCCAAATAAAAATAATACTAGGCCGAAATAACTTCAATGGTTAATAAATTAAAAATGCTGAAAATTTTTCGTGATTAATAAATCCCACCCACCCTATTTTCAGTACGGGGTGGTAGCGACCTCAACATTTTATTAATATTCATTAAAATTTGTATATTTTCACATAAAGCTAATTATATTCACATTAGAAAACATAACTTGCAAAAACATGTGCCATTAGCACACACATTGGCACATGCAGCCTCTGATATTGTCGACAAAAACCAATATCTGATTGGAAGAAAATGTCAAATCATTAACCGCATCAGCGACAGCAGCCACAGCAGCAGCAACTCACACAACCGACTCATCAATTCCCCATTGTGCCATATTGGCTTGAAAAAGCCAAAAGGAAAAAAGTGGAATTTAATACACAAACGCCTTAATCGTTTGATCGATTTGATAAGTTTAATTAGTTTTTATATTCGGTTAATGAAGCAAATAATTGCGATTTATCGAAACATCTTTGATTCCATCCGAATTTCGTTAAAATTCCTCGGCTTTGCCAGTTATTTGGTATTAATTAAGGAATATTTCAATAAAATAATGTTTACTTAAAATTCGTATAAAAGTCGAACGGGTTTTTCTTATGGACGTGCCTCGTTTACCTCGGCTGTAATCACATAAACGGCCAGGTCCGTAACGAAACGATGATCTATAGTTTTTTAATTGTCGCCAAGGAAATCATAGGTCAACTGATTCGAAACCCACAGATCTACCATGCATTGAAACACTAAATCCTTTTCACTTTGAACTTCATAACACATCCGATCGAGCATCGTTGGTGGCCAATGCGCAAATTTATTCGCGGTAAATACTCCGTGCAAATTACACATGACAAAATTTGCTCAAAATAATTAGCACGGCTTATTTTTATTGGCCCATCTCGATATTTATTGCAACAACTGTGAAATCTTGAATTTTTTATTCGCCTCATAAAAACTCCTTTGCGTCGCTTAAAATCGTTTTATATGGCAACATTTATACATTTAAATAGATTAAGAGATTAGGAACGCATTTGGAGTTTGACTCATCTGAAGATTTATTCGTACACAAAGGACTGTCAGGTCAGAACGAATGGAGGGCTGGAAATTTCCCCTCATAGAGTTTATAGAAAACCCTTTGTGTTGCAGAAGGTGAATGTTTAAAATTTTTAACATACAATCGTGTCGTTAAAAATATAATACAATTCGTCTATTTTATAGAAATGTTCGGCTCAATTTTAGGTTTGATAATGTGCATTATGTTGGATTGTTACATAGATTGAAAGGGATGAATTAAGAATTTTTAAACCGAATTTTTATCATTGATAACATCTCTGGGTCGAAGTAAAACGGTTGATTTTATCGAAAGGTTCAAAACATTTTAAATGCTTTCATTATATGATGGGAATTTCGAAAATCCATGAGAAAGTGAACTGGTTGACTAACTCATGCATAAACATGGACAACACAAATTGATTTCTATCCTTTTATAACTATGACTAAAAAAATGGCACAGATTTGATTTTTTATAAATACTTTCCTTTTTATTGGCTATATAACCTGAAAATTATGGTCAGACACAAACATTTTCCAATACGTCCAGTTGTTAGTTGGCATTTTTTAAATTCTATATTTTATCTCTTTTTTACAATTCCGTAGCCTAAAACCAAATCCTAATAATATTCCGTTCATCCGTTTGTCAGGGCAACTTGAATACTAAGCACTTGTCGTCATATCTATACTAATATATTAAATTCTTACGTCATTTTGATTTTAAACCCAATTTTAAGGTAATTATTTGTTTCAAGAGGCCTTTAATCCAAATTTAACATTTTTAAAATTTTTGTTTGTCTGGCTGTGTGTCCCGATTTAACTAAAGAACGGAACAACCGAATTTAATGAAATTTGGTATTCAGATACAACATAATTTCCCTCACATGTTAGGCTACTTATCATATCAAAAGAAAACTAAGGGAAGGTATTCCCTAAGGATGAAAACAGAAATTTTTACTTTAGACAGGTAAGTTATAAATCATTGGAAAGGTAATTAAAAGTTGGAAAATAATCTGTAAAAATAGTTTAAGTTAAACTGATAAAAACCATTGTAAATTCAATATAAAGTTTAAAAAATTGCCTCTTTGAAATATAAACCTTTATATATATATATAAAACTCATAAATGATGTTAATAACGTAACGGCTTACGTATCTAACATTCTGATCCTCCTGATCATAAAGACGTGGGTTCGAAACTTTTGGTAACCTTTTTCTTATTTTATTTTTTTACAAAATTGTTGTAAATAGACCCGTAGAGTTGCTTAATATTGAAATATTAACAAAAAAAAGTAATAGTAGTTGTAGTAAAAACAATAATAGTAATAAAACTTAAAGTAAATACGTTTTTAAATCCGTGCATGCATAAAATCCTGTATTTATATATCCCCTCTGACTGATGAAATTTTAATATTGGAGGTATTCCTTATAAGAAGTAGACATCTGATAAGATTTTTTTTTTTGAAAATTCCTACCCTAAAAGAGTAAGAGGGGTGACTAAGTCTGTATGAGAAAATTATGTGTTTAAAAATGTTGTTAAAAAGTTCAAACAAATGTAATTTTGACGTATTTCGATTGCTTGGTTCTTCCTCAGTGGTCATCAAGTAGTCTCAAAGATGCAGTGTGACATCACACAACAGTTACGGAACAACCCAATATTTCTTAATGACCCCTGAGAAAGTTTACTTGGCAATCGAAATACGTCTATATTATATTTATTTGAACTTTTGTTCAAATTTATGTTAATAGTTTACTTTTGTAGTTTATATTATATAAATATGACCACAACATATTTTATACATTGTATAAACAGTATATCTGTTCAAAGTGAACGGAAAAATATGATTTAGTCTTACTCAGTTTAAAGAATTTATAAACATTGTACCACAAACGGAAATATATGTAAATCAATTATAAAGAAAATCATTAAATGAAATTATGTATGTAATTTCTGTAGATATGTATATCTGGCTGCTCTATTTAAATTGAAATTTACTAAAACACGAATTTTAAATATTTCTAAATCTCATAATCATCTATATCTGCCTAGAATGCGGAAAAGACTTGTTTAAATGCATCTACAGAAGTAGAATTTTCAACAAAAAAAAATCTACGGTTTAGTTGAAGAACTTAAGCATTCAATTTTCCACAAGTCTACTCTACTGTAAATGCTGCTGTAACCAACTGCACTGTTTAAAAACGTTAAAATTTGCTAGTAGAATTAATCAATGAAAAAACTGTGATAGATTGGGTTACTGAAAGTAAATGGATTTTTTTCATTTTCATTAATGATTGCAGAATCATATTTTAGCATTTTATCTAATTTCCATCTTTGCTTGGAAGAAACAATATTTCTGTTCATTATCACTAACTAATGGGATTATTTCAATCTAAAAAAACGGTCTTTCGGCTTCAAACAGGAACTTTTCCAGGTGAAAAAAAAATCTACAGATATATGCCACTGATCAATGGTTATTAGATGATAAATGAGCAATAGTAATGGTTGAAAATCTGACCAAACCATCTGGTTATTTTTTGTTGCCAAACCATTGCCATTGATTAAAATCTCTTCAACAGAAACGCTTTTATTTTCTTATCTCAATAATTACAAAATTAATTAAACAATTATTCGTAAACCTCTCAGTTCTGACACCATTTTTCGGTAGTTTCGGACGATTTTGTTGATGTAACAAGATAAACAAGTGGTAGAGTACCTGAATTTCAACCTTGATATTTAAAATTGATAATAAAACAGAGCCCATTTTACTGACAATTCGATTGATTTACCATCAATGTAAAAAAAAGAAAAAAAGTCGAACTCATCATACGATTGCGTTTTAATGAACTCGAATTCCTTCCTCGGCAATTAAATTTAACACTATCGGTATCAATTTATCTGGATACGTCTAAAATAAAATAGAATTTCAGCTTTCATGAATTAAATGAATGAAATGGATCTATTATTTTGAATAGGGGCATAAAAAAGTTAGAGAGGGTGGTATGGCATGAGTGAGTTTGATGATGGCAATTAGAAATCTATGAATATTTAATGTAATTGATGAAAATAGTCAAGTAGACCACCCAACTTCCATCTCTAATTTACCGTAAAAATATACCGACTTTCAACATGGTGTTGGTCTAATGTCTGCAGGATAGAAAAAGACGAAAAGGAAAACCGCCCTCGTTATTTAATCAATCCCTTCATTCACTTTCAAGTTGTAAAATTGAAGGCTTTCGTTGAGGATGGGGTGCGGTGTACCACGATATACTTTTATTATATCGATCGTAATTCTCTCAAATAACTAGCACTAGCTATTTTAATTCTTATCCCATCCCACCAATCGACGGACTCTTCATTTACAGGATAATTTCTTCATGAAAAATGTAACATGCTAATTGATTGTCTGATTCAACGGTATCAGAAGGAGATTTCAATTAAATTTGCAAAAGTTTCTGGATAATGGATCGTAAATCGGAAATTGATTTTAAAAACAAAACTAAAATCATTTTATGATTCAATTTTTCTAGTGAGATCAACAGTCATTTATGGTTAAGTTTTAAGTCAAATAATTGCTTATAATCAAGAAAATACGAATATATGGCAACATGAATTTTGGACTTGAAATTAAAATCGAAATCCATTAGAAAGTTTGCTAATTTCGTTACCGCATCTCCCATTTTATTGGAGTAATTATTTTCGAGAGAACGAGATATTAATTATTATTTATGTATTTTCGAGTTAGATTTTGATGTATAATTAACTAATTTATTAGCGACTTCAAAGAGATGCATTATAAGAAACATGCCAAATAACCCTTCTGATCTTATATCCACTGTGCAAACGGCGGATTTTCATTTCTTTTCATATGAAATTAAATTAGTGGGGGAGGCAAAATATTTTTATGAAATAATATTAATTGTAAGGGGAGCTTGATTAAAAAAGCTTTGAATTTTGTGTTGTTTTAATTACATCTGAAAATACACTTATTGAAGGAAAGTTAAATGGAATATTTTTACGATAACGCAGTAAAGTCACGAAAGACATTACAGTGAGGCGATCCAATTGCAAAGTTTTTAGAAAATGAAAACACAACCAATGGCAATTTCAAATACAAGTAATGGTTTCTTCACAGAATCGAAATCTTTGTTTAAAATAGGAAAGACGACTAAAATAGTTTTGGTTTCATCACCATGTGATAGTAAGACTTAGATTTTACGACTTGAACTCTGGCAATAATCTACCATATTTTGTTGATGAGTAGCGGAGGATGTGTTAAAGTGGAAAGAATTAAGATGAGTTTTTTCCCAAAAGACTTCGAATGAAGAGCTAAGATAAAATTTTAACGTCTCAATAACTGCTTCATTGCGTGCTGATTTTTTATTTTGAAAATTTCGTTATTTTGTTGCAGAAATGACTTTTACAGTGTGTGTTTTCAAAAATAATTTAAATTAAAATTTGATTATTTATATTTTCAGCAATTTATAAGTGTTTAAATATTAAAATTGCTGAGAATATTCGTGCCATAGTATGGAACACCAAAAAGTGAGTTTGACAATAGCTAATAATAAGCAGCCATTGATGATAGCAAAATTATCCCTTAAACATAGTACTTTACAGACAGACAGACAAACAATGATCTAATCCTTAACAGTCTCAATTTTTTGTATGAGGTTTGAAGCCCTAAAAATTATCATATTGATTAAGTGTTTAAAAAATTATTGAAAAATAATATATACAATAAAAATTAACCCTATAAATAATCATATTATGAAAATAAAACAGACATATATTGTATGCAATAGCAGAAAAACTAAAAGTACCCAAAAGGGAAAGAAAAAAATTGTAATGTAAAATCTGTATTAATAGGGCGGCCAGACCTTCGATATTTTAAAAATCTAAAAATTTCTTTATGCATGTCCCCAGCACAGGTAAGAACGATCAGCGACTATGGAGTTTGGATGGTGATTCCTTTGGTAGATAACAGGTAACGAAAGTGTAGAAATCAATAGCTTAGTTTTGATAAAATATTAAGGTTTGTTTTTTTGTATTTTATTCGGAGTAATATTAGATATCACATCTTTCATTACCAAACACTTGATTGTCAATATGGTATCGGATCTGAACAAACTTAACCAGAAAATAAAATTCACTTCAGAACACGAACTAAATGGAACAATTAACTTTTTAGACACAACAATCATCAATGAAAATGGTAAGTTGTCATACAATATTTATAGAAAACCAACAAAAACGAACACAACCATCCATAAATCATCATTTCAACCAGGAAACCAAAAAATAGCGACTTACAACAGTCTAGTGTACTAGGCGAACAAGTTCCCCCTTAGCACCAAAGCTCGTGAAGAAGAATTTAAGATAATTAAACATATAACCATAACTAACGGATACAACAGCTAAATTGTAGACAAAATAATATCGAATTTTACTAAAAAATCCATTCTTCCAATTTCACCAAAAGAAAACAAAAAATATATAAAATTAAACTTCAATAATATATTTAGTTTCACAATCGCCAACTTCCTAAAGAAAAATAATATCAATATCTTATTTTCAACAAACAACGACATAATGAAAATTCTTAAACTATTGGAGAACAACCAAATTACAACGAAAAATAAAACCGGAATATATAAAATCAAATGTGGTATCTTAAATGTGATCTTTCGGAACAAGATACATATAAAGAACATACACCTAAGAAACCTACTTCAACAACAACTTCAAATTTTACAAAACAACTTTATGACGAAAATTATCAATGCTTAAATTTCGAAACAAATTTTTAGCCACTACATATTTGCAAGAAAGGATCATATATGAACAACCTAGAAGAATATGCAATATACAGAGCCCACAAACTAGATCCAAACAATATTCTTAACGAAAAATTATACAAAACAAACAATCTATATGAAATTTGTTTACAACTAACTAAATAATCATTACCTGAATATGACAGCCAAAAACTATTGAAACGCGTCGTAATAAAGGAGAAATTGAGTCATAGGACATATATTATTATTCATTAATTTATAAATTATAACTCGGAAATAAATAAAATATTTATCAATGTTAAAAATAATTTAAACTATAAAATAGTTCAAAATAGTTACAAAAAATAGTTCAATTTTGATTTTTTGCTGCTCTACCAACTTTCAGTTGATATTAAGAGGCTAGTAGAAACATACAAAAAATCATTTAGAGTTCTTTAAAGTAAATATACAACGATAGCATTAACGATAGATTTAAAAAGCAACTGTATGCAATTTATTAATTCGGAAATTAAGGATAGTGAACTTCAAAAGAAAAAAATCAAATTGGTTACTAGTTAGACAACTGTAAACTTTAATATCTTAATATTTTTCGCCTAAAATTATAATTGCTAACGTTTCTATTATCGTTAATAAAGGTTCGCTTAAATTAATGAGAAAAATTATATACAAACTAAAAAAAAGAAATTGGTTAATCGAACCATATGATTTTAATTTATTTAATCTTAAATGGACAAATAGGCAGAGAGACGTATTTCATCTATAAAAATAAAACCATTTGTTCTGACTGAATGATGGATCAACGTACAATCTAAGCCGCTGGTCGTAGAAATGTGAAATTTGGAGTGTGTATATGATGTCGGCATCCGATAAAAAGCTTATTAAAAAGGGTGAAAGGGGGTGAGAAAGTTTGTACGCCTTAACATGTAGTCGAATCAACAATCGAAATTCAAAATTTTATACTTAAAATATGTAAATAGTATTGAACTTTTACTATATAGAAGTTAAAAATAAATACTGCTTTATACAATAAATTTGCCTATCATAGTTTAAGTCTAGATTTTTTAATTTGTAGAGTAAAGCGGGCTGGCCACGGCTATTATACCTATATAAAGAAGATAAACCATTTCGATTTGCAAAAGTTTGCCAAGATCATGTAGGTAATACTGAAAAAAGGAATTTAACTTTGATGAAAATTAAGATTTCATTGCGGCAGAATAAAGTATGAAAGAGTAATGCACCTAAGTGATTTAAATTTTTAAGGTCTTACCTTACCTACTATAATTTTAAACATCATATCAAAGTGAAGTAGGTATATAGTGTATTTTACAAAGCTAGCAAAAAAAAAAATGATTTAAACTACGAATAGACCTAAGAATTTTTTAAACATCGGGTATTTTTTTTTTTTTTTTGAGAAACTTTTAGCACACTTCCTTTTGGATGAAATTATAACCAATTTTCAAAGTAGATGCTCAAAAAGACAAAAATAAACTAATTGTTTTTTTTTAATTTAAAAGTTAATACACCTTTCCCATATAAATTTTAAAATATTTTTTATTAATTACAATTTGCGAACTTACATGAAATGCTAAGCGACTAGATTAAATGAATTTTTTCCGTTTATAATCAATTAATTTTATGAGTTTGTGTACTCGTATTGAGCATAAATTGTAAGGGTGTTTATATGTTTTTTGCTGTTTCATATGTATTAAAAAGCAATTTTTTCTGTTACTGAAAGTAATTTGACCATAAAGACTAAACGAATCATTGATTTCTGTCTCGTATTTCTGAGTCATATCAATGGGGTTGTTGTAAAATCGAGATACTTGATAGTATAGCGATGGGTGTCAAATTTTTGCAGCATTTCCTCCATTGGTTTCTGCATAAAACTCACAAGCTACCCCGGCTCCTGTGCATGTTTTCAATAATTTTATTCAATGCCAAACCGGCACTATTCAACATTCGAGTTCCGTTACAGGCACGTGTTTACCACGAAAACCACCCTCAATGCTAAAGGGATGGTTCATTAAATACGATGAGGGTGGCTTCGTAAATATACTCTCAGTACGTCCTCTCGAGTGTCATGTGCTTTTTTGTGGGTAATTTTTTATAATTTCACCCTCTCAACTTGACTTTCAATCGCAAGTGGTTCCGATTTGGAATTGGCAAAGGGACACGTTTGCAGCAAGTAAATAATACTCGTTCAGATGCCAATCGAAGTTAAACTAAAGGATTTCGTTTTATTTTCCGCCCTCAATTCCCCTATTTATGGCATGAATATTTTCCACGCAAAAGAAAATCTGCTTTAGTTTATGTATTTCGCTCTTGAAATTATCTGCGGAACTGATTGCCAACAAAATTATCGGGAATAATAATAAAAGCTCGAAAGTTAGACGGCAGACGGCCAAATATTCAACAGCAATAACATAAACTTCCACAACAAACCACTCTCATTATATTTTTTTATACATTTTCTTCTTATGAGAGATTTTTCTTATTTTATGAGACTTGAAATTATAATGAGTTTTATCACAAGCAATTTTGTGGGAAAATATTTCAAAAAAAAAAAAAAATGCCACGTTGACATCGTATTTCAAACGTCACATCTTCGGCTTAATTAAGCTTGTAATTCCAATCCAATTATTTAACTAACAAGATATTTAAAATGCGATTACCTATCTCAAACGAGTTCGATTTAAGACAACCGAACTCTATTCGGAACATCTGTAATGAAATTGGAAGTTTTAACTAACCGATAGCACGATAGGTGAAAAGAGCCCCTAAAAGGCCCAAACACCCCGGACTAATGCGCGTGACGGTCCGCTTACTCAAAAAGGCTCAACCCGCTTAACACTCGCACCTGCCACCTCAATTCCTCAACAAAACATTGGCAGTGGGCACTGAGGCTTGTTTAGATTTTGACGTTTTTTGTGCCGCTTATAAATTAGCCGACTAAATACGTTATTTACTGACACATTATTTACAATTTATATAGATATTTTTTCGGCATTCATTATAATTATTGAAACGAGATTTTTATGTTGATACAGAACGGAGCCCGAACACGGTTGCACTCCTCGAAAAACTCCCAAAGGCGGCCCATTAATATTTCCGAGCCAGGCTCGTTTTGATAAAATTATCATGGAATTTATTATAACAAGTCTTAGCATCCTCAGTTCATCTTTCAAGATTATGAAAAATATGAATAAAATTATAAAATATTTCACTAATATAAATTAAAAGATTTAACTCTTTACACAACCCCATTTTTTGGTAACTTCAAAAGGAAATATACTAACTCAACATAATATCTTTATTAGTCTAACAACTTCTAATACTTAACCGTAGAAAAGTGCCATAAACAAGACTTTATTTGGGAAATGTGTTCTTTTTCTTCTTTTTGAATTATGTATTATTCAGTTATCTCAATTTGCTTCAATATTGCATTTTTAATCAAATAAAATGTTTTGAATTTTTTGTGGTCTAGGGAGGAAATATAATATCATCATAAAAAAGTCAAAACGCTCCCTCTGCCGGGAGCGTCGCGTCGAGTCGTTTGTGTATATTGTAAAAAAATAACATTATTGGTTTTATTTAAAATGGGGAATATAAACTAGTGGATGTCTCGTAATATGCTTTCACATATTAATGTGTGGATAGAAGAGATGGGATAGCTCAAAGAGATACTAAATGAAAGTAGAATTCACTGCAGCTTCTTTTTGCACTAGCGACTTTTCGTAAAAAGTGAACATATTCATTTCAATCATAATAAAATTATGTTTTTAAATCTAAAAACGAAAAAAATATGCTTAATATTTTTTCACTTATTATATAATTTACTAACCAAATTAATGTATTTTTCGTTGCAAATGTGCTAGCTTATCGTTGAATGATGATTTTTATATTATTTACTAAAAATTAGAAGGTAACAATAAAATCAGTACAAACAGCAAAAAATAACAATTAGTATGTATACTACTAACTGGCATTACAAGATTTGTGGTTTATTTTTTATTAACATAAATTATTTTGTATATAAAATTGAGTATAAATTTTATCGAACAATAAAACAAATTTAATCGACAGACTGTTCCAAAAATAATACTTTTTTGGTGAAAGTCTGATAAAAAGATAGCGCCAGCTTCAAATATTGTAATAAATCAATTACCAATTGAATACTGATGCAAAAGCTATGAGAAATTATTTGTTAAAAAAATTTTTAGTGTTTCACTCTGTCGAACGTCGGCCATGTTCCACTTTCAATAAAAAGAGATATAGTCAGCGTTTGCTATTACTATTGCTATTTATAGCCGTAGGATATATTATTAAAATGAACTTTATTGAAATGTAAGACATGACGATATAGGTGTAACGTATGTAACTTAAAATTGGAAACAGATAAGAAATAAATTTGAAATAGAAATAAATTCAACTTAATTCAAAAACTACAAATTTTGATAAAATGAGAACGAGAGAAATCTAACACTATATACTATATGCTTATATTACTTGAACAATCTTGTGATTTTTCTAAATTTAAATTTGTATTTACCACTAGCAGAGCCGTATCAAATCGTCTTCCTCAGTTGTTTCAATCTTAATTTTTTTACCGACAAACATAACCACCAAGTTTTATTTATATTATACAATATACAAAATATATTGTTATCTTATTTATGTAACATGATTAACGAAAGTAAACTTTAAACATAAGTTTGAACAAAAGCTTAAACAATGTTTTTTGATGTATTGCCCGGATACGTATTTTGATTGCCAAACAATCTTCTTTAGTTGTCATAAAGTAATATTGAATCATTCCATAACTGCTATGTGATGTGTTACATAGTAATCACGAATCAATATCAATTTATAGATCAAACTTTTATCTTTTTGCGATTTAGTTGTGGATAGCATGGCAATCGAAATACGTATCTGGGCATTACGTTTAAAATACATTTTTTTGAGCTTTTGTTCAAATTAAAGTTTGTAGTTTCTTTTGTTATTTATATTACATAATTAAGACCATACTATAATTTATATATTGTATAATCAGTATTTCCGTTCAAAGTCAGCGAAAAAGTAAAATTGTTTTCACTAAATTTTGATTTTACTTGAAATTTTTTTAACATATAAAATATTTAGTTCCCTATAAATGCTACAATATTAAGCTTTTAATTTTACAGCATTTTTTTAATAAATAAAACCTGCTTTAAACTTCTAAGGTTATGTGGAATCCAAATAGGTCTCTGGTCACAGGAATAGGGAGATATTTTTTCTTATATATAATCATACTAAACTTATATTTTTTTTAGTTTTTAAAGCTATCTTTTCAAATGTACTGGCTGTAATAACAGTGGTTTAACCAGCCGTTGTTTTTAGTTCTTCCTTTACTTCTTTGTTTGTATGCCTCACTAAATTTTTCATATAAAATAAAAATAATAATAAAAGTATTACTGTATTACATATTAACTTTTAAGTAAAATTACAATATAAATTATTAGACAAATTACAGTACTGCCGTTATGCAATGCACAAGCATGTTTTTCAATTCAATTTAAAACAACTAGAGAATGATAGAAAACTTTATCCCATTTTTTCGATTCGCAGCACTGAAGACAGAAAACAGCGTCCATTGCTCTTATGAAGCTTTCAGGAGCTTGAAAAGTGCTTTTTTGCGAAGACTTGCGTTCATTGGCTATTGTTTTAGCTATACAAAAAAAAACCTAGCTCAGTTAAATGTCACTGAATATACTGCTGTTATTTTGTCTTTTTATATTACGGCATATGCACAATCTATCCATAGGTATATACAGATTAGTGAATGGTCATGATCGCCACACTATTGGTAGCTTTGGGTTCGAACCTCGTCATAATTATAAATCAATATTTCCAAAATTGTTATTAATAGAATCTTAAATACGTTAAAGACTATTTCAGTTGTTAAAAAACTATACATACACATAGAAAAAATATATTGATAAAATATTATACTGACAAAAAAATTATACCAAATCTTTCGTATTCTTTCAACTCAAACGATTTTTGTTCTGTCTACATTCTACATTTTTTTATCAACTTCTTAGGGTCCGATTTATTTCGGGATTCGACGGAGAACAAAGCCTGAATAGAACCAATAAGGCATAAACAAATATCTCGGACAAGGCAAGGAGACGTTATAGATCATAAAAAATGTTACTGCCGCTCGAATGCGACAGACGATGGGGGTGTTATACTGCATCCCTTCACATAACATAAAATGAAAAAAATGTTTGCGACTTTAGTCACCCTCCAAACCATATTTAAGGGAGGCAACACTGAAAAATAAAATCACTTTAATGAAATAAAACTCAAACCTACCAAACTGATTCGTTCACATTAAATTCCAGTATTAAAACAAAAAACTTATCTAGCTTATTAACAGTCATTAATTATTTCTTGTCGAAATAATTCTCAAATAAGATTATAAAAATAGATAAGACCACATTTTTTTCTGTTTTCTATAAACAAAAACAAAGACCAAAGTCTCTGTTAAGGGATAATCAACCCTCCATAGAGTTTATAACGGACACAGTTGGGGTTGACGAGTCACCAACTTTGATATATTTCACAGGTCAAATTGACTGAGCCTTTACTATCTTCCTCTAGATAAAATAAAGTTCGCCACATATAATATGGCAGTTAAAAGAATTTATTTTTCTCGGAAACAATAATCAATAAAACATAAACATTCTTAACTTTTAATGTCCATTTTAAAGAATTTCGAAACGTTCGTTATGTCAACGATTTTATTACAACCATTACACTTAATATCAGTCTTCAATATAGAGGAAAATAAAAAGTCTTGGAAGTCCTCAGAGGGTAAATTGATTATATTTTAATGACAGTAGAATGAACATTAATGGTCTAAGAGAGAAATTAAAAATATCTTCAAGTTTTTAAACTATGACAAAATTACTTCACCTGTGTATTTCCAAATTCACTCGTAAATCGTGGCTTTCATACGTAAATATATTCTATACATGCTTATAAATTGATAGCAGTCTTGTAAATAAGTGTAGTGCTCCAATATATTATGGGTTTTCAAAGAAAAAATAATAAAACAAATGATCGACTCTACTCACACTCTTCCTTAGGCTTATACAATATGTATCTACAATCTCATGTATAAAACCTACTGATGGCTGAATGGTCTAGGCGACCACTTCAAAATTGATAGGTGCTGGGTTCGATCCTCGTATCAAGCGAATTTTCGATATTTCTCTATTTACGATTTTTTTTAAAAACTCTTGAGTCCCTAAGACTTTAGTGGTCATAAAACAACGGTAAATTACAATTAAAAAAAACATGTATGTGATGTGACTCGTTTAATAAATGGGGAAATTTTTTTTCTTTAAGGTTACTATTTCACTCACGGATTGATAGATTGATAGATCATATCTTTAAAGCGGCTATTTAATAGATAAAAGTCATTTGTTAGATAAATCGTATACTTATATCCTACAAATATCACTACTATTAAGAGGCAGTACTCATTTTTTCTTTATACTGTGAACGTTATTTAGTAGAAAATATATATCAGTAATACAAAAATATACTATAGCAAATCAACACATGTACTTAATACACAATTTTACAATTTTGTGAAAATTTTTGTTTAAGATCGTATCAAAAGTAACCTACTCTTATTGTAACTTTTGTAACTTATTGTAACTCTTATTGTATCTAAAGTGCAAACAAATAAGAAAACTGATATATGTTCTGGAAGAAATAAGACTTTGTCACAAATATTAAATTTGTCAGAGGAAATAAATATTCTAATCTTCAAAGCATAATGCATACATAGAACCTTTATCACAAGAAACTTTATTTTATTTTTTGATTATGGTCTTAAATTTTAATATTTTTAAAAAATAAATAGTTAAAAAAAAAAATCTTTCATTTTGTAAAAAAGTCGTTAACGTACTTTATACCTCCAGACCCCACAATACGGAGTATAGGTAGCGTTGCCAAACATTTCCCGAATTTAATTTGTAGAATATACCGAATTATATAAATAATTTCTATATATTATCAATTTTCACTAACAAGAATTTTAAATGTGAAATGTATTCAGATGATGTGTCAACAGAAATTCTGCCATTACCAATATCGATAAATTGTTTGGAAAACATTTTTCCACATTAGGCGTTCTGCATTTCGAATTGCAGAAGTGGACGACTTCAGACATTAAGGATTGACTTCTGTCTAAAAAATAAATGCTCGCCTTAAATTATCAAATTTATAGAACCATATGAAGAAACTTCACCTGGAAGAAACCTTAAGAATTGCATTGCTGAACGATCCATCTGCAGAAGATTTATCCTAGAAATGAATGAATATCAGTAATAGCCGTGTTATTGGTTTGAATTTGTATTCCAATTAAACTGATTAAAACGTTATTCTGGTGTTTTATAAAAAAGCTAGAAATTAGGTAAAACTTTTTCGAATAAAAATATTCATTCATAAAACACTACGTTCATTGCCTGTTAGGCAGTACGAAGTTTGCTGGGTCAGCTAATTTGTTGTATACATAACGATCTCCGAAAATTTTGGCGTACTGGTGGCTAATAATCAAGGTGGCCGCTTCAAAACTGGTAATTCCTGGGGTCAAATCTCGTATCAAGCAAATTTTCAATATTTATTGATTTACGGGCTTTTATTAACCCTAGAGTCGCTAAAGTCCTTGGTGGTTCTAAAAACGACGGTAAACAACAATTAAAAAAAACTGAATTGGACGTCAATTTGGTTGTAAATTATTATTTCTGATTAAAACTTCAAAAATTGTTAAAAATTATAGAAAAATAGGTAAAGTAATAAAAATAAACGATTTAATTCATCATCAGTGTATAAATATTTGGTAATTACAAATGGAACTTAAAACTTTAAAATAAATTTTAAATACGAAGATTTTGTTTCACAACAATTCAATTTCCTGATTTAGAACATTTAAGTGATGTTTAATAATTTTAAAATAATATAAAAAAGTAATAATTTTATTGTTAAAAGCATCGGATACATATAACTAAGATTTTTCACAATCTTTCGCCATGGAAAACATTTTTATACCCTAAAAATTACTATCAATTTTTTCTATAGAAATAGGTATGGTGTAAATTGTAAATGGTTTAAATCTTCAACAAATTGTTTAATCGATTTTAACAACCATTCTCTTTGCGTTAAAGTACATTTGTCATAGAAAAGCGTCTATGGGATTTTGAAGCTTCGTTTTGTGACGTCTTTTAATGCCTGGCCAATAGAACCTCGTTTTAGGCAATTTGAATTTTACGAATTTTTGGCATTTTTAAATGAATGTTTCTTAAATTTTGTCTAGTAAAGTTAAAAATTTACTGTTTAATTATGTTTTGATATTAGTTTAGGACATTTTTAAAATATTTAAATTTATTTTAGATGTTCATGAACTCTATTCTTCATTTATTTTACAGTTATAAAGCAACAATAAATAATCAAAAAAGCACATTGAAAAGAAGTATATAGGTTTTTCGGAAAAGAATTAATTTTTGCTAAGAACATAATTTTTTACTTTTAAGTTTTAAGTGCTTCAACGCTTCGAAAAATTAAAATAAATTAATAACGACGTTGTCGAATAATTTTCCAATGAATCTTTCCGGAAAGCTTGAAATCAAACCATAATGGTTTTTCTCAGTTATACCTAAGAATTTGTGTGTTTAAAATGATTTATCGCTTAAATGAACTCGATAAATCAAAGTATGACAAATTCAATTTCCTACGTAGCAATCAATTGAGACAATGCAAAAAGTCGTCCATTAAAAGCTTTCACTCGACGCACATATTTCGCGCCCCCAACTCCAGCATAAGTTTAGTTGAACAGTGCACAACTTGCGCTATGTTATAACTTACCGTTAAACAATAACTGTTATTCAAAGAGCTGACACTAATAGAGTTTCCGGAATTGTTTCACATTATACACATGCAGACCTCCTAGTGGGACTCCTATTCGGGAATCTCATCGAAAAACGCTCTCCGATTTCCCCAACTCTCTCCCTATAATACCAGTTTTCTCTTCGGCTATTATTAAGTGTATTGTGCGAGTTCATAAAATTGTCGAAAAACATAACGCTGACCTATTTCCTACAAGTCAAGAACTAGGTACTTGGGGGCGACAAAGTTTTTTTCTCGTTCCAGTTCTGTATGGCTGTGGAACGTGGTCGTGGTTACATAAACTTGTTGGTAACTTTTAATGGAAAATACTTTTTTTCGCTCTCCCGTTTTTTGTAATATTATTAGACGTGAACTCGCGTTAAAGTTATTCGCTCCCGTATTTTCGTATGATGTGGTCGGAATTCATGAAAGGTTCTGTTTGAGATAGAGTTATATGTTCGACTAATGGCTTCGTAATAATGTAAAATAAGTGTACGTATAGGTATATATGTGAGCTTCATGTCGAAATGCTGGAAATATAACACCAGCAACATTCATAACGCAGATCGTAAAGAGAAGCGAATTGCGTTATTGGGGCTAAATTAAAACATATTTTGCTAAAGTTACATTTAAATAACAAGCAATTTGTTTCAAGTTATTAACGTTCGTAACGTTCGTAAATGCGTTTATCTTCATTTAGCGAAAACATTTATTTTTCGCTTTGAGTCTAATTATTTTCTATTAATTATTTAGATTTTAAAATTATCTCCAAGTATGAACAAAGCCACCGCTTCAAAGACTCTATTTTCACATTAACAAAAAGCAATTTTCCCGTTTGCTACAACAAATTTTGTTGCGCGCAGTATAAAAACAACAGCTCATTTACATTTTCTTAACTAATTTAACTTTCTTCTAAATAAAATTTTTAAAATAAGCATGGTTTAATTATCTATCATTGCGTCTTACCTCCCAATTTATCATCATTAATCATTTGAAGCGGTTTAAAAATTAAGCTTAATATAGAATTAAAAATCATAGTTTTCATTTAAATATTTTTAATTGATTGCTTATTTCAAAAATGTGCCATAATATAGCTGGCTGAGGTTTGCTTAACTACTTAATCTTGAATAGATGAAATAGGGACTAAGGAAGTAAACACAATAAGCCTTGAAGCAAAAACATATGTGCAGCAGTGAACGCAATTAGAAGGAAAGAATTCCTTTTTTAATTTATGATAAAGACCGAAATTTCTTAACCAGTGCTCAAGAAAGTGTTTAAATTATTGAAAAAAAAATTATAGCAAATAACTAAGCATATGGTTACGCGTATTACAGAGCCTGAAAGCAAAACAAAATGCTAAGAATAATATCTTTCAAAGTATTAAATATGGAAAGCAAAATGACTTATATTACAATATATAGTAATACGTAAGTGTAAGTGGTAGTACAAATTTTGCAAAAGAAAAAGAATATAACAGTATACTGCTGTTAATGCTAGATATGCTTTGAGTTTAAATTAGTAGCCATAGTTCCAATAACGAGGATACAGGAATAATGGACATTAAAAACACTTTGCAACTATAATTTAAAGAAATGACGACATTGGTATGAGTATATGCATAGTCCCCTTGAAAATTTAGGGCTTAAAGCTTTCCGAAACAATAAGAGAGGAAGGTTAGAAAGAAAATGACAAGATAGAGTAAAAGATTTAATAAGAAGGAAGAGAGATATTCGAGAAAAATCAATGGAAAATCGAAAAAATTACGAATGTATGATTTCAGTAAAATATTAACAGTATAATACAAAAATCTGTAGAAATAAGTAAGTTCAAAATCATAGTATTATATTGTAGTATTTCAAAACCTATTTTTTTGTTTGACTTGCTACTAAAAAATAGGATATTTTTTTCTTCTAAGTTTTGGCAATCTACTGGGATATTTCACAGAGCCAATTAATTTTTTTTATTTAAGACTTAAAGCATCCAGGGCCTTAGACTATAATATGTAACTATGATATAGTTACAATTTGTTTAATAAGATATAAAATATATTGTGGTCTTATTTATGTATTGTACTTTACCAAATTAAACTATAAGCTTGGATCAGGAACGTCGAAATTTGAGAACTGTTTTCGAATGGTTTCGATATTATTCCTGTACGTATTGTTCACTCGAATGCAATTTGTACGTAAATTTTGACATGTCAGAAATGAAGTAGCGACTGTTATTAACAAATATGTATTTATATTGTATTATATAAAATCTGTAAAATTAAATTTTCTAAATAAAGTTTACTTTGGCTCAAGTCCATTTCAGCACACCCACAATCTGGCAATGTATTTTCGACTTTATTTTAATTTAATTCGCGATTAAATCGGTCCGTAATAAAAATTTACCCACAAAAGAGAGAATTATACCATATTAGAATTGAATTAACAAAAATATCGCGAATTAAATTAAAAAAAAATCGAAAATGCAATGTTGGCAGATTGTGGGTGTGCTAAAATGGATTTGAGGTGAAAATTTAATTTTACATATTAAAATATAAATATATATTTGAAAATAAACATCACTTCTTCATTTCTGGCATGTCAAAGTTTACGTACAAATTGCATTCGAGTGAACAATACGTACCCAATCGGAATAATTCTCTTCAGTTTGGAATATCTCGACGTTCCTGATCCAAGCTTATACCCTATAAGCTTAAATAAATTTGAGTAAAAGCTCA
This sequence comes from Sisyra terminalis, assembly GCA_958496175.1. Lineage (NCBI taxonomy): Eukaryota > Metazoa > Arthropoda > Insecta > Neuroptera > Sisyridae > Sisyra > Sisyra terminalis. Next base: position 29,606,809 of record OY292277.1, on the reverse strand, counting down.
AACAAATGTATTTTTGACGTATTACCCAGATATGTATTTCGATTGCCAAGCAATCTTCCTCAGTGATTATCTAGTTATATTGGATCGCTTCGTAATTGTTATGTGATAACTCATCACATAGCAAAATTAAACAGAGCGTAGTCATAGAGCATCAAAAATAAATTTGTTTGAGCTTTCGTTCAAATTTATGTTTACAGTTTACTTTTATAAATTATGTTACAGAAATATGACCACAATATATTTTATATAATTTTTTAACGTTACAACTGTTTAAAGTCAGTAAATAAAAAATCGCAACATGCGTAACTGGTGAGTTTTATTTATTAAATAGCTATCCCAAGGATAAGTGGAACATTTTATCTTTCAATAAAAAATAGTTATTTAATTAATTTAATAAAAAACGATTTTGATATATTTATCATAAATAAAACAAAATGGTGAAATGAAAAAAAAAAACTATTAAAATTTAAAAATATATTTACAGCTATTGGCGCCTTGTCAAATTCTAACGAACTACCCTTATTTATTTTTTTTACGAGAACATAATTTATTACAATAGAACCAAATAAATACCTGCTTCTTTCTTAGTTAATTTAAAATTTAAAAAAATAAAAACGGGATAGAAACAATAGAACAACTGCATGTGAAGGAAGAGACATCAGCCGTCCTATAGAGTTGTCTTGGTCATAAATTAAATGCAAAACTGCTTGGGAATTGTTTAGGGGTCGCGAGGAACATTCATTTCAAACCGAAAACGTAATATGTGGAAGAGAAAAATATTTATGAAAGTAATGAATGTTCTCAGCGGGTGTCATTTGTCAGCATAAAATAAAAGGCCGCGCGGGCTTTTGGAACAATTCGATTTGGAAAAAATAAAGTTTCAAAATGTGATCCTAGATCGATGATGTATTGATTGAGAGAAAGGTTATTGAGATGGGTAAATGGGTCGATTAATCGAGCCGATTTTCAGGTTGTCATATTTAACTGCTTAGATTTTTGTATTAGGTTTTTTCAGCTTCGATATTGGTTTGATAGTTAATGGGCCCATTATCGCAAAGAACAATCTTTATATGGGCTTATAGTTTCACCTGGAATGATTTGTATTATTTTAAGAAGCAGTTTTTTAAACGACTGTTTTTTTTTAATATTAATTGAAGAGTTATATTAGTTTAGAAAACGCTTTAAAATAGAGATAATGGTGAAGATACTAAAATTTTGCTTTTTCTGAAACATCTGTTCAAAAAATCTTTAAGATATTAAAAAGAAAACACTTTTAAAATAATTTTTGATTAAAATATAGAACATCCAAAATAAATATTACGGCACATTTTTAATGAGTTAAAGTGAAATAGTTGGGAAATTTAAAAAGGAATTCGTTCTTATTAGTTTAACACTAAAACGTGTCAAAAGTATTTTCCCAAAATTTCAATTTAACCAAAGTTTAATTCTTGATAAAGACCTACTCACATGAGAACTAACGCTAAAACAACAGACGAGCCTCAAGAAAAATGGGAAAACTACGAGAGCTAAATACTGCCACATATCGTGGTATAGCTCAGAGATGGCCCTGTGTCATATAATGGATCTGGTTCTGGAATTTACGGAAATAAATGCCCACAGGTATGAACTTTCAGTACCTTCTGGAATAGGAACCACTATATACCAGACTCAAACATATTCTGTACTGACTTGTAGGTAGGAATGATAACGAAGGAACTTGAAAAACAGCAAAATCCATATATTCTTTGACAGTCATCATTGTGTTAAAAGTGTTTATAAAACCACAGTCACCTCCAAACTATTATGAAAATGCTAATGTATCCTTACTGATCTGGCTGCTAAAACCAAGAATCATTGGGATGGATGCCGAGTCTTAAAGGAATAGGTACTGGGGAACAAAAAAATAGATACTATTGCCCGTCGAGAGGTGGCGACACAATTTGTTTTTGTTGATCCAAAAGCAGTATTTAGGATAAAAAAACGGCGGTTAGAAAAATCACCAACTAATGGCTTTATACTAATCGTTGTTCCTTGTGGAGCATCATCAAAGGACAAAAACTTCAGTAGATCTCTATTTAGATTGATGATAAACCTCAAACCCAGTCACTGGCTTGAAAAAGCATCTTCATACTATTGAGGTAATGTTGGATCCTACAATATGCAGATTCGGTCAGACAGAAGATGAAACTACTTCTCATATTCTGTTGGAATGGAGTACTCTGTCTCTATGGTAACTTAAACATCTGGGAGTTTCCAATCCCCGCACTAAACTAGCTGAGTGACTTACTGTTTATTGGTTGCTGAAATTTTCTCGGCTTATTTTGGGTAAAGTAGGAAACAAGGGAACATAATACGCGTAATGTTGCAGTGTTGAGGTTCTCCAAATCACGTCTTGGTGAACCGTAGGTATGGGGAAGAAAGCAATGAAAATATTTTCGTGACAAAAAATATTGCACACTGTTTCAAGATAAAAATAGCCGGCCATTGAACAAAACATTTGAAGATTTTTGTGAATGCAATTTATTTAACTTAACTATTTTGTACAGAAAATTATTTGAGTGGTGTACTTTTTGTGTACCTTTTTATCAAAAAGTCGATATTGAATTTTTCAATTCTTTCATTCAATTAAGAATTGAACTAAGACGAACTAAACTGTAATAAGTTAAAGTGTGGTCGTAGAGACTTTAAATTTGATAGACTCACGAATCTTTGTGGTGCATTGCAATATATAAAAAAATTATGATGATTTATATTAAAATTACTTTTGAAAGTTATAATTCTTTACCAGCGTTATGAAAAAAAATGAGAATGAATTGTTAAACAAATGACACTTTAACGCTACAGTATGAAGTTATTCGCAAACGGTTAGCGAGAAAGAACGGTTCAAGTGGGCGAAACTTGGACGATTTTTGGGAGCGATAGCATAGTAGTAAGACGACTTAATCATTCTATTGCATCGCTCAAATTAAGCTAGCACTCGTATATGTTTGGATGCTAAATACTAATTTCGCAGCCGGATCTTAGACTATCTACTTCTATATGGTAAATGTTTTCGTTAAGTATTTTTCGCACAAGTCACTCGTCCTGCTTATTCGGTTAAACGGTTAATTTAAGCATACAGTATCTACGTATAAATAGTCTTTTATTTTATTGATTTAATATTTTATTTGAAAGCCAGTAATTTTGAATGAAATAGAAATGCCAGTTGAAACTATTGACATTATAGTACAAATTTGAGACAATAATTATTATATTTGTATTTCACTGCCATGGATGCATTTAAAACTTTATATTCTTTTTTCTTGTCTTTGTCGCGACATTTATATTTTCTTATATATTTTGATAGTAATAGTAATTTGTGTTTATAGTTTTATCATATTTTGGTTATCACAAACCACTTATGTGTGTCAGTTCAGGCACCACCGGAAGAGGCTACGGCAGTGGATTGAAAACATCTTTTTAATTATACCAAAGAAGTATAACTTCTCACGCGCGTACATAAGTACACACGCCATTTTATTAATATTATAACTATGAGGGTTTGAGACTATTGGTTGATTTTGTTAAAATTTTGAAATACTAAGGAAATATTTTAATTAGATTCCTCTTAAATTATCAAATGAAGGAAGCCCAAACAATTCCCTCATTCAACTTTGTACATTGAAGTTGAATAATACGACCGTCAATTCAGTTTATCAAAAACAATAGGCAGACTGAGCACTTAAGTGAAATTCAAAACAATGTTTCACATTCACGCCCATATTCTTTACATTATCCTCACGTCCGTGTCGCCTTCATGCCTACATATCGCTGCTATGTGCATTTGCCTAAGGACGTAACCATTCTCGATATTCGCCCCATTAGAGACATACACGACTGCCGACAGTTTTTGTCGACGCTTCTTCTCCCAAGACACAAACACATTCGTTTTCGTATCAGTTTTACGTCAGGGCTTTTTTATTCAATTGACAAAATAAATATCTAAAAGACTGACGAAAGTATCGCGTAACTCTGACTCCAAAAAAAAAGAAAACAAAAAAAAACCGACTGGGAAAAATCGAATTTTACATGTTTTCACACACTTCATTTTCCTTTTTTCCACTCCACACAAAAACGGGGAATAATCTGCAAAAAAGCCTCCAACTCTTATCGGATTAAACGTTATAAAAATTGAATGTTCGACTGTATTACCTTTGGATTAACGTCGTTGCTTAAGGAAGAGCTTAATCCTATTTACGATATAAAAAAATACGTTCCTACAGGTAGACGGAAATGGACAAAAGGTCGAACGACCGCAAACTGAAAAAAAAAAATGTGGAAAATATAGGCCACTCGGAAGTGGGGTGTGACTCGTTTGAAAAGCGATGAGCTCCTCTGCAGGAGGAAAAGCCTCATCGGCATATTCGCAGAAGCTGTACGTATCTACCTTGTTAGAAAGTGTGCTTTTATCAAAGAGACGTTTCCCTTGAAAACGGTAACAGTTACGTGCTCGAAATAACAATACTTTAATCGATTTTGGTTTCGTATGCCGCTTATATGTTCGCTGGATGTGAGGCTTTATTTCATCAGAGCTAACGATAACTTTTTTCCTTTTTATCCGATTTTTATTGCTTCGAGAAAATTGTCTTAGTGATTTGGGATTAAATTCAGAACGAGGCTTTTATTTAATAATTGCGTTCGGCATGTCGAAGAAGAGATAATTTTGATGTCGCCTCTTCCTGGAACGAGGCAAAAATACACAAATAGCCTCAATAGCCTTTGATTACTAAAAAGAAAAAAATATTCCGCAAATTATAGATGTATATACGCTGCAGTATTTGAGCTTCGAAAGCTTTATTTTTTTGAATAACATCATAAATATTTTAGAGGCTTAAATTAAAACATCCACAAATGTATTTAATTCAAAGAAAGTTAGAATATCAATCGTTATGGATTGAAAACTTAGATAGAGCAATTGAAATATATTTTTTAATTATGATTTCGGGTTTGAAATAAGCCGAATTAAAATGGATGGGGGTTGAGAGAAAATTTCAATGTGAATGGAAGGTAATTATAAAACATTCACCTGTAGCTTCATGTATCAACCCCCATCGGGAACTTGACATATTGAAACAAATACACGTACAGCCCCTGCCGTGTTCAATCGGCTGATCTCCAATGGTTTTGGAATTGGAACGCTGACATCGCAACTCATTCCATTTTTCGGTCGTCTCACAACAAACTGTTTAGGTTCATGTTTTACAACACTCAATTATTCTGGCGGACCAAAACATGAGCAAATAAATAATTTAATTGCACTCGTAATAATCGATATGTTATCGGTGATGGGTTTATTATCTGGGTCAGTGATTCCCAAAGTGGAAGAATGAGAGATTGGGCGAAAGAAACGCAGAGTTGAAAGCTCACGAAAGAATCGCCTACCAGTAAACACATTGTTGTGTTATAATTTCAATGAAAATTGGCCTTAATCACTTGATCATTTCATTTTATTATATCAACGAGAAATCTATCAACAAAATTTTAAAGTTACCTAAAAATGGTATCTTGTATTATATATAAATTTATAATAAATCGCAATTTGATTTTTGGGAACGACCTATGTTGAAATTACTAAGAATAATTTTTAAGCGTAATTTTAATTTGTTTTTATAAAACACAATGTTTAAAGTTATTATTAAGGACCATCTGACTACAGGTTGTTCCCTAATGAATGAGCATAATAGAAAAACATAATTGAAACATTAGTTCCCAAATCCATTTTAGTGAAAGAGGTTGATACACCTTATCAGAAACAAATGTAATGAATATTATGCCACCTTTGCCGTAACTTAGATTTGGTTTAAATCATAGTACAAGTTACCGCATAAATAATTTGACAATTTTTTATTAATTGAGAACTAACCACTTTGGTCATGACATCTGGTGGCGAAAAAAGGACTAGTTGTTGTGTGTAGTTTAATTTACAACTATATCAAATAGTTAACTAAAGCTAAAAGAAAAAAAATTATTTGAAAAGGAAGGTATTAAGTAACTCTTTGCTTAAAAAAATAAAGTTTACTGTGCTATTAATGATTATGGAAGTAAATCACATTTAATGCAGATAAACATTTTCTTGTCATACCCAAGTTTGGTAGTAATTTTGTTTACATCAAAAATTTGTTCAAAAAGAAAACAATTTTTTTTTCTACTTTCAATACTGATTCTTGAATTTCTTGAAAAAGAGGTTCTTTATATGATCGTTGTAAACAAAATACTGTAAAACTTACAAAGTAACTGCTTGTATTTTCATTATTTTACTACATTTTATAAAATAAATATCAGGGTTCAAGAATCTTTAGAATATTAATATATTATTTTTTTGAGCTGAATTTGATTCAAACCAGTAAGAAATTTCTTTTACAGAAAATAAAAATAACTTAAACAAAAATACAAACTCAATGTAAACTTATGGCGATTCTTTAGGTGTACACAATGTGTAGCCATGTTTTTTAATGTTCACATACTGGTTAGTTTTCAATTGCAAGAAAAAGGCATTAATTGCAGAAAAAAGAAAGGAGAATTAATTTTGGGATCAATTGGTTTTAGAAAATAAATTTGCAAATAAACTGTTTTAATTATGGGTAGCATGAAATTCATGTAGCATATAAAAAATAACTTTAAATTTTTTTAAACAATATAGATAATATATTGTGGTCTCATTTATGTAAGTTAATTCAAAGCAGCAAACTATGAACATAAATTTGAACATAATTTTAAGTTTAGTTTCCCGCGTGGTTGAAATCTTCCTTCCTGTGTTGTCTGTCCGAGACAAAGTTCTTCAAGCTGAAGTAGTCCATAACTCGTCGATGACTCTTCGTAAGGTCAGATCTAACCATTCCCCTATATTAACACGAGAGTAGAACTTTCAAAAATTAAAAGAATATTGATGCAGACGCCTTTGAAATGTATAGGTATTTACCACTGTATACAAAGAATATCATGAGTCCAAAGAATAGCAAGTGTGGAAGCTCTTAATTGCATGAGAAAACCAAAAATAATCATGTTCGCCACCAAAAAAATAAAAATGCTTTTTGTAGGGCATATAATTGGAGAAGACAAGTTTGAGCTTTTGAGAATGATTATTGAAATCGAAGTTCAAGGAAAAAGATCTTTTGGCAAACAAAAGAAGATTCCCCGTTTCAATAAAGCAAAGGTCTCCATTTGTCTTCATCTTATTTCTCTTGGGACATTACGATTTCTCTTCGACATCATCATGTAGGAATCCTTTTCCTCTCAGAACGTGAGTCACTCATTAGTTTTTCTTTTTGTAGCCATATCAATGAGAGTTCTTTCCTTATTGAATCTTCTGAACACTCAATAGTCACTCCTACTTAGTTATTCCATTTTTCTCTAATACAGTTTAAAACTCTCCAGATACTTCGTTTCATATTTTCGTAGATTCTAGGCTTTCAACCCATATGGTAATACCATATAATGTACAGTCCATGTAGTGCACACCACACATAGTATTTTAGCTATTCCTTTCTTAGTTCAAATTCTAACTTTTCATTTAATAGATTATTCTTGCGGTTGAACTCCATCTTCGTCGTGTCAAAACGCTTTTTAATTTCATTAGTAGTTTTTCCATCTTTGATATTTCCTTAATATTTATGCTGTACGTTCTTTGCGATGATGTAAAGGTTAATTGATGAAAATGAGCAAAACAAAGAACCACTGATCTAGTGATCTATAACTAAACCATTTTTATATGGTCTAACTATTTTACTTTTTGAAAAGTGGATAAACAATAAATAAATAATTATTATATTATATTATATAATTTTCTAAGTATATTTGAACGAAAATTTGAGTTTTAATTTCCTTACCTCAAAAATATTTATTCAATCATTAATTACAAACAAAGAATTGCTATAGATTTTTGTTGAAGTAAAATGATTGTAAGTAAGATTGTAAAAATAATAAACCATACTTATAAGTATGTTTCAATCTCCGAAAGCTTAGTTTTTAAGATCTTAAGCTCCAATATTTTCTTCTTTGGGAATTTTCATTACAAATGCTTTATGAATCCTGCAGTTTTCCATTAGAAAATATTAAAACATAACTCCAGCTAGTTTTGAAGTTTTTCTTGTGTTATTCCAATAAAATTTTATTGTAACTTTTATTATTATTAATGAAAATATTATGGTAGTTACGGATAAACAACCCCAATAGTTAATTGTAACAACGAGGTTACAACCCCCAGCGAATGTTATTAACCCTCCTATGAAAACACAGCCAAATTTACATTTTGTGCATAGCAGAGAGAAATATTTTCCGGTAATAATAACAAAGATAATATGAAAGCACGCATTTGAGTCGAAGCCGCGTTCAACGTACGTTTGATTTCTTGTCGCATGGCCAAATTAAACACGGCAATAATTCCTGTGTTAACCATGGCGACTATCAGCCAGGGGGTGAAATCATGTGTTCTATTTATTCAAATGATTCAAATATTCCTTTCATCAAAGTGCTGACGTCAGTTTGGGGTGGCCACGCATTCATTGGTTATGGTGGCGTGACCAATTTACCCCCAAACGATATCTACCGGTTTATCGACGTGTGCTGTCTTACATCCCTTTCAAATAAAATGTAGCCCCTCATTTCACTCCCGTCGGAGAAACGTGTTGAAATTTCCATACGGAAATAAAGAAACTGGAATTTAAATACAGTTCTTCCGAAAAAAAGACAATCCCCTGTCATTTGGGGTTAATAAATTAACATAAAATTATATTTACATATTTTTCCTAAAACTTAAATCAATGTTTTTAACTGAGATTTTTTTTGATGCTAGAATGGTGAAATTCTTATAAGTCGCAATTTTCGACAAAAAAAAAAAAGAAATTTGAGAATGGAGGGATTTTAATTGAAGTGACAAAACGTAATGTAATACAATACAATGCGATACGATAGAAATACAATAAGTGAACGCGTTTCACACGTCTCGTGTATTTTTCCTCGTTTCCGACTCAACGGGGTGCATTGACACGCCATTTTGATTTTATATCAGTGTCCCCTTGTTAGACTTACATCCCCTTGGGCTGCAATGCCATCAGATCCGAGGACAAAGATCAAACGCTTTCCATTATCAAATGTTTAGTTACAGCCTTGCCGAATTAGATCATACAAAAGGACCGATTACATGTGTTCTCGGCCAAATGGATGTTAGTTTTAAACAAATTTTAATGTTAAATATTCCCTCGAGAAATGAATGATTTGGTCGAGGGAACGCTTTGATGCTGGTTTTAATCGGAATTGATTTTAGTGTTGATGGATTTAATGGGATTTTTTTGAAATATACTGGTTTGGAGACACTTTTCCCGCACACTGAAATTGGATGGTTCCTTGAATGAGGGTTTTATCACATGAACGATCTTGTAACGATCCTTGTCAACAATGCTTTCAATTGTATTAAAATAAAATATATTAGGTTCTGAAGTTTCAAAGAAGAAAATTTTCGAATATAAATTTAAATTTCCGTTTTCTTAATAAATTTAATATATATAGGTTTCGAGCGCATACTTTTCTGTTGTTTCTCAAACACCCATTGATAATATAAATAAACCAAAACAAAATTTACAGCTAATTAAAAATGAATTCTATTCTCAAATAAATTTAGTTAAGAATGAATAGCGAATTAGACAATTACCCAAATACTACTTGCTGTAAATTAGTAAATTTAAATATTATGTATACAAGACTTTTGGATATGAATACGGATTATTTAGACTTCAATATTGCTTAAGGTATGGAATTATTTCGAATTAGCTGAAAATTTTGGGTAGTTTCACTTATCAATTTTAAAAGAAAAATACAAATATAATAAATACTATACTTCATTACATCTCATCTAGCCTCCGTTCCTATTCAAAATTATTTGAATCTTTTACATCAAATTCGTTTACAGTTTCGGTTGGATTTTTTTTCAGATATCTGTTAGTTTCGACGACTATTACGAAGTTCCATAACATCCCTAGTGTTTAGGGCTATGCGACTTGTATAACATCGGCGTACAGGGTATTGCCTATACGTAACATTTTAATCCACAAACACTACTTGACTAACCGTTGAGTTCAGGTGCAAATTGAGCTTTGCTATATTTTATGAGTTTTTTTTTTAAATCTAGAACTATAATTTTTATTAAAAGAAAGAAAAAATATATATAAATATTACATTGAAGAAAAATTAACTCTAGGTAGTTTTATATATTCACTTGATCCCAAAAGCATATATGGTGTACATATAAAAATTTAAAAAAGGTTACCTTACTCGATTAATTCATTTAAAACATGCAGAAGAGATTATTTCTTTTAAAATTAATTTATATATTTAAACTGGCTTTGTAAAAGACTTTATGTTTATATTGAATGATAACAATTTATATTCAATGATCGTTAATATAATTTTTTTCATACTGAAAAATCCCAATATAAAAATCGTTAATTTCGAAATAAGACTTTAAAACTATTCTCTCTCCAAAAGCATGAAACATAAGATTTCAATAATATATTTCTTTTAAAATAATACCTTCTTTATTAATACTGCATTTGTATAAGACTTTTATTGTGTTTTTAAAAGAAAATGCTGTTAAAAATATTAAATCTGTAATGTGCATATATGATAATAAATTTAATATCTTTTCGACAACGACTAAAGTGTTATTTTTAAAAGTAGGAAACATTTCAATATTGTCCAAACATTTCTTTTATACGGTAGAAAGCACTGTAGCTTAGGAAAAAAACAATTTGTAACATTTTTAGTCGAAATAAAATCTTAGAGATGACAACACTAAATTGTTAATCCTTGACAATTAACCACAACGATAATGAGGCATCAGGAATTTGGAGGGTGGAGTTTCAGGAACTTTGGTAATAAAAAATCCTACGATTGTGGCGGAAAATCCAGTACTTTGATTTGTTTAATTGAAAGCTCAATTTGCGCTAGAGTACTGTAATATAGGCAGCTATAGAAAACAAAAACACTTATCAAAACATTTAGAAGAGGGTCTGGGTAAAGGTTAAATTTTGCCTGAATCCGAAGTCAAAAAACTTATCATTTCATTAACTGTAAGCAGAAATTTCCAACAAATTTCAAAAAATATAACCAAAAAAAGAATACAAAAAATTCATGATTTAAAAATTCGCTCCTATGTTTGAAATTAAGTCTTATAAATGTGTTCACTAAAGTGTTATTTATTTAATAATTTTGCCAAAGACATTATTTATATTTTATATAACGAAAATTGCCACTATGAAAAAAACACTATTCTTTATAAATCTTTTTTGAGAAGATCAAATACAATTCTATTTTGCACTTTTAAATTTTCGTAGTTTGATGTTTTATCCGAATCGATATTTCTTCTGTTTCTTTCTTCGTTTGAAACAAAAATACGGAAAAATATGAAACGCGAAAATGAATGAAAGCACACCTTCACAAAATACGGAAAAATCACCCAAAAAAATTACGAAAATACACAATCTCTGGAGTTCTAAAAATTTCATAAAAAACACTAGCCATTACCTAATGTTAAGATCTTTGACTGAAATTTACTAGTAGACAATAAATTAATTTTTGATTTTTATAACTCAATTTACATTTACAATTACATGAATAAATATAACATAAACCATCATTTATATATTTATATTTTATTTCTGAATTTGTTTGTTGATTTATAAAATCACAAAGTCACAGGATGAGCTTATCCTGAAATTTATGCAGCTTGAAAATAATACCGTAAGATATGTTCAACTAATTCAAACCGTTAAACTTCTTCGTAAAATATCTAAGAAGTAAATATTTCCAAAGTTTTCCAATAGTTGTATCGCTTTTGCTTTGGACTTTGCCATATTTATGTTATTGCCTGAAATATTTCCGTTTATATATTCGCCATCGTCGTTAACGTACAACAACTGGAAACAGTCGTAATAATAACGATGCTAAAGCTGCGAATAATAACAATAGTCAAGTTCTGTTTGGCAACATTACCACGAAGAACAACATTGAGAGAAAACCGGGAAAGAGACTCTATTAAGAGATATTATTTGGAAAAGAGAAATGACGATTGCTATTAGTTGGGTGATGAATTTCGTGCAAGTTTAATTGGCGGCAATATTTGTTTTGTTCACATTTTAATTTTCGACGAACAATAATCAAGAGATAGAGGTAAATGTGAACGATACGTGGCAACTAGAGGGATTTCAGAGAGAACGATGTTATCATCCCATTTCCATGTTCAGATGCATCATCATTGGCGTCGAGCTCACTTCACAAAGCTTCGTGAAAGACGATATGCTATTCTCTCTCAGAGCAAATGCCAATTTTCATAAAATTCGTACTCAACTTTGTTAGTACAGTTGTAAACTTTATACACACCATTCAAGTTAGTGATTATTCTTCTTGTTAGTTTTTGGTAAGTTCTATCACGGGACCCATTTCATGTCCCTTGAGTTATTTTATTCACTCATTCTACATTTCACTGTTGTTACGAAAGCTTGCAAGCTCATTTGATGCGAAGGTTTTAGCACTAACACAATATGTTTGCGTCAAAGAATATTTCGTTATCGTACCGCGTGCGCTTAATACACAAAGAAAAAATTAAAATTTTCAACACGAAATTTTTTAACATCACTTTCTTCTTTTATCACGAAACAAAAATTCTTCTTTTAGACTGAATTTTAAGCAGACATTAAATATTAACAATTTAATGGTAAGAGAGGTAGGTAGGTATATAGAGGGCTTCGAGGTGCAAGCGTTTATTTAATAGGTATCAGGAGCAATGCATCTTCCTGAGCACATAAATATTTCCCATGTAAACCTTCTCTGTTGAACAAACTACACACATACACCTAATAATTTGTGTGTGGTTCCGGGATGTAGCTTCATCATAGTCACCTTTAGACCTGATCTCTTCCTACAGATAACGATATAAATTATTTCTAGTGCAAAAGCATGCAAGGGAAATGGCTGACTTGGCAGGCTTTAAGTTAATGAAATGGGAAAATCCAAGATTGGCGAATTGAAAATGCCTTTACACTTTGAATGAAAACCAAAAGAAAATTAACAGATAAAAAATATTATGTATATCTTAACGCAAAGAATTTTGGTTTAAATTTAGACTATTATCGGTTTTTATATTTTCAGGGGCTAATACCAATCAAATTCATTTATATACTATACAATACGTCAAAAAAGTATTTATTTACCAAAATAAAAGTCAAAAATAAAATTTACTTTTTACAATTTCTCAGTTTCCTTTTATACAATCTATTTCATTCCAAAATCAAAAGGAGCAATTTTGCAAAATTATACAAATCGGTTTTCTTTCACTACAAAAAGATAGAAAAACTTTCATTAATCACAGCACGAATTGGCAATTTTGAAATGGACTAAGTCTAAAGTTCCGTTTCACTTGTACTTGCATATTTCAGAAAGTATGTCTTTGTAGTGTCTCAAATTTTCGTCTCTTTTTTGTATTAATAACGCAAGTACATACGATATCCGTGTTTCTAATAAAATTAATTGCTGAATTTCCTCAAATCTTAAAAATACATTAGGAAAACTCCTTATTTTAACGTTTTAGACCCTCAAAACCTGAAAATTTGAAAATAAGGGCTGGGATCACATAATTAACATTATTTTAAGTAGTTTTGCTAAAATGATCGCAAATATGAAAGTCAATATTAGGTATTGTTGATAAAATGAAGAAGAAAACTCAGGTTGATAAAAATCCGCTTTTATTACTGGACTTTTTTTATTTTCCATATTAGCGGCGTGATATTGCCTATTTCAACTTCATCAGGCGCTTTGGATCACAAAAACGTTTCAGTTTCAGTCCAAACTAATCTTATTTAAATAACTATTATTATTAATCAAATATTACTAATATTATTAATAATATTTCATCCAATACTATTAATATTGTTAATCTTATAACTCATATAATTAGATAAGTTTGAACTGAAACGTTTTTGTGATCAGAGGCGCCTAATGAAGTTGTAATAGACAGCGAAACGTCGCTAATTCGGAAAATTAAAAAACATTAAATAATAAAAGCGGATCTTAAATAACCTGAATTTTCTTCTTTATTGTAATAGAAATCTGAGATCTTAGTTGTATCATCTATTATTGATAATTGTAAGAACCCAAAGTTTACACCAAGTATTTTGCCTAACAAAATACGAAAGTACAGAATGGTTTATGTTTGTCGTTGTTAATGAGTGTACTCAGGGAAGTAACTTCTTCCCCGAGAAATTAGCTACTAACCGGAAAGTAGAATAAATACTGGGCAAAGAAGTGACCACTTCCTTGTATATTACTAAGATATATATTACGTAACTAATTATTGTCTACGACTATATTAAAACATATTTACATAGGTTATAGTCACATATACAATATACAGTGTACAGTACACTACACTTGTACTTATACATACACATAATTTCATACCTCTGCATACACACAACATATACCTACATACATAGATATACATAAGTCGTAATGGAATACCGTATTCAGAAAAGCATGTACATACCAGGCTTTTCTTCTGTTCCTAGCAAGTAGCTATTTCACTGAAGAAGAATTAACTTCCCTGAATACGCTAATTCACAACGAACGGCAAATATTCTACACACCTATATATACGAGTATTATAGAGTTGGTGTGAGTAGAAAGGCCTTCAACTAAGTAAAAAAAAGTATAGCCTAAGTAAAAAAAAATAATTTAAAATGACCATATCTATAATATTTCATTTATGTATATAATTTTTACGCTATATTTTAAAAAAAAAATGAATAAAATATTTATCATTGTCAAGCCAAATTTTTGTTTTATTTTATACTTCTATGATTTTTGGTGTTTGAATCACGCGAGTGTCACTCTTATAACAAAGTTGGTTCCTTAAAATTTAAGTTTAACTACCAAAGAAGTTAACAACAAATTAAAACAAACAGTTTCACCTAAGTCTATTTGATAAAACACAAAATATTACAACCTATTAAATTGCGTAGTAGTTGATCATTGCTTTACATACCAATGGGCATCAGTTAGTACGGATTCAAAATTTCTGAAATTTTCGATAATACTAGAATTCGAAAAATCGATTAATTGCATTTCTGTATTAGAATGATTGTAAATGAACCTCAAGAAAAAAATACTACAAAAAAAGTAGTCTATTATGGATAAGTGTATCTTGAAACCAATATTTATTCAGTAAGAATGTTAAAATTAAATTATAAAGACATAGGACCTAAAATTTTATTTATGGTTATACATCTCAATTTAAGAAAAAAATCTTAGCTGGCAATATTAGTTGAATACTTTTTTAATAAAACAATAGCTAATGCCGTATACTCTTATGTTTATTCAATTTTATAAATGTTATAAGTATTGCGAATATACATAAAAGCATAAAACAAGTGATCATTCTAATAATCTTTTTATCTTTGGTCATTAAACTTAAATTGTTTTAAAAAAAACACTTACTTGAGTACATTACTATGCTGTTTTTTTCGTCTTCATTTTGATTACCAACAATAAGTTAAATTTAAACTTTAAATTCCCTCATGTTCGTTTTATAGCATCAAACCTTCGTTGATTGGTAAGTTAGCTTTGATGTTTTCAAACCTCAAAAGCTTACAAAAGTTTCACCAGTTCTATATGTGTTTGAATAAATTTAAGGGAAATTGTCGCCTTTACTAAACCAAAGCTTATTTTAAAACACTCCGAATTTATGAGAAGAAAACCGAGAATATAGAAAGTCAGTGCAAAGCTCACCGGAGCTTTGGGCTAAACCCTAACATTGATTTCAATAATTAACTTAGAATCGTTTGTAATTGGTTACTATAGTGGTGTTGAGCACCGAATTAGATCATTATATAAGAGCTTAATTGTACAAACAAAATCAAATTTGACGATTAATATAGATATAGAAGCTTTAACAAGAAAAATTATTTCGAAACTTGAAACTATTTTGTTTTAATATAAATGGTAGTCATTTTTATGAACTTTATTGAATTTTGTTTTGCTGTTGGATGAAACTTTTTATTTTGTTAGTCTCTAAAGTGATAAGTAAAGGGTCCTAAATCAAACCGGGTTCATCCTCGGGGGAATTTCCTAACCATTTTATCCCGAAAAATTCACGCATTACGTCATCTACTTGCAAAGTTTAATAGAAATATTTTACTCAAAACTTTTTTATAACCAACCACCCAAAAAATTTCGTGTTTAAAAAAGAAAAAAAAAGAATTGAAAATGCATTTTTTCCATTTTCAATTTTCTGTTTCTCGTCGTGGAAATTCTATTAAAGTTTGTTTCTTGATTAGGTTCATGTTCAGGTTCAACTCTATCTATGTAAGTTAATTCGATCCCCTTTAGATTTGTAAATGAAACTAAATGTTACCGGTTGTTGTAACGTAGACTCTTTGACGAACGTAGAAAATTCGGGAGTGACTCTGGGGAGTGTTCAATCATGGTTATTAGCTGTAAAACTAAGTTAACTCAATTTTCCGGGTACGTGTGGCCCGGCAATGATCAGTTCGTCTAATTAGTTTAATTATTAAAAACATAAGGAAAAAGTAAATTCGATTTCAACTCTCATGAATTGATTTGATCTTCTACGAATGATACGACCAAAGTTATCGAAAACAATTATCTGAAAAGCAATCAAAGTTTTCCTCTATAAATTATGTTTCCACATTTCATTTTTGTTACCTTTTTTCTTAAGCCCCACAAAAATACACAAAAATGATGTTTAATAATCTAAAAAATTGTTCACATCGTTTTAATGTTGTCTGATTTCATCCACGTACATCATAGCAAATATAAATTAATAAAATAAAACATAAGTAAAATATTGCTACGTTTTTACGGTTATATATTGACGAGTTTAGGATTTGTTTTCGGACATAAAACAATAACACCATTTATTTTAATACACACACGTATTTTATTACACATATTTATTATTTTAACAATTATTGTAACTGTTGTAACTTATTCATAACTATTTCGTAATTGATACTGATCGTAACTTTTTCAATACTGATCGCCCTATTTATATAGCCACTTACAGCATCTGGAAAATTCGATATTGTTCCAGATATTTTTCGTAGTTTCGAATGTTTCTGTCTATTTCTACCCCACATTTGAATCACACGAGAGTCTTCTGGAACGTCTTCCGTCTCTCTTTAATCTAATAATCAGAATCTTTGAAAGTTCTATCAATTACAACTTTCAAATGTTCTAAGACCGCAACAATATATTATCTCTATATGCGTGACTTCATTTGTGTCAGATGCCTAGTTGATATTGCCTGTTGATATTGTAATTTCTTTCAATAAAATGAAAAGGATATCTCCACAAACATATTTCTTTTAATTTCTTTAATATTTTTCGCGAAATTCGTTTTAGTGTTTTCTTAACACTTTGTTTTAAGTAACAATACCTAACTTTTTTTATAAAGTTGAAATTTCCAACATGCGGTTAATAGACCTAAGCATTGTAGTCTCAAGGCTTTCTGTGTTTCTTTGAGCCCTATTTCACCTAGTTAAGACCAAGTAGCTGGGCGATGCTCTACAAACGGCATAGCTACAAGATGTTTTCCAACTATTTCAGTTTCCCGATTTGATATTTTTAGTTCCTCATGTCTCCATTCATTCAGAGCACCATATTTCCACAGAATATAAGAAGGAGTTTCATCTTCTGCCTGGGAAAATCTGCATCTTGGATCACCCACATGTAATCCAATTGTATGCAGGTCAGTTCGCAGTAGCCAGTTATCAGGCTAGTTACCTCTCTGGCTTATTTTCTTGTCAGATCAAGTGTTTGAGAAATTAAGCTCAGAGATGGTTTTCCCTACATCTTTTCACTGTTTTTTGCCCGATAGTTATCTTCCATCTAGTGACTTTTCTACCCCTTTTCTAACCCCTTTGACAGTATTTTTCACTGTCAATTTCGTAACACTAAGTACAAGCTGTGGATTTTTGAATCCCTGCCGATATACCAATATTTATACCTTCCAATAAAATTTAAATGGGTCAAACTGCGATATAACATATTTTAACAAACTATAAAATCTTATAGAAATAAATAATTGGTTATACGTTGCATTGATCATTAAGATGACGGCTTACTAATTAGTAGAGTCTAGGTTCCAATTTTGTGACGGATAAATATTTTTTTGGCATTAGTAAGAGCCGTAAAATCATTGAAGACCAAACAAATTGAAAAAAGACGGTTAGTGAAATTTAAAAAAATCATACCAATGAAGATAACGTTTCAGAAAATATTTTAAAATTTACCACTGCTCTTATTAACAGTTACTAAGAATATATGTTGTAACATTTAATTCTTTCTATCTATATTGCTTTTTCATTAATAATTGTATAAAAATTTTAAAAAAGTTGATGAAATTTGTAAGTTCTATTATATTTATTTGATAAGCTTTTCTAGTTGAACTTGTTTTGAAAGTTTTTGTTAATTTTGCTGTAGAACAATGCTCTTCGGTCGGAAATAAGACAGTAAAATTTGCAAAAGCTCGTACAGCTTCCTAACACAATTGAATTGAATTGTGACGTCCGTCCGTCCATTGCCAGTTACTGGCTTAGTATTCGTTTTATTTTTCAATTCGCAAAGCTGCAACTCGCATTAAAAGTACAAAGTGCAAGTTGTTAACAGTAGGTAGAGGTACGAATATAATCATTAAAATGTTATGAAAGTTGAGTTGTCGTGTTGATAATGGAATGGGGTTGAGGCGGGAAGAAGATGGGTTATTGTAGCTTGGATGGTGGATAGGATGGATGGAGTGTTGAATCGCATTCGTGTACATACTTTTCGGAACGATGGAGGAAGGATGTGCAAAGTTGTCGCAACGTCGAGGAAAATTACAAACAACTAATTTTACTAGCGCAAATAAAGTAAAAACGTTCTTTACTTCTACTCCGACGAAGTGATTCTGAAAGTTGGCAGACGATGACGTTGCAAGTTGTAACACATTAAAGCGACTGTATAATCATAATTGTATAGGTTCACTTCTTTATTTATGCAATGTTAGCCACGTGTAAAGTTCAAACTACACAATTTTCCCGTTTCTATTGAACATTATGTGCAAATTATATCCTCAATAAAATAAATTATAATTTCTTTCTCCAGAGATGTAAATATCACCAATTTTCTCTCACTTTGAATTCACTTTTTTCTATTTGATTTTTTAATTCATTTGAGTTTAAAGAGGGAACTTTATCGAAACTCTTATACTGTACCGTTTTAATTTTGAACTTTAATAAATCAAAGATAATTAAACCCTACAATTACCCTTTATTACCCTACAATAATAGTAATCTCGAAGCTTTTATAATTTAAATAATTATGAAATATTTTTTTAAAAAGCTTGCTTATACATCTTTAAAATATAAAGCACGCATATAATTAACATATAACACATAAAAATGGGTATTTAATATTTTTTATAACGGTAATGTGTATACAATATATAAAATATATTGCAGTCCAATTTATGTAGTATAATTTAACACAATAATATACAAAATCAATACAATAATATACAAATTTAATATAATAATATACAAATTGAATATAATAATATATAAACTTAATATAATAATATATAAAAAAATCATACCTCCAACATAATTCGGCAAAAATTCCAAAAATTCGGCACTTTTCGGGTTGCTTACGAAGGATTTGGTGAAAGTAAAGAAATTTGGGAACACACCCCCCTCCATAACCACATCGCAAAAAGAGAAAGGCACGACATATAAATTGAGGTCAATCCGTGATTATTTTGTGAATCATCACATAGAAGTTACGGAGTGATCCAAGCTACTTGATGACCACTGATGAGAATTGCTTGGCAATCGAAATACGTATCTGGGTAATACGTCACGAATATTTTTGTTTGAACGTCTGATCAAATTTATGTTGGAGGTATGATTTTTTTATATATTATTATATTAAGTTTATATATTATTATATTCAATTTGTATATTATTATATTAAATTTGTATATTATTGTATTGATTTTGTATATTATTGTGTTAAATTATACTACATAAATTGGACTGCAATATATTTTATATATTGTAGACACAGTATAACTGTTCAAAGTCAGCGAAAAAATCTTATTTGGATTATAACGGTAATATTTTATCAAGGCTACTATTGGTGACCGAATGATCGAGGTGACCAGTTCAACACACTGGTAGGTGTTAGATTCGAATCTTGTATCGATTTTTTTTTCTATATTTCTCGATTAATGGATTTTTACTGACCCTAGATTCTTAGTAGTTATAAAACGATGTTAAATAGCAATAAAGAAACGCATAATAATTATACTAGTAAAGGGCAAATTAATCCTTAAAGATTTATCGAAATTATATTTTTTTAAAAAATAATCGAAGTCTATAATACGGTATACGCTGTTTTAACGCTGGTTAATTGAAAATTTGGAGAAGACTTAATGCCGCTTCCGCACATGGGGCAATAAATAACCAATAAAAAAACAAATTGATCTGTTTTATTATTCTGCTAAGGAGATATAATATAAAAGACAAAACTGTATTTGTAAGCCTTATGGTTATTGACAAATGATATTCAATGAAAAAAATAAATTAAACTGAAAAAACATACAACGAGTGAACACAAATTTTCAAAAATTACAAACCATCTATCAATTTTTCAATTCATTTGTTATTTATCTGTCTTTTTGGAGAAATATTTATTTAGGTACCTCGAGTAGTTTGCCAGACGGTAAAGTAGAAATTGCTTTGGAATAACAATTGAAAAAGAAAATATGAAAACGTAGCTATTACTTATAAACTTTTGTTATCTGTTATTTTCAAAGAAAAATTTTTTGGTAAGTTCAATCTAGACTCGTGTACTGTTCAGTATACGTAACTACCCAAATTCACTTCCGTATGAAATATCCGTAACCGACTTCCGTAACAAATTCATTTTTTACCTCTCATCATGCCTCTAAAGAAGTGTATTTTCAAAAATTGCACTTCCTTCTATAAATTTCATATACCCTATCTATACTTCGCTAGTAAAAGTTGAAAGGAATTAAATATATTGTTCCCATTGATTTACTAGGAATTTCAACCAAATATATAATGTAAGTTTTTCAAAATTTATTTCTTAGAAACGAATCCGATGATACCATACTTTTTACAGATTAGTGATTATCAATAATAAAAATAATAACAAAATTTTTGTTTATATGCCAAAAAAAGTTCTTCGTCAAATTCTAATCATCTAAAGTAAGTAACTAAGTAAAAAGGTGTGTCTTGTTCTAACACTGGACATTAAAAATGCTTTTAACAGCGCTAACTGGGGTAACATCCTGGATGCTTTGGATCACAAATTTGACGCAAAGCCAGAAAATCTGGCAATAGTAGATAACTACCTCGACGAAAGAACGCTAATAGCGGAAACGACAAAGGGCCCACAAGAACATGACATAACGGTTGATGTGCCGCAGGATTCAATTATGGGGCCTGACCTATGGAACGTGGATTCAATAATATTGAAAAGAAGACCGCGATTCCAAATAATCGAATTTGGCACTTGCTAATTAGCGGCTTCAGTCTTTAATTTAAAGTTAGCCAAAAAACGTTCACCTCCGTAATTTCTTAATTGCCAACTTTAACACTTCTACTAACTTTACACTATACCCTAGCTAAAAGTCCCTTAAAACTCGAAATATTGCTTACCGCGTCATCTGCATTTGACGCCCCAACTATTAATTTTTGGATACCAAGTCTGCCATAAGAGCTTGACCCCCATGATTTATATATAAGATTTATTAAGAATTATGTAGTTAGATTATAAAAAAAATATCTTCTTCTGGTTAATTATGTTTGATAGCAAGCAAACAGAAACTTGAGAATTAGTTTTGACTTTATCTAGCCAATTGGGAAAAATCTAATAATATTAATGAATTAAATTTTATAGATTGGAGATATAAAGTTTGGTTTAGTTCTTATGATTCTTACAATTAGTATTTTTTTTTCAACCGAATTGTTATTGAACGTTAAATTTTAAATACTTCTAGAACTTCTGATACTTTTCTATGATATAATTTTCTTAATTAGAGAAAGAGCTTTAGTTTCATTGTTAGATATAATTAGGAAATATCAGAACCACGCTAATTTTTTATTTCTAAATTTCAGCGTCATCTCTAAGGTAACGCATAAACTTTTATCCAATATTTAAACCACATTTTATTGATCTTGATGATCATATAAGTCATGGGGATATAAGTTATTGTAACGAATTCATATTGGAAATAAGGAAATTGGTGTTTATTTTATACTATTAATTTATGATAGCAAATTTAATTTTTTATTTTAAAAAACTTAATACAACTACAAAAAAAGACATTGAAGACTCGATCCTATACCAAATAACCAACCCAATAGATACCAATCAATTGGAAATGGTTTGTAGAGGTTTGTGAAAAAAACTCTTTCATTTATGACTAATTAGTTTAGTAGTAATTACTTAATAACGAGAAATTAATTGTTTAGTAGTTAATATAGTAACGTGGTAATAAATAAAGTTTTTAAGCGATATATAAAAATAAGACAGGAAAATTTAGAAAACTACCAAAAATCGATATAGCATTGAACCCTCTTTTTACCTATACATTTTATAGTTTGTGAAAATCAACTTTGCAACAACCTGAAGATGTTGATGCGATATTAAAAGCATATGACGTGTTTTTTCATGGTTTTAAATTCAAAAATTTACTATGGGAAAAACCAGTTTTCACTAACGATGAAAATGTATTAGTAATTGTGTTTGAAAAAAATAGTTTCTTATAAGTCAAATTTTTAACGCTTCCCTATTAATGACACTATTTAGCATGTAAAAAATACTACATTGGCTAAACTTCTTAATCTTTCGGCACTTGATACAATAAGCATAGTCCCAGAAAACCTGGATCAACATCTTCAAATTTTACAATACATCTGCACAACGAAAATCTTAAATGCATAAATTTCGAATTAAACTTTAAGCATTATATCTTATATATAATATTATATATATATATATATATATATATATATATATATATTATATATTTGCAAAAAAAGATCACATTTGAACACCCTGGAAAAATATGAAATATTACTTGAACCCGGCATACGTTGTCCTGGCAGTCTATATTAAATAAATGTAAATAAACAGCTTAAATTTAAAAATATATTCTTGAAACATTAAAACCCTTCCCTTCAACACACAACATCCCTACCTATTATAACTTACCTTCAAGATATACATTATTTAATTACATTTTCTATGACTTATACAAGTGCAGGCCAAGAACAGCAGGAGGTCAACCCAGAGATACCAAACTTCCAAAACGCATTCCAGAAACTGGAAGAAATATTAAAGAAACAAGCCGAGCAAATGACGACGCTAATCAACTTACTGACACTTGTGCTCAACAAACTTGTTAACTAATGGCATCATACAAAATTGCAGAATGGAACGCAAACGGTTTACCAAACCACATAAAAGAGCTGGAAATATTTTTAAACAATCACAACATCGATATCATACTAGTCTCAGAAACCCATTTTACTAATAAAAATTACATAAGAATACCCAATTACACTTATTATGACACACAACATCCTGATGGTAAGGCTCACGCGGATTCAGCAATAATATTGAAAAATACAATCAAACACCACGAAATTGACAAATGCCAAGCAGAACATATTTAAGCCACTTCGATAAAAGTTGATGATTTGAATGGTGGATTGACAATTTCAGCAGTGTATTGCCCACCAAGACACAATTTAAAAATGCATCACTTTAAGGACTACTTCAACACATTGGGGAACCGATTCATAGCTGGAGGTGACTATAATTCAAAACATACCTTCTGGGGCTCCCGATTAATTACGCCTGAAGGACGACAACTATACAAGACTGCTATGAAAAGTTGGTTGGAAATATTTACGTCTGGAGAACCAACGTATTGGCCAATGGATAACAAAAAACTACCAGATCCAATCGATTTTTTGTCGCCAAAGGAATATCCAGAAACGCCATAAAAATGGAATCAAACCTGGACCTTGCTTCGGACCACACACCAATAATAATTACAATCAATGCGAGGTTGGACACTTGTTGTACACACGAAACATTGTATAATACTCGAACTGATTGGGATCTTTTTAGAGTATATATAAATAACAACCTAAACCTGAATATACCACTTAAAACTAAAGACAATATTGAGGATGCGCTGGAACAGTTCAACATAGTAGTACACATAGCCTGTTACAAAACAACGCCAATAAAACTTCCAAAGGCAAGAAACATGCAGTGTCTATTGGAAATAATGGCACTAATCCGCGAAAAACGAAAACTGAGACGTGAGTGGCAAAAACAGGCATCCACAAAACAAAAGAAACTACAATATCGTTGCAAGAATATTAAGGGAGAGAATTAGGAGTTTCAAACAAGAAAGCTTCAGAAACTATTTACAAAGCCTAACCCCAACCCGGAATTTAAAAAAGCCAACTGAACAGAACTATCCAGTGCGAAAGCTTGATAGCACCTGGACAAGAAACGATGCTGAAAAAGCTGAATGTTTCGCGATACACTTAGAAAAAGCTTTCTCCCCCATGACATTCCATCGTACAACGATGAACATACAAGAACCATCATAGAGGAAATCATAAACACACGGAGTAATGTTAGAACAATCAAATATACGTCACCTAAAGAAGTGAATTCCGTTTTGCAAGCCTTAAAATCAGGTAAAGCCCCAGGTTATGATTAGATAACAGGGAAGATACTAAAAAAACTACCGAGAAAAGGAATTGCTTATCTAACCCACATTTTTAATGCCGTTAATAGAACAGCCCAGGTTCCAGGGCAATGGAAGATAGCGTTGGTTGTTATGATCCTGAAACCTGGAAAACCTCCCTAAGAGGTTGGTTCATACCGACCAATAAGTCTGCTTCCAATCTTTAGCAAAGTATATGAAAAATTACTTCTTAAAAGAATACACCCAATAATACAAGACAAAAAAATCCTACCAGATCAACAATTTGGCTTAAGAAATGGTCACTCAACACTAGAGCAAATTCACAGAATCGTTGAAACTATTCGCTATGCCCACGAAAGAAACAATACTGTTCTGCGGCTTTTCTGGATGAGACACAGGCATTCGATAAGGTGTGGCATCCCGGACTGTTGTAAAAAATAAAAAAAACACTTCCTGAGTATTTTAACATAATCTCGTCCTACTTGGAAAACCGTATCTTTCAAGCCAAATACAAATCGGAAGTAACGACTCCCAAAAAAATAACAGCCGGGGTTCCACAAGGTAGCTTACTGGGACCTCTGTTGTATTCCCTTTACAAAGCCGATATGCCAAATACAACAGATGCATTAGCGGCAACATTTGCTGATGACATAGTCATCGTAACCGCAGCAGATGAACCAATGAAGCTTCGTTAAAGTTCCAAAATAACCTGGACAAAGTAGAAAAATGGACAAAAAAGTGGAAAATAAAAATAAACAACGCAAAATCTACACACATAATGTTTATACTGCGCAGAAATATATGTCCACCGGTTACAATGGAAGGCACAGAACAACCGCAAAAGAGCACGGTAAAAAATATCGGAATACACTTAGATCAAAAACTTACATGGGTTGTGCAAATCAAAAAAACTCGAGAACATTTAAATAAAAAATACAGAAAAATGTACTAGCTAATGGCATCTAACGCACCATTATCAACAGAAAACAAATTTCTTCTGTACAATTTCTTATTGGATACAGTTGTGGGGTACTGCATCCAACTCCAACATTGAAATTCTGCAAAGATTCCAATTAAGGATCCTACGACAAATAATCGGTGCTCCATGGTATGTAAACAATAAAAAAATACAAGAAGATACAGAAATGCCTTCTGTAAAGGAGGAAATTCAAAGGTTTAGTAAAAAATACCTGACAAAACTAGACTATCATTCCAACCATCTCGCAATAAACTTATTGGACAACAGTGAGATGATAAGAAGGTTACAAAAATGGAATGTAATAAATTTGCCTGATAGATTTTGTAACTAAACAAATAATTCCTATTTACTATTTATTGCCAAATAATTATTCCTTATTATATAGCCTTATTTTTATATATTACTTATATATTAATGTTTCACATTATTTTTGGTATTGATATTGTTATTATAGACTACTATTATTATTCTTATTGCTACTGTTAATTATTTTTATGATTGTTGTTATTGCTATAAGAATTACTATTATTGTTGCTATTGATTGTTAAAAATATTTGTACTTATACAGCATTAATCTACTGGGACTAGTGCTTACATGTGACTCTATGGATTGAATGCACTTATGGCAATCCTATGCAGATTGTGCACTTTATTTGAAAACAAAAAATTAATTAAATTTTCATACAAATCGCTATACTTCTGAAAATCACTACACGATCATAGCGATGAAGTGTACTTAACAGTTAGCAGTTATTGTATTGACCGTTGAAAAAGCTATTTTGTAGCGGTCGTAGGTATGCTACTGACGCAAGAAATAAATAAAAACAATCTTTGAAGCGGATTGTATATCGTCTCAAAATTTGAGCTAAATCGTTGAAGAACTTTTTGATTTTTCAAAGCGTACACAAACTAACAAAACATTTGTATATATATAGAAGATTTAAAGCTCACAAACTTAATCCATCCAATATCTTTAACGATAACTTATTTACAAAAAATATCTTGCAGAAATTTGTTTACAATTAACAAAATAAAATACTACCTGGTGATGACAGCTAAATACCGTTGAAACCTATTGTAATAAAACAAAAGTTAAACGTCTTTAATAATAATTCATTAATTACTTTAAAAATGTTTAAATTCTTCTCTTGGCTTGGTTAGATGGTAATAAGTTTAGGAATAACAATGATACTAAATTTATGATTTGAAAATAAATAGTAGCTAGTAGTTAACGGTGATATATTCACAGCCAAATGAAAGTCGAAATGACCGTTGAAACAAATGGCAACATTCAGTTAATTCAAATATGAAAATTCAATTTAATTCAGATTTGTTTTTTGACCTTAAACGTTTGTGTTTCAATATATTATTTGTTTTCTGTGTCTGTCTATATACATAAAAAACAAGCATACGTGTTCCAATAACTATTATGAAAAGTAATTTAATGAAGTTAGTCTTCTATTACCTTGTCTTTCATTTCCAATTTGAATTTGTAACAATCGACTTTCAATGTGGCGCCACCTCTAAGATAGTAGTAAAAGCTTTGAGTTTGAAGATTACTTCTGAGATGGCGCTACAATGTCAATGTCTGTGGCGAGAGCGAGCTTACTTTCTGCCATGTATTAATCTCGAGTAATCGAGAGAATCTAATAAATAAATATATACAATATAATTGTTGTGGGGATTCATTTACATTTGGAAAGTACCCGGGATCGAATCAAACCCCTATATGCCCTATATGTCGAATGTTGTTATTGTCATTTTCCTTTTCGTCATTGTAGACGACGATATAAATTCAACGATATAAAGATATAAATTCAATTCGGGTATTAAAAAACTTATGATTTGTTATGAATTGTGACATGAATGATTTTTTTTGAGTACAATTGTTGTTTATTTGTTAAAACTATTTTTTTTTTTTGATTTAATAGATAAAAACTCTTAATGGTTCATTGAAAAAGTTGTAGTAGGTACCCGAGCAGTAGCTCTTTCCCTCCTACAAAATAAAATTTTAAAGAAAAAAGTAAAAATATAAAATTCTCTGCTTCATTTTTTTTTTTTTTTTGGGTAAATGGACCCAATAAACCCGATAAAGTTTAAAAAAAAATTCTTATTCTATTGTGCTTTAATACTATATTCTGATCATATGCCCCAATATTTTTTATCGCTATATTTTCGTCTTCTTCGCATTTATTTAAAAAAATTAAGCAAACTTTTTTTAAAAATTCTCTTACTAGCGGTAATTCGCTTCTGTCATGGAGTTTCTGGATCCGCATATACCTTGGAGCATTTATAGTAAACCTAAAAAAAATATTTAGCACCAAATGCATTTTGTTAAAATTACTTACAAACCTTCAACTTACTTCTTTGAAGGTTAACATTGGTATAATAAATACTTTATATAGAATGGCTTTATTTTTTGCACTTAGCTCACTGCTCCTGTTCAACAACGGGAAAAGTGCAATGATTTGATAAATGTGTATGCCGCTTTTCCTGATTTTTTTCAGTTTTTAAATTTCCCATTTCTGATCCGACGAGTTGGTCAATAAGTTCTTATCAATTTAATCAAACTTTTTATTATTTCAAGTTAATTAATTTAATAAATTAGGCACACGTATATTAGATTGCACTATGTATGAATCTAAGATGCGGCAAAGACAGAAAACAAAGAACGTATTTAAACACATACATGTGAGTGAAACAAAATACATATGAATGAAATTCAAATATAATAATCATTGTCTCGTACTGATTGTTGTCATTTCTTTCAATAGTAATTTCAATTTTCTTCCATTGCGAATTTTTGCCATTTATCAGTTGTGTTGGCT
Source organism: Sisyra terminalis (assembly GCA_958496175.1). NCBI lineage: Eukaryota > Metazoa > Arthropoda > Insecta > Neuroptera > Sisyridae > Sisyra > Sisyra terminalis. The sequence continues at coordinate 29,578,158 of OY292277.1, read as the reverse complement.
GTGAATAATTTGCGGGCAGGTGCTATAAGTTAATATCGTCAATATTATCTACTACCAAATTTCGCCATAAATTATAGTAAACATGCTAACTTCAACAAGCTCGTATTTACTCACTTCTACATGCGCCTTTGAAGGTATTCAGCCAAAGTATTTTCAAACTTAAATATTTAATTATTCTAGAAATTTAGTTTCACAACTGATAATTTTTCGCCTATTTTCGTTTGAAAAATCTAATCAAAGTTGTGCAAAATATTACCGAAGTCCTTTTCTACAATAAGTATTACCATTCCGATGTGTTTTTTTTTACTTTCAAACGCTCCGGTAATATTGTCCACAACTCGCACTAGTTGGGCGCTAGTTGAGTGGTTTATTAAAAAGTCAAACTGATCTTTTATTTGTATATCCCATTGGTCTGGGTTCTCTATTATCAAACTTTTTTTCGCTTTTCCGTAACTTTACTTAAGCTATCTAACAGGCTTATGGATCTGTAATTATTTGGTAACTGGGAGTCTTTGCCTTCTTTTGGAATTATTTTTTTGTTACAATACTTTCATTTTTAGAGAAATATTACAGTTGAATTATATGGTTAACTATATATGAGAGATGATACAATGGTTTTGTGAGGCAAATTTTTCTGAGCTCTGTTGCTAATTTTATCAGGTTCTGGAATTTTTGTTTTTCAATGTACTAATAATCTGTTTTGTTTTTTTCGTTATCAATTTAATATTTTTCTCCCCAGAATTAGATTGATTTGTTACCTCCTCTTCTCTTTTTTAACTCTATTGATGAAATATTTGGTGAACCAACCTTACTGTTAAGATAGCTCAGAAATACTCACAAATATTAACGTCAAAAAAATGGTATAAAACTACTTAATATAAACTGTGTTTTATATTAATATGTAATATTATGTAATAAATATGTAATTAACAACACTTTGATTATTAAATTTATAATTTCGAATATTGACTAACTCTAAATTATCTTATATAAAGTTAGTCACCCTTTTTCGCTCTTTTAGGGTATGATTTAAAAAAAAACATTTGTTCATTAATATTTTCTTATTGAGCAATCCTCAGGGTTTATTAACAACTATTTTGTAATTAAAAAAAGGTTACTATGAGATTTTAACCCATGGCTCTTAATTACAGCATTATAGTGGCAGATAGTTACACCAATGTATTATTAACATAGTTAAAATCTTAATGCATGTTTGTTTATAAAAATGGGTATTAACTAGTAAATAAATAAATACATACCTTCCATTTTTGGGAACTAAGTCTGTAATAAGAGCTTGACCCCCATGGTAGATACCATGGAGGATTTGATTGTTTGGAATCGCGGTCTTTTTTTGAATATCCATCACGGATAACGTATTTCACATTTATTGGCAGTGTTGTGTACATTTTGTCAAAAAATCAACATCAAATACACTTTTCTACTTCCAAAATTCATTAGGAAGGTATGTATTTATTTATTTACTTGTTAATACTCACTTTTTTATGGGGCAAAAATATGATTTAAATTCAAACTTTGAATTTTTTTTTAAGTAAAATAAATTTATTTCAGCAAGAATTCTACGATTTTTCTAGGGAGTCACAATTCTCTAGCGAGTTAAAAGGACAATTTTCAGGATTTAACTGTCATCTCTAAACTGGCGTCATTGACGCCATTAAGTAAATATATTTAAGCATGTCTGTAATTAACTTCAATTAAATTTTAAAATGTGAAGTAATGATATATTTTGTAATTCAATTTTAATATATAAAGTTTATTTTTCAATCTAATTTTCGTTAGTACATTAATATTTCAGGAATAAATTAAATTTGAATTTGGCGCATAAAATTCTAAAATTGGTTGAAAGTAGCTATTGTTATTATCGATTATGGTACATTAGCGCCCTCAGTAAATGACGCCCGGAAGATAGCCATTTGGAGGAACACAAAATTAACATTGAGCTAGCCTCCCCTGGTAGATACCTTCCCTTATTATTTTTAAGAAATGATAAATAGCCTATTATAAGTGGGTAAGTTTGTTGTATCTTTATACCAAATTTCATTAAATTTTGTTGTTCCGTTCTTTAATTAAAAGTGGACACACAGACAGACAAATAAACAGACAAAAAATTTAAAAATGATAAATTTGGAATAAGATTGGGTTCAAAATTAAAATGTACTGACAGACGTAAGAATTTTATATATTAGAATAAATTAGTGAATGGCATACATTCTACACTGTAAAAGTATGACAAATAAAACTTTGAATATTTAGTAAGTTGGGGGTTTCAATTTATTCTAAAAATTTGAGTTTTCTAGTAGATATTATTAGTAGTAAAATAATATTGTAAGCCTTAATAAAGAAAATGTGTGTTATGTTATAAATTATTTCATTTTATTTTGATCGACTATAATAAATTAATACCAAATTGATTGATTTTTGCATATTCTATTTGAAGGCAAGATAGGCCCTCAATAAAGATAGGCCAAACGAAGTAGGGTATTACGGGTATTACATAGCGCACCTTCGGTAGAACAAGGGCACTTTTTTAAAAAAACTAAAAATTTTTTTCTGTTGTACACACTGTACCCAAAATATAGTACATAGTTTATGTCATGCATAGTAAACAACTTTAGAACAATATTAACAGAACCAGACCATAATGAATGCTAAAAAAATCTTAAATAGGCTCTCCTGTAAAATTGCAGAAACTGCAATTGTACCCTTGTTCTACCGAAGGTTCGATATGATATGTTATTTTGAAATGTTTCGTTGGGGTTTTCAAACTTTCATAGCTTCGGTCTAATGATTAGTTTATGGCATCAAACGTTGATGCAATGTCTTAACTCGTATATCTCATCCTTGCTTTGTTTGATCTTATTAATCTAACTGTATTAATTTTTGGATATTTTAATAAGGTTCAATCAATAGTTATTACTAAATTTGGTCTATATGAATTTTAATGCTTTCTTTCAAGTTTTAAAGTTAACATTAACTTCTGTCTAGATTAATGAAAAAAAGGAAAATGATACTTCGATCCATACAAAGGTATATATCCTATTCGTATTTTTTTATTTTTTTTCTCAACAACGGGAAGTTAACTATTCTGTTTAAACTTCTCCTATTTTAAAGATTAGTGAACGCGCAAACCAAAAAGCCTACTTTTGAAGCTTTTAGGTCTTCCCAACATTCATAGATAACGCTAGTAGTGCGCTCCCGTCGTTGGAGCCAACTTGAAATCAAAACGAAACAAGTCAACCGCACTAACAGTTTCGTTAGGGAGATACTTTGTACTGTCGCCCTGATACTTATGAATTTAGTAGTGGGGAATGAGAACTCACAATGAGTAGAGGCGGAGTTCGAAAAAGATCGGCCTTCCAGCAGCTGTTCGAAATCAACAGTCTCTCCACGCCAACGAACATGTGAAACCAGTCTCGAAGCAGATCTGCTTGAGAGCAGTTGATTGTTTTTCTTCTGCTCCAGAATATCCGACTTGAACTTTGCAGAGACGTATAACATTACTCAAGTGTTTAACTATTTCAAAGACTTGTACAAATTTTAAAAACATTGTCGATGACGGTTACGGTTTCGTCGCACAAATATTTATTTATTAACGCGTATTTATTTAGTGACAGTAAATTATTTGAATTAATGGATGAAAAAACGAGTTGATAAAAAAGTGTCATGATTTAAGTGAATGTCGCTAAAAAAAGCTTGAAAATGGCTTTTTCTACTAAAATCGCTACGTTATGGTGCTTGGTGTTGTTTGTGTCAATTTGTGATTGCCGATCGTTGATTACACCGGGAAATGAGCCACCGCGTGGTTGTGAATGGCTCTTAGAACATTCGCGACATCCACCCGACGTCGAACAGATCATCTTATCATGCCGCCTTCGTACCATCGGTGGCGTCGAAACTTTACTTGCCAATTTGACCATTCCTCAAACAGACCGCCTAACAGCTTTAAAACTACAATGCAGTGACGTGTTGTTCTTTGAAAGTTCACTGGAACCGAGTAGACATCATGGTGGTTTCCTGGCCCCGTTACGCCGTCTTCGCGATCTCACCATCGAATATTGCAAAATTCGACGTGTTCCTGAGTCAATTTTATCAGCTTTGCGAGAATTGCGATATTTATCTCTTCGGTCGCACAATTCGGATTGGTCGGCCATGAGTTTGGAATTGCACCCGGATAGTTTTCGAGGACTCTCCGAATTAAGAAATCTTGATTTGGGTGATAATAACATTTGGAGCATTCCGTCGAGGTTATTTTGCCCGTTATATTCATTGACGGTGTTGAATTTAACCGAAAACCGTTTACAAGACGTCGCCACACTCGGTTTCTCCGAATCACCGGCTGGGTGTAATTCTGCATTAGAAACCGTCGATTTATCCTATAACGATATTATTGTTTTACCTGATGGAGGATTATCGGGGTTGAAATCCTTGCAACATTTATATTTGCAAGATAACGCAATTTCAACGGTCGGCGACCGCGCCTTCACCGGTCTCATCGAGCTACGCACCGCCAACCTTTCCAGCAATTCTTTAATCGCACTTCCTCCAGAGCTATTTCAAACCTCAAGACATCTACGTGAGCTACATCTTCACAATAACTCGCTAAGTGTGCTGGCACCTGGCATTTTCGAGGGATTGGAACGATTGGAAATATTAGATTTAGCAAGGAACGAATTAACGAGCCAGTGGGTTAATCGGGATACGTTTACCGGCTTGGTGCGTCTCGTTGTGCTAAGTTTATCGCACAATTTTTTGACGCGAATCGACGCGGCTGTATTTCGTGATCTGTACAGTTTACAAATTTTGAACCTGGAGCACAACCAAATTGATTTCATTGCCGAGGGGGCGTTTGCCGAAATGAAAAATTTGCACGCGCTTACTCTCACGCATAACAAATTGCGGCAGATCGACGAAAAACATTTTTCCGGATTGTATGTTTTGCACGCCTTGTTTCTGGACTCGAATCACATTGAGTCCATAGCCGAGCGGGCTTTCGAAAATTTTACTGATTTACACGAACTGGTGCTGAATGGAAATAGACTCAGTGGCGTTCCGGAAGCTGTACGGAAGTTGCACGCGTTGAAAACACTGGACTTGGGAAAGAATGGAATTTCCCATGTCGATAACATGTCGTTTCAAGGATTGGATAAGTTATATGGGTTGCGTTTGGTGGACAATCACATATTGAATATTTCAAGAAATACATTTTCAACGCTGCGCTCCCTTGAAGTATTAAATCTTGCGAGTAATCGTATTTCGCACGTGGAGCAAAGTGCTTTTGCGGGAAATCCTATTCTGAAGGCGATTCGACTTGATGGCAACGAACTGACTGACATTAGCGGTGTGTTTACTAGTTTACACAGTCTTGTATGGTTAAACGTGTCCGACAATAATTTATTGTGGTTCGACTTCAGTCATTTACCGAAAAATCTTGAATGGCTCGACATGCATGACAACGATATATCCGTCTTGGGTAACTACTACGAAGTGTCAAACTCATTAAAGATAAAAATGCTGGACGCCAGTTTTAACCAGCTGACGAAAATCGATAAATCATCGATTCCTGACAGCGTGGAAACGATTCTTTTGAACAATAATAAAATAAAAAGTGTCGCGCCCGGAACATTCCTGAATAAACGTCACATTGAAAAAGTGATTTTATATGGAAATGAAATTCGGACAATAGACCTAGCAGCAATCGCGCTCAGTCCCGTCGATGACGACAGGGACTTGCCGCAATTTTACATCGGCGGAAATCCGCTTCATTGTGACTGTAACATGGAGTGGTTGCAACGAATCAATCAGTTAAGCCGAATGCGACAGTATCCCCGTGTTTTAGATTTGGATGCCATCGAATGCACGTTGGCCCACTCCAGAGGAGCTCCGCCCCAAAAACTTCTCGATCTCAAACCCTCCGACTTCCTCTGCCAATATGAGACGCATTGCTTCGCGACTTGTCATTGTTGCGATTTTGATGCATGCGATTGCGAAATGACATGTCCGGATAATTGCACATGTTTCTACGATTTGACTTGGACGTCGAATGTTGTGGATTGCAGTAATGCCGGGTATACAAACGTTCCGGAAAGAATTCCGATGGACGCTACGGAAATTTATCTCGACGGCAATAACCTTGGCGAGCTCGGCAGCCATGTTTTTATTGGAAAGAAAAAACTTGAGGTTTTGTTTTTGAACAACAGCAACATCGGTTCGGTTCACAACCGAACTTTTAATGGAGTAAAATCGCTTCGGGTCTTACACATGGAGGATAATCATTTGGACGAGCTGCGCGGTTTTGAGTTCGATCAACTGGAAAACTTAAACGAATTATATTTGCAACACAATGCGATCGAAACGGTTGGGAATACAACGTTTAAGAATATGCGTAAATTGGAGGTTTTGAAACTTGACGATAATAAAATCATCGACTTTTCACCATGGCAGAAGTTACCTGATACGACAGCTCAGATTTCCCTAAACGGTAACCAATGGTCCTGTGATTGTCAATCGACTGTTAAAATGACAGAATGGTTGCGAGCACATAACGGGGATGCTAGCAAATTGTTGTGTGCGGGAAGTAGTGAGACAATTGCTGATGCTATTCGCAGGTGCGAAGAAAATGAAGAAAACGCGATCGCGACGTCTGTAATTCAACGCGAAATAAATGTGAATTCGCCGTTTATATTCACTACGTATGTGCCGTTGTTGGCTGCGACATTAGTTGTAATTATTTTAGTTTGTTTAGTTTTGGCAGTGGCGTACGGCTTTCGGCAAGACGTGCGATTGTGGGCGCATTCCAAGTATGGGGTGCGACTGTGCGGTTACCATGCGGGAGAAACTGACGATGAAGCCGATCGTGACAGGTTGTACGACGCATATATTGTGTATAGCCTTAAAAATGATGAGACTGTGTCTAGAATAATAGCACCAGAGTTGGAACAAACGGGATATACGTTATGTTTGCATCATCGTGACTTGCATTTGGTGCCAGGGGCGTCTTATTTAGCGGATAGTGTGCTAAGTGCGGCCGACGCGAGCAAACGAGTCATCCTAGTCATTTCCCCAGCTTTCCTTGCGTTCGAATGGGCTCGACCCGAACTTCGCGCAGCGCTTCTGGCAAGTCTTCGAGGTCCACGCCGCCGTCATAAGCTCGTATGTGTTTTATTTGACGGAACTCTACCGGCTGCTCCAGACCCAGAATTACGTGCGTTGTTGAATGCCTCCGCACCTATTGCCTGGGACGATCGAAGGTTCTGGGAAAAGTTACGTTATGCTATGCCGGACGTCACGGCCACACCGCGGAAAGTACAGGCCGGACCGGAATTACGGTGCAAAATGGGCGGTGTGACATCACACGGAGCAAGATATACCGCAGCACCTACAGCCCTGGATGCCTGGTACCGGTATAATATAGCTACAGCTGTGCAACCTCCTGTGCATCAAAACGTTGCAACACCAACTCCGACTCAATCAACGTATGTCTCAGGAGATGAACAAGAAGGCGGAAGCAGCACCGGTAGCAGTCAGCACTACGAATGTGCTGAACATGGTTACATGGCATTACCTCAACCTCATGTTTATTCTACCATTCCGGACACACCACGACCACCTCCCCATCCCACAGGAGCAAGTTCAGCACATACTAGGACTTACTTTGTATAGGTAGTGTGTCGAAATTTTTATTATATCAATCGACATTATTCCTACTAGGCACAATTACTTATATAAATAAAGTTTTTTGGCAATTACACTCAAAACAAAACACCCTGTACCCTGTTCGTTTTTCATCTGATTTAGGAAATATTTTCAATTAATCTACATGCCATTATTTTTAAATTATTTTATCACAATGACCATTGCAGATGGATAAAAATTGTATTGTCTCTTTCTTTTAACCGTTATTCACGAATGTTGTTTCCCTCAAATTGTAGCATGCGTAATGATCGCAAAATTCTGTTGTTAATGCTTGAGTTAATTGCCAATTTAAAGTATTAAAATAAATATTAAGAAATTTCACACATTAACCAAGTGATTATTTAAAACGAAATATTACTATGCACCCTTAATTTTCAAGTCAAATTTATATAAAAAAATATAATATGTGATTTATAAATGTCAATACTTATAATATAAAGTTATTGTTCCGCGTGTAAAATTAAGCAATATGATGAGTTTTACTCAGATTTTCTGAGAGTTCAATGATTTTTTTATTTAAAAAAAATATTTAACATCGATACTATAATATGTTCAAATCTTAATAAGTCAACGTGGATGGTCTTGATTTACCACCATTTACGATTGGATTATTGTGTGTATAATTTAATTAAAAGAAAAAATATTTATTTAATAATTAAACGAATTTATAATCATTGTGTATACAGGAAATGTTGACCATTTTACTTCCCTTCTGTTTGATATATTATATTAATTAGGGATGAAGTTAATTTGTCGTGAAAATTAATTTATTATATTTGTAAAAATTGTAAATAATATATGTTTAAGAATATTTATTTTTTCGCAACTGTGGCATTGAATTTTTTGTACATATAATATAAACTATGATGTTTTGTTGTAAAATAATTTAATTTAAAGTGCATACTGTTATACATAAGGAATATTTTACAACTCAAGATTTTTGATTATCTAATCCCCCAGTTTTAAACGCTTATTAGAACTATGTACTACTAAATATGAAAATGAATAGAATTTATGTAATTACTGAACTGTCCTCCTATGTAAAATATACTTATTGTAAAATGACTGCTATTATTTAAAAAAAATATACAATTTTCTTTTATATGAACTTGTTTTTGCTCATGTGTTTTAACAAAGTTTTCTTTCAGACCAAAAAGAAGGAAAAATCAGTATTGACGAAAATAAAACGATTGGGCTTGTCAGTAATAATTAGTAATGTTATCAATGAGTATGAGTTTCGAAGTACCAACGCACATTAATCTCTTTCTATAAATAGTACTTGTATCAAGTATTTTAATAAGTATGTTTGATTTATGGGTATTTATTATGAGGAGGAATTTATTTTGAAAAAGTTCCTCAGTGGGATCGAGACTAAATATATTTGTGAGTGAAGAAATAAAAGCTAAAACTCAAGAAAAATGGTAGAGAAGAAAAGAACGAGAGAAAATGAAAAATTATCTATATTTGAAAAGAGCAAGATGTAACCTTCCTAGAATTATTGGAAGATATATTCTAATAGAATTTCTTATTACCAATTATTGTTATATGTAATTAAATCCCAATCATTTAAGATAACTGTTCAATAAATGTTATTTGAAAAATTACATTGGAATAGAATTCAAAAAAAATGATTAAGAACATAAAAGAAAAATTCAAATTCAATATTTTATATAAAGGTATAAAAATATAACTGGTTCATATTTACAAAATAGGCTGGCACTAACTTTAATCTAGAACGAGCAAGTATACCTAATTATTCAGTTTGATTATATTATAGACCACATGTGTCATGAAATATTGAGTAAGTTTTGTCAGCCGCTGAATTATCAATCAAGTATATTTTTTAATTGTTATTTATCGTCGCTTTATAACTCCCAAGGTCTTTTGTAACTCTAGGATTAGTAAAAACCCTTAAATTGAGAAATGTCGAAAATTTTCTCGTTGCGAAATTCGAACCCCACACCTGAGTTCGATTGAAAGTTTAAGTTTCATATTAGATATCAAATGTTGCCTTAAATTTTGGGAAAGTTTTAAAAAAATTAATATGTCGAAAAGTACCACAATGAAAAAAAAACAAAAATACATACAAACATACACAAAACTAAGTACAGGAGAAACCGAAATTTCTGTTTCATTTTCCATAATTGTTTTTCAGTTCATAAACTCCTTCACTTAGACGTATAAAGGTATAGAATTTATTTTTTTGACTAGCAAAGATACGGTAAGTATTAAAATAATTATTAATACACTTTATTTGAATTTGGTAGAAATTTTCACGCATACATTTTACTTATATAGGGATAGGGAAAGTAATACTTTCATTTTGGGGTTTTTCACTTGTGGAAAACATTTCTGGTTTTAGTACCTATCTTAGTTTCTCAGTTTCTGAAAGTAAAACAGAGGATCCGGTAAAAAACTTTTCCTGATTGTTGAGTTTGGTCGCTAGTTCAGTTGTTGTTTTACCTGGTTTATTTATTCAGGTATATTTCACAGATTTATGAAGGTTTGGCATCAATAACAAATTTTTAATTTTAGTTAACATTAGAAACAGAAATTAATATCTAATTATAGATTCCTAAACAAGGGTCAGAAGCCGTTATTTTTTAGGGAGCAAAATTTAGAAATATTATATTTTTTTAAGAAAAAGTAAGCCTCGTTTTTATTAATACTAAAATTAAAAAGCTTTCAGTACATATTTATTTTAACTAATAAAATAGGTTCATTTTGCAAGATTTTACTTCTGTTTTTTCGATTAGTTGAAACTTAGAGTAAAACATTTAAAAAGACATCAGATTAGAGCCAAAGAGTCGCATGAGGCCTGTGACCCGTAGGAATTCGACCCCTATTATGAAACAAAGAAAATTTGAGAGAAGAATTATAAAAATGACTTTCTAAAAAGCTATTTACTGTCGCTTTTTAATTACTTAGGTTCTTCGCGACTCTAAAGCTTATAAAAATCTGTAAACTGAGAACTATTGAAAATTTGCCCGTTACGAAATTTGAACCCAATGCCTCTCTATTTTGGAGCGGTTACCTTGACCACTCGACCACCAATAAGATTAAATAAAAAATAAAAATATTTTTAAAAGGTGTACTTAATTAAAATAGGTGAAATACCCTGGCTTTAAATTTTCTTCTTCCTGGCGCTTATAATGATTACTTTCGAATAAAAATAAAAAATTCACGATTTTTGGGTCGAATAAAGCATTCCAAGGACTAAAGGTTTTTTTGTTATTTTTTCCCTAAATAAAAAGTAATAAAAAAAATCATAGGTACTTTAATAATTTATAAACGTATTTCTGAGTTTTCGGTCAATTGGTGTAATTGTAATTGAAAAAGAAAATGCTCTTCTTCATTGTTCATGGAGCCTCTCCTAAAAGTTCCTCTGCGTTCCGTCTAAAAAAAAGAAACTATTGCACCCTAACTGTTTGTTTCTAGTTCCAATTGGTTAGGTCGGCTTCTGAGATAAATTTCAGCGGATAACCAATTGAATTTTTATGTGTACTTCCCAGGTGGCCCCCAAGTGGCCTGAGGAAGCTAAGATGGTTTTGAATTCAAATCTTAAAAGCAAAAATTCAGTTTTTCGATAAAGAAAATATCATGAAAGTAAAACTCCTGAATTCTTTCTGTAATATTATGTTAATGAATAGATATAAATGAAGTCATAATTAGGTCTTGACTAGTGTACAGCAAAAGTTAAATGATTAGTAATCTAGAATAAAATTGCCGATTTGTTATTGATACCAAGTCCTCCTGGATCTTTAAAATATGTTACTTAACAATTATGACAATCAATTAACATTTAAGTTGGTCTGATGAAGTCGGAAAATAGGCGACGAAGCTTAGTAAATTTAGATATTGTTAGGTTGACCTGTGTAGCCTGTTTCAATTCCTGATACAACTTCTTTCATACCTTTTCATTAATAAATTATATACGCTTCGAAAACGACGTTAAACAATGATTGAAAACACTTGTGTGAATTAAATATTCATGGAAAAGCTAAACAGTTTTATGCTCTAGGAAGTTTAAAAAATGAAGGTAACAAGTGAATATCACTGATTTGATGTTCATACGTTTACAAAGGATGGAGGCTTTCTACTTGGAAAAAGTTAAATATTTAATGATTTTGTATTGATTTTTTCATTTTCAAAATAAATTAATCATTACGTAATTGTAATAAGAGGTTTTTAACTGTTAGTGTAATATATGGTAGAAAAGTTATTGGTTATTTTTGATTTTCTGTTGTTTATATCTCTAGGCTTTTCTGAATAGATTTTCATTCACAACATTCGAATTATGTAGTTAATGTGATAAAATATGTGATGAATGCATAAAAATATCGCAATTAATTCGTCTCATATTCAAAGTATTTTACTTCCGTTAGCAATAATTCAATTTCAAGAATGCGAAATTTGCCGTTTTATTTCATTTGAGCAATATCAATTATTGTCCCTTGCTGTTTAATAATACTGTCAATAAAATCTGAAATTAAACAAATAAAATTTGGTAAAATATTAGATTTAATGTAATGAAAATATTTTCCGAAGGTAAATATAATATTATAATTCATACAAATTAATATAAAATGTTCATAACCCTCTTACGTATGTTACGTGCTTGGCATACATTAAACGGGAAATTTAGAGAAAATTCCATCACTTTAAGAAAATCATGATAATATTTCCACCGCTTTTTATATCGAGTTATATATTTTAATTGTTCAGATTGAGTTGAAACGCCAAGTTCAAATATTTAATAAAGGAAAATAATTGCCTTTATAAATACTCGAAGGTAATTTTAAACAAATTGAGTCGAATTATTTTCTTCTCGGCTTGAAATTTGAGATGGCGTGAAATCTGAGTCGAGTACCTTAAAATAGGATTCAACGAAATGTTGCAGTCACCGTGCAAAGACATTGGTGACCCAACGAGGCCAATTTGTGAATCACACCCGGGTTGGATTGATTTCATAATATTTTTTTTAATAAATTACATCTTTTAGTTTCAACACGCAAGATTTTCTTATTGAATCGAAAATGATTAAGATTTTTATTGTACGTACAATGGAAATAAAAAATTTACAACATAATGTTAATGAACGTGAAGTATTTTCGGAAAAATACTCAGGTCGTATAATCGACCGCTTTTCCCCAACAATAATTATTTAATAGGAATCGTTTTGAGACCGTTAATTTATATTTCATCGCTTGTACCTTACTAAATTATTTCGGGGTCGACTTTAAACAATTACCCTCTCACCTCATACATTATGAATCAGATAACGTAACGTGACGTTAAGGAAAGCTCGAATCGTACCGGTTCAGTTTCCCGTTCCTAGCCAGAAAAACGCCTGTTTTCAATTTTCCGTTTTGAAATTTCCAACTTCTCAAAACACAAATATTTGAGCCAATCAATAAAAACATTTTTAATCGCTTGTTAATTTTCCCCGCGGCTAAGACAATGGCGAAAACTCGCAATTTCAATATTGCTCGTCGCATACGTTCGTTTGGGTGAGAGTAAATAAATTAAACGCTGGAAACGCTTTTCTTAAGTTGGATTAAGTGTATTAAACAAATTAGAGCATGGGTGGGATTTCAGAGCCGGATTATGCCAGAAGCGGAATAAATATTGGATGAATTAGTTATTATAGTTGAAAGAATACAGCGCGGCTTTATAAATATTTATTTTTTTAAATAACATATTTTAGTAGACGTTCGTCTGTCATTTTCATTGAGAAACGGAAAAAACGTCTCAAATAAAATTATCTTGTCTTATCTCAATTTCAATCAAGTTTTGTTTTTAATTCACCTCGACTGTATTTTGCAAAACTGCAAGCTGTACTGAGTACGGAAAGTATTCATTTTCTTTGGAAATATGAATGCCCCATGGGAGTTTTCTTTATTCAATCATAAAACTATGATATCAGAAAAGTTATCAAAAATTACAATAATTATGCTTGGTATCTTTGTTATTTGTGTCATTGAAAATTTCATATAATTGATGTCATACTTGTAATTTAAATTATTCCATACTTAAAATATGTTTAAAATTGTTTTGTAGATAAATGAAAAATGATTCAGGCTATAAGAAATAAGTAGAAGCTACTATATATTTGCGTTCATTGGCGTAGAAGTCCTCATTGAGATAAAAAAAATAAGTTAAGTCATCCTGAGTGAAATTATTGGAAATGTTTTTATGCGGCCTAACCGTATATTGGATGCTACGGATTTTAATATCTTCTCAAAAGAAAAATCGTTTCATGTCTATTTTGAATTTTTAAGGAAGTTAATAGTGACTCGTATTTGTATTGGTGAAAGAAATTTATCAATGTTTTTCAATTTTCCTTTTTATATTTTTCTTGACAAAATATTGTTTAAACCTACTGGTGGCCGAGTGGCTAAGGTGGCCGCTCCAAAACTGTTAGATGAAAGGTTCTAGTTTCGTATCGAGCAAACTTCCGATATGTTTCAATTTAAGAATTTATATTTACCCTAGAGTCGCTAAGGACTTTGGAAATCATAAGGCGACGGTAAATAACAATAAAGAAAATATAAAAATATTTTATAACTACTTTTTTTGTTACTTCTCATATAAGATTTTTTAAAGAAAATAACCAGACTTTTATATTAAAATAGGGAGAAAAACAGAGAGAAACTACGAAGAGTACTTTTTTAATAAATTTTGTTTTTATACTACGTTAATCTTTTTTATTTTATTTTTTTTGTTACACTATTTATCATGGTATTTACTTCAATAGTAAATATTGCCATATATTGTAGCAAAAGTATGAACTTTGATTTTGAAAGAATTTTTGCTTGCGGAATAAAAAGTGTAAGTTTTAAAAAAATTATTGCTTAAATAACTATATATTTATTAACCTACCGTGTTGTAAATCTGATGACATTAAACCGTCGCCACTAAAACACCGTTTGGCGTTACTATGGATGAAACATAACTAATTTGTTGAGATTAACCCTTAATTTTCTCATATTTGTTGAAAATTTTTAGAGGAATTTAAGTTAGTTTATCTTCCAATCTTATGACCTCTTCTATGTAAACAATTTTCGTTTTTTATATAGAAATACACATACATTGGAATAGATGAGGTCTCTAAGTTGTCTATATTTTATATTCCGCATCATCGCCAAACTTCTCGACAAACTTTTACGACAAAGAGTTTTACCTTTGTTAGCATATATTCCTAACCATCAATGTGGATTTAGACAAGATCATTTTACAATTTAGCCATATCATAGGGACATAGGGTAATCAACACACTAAATTAAGCTATGGAACCTAACAAATATTGTCCTTAGACATTAGTGAAGCATTTGATGACACGATGGCTTACTACGATATTTAAAATAAGGAAAAGTGTACCCATAATCTTACGAACTGCTGAAATCTTACCTGGAAGGTAGATAACTTAGTATCGGAGTAAATGAAGAAACATCAAATAATCAGCGAATTAGAGCAGGCATCTTCCAATGAAGTGTATTAGGCCCTATTTTTTACCTTTATTTTCACTAGTCTGCCAACGATGGCTGAAACCGGAACTTTTGCGAGTAACATAGTCATAGTGGCATCTATAGACTGTTAGAATTAAAGTATATTTAATATCTAGAACTTCATCTTGATAAATGGCTGACCTGAAGAGTCACACTGCCAATAAACGGTCACAAACATTGCAAAAACTTGAATGATTGTATTGGTTCATGGGTGGTGGTTCAAAATTAACTATGGAAAAACAAAATTGTTTTATGTAAGACCTTAATAAAACCAATATAATTTTATATATGGACAGGAACTTAAGCTTTGTGTCAGTAAATCATTCATCGCGATATTGCAGCGAGCTCAATCTTAAATTGCTTAAATTACTAAAAATTGCTGATACTTCTAGGTAAGTAACAAACGAAACCCTTTACCGAGGTCTAAAAGTATGACCCAACCAAACTATGATTAGATCAAAAAGTGGAACTCTTTGAAATTGGAAAGCCATACTAACCCAATAATTCATTCCGTACTAAGTCAACAAAATAGAAAACGGTTTAAAGGGAAAGCATCAAATGCATTAATAAATATGTCATCCTTATCCAAACTAACTTATCGTTACTAAAGTAGTTACTAATCGCTAATGGGATAGTAATTAATACTATTTTATGACAATTCATATGTAACTTAATTATTCGATCTTATAATATCAATTAACATGGTTAATATTAAATTCATTTATTTTTTATATTTGATAAAATTCCAGAAGTGTACTATAGAAGTGCACCAGAAGTATACTGTATCTATAAGCACGAAACTGTTTGTTCATAAAAAATTTGTAGGTCATCCAGTTAGTTCTTAGTTACAAGGAAACAATTAGAATCACCGCTCGGATTCCCAGCTTTAGAGGGTCCTTTTTATTTCTCTTATATATTCACAAAGTTTTGAAATAAAGGAAACCTTTTTGCTATCTTTTTAATAGAAGATCACTCTGCAAAAGGAATGAAAGGTTAACTTATTGCTTTTGTGGATAACGATGAAATTAAATTGAGGATAAAATTGTGGCTAGAAAATCTAAACAAAGAAACTTTTAAACATATATACGTTTCATTTAATATATGAGGCGTTTATTTTAAGAGTGATCCAAATACAATTTCAAGGACAATTCATACGACAACTTTTGATTTTCTGATAGACCAGATTATGCTGTAGTTAACGACTATTGTCTCTCATTTTTGCCTTCAGTGGTTGACTTTTAATGTAAACTAATGCGAACTACTATAAATCCATATTGAATGTTATATGCTACGTATTTTAATAGTTACTCTTAAAGATCTAAATCAAAATCAGTAATTTCTATTTAATTCATTAAAGTTCGATAATTCTGATAAAAACTCCCAACCATCTTTTTAAATGACACTTTTGACTAAGTATATTAACATTGCTTTTAAAATTTATATAATAATTATTTCTTCGTAAATTTAATTTAGTGGTTTAATTTTAATCTAATTTTACATAATCTGTAGATAAAGAAGTAAAGAACTGTACGATTGTAGTGTTTTAATGACTGAAAATATATTTTTTGTTAAACTCATCTAATACGAAAGGGTAAAGGATTGAAAAACTTGTCTGATCTTTCCCATATGCACAGATACATAAAGCTTTCACAATATTTTATTCAAACACTCATAAAGACATCCACTTCCAACATTATTATGGTAGACCTATTGATTTCTCATAGATGCATATTATACAAGAAACGGAGAATATATTAACCCCCTTTGTACGCATCGTAAATTACAATGAAAGAGGGCAACGTATTCGCCCACTTATAAAGAAATAGAAACATTTGATTTCGTAACGTTTCAATTTAAACGATCTCCTTACAGCTAAGTATTGACTCGTTTCGTATACGCTTTGATAATATCTTAGTAAATTTATACGCTGTTTAAATAGATTTAAGGATATATCACGGGAATTTGTTCAAGAACTTGTTCACCTTTCTCCAAGTTAAGTAATGAATCGTATTAAAAACTTCCACCTTTAATAAACGGCTCGCATTATATTTGCGAGAGATCGAAAGTTTAAGCTCTAATTTTATTGTTGCAGTTTTCGGGATAATAGGCTTAATAAATCTTAATTTAGACGAGCTTTTTTATCGAGTTTTTTCCCCGCATGGTAGGTTTTATGGTATACCTGTTGAATGTTTTAAGATTATATTTCGGTTTTTCGCTAGTGAAAATGTGATGGGTATAAATTATTTTTTAAATATTTTTTTTTCTGTACAGTGGAAAGCTTTGATGTAATATATTTCGAATTTTCTTTGAGTGTTGCGAGGAAAGATTTTTTTGGAAAGAAAGTTTGGAAAAGTGGTTCGTTAGATGTGCGTAGGAGGCTTACTGTTTGAATACGTATTTTGATTTCTTGACTCAAAGAAATTTCTTTGAAAGACGAAAAGTTTTGAACGAAAATATTTGCGTTTGTATTTTCTTATAACCAGAGCCGGCTCAGAAATATAAATTAAATAAAAATGTTTGTATACGTTTTCAATAAAATTATTGATACACACATCGTACATACTACGTCTCGATAGATAATGCATTGTAACTTATAATAAAATCTAGCCGTTTTTATTTTCTCAAAAAATTCAAAGAAATAGTTTTTCAAAATGCAAAATAGATACAATAATTATATCTACTTATTGTTTTTTCTTGTTATATTCACACTATTTGGGTAATGCGAAAAAAATAACTTTCGAAAAGTCAACATTGGTACCATCTACAAAGAAATTTAAGAAAAAAAAATTTAAAACCAGGTTTGCTATTTTATTTTACTGTAAGCATGTGTAATTATATTATAACTGTAATACGTGTTTGTCGAAAAATTTTTGCTAATTAAAAATGCAGATTCTGGAAAAAATAAACAAAAATGTCACGAGAAGAGATTCAATTTTTCAAATTTCAATATATCGTCGAAGTCTCGGATTCGAGACGAGACCTAAAAATACAAAACCACAATAAACAATCTCATCTCGGAAAAAAATCAGTATACAAATTTTGAACAATATTTATTTTTGCTTGTATGAGTGCAAATTTTTTTTATTTTTGCATTTGATTTGCTTCTAAGTATGTGCTGTGATAGAATCTTTACAGTACACAAAAATACCGTGGGGGAGCACATGCCCCCCCCCTGAATCCGCCCTTGTTTGAGTGGCACTTTATTTGAAAAAGAACAACTTTTATATTGGTACGCCTATGAGTTTTGAAACTCATATGTTTAACCTGTTAATGTAATTAGATAATTTATCTAATTGTGGTTGAAGAAAGATAATTGTAAGCTTACGTCATACAGAAAAATACATAGAAACCTATTGCTAAGTAATATTTATTAAAACCGAGATTAATTAAAATTGAAACTTGAAATAATTATAAATGTTGAGGTTTATTTTTCAGAATTAAGGATTGATACCATATCGAAAGCAAGATTTACGTTGATGTATTTTACTTTATTGTAATACTGTTTTGGAAAAAAATATAAATCCAAAAATATTTTAAACTAAAAGCAATTAAATCAATATCTTATTATTTATAAAAAAACAATACTGACAATGGAATAACTATTTATTATAACTGGGGATGTTACAGACCTTTGACTCCGGTTCTAAAAAATCAGTAATTCCAATTAGGTGTATACCGTTACTACCAAATCTGGGATCAATAGGGAACATAGTCTACCATCTTTAACTTTTGTGCTAATAGAAAATAATTTACTTCTTTCAGAATGGTCCAAATTAATTATAAATTTTCTATAAGATAATTGTTTTATTTATGATTATTTAAAAAAAAAATTTCTTAACCATATTGTATGATTTCATTAAACCTGCCCTTACCTAAATTTCTCCGACTTTGCTTTTAATTTCGACGCCAGTTCTAACTCCGACTTCAAACAATCTAATTTAAAATCACCGTCTTCTACTTCGGTTTCAATAAACTCCCCTCTATAATATATTTTTAATTATAACACTAGGTATTTAATTAATAAATGAGAAATATGCTTGATTATACAGCTTCTAGATATATAATAAAAAGTTACTATGTGTGATTATAGCAGGGATCGCAGGGACTATTAGTGTATATAGTAGGTACAGTGAGAATGCAGAGACCTCTGAAAAATTTTGTATTTTTTTAAATAATATTATTGAATTTTTTATTCAAAAGTGTTTTTTTCTTCATCAACATTTTGGGAATTCTTCTCCGAGTTCCGTTGTGCTGCGTCTTAAAAAACTATCGCACCCTAGCTTTTGATCTACTTCTAGTTCTACTTCTGATATAAAGTAATACTAATACTAAGTAATACTAATATTTTTTATACCCATATGTTGATCGGAAGTGCTTAAGTGAAAGCTTAAGCACTTCAATTGTCACTTCATAGATGAATTCTTCCCCCCCCAGTGTTGTCTTCCCCTGACGAGGTTCTTTAAATCCTGGCAATCCAGTCCTCTTTTTAATTGGTTAAAAATTTTAATCTGCTGTTTTATTTTCTTGGGTGGAAGCCTCCTTCTACGGGAACAAGTTTGTATCCTTTTCTTCTGCCAATGTGATCTATTCAGCGAGTATTTCTTTTTTTTACCACATCGAAGATATTTCTTTCTTCGATGACTCTTCTCAATACTTCCTCGTTTATGAGTTGATCCCTCCATAAAATTATCGAGTCAGGCTTACCCATGCGAATCCAATCATTGTCATCATCCAAATTTTGTTTTTTCTTTATATATTTGAGCAAATGCATGCCCAAATAATTACGGGATCTAATATTCAAGATTAAAGATTCAATATTTAAGATTAATTTCAAAATTATTAATTCGTCCCCAAAACTCTGAATAAAATGCTAGTTAAGATTAATTTAAGTTTGTGTTATCATATTGAAAGAAAATCTTCAAAAATAATAATTCGTTAAATGATTAATTAGATGATAATTTCAATTAATTTTATACCTGGAAGATTTTATTACGAATATAGTAACTGTCGACGAAAAAAAACTTAAAACAATTGATAAGGTAATGTATCAAAGAACTACATCTCAGTGGTTTAAAATTGAATGAACTGGGAGCTTATTTTTAATAGATAGCTTTTGCTGCATTTTGCAAGTTTTATGGACAACGAAAAATGAACTGGAAGTGCCGAACTTAGGCCACCCCTGTATCTATATTTCAAAGTCGCTTTTTGACATAAATTGATATTCATTTACATGTTCTGTTTGTTTGTGAAGTAAGAGTTAACTTGTGAATTTCGCGAGCACCTTAATTCGTCTTATTAATGTCTACAATTTGTTAAATTCAAACGTTAATACTAAAACAAGATTTGGAAAAAAAACAATATGTGTAGCGTATAATCAGTACACTTGAACAAAAAGTGGAACGAAGTAAATGCGGTAAATTGCAAAATTGAATATTCGATTTTGATATGGAGCGTACGTGGATTAAATTTTGTTAAACTTTTCTTTTCATATAAAGCAATTCATAAATATTCAATTAAGCAACGTTAAATGCATCGCATCGAATCGGCAACGTTTGCAGCCAATGTCTTGTTTGCTCACCGTAGTTACATCCGGTTTGTAACGAACGGAAGTTGTTATATGCTGGCACTTACGATACTTACGTTGATCCGTAAATACATTGAACCATTTGTCATTAATCGAAATCACTCACATTATTATCATCGAGATGCTCTTCCTATCAGTTAAAATTTTAATTTTCCGGTGTGAGAATTTGCAAGCGCCTCGTACCATTGGAATTAAGAACTTTTAAGCAAATATGAGAGGCTTAATGCAAGGCTTTCCCAGAAACCTTTTTCTTTATCCCTGCAAAAACGTTCAATTTAACCCTTTTGCATGTAAACAAACGCTACATTCTTGCTAAACTCCTCCAAGTAATTAAAACAAACTAAAACCATAAAAGTTTGCTATACGTTTTTTTTTGTTTTTGAGAAAAAAAATCTCCACTCTTTGAGACTTCAAAGTTTCCAACGATCAAATTCCACAAAGCTAAGCGAAAAAATTCACATAAAATATTGAAGAATTAATTAAACATTTTTTCTGGCTGTGATCAAAGTTATAACACTTAGTTGAAAATTAAATCAATTTTGCAATTTACATGAAGTACAAAACACTGTGATTAAAAGTAAATTTCAAAACCATCCTAAGTTGTTTTAATGACTAAAATTTCCCAACATTTTTTTTGCAAGACGCAAACAAAGTTTTGTGTTGTGCAGTTTCGTAGAGCATATTATTGCAAAATAAAACAAAACTCTACGCATTTATTATTTACATAGCGAAAGTATATTTGTTGAAATAGCAATAAATATTTGACGAATTCATTTAAAATTCTTTTTGATTTTCCTCGGTTTTTTTTAGTAACTACGGAAACATTTACGTACACGTTAAAGTCCGCAATGTAAATACGGCGATATTTGCAAAGGAAAAAAGGTATGTGGAAATATTTTAAAAGATTTTTAGTTTTTTGGTTTCATTAAATTTTTTTTTATGTTTAAATGGACATCCATTGCGACGTCCATTGAGCTGATGGAGAGATGTGGAAAAGGTTCACTTCTATAAGGAAAATGGATTTGGTACGAAGAAGTAAAACATTTGGATCAATTGATGGGTTCAATCTACAGGTTGTACCGAGTGTTTGACATAAATGTATGTTTAAATCTCAATTTGGCTTGAATCATTCATGCAAACACTATTTTCGTACAGAGTTAACCAAAAGCCTAACAACTCTTCCAAATCCATACCTAAAAGCTTTCACATTTCTTATTCATCTATTATTTTTTTTTGAAATAAAACATTAAACTTATTCTACAAATCTAAAAGAATAACCAACTCATAAAAACAAAAATTTTCAAGAAAACAGTTTTGACAACTATTTTCTCAAAGCTCTGCAAAAGCTTTTGGGAAAAGCTGTCCATAGAGAAATTTTACGAAACTCATCCGAATTTGCAATTTACATTTTGGTTAGAACTGTTGCTAACATGATCGTAATGAAAATTTATTTGGCTCTAGCAATTTCGTAGCCCAAAATAACTCACATCTCTTCTGATTTACACAAACCCGAGCTTCTCCCGATATATATTTACTCTCAATTCAATGTAATCAGAGTGCAAATCGATGATGCTTATATCACTTTGTGTACGTCTTATTTATTATTAATCAATTTACATTTCCTGGTTTTACTCACTCACCATCATTGCCTTTTCCATATCGTTAAGCTTTTCCGCTTAACTGTTTGAGTCGTTTTTGTCGTTGATTTTTATTGCAATCAATAGGGCGTATGAAAAATATCATTCTCTTCGATAAATTTGTTGGCGCGTTTATAAGCAATAAATTATTTAAGCGGCGCAATCATATATTCATTTTGAACGCTAATATTACGTAAAAGGTAACTACTTTGGGGAATCAAAGCAGAAATCAAACTTCGTGGGGCTATTTATGATTTATTTAGGTTTTCGCCGCAATTTCATTTGCGTAGGGAATATCCATGAGCTGGAACGTTAATTTCTTATTCATCAAAATGTAATGGTTGTTTAGGTAAACTAGTAACTTGAGTATAGGTAAACTAGTGGTTTAATATGGTGAATTTCAAAGCAATTAAAATTCATAAAGATACTAGTTTTGAAATTTGAATAACCAAAGTTTTGTTCATTTACAAAACGATATTAACTAATATTAGTTTTATTTTGATTTATCAATATTTTTTATATTTTACACTTTTAAACTTATATAATATTTCTACTAAGCATAAAAGAACTTCAGCTGAAAGAAAATGAATTAACTGAACCTAAAAAATATTATAATTAAACCTTTTAATTCACCATGTAGTTTTAACTAGAAAAATATAATATTAAACAATTAGGGCTACATTAACAAAGCGAGTAAGGGTACTTTCCAATTTGTTTTTCTATTGTGGATGCAGTGCCTTTTCGTTACTTTGGTAATGCTAATAATTATTATGGTTATCACCAAAGAAGGATTAGAAAATAAGTTCGATTTGGGTTTTATTATAAGGTAGGTTTTGTTGATATTTTTGTTAATAAAATATTTAAATCGTTTGGTATTTTTCTTATGTCCGTAGGGCGATCATTACTTCATTCATCACTGCTTCTTTTAAAAGCTTTCAATTTGTATTGAGTAGCACCATTTGCATTTGAGACTTACGTGCATAAGCATTTCCAACTTAGAATTTTATAAACAAATTAAAGAACAAATATTTCCAACTATTACAAATCGAAATACATCTATCCTCCGATTTACACAGTACTTGTTTTTTACGATTTAGAAATTGACATTTTTTAAAAATCTAGTAAAATGATTATTCCGCTCCTTATACGCCTTTGCAAAGATTTGGTGCCATTTTTTTAAGGTTTTGCCTTGGAACTGGTACCCCAAACTGAGCATCTTGGATACCCGAGGCGGGGTGTCTCTCGCCATGATCCACCATTGACGATTCCGCGCATGTCAACATGTTCTTGGCAGCTTTTGTGACGCACCTCCGCAAGCGACTTCTTCCATGGGCGCAATTAACTACTTTGTATCTAAAATATAAACCATGATAACTACGCGAGATAATGTTTGTGAAGATTAATTTTGAAAAATAGTTTCTCATTTCCTTTTCTTAGCGACGATCAAAGGATTCGTTTAAATTTTAAGTCATTTTTGAATGTATTACTGAGGTAAAATAAAAATAAAATATTTTAAATTAATCTAATAATAGCCAAATTTTGACACATAAGTTGGCAAAGACAGAACAAAGAGTTTTAAGTACATACGTGTAAGTGAAAACCAAATATAGGTAATAATCATTGTCTCAAATTTGTGCTAGCTGATTGTTGTCATTTGTATTTAATTGGAAATTAATTTGTCGTTAACTGAAGCTAGTAAAATGTAAACGCTTACCTGTGAAAACCCTTATTTCCAGAATAAACTAAACTATTACACCAAAAAATATAACTTCTTACGTGCGTCCGTTAGTACACGCACGCCTATTTCCTATATTGTTGTACTAACAAAACACATTTTTAATTTTTACTAGTGAAAGAATAGCTGCAGAATATTTAACTTCGTGAGAATTGGCTGAATTGTTAACATCTTATATTAAGGTTATTCTAGCTCCTTTAAATTAATAGGTCCCTTTTTTAATACATAAAGTAAAAAAAAAAACGGTTAAATAAAAATTTAGGAAAAAAATGTTTCCTTGCTAGCTATTTATTTTCTATACAATATAATCATTAACAGTAATTTTAGCGATGCAATTTAATCATACGGGTTTGTGAGGATTATAATTTCCAATTATAGTGGTTTACAACATATTTTTTTAGCTATGACAAATAGAAGTACTATAAATATATAATGAATTAGGAGATGTAATTTAAATTTTATTTTCGTCACTGAAATTTCATTTGAAAAATATAGAAATAAAATTTAAAATTCAATATCAAAAGTCTAGAGTTTCAATATTGAAACTAATAGAACTTCTGAGCACATTCATTATAAAAATAGAGGCTGATTTTTTTTTAAATTGAAAAGTTACGAAAAGCGTAAACTTCATAAGTCTGACTTAATTGGCCAATTTCAGAAAAAGTTGTCGGTTTCTAAAGTTTTTTTCAAGTACCAGTACCACATCAAGAATATGCTTTATACCTAAATAACTTTAGATGGTTTTAAAAATCTTTGAAAGCGTTTAATTTTGCAAGCTTTTCCAAGAAATGTGCAATTTAAAATGACAAGAGGAGTTTTTTTTTGCTTGAAAATTGTCCTCGTCCCAACTTTTGACAAAATCAATGCGGGATAACATTTATTTTCTCTGCATTTAATATGCACGTTGTTAACAGACTCTCGAAGTTTTCATTTAAGTGAAAAGAAAAAGTTTCAAGGCCATTGAATGTTCCTTTTTTTGCACTAGTATTTTTCAAAAGTGAAAATTGTATGTGTATGTGCAAAGGATGGTATTGAAGCGGTGCAATCGTCTTGAGAACATGTCAACCACGCCATGCCATGCCATGGGGAGCCATAAGAAATTCTCTCGCAAACGAATTGAAAGATTTTTTCTTATTTGCACACTCTTCAGTTGGGATATACTCGTAAGTAAGTTGAAAACGTGAACTCTCTAAACGAGTACATTGTTATTTAAGTTATAATTGCCGCAGTTGAAGGAATTGCGCGTTGCGCCACGTTCTTGACGAGGCACTTTTTTATATAAAAGTTTATGCGAAAATAAACGTAATTTTAACTCTTGTGCATCATACGAACTAATAACAATAATCAAAGTCTTAATTTCTCTCTTGAAATTTCGCTAAATTATTGTGCTTTGTCAAAAGTCAGAAGTATGCATCAACTTTCATCAACATCACCATTTTTCTGTCAAATTGGACAATTGTAAACGCAGAAAACTTTCAAGACGACGCTCATTTCTCAACTTAAGAGCCTACGTTTTTCATTCAAATTTAATATTTGTTAAAAAGTTAAGGTTATTGACAAAAGGCTCTAGTCATTTAATTTATTTTAATTCAACGATTAAGTTGAAATTTTTCATTTAATTCACAAAGGTTTGCGGAAAAATTAAATAAAAAAAACAGTGTGTATACTTATGTACACGCGTGAGAAGTTACACTTCTTTGGTATAGTTCAAAATTGGTTTTTAATCCACACCGGTAACCTCTTCCGGTAGTACCTGAACTAGCATTCTTGTTATAAGATTTGTAGTTACTTAAATATGATACAATTTTAAACACGAATTACTTTTAATATCAAAATACATAATAGGAAACGTATATGTTGCGGCAAAGACAAAGACAAAGAATATAAAGTTTTAAATACATTCATGTCAGTGCAATACCAATAAAATAATTATTGGCTCAAATTTGAAGTACCATGTCATAAGTTTCAACTGTCATTTCGGTTTCATTTAATTGCTAATTTTAACCATTTGTCAGTTGTGTTAGTGTTGGGCTGTGAAAATTTCACGGAAAAATACCGATTTTCAAATAAAAGATTGAATTGACTATTTATGCATATACACTATATGCTTACACATTTGGTTACTTAAACAAAATGTATATTAAATATTATATGAATTAACCGTTTAACCTAAATTACAGATTGGGTCCCACGTTTGAAAAATACTTATCAAAAACCTTTACCAAATAGAAGTAGATTGTTGCCATAAAGTATCATGTATAGATATGTATAAACAATCCTAAATAACGAAGTGCTAAAATTATATTAATACTATAGTAGTTGTATATTGTATTAACCCTTTTATATCTACGTATTGAAACTGATGTTTAATTCAAATATGGAAAAATATAATGTAATGTAATGTATTAATCGACTTTAATTGAATATCTTAAATATTACACTGATTAACTTCAGAAAAGTATCTTTCTTTTGAATGCATTTTAATTCTCATAATATTAATAATAGGCAAACGTTAGTAATATGTATACATATATTTCGGCAAAGGTAGACAAATATTGTAAACATTAAGGTGTGAGTGAAATACAATCATTGTTTCAAGTTTGAACAGGATGATTGTTGCTACTGTTTCAAAAGTTATTTTGATTTCATTCAATCAATTGTCAATTTTTACCATTTGTCAGTTGTGTCAGTACTGGGCGATGAATATTTTACGGGAAATTACCATTTGGGAATTAATATGGATATTGTTCAAACTGTAAAACTCGAAAATATTTAGTTCAATATCTATCTTCTCCATGTTCCAAAGGTTCTAATTGTTTGCTAGCTATAACTTCGTACCTGATTCGGAGTTGTTCGAGATGATTGAATCCTCTCCCCTCGAGATATACGAGATATCTATATATAGATATATGGATATATAGATATATAGATATATAGATATATAGATATATAGATATATAGATATATAGATATATAGATATATAGATATATAGATATATAGATATATAGATATATAGATATATAGATATATAGATATATAGATATATAGATATATAGATATATAGATATATAGATATATAGATAGATAAACGAAAAACATATGCGAATGCTGGTTTAACTTGATCGATGCGATATAGTGTTTTAGTCGTCTTGCTACTATGCATACCGCTTCCAAAAATCGGCCAGATTTCGCTCGCTCGAACCGTTCTTTCTCGCTAACCATTTGCGAGCAACTTCATACTGTTACTTTAAAACATCATTTTTTAACAATTCACTTTCAGTAAGTTTTTTTCCAAAACGCCGGTAAAGAAGTATAACTTCAAAAAGAAGTAAGTGACTTATGCATAAAATTTTTTTTTGGTTGTTTTTTAAAAGTTATTTAAATATTATATGAAGACATTAAAGAACCAGGTGGACCAATTCATACGTGAAAATTAAGAGGTTCATAATAATCTGTAGCTGAGCGTTAATGAAAAGGAAAAAAATTGAGATGAAAACCTCATAAGGCTTTTATTCGCAATGGCCAACGACACTGACCAATTTACCATAGACATATAGAGAGTGCAGGTGCTTATCACAGCGCAATGAGCTTACTTGCACTGGTCGAAAAAGTTGATCTTGCCTCAAACAATGGATACAAATTCAAAATTCCACAAACATAAGTTTACATTTGAGTTCACCAACAAGTTGGCCGACCGCCACTTACGCCATATGGCCACTCATATTAGATTACTTTTTCAAAACAAATAACAACAGTTGTTAGTTAACTTTGCGAGGCAACGATTTTCGATAATTGTCAAAGCTCTCTCGTATTCCTTATACAATAAAAAATTGGCACGCTCGCAAATTGCTACCATAACAATCAAAGCTTAGAAGCTCTTAGATAAAATCAACTGACCTCGTTTTCTTTATAAAAAATTAATAAATATAGTGGAATTTTTAAACAACAGTATTTCATCGCATGTAAAGTTATTAAAAAAATAAATGATAAAACCACAAATAATGGTTAAACTGTTAGAAAATATTTTTGTAAGAAATATATTAAATTTCCAAATATTTTTTTTTAACTTAAGATGTTCCGGCTCTTGCTCACTTCGCTCGCAAGGATACTTTTTTTTCTAGTTAAATAATAAAAATATTTTTTCTTCAAAAATTTATAGTTCAATAATTAAAATATTTTTTCCTTCAAAAATTCATTTTCCTTTACATATAATAAATGATCTTGAATTATCCAATTCATCGTATTAAAAAGATCTCTGTCAATTAACAAACTCAAACTAATTAAATATACACAGTTCTCTCAGTTTTCATTGCGACATTTTCCATTGAGCGAGTTGAGTTATAAATACCAATTTTTACACTGCACGATTAAAACTTCATATTGCGCGATTTTTTGGTGGATGTAGAATTTTGGCTGAAATTCAATAGCTGCTTTTGCTTCTTATGAAAAAAAAAATTATGGAAAAGAAAAAGATTGGTCAACTATCCAAGATACCATATTTTTTTCAAAGATGAAAAAGCTTATTAGAGTATAGCAGCGACTCTTTTTATTGCAGAATATTCTTTAACAAATCCATAGGCATATTTATTATGATACTATCTTAATTTTAGTTGTTTTTTAGGACGTTATGTATGTTTTTTAGTTTATAATACAAGGTTTTTTCTATTTGAATACAAATTTTTGCTTTTTTATGATTGATTTATAGTAATTGAATAGTTTATTTTCACTGATTGAACTTGTTCGGAGTGGCACACCATGGAGTGCCCTCTTCGGCGTGGCAGCTATCGACTGATTTTGTCTTATTCTTTCCCCAAACTTTCATTCCTTTCGATAGCTTCAGCAAAGG
The DNA here is from genome assembly GCA_958496175.1 of Sisyra terminalis. Taxonomy (NCBI): domain Eukaryota; kingdom Metazoa; phylum Arthropoda; class Insecta; order Neuroptera; family Sisyridae; genus Sisyra; species Sisyra terminalis. The sequence continues at coordinate 29,549,137 of OY292277.1, read as the reverse complement.
CCTCTTTCAGTAGTCGAGATAAGTGGATCTGTCGTTTTCAACTTAGTTTTATTAGACCGGCAATTTCTGGTTCTTCGAAAGCGTTTCGGTGGTTGAGGCCAGAACCAGCGTCTTATCAGTCTTAGGGAGTGACACACGGAATATTCTTGCGCATCGTACCACTAAAAAAGAAAAAAAAATATAGACAATAATGGGAATAAATCAGCCTAACTTATGGTTCAAAACCTTGTGATCGAATTTCTTTGATCAATTCAAAAGTAATGAAAACCATATAATACACCCTCTTTACTTATGCTTACTCTATACTTTGGACATTTCAGAAAATATTTTTGAGGGTAAAACTTTTATTAAACGAAATATAATATCAATAGTAATTAAAGAAAAAAATCATTAAATAATTGTGTCACGACATCCTACCTATGCTTATTCACTAATAACATTTAAGATAAATAGAAATCATTATTGGTTGTACAAGTAATCCGTTGTAAGTGACTAGTAATTTTTAATTTTAAACAAGTTTACACTTATGGAAGTTCATTTTAAAAAAAGCTAGAACATACATTGCTTTTTAATACAATTTCCTGATCATTCAATACAATTCGTTTATTTTACTTTCTCTATATTATTTAGATAAAAAAAATATTTATTTATTCAAGCAAAAGTAGTGTTATATTTATAAGGAAAGTATATGTACACTGCATCAGTGAATGGGAGCCCGGATTACTTATTAATATATAATTAATTCAAAATTATAATCAAGATCAAATGTAGGTAGCTCGTTCAAACACACAATGTCTTCAAATAATAAATATTAAAAGCGGTGCTAATGACTTGAAGATATTTCCTCGACAATTCAATCAGTCAATCTTTCGTGTTGGGTTTTGTAAAATAAAAAAAATAATAAAATAGACGGCCAGACTCACATACATAATAAATGGTTGAGTAGGTTTAAAAATAGCCTAATTTAACAAATGGATCGTGTAATATTGAATTGAGAACATTTTGTATTTTGTGATATTTTTCCGAGTTAAGAAAGAGCCACGTTATCCAAATCTGGCCAACACGATTTTGATCTAGTAATTTAATACTTAGAAAAATATTTGTTTGATTTAGAAATTTACGATGAGGAGATCGCAAGTTCGTAGTGCTTGTTGATTTCAAAATAGGCAAAGCATGTGGAACACACTGAAATGTCTTAAAATATTTACGGTTTTTAAGGGCATACTTTGCGAGAAATAGAGAGATGTAATTTAACACTAGCAGACCTATTTAAAGATTTTTGTTTTCTTTGAAGTTTCAATTTACCGCTTGAATTTAACCTTCATACTTAAGTAACCAACATAAGTTTCAAGAAAATCTTGATTTTTGACTTCGTTTAATTTCAACTTCTAAATTCAGAAATCAATAAAAAAAATGATTATATTACAAGCTTTTAAATAGTAAATGAAAATATATTGGCATACACTAAGAGCATTTATTATATTAAGTTATTTTAACATTTGTATTCATTCTATGTACATGTATCAATTGGTTTTAAAATTGGATATTAGAAAATCTAACGTTTTTCAATAAAATTAAAAATAAAACTCTTATGTTTTCATAATGTTAAGTTCTGAAACTCGGTGATTATTAATAGAAATCAGATAAACAAATTGTAATCAATAATTAGAAGACTTTTTATACTAAGTCGCTTAAATATTTAACTAGAAAAATTAATAATATTAATATGAAATAATTTTGAAAACTTCAACTTTTTTTTAATATTTGCTACCGAGAATTGCAGGAGTAGTAAACTTTTCCCTATAGTAAGGTTTTCAATAGAAGTAGGCAAAAGTAAAATTCAAATTACAAAAAACTTGTTTTAATAAATCGGATCAGAGCTAATTGAGTAGGTGCTCCACAATAATTTGTTTCACTAAATATCTATTTCTTTAAGGCCGGCCACACACCATAGCGAACAAATCATCCACAAACGAAAGCTGGTAGGTAAGCCAGACGTTATGTCGTACAAACTTTGCCACCATTTTCCGCTTTTTTAGAGGAGGAATTATCAAAAAAATCCTTTTTTATTATATATCTGCATCGTATAAGAAAAACACTTTCCAAATTTCATCAACACAAATATGCAGTTGTTTTGGAAAATACAATGTAAAATGAAAAAAAATATGACCTTTATTTTAATTATCATGGCTAAAAAGCAATTCTATTTCGCACATTTGAACGTAATACATACAAAGTTGTTGGAAATAAGTGGAAAGCGTGGAAATAAATTTGAATATTTTATTTATTTTCAATAACAATAATTGGTTTTCGAGTTGTTCTAAATGCCGAAAAAAAGTTAGTTTGGAAGAATATATATTTGAATTGATAACGAAATATATGATCAAAAATTGCTCCCTTAATTTTTTTCAGCAGAATAAATAATTGCTCCAGTTCACAATCATTGATTCATAAAAATTAGATTTTAAAAAGTTTGATTGTCGAGAAACAAACAAAAATTAAAAACCGCCTTTTTGGTATTTGGTATAAGTACCTACTACATAAACTTTTATTACTAATTAAGTGAAATGACGTTTTTTAAAATGATATAACAAAAACAGAAACTTATTATTAATTAATTACTTATTTTTTAATTTCACCCTTTAAATTTAAACTTTCGATTGTTGATTAACTTTACATTTTCTCATACAAACTTAGTCTCCACCTTTTATTCTTTTAGGGTAGGAATTTTCAAAAAAAAATTCTTACCAAATATGTCTTCTTCTAATAAGGAATAAATCGAATATTAAAATTTCATCAGCCAGAAAGGGTATATAAATACACGGTTTTATGTATGCACGGTCTTAAAAACGTATTTACTTTAAGTTTTATTACTTTTATTATTATTATTATTACTATTACTATTACTTTTTTTCGTTAATATTTTCTTATTGAGTTACTCTATGGGTTTATTTACAACAATTTTGTAAAAAAAAGTTAATTACTGTAAGATTCGAACTAACGTCTTCGTAATTAGGAAAATCAGAATTTCAGATACGTAAGCCATTTTATATTTCAAAGGGGCTATTTTTTAGACTTAAAATTGAATTTACTGTGCTTTTTATCAGTTCAACTAAAAATGTTTTTACAGATTATGTTCTAACTTTTAATTACCTCTCCAATGATATATAACTCGCCTGTCTATAGAAAAAAAAATGTTTCATCCCTAGGGAATACCTTTCCTTATTATTGTTAAGGAATGATAAGTAGCCCAATGGAATAAGGGCCTCTTGAAACAAATATTTACCCTAAAATTGGGTTCAAAATCGAAATGTACCGACAGACGTAAGCATTTTATATATTAATATAGATGCAGACTAACAATTTTAAAAATTATTTGCTGTAACTACTAAACTATCCCGTAATAATTTCTTTCATCCATTATTATTGCGACATGTGTAATGTGCATTAATATTATTCAATTTAAAGTGTAATAATATGCGATCAGTATTTGACTTTACAGGTGGCAACTAAATCAGCCTTTTTCATCTAACAGATGTCCCAAACTATCATAAAAATTTTTTAAGGCTTTGCATAAACTTTTGCCTTGATTGTGCATATGATTTCAAGCCTGAAATGTTAACAGTTCGTTGCCAAAACGCTCTTGTTGCATCCAAATTCTCCACATACCTACTTACTCATTTTTACCAACCTGAGATCAAATGTTATCCACCTTTGTTGGATGCCTTCAAAAAATTGTATTAAATCGTGTTTTCTCCGCAAAATTACCATATGACAAATATGGGATTACCACCACATATGTACTCGGACGAAGCCATTTGTTTGTCCGTTTTTTTATAAACCAAAAGGATTGGAAAGAATTAGTACTGACACGAGCCAAACAAATGAAACAGAAATGAGAACAATTAAATCGATGAATTAGTCGGATTTTTTTCATATTTCAATAAGTTTGAATCGCAACGATTCAATGGTAATATTTATAATTTGAATTCAATAAAATTCAATGAGAAATATAATACATAAATCATCGCTTTCTCGTTGTTGTGTTGTTGTTGTTGGGAACTACGTAAATGTAAATAATGAATAATATTCTCATTATATCAACGGTAAATAAAATTATTAATAAATTATAATTGGAGAAGTTCAAAGATGAAGGGATTTGTACGCTTTTATTGTAAAAACTTTATTCAACTTATTAAATAATATTCCATTCAACTACTTATCGTTCTTTCCGTACGAAGAAATGAATAATTAGTCATTACTTATAAATTGGAATTATTTTCACTTAAAAAATTATAATTTAATTTTCATAGTAATAAATATAAAGCTTTCAAGTTTGTAATTAGGTTTGAAAAGTTTGATTTGCGTTTTAAAAAAATGGTTTCAAATTAAAAAGAACTCTAAAAGTGGCAATCAAAAGAGCTTAGTGGGATGATCAAAATATTTTTTGTAACACATAACCGACTAATAAACAACTCACTGCCTTTAAAACCAAAGGAATTAGCTGTTCAGCATAAACATTTGGATCACTCATTTAGTGCTCTTAGCCATTTTATTTCAATATTTTATGTAATAAAAAATAAATTTCTCTTCGCAATGATTTGTTGAAAGAAAATTAAAATCAAGTGCCCTACCTTTCTTATATATATACCTACTAATATAATTTTTTTTCGAAACTATAATTGGTGGAGCAATAAACTAAAATGAATCATAAATCGAAACGCGATCATTGTGACGGAAATGATTAGCTTGTGTTGCCATCACAAGACTTCCGAGACAAGCCATATTTTTCCCTCGTTTATTATTGTTTATATTCGAATGAAAATAAATTTATTGCCCACATTACGAAACATAAACGATAATTAAATTATCAGACAAAAAAATAATATGTAGGTGACGAAAAGATTTAGAGATTGAAATCTTCGTGTTATCTACAATCTGTGTTTAATAAAATTTGATGTGGAAGAAATATCATAATGATGGCATATTTTTGTCATCCGAAGCAAAAACCGGGAGGAGACTAGCTCTTTTAAATGACTTCTTCACGAAAAAGGAGAAAAAAACAACAATTTTAACGCAACAGGAGGCCAGAAATGAAGAAAAATGTTTAGTGTGTGTGTTTATCATGCTTAATTTTAAATGACTTGTCTCTTGTTATTCCATTCAAAATCGTTGACATTTTGTAATTGAAACTTGTTAAAATTCACATTTTCGATTAAATCTTAAACGAGTCGAGGCAAGACGTGACAATTTTGGGTTATATTTTGAGCCAATTTTTACGAAGCTGCATTTATACAGCAAATGTACGTCAGGAAAACGAATTGCTATTTCAAGCGTTTCGCTCTTCTTCTCAATGGGATTTTATTTGACTTTTTTCCGGGGTCTAATAGTCGAATGGCGGCGCACATACAATCAATCTTCCGCTAAAAATTTCAATTTTACTGACTTTACCTGTCATATGTGTGGAGGTGGGAACACACCCCCGCTTCGTACATGCCACACAGATGTTTTAGCTGATAAATGTTTGCATATTGTGTGTGTCTATTGGAAATGTGTGCTGACGACAGTTGACATCGGGACAGGTGACAAAAATCTGTCACACGAGCTCAAACAGATTTTCTAAGTATCGAATTATTTTCATAAAAACACATATCGAATGATCGGCCATGTATCGCTGCCGCCCAACAAAATCATTTGACATGTTCAATTTTTTTCGAATGCCTCTTCGACTTGAATTGACGTTACGTTCGACATTTCGAAAATAGAAAAACAATTCTTCGTGACAACAACGATTAAAATTAAGAAACGCAAAGCAAAACCCTAATTTAATCTCTGCAGCAAAAACTATTTTATCTCATTCTTTTCAATTGTTGTGTAGCATGGAATAAACCAATGAAAATGCAAATAGAAACGATATTTTTCGATAATGTGGCCTAATTAAGCCAAGTTTTTCACCAATTCACACTTTTCAAATAATATTTTATTTCCAGTTTACTTTTGTTTCTTGATTTATTTTTATGAGTAAATATATGAAGTAAACATTTATTTGTGGATCTCAAATTTCACACTATTACTTTACATAAGAGCTTAAGAGTACGTATCTCTCATGCTTAAGGATGTTATGGAAATACAATCGGACACAAAAGTACATTAAATAGAAATTCGTGAATAATTACGTCGTATAGTATATTACGGGGCGAATAAATATGTCGATACTTAAAAAAATGTACATAGTTTAAGAGAAAATCGGAAATTTTACCAAAAATTTTAAACAAAATAAGAAAAAACAAAATATAAAAAAGTTCTACTAATTTTTGGGACTGAATATGTCTTGATTTCAACTTTATTAATTAAAATATTATTGATTTGATGCTTAAAAGTTATGAAAGACGACTTTTTCAAGATGACTAAATCATAAATAAAACATTAAATTAGCATGTTTCTAAGACAGCTATAACTAAAAAATATAAATTTATTTAAAAACTCAACATACTATAAAGTAATGAAAAATTGATAACGCTGTCGAATTTATAGGTTATCAGCTTTGGAGGGCGATTTTATTATGTCTCACTCACATGATGTGAGTAAGCATGCGTGACATAGTCAACATTTAGAAAATAAATAGTTTGACAAATTTCATCCAATTCCGCTTTATACTGTGCACTCATGAGTGTAACAAAGATAAATTGTGCGTTTCATTTTTAGCTTACCAAATGTACTAACTCAGCTACAAGACGGTACGTCTCAGTTGAGGACAGTGTTGTCGCACTTTCTTATATACTTATTGATTTATCAAGTTAAAACCCAATTTTCAGTCTGTTTATAATTTGGTTCTTAAAAACCGAGTAGTGAATTCAAATTAACTTATGTAAAATTAATTTCCTAAAGTTAAAACTAGATATTTTAAAAGTTTGGGTTTCCTAGTAGCATTTTTTTGCTTATAAAAAGAAATTTAGTGTTTGATGACCGAATCTTCTTAAGATTACGTGTAAAAGCGTAGTATTTTTAAATTGCATAGTGTTAAATGTACATATAATTTGTAGCTGACCTAAATGTTATTTTCGTAGTTTTTTGCATCATTGTATAACGATTCCTTACAAAAAATAATGACTAAAATTGACTAAAATTATAAAAGTTTCATTCTTTAGAAATTCCTAAAACATGAAAATATAGTCCCCAGTGAGCTATTCTATAGAACTCGGTATGGATAAATACACTTAAATCTATACAAAAAAAATCTATACAAAAATACCGTATGTCTGTCTGTATGTTTAGCCTTTACCCATTCCTAAACTGTTTGACTGATTTTGATAAAACTTGAAGTTGTTTTCCGTACCCCAGGAAAGGGTTGTCATATATAATAAACTAAATTAAACTTTTATTTTTAGTCGAAAATAATAATAAAAAAAATAATATTCGGTATCCAAAATTTTAATTTGATTAATAATATTCAACGTAGTATTTCTATATTAGGGGCTATTCATTAATTATGTAAAGACAATTTTAGTGCCTTTTAACTCCCCTCATGTAAGGATGCATAATATTTATTGAACTCCTCTTTCCCTTTCTTACGTAAAATTCTATCTATATATAAAAGAAATATTTTCTAAATAATTCAGAAGCAAAAAATAAAATAAAATAAAATCATTTAAATTTTAATAAGTATTTTTTGGCCAGTAAGCAAAAATAATTTTTAAATTGGATTAACATTACATTGTGCACTATAAAATGAAGAAAACCGTTCGGAATCCGAAATGGAATTAAATTCCTAATATTAAATTTTGATTTACAAAGTATTATGTAAGAACGAAATTCACCCCCTTTCCCCAACATAAGGACATGTCAAGGTAGATATTGTTGGTATTACATTTTAAAACAGATGTAACAAAAAAAATCATTTTAGCAATTTAAAATTGAAACTACCATATAGTCTCATTTTGTATATTGCTCGTTTAATGAATTTGTAAGCCGAAATAAAACTGGCAGAGTGAAAACATGGTAACAAAATAAAGTTTCAAATTTTTTGATATAGTAGGATCTTCATTGTAGCTTGATTGATAAATGTGAATTATGTTTGTCCTTAGTAAAGGTGTCACAAATTTGGTAAAATGCTTAGCACATTTTTAGCACAAAATTTTAACACGAACTAATTAATTCGTCCTAAAACGTCCTAAAAGTAAACCTACCAAAGAACATTTTTGTTTCTTTTTCACATTTTTTGAATCAAAAGTAACGCTATGAAATACAAAGCTATTGAACTCACAAATGAAGCGAACTTCCGGTAACATTTGATGAAACTGAAGATATTGCAAAAAAAATGTGGTACGGAAAAGTTTTACTTACATGCTTTATTTATCAAAAAGTATGCACAGCTTTATTACCATGTTGTACCTACCTAATAGTCAACTACTAGCCAATAGTCAACTAACCTCGGTCTTCCTTATGCAGGAGTTAATTCTTATAGATACGTACATTTTTCGAACTCTAGTGAATATAAAATATATAAGACTTTTAGCGACTTTGTTTTAATATACAATCTAAAATATTTGTTATTAATCTTACATTGTGCACGAATCAGTTAATTATTAATTATTTGTTTCAAATGTATTTAAGTTTTTTTTGTTAATCACTGTTTTTTTTTTTTATTAATTTTCGTATTTAAAAAAATATAACTTTCTTATTGTTTGCAAATGCGGTTTACTTTTTCAAAGTAATTGTTTAGAAAAATTATTAAATTAGGCGACCAAATATACAAATTTACTAACTTCATACGGATATTTGAAAAATTGGGACAAGGAGATATAATTTTTAACGTAATGTTAGATGAAATCTCAAAACTACCCCTTTTTATATAATATATTTAGAGTTGTCTCCAGTCAGATCGACTGTGTTGTACTCAGAAACTTAAATGAAAAATAACAAATTTCCATGATACTCGTAATCAGAATTAAAATTAATATCTCCAGAATGTAAATGAACAGGAACTGTAACGAATATAAAAGAAGAGCTTTACAATAAATTGCGAGCCTTATCATCCTATACATCAAATGTGAATGTCTTTATAACCCCATGAAATAAAATAAAGAGTTTGCAAAAAAAAATAATTGTTTTGCATTTATGAAGACATTAATCAAGCTAAAAATATTTGTTTCCAGTTTCAGTCTTTCATGTATGCATTATAACTAGTTATGAGGCTGACTTAGCCGGTGGTCAAGCAATTTCAAATGAGCGTTTTGAAAATTTAATCCTTAATTTCGTTATTACGTTCTTTTTCTGTATTGTCGCTGAGATGTAATCGATGAGAAAAATCTTCGTACATGTTATTTAAAGAAAATCGATTATTATTAGTGTGTATTGGAATGAACATGGTTGGGTGAATTTTTAATTGAAATCAGCAATGTTTTGCATGTTAAATAAATAAGTAAGTAAGAATTTTTGTAAGAACACCGTATGCAAACTCTTATCAAGAACGCATCGCATTGAATTTGGCCGAGTCAATGATTATGTGTGTGTTCGTCTTTTTTTTTTATTGTATTTTATCTGAATCGGTGTCTTTTACATTGAATTACTGTTGTACACATTTTCGAGCTACTGAAGACTGTGTTAAAATATGCATCTGACCACTTATTAAGAAAATTTATTTATATGATGTCCTACTGTGAGATAGATGTTACTGTAGTACGATATATGTAGAGGCAAAAATCGTAGGCAGCTCTCTTAATCATAAATTACCTTTTTACCACGATTTTTTCCTCGTGTATGAGATGTGGGTGCAGTTTTCGTAAGATTAAATCGAATATTAATTTCCAGCTCGTGCATTATGAACGAATAATAGCAATAAAACGCAAAACAAGACGTAAATACAACTAAAAATGATTTATGTGTGCCAATTCATATTTACGTACGTGAATCTTTTTCATCTAACATTTTTCCAGGTTTCGTTTATCGCACCAAACCACACTCAAACATTTTACAACAATAAAACTTACTGTACAATGTCGGAATATCAACTATTATATTTTATTACTGCTTTAGACAAACTTGAATGATAACGTTTTTTTTTCTTCTAAGAACTATATAACATTACTCCTCTTCAAAAATGTAAAAATTCCAGAGTAATCAAATGCCTACTTTTTTGTTTCGAAATTTTCCACGTGCGTCGTAAAAGTGAATCAACTCCTGTAGTGAGTTTTATGAACTTGATACATTTTACAAGATATTAATTATGAGAGAGATTTTTAAATAATTTTCATAAAGGCCAAAGGTGTTTCATTCTCCTACTATATTTGTATAAGAAAGACACTTGTTATTCTTTTAAACTAAAATTATTTTCCTTCTAGTGGAAAAATACTTGAAGGCAAAAACACAGCAAAAGAAGATGAGGAATCCTTATGATCTCAATCCTAAAATACTATTAAGTAAGTTTTTTGCCAGATTGGTAACGAGCCTCAAAACTGATCACTGTGGCTTGAGAAAGCATCTATCTGTGTATATTGGGTACTGATAAGACCCTCCAATATGCTGATTTTGTTAGACAATGAAACTGTTTCTCATATTTTATGGAATGCAATACCCTGATTATGGTGACAATAAAAGCTAGAGGTCCTCGATTCCAGTACTGGACAAGTCGAACATACTTTTCGCCGATCGCTGAAATTTGTTCTACTTCTCGGCTGGCAATAAGTGAAATAAGGACCCAGGGAACACAATAAACCTAAGCTATAATGTTAAAGCTCTCCAAACCTCATCCTGGTGGATCGAATAAATAAAAAAAATAACGCCAAAACATTTCAATTTCTTGTAATGACAACTGTAATTTCTAATTGTTAACTGCCAGTAATAACTAAATTTCTAGAAATTTTAAAACTTTTAATTGCATTAATGTTAAAGTTATAAAAGATAAAAAATGACTCATAATATAACGCTACAATGCCATATCGTAATTTTTACAACACCGCATCGTAAATTTTATTTGACAAAAATTACTACTAGAAACACCAAAGAGTCACTTATTCACTTTCACGAATTTTAAGATGTCCCAATAAGAAATAATTACATTAGTCGGTAAAGATGAGTTTCTCCTAATCGAAAATTATACTTTTTTATTCTGAAATCTACAAAATACTCATAATATGGACCACAAATTATGCTACAAATTAATTATTATAAATCAGTTATTTATTCATCGCAATTTTTACCAAAAATTTAAAGATTATGAATTACTTTCATAATAAAATAATTTTAAAAACTAAAATTTATGAAGCTGCAGTAAATACTTCCAACATTTATGAAGCAATACACAAATTTAGATTTTTTATATTGTTTGTGATAAGGATTTTCTTGGTGTTAGAATCGAACAACACTCTATACATAAGTGATTATTAATTTTTTAGCGAAAATACCATTTAGGGAATTTTATTTATAAATAAATGAATTGTTATTTAAGTCGCATTACTCCACTTTCTTTTTCACTATGTGTTTTAATAGCGGGTATCAGTCATCGTCAGGCGGTATTTTTTTTTTATTTGCAAACAAACTTGATACAAGGTGCTTGATGTAAATAATTTGTCGCTAAAGATATTGGATGTGTCAAGTTTGTGGGCTAAAAATGTGCATTGTACATTGTGGTACAACGTGTACCAAAAATGTGGTTTTTACTTGATAAACTAATAAGTGTATGAGAAAGTGCGATAACAATGTCGTCAGCTGAGTCGTACTCTCTTGTATGTAATACAAGTTGTGTTAGTACATGAAACGCATAATTTATCTTTGCCACACTCATGAGTACAAAGCATTAAGCGAAAAAGGATGAAATATGTCAAATAATTTCTTCTCTAAATGTTGAGCATGGCACGCATGCTCACTCACATCATGTGAGAGAGACATACTAAAGTTGCCAACGCTACCAACCTATAAATTTGACAGCTTTATCACGCTTTCATTACTTCATATAATGTTGAATTGTTAATTTAATTTTTATTTTACAGTTATAATTGTCTTAAAAACATGCTACTTTGATGTTTTACTTGAGTTAATCATTTTAAAAAATCTACATTCATAACTCATGAGCATCTGATTTGTAAAGTTTGATAGGCATATTCAGTCCCAAAAGCTACTAAAATTTTTTCTATATTTTTTGTTATTTTGTTTAAAATTTTTAGTGAAATTTCCGATTTTCTCTGAAACTATTTACAGTTTTTTTTATGTATAAACCTATTTATTTGGCTCATGGTACGCTATACGACGTAATTATTCAGGAATTTCTATTTTGATGTACTTTTGTCTCTGATTGTTTCTCCATAGCATCCTTAAATAAGTTAAGATAAAAAAGAAATATAAAAAGTCACTTAAGTATAAAGAATATATTTATTTTTTTGATTAATTGATTAATGGGATTCATATTGGTCCGGTAAATATTAAAATAGTTATACGAGTATCACAGATACGTTCAATTGTACTTTTGTACAAAAAGGGGGATACGAACAACCCAATACCCAGTGATTATCTGGTAATGTTCAAAGCTATTTAGGTTTAGCTTCTTTACATATTTATAAATCGTAAATCAGACTGTACTCGAGCCCAGTTTATGGGAGCAAACTCAACAAAATTCCGTCCATCTCCACATAAATATCACAACTAGCATGCATTTCACCAATAAATTGCGACTTGTGCATTTTCCACCGACTCAAGACAGAACAGGCTTTTGTCTAATAAAAGCTCCCTCAAACCGGCCTGACGAAAATGAGGGATGCATAGTCTTACACACAGTGTTTAGGGAGTCGAGGGAACATACGCGAAAGGTGCACACACTGTTTCACGTATAACTCGAGTTACAGCATGTTTATTTTATGTGTTGGAGCGATCGCATGACCGAAACTTTGAGAGTAATCACCTTAGCCTTTTAAATATTCACGAGATTGTTACACTTCCTGCTTCTTTGTTCCCAATATACTTGGGCTCGCCTTAAGTCGCTTTGCAAATTGATTTATAATTTTCCTCCGATTTTTCTTTGTATTCCGATTAAAAAATTTCGTTAATTGATTATGAAATTGACTGTGAAAAATTCGATTCGACCAAGTAAACATTTCATGTTATTCTTGATAATTTGAACTGTTAAGTTTATTGTTGAGATGAAAAAATTAATTGTGTAGTGTTTGGTTTTAAAAAGGCATTGAAATTAAATAAGAAAAACATTGCTGTCAGGCATTGGAGCATAAAACACGTTGAATTTCGCGGTTCTATTTTCAAGTGTCGACCTGCTGGCTTTCGCCGCTGCTTGGTCTAATCTTGATGATGAGCGATTGTGAAAGATCGTAATTGTCTGCATAACTCAAACAATTGTTCGATGGACTACCTGACTTTCGGCGCTTCTTAAGTCTAGGCAGTGTCGGGACGGCATTCGGTATGTTACAGGTGTTAAGTGATGTTGAAACCTTTTTTTTATTTCAACTCCACGTACAAATTGTTTGTGCTACTGGAATATTCCTCATAATCAATTACTAGGTTTACATGCATGAAAATAAATTTACTTTTTTCTTGTTCTGGCTATGTGGAGAATGAATCATCATTACAGTTCAAGTTTGGACGATTGAAAATGTCGTTCTTGTTCACGATATTAAGTGTAGAAGAATGCGACTCTTTGTCCATATCAATGAACAATACCACACATATAAATTCATCCTTTGATACCGACTCGTCTAATGGAGGAAATGCGGAATAAAAACAAAGTTTTCTATTTCAAACAAAAACAGAAAACGTAAAAACGCCAGAGGAAAAAGGAAATTCTTTCATTGTTTCATTCGCTTAGCTTTTTCATGAGCTTTATCTCCATTTAGATTTATATAGAGTTTTCCTCTACAAATTTTGATTTTAGATAAAACCCAAAGCTAAACTAAAAATTACAAAATATATATACATTTATAATTTCTATCACTGCAAACATTTTAGTTAAATAACAATTTTAACGTTTTACTTCTTTACCGGCGTTTGGGAAAAAAATTAACGAGAGTGAATTGTTAAAAAAATGACGCTTTAAAGTAACAGTATGAAGTTGTTCGCAAACGGTAATCGAGAAAGAACGGTTCAAGCGGTCGAATTCTGGCCGATTTTTGGAAGCGATATGTATAGTAGTAAGACGACTAAAACACTATCGCATCGATCAAGTAAAACCAGCACTCGTACATGTTTTTCGTTTATCGGAAAGGTAGGGAGGGGCGATCAAACCCGAATAGTTCCGAATCAGATACGAAGTTCTAGCTAGCAAACAGTCAAAAAATACACACCTGTCATATACGCTTGACAGTGTATGTATTTCTTATATAGAATGATTAGAACCTTTAGAATATGGAGAAGACGGTTAAACTAAATATTTTAAAGTTTTACAATCTAAAAAATATTCATATTAATATATATCTAGTTAATTCCCGTATATCTAATATATTCACCGACCAATACTGACACAACCAACAATTGGTAAAAATTGACAATTGATTGAATGAAAAAAATGACTATTGAAATCATAGCGACAATCATTCAATTCAAATTTGAAGCAATAACTGTATTTCACTCAAACGCATGTTTTTAGAAAATTTATCTACCTTTTCCGAAATATATGCATACATATTACTTACGTTTGCCTATTATTATTATAATGTTAATAAAAATGCATTTAAAAGAAAGAAATTTTTCTGTAGTTATTCAGTGCTATATTTAAAATAATGTTATAAAAGTCAATTGATACATTATATTACATTATATTTTTCTATATTTGAATTAAAAATCAGTTTCAATACATAAATATAAATGGGTTAATAAAATATACAATCCCTATTGTATTAATATAATTCATAGGACGTAGCTATTAAGGATTGTTTATACATAACTTTACATGAAATTTAATGGCAACAATCTACTTCTATATGATGTATGTTTTCCATAAGTATTTTTCGAACATGTTACCCAATCTGTTAATTTGGTTAAACGGTTAATTCATATTTAATATACATAATATTTAATATACCTTTTGTTTAAGTAACCAAATGTGTAAACATATAGTATCTAGGTATAAATAGTCAATTTAATCTTTCATTTGAAAACCAATAGTTTTCCGTGAAATTTTCACAGCCTTACACTGACACAACTGATATTAGGCTAAAATTTGCAATTGAATGAAATCGAAACAACAGTTGAAACTAATGACATTGTAATTTGAGCTAATAATTACTATATTTGTATTCCACTAACATGGATGTATTTAAAACTTTATATTCTCTGTTCTTGCCTTTGCCGCAACACATACATGTTCTTATTATGTATTTTGATATTAAAAGTAAATTGTGTTTAAAATTGCAACATATTTTAGCTATCACAAATCTTATAACTGGTGTGCCAGTTGAGACACTACCGGAAGAGGCTATGGGAGTGGATTAAAGATCTATTTTTAACTATACCAAAGAAGTATAACTATTCACGCGCGTACATAAGTATACACACTGTTTTTTTAAACTATAGTTAATCACCTTTCTTACTGAATTATTTTTAAATAATTGCAACTCTCATTATTCAAAAAAATCTCATTAAAGTATTCACATTTGAATTTTAAAATTTTTCAGAAACTACTTCTCGATCGAATTTTGATTGAGAAAACATCAATTTAAGTGCAAATTTTGCAATGAAACCAATCCAACGGGACAAATCATCAAAACATTCATTGTCTCTTGCCATTGAATTTCCCAAGTTTCGATTGATTCACTTCGACTTCATTTTCTTTAAACTGCCACTCGTTTCGAAAAGAAATTTATATGGAAAAACACATAAAATATTTTCGCTTATTTACGATTCCATTCAACGTTAAAATTCTAAACTTTCGTATGCCGGAATAACTTGCCAAAATTGATGAATTGCTCGAGTCAATACATGAACAAACATTTCAATAATTTAAAAAGCTCTCGAAAAGCTCGCCACTGCTACAACGAAAAAGTGGAAATGTTTTTGATCTCACAATCAGCATCAATTGTAGAGTAGAGTTTCGCTAATTTCAATAATTATTTTCACAAGGAAATCCACTGGGTGAAAACGGTGGTGTAGGCACACAAGCCGATGAACGGGGTTGGTTGTTTTATATTGCACTTTATACATGCACTCCTTCCTTCCAGTTGTTTTTCATAAAAATATTATATGCAGTCATTCATGCAATGAAGCAATCCGTGCAAAACTATATTCAAAAGCACCGTAACTTGTGCATTTTTATTATTTTATATCGTTTTACAACTCAACATGCAGCCATCAGGCCATATTCGTGAAGGTTTAATTGAATTATTTCATACTTTAAATATTGCTGTAATATCATTCGTTTTATTGCATAATATATTTTCCCATCAATGAAAAAAAAACTCAAATAGATTAAATGATAAAAAATGGATGGATATATATAAAAAAATATGCTTTAGCGAACATATTTTCTTTTATAGAGAAAATGATAAGGGAAAATCGATACTTTGACTATCGTAGTTTATATTACTGAATGCAAAAAAAAATCCTTTAAACTTATATAGGTTGAATAAAAGAAATTTAAGTATACTCTTATGTTTTATTAAATATACTTTCAAAAACTTATACAGAAATTTATTCTTTAAAAAATCTTTATATATTTAGTCCCCTTTATATATATAGAACTCCCAATAATGACACCAGGGCCTGTCTTAGGCCAGTTGTTATTGTCAAGCCTTATGGCAGTTTTGGGCCAGGCCTGACAAGTCTTGGCCCAGGCCTGGGCCAAGACTGGGTTGGGTATAAATTTTTACTTAGGATACATATTTACTCGATTTACTCGATATTATAAGCTGCCAGAAATTACAAATTTATATTATGTAGGTATCAAATATTTGCTACAATTAAGTATATCGAAGGTACTGTTTAACTTATCACTTCATCTAATAAATTTGTTAATTATTTTTATTTGAACAAACACCCTGAGCTTAGCATAAAATTCATTAACAATCATTCGATTTTTTCACAGTTTTGTGAACTGACAAATGTTTTGTCGGAGCTATAAGTACGATATATAGGAATAAATCAGATGTTCAACTGAAAAATTATATTTTACATGCACATTATGTCAATTCCTACAATTTTATCGTTTTCTAAATAATAAACATAAATTTACATATGAATACGTTGGATAGAAACTATTCATTTGAACATTAGAACACTTTACAAGCTATTTTATTGATTTTTCGACGTGAATTCAAAAGGAAAATAGACATTATTTAAACAAATTTTTTCAACCAATGAAATTTTTCAAAATATTACAATTCAATCGCTATTGTGTTAGTGTGGCCATTATGGTTTTACTCATAAATAAAGATATAACAACGCTTTTTTCTGTTACCAAAAGTGAAGAATTTGAACAATTTCTCATGTGGTGGAAACTTAAATTTAGAGACTATTGAATTTCGAGGAAGTAAACCAAATGTTTTATTGAGTTTATTTCGATTGGGTGGCATATTTGTTATTTGTTCAGCGTTATTTGTTTCGAGTATTGGTGCCGTTGAAGTTAATCGTAGGTTTATTCCCAATTGATTAATCAATCAATTGAACGTGAGCAAACGATTGACAACAATTGATGCATTAAGCTTCCATAACGTAATGCATTGCTGTCGTTCCATAATAAGTCAATAAATACATAAAGTCATGCACTTTGTAAAACTGCATTCGCATGTAATGGTCACGATTAATGTCGATATGAGGCCTTGAAAAAATCCATAAAATTTGCCAGATGGCTAGAGATAAAACGAAAGGAAACTTTCAAATTTGAAAAATCGATTTTAGAACTGTAAAATCAATATGGGGGATCAAAAATAATTCAATTGTTTGCTAAAAATGTAACTACAAAGATAACAAATTATATCCAAAAGAAAATAAAAGAAATATTATTTACTTTTTAGTTTTGTTTTTTAAAGAGCTTTAGTTCAAGAAACAGTATACCATTCAAATGTAATGATATACAATTGTAATTAATTTATACCGATTGCAATATCAAAAGGACCATACCATCGTAGATGTAACTATGCACTTTAAATGCCTACTTTTTACTTGCATATATGGTACATAACATAATTATAAACCTTATCGGTGCATTTACATTTTTGACTCCAAATTTTCATATAAAAATTTATTTTACTTACACTTTTTTACATTTAGTGTTCCAGATATATTGAAGTATATATCATTATAAAAAACCGAAGAATGAAAAATAATATTTATATATCTTCATATATGGTTATATCATAATAGTATATATAACTCAAAATAATCAAAATAATAGTACTTTTGAGATAGAGACCGTTCATAAAATACGTTACTCAAAATTTCGTTTAGTCCCTCCCCTTCATCTAACTGTTTCATTTTTCTAGGACCATCATTTTCATTTTACAAATATACCCCCTCCCCCCCCGTTTATCATACATTACTATTAAAAGTACCTACTCAAATTGTCAAACTAAAAAATATCTATATATATCTATATATTATGTGGCGTCTAAATTGAAATTTATCACCACAAGTGTAGTTCCACAAATTTAGGTTTCCGAAAGAGGGCGGAAGAAGGATGCCATGGTACTCCAACGAGGAGTTAAGCAGAGGGGCCAGCACGAGCGCTCAAGCAAGTACACTAATTTATTCACATAGATTAAATTGTTGTACTATTAAGTATTAAATTGTCTTTAGTTAACGGATAGTAAGGAAACAATATATATATATATATATATATATATATATATATATATATATATATAAATTCAAGATCTAACAATTAATAATTGTTAATATTTATAGTAAAACAATGGTAAATAAAAGTGGTGATCAGGGTTGACACTATACAATTAAATATTATAATCGTAAGAGAAAAATTAAAGTAAAATTTTTTGATGAATTACGATCGTCACGTTTTTTTAGATCCTTTCGATCGCCTTTGTCACATCTTGTCACACTAGATGGCCTAGCCTCCGCAGCGAATGCATTTTATGACCGGCCCCAATTGCCAAGAATATTTTTTAAATCTAACCAAATTTTGATCAATATTTCTGCCGATAAAACTGTACGCAGTGGACTTTTGTTTATGTCGAAAATAACAAATTCAAAACTTTGGTTACATGGATTGTTTTTTGACTTATTGGAAATTCAAATAAATGTAATATATCTATTTGATAACAAACCTTATTTATTAAAGACATTTTTCAAAGGTTCGTTTGCTTCAAATTATCCAAACGGTTTTGAAAAATCACAGATTGCAAGTAGTTTTCTATATTTGTAGTGAAAGAAAAAAAGAAAGATAAGAAAGGAAAATTTCTGTGTTATTATGGCTCGAAAATTGTTTCGAGTGCATTTCTCAGTACATATAAACTTCTTTATTGCGTACATCGTCAAAGATATTACCTTTTTGGTGTATTTTTTGAGATACTTCTGAAAGTATGCATTTAAAAACAAGTGAATATGGTGTAGGTGTCACACAATAACTCTGCAACTGTTTTGGCGTTATTACATGTCACATGTGTCACAGATTTTACATGACTTACAAAAAATAGATGTATTAGTATTGTTGTAATGGAAACGATAGACGCAGTGTTTTTTGAGAATTTTATAATTATTATGTACACTTGCATATCTTTCACTCATTGTTAATGACTTATAGGGCTAAACTGAAATAAAAACGGTTACTTCTTGTGCGTATAGTACAGCGTTTTGATGAAGACTTTGTCGTCCTTGAGTGCTTAAAGCAATTATATAGGATATAGATTTAGCAGGTTGATTTTAATAAAATTTGACAAAAACACTGAAATTATGTTCAAAAACTAAACCACATCAAAATTTTCATAAACTTCAATAATCTAGGTGAAGAAGGAAATTAATGTTCTCAAAATAAAGTGTACTTAATTATTTATATGGGAGACGTGAAATTATTACAAATGTCACTTAATGAATCTACCTATCAAACAAAAAATGAATTCGTTCAGTGATCTTTAAAAGCGTGAAAGTTATCAATTTTTCCTTGTAAAAATCAATGTGGCAACGCCGTGTTATTTTCTTTGTATAAAGTGTGTGTAAATGAAGCATTAGCCCCCAGAGATACAGTATAGAGTGCTCGTGTTGTATATAACCAACGCTTTCTTCACGACACCACATTTCACCTCAAATTTCGGAGATTCTGTCTTTGTCTTCCTTAATGATCATGCGTATAGGGACGATAACCATTTCGACCGAGTTCGTTGGAGTGAAAAGATAGATTGAGAGAGATAGGATCTCCGAATCGAAAACAAGGTCAAAAAAAGCTCCACATGAGTCCTCTATACTACACCTCTGTGCACTAGCACTGGTTATACAAAACATACATATTGAAGATTGTTTGAATAAATTAGTAGCAGCGTTGCCAGCTTTTACTTTTCCTCTTTAACATCTCAATTAATAATCCGAGAACTGCCTTAAGTAAGAGAAATACTCGCCAAAATCTTGCACAACGCGGAAAAAAAATTATAAAAAAAATTACGATACTACCTAACGTTGTAATTCAAAACTAGATTTTCATTATCTTGATCTTTACAATGTTCTATTTAAAAACTTAGTCGCTATTTACATTTGAATTTTAACTTTATGAACATTAAAAATTTTCGATGCCGCACCGTATAAACTACAATTTTTTGTACTAATCCGTCATCATGACAGAAATTTTGTTGAATTCTTTTCCCTGTTTGTACAATAAATATTATACACCAAATAATTGTTTTCGCATTTTTTACTTATATTTACTTTTGTAATCAATGATAATTTAATTAGAACATAATGAATACAGTAACAAATTGTATGTCCAAGAATATTCTTGTTTTTGATACATTATTTTCGATGCAAAATGTATATTTTTTTCAGAAACTTATTGGAACCAAATTTTGAAATTAATAACCTCTTTTTTTGTGGGTGATTAAGAAACTATTTTAATTTTTAATTGCAATTAATTGAAATTTCTGTTTATTCTTCATGTTTAACTGCAGCAAGAAAAATTTCTAAATATAGCGGTCATTTTAATTGAACTTAAAAAGCGACGACAATCATAACATATAATTTTACTTTTTAATTTTAAATGCAAGCGTCTAATTATAAAAGTGAAATTTATGTTTTTTACATAGATTCATTCTCATTCATGAAATCATTTTAATTTCTGACCAAAACCAAAAACCTATTTAACAGATGATAAAATAAAATTCAAAATAAAAATGATGTACCAGTTTTAATATGATCTATATTAAAGTATAATTATTAGGTGGGTAACTAAGTTCTTTTTTTTAGTGAAAATGCAACTTGATTGTAAAAAAAATTGTAACAAACTCAAAGTATCGCCCATCGATAGCTACAAATTTTTTCCATCTTTCCGATCCGATAGAGCTCGAATACCGTCACAGTAAAAGTGTTGATCTTTTGGAGCTTTTCGTGAATCTCCATTTTTTGATGTCTTCATATAAGTGGAATTGATGGTTAGCCGAACCATGTACCATTCATCGGAACAAGTAATAATCTGACGGCGCAATATCTGAGGAATACGGCGAGCGCGGCAGGACTTCCTATTTGAGCATTTCTGGGTAGGTTTTCACAACTTGAGTTCCTGTACCGGTAGAGCACGCTACACAAAGTACGCGTTTGAATTATTATGCGGGAAGTGTTGACGTTATTAGAAACTGTTAATTCTAATCTTCTGCACGATGGAAAATGTGTCAAAATGTGGCGCTGTCACGAGAGTGTTTGGAGTACTTACTTATGTTACCATAGTTAACTTACAGAAAGTATATAGTTTCAATTTAAGTTAGTACTTTAAGCATACTAATGGCGGCGCCACATATTAACACATTTCTTTTCACGCATCGCAAGATTGGAATACCATCTTAAAACTTTAGTGACCTTAGGTACGTTCTGAGTACTTGCGCTGTTGGTGACAGAAAAGAGAACTATGATCTGGTTATGTTATTGAGTACATTAATATTATGAGAAAGCCTGTACCGTTCGAACTTCTTGTATCTATACTCTATGTACTTAAACTGGTTCATGACGTTTTAGATATGTCAAAATCTCTTTGCACTTACTGCTGGAGCCTTCTATGGACAAATAGCGGGAATAAAGTTGCTTACCTAATTGAATTTCTAATTTCGTGAATAACATGGAGAAAATTCGCTGATATTTTTCCTAAAGTAATCTTTTCATTAGCTTATTAAGAAGAGCTTATTTCGATAAAGTATGTAGGATACCAGTTATATGATTATAATCAGAATAAATTCCGACCATATTTTCAGAAATTGGCGTTGAAGTGAAAAATTGCTATCAAAGTTAGAAAAAAATCATAACTCATGTTGTCTGTAACTTTGAACTGTATAAGGAACAAAATGCAGTTTATGGTGTACACACAAAATTTGTTAAGATGCAACAGACTAGAATTATTGCCTCGTGTCTTTTAATGCCATATACCTATATGTTATTAGACCATCCCCTAACAGGGGTAAGTTATATTGAATTTGTAATAAAAATAAGTTATCGGTGAATGAATTTTTAAGCTGAAAAACAAATTTTACCTTGCATTATCTTGTTGGTGCATACCTATGTAAACAAATAGCATAATATCGTTTTTTATTTATGATATTTTTATTTTATTTATTAAATAATTGTTGAATTCGAAAACATTTTTGACTGATTGTGAAATTGGTCAAGTATATACCAACGACTACGTAGGTATATACCTACGATAATGCGATAAATACCAAGATTAAAGAGAGGTATTTTAGTGTAATAAAATGACCGATCACCTACTAAATATATTAAGTAAGGTGAATTCATTAGTATCTATTTAACAGTTAAAGCTTTGACTGGATTTTTTGTAATCTAAAAACGATGTGTTCCTATTTTATCTTTATAGCTATTTGATTAAATTATTTTTATTTGTCATAAAATTGCTTTAACTTCTCAAAACTTCTTCACATCTCTTCCGTAAATTCTGTTCTAACCTAATTTTTTCGTGGGAATACTTCGCAAATACAAAGAATTTGTTCATCGAATTGAACCAGTAATTAAATCTCGTACACATATATATATCTCAGTAATTACAAACGTTTCATGTAATTAAAACATGGAGATCGTCTGATTAATCACTCTTACTAGCCAAAAAAAAAATGGTACACAGAAAATAATACCATAACTATTCACGTCAGGAAGTGAGACAATCCTATTAATAAAAAATTCAAATAATTTCAAATACCTAAATAATTGCCAGTCCTAAAACAATAATTACTCACCTTGGTCATTAGCAATTACCAAGATCATTACACAGGAAATGCCTGATTATGATAGTCTTAACTTGTAAAGTTCCAAAACTGAAATTAAAAAATTACTTATTATTGCTAAGTAGAAATCTAGATTAGAATTTTTACGAACGATTAACTCGATCTTCCAGTCTTACAGTCAGAACGATAATATTACCTTTTTTTTGGAGATATGATCATTTGGTAAAAACAGGTCAGCGTAGAAAAAGGAACCAGTTTTGGGTAAGTATTTAAATAATAGTCTCTTCACTGACTAAATCGGATCTAAGTTGAAAAATGTTAAATTGTTTTCTTAGAAATAGAATTTGTCAGTAATGTTTTCTTAAATGTTTGAGTTTGCAAAGAAGATAAAAGCGCTTGGAATAAAAATGTAAAATAAACATAGCACGTGATTTAATGGGACACATAAAGGATTGTTGTGATAAGTAAATCGAAAAAATAATTCTGTGTACCGGAAGGGGGGATTTTCAGAGACTTAGTGAATAATTTATGAATGAACAGGGGGACCGGAGAGCCCAAAAAAGTCTACATCTGAAACAACATTTCAATTATACGATCTATTTAAACGCGTTTCAAATTCAAGTTAGGACCGCATGAAAAGAAATTATAAAAAGAAAATATAACCATGTGGGAACTCACACAACCGGCACATAATTCTAAAGTTCACCGATGATTTAAGGGAAAATCATAAATGATTTAATAGATTTATGATTTCCGTAAAGTTGTGAAGTTTGCAATGAGATTAAAGTCACTGTCGCATTGTCACCACTCGTTGGACTTAAATCCACTTCATCGAAAAAACCGTGCATGTACTAAATATGCACTAAAGTTTGAATTATAATTCTTTGGTCTAATATTAAGCTAAATTTTATTAAAAATGAAAATTCCTGAAAACAACGAAGTTCTATAGTAGTAACAAATTATCTATAACTTTTTACTTTGTTGATGCGAAAAAATCTTCGTGAAAATATTTCATGTGGACATTTGATTAGAGTAATACCACATTTTCTTCTTCTTTTTCTTCGGTGTTTTCCTATTACGATTTCGTCGTTTCTGTCCTCCTTAGTACTCTAATTTTCCAATATCCCCTCTTAGATTTTTCTCTACCATAGCTTGTCCAATGTAAGTTTTCCATCGTAGAGCTGAACTACTTCCTCTTCGTTTCTTTCCCTTCTTCTATACTTATTTTATAATTTATTGTGACTTAAACGTCTTCAAAAATATATTATTTCTACTGTTCTTATTTTGCTTTTGATGATCATTGTCAATGGCCATATTTATGCTCCGTATAAAAAAATATTTTGGATTATACTTTTAAAGATTCACTTTTTATTTTCTTTAGTAAGTGTATTGTTAGTAAGTGTAAGTGTGTTGTTCCATATTAATTCATGTAATGTTTTCGTAACTTGCTATTTTTAATTCTATATCTCTTAATTAAGATATCTTTATCTCTAAGTACCTCTATCTCTTAAGTACTATCCCGTTTAATAGTTCATCGTCAATGTTTTCAATAACTTTATCTTTCATATTTAGTTCCTTAATCAAGTGTCCAATACAGAAGTATTTCGTCTTATCCATATTTATTGTAAAGTCCTAAATTTCAAATTCTTCTCTTAGTTTTCTTATGATTTATTCCATGTCCTCTTTGTCCTGAGCTAAAATAATTTACTAACCTGCAAAAGAAAACAAATATATTATATTTTTATGTATTGGTATATCCATCACATTTTATGATTTTTTTTTTCAATTATTTAATTTAAAAAAAATTGATAATAATAGTGATGATTCTACCAATTAAGTATAGTGTTAATTGAATATATCTACTCTTAATTTCAACATTTTCAAAAATTCTTGGAATATGTATACGTATCAATAACGGGACCATTCTGAAATATCGCTCGCTAAGAAAAAAAATAATTACTTAATTAAAGGTTAAGTTTCAAGAGTTGGTTGCTATTAGAGTAGAATTTCACAAATTTTTGACATATTTGTCCTCCTTATATAATTATTGTGACGCTGAGTACCTCTCGCAAAGAAACGATATCCAAAAAATGGTGTTTCCGTGTGACACTGTCGCCTGAACCACTTGTGTCAGGTACAGCAAAAGTATGCTTAATTTATTTCAATTTACGCGTATTACACTTTGGCATACACGAAAGTAGAGTTTAGACATAAATATTCGCTTAAAATAATTTGATGTAGTGGCTAGTCATTTTCAAAGAACTAAACCATCTTCTGTAGAGTAAATGGTAAAAGCAGAATTAATTTGTGTACGCATATACAACTTCTGAACCCACTATCTACCCTTTATCCTAAATGTACTTTAAAATAATAATTAAACTTTAAATATACTTTCTAGAATATAAACTTTATTTACCCTAACTCACTTCCAATAACTATTTCGTATTTCATGGAGCGTCTAATACGTATTTATGTTTCATATTTTTAACTAATAACTATTCAATTTAAATTATCTATCGTTACGATAATATTCAAAAAGTTACGTACCGATAAATCACGAAGCGACATTCGGGACTCCCTCAAATTTTATTCTATGGAATCAGCAAATTTGGGATTGGGATCCAATCCAGGTTCTCATAAAAGGTCCTTGAACCTTTATAAAAAGTGTGAATACTCAAACAGAAATCAAAATTGGGCTGCGGTCGCGCCTCGGTTAGAAGTTTCCTATTGAAAATCTAAGCCCAAGTGGGTAGTCCCGAAGAGATCCCAATTATCATGCATTATTGTACAGGCTCAAAAAAAAATCTCTACTGGTATTAAATTTGTGATGTTTACAAAGATTGCGTCAATAAAGTGGAAAGCTGATCTGGCTCCAAATTTAAATCGAAATGTTTCAACTTGATTTCTATTCGGGAGAGAAGGTTGGCAAGGATAACCACCTTTTCAACTGCAAAGGGCTAATAAGGGAATAAAACCATTGTAATCGATAAGTTTTGATTCATTGGCACCTATACTAGGAGGTATCTCCCCAATTCTTCAGAATTAACAATGGATTGAGGTATTTGCTTGATGAATAACGTATCTGAAGCTACAAAAATAAAAGTTGTTTCTATTCTTAATTTTTACTGTTAGTTGATGTTTTAAAATTTGATACTTATTTTAACTAATTAATTAATTAAATAGACAATTAAACATTACTTCTTCGTTTTAGGTCTAAGATCAATCAAAAATTGCGATAAATGAAAATAATCTTCTCAAGATTTGTTGATAGCGAACAGTTTTTTTTCCTTATATTCTGCCTAAACTTGCATTTGAAAATAGCCTCTTTTCTAAATATTACTGCCACACTTAACGAAATGAAATAGGAATCTAGGAAACATTAAATCCTGAGGCTGCAGTGTTAAGGCAAAACAAACTTCGTCCTGAAAATTTCTGCTTAAATAAAAAAAATAAGTATCTCCTCATTTTGCATTTTGCTTTCTGTAGTACCTTCTCAAAAATAGTCCAAAAGCTATCGCGTATTCAGTATTCCAACGGTTTTACGAAATCCATTGGTATTTCTTGTCTTACGGAGTGAAGAAGTAAAGAATAATCATTAGTGCGACTATATTTATATCAATACATTTTCAAAACGTCTAAAAAACTTTTATTTTGGTCTTTGCTTTTGAACGAATTCCAGAAAACTGATTTTGAAATGAGGGTGAATAAAAGTGGTAACCCAATACTTGCCGCTCTCTTCAAAGTCAAATTTTATTTTAAACGTAACTAGTAGAGAAAATTACAGTTTCAATATATTTAGTATCCTCAACATCCTCTATTTTCCAGATATTTTTCCAAGTATGTTTGCTTTAGTAACTTGTCACCCGTAAAACGTAGGCACATTTAAGGAATATTTGGTTCTTCTAGAAGAGTATAACCGAATATTCGGTATTAGGTAAAACCTCTGCCCTTGGAATTTCTATACATTGCATCGGTTTCCCGACTTCCTCAGGTATTTAAACAATATTTATTATTTATATTGTTATTAACCGTCACTTTACAACTGCTAAGGTCTATTAGCGACTCTAGAGCTAATTAAATCCGTTAAAAAGAAGTATTGAAAATTTGTACGATACGAGAATCGAACCCACTACCTACCAGTTTTGGAGCAGTCACTTAAACCACTCAGCCACTAGTAGGCTAAGAGAGAATTTAAATAATTATAATTTTTTATATAAATACGGAGTATTGTACATATATGTTTCTACATACTAAAAATATATAATTTCAGTCTGTAAGACTTTTCAAATTATGTGTTGGAAAAAATTCCAATTTAAAATGTTTTTTTACTCATGAAACAAAAGACGATTGATATATAAATAGGTACATCATTTTTCAAAAGTCTTTTTTTTTTAATTTGGACCAATTGATTTAATTGATGTTTTTTGTGATGGTATATATTGTATTACACACTATGAAAATTTTTAACTAACCAACAGCCAAATTATAAATTAGTCTAAGTATACAGTTGTCTTTATTTCTTGACAGAAGTTTCAATTTCTCTAGATACGCTATTCGTGTATGTTCCTCAAAAAATAATTTACAGAATATATTATTCTAATCTTTGAATATCGCATTAAAAATTATTACGTGTGGAAATATTTTCTAATCGCACCCTGGCCGTGGTCACGGCGCGGTGGCGGTCGACGCCGCCATAAAAATCATTCCTTCAATCCAAAAACGTGTTTGAAATTTAAAACCAAATTTCAATTCATTTCATTTTCAACTAAACACAGTACCACTTCCTCATAAAACACACAGCAACATTTATTCAAATATTTTGGAATCGCTTGGATCTACATTTCTCAAGCCACGTCGTGACCGAACCACAAGAATAATGAGATTCGACATTGCCAATATTTAAATAACGAATAAATCACGACTTATTATTTCAGACTCGGCTCAAAAAATAAAAATTATTCGCTTCATATTCATAAACCAGCCAGCTCACAATTTATTTCTTCATTTTCAATGTTTCAATATATTCCTTTTTATTTCCATAATTAACTGGACTGTGAAAAGACTTTTTATCACAACAAAACCATCCACAAATAAACGCGCCTTAGTTTCAAAAAAATTTAAATATAATATATCGCCTTTATTTGCCTTCAAAATGATAAATTTAACGAATAAATATTTAACGAGCTAAATTAAAAACATAGAAAATTCACGCAAAAATTAATACAAATATTGGTAGGTACATAACGATAACATTTTATCATGAAAAAATCTTAAAAAGAAATCATCGTAATTGAATCATTTTAATATTGTTCATAAAATAGATCCTAAATAACAAAAGCGTTTTAGAGATATTAAATTAATTATATGTCTTCATATTTGTTTTGGTATTAATAGAATAATCCTACTTTTTTTTTCTTCCACATGTCTTCGTGGTCTTAAAGACGTAGTTAAGATAAATTATATATATTTTTATTTCAGTAGTTTTATGGAGAAAAATCTAAAAAATTGAAGTAAAAATGTAATGGCATGGTTACAGGCTGAGATAATATTTCTAATCACATACAAACCGATTAGTAGAGCTCATAAAATCATTGCTAATTAAGTTAATATGACACGAATAGAGTCATAAAACCTTTTAGGTTACTTATTTCTCTAAGATATTTATTAATATGGTTGGGATTAGTTAGTTATTTGTTATAAAAAATTAGATATAATGTTTTTTTCAAAAATGTACCAAATAACAGAGGGTTTTTTATTCCATGCATGTTTAAGTCCCTTGTTGATCATTGAACAAGTTTTTATTCCTCTCAGGTTCGGTTTTTACTTGAAATTTCACCCTGTGATAATTTCTTGTTGGTAAGCCTCAGCAAGAAGGGCTCAATAATCCACCGTGAATATTTTTACCATGATGATGGCCTTCAGATCATATCGTGGTAGTAGCAAGAAAAGGGCTCATAAAGTAATTAGAAAGGTCACTAACCAGAAGACAAACTAGTGACAATGGAGCTAGTTTTATTGTCATGGGAGCCACTTGGAGTCATTCCACAATATATTCAGTACAGAATAGATCAATTCTCTCTAATTTACGAAGTTTTGGTCCATTACGGCATTGTTACCATCGTAAATCATATTCAAAATACCGGTCATCGACTAAAAGAGACAAAAAGTTTTTCGGCTCCGCATTTACGACGGTTTTAGTCACCGTTTCTTATCGGACCATCTCGAAATTCTCCACGGAATGACAATCTAAAGATAAAGTGAGGGAATTTCAAGCGTTATAAACATCGATTGATTGATGATAAGTTTTTAATGTTATTGAATTATAATGAGAAAAAATACCATCTATCCAGGAATTTTCGAAAAGACAATCTCATGGAAATATCTTTCGAGAATAATTAACAGATTGCCGCGCATAATTACAGTGAAATATGCAATAAATTTTTCTTTATTATCCTGCACTGTCCGGTTCTAGTCAAGGCTCATTTTTCAGTCGGTTTCATATATAGTAAAACTATAAAATCATTAAGTTGTTAAGCCATAAAATATTGGAGTCCAACCACAATATTTTGGCTTGTTGGTTTGATTTTGGTTGTTTATTTGACCACAATTTGTACCTCTGAAAACAAATAAGCCTTGCACAGCGTGACGTTGTACATATTTTAAAAAATAAACATTACATATTTTCACCAGCCACCAGCTAAATTTGCTATTGTAAAATGACTTTCTAGTACTTGGAAGTAAATAATTTCTCAGGATTAGAGAAAACGGCAATTTAACCACAATATTGGAGTGAATACGATTTGTCATAGATTTAGGTCGATGCAATTTATGTGGTTTTAAAAATATGAGACATTTTTATAATGAGCTGTAAATAAAATGGTAAAAACTTAAACTTTAGGTTCATCGTTCCAAGATATGTCCTAAACAAAAATTGAAGAGATTTTCCAAATAGTAAAAAAGTTTATTCAGTTCAAAATCTACTGTTAAAAAAATGATTGGATATCGACTTACAATTATAATATTCATAATTGTAGTCGATTAAAACTGTTAACTTTACAATACACAATTTTTACTAATGAATTCACTTTAATTATCCAGTTTAAGAGAAATTTATACTTTTTACTATATCGTTTAAATTTTCAATATTTAAATGATAATATTTGTAGGTAAGTTATGGAATGATTAACTTCCAAAAAAAAAGAAACAGTAATTTATACAAAAACATGTAATAATATGAAGCAGTAAAATTTGAACTTTTAACAAACTGGGATTCATTATAGTTTGTCCATTAAAGACAATGATTAATGCGTGTTTTTCGCAAATTACCAAAAATACTCAAATAATTGGAGAGATAAGGTAATAAAATGAAAAAACTGTTTACATAATCGTGTGACATTATATAAATTTTTAAAAATGAATCCAAACATTTAAATTTTAAATTTACCCTCCTTATGGGTATCTATGTTCTTAGTACATACTACCTTTTATAATTTAAATATTTATTATATTAGTTATATGTTTAAATATGAGACAGTGAGTTCATATTGTAGGTATTCTTCACTAATGTCTTTTTACATAGAATTTGAATCATAATAGTAACGAAAAATAGAATGTATTCCGTAAAATAAGATGATTTACGAAAAATCTATCATAAATTTACCAATTGAATCAAACATCCGTTAGTATGGGGTATTTTTGCGTAAGTGTTAGTTTTGAATCCTTTGCATCCTTCCATCATACGCAATAGTTACAAGGAACTCTTGCTTCGCTTTTCAGTGCGTCTCTTTTTCACATATATCGTGAGTAATGATAAATGACAGATGAACTCAGCTGAGATAATTCATTTCAGAGATTGTGACAGGAATACTCAAATAAACTGTTATTTTTCATAAATATAATGGAAAATAATTATAATAACGATGACAGTTGATGCATTTCAGCGTAAACTATTATCCGTTGAAACAGTATAAACATTAAGATTGTTCCGAATTTTTAACATTTTTTTCACATTCATATCATCGTATAATACGTTCTATTTCAAAAACCGTAAGGGAAAGGTTGAAATAATCATTCAAAGCAATTTAATGCGTAAAATTGCTTTATCTTATTTGAACAATTCAATTGTAAATTTATGTTTGTAAAAAGTCGTTTTATTTACTAAAATAATTATTCTATACTTATTAGCCAGCAATAGGATAATGATAAGCAATAGCCCCATTAAAGTTTGAATTTTCCAAAATTTTGTTTTGTCAATCGATTGCAATAAAAATGAATGTGATTAAAGGTTTTGGTATGCTGCTTGGAGTTTTTGAAAATTTGTAAAAATTTTCTGTGACATAAAATGTGGAAAATATTTTCTAAATCTTCAAAAATAGCTTCTTTGATAGTTCTCAATATCTAGTGTATCTATAGATAAGTTTTTAATAAGAAAATTTATTTTCACAAATAATTAGAATGTATGTGTTAACCTTCCCGGTCCGAAGCGGGGTTTTTACGTACCCCAGGCACCCCATGGATCACTTTAAAATCTTCAACTTTCTAAAAATTATTTTAATGATTATATGTTTCACTCTACTACGGCACAAAGAAGAGAGACAGTTTTATTGAGTTTCTTCTGTGATTATTTCATAATTCTCAAAATGCAAATTGCAAAGTGTAAACCGAAAGTGATAATTGTAAAATGCATTGTTTTCTTTCTCAAACGTTTAGTTGTGTATTCATTCTTGAACGTGCAACATCTTATCGATCTTACCTGCTTATTTCTAAACCAGTGTTTCTAAATTTCTTTACATCAATTCCTTTAGCGAACAATTTTTTTTAAATGATGTGACTCTCACCGGAACAATCAGGAGAAACAAAAGAGAAATATTTATCAATCAAAAATCAAGCGGTGACTATTATCCACAGAAGTCAAAAATATTGAAGTAGAAGATGGTCCGCGAAAAAGGCCAAATATTATTATTCATTATAATAAAACCAAAGGAGCTGTCGATACTGGAGACAAAATGACCCAACAGTATAGTCTTGTTAGGACTACTAGAAGGTGGCCGTTCAGAATAGTCATGGAAATAATAGATATGGCTGCATTAAATGCTTACATTATTTGGGTACAAAATAAACCAGATTGGCGAAAAGGAAACCGTAGCCGAAGACAAGCATTTCTTCGAGAATTGGCTACGGAATTGCTAAAAGAAAATGTTTTAAAACGGAAAAACAACAATGTAAATTACCACAAGCACATTCAACTCGGCTTTGAGTTATTTGACCAAGTTATCAATAATGGAAATAGCACTCCAACGAAGAACCTTCAATTGGCAGTAGAGCAAGACCAGCAGGATATACCAAAAACTACGAGTTGTAGTTTTTGCCCAAGAAGTGAAGACAGAAAATTTAAAATTCGATGTGACTTATTAATAATATGATGTAACTTATTCACCGCTATCAAATTAAAACAATTTCTTGTCCAAATTGTAAACATTAATTTATAGTCTGTAAAAATGTATTATAGTAATCTAAATATATCTAACAAATCTAAATATATAGTTTTATTATAAGTAAATTAGTTTTGTAATATTTTAGCTATATAAACTATATGAACTATTTCTTTTATACCTAAGTTCTTTTGTAAATAATTTTTATTTTTTATGGTTTTTAAGTTGTAATTATATTATTTTTTTTTAATTTTGATTACCATTTAAAAAAAATATGCACATATTATGTACTTTAGAATTTTTTTGAAAAAATTAAAATATTTGTAATACTCAAAAAAAATTTTCATTTAAAAACCTATTTCACTTTGTTTGAGAAGCACTGGATTTGGTCTGGGGTATGTCGGATACCCCGCTTCGGACCATTTGAAATTTTTCAACCCTCCGTGTCGGAAAGGTTAAAAGCGTATAGAATCCTGCTTCATTTCCCGTAATTTGCAAAACTTGGCTGAAATAAAAATTGAACGAAAAAAAATCAAGTTTACACCATTATGAGTGTCCAACCCTAGTAATATAACTTTAACTATAAAAAGTAGTTCAGCAGAGAATATTATTTACAAGGATATTTTATGAAATGTCTTTATTATAGTTAACTTGAAATAATTTTTAAACCAAATTTTATTTTAATTTTTCCATTCAAAAGAAATCGCTTAAATCTTTGGTAGTTGCTTATTCTTAAAATAAATTGTTTTTTTCTACCATTTATTGATAGTTTATTTTTTTCTATAGCATAAGAGCAACGAAATTCCATTATTGAAAATACAAAATTATATTCGATTGATACAAAAGTTCTAATACCAAAATTTATTTAAATTTTAATCCATTAAGTTATATTTTAATAGTAATGGTAGATGTGGAAAAGTCAAAATAAATAACAATTTGTTTTTAATTGTATTGGCTTGCCCCGAAATTTTTGTTTAAAAATTAGACCCAAGCCAACCCTGCAAAACGTCACACTATTCCAGGAACTAGTTGGATCAAAGCCAAAAATAGATAAAGCCAAACATAATATCGTTGACTCTGAGCGCATATTAAGGAACTATATTTCGAAACATAGCTTTTTAATTTTTCCATTTCAATATCGTTATGTGCAAATGAAACGGCAATGATAACCGGTTCGTGTTATTCTAAAATAAGTTATAAATTACCGAAGATTTAATCTGAAAATTCAACTTAAAACACCTATTTGCCTCTTTGGACTCACTTAATAAAATAATGAATTACACGCCACAATGGGTGGATACTATGTTTTCGATTCCATGCCAATTCAAATAAATTATTTTATAAATTCAAATCGCTCATTAAACATTTACTTTTATCAATTAATTCCATTTGGGTTTTCTTTTTTTCAATTACAAAAAAAAATCTTTCCATTTCTAACAATTTGAATATGTATATATGGTGAATCTAACTTAACTAAGATTTCAATTATAGATAATCAGGTATTTTTTCTTTAAAACAATAAATAATTGTGCTGATCTCATTGAATAATGTCCACGTTAATCAGATATCGTAAACTTAGACATTCAAGGTTCCCAGGGAGAAAATTTATGGTAATTCTTGGAGAGAATATAGATTGAAGTACGTTTCTATTATTAATATAACTTTGTCTTTTAATTGTAATTTTACAATTAATTCAAATGGTATTAGTAATAATAGGTTCTGTTCATTAATTATTTTGCCTAGATTGTGAGATGTATTTGAAGAAAAAAATGTACCTAAGACCGTATTTTAATGATGCAAAGAGAAATTGGTTTTAACCATTGTAATTTGTCGTTGAATGATGGCATGATTTGTTTTTCTATAAATTGGCTTGTAAATGTCGAAAGATTGGAGATAATTTCTGCATTAAGCAAAACAAAGAACAAAGAAATAATTTTAATGTTTTTGCCGTTTCATTACCTTAAATATATGTGCAAACTAATTATTGCAAGTCTTTGTATTTAAAAAGTAATTTTCATTTTTGTTTTACGTTTTAATCAGAGATATAACATTGCAATTTGGAAGTAGCTGTCGTAGACATTTACTTACATATTTTGCAAAAATGCTACTTATACTGACGTTGACCAAAATTAGTGAAGACATTAACATTTCGCCAAAGATTTAAGGAATGGAAGAATGAAAATAGCATAAATATTAGTTCGGGATTGTTTTCGACAAATGGACTTTAAAACGTAAAAAGTTATTTAAAATTGCAGAAAATAAATTTTGACAGATTTTCCTCAGTGTGGATTTCACGTCGCAATTAATTTTAGAAATTATTTTAAACCTTTCACCATATTTCAACGTTAAATTCAATTATTATTTGTATGAAATACGTGTTATGATGAAAATCTTGAATTTGTTAAAAAAAATTGGTCTGAGTCAGGGATTTTTTTAATAAATTAGAAATTCATCCTTCATTTTTCAAATTTTAGATTTTTCTTTCTTTTTTTTTTAGTTTGGCTGGATATTTTTGAAGTAAATTACCTACGCTTTTTCTGTGAAAATCACAATATGAAACGTGTATATTTTATAGTTGACAATTTCATTAAAATAATGTCATTTTTAAGTTTTAGTTTCTTTGTACCAAAAATAAAAGCAATATTCGATAATAGGACTATGTTTTTACCAACTAATTTCATTATCACTCGAAAACCACAAAGTCAATCAAGTAGGTATAGATATAGGTAATTAAGCGAGTGATTGAAATGAAAGAAAAATAATGAATTTATATTGAAATAGAAAAATATGGCAATAATCTATTAGAAAAAGTTTTTTTTAAGCAAACATCAGTCAATTTGAAAGTTTTAAATAAGTTCATTTCAATAGGTACAAGTAGCTATAGCAATTCAATCAAATACGAAAATCAATTATCAGATATTTATCGCAACACTGGACATTACAAAGTAAATGTTAAGCAATTAATAATAAGTTGTGACGATATTTTGCTGGAAAAAATTTACTTTTAATGATCACTTATGAAAAAAACCTTGTTGAAGACGATTGATTTCTTGTTAACCACGTTCACTCATATAACGACTAACGATAATATTAGGTTACGTTGAAAGTTTAATAAAAAACGTTGAAATTTCGTCGATTTTTTTGCTAAGGAAATTCGATTGTGTGCCGTTTTTTTAAGTTTAAATAAAAACGCCACAGGGTTTTTAGTGATCTGATCGGTTAGGTCGACTAATCACATAGTTTGAAGTCTTGTTAAATGTACCGATGTAAATAATTTCATATTTGTTATATCGTATGCTTTGTATGTTTATGTATTATTGAAATTATGTGTGCCATGTATGAGTATTTAAATATTTGTTCAATGATTGAATAAAGAATCGGGTCATTTTTTCTGTGTTGGTTTCAAGAGCGCAAAATGTATACTATGTGAATGCGATTTATTGTTTTGAGAATCACTATTTATGTTGCAAAACTTTGCATAGAAATTTCAAAAATTTGGTATGTATAATGGTTAGAATTTTGCAAAAATTTATTAGTTGGATTTAAATAAGTCATCAATTTTTGTGTTAGGTAAATAGAACTTCAAAGTATCAACAATTATTTAGTATGAATGAGAAAAGAAGCTAACAATTTTACTGATAAGTTAAAATTGGTTTTACCCGATTTCGAGCAAAAAAATAAATCACTCAAAACATAAATTTTAGGTTTTTTATGATTTTCATATTTTGAAACTTTTTTTCGAAGAATCAATACTGTGTAGTATCAAATTGAAAGATGATACTATTTATAGTTTTGAAAATCTTTATTTATTCATCAACGTCTATTTCGTCTCTTTATAAGTATTCCCCCCCCTTTAATATACACTTATGTCAATGTGTTACCATTCCTGAAAACATGCATTTAACTTTGTTTCCGGAATAGCCAGCTCCTTCAGCAATTCGAGTTTAATAACTTCTTTGAAATCAACGGGTTTTCCGGAGTGATCTCTTCAATTTGCTGAACAGCCAGAAGCTACAAAGGGCTGAATCAGGAGAATAGGGTAGTTTCAATACGACATGAGTTAATTTTTTGGTTAAACATTCCCGAATAATCAGTACGGTGTGGGAGGCTGGTACGACGTTCCTTTGAAAAGAAATTGAACGTTTTTGGAACCAACCGAGCCTTAATATGTCTGAGGCTCAAATGGTCGTCTAGAATTGATTGGATAGTTCCATACAATTGCCAACAATATCAACAAGATCTTGAATGGTCAATCGTCGATTTTAAAGTACCAAAGCTTTAATTTGTTAATTTGGTAATATGGTAATATTTGGGAAACTATTTTTTGGTGTAGTGTTTTTTAACAAAATTTTTTTAATGGGTTTTGAAAACTTCTACTTAAGTTGATTGTAACACTTTTGTTATTATTTTTTGACAATAGCATACAAATGTAAAGATAGTTAACATTCGTATATAAAAGTAAAAAAAAATGATAAAAATCACAGAAAATTAAATAAAGAAAACACAAACTAATTGCGTAGTATTGAAAAAACCAAATAAATTAGTTCAACAATTAGCAAAAAAATAAATGTTTATAGCTTTAGTTTATTTGCAAATGAGAATATTGCTACAGCTCTTCTTCAGTTAACTTTTTCAGTATCAATTAATTGAATATTTTTTATTTATTTTATAATAGTTATTCTAACTAAAAAGGGTCATGCGCGATTCCCTTTGACATTTAACGCTTTCTATTCACAATACTTATCACTTGAAACAATGGTTTAAATGGCTTGGTACAGT
Organism: Sisyra terminalis; assembly: GCA_958496175.1. Classification (NCBI taxonomy): domain Eukaryota; kingdom Metazoa; phylum Arthropoda; class Insecta; order Neuroptera; family Sisyridae; genus Sisyra; species Sisyra terminalis. The sequence goes on along the minus strand of OY292277.1, from coordinate 29,511,615 downwards.
CCCGAAAATTTGAGGAATCTTATGGTCGCTAGGATCCTTTTAGCTGTATTCAGGCATCCTCTAATGTCCTGCAGCACCTCGCACTACTCTCTTTCATTCCAAGAGGATATGGTCTACTGTTAATTCACTCTCACATCTCCTGCATCTTGTTTGTTCACCGGTCATCCGGTGAGTGGGTTAGTTTGGTGTGACCAACTCTCTGCTTGGCGGATACAACAACAATCCTCCTTGTCAGGGTACCCAAAGGTGAACTACTTGGTACTGTTTCCCTAACTCGCTACAACTTTTGAGGGTAGCCCTTCTATATATATATAAACTTTTTTTTTGCAAACATGTAAAAATTCTACATGTACCGTTCAAATTTCTTCACGGACCAGTAGATACCAGTCCACGGGATCAGTGATTGAGTAACACTATATTAGTGTTCGTATTTATTACCTTTGAATTTTTCTACGTGGTATATTATTGTGTTCAAATTAGACCAAAAAATCATGCATTTACATTTAGAATAACAAACAAAATTTTCAGGGTTTGATCGAAATAGTACAAATATTCGAAGACAATTGTTAACTGAATAAATCTTTTCGTCTTGAATAAGCTATCGCTTTTCATAAGTGTATTCTTTTCAAAATTATAGTAATATTCCCAAGAAATATTAAATAAATATAGTTTTAACTTTTACTTAGTTGAGATATCGGTACATTAAATAATTTAAACTCTTATCATTTCATAAATTATTTCCGATTTTGTTATGTTAACTGATTTTGGAGAATAGACTTATACAAATTATTTGAAAAAAATAAGAAAAAAAAATCAAGACTCAATTCTAGTGTAATATCAATGGGTTTTTACGAAACTTTCAGTGTACGAGTAAGACTTGCATTTGGTTTTTCCAACAAAGACTAATTTTCTTGTTATTATATTGTTTCTTATAGACTCGAAAAACAAAGGTTGTACTTCAGTTTCAAGTTGCTATAAGAATTTTAAACAAAAAAAGTTTTCTATTGGAATCTAAGAATGAAGTGAAATATACGATAATATCAAGGAAGATCAACAATACAATATTCTCCATCAAAACAAAATTGAACTAATCGACTTCATGCAATATTGTTAAGTAGGTATCAAGGAAGTTTAAAATATTTATGAAATTTTTGAAATCTAAAAAAAAACGTTATTTTTTCAAGTATAATGTTAAATAATTTACTAGGTCGTCAGAAACCATTATCCTCCATAACTTTAAAAGCATATTTTAAAAATTACTACTTTCATGCTATTTTCCTCATTTAAGTTGTTTTCTTCAACGAACAAAAAAAATATATATAATATAAAACTCGTCACATACACTGACGTCAATTCAAAAAAAATCTATTACGTTCACCTATTTATATGAAGAACACAATAAAAATATCGTTGATATCCAAGCAAAAAAAAAAGAAGTGGAACATTGACACAATTTTCCCAACACAATACAGCAAGTATCGTGCTGCTCCAACTCTAAGGATAAATTACACTTTTAATTAAATATAACAAACGATACTTGTAAGAACAATAGGTCTTATCAGCACTTATCAGTTTCTATACCAATTACATAACACTAAAAAATCGATAAAACTTAATACGAAATAGTGTTTCTAAAATTTCCAAATTTTATCGCATATAAATTTATGGAGCTCAGGACTAATTGAACGCATTAATCACGCCCCATTTAATGCGATTAAATGCATATCACAGTTCCGAAAACACTTCTCGCAATCAAATTATTTATTTATTGTTATTCCGAGAGAGCTGCCAATCACACAAAATCAGGTTCATTAGTTAAAACCTCACGAACCATGCAGTGCTTCTATTTTTTCAACCATCTAAAATAGACACCCTGAAAACCCTAAAAAAAAACTAAACAAATTAGTTAATTACTCCAATATAGACCAGAAAAACTTTGGAAAAACACCGAAATATTTGATTAATTCCTTATGTTTGAGTTTGGAAAAATAAAACACGATTTACGAATCAAACCATCAATTAACAATATGATTTATTATTTGTTGGATTCAATTTCAAATATCAAGGTCAAATAAATGAATGTGCCGATTTAAGTGTATTGATTGGTTTTTTACTATCTCAGTTCGGAACACGCAATATCTTATAGAATGAGGTATAAAATCATTACTTTTATTGGATACATCTTGATAAATTAATATATTATTACCTTTTTAACGCTTTGGTTGTTAAATATTAAGAAAAAAATAAACAAACCCCCTTTAAATTAAATATTTTTTTAGAATTAAATCATTTTATAATTTTGATACTATTTATTTCAAATCTACATTGCTAGAATACCTTCAGAGTGTTGCAATCAATACAAAAACCGAGCGTATTGAAAATAAGTGGAAAGTGACTTATTTTGTCTTTTGTCCCAATTGAAAATAAAATTTACTTTTTTTTCAGCCTTTAACATTGTTTATTAGAAATACGCATGCGTCTGTTTTTTTGTTGTTGTTACGAATCGTCGCTCTATTACAACCACGGTTCTTAGCGACTCTAGCGTTAGTAAAAAATCGTAAATCAAGAAATATTGAAAATTTGTACCATAGGAGGATCGAACACAACACTCACTAGTTTTGAAGCGGCCACTAGTAGACTGTATGCGACTGTAGTCATAAAATTTATGACAATGGAAAAATTGAAGGCTTATCATTGATAAATATTTATTACCCTCACATCACAATTGAATGGTGAATTTCTTCTTATTTATGACGTAAGATTTAGTTTTCTTTTTTCAGCAGTCACCCCGCCCAATTGTACCCAAAGAAAATAAGAAATACATTAAATTGAGTTACAACAATGTAATTACAATCATAATCGCCAATTCTTAAAGAAAAATAATATTATCATCGCATTTTTGACCAATGACAACGTCATTAAAATTCTCAAACCATGGGAAAAGTATGTGAATTTTATATTGACAAAATTAGTAGATGTTTCGGATAGGTACAAAGAGCATACCCAAGACACCTGTTTCAAAATACCATTAAGTACCTATACAAAATATCGATACGACGAAAAACATAAGTGCTAAATTTTAAACAAACTGTAAACCTCTACATGTTTGCAAAAAAAATATCCTTAACGACAAATTATTCACAATAAATACTTTATATAATATCTATTTGTTTTATGCCTTCTAGTGGCAAAGTGGTCCAGGTGGCCGCTTTAATACTGGTGTTGGGTTCAAATCTCGCATCGAGCAAATTTTTGATATTCCTCGATTTATGGATTCTTACTAACCCTGGAGTCTCTAATGATCTTTGTTGTTTTAAAGCAACAGTAAATATGAAAAAAATTGTTTGAAAAATGACAACTTAAACACAGCGCCAAACGATGGCAGGCTATTAATTAAACGCGACATAAATATTGATAAATTCATTAATTGACGGTTAAATTCTATGAAGGTGTTTTATAAAATATTGCTGAATATTGCCTTTACGTGTATTTTCCACATTCCCTTGAATTATAGCAGTGCAAAAAAAAATAATAATAATATTGAACTTTATAACTTATCCCTGTGTAGGTGTCCACTTTAACAATTTTTTTCGTTTTGCAAATTCGGAGAAAATTTAATTTAACGATATATAAAAGAGTCATTATAAACATTTTGAATAATTTCATTTTTTCGTAAAATATGAGCTCATGTTGAAGATTAAGGTTACTAGAATTGTCGGAAAGGTCCAGGAAACAGGTTTCGGGTGGCAGGCTATTCTGGTCAACACGGACAATAGAAAATATTTAGTTGAGAATTGAGTGTCGTTTAAAATGAATAGGTACGAGTAATACATAGAGAAATACCAAAAAAGATGTGTTAAAAAACTTTCTAATCCGATTTAAAAGATTATTTCCTCTTAAATGCCTCCTTTTGATGATTTTAATCCAATTATTTTAAGAAAAATGTAAATTATTTATTGAAAACTGAATTGAAGACTACAGTGTATCAAAAAACTAAGATATTTTTGTTTAAGTAGTAAAAGATTTCCTTTTTTTTGAAGGCTTACAGAAAGAAAATGGTTCTTGCAATAAAAAAGTTCATATAAAAATTACACACACGTCAACGTTTTAGAAAACTTTTAACATTTCGTAATAGGGATTAAAAATTCAGAACTTCCGATTGATTTTTGTTACAAGTACCTTTCCAACACATTACTCTCTGGCAGCATTTCATTCTCTATTTTGTATACATTTTAATTGCGATTTCGTTGTTAATTGAATTCTGACACCGTCAATTTTTTTTTCGTTTTGGATATTGAAGGTTTATCTGAAGAAATGGTACCAACTATTGCTAATGGAAACAATTAGTTACTTTCAGAATCACGCAAATTGATCTAAAATTGTCTATAAAATTACTATTATATTGGTTCGTGTTACGCATGTGTTCTACTATTTATATTTAACTAATTCTAGTCATAGTATTCTTAAAAAACTATATTCCTAAGATTTCATCAAACTTCCTTTTAATTTTCGCCATTGTGCCTCCAACTACGGCTCCGATTTCGACTTCGACTCTGGTTCCAACAGGCACTCTAACAAATCCAATTCAAAATCTCCTGTTTCGACTTCGGTTCCGACAAACTCCCCTCCGTAACACCCTTACTTTGTAATATAATTGTACTGTCGATATTTATTTGTACCTATTAAGAACCATAGGCCAATCTCGTTAAGCATTGTTTTATTTGTATTACTATTATATATATATATATATATATATATATATTGTATATACGTGATTTTTTATTATAATCAAAGATCAATAAATATAAGATAAATATTAATGTTAATTAATTTATTCGGTTAGTGTCCATTCTTTGTAAAATTTAACCACTCATATGGTTTATATAGCTTTTTAATTTTCACTTATATATAAATTAGATTTTTAGTCCAAAAACCCTATGAGCTGTTAAAATGAACTACAATAATTCCAACTATCATCTTTAGAGTTCCATAGCCCAATGATAAAAACGGACCTCATGGTTGAGTTTCATTTATTCATCTGTTAAAATGTTTCACAAATTTGTTTTTGGATTCATACTTTCACTTATATTTTTTGTTGACATATATCGTCGCTTTGTAACTAGTAAGATTTTTAGCAAATCTTGGGTTAATAAAAATCTGTAAATCTAGAAATGTCGAAAAGTTGCTCAATATTTACTTGCTCAGTAGATTTCTACTTTCATTTTTTTCAAAATAATTTAATATTTTAGAGTTTTTAACACATATACCTAAAACTTTTTACTAATAATAGAAGTATAGCCTAATTTGTAACTTATTTAACGCATCATTGTGGCGCAAATCACAACGTATTTATTTTATTAACATAAATTAATTTTATATTAAAAATAATGGCTTATTTAAGACTGTTCGGAAGCTCGGGAGGTTGAAGATGATTCTTCCGGGCATTCCGGCAGGGTTGGAAACCCAAGTAGTAGACCATCCATGACCGTGAGATAGAAAAAAATTGGGTAATTAAACGTTTGATGTTTTATTAGATTTGTCTTGTAAAACGACAACAATTTTATGAATTTTGTAGATATTTTGATATGGTTTAACAATCATAAAAAATACTCCTATCTTTAGTTGTTAAGTATATGGTATTAAGTTTTTAACTATAGGGTGGATAATTGAGAAAAAAAAAATAAACAGTCGAGTATAAAAGCAAATTTAATGATTTTTTTTTTGAATATAATACTTAGTAGTTTGGAAATATGAACAATGGTGCCAGTATTAAATTTACCGACTATTTATTACAGTCCTTTGATACAATTTCTTCAAGATCATCTATCAAAAAAGTGCACTTAATAGTTGAATATAGTTTATATATATATAACTCACTCGATAACCAAGAATTATAAACGGGGTTTTTTCTTTTCTGCTGTTTGAATTTTTTAAAATTGATTTATTTGATTTAGGGATAGTAATTTCACATTCACATAGTATAATTTTTTAAGGAGAGGAAACTTTATCTGGAGGGCAGAGACATCATTTTTATTTTCACTTAAAATATTGTTTTTAGGACAAATGTGTAGTTTATCTAACATATAAATTTTAATCTATTAAATGGCTATCTTAATGATTTGGTCTATCTATCCATGAGTGAAAATATTGGTCTATAATTGACATAAATGTGTTCGCAGATAGCACAATATTCCCTTAAATATATTATCTATACTTCAACAATTTTTTTTAATTCCCTTTAATGTTAGAGTAGCGGAAAAATTCTATTTAGAATGTACTTAGTCTTTCCATCTCGAATGTTTCACTAGATAACCTATTTAATTCTTAAATAAAAATTAATTAACTTCAATTACTCAACCTACTTACCCATCTTACGATATCATTAATATTTCTATTAGTATTTAGATTCGTTTGAGCGAGCGTTGAACATAAAAATGTTAGAAACGTTCAAATGAGTCACTTATGAAGAAAAATATTTCAATTTCAAGATAGAAATCAAAGACTCAATGCATTAAAAGATAAAGTAATTGTAGAGACATTTAAATTATTTATGTAACTAGCTTGGATATTTTTTCAAATTATAATTCGTTAAAATGAAACATAAAAGATAAATTTTATTCCGTGCCATTGTGAGAAGCAAATGAAAAAAAATATAAATAATGAAAGTTTACTTTTCTATTACGGAGTTCTTTGTTGGAGGGAAATTGAACTAATTTTGTTGGTGGTGAGTTGACAACTACATTAAGCTATTCATTTAAGTCCACGACAATTATTATTCATTCTTCTCCGTGGCACATCGCACTTCATCACTTCCAGCCATTTACAATTTTACTATTCTAAAATAATCTTTTGTTGCGGTGAAAAAAATCATTTTCTCAAAACCGAGACAAAATGTCTCAAAAAGATTTAGCAGGGATTATCGTCCAAGTGCTTACACTTAGTGTGAGGTATACTCGTTTTTGTGCGGAAGTATCACCTTGTTGTTGTACGTCAATCAAATGTTGACTTTTGCCAGCTGCTAACAGGTTTGCAATCGATAACAAAACGCTTTGCAATCATGCGAGAAGAAAAACTACCTAAAATCAAAAATCTATTTAAAGTTGATTAACTTTTTCAAAGTGCTTTACGCTTCTTTTTCGGAAAAAAACTCTTCGTTTTTGCTCTGGAACTATTTTTATCCCAGTCGACAGGAAACAGTTGCGGCGTCAATTTTTTCCTTCTGTATTTCAGACTGAAAAGGAATTTATTTAGTGTTGAAACAGGTTTTACAGAAATGGACAAATAATAAATGTACTTAATAATTGATATGACGGTTCAAATATTGTCTTATTTTTTTTTTTTTTTTTTTTTTTTTGGTGAAACGCAGACCGCAACTCATTGCACACGTGGTTGTTTCGTACATCCATACTAAAACGGGCAACATTCTTGAATCAAAAGCGAAATTGAAAGAATTTTAACTGCCCAAATTAAATTTCGATAATCGATTAGTTACATAACGGGTTTGTGATGGACCACTTTCATACCGTAATAATTCGCATTTAATTCACTAGATTTAATTATTAAATGCTGAACAATTTACAACTAGATTACGATACCACACACCTACCCACATTTTTTTGTTCTAGGATCGTGATTAAAAATTTTAAGAGGCCCTACCTTCTTTTTGAATTGTTTTTAAAGATTTGAAGTTCAAAATTTTAGAACAATGTTTTTTTATTACAAACATCTATTGAAAAGAAAAAAAATCAACTGAATTTAATTAGGATATCATAAAAATATGAATAGGAACTTTCTAAACATAAAAACTGATTTGGCAAAAAAAAATTTGTTCCGTTTGGACTATAAAACGTTTTTATTGTTCTTGTAATAAAAGATCATAAAAACTAGAAGCTTACCTCAGAATGGAGAAAGTCATAATTGTAATAGATTTTTTTCGTTTTGGTTTAAAAGATTAGTTTTTGGTTTTGAAACCTTGAAAAGTATTCTTTACAGTTGACAATGGATATAGATTGACATAATGACAAAAATTTAAAGTAAAAGATGTTGACAAGGTTAAAAATCACAGCTTCCAAATTAAGTCGTTTAAAAAATTATTTTTTTTTACTGAAAATCTTGAACCTGCAAATTTTATATAGATATTACGAGTAGATATTTTAGTAGGTTATTTTAATATATTCTTCCTTAAAGCAATATGCATTTTCTTCGCTAGGGAATTAGAAACGATTGAATTGTTAATTAAAATATCTGAGATGCTTCATTACAGAGCTGGACCCAGAAAAAGAAATTAAGTGCAGAATCAAAACAGCTCGTACAATTTTTCTGAAAATGAATTCATTCTTCCACAACGTTGAATGATCAAATGTTATATTTGATCTGTGTTGTTATTCAAAGCTGAGATCTGAACTCTTAAATTTGCTATAACCAATTGCCTGGAAATGTTCGAAATATGGTTGCGTAGAAGAATGTTCCAAATACCCAGGATAGCTATGCAGACCAAGGAAGCAGTCTTAAAAGAGCAAATTTTGATCAGAAATTATTTATAACCGTTAAGACCAGGAAAATATCGTAAGTAGGGTATTAATATGTATATATGGATAGACCGGGCATATGGCGGCAAATAGAAATAAGAAAAATCTATTGTGGTGTATGAAGCGTTGTTTACATGGATACAGTTTTTATGGTAACTATAGCTGGCAATTGAATGCCACCCAGCGTCAACTTAAACAAATAAGCGTTTGGAGTAAGCATCTTTTACGCTGGTATTTTACTTACTTCTGTTATGCATAGTAAAGAAAAGAGAGTAATAATATAAATCCCTCCAACTGTTCCAACACAAGCGCTGCTACATTTAGTTCTTAGTTCTCTCCAAATTTGTACCCAGGTAGACGGCGCTGGCAGTTGCTTTTAGTGGGGGTTGTCATTTATTGTACAGTGTATTATCCATTTATACAGATCAGAGACCTAAGTCATGTTCTACGAGGAAACTGATACAAAATCCTGCAACTCATAAACGAAGATAAATTCGAGGGTGACGGAGGAATTGGAAAAAAGCAGATATTAGCTGAAGAATATTCGCGATTGGACTGATACATATAGTACAGAAAATGTATGTAAGTCGATCGAAGATCGCGGACAACTCTCCAATGTAATTGCTAACGTCAGAAGCATGTGACATGGCACTCGAAGAAAAAAGAATGTTAATAAAACGACAATTGATTTACTTTTCATAAGCATTTTACTGAAGTTTGGTATTAAGTCTGCGAGCACAATTCCAGATCTACGATAATTTCCGAAGAAACGGAACAGAAAATTGATAGGGAGCCACCTTTTTTTCACCAGGATGAGGTTTGGAGAGTCTCAACACTACAGCCTTAGACTTATTGTGTTCTCTGGGTCCCTATTTTATTGCAAAACACGAAACCAAGAAAAGCTGTTCGACTAGTTCAGTAGTAGGATCTTAGATCCCCGGTCTTTTATTCGCTATGTAGACAGAGTGCTGCATTCCAACAGCATTGCAATAATTTGTTTAAATAAATATTAAATTTTGATTTTGGAGCCACTTGCAATTATCACCCCGATTAGGCATCATGGTTTGGCTCCTGTCCTAGATTCGGGGTTGATGAAGCAAGGAGTATATTATGAAGCAGTTGAAAATCTTCCAATTGTCACAACAGCCGTTGAAAAATAGGATTAAATTGATTTCACGATTAATTGATGATAAATGGTAAAAATATTTTCCACTTAGTTTATCTATACAAAAATGCCTCTGGTCTTTAATAAAAATAAGTAATCGTTAATTAAGCTAATATTTACATGTAAAATGTTGTAATTATTTTGTATAAATAAAAAACTTGGTATAAAATTAAAAATAAATTTATATATTTTTTTACATTTGCTCTTCAATTGAATATTGACTTTACATTGTTTTTCTAAATCTATTCAATTAACCCCGTTAGTATGTAGCATGCGACAAAGATTGTGATTACCTTTGGCATACAGTAGGTATAGCTAAAATATTTTGCCCTTGATTCTTAATTGATTTTTGTTATGTTAACATGGTTCTTTGTAGAAGGGAAAATTGCATTTTTCCATAATCGATAATTTGTTCTCATCCCTAGTCTATAGGGTCAATTTTATTACAGAAAGGAGTATCGTCCTATCTATAAACCTATTTACAGTACACATATGCTCTGTATGGGTATTTCACATTTTACCAAAAAAAAAAAAATAATAAGTAGAGACACATATTAACATTGTACATATTACATAAGCCATAAGGCACAATCTAATGCTTGAAATTTCACTCGTATAATTATTTAAATAAAAACCAAGATAATTGAGATTTGAACCTAAGCCTTTTATATACAGAGCACAGGCGTTGTCACTGCGACATTAAGGTAAGCAACAATAGTTGTATCTTGGTGAATAAATTAAAAAAAAGTACAATAATTTTTGTTTGTGAATAACAATGTTTACATTTTAAAAAGACATTTAGATATTTACTTCAGAAAGAATTCACTGCGGTAATTGTTTTTTTAACTAAAAATGTCTTAAATAACTTTTTTAATAATTGTAAAACTCCTTAAAACTTAAAGACTTAGACCAATGATATATCCCATGACTACATAGATTATTTTCTTTTCATTCCTCAGTGCGACGTAGGGGATGCCTTCCCATATTGTTTTAATATAATGATATATACTCAATAGTGACTGGAGCATTGTATTGTCTTTTAGTACCAAATTTCATTAAAATAGGCTCACTCCCTTCTTCTTTAGTTAAAAGAAAACACATAGACAGAGATACAAAATTTTAAAAACAGTAGGTAAACTAAGAAGGACATCATGAAACAAATATTTTACTTCAAATGGGGTCAACAATTAAAATCTACATGCAAACGTTATAATTTTTATATATTATCATAGGTATTATATAATAATTTCTGGTATTACGGAGCACTTGTAATTTTTAACAAATATTCATATTGGAATATTTTTTTAGTAATATTATATATAGAAAACATATTATCGAAAAAAATAATTATTTAAATAAAAATATGTTACATTTACCGTTAGTGCTATCAGAAAGAAAATAGAAATATTCAAATTGTCAAACAAAAAAATATAGTAGATAGATATCAATCAGACATAGGCTCATAAAGATGCTGGTGCTGTTGGAAAGGCTGAAAAAAAATCAATTATGGCATAATACCGGATCAATCATTTTCAACAACCAGTGGTTAGCTTCTTCACATTATCTTTTAGCTATTAGATCATTATCACATCTCACAAGATATTGACTCGATACCCGTTCTATTACGTCACTTGAGTATTTAAGGCCCAATAGCTTAAGTTGGAAAATTCAAGTAGTCTCTGACATGATAAAAATATCAAAACCAAAATAGACTAAACATTCATATTCCCCGTACTCCTCGTATTCGTGATGCATTTTCGATTTGGTTTTCGTGTCGCTAAATAATTAAGAAAGGTCCATATTAGAAAGATCTAATTAAATTTTATGGTAAAAACGAGACATGCATTATTTTTAATTACAACAAAAGAAGCACTTTTCTATGATCTTTTTCAATTCTATTTTCGTTTTTATTTTGAATGAATGAGGCTCGCTTATCTAAAAGCCATTTAGCTTTCATCGTTAACTATCGCTTTATTTATATATGTAATATCCAGGGGCTGACTAAATAATAAATGTTCACATAAAAAATAATGTTGGCTGCTTTGTTGATAATTAAAGCAACTGTGTAGTTTGAGTAATCGTTTAAGGAAAAATGACACATTCTTGTTGATATGCATGGAAACAATTAATTACCAGTCACTGTTAAAAATGAAATGACTGATTAATTAAGATTATCATAAAAGTGAGCTAGTGCCAGTGTAATATTATTTAGTTCATGACACCGGTATAATTTATTTGTGATACACAATAAAGATAGCATTAATTGGAAAAAAAATCTAAATTAATTACCTTGAGTAAAAAAACCACTCGAAAGATTTCAATTTACATGTTAAATATTTCGGATTTTATCGCCCGACTTCTGACAAAACTGTTTTCTAAATTCAAAAGAAAACTTTTGAAGTAAATAAAAGACATAGGTATAGGTTTAAATAATTTTAATTTGAAATATTCTTAATAAAGAGTGTATCTTCACCTTAAATTTATCCCAAAGTACAAATTTCTTCATATAAAAAGCTATATATGTAAACAATTCAAACCTTTTCAACTTCTTCACATGAAAATTTCATCAATAATTTTTCTGCCATTTTTCCTTTAAGCGATGCTATAATGTTATTGTTGTCACAACAAGAATATATTTGAAACAGAAAAGTTACGAAAATCAATCTTAAGAATTTAATTATGATCTCCATTGAGTTGAAACTATTAAAGAAGTTTTGCTTTTCAAATAAACAAAAAAGGGGAAAAGAAAAGGAAAAAAATTCCCTTGTATCTTTATAATCTTTCTTCGTGTTCCCATTCAACTTTTCCCCGTTTTCTTCTTTCCTTGACAATCCGGAAATTCCGTCAGAATGCCATGTAAGCTAGAAAGTATTTAAAATGTATTTCTTTTATTAAAAAAAAATATATAGTTACTACCCCCACTTGCACTCTGTACATACGTTACATTTTTGTGTCACATAAAAAAGTAAAAACAGATTAAATTTCCATGTCGAAAATGTTTCATAATTGATTTTTTATTTCGGGGAAAGGAGACTGTTTTTTTTTCTAGGAATTATTTTCGAAATCATCCATTCAAATAAGTGTAAAAAGACGGATTTTAATGTGACATTTTACAAATCGTGTTTTATAATACGAGAAGTTAAATGTGATTTCGTTAAATATGCATTTTGTCAACGGCAGCTGTCACGACTCCATCAATTCCAACACTCAGTTATTTACGAACATTATATAAAATGAACCTACCGCATAAAATAGATTTTTTTCTCGTTCTTATAACAATTTAAATACACAACTTCCTGTCTTAATTATTGGGTCTATGAGGAATATTCTTTTGGAATATTGGCACAATAGCCAAAAATAATCGTTACATATACAAATGACTTGTGACCACAATGCTATATTGTTATGTGTTATAACCAGAAGCTCGTCTTAAGCTCCAAACATTAGCCGTTGCTAAATGTCTAATTAATTTTAACTTCTATAAAAAAGCTGTTCTGCGATTTAACTTGAAACAATATTGCAACTTTCTTAAAATAGAAGTACATCCTACAATATCATCATTCGACTGGAGGTACCTATTGTAATTTTTGTAATTAACTTATAATTTTTAATAAGTGAAGCTCCTTAAATCTTGCTCTCATGTATGAGTGCAAGAAAATATGCACATGTATCGCTTACAAGTAAATGAGATAGAGCTGACTTCAACTATGATCTTATCAATAGTGAACTAGTAGTAGCTAGTAGCTAGAAGCTACAAGCTGGAAGCTAGAAGCTAGAAGATAGTAATGAACTGTTTGATAACAGATTGTTCAGTTGGATTCAATTGGATTGCACAATAAGAGCCTTATTGGGATTAGCCGAATAGGGTCCAAAGATATTTGCTTTACTTCCCAAACTGGGGCCCAATAAGGTCGCCCAATAGGAGCCCCATAGGGCTCAATCGAAAATTTCTAGTAGGGACTTTAGCAAACTGAGGTTTTGAAGGGGTTATTAGGTATGAGACCTTAAGTCAAAAACTGATTAAATTATCAACTGAGAACGTTTTTCCGGCAGAAAAATACCGTCTTCAATTTCAGAATTTTTTTGTTAATATAAAGTAATGGCTCTACTCCTCTTTTTAAAAAATCTCTATTTTTACTAGGACCGCTGGGTTCTACAAAGCCATAACTACAAAACCTTCCTGTACAACAATTTCTGTGATACTCTCACTGTGTTAGAGCGAAACCGTGTTATAGGAGGACTACCTGCATGTTGAATAGGTAAGTAAGTTGAATGGTTAGTAAGTTGAAAACAGTAACAGCCCAAACCAACTACCCTAACCGACCTCCGGTACAAAATTCGTAACACCATTTATTTTATTCTTATCACGGTGTGACTAAAGAAGTATAACTTAAAAAAACATTATGTAATGTATAATTTCCAATGCATCAATTTATAATGGCAAAATGTAATAAGCCAATGCTAATAATAGCCAATAAGCAAAGATAAAGTGACAGATGATAACAATAAATAAATTGTTTTATTACATGTACAATGTACAAGTACTTATTAAAAAAAACTTTTTATTCATGAATTAATAACGGTAGAATTTCAAAAAAAAAATCAATCTCTTGTTTCACCCCCTATGGTTAAAAATTAAAATCAAATGAACGTAGTGAGAAAAAATAACTGTAATTCTATTTGTTTTACAGAAATCATGATTCTTGCTTGGAAATTCAGGACTTTGACCAAAAGCTGTAATTGCTAACATTCTTGGCTTGTTATCCAAACCAATAGCATTATTACCAACTTCTACTACCAATTACTATTACCAACGGGAATAGTCTATTTACAAATTAAAACTAAAAACAATTAAATAATAAATGATTGAGTCTTAAGCGGGTAGAGAGATGTTGTTTTTTAATAAATACATAAAGATGATATTTTTTATGATTCATAATTGTGATTGTAGTTGTGTAATTGTTGAAACGAAACAAATAATTTAAATGAAATGCAGTGAAAAGGTACATTAAACTTCAAGGAAGTTATGTGGTGTCAGTATCAGATTTTTTATTAATAGTTCAGTCTATTAAACAATGTCTGACATCGTACTGAACTTTTATTCACGCAACTTTGGCCTCGCATTTAATTTGATCAATTGAATACATTAAACGAGTGAGTCGAAACGGAAGATTTTTGCGTTTTATTCAAATCGAAGCCGGCGCGGCGCTCATTCGACGAAACTACGGATCTATGCAAATTAAACAAATTGTGTGTTGTTAAATTTATCTAATATTCCTTTTCATACCCTTGAATATTTACTAAAATGAACATTTTGTTATTTCATGCCGAAATCATTGTATCGCTCATTTACAAGTTGAAATGATATTCAATTATTAACAATAATATTGCTGTTTAATTTTACATTTTCGTTTGTGTTGAAATTTTTATTCATTCATTTTCGAAGGTATAGAAAATATTATTAATTAACAATTCGTTGGCAATTTCAATTGTGTTATATTTTATTTTTCTTCATTTGCGAAAAATGAACGCTCATGAATAAATAGCGACAATTATGAGATATTAATTGATTTTCTATATAAACAAAATTACAATCAAAATTTACATTTGGAATTCAATTTTTGATTTCTTTCCATCAACCAATGGGTGTGTCAAATAATTGGATGGTAGAAGCTGAATAAAATTATTTTGTTGATAATATCGATTTAATAGAAATTCATAATTCAAAAGCTTCACATAAAAAATAAATAGATTTTTCAATTTGAAAATTAATTATTATAAATTTTGTTAGTTATCGAAAGGAAAACATTTGATTCAATACTATTCATCATTTGTTTACCATTTTTTTTTTTGGTGGGTATTTAAATTGAATAGACATTAATGAAATGCCGTTTCAATAATATAATGCTCTCAAAATAAATTTTTCATACATTAAATGAAATTTTTCCAAACAAACTATTGATTTTTACTTACATAGTCGTTAATTGAAAGAAAAAAAATATGATGAAGTAGTGAAACGAGGAAAAGCTGAGACAGCCAAATCTTCTTTGGATGCGCTATTAAAGCAAATTCTTTATCAACATTTCGTGTGATGGAAATAGAAACATTCTGATTTTTTAATCATTTTGTGATCAATAATTTAAATAATTTAAATTATTTGCAACCTAAGTCTCTTAAATTTTACTAACATTCTAAAGGAAAATACAAAATGCGTAACGTAGGTGTAGGTTATTTTATTCTTTAATGATTTAATGTTTGTCGTGGTACTTTTACGAAAAACATAATCATAACTCAAAAACATCTTTACAAAGACACTTCTAATATACTTTTATTTTAAATAAAAAATTGTTAGTAATGTTCAATTGACTTTTAAAAAATATCCGATGACATTCCACAGAGTAATATAAATTGATATTTGTTATCCCTAATGAGTATGGAATTTAATATATACCTATCGTGAATCAAATTATCCAAAAATCATTTAACTAAGCATAAATAAAAATAATCATCAAAGTCGATTAAGTCAGTTTTAATTTGATTTAAAACAGACAAAAGTTTCATAAGTAACCACCTTTCCATTTTTCCAGCAGGAAAATTGACCTAAAAGAATGTAAATCCATAAACTAATAATTAAATCGGCAACGTTTTAGTCCTTTATTTGACCTTCATCAGGCTTCTTAATATAGAGTATATGCTGTACACAGAATTATGTTAATTAAATGTTTAACCTTATTTATTAAATTTTGTAACGTAAGTATCTGTAAAAAATCAAAATCTATGTTGCTGAATATATGATATGCATTTTATACTGTATATTAAGACGCCTGATGAAGGTCAAATAAAGGACCGAAACGATGCAGATTAATTTTTATTAGTATATGGATTAACATCCTTTTATGTCCACTTTCTTTCTAACAATTAAAAAATAATCGCTAACCCAAGAACTTCAATTGTCTTGAATGTGTTTTCGAGGAGTATATATTTTTTAACCTCAAAATTGTTCTTTGTTTTATTTAATACATTCCTTATATATACGAATATGTTTTATTACTTCTCCGTTTGGTGAAATAAAATGTATTCTTTTACGCACGATCTATATATGTATATGTCTACTATTCTGTGATCATAAACTATAAAAATCGACCTTAAATATAAATCGACTTTTCACCGAACATAAAAGAAAAATATTTGCAAATTGTGTCTTTACATTTTTGTGGCTTAGTAAGGAATTATGCTTAGAGGTACTTTCAATGCAACTGAAAATAAAATTCAAGCTTTGAAACAAAATTAGCATTTTGAAATACACACCAAAAGAAAAACTTTTCTTAAGTCATACTTTCTTCTGAAAATTGCGAAACAACCAACTAATTGGTGCACAAATAATTTCATCTTGAGAAATACAACAAAATTTAATAAATTTTTGTCAGAGAACAATTAGATGTGCCACAATGTGAAATATTACCAAGAAAAAAGTTTAAATTAAAATCAGTATTGAGGGGTGAGCGCCAGCCGGACCAGAAGAGCACACAACACATGTGGTGCGTCCATTGAAACACATTTGAAGCCCTCAACAGTAAGGGAGTGAGTCGTCGCCCACAATTACAAATAGATGATGAACTAGAATTTTGACAACCTCCATCCTCAATCTCTTTTTGTAACTTTTAAACAAGATATGATTGACATTTCTATGCGGGAGCAAAAGAACTACTTACCGGAACAACACACATTCATTTCATCTCGTCTTGGCGTTCCTTTCGGTTTTTGTAACATTATATTTCTACCAATATTATTTTTATATGCGACATCATGCATATTTTGTAACATTTTTGAAATGGACGACGAACCTATTCACGTCACACCCGCACGACAAGCATTTGAGTGAAAAAGAAATAAACGCTAGTTGAAGTCGGAAATATTTAATTTTTTAAATAATCCAGCATCAAGTTACACAATTTCAAATATTAATACTTCCTCAATTTCAACTGTTTTGCACTAGGTGCATATCACACGTATCTCAAAAACGATAACTCGTAAAATGCTGTTATTTTGTATTTTGACTTGATATGTATAAATATTATAATATTACCGATATCAATAAATTAATTTTCCACTAATCAATTTTAGGTGGTAGAAAGCTCACTGGATCCTCTAGTAGTTTATAAATCGTTACTACGGCTGACAAATTCCATATTTGGTTTTCGTAAGGTTTTGAAGCAACATCAAAATACATATTATTCAATAGACAAAAAGAAATGAATCCAATGTTATGATGCAATTTCTAACATTTAATTTTTACATATTGTATTACAAAATTTTACAAACTATTTACCCATATTATTACCCACTATTACATAATTTTAAATAATAAAGTATAAAAATGAAAAAAATCAACGAAATATAAAAGGCAATTTTAATTTGTTGGTTAGCAAAATGTTTCTTTTGTTAATCAATTTTTTATAGTTAGATACGTTTAGTTTTGGAGCTTTAATTTGGTTACAGTTAGTTGCATATTTAGGAACTAGTAGCGACCCAATAATAACAAAAAAGTTAAATACTAGTAGGTACCGTAAACTGGGGCTACTTGAACACAACGCGAATATGTTCATTCCTGTCGCTATTTCAGTCATATTAAATAATTTTTTTGTATAGTTTTGTTTTGTTTTGTGTTATTACTGGTTGTCGTATTTTAAAATGGTGCGTTTATATAAAAAAACTCCAGGGTCAAAACCTTATCAAAATTATAAAATGGAGGATATGGAAAAAGCTATGGATGCAGTTCGGGGAGGAATATCCATAAAAAGGCTACAGAAACTCAAGCTACATTAGAACGGAAGATGCTTGGAAGAAATCCGAAATTCGTTAGGCATCCGACTGCTCTAAGTAAATTTGAAGAGCAGTTAATTTCTGAAACCCTGACAGTTGTCGCGAATTGGGGATTCCCATTGACAGAGGCTGGATATTCGAGATGTAGTGAAGCAATATATAGAAAAACAAAGTAAACTTGTCCGGGTTTTCCAGGATAACACACCAGGTCCCGATTTCATTGATTCTTTCATCGCCAGGAACAATCTTTCTGTCAGAATTGCCTCAAATATTCAGCGGTCTAGGTCGTCAGTCTATTATAAATCAGATTATTTTTTTCATTATTTAAGAAAATAAAAATTTATTTTATAAATGAAGTTAATTAAGTTACATTTTATGGGAAAACTTGGTTATCTAATACGCATATAAAGAGTTTTATACTCAAAGAAATTTTATGTCCAAGAAACCCCAACAACGGGGCTATTTGAACTCTAAATTCTGAATTCTAAATTAATTTTTTTATATGCGTGTATGATATTTTCAAATTTTTATGCTAAATGTATAATTATTAAGTTTATGTTGGTCCAATATATATTTTTTAGCACCATAGTTTTAATTTTTCTGTCATTATTACAAAAAGTGTGCAAAAAGTGTGTTCAAGTAGCCCCACTTTACGGTACCCCTTCTCTTCATATACTTTGCTTTTCATATAGAACAACCCAGTGTAGTTTTTTATTAATTTCTTAATTAATAAAAGCAATTTAGAGGAACTCAAAATTTATAACTTGATTTTATTGGTATGATCTTTCAATCTAGTTTATAGTAAAGCAAAAATTTGAAAATAATATTTTTTTTTATTAAAAATTTCCAAAGTTCTCAAAATACATGAAAACAAGAGAAATCCTAGTTGAGAATTTTCGAAACCCGATAAATAAGAAAGGTCGAGAAATCAGAAATTCGAACATATACGTACTCAAAATTTACTTTAAAAAATCGAAGAAGACCAAATTAATGAATAACAAATTTAAGGTTTTTTTTTAAGTATACAATTTTGAGTGAGTCAGCTAAAAAAAAAACGCCGCGTCTCATTTATTTGACTTATTTTACTGACAAAATACTTAAAACCAAATTCAAGACTAATTCTTCCGTCTAACCGGTTTAATTACGTTTTTAATCTTCATTGTCTGTCGAATACAATAACATTTATATTCTGTGTTATATACATTATACATTATATTAATATCTTTAAAGGTTACTTCACCCAGCATTACATTTTGATTTTTTCGAATATTTTTTACCAACAGATCACTTTTTATGCTTCATTCATCATTCATCCACTTCTTAAAACCTTCAAAAAAACCGACAAGAGAATAAGTAAAAATCACATTTTAAACGTTTTATAATTCAAATATGGCATGTTTTAAAAATTACGTCACTTTTATAAAATGAGTATTGTTAAAACGTTCGGCACGAAACGGAATTTTTAAGCTTATTGTTTTAACGTCTTAACTTTCACAATTTGTAGGTTTTAAATAAAAAAATAATAGAGCTAAGTAAAGCGAGCAAAACAATTGGCTTAATATAAAATACAAGATTATATTAGAAGTTTAAAAGAAAAAAATATAATCAAACTTTTCACCCAAATTTGTAATAAACCAGTATTTAATGAAAAAAACTGATATACTCATTAAATTAAATTTGAAATATTTTCGTATTTTCAAATGAAAATATGTTGAAATTGTTTCAACTAAATCTTAATAAATTCAAATAAAATTATACGCAAACTTATTAAATTTTATAAACACAAGCATCGTTAGTATACGGAGAAGATGTTTATGTAACTTTGAATAAATTAAAATTTAATACAAATATTTCGTCTTACAGTATCGGTAAAGTTCTTTTTCCCTTAAAGCTAATAGAACATGTAATGCGTTGGTGAAAATTCATATTGATTAAATTAAATACGCCCCGTTTCCACTGTGAAAATTAACGATGTGAAAAATATAAATTTTCTTGCCTTACTAATTTTTGTAACAAATAAAAACATACATACATATAAACGTAATCTATGTATATGTATTATTACATAAGTTCAACTTGCGGCTTTCCGTTCGTATTATGAACCTTTTAAATTAGTTCTAAGCAATTTCACAAAATGACTTGGGCAAAATTAATTTTTCAGATCGATTCAATTTCATGTTGACTTTATTGTATCAATATAAATATACATAAACGCACAGGTTTGGTATTGGATTTGGTAAATATTTTTTTTTGAACAATATCTTTATTACCTGGTCGTTCAATTCGATAATAAAAGTTTTGGGTTTAACTCTTTTTTTAAAGACCAACCTTGAGGAAATTATTTCTATTTGGTTCAGTTTTGCGAGTCATTTTCGAGGTAATTTTACCTTGAACTATAACTTAAAAGTAAAAACTATAAGTAAGTTCGTTAAATTTTTCACTTTCTAGATTATGTGTTCAATAAATTTAAGTATTAAAATACAAAAGTATGAAGGGATAATATTTTAGTTATTTTTTTTTAGGTTATTGGAAATATTTTTAATAAGTCCATTTTTTATATTTTGAGAAATCATTTCAAACTATGAGAGTTTGAAGATATATATCTTTAAGCGGCTTGTTAAAGTCAAAAATTAATTATTGGTAAGCGATCCAAAAATAATTAAAGATATCTAATTAAATAATCAAAAATAATAAATGAAAAATGAATCATTTTACTTAAATAAATTACTATTATTTAAAATATTTGACTTAAAGCTGGTTCTATGTCAATGATAAACGACTATAATTAATATTTGGTATTGCAATTCATTTATTTCTGTTTTTCATGACTTATCATTCACTCATTGATTAATTCTGGTCCTTTCTTTAAATACCCTTAGTTCATTACTAATTACTCCCCTCATAAAATTGCTTAGGTGTTTGGCAATCAACTTTTAATAATAACCAGTTTTATGTTATCAGGTACAACAGAGTATTGTAGGTATATTTTAACTACTTTTAAAAAATTGTTGGCACTTATTGTTGGCAAATTGTGGCTATTTTATTCATTAAAACACAGATTACATTGACTAACAAATATAATCTGGCAACACTAAAATGCATAAAATCAAGCAAAAATAAATTT
Organism: Sisyra terminalis; assembly: GCA_958496175.1. Lineage (NCBI taxonomy): Eukaryota > Metazoa > Arthropoda > Insecta > Neuroptera > Sisyridae > Sisyra > Sisyra terminalis. The sequence goes on along the minus strand of OY292277.1, from coordinate 29,489,975 downwards.
AAGACTTAATTAAATATCAATATATACAACACAACCAATTATGTATACAAATATAAGTGGCCTGATAGTCGCGAAATGACCAGTAATGTTTAAGCGACTTTAATTAAATATAAGAAGAAGATATAAGATTTCTTCAAACTTGAGTCCCCAAAGTTATAAAGCATCTGGTCAAAGTATTTGATTAGATCAAAGAAATGTATTGTATCAAACAACTTAACAAATTCCATCATATAATAATAGTAAACTCAAAAGGCCTGAAGCAGGATATAAAAATTGGCATCCACCACCATGGATCGTCTAAAACTTTATCCACTTACAAATGAGTCGTGAAACTCGAGGAAAAATTATTGTATTTACAAAACGTTTCCAGTAAACGATAGCTGTGTTTATGGCTTTATTTTAAATGTTCTATAATTAGAGATAAGCAGTCACAATTAGTGGGCTCGACTTGAATCTCGACTAAATAACATTATTCGAACAATTCGATAATAAATATTATTATGCCGCAGTTTATCGAACTTTCCCATTGCTATTGGTAAACTTATTAAGATATTTTATAATCTTTACGGATATTTACAAAAAAAAAATGATCGACGATTTATCTACGACGACATCAAAATCTAAAATATTATAATATTACAAGTTCTTAGTGAGGTCAAGTCAAGTCTACCGTTCAAGTCAACATAAATTGAGGATGAAATTGTCGAGTTCAATGTTTGTTGTTAAAAAGCAATCAAATTCTAATTATAATAAAACAAATACATAATAGGAAATTTTCTGGGAAAATGAATAATTTGTGTCTCAGTTGAGAAATATAAGATTTTTGTGAGAAGCATTGTTTTTTTTATTTATTTTATATTGAAACGATTACACAACAATCAATGTTCTAATTACTATAGATTGCAGAAACAATACATTTAAACAATGATTTTGTAATCGTAGTATGACAATTTTCATTCAATTTTTTAAACAATTTTTCGACTATGCGAAAAAAGATAATGAATATCACAATATAACCTATTATCCTAATAACATAAATTTTTGATCATCTCAAATTTCAGGAGAGATTGAGTCGTTAATACATTCCGTTGACATTAATTACGTTTTAATATTCCCTTTAAAATTTCAAACTTAAAAAAAATGTATAAAAAATTTTTTTGTCCCTAAATCAAATAACTAATTACATATAAATTTCAATTCCCTAACCGAACAATAATCACAATTGAAACTTCATCTGCCAACTCGTACAATGGTAGATTTCAAATTGGCGATAACACAAGATTTAGCAGCGACTTTATTTCAGCCGTATTAATCCTATTGGACTGCACCACCACGTATATAATGGCAAAAAGTAAATTGAAAAACAAGCTTTGTTTAAAAAAAATAACAAAATAGAATTTCAACAAAAAGCTTCTGCTTCAAAACGTTCCCCCGGGGGTTGAAAATTTGAAGATCTTTATCTGTATTCAATTTAATGTTTAAATGAAAATGTAAAATTAATGAGAATCGTTAACAAGGGGGTACACGCAAATGTATAGAGTGGTGTGGATTTGTTACGGGTAAGCGGGCGAGACAATTTTTTTCCAGTGTAAATAAAAATCAACAGAGATAATGATATATTTGTATTCGGGGATTTCATTTTCAATTGATTAATTTATTTTGGTTTAATCATGAAACTCGGTTGTTAATTTTCAGAATATTAAGGGATTTGTTTGTGTTACTAAAGAAAGCTTTTAAAATAATAAAATGATTTGATATAAAAAGTCTGATTTGATCAAAAAGAGAAATTTAAAGTAGGTAATAATTGATGATGAGTGTCGTCCTATAATCGTAGTGTATTGGCTTTGGCAAACAAGTAATAATTGGCTTTATCCTTAAGGAATTAGAGAAGTTTGTATTCACGAAACCGAGTTTTAATGACAATTTTAATTATTAATTTAATGCTCATCAAATCCGTAAAGATTTAAAACTAACGATAAATTAAATAACTTATAAATACGATTTTATTGAATAGTATCAAAAGCTTCGGATTGGAAGCATAATAATCAGTATATGTATACAATTATAATGGTCATTTGCTTAAATTCGTAAATGTTCAAAAGTTCTTTACTGGTTATTTTGAAATTTGTAGACAATGTTATATTCATATAAATCAATGTAAGCGCATGGCTTTGTTGAATCAGAGGACCCGATAGAGTCTCACATCAACAGGTACAGCGAAAAATGCTGCGTGTAATCAAGGGAGAGTTTTTATCGTTACTTTCGCGATGAAATCTACATTTTCAGATAACTAACGATTTTTTGAAACACTTCAATCGAAAACTTATTATTTTGAAGCTTATAATAATATTAGTACAGAAAGGACTGCTGTGGGGGCTAAGAAAATGTTTCTTATGTTTTACGTAGATGTTTTAATTAAAATTATTTTTATTTATTATATTTACAGGCATTAAAATATATATTAGCAGGACAACGTCAGCTGGTTTAGCTTTTTGGAAATACAATTTAGGTTCATCCTAACAACTTAAGATATATTTGAAGATTTGAAGTTGCAAATCAAAGTTATATTAGTGTAAAATATAAAATCTTTAATTTAAAATAGGAATTAGTCAGAGCAATAGATTTAACTCTTCAGCGATATTGTAACGAAATCTTTACTTCTTGGAAATAAAACATTTTATTTTAATATATTTTCACCCAGTGCAATTTTTAATAATCGTACTCCAAATAATCAGCTACTTAATCAATTTTTGAAATCGTTTCAATTTTTGACAAAATAAGGACTGACTCACGACTACAAATTGAAGGTTGCTTTTTTATAGTCGGATTTTATGGATTGATCTTTCCTGATTAAATTCATAGATTCTAGAACATTGATTCTTAACCTTGTTAAGGTAGTGACCCCCGTTAGTTTTATATCTGCATTCACCGAACTCTTCTTAGTGGGAAAATAAAAAATGATTTTTTCAAATTCAAAACATAGATATACTCGTATACTTATATATAGGTGCACAAAATGAACAAACCCAATAAGAACCCGCCAAGCCCGCGAGACTAACTCAACGAACCCCTGGACTTCAATTGAACCCAGGTTAAGAACCACAGTTCTAGAAGATTCGAGAAAAAAAACAATTGTTTGATGCTCTTTTTGTTGAATCGAATACTATCTCTTTTAACATGGGACTTAACGTTTCTATCTACGTCTATTATTTGAATTTAGTTGTTGTTATCTGAGTAAATCATTATTAATAGAGAAAAAAAATTCAAAAAAAGCACCAACAGATATAAAATTAACATTTCTTATTATCAAAACTAGGAACTACAGTTCAACAATTTATATTTAGATACTGTTATCGGCACCAACTTTCAGTCACAACACCTACCAAAATAAATTTTAGCAAATTATATAGTTGCACAATTGAATTTGAATCATCTGTGTTAGTTTTCTAATAGCTGATTTCATAATTTTTTGATTTTTTTCGTCTTATTGATAGAGTCAACACACACGAGTAGCTTAAATGATCGAAATTATTAAAATTGATGAATAATTATCGAAAAACAACGCCAAACTTTGCTACGCAGACGTGGAAAATGTAAATAATTTATAATTAAATATATATCGCATTGAAGGAAGGTATCACCTCGAATGAGATCAATATTAAGACTATCACACAATAGACACTTTGGAAAACCTTTCAAATTGATCGTGGAATCGGATCTTAGGTATGCATAGAAAACAAATGTTGACATACAACTTACCATCAATTAAGTTAAACTTTGTCGCGAATCCAATCCAATTTCTGCCAGTCACTGAAAGGGTGGTTGGCAATGGGTAATATATCAAAAAAATGTAAGAGAGTGATTATGTATCATTCAGAAAAAAATAAATAATTCTTTTTATAAAATGTTAAAATGGCTAAGTGTAGAACGCTTTCTAGACTCTTTAAAAACAAATTTTCTAATGTTGGCATGACTGTAAATTCAAGTTTTGGTTCATTTGGTTTCAATCAAGCTTTAAGGTGTACAACTAAATGTTATATCAAACTACAGCATTCGAGGACTAATAATTCCAAGATTTGCGAAGCATGTGCGGCATGGTTACAATGGTTACCAATGATTAAAATGAAATGCTCCATTGAAATAAAAATCCTGACTTTTTGGAAAAACCATATAGAATTTATTTGAAAGTTGAATCATTTTTGTATTTTTTGTATTTTTTTATAATCCAACGTAAAGTATAGTACTTTTATGGGCCGTTTCTCATTTACACGCATGCTATTCGATTTTTATTCGGAAAGTATTTGTCAACTCGTTTTCAGCCACATTTGTTAAGGTGTATGAAAAAGAGTTTATGGTATTGTAAGAAAGAAATGTATTGCATTCCGATAAAACCGTACATGATAGTGTTCGTCCAACTCTATACCATACTTGCGATTCTATGGTAAAAATACGCTGATGAGAATACCGAGAGTAGAAAATAATATTTTGAAAACAATTTTTAGGATACATGAAATAATTAAGTTCTTTGAGAAACTGTCATTTTAATTTATTTTATATTAATAAGGGTTTTCTCCTTGTAAGAAATTCAACTTTAATTTATGGAATCGCTATAATACTGCTGCTAGTGTATACATTTTACTGAAGAATTACTCGCATATGTTACCTTACTTTTTCTTCAACTTCTAAAATTGTCATCCTTTGACATCTTCTGCGTTAATAATACTTCCAACCAACCCCAAAATTAATAAAGAAATCAAAGTCCGGCTCAAATTCAATCCCACTTTGAGAACATACATACATGTCACTCACAAAATCGTCACAATATGTTATCTCAAAATATCATTGAAAAAAATACTTGTGTTGTTGAATAATCAGACCACAATTTACTCATGCAGAAAATAACTAATCTTTATCTAGAAAAGTGTGGCCAATAAAACGAAAGGTCTGCTCTTGATAGAAATATAATAACACAGACGTATTGTGATTATCTGATTATGATCTGCTTCTATTTCAATTGTCACAAAAGTCAGTGGGGAATTTTAATCCTTAGTTTCAATTGGAGATTTCGAAAACGTTAAAAATATTAGGTAATATTAATTTAAAAAAAATATTTTCCCTTGGTTTGAGATTGAGGCATTGAAATTGGCTTGATGAATTAAAGTGATTGGTTAATAAAAATAAGTAATATTTCCATTCGATAATTAATGACGGATAAAATTGGCTGTTTTGCAAGACGTTTGATATAGTCTCCATTAGAAAATTAAAGTGATTGAAATATTATACACAGAAACAACCCTATTTTCTCAACAAAAAGCAAACGATAGTGCTGGGGTGGTATTGAAGAGCAATGTAGGGGAGATGGTAGCAAAGTGATAACATCAATGTATGGGTCAGTACGCCCTTTGTACGATGACCATCGGAACGGGTGCATTCACAGTGCAGTCTATTGGAAAATTTCAAGGGGTGCAACACAGCCTGCTCGTCTATATTTCATAGGCACTTTCATATTTCCTATTCAACCATTCCCATAATAGAGAGACCTTGTATACATTTTTAAAACAGTTTTCTACTTCCATTTCATTTCGCTAAACGCCTCAAAGTATTCAATTCACAAACAAAGACGTCCAATGCTCGACCAATTGATAAAACATACATTCATCTCATTTAAAGAGTTTTTTTCCCTATTACTTCACTGAGCGCATTGAACATTTTAGAAAATTGCAATATTTTCACATACATAATACAGGTACATACGTAGTTGATGAAAAAGCTTTCTACAGCCAACACGTACCTGATATGTGTACATTTTGTGGAAATTCACATGAAATGTTTCACTTTAATAGATGAAGTTCAATTGATCTTTCGTTTGATCAAAACAAACATCAAAACCAAGAAACTAGTTTAACACTTTTTTTTTTGAAATTTTTAATTTATTGTTTCTTTTCGATAAAATGTCACGGGGGCTTTTCGTTGTGGTAGAACATTAAATTGATTATATTATGAAAAAGTATTTCACTAAACTATAGGGGCTGTTTAAGAGAGTGTTTAACGAGACTTTCTCACGAATAAATGGAAGATAAATTGCCGTCTTAAATTATCAAAATATAGGGCTTTGACGTTAATTAAGTAAATTGACAAATTCATAATTAATGCTTATTGTAAATGGTTTTTAAATTTTTTAAATGAATCAGCCAAATTGGTTTGAAAGATGTGAAGATTTTATTTGCAAACTTCCCTTTGTTGGCATTTTTGAATTAACGCCACGGTTTTTTTGACATAAACTTTTATATATTATACATTATATACATTATTATATATACATTTTAACTTAATTGAAGATTCTTTAAGATATAAAAAATAATTATGTGGAGTATCCACTGTACATTTTTATTTTTTCATTATTAGTTGACACCAGAAAAAATTAGTTCTTATCAGTTGTATTCTAAATTATTGGTTGAAAATTTTAAACTTATAAATTTTGCTATCGATCTTTGCTGAGAAGTCATTTTTATGGAAAAACATTATTCTTTGGTCCAAATTATACCTAATAATGGAATGTTATTAGATGATCCATAAACTAAACCATACTATTAGCATCTATTATTCCATTGTTTTCGGACCCCTGGGGGTCCGCGAGCCTATGTTTGGGGGTCCGCGGTCCCATTTGAAAAAGTTTGTTTTTTGTTTTTTAATTTAATGAAGGAATACTAAAATATAATATTGCCCGAAAATTGCACCTTTTTTTCATTCAGTGGTCCTTGGTATTATGCTTGATTTCTTTGGGGGTCCGCGACTGAAAAAGGTTAGGAACCACTGTATTATTGTATTACCTAAAATCACTAAAATCTATAGTTATCTTGTTAGAATTGATGTTATCATACAGATTAGGTTACAACTTATACTGGGTAGCGCTGGGTATACTTTTAATTATGCTGGATAGTTGCTGAATTTAAATTAAAATTTAAGAAAAAATAGACTTCACATAAAATAAAATACATTCATATTGAATAGTTAATAATGTCTATGATCCTTTATTGTTATGGTAAAAGCAAAAACCACATGGCAAATCTAGATAAGACTATATGGAAGAACTTCCCCCTATATCAAAATTTTGATCTTATCCAAGCAATTTCATAGTAAAAATCAGATAATATTTTCCAATAACCAAAAATTGAGACAATTGTTTTGTCCAAAAAATCAGAAAGAAGTTTTTTTTTGGACTAACGAATAATCTCAATCAAAGAGAAACTCATTGCAGAGTGCTTAATTACTTATTAAATTTGATTGAATTTATTAAAATATCTGACAAAATATATATTTAAACACACATAAACATATACAGATAGAAGCTAATAAATCGCACCTCTAAAATTATAAAAATAACAATTTCGTAACAAAAAATAGAACCGACGAAAAATGGAACTAAAAAGCCAAAAATAATGAAGTATTCAATCTTGATAACTAAGCTCTCAAATTAATGAAACTTACTAATTTTAAGTCGGCGCCAAAAAAAAGTCCACAATGGTTAAAATCTTAAATATTCAAAAAAAAAAATGACAACAGTCTCACTAGATTTCGCATGGTATTGTAGATTGACTCCCATTTCCTCTTTTCATATTTGAAAGAATTAATTTGTATGTTTAGTATTTTGACACCGACTCAAATTTAATTAGTTCTTTATTGGTTTGGAAGCTTGTTTTTCAATAATTAGTTTTTTTTTTACTCTAAAAAAGCTGTTAGGAACTATTATTACTCAAAATTTTGGCTTATTTACAAAAAAAATTGCCAAATTGATTGAAATGGACTCAAAGAATTATTAAAACGTACAAATATATACAGATAGATGTATTATACAGCTTTGTAAGGCACATTAACGTACTAACAATTAGAGTTTTTGTACCTTTAATGCAAAAAAAAAATAATCATTGAATAAAAAGCGTAAATAAAAAGATCTTTGTTTTTAAATTTTCTTTACGTTACATTTTCGTCGACGGGAGTAATATTAGGAGGAATAGAGGTAGTTATACATTTGCGCGTTATCTAATGTATATCTAATGTATTGTAGAACTATATAAAAAAAAGAAAATAAGGGTTATATTTTTAAAGTTGATTAATATTTTATCAATATTTATAATATTTATAATTTTATTTTATTTTTATTTATTTTATTATTTAATTTATTTATAATTTTATTTACAATATTTTATAAATATTTTTATTATTTCCGAGTCACAATAATTAATACATTAATGAATAATTATTTATATCGCCTGACTCAATTTCGTTATTTCTTAATTTCTTTTTTATTTATTTCATGTGAAAAATTCTACATTGGCGAAACTGGATGATCTTTCGTCACTAGATATAAGAAACATTTTCCCAGAAAACCTAGTTTGACAACATCCTCCAATTTTACGAAAACATGAATGGATTTTCAAAACAAACTTTAAGCCATTACTTGTTTTTGAGAAAGAAAGGATCACATATAACCACCCAGAAAGAATATGATATATATATATATATATATATATATATATATATATATATATATATATATATATATATATATATAAATTCTACAAACCGGATCCAACTAACATCCTTAATGAAAAATTATTCATGACAAACTCTTTATACGAAACTTATTTACAATTGGTACAATGAATGAAATACCTGATAATCACAGCCAAAAACTGTTGAATTGTATTTAATAAAGAAATTGAGTCATACGACATAAATAATTACTTTTTAATTCATCCATATTTTATGAGCAACTGCTTAGGCAATATTATAGTAGAGATCAAAGCTATAGAAATTTTCTCCGTATTGTTAGAACTCGTTATCTAATGTCATTAGAAATCGATATATTTATTAAATTACTGCACCAAAACGCACTAAATTGTGTATCAAAAAAACTATAAATTTTATTTAATTTAATTTTAATAATTAAAAATGTCATTATATTAGCTTTACTTAATTAATTTGATTAGCCAGCAGTTGTGAAAATCCTACATTTCAACAATATGTTCCATTTTATAATAAATTATACAATTTGCTTTAAAAACTGACAATAATAAATATAAATCAAACATGCTCTCTGTATTTAAATTATAAAGGAAATTTATTTGGATTTAAATTAAAAATATATACGCAAATAATAAATCATCAATCAATTAAAGCTTTTCGGAAAGTTTTCTGCACTACTGATTTTTCTTTTGCCTATATAAATAATTATATACTACCTTTATGTCACATACGTCATAATTATTATTAATTAGGATTAAAAATGTATAAATTTTAAGTTTGTTCTTTCTATATTATAAAAACATTTTTAACTCGATTCATTTATCATGAAAGTTGGTGTTTGTCACATAATAAAAGCAGGAAAAATACCAAAGTTTAAATCAGCTTATTATGCATGAGAAGATTCATTTCAGTAATCTGAGACAGATAATAAAATATTTATGAAAACAAATCACACTTTCATGATGATTTTTTTTTGTTTAGTGACTAATTTGCGATTGTAATCACATTCAAATGTGGTATTTGTTGATTGATATCGTTGTGTGATTTCAAAGTCAAATTCAAGATGCAACTGAATGTATCTCCTTAACCCATTGGTTTGTGGATCAAATAAATCTTGTTCATAAATTCCACCGGATTTAGACAAAATGTTTTCGTCGAGACAGAAAGTTAAGAGAGTGTGTTTAGTACAGTTTTTTCCGGTCACGTCTGAAGATGTAATATATCATTTTATTTAGTACTTATGACATTTATTTATTATTTATATTCGAGAGCTATCGACGTGTAGAGAAAAAGAGTGAAAAAAAAAATTAAAAAGCCTTAAAAATCTATCGAGACCGTATTCGTTTCATTTCGATTTGGTTTAGCACACGCGAATAGGAAATCCATTCAATAGATAGCCGCTGTGCACAGAGTTAAGACGGATTACCGACTCGTAGCCAAATATCTTGTCAAATTGTTTACGGTCTCGTAAAATGCAATTTATCGCAGATTTACGTTTTATACGATGTCCGACTAGCTTTATCCTCACGACAAGTAAATTTCTATCAAAAGGTCAATTTTCCCTGAGCCAAATGGTCAGAACTCGCAACCTGCACAGATTCAACGTTTAAACTATTCAAAATTTTCCCTCCTTTTATTGTAATAAATCCTTATTTTTCCTAATGTTAATAATTTTATATCCAAACGATTATAAAATTTCAAACATATTTTATGTTATCTTTCTTATTTTTTTTTTTTTGAAAATCTGTGCGGTAGGTCTATGAATTTATTTAACACATCCGTTAAGCAGATTATTGTTAATATTTCGTGTGTAACTAAATATTACAAAAGAATCTATTTAGAAATATTATTACATATAAATCTTGTCCACTTAAATTATTTTATTAATTGCCCATTAAAGTTGTAAAAAAAAACTTTTATAGCAATTAATCACTCAAATTATCTGAAGAATCACACTTACGCGTTTTACCGCTAAATTAGTCAGGTTTCAAATTTAAAAATGAAAAAAAAAACTTAAACCTCTCAGATGTTTAAAATTTATTTATCCAGACGTTTACCGTCTTAATCAGCTTGGATACTGTGATAATAATAAAGAAGAAAAATATATTTTTTTTTTAAGTTTGTGTCAATATTAGCTATATTGACTCTTCGATAAATTTTTCGTACAATAAGAGTATTGTAGTCTGTAGTAAAAAAAAAATAGAATTTAAAATCAAGACGTTTGAAGTTTCTTTATGTTTTAGGGGTCCGTAACACAATTGTTTAAAATAAAAGGCTTACAATAGGCTATACTATTAGCACTATTTAATGATGAAACTTCAGAGGAAAGTGATTTCGATACCATTATACAATGAAACGAAGAAACAATAAAAAAATATAGCACCGATGTAAATATCTACGCTATTTTGACGTTCGTACCTATTGCTGCTCAATTTAATTATTTACTAAAAAATATGTAGTGTAAATGTTACAATAAAATATCCAATTATTAACTTATACAATCCAGATACAATAAGAGAAAAAGAGAAAACAAAGGACTGTGTATTTTATTGGTTAATTTATATAATCAAAATTACGTGGGAATATAAACGATATTTTCCTACCTTCGTGAGCATATTTTAAGACATGGCAATTTTTGGGAAAATATTTAAAGTGAAACTGTTTTAACTATATATAAAATAGATTGTAGTCTAATTTATGAAACATTATTTTCAAAAGTAAACTATCAACAAAAATATGAACAAAAGTTCAGTAGATACTAAAGCCAGATACGTATTTTGATTGCCAAGCAGATAGATGAGTCAGTGACTAATCTCATAGGAGTTACAGAGCGATCCAATACTATTTGCTGACCAGTGATGAAGGTTGCTTGACAATCGAAATACGTATCAGGGACAAAACGTCATAAGTATTATTTGTTTGAATTTTTGTTTAAATTTATATTTATAGTTTAATATTGTTAATTATATTTCATAAATTGAACTGCAATATAATGCATATATTTTATATTTTGTTAAAGCAGTTTAAGCTACTAAGTAAGCAAAAAATCAAATTGATTTAAGGTGAAAGCTGCTTTTGGTTCTTTCATTACCGCACCCAAAACTTACCATGATTGCATTACTTGGTGGTATAATTAAGAGAGAACAGCTAACTGAATGAGTCACATTCTGAGAGAAAAAGGATTCACACTACCCAAAAAAGAGAAGGCAAATTGAAATCTGGGATTTATTGAAACGAGGAAAGTATAAGAAACGCGGGAAACTAAAACTGCCGCCAGAAAGAAAATTAAAAAAAAAAATGAAAAGTGATTTTGGTGTACTTTTATGAGACGAAATTTGAAATATCTCAATATTAACTATAGTTTTAGTGATATCTAAGACAACCAATTTGCAGAAGTTAGTTGGAGAGTTTTACTGTCTGAAGTACTATTTATTTTTTCGTAAGTTTTACTAGTTTGGATAGTACAAGCTACATTTTGAGAAGATATTTCTAGTCAAAATTTAAATTTTCTCTTACTACATTAGCTACGGAATCTAGCGATAAGTTACACAATCGTTAGTAGAACAAAATCCGTGTTTAATTAAAGTAGTAGTAGTTGAGAAAGAAGATTTTAATTTTGATCAGAAAATGAAACATTATTCAAGATCTAGTAATATGTGAAAAATTATCGCTTCTATTAGTCACCAATGCAAAAGCTTTTCTTGTTTTGGTGCCTCTTCAATGTTGAAAGTTGGCGATCATCATCGCTATTTCGATTTTTGATACTGCAACCCGGAAGAGTCCTCTCGTGCTTCTTTCGAACCACCCAGAAAAGTTGGCTAGTTAGGGTATGGTATTAAGTCTCGTTAGTACTTCTTCATTCCACACATGATTCCTTCAAACTTTCGTTAGGACTCGACGGTATACCCATATTTCAAATGGGGTAATTTTATTTTCCAGACTCTTGGTATCCATGAGTCCATCGTTCCATTCTGTATGAGACAAAGGGGTACACGTAGTGCTTGACAATTTTTTTTTTACTTACATAGCTCCCTACATACTCCCCATACAAAGCTCCCTAAGGTCCATTTTCTCAACATGTGGTTACCTATTGGTTAAGGATTACTAAGAAAATCATTATTTCAGAATAGTTAGGTTATACTTGTGGTAGCGACCGTCAAGTTATTCATTGAATATTTTACCTACGCTTGGGATAGTTTACTGAAGGTTCAGTGTGATATAACCATTTGATATTTCGGCTGAAAATTGTCGATTGGGGTAATGTAAAGCCTGATAATGGAAATTATAAATGGATACATAAACGCTTTTAGTAATGAACATTTTGAAAAACCAAGAAGAAGATATTTATTCAGGCGAAGAATAAATAATTTCGAGGAATTTAATCAACATGAATTTTTCTATAGATTTAGGCCAAGAACTGTTGAAGAATTTTGACTACTACAAACTTCTGTTAATGTGTGGCTATAATGATACATTTTTAGGATATTATTTTAACTTCTCTACACGGACCATTTAAAAATAATTACACTCAATAAAACAAAGTACTAAGCCATCAATATAAGTGAAATTTTTCCATTATATATTTTATTTCTTCACCATCGCCCTAACCTAACCCCTTTGTTTTAACATCTTAATTATATGTTTTATAACGAACCTTTGTTTTCATCAAATTACTTACATGTTTTACATTATAATTTTATTGTTATCGCTTAGTTTTCAAATTTGAAATAAAAATCTTTAATTTCCCAAGGCAATTATAAGCACAATTTAAAGCTTATATAAGTGTAGAATTAGATCCTGAAATAGATAGTTATTTAAGCTAGTAAATAGGGTATCTTCCGTAAATAATTTCGTTTATTTGACATAAAATTGAACTCGAGAAAAGACTATGCCATTACTGAACCTCGATTAGTTTCAAATATATACAATAAATAAATTCGTCTTTTAATATATAAAGTAAAAAGCGATTTGAACCAACCGACGATGGGTGGTTAAGGTGACGAATGAGAGGGAAAGTTTGGTGGAAACAAACAGAGAACTCATTTCAAAGTTATGAAATTTTGATTGAGATTTTTCAATCAAGTCATTCAACCGTTTGTTAAATACTTTGCAACAAATTAGTATGAAACGAAACGTCGATACTGCGTTTCTTTTTTTTCAAATCATGAGGGTTCATTTGTTGGTTAAATATTCCGAATTTACTTTTTAGTTTATGTAAATAATGTGAAATTTTTGTTTACAAATTGCAGAGTTCTCTAAAATTTATCGACTGTAGAAATATGGCTATTCGTACAAAACAACGTGAGTGAAATAAGTAAGTTTTTTAGAAAAAAAAATATTTTCATTCGGTTGAAAACGAGGAGGGTCAAATAAAAGTTTTGACATACATAGTTGCCGGTATTGTTTTGTTGTTTTTACTTAATACTTTTGGAAACCGACTTTTCGGTGATGTTTTGCGATGTCATAGAAAATTATTTTACGTTTTTCATATTCCGGCTTTTAAAAATTGAAATCTTTTACCTTTTTTGCTTTTGTTTTTAATGAAAATTATATTTATCATATCAAATTAAAACAGAATCAATAAATGTTGTCTTTTTGTAGTTTTTCAGAAGCAATGAATTCATTGAAAAAAAAAATAAACTATGCTTCTGTTATATATAACGGGTTCCGGACTATACAATTTTTTGTATTAGCGTTTTAATTTTCTAAGCCTCGTTACACGTATGCGGATTGTTCATTCCAATATGATGTATAATTATCGAACGAGCATTAACCATACATGTTATGGGGATTGAACATTTTTTTTAATCTTTTTACACTGCACGATCTGCATAGTTATCCAATAAGTACATCTAGTTTAGTATGTCGCATAGTCCCGGCAAACTATCCATACTAGTGCAAATTAGGTACTCAAAACTTATTCAGTGAGTTGGCTGTATTCTGCTTTTGCAGTTTTCTTTTAGTTTCGTTGTTTTACCCAGTAGGTTTGGTGCAAGGTTGTTTGGATGTTTATCCAGTATTTTCAGGTATTTTTCGTTAGTCTGCTTTATCTGTGCCTTTACCATTGCGTTTCTGTATTTTGCTGTTGTTATTAAAGCAGAGAGCATTGGTAATTTGTCACAGTATTTTTGAATGTTACCTTTACCGATATATTTTTATGTAGGAATTGGACACAGTGCCCCATAACTAGATTCCTTATGACCATATTGATTTCGGTAAGATTCAAATCAGGAGTTTATTTTCTCTCGACAGTAAGGATGACTTTGAGAACAATCAATATATAACTCTGAATTTTTTGTTTGAGTATATCGTCGGCCTTAAGTGCTGACCTGCTAAGTCCATTTGAACAGTTTTTACAGGGGAGGAAAAACGTGAATGTAAGCTATATAAGTTAGTACAGAAAGCTGGTTTTCTTATAATGTTAAATTTTGAAATTTCTATATTTAAAGTAATTTATCAGTTTGTTATTCGATAGAATTTCGTATTCTCTTCCTAATGAAACAAAAAAAAATCCATAAAAATGAACTAAGCAGATTAATACTTTAGGTCGACGAATTATGCTAACTTGTTAGAGCTATATGATGAACTTAAACAATGAGGAGGAAAATAAAACATAGTAACATTGCGGTTTGTTGCAGTCGTTCATTTAGTCGTTTTGTGCAGTTAAAGACCAATGTGACTTAGTCATAAAACACAAAATATCAATAACTATAAGCTACACAAAGCTTTAATGCAAAATCTACCAATTATCCTTGACAAATACTTGAAGAATTGGCAAAAAGATCATCAATTATTATAAACAAAGAGAGTATTTAAGATAGAATAGCTGCTTTAAATCATTGGGACAATAGCGAGTTAAAACAGGGCATAAATTAAATATAAAGATATCGCCATCACTAGGTTGAAAAATTTATCACTAAAATAAAAAAGCTTTACTTAGCCTACTAGTGGTCGAGTAGTCAAGGTGGCCTCTCAAAAACTGGTAAGTTTTGGACTCAATTCTCGAATCGAGTAATTTTTGAAAATTTCTCGACTTACGGTTTTTATTTACCCTAAAGTCGCTAAAGACCTTGGTAGTTATAAAGCGATGGTAAATAATAATAAAAAAATAGCTCTTCACTATTGAAACTATCTCTTATTTTGAAAATAAAAACTTAAAACAGTCAACACCGAGAGAGGAAAATGTCAACATTTTCAAATGTCAATTCCATTAATGTAATAAGAAAAGAGTAAAATGAAGAATTTACTTTGTGATTCAAAAAAAAATTTTCTCCACAACAATTTCAAATTGGAATTATAAGAGAAGGCAATTCAAAAACATTGTAAAAGGGAGAAAGTTGCTTTTATTTCAATGCCTACAGGATCTGGAAAGTCTTTATTCTACCAATTGCCGGCTTTGAAGAAGAAGCGTTGGAATCCTAGCTCTCCTAAAAATACTATATGTTGAATTCTTTTTCACAAACCCTTGCTCATATGGGAACTCCCAATATTCACAACAGAGTCACTCTTGATTCAGTTGCTAATTGCCAAGCCTTGGTATACAAGCTTGACCCAGAGTTCAACAAAGAAAATATATCCATAACTAAAATCGTTTTAAATTGTATTAGGTTTTATATTATTTTGAGTTGTTAATATCGACTTGTTTATTTTCCAATATTTTTTTTAAATTTTAGTTTAAATTGAGACTTGTCGCTATGCCTGGTCTATGGATATCACTGCGGAGTTAAGCTAGTTTTGAGCTAAGCCAGGAAAGTCTTGGTCCAGGCCCATGCCACCATGAGTAGTAGTATTGGAAGAACAACCAAATAGGTAGGAAAAAATCAGCACCGTCAGGTTCCACAGTTTAGAATAAAATTTTAGCTTAAATAAACATATGCAAGCCATCAAAAACACCAGGATAATACGTATTGATGTACACAAGGAGTAATAAGCTAGAAACTGTGAATATATTAGAAGAATGAAAAATTAGAAACCAAATATCTGCTTTACTAAGCTCAAGTATATAGGTCCAGTAAATATCAAAGAAGAAGGTCATATTGTGTATGTGTTATGTATGAATATACCTACAGCTTTGTATGTGAAACCTAATATCTATTTCTTCTTGCACCTCTAACTTAAGTAGCATACTTATTTTAATTATAAATCCTTATTAATTGATACGTTAACGATTCACAGCCATATTTCCAATCCATTAAATTTGAGGTAAAGACATAAAGAACGATGTTGACCAATCTCAAATTGTGTGAGTCAATCTCGTAAAATTTTTATTTCATTTCACGTTATTTGTTATGTGAAATTCAACATAATTTGCTCTGCGATATGAATTTTTCTGAATTGAATCAGATTTCTCAGTACTCGTCATCCATTTCTCTTGTTTAAAATTTAGACGATACAATTACGAATTTGATTTCTCAATTTTATCGATTTTATAGATCGAATTCCATTTCTTCATCATCGGAACAATTATTATAAATTATTGTTGCAATATTATTTCATATCAAAAAAATTATAATTTTGTTGATTCTTTCCACTACTTGAAATGTTTGAAATGAAAAATTTCCAAGTAGATTTTTTTAAGAATTCATCAAACCAACTACTCAATTTGTTTGTCATTATTTCTAAAAATCTTTCAGCTCCACAAGTATTTCAATCCCGTCAATTTAAATTAATAATACGGAAGTTTTTTTTCTATTGGCAACGATTTCCTCTTGTTTTGTTCTGTTTTAGATTCGCACGATTTTTCGTGATTTCTTCAGTTATGGTCCACCAGAGCAGCGCTGACTTGCCAGTTAAATAATAAATATTTATCTAATTGCAAAAGTGAACGCAGAAATACTCGCATTCTTTTACGACCACTATAAAGCTAATACCAATCATAATAAAAATATGTTTGCAATTAATACTTCTCAATCACTCGCACTTTCTCCCTCGATTATTTTTAATAGTTTAGTTTAATTTGAAATTGCTGTACTGCTGCTACTAACCGAGACAAATGCAACAATAAGTCTTCAATATTATTACTAAAATTTTAATTACAAAATTAATTCCTTACCAACATCAGATAGCTTAAGAGGAATGAAACAATTGGATCGCGCTAATGACGTGCAATTTGATTTATATGGCCATAAACATTGATTTCATTTACGTACAACTTATCAATCATTAAATGTTTTCTTCAGTGCAAGTTTAACTTGCACTTAGGAACTAGACGACGGATTGTTTTTAGTTTCATCGAAAACAATAAAGTAATATGAAGCGTTCATGATTTGAAGTACTTGCGTTACATTGGCAATGAAAATGAGTGAGTTTTGAGCATTGATATAATACCTAACAAATTAACAATACGGAAACAAAAATTAAAAATAGGTTTTATTACATAGTTCTTTCGTTAAATACGTTGAGAATAATTCCAGATACGGTTAGTTAATAGAAAATAAACAAGCATTCTGAAATATGATAGGAAGGTCGTTACTTCAATTACTTTTAAGAAAATTACACTTCTATTAACTATAGGTAGGTATAATTTTAACAAAATTAAAATAAAATTGGTATAAAATATAATTTATACGAAGCCTATGCGTTACAAAAATCATCATAATACATAAGTTATCAACATAACTCTCAGAAACCTTAAGGTCGCCTTCACACAACATTCCACAAGCAAGCAGTTGTCTATTTTCAGGAAAATCCCCCTTATTCTTCTTTCAGTCCCCGTTCCTTTGCGATCCAGTAAGATATGGTTCACTGGTTTCACTGATTTTTTCATCTCCGCATCGATAACGCTCCTCGGTTATTCCAGGAATTAAATGAAAATGTCAGACCCGTATGACCGATTCGCAGTTTATTCAAAATTATCTTCTCTCTCCGGGTCTGTTCGCCAACTTTTGGGGTTTCTATTATTGTTTTCCTAACATGAAACAATTTTTGTGGTCTTGTCCGTTCATTGTTTAAGAGTTCCGTTGTTGATTCCCTTGCTTCCTTATCAGCCTTTTCGGTTTCTTCGATTTTCTTCGTACCTAGGAATCCACATGAAGGTTTTTTTGAAATTTATCCAAAGCTTACTTAATTTATTTATCAGCTCTAGAATGACAGTGTTTTTTTTTCTTCTCATTAGGAAGAGCTTTCAGGCAGGCTTGTGAGTCATAACAATCGACGATCGACGGATGTTCTTTTGGTCTTTCTTCAATTATATCTACACATGTTAGATGTACTCTCTGGTAATCTTTTCCTGATTAAAGTTTTTTCACTTACCTTGCCAGATTTTCCATCCATTACTGACTCACCATCGTAATAAATTATGTGCTCAGGGTAATTGTTTCGGATTTCGAGGAAAAGTTTTTGAAATATATGTGGGACTCTATTTTCCACTGAATATTTTCCTAAGGATGGGTTGATTTTAGGGACCCAGTTTGGTGTAAAGTTTTCTTAAATTAAAATAAACCAAAACGTTCCTACGACGACATTAACTATAAATATTGCTTGAAAAAATTGGAAAAATACCAGTGTTAAATTTGTAAATTTAACACAGTAATACCAAGTAATACCAAGTAATACCTAATTTATATTTTGATCAAATATCATTCAAATCGGTGTTATCATTATTTAGAAAAATAATATTTTCAGATTTCTCGTTCTTTTCTAGATTAATTTACGAATAAATAAATATAAAGAGATAAAAATTTATGAATTGACGTATATTTAAAAAAAATATCCAAAAATGATCGAAATACCTATCTGGAGCCGAATCACTATGGTCTATGTTCTATGTTCTATGTCCTATGATCTTTGAATCAGATTAATTTGAAATTAAATTTTGAAAGCAGCCTGAAATTTTCACAAAATCAATACATTAGAGTAATAGCTATAGAACGAAATATTTTTCTTTATTTCCCTTTACCATTATTTAAAAAAAAAACTGAAAAGATCCCTTATATCCCCTTAACTAAAATACGTTCCGGTTTGAAGGAATGTAAAGATTGATGTCATTTTATTTGATTTACTAAAAACGTTTTTTTCAATTTGAATAATTTTTAATGTCCTCTATACATCCAGTTTCCAGAATTACGCAGTTAATGCTGTAAATTTGTAATTACACATCCTAAATTAAATCACTCTACAATATTTTATAAACTATCAAATTTCTGAATTTAACATAATGTTTGATGTCAAATTGATTTTTTTTTCTTTGATTTATAAACTGATGATTACTGCCCAGTTAGTGAATAGGAAGAATACTAAAATAAATAAAGGTATTCGAAAATATACGTACTTATCTCTCTTTTATCAGAATTTTATATCGGCATCCTAATCTACTGTTTGGATGTCTCATTGATGTACGAAAATTTAAGACTTCGGAAAAGTTTGCAATTTGGAATCAATGAGTTACATGTAATTTTAAATTTTTGGTTAAATAAAATTGCTTACAAACTTGAACACAAAAAGTTATTTGGTGTACAATAATTTGCGAATTACTAATTTGATAGCGTTAACAATCACTGAAATTCAATAAAAATGTAATACAACCAATGCATTACGATACATATTTCCTTGAAACTGATTAATAATGATATAATGACAAAATATAAGAATTAATTATTTTTCTAAAGCATTTAGTATTTTGTCACTATTTAACAATTCTCTTTAAAGCGAAGTTGTTAAAATGTTTTTTAGACAATTTACCAGGCATTGAGATAGAAATGCTGGGATACTAAGGAACTATTTATATTATAACTTCTGAAAAACCTAATATTATACTTTACTAGGAAATAACAAAACTAAGTTATTTATTTTACATAGGAGAGACTTAAAAAATATTTCCTAGACTTATCGGTGCCTTTAAGATGGTTTCCAATAATAATTTTAACCATTCAATTTCCACTAATCGAATTATGTGTGCAGTGAGTCGAAAATTAGTGTTAACTGTTTGTAATTGATATCGCATCAATCACTTTGTATGCATATGAACGTCCGTATGTGTGTTTAAGTTTCAACGGTATTATTTATACGTTTATTTCTTATTTATAAGTTTACGTAAACTATCTTCACTTAACATTTATAATTTGTGGCTGCAGGACATATTATAATATACGATAAATGTTCATTGTTTGTAAATTCCGATAACTCCGGCTTGACTAACATAAAATAAACGAAACGAGAAAGACAACGACTTAAATCATTACATTTACAAGATGACGCGCTCTCTTATATAAAACGATTAATATTATTTAAATATGCTTAATGGCCGCAGATCTTCAGTTTTATTTACGATGCTCGTCGATGAGGTGGTCCACAATTTTTTTCTCTTTGATTCCAACGATTTTTTCTTTAAGAAAAACATCATTTAACGAGTCTTGCCTTGTCCGACGCGACCTGCGATTTTTCCAAAAAAAAACATACAAATTCAAGTAAATGCATGTACCACCTAGATACATATATGTGACCCATGCTGAAGCTCCAACTCTGCAAATGCAGATCAAAAGAAATCAAGATAATGTTTGTCGGTACTTTTAGCAAAACTATTGTGAAATCTTAAAGCATAGTTTAGGTTATTATGATTCAGAAATCACTTCATAAGGCTTAAACCTTCAAATGCACGTGCTTTTCAGACAAATTATATCATTAGAGTACGTTGTCTTAGTTTAACCTACGCATGAGAGAAATTCATTATTTTTTCTATTTGATAGTACTTATAAATAAACTTTTTAAAAATAATGAAATAATAATTCTAAATTATTGTCTTCCTGTCACCTTATAATTAGACTTATTTTTTAGAAAAAAAAAATAGATTGTACTAGGATGATTAAAGTAAATTATTTAGAAGCTCACATCACATGTGTGGTTATTATATACCAATGTTATAGAGTAATTTAATGACAAATTATTGTGGTTTTTATAAAATACGAATGTGGTTGAGGAAATTAGACCTAACAATTAGGTTTGAATTTATAATAGATGAAAAGAAGATAGTTGAAAAAAAAAATAGGGAAACGCTTACGCAAACATGTTTGTTGAAAAATTTGTATTTCAGTATAAGCTATTTTGATGCTTCACCATAATAGAAATGCATTGTGAACTATCAGATTCTAGAAAATATTTTGAGCATTTATAATATAAATATAAAATTCTAAAGCAGATTATTTCTTTTTATGAGTGACACAACTATTTGTGCAATAATAATAAATTCGCTGAAATACACTTATCAAAAGATAGCGGCGGAAGGCGGTAAATTGTCAAATGTTGTTGGCGGATTTGATTGAAATGAATATTAATCAAAATAAATATTAATTTCATTTTTGGATTAATTGTCTTTCGATAACTATTATACCATATGGTTCCAAAAAATTAAGAATTCATTCATTATGTTTCTTTGAATTGAAAAATATTAAGAATTTAAACTATCTTTGTGGAAAATATGTACTAGACAAGTTGTTTTCAATTTTTTGATTAACAGTCGTTTATTTATTCGCTATTGTTTTTTATTGAATCAAATTTTATAAACTCAAAATAAATCTAATCGTCAAAATTTTTCTTAGCCATCTTTTGTTTTCTTTCTAGACTAGTAACATAGAACAACAGATGTTACAATATATTATAATTCAGGAAGCTTAAAACAAAATAATTTTATTTGGCAATCTAATGAGAAAACTAAATTTGTAGAGAGACAAATTATTAATAAAATAGCGTAATTAAAAGTTTAACACTTATTTTGCATTCGTAAGAAATCCTATATGAAATAACGTATATAATTGTACATATAAAAGTATTTAAAATAACGGTATTTTTGAAATTTTAGTCCCCTTTGAGTCATATTTCAACTTAAGACCGACTTATCAATCTTATGAGTTTTTTTATTTATAAGATCAATAATTGATTTGTAGATCATTAAAAATATGATTTGTGTGAATCTTAAGCATAAAGGATAAAAATATCAATTAACCTAATCGTATTACATGCCGTCAGATATGTTTTTAAAATTTATAGAACACGTAAATTATTTTTTTATTAGAAATTCATGAACTATTTTTGAAAAATCCGTTTAAGGGCATATTTTTGAAAGTCTAAAATTTGAAAATATGGAAAAAAAGAAAAATTGATTTTTTCAAATTTGAAAACCAGAATACCCCTTTAAAACAAAAAATAAATAAAAGCCAAAAAAAACTCGCTTTTTCGTCCCTAAAATGTTAGAGGATATTGCATTTTTTGTTGGAAATATTTGTATGTGTTTTCCCTTTTCGTTTTGAAATACACTGTATTTAGCGTTTAGATAAAATGTATCCTTGCTTTAAAAATTTAAGATGCCTCCAACTAAGTTAGTATGAGTTATGCTGTATTTGATTTATTTTATTTCTAACTTTTGGCAATTTTCTTGATTAGCATTACTGAAAAAATAAGTTTGTTTATTTCTCATGAAAGTCAACATCAAAAACGTGAACGATTGAAAAACTAAACATAGATATATTTGATCTTTCTTATTAACAAATTGCGATAATTTTCCCCAATTATTGAAAAGTTAATAATTTTGATGAGGATTACTTGTGACCGTGCAAATACCGATCACGTTTCACTTTTGAACCTTCACTGTCATATCTCAAAACAAAGCTCGGGTCTCGCAAAAGTAATTTAAAATCAACACAACTATTATAAACAACATAATTTCGAGACAAACAAGATAGAAAGAGTACCAAGCTACCTTCCTATATACATTCGAATACAGAGAATATTGTATAATATAAGCTGTATTTGTATAACAAACGTCCTGATTACAGGACGCACGCAATCTTGTATAAAACTGCCCATGTTCCGCCACTAAGTTATACTTTACGGCGTGCACGAAAAATTATGCCCATAATAACATACAATGTCAATATTATTATCCAATCAGTCATGTCATGATTTATCGTGCACTGACTTCTTGCTTGCTTTCAACGCGAACTATCTGTACCTATGTGTGTGGTTTGTTCGAGAGCTTGCTGCACAAAATGCAGTATCGAGTTCATAGAAAACAATGTGCAATTCAACTTATTAGCTAAATGCACACGTACCGCTTTCGTTATCTCATAATCCTTGTTTTCAATGAATAATGCAAAACCATTTTTCCACTTTTAACAAAACAAAACTATGCCACTAAAACCCGCACTAAAAACAGCATTAATTAAAAAACATCAAGATTCGCCTCGATCAAATTCGAAAAAAAAAATAACAACGTTATAAATACAAAAATTAAACCCAATTTCCGTCCCTATTATTACCTCAAAACACACATTGTTAATTTTTTTAAATTTAATCAAAAAACACACCAAGACTGAACGGGCGATTATATTGTTTCAACCCCTTTTTAATATGGTTACCTGTTAAACAAATAAGGGGCTCACCCTTATTTGAACGTATCAAACATATAATTAATACCAAATAACCTTTGAATTATATAAAACGGACCACTCAGGCAATCATATATGGTTAAGTGATCAAGACATTTTTCGGAGTCTGAATAAAAAGCTAACAGGGGAAACAAAAACGAGATAATTTATTTTTCTTTAAATAAATTAGAGTTCATTAATTCAAAGCTCAATTTTTTTCTTTTTGTAATAGAAAAGAACAGATTACACACGGTTGCTTTACATCATTTATGGTATCTAAATAATTTTCAAGTTGGGTGGTTTATATTTCACGTAAATTGACAAAAAATATGTTTCTTAAGGTTAAGTTTGGAGAAAAAAGTTCCTGTGTTAGAATTAAGTAACCCTTTTTATAAATGATATTATAAGTCTACAAATTTTTCATAGTTTACAATAATCAAATATCAATTTTATCAATAACAATTAAGAATATAAATATAAGTAAAAATATTTTTTTAAGTAACTCACTCGTTTTTATGAGTACGTATTTAGTATTCACTATCTTTAATAATTTATATTTTTCTATACATGTAAGAGATAGAGAGTTCATATTTTAGTTCTTCTTCCTTAAAACATTTAAAAATATTATATAACCCTAATAGTAACAAAAAAAAGAAGGTATCCCGCACGATGAGTTGATTTATCAAAAAATCTATCGTAAATTTATCAATAAAATCAAACATGACATATTTTTGCGTATGCGTTAGTTTTGCATCCTTTGCATTTTACCCAAAAGTTACAAAGGACACTCACTTCACTTCTCAGTGTCTTTTTCTTATATATATCATAAGTGAAAATGCTTAACAGATGAACTTAACTGAAATACTTCATTTCGTAGATTGTGACAGGAATAGCCAAATAAACTGTTATTTCTCAAAAAATAATTTATAATAATTATAATAACGAAAATAATTGATCCGTTGCAACTATGATTTGGTAGTTGAAATATTATTAATTGGTTCAAATAATTCAGGATCTTAACCTTTTTTTTCAGATGTGTAGTAAATACATATCACTGTATCATTCATTCCATTTTTAATATCGTATGGGAAAGTTAAAGATAACTGATTTATTTTTTCACAAATTTCAACTGTAAAAATATTGATATATATATTTCAGTTAATACGTCCAATGAGAAATGAGGTATTCCAAGACCAAGATTGAAAGTCATAGCTGTTGATGCACGGAAAGGATATTTTTATGAAATACCTAGTGTTATTATTTTTTATAATTTTCAATATAGTCTTTGCTAATAAAAAAAAAAAGGTTTTTTCTGTTCATTTTCTAAAAAGGAAGTGAAAGCACATAAGGAAAAACGGAACAAGAATTGGAACTTAAGACTTTTTAAAAATAGCCTACTTAGATCTGAAAGATCTTATCGATGACAGAAAGTACTGCAAAATGGAGTATAAAACAAGGAAAAATAGACATTTGACATAAGACAAAAAGATCCTTAAGTTTTTAACAGTTTTACGTCTAGTCAATTAAAAATAGACTTAATAGTAAAAGAAAATAAATAACTTATTTAAGGTGATCGATAGTTTATATTATTTTTGGAAAATGTATATTCATTCGATTTCTTAATACGTGAATACCTAAGTTTCATAATACGTTCAACTTCATAATAAGCAGTCACTTCGACAATCATCTTGAATTTGGAAACCAGATATTCATATAATATAGTCCTGAAAATCTTCTTAATACAGTACATATATAACGTTACCAAATCGATTTGCAATATCAAGATATGTATATCTACCGTTAATTGAATACAAATCCATATTAGGGCAGTAGGGGAGACAGTAACTAGTAGACCAAATTTCAATCTAAGTTTTATTGTTTTTTTAACTTTTATAATAATATGAGTTAAACTACTTAAAGCTAAAAGAAAATTGATTAGGCTTTTAGTGCGAGTTAAATTTTAAAACAGGAGTCATAAAAATTATATTTTAGCAATTCAAAAGGAACAAAAATTAGAACTTTCAAATTGAGGATTCATTTCTATCAAAATAAATTGTCAATCTTCTTGGTACGTAGGACCTCAATAGGCATGATGACAAATTTTTACAAACTATCCTTTAATGTTCTACAGCACATTTTATTTACGAAGAATAACTTATTTCTTTTTAAATGACAGATTTAATGAGAAAAAAGCACATTATAGTTTTGAAATTTAAAGTAAAAATTAAAACACTTGAAAGTTTCATGACGTCGCTTGTGATGTCATGATTGTTCTGTCCAAATATAAGCAGATAGTTCACTAAGTGTCCATTGAATGATTTAGTTTTTGACTGATACCCATATCCAACCACTTTTTTCTGTACCTATAATTGTAGAAAAAAACTTCTTACTATGAGCGTTAGTGTCGTTTTATCTTCCATTGGTAGAGGAAACGAGGTGATACGAAATTTACAAGTTGGAGCGAAATATCAGCGATTATTAGTTATTTTTGCTTTGAACGTATTCACTTACCGTTACCAGCATTCACCTTGATAAATCATTACGTCACTCCATTCTGATTGGTGTTTAGAATATCATGGTAATTTGCAAAATTGTTAAGTTTTATTTTATCAAAATTCTAATTAATTGCATTCTTTATAAAAAAAATAAACACGTTTCGTGTTCCTTGATTCAATTTTTATTAAATAAATACAAAATTTTATTGATTTTTTTTGCTGTCTTCATTCCTATTAAGGAAAGCTTCAAGGCGGAATCTCAGCTTTAGTTTAATTTTATTTCATTCGTACCTCAGATAAGTTATTAAGGGTAAGCTTACCTAGTATTAAAATAAATATTTTCATTAAAAAAATTTCTGTTGAGGTTCAATTAATTATTATTGTTACCTCAATTGTACTCTAAATGTTCCACTTTATATATTTTTCTGTGCCTAAAAAGCTTGTCCAAATAACGAATTTATTTTTTTCCAAAAGCTTTTAACAAATAATTCCAACACGATATCATTAAAACCGAGAAGTGTTTTCCCTTTTATATATATATATATGTTTAGCGTTCAACAATTTAAAAATAAAATATTCAAATTAAATAAACAGCTAAATTTTTGTTACATTTTTACTAAAGCAATATATTCGTATTATTTTTTCTCATATTGGTGGATACGTTTATATTTTTTAAAAATTCATAAAGCCTTTTCCTATGGTTCATCTTAAAAGCTTTTTTCCGTTTTTTTTGTCTGCTGTTATTTCAACATTGTACACTAACGAGCACAACAAAATGTTTTGATATTATTTTAACTTTTTTACGCCTAACGTAAACTCTCGTTCACTTAGAAATCTAAACAAGTGAATTTTTGCAATATTTTACCATAATTAAAAAATAATACAATCCTTGAGTTGGAATGAAGATAAAATAAACCATTTCATTCATATAGGTGCTGCGTGGGAATTTATGGAAAAAAAGTCTGCAAAGTTGATAAATTAGTAAAAAAAATATATTTCTCAATTCTGTTTCGCTATCTCGACTACAAATTTGTAAATATAATATTATATTTGAAAAAGTTTTTCTACTTTTATCAACAAAGTTTTCATAAATATTTACCTAGATTTAGATTATTTTTTTATTTTTGTTATTTATTACGATTTGTGGTTCTACATATAATAATATAATGACTTTTCGAAATAAAAAGAACTCTTCGGATGATGTCTCTTGCAGAGATAGACAAATAAATCGTTCCCACTTATGCATGAATAGGATTATCTTTAATCCCGGGATTAGTTCAAGTTTTACGAGACCCTTAGGAGAACCACTCTTCAGGTGCAGTTTTATATAACACATATACATAATGTAATACAAAAATACTTTTTATTAGGACTAAGGAGGTCAACTCATAGTAATATTTCGTCTACTGTTTTTCTATAAAACAGCTGTAATTTCGATTGAATTCCACCCCATTTAACCCTCGCAAGTCCATTAGTTCCAACAGCCTACTATTCTTTGATCGGAATGTTCCTATTTAACTTAAAATATTATCCAATTTCAAATGGAAAGTCTCTTTCGGCTTATTAAATCGAAAGATGCGTCAGATACGGCAGATAGTTGAATTTTGGTAATATTTTATAATAAAAATCATCTTACGATCTTCATCGCATTTGATCGTTTTATTACACGAAACATTGAATGTTTTATTATGAAAATCGTCAAGTGACTATGGAGAAGATATTTAAAATTAAAATATTTGTCATCGTTTATATAAAAAATAATATTTTTAAATATAATTATGCTCGACGTTTAGTGCTAAATCGAAAATTATTTCAGTTTTCAGAAAGTATATAGACACACACACACAGTGAATCACGCCAAGATATTAACTTTAAGCTTAAATATATTACATAAAAGTCCATGAGACGGGTGAGAATTTTATTATTATGATATTGTAAAATTGTTCTCCGAGAAAAACTTTTTGAGTTTTATGGCACACTTAATAAACTTTCTATTTGGTTAATGAGGGTTTATAATCGTTTGGAATTATTCTCATAAATATGTTAGTCACAAGTTTATTTTTCGAAGAAAAAAACGTTGAATACTTTGACTCCAAATACATTGAAACTCGCTCGATTTTCTTATCAGGGTCCATAATTTATATAAAAAAACAAATTAAATGACTTAACAACTCATATTACGAGGACTATTAAGGATGTTAATGCGATTTTGAGCAGTTAAAGAAAATATTACTTGCAACAAAGTTGCAATATTCAATTTATTTATAACAAAAAGGTGCATAATTATCGTTTAAGATGGTTTATTGGAGCAATTAGGCGCTTTTTCGAAAATTATAATATGTGAAATAATAAAATCTGAAACAATTAGGAACATAAGACTTTCCATTGTAAGGTGGAGGAAAAAATCTTAAAAAAAAGTCAAAAGTATAACTTTTATTGTGCGAAAAATTTTTGGATATAAAAAATATTGTTTTGTATATATTATAATATATTTGAAAATTAACCAAAGATATAGAACATTTAATTAATCATGGTAAAGTCTGACGACCATGATATTAAAAATTAAAATTGGGGCAAGTATGGAAGTTTTTTTATTTTGAGAGTTGATTCATTGAAATAATGTTTTTATTTTTTAGCTCGTATATTTTGCTCCAATATGTGTTATGGTTAATATTTAATAGTAAATTTTACATATTTAAAAATTTTTAATAAAAATCAGAACCTAATAAAAAAAGGAACTCGAAAAGTTTGAAAAGTTTATAGAACAAAGTTGAATTTGAACTAGGAAAATCTAGTAAAACATATTGTTATATATCGTATACCCAGAGAAATATATCTTATATGAAATTTAAGTAGCTAGGAGCTTGTAAATCTCTGATTTTCACAATTGAAGAATTTATAACTTATTAACAACAGATTGAAATAGAACCGACGAAAAAGCAAAAGAAAAGCGAAATATATTAAAATTCTTTTTAATCATGATAATTAAGCTCCTAAACCAATGAAACCAACTAATTTTGAGTCGGCGTCAAAGCATCAAACACACAAATTAGTTATTTAAAGCATGGAATAATGACAACTGAATGTCAGTTTACAAATACGTTTGATGGACGAGTTTTGTGAACATTTTTTTTATTATTGTTCGTTTAAAATATTTTAATAATTGTTGTGGATTATTTTTATGACACCTACTAAAAATAAGTTAGTTAAATTTGCTTGAGAGCTTTGTTATCAAGATTAAAGATAGTTTTGAAATATCTCATTTTTCAGTTTCTTTTTTCGGTGGTATTATTGTTTGCTGAAAATTTTTATTTTTCACATTTAAGAGGTTGAGATTAACTAGCTATTAAGATTTAGTTAGCTTTTTATCGAGCACACTGAATTAAATTTTTATTTAGAAATATTAGCTGGTATCAAAATAACGTTATTTCTGATTTTTTGGAAAAAATATTTTCCTTAATCTTCTTGTGGTTGGAAAAAATTTGTATCATATTGTTTCAATATCGAGTTGTTTGGAATAAGCTTAAAATTTAGATACGTGACTCGATATGTTTTAGAAAATTTTTTTTTTTCCCAATTTTCCGACAAATGTATTATTCCGACTATTTTTTCTAAGACTGCCTTCAAATGTATTTTTTTTTCAAACTTTCCTGCATTTTCGATTTGTCGTTGTCAGTAATGTAGTGTATCTAGATCTTTGAACATTCATTTACAGCAAATTTTTGAATTTTTCCGGAAATTAAACTAGAAGTGTGAAAATAAATATACTTGGTGTAGCATTTTACCTATATTTAACATTTTGTTGTTCTTGTTAGCATAAAAATAATACAATTACAGTAATCTAAACGAACTTTTCTTCTACTTTCCGGAAAACCTGTGAAGATGTAAATATTTTTCTACATAGAACATTAATTAAAACAAAAACCAGAACTCCTTTTTCAAAATATTTTTCCAAAACACTTACTGAGCGTTTGTAATTACGAAAATGTATTACTCAAACAAATGTTTACCACTATTTTCCAGGAGCGGGTTAACATTTTTAAAAAAAGTATGAAAGCACTCATAACTACAAAGTTTTGAAAATCCTTAACAAATGTAATATGTATACAAAAAGTTTAGAAACAACGTATTTTTAACCATTGAATAATATATTTATTACCAAAATTAGTTTACGAGCCATCAATCATCCCCTAATTTTTCATCTTTAGAAAATGAATTATTCAAATTAATTGGGACCAACTTCAATATACACTTTTTAAATTATATTAAAAAATATTATACTTACAAAAAATATAAAAGAAATAATTTAAAATGACCAATCTGATAATTGATGATAAGAGATAATATTGAATAATAGCAAATTCATAATAATTTAAGTTTATTTTTATACATATAATTTAAACAAGCATACCGACTAAACAAATGAAAATAAATAATTACTAGAAAGCCTACTGGTAGTCGAGTGGTTAAGGAGACCATTCCAAAACCGGTAAGTGACACGATTATCGATTCGAACAAATTTTTAATATTTCTCGGATACGGATTTTTATGAACCCTAGAGTCGCTAAAGACCTTGTAGAGGTAGTAGTTATATGGCAACGGAAAATAACAAAAAAAAAACTTAATGTATTCGTTCTTTTATCAACTATAATATTTGTTGTAGCAGTTTCAAAATTTTTTAGATAAGTGTATTATTTTGGCTTCTAATTTGAAAGCTCTGTTATACACCCTACTATTTTCTTTATTGTTATTTACTCTCGCATTGCGACTATAACGACTATGGGCTTTAGGGATTGTAGGTTAATGAAAACCCGTAAAACAAGAAACATCGAAAATTTGCTTGATACGAGATTCGAACCCAGCACCTATCAGCTTTAGAGCGGTCTCCTAGACCACTTGGCCACCAATAAGTCTTATATACTATTGTTTTGGGAATTTATCGCTTCTAATGCAACTGTATTACAAATCGGTGCATTCAAGTCGGTTCAGTATATTAACAACACAAACCACATTAGAATTTCTTAGCTGAAGCTTATTGATGATAATGAACATTATAAATTATTAGTTGATAAAAGTTAGGGAGATAAAATTGTTTGATTGAGCTGCATTGAAACTTTGTGTGCAAAATGAAATTAATTTTTGAAATTTTTCTTCACCTTGTTTGTTTTCAATTTTTTTTTTTTTTTGAATTTCTTCAAATTATAAGTTTGAATACTTTAATGGCTAAAGATCTTTTAACGATACGTAAATCTAAAAATACAGAAATGTTTGTTAAACCATTTTTTTATTTATAAAATACAATCATTTTTTTAGACAATTTAATCTGGGCTATAAATATGAACATTACATTTTACATCCGAAAATAGTTTCTACCCCCGTTTCTATGCTTTCAATCCCACGATTGATTTCTAGAATTTTTTCATCTCTTAAAAAATGCTTTGAAATTAAATCACAGGAAATTCAAATGTCTGAGAGTGACGTGTGTCCTTTCCATAATATAAATATATTGTCTAAATTATGTGATTTCTGAAAAAAAGTAGTCTGAAACGAATCTGATAGACTCGTTGATCCAAAATATCATTAAACTGTAAATTGTTAACTGTCGACAACCTTAAAGTTAACGTTTTAAACGATTCGGTCGGTGACGCATCATTGCTTGCAATCGTCATTTAATTTGAACCTCTATCGAACCGTGTCTGGTCCTAATTTATAAATACTCAATCGGCCAAGAAAAAAATGAATTTTTTGATTTATATTTTTGAAAATTGCTTTCGAAAATTTTTTACATCATATAGTTTTAATTAACTAAAAGCAAGCTTTTGCCTTTTCTTCAAAGTTACGTTGGAGTTATATAACGCAAATGTGTGGCATAATTACACGTATTGAAAGCAATGTTATGCTCTTTTAATGTCTTTTGAGTTATGTACGGCAGGAAACAACGCCGGTTAAAAAAGAATTCATGTTGTTTTGTTCAAAATTGAAAGTCATTGTCAAAAGGGGAGATTGAAATTGATTCTCACGACGAGTCCATAGCGAATTATATAGTCGAGGAGCCAATCAAATTTGAGCCACCCGCCTTTTGTTGCCGTTTAGTGTTAATGTCGTGACGGCATAGCACAACGGATTAAGCAGTCTATCCGCTTTTTTTTCCATCCAACGACAACAGCAAAGCAAAAACAAAACGAAACCCAAGCGCCAAATGGCCTCGCTTAATGAAAAGAGCCAGTGATTTCGGATCCGGTAAACGATTCAATTTACTTAATATCGTGATCAATTGATTTTCATAGCAAAAACCATGAGGAAAAAAAATCTTTGTGAGACTGTCACCCAGATCGATTTTCAAAGGAGCGACACGGCGTCAGCCCAACATCTTCATTCTTCATTTAAAAAATTGAATCAAATTTTACACGCTCGACCGAAAATTTCTATAAAATGCAACACAAATCTCAATCACAGAATGAGACTTTTCTTCGAGAAAAACACCAGCTGGTCCCATATGCTCTCCGTCTATTATTAAATCTATAAAATTTCTCATTTATTTTTTCGTTTTGTGTAATTTCGTAATTTAGACCAAATCTCAAGTAATTCATTATTCTAGTCAAAATCAGAACTACAGAACATTAATTAAATGAACATCCTAACAGTTACAC
The DNA here is from genome assembly GCA_958496175.1 of Sisyra terminalis. NCBI lineage: Eukaryota > Metazoa > Arthropoda > Insecta > Neuroptera > Sisyridae > Sisyra > Sisyra terminalis. The sequence goes on along the minus strand of OY292277.1, from coordinate 29,456,948 downwards.
ATTGATACTGCAAGTATTGTAGTTCAAATGATAGTTTTATTATCAATTTTTGGAAAATATCACAGTCAAATGAATCAACTAAGTACCTCAAAATGGCAATTATCTAATAATAATAAAGCAATAAATTTAAACAACCAATCTTAATCTATTATTATTTTTAACAAATATCATAAAAAACTTATAAGGCACCATATTTTTGTACAACTTTTTTTCCGTGCTATAGCCAAAGCAAAGGGATAGACTGTGTGGGTGTGTTTAATTTTGTACAACAAATTTGTTTTTTTGTTCATTACTTTTCACGAAAATTGTGTCGTTTATTTTGATAGAGGAATAAGTCAATTATTGATTCAAAACATTCATTATATAATTAAATCAACCGTTTTTTTAATTATAATAATAATTAACTAGTGTCCGACCGAAACTAGTTTTTAAGGCAAAAACCGAAGCTAAATTTCGGCATCAGTCTCAGTTTCGGCCGAAACCGAAACTTCTAAGGTCATGTTTTTGTAGAAAAAAAAGTTAATCATATTTAGTCAGTTTTAACTTTTAAATTCTATAGATATTCTTTAATCATCTATATTTGAGCTAATGATTAACATAACAAATTATTAATTTCTTAATTCAAATATATTTTTTATGTTGAAATAAGGGGTTGATTTGAAAGAAATACACCTAATATTTCTTTTTAATATTAGTTACGAATAAAAACTAAAAAAAGTTACAAAACAAAATTACTTCTTATCTAATATGTTTAGGCACACAAAATAGAAAGTACTCTTTCATCTTAAAAGCAAAATAATTTCTTCTAAACTTTCATCAGTTTTCTTTCGAACTGAAAAAAATATTAAAGATATCTTATATGTCGAATAAATCAACGTAGAATAAAAATTCACAGCTTTTTATCTGTATAATGAAATCAGCGGTATCTATTCATTGTGAAACTAAAAGCATATTCCAGGATTTCACACGAGCAACGGGTAATATTTCTGTACCTGAGAGTTATAGTACCTTTACTCCGAATTAGTTATATTTACAACATAAACAATCTCAAGTGCATTTATAGTCCAAGATCCCTTGAATGCCAAACCATCGTTATTTTATAAAAACTAAAAGTATCTCAGCGCATATTGCTACCACAGGTTGAAACTATGGGAGACTATGAAGTTTGAGGTATCATAACTTGGAGAACCAGTCTATATATTTTGCCTGACCAGGAGTTAAAAGTATAAAAATTGTCTGGTTACTGAGGAAACATCGTCAAATAGTTACTCAAGTGTACAAATCAGCTTTTATACTCTAACGTGTTCCATTTTCTATTATCTCTCCGTTAAGGTTTAAAGGAGGTTAAACTACAAGTTTAGGTTTAATTACAATAAACTTGATCATCTTTTTATTTATTTTTGTTCTTTACTTAAAGCTTGCGTGGTAAACGTAATCCAAAAGCACTTGAAGTTACTTCGCAATAGTTACGATGAGGAGAATTTTATGGATTATTAAACTACAATTGTTCAGCTTCAATTATAAAATTAATACTACTAACTGGTAACAATTATCCCTATCAAAACACATATTTTTATGTACCAAAAATGACACATTGTCTTAAAAATATGAATTTTAAGTTTTAAAAGAGTACTTTTCAGCAAATTAATTTTATTAGGTTCACCGGAACGAGGTTTGGAGAGCTTCAAAATTACAACCTAAGACTTATTACGTTTCCTGGGTCCCTATTTCACTAATTGTTAGCCAAAAAGTCCAGCATATTTCAGCTACTGGCACATGAAATGCTGTTCTACCAGGATTGTTGATTGGAGTTCCTCAGCTCTTCCATGGAAAAAGGGGTGCAATCCAATATAATAAGATAAGTATGAGATAAGTAGTTTCATATTTTTTTATTGGGTACTTTTCATTTGATTGAATATGAGGTATTGCTATTTTTTTTTTAATCATGATCAAATTAGTAAGAAAATTAATGTTCTTTTCTCTTTTGTTCAATCGTATTGTGTATAAAAGTGGACAGAAGTATTGTTATATGTTATAACTTGTACTTATGGATTGATCAAAATAGTGTTGTTATAAATAAAAATAATAATAAAAGTAATACATATAAAAAAGTAGTGTTGTTTTTATTTTTGCTAGAGGAATTTTTTCTTTCTTTCATCCTATATCAACGAAAATCAATCAAATATTTAATAAAATCTTCCAATATTCAGAGTTGACACAAAAATGAATGTTTTTCGTAATTCTTTTTGCTTCCACTCTATACTTATACCCACGATAGAATTTCTCTAAGCTTAAGTTTGGAATTGCATCATAAGTAAAATAACTTCTAAACTTTAAGTTACGTACTATCAAGTACTAAACATTAATAGTAAAACTAAAAAAAATTGAATTAGGATAATGAAATTTTTGATGAATTGGACAATAGCTAAGAAAAAAAGAGATATATTGAGGCATTTATTGTGCTCCTAAATGGTATAAGTTAAAGCATAGCCTACCTACCCCGTCCATTTTTTTGTAAATTTTCACTTTTTTCTAAAATAAAAAAAATACAAAAATTGCTTAGGTTAATATTTGTTAAATTGTTGAGAAAATCTACTGAGTATGGTATTTTTATCTTAAAAATAGTAAAAAAAAAATCCAAAGCAGCGTAATTAATTAGTACCTTGGAGTCTTGAAGCAGATCACGATCGCTAAAAGTTTCCTCGATCACAACGTAAAAATTTAAAAAACACGAACTAAAAAACTCACACTCGCCAAATAGACCACCCAGGCGTTTTATTTTTTAAATTTCACTTTGAAAAAAGTGACAAAAAGTTTCACATACTCGTAGTTAAAAGCCGAAAATGTGCGAGAACATTTATAAACTAACGCTAAATATTGGAATTGGACACAAAAGGTTTTTAAATGCGTGTTTTTATCATATAGTTTCAAACGAAATTCGGACCGTGTGTGATAGTTTTTTGTGCTTGATAAATGAGATAATTTGTAAACAATATTTAACACTTTAATTCATTTCAATGCATTTGTATGGGTAGGTACGAACTGTGTGTGTTCGATTTATATACCTACATGCAATGTGTTGTTCATTAATGCATCACTTCCGCGAGGGACGACGATTTTTTCTCGTTTATTTGGTGGATTTATTACGTTTTCGATCGCGTTTGATGGCCAAATTACAAAACATTTTATTTGCACTTTTTTGTTCGTATAAGATAGAAAGAAATTTAAATTAAATCAAAAAATCATTTAGTTTTACATTTTAAAACAATATAACGCAGAATAATAGATTTTAAATGATTCCAACATTTAGTTTTGGACAAAAAAAGTATAACAAAAAAGGTAGAATAAAATATTAAATCAATGAAAATTATATTTTTTCTATTACAATTTAATTAAAATGTTATTGTTTGAAATTCAAAAATTGCTTTAAAAATATAACGCCACAAAAAAGGCATTTTTTTATTTTTATTGGTGTTAATAATTGGAAAAAAATATTTATGTCTTTTATTACATTGAGTGAATGTTAAATCCGTTGAATGAATAGCGTAAAAATTTCATCGTAGTTGTTGTATTAAGTAAAAATTAAAAAATACGGACAAAAGTGTTTGAAACGTCCCTAAAAATATTGAACTTTCAGAGAAATCTATACTAACAAAAACTTAGCATTTGTCTGTATGTTTGTCTTTAATGCATTCCGAAACTGTTCGACCGATTTTGATGAAACATGGAGGAGTTTTTGCCCGGATCCCAGGAAAGGTTTACCACCTTTTAGATTTTTAGCGCAATCCTCACTAAATTTCCGTGAAGCATACACAGCACAATCCAAACCCAACTGGCAAATGGTGAAAACTGTCAACTGAATGAAACCAAAATAAAAGTTGAAACCTTAACAACAATCAGCTATTTCAAATTTGAGACTACTAAAAAATGCACCTAATTTATTATAATCAAGCATAAGTATATTATGTATTTATTTATATTCATATAAGTAATTTAAAAACGGTAAATCAATTTAAGGTGGTACGAAGTTCACCGTGTCCTTTAATTTCGAATAAAAATTGTGAAGCTATTCCGTTTAAACGTAAGTAGAAAGTGTCATTTATCTTCTAGATAAAATGTTATCCGAAGTATAGAGAAAACATTCACCTATCAATAGAAATATGTGTTGGATTTATCTAATAGATAAACTTTTTTCAGTTAAGTATTTCAGGAATATGGTCAGTTTATCCATAAGTGAAAATATCACCTCTTTGAATAATAAATGTGTCGTAAATATGTAGTACCAAATATTATTTGATAATTTATAAGTATTTATTTGCACTTATTACGTTGTTTTATATATTAATAAATTATCTATATTGAGTAATGCTTTGATTTTATTGGAATCACCGACTTTTCTACTTTACGAATGTCCCAAAGGACCATACAATACTACTTTTTTTATTTAATAAAAAAAAGATTTTATATTATGTGCAAATGAGAGTTAAAAAACGATCGATGTGCCTATTCTCTTGTGACGTCACAATGCACTATTTGAAACCAAAATATAAACGAAATATAAGTGAGCGATTATTTCATAACCAATAACAGCATTTTATATTTTCTACCAAAAGCTTTGATACCAGAAAACAACTACTCACAAAATTATTTTCTATGGCATAGAACCGTGATTATTGGCATTAATCGAGTTGAGTGTTCTATGCAAAATCTCAGTTTTTCATGAGCTATTTAAATACTGATTCTTTCAATACAAATACGTATGTGGTTTCAATACAACTTCTCTACAACTTCATAGATAGTTCTGGACTAAATAAGCAATTAATATGGATTTGTAATATTATTTTTTTGAAAAATATAATTTATACAATCGTTAATCAACTTGCAATTTGCAAAAATGTCTAGTTTTCAATTTTTTCATAGTTTATAGTATTGACTGGGGTGACAAGTGTAAAAAAAATAGTTTTAATTCCTCAAAAACATACAATCCTTGTAACACATGTTTGAGACCAAACTAAAAAAGTTCCTATAGAAAATTGTATTTTTCCTGAACGATGAAAAGGTTTCAAATATTTGCTGAGAAGAAAAATATAGAAAATATGAACTTCATATGTTATTATTCACATTATACATAGTCCTACTAATTGATTTTCTAAAGAAAGACATGATTTTCCGGAATGCTCAAACTAAATATTTTGTATTTGATACAATAGTTAAATTTTCATGGGGAAATGAAAATGATGATTGACATGAAAATTAAGAAACAAAAATTATAAATAAAACAAAAATTATATGCACGCATTCATGTTAATATTTTCAATGGTTAAAACCACGAAATCAAAAAAACAGTTGTTCGTAGATATACAAGTTTTGAACGATCTGAATATTATCTGTAAACAATTACATTCTCTGCAATTTTTGTTTGGCCTATTTTTCAATAAAATTATTTTTTACAGAAAAGAATATAAAACACCTATTTCAATCTATTCCTTGACCTTTGTCTTCCATGAAAATGTTAGACAGAAAGTTTTTAAAAATATTTAATTTTAGAAACATTTAATTTGCAATAGTAATCTACGACCAGTACCAATTTTAACTTCTATGTGAATTACTGTAAAGTGAAATATCAATTTTAATGGATTATTATATCTTATACGCTAGATAGTTTGGTCAAATTTGAATCGATAAGGTATGATGGAGGAAGTTCTGATACAACTCTAGTGCAAAACAGTGGCTAATTAAAACATGTACATTGAAACCAAGCAGTTATGGAAGATAGAAGATTCAATAACATCTCTTGTTTGTAGAAAGAAAAAATATTTTCACTTGTCCTTCTGTAGTGTTCCAACATATAGATAGTACAAAAAACCAGTACAAAACTTTGCACTAATTTTTCAAAAATTGAAAGAAAAAACGTATGTCATACGAGAACGTGCGTGAGATTTTGAACATATATGTCTTTATTATATATGTATGTTATATATATGGCTTTTTTATTTTTAACATAAATGTATTATGTCTTTTATGGCGATTAAAAGGTGTTTGTTTTAAGTACTCTTAATTTAAAACGAAAGATTCTTAAGGTTTATCCGAAAAAATGAAAAATTCTCAACTATGGTACATTTTCTTTTCCAATTAAAACGTTTGAAAAAATGATATCAATTTTAAGAACATTTGCATTTAAGTTGGATGTTTCTCGCGAACTTAGATAAAAAATAATGTGTTGTTAAATTTTCAATTTTTCACATGTAATTCAATCATCCTATCTTGTTGTATCTATCAACTGACGAATTGTTATGAATCAAAATGTTCTATCAATGATGTTAGTTTTAAATATTGCCTGAAGAAATTGAAAAATATATATGAACGAAACATTGCAAAAGAATGACAATTTAACATCAAGTTATTATTTATCCTAGTTCTCGAAAAACATCTAACCAATACCGAAATAGCATGGATGAGATTCAACACAGATTTGTATTAACTGGTTGTTTGGAAGAAAATTACAAGTAATGAGAAAATATTTAAATAAACACTATAGGTGTTCAACTATTTTTGCCATATTCTTGTAAAATTTACAAGTCGATTAGGGGCTTATAAACAAGTTAGAAAATCATAGTTGTGTAACTTGGAACCGTTTAACTCAGTGTAAGCGGAAAGAGTTAGACATGAATTTGTTTTAAAAAAATAGCGACGTCTTCTTTGAAAATAGAAACGTCTTCTTTCAAAATAACCAACATTTGGAGGTTTTGAACCACAATATTTCTACGTAAAGATAGAAAATCGCGTTAAAATTCAATTCGAGTGCATAAAAGCTTGACAGAAGTATCAAAAACCCCTTCCCTACTTTTGAGCATAAGTAAATCCTCCTAATTTTCATAATTCTCCATAGCACTTTTAAACAATCTTAAGTAGGATCGACTGTAAATCTACTGTAAATTGACTGTAATACTATACTTTTTTTTACAATATTATCTTTTGATTTTCATTAAGAATAATTATCAATCGAAAGAACAAACTTTCATTTGGATTGTTACGATTTAACCTAATATTGAAATTGCAGACCCAAAAATAAAATGTTTACGTATAAATAAATATTTGTTTTTTTCAAATTAATCGCTATCAAATTCATACCTTCATTGAAAAATTGAAACTAGAATTCTTAAACCGGTCACTTAAAAGTAATGTACGGATGAAACCACTGAATGGTTCAAGATAATGTATCAACAGTAAGAAAAAAGGAAATATCTAGAGAGCTTTGAAATTTGATAATGAAAAAAACGGGAATAAACTAAGTCAACAGATAGAGCTACAAATGAGGAGTGTTATAGAGACTCAACGAAAATAGGATTAACTTCGTCATGGAAATAAAAAGCACATTGAATAGATTTCATTCTTGGAGAAAAAAGCTTTTGTTAGATGGTAGGAAACGAAAACTACAAAAGATTTAAGAAAATTTGATTAACTATAGAATTCTAGAAAAGCAAAAAAATCATGTTTATTTGAAATTGATTTTAACTGTTTATTTAAAAAAATTTAAAACAAAGCATTTTTTAAACTTCTGCTCATTATAGTGTTTAATTCTCGCTCGATTTGTTTCATCTTAATTCTAAGAGTATCTCTAAAATATTTATGTTCTGACGTTCCATTTTCTTTTGCTGATTTTCTAGTGTTCTAGTGTAGCTATGAATATCATAATTACAATTATTTTAAGATACAATCTTTATTATTCGAAGATATAAATTTTTCTCAAGCTCATCTTTTACTCTAGTTTGTTGTTTGACTCAAAAAGAAAAGCTTTTTTTTAACAGTTGACAAAGTTTAAGAAACAACAAAGTCAAAGGTAGTTGGGTAATTAATTTATTCTTTACGCCTTGCAAACTCATTTTTTTTTATGAAATTTGGTAATTTTTATGCATAAGTTAAAAAAAAAGAAGAAGCTATGTTTAATGTTCCTTCTGATTCTATTTTGTTGAGACAAAAATGATAAGTCGTTGAAACCGTAGCGATATTAAGATGTTTGTTAAACAAAATTTTAATGTATGCAAAATCAATGCAAAGTTATTCATTGGTTAATAAACGGCGCAGTGAATTATTAATTGTTTCATGCTATAATAAAATCTTAGCGTTAAAGAGTTTTACTTTACAGAATTAGTGCATTGTTTGCTTAACACTGTATCGTACATACTTTCCATAATGTCATTATGACAATATTAAAGTTTTAACACTGTTTCATCACAGCTTTGAATCTTGGAAAATTATTACTCTAATTAGATAGACAACCAACAAGCCAACTGAATTGTTAAGCCAAACTTTGAACCTTATATTTAAACTTATATTTTTTTATTTTATTTTTTTAATTTAAATTATTTAAAGTCGCTTTAACGCTTCTCAAGTTATTAGCGGCTATAGGGCATAGTGTAAAACTATGCCCACTACAATATATAGTACATATACGTTTATTAACATTCATATAGAACATATACATAAATTTTGTTTCAATTTTTTTGTATTTGTATTTTATTCTTTGATAAAAATTAAAATTTATTTTCCTCTTAATGTTTTTCTCAATATCGATAACCTTGAATTATTAAAGCGAATTTGAGCCAAAATGTTTTTTACAGCACGGAAAAGGAAAAACTAGACCACTACTAATGGCTTCCTAATGATTCTATAATTTTTCATACGATGCTTTAATTATTTATCACTAAAAGTCTCGAGCCAAGTTCAATAATTATATAGAGATCATATAGAGTGGTTCATGAATGCTTAATAATGATAGATTTTTTTAAAGAAAAATTCGACATTTCAGTTTACGGATGTGGATGAAATTAAATAAGGCTAAGATTATTGTTAAAATAATTATAAATCAAAAGTAGAACTTTTTTTATATTTTTTATTTATTTAGTTTGGTTTTCCAAGATGAGATTAATTATAACCTACGCCAGTGTTGCCTCAGAAATTATACTGGGCTTCCTGGGTCTTTATGTCACCTAGTTGAGACCATGTAGCTGGACCAACCTCAACAAATCTCAGTACTCAGTATTTTTCGACTATTTCGGTTTTAGGGTTTTTTATTCCTCGTTACTTATGTCTCCACTTATTCCAAGTGCTGCATTCATTTAGAATGTTGAGAGATATTTTGGTCTTCTACCTCATAGAATCTGCACATTGGATCACCCACATGCACTCTAATATATTTTTTTGACACTCAGAAATAATAAAGATATCAAAACTTTTTCTTGAAAAAAATTGACTAGCTATAATACTTTCCTCGTTTGAAATTTTAACCAGCTTTAGGCTCCCTATTAGAACAATGCAAAATGTTCCTTATTGTCTTACACGAAATAGAAGGATTGACTCTTACCCAGAGGCTGGAGAACAAAATTAACGCGTTTGAAATGTGGGTGCCCCGCTGAATTCTGTGGATAGCTTGGGAAGAGTACCTGCGAAATGAAGAAATAGTAACTATACTAAACTGCAAAATAACTCTTGTGATTTCTGCGACTATGAGAAATTTATGTACTTTGACCATGCCAGGCGCAACAAGAAACGCCACCTGTTCCAGTTCATAATTTAGGATTGGATTGAAGGAAAAGAGCTGGGGATAAATGGAGGACATCCTGGCTGGCTAACCTTGCTGAGTAGTTCAACAAGAAGACGTGTTTTCCGCGCTATGGTGTCAAAGACGAAAACAGAGAAGAAGAAGGAAAATACATTTATAGAATTTTATTTACAAGAAGTAGGAAAAATACATTTAATAAAGTAATTGAAAAGTTCATAATTTTCATTAATAAACTATTATATAGTAAAACTTAAACATTGCTATTTCTATGCTTATTTTATTTACATCCAAGTGTTTTTATTAGTATTCTCCAAAAACTATTGAATACACTGTTTATACAAGAAGAAAGTATATTGTGGTTTTATTTCTGTTATATACCTAACTTACAAAAGTTACTTAACATAAAGTGTAAAAGCTTAAACCAATGTATTTTTGATGTATTGTTCAGATATGTACTTTGAGCTATTGTTCAATTTTATGTTTATTGTTTACATTTGAAAATCAAATTATATTTTAAATAAAATCAAAATATTTTTTATAATGTATAAACAGAGTACCTAAATGTTCAAAGTCAGCGAAAAAATCTAACTTGGCATTAAATTCCAAACAAATATGCTTTAAAAATTATACTAGTTTATATGAAACCCAATTTTAGAATTTCAACTTAACTTTGAATTACGGTTGTTAAGATGTCAGGTTTTTGGAATTTTTGCTTTTATTAAGGCCAAGGATTTTACTATAAAATATATTCCGTTTATAGATTATATTATATATTTCTTACCAACAGTTTTAAAATATTTGCAATGCTTGTATTTTAGCCAAGTTCCACCTTGTATCTTTATACTAAATGATTTTCATTTGTAACGTGTTCATCATTTCAATATAAGAAATGGTACGGCATGCGATAAAAAAAAAAACTAGTCGTTCCATTATTGCAACCACAAAAAAGAAGCAAAAGTAACATAAACGTAGCAAACATATAAACTACCGAAACCCAGCAATGATAACGAATAAAATTTTATAAATGAACGTGTTTTAATTTTATCACGTACAGCAAACTGTTTAAAAGTTATTGTCACTCATTTTCTTGTATGCGTTTAACTTTATTCGTCCCTCCACCGTTAGTATATATTTGACCAAGTCTAGGCTCAACAAAATATGTTTTATGGTTCTTGTTCAATAACTGAAACAATGGGTCACGTAAAATTTAAAAAAATGTAATTGAGCCAACCTTTTATGAAGAAGGCTTCATAGTTTATAGAGTGTGTGAGGATTTTTAAACAGTTTTAAGATACTTTTTAATTAGTTAAATAAAGTAAAATAATCAAAAAAATGACAGAAGCGTTGAAAGATACCTTGAGTTTTCTGTTGCAAATATATAAGCCTGCAGAAATGATTCCAAGAATTCATCATCTCTAGTCTGAAGAAAAACGTGAACACACATCCGTTCAATATGAAATTAAGAAAAAAAAACTATAACTACAACTGTTTTTTGTCATTAATAATATTCTTTATTTAACCCTCTTATAGTAATTTATTATATCTGGTTGGCCTTTGCCAAATGAGTATTTTTCATTATTAAATATTAAAGTGAGTATAACTATTCATTTTTATACAAGCAACACGTTGAGGAGGATTACATTGCGAAATATTTTATAAAATTTTTAATATCCGCTTCAAGATCCAATAACTCGTTCAAACAGAGCTACCACATATGGCTTTTGGATAAGTTTAAACGTTTTAAACTGTTCGATAATAATGCAATGTGTAATTGATTATTTTTACCCTTTTTGTGTGTTGATGTGGGGAGTTAGGTTTTTCGAAAAAAAAGTTGCACATGTATAACTAGTGTAGTAACTACTTACATGCAGATGCACAGATATTACAGACGGTAATACAAAGGCATAATGAACGTTGAAATTGTTGGACACATGGATAAAATATCGAGACAGGGGTCAAAAAAATTACTAACTGGAATTTATCATTCCACATTCTTTTCAACGTGTTAAGAACGTTGTACTAAACTGTTGTAGCAAGGGACGGGAAAAGTGATTTTTATTGATATGGGTTTTCAAAAATTTTAATTACAATTTTATTTGCAACAAATGTTTTTAATGAAGTGCAAAAAATCCCAAGTTCGTTTGACAGCAAAAATGTATGTTATAGTTCTCAAGTGGTTCGCGCTGTTACCGATGTCTACATTTTAATTGTAATACATATAATATCATTATTTCAACTTAAAATTTAATCAATTGACAATATTTTGATAAATTTGAACTCATTTACATTACTCTTTTATTTGAATAACATTTAGGACTTTTTTTCATTACAGAACATTGATTGATCGTGCCTGCTATTATACATAAAATTTGTTTAAAGTAGGAATTTTTTTCAATTAGTCATGCGCAGTATGATTCTTCTTTTCTATAATAATGAAAGTAAAAATGGAACTTATTTTAAAACCGATAGGATTTATCAACCGAACTTTGAAGCTCATCTAAAAGATTCTAACTCTGATCAGGAGCAAAATCGAAGTATAGACGTCAAAGGTTCATGGCTTCGATTACTAGTATTTTTTTCAATATGTATGTTAATAGCAGGAACGGAACTTATTTAAGAGTGTCATTTCATGCTAACGCTTGACGCTAATTTTCAGCGTCAAATTTAATTACAAGGTTAACGAAGCGCCTTCTAGATATAAACTAGGTTCAAGTTTGAGCAATAAATTCCAGCGTTACGTGACACTGGTCAAATAAGTTAGTCTAAAACAAGTAACAAGAGTCGAAAGTCGAATTAACGATCAATGTTATTTCCTTAACTTTTTGAAGTAACAATACAGTAATAGTTGTCTTTTGAAACTGCTTTTGTATATTGATTGCTATCGAGTATGATAGCTTACTTTTTAGTTTTAAAACTAAAATATTTTGAATTTTATCGCTTCTTTATATCCAGATGATGCATTGGTCAAAATAATATCACGTGACCAAATTTGACGCTGGAAGTCAGCGTCAAGCGTCAGTCAAAATTGAACTGCTTTTTTTAATTAATGTTTGAAATTGTCAGAGTTTTGTTTTGTTAAGAATGAAAAGGTTTTTTTTCATAAACACAGACTTTTATAGCTTGGATCAAAACAAATATCAATTTTAACGATAAATTTAATAAAATTTCACAAATTTAATTTAAATTTGATGTACACGGGTTTGTGACCATTAGTATATGCATCAATCATTGGATAAAGCAAAGAGAACAAATGCGTAAGTAAAAGCGATTATTTGCTACTTGTGCATAGCCCCAGGTTTATATATGAAAGGTTATAAATACCTTAAAGGAAGATTAAACCATTTACTTTGAATAATTTTATGTAATTTTTTTTATGTTTTCAATTACAATAATTCTTTTCAAGGAAATTATTATTTTAAAATCATTGAATATCAGTATTTTCTGGAATTTGTTAAATAGTTTTTAAAATTTCTCATATTTTATCTAAACTATAATATGATGAGACATTTTTTTAAAATTACATAATTTATTTGAGTGGATATATACGCAGTTAGAATTTTAAACAAATCATTGTTATTTTATATTTTCAAGCCTTCACTTCTATTGGGCAGTCCCTATGATTTTATGAAAATTATAGTGAAGTTTTATTGTCTCTATTTAGAAGATCTTTTAAATTATGTTTTTAATTATATTAATTACAATGGTATACAGGATTCAAATTTTTTATTTCATTTAAGGATGATTTCATACTAATTTGACGTCGCTATTTCTAAATCATACCAAAATTTTTACATAGAAGTTCTACTGTTTATATTTAAATATATACAGTTACGAAGCGATCCAATAATACTTAATGATTACTGAGGAAGATAGCTTGGCAATCGAAATACGTATCAGGGTGATTTATCAAAAATACACTTGCTTTGTTTAAATTTATATTTATAGTTTATTTTTGTAAATTATATTACACAAATTAGACCACAATATATTTTATATATTCTATAACCAACATGATCAGCATAACTGTTTAAAGTCAGCGATAAAATCTAATTTGACAGAAGTTCTAGTTCATTGAACTTAGATATCCCTACTTAGCATTACTTAGTTCACACTTTAGTTTGATGAGCTAAGGAATCAAGGAAATTTTCAAAATCAAGGTTAAAAAATAACCAAACTTTTTTCAACGGCTTGTAGCGTACCGTGCGGAGTGCAGAGGACAGGGCCATGAAAATGGAATGGTATATTAGCAATGATAATTCTATAAAAGATTTCGCTCTAAGGAAAACACGAAGAATACATTTTGAAAAACCAAAGAATTTAAAAGTAATTAACTTTTTTCCAATTTTCTTGACTAATAAGGAAAATACGGCGCACAAATTTCCGGTCGGCCGCAGGTGATGAAAGCTCTCACTACGCCACTGTGCTCTCAGGATATTGAGCACCTAATTCTGCACTTCCTGCGACTTAAGTAAAACATAAAAAACAAGTTATCTTTAGTTATTCTGTTTTACAGAAAATTTAGGTGACTTAAATAAAAAAAAAGTTTCAATATTTAACTATTTTTGTTGAAATCTTCTACCATCAATATCTCAAAAAGTAAAGTTGCGTTTGAAAAATGGACTTTAGATTTTTAATCAGTTCAACAAAATCATCAGCTATGGAATTTCAAATAACAAAAGCTCTGTTCCCCGGTGTTATCTATCAGAAGAAATGTTCATAAATCACAAATTTTTCATATTGGCAAATACTTAAATATAATGCTAAAAATACTTTTTACTCGAATCATATACGAAACTACATTTTCATTGTAATCTTTAAGCTATTGTTAAGACAATGTGGATACCAATGCAATGGCAGTATGCAACAAACGTTACTCCTCGTCTTACACAGCTCATCATTTTCATTCCCCTGACTGTATTAAAATTATAGTTGCATACTGTACAATAAAATATTTACTAGAAAGATAATAATTATAAAGTGAAATATTCACTTGATTTCATTGAAACTAAAGGATAAAGATATAAATTAAGTCTCATTCGGATAGAAAACAAAAAAAAAATGCTTGTTAAAAATGCAATGTTAAAGTATAATAGAAAACTTTATAAATTATTTAGGTGGATAAATCAAATTATTTCAACAGTCTTAGTAAATCAGTTTTAAGCAATAGATCGTATGTCGCGTTATGCTTCTTTGCTTTGTATTTTTGATTGAGATATTGAAGATTTAGAAAAATAATATTTATGGATTTGAAGATTTCAAAATATGCCAATAAAATAACACTTCTACTGGCGTGTTTTTACCGTGAATGTTGAAATTCAAAAATTTAAATTGAAACATTCATAAATTTTATTTAAATTCTTTGATTTGTGCCAACTGATTGAATCGCTAGTGTCTTAAACATATTATACAAGTTCCACTAGAATGGCGAACAATAAATCAATATTAAGCAATATTGTTAGTTTCAATCTTTTTTTTTCTCCGCTCAAACAATTTCTGTTCGCTTGTTTTCATTATGTTTGGCATTCCAATTAATTTTGAGTATCTTAAAACAACTTTTACAAGATTTGAAAAAAAATCGCGCGAATAGGGTGGAGTGGACGCTGCAGTCATCATTTACGTCTCTATCAAGGTGTGATATCTCACCAACGTTTATATATATCAATGACAGTTTTACAAAAAGTGTGTTGTATGATATAAATTAATTGTAGGTGTTCGCTGTGTTTCTATGTGATTGATTTTTGCTGCCTAATGAGTGATTGTTAGCGCTGAAGAACTGGGAGTGGACGAGGGCGACGCAAGATGAAAGCAAAAAAAACCTGTTCATGGACCAAAATATGTCTGTTCACATACTAACTACAAACGAGATGAAAACAAACATAGAAAAAATTATCATGCAATTTATTATCTCATATTTATGGGAATAAAATATTACACATGAACAACAATTACAACAAACATTCATTCGATACTGTATTAATCAACATAATATTGTTACAGCCATTTATACTTAACAAAATGAACATAAAACTCAGGGCAAAATAAACTGCCAATGCAACAACTTCATACAGAATCACAACCATTAAATTTCATGTTAAGAAAATCTTTTTTATTGCATTAAATTCCAAAAATTCAATTACCAATTCAATATTAGATAAAAAGAAAAAAAAAACGATGCCATGTAAACGTAAAAATCAAACGGTTTTCAACAAAACATACAAATGAATAATGAACGATTGCGTCACAAAATCTAATAATCAGAATATTTAACACCATGACTTTAGATGCGAGTACTACAACACATTGATTGAGGAGAACGCGTAAATTCAAAATTAGAATAAAGGTTAAACAGACTGATATTTGTACTTGTGATGAATACAATCTAATGATGGGAGTTTTGTGCGACTCATAATTCCGTTAGTGGTATATTATATCAGAATGTTACATAAACGACAAGATGAGACGATGAGAAAATTTAAAAAAAATATATAATAATAGCCTTTTTCATGTCGAGATTCAATCAAGAGGCTCAATTGAGTTGAATTTACCAACGAAAATAATTTGCAAATTGAACCCATTGGAGAGACTAAGTCAAAGGTTAACATAGAGGTATGTATAGCTCTAATAACAGAAAAGTTTGTATGAAGTTATGACATCGTTTGTATTTAGTTCAAAAATAGATTTATTCCAATGAGAGTACTTCAATGTTATTCTTTTCGCAATTCTAAAACTATAAGTTAAAATAAATAATATCACGAAAAACTATAAGTTTTAGCTTGAAATTCAGTTTTGTTAAAATTTTCATCATTGAGATATCAATACATTAATTAAAATTTAGGATACCATTTATCATAGCTACTGCCTTAAACCCTACTGTTGGCTAAGTGATCAAGGTGGCCACTCTAAAACTGATAGGTGCTGATTTCGATTCTAGTATTGAACTTTTCAAAGTTTTTCGATTTATAATTTTTTATTATTCTTAAAAACACAAAAAATCTTGGCAGTTATAAAGTGACGATAAATAATGAAAAATAAAAATAAATAAACTTTTAGTAATGAAGCAGGAATGATGTACTATTGTAAATACAGTTTTAAGAAGTTATACTTCTTTTTCAGCTTTCTCGTTATCATAATTGTTCTCCGATCCAATGCATACGTTTCACTGTAAAATGTCTTATTTGGACTAAAAGTGTTAATAGTGGATTTAGAGCACGGTTTATAAATTACACATGTCGTCCATTTTGAAAAAAAATCATCTGAAGTATTTTGAAATGTGAATAAAGTGATTGAAAAATTGGTGCAATAGTTACTTTAGTTTAAGTCATTGAAACATTGTAACCAAAGTAACACTGCAACTGAAAAATTTAAAAAAAAAGTTCGGCGTTAAATGATATCTTATATATTAAGATTGTTTATCAATGAGTCTCTCTCACTCCATCCACATCTATTCCATGCATACAACTTGCGTTGTATTTGAACTACTAAGCTCAACAGATTTCCGTTTGTTCCGTTGATCTGGTATGACAAAAACAGCAAAGCAAAATTTCTGTAATGACTGTTGAATAAGATTATGTTTTTGTACATACATATTTATAAAATGTGTATAATAATTGAAAACAAATGATATTTTAGAAGAATTCTGAGTTAAAGAGTTTTACAAAAGCATAAAACCATAAAGTGAGCATTAAATTGAGCAATAAATCGTCGAAAATTGTGCCTAATCTTCCATAGATTAAATAAAAACAAGACAAACAATATTCAAATAAAAATTATAATAAAACGTCTTAAATAGACAAGATATTAAAACAAATTTATTACCGTTTAGTTTAATGTCGCAACAGCTTTCCCCAAAGAATAAATTTGTTAAAATTTTAATAGATCCAAAAGTAACGAAAAAAAATACAAAATAAATAACCAGCTTAAGCACTGCATATAAATTCAAGTATATAGGTTCTCCACCGAATTTGCTTTTATTTCTTCATGTCATTTTGGTTTCTAATCGCTGTTTTATCACTTTTTGATCCGATCATAAGTTTTACTAAAAAACTAATACTATGAAATAAAACTATAACTTTCATATAGCAGTTTTAAATATTTGCCTGACTATAGTCAGCTTTGCAACAAAGGCCCAAGGAATTTATAAATTGAAAAAAAATATCTATGTAAAATTTACAAACATCTTAATTTTTGATAAGCTTAAATTCATTATTTATTATTTTATTAGCATGTAATTTATACAGTTTCTGGAAAAAATATGAAATTGTATTTTAAAAATAAAGAGATTTAAATGGCCATTAAGTTTATTTATGGCAGCACATTAATCGGTGCTTGAAATATTTTTTTCGTAAATTTTAAATGAATTATTAGACAAATTTTTATAGCTTTTTTTCGCGTTTTTTTTTATCTAAGATAAGATCTGTTGATGTTAGTTTGATAGTTAAATACTTTTTTTTTTAATAGATACGATTAGTTTTTAATTCTTCGTGTAAATTATTATTGGAATGTTTTTCAAACATTTCGTTAAATTTTCCAAATTATTTATGTATTACCTCATTGTTTACTCCTTTTTAACGAACAAGGTAATATTAATCTTAATTAGCACCAGTATCGAAAAAAAACGATATAAGTTCTACATAGGCATTGCTTAAACGAGAGAATGTTAATTATCTTTATTTAAAAGAAAATGAAAAATGTCTCTTTTCAAATTGAACTATTGTTTATGCAAGAATATGATGTAATCAATGAGAATAATACATCGAATACATAGGTAAGACCCAGTGACCAAGATAGCAGTTAAGTAAAGCTACTGAGCAGGATTGGGATCGTTTATTATTTAAAGAGCCAAATTTGATTTCGATTTTTTTTTCCGAAAAAGTAAACATTATATTTATTATCACTACAATTATAAAAAAGAAACATTTTCAAAAGTTAGTACTTATTCATTCCAGTTTATGAATTCGGTTCTTATTGCAAGATTCTATTATATAGAACAATTGAAATTTACAGTTTGGAATATAAAGAGCCATAGGTTCCTAATCTCTATACTTGAGAATCCTGAGTGTAAATCTCGTGAAAAGCAAGATATTATATTCAGTTTATTAGATTAACAAACTTTAAATAACTCAAAGCTAGTGGATTCTCATAAGGTTTTAAATGACGCTTTAGTGTTCAAATAACTTTTGAAGCACTACTTTGCAATCATTTATTTCTCTATTTTTTGGTCTCATGATGTATTCGCTGCAGATGTTATAGAGCAGAGATGGGCAAACTTAATACTGGTATGATGGACAGTAATTTTTCTTATTTATACGCGATAAACCTCGAAAAATGGGTTAAATTAAAAACAAATACAAACTGAAAGAGAGAATGAGTAGAAGGAAGTCTTAAGGCACTTTTTGGGAATCGGTAATATCCTTGATAGAACAGATGCATGTTTAGTTTTAAATTAAATTTTCGTTGTCTGCTAAATTTTTAGTACATATTTTCAGTTAAAAGATTTGAAATTTACCTTTAAAAATTTATTTAAAATACCTGCGATTGATTGTCGACTTGTTCGCGATCGACTGATTATCTGTTCATGATCGACCGTTTGCCCACCCCTGTTGTAGAGGATAGGTTAGAGTATACAATTCCATCTTCACTCTGTTTCTAGTTGCAGTTCTTCAGTAGTTATGTATCCAATTCTAACTCTGGCTTTATTTTGCCTATATAGTTGCTTGATTAGGTTTATAAGGTGTGTTGGAGTGCTTTTTTTAAGGATATCTTACAAGTATTTCCATTATTCGCAGTTAAAATAATGCTCTTGAACTATTAATTATACATGTAAATTAAAATCAGGATTTGGAAGTTTCCTAGTGTAACCATGTATTTACTCCCAACTATAGCTAAGACTGCACTTGTAACATAGAAAGTAAAACTATCATTTTTCTATTATTCATTAAATAATAAAATGTGTAATTTTTATTTCTCATACTATGTTAGTAAGAGTTCTTATGTGACTAGGGCTACGTAGTAGTAAATTTCTGGATCTTGTGCTGATTAAAATTGTTTTGATTAAATGGATCAACTAAATTGTTTTCTTAAATTTATTAGAATCTTCTGTTCTAACCTTTATAATACATTTCTCTAGAGCAAAAATACTGTTCTTATTTCCGGTAACACAATTTTTTGTAAATATCACTAGTTTAATAGATCAAATTAATAATCGTTCATTGTTGAATAATTGTTCAAATTAAAACTTCAAAGTTCCAATTTTTAAGTTGCCTATTGCTACATGTCATAAATTTTAAAATTCCAAAAAAAATCGAAAATTAGAAGTACAAGGAATTGTTTTGCTCCTTAGAAGTGTATAACTACAAGTAAACTCATTGATACTTTAAACATTCCAAGATACAAGTACATTAAGGGACATGTATACAAAAATAGAAAAGGAAATCAATGAAGCAGAAGTCGAAAAGATTTATCGACCTTATGTGCATTGTACAAGTTGACCGCGCTGCAAGTAATATTAATTACAGTTATCGAATTTCAAAAAGACCGAAACCGCTTCCATATGACTTTAATGGTAATTTTTGTGCGATAATTAAAGATCTGAATCAATTTTTTAAACTCCTAATAAAACTATTAAAAAAAAAATCAAGTTTAAAAAGCTTTATGTTTCAATTAAAAAAAAAAAAAAAACTTTTGAACGCCGGGATTTATTTTGAAATACAGATTTTTGAAAATATTTGAAAAAAATTGTTTCTATACAAAAAAGGACTCTATTTGGTGTTAAAATAACAAAAAAAAAGGAAATGATATTAGAACGATTAGTGAAGTGCTTGGTCTAAATGCTAAGGCAAGGATGGCAAACCTTTTTGAGGTGTAGGTCAAATTTTGTTCATACTTTTTAGTACTAGCTCGTGGGTCACTAATGTGCATTGCGCCCGTAAGCGCCTCACAAGGTGAAAAAGGGAGCGAACAATACATGTGTTATGGAAGTCTTTTTCTACAAACATATAAAACAAATGGTTGCCTAGCCAGTGGGTCAGTTAAAAAGCTTGTGTGTGTCAGTATCTGATCCACGGATTAAAAGTAGACCATCACTGCTCTAAGGTATCCCAGAATTTATTCACTGATGAATTACACATTTTAGAACATAAGTAATAAAACATATTTTTAATGCTTTGCGTATTATGCGTGTGCCATACTATGTCTTAAGTACCTGAAGAACATATCATCGATTTTCAACAAAAGTGTCAAGTCAAAAATGAACAATTTTAATGAAACCATATTGAATTGTATATCTAAAGAAAAACTGTCCTTACATCAATATTTAAAAAAATATTATGCTTTTTTTTTGTTTGATTTTGAATTTTTAGCTTCATATCTTTGGAATGCATATTTTACTTTTGAAAGTGAAAATAGCTTTCTCTATTAAATGCGTCATTATTCTTTGCACAGAAATAGTAAATTGTCGTATAGTTAAGTCGTTTTTATCATTCTATATACACTTGATATATATAACCAATGGAGAAAAAAATCTATAAGAATCCACTCCAACCTTCAAATCGTAGCGTCGTAAAAACCGTAGTCTCCCTATTTTTAATGTTAATATGTTTATTGACCAGTTCAAATAGCTTATTTAATTGGTAAAACATTTTAGTTTAGCGAAAAGGCCAAAATATTTACATTTAAACAATTTAATATTGAAAATTTAAAGCAATTAATGGTTTACTTCAAATGCCGCCTTTCATAAAATCAACGAAGCTTTTATCATCACTGTTGATAAACAATTAGAGATATGTCAATAATCTTGAAAAGGAGTAATACCAAAAAATGACATAAGTTCAATTTAGTAGTAACCAAATATAATTTTAAGCATATTGGTGGCCGATTGATCAAGGTGACCACTTTAAAACTGGTAGGTGTTGGTTCAGTCCTCATATCGAGCAGATTTTTGAGGTTTCTCGATTATGGTTTATTATTTACTCTAGAGTCGTTAAAACCTTAGTTGTTATTGATCAATATCATCCTTGTCAAAGACCAATGATAAATATTATGATACCTCTTTAGTTAAAGGGTTAATAAGCTTTTATTAAATGTTTATTTGCTTTGCAACATTAAGCATTAAAATAAGATATTAAAAAGATCAAAAATGGCATGTAAGGTTTAACTCATTTTCCTCAAATCAAGATGTTTTCATAAATAGAGAGTAAAAGAATTTTTATATGAGAAAGAAAACCAAAACTTAATCGTCTGCTCTCTATTACTGAGTTTATCTATGTTAATTACAAATTGTTGATGGCTTTTGGTATAATTCGAAACTGCAAACTTGCCAAGTGCTCGTACAGCTTTAAGACTCACATAATAACATTTTAGTAAAACCAATTGATGAATTTAAGAATTTAATTGTGAAGGATTTACTTTTAATCGAAGAATTTGTTGAAAAATAAAAAATAATTTAGAAAAATGAAGAAAAAAAGGGAAAAGCTTTCATTAAAAATTAAAAGAAGTAAATTTTTAATGAGAAACTTTGTATATTTTTTTTAACTATGAAAATTTCCTGAAAAAAAAACTTGATATATATTTCCCTTTTCATTTATTTACGATTGTATATAAAAATTGCATTAGTTAACTCAAACGACATAACACACACGATGTATAAAAACGTTTAACCCTCCTGAAAAGCACAAGTAGAGCGCTGCAAAAAAAGAACTGGGAATTCTCCAAACGCAATTCCATGTTGTCACGAATATTATACGTTAGCGTAGATGTGAAGATTACTTCTTTTTTTTTTTGTTTGCTTTTATGCATTGTTTGTGTTTCTTATTAGCTCATGACATTAATTAAAATTAAAAAATTAAAATGCTATTTAGTGAAATATTTAATAAAAAAAATGTCGTTAAAATAATCGGAGTTCACTATTAAACGAGTGTTAATTTTTCGAAATGGCGTAGAATGATTAATTGAATTTTATTATGGCTGAGTTTTATTGGAAAAGAATTGAAAGCCTAGATGTGTTACGTGACAATAGGAGATTATTTAAAAAACAGTAAAAAATTTATTCAAATATTTCAAAGTTTATCTTTATGGTCTACGAAGTTGAATATTAATATTTTTAATTTTGGTATTTGACGCATAACACAAATTTTTAATTTGGTTCTTTAAAGCATCGGACAATATTCAGCTAATTTTTGGTTTGAGTATTTGAAAATGATCTAAACAAACATAACAAAATTCTTTTAACTTATACTTACGCCTCCTGTTCTGCCAACAAAGCAAAATATTTTCTATGAAAAAGTTTTATTTCAATATTTTTCAAGTCAAAGATTCCTATTTTCATAATATAAAAGTAATTACAGATATTTTACACAAAGTTTTTAGGAAAAATATAAAATTTTATATAAGATGATGCAATTAGGACACGTATTTTTACTTCAAGCTGACATTTATCTTCCAGATAAAATTTTATCCGGAGAATAGTTGAATCATGCGTATTTTCACCAAAGAATAGTATTGGGCATAGGACCAATTTAAGAGGTAATTTTTTATTTATATAATATTTCACAAAATTTGAGTTTTACTTTGCTTCAAAGAAAACAATCCGGAAGCATGATATCATACACTTCAAGTGATCAATTCATTGACCAGGAGCACAAAACTAAATTTTCATTAAAATTTTCTCGCAAAAAAAAACCGTTTCATTGATTATGTGGCTGTCTTGTTGGTTTCAAATGTCTTTGAGATTCTGAGCTTCGGCTTCAACTCTAACACAAGATGAATTTGCACGGTTTTAAATCAAGATTCTTCTCTAAAATACGTTTTATGTATCTTACTTACGTAATAAGTTATTGTTCATTACAGTCTATGCGATATTCTAAGCTAACGTATCTATATTTTTTTTACTTGATATTTAATATGATCTAAAGTGTCAATTACTACTGAATGATGAAAACATGATTTCAATAATTTCGATGGCGTAGCGAACTAAATGCACCAGGTTCATTTTTCATAGGCACTGTTTTTTGTATTAGAGCAGAATAATTTTTAAACACTGTGCTGAATATTAAAAATAATAATAATCAGCCATTAATGGAATGTTACGCAATAATAAACAAAATACTTTGATATCAAATAGGATTTTTTCCACGGACTTTGAACAATTATACTTTTTATACAATCAATAAAATATATTGCTATCTTATTTATGAAAACTTTGCTATGTAACTAATCACATAACCGTTAGGGAGCAATCCAATACTATTTGATGACTACTGATAAAATTTGCTTGGCATTCGAAATACGTATTTGGGAAATACGTCACTAATGCATTTGTTTGAACTTTCGTTCGGATTTATGTTTGAAATTTCCTCTTGTAAATTATTTTACATGAACAAGGTTACATTTTTACTTTACAAATTGTATAGACAATATCCTGATAGTTTGACATAACTCGTGTGCCATAAACAAAAAAATTTTAATGATGGTTAAATATAATTCTATCTTCATTTTTTCTAGAACCATATTTTTTTATTAATTTTTCGAAAAATAATTATATTTCATACATCGCATTTGTAGGTAATTCAAAATTTATGGCAATATAAAAGACATTACTTTAATTACTTTGGAAGCTTTTCTGATTTTCACTAAATCGACAATCTTCTTTCTATCAATATTTCAATATTTGTGACTCAATCTCTCATTCGGTTTTCTTTCTTTTTTTCAGCACCACATTTCAAAGCTCCCCATATACTCTCCCATATATTTTAGATACTTTCTCTTTTGCTTCCTAAGGATTTACGCTTCTAATTTTTAAAATGCAGGCACAAAAGAAATAATTTCCAAAGTTGTAGTTTCACTTCTTTTAATTTCACTAAAACAGCTTTGTTAGTCTTTGGAGTAGTTTCAAAAAGTTTAATTTATTTATTCGAATCATTTTTGCGACTGTCATACTCATTATAACTGTTTTCAAAGATTATAGCTTTTTCTTTAATTAAGAGGTAGCATTTGATAGGTAATAGGAATTAGATAGTATTATTTTTAGAGATTTTAGAATTAATAAATTACAAAATTTAATTATCAAGAAAAATTTCGTATTTAGTTGTAATTTTATTTTAATTTTATTTGTTTGCTTATTTTATTGGGGTTTATATGTAGATAGAGATTTTATGAGTACATGAAATTGGAAATATATTTTATTTATATATTATATTTTACTGGATTAATTTTGGTTACAGATATAAAATTAATTTGGAACATCTAATATTTTTGGATAACTTCAGATGCTTATTTACGATTGCGAATATATCCAAAAGTTTCGATGAAAAAGCTTCTTAATATCTCTGCTTTTTATAAACATATTTTTTAAGATTTGATTAATTTGATATGACCATATTTGTATTTTGTCTCAGCTGCTTACTTTTGATAAATTTCTATGAGAAACAAAAATTGCAAAGGCGGGCCTTTTCAAAAAGCACCATAAATTTGAACATACATACACCTCAACAAAAATTATTCAAACAGAAGCAAAATATTATAATAATAACGTAACAATGAGTCGTACGAGACAAAATATGTAACATGTCGCAAGCGAACCAACGTTTCATGTTGCTTTCCACCGACTTATTAGTCGACCATAAACACAATATAATATTATCATCTTCTTAGTAACATTTTAATAATGCCACTGCTTTGACCTGTTGTTCCTGCGGGATTAATGGTGACAATGGTGCACAAGTTAACATACTCGCTTAATTTTTATTCCGTCATTGTTCACCTCCTATTTAAGCCAGAACAATAGACACTTTATTGTTGCGCTTAATACGGTGTGGGCAGCTGGACATGGAACATCACTATTTATTACAATTGTCTGAACCTTGTCGAGAAAAGGGTGCACGTATTGTACTCAATTTTATTTTATTTCGTATTTTGTAATTCTTTACAAAGTTTCTCGCGTAAACGACAAGGAAATTTAGGATAGTGGTTTTCACAGAAAAAAAAACTACCACACATGCATTTATTGAAACTATACAAATAAATTTTATTTTTTAATTTGCCAATATTATCATTTTATCTAAAAATGATGTTAATGAATATTTTTTAGTTCAATGTCTATCGAAACGATTTGCTAAAGATTTTACTACATTAATGAATGCTACAAATAAATACGAATTACGACAACAATATGCACACACTTAACCTAATTTTATGAAGGTCTTTATAGCGCATAATTTCATTAAATTGCAATGTATATTGTTTCCTCGGCATTACATGCGATAAGTTTTACCGAATGCACTAAATACTAAAATATCATAGAATATAATGCTTTACACATAATACTTGTACACGCATTCAGTCGACTATCCTCAACATTGATTTATTTAACAACGGGTTATAAAGGCAAATAGCGAATATATCAAACTGCCATGTTGAAATGTGAGTTATTCGCCAACAAGGGGTTGGGTTGGCGTGAGAAATCACCACGCTATCACCCCAAACCAATGCATTGCGCTTCTAATTCGATTTAATATCGACACTTATTCCGCTTTCAATTGCTTCAACATCAGCGCTTCATCTCTCAAATCCTCACACACTATCGTTGTCTACGTTCGATTTTATTCGATAATGAAGAATGAGCAAAAAATCATAAAAAAGTATACTTCAACGTTTAATTTCTTCTTTAATTGAGCTACACACTGGAAATTTCCAATTTAATATGGAAGTAACAGGTGTCATGTACGGCTAAAAATTCTCATGTAATCGAAACATCTCACAGACGCTAAAAATTTAATCAATAAAACATGTAATCAATTTAAATCCACAATAAATACAAATAAGTATATATATACTTAAATATGATTTTAAATATGATTTAATATTTATATTTTTCGTGTAATTAGTGTAACAATGGTTAGATTTGAGTTAAACAGGCATCCGTATTGTTCATCGAATTAAGCTTAACTTCACAATAAGACCAATGTTACTTGTATCAATTTTATGAATGAGAGATAACTACTCCTTCTTTGATAAAAGCTAAAGCAAAGAAAATTTTTTAATAAAATTTGGTGTACCAACAAAAAATGTTAAATCCCAAAGACCTCATTGACTAACATGTTTTTTAATTTATCCTCAAATAAATCAATGAAATTTAGCTTACTTCAGCAATGCCAAGATTACAATACGAACGTTTTCACTCATTGATGAAGTTACGAAGTAAAATGTAAAGAACCTTTAATAGATTTTAAACTTTATTGCGAATTTATCAAATGATGTCAATAGTTTATTAGTTAAATAATCATTTTATTGTCCCCTTCAATAAGCTAAATGTAGGTGAGATTTATACTTCTGAAGGTGTGATTTGAAAGCGTGAGCAATATTTTAAATGTGGGTAGTAGGAAGAATAAACACGATTCACTTGTTTTATAACACTTTTCAAATGGTGTTATTGTCGGTATAGGGTATTATGTCACAAAGACAACTTCGCCTAGAATCGGCTCATTTTTAATACAATAACTTCTAGTTATACTTGAGTGAGTTTAAATTAATGGCTCTAAGGGCGGATACTTTCATTCATGGAAAGATAGGCCATATCCTTGGGTTAGTAATTTCACATCTTCATAGACATTTATCTTGCCAATAAATTTTACCAATAAAATTTTATCTGAAGAATAAAGAAAACATGCGTATTTGCAGCTAAGAATATATATTCATAGAATGTGTAGGATTTATCTAACAGTTAGTTCTACCTCATGGATATAGTTTATCTCTCCATGTTCTTACTCATGGATTTAGATAAACCATATCCTTGAGATAGCTGTTTTATGGAAGAAAAAAATTGTTAAATAAATCCTACACAAGTATCTTACACAAATCATTATTCTTAGATAAAAACATGCATCTCTTCCCTATCCTATAGATATAATTTTATTTGGATGATGAATGTTATCTATCTAGATGAGAAAATACCAAAGCTCAAAAGTATAAGCAGATCAAAAGTTAAAGTATTGGATTCAAGTTTATTTTTACAGCTAATAATTGATTTGCTTCCCAAAAAATATCTTTTAAATGAATATAATTAAATAATAGAATTTTTTCATTCATTTAAGGGTCGATAAATCTTGGATAGATCATGGTAGATAGATCATATATAGCTATTTAATAGAAAAAAAAATCTGTTAAATAAGTCCTACACAATAATCCTAAACATATCCCTATTTTAAGGTGAAAACACCCGTACTTTCTCTATCCTCCGACCCTCGGATAGAATTTTATCTGTAAGTTAAAAAATACTATCTAGATGTGAAAAGACCCTTATTCTCACTAAAGTCTCTAAGTTAACGTCAATAAAATAAAAGGAACCAAAACATTTTTACCAGTAAAGCTCACTAAAATATTTTAAGCTCCCTTATTTTAGTCATGTTTATTGTAGCTCATATTATATAAGGTTATTTAAATCTTTAAATTTTTAAATTTAAAGATTAAATTTAAATTTGAATATGAATATATTACCTCGTAAATTTCATTCTAAGCCAGTGATTTTCAAAATGAGAATCTACTTTTATTCATAAGAGTGAAATTGCATAGCCCAGAAATTTACTAGCGTACTTACTTAAGAGGTAAAGAGGTATGCTTAGAAAGTATATAAATTTTGAAAAGGCATTAGTAAGACAATCTATAAAACTAAAATAAAATATTGAGGAACACTATTCGAAGAGTTGTTGAAAGATTGTTTTTTTTCCATAGGTGGTTAAGATTGAACCGTGATGCATCATTACGGCAAACAGAGAAAATTTGAGGAAAAATGATCTTGTATGGTCTTTTGAAGAATGTCCTTAAGAACCAGTAATTAATCTTTTAATTGAAGTGTGACTTATTAATGGTAACAATTTGGCATGCGAATTTTTATTCAAAATTAATTATTCTGATCAATTTTTTTTCTTCTTGTTGTTAACTACCGTCATTTTATAACAATCAAGATCTTTAGCGACTCTGGAGCTAATAAAAATCCATCAATCGAGAAAATATTGAAAATTCGCGCGTTGAGAGATTTGAACTAAACTCAAATTTTGCTTAATTAATCATCTACAAGGTCATACAAGGTAGTGAATATTTACTTTAAATTCTCCTGTCTTACAAGACTCTTGCTAAATTGATTTTCTAGGACAGTGGTCCTCAACTCTCTACTAGCAGGCACTATGGTGCCCGTAGATCATTTGATATGTACCCATCACTAGGTTACTATAATGATTTTTTCCAATTTTGACAGTAGAATTAAAAAATAATAATTCAATCATGTAAAAAGTATCGATCTTTTCTCGACTTACACTTTAGAGTTGACGACATGAATGGATGAAGGGGTTACGAGTCGTATGTTACAGTTTTTAAAAAAACTGTTTTATTTTCATGAATGAACGTTTTATGAACATATTTACCACATTCATGAAAATAAAATAGCTTTTAAAACATGTAAAACAACCCCTTCATCCACTCGTGTCGTCAAATTACTCTGAGGCATATGTTGGGAATCTGTGCTCTGGACGGTTGTTATATTCCTTGAATTATTTGTTCTTCTCTACCAGGGGTAGATTGTAATTTTTACTAGGTTGATTCTTATTGACTTATTCTTTTTTGATACATCATTATAATAAATGAGAAATCATAAATTGCGTAGATGCATTTCTTTGAAGATCCAATGAAAACGATTCTTTCATTTCACTCATTTTCTATGTCTTTCCGTAACAATTTAATACAAATTCACGATGTTAAAAGTTAATTATGACAACGGAATTATTTTTAACCATTATTTGAAAAAAATAAACCAAAATTGTAGTGAAAGAAGCATATATTGTCTAAATTTTTGGGAAATCTATTTATAGTTACTATTGCAGGCTTGTAAAGCTATAAATAGTATTTTTTGCAGTAGAAAATATGGATTACGGTGATTGTTTTATCACATTGCAATAATGAAAAAAAAAAGAAACAAATTCAATCATTATCGAATCCGCAACTAAATTGTAACTCATAGAGTTACTATTTTATGCTAGCTTTCAAAGTTCTATCTCATAACAATAAAACGTGCTAGTGAGTTTTGAATTGGAATAACGATTTGTAAATGTTTCAGAAACTAATAAAACCTTGAAAACGCAAGCTTTCTGTATTTATTATTCTCAATAATTCTCAAAAATATATTCAGGTATTCGGATTTATCCATTTAAATTTAATAATAAAATTTTTTTTCTTATTAAGTATTATGTTTGTATAATTTTTATTTGTATTTTGCTGAAAATTTTTCGGTCTTATTAGACAGATTTTTTCCCATTTGTATTTTCCACAGCTTATTTTTTAACTTTCTATTAATTTTTTTGTCCATCATAACTTTGGTATATGTATTCGTTTCTAGGCATTCCTTCATAAAACATTCACCGGCAAAAATGCCAACGGCATTTGTCCACGACAAATTTGCAAACTTTATTTTTCTTCGTAAAATATTCAAAGCATCGCAAATACGACCTAAATAATGTTTCGCTAAAACATTTTCTTTTTCCATAAGTACACTGATTTATGAAAAAAAAATCGATAAATTTTCAATGTCCACCTCTTTTTTTGTGGTTTCAAATAATCTCTTGCCTCCATAAAATTATAATAATATGTATCTCGACGTTAGGTTTGTTGAAGCCCATTTGCTCGTGCACTCGTATAAATATATCACGACAAAAGCCAATATCATATTATTGTTATCGCATAGGTATAGAGAACTATAACTGGACTCAATACGCTCTACCGGAGACGACATTTAACGAGACCTGAAGCTGCGATATGCAAAACAGTAGCACATTGTGCCTACCTAGATACTACTAGATATAGACCTACTATTATATTGAGTAAGTTTCTCTCGCATGCATTTCTCTAATTTCCATACATGTGTGGGTCATGACGTTATCATTTCGCCGTAAAGACGATTATAAATTATATTGACATACGGCTTTTATTACTATTGCTAATGTAATGAAACCAACAATATCTATGCACCGACTACGCCATTAAGTACTTAGTCACTAGTTACAAAAAAAAAAAAACAAATAGAAATAGAAATAGAAATAATAAAATTATATTATAATATCGAAAAATACCTATAAACCTTTGAGGGTCTCAGAAACAAACTTTGTTATCATAAAATTAAAATTATCTATTTTGAAATTATATTTCTTTAGTGGCGTTATGAAAAAATAATCAGAGTGAATTTTTATTAAAATTTGTCACTATTATTAAAATAGGAAGTTTTTCAAAAACGGTTAGCGAGAAAATTCTAGCCGGTGAAAGCTAGCCGATTTTTGGGAGCGAGTTGCTAAAAGTTACAACGACTGTAACCATTAAAACCTCTATTGAGTTGATCGAGTCGAACTCAGCGCTTGTCGGTAGGGGGAACGAACCGAGCTCGATCGTCCTGAACAATCCCGAAGCAGATATGAAGTTTAGTCACAGCTAAAAATCAGTCACTTGATTTTTTTATTTAAAACATAGACATCGTGGAACTAAATATTTTCCAATTTTACAGTCTAAACCATATCCATATTTGTCCATATTAATAAACAACTAGTAACTTCCCGTAAAATATTCCCCGCCCAATACACTAACACAACTGACAAACGGTAAAAATTGACAATTGATTGAATAAAATCAAAATGACTGTTGAAACCATACCGACAATCAGTCAGTTCAAATTTAAGATAATGATTGTGTTTCACTCACACGTATGTATTTAAAATATTTGTTCTCTGTCCCATCCGACATATATGCGTACATCTTACACATGTTGGCCAATTATAATTGTTATGAGAATTAGAATGCATTTAAAAGGATGATATTTTGTTGAAATAATTCAACACAATATTCAAATTAATTTATGGAAAGTCGATCGATACATTATATTTTTAAATTTATGAATTCAAAATCAGTTTTAATATATAGATATAAATGGGTACATAAAATATACAATTACGATTGTATTAATATAATTTTTAAGATGTTGCTATTAAGGATTGTTTATACGTACCTATATATAATATTCTATGGCAACAATCTACTTCTATATGGTAAAGGTTTTTGATAAGTATTTTTCAAACCTGTAACCCACGCTGTATTAATAAACGATTATTTTATATGATATGTAAAAATATACATTTTGTATAAGAAACCAAATGTATATACATACAGTATTTATGTATTAATAGTCAATTTAATCTTTTGATCAAAAACCAGTAACTTTCCGTGAAATATTCAAAGCCCAAAACTGTCACAACTGGCAAGTAGCTAAAGTTAACAATTTAATAAAATCGAAGATATAGTGATATAATTATTATATTTGTATTTCACTCACATGTATGTGCTTACAACTTTACATGCTTTGCCCTTATCTTCGACGCAATACAAATGATTGCTTATTATGTAATTGGATATTAAATTTTAATTGTGTTTATAATTGTATCATATTTTAGTTATCACAAACCCCTTATAATTGATGTACAAGTTTAGGCACTACCGGAAAAGGCTGTGGCAATGGATTGAAAACATCTTTTTAGTTATACCAAAGAAATATAACTTCTCACGCGCGTACATAGGTACACACACC
This sequence comes from Sisyra terminalis, assembly GCA_958496175.1. Classification (NCBI taxonomy): domain Eukaryota; kingdom Metazoa; phylum Arthropoda; class Insecta; order Neuroptera; family Sisyridae; genus Sisyra; species Sisyra terminalis. The sequence continues at coordinate 29,424,780 of OY292277.1, read as the reverse complement.
GTTTTTTTAAAGAGCTTTTATTCCATTTTTGCTCCTAACTAGATTTCAAAATGAATAATATACCTATAAAAATATACACTCTTGCTCAAGTGTTTAATGGTAGGGAAAGTTAAATTAACACAAGTGTTTCCTGTGGCCAATTTAAGTGTTACGGTGGGTTATTATTATTGAAATACACAAATAAGCAAATACACATGAAAATATTTTTTTTCATTTAGCTGAATAAATATAACAAAAATTCGACACCGGAGTTATTCTGTTGTGTAGTGTAAAAACCAGCAAGAAAAACGAATGTGAATTTTATAAATTTCCAACGGTTAAATGAAAAATAAATCAAACAAATCAGTGGGTAACTGTAGTTAAAAGACAAAAGTAAGTAGTATCATAATTCAAATTGTATCAATCGGTTCAGCAATTCGGAGATAAGCAAACCTTTGTAACACTAGAAAGTTTTGTAAAAATAAAAAAAAAATAATGTCAGTAATTAAACAAATTAAATTTATTAAAGGCTAGTTTTCTTAATTTTCAAGTTTTAAAAACTATTAGTTTTATTTTTTTGTGACAACTATTTCATTTTTTTCTATTTCTAATCTTTCTCTTTTATTGTTATTGAAGTTTGATATATATTTACAGTAACTTGTTCTTATTGTTCTTATAGTTATCAAATTTTCATTATTTTTAATAATTATCTTACATGTTTTGTTTAAATTCACTTAAATACAAAACAACAATCAAATAAATTGTCATATATTTCTTTATGTAGATATTTTTTAAGTATATATAACATATACTTTATTTTACGATTTGCTATTAGCATGCATATGACGACATATCCTAACAGTGCTGCACACAGCGATAATGAATATTATTTTTCATAGAAAAAAAATTCAAAATCATATTACTTTTACCACATAATGAATGAGATTAATGATTTTCCGAAAGTAAAATTTAGTTAAATATTAAAAATATTGATACCATGATACTGCTTGATAGTAGTGTACGTAGTATACATGTTATATAGTCAACACATGCAGATATGTATGTAGATTTAGTTTTGACGACAACGAACTATAACTGCAACGTTAAGCTCTAATGCTCGAGGGTTATTACATCGTGGTCTTTGATGTGGAATTATTGTGAATATGCACCGGGATAAGTTGCCTGGAAAACTAGTAAATGAGAACAGTGGGAAAAAAGTCCCATTCTCTAGGACCTCAATGCGAACTAAATTTTACCTTGTGTCTGTGTGCAATTACGATCTTTGTTCCCTTTATTCAATCTTAATTAATATTATAACTGTATTAAATTTAAAAGTTAAAACGACGAGTTTTTCAGCAAAGCGCTAAGGCGGTAACTTGTCGGCAAGCAAGCAATATTGTTATGTATTTGACATCCGTTCCATTTGTGCTCTGATCAAAGCAAAGAGATAATAATTCTCAACTTTCCAACACTCGATATAAATTATTTACATTATTGATTGCGGAATATTCAGTGGAGGAGAGTCAACTAGAACCATACACACATAGCATATGTTTTGTGTGGCTATGTTAAGTTCCAAACCCTTTGATCTACAACGATGGAAGCCAATGAATGATTATTACACTCGAAAAAGAAAAGATGCTGAAAATCATTTTCGCCTACCTACTAGAAAAAATCAAACTTCCCGTCTTTTTTCTAGTGCATAAATTTCAATTTATATTGAAATGAGAGCCACTTACTACATGGTGGCACGAACTCTTTATTTTTTTACACTCGTCTTTGGATAGATATGCGAGTATGATGATGGAGCTGGATAAATATTCAGAGAAACAGAGAAAAGTCTCGAGCATTGAAATAGCATATCACATTCACAAAACGTATGGGATTAAAATAAAAGTATTAAATTTGTAGAATGGGATTCCGCTTTTGAATGGCATAGCATGCCATCAATGTTTACTTATGGCGTGTGTCGTATGTGCCGTCTCATCCGGTTCAATGTAATATGTTTTTAAATAAAGAAATTTTACGCGAAAAGCAGTTCAAAAGATTTTCAACTTAATAAATGCATCGAAAATCATTTTATTTGAAATGTATAAAAATATATTTCGCGAACATGAAATGAAATGTTTATTACTTGATTCTTAATAAATGATTCAGTGAAACCAAATTTAAACTTTCCAATAATTCGTTCCAATACTTCAAGAACCTACCAAGTTTTATTTTATCTTATTCTCTCGATCACTTAAAAAAACACTAAAGAGTATGTCTTAGGGTATACAACCAGGAAAATTCACGGTGCCGCGGTGCTATATTGCCGCAATCCTTGGCACTATGGCAATAAAGTGGTTGAAAAAGTTAGTAATCAAAATTTTATTCCCCGTTAAAATATTACACAAAAAACGTATACAGAAACCAGAAGAATTAAAAGTATCAACTTTAACTCTAATTCTAGCGGAAATTCTTGCCACTTTGAATTGGATTGGTTCGAAGAGATTGTTAATTGGTATTATGTTGATTGACATGGTAATCGATACATTTAATATTGAAAAGAATCAAAAGGAAATTCAATTTTGTTGAATAGATAATTGTGCTGAATCAGAAAATAGGCCAATGTTTTAATTTGCAGTGTGTAAAATTTACGTTTTTTTTTTTAATTAATTTTCGTATGTTTTTTGTCCGTGAGAAAAAGTAAATAGCTAGTTTTTTTCAACATTATTGATCGTCACGATTGTGATAAGATACTACTCCGTAAAATTTGGTGGTAGTATATGAGGATATAGAATATTGACTTTAATGTTTATTTTTTTCTTTGTAGGAAAAATAAGGTATAAATAAGCATTGCAATTTCTCGAACTATAATAAAATTATGTGATTACTTTGCAAATAAATATGGCAAATGTTTGTAAAAGCATTATTTTATACCATCCAAACGTTTTCGAGAGTTTTGAGATTATGGATATTGGTATCATTGTCTAAAAACATTGTGGCTCAAGTTCCTTTTAAAATACTGAAATTTGGCAACGTTGCCTATTCAACTTTGTTTCTTATTCTTTTCGTGATTTTTTTGTTAATTCAATTCTAATATGATCTTCTTTTCTTTTCTATAGCTAAATTTTCATTATAGACCGATTAATTCAGGAATTAAATTAAAAACAAAGTGGAAAATGCAACGCTGCAAGATTTGAGAGTTCTGATAGAGACTTGAGGCAAAATGGTTACAGGCCTAAGATTTAAATATTTGCATGTGTTTATTGTACAAGCATAGGTCATGTATCTAGCCTCCGACTGTGTGATCATAGAACTAAGATATTAAATAAAGGGGGAGTGGTCTAGCACAATGAGATGAAAGATATAATCGAGAGTATGTTTGAGCTACTATAAATGAAGTTAACGACAAGTAGAGAACATTTAGTTAAAAAAAGCTAAAAAAAATAATATCTTCAGTATGCACATATAAAGAATATTTAAAACTTTATATCTTTAATATGAAATACTTTTGAAAAATATAGCTATATATATATATATATATATATATATATATATATATATATATACATATATTAATAAAAAAGTAATATTAGGGTCTTAGACTAAAAAAATAATATAAAATTTTCTTCTTAATGATTTATATTTGATTTTAGTACAACGTTTTGTCACCTTTCGGGAATTTATCAAGTACCCAATCATATATCAATCATTTTTGACTTTTTTTTTGATATATGATAGAGTACTTGATAACGTCCTGAAAGGTGACATAAAGTTGTAAAAGAATCAAATATAAATTATTAAGAAGAAAAATTAAAATTATTTTTTTAGTCCAAAACCCTATTATAATAACCAATTTAACAAACAATGGACATTAATCGAGTGAATAAAGTAAATTGTTTGTTTTATTACATATTTGTTATAATCATATTTGAATAGAGTTGCGAAAAAAACTGGATAATAATTATGAATTCATATTGGTATTCTATGTACCAGCAGGGATCATATATCGTAAGATAGTAGTTTAGTACATGCCAGCATAAGTAAGAGTGATTACAAATTTTTATACAAAAACCTTTGCTATGAACTATTGAATGCAGTCTTAAAATAGTATGAAATTCAATAGTTTTCGATAATAAGGTATGGTATGGTATGGGCAGGAGTGAGTGACAATTGTTCCTATTTTCCAGAAAGCTTAATAGAAATCAAAAATTTGATAAAATTTTAGTAAGTTAAACAATAGGTTCTTACTTTTATGTAAATAATGAATTATATATTAATTCATCTTTCAATGAAATAAATCATTTGCCTTAGTCTCGAATTAAAGAATATTGTTCCCATGGTCTCTTCTACTGTACACTACGCTGGTTGTAGTAGTCGTTAATCCAATAACTGTCAATTTTTTGACTAGATACAAAAGTATGAAAAGTTAAGCTTATAATTCTAACTATGACTCAGTCTACTCTTGGCTATTCTATAACTGTTAAGAAACATTGAAATGTTTTTAAAAGTAAAATAAATTTTAAGTCTTATTTTTGACAAAAGTTAAAAATTAAAAGGGTATTAATTATAATTATTTGTTTATAAAGAATTTATAATAAATATTTGAAACTTTTAGATGAGCTACAGTTTTTAACATTTTGTATTATTTCTAAATAGAAAAAAAATTAACTCCACATCACATTAAAATGAGTTTATATTTTACAGTGAGGTATAACGTTGAACCTCGAAAAAACATCAAGAATAAACATGACTGTAATAAGATAAATATAATTTAAAAACATAATGACAAACTTTTGATAAATAAACACGAGGTTGATAAAAAATTCATACTTGAATTACGAGGGAAATAAAACCCTTAAAATTATATGTGAAGCGAAAGAATAAGATGGCAAAAAAGGTTATTATCAAATAAATTGAAAATATAATGATTTTCATTTTTTAAAAGACCTTGTTGAAAATTGCATATGAATGCAAATATAGAAAAAATAAATAACATATTCTGTGAAAATAAAATCGAAAAAAATAAATGTTGAATACAAATTATTCTGATTTGGTGCCGTAACTCTTGCATCGAATTGCAGTACGAGTGTAAAGGGGCATTAGGAGGTCTGCCACCGAGCGCGCGCCTTTTTATAAATGGCATTATAACAAGACAAATGACGTGCATACAACACATGTTTCGCCTCGGCCCTTCGCCTTGCTGTGGAATTTATTTGACATCACTTGAATAAATGTTTGTATGTGTGGATCTACCATCCAACAACGACCCTCCTCACCACTCGACATCCCAAAGCTCAGAGACACGTGAAACAGTAAATGCATTTCATGCAAAACATATGAAGACCATGCATGTAAAATTGCAAGCTACTGCAAATCTGGAAAATATGACAAAAGTTTTCAACTTCCATATTATTTACATACACAACGCAAACACGTAAACTTAACGCAATCAAAAATCTATATTTTACTGAAAACTTTTTGAATTTTCTTGGTTTCTTCTGTTATTCAATTTATTGGTTTAACTCCTGCCATCTAATCTATCCTAATGTTTTGACCAAAAAGAAAAACAATCTTTTAACAGTTTCTTTTTCCGTCATTTTTGAGTTCATTTAAATCTAGGTTTTAACCTCGCTTCTATTAGGTCACTTTGATGTTTGTTTGAAAGGTACGGAACTTAAAATCTCATTTTGTACCTACTTCCCCAGCATTTTATCGTGCTGAATTTTGGCACACTTTCATACTCCCGATGACAATGCATGAATCCTACGTAAAATTAATAATTAATTAATAACCATCAAATATTTATTACTTGCTTAAATATTTAACTTTTTATAAGGAAAAAAAAACTCATGTTACTTTTAAGGCATATCAATATATTGATATAAATTGATATTCAAAATTAAAGACAAAAAAGGAAAAACAAAATTGTGTGTACTTACGTACGCGTGTGAGAAGTTATACTTCTTTAGTATAGTTAAAAAGATGCTTTAATCCACTGCCGTAGCGTCTTCCGGTACTGCCTGAACTGGTAACCAGTTATAAGGTTAGTAATTACTAAAATATGATACAATTTTTAACACAAATTACTTATAATATTAAAACACATAGTACGAAAAAGTATGTGTTGCTGCAAAAACAGGGACAAAGAATATAAAGTTTTAAATACATCCATGTTAGTTTATCCATGGAATACAAATATGATAAGTATTGGCTCAAATTTGAAGTACTTTGTTATTAATTTCAATTGTCATTCTGATTTCATTCAATCGCTAATTTTAGCCATTTGTCAGTTGTGTCAGTGTTGGGCTGTGAAAATTGCTTGGAAAAATACTGGTTTTCAAATAAAAGATTAAATTGACTGTTTTTACATAGATACTAAATATTTACACATTTGGTTACTTATACAAAAACAGAATTACATATTATATGAATTAACCGTTTAACCGAATTAACAGAATAGGTCACAAGTTCAAAAAATACTTATCGAAAACATTTAACATATAGAAGTCGATCATTGTCATTACATATGATGTATAGATATGTATAAACAATCCTAAATAGCGATGTCCATAAAATTATTTTATTACAAAAGTAATTTTATATTTTATTTACCCATTTATATGTATGTATTGAAACTGATTTTTAATTCAAATATAGAAAAATATAATCTTATGTCAATCAACTTTTCTTACTTTATTTTAAATATTGCATTGAGTAATTTCAGAAAAATATCTCTCTTTGTTATGATAACAATAATAATGGGTAAGTAGTATTTATGCTTATATGTCGGCAAAGACAAAGAACAAATATTGTAAACAAGTACGTGTGAATGAAACATAATCATTGTCTTAAATTTGAACTGAACAATGCTTTCAACAGTTATTTTGATTTTTTTCAATCAATTGCTAATTTTTACCATTTTTCAGTTGTGTTAGTACTGGTTGGTGAAAATTAACGGAAACTTACTAGTTGTGTATTAATATGGATATTGTTTAGACTGTAAAACTCTAAAATATTTAGTTCAACGATATCTCCGATCTAAAAAGGCTTATAAACTGCATCATTTTATTACGGTATAGCACGATTTATAAATTTACTAAATATTTTTATGCATAGGTACATTAGAAATCGAGTATGTTTTTTTTTTTCATTGTAAATTATGCTGGTTAATATTCAATAAGCTATAATATTCCCTATTTAATCACAAAGGAAATTAAATGCAAATATTGTTGTTATTTTATCATTTGATTTTCATTATATCTTTTTAACATTATATAAAAGTACGTATTTTTTTCCTGAAACCTTAATATTATCGATTCTTTAAAACCACCATTGATCGACAGAAATATTCATAGGTTATAGATTATATTTCGTTGAAAATTTTAATAATTTCATGACAAATCCATAAATGTTGATAATCATAAAATGTTATAAAACCCCTATTGCTAAAATCTTTAATAAACATAATCAAGCGATCAATTCTTTGTCTGAAAATATGAAAATATAAAGCTGAAAACTTCAGAAGTGCAAACGACTACAATAGCAGATTTACAAAAAGTTCTTAAAATTTAATTTATCTAAAATTTGCTAAGAATAGTCAATAATTATATTATTTAGATTTGTTATTATCAGTCACAGAGAGATACATCATATTCTTACGATAGCGTTTTAATAGATAAAAAATAACTTTTTGATAAATCCTGTACATTTCTACTGCATTTATTATCGCTCGTAGCTGAAAATACGCATGTTTTGTCTATTCTCCGGATAAAATTTTATTTAGCAGATAAATGTTTCTATCTAGATGTGAAAATACTTAACCTTAATTTTATTATTTAATTTATTGACTGTGACTACCATACTAAAAAAAATTATTTTATTTGTCAAATTGTAACTAGTTGACAATATTGTAAGCAAAGAACGTGATTGTTTTGACTATATAACCCAAATCGATTTTGTAATTGACCAATCATTTTTTTATTAAACTCGTAAAAAATTGATCTCATATATCCTTTAATGTCCCAGTAGTGCAATATATATGAGTCAATTTGCTTACGCTACTTCACCATGTGTAAGTTTGGCTGCGGTCTAATATTATAATATTATTCCATTATCGACGAAAAGAGTATAAAAAACGGAGCAAATACGAAAGTCGAAGAAGATTAAATTGGAGACTCTATTTTTATTTAACGGTTGTGGTAGTGAACTGGTGAGAAAAAGCAGATATAATAGGTAAGGTGAACAACATTGAACTTTGCTCATTTTCCCGATATCGTTTTTGTATTAAAGGTATATCGAAAAGGCTTTCAAAACGGATTATGTGGCTGTTATCATAAAATAAAAAAGCGTTCAAGACACCGATAAAAATAAAGTATAATTGAACCTTTGTTACCGTTTCACGTTCTCCTGAGATTATAACAAATATTTTAAATTTGACAAAATTATTTTAAATTAAATTCATTGCTACTGATATTTTCATTTTGATTAATTTACTTACTTTGGCTTTAAATGATTATTTTATTAACAAGTTGTAAAAATTCCATTTTAATTTAAATCCCAAGGAAATTATATAATTTATTCACAATAAAATACTTTTTTGAAAACCAAGTATTAAATAAAACATTTCCGACTTTTTTTTTGTCCGGCTGTAGTCTTATGAATATTCATATGAAATTAGAAACGAAAAATTTCGTATGTTATGGATCTACATTCGTACATAAATTGCTGATATATTTTTAGGAAAATAAATATGATCGTTGGTCGGTACATGGAAATGTTGAATTGATTTGAATAAAATTTTTCCCTGAAACAGAGTTTATTATTTTTCGTGGAAATTTGGTCCGAATTCATTAAAGTTTACCATACTGAAAATTATAAAAGCAAAGTTTTTGAGAAGGTAAAAATTATTACCATTTTATATTAGCTTAGAGGAAACTTTGCTTTAGGGGAAATCAAAGGAAAATTCTATCATTTTAAGATAATCAATATCTTCTCGTCTGATTCACCACCGTCAATGTTCTTTTGAGAAGGAAGTTTTGTATTTTCAATGTTATTTCAATTGTATAACTTTTTTTTATATTTATTGTGGAAAAATAATTTAATCAATCTTCTTTTATTTGGATGTCTTCTTGGGCGTTGTATAGGCATTCGCTTCAGTATTTGCTAAAATAAAATAAAGTCTTGCTACCCAGTACTCCTTGTTTACTAACTCTGCTCTGTCCGATCGATATTTTAGTGTTTATTTTTCCCAAAGACCCTTCGAGCTGGAATTCCGTGGAGTAGCATTTTTAGTCCTGTTACATAATATATATTTTGCCAAATCCCCAATCCATTCAATTACTATTATATGCTGATGACATAATGGCAATATTTTTTAAATTCAGATCACAATAAAGTCAAAAATGCGCTGCATCATAATCTCAGTATTTGAAAACACAAAAATGAAAAAAATAAAAATTCAAAAATGGGATAAATAACAAAAATGCATAAGTTCATCATTCATACTCAGGGCTACTATATAGAATATCTGTATATCTGAATATCTGTGTCTATATAGAATATGTACCAGAAGGGATATTTTGAAAAACAAACGTACATTGACTGCATGGAACAAATTTGATCTTAAATCTATCAATAAAAAATTGAATGTTATCGGTTGCCATTCTTACTTTTTTTTCAACTCAGCGCTCTCTCGTGGCTGTTTTATTGAACTATTTCACCTCCTTTGATACCGCCTTAGAAACAAGAAAATATCGTTTATATAAAAATCAGTGGAAGAGAGGTTGAAGACTCAACAAATAAAAACATAAAAAAACTCAAATTTAACATAGGGCTTATGGAACACATTAAGCTTATAAGTTATATTTGCTTGGGTCTTTTCTTATTAGCTGCGTCAAAAACGAGCTGCGCAACTAAGAAAGCTTGGCATCTATTGGCATTAACTAAGTACGGTCTAAATGTGTCTCAATTAAGAATCTTTATATATATATATATATATATATATATATATATATATATATATATATATATATATATATATATATATATAGATAGACCATGCATATATGGTGTTAAAAATATAAATCTGGTGAAATAAATGCTGGTATAGTATACAAATAGTATATAAAGTAATAAAAAGTGTCATCTGAACAACGTTTTTCTGAACTAGAAACAACGGCTGACAAATGAGCGTCGATGAGTGCCAATCGACGTAAATAAGCGCTAGAATTTTACCTGCTTCAATTACAATTCCAACTCAGGCGCTGATGCATTTTGTTTAATTCAATCCAGGTTTGTGCAAGTGCAAATGACCCTGACCTTCTAACGTGAAAGAAACGGCACATGAACATTTGTACATGGAAAAAAATATAATTAACTTTTAGCTCAACTCAATCTCTCGAATAAAATTAAATATTCTAGAATCTGGCTTCTTGATATAGACAATTTGAGTATGGATAGAAAATAGGAACTATTTTTTACTGTTACTCACCATTGGTCGCCTTATTATACTATCATGGTCTTTACCGATTCTAGATTTAATAAAAATCTGTAAAACGAGAAATATTTAAAATTCGCCCAGGACGAGATTCGAGCTCAACACCTTTCAGGTTTGGAGTGGCAGCTTAGACCACTCGGTCACCAGTAGGCTAAATAAAAACTATATCCTAAAACAATATTAAGTTAAGAAGAAACAAACAGATGAACCGTTAAATTTACTGACAATATACAAGACGCATAAATAAATAAAAAGACGCATATTAATATACGGAGCAGAAGTTCAGCCGAATTTATAATTTCCAAAAAATCTATTCATTTCAAATTTTAGAAGTCACCAATTTTCTGCAGATATTAGTAACCGTTTCCTACAGTAAGATCTTGCTATCCCATTTGTGTACGTTTTAGTTGAAGGGCACTTTAAAAGTGCTATACCAAATTATCTAGTCACTCTGATCCAAATACCAAAACTTTATTTTCCCATAAACTTTAAGTTTAATAAATTTTAAGTCTCATCCAAATAACCATTCTCTACGTCTAAAACGGGCACAAACTCTAGATCTCTTTTCTACTTAAAGAGTAGTTAAAAGCTTAATTGTTTTAAGATAAATATTTTTTGAATTTTTTTTGTTCAGGTGTACCCCCTTGTATCATGTACAGAATGTAATCAATCGTTTTGGTAATGTAAACATTTAACAATCTTATTGCGATCATAAGATCAGAAAAAAGGAATTTTTAAATTGAAAATTACATTTTTCTTTACAAATTTGTAACTACAAATATTTTCATTTTTTTTATAAAGTTTGAAAGAAAAGCTTAGGAATTAAAAAGATAAATATCAGTGTAATATTTTTTACAAGGTCATACAAGTTCAGTCCTGAATATAATTATTCTATCGTTTAATTTGGCTGATTCCAACTTTGATCCCGTTATAATTTCTTAATCTTGAAATAGAAATTTTCTTCCGAAAAAAAGATACTTGATTATAAGAACATACATTGCAATTTTTTCCCATCTTCATCTTCCAAAAATTGATTATTAAAATTAAAACTGATCTGATCTGATTCTCCGATAACTTTAATGATAGGTTTAAAACTTTACTTGGCAATTTTGAACATATAATCTCAATATAACTAGCCAGATTTAGAGAGACGATTTATTCTCTTGATTTACTAATGCGCGAGAGCTCTGAGTTTATGGACCCTGAAAAACGTGACAGGTGTCAAATAGAAGAATTACAAGGTTTGCCACAAATTGACTTGATGACCATATCAATGATCTATGGTAATTTGTAGTACATATAAATGATAAATATATTAACAATAGGCCACCACATTATAAATCTCACATTGATACCTCGTCGGATAAGCGACATTATGCTTGCATTGATCCGTATAATCAGGGCTGGACTGTTCATTTGAAAAATATGACAAATATTACAATATTAACTTACAAATTAAATAAGCTTCTTTAAAATTAATTCATAACAGGATAAAAGATTTAAATTTAGTCCAAGCAAACAGAAATATAATCCTAAGAAATTTGCCCCGAAAAATTTGAGGAACAGTACGACTCTGTGCATACTCACAGTATGTATTATGAAACTTGATCGTCTCTATAAGCTCACTCTTAATTCGTTTGAATTTTGTGGGAATCATGGAGATGGTTCGATTAAGTTATACGATACATTTACAATTATTATGCGATTCCCAACGACAGAGCGATTGATGACCTTTACCCGAACATAAAAATAGAAAATTCAATTACGAAAGATGAAAAGATGGAAGACCATCTCTGTCAAATTCATGTTTTCTTCGAGGCGTGCCACTAATTTCAATGTGACAAAATTCAATTTTATTCCATTATAATTGTGATCGAAGCTATTCTACAACTTTTCAGATAATTTTAAATACCACATGATCAAAAATATTTCTCAGAATTCGTCATTTTTGTTTTACTACTATAGTGTTGAAAATTATAACTTAAATTAAGCATTTTTTCATTAAAAAGTATTAATTCAGGAAAGTATCTACATGAAAGATATTTTTGGGAGAAAACAGTTTTACACTATTGATTTCCATTCTTTCAGGTCTAAATCGATGTATAATGTGAAGGATATATCAGGATGTGGTAGATCAAATAAATTAGCAGTGTTTTACTTCATTTATTTCAACTGCAACGTTTCTAAATTGGAAGTGTGAACGTATCATTTTAGTACCAAAATACCATCCAAATTTGTTGAGCCGATTTTTCATTGTTGTCGTTCTTTGGCTTTTTCTACACGTTTCACATTAGTTAACATTTTTAAACTTTCGAAAAATTATTAACTATACTTTTCTCTAAATTTCAGATATGATTTGGATGATTACGAAAACACAATTTTCTTTATGAATATTTAATAAATTCATGCACATTGACACATATTTTTTAAAAAATTAGAATAATTTTCCCTGTTTTCCACCTAAGACCATATATTTGAATCTTTAGAAAATTATTTTCGGGATCTTGCTTCAAACTTCAATTATAGTTTTTTTTTAACTTTCTATTTATTTTTACCCGATTCAGCATGAAATATTATAGTTTATTTGTTTGGAAAAACATTTTTTCTTACTTGTATTAATGACTTTTCAAATAATTATTGAAAAGCTTAGTTTTTACAAAAACTAAACACAATTAACCCCTATTTCATAGAAAAAACAAATTGAGAGTAATTTTTTAGGGTATAAAATTGTTTTTCTTGGCGGAAAATATAAAAAACTGTTCAAATTATTATTGTATTTATGACAATCACTCAATGATCTGTTTATATCACAGTTGCAATAAATGGATTGTACTGTGTGTAATGGATTGTGAAGACTCATAAGCTCACTCATCGTTTTTGGACTCTCATTTGATCATTTTCATTACTGTTAAAACTTTTTTCTCTGCCAAAATATAAATTTTCTTAAATTAAAATTGGTTTTTACGCACATTAATCCTTTATCGATTAATAAAAAAAGTATGCATACAGTCAAAAAATTTTAGACTTCTGAGATAACTGTCTCCTTTTCCTCATACCATAAATTATATGCTTGTAAATAGAGGCAATTATTAAAATGAAATAAAACAATTCCTATCAGTGACCATTTTTCATATTATGGTTAATAAGCCAAATATTTTTTGCCACAAATATCTTTTAATCGTAAAAATTCGCAAATTCTTTCATGCTCTTTTTACCATTTTCAATTCAATTCGAGAAGAGTAAAAAGAAAAAAAAAACGTCAAGCCATTGAAAATATTTGTTGCGTATAATTATTTGTTGATGCAGAATGAACGCTCAACAAGCGATTTTTTTGAGACTTTAATAGGATAATGACCGAGCAAAAGAAAACGGTATAACAAAAAAAAATACCAAAGATGTCGAGCTCTTAGCGTTCAAGCACTCCTTTGCCTTGTGTATTAAGATGTTTAAATGATGTAATGAAATTAAGTCGGTAGCTTAGGCTTTTATTCGCCCTTTATCGATTACCCTTTGGCCTTCAGTTTGACCGACAATCTTGATACAAATAACCGAACTTACATTAAAATCTTAGAAGAATATCTTAGAAATTCTATAAAGCTTCATTGCAGCATTTCATAATATTTTTAATTTTTCTTCTATTATATTTTTGTTTTACATTGCAGAAATACGGCACCATGAAAAAAACTAGCGATAATTATTATGTAATATTGAAATTTTTCATATTGCCTCTAATCTAAAATAAGTAGACGTATAGGTTATAAGTAAGCTTGGGAAAATATTTTATTTACTAAATATTACTTGAAATAATAAATATTTTAGACCTAGGGAAGTTTTACCCTATTTTATAAAATATATGAAAATACCTATAAAGTATAAAGGTAGGTATATTTCAATAAGCGACTTCATTATCTCGATAAATTTTTTATTTGATCCGAGTTTTTTCAAAGATCAAAAGAATGAAAAATAGATTTGATTTTAGGTTGATGAAATATGCCAGTGAAGAATTTCCAGTAAAATCATTAGGTTAGTCCCATTAAGAAGGGATGCTTCAAGACAACCTGTTGCATATTTTACGTTAAACAAGACGGACTAGACAACGGGTTGTTTTAAATGTTCAATAATCAGTGAATGAAATTTTAAAGAATGTGAGGCAAAAAAAATCAAGTAAATAAGTACTAAAACTCAAATTCTTTAGTTATATAACTTTCAAAAAAAAAATATATATAATAATATTTGTAGTAGATTATAGACCAACTAAGTAAGTAAGGTAGGATGAAAATTTATTTGCAATTAAATTGGCTGGAACAAAGCCGGTTTTTTCTTTTTTGATATTCAAAACACAAACAATAAGACTTTTATTGTAATTTGTGACTATTAGAACTAAGCTATAAATGATTTATGTAAAAAAATATTACTGTAAAGATTGAATACTAAACGTAATGATAAACGTATTCCTCCAATATAGTAAAAAGCTTTTCGTCATGTGTGACATATATTTTGATAGACGTAGTGCTTTACTTATCGCAGTGAGTGGGGAATACAGCTTTAGTTGTGTAAATTTGTAAAGAATATCCAATAATTCATACAAATTTTAAGTTTGTTGCCATTTTTATGGTTATTGATTACTAACCAAAAAAAAAATGATAGCTAACAGTAAGAGTATACAAAAATTGGCCAAAATGGAGCACTACACAAAATACCAACGCAGTTTTATAGTTGAACAGTACTTCAAAAGTATTGAAAGTTAATGCTACAGTAAGAAGATTTTCCACAAAATCTAATAAAAATATTTATTCCAAAACGCATAACTAACAAAAGATACGTGTTTTCACGCTAAAAAGTTTCATTTGATACAGCAACTTCAATTATTATTCGTGCAGTTTAATGCTTACTTATTTCATTATTGAACATTAAATATAAACAAAAAAAAAGCGTTTAACAAATAGTATTTTTGTTTCTTCTTGGACTCTTAAGTTGGCCCACTGGTTTATTTTACTTTCAATGCTTTACTTCGTTTCCCTGTCCATTATCGGAAATAAAAACTGAAGTCCTCAAACCGTACTTGTAAGAATAAATATTCAAATTGGCGCCACAAGTTTTATTGGTTCTATCCATGTTCCTATTACCTCATAATGTATGAGAATTATATTATGAGAAATTCAACTATAATGTATGTTGTTATTTAGAAGTAATTGAAAAGATTATTGAAAGATAGATACTGTTTAATGACGAAACTAAGTTAGAGGAGCGAAGCGAGCAGAAGGAAAAACTCTTTCGTTTTGAACTATAATCTTTAACTTTTTTTTTAATAAAATTTATCACTTTAAAAGGTGGTATTTTTATATCAATATAGAATCATTTATAGTCTAGATCAAATTTTGTTTAGAGGATAGAGAACATGCCTATTTTTACCTAAGAATAGTGTTAAGAGTAGGACAAATCTGTAGGAATTATCAGACAGATAATTTTTATCTATTGTAAAGCTATCTTAAGCGTATATAGCCTATCTATCCATAAATGTAAATACCTGATTTTAGTGTTAATTTTGACTTATCTATAAAAATTATTGTTGATAATATCTGCACTGGTTATATTTGGTTATATTGATTCTAAAACATTAACTATTTTAATAAGTTTTTATATAAATTTAAAAAGAAATAAACTCTTTTAATGAAAATTGATATTATTTCGGAAGTTTTTATTATATATGCTCTCTGTCAGTTTTTTATTTTTCAGATTATAAACGAATTTATATTAAAACACATATGTTATTATTCATATATTTCACAGGGAAAATTGAAAGATTAAATCCTTTTATTTAATAAGTAAGCAATACTGAGTAGATCAATATTACCGAACCCAAATTCGGATCAAATAAAATAATAATTACTGGATATAATTAATGTTAACTATTAAATTAGTAGACAATAGATCGATGAGCGTATAATAAATATATATTCTAAATCATATATATAGAAAAAAAAATGTTCAAACCACACACATCGTCAGACACAAATTTATTTATTACATTGAATGTTGACAGAGCCATATTATTAAAGTTATTACTTTATTGACGATTGGGCCACCCTCCTCCATTGTTTCATGCATTGAGGGTATCAAATTATATATCCAAACAAATTTGAACCTAATCAAAAACGAATTATCGTATTCCCAAGTATTCCGCTCACCCCGTATTCCCCGTATTCCTACCCCCGTACATTTTCTCCGCATCGAACCAAAGAATTCGCTCATTCTATGATCATGACATTAACAAGAATGTAGAACAAAGTTCAATTAAAACGAGTGCCACTAACGCGGTCTTGTTAGTAGACTGTACTTAAACAAAGTAGGCTCGATCCCTCCCGCCTCACCTGTAATTATGTGCTGAGCCTGAATCCCAGACGAGGCAACTAGCAATTACCCGAGGACCACCATGCTACAAGTCAGCCTTCAATCTTTAACTCTTTGCCTCGATTTAAACATACATACGATACATACACAAAAATTTCGAAAAGCAGCTTCGAATCAGTCCCATCAACGTTAATCAGCCTTACGATATCATATCAACTAAAAATATTTTACTGATATTTCTGAACACTAATTGCAGCTTCCTCAAAAAAAAAAATAAAGAAAACAAAAATTAAAATCCCCATCTAATTAATTGCATAAGAACAAATTTGGCTCAGTGTTTCTTAAGAAAATCGTGGTTCGCTATTTCGTTGAAGATTAAATTAAAAATGAATCGAAATCATTATTTTAACAACCAGTGCCAGTCTCGATGAAATCCTGAAAATTTCCCAGTGCAAATTAAAAACTTAAATATTTATGATGGACAAACTAATTGGTTCTCGTGGCTATTGTAAAGCTTCGCCTTCACATGATGTATCAATCGAACGTCGATGTCAGAATCGGAAAACGTTATAAAATTAAAATAAATAAAGACGTTTCCATTAAATGTTGTAATAAGGCTTGATCCACCCACAAGTATGTAGGTGTTATGAAGACAATGCCGCGTACATACCGAAACTAAGCATTAAATTTTCAACGAATCCTCTCGTATTTGATAATACCTACAACAATAATAATATGCCGACATGGTGGTGGAATAGTGGCGTTGTCAGCACACTGTACCAAACGCATAATTATATTATCTTATTTATATTATATTCCCGCACATATACAATGTATATTTATTCAATAATGTATGTAGGCTTACGATATACACTATATAGTTTCATTTTATTTCGTCATACGTCAGCTTTCATGTTATTTCATTATAAAGATGTAACTCGACTGAAGCCAACGCTATATTAAGGCCTCCAGTATAAAAGTGTGCCCATTTTTACATTTATAACAAACACGCGTGTGTATCTGTGCCCATGTCATTTTTGACTTATTGACAGAATAATTTTCAAAAAATGCATATGAAAGTTGTTTCGAAGATTTGCAATCTCGACGAAAGCTCGGAGCGATTCTCACAAACACAAGTGGAAAAAAAAATCCAATAAAATTAAATTTCGCTACTTTCTAAATTTTCATCTTTATGTTCCACAATCCCATTGAAAAGACACTTTCATACAGATAGTTTTGGTTTTTTAATAATAAACAAACTCCTGCCAATTCTGTTCAAGGAAACAAAGTATAAAAAGCAAGTTTTGACATTATGTTTGCTCTTATATTTGCCTAATTCCTAACGAAAAATAATTTTTACATCAAATTTTTGACAAATAAAAACATCCTCGTAATTCCCGAATCATGAAGGAACAACCAAATCACACTGGAAAATAATATTAGAATATAAATGTGGTTCAAGTGAAAAATTATAAATTGCTCATATTGGTAGATTTTTCGGGACTACAAATAGCATACATCCAAAAAACTTAGTTCAATGACATCTTCAAATTTTACTTAATATTTATAATATAACATCTTAAGTGCATCATAAGTGTATGAAAACAAACTTTAAATCTTTACATATTTGCAAGAAAGGATCACTTATGAATCCTGGAACGAACAATATGAAATATATAAGGCCCATAAACTTGATCCAACTAAAGATCCAACTATCCTTAAGGACAAATTATTTACAACAAAGATCTTGTATGATATTTGTTTTTAAAAGTTAACAAACTAAAAATACCACCTGACAATGAAAGCTAGCCGTTGTTGAAATGAGTTGAGGAATAAAATTCAGATCTCAGACATAAATAGGTTTCCTTATACTTTAAGATTTAATAATAGTTTATCAGTTTATTTAAATAGTATATATGATTTAAGTAATCAAGAAATTATTGATTCATTACAAAGACTTTAAAGTTACTTTTTTCTTAGTTTTTAATAATTGTAATATCAGTTAGACTATTGAAAGAGAAGATCTATACTTGTGAAAGCTCATTAATAGGTTAAATATTATCCTTTTCAGGCATATTAAATAGATATTAATTTGAAGTTCAGATTATGTTGACCTAACAAAATTATTAATCATGAAAATAATAACAAATAAGTGACAAAAATTAAATGTTTGTGAAAAAATCAAGAGTAGATGACCCTAATAGTAAGCCGGTTCAAATCTGCACTGTACTGTAAGTATAATGTGCATGGGCTTATAATTATATATCATCTATATCTAAAAATATAATATTTAATATGGAAATAAGAAAAACGGAATACAAATTAAACTATAACGACATTCTAAAAAGGTTTTTTTTTAATCCACAACGCGTTATTGTGTACTATTGTATTCAAAATATCTAAAAAGCGAATATTTTTTCCAGAAAAAATAACAACAAATCGATAGTTTTTACAAAGTTTTAATTTGCAAAAGAAATTTGAGTTAAGGGCTCAAAATTGATTCGGATATAAGAACGCATTTACTATTCAAAATAAAACTGGGAAAAATTAGAACTGAGCATAAGTGCATTGATTTCCTCCTGAAATGTGGAATATACTTATTACATATAATATCCTTAGTTCTTTAAAAAAAAACATATAGTGGTCCAGGGGTTTAAAGTATGAATTTAATTGTCTATATGGTAAAAAAGTTTGATACCGCTGATGTGTATTGATGACCATCTATTTAAAAAGTGCTCTTTAAATAGGACTAATTAAAATTTGTTATTCAATTTTGCATATCCCTTGAAAGAAAACCTTTTAGCTTATTTCTTCTTTTCTAACTTACATTTTTGTACTAAATATCCCTGAATTCATGAAACAACCTGTATATAACCTGTATAATAAATGATACACACTAGTGTTATTCATATTTACGAAAATACATACGTATGTTTCTAAGTATATTCTTGAAGCATCACTTATGAAAGCTCCAAAATTTAAAGCTTTTTTGTAACATACTTTGCAACCCCCATTATTTTATAATTTTTTGAAAACAATTAGTAATTATAAGCTCTTTAAATCGGCCCTAAACTGCCTGTACTGAATATTGATAAGAAGATAAAAAGATAACTAATAAAAAATTGAAAAAAAATCTAATATTAATAAAACTGTTTACATTATAAGTTACTACAAGGTTTGTCACTGGATTTTTTCGTTACAGATGTTCGATGTTGCAGATCACGTATAATAATGCTTACTGCAATTCTGAGTAATTTTGGGTAGTAGCCTTCGACGCTATTTTGGAGCAAAATTTTTCTTTCATAAATGTTAATATAATTTTTTTTCTGTACTAAAAACAGTTTTGTGTTCAAGAAAGTAGTTTTCGATTAAAAATAAATCAAAAAAACTGTAAGCTAACAGTTACTCTGAAGTACAAAATTAAGACAGACATTATCGTAAATATAGACAAACTTTTAAGTTTATGGACTTTTTCGTTATATGCGATATTCAATTTATTTATGGTTTTCTTAAAGTAAAAAAAATCGGTAAATAAGATATTATTTTTTAATTATTGTATAAGTTTTATAACAATTTGAAAAATTTTCTCCCATCAAAAAGCTTTGTTTAAATGTGCCGTCATTAAACGATTCCAACTCTGTAGTTTCCATTGTTTAGTCACCAGCAATCACTAGAATAGTTTTACATATGTTAAAATTATCTAGCAAAAAAGTAAAAAAAATAATAAATGTCTTCCACGACCATAGGCAATTTAAGCACCCACTGGGATGATGATACCACTACAGTTAGAAACTACTGGTTGTGAGGAACTATCGATCTATCGATTCAATCTTCTTATGATAAAAATAAATTATTTTCCATTGGTCATATATTTGAATCAATCGAATCAAATTTTGTCACATCGATATTCATGCAATTTTTGTAAATTATATTTTTTGGAAGGAAACGTAAGTAATTGAAAATATATGCGATTTTAAAAAAACTTTGGGATGTTTCATGATCGCAAGCATTTCGTTGCACTCGAAAGATTCGAGGCTCACGATTCACCATAGTCTTCATTTCATGAATGGTAATTATTATTGAATGTTATTAGAAACGTGACACATCGATCTAACTAATCGCGCTAACTATCGACATTGTGGGCATTTCGTTCAGGCTCTTGAATCGCTTTCATTGTTTTCCCGGGATAATTGAAGATTTATTACACACTTTAGATGTAATGAAAATATCAGCAAAATTGATTTAACGCGAGAATAATTTTTCTAGTCTTACAATAATTATTGAAACCGTTATCACGGTAATTATCTACTTTTTTGCTAGCAACGTAAGGCAACGTTTGTATAAATCGCTATTATGCGCTCATTATTTTATTAACTGAAAAATATTCATCTTGTAAAAGTTTTTCCAGACCATGCTTCCATAAACAGACTGAAATTGCTAAATAAAAAAAATGTTTGCAAGTCTTTCGAACTTATTGCGCGCAATTAACTATAATTACAAAATTCAATTATCTATATTTACAAGATAAATTAATTACGATTGACTACGTCTGTAGTAAAATTCGTTTAATTAATCATACAAGCTTTTTTTTGGCTGAAACAATAAGCGACGTTGCTCAAATAATCGACAAAATTTCGATTCTATTGAAATGTAGTTCGAGTCGGTTTAAATTATTCTTTTCGTTTGGTTCTCTCATGGTTATTAGCTTGGATTTAATTGCATTTAGCATCAATTGTCAATGGAATGCGAATGATGAACGATTGGACAGTCTTTACAGCTTCGTTCAAATTCAATCTTACTGAACATTCTATGTTCATACTCGGACTTGATTAAAACAGACCTACAGCTGCAATGTCAATAAAATAATTATTATGATTATTATGAACTGTGTAATTGATTTTTTTTGTTAGTTTCTGCATCAAGATTTTTCGTTAATTTGTGAGCAGTTGTATAAATTATGGTACATAATAAATTCCACAACCATTTGTTGAACTGTTAAAAATAGAATTAAAATAGATATTACAAGCTCAGTAAATTTGGATTAATTAATTTAATATCAAGATAATTTATTATTTTGTTAAATTACTATTTTTATCTTAAGTTAAACGTTTAATAACATAATAATTAGTACTAATTAATATAAAAAATAAAAAAAATTACAAGGCAACTTAAATGAAAAACAAAGAAAAATGATACCATGAAAAGCAACTATCTTCATATTTTTATACTTTATTTCTTGAAACCGATATAATACGTAGCTCTAATATTATTGCCTAACAATGAAGAAAAAAAAGCTTTCAAAAAATGTTAAACAACGTCTAAAGGTTTTGGAAAATAAAAATCAATTAATGAATCTGAAAAATCGAGTTCAGTTGCAATTTGGAAAAAAAAACAGGAGTTATATTCAAATTGAAAAAAAAAATATACTTCCTTTACAAGGACGCTGACGAAAAAATAATGGTAAATAAAAATTATTACATTGACTCGGCTTCAACTTCGTTGTTAGCTAAAAACCATCAGTGTAGTAGTTTCAGCAAAATATTAATACGTTTTTGACTATTTATATTAATGGGTTCTTTGGATTTGTGTTTTAAGACAACAATTTATTTTATACAAACGTTAATTTAATCGTTAATTTAAACGTCAATTTAAGCCATTTATTTCAACGGTTAAACTTGTCAGTTATAACTAACAATTTGTTAATTAATTAACTGTTATCCTCACTTAGTTGTCAACCCGTTATACAGGGGTTCCAACAAGTATCTGAAATAATCTAGTGTCAAATATTTTCTCTGTCAAAAATTCAAACATACTTTTAGTCTTCCAGAATACGTCTCAACCTATCGCTTTGTTTGGTTTATTATCCTTTGGTTTATTTTTGCATGCTCGACTCAGCGCGCACGCAAAACATTAGTATTACAAAACACCTGACGCTCAGTGGGAGCTCAGATGCCAGATCGAACACATTAAATCTTGAGTCCGCAACAATATCATCCAAAGGCTTAGCGAAGGTAAAAGCGGGTATTAGTTACAAAACCAAAGATAATGCGAAAGTTCTGTATTGGTGGTTGAGAAATAAGGTAGTGATTGTACTTTCACTATGGTAGTACTTTTTTCTGTTGACGATTTTTCTGATTAAAAGTTAAAGCAAATTTTGGCCATTGATTCTTCGATGATCAACCAAATGCAACATTTTTTTTTTGCTCTGGATGATGTGGCTTCACTTAATCAGAAATCTGTAGTTTCCTTTCAATAGTCTTACATTTTTAATATTTAAAAGATTATTTCATTACACCAACTTCAACAAAAATTATCACAGCCTGTGTTTACATTTATTTTCCTTAGTGTTAATTCCTCGAGCATTCGATTTCATTCAATAAGGGCTCTATATGGACCTTTTTCATTTTTTACAGATTCATCAATAAATTTTAATATTTTCCCTGAAAAAAATATTAATCAACTTTTAAACTATTTCTGACAATATTTTTGTCAACTTGTTTCTTTCTATTATTTTTTCAAAAAATAGCCTTCGATAAGAAAAAATAATGCATTTTCAACAATTTTCATAGTTTTCTATATTCTGCTAGATAGTAGATTTAGTTTCCCATGTGTTTAAATTTTCTCTTCATATGTCACCTATCGTTGACGAGCTTTTTAAATGCGGGGTAGTCGACCCTATGCTTTAATAAATCCAACATTCATTTTGTCTTATACAGTATCAAATATAAGTCCTTTTTTCCTGATGTGACTTGAACCAACTGATTTCATTTGGCATCGCACCGATAATATTTCTTTCTTCTTTGGTTCTTCTCCATACTTTCACGATTGAGACTTGTTTCGTCTGTATGACTTTCTCCATTGTTTACCAGCGTCATATTTTCAAAGCTTTCCAGATACTTCCATTCTTGTTTACTTAGGACTCTGGCCTCTAATTCATAGAATGCTACACTAAGCATATTGCACTTTAGAAAATATTTCTGGAGTTTAATTTTTCAATTAATATATTAATACTTAATATAGTAATTTTGCTTAGCTTGATTTTCATTTTGGATAATATATGGTTCATATAATATAACGGCCATATAAAATAACGTTCATATAATGCAATGTTGGAGCATTATCATTTGGTTCCTTTATGTTGGGAATACATTCAGTTATGTTCAAAGTGAAAATGTATAGTAAAAAAAGCAAATATATTAAATGCAACTTAGAGTCACTTTTTTGTATATTTTATAAAAAAATACTTTTCTCTTCATTAATTATGTAAATAAAAGGACTTATTTGTTACTGTACTATTCTAATATAGTACTTACTAAGTGGGCTTTTATTAATTTATTAATTACGTGATATTCACATGGACGAAGGAGTCGAATAAAATTTAATCTAATTTAGTTTCAAAGGAAATAAGGGGCAGCAAACTTCAAAATATCATGGCAACTTTGGAAGAAAATAAATTTTAAAAGACGATTAAATTAGACGATTAAAACATATTTTGAGTGTTTCATCTTGTCCACTAAATAAATTTTATGGTTTTTACCAAATACATAATTATAAGAGCTAAAAATTAATAAAAAAATAATATGATTTAAGCTTTTAAAAAAAAAATTGCAATATAAATTATTTCGTATGTGCAGAACTTCATATGTCCTATTATTTCAATAGAAAATTGCTTGAATTTCTTTAGAGTAAACAAAAAAATTGGGAAAAATATGTTTCAATCTATTTTCTGTTTTATTTTAATAAATTCGAACCAATTCGTTATGATACACGTATTTTTTTTTTATCTATTGCAAATTAATATACTACTTTAGCGTAAATCTTGCGTACGAGGGAAAGGAAATGTAAAAAAAAACTCATTAAAGGGAGGAGGAAGTGTAAAATTAAAAAAAACAGCTTTCGTATTTAATAGAAATCCCTTTATTATGCTAAACATTACTGCACTAATCTGTGCTTTTAAATTTTCTAGAAATGCTCATTTTTGAATCGAGAAATATTTTAGCAAATAATAATATAGCAAGAGAGTGTCATAAGTATCTGTAGGTCCTACATTTAGAAAATAATTGTTTTTCTATGGAATACATATTTTCAGTAATTTTTCCCTCATATTAACATTTTTAAAAGGATCACAACTGTTAATAATATTAGTGAACTTAACTTTTTTTAAGCTTCTTTTTCAAAACAGTATATAATTTCTAATATTCTCTTTGTTTATGTTTTTTTTGTTGTTTTTTTTGCACAACACAATTCATACGTTTTCCGACTTCTTCAGGTACTATAAAAAATTTTATTGACACTGATTTAACTATCAACTTCCTATTATGTTACCTTGATAATTACATTATAATATTTGTTACGACGTATCTCGGTCATAATAATTAATTATTTAATTTCAATTTAATTATTTAATCTCAAAATCGAAATGTTTATACGATTCAAAGTTTGAGTCTTAGTCCTTTAATTTACCGTTTCTTTTATTTTTATTTAACACATCTCACTAATATTTCTCTTCATCCGATGAAACGTGTTGTACAAAAATAAAAATAAAGCTTCCGAACAACAAAGAGAATATAAATAATTCCAATCAAAATTTTGTTCATTAGAACCATCGATGGAACAATCACAGTATTTGGGATGTAAGTTAAGTAGCATTGCTGCGAAAAATAAATACATAGAATAACTAGCTTAGGTATTACATTACCTAACAATGAGGTAGTTATAAGCAGCATTTACCTACAGTAAAAAAAGATAAGTAGGTAAAAGCTTATCACTAAAATAAAAATAAAAAAAGATTTTTCATCCAAATAACTCTTTAAACTTATAGTTTAAGAAATAGAAGTTTAGGGAATCTTCCATAAAATAACAAATAACTTAACACTTCATTTACGCGAATATTTTTATTTCGAAAACTGTTTTGTGAAAAGTTGCATCATCATTAAAGTGTAATCACTTCAATGAACTTTTCAAAAGCTCTACTCAGTGTACGTTATACCAAAATAGTTTTCATTCTCATTTGATTTGGCAAGGAAAACAGAACGTAAAACTTAAATTAAAATTTTGCAATTTTATGTTCAGCACACCTATTTGTACATTAAGATAAAAAAGCCAAGCAGAAATAAATTAACTACACCTGAACTTCTTCTGACAGCCACTAACATCCACGTTAACATGTACATATAGTATTTTCGTTTTTGATTCGACTATAACGTGTGATTATTAATTCATATTTATTTAACATTAATTAAAATATATAATTGTGGCCTTCATCTTATTTGATTGATCGATGATTTTCGCATTCTTCGTCGTTTTAAATTAACAAAATTATCATATTTTTATTTGCAGACGAATGTAATTTAACTTGACGTTCAAATGCATTTCAATCAAAGCAAATAAACGAGACAAATTCAATAAATATGTTTACACTTACGAGGCAGCGAAAAAATCAGCACTCAGAATTATTAATTAATATTCAAATAGATTAACGCCACGTGCAAATTTCGTTGCTTACTAAATTTGCATTTGTTGCGTGAGTTCTTGTCTTGCTGGAACATTTAACGAACTCTATTAATAATTATCTAAACGCTGACGTATTAATTGGAATAAAAACGAAATTAGCACTCGAAATTAATTTAGGTTTTGTGAGACTTGAAAGGTTTATACAATAAGTCTAATTCTTGAACAAATTTGACGAAAACTTTAAATGATTGTTTATTTTTAAGTCTCCGTGGAACGAGATAACGCTAGTTTTCATTTTATTTATTAAGTTTTTTGCCTTGTCTAGACTTGATGAGTATCTTTAAATTTGAACAATAAAGCTTAAGATTTTATTAGAATAAATTTGAGATAATTGTCACGTTTTCTTAAAATTTAGTGAGTTTTGAAGTTGAAAAAATTATTTAGAAGGCGAAAGATAAGAATAGGTCTTTTTGTTTTAATTTTCCTTTTTTGTGAAGTCGTTAAGTTTTCACCTAGAGTATGGATTAGTCTTTCAACAATGAATTTAATTTCAACTAACGAGATTAAATTTTTCAACGCTCGCACTATCAATTAAAAAACTATTAGAAAAATATCTATATATGAGCTACATAGTATATTCAAATTCGAATATTTTAATTTTAATTTTTATCTTTAACTAATTTAATAATCTTTAATTAAAAGAAAAAACGTATCGCTAGTTTTCAAAATTACTTAACTATCCAAGAACTATATCTACTATGTAAACTTTAATCTACTATAGAAATTTATCTACATTTCTGTTGGGGATTCAACTATGTATTTAAAAGAGTAGTTAAAATTTTATTACAACTTATACCTTTGAATCAAATTATTCATTCATATCCTTCAATTTTTATATTAAAGAGTTTAATTTTCCACAGCAAATTAGATTTGAAATTTTTAGGAAACGAAATATCTTTGAGAAAATTAGAAAAAGAAGATAAGAAATAAATTGAATGTGCATAAGTGGGACCACACTGGTTTTGAGAGTCATTATGTACTTGATGCTTCATAATTAGGAATTGCAATCCCATACTATTTCCAATCCCACGGGATTTTTGCTGCATTAACTTCTTAACAACGGGATCCTAAGGGATCTCGCTGGGTCGTGGGATCCTAATTTGCTGGATTGAAATCCCTAACGGCATCGTCGCTCGTAAAACGCGTTTCTGAGTAGATTAAAGGTGATAATTAGAATAAATTTACACCGGCTGATGCGTGCGGATTCCCATTACTGATCTGCAAGATATTGCGAGATCCTGCAGAGCCTAAAATTGAGTTGGATCCCGCTGAATCACGGGATCCCACTTTGCTGGATTGCAACCCCTATTCATAGTTTTCGCATGTTTTGAATTTATTGCTATTTTTGCAGTAAACGGTTACCTACCAAAAAAGTAAAAAAAAAATCAACTAATAGTGTATAGTTAGCAAAAATGAATCATTTCACGACTCAGCCATGAATTTTTGTGTTAAATAGAACTTTAAAAAAAACATGTTTGGATGCTACAGATCGTGCATTTCGCGCAAAATATTATAAAAATACTGATTTAATTTTGTTAACTGTATTGATTCATTTAAAAAGATCAAATAAACTGGATCAATTTTGGACGCTTAACATGGTCAGAATTGGTCTCCTAGATTATATTATTTAACACTTTTAGCTTTCCTTTTATGGAGTTATTTGAGATGTCAAAGACCGATGCCAACAAACTAACATTCTCTCATGCATTTAAGAACGAGGTTCATTGTTGCCATAAGTGAAATTCTACTGCATTAAGCTTAATAGTCAAATATTATTTATTACTCTATTCGTTCTACCGATTCATTATTTCAAATAAAAAATCAAGACATATTTATTGTAAAATATTAAATACGCTTTTATTCTGGCTACAAAAAACAGAAACTTATAGTATATGCAGGTAAAAATAGATAAACCCAATTCTATCGATTCGAGAGTGTAAAAAAATGATTAAATAATTATTTTGGAAAACAAATTTTGATTGTTTTTTGTTTATTTCTTAATTTCTTTCTAAGTTGTTCAAAAGAAAGGAAAATATATAATTTTAAGAATACCATTAAGCTGCTAAATCTCACTTCATAATTATACCTCGTTCTGTACCACATTCACATACACTTCTTTGCTTTTGAAACATTTATTTCAATTTTTAAATTTTTACATAAGCTGCAGTCAATAAATTTCCACTGAGACTAAATACATAATGTTTTAAATTTGAATATGAGATAATTATTGATTTTGAAAATAGTTACAAAAGTTTAAATTTAGTTCAGTTCAATCATAAAATTATCATCAACAAAATTTCGATGGTTTTAGAAAATAAGAAAACCAAATGACACTAGGATTTATATGGTTTGTTTTAGTAAGAAGTATAACTCAATGTAAACGTTGATTGCATTTGAAGGATCTTATTCTTTTTGCTATGATATTCTCTAGGTAAAAGCGATTTTATTAAACACTTATAAATGCATAACCGGTACCCAACCCTTAACGCCTATTTTACAGCAATTTTCTTAAATGTTTCCTTGAGAGCTTCAGATATTCGACAAAATCATAGATTTAGAAGATAAATGATTGTTCCGTGACTAAATTAATAAAAGTAGTAGACACATAACGGTTAAATAGCGTAGAATTAAGTACATTTAAATTGAAATATGAACGTTTTTAAATAGGATCACCTCTTTATTTCAAATACTATTAAAGTTAAAGATTGCGTTTATCCAAAGACATTGAAATTTCGTTTAACTATTACATTACGTATAGTATATTATTAGTTTCTCAGATTAAACTTCTTCACAATCAAGATTTATTAACGTGCGAAAAAATTAAATTAAAATAGCACCTACTGAGAATTCGCGTAAATTTTAGTCTCGCGACGAGAAAAAAATGTTGTTTTACACATTGAAATTAAGTAAACATCTTAATATCTATGAACAAATTGGATAGATTTTTTCTTGAATTTTGGAGATTGGTTTACAAAAAAGTATAGTGGTTATAAATTATAATTAAGATATGTTTAGGTTATCTAGTTGTGA
The DNA here is from genome assembly GCA_958496175.1 of Sisyra terminalis. Lineage (NCBI taxonomy): Eukaryota > Metazoa > Arthropoda > Insecta > Neuroptera > Sisyridae > Sisyra > Sisyra terminalis. The sequence goes on along the minus strand of OY292277.1, from coordinate 29,395,424 downwards.
TTCGATTTTTCTCTCGGAGCAAAATACTTGGAAACGTAATAACGAGCAACTATCGCTAGAACATGGATGTTTATAAATTTTATTTTAGACAGAGAGACAGATGACGCAATGGAAAATTATACACTTGTCACATAACGGGACTTAATTAATTCTCAATATTCGGTACGAGCTGCTTTGCTCTTAGTATTTGATTTCGGTTTTCGGTTAGAATCTTTCGAATAATTCTCAATCTCAGCCGGATGCTCCTTTCCAATATTGCAAAGCGTTGCTTAGTCCGCCCTCGACTTCCTTGTGAACGTAAACAGAAGTTGGGTTTTGTTGTGTTTTCCTCCTCGTTCAATGACTCGATTTATCTTTTTCCAAGCAACAATTAAGTATTAGAAACATGGTTTAATTTATGTTGAACATAATACACATAAATTAATTCGGCAACGATTCCGTTACACTTGAAAAATGTCATGTTTGAGACGATGGGCGAATCTTATTAAAAAAGCGCTTGATTTGTGTGGCGAGTTTAGTCTCGACAAAGGCATAGTGTAATGTAACCAGAGCCAACATTGTAAATAATATAAATTTTTTGGAATTGGCTTCATGGTAGCAATACACATACAACCTACGTTGGCCTTTTCTTTTCTAACTTTCTATGTATTTGGTTGGGTATCAGAAAATTATGATAAAGATCTTACACATGAGTCTGATCAAAACATATAAAAGGAGGTCCCATTGCTTCAGTTGTAAAAGATTACAAGTATCTCGTTTAAAATTTAATGTTTGTATTATTTTTTTGGATTAATTTAAAAAAAAGAACTATTTGGTTTCCAACTTTGCTGTAATTTCTTCTCATTAAAAATAAATTTTTGTATTTCACTGATTTAACAAAGATTGATAAACGTTAACCATATTATCAGGATTTTCTATGTATAGAGGCAACAATATGAAGTTTTATTAGGGTATAAGGAATTTTAGAATTTAAAAGGTTTAACAATCTTTGTGTGTATGTAATAGTTATTTTCAAGTCTATTGTATTTATTATTTTATCAAATAATTTGATTACTTATTAATTGCGACGTATTTAATTAACCTGAGGCATAACGTGCTTGTCATAATTAGGTACAATGATGATACCATATCAAATAATCTGAAGGTAAAACATCCATTATACGAGGTTTGTATTTAAATGCCTTATTCAATGAAGTTGCGCAATGAACTCGACCCGAAAACAATATAAAATATTTGTCTAAAAAATAATTATTTATTAATAAGTATTAAGTACCTATATTATAAATCTTTCAAAAATAAATATAAGCCGAGTCATGTAGCAAAATATGTTATGGGAAAAACCATGTAAATTTTTAAGAATAAGTAGAAATTTTTTGATAAGGTTGTAACTAAATTGATATTCCCACGCATAAATATATCTTTATTAAATTTCAATCATAAATTATAACATCTAAGTTACATGTTTAACCCTTAAAATTACTTATAGTAAAGAAATTATTGAACCAACCTTCTTTCGTCATATTTAAGTAAATCATACAAATCCTTCGTACTAGGTTTCCTTAATACATGCAATTTGTCCTTATATTGTGTGTTAAATTTTAAGGAAAAAAAAGGTCTTCATGGACCCTGAATCTAACATTTTAGAAATTTTCTCATTAAAAATAGAAGTGTATGAGTATTGGTTCTTTTACACGCACTTATAAATTCGTAGCGGAACCAAGGAAATTACTAGATTATAAGAAGTATTTGTAAGTCTTCGTAGCATTTTTAGGTGTTCAAAGTACAAACTCTCAATTACTTATTTCAGAAATACCTTTCCTCAAGGGAGTATTCTAGTATAGAGGCATAAATTTCAGGTGATTTTTAATGTGCTATAAAATTAAAAAAAAAAAAACAATCCATTTTTGACAAGATATTTATTAATGTTTTAAGAATACATAAAGAAAAGTCAAAAAATTAAAAACGTAAAATGTTATGTGTTGTTTAAATGGGGAGTTGAAAAAAATGGTGCGCCAAGTTTGTCACGATTGCAACCTTTTTAATGATAGGAAACAAAAAAAAAAAGATTATTAAGATAAATGCTGCTATCGTATCAATTAACAATGAGTGGATTTTTTTTTGCTAAATTACGGCTGTTCGAAAAAAATATATTTTTTTTCTACTTTTTCTATTTTTTTGACTTTTCTGAATTTTTTGAAAATAGTATAAAAAATATTTTGTTATAATATTAGTTTGTACGGTAGAGACATGTATTGAAAAGACTCACACCAAATTTCAAATAAATTGGTTAAAAAGAACTTGAGAAATTCTTTTGTTTTCTAGCATCAAAAAGAAGGGTATAAAAATCTTTACCAAAATTGTGCAATAATTCAATAAAGTACAGCCTGATGGCCCAGTGGTTTCCAGTGGTCAAGGTATCCGCTCCAAAATTCGTAAGTGGTGGGTTTGAACCTTATATCGAGCAAATTTTTAATATTTCCCGAATTGCTGTTTTCATTAATCCTAGGGTTACTAATAACTTTGGCAGATATAATGCGACGGTAAATTACAACGACTCAGTACTTGTTTGTGATATTTTCAAAAATATCCCAAAAAATTTTCGAAGACGAATTAATATACATAAAATATTCACAGATCTAAAAACGGTGTATAGGCAAATGTGCTTTCACTAAGTAAAAGCTAAGGTTTAAGTGTTTTATACTTATACTTTTCACATACTTCACAGCATAAAGCATAAAAGAATAAATTTTGGAGTAATTACCATAGCAAACAATCTTTCATAGTAAAATTTCGCATTATTTTTTTTTCCAAATTAGAAGGGATTATTCATTTTCATATCTTTTGCCAAGGTCTCAACTATGGTTAGTAAATATCCGTAAATCGAGACATATAGAAAATTTGCCCGATACGAGAATCGAACCCTTTACCTACCAATTTTGGATCGGCCACCTTGACCACCTCGGCCACCAGTACCCTTAAAATTTTTTACAAAGTTCTGAATTTTTAACTATAATACTTTCTATTATATATTTTAAATTTATAATATTTTGAAAATCTCAACAAAAATATGTATACTATAACTTTGAGTTTCATAGTACCAATTCATTATATTGCCCCTTAGATCTATTATAAAGAGGTATGCATTTAAATTTTTTTAAATCAAGTTTAAAAATCACAATATTCAATAATTTTAGAAATAATTATTTCGATAGATTAAAAAAAATTGAAAATGACCAACAAAACCTTTTCTTGTGGACCTACTTTTCGAAAAAAGTACTCTGAATCCTATATTGGCTTCATTGCTTTACATTTATATTTTGTAAGTTGAGCAACCGAAGGATTTATTGTTTTTTGCTTACCCAAAATTATCACACTTGAAAAATTCCCACTAAGTGTTTTAAAAATTAAAACAGATGAGGATAAAATAATTTTGTCTTATTAATATAGTAAGTCTTAAAGAAAACCGATTGCTTTTCCAAATGTAGTATTTTTATAGATTTCATTTTTGTGCCTTTAGTTTCATTTAGAACCAAAATTTCGGTCAAAAATTAAGAAAAAAGACCCATAGATTACATTAAATCAAAGCTCTTCAAGTCAAATTACTCGAAATAATTATCTTCACAAATTTAATGTCAATTGGATTACATTAAAAAGTTAATATCATAAATTTACCTCAATTAGTCACAGTAGATTTTTCACCAATTAATTTGCCATGTACTCTATAAAATCATATCATATTACTTTCCAAATAAAAATAATTTACCTCTTTCCACATTTGCTTAATCACTCAAACGATTTATAATGAAGAAAAAAAATGATTTATCTATAAAATCACCTGTTTAAAAATACCCATACCCATATACAAGTAGGTAATCGGACGTATTTTTTCGTACGATTCAATGTAAAAATGTTCAACTCCATTTAAAAAATAAAAGGAAATTAATGATCATTTTATAAATATTCTTAATTTGGAGAGACGTTGAAATATTGCCTGATATTTATCTTTTCTCGCTTTTTCAAAACTCATTTTTAATTTTTTGAATTCCTTTTGTTTCAAACCAAAACTGCTGAAAGAAAGGAAGGGAAATAGTCCAAGAAAAGTTGAGTTGATGAAAAAATCTGATTTATTATCATCGTAACTAAGTGATTGAATTTCATTTGATTTGAGGCGATTTGATCGTTTTGGAAAAGTCAAGATTGTTCCTGTTTTTCACGCTATGGAAGCGTAAAGATAAATATTAGTAGCATTTCAACAGCATAGTATGTACAATGTTGCCTAAGCTGTACGATGTTTTATATTAAAATTCCTCAGAGTTGCAATGTTATTAAATAACTCGTTTTAGGCTAATAGTTGAAATTGTTTGGGAAATTGAAAAATTCAATCATTTACTCTGCATGCGCAACTTAATCAACTTAATGTGTAGACATCAAGTTGCAGTTTTAAGCAATTGAAAAATTATTTTTTTGATATAATAATTAACATTTTAATTAAAGCGCCGAAAAACCATTTCGAATAGAATTTTATTTCTTCGGTACATTCAACTTGCGTGACCCACGTCATAAATAACAAGCCTGTAAAAAATGTTGAGTAAGTTACGCCAGTACTTGGACCTACACATAGGTATGACAGCTCACAGGAAAATAAAATAACAAATGTGCATTTGATAGAATTATTACCGGCCTATAGATTATGTCTTGTTGATAAAACTGATTGCTCTGTTATATCTAATTTAGAATGATAAATATCAGGTGTTAGATGTTTGTTCGTTGCACGTACTTCAATCAAACAAATACAAACAAATATTTGGTTCGTTACAATTTAAATGTTTAAAGAAAAAAAATGGACATGTTTTAATTATATTGGGCAATTAAAATTAATCGACTAAGTAGAGATTTTTTAAGATTTCGTTGACTTCATGAAATGGTGTTTGGCTTTAATTACTAGTTCTGATTTGATCACCTGGAAGGCAAAAATCATCAAATATTCAAATAACTTAGACAGTTTTTTAACAGAGGCAGATTAGATAGAGAAAGCATACTATAAATTAATAGATTTGTTATGCTAAAGGAAAATTTATTTTTTGATTTAGTTATTAGATCTAGTACTGCATTTCGGTTGTTTTATTTTATTTACAAATTTTGTTTTTGCACCATCTGCCTCTTTGCAATAATTGCAATGTGTCACACCTACAATACTCACGGGTTAGTTGTGTCCAATGATACAACTAAGATTAAAAACTATAGCAACACAACAGTTATAGTATTCCAAGTATAATTATTGTATAAATAGTATTCTTAAATATAATAACAGCAACAACTAATATCACTAAAATCAGTCTGTCAGGTCAAGTATCAACACTCTTTTGAGACGCTTAACACCCGCACTGTTATCTAGCAGATTCAGGGCAAGGTGGTTTGGATGATTATTAAGTCTTGTTTGATAGGCCCGCGCTCTCCAAAGGATCACATCGAATTTCGGTTATTAAATCACAACAATAATTCAACAAGAGTATTGCATAATGTATTGTGTCATTCCATATAAAATCATCAAATTTTAATTAAGAAGTATGTTGCCTGGTTTTTAATTCAAAAAAAAAATGAGGATAATTTTTGGATTACCAGAGCTGTTAAGCCAGCGTCATTTATTGCATGATTTTGATCAGTATCTCTCCGGAGTCAAAAGTTGATCAATTTCATACTTATTCATACTGGGCTCTAGCTTTTTACTTAGAAAAGCCATTGAAATTAATAACGCATTAGTTAACATAATAGTTATCATAAATGATAATAATTTTTGAACATTCATATTACTAAAGAAAGTTTGGCTAACCCAAATTGGTAACCATTTAAATTTTCCACAATTTTTAGTTATTTTTAAGCCAGGAGTAAATAAGGAATTAATATTTTTTATGATTAGATAAAAAGCCCTTCTGATGACATGAAAAACAGCATTTTCTATAATAATAATAGTTTCTATGAAAAAGTATAATTTCAGAAATATTTATTTTGAAAAAAGCTTAACTTTCAGCATCAAAACTTATGTGAACGAAAAAATTAAGATTTCATATTATGAGACAATGTAGTCCAGGGGTACTCAACCCTAACTAAAACTAACTATATATACTGAATACTCAAAAAATTTTCTTCATAAATTATGAAGTTCACTTTGTAATTGTGGTAATCACGGTAGTTTCACAACAAAATAAAAGCATTAGTGAAATGCAACTATTGCACTGAATGTCGCTATTTTATTACGCACTTGCAATTAACAAATTATATATGCGAGCTTTTGAAATATTAATATAAGTATTATTCTTATTAAGGAACATTAATAATAATTTTGATAAAACAAAAAAAAATCAATTCTTTTTTCAAAAAAATATATAATTATAGTTAAAAATATCATTTCTAATCAATATCTATCATCATCATACTAACACTATATAAAACATCATACATTATAATATCATCTAACGATTTACACAGCTTTTATCAAAAAACAAATTATGAATAATTATTTTTCTAAATGCAAGTCACAACTTAATCCTTCAAGTATTCAATATTATTCAGCATAGTTTTTTGCCGAGTAGTTGCTCATTATAAGCGATTAGTAATGCTTTTATCCAGCATGAACAACATGAAAACAAGTCTACGCACTAACAATAAGTACCTACCACTTATGTAATTCGATTAATTAAAAATCCGTATAATTTCCATTCTGTTTTATTTCTAGATCAAGCATGCAACATAAAACATGTAACCAAATACCACTGAGAATAATTTCTCCAAATAAACTTAAACACAAAAATAAAAGGAAATAGAGATTGTAATCAAATTGCTTTCAGTAATTCCAACATGGAGGTAAATGCCTGGCACTAAACTATAACACTTTGTATTTATTGTTATATTTATCAAGTTTTAAATATTCTGAATATTCATTGCGTATAAAAGTAAACATTTCTTATAGGTTTAAGTAAATGGGCAATAGTATGGTTAAACTTGCACCCTGAAACAGACAATCGCCAATAAAATACGAAACGTTTAATGAGTAGATTAATTTGGTTTACTAATTTACATAAGATAATGAGTTTTGAATAGTACAATGGCGTTCGTCACTTAATTCAGCCTCTTTGCTTCTACATATATCTCGACCCCATTGTTTTCGGAAAGAACTAATTTGGTAATATTAAAGCCAACACATATGTTAACACCGTTTTTCGCTCGATATCGTTTGTTTGTATAGGATGGTTTCAAAGTTATAATCGGAAATTAAACATGGAGGCGATTCTCTTGTGAGGTTTTAGCTAGGGAAGTAATTTGATTAAAAAAAATAATGAGTCAAAATCTTATCTATACGCTGAGGAGGAAGCAAATTGAAAAAGTTTGTTTTTAATTTTGTGTTAGTCAATATTCACTCTAAATAAATATTTGAACTTCTAACAATTTTTAGGATGTATTTTTAACGAAAGATTTATAATTGTGAAGTTGTATTTATGTTGTAAGATTTATTGAATGACTAAAATTCAAATAATGAGAATGTGTGATTTAGTAAGTTAAAATATAACCTGTGAGACATTGTGTTTAATGAAAAGGTGTTTTTCTCGAGCACATTGTATGTTTCATGTAAGCACTAATTACATTCAAATTCAATATTTAAAAACAGCTTTGATGTCGTTTAATTATTCAGTGTTTATTTTGTTGGAACATTTTTGAACGGCTTGTTCATACACTAAATAAAAATACAATAAGGATCAAGGCTACAATTATTTCGTTGATATCTTGTTATAATCAAAACGTCCCACGTACTGGAAATGGAATTTAAACATACAATTTCTTTGGAAGATTTTTTTTCTTGTTGTTCTCGAAGCCACCAGGTTCGTTTTAATACATAAATTATAATTCATTCATTTTTATATTTAGTTATTTCTAGTACCCCAAAACCTACAGAACTATTTTGATTATTAAAAAAATGAAACTCATATATTCATTAGGCCTGTGGGCGTTTCATCGAACCTGCAGTATGGCTCGAGCTTATTCAATTATTCCAGATAATTTTATTTGGATTTTACATTGACTTTGTGCTTGTATTTAAAATACTAGTGTTGAATTGCGAGTGTTGCTTCAATGTCACTTTAAAATTGGAAACGGAAATAGTGTATTAATAAATGTCACAATTTGTAGAAATCGTAATTATTCTATTGTAGAATTAACGAATGGAAATCTGTTGTAAGCTAAGAATCAACAAAAAGATTATTATGATCGGTTGAAATATGCATTTTTTTTTATTAAATGGAACACTCGTGAGGTAAAAATTTCAGAATATTTCAATCACTGAAAACAATATTTCCAGAAACAAAACTTGCAGGATTTTATTTCTATATTTTTATTTAATTATGTATTTATGTTCACGGAAAAAAATATTACCATAATAATATCATAACTAGGACCAGACTTTTATTGCTTTACTCTTTATAAAATTTTGTTTTACATTTTCTATTTACATTTGAATTCTTCCGTTATAACATCACAATTAATAATAGTAAAAGTAAAAATAGCTTTTTAAAATTTACGATTTTATACTGGTATCTTCTATGAGTGCAAGCAAATATACATGGATAGCGTATACAAGTAAAAAAAACAGAACTTCTACAACCATCCCGACTCTCTGACTTCTCAACGAATACATGCATACGAATGACTCTATTTGAGTATGTATGACATTAAACATGAACTATTTCTATAAACGTACTGATTATGCTGAAGCCTGAAATGTCCATTTATTGAGACCAATATTTCAGTTTATGTAAGAAATAGATATTGATATAATTCAGTTTAATATATTTTTCATGATAAATTTTTATGTTTGATTTTTTGTATTTTTTTTATTGACAATATTTTCAACACACTGTCTCAAATATTAAACATACATCAATAAACTACGTTTTTATCATAAAAGCCTAGTTTCGATTATTATATACAATAAAAAAATATCCATCATTATCGTGAAACAAAACATCGATGTTTATTAACGATATATCGATGTGAACAAACCCTTAGGAACGGATGAACAGAAGAGAGATTTTAAAATTTTTTAATATTGTTACGTTTTTACGATTAATTTATTTTGACGGGTTCATTTGGATTTGTGTTTCAGGTATATAAAATTAAAAAAAATATTTTACTATACAAACGTTATTATTTCACATTACACACACTTATTTGTTGTAACAACTTATTTCGCACTGTAACTGGTCATTGTTCTACTGTAACTGGTAAATCGTAACTGGTTCATTGTTGTCAATTGTCTTTTTTCATATACCAATTTGCCCTTTCTGGAAACTCCTAGATAATTCTCGAACGATCTCGTTTTTCCATCTCATATGAATCACTTGGATAAAGTTTTAGAACGTCTTTCGTCTCACTCTAACCTCAGTGTTAAAACATTTGAATGCTCCATTGCCGCAACAATATGTTTCTTTTTTTCTTAAATTAATAGAATACAAACTATTATTACATTTTGCTCGATTTTGACGAAAAAATGTTTATTTTTATATAATTTTCACCAAACTGTTTTATAAACTAAGTTAAATAATTTTATAAATCTAATGTTTCTGGAATGATTTTTTATAAAGCTATTTATGACCCTCAAAAATTAATTTAATTAGACAAATATTTAAGTTGAACTTAGACATCAAAGTTTGTGAATAAAAAAGAACAATGTTTGTCTTTTTGAGTTGGAAAGTAAACTTATAATGCTCTATAAAAACAACTAAAATGGTTTCAATTTGGGGAAATAATGTTATAAGTAATTATCTTTGTAATAAGCAAAACGGGTTTCGATATTTTTTTTCGTAAATCAAGTTTATTTTTCTTCTCATTTTAATAAAGAATTTGAAACTAATTATTGAAAAAGTATAATTTTAATAAAAGTTTTGAGTATGAAAAAAGAAAAATGTTTTATAGTGAAAATAAATTTATTTAATGTTAATGTTAGTTTCCGTCAATTTTAAAACTTTTTCCATCCAACTATGTATTATTTCGTTTTGGGTTGGTAAACTAGCAACTCAATTTTAGCTAAGAAATAAACAAACTTTCCGATATATTCCATTTCAGTTCTGTACAAGTTAAGATTTATGGGAACGATTTAATAAGATTTATTTTACGCGTTTTAATTCGATTCTGTTCACACATCTTTTTTTTTCTTGAAAAGTTAATGTTATAATGAATTTATTTCCATCATCGAAATAAACCTTATATAGGTGAGATATATAGTGATTAATATTTCATATTTTTTGTTTCAACAATTCTTCGTACAAGTTGGAGCCTTTGACTGCAATTCTTAATTTGAATAGAACTGAGTTTTTTTCGTGCCGTGGTTGAATAAATCAAAAATTATGTGCGGCCACAGTTTGATGATGGCTCGTTATTTATAATTTATATTATATACATATAGATATATATTTACAAGTTAGTGTTTGTAGATAGAGGAAAGAAATTACCAAATTGAAATGACTGACAAAAAAATCGTCTTCGGCATAAGTCTGAAATAATTTCATATCATTAAAAATGCAAAAGACAAAAAAAAAATAATATTTATTCGTTTACACTCGCATATTCCGGTTTTACATATTGGGCGGGAGCAGGTGAATAAACAGATCATAAACTAGATCGATCCATATTCATACTGCCTCTCATTTATTTTCCATTATTCATTGAGCCCTACGGCTTCCTTTTTTGAAAGTCAAGTCTACCATTAAAATCGTTTGCTAGAAAAGTAAATGGAACGTCACTTGTAATTTAAAGCGACGTATTTATGAACGGATTGAATATAAGGTGCTCCCGCTCAGAAGCACATTTCAAGTAAAATTATCTGGAAAAGGAAATTTAAAAGCAAAAATTCACACTTTTTGATTTGAAAAGATTGGCTTTAAATATTTTCCACTTACTATACGCTTTCAACAATTAGATTGTGGCGGATCTTTTGACAAATAACAAAGCCTAAAAGATTTCTTACGTGTAGAAAAAAAAAACGCAATTGTATTTACACTACCATATCTTTTACGCGCCCAGTAGGCACGATAAGCAATAGAAAAACTAAATGAAAAAATTGTAAAAACTAAAAACTAGTTCATGCATTCGACACATCAAAGAACAAATTTCAAGTTATTTGGAAAACTAGCGAATTTCGAATTTTTCTTTAAATGATTTTAAGCTACATTTGGAAATTAAAACAATATTCTTGTTATTTGAGATTTTGAAGATATTTGTTGATTTCATTTTATTATTTTTCTTAATTTCAGTCTAAGAAGATTACATGTCATTTATATTTTTTTATAAATATCTTCCATGCCATTTCAGCAAAACTATCAAAATTTTACTGATTTTTGAATTTTAATGACCTTTATGCATAATAATTACTAACACTATTTGCATTATGACTGCCAATTTAATGAATCATGTTTTGAAGTCTACAGCGGTTTGGAAATCAAAAACACCCATAAAACTCAACTTCGACTGTTCGAACTGAAGCTAAAAACGATTAAACATAGTAATTAACAAAATTGTTTTCAAAACTAACTACTTTCAGCGGCAATTAAAGTCAATATTCAAGGAATTTTTTTTTTAATTTTATAAATCAGATATTCTCAAATATTTGTATTAATGTGTTGAGTTTAGTTTTTGAAGAAAATCACTTAATGTTTGTTTAAATTTAAGTACATGGAACAACTAAAAATGCATGGTCATTCCTACTACAGAAACCACTAAAAATTTACTTTATAGTATATCATGAATTTCGTCCCATGCAAAAGAGTCAGTTCGGGCCTAACATGCCAATTAAAGTAAATACTGCGATACTTTCAGAAGTTATGTGCATTTCTTATTTGTTATTCAATTCATTATTAATAAAATTTTATATAAAAGCAATTTTAATTCTTTAACTACAAATTGGAGAGCTTTGAAATTTGGGGCAGGATCAAGTTACAAATGCGAATATTGGGAAGAGCCAATGAAGATAGAACTATTAAAATTTTGGTAAGAATAAGAAAAGGAAACTGGATGGGTACTTGTAAACGGGAAATTAAAAGGCTTCAAGAGAAAGAAAGAAGTACAATTGAAAGTTTGGAATTATCAAACTGAGGAAAGAATTATCCCGAATTAAAATAACCCGCTAAAAACAGACGATACTAAGGAGACGAATTCAATTACGCGGGGACAAAATCTTCCAGATTTACAAATCTTTGGAAGACTCACAATGAAAAATATCACTCGAGTGTGTTAGAAGTGAATTTGATAACTATAGGGTGGTATGGAGAGTCATCCTCAGAAGCTGTGGCAGGTTAGATCATCAGAGAGTTAAATTATCTTTGGGTACTTTGATTAAGAGGGATAGTATGGTATCCTTCAGAATGAGAGTCGGCTATATTACCAAGACCCATTCTTACCTGATGTCCGGTGATCGGACGGGACGTAGGAGATGAACTAACAGTGGATCATATTCTCCTAGATTGGAAGTATTATAAAGAGGAAAAGAAGCATTGCGAAGTACTGCTGAACATCGAGGGATGCCTGAACACGACTAGAAGGATTCAAGTGTTCCTTAAATTTCTCAAACTTATAGGACTATCAATAAGTGAAAAAAGAAACTAAGATATTTGTATTATTGTTTCCATGTGCTAACTATTGTAAATAGGATTAAGCTAAGAAAATTAATGTGAGTCAAATTAGTTGTAAGGGTAAAGTTACCATAGAAAGTGGTGCATGATTCTAGTAGTTAAAACGACTGCAAAAATATCTCCTGCAAGGCAGAAAGTACGTTAAAATCTGTAAATAATTTTAATTTTTTATTGTATTAATGTTTGGTAAAAAAATTAAGTAATTATATATATATTTATGTGAAAATTAGCACTACCGATAAAAAAGAAAAATAATTTGTATTATTCTATTAATTGCGTAAAATTTCAAATTATTTCAAAAATCCCATGTTGATCATAAAGCGGCTACGTTTGAGCTTTTGAATCTCTAATTGCAAGTATTATAATAAAAGTTCATATAACATAATATCAACTCTGATGTTAACTATGAAATAGTAGTTTTAAAATGAGTCGCACTCATCTCGAAAATGTTCTTTTTACGAGATTAGAAAGTTGAGATCAGTAAATGCATTGTTTGTTTTACTTGACTGGATAATAACTTGATATTTTAATTTATCAAAACAGTGTTGAGTAATTAACACGTTAATATTTATTTATTATGTAATTATCAATATGAGTCATCACATAAATCTCCTAGATACGTCGATCGAATCACATAGATCTTGATCAAATTCTTTCGTATAAATTGTAATGATTTATTATAGTAAATCATTTAAACTAAATGCTTTATAATGTTAATATCGATGGCACATTGACGAAAATAATTGGTCGTTAAAAGCAATCAAAGCAAAATGAATTCGATAATAGAATTCGGTCGATGCGGCTTCATTAAAGGGCAAATCGCAATTAAACTGCTAATGATCTTTGACCTCGATTGATGAATTTTTCAAATTGAAATAATTTTGTGTTTTTAATAAAGCAATTAAAATGTTTAAATTAAATTATATCTGAAATATTTGGATTTTTAAAAGCTAATGGTTTAAATTTGGAATAATTTTAAGTATAAATGTAGATTACCCTTATTAACAACGAAAGCCGTAGATGTGCTAAAAATATATTTGAAACGAAATTATAAAAAATGTAAAGTTGTTCTTATTTAAAAGCTTACATAGAAATTTCGATGTTTGTATAATGCGTACAAATTTAAATTCTAAGTTGAATTGCGCATTCACGAATTTTAAAATTTCATTAAATGTTTTAACAACTATTTTTTTTTGTATCCAAATTAATTAAAAGTCAAGGAAAAGTGAAGTTGAAAACGATAAAATTAGTTTGCAGGAATTTAATGAAACCTAATAGATGAATTTTAATTTGATTATTTTTTTATTGTAGCTTCCTTAAACTCCGACTAAAATGTTAAATTGTATATCTATTAATAAATTGTCTCATTTAAAACCACGAAAAAAATATTAAGACTTTTTTTAGTTGATTCAATCTAAAGTTTATGCGAAGAGTTTGAAAATGTAAAATGTATTACTGTTTATGCAAATGTGGTGAAAAAAACAGTAAGTTTTATTAATTATATTCATAAAAATTTAATTACAAATCAACACAATTTTTTGCCAATAAAATTCGAATTTTATTATTAATTTTAATTGAGTTATTAAGTTTGGAAACATGATGGAATTTTTTCTCTTTTTTTCGGTATTTGCATTTCTTGTTGAATTTGACTACGGAAAGTTTGTGAAAATATTTGTATGGTATTAAATTATTGATACATCCTGCCCTTCTTATTAAAGTTTATGTATAAGTTTATGTATATTTAAAATTTATAAAACTAAGAACTTCAACTAGGATATTTCTAAATGTGATGTTAAGTGTGTAAAAAATTACGCTATGCAAGCGAAACATTGATTGTTCATAAAAATTCATCTAAAAAAAATCATATGATTTATTAATTCTACTGAATGTTAATTGAATTAATTTAATTTTGAGAACAAAATATTATAGTCTTTTCCTATGAAATTTGAAAATAACATTTTATTAGCGCCAATAAAAACAAAATGGCAATCATCTGAATCTTACACCATTTGTAGTCATTTTAACGAATTTCAATTGAGTCCTGTGACAAACCAGGGGCAGATAAGGAATAATATATTTCTTTTGAATAATTTAGAAACTCTCCTGATGCCATGAAAGAGCTAGCTCTTCGAAAAATAATATTTACTATGAAAAAAAATTAATAGCTGCTCATTTTGAAAAAAGTTCAAGTTTAAGTCCCAAAAATAAAAATTTAATATTATGACACAATGTAGTTTGTACCTTCGCCAATCATGTCCAGTTAGTACTGTCTTATTATTTACGCTTTCCCCTCGAACTTATGAATTGTCTTAGTGTACCTTTTTACAAAAATATGGTAATTATTTTGTATTTATTATATCGATAACTTATTTACACTGTGAGAATGGTATAAAATTTCTGAATAAAAGACAAAATAATTTAAATTATTGAATCAATCCAATGAATGCAATGCAGCATCGACTTCCGATAATGCACAAAATTGGGGATTTTTATGAGAGGATTTTTTTTTCATTAAAATTGCATAAATTAAAGTATACTATCGGTTGTGTATTGTAGGTTCCTTAAAATTCGATTAAATGTGCTTCCAGCGTTATTAAATGGGATTTTACCACGGAAAATGGCAAAGAAATTCTACTCTACTTGTGACCAAAAATTTTGGTCATGATAGCATTTTTCATATTTTGAGACTGCACCATTTCCAAACTTTGGTTTTTTAAACAAATTTACTTAATCCTCCTTTATAAATTCCAGAAATACCTTTTGAAAATCGGAAAAAGATATTTGCAGTACGTAGGTACTAACTATCTGTTGAGCAATCACTTATCACACGAATTTTTTAAGAGTAAAGAATTTTTTTTTTTTGAACTAAATAATAAAAGAATTCTACGTGGCATGATTATTTGCGGAGTGAAACGATTGTATTTCATTTTGGACCAAAAATGTAGTTTCTAGAAAAATCCGCTTATATTATATTACATAACCTGATTTAAACAAAATATAAAACTAGTAACTTCCCGTGAAATATTCATAGCCCGACATTGATAAATGGTAAAAAATTGATGAAGGTAGTTGAATGAAATCAAAATAACAGTTGACCTTTACAACAGTCTGCTAGTTCGAATTTAAGAAAATAATTGTATTTCACTCACACGTATATGTTTAGAACATTTGTTCTCTGCCATTAACAACATACATAAATACATGTTTCTCTATTATTATTGTGTTATATTAGTGTGTTATTTATGTTGCATAATTTATAAAAGTCAAATCTAAACACAAATTTAAACAGAAGCAGAAATAAATGCTTTTTTGACGTATTATCCAGATACGTATTTCGATTACCAAGCAGTCAGATTAGTCGGTGATTCATCACATCATAGTAATGAGGCGATCCAATGATCACTTGACCACCACTGACGAAGATTGCCTTGCAATCTAAATATCTATCGTATCTGGACAAAATACGTCAAAAATACATTTGTGAACTTTTTTATTTTGATTTATGTTTAATGTTTATAAAAAAAAAATATGTAAATACGATTAAAATATAAGTTATACATTATTTATACAGAATTACCGTTCAAAGTTAGCGGAAAAAACTAATTTAATTTTATACATTCAGAATACTTACAAAACTTTCCTTGATAAAATTGATAAAAAAATATAGACTAATTTGTTTTTTATAATTGACATCAATCTATTAGCCTTAATTGGTTATACGAATCTCCATTCTTCAAATGTGTTTTTGAGGCACGAATTAAACCTTTTTTCAAATTCATAAGTTGGCAATTTTATGTTTTCATAGAAAATACTAATTTAGAGCAATGCTTTTTTTTCGTAGCATCAAAAGGATTTATTATTTATCCAAAAAAAAAAAAACTTAATATTCAAATTAGCTACGTTTCGTTACGTATCGTAACTTCATCAAGCTTCTTGAATCACAAAAAGTATAATATTTTCAATTTAAATTCAATAAATAAATTTATTTATTAAATTAAATTTATTTATTGAATTTAAATTGAAAATATTATAGTTTTTGTGATTCGAGAAGCCTGATGAAGTTACGATACGTAACGAAACGTAGCTAATTTGAATATTAAAAAAAATAAACAAAAAAAAAACAATCTTAAACAACCTGCATTGTCTTCTTATTTAATAAAAGCTGAGAACTGAATTTTATCATCTGTTAGGGAAAGGTTAGATGGTTGCCAATTTGTTTCTAATTGGGTTAATCAAGTTTTTTTATTATATGGAATGTTCAATTAGTGAAAAGAAACATTAATTTCAATATCTATTCTAAGTAAGAAGCTAGAACCCATTAGATAGGTATAAGTATAAAATTAGTTAGCTCTTGAAAAAATTATGGGATAAATAATGACGAATGATTTAGCGATTATAGTATAGTAGAAATTTTTCCATTTACTTTTTTATTGTAACCAAAAATCATACAGCACACATTTTATACTTGTTGATTTCATATGCAATGATTCTATATTAAAAATGCTTTGAGCCAGTGTTTCAAAGTAGGCATCCATTTGCTTTTAGGAAGTTGGGGCTAATTAAAAAAATCCGAGTTTCAAAGGATTTATTTTCTATTTGCTTTGTTTTAAAATGATGTTATTTGACTGGTTTTAAAACTTTTATTTATTACTCCCCATATGGACTGAAAATTAATTGAAAAATCCGAAGTTAAATAGTTGAGGATTATCGTTAAATTTTTAATAAAGTGGGAATGTTGCTTAGAAATGTCGAAACGTTAGATGATTTATATACCTTTTTTAGGTATCTCTGCTTTAATGGCTTGTAAAAACGGAGTTGAAATTATGTATATTTTCAATGCAAAAAATTACATGAATATGGTAGAAAAAAGGTTCATTGTTTCACCGCAAGGGCTACCGTGTTTCGATATCCTCGTTTTTCGCATTGTGTTTATTTTATTTTTGTGGAACTAACAAGACAAATATTATTTTAACATTACGTGGAGCGGCAGCATATAATTTTCGAATTTTCGATGAAAAAAATTTACATCTGCCCATTGGATCACAAATAATCCTGTTGGTAATTATTTAATAAAAGATGATTTAGACAAAACGAAAAGGAAAATAATCGCTTCAGGTAAAGTCCGAGATCGTTTTTCGAAATTCGGGTGGTCGCATTTTTTTTTCTCTTCTGCCTCGAATATAATGTATCGTAAAAAAGACGTAGTTAATCTCAGAGCATAACTTTTATGATTGAGGGAAATAATAGAGGAGGATATGTGTGTCGGTGTTGTTGGTGTGGTTGAGATGCATTTTATAAAATATTTTATCATGTTGGTTTTGTAAATTGTAACGTGGCGTTTTACTAACGAGAGACACGCTCCTTAATTTACGATGGGCGACAGGTGTCTGTTAACGAATTAATCTAGTCCAAGTCGATCTCAATACGTTCTGTTACTTTTGCCACAAACGAAACGAAACGATTCCAAAACGGGACAATCAGAGTACTACAAATGGGAAAATAATTAAAGCTTTATATGGAATAAATTGCGTACTGTAGATATTAAACACAAGAAAAGGCTTTGAAAAAGTGCCTCATTAAAGTGAAATCGACGTTAATTTCAATAAAATTTTAAGTTTTTTTTTCGTTTGAGAATTTTTTAATTTGATATTATTGCATTAAAATGGCTATCCAAGTCAAATCTTCTGGTTGTTTTAACCTAATTAAATGATTTTTTTCAATGTCATTAATGATTATGATTTTTAAAATATGCGTCAAGTTGCGTGATTAAATTTTTTTTTAAGTTTTAACGGCTTTTCATTACAAAGTAAATGTGATTACAAAAAAATAATCTCTAATTTAACTTTGCATATACACAACTTGTTAGTTTTAAGATTTTGCTAGAATAATAATAGGTATTTACTACTTACGACCCTTACGACTAAATGACGATGAAGCACTTGAAAATATTAAATTCAAAAGTCAAGAAATTATGTATCATACATCTATTAAGACCAAAACAAAACTTTTTATTCTATCTATCATAATAATTTCAAACCGATTTACATTATTCTTTTTTATATTATGATGAAAAATTATTTTTTGAGGTTTTAAAATAGGTTTAAATTTCAGTAGAGAACGTAGAATATTTAGCATTATCACTTTTACTGAATCAATTGTAGTAAATATAACTGATCTATGCAGTGAACCATTGAACGATGGAAACAAATTATGCAAAAGAAAAAAGGGTGTTAATTCTTAGAGACTAAGAATTAATTCTTGTGACAATTAAATCAACATAATAGTTTTAATTATCCATAAAAATACAGTTAGTATGTACTTTATATAGACTTTTTTCATATTATTACAATACTTCATATTGTAATACTAGTACCGATGTTTTTCAAATTATTCGTAACTTCGAAATTTGAATATTTCAAGAAAGAATTGTGCAATCTATTTCTTTAAGCTGCATAAGTATGTTAAACTTAATTCTCCGTTCCCATTTCAAAAAATAAAATTTTGCTAAAAATACAAACAAAATAAGAAAACAAAACATCGTGTGAACCAAACTATCATACACCCTAAATCTTCTCTTGTTTGTAGGATTCCCAAAAGTTGCTCTTGTATCGATTTGTTTTCAGGTGATTTATTTAACGATAGGCGAAACTTTTTGCAACAAAGTATAAAATTTGTCATCCAATTACTCAGCCATTTCTCAAACACCCTCGAGATTTGGATCGGAATTCGGGGCCTTTACCTGCAAAATGTTTAAATTTCATAAGAAAATTTCAATGGTTGGTGTTCTTTTGATAGACCGAATGACAAAAATTGGCTCTAAAAATTTGTTGCAAGATAAGGTCGATTTGCGAGCATTTCAAGTTACAACGATTTTAAATTCCTTCATGCATTTTTCGGGCATTAACAACCAAGTTGCGAATTTTTCAAATTTCGTTTCTTCTAATTGATACTACGTAGTATGGATGACTAAGTTTTTGATCATAATTGGTTTGGTTTGTACTTGTAGTGTGAGTAAGTTTTATGGGTTTTAATTAGTTATTTGAATTATCTAAATGAGAACGATAGTTTTGTGTAGAGTTTTGTTAAACGAAGGCTACTGGAATTTGAAATGGAACAAAAAACTAGTTAAGACAACTGAAATTAAACAATTTCAAAACTTTCCAAAATCTAATCATATCGCGTGCACGTATTTCTACACACGTAAGAAATCGATTGTAATTTTTCAAGAGTCCAGGCTTTGAAAGAATATAAAACTGAAATATTTCGTGGTCGTACTGGTTTTTATATATTTTTTTATCTTCCTGTTAAATTTAATATAAAAAAGTCTCGTTGATGGACGTTGGAAGGAAGGCGGAGTTTGTTGATTTTCTAAAATACGCAGAGCGATGTTTATCTTCTGTGTATGGTACCTGGGTTGTTGTTGTATGCTGTATATTGTTTGTTTCTGACCTAATCATAATCGAGGTCCAAACTGCATGGTGATTATAGACTGCGGTTTCCTGGCCATCATCATGATCCAACCACTGAAACCCACCTTGGCCACGAGCACCACAGAATATTATTATTATCATCATTACCACACATTCCTTTCGTGATTTTATACTTTCCAGGTTTGGATTAAGTGGCTCAAACTGACCTAGTTAAGGCCGAAAATTTTGAACATAATTTTTAGTTAATTCTTTCGATTAGCGCACGTAATTTGGTTCAAAATTCGAACACAAACCATCTACGGCAGATATGTACGCGAACTTTTATACAGTTAAAATTGATTTCTGACATAAATAGAAACTATAGACTCTCAATAAATCATATCTAATGGTAAGGGCGTTAGCTCTTTTACGTTAGACTAGACGTATAGTCAGTTATAACCTTCAACCAAATATTTTTATAAATATAAACTGTTTTTATAACATCTAAATCTGGTTTGAATAGAAAAAAATAATTTCATTAACAAAATTGCTTTAGGCAAAGCTAAAATTTTAAAAAGCAAATTAACTAGACGGGCATTATTAACACAGCTGTCTTAATACAAGAAATAAGTTTTATTGTTACACAAATAAAATTAAAAAACAACTTATAAATCTGTAGATTTTGAACTATAGAGGTACCTACATACGTATAAACGTTTTTAACCTAACCTTCTTAATAAATATATTTTTTGATTGATATATGTCCCAGTAAAATTAAAGAGTTAAAGCTAAAAACTTTAAATAACTACTTTTTTCAGTAAAAATCTTATCTTTCATTGAAGATAAAAATATGTTTGTGTAGTTGATATAAAATTTATTATTCAAAAAATGTACATGTATAGTTTTTTTTTTGCTGTCTTTATTTATCGTCATTTTATAACTGCCAAAATTTTTAGCTACTCAAGGGTTGAAAAAATACCGCAAATCGAGAAATATTGAAAAATTACTCGATACGAGAATCGAACCCAACCTCTACCGATTTTAGAGCGGCCACCAAAATTACTCGGCTCCCAGTACGCTTTTACTTAATTTATTAGTAATTATTTAAAATGACTATCCGTAAATTAATATACTTGCTTAGCCTGCTTGGTCTAAGTGTTACTAAATACTGTTAAAGATATTTTTTCTATCAAACTACACAGTAATGTTCAATGTATTAGTAGTTTCATTTCATAATAGCAAACAAAAGGTCATTGTTTCTGGTGCATTTTTAAATCTATTGCAATAGCTAAAAGATCGGTAATGCCGCAAGATCCACGACTTGTTTGTGATATAATTGAGTTTACTATGAATACTGACTAAATCAAAAAATAAATATTCTCTAAAGTAATCTTCAAGTATCAATTAGTAAGTAAACTCATTATCAATTATATTTTCTAAGGATAAAGTTGTTTCCCTTTATTATTTTACTGCTAAGGTCTTTAGCGACTCTTGGGTTAATAAAAATCCGTTATTAACAAATATGCATATATATTGCAAATTTGCTCGGTACGAAATTTGAATTCTACAACTGCCAGTGTTGGAGCGGCCTCATAGACCACTCACCCACCATTAGGCATAATTTTTTTTTCTTTTATGTTGATTTTTATTATTGCAAGAATTGGTAATCTTAGACTGAATTTGAAATAACATTTTTGTTATACTCAGTCCTTTTTCCCAGTACCTATAGGTATTCAATCACATATATCACAATTGTGGATATAATATCGTAGAAATTCTGAAAATAATTTTTGTTGTTTTCGAGATATTTTGTTAAGGACAGTCTTGATATTATGAATAAATATCAATGAAAATTCAATATTAGAACTATATGATTTAATTTATATTTATTTTCGAACTAATAATAACGTTTATCTTAGTTAGATATTCATGGACTGATACGAGTGCCTACCGTAGCCATTAGGCAATCATTTTAATTTAAATCTTATATGATGCAATTTTTTGAGGGGGTTTAAGGGGTTGAATTCTACCCTTAGTGTCGTCTGTCCCTGGCAAGAGATAAATTCTTTAAATTGGGGTAGTCTATTCCTCGTTTCAATATTTTCAAGATTTTACTCTGTCTTCTACTTTTTTTATTGGGGCCTTCATCTTATACCATCTAGCACAAATCATTTTCCTTTCAGAATGTGATCCATCTGGTTAGATTTTTCTCCTTGTCACCATATTGATAAACTTATGCCACTTTTAAGTACATGAAAATTAAATATACAGTTACTCGGTTTAATTTTGTGTCAATAATATTCTAGAAATGTCATAGAAATGTACAAAAAAAGTCATTATCAATTCCGTCACTGAAAATAAGATATTAAAATGATGCATGTAATGAACATAAGAACCAAATTTAATAACGCTGTTTTCATTTTTATTTGGAACTTAATGTTGGATTATGAATTATATTTACCTTTAAGAGTTACTAAAAGAAAAGTAAATAAACATTCCACCTTAAACAAAGTTTTGAGAAGCTGAACTTTAGGATATTTTTTTTCTCTTATTAACATCAGAAAGAAAACTTCAACAAGACAAAATTGGTTAAAAAATATTAATTTTTCATAAGAAATTCTATTAATTGTAAATAAATTAAATTGTAAATTGAATCTTTAAAGTTAGCTACTCTTTCAACCGATGCATAATCGTATGATTATTTTTTTTCGCTTATTTTCAGTACTGCTACATTAATAGTTTGACCCATTTGATCGATTTGATTTTCCATCGTTTTCCAATTTAACACTTTAGTGATAACTATATCATTTTTTTCTTCTTTTCGTATAGTTCTTAGGTTTTGAACACACTCTGATATTCCTCACATACCTTTCAAAGCTTTAGTTCTGAGTTTGTAAAAAAACCTTATTTTGGATAACCTTATTTTGTTTCTAGGAAAACCATATTTTAATTTTAAACATGTTTTTTTTTCTTTAAAGGAAACTTTTTGATTTCACTAGTAAATGTCCATCTGTAGTGATGGTACTTCCTAAATTTGGTCACATGGATTTGAAGGAATTTTTGGTTCTTTCTTTATTCTTGTTTTTGAATTTATTCCGTAAGTAATGATTTAACGCCATGTGTTTTACTATGTAAATTAAAATAGGTTTTTCAATTTAAAACAATTTTACCACTTTAATTAATTGAAGAATTTTCTTCAAAGATTTTTTAAGGGATTTATAAACGGAAAGAATGATAATATATTCATTTGATTTAAAGTGAAGGAGATAAGTTTATGGCTAACTCTTTGGATTGATTGATTTCTCATTTTTTAAAATAAGAATGAAAGTAAATATTTCTGCCAAAAATAAATATTAACGGATTCAATTTAAACATAGCTCATTGTTGGGATAAGAAATGAGAATAAAACTAACAAAAATAGAAACGAAACATCATCATTATCCTAAAATATAAATCTGTTTTTCATATTACAGTCTGAGAGGCTAATGAAAGAGATAAATACAACCATCACGCACTTCTTGAAGTTAAACTCTTTCAAATATCCAATTAAATAAAGCTATCATTCCAGCCAATTGATAATGAGCCTAGAGAAGAGCAACTCGGTAGGTTGATTGTCCGACGATAGAGACCGTACAAAGAAGCCAATATTTACGTTAACTATTTATGAAACGAAGAAGAAAAAAAACTTTCACTTGTAAATTTACGATTCAATAATCCGTCCCTGTGTTGAAGTGAAAAATATTTTTAAGCCCCGAGGATCATCTTGGTGGAGAGTGAACGATCCACCTCTGTTCGAGATGTCTTCTCGAATGTTAACAAGAGTTTGATGGAGGTTTAGCACTATGTGTATAATACACATAATATCTACAATCTCATATACATGATTATAATATGAACAACCCACTTAAATAATAAGATAAATCTCGACTCCTCTGACAAAGATATAAAATTCTGTACATATTGGGGATGCGCTTGTGAAAGAAGAGAAGACGAGACTCGGTAAGACAAGATGAAACAAAAACAGGCTAAACGATTGAGAACATAAAATATCCACAACGTTAACTGAAGACGAACTGAGAGCAGTAGTAGAAAGAGGTAATTTTTGATCATTTTTTTCATCTTTCTTTCAGCTTTAATTTCTTTCTGAGATGATGATTCAAGAAAAGTTCTACGCATCATTATCATGGTTTCATCAACCTTGGGATGCAATCTTGTTTAGAAAGATTAATTTTATGAGGAATGAAGATGTTAAATTTTTTCATATAATACGTGGTTACATTAAATGAGCCAGAAAAAACGAGAACTATCACTCTGGAATCCCAAAAAAGTGCATCAACTTCGTTACCAACCAGATAATTTTAATTACTATAATGTGTTTATAATTTTGCACTTTTTTGTCATCGTAATTAAACCACTTTTATGTTGTTAATTTTTTAAGGTTTTCATTTAAAAAATTAAAAAATTAAGATAATTAGGTAGGTAACGACTTAATAATAAAAATAGCTGGTTGAAGGGAAGAAAGTATTATGTAGTGTTAATTTAAAAGACATGAGAGAAATGAGTTGGCTTTTAGAGGCTATTGCGGCAGGTGAAAAGGTTGTAAAACTAAATCTAAGCTCAACGTAAAATAGTACAGAACAGACTAGATATAGATATATACTAGTAACTAGAGATATATTTTCTCTCTCCTCAGTTTTATTTATTAACCGTAACGCAATAAAAAATATATTGTAGAGTTTTTGTTAATTTTTAAAATCATGAACTGATAACCATTTTATATAGTACTTAGTTCTTTAACTATACAATTTTTGTAATTTGAATGTTTATTATTTAAAATTGACAAAACTTTTATTACTATTGTGATCATTATTACTAATATTTATGAATTATCGAATATTTTATGACTACAGAGTTTCTTCTATTAGATTGTAAGTTTTTGTCATGTCCGACATTTATTTTGATAGACGCAGGGTTCTGTTGGCCTCATCGAACGAACAATACAAGCCGTAGCCTGTATATGTCGACACTTATCATATTTTTAAATTTTATGGTTTTTATTTACTAATATTTATGTTGTTTTACCAATAGCTAAGAAAATTAGAAAAGCATTTGATTTCTCTACTATAACCATTATGAATATTACTAGTATAATAGTTACTAAACGTTTATACCAAATAGCGATGTCACTAATGAGATAAACAAGGAATTCAAATTTTATATCATTTTCAAAAGATAAAAAATCTATGGAATGTAACGACCAAAAAAATATTCATGGTCAAGAATAAACTGCGCTCCTATAATAATTAGTAATTAGCTTACAATATAAGGTTCAAAGAATTTTAACTTCTCCAAAATATTCTATATGGAAGGTATTAGGAAGAGTGGCATTGGACAGAAAAATTTAGTATGATTCAAAATCTTTAAGCATGGTTTCCTATTTAATCTCGTAATTATTTTAGATGACCACAGTGAACAAAACAATGAACTCAACTATAGTCAACTAAATCCATGAAGTCAAATCAGCCCAGGTGACATTCACAACCCGGTGAGGAACCTATCCTTCAGTTGTCCTACGCAATTTATAGACATCACAGATGACTGAGGTTAGCTATCTTCGGATACACCGTGACAAAAAACATGAAGGTAACATATAATAATCAACAGCGACTAACTAAAAACAATACACCAATAGTTACAGAGGCTAATAAGCTAGGAATCCCAACTGTCCTTCGATCACAAACTACTGTTGCACAAATATTTTCTGAAGTCAATCTGAAGGTATGGTGGAGCGACCAGTGACTTCATATAAATGTTTGAAATTTAATGCTCGTAGAATAAAGCCCTCAGGTTCATTACGAAGGCTCCTTGGTACATCACAAACCAGGACATCCACAAAGACTTACAGTTGGCGTCTGTCAGGGAAGAGATCATCAAACATAGTACAAAATATCAAAAGAGAAAAAGAGATTGAGCCACTATGAAAAGCATCTAGCGATCAACTTCCTCGACAACAGCAACGAGTCAACTGAAACGCGTCTCATTCCTGGAATTGCCATACCAACGTAAAAACATCAAATCCACGACTCTTAGGTAGTGGCAGGTATGATTTCACAAATAGTTTTTGCCAATTTTTATGGGTAAAGGAAATAAATAGATGGTAATCTAGAAATTAATGACAAATATCTCTTTTAATAATTTCACAATTATATAAAAGATTTATTAGGTACCTACTATACTGGATATATATTTGTACATTTACAAAACGTGAAAGTTATTGCTCTCCAAATATGTATTTGTTTTGAATTATATAGCATCAAGACAAACAAACAAAATTAATCTTTATGATTTTACAAAATTAAATTGTGTACCTTCAAGCAATTATTTTTTGTTTGTTTGTGTTTCAAATGTGGAATCAAATTTACAGTTTTTTTTCGAAACGATGTACCTACGTGTAACAATGCAATATATGAAAAAAAAGTATCAAAGCAGTAATTCAAGTTGCAGCCGTGAGATTTGAATTTAATTTATAAATAATTTATGTGTGTTCATCGCAATCAATTGAATGTAACAAGTGTAAAAGCACTTAATGAATGTCGAACGAGGAAAAGTACTCAAAACAAAACGAAGAACTGGCAAAAAGGAAAAAAAAAGAAGAAATGAAATGAAACGAAACGACATGATGAAGATCTGCACGATGCTATAAAGCAAACATTGTGGGTGGTGACAATGAATTTTGCAATCTGCATTTATGTGTGTATATATAAATGTATATGAACGAGGTACATTTAGCTAATTGTCGAGTAATTTACGAATGGTTAATTATAATATTACAAATGAATAAAGTGGCTTAATCAATTACACAAGCAAGCTTTGCCGGTTTCAGATTTTTTCACATTCCATTTTGCAATTAAATTATACGAGTACAAACACATAAAATGTGTACCCGGTAAAATGGTTTTTACCATTATATGCACATGGCCTGTACTGGTTACGGTTTTGCACTAAAATATATTTATGGAAGGAACTAATCAGGTTCCAATCTGGTTAATTTTCCTCAAAAATCGTCTCATGTTTTCCTCATTGTAATTCACACGTTTCCATTTCCAGTTTAAGGGGGCATTCGGGAAAGTTGTACACCAATCAGCTCGGTGTCTGTCCGATGCATGGAACAGCACAATTACAATCGACATGCGGAGAAATATATGCTCATGTTTTACGCCACAATGTCCACATGTTCATCCCAATGTTCAATTGTACTTTATGTCTATGTAGTGCAAGTCTTTACATTTTGCTTCATTTCATTTACTTATAACGAGAAGATAGCATGGAAATACGTAGGCGTGCAAATCATTTACAATTCAAACTAACTATTGAAACCTACAAAACTAACCATATCGCCAGTGATTTACAATAATATTTCCCTTACACGATCGCTCTCCAATTGAATGATTTAAATAAGAATGAACATCAAATACTTTATCTGAAACAGACAATTTTATGTGATATGTAAATCGATAAGCGAGGAGGCCAATAAAATTTTTTTGAATTTTAAAATCTTTCAATGCTAAACTCTATATCTAAACAATCGATGAAGACATGATCATTTAGATAATCAACCCACAACAACGATAAAATTATTCAATCCTTTTGCCTTTACGATGAAAATAAAAAAGGATCTTAACTACAAACGAAATTCTTTCTGAAACTAAGGCAATATAAAAAAAATGAAGAAATCATTCTTATCTATAATTCCCTAGCGGATCCCTTGTTTCAAAAACCTAGAAAATAATTCAAACCATAACTAGGTTTAAACTTCCAAATTTTCCTTGAAAAAATGTCGAGTTTAATGAAATAATAAATTTTAATTTAAATGTCAATAAGATTTGAAAAAGACAATCAATAGATAAGGGAAACATTTTGGATTCGATCTTGTTAATACTTGATCATTATCACAAGTAGACAAGCTCAAATCTAAAGCGATTCGGAAACATAAACAGTTTCAAGTTGTAAGTGAAATGAATAAATGTATCCAATATTTAATTACAATATATTTCGGCAATAAGACGAATATGTGTTCTGTCACATAAACTCACTAGCAATTCACCCAATCGTCGCTAAAAGCTCTCTCAAATTTATACGAGCACATCATCTCATGTATAATGTATCTCATCAAAATACATTTCGATCAAAAGCGGTTCATAATAAGCATTCCATTTGACATTATGGATGGTGTAAGATCCGTTGCTGAAAAATATATTATATGCTAATTATTCGATAAGACATCGGCTCTCATTAATGTGAGACATTTTGTAATGTCCAATTATTAATTAACACGTGAAAAACAAATTTATTCATTGTCCAAATTAACATATTAACATATTGTGTTTGACGTATTCAAATTGAACTATATTCGTAAACAATAAATAATTAAATGATTAGAATCGAGAGAGATGATTTTTCGTTTATTAATCTATCGGGTCAAACCGTTTAACTGTAGTTTATCTGAATGGAATCGTTGTGGAACTTTATTACGCGGTTAAATAAGGGATATACAATTCCGTTAGTGGTGGCAGCTATGGAAATCTCGGTTGGTGCCGATTGGAGATCTCAATCATCTCCATTGCATCTGAATTGTTAATATTTAATAAATTTGTGACGGAATATTATTGACTCTACATAAAGTGGAACTAGGTTAAGTGTTATTAATGCACTGGTTCGCTCAACTCAGGCTGAGTATATTTGAGGATTACTCATTAGGACACAAATATGTTTGTATAAGAGAATGCTCATAATATAGAAACTAAATTATCAATAATTTAAAGTTTACAAAGATATTAATCAAAAAGAAGAAGGTGGATATTATTTTAATCACAGAATTAATTTGGTCTTATATTTTACTGTCTAAAACAGCCACATCGAGGAAAATATTATTAGTTTTTCTATTGTTTTAAGTTATAAATACACGTTGAAAGATCTTTTGATTTTTTTGCTTTTGTTATTGAAGTAGGTACTTACTTGTAAGACATCACATTCAATTCAGAGCTTTAATTGTAAGTCCCAATTGTGGAATTTTATCAACTACATGTATAAGATACTTACTGTATTTTATTATTTGTTCTAAAAATTATCAGTTACTTTATTTTTTCAGTCTTCAAGCTTTCAATTGAAATTATTTCTTCATATCAATCAAATATTAACCTGTGTTAAAGTTACGATAGGATTTAAATAACTGATATTATAGATATACAAAATACATCTTTTAGTATAACAGAACTTTTACAGCTCAAAAACTATTTCGTTTTACTCTTTCCATATCGTATCACTTAAACAAAAACGGATAGATAAGGGGGTGCAAATACAGAAAGAACGTAAGAAAAACTAGTACAACAAAAAGGATATATTTTTTTTTTGCTTTTTGGAAAACACTTTGCTAACAACAGCTTAAAAATTAAAATGATTAATATATAGCTTATATAGCTATATATATATAGTCCAAATAAGATTTTTTCGCTGACTTTGAACAGTTATACTGTGTATACAATATATAAAATATATTGCAGTCCAATTTATGTAGTATAATTTAACACAATAATATACAAAATCAATACAATAATATACAAATTTAATATAATAATATATAAACTTAATATAATAATATATAAAAAAATCATACCTCCAACATAAATTTGAACCGAAGTTCAAACAAAAATATTCGTGACGTATTACCCAGATACGGTTAAAATTTTTAAACTGCGAAACTTATCTTTGAGTTTTTCCTTGATCCTGAAACTATATGAAAAAGTAAAAAAGCTATATATATAGTGTATACAATATATAAAATATATTGCAGTCCAATTTATGTAGTATAATTTAACACAATAATATACAAAATCAATACAATAATATACAAATTTAATATAATAATATACAAGTTTAATATAATAATATATAAACTTAATATAATAATATATAAAAAAATCATACCTTCAACATAAATTTGAACAGAAGTTCAAACAAAAATATTCGTGACGGATTACCCAGATACGTATTTCGATTGCCAAGCATTCTTCATCAGTGGTCATCAAGTAGCTTGGATCACTCCGTAACTTCTATGTGATGATTCACCAATATCTACCAAATCTATGTGAATCATCACATAGAAGTTACGGAGTGATCCAAGCTACTTGATGACCACTGATGAAGAATGCTTGGCAATCGAAATACGTATCTGGGTAATACGTCACGAATATTTTTGTTTGAACGTCTGTTCAAATTTATGTTGGAGGTATGATTTTTTTATATATTATTATATTAAGTTTATATATTATTATATTAAATTTGTATATTATTATATTAAATTTGTATATTATTGTATTGATTTTGTATATTATTGTGTTAAATTATACTACATAAATTGGACTGCAATATATTTTATATATTGTATACACTATATATATAGCTTTTTTACTTTTTCATATAGTTTCAGGATCAAGGAAAAACTCAAAGATAAGTTTCGCAGTTTAAAAATTTTAAAGCAAGAACACAAACCGAATGGTCTAAAAATGGTGTCCAGAAAGATATACACAATACAGTAGCTAGGGACCATCCATAAGTTACGGCACACGTTCGGGG
Source organism: Sisyra terminalis (assembly GCA_958496175.1). Taxonomy (NCBI): domain Eukaryota; kingdom Metazoa; phylum Arthropoda; class Insecta; order Neuroptera; family Sisyridae; genus Sisyra; species Sisyra terminalis. Next base: position 29,364,709 of record OY292277.1, on the reverse strand, counting down.
GAGAGGGGATCAAAAAATGTGACATCGTGAGATAAGGGCTGGGGGGGGGCAAAGGTTGTTGATGTTACATGTAGATTTTTTTTATTTTCAAATAAATTGCACAATCTGCATAGGGTTGCAATAAGTGCATTCAATCCATAGACAATCATTTGTAAGCACTAGTCCTAGTAGATTAGTGCTGTATAAGTACAAAGATTGTTAACAATCAATAGCAACAATAACATTAATAGTAATTCTTATAGCAATAACAACGATCATAAAAACAGTTAACAGTAGCAATAAGAATAATAGTAATAGTCTATAATAACAATATCAATGCTAATAATAATGTGAAGCATTAATATAGAAGTAATATATAAAAATAATGCTATATAATAAGAAATAATAATTTGGCAATAAATGGTTAATAGGAATATTTGTTTAGTTACAAAATCTATAAGGCAAATCTATTACATTCCATTTTTGTAACCTTCTTATCATCTCACTGTTGTCCAATAAGACATGTAGAATTTAAAATACTATTCAAGTCCAGGGATACAAGATGATTGAGTTTTAAATCTTTTATGAACATAAGCAATCGTTTATTGTTTCTAATTAGTCTTGTCTTTTGTCCATTATTTAAAATATTGGACTTTTATTGAGTTAATTAAATATTTTATTGTTAAATGGAAATTAAAAACGTAAGTTATATTCAGATCTTTGTAAATATCTTTCATTTATTTACATAATAGGGGGGCGTTAAGGATTTTTCACAGGATTTTGGATTGGATGGACTGGATTCGTTGTATGTTGCCAGGTTTAGTGGAGCCCCACAGTTTTGCTCCGTACATCCAAATAGGTCATATTATGACTTCATATAAGGTTAGTTTATTAGAAAAAACAAAACGTAAAGTTTGATTTTTACAAATTAAAAACAACAAACAAATTAAAAAGAAAATATATTTTCTTTGGTGGAGATATTTGGTCTTATTAACCTTTGTTCTTCCTACACATATAAGAAAATTTTCGAATTGAAATATCTATAATATATGTTTTTCGACTCCAATGCAAAGAAAAATTTAGCTTCATGCAAATTTATGACGAAATAGATGGGATAGAATCGCTTTGATTTAAAAAAACTTTCAGAATTAATCGAAAATTTAACTTTTCTCGAAAAGTTCGGGATTCGTGGCTGAAAAGCTCCTACAAAAACAATTTACTACTTACTCCAATTTTACAACAAATATAGACTAAATTCAAATAAAAGTTTGATCTTGAATCAGTAAATTTAAATCTACTTTACTTAAGAGCACTAACGTTATATTTAACAGTGAAAATAAAAATATCGTTCATATTTAATAGAGAAATTTACAAATTTTCTGACTGGTATAATGGATGACTTGTACAAAATGTGGTTCTGAAAATATTTTTTACATGGATTATAAAGTAAAATGTTTACCTCCGATAAAATTTAATAAATTAACGTTTAATTGGCAGTTTCAAACTACAAGTGCTGAAGAGGTCTCAATATGTTTGTATGGCACACATTTTACGGGTATGGATGCTATTTAAAAATATTTTTTATTGCGTAAAAGTTTATTTATATTGAATGTTTATGACGGAATAAAATTGTAAGGTTAAAAGTGTACATTAAACATTAATTGAAATTATTCAAATCATGTAGCTGCCTTTTAAATACATTAGCAATTAGCACTTAAGTCGTTCGTGACAGCATTTGAAAAATATATCCATTAATTACTAATGTAAGTATGTAAGTACTCTGGCGCGTACTTGTTGGTAAGCATCCCATTCGAGTTGGTCTGATTAGAGTGTTGCCGTTAGTTCACATAAAAGCAACTGCTATCGTCGAACTTATCATTAGTTGAACTCGTCGAAACTGATAGTATGAATGGTGTGGTCGGGCAGTTTAGTGGCCCAGTGATTGCAGAGTGTCTGGGCACGTACGTTCCAATCACTTGCGACTTCTTCGCCACTCACGCTTTTGCACACTCTCACTTTTAATTGGCATCAAACATCCCATATATTTGTACTACGTAAACGAACACTTTAGCTAAGGTCTACGTGTTTTTATCAATGTCGTTAAATCTATTTAACACTACCTCCTTATTTTGCTACTGTGGCGACTTTGTCATATATTTAAATGCTTTTAAATAATTGGCTCGTGACATAAAACGAAAACTTGTGGTCATAACATACAAGCTTGATCTTTTCAAGATACTTAAATAGCATAGTAATATTTTAACTGTACCAATAGTGCTCATTGAAACTACGATTGTTAACGCTAACAAATACTGTTATTTTTCTTAAAACATATCAACTAAAATATTACTTCAAATCAAAACATCTTTATATCTGTTTCATAAGACCAATGTTAATTAAAAACAACTATATCGATTGTGTAAGAAGAAACGTATATATGCAAATTAAGTTGCAAGTGAAGGTAAAACTTGCAAAACAGTAGTTCTATTATAATTAAATTACTGAATCTAGCTCAAAAAATTATATCAACCGTTTTGGTTCAGTGAGTGAATTTATGTGTTATTTCCAGTGGCGTGTGATCATTTTGCGATTAATATTGGAATCCATTAACGAGAAAATTAGTTTCGGTTATTATAAAAAGTTAACTTCGTTTCAATTTTTATTTAGTCAAAATATATGGTTGTAAAATTGATACATAACATTACTTTTATTTAAGTACTTGAATTTAAAGACATAAAATTAAAAAAAAATCCTTACAATTGATAAACTCAAAAAGACTAAAAAATGACAACCAATACTTTTTTAAAATGAAAACTTCTTTAGCATCGTTGTGAGATGAAATTTTCTGAAATGAAAAAGGGACAGTTAAAAGAGAAACTCATACAAATCTATGAGATTTAACATACGAGAGAATGAGATAGAAAACAGTATAGTCTTTCTTATGTATGTGCGCGCCTGCGTATTACGCTGCTTGAGAATAGCCGGCCTAACAACCGTGGTGTATTGTACCGTCTCTGGTCATATTATTAGACCCACTTAAGATTTTATACAAAATGTACATAATCTACTAAATTAAATTTAATTTTTAAGAAATATATTTTCTGGATATGGGTAAAATTTTGTTTAATTTTCCTAATATCCTACTTTAGGATAATAGCCTTGATATGAAACTCATGGAAAATGTGTGGAAGTTGCTGAAGAAAAAAGTAGCTAAAGAGGTAAACATAACAGAAAAATAGCCTTTAGAAAAAATATTCACGTATGGAATCATCATCCACAAATACAGCAGACGGTATTGTTCTATATAGATAGCATACTGCGCAGAATGTGAACTTAAATATCAGTAAACGGGCTTTCAATTAAATATTTAACAATTCAGCTTATTATAATTAAGAAGATTTTTTTTCACTAGTTAACTATTTGCAAAATAATTCGCTTTATTGTTGAGATCATTAAGAGCTCGTAGGAATGGGACTTGACTTGGCTCACTACGCAACAGTAGACCCACTGTATTAAGATGTTTAATTAATTAGATGGTAAAAACTTATTTTTGGTCACGCTAGTTCGTAATAAACGTAAAAAAATAAATTTGTACAGAAAAGTTAATCCAAATCAAAAATATAGACCCAAAATAAATTAGCTCTTCAGGTTTTATACAAAACCTATAGTGCGTCTATTAATATGGCCAGGGGACTGTGTATTGTTTGCACAATATAATGAAAAATATTTTTCAAAAGTATGCCGAGAATGAATGCAAAATATTGTCGTCATTATTGAAAATAAAAACAAAACTACAAAGACCAGGAAAAGCTCAATTACGAAAATTTTTATAACATACACACTAAAGGTATCATAAATTCTTAACAACAAAAAGTTTCAATGATCTTAAATTGAGATTTTAATGTTAATATTGCATTAGATATAACAATCTCTTTGATTGACTTTGTGGACACAAATTAATTTTAAAAATATATAACAGTCACACTGGATCAACTACAAGATCAAAAACTGTAATTGATGCAATATTTCAAAAATATTTTGATCAATTTTGATCAAATCGAAACTAAAGTATTTACTTTATACTTCAGTTATCATAAGCCTGTCGTATCATTTATTGAAAATGCAAATTAGAAGTCTGGAAAATAATAATTTATTTATATATATATAATATATTTATATATATATATATATATATATATATATATATATATATATATATATATATATATATATATATATATATATATATATATATATATATATATATATATATGTGGTCAAAATGAAAAATTATTTTTAAATTTATTTAGTATCAATATTATCATAACTAAACCTTTCAACTATCCTACTCTAGAAATTTTGTAATCGTCTCATTATTTTGAAGTTAAAATTATTGAAGGTTTCTCTTTTATCGCGTGTGAACTGCAAATATGTATTTTTTAATATTATTTACCCTCACCTTATGGCTTATGAAATCTTTAGTGACTTCATGAAAAAACAGTTATATCAATAATTACAATAATCAATAATATATTCAAATATATAAAATATCAATAATAACATCACAATTTTTGCTGTATTATGTTAGAGTAGGATAAATTAGTGCAGGACTTGAACTAACGTTTTATACTTTTTGCAATACCACATTGTAAATTTCATTTGAAAAAGATAACTAATTGAAACAGCAAACTTTTATAAAATTTACGATACTGTAATAAGAAAACAGTTCGTCGGTAAAGTAGAGTTATTCCTGATCAAAAACATGTTTTTAACTCTGAAATCTACAAAATACTAGTAATTTGAGCTACTAATAACGAGACAAATTAATTACCATAAATCTATTATTTATTTATAACAACAATATTTTCTTTCACGATTATAATGGATATTTTTAATTCCATGTAATTATCCAAACCAGGTATTTATGCTAGAAAAATTAGAAATTGTCAAAAAAAAAGCTCTAAAATTTGGAATTCTAAGTATAAATTCCGATCTAAAGGTCTTTTGTATGTAATCAAGCTCATTACTCATGATTCAAAAAGATCTGGAAAAAGGAAAAATATTTAGGTAATTATTGAAGGTTATGCATTTGAGACAGAGTACCCTACTGAAAATATTTTGGAAAAATAAATTGCAAGAAATCAAACATAAAAATTTATCATGAAAATATTAAATATTTTCTTTTATATGAATTGAAATATTCCCAATATGTTTTACAATATTATATTATTATTACTTTAAAATTTTAGCGATGATTTTTTATTTATTTGTTTGATCTGGCTGTTGACACAGGGCATGCCACTTTTTACAAATTACTACTTTTTAGAACTATTGTTATAATTACGATATTGTAACACACAAATTCAAATGTATATAGGAAATTTATAATAAAATATTTTAAAGAATTAGAAAATGATAGCCTGGTCCTAGATTACGTTGTTTCTTTCGTAATTCTTAACAAACTTTTTTTCCGTGTAAGGTTGATAAAAATCAGAATATTGAAAATTTGCTCGATAAGAGGATAAGAGCGAGCAGTTTTGGAGCGACCATCAAGACGATTCAGTCACCAGTCGGTTAAGAAACATTTTTATTTATTGATTTTTTGTCAATCCAAGACTGTTGTTAATTGGTACGCCACTGTTCATTAACAATATGACAAATACGGATATCGTAATTAACTAGAAATAGAGTTCTTTGATAAATTATAAAATTGATAATTACTTCATTGCATAAAAGAATAAAAAATTATACAATACAGCAACGCCCAAAGAAATAGATTGTGACAATTCAATAAAAAAATATAAACACTTCTTAAAGATTTCTTATATTAATTATACGATTTGAATTAGAGGTTTAATAGTTTTACGGTTTTGTTAGGCCCATATGTAATTAATTCAAAATAAATATACGGTCGACGAAACGTTATAAATTATATATCTATTATCGATGTCATACGGGTAGGATCGAAAAGACGACGACATATTTTTCGATGGGCGGAAAAATATAATTTATTGTTTCTCGATTGATTTTGTTTTTAAGTAAGTGGTTCCATGTATATGTATCGTAAGTGCTTCATGTAAATTAATTATACAAATAAAATATTGGCTTTGTAGTTTTGTGTTGTTTGTTATTCAAAAGCTTTAGGCTTTTAACTTTTGATAGAGGCAAGCGAAGCAAGTGGGAACACATGGAAAAGTTTAGAGCTTAACGTAGATATATTTGAAGTATGTTGATAAAATTTTAATTAAATCTATTAATTAAAATGCAAAAGTGGTAATTATCATAAATATTTTCGGTCTTGTTGTTTGAGTTTTACGACTCTTCGGAGATATGTTTAACGTCACAAAATTCAATAGTGAAAAAGTATTGGATATAAAATATATGCTTCATAATGTTAGTTTTGTAATGAAACTGTGACATTGTGTATAGTGAAAGATATAAAAATCACTTTTGCCGGAAAAAAATCGTTTGTGTCTACATGGGCTTAAAATACTATGATTAAACATTACAAGAAAAATAACTCTTGGTTCCTAGCACATATAGTATGTTCCAAAAAAAACATTAAAAATGAAATTACTAGTATGATTATTTTTTTAGTAATACCTTTTTAAATATTGTGTTTAAATATTAAATTTGTATATCCCTAAAAACTTTTTTCTTGAAAGTATTTCTCAATATTTAAACAATATATAAAAATATTTTGGTTTTATTAATGTAAACTAATTTAAAAGTTATTTATAAACATAAGTTTGAACAAAAGCTCAAACAAACGTATTTTGATATTGTATGTATTTTTGACGTATTGCTTAGATACGTATTTTGATTACCAAGCAATCTTTCTCTGTGGTCATCTTGCAATATCGAATCACTCGACAACTACTCTGTGATGAGTCACTAATTTGAGTATAACTTCTTAAAATCTAATTTGAGTATTTTTCAAATTCTACTACCAATAGAATTGTATTTATTCTAAAAATTTAAAAATTGTTAGTTGACAAAAAAAATACTTTCATTTTTTTTCTGATTTTTTGCGACTTAATAAAGACGGTTCTCAATTAGATATGTATATTTGTTCATGTATTAACCAGCCTAAATTGTTCGATTTTTATAATTCTGTGATTCTTTTTTATCTAATTATGGACTGTTATCTAATAATGAACTTCGAAGAGTAAAGAAATAGTGAATTATCGAGACTAATATACTAAATTCGAAATAAAAATTATTCTCTCAGCCCTTGTAATGCGCCAATTTTGAAAACTTTTTTAGTTGAATAGGGTACTGGGAGGACTCATGTAAATTTGAAAATTCAAATTGCCTTCAAAATAGAGGTTGATTTTTAGCTTCTAAACGAAACTTGGAATGAAATTCATTACCTCAGCCGTAAAAACAATTCAATACAAAAAATTTTTAGACAAAAATGAAAAACCCCTTAAAAGCTTCAAAAAATGAAATACAAAACTATTAATATTAATTGGCTATTAATATTACTTTTTAATTTAACTGTAGTAACTGACTATTAATATTAATTAATTTATATATTAATATGTTTCCGCTCTTGAAAAACAGTGTAAAAACCGTATGAGTAGCGAAATTTCGTCATTACAAACGCTCACTAAGGATTATTTTTCGAAAATCGTTTTTGAAAAAAGGCTTCTGTATTTTGTTTTACATAATTGGTTGAGGAATCTTAACCCTTATCTTTCTTAAGTTTTCTGGAAAATAAAAGTTCATTTGAATCGGCTGATATTTAATTGCATTCCAAACCAAGAAAAATTATAAACTGTGATTTACGACGATAATGATAACAAAATTATAAAATGCTATCTAGTCTGTCAACCTTTTTACTCAAATTAGTTTGAAATTTCTTGAAAATTCAAGTTTTACGAATCTGCATATTAGAAATTTTGACCTTAACTGATTTTAACTGATTCTAGCTATCGAAAATGAAGAGCGATTTTAACGAAAATAATTAGATTTGAAAAGATAGTCTTAGGAAAATTAGCCAAAAGTTTTAAGTATAAAAGATAGGAAAAATCAGTGTGAAACTTTCTAAACACCTACATTAAGAAATGTATCAATATTTTCTGCTTATTTACTAGTGATAGCAAAAACTTTATACCAAATAATTTTCAATCATCGAAAAATTGGGGAAAACGTTTTACCCGAATATTAAAAATAACATTTAGGAACTACTGAATATTGTCAGTCTAAACTTTATTCGACTATAAGTTAACCAAACTTAAATGAATCTATATCAAAATCTAGTAAAATGGACACACATATACAAAAATTAAGTAGGTACCTACTTTATGACCAAAAGTAGAACCATTGAAAAAAGGGACTGAAAAGCGAAAAGTATAGAAATCATTTTTATTTTTAAAAGCTTACCACCCGAACCAATGAAACAAACTAATTTAGAGCCAATGTCAAATAAAATATCAACCATAATTATTAAAATAATAATAACTGTAGGAGTAATGGGTATATATTACATCAGAGGATCGAAATAATATAATCACACGAATTACAGTGAATATTCTCTTTATTTCTCATTATATATTCACTCTTATTGTTTGTACCATTTGCTTGCTTTGCTTGCTGAACTCTATATCTCTAGACGCAAGTTACTACTCGGTATTAAAAATCTCGGGCATAGACGATAGCAGCGCCACACACGTTTAGACAAAGTTATTTCTTTCAATAACAAATTATAAAAATCATTCCGTGGTTCAACTAATTAGTAAGTGTGTTTGATAGTTTGACGCCGACTCAAAATAAGTTAATTTGATTAGTGTGGCAGCAAAATTATTATAATTAAAATAAAATCTTTACATTTCGCTCTTAAGTTCCTTTCTTCGACGATTTTTCTTTTTATAAAATTTTTATCTTCAATATCTATCGACCAGTTACTTGATTTTTTGCTCTACTTATTTTCATCCTACTAACAGATGAATTGAGTGTTATCCCTATTTTTATATAATTTTCTCTTTTTACTACGCTTATAATAGTTTCCATTATTGTTAGTTTGTTAGGTATGGAAGTCATACTCTCATATTCATCTACTTCTCAGCACTTCATCGTGCTGAATTTTGATACACCAGCTTACTCCCGATGACAATGTATGAATCCGACGTAAACTTTGATAACAACCAAGTATTTCTAGTTTAGTGGGTCAATTTGATGACAATCGAAATGACAGTTGAATTAAATGACAGCAATCTGTTAGTTTAAATTAGACACAATGAAAGACCAAAGTAATATTAAAAATATATTGATAGAATAAAATGGGAAATATATCAAATAAATATATATAAAAAAAAAGATTTTAAATACATCGCTTTCATTGCTAAAAGACACTTAAAAGGTAAAAAATAAATTTATGAACTGTATCTTCGTACTGATTGCACTATCGGTATTAAGGCGATAATAGCCAATTGATGAAAATCGTAAACTTTCTAGTTGTACATCAAAGTGAGAAGTGCTCCATATTACCAAATTGTAATCAAAATTACATCCTTCGCTTTGATGCACAAGTAGATAGGTTATAATTCTCATTAATTGGCTAATGCCGCCTTAGTATCGATGGTGCAATCTGTACAATGATTCAGTTCAAAAAAATTTTTTTTACCTTTTTAGTGCATTGTATCAATAGAAGCGATATATTTAAAATCTTTTTTTTAATATTTTTTTCTTCATACGTCACATAACAGTTTATACTACAGAAAACAATTTCCATCCAAATTTTAAAGAGCTAATATTTGACTGTGGTAATATAACACTTACATTCGCTATTTGGCTACAAACGTCAATAAACTTTAACAATTAGCATTTTTTATAAATACGAAGTGCAAAAAACAGAGACGTTTTTTCAAAAAAAAAAAAAAAAAAAGAAATTTAGGTGATTTGATTTTCGAAAAAAATAAGTTTTCATAGCTAACAAAGCTTTTCTTGGTGACTTATAATATATATATCATTAATTAAACTGTAGTTAAATGTTCGAGTTTCATGTCTACGTTTGTGTTTTATTTGCAAACGTTATATTTGTTTTGGGTAATAGTCTTCCATTTTAATTTTTTGTTTCTGCATTTTTTAGAATGTTGCGGTAATTTATTTGGTACACAAATTCGCCTCGATTCCACATAAAAAATCATGTTGTCGAATATTTGTACAAGCATAAAAATCGAATGGCAAAAAAGTTGCGTGGAAACTCGTATTTTAATTGTCTTCGCCAATTTGAACCGCGCTGTATACGTACATACGGAATATTGGCGACATGAAATATTTAAATTGCAATTTGGTGTTAAATGTATTCAAATTAGCATAAGTTAAATAACAGAAAGACAAACAAAATCTCAGTCCACGAGAGCAATGTTTTTGTACTGTGAATGTTTTTTGTGTTATAAAATCCAATTGTAATTTGCATATAATATAAACGAGACACAGAAATTTCTTTCATCTACGACAAAATAAAATGAAATGGACGAAAACCAAAGAAATAAAATTCAATGAAAGACAAAAATGTAATTATTCTCTGTGTTTTCCTTTTATATATATTTGCTTTGGAGAAAACGGATATAACTTATTCATTCGATTGAAGACGTCGATGTAGGTTTTCGTGACAAAAAGTGTTAAAAACAAAAAAAAAAGAAACATTTAAAAAATTGTATTATGTTATTTGACAAAAAAAAATTGTTTGTTTGTTACTCTTAACAAGAATGAAAGAATATTCCATTCATATTATAGCAAATGACACGACTGGTTTATATTTTTATTTTGCATCGCTTCATGTTGTACACTCGACATACATTTACAAAAAACGAGACAAAACCAAGAAAAAAAATAATAATATAAAAATTAAAAAGAAAAATATAGAGAAAAACTCATTTACACCCCAACAGAACAATTATATGTATGGAGTGCTGTTAGTATGCAAATGAAGTCCATCTGCCTCTTTCATTCGAATCCCAACAGATCTCTGGCCTCTGACAGAACATCATATTTACAAGAAAAACAGATTAATAATATTTTATTTACAATGCCTCGTTTTTGAATGTTTGAATGAGTGAATGAATGTTTTTAATGTAAAAGACGTTCTGTGCCAATTGCAATAGTTCAAGGCAAAGGATTCGCAGGCAGAGATATGGAGAGCGTCTTATGCCTTGCATAATAATTAGTTTGGCGAAAGGTTAATGGACTGCCATTGTGTCATATTATGCATTGTAGAAAAATCAAAAAAATCAAAATGCTCTCTTAGTTTCTTGAAGCGTTGCGAGATTGTCGGCGAGACAAAATATTGGGACAATATAAAAGTTTTAACTCAGTTTATGTTTCTAGTTACTTTAAATAGGCACATAAAAGTTTTTAATCTCTTTGTTCCTATATTTAAGTAGGAATTTGAATTAGTTCTTGTGATAAGAGGGGAAGATTTAACGAATAATTTGTTTGCATATTTTATGTAAATTACTTTACAAATCCTACAAATAAAAATAACTTGATTATTAAAGCATCTTTTTGTATAGAATTGATAGAGCTTAAGACAGTGATTCTTAACCTAGGGTCAATCGAAACCCAAAGGTTCAGTATGTCAGTCTCGCGGGATCGTCGGATATCGGTGGGTATATTTTTAATAATTATATTCAGTGGCGTAGCGTTCAAAGCGGGGCAGCATATCAGTGATAATAATGTCATAAATGATTTCGCTTTGAGAAAAACACAAAGACCTACATTTTAAATAGTTAAAGAATTTGAGAGTATTTGACTTTTAACCTATATGCTAGACTAATGATGAAAATAGGGGGGGGTAAATTTCGGGTCAGCCCCGAGTGGTGAAAACTATGCTCACTATGCCACTGGGTTTGTTCACTGATCTTCATGGTTTTGTTCATTTATTGTACCTATGTACGAATTAAAATATATACCTATGTTTTGATTTTAAAAAAGTCATATTTTATTTCTCCAATTAAAAAGGATTCGACTAATGCGCATATGAAACTAGTGGGAGTTTGTTACTCAGTTCCTCCAATATGATTAAGAACTACCAGCTTAAAAAGAGGTTTGTTTTAATTCAGTATCATTTAATAAGACCTCCATTTCTGACTTAAGTGTTAACTAGACCCTCTTAAAGAAAAGCGTTTCCAAGATTAGCCGTCCCATCCCTATGGGTATGTATTTATTACATACTACCCTCGATAAATTAAATATCTCAATACATATAAGAGAAAGTGAGTTCATATTTTAGGTATTTTTCTCTAAAACATTTACACATAGAATAAAATCATAAAAATAACAAATAACAGGATGCATCCCGCACAATTAAGTAATTTACCACAAAATCCATCGTAAATGTACCAATCCAATCAAACACCCGTTAATATGGGGTACTTTGACTCATTTTTACGTCCTTAGTTTTACGTCCTTAATTTTTGCATTCATTATAGGCAAAAGCCACAAGGTACACTGGCTTTGCTTCTCAGTGTCTCTTTTTCTCATATAAATCGTGAGAGAGCATGCGTGACAGATGGACTCAGCTGAGATATTTTATTCGGAAATTGTGACAGGAATACTCAAAAATAACTGTCATTTCTCATAAATGTAATAAATAATGTTTACAATGACGATAATAATTAATGTATTTCAACTTAAACTGATATTTGATCAGTTAATACAATATTATTGAAACTTTAAATGTTTCAGAGTTTTTTTCAAATGTTGTAAGTACATATCACCAGATCATACGTTCTATTTTTATTACCGTAAGGAAAACGTTAAAAGGTTAATCAAGTTAAATCAGGTTCGTCAGCTAATTCTATGTTTCGAAAGTCAGATACACAGGTGTAGAGTGAGCAAAACAGTTGTCGAAAAGATGCAAGATTTAAACCCGTTTAATTCTACATCCTATCTCTGCAAAAAGTTAATCTGTCATCCAAACTAATTTGTGTGCTTTATAAGTATTTTATAGTAAGAAGCTATATATGTTCATTTTGCTATATAAGAAGCTATATAAGCTATATTGATACATCCTGATTTTTTGATTTTCCTATCAGTTTCCTTTTTTCTGAAATGATTTAAGGTCTTAATCATGATGTATTGTTTCGCTATTCAGCGTGGTTGCTACGCTATATAGAGTGATTCAATATAAGAGTAATAATCTAAACAAACCCTAGCAATTTCTATGTTTTAAGGAGTTTCTCATTAAATAGAAAACCGCTAAATAGAGTTTACATCAGGAATGGACAAACGGTCAATCGCAGGCATTTTAAATGATTTTTAAGGTAAATTTAAATGCTATTTATTGAAAGTGTGTACTAACACTCTAGCAGACAATGAAACTTGAATTTAAAATTAAAGACGCATCTGTTCTACAATGGATATTACTGATTCCCAAAGAGTACTTCTAATACTTGCATCTACTCATTTTCTCTTAAAGGGATTAGATGAGTTTAACTGCTCAAAAAATAGTTATTTTATAATCTTATTAATTTTTACATCTTTAGATTATTGTCTTTAATTTAAAAGTTTCGGAGTTAAATTTAAAAGTTTCGAGAGTAAAAGTTTCGGAGATACAGCTTTAGGAAACTCAGCACACCATAAGTATATCGGTGCTGCTGCTCGTCTATTGTCGTGTTTGTCTCGAAACTGTGTTTTCAAAGTCGCTTGTTAAAATTTCTCGAGAACTACTCAGTCATTTTTGATGAAATTTTACACAGATCTTCTAGATCAATTCAGAGAGACTTTTTCAATATTTTTTTTTTCAATTACAACTATTTAAAGAAACAATCATGTAGAGCTTTCACCGAAATTTGCACTTTTTTGTAAAAATGTTTATCAAAAATCCATTTTTCCCTTTTTTTCCTGCGTTCAAATTCTAGTTTATGATCTTAATGGTCTAAAGCACGTATTTTTTTATTACTTTTTCATTTATTTTCACGAACGATTCTGTCATGAGTTCTGCTGTCACCGTGGACACACTTTTTTTCTGAAGGGTTACCGCAGGGGTGGGCAAACTTAATACTGGTATGATCAACAATATTCTTTTTAATTTTCATGCGATCGATTTCGAATTACTTTTACGATACTAATTTTTACATGAATTATCCAATGAATTGATATAAATTCAGAAAACTTCAGATGATAGACATAGCGAAATTTGTATTTAAAAGTGTAATAAAATCGGTGTAAGGGAGTATTAGAAACACTTTTTGGGAATAAGTAATACTAGTTGTAGAATAGATACAAGTTTAACAAATTCGTTTCATTGTCTGCTAAATGTTTATTACATATTTTCAATTGAGATTTGAAATTAACTTTATAAATTATTTAAAAAGCATGCGATCGTCTGTTGATCTGTTTGCCCATCCTTGCGTTACCGGAAATGATGTCGCAATAGCGGAGTTCTAAATATTTTTCTACGAAAATTTCAGAAATCGTTGGTCAAATGTGTAGGTTTAAGACAATAAAAATTTAAATAAAATAGTTTATTTTTTATAAGGAAAAATAATTGTTGAAAATAGATCATTTTTCTCCCGATTTCACCCATGCAACCCCTTAAATATGTATTTGTTTTTAATTTAACCCTAAGAAAAATTACATAGTCGAGCATACCAGTATTAAGTTTGTCCACCCCTGGTTTACACAGTATGATGTCTGAAATTGGATAATTACAAATTTTCTACTTCTATCGTTAGGTCATAAGCAAACCCATATTTCTTTTATTTTGAGCGAATAGCAAAAAAAAAATAGTGACAATATTAATATACCTTGTAGATGAAGTCTTAAAAATCATTTATCTCTTAGAAAATTATATTGTTTTTACAAATTTATTAAACGGAAAATTAGGATAGTGAAGCCGTATAAGTTATTTAATTTACTACGTACATGAACTTTACGAACTGTAGATAGGTAGTATTGCTGTTGAATGCAACTTTTTGTCTGCCAAAGTTGGTATTTTTCTTAAAATTTCAGTTTTAATCCAATTAAGTGGAGCAACAGGAACTCAACAGTGTTATTAAAAATCGATTCCTGTTAAACGTGATAATGAAGTGAACTGTATAGTAAGTGCTATGTGTGTTGAAAGAGTATTTTTCTCAGCGTGTACTCCCCGACTGGCCCCATTGTGCGACTCGCGACATAAGATTTATTGTTTTAAAATGTGTGAAAAGTGTTCCCTGACTGAAGCCTAAATAGCCCGTTTCGTCCACACTAAGTCGGGTGTCGGTCTGGTTGCCTCTTGTAATCCTTCCCCGTAGCGCTCACATGTTCGACTCGCAGCATGAAGCCTTGTTCGAACCTCGGAAACTTCTTCGCCGCTCCAAGTTTCGTCGATTCCCTCAACGCGGCTGTCATGCAAACGCGCCGGTGTTCAATGTAATTTAGGGTTGTAATCATTATTTATCCACCATAATTGACTAACAACCATCCAAATTATCATTGTTGCCTCCTTATATTAAGTGATATAAAACCATGACAGCCCTATTAATTCCCATTTTATTTATAGCGTTGAAAAAATCATTTTATCATACGCCCGGCCGCAATTAAAACCGAAAAATTTACAATAACTTGAATCGGACGGGTCTAAGGACATTATTATTGATGATAATTTCTAATTGACCGCAAGATAAATTTATCTCCAAACATGGAATCGATGCTCATAAATTAAGCGGTTTGGTTATTTCGAATTCGTGTGGAATTGTCTTTATAACCTCATAAACATTTTAAATGCTTTATGAAACGCAAAGTAAATGCTGAGACAAATTCACTCGCTCTATGATTGGCTTAAAATATATTATAATGAATTTTGCTTTCGAAAAAACATCGAAATAAATTTTATTAAACAGGTTATCAGTTTAATAAAAGTACTCACCTTGTTACTGTAAATTTGTACTTTTTTTTATTACAGGCAAACATAAAACAAAAGATCTTGGTGGATTTACGACCGAAATTTTTACGAGCTCTCTTCTCTTACCTCTATCCTACCATCCGGTTTCAAAATCAAAACGACGCAAGTTGAACTTTTCAATTTTATTCGAATTTTTACGTGGACGTCTCGAAAAATGAATCGAACTGATGCATTAAGTGGAAAAATGTACAAGTGCATGTTTGTGTGGTATGGTATCTGCAGTGTGTACACCTGTGGTTGAAAACTTGTAATGTTCTGAGTAGAATTTCAATTGGGGATAGATCATTTTTATACAAATCCGATTACAATGAGGCTTTTAATAGACATTGTTCCGAGAACCTTTTTGAAATTAAACGTAATTGAATGTCACTTGTGAGCGCTGTGATTAGAATTTTAATTGAAACCAATTCTGAGATTTCTCGGAGCTCTGTGTGAAAATATTTTGCTGTGGTATTCGAAATAAACAAAGGTCGGCAATTTGATGAAGTATAGTGCAAGTATAGGCACCCAAGGGTTAATGAAATCTTTCAATTTAAAAAATTGTGATAAGAAAGTCTAAAAGCTCATAGACAGCAAATATTTACTTTGGATGCAATAGATTTCGAATAACTTTCGTATCTCATTTTTCATAAAGAGTTATTTTAACCTCTTTGTACCTTTGTGGTGAGTTAACTATCTAACTGAAAAAAACTATATAAAACATTCTCGTGAAATGTTCCAAAATTGGAAAAAAGAGACTATTTATATACTTTCCATACATTCAATTTGGAGATAAGAAATTTTTGATTCACTTTTGATCATTAAAATAAGAAAATATCGAGCTTTCGAGGTTTCCATCTGGAAATAAGAAGTAATAAGAAATTCTATTCGATCCAATAATAGTTGTGCGAATTATTTGAATATATGTTTTTTTCTAAAAACATATATTTTCTATAATAACCGTATAATCCTTTAGAAAAATTACTACCACTTTCAGCATTTCTTTTGAATAACGTTTTTACTAAGATAAAAACATAAACTTTTGAAAAATTTAATTTGTATACATGTAATGTTTAAACTTTAATACCCAAAGATTGAAAGTTAGCGTAAAATTTTTCTTTAACCACTAAATTGAAATCAAGGCAAACGTAAAAACATATTTGAACATTAAAAAAATGTAAACTTTGTTTATATAGTAATTGATCCAATCAGCGTAGCAACTCGAAGAGAAATTTTATGTGTGCTAAAAGGGACTTGAGCCGATAAATTAAAATTTCTGATGATTTATTTATTCGGTAACAATATACATAAGCATACGAAAATATAAAGTTGAAGAATTCGTTTAGAAACATACAAAAATTTAAAATTAAAAATTGCACAAAAAGTTGTAAAATTGCATTTAATTCCAGGTACATAGTTTTTTTTTCTTTGTTTTGGAGGCCTCTCCTGAAAGTTTCTCTGCGCTGCGTTTTAAAAGGACTATTGCGCTATATGCCCTATTTTTTATCAAAATTGCATTTTTTGCAATAACGTAAATAAAAGGGAATTCTGACCGTCTTAGTTCGCTCGGATATATTCGGACGCAATTGTTGAGTGGTAAGTATTAAATTTAAATTAAAGGAAAAAAATTAATGAGATGGATATGCCTGTTTAAATATTTGACATTAAAATCTCTCGCGACCCCAGAATTTTGCTACACGACCCCATTTGGGGTGCGACCCATACTTTAAGGTCTACTCTAGCAGTTAGAGTCCCTATTAAGAAATAATAAATGAAGTAACAACTTAAAGCAATACAAGTATCTAACTCAATAAATCAGGGAAATAGTTGGTGGAAATGCATAATATTTATTAGTATTCGAAAATATTCTAGTACGAATTTGATACAAACTATAAGCAGAGATAGATTCACCATAAGGTTAGAGAGATTATAGCCAAGGTCGGTAATTCTAAGAGGTGGCCAATATTGAAGTGAAAAAAAAATAACAAAATGAAATCTAGACAAATTATAACCCTATGATAAAATTTAATATTTTTTAAAAAAATACATTCATAATCCATTTACGACGCATCTATCGTATTTAGCAAAGTAATAATTTTATTTGATTATTAAGCAAGACGATATCCGGTTGCCTGTGCGGTAAATTATTATAGATGAGGGGTAGAAAATTGGTAAATCTACTTCTACTTATAAGTCAAATGAGTCAATTTTATTCATAAACAATGTCTATGAATATGAATTTTCAAAACATATGTCTAAGAAAGGAGGATAAAAAATGTTCGTTGTACTAAATTTACATTGCAAATTACATTCGGAAATTAATTGTGTTGGTATTGTATTGATTAGAGCTTATGTGTGATTTTTTAATATTATCATAATTTTAATATAAAATAAAGTTAAGCTATATAAAGGAAAAATACTTTGTATTGTTGTGTATTATTAGGCTAAATAAAACACATTTTTAAGCATTATTTTTCTTATTTCCCTTGGTAAAGCAACTATAGCTTTTATTTGAAAATAATATTTTTAATCAGAAAATATCAAATTATTGTTAACGGGGCTTAAAAATGACCCCACGCGGCCTTAAGTTACTAGTATCCGTGCGACCAGATAAATGGGAGAATATTTTTACCCTATAGTATAGGGTAATAGCGTCGAATAGCGATCGTGTAGGACCTAACGATCGCTATTCGACTGCTATTCGAAAAAAATATATTCTCGTCAGATTGTTCTAACCAAATAAGTTAATGTATATGAAAAAGGACTAACAAAAAAGTTGAAATTTTTGAAAATTGAAAATTGATCTTTTGGTTTCTAATCGGTAGCTTATAGAATTGTCATCAATTCTGTTTGTTTTGTTCGCACATACTCGTGTACTTAAAACGAATTAAACGAATTGACGAATACTTTTCAAATATATTTCTAAAATTAAGAAAATATATTCTAACCATTTAAAGTTGCTATTTCGAGAGTGTCTGGAAGAGGGTTGACACTACCAAAAATATCTAAAATTTTAATATTTGCATTAGATTAATTTATTTTTATACATTCTCCATTGGGAATCTAATTTTCGTCTTGTAATATTTTTTATCTTTACTTAATAAATATTGTTAGATTTTTGATCTGTCTTTAAAATTTCTGACTGTAAAAAAAATGAACAAATTGTATAAAATGATATTAATAATATACAAAGCTTTTTATTTTTCTAAACTAAAAAATCGAAACAAATTTTTCAATGGAGTGCGACTTACTTAAATGATTAAGAAACATTGCTCAAGTGTAACTATGGTGGGTACAATTTATTTTGTCATTCTTGTGTTCATTCGAATTTTAGAATGTCAATAGGTTCTAACGAATTTTTACTTTTAGTTACCTTAAAATCTTTATTTTTTTCAATTCACTGATGTAATTATAAAATATATCATAGTAGCATTTCTAAATATTTAGTTTTCATGGGTTGCACATTCAATAATCTTATATATTTACGAGAGAAAAGTTTTATAAGCTCAAATGGCATTCTAAGCGCTAGACGTAAAATATTAAATAAATTTATATATACCTTTATGGCCGTGTAAGAGAGCTACAATGTAAATTGCACAATGAACTCTCTCATATAGTACTACCTATATGTATGTATGTAGTATGTACTAAGAGTATCGGATGCAATTCAGCATTTCAATCACGTATTGAGATTTTTCACATGTCGACCGTAATGTGAATCATACGCCCGTATAGAAATGTAAATGTATTTACCCGCCTATTTTACATAAGCCTCAGCGATTCAACTTGGTAAAATTTTCTAGTGTGTTGATACACTTTCGCAGTATGAAAAATATGGCTGATACACGAGCTGAACTACAATTATAATATGAATTTATTTTTTGAAAAATATTTTCCTCGCGTCTCTTCATTTTATTATATTACAGAGAATATTCTCATTTGGGACCACTGTAGCACAGGGCACGATTTGTCTATTAGAATTTAATACCTGGATTCCATAAGATGTTCTAATTGAAATCGTGATTTTTATGATGGACATTCCCAGTACATGTTTTGAGTAATGGTTGTAAAAATTTTCAGCTATCATGGTGCAATATTCACGTTCAATTGGGTTATTGTTAAAAATTGCATTTTGTTCTCACGTAGAAAACAAAGAGACAGAAAATATGTACTTAAATTGTAGCAGAACGGGTAAAATTGAATTGACGTGGACATTTCTATTGCTGTGAAAATACAATTTGTTCTCAATTGCGCGTTGTTTTTTCCCCATTTGACCGTGCATACTTGTACCTACATATGTTTTTTTTTCTCAGTGCCTTTTTTGTTTTTTTTTTTTTGAGGAATTATTTTGCATATGCCATGCCATTGCTGAGTGTTTCTTTTGTTGACTTGGTATCGGACTCGTTTTGTCTCTTGTTTGCAGCGATTGGCAGAGAAACAAAATGCAATTTTCAATATACCTATACCTTTACCGAAAGAGCTTCTCATACAGACTTCTATCTAAAAGACTTCGATCAGTTCCTACGTTCGGCAGCATGGTTTTCCATGATTGTTTGAATATTCAAAGCTTTGATCTTATAATAATGGTTTAAGGTCAATGCTCAAGGAGTCAATCAATCGCCTTTTGTAAACCTATCTGAATGTGTTGCAAGCTTTTGTAACGCTTTCAATAATCAGCTAAAATAAAAATGTAAATTGAACCAATATATCACTTTTGTCTCAGAAAAAAAAAAACAAAAATAAAAGACTAAATAGGTACGTAGTACACTTTTTCAAGTATATAGGAGTTTCGGTGATAGATTTTAAAATCATCATTAATATTTTAATCATCATTTTGCTACAAATTACAAAAAAAAAAAAAATATAATAGTAAAAATATTACTAGCATTGTATATACAATATACATAAATGCAAAGTCTAACTTAAAAAACTTTTTCATTTTCAAAATATTGAAATCAATGTTATTGTAATAAGAAAAATGAAAACTCGACCAAAATGAGAAAGAAAGCCTTTTCAAAAGAATCGAGAAGAAGTATTTAAGAAATATTTGCCAAAAAAAAAAAAAAATCCAAAAGGTATCTCATTAAATTATTGACTTAAACTAAAATTAAATTAAACTAACTAAAAAAAATTGAACTAATAGTGTTTAACAAATGCTGATAAAGTAATATATACATCTTATAGTAATTTATGTTAAATCCATTACCGATAAACGCATGTTTTAAATTGTATATTAACTGAAGCGCTTTTGTCGGTGGTGCTTATACCGGAGCGTTTTTGACGGAATACCAAGCATATGATTATGTCTTTAAATGATCATAAAAGGTTACTAAATACAAGCTGTTTTTATGATTTTCAAAATAAAATACAATTGAAAATGCTGACCTAAAACTTTGAAAACAATCAATTAAGCTATATGCCTGGAAAGTAGTAGGTACTATACATAATTCTTAGACCTTTTCCTAGCTTATTTATGGGTGTTGTATTATTCTGAAGTAATAAAGTAGTATTCTGATTTTTTGCCCATTACTTGGTATTTTTTTCTCAACGAGACATTTTTAAAAAGATTATCAAAATCTAATGATTATCAAATCTAAATAACGACGGAATCTTCACTCTTTGTGGTCAGACATATACATACCCATTTTTATTGGTTCTAATAAAATGTTCTCATCAATACTATTGAAACTTGAATAATTTCTGAGTCATTGAGTCAATAGATCATTTTTTTTTTAGTTGGGTTAAAAATGGTTAAACTAATTAATCAAGATCATTGTCAATTAGGCTAAATGACCGTGAGATAAAAGAGTCTCACATCTGAATTCCCAGTTACCAAGGAATAGGAGGAAACGATCCGCTAATTGAGAAGCGAAAAATGGCGACAACCGAAGAAACAGTAGACCTTACACTGAAAAAAACACAAAGTTAAATAAACAATTCAGCCACTAAAACGACTGCAAACCATTGGAACAACAAATAAAGAAGCAATCCAACCTATTTACAACAGCTCCTCCCAACGACAACGTGGAAGCTCTCCATCTTTGAAATAATGAGAGACCAAGCGATTGTAGCAGGACTGCATAAAGAACATACGGACTTAACGCATAGTTACTTAATAAGCGAAAAAGATAAAAACAAAAATTTCTTATCGCTAGCAATTGCTACCAGTAGTTATCTTCCTTCAGTGTAGGGCCTATTCCACACAAATAATCTTTAGTAAACTCCCTAGCACGAGAGTTGGCATGAATGGCTCGCGTGCCGCATGCGGCTCTTCGTACATAACCCCTAATTTCACCTTATCTGAAGCAGTATAGCTATAATACAGCCGCATGGACACCGTTCTAATATTTTTTTTTTAATAAAACATCTTCAACTTGGTTTTCTTAAAAATCCACAACCTCTACATATGTGTATGACACATATACTGGTCTCTGGTTCCTTTGTTATCATGTTTTCATAACAATTTGGCTCTTCTCACTTGACAAAATGCTGACCTGTAGCCTAGCACCATAGCATCTTGCCTAAATCCTTCCCCTAAGTAAAATCTGTACCACGTCCTTACTTAAAATAATCCATATATACAACAGAATATGACAACATCCTTTAGAATCATGAGTCATTAATGACCCAGTAGTTAGAAAATAACTAAGAAGAACTTCATAGAATGTTAAATTTAAAAGTTATTTATATAAAAATTTGATAAACAAGGAGAAGGAATATTTATAGAATATTTAAATGGAATTTCAATGATGAAAAAGAGAAACATCCAATGATAATTCGCTTGAAAATAATGAAAATAGTAAATTTGTGTTAAATATTGTTAGTGTAATCACGTAATTAAGTGAGTCTTCAAGAAGCAAAATAAAGTCTTGGAGCGTCGTAATTTTATACGAGTTATATGAAAAGCAGTGGTTTAATGTAAATAGATTTGCCACGTATTCGTGTAGGGCAAGGACATTCCAGGCTTAAGTTAGACCTCGTGGTCGTTCCCACATACCAAATGAGTTTTAGCCAGGCTTGGACTGTTGAAACGACTAGAAAATAATTGTAAAAAAAAACGTTAACTATCTCGGCACGTTTTATCTAAAATCATGCACTGTATTGATTATTAAAATTTTCGATCGAACGAAATGAGTGTGACGAGACAAAGAATTCACAAAGGTAGAGGTAAGAAGCTCGCATATCACATAACACCGAGCATTGTTATTTTGTTTGAAAGAATTTTGTAAAAGTTTTGCGAGTAATATTTCATCCGTAATGCCTAATTAAATCAAATCAGACAAGTTGTGTTGAAATATTGTATAGAATATTAGCAATAGGGAAAGAAAATTTTGATTAAAAAACTTTCGCCAGTGAAGTTGCAGACTAAGCAACTGTTTGGGGGATTGGTGCCACAGAAGATGCGGTCTAATTTAATCAAAATATAACTGACCTGTTTCGTAATTCCATTTTGCTACATTACCTTGAATAATTAAAAAGCAACTTTTTTCAATTTTATTAATTTATACATAAGTTTTTTTCTTATGCAATTTATTTGTGTGTTTGAACTTTTCAAAGTGAGGAAGATTTAGTGAAAGATTTTTCAGCATCATGTTTAAATAATAAAATATAAATGGTTTAGATTTAAATAAAATAGTTATGTAAATTTAATTCTAAATCGAACATTTTTTTGACTTTGAGGCGTAATTTTCCAATGTATTGGAATAGCAGTTGAGGTAAAATATTTTTCTGTCAATATCGCTAGCGTTGTGGAAGACAATAAAATGTAAAATTATTGACCATTTGGCTTGTAGAAAATTTCAAATTCAACACATCTTTGACATGTTGTTTGATATCCATTCGAGTTTATGTCTTAATATATTCAATTCTTTCAGTCATGAATTTAAACTTTTCATGTAAAACTGTCAGAATTTATTTGTAAGAACCATAATACCATGGAGTCAATGCCTTGGAGTATTACGCTTATATAAAAAACAGTGGAGTTTTTTCTTGGGATTTAAAAAAAGAGAAAAATTACACTGTGATTGAATAATAAAATCAGGTAAAACAGCTGCATATTTTTGTAATTTTAGAATCAATTAGGTCTTAATTATTCTTAAGTGGGCACGCATCTCCTAAAATGTCTCAGGTCTCAAGCTGTTCGCTTCGATTTTCAAAAACTCATCGAACTAATTAAAAGTCGAAAAACAAACATATCATTAGTTGATGTTCAAGCGCCATTTTTAGTCTAAAGAGGAATTTTTTCGTCGAGAACCTACTAATTAGAACGCATAACATAAAACAATTTCAAAAATGAAATAGATTTTGAAGAGAAATTAAAATAAAAAATCCATTCCGAAACGAGCCAATGCATTGGTCCAATGGGAAAGATAAACGTTGCGCCAAGCCACCGGCATTTAGCAAAACGAAAACGTTATTTCTTATAATTACCACTTCGGCGTCAAACTGAGCGAGGACCTTCGTCATTTTTCATAACCTGGTTCTTTTTGTCATGTTAAAACATCTAGTGATATATGTATAATATATTTTTTAGACAGTCAGGTACCTTTTTTGAGTTGGGGATAAGAAGAATCATTTTATTTTTATTTATTTTTTTTGGTAAACAAAGAAAATAAAACCGCTGATACATCTCAGGTGATTTTTACTGGTTTTCGCCTCAAAACTAAATCAAATTTATATTTAAAACTCAAAAGAAAATATTATTATCAATGAGTCCAACAATAATCCGAGCAGTTAAGTAAACATTTGCTTTAAATAACAATTTTGACATTTCTTCTAAAAGGAGCCGCCATAAAATTCCTTTAGTCATTTTGAATCAAATTTAGTTGGGTCAAGTTGTAACTATTATCATAAATATCAACCGTTTATAGTTAAGTTAATAACTAGAAGAAAATATTTTGGATTATTATTTTGATTACAAAATGGTAATTTGATCGTTGGGTTTTTAGGAAATCGGTATAAGTATTGTATTTGTATTTCTTAAAAAATATTTTTCATTCCATAAGATTTTAAGTCAAATAAGTGTTTGATAAAGTTTATTTGCAACTTATTAACAATTAATTTTAAATATAATAGATTGCAGAAAACTGCATAAGTAACACAATAAACTGTTAGAAATCAAACATTTTCCATATTTTATTTAGATAAGAGTATTCTATTTTTCAATGTTTCTCGAGTGTCAACTTAAGGATTTAAAATTTTCTTATTCATTCAAATGACACCAAAAGGTGTTTTAATAATAATCAATGTTTCTAGTGTCCGCCCGAAACTAGTTTTTACGGCTGAAACCGAAACCGAATTTCAACGTCAGTCTCAGTTTCGGCCGAAACCGAAACTTCCAAAAAAGAGTTAATCATAATTAGTCAATCTTTACTTTTGAGCTTTTTAGGTATTCATTAATTATTTAGTCCCTAATATTTAGCCTAATATTTAACATTTAGCTAATCATTAACATAATATATCATAGTATGATCATTTCTTATTTCAAATAAATTATTTATGCTGAAATAAGGAGTTGGTTTAATTTTTTTTTGTTTTTTTGTGGACTATTGTGTAATTTTTACCAGTTCAGCAATGTGTCGCTATATCATGGTGGTGATAGCAGGCAAATGATCTTTACCGGTTTGATTGAAATGCACTTAATATTTCAGTTTAATATAAATTACAAATAACATAAAATAATGGAAAAAGTTACAAAACTAAATTACTTGTTACCCTAAATGTTTTAGGACCAAAAATATTAAGTTTATGGTAAATTTTTTTATAAACCATCTCAATGTGTAGAATAGAGCTTGTTATTTGTTACTATTATAATTTGAATTTATGTTTAAAATTCTTAGGAGGGAGGAATACCTAAAATATGAAATCACTGGCTCTTATATTTATAGTGATATATTTTTAAAAGTAGTATAAACTAAATATATACCCATAGGTACGGGAGGATTAACTTCATTATCAAAGTCAAGTTGCTGAACATTATGCACCGTCTAAAACTCTTAAAATTGGATATTATTTGCCAAATAATCTAACCCTTCTTTTACTTGTGTTTGCAGCCTGCCTCAACAAAATGACTGAAATAAGAAACCTTGAACCGAAATCTAACAAAATAATGAAAAATTATTATAAGAACTACTTTAACTGAGGCATATAATAACCGAGATCTGTAAGCCGCATGCGGCCCGTAATGTTTTTCCATAATACACAATATTTTCGATACGTATGCGTAAAGTGAGGTATTCTAGTAGGCTGAAATTTAGGTACAAGCTAAAGAGACTAACGCATACACAACGGGATCGAGTGCACTGTGTACCCCAAGAGCTGTAAGGATATGAGATTTTTTGAAAGATAAAAAGAAGAAAAATATCACCACCAAAAGTTAGTTTTCCATGGTTTCAGTGCTCTACTTTAAGGGAAAATACTCAAAAATTAAATAAAACAAATAATAATTGTTATGACAACAGTAAGGAAAAAATGTATAACCTTTTTGGCGATTTTTAATCGACCAAAAATTAAAAATAAGTTTCTATTTTACACATTGTCTCCATTATTCATTGAATAGATCGTTTTACAACGCATCGTTACGATAATTTTAAACATGACATAACAAAATTGTTATTTTCAATGCTCTTTATAATTTCTTTTATAACCAAATAACTCTGGAAGGTAGAAAATAAGTTTGTTTTACTCATATTAAAAAAAAGTGAGTCGAACCAACAACTCTCAAGTTACTACATTGCTTATAGATAGACCGAAAGACAAACTTTGGATTTCAATTATAAAAAGATTGAAGTAGAATTGAAAAGTGTACTAATTTTTTTATTACTTACCATCACCTTATAATTACTGTCCTCAGCAACTCTAGGGTTAAGAAAAATTCTTAATTGAGAAATATCGAAAATTTGCTCGATACAAGGACTTAACCCAAAACCTACCAGTTTTGGAGCGATCATCTACACCACTCGGCCACCAGCAGGCTTTCCAGTATATTATTACAGTATATCTTAACTATTGAAGGTTAATCATATGTCATGATTGTTACCGGTTTTAATTACTAAAAACTAATATTATGTTACAATAAATTGAATGCATCTTCATTAGGAATGATATAGGATCTAATTTATATTTTTACAGAATTTGTTAAAACTTTATTCAATTTAATTTTGACAAGACACCTTATTGTGACCATAGTTATACTTAGATATCTTTTGTTTCGATCAAAATTTGGTAGATTTAAAAAGATTCTGACATTGAATGAATGAAGTTTCATCTTCGCCTATAACTGTACTTCTTCAAGTTTCGTACAAGGCATTATTAATGACGCCGCATTCATCAATCACTTTTCTTCTTTTTTTTTTGAGAGACTCAAATTTGACCCGAACCTTTTATTAGGTATTTATCATATTCGAGCGAACGGAATTGCAATTATTTATGTATATTGGCTATTGATCAATACACCCTGGACCCCAAAAAGAAAAAGCCCTTCAAGTACGTTTTTACAAATAAATAAAAGTGTATTTTTTTCCATTTTTGTAATTTATCATATCATTTTTGTAAATTATATTGATATTAATTAAATGCAAATACTGAGGGAAGGATATCAATGAAATAAATTTATCTTAAGTATGAATAATAAATTAAACGTATGGAACGAATAAATACGCGTGATTTATGATTACAAACATTCCAGCACATTAAATTACCGTTTTTAAAATTCATATTTAATATAACAATAAACTTAAAAACCTTTTTAGTGATATTTTTACTTTTTGTATCATCCTCGACCCACCTGTTATAATGCTGCAATTTACTCTTATAATTAACAACGTAAAAATAAATATTTTAGCATTTAGCACACAATGTCCCACCTTTGTAAAACAATACGGTATTATAATTTGTAAAATTTCGGAAACATCACATTTTGTTTACTCGTTTTTAACACATTCCAGCTTCTGCCTCAACCTCAGTGTCTACATTCACCCTATGTAAATCAAAAAAAAAAAATATCAGCCATTTTTATAAATATCTCACATTCATAAAGTAGCACGACGCATATTTTTGGCAAATAGACAAAGTGGGCATTTTCAAATTTTAATATTTCACCTACCAAAATACCGTGATAATTAAAGGTTGAGCCAAGATGGCACGTTCGTCTAGTTTCTTAGACTGTGATTTTTTGCTTGGAATAAATAACTACCACCACAGTCTAGTCTCCAACAAATATTTAATTTTTACCCGGAGATGATTGCTGTGTATTTATTTCCCATTTACTTCAGAGTAACTGATAATTAAAGAAGAAAAGCTTCACTTTTTCTCTCGTAATTTATATTTATTTCTCGTAAATTTATGCGCTTTGTAAATACTAGTTATATAAAAGTCGCATAAATTCTTATCAGAAACAACACCAGCCACATTGCTTTTGGAGGACGGAAGTAGGTATGCATTTTTCGAAGCATAACTAAAAAATATTACGCAAATGTATACATTCTCATATATAATATCAAGATTTAATTTTCCTTGTTAATAAGATTTTTTTTAAATTAATTTGTAAAACGTGAGATTAAACCTGATTTCTACGACGTGATCAGTTTAAAGACTCAAGTTTCAAATATAATACTTTTCAGTTGCATCTCTTCTCTGAATAGAAATATTATATGTACCTATGCATAAATCGGAAGGTTATTATTCTAATCATCGGATAGTTAACACCTAATAATCTAAATTACTGCCTAGTTTCCGTAAATTATAGCCTATCTATTAAAGGTATACTTGTGGTATATCGAAGCTGTTCTTAGAAGTAAATAATCAGATGATCAAACTGAAATTTAGACGGCTTGGATGGGAGGTTTATTTGGTGGATCAATCGGGATTGATAGTGGAGCTTAACTCAATTTTTATTACAACATTAAAATGATTTTTATCTTAAATGCGTGATGAACTCATTTTCGGTAGAATTTTTTTAGAACATTTTAATTGGAAATGAATTTATTTTAACCGACTGCAATTGAAATATAAAAAAATAATCATTAAAATTATACAAAAATTTAATTTTTATGCAAAATTTTCTGAATATCGACATATTATGTAAATTATGCATCAAATATGTTATAATAAAGAAACAAAATGTATTTTACTGTATCTATTTGTCTCAAGTTAAACGCTTTAAAGTTGATGGTAAAATGAAATACTTTGTGCTTTTATTTTAATTACTACAGTTAAAAAAACTTATATTGAATTTAGTCACTGTTTTTCTCTTCTAACTATACGATAACAATATGGGTTGGTATTACCACACATGGATAGATAGACCCTATCCTTAAGATAGCGATTTAATAAATGAAAAGTACTTTTAAATAAATCCATCACATATTCCAACTATTAGGTGAAAATACACATGTTTTCTCTATCCTCTAGATAAGTATTTACCTAGATGAAAAAAGGCATTATCTAGAAGTGAAAATATTGACTATAAATATTATGGATTGCCTTAAACAGCTAAGGTAAGCTCTGTTATTATATAAGGTAGGTAATACGAGTACTAGTCAATATCCCTGAGTTGACTAGGGTAACCAACTACAATGTTAACAAAAAAATTCATTTAGAGTCATTATTTTCACTCATGGATGATAGACCATATTCTTAGGATAGCTATTAAATAGATAAAAAAATATCTGCGAGATAAATCCTGCAAATATAACTATTCTAAGCTAAAAGTGCATATATTTTCTCTATTTTTCGAATTAAATTTGATAAACATGATAAATATCACTAACTTAATGTAAAATTTCCGGCTCTTAAACGGAAAAAGCTACCATAGAAACGTAAGAACCAAAAAGAGAGCTGAATATAAACCAAATTAAATTTGCAAATTCTCATTGGGAAGAAAATCATATAGCGTAAAGTTAATAAAAATTCAAGAAAGAATTATTGTAATGTGTAAAAGAAAAATCTGGACTTCCCTGATTGAAAGACTTTGCCAAGGACAGCCAGTACTAGAAGAACGAGTACAACCTAGCAGAAAACCGAAGCTGCCGTTTGGTAGAAAAAATAAAATAGCAATGTTATTATTTCTCAAAGTTGACTTGTTGTTTTTATATTATATATATATTGTTATAATAATAATAATAATATAGTACTAAGATTCCTTAATATATTATCATCATTGAAATCGTCCTTGAAACTTAAATTTAACAGCTTTTGACGGTAAATATTTTTAGTACAATTGATCAGTTCATATTAATAAACAAGTAAGTATCATTTTTTCAATCTTAATGATAATTTTTTAAAATTTCTAATTAAAGTTATATTATAATCAGGATAGTGAACTCTTCAGTTGTAGTAAAATTATCGGAAAATTAAAAGAAATATATATCAGATCAGTAGTGTTACTGATTAAGTACAATTTGGAATGAAGTACAATTGAAATAAAAAAATTCGGTAATTAAATATAAATTTAACAAACATTTTAAATTCAGAGGAAGTAAGTGACGATTATTGTGCTCAAATGTGGGGAATAACGTCACATTCACACAATTTTACATATGACTTTACGTTTTCTTTTCCTTATCATCAAATTTATATAACTGTTAAACTTTTTCACTATTTTTCTTTGTGAGATAACCAGGATGGGGTTTGATATGTAATAAATTATAACTTTTTAATCATAAACATTGTGTATACTCTTTAATTCATCTATGAGTACGGTATGAATGACGAAAGCTTCATATAGCATAAAACTAAGGTAAGTTACAGTGAATATAGAAATTAGAAAACATATTGTAATAAATACCAACCATAATATACAAAATTTACATAATAAAATTCATTGTTAGATGAGCGTGGCTCATTGCTCGTTTTTAATATAATTGGGTTTGATTACGAATATTAGGTATATGATTTTATTAATTAAAGGAACAAGATTAGAAGCTAGACAATTATGAATGAGCAAATCATTAATATTGTGTGTGGGTTCTCTTCTCGTATATATGCTAGCAAAACACCCGAGGGATGGCTTTATATCAACTAGGAAGGGGCTGCACAAAAGGGGTTGATGGTTGTTATTTCAAGCCGGCAAGATCTTAAAAAAGTAATCTAAACGTACCGTTAAATATGGAAATTTCGAGAGCAATAAAAATAGAATGATAGTACGTCGGAATCGAGTCGGAATTATTGCATTGTGCTTTTTAATGAGAAGGGCAAGAAATCGATTTGTGCATTTGAATAAATTTATTAATAAGCTGAATCATAGTTGGAGAGTTATATA
This sequence comes from Sisyra terminalis, assembly GCA_958496175.1. Classification (NCBI taxonomy): domain Eukaryota; kingdom Metazoa; phylum Arthropoda; class Insecta; order Neuroptera; family Sisyridae; genus Sisyra; species Sisyra terminalis. The sequence continues at coordinate 29,333,597 of OY292277.1, read as the reverse complement.
GTTTGTTGATGCATCAGTTCGCATCCATCTATAAGTTGGTTTTTATTGCATTCATTGTATAAAAATTAACGAAAGCGATGTAGTATTTATTTTGACAGCGGTTCTCCATCCATCCATTAGCGATATTGAAATTTGAAAATATAATGCTATCGCGTCGAAATGGTCGAATTTGTTTTGAATATCAAAAGGAAAGTTATTCGCTACAATCATTGCTTTAATACAATTTATTTTATATAATTCAAAAGTGCTTTCATATAATGCCCAGTCTATCTTGCCGCTCTCTGAGAAAAAAGCATTTTAGAGAAATTTTACGTAAGTAATGGATTTTTTCTTATTGAAAAGTTTGTTTGTTGAGATATAATATATTTTTATTTTTTCGTTTTTATAAAACTTTTTATCTGTAATATACTGATTTCAGAGTAAATTTTAATTAAATAAATACAAAGATCGGAAATACAAGTAAACTTTTCCTACATAAAACATTTCTTTAAATCAACTAATACCATTACTTATTTACAATTTTTGCTAATATGTAGTAGCATACAAGCTCATCAAAAATTTCGAAGTTTTAAAAATATGTAATGTTAAAATTGCACAGTAGGATTTCTTCGTAATATCAATATAGTTTAAGGGTACTAAATCATGTATTACTTATAACTACATTGATAGTCTATACTATCAAGTCTACTGGTCATGGCCAGTTCCTTCTTAATTTGAATCAATAAAAGCTAATACTAATACATAACAAGTCATAATATAAACTTATAAAATAGAAACACAAAATTTAATAAATATATCTGAAGAAATCACATAACAATTAGTTCACTTTGACACAATTAATCACAAATAGTTTAGCGCTTCAATAGAATAATGTAAAGATTTCGTATATACAACATTGATATAGTAGGCATTGTCTTAACTGAAAGTGTTTTCTATGAAATATAAATATTTAAGATGAAGTAATTGTGGTATTTCAATTAAAATTCTAATAAAAAAATTAAAATTTGAGTAAAATTTTGACTGTTATAAATCAATTTTCATGCTTTTAAGATACTGTAGAATGTCCTTCCGAGAGTTTCATTCCTGGACAGAACCGCAATGCACCCAATCAGTACATATTTGATATCCAGAACCCTTAACTAAATCGTAGCGGAGATGTTGCTCTTGGGCACCATGGTTTCGTGTAAAGTGCTCTTGCCAAGTTACTTACTCCAGAATTACCAACTTCAGGAGTTGGAAACCATTATGGTTTATGGAGCCAAATTTTACACAAAAATATTTCCTTTTAGAGAAAGAGCGAAAAAGGAAAGGTTAAAGAAAATTCAAAAAGTACATATTCATTACAATTTATAGAATCGGTTCTTATTGCAAGATTTTAATTTTATTGTTATGAATAGTTCAAATTTAGAGTTTGATTTTCAAAACTCTATTGGACTTGAGACAAAAAACTGTATGATGCACGCAAGACGCAGGTTCCCGACCCCTGATCATCATTATATTACACATTATTATCACCATGATATGGAAATGTTTAATTTTTTTTCCAATCCTGTTATTTATTTTAATTTATGTATACTTCCCAAGAAATTAGGATCCATTTAAGACTGGTTAGTTAATGATTTTTGATTTCTTTTATTTTAATTCTATAATTTGAAACGTCGCGAGAAAAAAAAATCATTTATAAACCATCCTTAAGATCCTAATTTCCTTGGAAATATGCAAACATTGAAGCAATATTACTAACATACTATTTTGCATAGGAAAATTTTTACGGCGCTATATAAAGAGTGGTTCAATAAAAGCGTAAGATTTCAGTGTTCAATTAAACATGGTTTTCTGTAGGAAAGTATTGAAATATTTATTGATTTAGAAAATATACATTTGGGAATTATGTATGAAACAATTTTTTTTTAAATGGTCGCCACGGCTTTACTAGTATTTGCATACCTTTTTGACAAAATTTCCAATAACGTTATTGAATACATGTGGTGGTATTTCATTGATACAGCGTCTAATTTCGGCTTTCAATGCTGGTTCAATGATGGTTGCAGGCATAAATCTGTAACTTCAGATAATCCCACATCATGATAATCGCAAGAGCGTGGAGGCCAATTCTGATCACCAAATCTGGAAATGACACGACCAGGAGCAAACTCGTACAAGATCATCAATGTTTCACGGTCGATATGGTACGTGGCACCAACTTGTTGAAACCACATGTCTTTAAGATCAATAGATTCTAAATGAGGCACAAGAAACTGCTCTTCTCTCCCGATAACGTTCGCCATTCACCGTTACTGCATTACTTTCTTCGTTTTTGAAGAAAAACGGTCCAATTATTCCTCCAGATCATAATGTACACAATACAGTGACCCGTGTTGGATGCATTGTTATCTGATGAATTATTCGTAGATTTTCTAAACCCCAAATGCGACAGTTTTCTATTCACGAAGCCATCGATGTGAAAATGGCCTCATTACTGAAAATAATTTTGTTTACAAAATTAGCAGGTTGCTCAAGGATCCAATTGGTGAATTCTCTTCGCTGTTTATGGTCTACTATTTCATGTTTATTAACTCTCATCTGTCAACTTTCGATTCGTCACGTAATAATCATGAGACATTATGACGATTAGGACTGTCAAGCATGGCGCGCAGTTCAAATCTTGCACTCTTATTGAAACACCTTTAACATATTCCAAAATACTGGGTCAATATTTTTGGGTATTAATTGAATGGTTCATGTTAAGGGCATCCTAATATAATATTAATTTATGCCTAATATATTTTAAGGGCATTTTTTTTTATTTAGTTTTAATATCAACACGTGCATATTGGTGTATTTCATAAAAATATTTCGTTCTAAGAATTAGTTCTTAACACTAGAAATTTGAGAAGAAAACCATTTTCCAAACGTTCAAAATATTTATAAAAATATATCGAGTCTTAGAATAGTTAAATGGATCTTATAAACTTTTGTTTGAGTTTCTTTTTAAGATTCAGTTTAAGACTTTTTTATTAATGTTTTAAATGGCAAAAGCTTTAAATAAAAACATGGTTAATCTTCAACGACATAGTTACAAAGTCATATTTTTATCTTATCTTTGCATTATGTTTAAAATTAATAATTTTATTTCTTTTATTCACAGGCATTAACAAGTGTTCTTGTCCGTTGTCCAAACTGACCGGAAATTAATAGGCCTACCTACCTTGTTCCATTAGTGAGTAAAAAATAAATAAATTTCAATCCTCGAACTCTGGAGATTGCCTGCTTAAAGACGTTTACGTTTATTCGTAAAACTGTCAATCAAAACATCAGGCATTCAAAATATTCAAATGTGCCGCTCGCGTCGATTTTCAAAATTTAAAAGCCAATCAGTTTCATTTATCGTAAAAACAATGATTAATTGTTTGACGAAGAGTAAATGCTCATTAAAACATTTCTTTTTAGTCTCCCACATTTGTTTCTCCACTCAACTGATTCAGCTACAAATTTGTTAACAAATATTTAACATGAACGTCTTTAATGTTTTGATGTCTTAGTTTTTTAATTTTAATCGAATTTCTCGAATTATTTGGAACTATTTGCCTACCTGCCAGGTTGATCCTTTTTTTTGAAACGATGACTTGGATTTTTTCAATTTTGTAATCGATTTCCTTAAAGGTTTGCCCCTTTTTTCTATGACAGGTGAAATTTGTTCACTATAAAGCAATTATTTGTTTTAACCCACTTTACGGTTTCATAAAGATTTTTTTTTCTGGTAAATTAAAAGATTAAACTCAATAGATTTGCGGCAAATTATCCGTAAATTTTTGGAAATTGTTAAGATTTGAATGGTTCGGACGTAAACTGCGATATTATTTTAGATTTTGCCAACCTATTTAAGGCATTGGTGTGTGGTCAGTTGGAAGAAAACAAACTTTTGTCGGAAATCATTTGTCGGTGTCTTGATGATTCTCACAAAGCGATTTTGGGAGGCCATCGAGGTGATTTCTTTTTTTGAAATGTTGCAACATAAACCATTGAAACCATTGTTAGTCGCACAAGGACCTGCCCACAAAATCCGCTTAAACTTAGTTTGTGTATGAATACATACACGAAATCCAAAAATTTAGGTTCAAAAAATAATTAACCATTTTTTTTTATATTTGTTTTTATGATGAAACTTTTATCAATAAATCAATCAGTTTATGATTATAAAAAGGCGTTAGATTATTTCCTACCGATACATACCTTGAGGTCCAAAGACATTTTATCTTAAATCTCAGATGCAAAGGGTTGAAAACCATTAGTCATTACAACACGTAACTCTATTTATTTACAATAGACAAATTTTTTAGCCAAGAGGGCGCTACAAATCAAACGCGACCAATCGACCATTAAAAAATCTTCAACGTTTTGTTTGCTCACACATACACACAAATCCTTTAATACATGCCAGAAATCGACACTCGAATTTTAAACCTGATCCAATTCAAGATGCACTTACCCCAAACTGAATATATATGTTTAAACTTGAATTAAAGATATGAAGCGCAACTTTTTGCACTTAGAATTACAAATTAAGTTATTTATTTTGAAAACACTATTAAGTTATTCAATTGAAAAAACAAACAGTTTATAATCTGTTTTAGAATCGAAATTTATATATTCAAATTAATATAAAATTTCATAAGTAGTTTAAATTCTATTATAAAATATAACTAGTACTTTTTGTTCAGATTCGTTTTGTTTATTGTTATTTGCCGTCGCTTAATAACTACTAAGATCTTAAAACACTATAGGATTAATAAAAAACCGTAAACAGGCAGTATCGAAAATTATCTTGATACGAGATACGAGTCATTGTAATTTTATTTGCATGAGTAACGTAAAACATACCAAATCTATTTTGCTTAACAGATGAAGTACAACTTCATTTGATGTCCTATTGCTAATATTTCAGCCATTCTTTCATCATGTCATTCTCATTTCAGTACTGGTTTATACAAAGTTCCAAATACGTTACGTAACAGAAAAAGAAAAACGAAACTAAGGAAAAATTGTATTTTATTCTGTTCAACATTTTTTGTAATAGTCATTTGAAATGTTTACTCTAAAAGGACGGATTTAAAAAAAACATCTGAAAATGAATTTTCATAATTTAATTCTTTTTTTAATTAATTAAAAAATGAAAATATTAAAATCGTAATAGAATAAGTCCGTTTCAGAATGCAAAATAACGGTATTAATATTATTGAAATAGAATAAAACAAATGGACTAACAGAATAATATGGCAAAGAATCATAATACTAGTATTACCTCCTTTTCGTTACTTTGCTTTGATAAAAACCCATTACTTAATCAACAACCCAGCATTTCCAAGAATTTGGATCGTGAAAGAATATTGGATGGGTCTTGCAAAGTAGGATAGTACTTATATCGACCGAATATTTCAACTAAATACGCCATTTGTTATATCAAACTTATAACGGTTAAAAGTATCTAAGATTAAAATTGATGCATAAACACAATAATGACAAAAAATCATCTTTCTCATTAAAAATTATCACCTCTTGTTAGCATTAAAATTTTCGTTTAAAACTTAATATTCTTGGTCTTGTTTGAATTAGTCTTCCATTTATATAATAGTTAGGTTCATTTTCTTCTTCATGAAAACCAGGAAATGAGCCCTGAATTCGAAAGTTTTTGTTAAATGGGTCACAAGCTAGTCAACTTTGGGAACCACTGCATAAAACTATTTCACAATGCGTTTCCGTTAAGTTTTATATTTATTTTACTAAAATGTTGTGTTCTTGTTGATGGTTTGGAATATAAGGCTTATATTGATAAAACTGTCACTGAATTGTATTTAATAATTTTAACCTGAAGTGTATTTACATTTAATATTTCAATATAAATAATTATTTTCACTTTCTTGATTCAAATGAACTGAGAGAAGAGGTATTTCTAATAAGCAAATATAAATAAGTGGAATACAGTTAATTTTTTAAAGATAACCATTGTTAATTTATCCATATATTTTACTCGATATTTATATATCTGTATATTTGCCTCACTAGCAATGTTCAAGTTCAATAATTGTTTTTGTCCTACTGAAAACTAAATAAATAAATCAAAATTCTAATAAAGTAATGTCGTAATTTTACCAATGAACAATTTTCCCTAGATTAGGAAAACCTTATTTTATAAAATTTAATTTAAGTGGTACAATTATCATTACTGTATAATTAATCAATTTCAATTAAAAAAAATGTGCATTCTGGTTGCATGTTAGAACTAAGGCTTCTTTGTAAAAATCTAATCGATTTTCTTTATTGTTATAATCTTTACAGTTTTTAATGATTTTAATCGTTTTTGTTTGATAACTGGAGTTTTAAACTGAATTTACAGAGATGTAATTATAATAATACTAGTATATATCTGAGAAATATTCACAGGCAATATCGGCATAATTAATAAATGACAAAGGTTTATAATTGAATGAAACTGAAATGACAATTGAAACAATTGAAAACAATCATCTAGTTCAAATATACTCGTTGCTTCCCGTGAAATATTCAAAGTCCACCACTGATAAACATAAATAATGAAAAAAAATTGTAACTCAAAATGACAATGGAAACCTTAACAACCATAACAACCATAATATCATTATCAAATTTGTAACAAACCACGATTGTATTTCACTCTTATGTATGCGCTTACAGTCTTTCTTTTCTGTCTTTGCCGACATATATGCAATAACATTCTTTTGCCAATTATTATGATTTAAAATATTTAATAGCATTATACATTATATCGCACAATTTTCTTGGTTAATATTTTAAATATTGGAGAAGTAGCCTAATTGGGCACATGAGCAGTTACATTTTGCTTAGTTAAATACAGATTTGTGAACTGTTCAGTGAACAAAACTACCCAAACCCACTTCCGTACTCGATTTTTGTCTCAATATTCATAACACCATTTATTTTTTTCACTCTCATAGTGTGCCTAAAGAAAAATAACTTCAATTCAACAATTTTAAGTACTGTTGCACGCTTCCACATTTCTATCGGACGATATTGTCAATTTATATTCATATGCTTAAGTATATAAAATACAATGACGTTATTAACCGATAAAACTACACCAATAAAAACTTACAATTAAGAAACAGTCGTTACCATTCCAAAATGAACACGACGAAACGAACACAAGACTAAAATCCAAAAAAAAATCTTTTTGGGCTTGTGTGAATTAAGTCGGAAAGTCGGATGACTTTTCTTTTTGTCAAAATGATATAGTTTATCTTCAGAAAGTAAGTACTTACTTGTTATAACAGTAAGCAAAGGTAACAAAAAGCAAATCTAATTAGATTAAAATCGGAAGTAATTGAGTAAACTACTTTTTGTTTCTAACTGTTGTTTTGCTAAAAACTAAGGCTTTTAGTAACTTTAGGGCTAATAAAAATCGATAAATCGAGATATCATTAAGTTGCTCTATACGAAATTCGATCCCAGCACCTACCAACGGAACGGTAACCGTGATCACTCGGCCACCAGTAGGGTACCTTTTTTCTGAACTTCATTATGAGTAGATCGAAATTTGATTTTATGGGATTGTGGATTCATTCGGGAAGCTGCCGAATAATCAGCATCCCAAACTAAAGTACATAGGTTTTAAGTTTTCAGATTGATATTCATTTAATAAAATTATACAAGAAAAAGTTTGCACACACAGAAACCGGTGTTATTCTTCTTTTATTAGTGAATATTGGTTTGAATGCATTGGTTAGGTGAATTTCGTGGTGAAGATGCTTTTGAGATTGCATTTATGCATTATCAGACACCGAGGTGTGCATTGATGAAAGAACAAGTTTGGACAAAGCGACCAACTTACACTAGACAGAATGATTGGCCACAGAGTGATTGTTCGTTGATGGATGATCTTTGAAAGTGGTTATTGTTTAATGTCACACGAGGGGGTCCACGCGCGCTATCCAGGAGATGGATGGTTGCTATATGTAGTCGACTCACATCTCACGCCTTCGTCAACTGCCGAACTAATAAAAAAGTCAAAAGACTCGCAACATGTTGCAAGGAATATACATATACAGGAGGAATCCTTAATGATAGCCTTAACACTTCGTCAAACTTTTTAACAGGAACATCTGAAAACATCTACATTAGACACCCTAAAAATTTGATAAGCAATAATTAACAAATTATCATTGATTAAATCCAATTAATGTGCTTTCTTTGTACTTCGTTTTATTATTATCGAACTGCACGCGTTACATCTTTTGAAAATTAGCCTTCTCATTAGCAACGAGCATATTTTCGTTGCAAAAAGTATGGAGGGTTGAAACTCGTTCGTCAATATAAAATATATTTTTTAACAGCCAAATTGGCTTGAACGATACAACAATAAGTTTGTCCTTGTTTTATGAAACCAAATATAAATGAAATTTCGCCCTGTGTATGAAACTCACATGAGTTATCCTCTAACAAACGAGGGTTTTATTTTTTTAAGAGGGTTAAAAGTAGTGGATTAAAGACCGGTTTCAATAGGGGTGTGCTACAGATATCACAAACATCCTTTGTTGGTTTTTAGCTCACAGGGATTACTTTTTTACTTCAAAAAAAAGATACAAGTTGGATAAGTTTTAAAAGAGCTATTTTTAATTTAAAAATTTACGAAAATAATGAAAAAAAAAATACTTTTTATAAATTGCATATAATTATATCAGAAAATAAATATATCCGGTCATTAGACTAATGTACGAAGGTTCATTTCCGAAATTAATTAAGGTTCTTTTCTCGGCTTAATTTTTATTATGTGAATCGTTTAACGCGTTTTGGGGAAAAGTTATTACGTCCTAGATATAATTATTGATAGTTTTGAACCCCTGTGATGAATGCAGCACGCAATCATAAAAAAATAAACAAACAATCCTTAGAAATTACACGAAAAAGCCATTAATTAACTCAGTGTAATCAACAGTCATATCAATTATTACTTTTTAAACTGATCGTTGGGTGAAATTATTAAAATTCTTTATTTAAAAATCAATTTATTATGAGTTATGAAAAGAATATTTGTTGTGAACTTGAATAATTAATATTTTTTGGACTGTTTGTTATTAATGAATAGGTTAAATTGCTCTTAATTTTTCATCATGGGAAAAGTAATTAGATTTGAATTTAAGTATATGAAATGAAGTGGGATCTTTTAAGAGTCATTTACATATTATAATGTGGAAGCAGCCGGTTATTCTCAGATAATAATTAACAAACAATAATCGAAATTCAATCAGTGGAATAGTTCAGTTGTTTAATGGAGATGATGGAGAAATTATTAGTTGAAACGAATCATGGGTTTGATTGAATTTGACGCGGGTTACGTAAAAGATGTTGGAGTAGGTTGAAATTCTATAAATTTCGAAATACAAGTGTGTCTAACTTCAAAAATTAAACAGAATAAGAATACCCAGTGATTTTAATTTGATTCTTTGATACTTGGACTTTTCTAAGGATATATTTTTGGAATTACAGAATAAATCACTAATTTTTTAAAAAGGATATATAAATAAAGTGTGATTAGTTTTCATTGGGAAACAATTCAAAAAAGAAGGAGAAAATATATTCATAGATATCATTTAAAGCTGGATTAAAGCCTTGGCTAGAAAATCGATTTCTTGCATCTTCTTAAATAATTTTGAAATTTATATGATGGGTAATGGTAAATAGCTAATGGTAACTGATAAATTTTGTTTTACATAATGATGATTAAGGGTATCTTAATGTATTTTTTTACGATAGCTACCTATACTAAAAGAAACTTTATGTCTTTCTCAATAAATTGGTTGTGTCCATATTTTACATAATTTTATTTATTTTTAGTAGGATAGTGGACAAGAAAGGATGTAGATCCATGTACTAATTATTAATTTTGCAACATGTTTCGATCTTTTATTAGATCTTCATCAGGCTTCTAAAATCATACAAACACATGTACAGAATCCTTCAAACATTACTAATTGATAAATTACCTTAATATGAAGTACATGTGTATTGTACATGTATATTGTACATGTTTATATATGTACATGTATATTGTGTACTTCACATTAAGGTAATTTAACAATTAGTAATGTTTGAAGGATTCTGTACATGTGTTTGTATGATTTTAGAAGCCTGATGAAGATCTAATAAAAGATCGAAACATGTTGCAAAATTAATAATTAGTACATGGATCTACATCCTTTCTTGTCCACTATCCTACTAAAAATAAATAAAATTTCTTTCTTTCTTTTTCTGTAGTTTGTATTAACATGACTAAAATATAATATAAAGTGAAATAAAACGTATTTTCAACATAATAAATATATGATACAATTGTTGAACCAAAAATTGGAATTTCAGCAAGCTATTTGTAATTTACTTAAGCTTTTCAACTCAAAAAAGTCTCCCCACATCTGCAGTGATAGCAACCTTCATAGCGCTGGAAATAAAAGTGCCTCCTAAAAATTAAAAAGTTTATTAAACTAGAAGGTTTATTACGCGTACCATAAAACTTGAAAAAAAAAACAAATTTCATAAAATCGCGAAGTTTTTAAAAAAAGTTTCAGATTTTACGCGAAAATTCAATGATTTTTAACTGATAAAATAAAGTTTTTGTTTGATCGTAAAACTGGAGTTTAATAGTATGGAAAAATATAAATGAAAAGGTTTTTAAAAAAATTTAATTTTGATATAATTACGTTTAAAGTTTAAGTTTCTGATAATATAATTATAAATCGAGAAATATCATAGCTTCTGCCAATCAACTATTCAATGATATTTAATGTTATATACAAGTTGGGATTTCAAGAATGTGATTGATTGTATCTCAACACTGCAACCTCATGACTTATTGTATATTCTGGGTTCCTATTTCACTTAGCTAGGCTAATCTCAGTAATTTTATTTATTTATTTTATTTATTCTTTTACTTCTTGTGGAATTTCTATAGAGGTGCGTTACACCTGTTCATAGAACCAGAAGAACTACACAATTTACCCAAAAATAGTATAGTTAATAAAATTAATCAAATCAATAATACAAACCTAATTGGAGTACAATATTATAAATAACTTTTATTACAATTTTATTGATTACTGTCACTTTATTACCACCAAGATCATTAACAACTCCAGTGTTAACAAAAATCCGTAATCGAGAAATCTCGAAAATTTGCTCGATACGAGGATCGAACCCAAAACCTATCAATTTTGGAATGGTTACCTAGACCATTTAGCCACCAGTAAGCTCGATACCAGGTCTTTTTCGACTTTTTCAGTCATAAAGTGGGTTAACCCTGATCAACCATTGCATCTTGGAATACTCTTGGGTTTCCTTACAATGAACCTCTTCAGTTGGCTGTGACTTAAAAACAAATAGAGGTATGAACTTGAAATTTTAGTATGTTATTTAAAAAAAGAGAAACTATCAAAATATGTAAGTTTTTCTCATATTTTACAAATAATGCCCCTTAAGTTTATTGTTCTTTACTTTGGCCTTAAAGCTGCTAACATTTTTAACAACTGTTGAATAAATAAAAATCTACAATTTGAGAAATATTGGAAAATTTAGCTACCTTTCTACTCGTCCAGCAATAGGCTAAATTTTTTAACATAGAAAGATATTTCTATTTTTTTGCATAAATCGATGTCTCTTTTGTTCACTCAACTTCACATATATTATTATAGAATATTATTTTCAGTAAAAGACCCCAGCGAATAAACTTTTTCTTTAAAAAAATAGTGCGCTTTGTCTGTATTTTTATTGTAACATTACAGCAAATGAAATTTTAAACATTATAATAAGTTTTGGAAGATTTTATAATGATTTATGAAAATTGCTCCCTCACAAGTATGAAATATCAGAAAATTGAACGATTTCTTGTTTTCAATTAAAATATTTGGTTATAAATTTTTTTGCACCCTCTTAATTGAGTTTTGCCCACTGGTAAAAACAGAATCCTTATAGTTACTTATATTTCTTAAATTAAAAAAAATTTGTTTCAAAATTTGTTAGACTTTTGTCGCTATGATTTCTTAGTTTTAATATTATTTTAAGCATGACATAGAAGCTTTTTTTCGTCGTTCAGTAATATGACTGTTCTTTCATTAAGAAATGTTTCAATGTTTAGTTTCATTAAGCGTTTCAGTAAAAAGAAAAAAGAAATTTTATAACATAAAAATATTTATATTACTATTCAACGCAAAGCCAACCGTTTTGTCGGAACAAAATTGCTCAATATGTTTATGTCAGGCTTTAAATCTTGAATGCTTAATTACACAACTAAACCGGTGAATATGTTTGTATGAAATTGGTCTAATTGAAGAATCTCGTTTGGAAGACATTAACGACGCTAATAATGAATGCAACAATTAACCTCAATGGTAATAAATTATATAAAATAAATTATTTTAAAGAAAATAATGATAATTGCTCGAATGAAAAATATTTTAATATGAATTAAATGTGCAGGTAAATGATACATTTCATATTAAAAAAATATATGATGGAGCTTAATAAAAGTTTGGCTGGTGTTGCTGGGCGCTGAAACGTGGCAGATAATGATGAAAATTGTTTGCAATTGAATGTAATTTAAGTATCTATTCACAAATTCAATGACAATTCCGTGTATTGTTCGCAACATTTTGCGTTTGTATGTAGTTGGACAAATTCCTTTGTCTATGTTGGAATGACGACGTTTTGGTATGTTTATGGGTTTTGATACACGGATTGTGTTCGATGGGTTTGAAAAGGTAGGTATCACTGTTGAGGGTTGAAAATTGTCCGTGGATGTGTGTTCCATTTATTGTAACAACCAATCTATGTACTCATACATCTGTCTTTTCACAACAATCGTTCGAAACGAACCCCCTTCGCTTCAAATGCTATTGTTAGCAGTTACCTTTGAAGTTAATCTAATTTGATTCAAACCCATTTTATAGCTCGAGGAAAAGGGTCATTATGTAGTTTTGTGTTTTATATTCGACGGAAAAACTTTTACGTTAAAATTAAAAATTACATTCGATTGCTCTTTTGAGCATGATAATTATTTATTTAATACTTTTTTCAATTGAATTGTTGAATTGTAATACTATAGAACGATTAAAAGAACAACAGAAATAGAATCATTTTCATTTATAATGTAGACTTTCTTTAATTACCCATAGGCAAAATAGTCATCGTATATAAATTTAAACTAGAGTCCTAAAACATTTATACAATTGGTTGTTATAGTATAATACAAATAGTTCTGCTAGTTAATTTTTGTACATGTTTAAAAATAATAAGGTAATGTTTAAAAAAATTTATAGTACCATATCTTACAGGTGGTTACTTAGTCAAGTTGCTTGCTATAGATTATAAACGTTAACATTTGGACCTATTAAGAGGGATTTTGAGGGGACATCATCTAATTCTAACGTGATATAATTCAAAAACTCCTGTCCGAGGTTCTGCGGACAATAATTGGTGTACCATCGTACACAAATAATATGAGAGTCCACAATGACCTCTAAGTGGAAGATGTAAAGGACGTGATCCAAACCACCCCGCCTTGAATCTGTTGGATAATGATGCGGATGTTAAGCATCTCAAAAGAGTGCCCATACTTGCCCTTACAGATTGATTTAAGTGATATGTAACCTAGTAAATGAGTCTTCGACTAGATATTGTTAAATGTGTCATTGGACACAACTATCTCACGAGGGTTGAACCTGTGACACATTTTCAGAAAAAGTTGTAAGGAGTGTTATTTTCTTAGAGTTATTTCGAGTAAACCTACAATTAAGTATGTAAGTAGCTTGGGGAAAATTTAATATAAAAGGAGTGAAATATATCTATATTTCTATTAAATTTAATGGCATGAATATTTTGTCCGGAGGTATAATCATATGACATTCTGACTTTGAAACTAACGTTGAGTTCGAATACCATGGTAAGTAATAATTTTCTATAGTATTTCTTATTTTATGAAATTCACCCCGCCTGTCTAAAAAGAGAAACCGGAATGGATATGGCGATATGTGTCAGCCGCTACAAATGGTACCAGAGCGTGGTTTGACTGTAAAGTCGAAGATATACAGCCACGTTTTTTTTCTAAATATTTTAACACTTAATTATTTGACGTTTTAATTTTATATGCAAGTTCTACTATTGACTATCTTTTAACTATTATGTAAACATTTGCCAACTCAAAAATAATTAATTTACAACTACTTATAACTAAACAGTAATTGAAGTTTCGGTGCACTACCCAGATGCTTGTGCCGGACTCACTACTTCACTCCTTGTTTTCGAACCCAGGCTTCGTTTTTCGCACTCAATTGGAAACGCAAACTGAATGAATTTCACTTCAAAAGATTTTTTTTGTCGCCATACTAATATAATGTAGATGGAAAACTTAAAACAAGTTAAAACTGGAATCCATGTATTAATATTTTTAATATAACCAAAAGTGGTGTCTAAGGCATTTAATGATTACAGCTTCCAATAGTATTCTGTGCAATACAGCATAAATATACTGAAAATTTTTTTTTGAGACCTTATACATTAATCCGAATCTTAATACCTCAAAATTTCTTTAAATATGGTGATTGTTGAAAACGATTGATGAAAAAAAAAATTACTCCTAACTTAAAACGATATCGATTGTGGCCAAAATATGGATCAAAAGTAGACTTATACAGGGGCTGACAAGTTAGAAATTAAGCAGTATTTTAAAAATAATTTGCCTGGAATCTTGAGCCGTGACCCAAACTAATCAAGACCAACTCCTCAATCTAGGTTGGTTTCAATTAAAGGTTAATACAAAATATATTTTTATTACTCTGTTATTTTATATTATTGCCATAATACTGAGCAAAATTGTCGACCAAAATATAAATTGTTTCAACCCTATGTTAAGCTAAAAGTTACAACGATTGCTAACCTGGCTTTAAAAATCACAATTTTGTGTACCTCAGTTAAAAAATCACTGAAATTAAGTTATTATATTAATATTTTTAAACAATGTTACAATGGGAGCTATTTTAACGAGAGAAAATTGTTTGTTTCTTTTTTTTTATGTAAACTTTTACATTTTAACGATACAAAGGTATCGATAACTTTGAAGTTTTGAAAATATTTTTCAACTATTATAACCGTAGCGATAAGAATCTGTTTTGTTTCACTTGAAAATATAATTAAAAATCGATTAGTTATCCATAATAGATGAAGTTTGGAAAGAAAAATTGAAAAAAAAAGTTTTGGGATTACTTTTTGTGTTTCAATGTAAACTATCCAAAAAGTAGGTCAACCAACTTTGAGGAGTAACACAAGAATTTTCACTTTGGGATTATTAAAAGTAAAACGCTAAGTTTTAAAGTTTAAATTTGCAGAGCGTAAAAATAATATTTGAAAGTTGTGAAATGGATAAATGGGTCTTACATTTTTTATTTTCTCAATAAAACTCTATCTTTAACATTGCAATTGTACTAAATTCTTTCGTGATTTTATTGCATTATTGAAATTTCATTACTTACCTCTGTTTTGTATGTTATGCTTTGCAGATTGAAAAATAAAATAACACTGACAAATCTTGGAGAAAATGTTTGAGATATTTTTTTTAATTTAAAAATTTCAGTTTAGACCAATTGACTAAAGTTATAAAAGAAAAAAATCAATACTAGAAAAACAACATAGAATGTGGAGGGTATTTATATAGAAACGAATGCATGAATTGACTGTAAGCTTATATCTCATTATTTTGAAAGAACGTAATCCATTTTTATTTTATTTTAAAATGACTTTAAATATTGTTTTTATATAGAACCGGAATTTTAACATCTTGATAGTATCATTTACCTTCCCCATAAAATTTTATCTGAAGAATAGAGAAAATATAATTATCTTAAGGATATGGTCAACCTATTACTGAGTGAAAATATCCGCCCTCAATGAGCTAGTATCAAGGAAACTGATTTATAGGCAACCATACAACAAAAAAAGGAACAACTTGTTTTGAGAGAAACAAAAAGAATATATTTTTGTCTATTACTGCAGTCCATTCTGATTACAACGGGTCGGATAACTCTTCCGACTATCATTAGTGGACGGGAAATATTCCCATTCGCATATTCTCGTACACATCATCTAAACATGTTCACAATAATACAGAAAACATCGATATATTTATGTGCATATATACATTTAGTATTTTGAAATAACCAAATGAATAAAATGATGAACCTACAATTAATCAAAATATAATTAAAATGGATGAATAATATAAAAAAAAATAAAGATCATTAACTCTTTGCACTCGAGGACCCTAGAGCGGTGTCATTTAAAATTTCTCCTCAAACTCGAGTGCTCCGCTATGCAGACAATTCAAATAATTTTTAGTTCATAACATAAGAAATGCTAATAGTAAATTCATACATATTGTACACTTCTATTGAAACAATAAATAATGAAAACTCAATGTCATATTGGGTTATATAACATATCGTAACATTTTTATTCATAATTAAAAAATGTAGCAATATAAAAAGATAACTTTTTTTACTTACACGCATTTAAATAAGATATTTTGCTGTCATTGCGTAGGGTTATTGGTTATGGTAATATGTTATTGTTAATACGAAGGAAAAAAGACTTTGAGTATAAAGGGTTATTAAAAATGATCATCATTAAATTTTCAAGATATGTAATTACACAATAGAATAGATTTTAACGTCATAGAGCTTTTTCCGTTTAACCGTTTTATTATTTTTTTACATCCTAATTTTCAATTTTTCAGAACTACGGCAAAACTCCATGTTAGAGGATTCTTGACGTAATAAATATAGAAAGACTAAACGTAAAGCACATGAGTAGAGTTATATATATTTATATATGCATATTTTCATATATATACTTAAGGCCAATATTTTCACATCTAAAGAGTAACAATTATCTTTCAGATAAAAATTCTATCAGAGGATTGTGAAAACATCAGTATTTTCACTTAAAATAGGGAATTGTGTGTAAAAATGAATAGGATTTATCATGTTCAGATAATTTTTTATCTGTTAAATAACTATATTAAGGATATGATCTACCATCCATAAATATCCTCAGAAGGTCTTTCAATGTTTGGGTTAAAGCTCTAAAATAACATAACATACAAGTGATTAATTAATACATCTGTCACTTAAATAGCGTTTTAGGCAAAAAATGAATAGTAACAATGTTCATAAATTTCTAAAAACATATTTTCCTTTATGATAAAGTAGTCAATAGATTCGGAAATGTAAAATTTGGTAAAGTTTTCTTACAAATTTCACTTACGTCTATATTCACTTGGTTTGAGAATTTTCTCGCAATTTTTTGTAGGAAAAAATGACCGGAGGCTTTGAGAAAACTTTTTCACATTGAATTCAATATTTGAAATATTAATCTGATACTGACGAACGTTACATCGAGACTTCTTTTCTTGAGCTTACAAACAAACAACGAGAAAAAATGTTAAATGGATAAGGAAACTCCGTCCAACTATGTGTAAGCTAGAGAAACTTTCTGAGAAACTGCGATCCGTCAAATTCCATCGCTCATATTAGATAATATCTTTAATATAATGAAATTTCTGTCTGATCAACCAATAACGAGGACTGTATACAAACTCAGTTCAAACTGTACTGCACTAGGACCAATGTATATTACAAATCCGGGAGTGATAAAGTTTGCAATTATGATTCGAAGGAATTTGAAAATTTTTCCTCGTTGATTTAATTAAGCCAAGTTCTCTATAAAGCCTTGATGTTTCCATGTCTTGTCTCACCATCCGACATCCATCTCCATTTAATATATAATATCGTACATAAGGCATCACGTCCGCGATTTAAAAATCTTAAAGTGTTCCTTCCTCGTCTCGGCGCGCCCGTCCGGAAACCTAATTCCAGACCGTTAATATTCCGGGCAGCTCCCGAACCGCTGCCAGCGCATTCTTCACAAAGCCGCGAAATGCGCTCTATCTTGTTAAATTATAATCAAAGTATTTTTGTCCATATTTTTTTTAGTTGCTGTTTGTGTGGTCGTTCTCTTATTCTTTCATCCATTGTAGATTACACAGAGACTTACATCTAAGCAATATTTCAACCGAGGCTTACTTACATAACATAAAATAAAACGCGCCCGTTCGCTCCTTCTATTAAAATTTGTATTGCCATGCATTTTAATTTCCATTTTATTTATATAACACAGACCACAACGCTCCATCTCGCTTGCTTACTATTTGAGGCGTTTTTATTTGTTTAATATTAAATTCATTACCCCGATATTATTATGCACATGATGTGCGAGCGATTCAAAGACTTTTCAAACCTCAAGATAATTTATAGATAAAACACGTTCGTAAAACTTCTTTAATCATTTTGTAAACCACCTGATAGAAAACGAATATGTTGCTGAGCAAACCGAGATGGAACTATATTAATATTTTTTTTCTATTTTATAAGGCGTGAAGAATTAAAAATAAATCTAAAAGCCCCCAATTGTAAATAAATCATTCAGCCAAACGAAGAAGCTCATACAACTGGTTTTGGCTATAGGAACATATATGTATCATAGGTACTTGTATTTATGATACAGTACATAATTCGTCCGTGTTTTTGAATTAGCATTATACAATGGTATAACCACTTACCGCTTACCCGATTCCAGTGACAGAAGGGTTAGTTTTAATTCTTTTTAAGCAATTTAATCCTTCTATTTGATGCCATCGAATATTCGTGTGGACCGACAGGGGTACAATGTGCGCCTCACTGCATGGATTTAATCAAATAGATATAATGTACGCACGCATCACAGTTTAACCATTTAATTATTGCGTAATGTAATTTATAAAATACCCTTCTTATTTATATGCATATTTGAAGCAATTTGGGCGTTAAATTCGAATAGACCGCGCACATATTTCACTATAATGGCTCTTACTACAAAGCGTTAAACCATCAATAATCTAAAAGAATTCGGAAAAAGAAAGCTTGTGCTTAGCCAATCTGAAGCAATGGAACAATAGACAATTTTTTAATTGTATATACCAGTATTTCCCAAACTATGAATCACAACTCACCAGTGGGTCGCGAGCGACTATTGAGTGGATCCCAATGGGTGATTTACCACTGTATAAGACAGGATTAAAAAATAGGAAGTGACAAATTTGAGTTTTCCAATAGTATGACCAATACTATTGTGCTCTTCTCTAAGACAGCTTAGAGGTGAGTTCCAACATTAGAAATTTTTATTTGATGGATCAGAGTCTAATCTACTTTGGGAGCCATTAGTATAAGCATCTAGCTACATTTTCTACTTTGGTGTATGATGAAATATAGGTATGAGTATTAAAAAATCAAAACAGGCAAGTATTAATTGTTTAAGAATGACTCCAATGGGGTTTCAAAATACAAACTAAGCTTTTGCGATGTTTTTATATTTGATTTGATTTTTTACCCAAAGCTTTTTTTTGGGAATAATGTAGGAAAGTAGCAATTCGTAACCTAATTTTGTATTTCTTTAATGACAATATAAGATGAGTGAGTTGAGACGTAGTTACAACCTACTTCCGTAATGGGGTTGTTTTTTTTTAATTGCATCATTGAATTTGCTCAATAATTTGATCTAATACTACCTTGGTACTTAACTTCTATTCCAAATTATTTATTGATTTGGCTTTGGCTTGCCTCTTATATGAATGTTTCTAGGAATACACAGTAGCAGGATCTATAATTTAGTAACTCGGAAAAAAAATAATACCGTAAATTCCATTTCCTTAAATCAATTATCGAAAGTATTCACAGCTATTTTTTATTTACCTTTTTTATTAACATTCTTTGTTTCTTTTCTTATGGTCTATTCTTATTTTTACTATTTGTAGCTCTAACGGGTTATTCAAACATTAAAATTTTCGAAATTAAGGTTCTGTTTAATATTTCTCTATATAAAAATCATAAAATCTCTTCTTTCGGCTACCAAAACAAATAGCTCGTTAAAATAAAAGAATATATCATTACACATAGCCGCATCTTCTTCTTCTACTAGAATGAAAATTTAGTTTCGTAAATAAACTTAAATCAAAAAGATATCAGTTATACGATCATCCCATTTTCTACTATTATTATTATTGTTATTATTATTTGTTACTTTTGTATTTCCGGCACTGTTTTTGTGAAATATCCTCAGATAAAAAAAAACTATGGAGAATATAATAATAGAAACGTATACGAGTACGTACTATGCACATATATATTATTTCAGTTGGTTGATCTAAATAGAAAAGAAGACTCTTCTTTATTAAAATGGCTCCGGGCTCTCTTTGGCTTGTTTTTATGTCGCATTCATATCTGTAAATCTACGTTATTGTTATTTTATTTCAAATCGGCCTGATTCGATACAATCTTACCTCTTAGATCTTAGTCTTGAAAAATATTTTTGTAAATATATACCTACATGCATATCTATTTAGATAATATAACAAAAACGAGGAAAATTGTAACTTAATAGTTTTGATTTCTCAAGTACCAATGGTTGTAACATTTTACATTCAATTGGCATTGCGTCGTATTTTTAATTCAACTGAAAAATAATGACAGTTCCATTGAATGAGATTTTTTTTCTCTAATCGGTACAGTTGACAAAAGACCTTCATAGGTATTTATTTCACAAATATATTTTGAATCATTTAGAATAATTCGAAATGTATTTCAAAAAAAATAAAATATAACGAAGTAAAAATGGCTACCAGTAATACTTTATTTAATGTTTTCGAAGAATTAAAAATTGAAGAGTTTACTTTGTTGATATATTAAGAACACCGGAATTGAGAAGATATATCATCGTTGTCAAATTAATATCTGCTATATGCATCAAGGAAAACTTTTGTTACATAGCAGTTTTTATTTGACCGTATTCTGACCATATTTTCTCCGTATAAAGCTTTGAGTCACAAATCAGTCATTTTAATACGGTTTGGTTAGTAAATTAAGCATAATAGTCAAAATGTTGGCACCTCTAAAAGTGCACAAAGCAGACATTGGCTTGACAACTACGATATGAAGTAGTATCTTTTATACTAAATAAACACATAGCTATGTGAGCGAAGCGAGCAGGGTTAATATATCAACAGTTTTTTTTTCAAATTAGAGTAGATATATGATAATTATTTACTGTACTAAAAAGTTAAAAACATTGTTTTTAAATTTCTAGAAAAAATAAAAAATGTTTATAATAACTGTTGATGAAATGTGATTAGAGTTAAAAGGTCCACCGGAAAGTTCTGTCCATTTTTGGAATAAAACAAAACAATAAAATTTCTTACAAATATAACATTATTAAATACTATCACTGCCATTATTATTAACTGCCTCTCTACCGTGAAAAATATTTAACTTTTGATGTGAAAAATTGAACCGATAGTTGTTTGTATCTTCATCAATTTTGAATTTTTTGACACAGTCATCAGTAGGCTTCTGTTAGGTTTTAAAAGTTCACAATGTATTGGTCCTTGAATGTTCCACCGTGAACACAACATTCTCTTATTCTGAATCAAATTTGGTTTATAGGTGAAACTACTAGGTTTTCTAGGTTCACAATATGTCCTTTTTTGCAATATTTGACAATTTGACAGTTTTGTGCTACCGAAAAATTACTACTTTACTGAAAATATGGAAACATGATAAATAGTTTGTGGTTTCGTATTAAAGATTCGCTAATTACAGTCCCTGGTCATATTATTAGACCGACTTAATATTTTATACAAAATGTACATATTGTACTAAATTAAATTTAATACTGTTTATATATTTTATACTATAAAAAGTTATTTTGATTTATAAGAAATTTATTTTCTGGATAAGGATAAAACCATGTTTATTATCCCTATTACCCTATTTTAGGATAATTGCCTTGATTTGAAACCCATTGAAAATATGTGAAAATTCCTGAAGAAAAAAGTAGCTAAAGACGTAGTCACAACAGAAAAATAGCCCTTAGAAAAAATATTCACGCATGGAATTATCATCCACAAATACAGCAGACGGTATTGTCCTACATAGACAGCGCAGACTGTGCAGAATGGGAACTTAAAAATCAGTAAACGAGTTCAATTAAATATTAAATAATTCAGCTCGCCATTATTTAAATGTTTAATTAATTTAAAAGTAAAAATGTACTTTTTAGTAAATATGATTTTTAGTTACGCTAGTTGGTGATAAGCTTTATAGATAAAATTTGTACAGGAAAGTTAAACCCAATCAAAAATATGAGCCCAAAATAAAATAGCTATTACTTCAGGTTTTATACAAAACCTATAGCTCGTCTATTAATACGGTCAGGCACTGTATATCAAAACAAAACAAAAGCTAGCATATTCACTAACATTAATTTGTAAAAACGCTGACTTTGAAAACAAAGAATTTAAGAACATGTAGCAAGAGCGATTGCTTATTTTATACATCGTATTACTATTTGTGAAAAAATTTATATATCCTCAATCCTGGATCCTCAATATGGACAAGTTTGGATTTTGGCTCAACTAAGAATGCTACGGATCTTCGATTCCGACACTCTAAAAATTCTGAAATCAAAGGTTAAGCAATCATATTTTTAATAATAGAGAAAAAATTGTTGCATTCTAATTCACCCAAATTAATCTATTTAATTTTTTATCAAATATTTGTTTTATTGTCTCACGTAGCTTATGAATTCAATAATTTTAATTTAGCTGATGCGAGGAATAAATTTCCCAATAATAATTTCATTTTTAAACAATACTGATTCTTGATGACTATGACTCCGATTCCAACTCCGGCTCCGAAAAATTTAATTTAAAATCTCCGATTCCAATACGACGAGTGATAACATACTTTCCTTAGCTATGTACTTGAGTAGTTTGCCACTTTATACAGTACACAAAGTTAATATTACATAATACATGTCATATTTTCCTGAAACAATTACATGTTGGGTAACACTGAAGTGCTGAAACTTTGATTTATCAAAGATTATGCAATCATTACGTTATGCTTAGTCAAAAGATATGAAATGATTTCATTTAACAAATAACATTTAAAGATAAAAAAAATGTTTTTCAGTATCTTGATTCATTTGCATTGGCCATTATATTGATTGAAAAGGGTATTTTTCTTTGAAAGTTCCGTTTATATTTCCTCTTACTTAAAACGAGAAAAAAATCCAAAAGCAAACATAAACAGCTTGCCAGCCATTATTAAAAACATACTTTTTATATACTCGCAAGATTAAAAATATGATAACACATCAAAGTAAATAGGTAATAATACTCTTACATAAAAATGTGAAACCCGTAGCTAAACTTGAATTTATCTCTATCTATATTAAGTCTATATGAGATAGACGTCTCTTTCGTATGAGATGGGTTTGATATGAAAGCAACATTATGTTGCGCTATGTAAATTGTATTTGCCCGTATTCTATAAGGGAAGATCGAGAATTTTTGGAAAGTTCCGCCCGAAGAGCCGGTGTTCCGTATCCGACAGCCAATAGAATCAGCTCTTTAACCGGAAAAGAGTTATTATCTTGTTGCTCACACCGTGTTTCCGTTAATGTTAGCCGCGACAATGGCTGGCTCACTCTTCGCACGATATCTGTCGTGTTTTCATTCCTTAACTGGACTCGAGATCTTTTTCTTGCCACTCGGGTTCCGTCATTTTTAGTCTTAGTTTGTATTGTTTTTATTTTTTGCTTTCTGCCTTTTATATATCTACACAAGTTATTAATTTTCATGAAAGTGAGGAAATATTAAATTTATGAACCTGTGTCACGTCATAATTATATTAATATTTAATTAGAGTAAACAGTTGCATTATGAAATACGAGAAATTCCATCTTGATTTCCAGTCACATTCTCAATGAAAAAGCATTCATTTAAATGCATTTGCATTTATCATATTTAAATATTCTATAATATGAGAAATCGGTTTTTTATTTCTTTCCATAAAAATGGGTATAAAACGGTTAGAAGTCAACGTAAAAAAGGTGTATTTAAAAATCATAAAATTCTCCAATTTCAAAACATTTGATCATTATCAGGAATTAATTGGCTTTTCCAGTTCACAAGAAAACTTTTCCGTTGAGAATATGCTATAAATTTTATATGTTTAATGTTTATTTTGAATAAACGTGACATATTCTTGTAGTGCTTCTTGAAACAACCCATGCAATAATAGACCATACGCATATTATTTTTTTTTTTTGAATTTTTGAATCACTGATATTTTAATGTTAATAACAATGAGTTTTAAGTTTAAAATCCGAAAACGGTAAGTGTGCTTATGGGTCTTCTGTGACGTCACAGTACGCATCAGTAGAGTCATTCGGGGCATCCGTGCGCAGTGAGTAAGTGTGCACACCCCGTTTATCCTGAAGGATTGGAAGGATAAGTCGTATCATGTGTAGTTGGCTGAAAGGTACGGTAACGAGGAACTCATTTATCTACAAGATCGCTTGGTATTGGTGTTATCCATTTTTTTTTGAAACAAAAATTATTTCAATTCGGCACTGCAACTCTAACTTTTATCATCACGGCGAAGATTCTTATATCGTACTGAATACACTCACCAAGATAAAGTTATTAATATATTTAAGTTTTCTGTTCATCAAATTTAAGGGTATATTTTGAATGAGCAAAGTTATATATGAGTATATGGTATTTCAAAAATCTTAGCCTGGGGTAAGTGGGCGCAGAACATAAATATGCTAACATTGCCACCACATGACAGTCACAAACTCCAACCACTGAACAAATCTTTTTTTAGTCCTCTGAAAGCTAAATACTCTGTTGCATACAATACATTCATGTCAGAGAACCCAGAAAAAACTCTTACCCAATACCATGTAGCTCGATTATTCAATAAGCTTACGAAAAGAACGACACATTAAGAAACACTGAATCTAGCTTTAATTTTTAAATTTTTAGTCAAGCTATTTTATGTGCTTTTATATTTATAAATCGATCTCTAAGCATATGCCGATCTAATCTTTCAGACAATGCGTTATTAATGCATTTATACTTAAGGAATTTTAAGGAATTGATTGCTGTTAACTGTAATTCATAAATATCTATTAATTTTAAAAAAAATAACCACAACTACTGATAATTGATTGACATGTCAGTACTAATTTCAAACTCTTGTTTGCTTTTACTAGACGTTAAACGTAATAATTTTATATCATGAGACTATGTGTTTTTAATAAATATTACAAGTCTGCCTGATGAAGTCGAAATCACATCGACGAAAAGTCGCAACTTGAAATAAATAAAATAAAACACTGATAAAATGTGGTCTACTACAACCTGACTCATTTCTTTATTAATAAAAATGGGCAAACAATTTTTTTAATTCAAATCATCTTAGTGTTGTAGTAGTTTAAGTAGTGTGTCCGATTTTTTTAAATTTTTGGATATCATTATGCTTCTGGGAAAAATAACACACCTATATAAAAGACTCAATACAAAATATGTCATAATCATAGGGGCTCCATTATTCTAATATATGCCTGCTCGATGTTTACTGTATGAATTGATTCGATGTTTGGCAAATTGAATTTATTCTATGTATTGATTTAAAAAAAAACATCGAATTAATGCAAAAAGCTAACTCTGGCTGATAATAGCCCAAAATAAGGAAAACATATATTTTAACACTCTGAATTATTGCATATATCGATGGTCAAAAAGCATAGATATTTTAAGCGATGAATCCATAAAAATCCTAAGGATTTCGATATTTTACATCGAATGAAATGAATGATATATTTTTCAAAAGGACACTCCTACAACTTCCAAGAGGTTACTTATAGACAGTTCTGCTTCCTCTGTACCCGCGTCTTAATACGTTCAACTCTAAAAAGAAAATATTTAACGCCATCTTAAACTTGTTAATACATTTAAGAAGGGCTTTAATTTCGAAGAAGGGCTTTCGATGCCAGAATTTTTAATTCAAAAGAAATTTCGATAAAAATCGAAATATTAAAGCAATTAATAACTTAGGTGAAAATAAAAAATCAGAAAAGAAAAATCATCCTTTTATTAATTCTATTAGCAATGAGATTTTTTAAAAAATGATTTAGAATTTATCTATGGTATTTGTCAGGGAACAATGAAAAGGAAATTAAAAATTCTATAAATATGGAATGAAATATTCATTTGCAAGTGTTAATTCCCATGTAGAGTAGTACGTTTATAATCTCTTACGATATATTATCTACCTAAATTGTAAATGGACATTTTCTCACCGGTGCGGACCAATGAACGAATGAGCCACACTCTCGTCTTTGTTGGAACTCACATTAGATGATGAATGCCATACGGCGTGTCCGTCGACTGAAAAAAAAGGAATATGAAATGCTAATTCCGGCCGGTTGTAATTAACGAAAAAATGAAAGAAAATCATTAATTTTCTACACACATGAGGGTGAGAGCGAGGTGAGGGCATTAGCGTACCAGTGTCATCGTTTCAAGTGTTATTCTCTATGTTATCTGATTGGTTACGAGTGGAGTTAGGAACCGTGACGTTCAAAAAGCTTTGTCAAAACGGAGTGATTATGAAAGAAATTCAAGATATTATGCATTCATTCTCTTGGCCATCGAGCTGTCATGTCACTTCAAAAAATAAGCCAGAGGTCTCGCTTATCTGTTCTTTGAACTTAAATTAATTATGCCCGAGTTGCTTGCAAATATTCGACCTTTTTCCGGACCCGTTTTCCAGCATAAGCGATAAAACTTGGAAAAAAAAATCTTCTCATAAAACGTAGCTCAATGTTAGATATAAAGACAAAATGTAAACTTTTCTCTGAAAAAATAAAACATAATTAAAAAAATTATGTAATTGCTTACACTTAACGTAAAACATTTGTATACAATAAAATATTTTTACGAGTCTCGGTAGACGTTCTACTTATCTCAACCAAATGTTCAGCCTCGCTGGTTCGGCCATAACGAACGATAGATCATGATCTATGCTTCGTAAATAGATTTATGATTCATTTCATGCGTGTGTAACGCTGGTAATAAAATGTCAAAACATTATTAGGGGGAAATATGCGCTTTGAATATTTTTAAAAGATACTCGTCAACCGAACAAAAACATGATTTTATTATTTTTAACAAAAAACCAAATTTTAATTCGTCTTGTAATAAGCTAAAAAGCCAGTAAAATTGAATTATGTTCCACATACTTTTTACTCGTACAAATACGTATTTAATCCAATGGCTTAAATCCCAAACGACAAAAATTCAAAAAAACAGCAGGAAATTATATGTTTTTTCGGCGATAACTGAGGGCTGCTGCGTACAGACAATGCCATCGAGTTAATCTCATCAAACGATTCAACATATTTTTAAATCATGTGTGGATGATATGGTACATACAAGGATGATGTCGATGTGTATTCCAGATGAAAATTTTTACATGAGAGAATAGGGCTGGGGAAGAATTAGGAAAGATTTTCAATTTTGGAATATAAAAAAAATAACCTGGGTAAGCATAGAAAACTATCAGAAATCTTTCGTCAAAGTTTCTACCGAAGGATATTTAGATTTCGTGTCTCCTCCTCTCAGTTGTCTAAGTGGAGAAATTAATTTTTTTCAATAATTTATATTGTATTTTTTACTGTAAAAGGCGACCATCTAGAATACATTAAATTTAAGCATTCACCATTACAAATTCATGTCCCCATTTCGCCCTTGTATTCACTAATTTAATGATAATAAAATTTTCATGAAGATTAGAAGTCGGTTTTGTTTAAAAATACTTTTTAGCTTTTCCGCATATTATGAACCTTATGCTATCAAAAAAAAAAAAAAAAAAAACATAATTAAATTATTATATCATGATCAATGATATATTAGTTTGCATAAATATATTAATATTAATTTGCTTTGGGCATTACACATCTTGAGAGGGATATTAATCTTTCGAGGAAAATTTTTTCGGGAAGCTAGAGAAACCATATGTATTTTCACTTTAGAATAATTTTATTTTGTTGAATTTATCTAACAGAAAAGTTTGTTTCTATAAAGTATTTTTTAAGAATATGGTACATCTATTCTTGAATGAAAATACCAGCCCTATATCAAAATCAACAAATTTTAAAATGATGTAGGACACTTTGCTAACGTTTTCGTAATAACATTTACTAAGCTATAGGAAAGTACAGTTTCAAAAATAAATGTTCAAATAAATTCGAAAAGAAAACTTCTTTTTCCAATATTCTGGAGATTAAACTTAGGTGATCATATTGCACTTTCGTAGAAGTGGCTATACTGCACTCCCATAATTTAGAAGTACCTATGAATCTTACGGAGGAGGTTTTATCGGAACCGAAGTTTAAACTGAAAGGTTTTAAATTTGATGGAAGGCAAAGCCGGAAATATACCAGTAAAGGTCAATTGTATTGAAATAATAGAAGTATAGTTAATAAGTTCTTTCCTAAAATCGGTTGAATATAAATGACGTAACACAAAACATAAAACAATAAAAAAATATTTAAATAAACAAAGAAATGAAAGAATTTGGGAAATTCTAAAAAAGTAAGCTGTTTTCTACTAGCAAAAGATGGTAGCTTAACGATTAATCTCCAATTTCAAAATTTTGTGGCTAAAATCGGAGTAGAAGGCATAAAATCAATCGAAAGTTTCGACTTTTTGGGGTTGTAATTGAAACTCTGCAACATCGTTAGTAAGGCGGTAAGTAATCAAGTAGAAAGTAAATTGTGAACTCTGTGTTACTTCTTGCCAATTTAAATGAATTTTCTAACAAACTTCGTAAGGTCATCTTAAGACCATTTTAAAGAAAATCCCTCCAACTTTGATATACTTGAGAGTGTTGAAAATGTAGCATAATTAGTCATCATTTTTGATTTCGTCAACTTAGATGCTATTTTTTTAAATTTTAAAAGACCGCCAAGCTTCGTGTGGGATATCTAAACTCGGCACTCTGAAGCGTTTCTGGAAAAAAAGGTTTTGACGGATAACGAAGAAATCATATAAGAATTTAATTTTTCTTTTAAGACCCAAAACTATAAGTATAACAACTGCAAGAAAAATCAAAAAAGGAGTATAGAAGAAAGATAATGAAATTCTTTGACGAGCTCATTTTGGGAAGGTTTTTTTAATCCCGATTTTTTTTGCCACAAAATTAGCATCGAAAAATATCATAAAAAAGGTTTTATGAAACTACTGCTCAATATGGAATACATCTGAATTAAACAAAAGCTCATACCACTGAACAAAAGCACATTATATGGATGACGGGAAACAATTTCTGAACTTGAATGCTGAAATAGTTGATCTCACAAGAAAACCAACCAGAGTGGTAACGCGTCTAATAAACGCCTACTACGGACTGAAGAAGCACTTGCCTATAACTGGATTATATATGAGTGGTCCAATATGCAGATTTTGTCACGTAGAGGAACAACCAAACTCTCTGGAACCGAAATGGCTGAAAAACACCAAGTACGCTGGTTACTAAGATTTTCCAGCTGCTCAGTATTAACTAGTTGAAGTAGGGACTCAGGAAGCACAATAAGTTCTGATACTGCAGAGTTGGAGCACAATTATTCTCATTCTGAAAACTCCTACTAAACAAAAAAAAGGAGTTAATGATAATATCTTGATAGGTACTCTTTTTGGTCGAAAATTGCCAGTATACATTGTTGATACTTCTATATCTATATTTAGATGGATATGATAGATGACTCATCTAGAAATCGCACATTAGACTAAAAGATAAATCCTGAATAAACTTTACAATCTCTCACGAAGACCAATAGGACCTAAATTTGCAATAGATAAATTTTAGGTACTATAACACAATTTTAAAACCTGTGCTTTATATCACTGTTCGAAGCAGAACTACGGAGCTTCATTAAACTTTCCAACATTCAATGAATCTAGTCCTAAATTATTACTTATGGCATATGACTTTATTTCTTTATTACGATTCGCTTCGCAGTGTTTAGCAGCCATCGTCAGGTAGTAACTAATTTTGCCAATTGCAAACAAATTTCAATTACGGTGTTTGTTGTAAATAATTTGTCGTTTATATTATTTGAATATATTATTTATTGTTGAATCCAGTTCTTCAATTTCAAGGTTCTCCAAAGAATTCTTAACATTTTTAACAATACCTTTTATGTTAAGAAGGAGAGATTGCTTCAATATTGTCTATATTGGTAATAATAGTTTCCGTTATATTTAAAAAAAAAAATCCACGATTAATTATGTTCTCATGAAATTATATAAGTTCAAACAATATTGTCCAACCAGCATCCAAAAAATCTTTCACAACGTTTAAAAAGGTGAGCTTATTAGTGGCCGAGTGCTCTAGCTGGCCACTCCAAAACTGGTTGGTTTGAATCACGTATCGTGTAAATTTTCCTTATTTTTGGCGGATATTTCATATGAATTTTTATTAACCCTAGAGTCACTAAAGATTTTATTAGTTATGAAGCGACGGTAAATAACAATAAAAATGGGGGTAATCAATAGATCATACACCTTCCTAGTTCTTAGAGAGCTTTAATGCTGATTGAGGTCTCTCATTAAGCCGTTGCACATTTTGTTTGCATTTATTACAAATATACAATGTCTTACAATAAATAAATAAAAATATTTAATTTCCGCCGAGATTTTCTGTTTAGGTAAAATAAGCAGACTTAATCATTTTTCTTAAATAGAATTCAATTTTCGCTGTAATTTGTGTAAACAGAGATTTTTTTTTTAAGAGGTAAGTGAGACAATATTAAAATTTATCTTTCTAAATGATCACAAGATTGAAAATTTTGAAGGTAAAAATTCGAAATTTGAGATTCGCTTTTTATAGTTTGACCCTCCTTTCACGGAGCTCATAAAATGTGGATTTCAAGAAAAATAAACCGTCGACACTCACATTTTGATTATTATGTTTTATTGCCGTCAGTGCAGCCCAATTGTCATTACTGTTAAAGAAAATTTATTACAAATTACCAAACATTTTTATGTTTTTTTGATATTTCTACACTCGAAATCTAAGTTATTCTAACGGAATCGAATGTGTTCAATTGAAATAATGTCAACACGAAACGTTTAAGTCGCGGAGAAATCATTAAAGTCAGAAAAAAGTAAATAAATATTAGGAGAAAGATGTGGATGTTTTCGTGTGAAAATGTTCCAAAATTGTAAAACTATCATCAGAATTGATTTTTTTTGGGTTTCTTTATATGCTTTTAATTGTTCCAGTGTTAGTAAGTGTTGGGGTATGGTCGAAATGTTAACGATGTTGTTTTACTTTAACTACTCTATCTATTTGTCACTGTTGTAATTTTACAATTTGGTTTTATTGGAGCCAAGATTTAGAAACAAGAAAAAGCCACGTACGTACGCATTACCAAAATAAACATGATCGTTTATTTCGGGAACATGAGTTCAGTTGAAGGTTTGGGGATGCATTCTCATAGGTGTGATTTTCAAGGCAGCGATGCAGTAGATTGATTATTTATTTTAATTGTCGTCGTATTTAAAGAAAGTGAACTCAAATACTAAAAAAAGGGGATGGGAATGTTATGCTTGAATTGTTTAGCTTAAACTGTTTTTTTTAAAAAAAAATAAGAAAAAACAAAGTAATTTTTCTCTTGGAACATTTTGAATTGTGGGAGTATAAAATTCAATTTTTCAAATCTTCACGTTGTCGTGGTTGTTATTGTAGGCAAAATTTATTTTCGTCTAATTAAGAGAGAACCATAAACGTTGGATGTTCATAAAACGCCACGTGTCATAATACCAAATGTCTTCCTACAACTATTTATTAAACAAATAACTCTTTATTTTATAACACCCATCTTAAATCCAACAATCTTCATATCAGCGATAGTCACAACCACTTCCGACAAAAATAATTTAAATTTACAACTACGACCTTTATTTAATCTCTCACCAAAAGATTAACAATAAGATGAAACCCTCAAATGTCATTTAATCCAGGCTCTTCACCCTGTTTGTATAAGAATTTTTGCCCACAACATTTTCAGCTGTAAAAACATAGCTTTTATAAAAACCTCAAATTTAATGCTCCATTTTAAACGATACTTGTGAACATAAACACATTGGAAAATTACACAGTCAATTACGCGTGCAATCAAGTTTAATTTTATTAAATGAATGTTTTAATTGTTCCATTTAAATTTTATTGATATCTGTTATTTATACCACTATTACTATGTTTGTGTTACATTTGAAAAAAATTCCAATTAAACCAATACCCATAATATTACAAAATGATGCGATTTCTATTATCGAAATAGAATAATCTATTGTTATATTTAATTAAACGGTTTGTGCCAAATGTTATAGGGAAGAGATATTGATATAATGGCAGTGTTGCATTGCGAATCGCTTCAATTGTGTATTTGTATATATTATTTGATGTTATTTAATAACTGGAAATTCGATTTATTAAAATCGTTGAAATTTTGATGGCTTCGTATTGTTGTTTGATTTTCGAATTGTTAAAGGCTGTTTAATAAATCAGTTTAGTTCACATTCGTTGTCTGATTGATTTTCTCGTTTTAATCACTGGAATATGGTTTAATTAAAAACAATTGGTAATATTCTGAAAATAAAGAAACCCAATTCAGCTTATCGAGGAAGCAAATAAAAAATGTTTCCCCAATTATTTAAAGAATAATAATGAATTTTACTTGAGCTATTATTTTTTTTAAACAATTCTTGAATTTGCTTATTGATATTTTCTGATCTAAAATAGTATAATAACGAAAACAATCAAAAAAATTAATCATAAGCATTAAGAAGACCTAGTTGATGCAAAGCAGAATTTTGTTTTTGTTTTTTTTTTCCTTTGGAAGATAAAGAGGTATATAAGTTGGAGCTATTTTGGTAGAAGATAAATTTTGAAGATAATTAACTTTTCATGGTGTTATGTCGTGCCATGGGTTATTTTATGAGTTATTTATTTCACTTAATTCTGAATTCTACAGTAGATATATTGTTAGCATACATATTAATTTCTTGTATTAATTTAGTAAATGCAAAATAACGATTTTTTATAAAATAATCTATTGCAGGTTTTTATAAATTTTCAACCCTGAAATTTTATTAAAATGATATCAATAATTTTCGATTATATTTGTATTTGATATACACCGTCGCTTTGTATCTACCAAAGTTTTAAGCGACGCTAGGGTGAATAAGAATCCGTTAATCAAGAAATATTGAAAATTTACTTGATACGAGATTCGAACCCAATGCCTACTAGCTTTGCAATGGCTAACTTGAACACTCAACTATCAGTAGGCATTTTTTTGTTTAAAACGTTTAATTTAATTCATGACTCAAGAATTTTTGTCTTATATTCATCTCTATCTTCTGTTATTTAAATACCTTAATTTACTTTTACTTTGTTTTCCTTCATGTGCCAAAATTTTGTAATTTTTATCTTTTCTATGGTTGATTATCTTTTTTTTTACTAACATTGATCACTACTGGCGTCGATTATCATTTTCAGTTCACAGTACAGATTTCTCAGTAGTCTTTAATTACTGTCATCGAGTAGGATACGTGTAAGAGCTTTAACAAGTTACAAATGCTGCACTTGATCTAAGACCTTTTCAAAATCATTGAAGCATATTGTATTACAAACTATAAAGGAATATTCATTTATGCTTATTAGTGGCCGAGTGGTTGAAGTGGCAACTCTAAGACTAGTGGGGGCTGGGATCAATCCACGTATCGAGCGAACTTTCTATATTTCTCGATTCACAGTTTTTTATTAACCGCAGAGTCCCTAAAAACTATGGTAGTTAAAATGACATATATACCAATGACGATCCTATTTCGACCCGCTTTGGATCATTAGGGACACTGCATCATCATTTTTTATCGTTACTAAACACCATCGATATAAATTATTGAAGAAAATATAAATTCAGATGAGAATATATTACGAACAA
Organism: Sisyra terminalis; assembly: GCA_958496175.1. Taxonomy (NCBI): domain Eukaryota; kingdom Metazoa; phylum Arthropoda; class Insecta; order Neuroptera; family Sisyridae; genus Sisyra; species Sisyra terminalis. Next base: position 29,299,550 of record OY292277.1, on the reverse strand, counting down.
TCGTAAATATTACAATCGAATATAATACACCAATTAAGCCAACTACTAGTTGATTGGTCTGGGTGGCCCCCATAAATAGGTGTTGGGTTTGAATCTCATATCGAGCAAATTTCCAATCTTTCTTGATTTACAGATTTTTATTAATCCTAGAGTTGCTTATCTTTGCTTTCGTAGTTATAAAGTGACGGTAAAAAACAATTCAAAATATATTTTATCAAGTTTCAACTAAGTATGCAGATTGTAGGTAGGCCCATCGGTTAATTTGTAAATTGAATTACACTACACTAATTAATATAAAACCATGACAAGCAAGGTTCCAAGATAATATTTAGTACAACTAATTTATGGATAATTCAGCACAGATCAAAAATATTTTGTCTTAGATTATTTAGTTGAGACTGTCGGTGTAAGTTTTATATTATTATACTTTTCTTTAAAAAATTATTATGTAATTTTCTTTAACCATATATCGAGAAAAAATATGTTAATTGTTAAAAGTTTTAATAATCTCACTTCTATTGAAACTAAGATTGTTTCAATTGAGGACAAAAAGAGCATTAATTTAAATGAGTTCAATCGTTACAATTACGTAAATCTTTACTCTTACTCTATTAAATGCGTCACATCTTACAGTAATGGTTGGAATTCTTTTCATAACTATAGTTCAAAGAATTTAAAAAGTTTATATTGAAAAATCAAAGCAAGTAATATTTGATAACAACAATGAAAAAATAATTCATAAAAAATATTTTTCATATTTAATATTGGAATCGTATTTGTCTTTATAAATCGGTAATGATGAGGTTTGAAATATAATGTTGAATGTATGAACTATACGGCAAATATGAATCTTTAAAGAAAAATGATTTTATAATTATTTATAAAAATTGAATTGAATGAATAATGATTAATACGAAGCGATTTATTATGGATACGTATAAAATGCACGCAATAAGCGAAAAGTTGTTGAATTTTTAACTTTGTTTCTTTTTTCTTGAATTATGAAGTAGACGCCTGATTTCATGGAACCAAACACATTGATCTTAAAATATGAGTACACTAATTTCAAGTCTAATAAATAATAAAGATGTCAGAAGACGGGAGACATTACTCATATTACAAAGAGCGTATGCATAGCAGCAGAGTCCCTCATGAAAATTGCCTCCTTTGCGCTCCACTCGAGTCCCCCTATTATAATATGTTTTATATACATACAAAGGCACATAAACACAGTTTATTAACGAGTGTCAATTATTTTGACTCTTGCATTCCTAATTACTGAACCATTTTACCAAAAAGATGACGAGAAGTAGCTAGTGTGCGAGTAACGTCGGTTGGGAAGCGAAAGTGAGATGAATCTTTTACCGTACAAACGTTTGCATTGTGTATTCGGAATACGGAATACGAATACGGTTTCATGAGGAATATAAATCTTGGATGAAATGTCTTAATTATTTTGTGTGTATAACTTGTCTTATGTAAATAGCACTCTCACTGAATTGCATTGGTTAAGCTTTATGTTTTGTTTCGTAATGAATTTATTTTGCGTGCGAATTATAATTAATATTATAATTAGTTTCAAGTACGAGGTTTATTAGGCTTGTTAGGCGTAACAATTTGTATATTCATTTTATATACTCCTACTTTCCTTGAATTATTACATTTAAAATATATGGTTCAAGATTTTCACGAAGGCTAAACGTAAAATTTTAACACTTCCTCATAAAATTGATGAATTCTCTTGAAAATTTAAAGCACAAACTTACCTTATGTTTTCCCATTTGTTCAGTTAAATTTTTTTCATCATGCTACATTAATTCTGAAACAAAAATTAAAAGTCAATATTTCCATCGTTAAAAATCATCAACTCTTTAATTTTAGAAATTTCTTATACGAATTGGTATTGGCGTTGAAACATAAAATTGATGATGGCTAATAGAAGAAAAGAATGATAAAAGATGGACTTAAAGGGAAGAGAGCACGTGTTTTAAACATCTTTCGTATTAAACTATGATTGATTGTAATGTTTACATGAAAACGAATGGCCAAGTAATTAATGCTTCATGCTAAGACAAAAGATCCAAAACAAAGAAAACATGAACCTTTTTTCATAGCAAAACGCAACCGAATACAAAATTCAAAAAAGAAATATTCTGTTTGAAGCAAAACGTTAAAATTTTACGATTGCAACACGAACTTTATTATTAGACTTATGCAATTGTTCTAAAATTGCAATTAAATGCATATTTGCATGTCTCTAATGTCCTGCAAATTTATTGATGTATTGATTTGATTCAAGGATATTACAAAATGGATTTCAATTCATATCAACAAACTACAATTGCTTTCAATTAGTAAATATTAATTATCTAATATGAAACTATTTAAATATTAATCATTCCAATCATTTCAGCCATTTGTTAGGTCGTTAAAATCAAAGGCGCAAACATTTTATTTTTGGAATTCCGATTCATTCAATTTGTAGTCACTAATTGTTGAACATAAGAATCGTTTTCAGAGAATCATGGATTAAAATTATATGTATGTTGACAATTTTTTGGCAAGTTTCACTTGTAATATATTTTTTAGTTTGCAATAAAATAATAGGTCGATTCGAAGAAGAGTTGTTCTGTTCATAAAAATGTGCGATGGAAAAGTATAAGCTGCCAAAAAATAAGAAAAATATTTTGAACAGATCTTTCATTAAATACAAATGACTAAGTTACCACTATGTTAAAATTGTAATTCTACAGATTCTTGTGCTGCAAATCTATAGTTGTTTACTATTAAAAAATTACTAAAATTCAAGTTTGTAATAAAATGTCGAACTTTCATAAGAAAAGCATTACTGTAATTACCACGAGTGATAATTTCCTTTAATAGAACTTTCAAATCCCACTCTGATTAAAAGTTTTCAACTATTTGAATGTAAACCTTGACATATTTTTATTTTAAAAAAAATGTTATTTACCGTCGCCGTATAATTATCAAAGTCTGTAGCGACTCTAGAGTTAATAAAAATTCGTAAATCAAGAAATATTGAAAAACCCTGGTCCACCTTGACCTGTCGGTTACATATTAACATGTTTAGAAAAAAAGAAATTAAAAACGCAGAATTGTCTTTATAAATGGATAAATAGTTTTGCTGGCGTATACTGATTTTCGTATTTTGAGTGAATCAGGAAATTAAGAAGAACAATTAAGTAATATTTATACCTAAAATTACTACAAAATAGCGAAACAGAAATTTACCAAATCTCTTTCGAGGAAGTGGGCATTCAAGAAATTGAGTTCGTGGAAATTATTGTACTTCTAGATGAGCAAATTGGTCTCATGAATCTTTTTTTTGCTTACTGTAATGTATGACAATATATGAAAATTTAATACGGAATATTAATATATGGCAAAAACAAGAGTGTACAGAATGGAAACACCAAAAAAGTAACTTTTTCACGAAATTATACTTTTTGATTAATCGTTATTAAAAAAACTTGTTTTCTTCAATGCTGGTAATACAGCGTTTAAGATATAAACAACTATTAAAGTCAATACAAATATATTTATACTTAAGTAGAGAAACAATCAATGAATATTGTACTGTGCAAATTGAAATTTGAGCTCCTTTCTTTTGAGCACTGAGAAGAAAGATTTTGATAAAGAAAAATTGATTTTGTATTGTACATTGTGTAACTGGTAGGATTTTTTTGGAATTTCAAACTTCTAAGAACCTAAGACGAACTAATCAAAATTTAAAAAAATAGCTGCTTTTGGATTAATTTTACGATAGGGCAAGTCGGAGATGGTTGACTTAATATCAATCGAAACTAATCTTTTTTTAAATTTGTATATATTTATGAGTAAAATTGTTGAAAACTAAACTAAAAGAATATTTATAAGGTTAATGTAAAAATCATCTTGGGTAAATTATACAATTGACTTTACAGTAACTACACAAAAAATTAGATAACAAACCCTCAATATTCGTAGCGGGTTAATCTAAATAATACGAGTAGTTAGTATTAACTTTTAAAATAATAGAAGTAGGAAACCTTTAAGTTTTAGCAACTAAAAATTGAAACTTAATTATTTTTTGTAATTTGATTATTTTATTAAAAAGTAGTAAAGAAAATTTCATTTTGAAAATATTTTTTTGATAAAATAAATTTTCAATCTTTTTTATACATGGGACTTCAACTGCTTCTTGATTCTCAGCAGCGGTGATCTTGATCTTGATTCTGATTTATAGCAGGGGTTGGCCATCTTTTGAGATAGAAACTTAAAAAGTTACAATTTACAAAATTTTTCAGGTTTTAAAAAGATACTAACATGTTTATGTCAATATTGTAGTATTTGATAAAGATTAGGTATAAAATTTGATTTTTGATTTAAAAATAAATAGCTTCTACTCTCTATTGCACCTATTCCCACTGTTCTCTGCTAAGTTTTTTTTATCCTGTTATAATCCGTTTTTATCAGAACAATATTTTAATGAGCTTTGAAAATGAAAAAAAGTATAGTTATTAATATTTGTCGCATTGCCATCAAAAGAGCCGCTGCTTCCCAACTACTGATCTATGGAAACCATGACTTTCAAAGAGTAAAATAATAAGTTTGTCTTTACTGTAGATTTCAAATTTAGCAAAATATACAGCAAAATTTAAAACTTAGCAGTCAATCAACCCTAAAAAAAGTCAACTAACCCCAGACGATATATTCTTTCTTTCTCTCGTTTTCTCTCCTTTATCAAAGCACAGAATCAAAAACAATGCAATGAAATACTAAACTATTGTATTGAACTTACAAATGAATCAAATTTCCGGTATAATTTAATGAAATCGGAGAAATTGTAACAAAATCGTCATACGGAAAAATTTTACTTTCACGCTTTATTTATTAAAATTAAAGCACAGCTTTTTTACCATTTGTAATAGCGACATTGCAATCGGTAACATGAAGATAAACTCTGATCTAAGATTGATTTACAAACCTCTGAATGGGTGAAAAGGTTATTAAAAGTTAAACTATCTTTCTTGATAGCCAACCAGCTATGGTCTACCCTTGTATGCAAATAAATGATCAGAATATTAAAAAAAATGTTCAAAAGAAATCTATAATTCTTTCAATTTTTTAGAATTCATAAAAATGCACTGCAAACTGTGTGGGATGTACGAAAACCATACATAAAATATAATTGTATGGAAAAAAAATGATATTATTTAAAAATAACATCCCTTAACAAAAATAGATTGTTAAATTAACTCTTTGGTCACATTGAGCTTTCATATAAACCTTTCACTTGGTAGGCTTTCATATTGAAAATGATTCGTTTAGATGGATTTACCGCATCGATGCGAGTATGTAACTAAACCAATTTTAACGAATATAATTCCTATTGAAAATTAATTCAAACCAGTCCGTCCTACATGCACACAATCGACAATATTATCAACAACAATTAATGTAACTTTCAATTAAAACAACCGCAACAATGTGCCACACGTGGACAAACACGAGCGCCGGCCAATCAATGTACTCCAATCAATACAAAGTTCTCTGATTTCCCATATTCTCTCATTTCATCGACCATACAAAACGATCAAATTGAGAATCACTAAACAAAAACAAAATAATGAAAATTTAAAAATGTGTTGCGATTTTAAGAAACGAAATTCCTCAAATCGTTGCTCGAACCAAATTTGTCAACTTTGTGTAAATGTGTAGGATTTTACGGCTTGCCTATTTTAATTAATTTAATTTACGTTAATTATAGTATTTAGTTTTCCTACATCATGTCGTTATTATTAACGAGTTTGTTAAACTAGCCCTATAAAATACATAGCTGAAATCCAATTATTAGGTATAACTATATATCTCTGATCTCAGTCGATTGAAATATAATACGAGAGAGTTACGTGATTAAATTTGTTCGAGATCTGCATAAAAAATAATCGAAAGAAAAGTCGCTTTAGTTCTATCTCGATTTCAATTATGGTAAATAGTTAATAAACGTACCGTTGAGGGTTCAAAATAAATAAAAAAATACCTCAACATCATTTGCACTGTGATGAGTTTTACTTGAGGTCCTTTGGCTTAAATGAGTTAAATTTACATTCGAAGAAATAAATACTTAAATTATGATAGTAAGAAGTTAAAAAAAAGAACCGAACGATCGTAAAATCGGCATTTATGTTTTTTTTGGGATTCATTAGATTTGACTTTTTTGTCACACAATTAATTATCATATTTTCGAAATGGGATCGTAAATTGATTTCGTCAGTGTCTGTTGTGTTTAATGATCGCTCTGTCTGTTTGTTGCGAGTTGGTCAAAGAGTTGATTATTCTAATCGAAAATCTAGTTTCCAGTTTTCGCTTCCAAGTTCAGTGCTCGTTTAATGTGAATATATGGACAAATAATATTTATTGTTGGGTGATGCTTGTAGTCATAATAGGTGAGGCTGGCAAACAGATTGTTCGATGAGCACGTATCTCTTTGGTTTCACGTATTTTGCGGTGACAATATTCAGTTATTCTCAGCCACGTTTTCAATCTATCAGTTCGGCCTGTTAACATTTATATTTGTGTATTACTATTATTTTGATTATGACATATATTGTATTTAGAAATTGTTTTACGCTTCTCTGTTCAAATTGGACTTGGAATAGGCAGCATCGTTAAATAAGAATATAGGAGCCATATTACATAGTAGTTATCTGGTTATGACTTATTCACAGTGCTCTTACAGTAATCATGATTCAATAATATCATTCAAGTAGAACTTCATAGAACTTGAATTTTGAATTTCCATAAATACGAGTTATAAATATTTCAACCAAATTTATAAAATTAATCCAACGGAAATCCGTGATGAATGTAGAAAGAAGGAATAAATCAAGATTCTAAGTAATTAAAAATAGTGATTTTTTTGCAAAAAACCCATATACGGGAAAAAATTACAATAAAAAATTACGCTAGTATCTAGGAGAAGACCTTCATCATCTTAGTCTATAAAACAGGGGTGGGCAAACTTAAAACTGGTATTATCGACAATAATATTTCTTATTTGAATAAATACAAATTTTAAGAGAGAATGGGAGGAAGAGAGGATGGGATTATTAGAAGCACTATTTGGGATTCGGTAAATCTGTTATAGAATAGACGAGTGTTTAATTTTATATTCTAGTTTCATTGTCTGCTAAATTTTTAGTAGGGGAGACCGGGTACAAAAGTAACAATTTGTACTTTTACCTTGATTTCTGGCTGGGTGTTATTATTGCCATTAAATGATTATAACCACATATAAATTTAGTTTATGTTCTTCACAATAGTAACTAGATTTATTCAATTATGGTATGTTTTATGTGAATAACACAGAGTTAAAAAAAATTGTCAGTTGTTACTTTCAACCACGTAGGCGGGTCAAAAGTAACACGTTGTGGGTCGAAAGGAACAAGACTACTAAGGGTTGCTAATGAAAACATAGTACAAGTTAAATCAACAAATTACCTTTTTAAAGATTTTGTATTAATTATATAACCCAAATTCAACATTTTAAATACTCAAAAAATATAAATTTTAAGGAAATGAATCAATAGAATGCCGCGACAACGCATAAGAACTACTAGGTATATGAAGAACTACCGATACGAAAATGTATCGAAAACCATTCTATTGAAGTGGATATCCATAAAAATATGATGTTAATAATAAAATCATTACGAGGATAAAAGTAACATATTACTTTTGTACCCTAGGGCTAGGGGGCTATGTTACTTTTGTACCCATTCTCATTTAATAAAACGTGTAACATAACTTTAAAATGGAACGTGCTAGACAAAAATGAATTTAAACAATGTACAATTTATCTAATCAAGAATGGATATGCAAAAATTCGGATTGCTATGATCCTTTTACGAGTATGTCAACAATAAATAAGAAAACGTCGAAAAACTTACTTTTGACTCGTTTAAACATATTACGTGCTATTATATAACCTAACAACGCACTGCGCACGCGTTTACTTAATATGATTGAGGGGGGTGCTCTGGGCTATCACTTGATGGGAGCAAAAAGATGTTCGCCCATTGGATAAACCTAGAAACCGTTACTTTTGTACCCAGTTTCCCCTACACATTTTCAATTAAAACATTTAAAATATACCTTAAAAAGTTATTTAGATTACTACCTGCGATCAATTGTTAACCTGTTCGCGATTGGCCAGTCGATCGCGATCGATCGTTTGCACAATATTCTATTACAATATTCTACATACAATACTCACATACAATATATAATATATACATACAATATTCTATTTTAAAATTTAGTAGTTACATTTGAATTTTTATATTGTAATATCGTTAAATTAATGGATCATTATATAAGTGATATGATTCAGTTTCTTTATTTCTTTACAATAATATCGAATTATACTAAAAAAAAAAACAATTCTACCAAAAGAATAGAAAAAGTATTGAAGTCTAGTCCCAATAATATATTTGGTACTAAAATCGCCAACTTTCTAAAGAAAAATAATACAAAAATTGCATTTTTGACAAATATCAACTACATGAAAATTCAGAAACCATTGGAGAACAACCAAATCACAATGGAAAATTAAACCGGAATATATAAAATTAAATGTGGTTTTTGTGAAAAGTTTTACATTGACCAAATTAATAGATCTTTCGGAACTAGATATAAGGAATATACACTTAGAGAATATGGTTCAATAGTAAATTCAAATTATACGAAACATCTTTACGACGAGAATCATGAATGCTTAAATTTCGAATCAAATTTTAAACCACTTCATGTTTGCAAGAAAGGATGACATATGAACATCCTGGAAGAATATAAAAGATATAAAGCACACAGACTGAAATCAAGTAATATCCTCGACGAAAAATTATTTAAAACAATCACATTAAATATTTTTTTACTACTAACACAACGAACATTACCTGACGATGACAGCCAAAGACTGTTGAAACGCATTGTATTTAATAAAGTATTAAAGAAATTGAGTCATACAACATCACTACATAGTATAAAACAAAGTCGCTTTTTCTGCCCCTATATCCCTTTGTATGCTTAAATCTTTAAAATTACGTAACGGATTTCGATGCGGTTTTTTTAATAGGTAGAGTTATTAAAGAGGGAGGTTTATATGTATAATAACATCCATTAAATAGTGGAGAAATACTGTTATTAGACAATTTTAAAAATATCAAAAAATATGACATTTTGAAATTTAATTGTTTAGATCAGAGAAGAGAGACTTTTCTCTGGTTCAGATGCGCGACCATTAGTTAGATAAGGATGCTGAATACCAGCAGCATGTGTTTTTTGAGCCACTGCGCAAACTCCGATAAATGGTATTCAGCATCCTTATCTAACTAATGGTCGCGCATCTGAACCAGAGAAGAGTCTCTCTTCTCTGATCTAAACAATTAAATTTCAAAATGTCATATTTTTTGGTATCTTTAAAATTGTCTGCCACTACTGGCCACTACGTTAACTGCACGATAATCATTTAATAGATATAATATTTAATAGATTTAATAGGATCGACTTTAATCATTTTTTCAGTGAGTGACAATGGCTATATATTTTATACCCGTGCGAAGCCGGAGCGGGTCGCTAGTATATAATATTATAATTCATTAATTTATTAATTGTGACTCAGAAATATTAAATTAAAATAAATTAAATCATTATCAATTACAATATTATAATTATAATTACCGTTTTCTATAATAAGTAGTATTTCGAAAATTACGATATTTGAATTGATTTTTTTATGAGTGCAAATGAGTACCTACTACACATTAACCATAAATAGGTAAAAGTGTAAGAACTATCATTATCCTTATTACTCTTTGGCTTCTTTACGAACGTATGCACCAGTATGCACTATGTATCCCAGGAATATTACTGGAGTATGTATGAATATTTCAACAAATATCCCATAAAAGGGAAGATTTAATTTCTTAGAGCTAAATCTTTTTTAACAATTTTTATTTTTTTTTAGGATAACAACATGGTTGAGATTAAACATACATTAAAATGATTTTAAATAATATAAAGATTAACTGTCGAGAAAATGTCAATATTTTCATTTGTGTCTGTTTTTATTGTTATTTACCATTTTTACCAAGGTCTCTATGAGTTAGTTATTAGTATGTATCGAGAAATATAGAAAATTTATTCGATATATGGTTCGAACCCAACACCTACCAGTTTTAGAGCGGCCACCTAGACCACTCGGTCACCAGTAGGCTATATGTATTATTGTTTGTTAGATATTAGTGATTGAAAAGAAAAATTACAAACTTGAAACCAGAATATTTTTTTAATAAAGTTCTAACAATAAGACGAAACAATTATTTAGAGTTTTACTGAAGCGTAGTTTTTATAATAAAAAAAAAACTAATGAAAGAATTTATTTCAGAAAAAATATCTCAAATATGTGCAAAAATACATCAGAATCTGAAATTTATAGACCACAGGTTGAATTTTAGACTAAGAAAATCTCAGTAACTATAACTCAGTGTTAGTTTGGAATTTATGTGTAGTAGTTTGCAAATATGACTCACACAGCTATCGCGATTGTCTTAAAAACACATTTGAAACTAAAAGGAACCAATGAAGTAAAGGAAACATTCAACAATTGAAAAAAGGCCCTGGCTTTACTGAACTATGATAAGGTCGTTTTCCTAGTGATTATTCATTTGAATTTCATTTTATTATAATAGGAACAACATTATGTTCTAAATGAATATGGTTGATAATTTATTATTTCTTAGAATTTTATTGGAGCAAAAGAAAATATTTTATGACTCGCAAGACTTTGATACGAATATGAATTGCAAAGTATAAAAATGAAAATTCTAATTAAAATTATGCAAATCTCAAGAAATGTGCAGTTTGTTCGCTTATTTCAACATCCATCTTTAAGATATTCATATGTACATAATATATACATAAGTAATTCATAAAAAATTGTCGTGCGAGCAAGACTTGCGCTCATTAAGTGCAAGTTTATGATATGTTTTGATTTATTAATCACTTATTATTTATTTGTTTAATTACATTACGCCCCAGCTCGCGGTGGAAGTTTGCCTGATAAAAATAGTACGCCGTACTCGTAGACACATGCCATGCCACGTTTGAGAAATAATGTTTATACAAAAACCATGTGGAATTTATTTTCCCAATTCTTCACACCACACCAATTCTTACAAGATAAATAACATTATTTCACTTTCATCGGCTCAAACGACTAATTATACCACTTATAATTTATTTCGGAGACAAATTCTTTTAAAAAGGAACCGTAAGGATTTGGGAAAAGAATTTTCACGTTTTTTGCAATTAAATAGAATATATTTATTGTATTTTGATCGAGTAGATCAAAGGGACGTTTTGATGTTTTTTATTGGTGTTGGAACAGAATGTGTGTATATATTAAATCTTCTTCTGTCAAGATAATCGCAAACATGAGGCGAGAACCGACACAGAAAAAAAGTGTTTTCAGATAAGCAATTTGGTCGTCAACTTGACTCAAGATGTTGGACAAAGTGTCTAATCTGTTTTTAACAAGGACAAAAGTGGATTTCACATGTGTGAGTTGAGGCGCGTCGAGGACGACTTTTGCAACAAAGGCGTTTATAAGTCTTCACTATTTATTTCATATGATTTAAATAATACTTTCTAATACAGTTACAAAGGAAAAAATTGAATAGTTAAATTTCTTTAGCATAAAATTGAAACAAAATATGTATATAATAATTTATGAAATTTAAAATTTGATCAATGAAAACTGTTCAAACAGGGGAGGCATAATGTTTTCATAGTCATACTCAACCATTTGTTCATAAATCAAGATTGTTATTGACTAAAAATTAAAATCTCATTTACATCTTGATTGAGAAAATGCAATTTTAAATGATATATAATTAAATTGACGTAGTGATAAAAGTTTTCAAAATTTTATGTGGGGATAGTATAGAACAATGAATGTACCACAAAGTCATCAAAATTGAAGTAAGTCAGGTACAACATTTGGGAAATGACTCCTCAACCTACCAACAGAAAAGACCAATTACTGTTGTTTAGATTGAAATTAGGTAACTACTCGTATGCTTTCTTTCAATGCCATTTTAAAGCCTAGAACATATTAAAAGAAATGTTGGGCGATTTTGGTCTCTGAAACTTAGTACACATTAGTAGACCAAGTTGCGCGATTTGCCTATTAACAGTCTATATAAAGTGTCTAGAGAAGATCTAGAGACATTGTTCTTTACTTCATCTAGCGTTCACACTACGATGTGAATTTCTCAGCCACATCTTAGCAGCCCACTAAAGAGGACATTGTTTTGTACCTGGAAACAGACTGAAATGCAGCTTCCCTAAAGGCAAAAGTGACGACCACACTGTAAAAATGCTGCACAACAAGGTGTATACGGTTTTCTAAGGACTCCCATTCCGATCGGGAAACTTTAAACCTGCGTTTTTTGGTCTCACAACAGACTCGTAAACAGAAATTTGTCTATAGACATGTCCACGAAGACAACCTGAGATACGTCTCCGACATCTCAATCGCGCAATACAAGTATGCCTCCTAGTATGTATTAGGTTTGAGATGTATCTCAGATCATCTCCATAGACATGTCCATAGATAAATGTATCACAGGTCTAAAGTTTTCCGAACGGAATGAGACACTTTAGGAAACAACTTAGTAGGATACAGCGATAGTCATGTTGCGCAACATTTTTACAGTGTGGATGTTACTGTTATATAGAGGCGAGTCATGTTCTAGTCTGTCCCCAGTTACGAAGCTAGAGTAGTTTCTCTAAATTTTATATCTTGATTCATTATTATCCCTCCAATTATCAGAAGAAAATCTTTAAAATCAGTAGGTGCCATACTAGTGAAATAATTTCACTTGGAACTATCCCGAAAACTCATGGCGTATTTTAGTTTTAATTTATTTAATAATGCATAACCAATTCTAGGTTCTTCTGTAAGCGCTGCGCGCGTCCACAAAAGTTTAGGTTTTCGCATTCTTTCATTTGTAATTATGTCTAAGTAGAAACACATTCCACAAAAAACAATGCTTTCTATGATAGATTGCGAAAATGAGACTGAGAAATTCACATTGCAGTGTAGATACTAAATGAGACAAAAACAATGTCTATATATCGTCTCTAAATGATTTCTATAGACCGTTTACAGACAGCTTATAAACAAATCGTGCATTATGGTCTACTAGTGTATACTAGGCTTTGCATACATTAGAGTCTAGATGGTGCCCTTAATATGGCGATACACATCGTATTATGACCGATAATGTGTGATTCAAAAATGATACGATACTTCGATTACCCTGTAAAATAGATTAGTTGTTGAACCCCAAAAAACATATAGCACTCCTGGAAAATGGAGCTAAACGGTTATCATATTTACAATAAATCAGTTAGGACTCAGTCGGTTGATGCTACGTAAAAAAAACATAATTTAAAATAGTGTGTGTGTATAGACAACACGTATATAAGAAGTTATACGTAGTCTAGTTTTTTTCGTGGAAATTAACCGTTCGTGTTTTACAACTAGAGTTTTTAATAGAATTTACATCATTATAAATTTCCATTCTTTCAGTGTTATTCCAACTTCATCAGGCAACTTGTAAATATTAGATAAAATGCAATTGAAATAAATAAAGTAAAACACTGCTAACTTATTTGGTCTATTACATCTTGATATATCCTTCATCATTATAAATGTAAAATAATTGTAGCTGCCCGTGAAATTTTTTCAGCGAACACTAACACAACAGACAAATGACAAAAACTGGCAATTGAATGAAATTGAAATGACAGTAGAAACAAATGACAACAACCAATAAATTCAAATTTGAGAAAATGATTTATGTATTAGGTTTTCACTCACACATGTGTGTTTGCATTCTTTGTTCTGTCTTTGCCGACATATATACCAGCATTTGGGTATTGTAAAAACTAATACAAAAAGCACATATTTATCTCGAGTAGTTGATTCATAATTTAGATATAATTTTAAGTTTCCCCATTGGGCACATGCGCAGTTGCGTTTTGTTTTTTCAATCTAGAATTGCGTACTGTTAGTGAACGTAAAAGCTTATATTAACTTCCATAGCAAATTTATTTTTTACTTCTCATAGTAAGTAATTCAAATAGTAATTAATTCTTTTTCAGTTTCATTTCATTCATTTTATTTGTTTAATATCATGGACAGCAGATTCAATACCACAATTCTAAAATAAAAAGAATTAATTTTGCTTGTAAGATAAATGGAATATCATGAAGTGTACGGAATAGTCAAGAATTTTTTTGCGTTTTATTCTATAAACATGACGACCAAATCTACCTCTAAGACAATTCTTTCTTTAAAAATTCAAATTCACCTCCTTAGAAATAATCCTGGTGGCACCCATGATTCGAGCAATAATTTTTTTTAACTATGTAACGTTAAATTACAATTAAAATTATTGACAAAAAGATAGAAATAGATAAATGAGATAGTAATAAAGTAATAAATAATTTTAAAACTAGCATTTTTTCTACTCCTATTTTCCTTACGATGGCAGCCATATGGCATTGGAGTCTAACTAAAATGTTTAAGCTAATCATTGTACCCAGTTGTAAAGAAAATGAAAGCTAAAATTAATTCCGGAATTAATAAGATAATTTGATCAATTTTTTTTTTGGGCAGCCTATGATGAAACCATGGAGCTTTTGTTTCATTTTTTATTCGTTTTTAAAAATATAAAAAAAAGATCTGAAAAATGTACGTCATAATTCTTTTAACTTTATAGGCCATATGAATCTCTTCCGTCTGTACTTCCGTTAAATAAATTTCAGATCAACATATATGCATGATATATTTAATTAAATTTCATATTAGTAATTTTTTAGGACAATTTTTCAGTGAAAGTGAAAAAATATGTTCTCAAATCAAATCCGAGTTCCAAAAAATTGGAAAAATTTAAAAATTGCCTTTAATGAATTAAAAATAGTTCTCGTTTTAAGAGCGGAATGAAATTCCTTTGGACTAATTGGCTTTCATTCAGCGGCACAAGATGAAAAATTTCGTTATTTAAAATTCGGAGTTTTATCGCTTTTTTTTAAGTATTGCCCGTTGGTTGTGTTTCGGTTGGTTTCGTTTCGGTGAGGTTTGTTTGGTCCATATTGTGTCGGATGGCTGAGGTTTAAGTGCTTTAACATGATGACAGTTTTTTTGGCGGTGTGTCCAGAAGGCACTACACACTAACAAGTCTCTCACTACAATCAGCCGGCTTTCGGCAGCCCGACACCGACACACCTCCAACCGCCGCCACCACATACATCACGCAAAACACAGCTGCCAGCCAAATCTTTTTGACATATTTCATTAAAACAGGGATATGTATTGAACGGCTAATTGAAATTAATAATTACAAGTCTGATGATATTGTAACTGCCTATTAAAATACTTATTTAAATTACTGCGTAAATATTATTTTTGGCTTGACTTGTCAGTTTGTGGCTATGCAACGCTCCAACATTGAGAGATTAAATACTAATTTTTCAACACTCCAACTCATTTGAACTTGGCTAAGTAGCTATTTGCGATTTTGCCTAAGCAAACATTGAACTATCAGGCTTCGTAAAATTCAAGCAAATCATGAAGCTATAGTTAATTGTTACCATGTTAAACATCCAACATGAAGTTTTCCCGTGGTTCAGAAAAAATGAGAAGATTTGAAATAAGAAGTAATGAGACGAATAATGAAAAGAACTTTACGGCATAAAAAACCCCTGTTAATAAATTATCACCTAATTTGCAACTTAAATAATTATTGTTTATACAATACTTTAACGATTTCTATTGTGATTTAAATGCATACTAGCTGATGTCCGTGACTTCGTCAGCGTAACATAGGTGTTGGCTATATTTTCTTTTTAAATTTGCGATTTGTAGTGATATATGAAAATTTTCATTTTTCTTATTTCTTTTACGAAAAACATAAAGCTCAATAAAATCGGTCTTAATTATGACTTAAAACAGTAAACAGTTATCAAAATACTCGCGTCAAAATAACAAAAGTTAACAGTTTAGATTTTGGATATTAGTAGGAATCCCATTTCACTGCCTTAATTCCCGAATGAACCTTTTTGCCAAAATAATTACCCTCCTGCAATGTACAACACTACCGCGAAATTGAAATTTGTGCAACTGCACGAAACACAGTTCTTCCATAATCAAGTATAACCATTGTGTAACTACATATCTAGGTACTTACCTATTAGTAAAATATCTGAATTTCAACTATACAATTAAATCATATTAGTCTTGAGTTCACCATACACAATTGACGTATCCATTTTGTTTTGTAGGAACATTTTAACTTTCGTTTATCATTATAACTGACCGTATATTTAACATTTAAAACATCTTTGTTGATAGGACCGATAGGACAGATAAGGGCGATAAGGACCCTAACTTTAGTTCACAAAAATGCCGGTAATATTTTCTCATAGTTCGTCGAATTTCTCGCTACTCGATATTCGCTCACTAATGTATTTATTTGTGAATACATATTTCGGATTTTCAGGTTAACAATATGTGAAAGCCCAAAAACTTAAAGTCCACTTATAAACTTAACTTAGCCTTCTTCAAATATATCAGAGTTTACATTTTTAAGCAGACGCTAAGTTTTTGTTTCTAATGCAACGTATAAGGAAAATACTTTCCAAATTTCATCGACTTTAATCGTGCACTTGTATTTGAAAATACAATGTAAAACGAAGAAAATTATGATGTTTTATTTTGATTATCATGACTGAAAAGCTATTCAATTTCGCACATTTGGACGTTGTACATACAAAATTGTTAAGAGTAGGTAGAAAGCGTGGAAATAAATTCGAATATTTTATTTATTTTCAATAACAATAATTGGTTTTCAAATTGTTCTAAATACCGAAGAAAAGTTAGTAAAGATTTTATATTTTAATTTATAATGAAATATATGACAAAAAATTGCTCCCTTAATGCTTTGCAGCAGAATATATAGCTGATCCAGGTCACAATCATTGGTTCATAAAAAAAAAATTTTAAAAAATTTTGATTGTTGAAAGACGAACAAAGATTAAAAATGGCCTATTTGGTATAAGTACTACATATTAAACTTTCATACTAATTTAGTGAAATGATATAAAAAAAGTAAACACGTATATTTTATTTCTAAATATGAATACTTACCGATGAACTTTGTTTTATATTAAACGGTAATAATATTTCGTTTTTAACAGTACTATGATTATTAAATTTAAAATTGTGATTGTTGATTAGTTTTACATTATTTCATACAAACATAGTCACTCCTTTTTACGCTTTTAGGGTAGAAATTTAAAAAAAAAAAAACATTTGTTCTTTATGTGGAAGTGAAAAGAAAAATAAATAGATGAGAAAGTAAAATTTCAATAGAAATAATATTATGGGTATTGTTGTCTTACTAAACTTATAACAAATGTGACTAGTAACATGAGTAGGTAGCACAAATTATTCTATTTTAATTTTTTTTCTTTCAGTCTTTATAAAATATGGAATAAAATATATCTTGATAACCTTAGTACCGAGTTTCACTGGGCATAAGTTATATTTTCGAATTACTACCCTCAAATATATATTTAATAATTAAGTTTCCATTCATAAAAGCTGTTTTTAATACCAAAATTATTTCACGAGGAATATAAAAATATTTGATGCATTAAATAAGATCGTTCAGCTGCTTTTTTTTTTGCTAATCATAATATGTTAACATTAATATCAAAGACTAGAATTTTATTAATGTGCCTACTTAACTTCTAACAGATAAAAAATCACATAAAAGGGTCTAGCCGAATAAGTATGACGAGTTAGCCTCCAAATGGGAACCTGTATCGATACTTATGTTAAAATGTCTACTTGATATACCAACACATTTTATGTACATTTCGCGACCAAATTCCCCTTTGACTTTAAAATATAGAGCAAAATGTCCGCCCGCATGACTATTACTCAAAGAAATATATCTCAAAAACTAATTAAGCTAGAGAAGTGAAACTAAAGAAAAGCTTAAGAATACTTTACGGAGTATAACATTTTTTTTTAAATTTTTAGAAAAAAATAACAAATGAACCATTTTTTTTTTGTGTTCTCTGAGAATGGATATCACGAAGCAAGAATTTTTTATGCTCTTTTATGTGAATTATTATTCATTAAAATTTCATAAAATAACAGTTTATTCAACACCTTGAAAAAAATGTGAGTCTTATAGAATTGGGGTATTTGATATAGATTCTCCTTTGGGAACCAACTCGCCATACGGATACGGCAAGATCCTTTTTTTAAATGTAGTTAAAAAATATTTTTAATGCTCCAATAAGTACGTGTGAAAGGGAGAGGGCAAAGCTGTTTTTGTAAGAAAAATTCAGTACGTGTATTGAATCAATTTATAAAAAAATCAAGTTATCAAATTGATAAAATTACACTATTCCTGATTTTAACGGGGCAAGAGTTTTGAATTAACATTACATTGAGTAATAATCTAACTTTTGATAAAAACGTGTGAAAACATAAAATATTTTAATATTTGATTGCAATGCAACATCCCAATGTCAATGTCACAACGCTAATCTTGCACTTCCAATAATTTATAGGACAAAAATGTGTTAATCACAAACATTTGTTAATTAAATAAGTCGGAAATATTTTCTAAATAATTGAAATTTAATTGAAAAATCAATAAATGTTTAAAAATATCGAAATTTCAACATTAAATTTTTTTTCACAGAATACATTGAAACAAGTTTTTGTGACTATTTATTTGAAAATATACTGTATTAAATATATAAATTCTTCAATCGAAACCGGTTAAATTAGCTACTATTCAATATAATCACATTTTCTCAAACTATGCAGCATCGAAATTTCTTCAGCTCAAATCTATTTTCCGGTTATTAAATGGGTAATTAGTTAATCAAATTGGATAAAGAAAAAATACATTGGATCCAATTATTCGCCAATTAAATTTTATTGGGCGAGGAAAATTTAAATTTTTTTCTCTTTAATAAATTTTCTTTTCCGGTCTTAAGAAATTCACTTGGCTGTATTCGACAGCTCAGCTGAATCAACAGCTGCTGTTGACGTCTAGCGAAAAGCGAGCTATTATTATTACAACATATTACCAAAGAAAACTTTGTAAAACTAACCTGAAAACTAACTTGGAGAAATTAAAGGTCTTTGAAAAGATTTTAATTTT
Organism: Sisyra terminalis; assembly: GCA_958496175.1. Taxonomy (NCBI): domain Eukaryota; kingdom Metazoa; phylum Arthropoda; class Insecta; order Neuroptera; family Sisyridae; genus Sisyra; species Sisyra terminalis. Next base: position 29,280,228 of record OY292277.1, on the reverse strand, counting down.
CATATTTTTAAAAGATTTTGTTTCTTTTTTATACCTTGTGACATATCATTCTTACTGACATAAACTGCAGTAATTCCCGTTGGTATTTAGTTCAATAGGGGACACACATTAAGACGAAATCTTGATGTAAATATTTTACAAATTACATGCAATGTGCATTAGATTGCATAATTTGATGCAGTAACAGGGGTATTATTATGTTAACATTTCATTATATTTCATATGTGGCATCTAATTGAATTCCTTTTTGTTTATATTCCCATATTCTCAAATCTCTCAAGTCTCCAATAACATTAAATGAAAGGTCAATATGATGACAACCAAATAAAAGCGAATTATATGCTTGGTTTAGTCAGAATTACCGGAAGAGTAACAAATATGTATTCTAGAAAATGTTAGTTAATATTTATTTGATATACACTATTAACGATGCTGAAACAATTGACACATCAATTAAAAAGTATCTACACTTTAAATTTTTCTTTAAATTTAAGTCTTATATACCAAAATAATTTCCCTGCCAACTAACTTTTTTTTTTAAATTTTCTCATCTCCATTGTAATATATTATGTGTAAAGTTCGTGAAAAGCTATTTTCGAAGCAGGAAATTTTCCTTGATAATTAGTTCTGGGAGTGCGACTGGGTAGGAAGTTCTTCATTATTCTGAAACGAATGCTTTAAGAATCCGCGTACATAGATACATATCGTATACGTACATACATATGATGGAGTGGAAGCCACAAGTCTCTGAGTCCCACGACCATTGATGGGCCACGAATAATTTATAGAGAAAGAGAGTGGTTGAAAAGTTTTCAAGAAAAACTCTTATCTTGTCTTATTCAACTTCGCATCGTCTTTAAGGTGTCCTAAGTGGTGGTAAAGAGTATATGTAGAGAGAGGAAGTTGAAGTTAATGGGTGTACAATGTTTCAAGTGAAATCCTTGGTACTCGGTGTATATGCGGTTCAATCTTTTTTCACTAACACCATAACTTTCACCGGTTTTTAGAGTGTGAGAGCTTTTATATTCATTTATTATGAAACATAATATATCTATACGAATATAAGTCAAAATATCTTCATATCTTTTAGATATTCAACCCAATTTTTTTTCCTCAGAAACTTTTGAACATTTTTTTCCAAGAAATATGATAATGATAAATAGCTTTACAGCGTCTTAAAATATTTAACAATTTTTAAAAGCTTGTGATTTTTACGTCAACGCTTTTATCCAAAGTTATCGATTGGTTAGAAATTTATTTACTGCTCTTTTTAAAAAAGATCTTGGTCTTATATTTTTAAAACAAAATCTTACACCTTTAAAAAAAAAACCAATTGATAATACTTTCATATAAAATTTTTAAAATTTACTTTATTTCTCCTATTAGTTAAACTTAATAAATTTTTGCGTTGAATTTAATATGACACATATTTTTCCAGTTCATTGATTAATTGTGAATTTTCAAGTATCTAAAAAAACATAGCTTTTTTTCAACACTGCATTTGCTACTACTAAGCTTAGGGAAAGGTGCATGTATGGTAAGAGTATATTTCATAAAAATCTTCGCATTAATAATTATTATTTTTGTTGCAATTATAATATATTGAATTTTTAAGTATAAAAAAAAACTTTACAATATATCTCATCCATTTTAAATATTTTATTATAAAAATAAAATTGATTATATTGCGGATTTTATTTACTATGAAACTAACCATGAAAAAAGCAAAACTTTTGTTTCATTAAAAAGATTAAAAATAACGCAATTTCAATGGTTATATGATAAATATAGATCTAATGGATTGTAAAAAGTGAGCAATGAAGAAACAAGTATTTCCCCAATCCTCTGGCAACCCATTTTTGACTCAAAAGGGTTTTAATTTTTCGAGACTGTCAAGAACTCATTAACAAAGAAATATTTAAGACAATACTGATAGGAAAGTCAAATTATACTCTTTTTTTATACTTTTAATTTAGGTATAATATAAGGTAATTAAGGTAGCTCAAGCCACATTGCAGTCGGTAAAGTAAAAATGGCCATGTAATAACGTATAATAAAAATATAGCAGTCAGTCACTTTTAGCACTTATTTTCTGATATCTCTGTCATTTTCATAAGAAATAAGTTATATTCACATAGGATAATAGTAAAAATAATCAAAGCTCTTGTTGACATTGTTGACTAGGTACTACCTCAAAAAACTAAGCAAATTGAATGAATAATTGAAAGCCAATTTTGCTTTAGAACGGTGAGGTATTATTTGCCTCAAATATACTATTCTAAAAGTATTGCAACCAACCTAAAGATATTTATGTAGCTTTCATCGATTGTGGAAAAAATTCAATGGAGTTCAACATGAAATGATGTAATACATATAAAGAATCTCTGGAATCGACGGTATCATCTGTACATCAAAGGAAACTTGTATTGTTAGCAGAAAATCATGAATATAAAATCAATGGTAGATATTTAATGTAGTGCATAATAAAGATTCTTAATCAATTTAATCGCGATTAATTTTCAAGCAAGTTTTGCAGGATAAGAACCTTAGTAAACCAAAATATTCATCAAAGTCAATATTTTCTGCAACAATAACTTAAACCTTACTTTATTAACTAATGACCAAATGTTATATTTGATCTGTGCTGTTGTATGGAACAGAGACTTGAATTCTTAAAATTGCTACGATTTGTTTGGAAACATTCGAAATGTGATTGCATAGAAGAATAATCCAAAAACTCTCGACGGCTGTGCAGAATAACGAAGCAGTCTTAAGAGTACCAAATGCTGTTCGGGTATTATTAACTGTTAAGACAAGGAAGATATCGTACCTAGCGCATGTTCTGCGAGACCAAACAGAATCCTTCAGCCCATAATCATAGGTAAAATAGTAAGAGGTATTTTTCCAAATGCGTTAGTTTTGCATCCTTTACATCATACGCAATAGTTGCCAGGTATACACTCGCTTCATGTCTCTTTCTCATATATACCGAGAATGAGCATAGTTGGTAGACGAGCTCGGCCGTAATATTTTATTTGTGGCAGGAATTGTGACAGGAATACTCAAAAACTGTTATTTCTTATAAATTTAATAAATGATAATTAAAATAACGATAATAATTGATGCATTTGAACTTTAACAATGATCAGTTTTTAAATCATTATTTATAGACATTCAAATATTTCAGAACTTTCAACATAATTTTCAAATATTCTAGCAAATAAATACGTTTTATTTTTATCACCGTAACGAGAAACTTAAATGAGAAGTTAACATCCTAAAGGATTTCGAAAATTGTCACAAATAAGCAAACCTAGAGGAAGAATCCTTCTACCACTCGCAAAAAAGAATGTTATTAATAAAAAAAAAAACAACTAAAAAACGTTGGATATTTATTTGTAATTTACCATCTTTAACTTACTCCAATTAATAGTTTATATCAATAAAATATATCTAAAATATCTCATCCGGCGTTATCAGAAATAAATTTTCGAATTGTCTTTAATATTTTTCTCATTTCCTTGAAGCGAAGCGAATACATAATTTTTATTTCAATCAATGAATATATATCGAAACACATAAAAAATTCTCGTGTCGAGATCAAGCTAAATACAAAGGAATTAAATAGCTTCGTCGAATTTCCACACGGACGTAATGAATACTAAACTGTGTACTTTAAAGCCCGCACACGCCAAACGAAAACGGACTGAACGAAATTCATTTTATAAAACTTTCTGAGAAATTTATTAAATTCATTTTTCTCCTTATTAAAACTTATTATTATAATTTCGAAGCGGTCGCGGTCCTCGGCGTATTCAATAAGGATGTTTATGAAATATAATTTCTTTTTATATTTAAATTAGACGAAAATATTTTCTTCAAGCCACGTATTATTCTCACATATTTATCGTATTTCACCAAAGTTGAATGTTTGATACTTTAACTGTGATTTATGAAGTGAAGTGTTTAATATTTGTTTATTAAAGCGGCGTGTTGAAGACGCATTCGGGCCGCACTGGGCCTCACACGTAGCGATAATCATAGTTTATATTCTTGATTAATTAAATTGCTAGTAAATATTTCTCCACATAGCAGCCAAGTTATGAATAAATTCACATAAACTTTAATATATAGTTAGTTTCCTTACATACAATAAACCATACAAAAGGTAGATTAAATTTTTTCCTTTAACATGAAACAGCTTCCTTATTCACATGCATAACATAATTTATTCAATTAGCTTTTCAATAAATTGCAGAAGTACAAAAATATTTTTTAGAATGCATTTCTCTATTATATACTTTTCTTTGAAACACAATGAGTTTATTTTAATTTTTTGAAAATTGGATGTATAAATATGTCAGTATGTAGGTTATAGTTTCAAGAATTTTGCCGCAGGGCTCAATTCACGTGGATGTTCTTTCAACCCTTGTCGTCATGAGTTCAACAGTAAGTTAACTAACTAGTTTAGCTTCCAAAACAAACAATTGAACACTGAAAAAAAACATCATAAAGGGTATTTGTGATTAAAATAGGTTCAATGTTACTGGTCTTTGACCTTCTTTTTCCTTACCTTAAATGATTACTCGGAGAAAAATAAGGCTCCCATAATTTTCTAGTGCCATCCGGCATTCCAGAACGAAAAAAGGATTTTATGAGTTTTTTTTATATAGACCTGACAAGATCTGGAAAAATTAACTGATATGAAAACTAGTATGAAATATATTTGAGAATTTCATTAGCCATTGACCTTAGTTCCGTCCCTTTATAGCTTTCTAGGTCCGTAGCGACTCTAGAGTTAATAAAAATTCGTAATCGAGAAATATTTAAAGTTTGCTCGATCTAAGCAATTTTGGTGCAATCACCTTAACTATTCGGCCACCAATAGGCTAGTTTTTTTTTTTTGAAACTTTTCTAGGTCTATGGCTTCTAATAGTTACACTTTTAGACTTTTATGATGTTTTTCTAATTCTTTCATTACCTTCCTCACATTCAAAAATCTATTTTTTTGGCATTTTTTTTTTAATATTTTTTTGGTCAGAATTATAAGGAAGAGAGTAGCTAACCTGAAAATAATGAGAACCTTTCCTTTCTCCGAATAATTACTTTATGCGATGAATTGGAAAATTAACGAAGAAGACCATTTAACGTGTTTTAATCAAAAGTTCCTTTTCTACTGTTATATTACGAATATTAAAATTTAGATTATTTTTTTTTTTTTTTGATAACACTATAATTATGTTTTACAACCACTAGCAATGTAAGATTTTCATATTTTATAGATAAGAAGTTTGACTCACAGCCTCAAGATAAAATAAAGCAATCAACAGGTGTATCATATTCCAAAAAATTTAAATAAAAGTAAAACTTTTATCGCCTAAATATTCAAGTATATCAAATTTCATTTCAACTGTATACAGTTAAAAATTTGCACAAAACAATTATGTAGTCTTTTTTAAAAAAACCGCCTATAAACATTAAAATTACATTACCAAGGGTTCATTTAAAACAGTAATGATAAGTTCAAATAAAGGCTTTCTTTATCAAAAGTAAACACAATTAAATTGGTATCATTTTAATACTTTAGAAGTAGTTTTAGTTTATTTTATTGTTTTAGTACACAGGGATTAATTTTACAAAATTAACGTTTTTTTGCCTTATTGTCTTATATATATCGCCATATATTGCCATTGTAATATATTGCCATATATATCCAAATAGAAATTTGAAGAGCTTGAACTTGAAAAATTACAGTCTTTGGAATAATTATATTTTTAGGTCCTTATTTCATCCTGTGTAGGCCAAAAAGCTGTAAAAAATTTTTAGATACCGGCAAACAAGATGCCGTTTAACTAGTTAAGCATCATGAATCGTTTACTCCTAGTACTTTGAGCTTCTATTAAGTCGGAATAGGTACTGCATTTTAATAAATCATATGAACCACAAATGTTAAAGTGCATTATGATGAATCAAGAAGAATTTGTCATCGACATAGCAATAGGAAAAAACATAACTAGATGGATCACATTCTGAAAGGAAAACGAAAAACCTTCAAGGAAGCCTTCAACTATGTAGTTATGAGTTTTTTTTTATGAGTTTTCGTATAATGATTATCCTGTATAAATGTCTGCCTGACGGATTAGCCTCGAATTAACGAATTAAACTTCCATTTACATAGAATTTCTGTATAGGCAGTAGAAAAAAGTTCATTTCAGATTTAAGGTTGCATTAATTGTACACAAATTGATATTTCTGACAATAAAAAATCCGCCAGCACAATAAAGAGTGTAAAAAATATCATATTTTAAATAAAGAATGGTGACAAAATTCAATTCCAAAAACAATATCTCACACTTACCATCGTGACAACCCTATGCCAGACACCCTTAAACTTTTATATATTGTAACTATACTAACGTTAGAGTATAAAAGCTGGATTGTATATATGTTACTTGAGTACTATAAGAAGATGTTTCCCCAGTAACTAGCCAGATTTGATACTTTTAAAATCTAACCCCTGGCCTGACAAACATATTGACTGGCTGCCAAAGCCTCGATGATCCCAATATCATAGTTGCCCATTATTCCTCTTTATGTTCAAAGCATATGCTAGGAAACATTCAGATTTTATAAAATACCGAAGAGGTAGCGTTCAGGGGATCTAACGCTATTGTATATTTTCAACGGAAAATGTTCCATATTGGGTATTGTATAACTAAAAATGAAAGAAACCAAACGAAGAAGAAGAATTAGAATCCTTGACCTGTAAGAAAGAAGGGTAAATAAATTAATGACTAATTAGAAGTGGTTCTAAAAATATGTCTGATAGAATATATTTTGAATAATATTTGAGCCAATATTTTTTTAATATACCTACTTGAACCAAAAATTTGTAATTGTTTAGAGTTTTGATTGATAAATTTTTGATTTCTGGTATCTTTTTAACATTATATATTTTTTTAAGTAATTTATAGCGATATTAGTCGTGTCTTATAGAGTTGATGTACTACAGCTAACATTTGTTTTTGCTGTAAAATATTGTAAGTCTTTAATATTGAACTCGAAAAATTTTTTGTTGGTTCCCCAAAATTTTTTATTATTGTTTTCATTATAATATGAACTTCGTTCCTTTTCAAATAAAAAAATCCCATAAAATTTTTACTCCAACATTGCCGTTAACAAAAAGCACAAAAATTTTGAAAAGTGATAAATGGAAATAAAAAACTTGTTCAAATATTAGTTTAATATTTTCAACTCTATTCAATGCAGAATATTCGCCGATATGAATCAATTAACTAATTAAAAATAAAATAAGGTCATGTTTTGCAATGTTTGAGATAGTATTTTCATTTTGGTAGAAAGCGTTTCAATGCATTATAAAATAATTAAAATCCATAAAGTATAGAGCGAGTAAAATCGAGCGATATCATGTACATATTTTATTGTTATTATTTTAATAAAACCATTTTTTCGCGATGTAATAAACTCAAAGTTACACGGAGGCACAATAATGATTTTCAAATTAGTTTTAAATAGAGGCCAACCCTTTTTTGTTGGGGGATGAAGCAGCAGGCTTACCGAGCTAGTTGCATAACGTCGGTTTCAATTGGCGTTATGGCCGCATATTGTGCACAATTTATGATTATAGACCGCATTAGAACCTCCGTTCATATAGTCCATAGGTATACATATACCGAAGCTTTTTTTTCTTCTATAAATTCTGATTCTATGAGTATCGTCAAATTAAAAAGTTTCTAGCAAGAAGAAAACTTTCCCAACTCGTTCTAAGCCATTTTTGTCAGTGTGAGAAGGACGTGTAAGGGTGCATACGATCGCAGCTCACTCGCTCCACATTATCCGGGACTTTAAAGTTTGCACTTCTCTGGACAATGGCACGACTCGAGTAAATAACTCGTAATTTATCTTGTTTGGGTGTTTTTAGTTTGTACAGAACGAATAAAGTCTTATAAAAGACGCAGTTTATTTATTTTTTATTTCCAGTAAAAAATATGAGGAAATTTTTACTAGTTAAAACTAGTTAAAATAGAAATAGAATATGGCAAGTCGAAACAATTGTTAGATAAAGTTAGCAATTTGTTCCAGGCCAAGAGGTCTACAAACATTTGTACAGGTGGAAAAAATTCAACAACCAAACTGAAATATTAAATTTCTATACATACCTATCTAAACAGTTCGCTTGACTTGTGTACGAAATTTCACTGGAACTCTTTAATTTTAGCTTTGTTTAATCGTTTTAGTGCAGTTTGAAAAAAAAACGGTGTTGAAGTATTTTTAAAAGCTACCTGAATTTTACCACTGTTTGCTAAAGTAAATTATGAAAAAAAATCAAACTTCCGTGATTTATTTTTACAATAAGACATTATACCAGTTACTACCAGTCAACTAGTTGCTGAAAAGGCAAAAAATATGTTTAAAATATTATGTGTTACGTATAGTAATATGAATTTAACATTAATTGCACTTTAAAACCCTTAAGTATTATAATTTTTCTGAGTCGTAAATAGGCATAATATTTGCATTCTAATAATATTCTAAAATAAAGCGTATTTATTTTCTATTCCTGAATTGAAATGTGATAGAAATATTAAAGCCTAATTTTTAAAAATAGAATTATTAACAATTATTACAGCAAACGTTAACAATATTTGACTGATGTTTAAAATTAATAACTTGAGTGACCAACTCTGCTCAATCACTCATATAACTTACTAAACTCGACCCATATATATTAACATGACCACTCGACTCGATCATCCGATTTAAGCCATTCGACTAACTCACTGATCATACTTACTCGACTCATATGCTTAACTCTTTTACTCGCCTCATGAACTCAAGTCATACAAGTACTCGAGTTATAAAGTTGAGTTTAACTACTTGACTAGCACCATCGAATTAACTACTCGATTAAAAAAATCATTTCAAGCATTTGACTCAGTTTATTTGTTTCATTTCATCATTCAATCCAATTATTCCATTTGAACCATTTGAATTATTTATTCGAATTATCCATACGATTTTAATACTTGACTCAATTAATCGACTCATTCACTCGATTCATTTCTGCAACTTAACCACGGAATTTATTCACTCAGCTATTTTTGACTTATTCACTCGATTCATTTTGTTGATTGATTTCCTTCTTCTTCTTCTTCTTCTTCTTCTTCTTCTTCTTCCTCATTTACCACCATAACAGATCTTCCTGACATTATCAATTACATTGGCAACTTATTCGTGGTTTTTGAATTATTAAATAATGTTTCAACATGTATATTACAGTTTCATCGCGCATGTTCTTTAGTCATGACAACTACTTTCCTCCAATTCCCCTATGAACTTAGATTTAACTTTTGATTAAATACAGGATTTCATACCGATCTCCTCTCAGATTATGCCCGAGGTACGACTGCTTCCTTTTTTTAATTCCCAAATATTTGCTCTTCTTAAGACTGCATCTCTGCTACTTTATCTTCTATGCAACCATTTTCAAACGTTTCCAAACGATTGATTGTTATAATTTTAAGAGTTCAGGTATCAGCTCTGCGCCGTTACACAAACCAAATATAACATTTGAGCATTCTTTGCAGAAATTTCAGACGTATGTCGTTATTTCAGAAGAATAATTTTATTTTCGTACAAGTTGTACGAGCTGTTTTGATTTTGCACCTAGTATCTTTATTTGAATCCAGTTGTACTACGTGATGAAGCATTCCAGATATTTGAATTGGGTGATTCTCTCAATGTTTTGTTGATTTTTTGTAGGAAGCATTGAGATACAATTGGCGACTGAATAGCATGGCCTTAGCATTATTGATTCGCTCGATTTATACAAAAGTTCTGCTTAGGAAATTTGCTTAAAATAATGCCTATATAAGCTGTATGCTTCTACCTCTGTAGTTGTTGATAAAGCTAAATATCAGATTGTTGCAAACTCTTTAATTTCATTGCGTTGTAACTTAATTATATTATTAAATCATTTTTTTAAAATGTATTCGCCTTTTTACATTCTGTTAAGCCTACAAAAGAATGAGTAAAATTTATTCAATTGATATAACAATACAAATCAAGGTAATATAGACTATAATAATACAAAAACATGGTACAAAAGAAAAAAATAATAATCAAATAACGGTAAAAGAATTACAAAATTAATAAATTAAATAAATCAATTGACGGTGTCGATCAATACCAGCCACCATCCTGACTTGTGTCATAGTATTCCTCACTCACCCTTTTCTAGAGTCATTCCTGTAGATCCTCAGGCCCTTTTATTTTTAATCTTCTTTATATGAACAATTGTTTAAATAGTTTCTCAAATGAATGATATTGATATTTTATATTTTAGCGCATATGTCCAAATTGGCTTTATTATTATTTTGTATAGTATCAATTTGAGTTCAATTGAAAGACCTGATCTTCCTTTTAGAAGCTACAATATTTTGTTAATTTTGGCATACATTTGCATTTTTTGCTACTGTGTTTCCTTGTGAGTTTTTTGTCCGATGTGATACCTAAATATTTTGCGTTACTCTTTTGTGGAACAGGGATGTTATTAATTTCAATTCCGGGTGCTGTTTTTTTTTGAACTAATTAAGATTGACTTTTGAGGATTAACGTTAATTTTTCAATCTTAGAGCCATTTTTCTAAGTGGTGTATGTAGGACTAAAGTATTATAGACCGCTTCGTTTCGATTTTTGTCTATGGAAAAAATTGCAGTATCATCCGCAAAGGTATCTTCTGTTATTAAAAGGTCTGATATAAACAAGAGGTATAAGAATGATCCTAAAAGACTTCCTTGAAGATAATAATTAATGAGGTTAAAAAATATCCTAAATATGCACTTATCTAACTTTCATTTTTTATCTACTTTCTGTCGTGCAGTAGCGTTAGTTTATGGTGTAGTTGCATTTCTTTTTTCTACGCTACTTGTTCCTGTATAATTTGAGTGTTTTTATTCATTAAAATTAATCTATTCCTTTTTTTAAGAAGGACTAGGACTCCGATTCTTCTTTTTATCTTCAATACTCACATGTCTCTTTATGGGCTCATAGAAATTTTCTTTGAGAATCCATTTAGCTTTTTTGAATAACCATTTTCTCAAGTGATTTTTCATTGAATGATCATATTCAGTTTGGAGAAGTTATTTGTGTCTATTTTGGGCTTACGATTAATCAATTATTTTCCTTGCTCTTACTTATAAGTACTATGGATATCGTATCAAAAAGCTCATATGTCATACTACTTTGCTTTATTTCGAACTAAGAAAATCTTCTTATTTAGATCATTTAAAATTACTGAAGTTGGTAATTTTAAGTTCATATACATACTTGCTTTTGAAATTCAAAAATTGTGGTCGTTTACTTAAATTGAGTTATGCTTATATGCTAAAAGAACTAAAACTGAAGCGCATAAGTGCGATGTATCTACATCACAGCCAAATAAGGCTTTTGTAGAAAAAAAAACACGTTTATTATGATTTATTACATATAGTGAAATCACCTAAAATTGAACGAAAGCTTCGGTATGGGCGCTCGTTACGTCGGATTCTTGTTTGTTCGATGCTCGATACTGGAGCATCATAGTTATCAACTAAGTTCAAATCCGGCCATTGTTGTCTAACAAGCTGACGGCTACTTTAATCACCGATTAATTGCCATTGTTTTCTCTTGTCTCTTGTCTGCCGATTGGATTGTACGCAACCAGCCAACCTGACAGCCTGTTAGTCGTCGTGTCTTGTGCTCTCCTCCGGGATTTCGCTCACTTAATACCATTACTTCTTGTTCCATTATTTGTGTGTTGGACGATGCAACGGCCTGAAAAAGGCTTAACTCACACTCCTTTTCTAGACACAACCAAATCGCTTGAACAATGCCACAAGGTGCACTGCATTGTTTTAATTTCTTCTATATTTGCTGTAGTGATGTTGATAGGTAGACACCTGTAAACGATCTCAATTTAGCATTCCTTTGCATATGGAAACCCTTATTAATTTCCCGACGCAATAATTCTGAATTGTTCACATAAAAGCTGCAACAAAAATTGAAACTTTTCATTTATGGAATGCTTTAACGATAAAAAATTATCGTTACATTTTGTTTTCTTATATTTTGCTTTCGTCAAATATTGATTATATTTACGAGAGAATTTCTTTTTGAAATTTGGTACGCTAAAGTCAAACATTCTAAATGTATTTCAGTTGGGAACCACTTAAGAATGGCCTCTGTGTTTGTACTTTATATGTGTACTCTTCAGTAGTAAATCCAAACACCATTTGTAACCACTTAGTTGTTTCTTGTTCAAATAATCATTGTGCGTGCATGTTATCCTTCGTCCTGTGTGGTTTTTGTGTCAACATCCCTTTCTAATCAAAACTTAATTTGTAGGTAACAAGATGATGTACTAGTTAATTATATTCTGACGTAGGTAAATTTAATTTGTAGATGGGTGCTATTCGAAATTCGTTTCAACTTGAAAGATGAAAAAGGATATTCGTAGGGATTGCCACATTTGATAATGCTCATCAATCAACCACTTGGAAATTGACTCGAATTTCGACGGAAAGAGCTTTTCGGGTGACGTTTTTCAATAGTAAATGATTTTTATATCGAAAATTGCATTTTGTCATCACTCAATGTTGACATTATCGGGAGTTTCCTCAACCTCCACATGCGAAAACAAATTGAATAACATTAGATAAAAAATCTAAATGACATGCAATTATAAAAATAAAAACGATACCTTTCTTCCGTTCTTACCCTCAATAATAAGCCTCAATTTCCGTATTTCGTATTTTTTTTTACTGTTCCACACATTTTATTACATTCATAAGTATCGATAGAGGATATTTTGTTGGATCTTTGTCCATATGGCTATGAGAGATGATACATTCGTGCAAACAACCCAAATCTTACCCTCATCTTGTACGGGAACTGCTGACGTGATATATGTCTACACTTTGTTAACCATTAGAAGAACATGACTTTTCTCAAATTTGCCTGACCTTTTTCAAAAACATGTCATTCGATAACTAACTTGATAAACAATATAAAACGAAATATTCTATTCTACACCGCAATACAAAAAAAAACCGGTGAACATCAAAAATTGATGCAAAAAATATCAGAATTTAGGTCACGAAATTGTTTGTCTTTCTTATCACTGAAGTAAAATATAAATTCATTGGCATTATTATGAGATTAATGTCAAACATTTTTATCGGTAGCAATGATAGATATTTGGATTACAAGTTTTTCTTTATATTTCGCTTTTAAAAACGAATAACTAAATCAGATTTTGCGATTCTTTTGGAAAAAATACCATTATGACATAGAGTTTAATTTAATTCCTATTTTTATATTGTTTATGTTAGAATATTTGTGTGAGTAACTTAAGTGCTGCTTGAATGAAGTTAAAAACTTTTGATTAAAAATTATGATAGCTTGATTTAAATGAAAATTTTCTTTATTTTTTATTTTGCGTTTTAATAACTTTATAATTATGTCAATTAGATTCTTTCGATGACCTAAGTGTTAATAATCTATAAAATATAAGTAGACTAAAAACATAAATTTGAACAAAAGTATTTTTGACGTATTTCCTAAATACGTATTTCGATTACCAAGCAAACTAAATCTAATGACAAATAGAATAAAACACAAGAATAATTAGTATTAAAATGAAACATAATCGAAATTGCTTGGCCTAGTTTAACATTGATAAGTATTTTATTTGATACAATTATTCAAATTATAGAAAGATCGCATCATAACAAAAGCCACTTAAATCATATTTGTTAATACGTTAGTTTTCCTTATTTTCGTCTACGCTTTGGAAACTTAAACTATCCGTGCTGCTGATCGGTGACAAATTGTTACCTTCCAAATGTGGGTTTGAAGGAGAATACTTTAAATCATCAGGACGACAAAAACGAATAAATATTTCTATCTTTAACGAAGTTTATTAAATTCAAAAACTCTTTTTACTAATGTATTGACGAATTTTTGGATTTTTCAAACATATCGCGAGCCACGATACCAACCAATTCGTTGAACTGAAGTGGTGAAAAATCCCGTGATTTTACGAGGGTAAGTGCTAGAAAAGACTGTCCTGCAGGTCCTGAGAAATTTAGATCACCCCAAATAACAACTATGTTCACTACCATACATGTTAGTAACGACAACGATGTTAGAATTAAGAAAAATATGTTCAGGTGTGATTTTATCACAATTCATTTTTGAATTATCATGTAATGCTATGTGATGAGTCACTCATCACATCCAGTACTACTTGATGACCACTGCGGAAGATTGCTTGGTAATCGAAATATGTATCAGAGCAATACGTTAAATATATATTTTTTTGAGCTTTTGTTCAAATTTATGTTTATAATTTACCTTTGTAAACTATATTACATAAATTAGACCACAATCAGAATTATAATAGGCAAAAATGTGTATTTTTTATGTATGTCAGCAAAGAACAAAACAAATATTGTAATCAAATATGTATGAGTGAAATACAACCATTATAAATTTTTAGTCATGCCAAATTTGACCTTTATAATTGTCGTTATATTTTCAACTGTCATTTTGATTTCATTCATGTGAATATTTCACGGGAAGTTGTGAACTGAATATATTATTTAAACAAAAATTTATATTATTGTAAAATATATTAGTATTAGGTTTTTTAAGTATCGTCAGCTGTTTTTATATTGACGTAAGCAAAATTGTTAAATAATTTCTCTTTATTAAGTCATAGCCATAAAATTTCAGAACAAAAGCTTTTATCTTTACTGATTTTAAAAATTTATCTTATAAAATAGAATAATTGAATAATAACCATAGTATTAGTTGAAAAATAAACCAACTTCCTTATTACATTTGGTGCAAGCTGCAAATATCAAAATTCAACAAACGATATTTAAATGGAAGTCGACCGATTCAATATTAGCTTTTAATCTGAATACGAACCACAGCACACGAACTTTGGAAATTTAAAATTTAAAAATTCGCACTAATATCCACCATCTCCACTATCCACTGTAATCGTGTTATCCATTTTTCGTCTAATTAAATTTCGATTGGCGCAATGTTAACCACCAAGCACATTTAGCTTTCTTTTTGTGCTTTTTCTTGTAATTCAATAATTTTTCCGCGTTTTCGCGAGTTAATTTCATGGAAAGCAACTTCCCTCGTCCTTTTAGCGAAATTGAAAGAATAACCCAATTGGCATTTGTCGCTAGTGTCTAGCGTTATATTAATTAAATTATTTTTTTTTTATGCAAACAATGTTTTAATTGGGCCGATTAAATGAGGAAGATTCTGCCGTTAATTGAATTGAATTTAAAAAAATAAAATTCTTGAAATTTCCCGTTCGGCTTGCGGGACCAATTACTGTCACATAAAATGCGTAGAATATTGGACATGGGCAGTTTCTTTTTTTTTTTTTTTGAAGGGTTACATCACTGCTAGCGTCTCATTAGATTAAGTGTAGCGGTTTTGTTGAATTTTTTTGTGCGGAGATTTTTTTTAGTTCGAGGAATTTCAAAGGGTCGACTTCATTGAGAATCGATTTTCGTGTGATGTGTGTTTGAATCAAATGCAGCTGAACTGATGAGAAATAAGCGTAATATATTGAGATAAAAAATCAATGGTCAAAACATTTACAAGACTTAAATTAGATAGATGTTAAAGTCCAAACACCCTTTCAAAACCTTTTTTATCGAATTTTATAATCTTACTCCTATACTACTCGCATGTGTGTGAATGTGACTGAGTCGATTCACTTTCTCAAACATTTCAGATTCCTTTGTCACACTTTAACTTGACATTTAATATATTATATGTGGCTTTTGGGCGCAAAGCCTGTCGTGTATTTGTTCAATGGAAATAAATAAATTTTACAGTTTTCATTTGTATTTGATTCAGGTCTGGGGCAGGTGCTCAAATCGGTTTTTTTCCAAACGAAAAAACGTTCGGTAATTTTTTAGTCTTATGTATGTTAGTAACAACAAATTGCTTCTTTGATATTATTCGATAAGTACTATATAAGCAGGGAGAAATAATAAACTTTCGAATTGTTTAGTTGAATCGTTGTTTGCAACCCTTCGGGACATCAAAAGTGGTTTGAACAACTAAAGCGAGCAAACGTCTCTGAGACCACAGTGAAAATTTTTGAAAAGAATGTTTGTCGAATTTCATTCAAACACCCAAGTTTCGACGTATTACATAAATACATAGTTTCCGACATGTGCACGTTGTCATATTAAAAAATGTGAAAGAAAAATAAGTACCACTTATTTCAATAGCTGGAAAAAGGGAAATGGCTATGTTTTCCGTTTGATGTGGTTGTACGTTCATATTAAGAGACCATAAGGTGAAAAGTGTATGAAAGCACTTGAGAAAGCCACGTGGGCAGGAATGCTTTATGCTGCAAACACAGCACTTTGACTCGCAGGCCAAAGTCCGACGGACATGGGTCAACTCGCTTTGTATTAAGAGACGCTCAAAGCTATACCCTGCAAGGAATCTCAATCCGTCTTAGGGGAATTCGTTTTTCGCATAGAGAAAACAGAAGGCAAAAATACATTGAATAGTAAACTATTTAATAATATAACCCCAGTGTTGTATATTCGAATTCTAAACTAGGTATCTTTGAAATAACTAAAGAATAATCTACTATCAAACATTAATTGTTACAGAGACATAAATTTCCTAAAAAGTCAAAAAATTATTGTAATTTAACAAAATTTCCAACAATTTTACAATTTATTAATTTTTTTCAAAATGTATTTGTTTTTACTTCTTTGGACGTAAAACGGAAGAACATTGATGACGGAAATATCTCATTTCCAGCATCCCAAATTGGTTTTGACTATTTTCTGCATGACGTACTCGTTAGATATGTGCAACTATTGTTGAACTTTTGAATAATATAGACTGTATAGCGAAAGTTTATACACATTGTTAATTTTTTTTAATAGTATTGAAGCCACATATCTATAAAAACAAAACAAAAATGTTACCATATTTAAAGTCTTTTAATTTTTGTATGATGTTAAAGTTTACATTCTTTCTGGTAATCTAGAATCTGACTACAGAAATAGGATACTAAGTTTTTTTGGTTTACAATATTTTATAACGTAAAATAAATGAATAAGTGACATATCTGCTTATCTTTTAGTAAAATCTAGTTTTTCAAATAGTTGTACCAACTGCATTTAAGAAATAAAAACGAAAATATATATACAGATATACAGTCTACATGTAGCAGTGTGTAGTAGTAGTAATGTGTACAATATGGCGACGCGTTGCCATGCGCAAACGACGTGCGACTCCCTTCTCACTCGGTTCGCTGGTCTTGTTTACTACAATTTACAGAACTTATGTTTTACTTGAAAAAATGAACAATAAAATATGTCAGACAGTGATAATTCAGAAAATGAAAGTGAACATCCTCTTGCAAAGAAAGCAAGAATACACTATGACGCATTACTAAGTCATCAGTAATTATATTTTTCAAGCGTCAAGAAAATCTACTCTCTTGGTAAATTGAAATTTATACAATTTTTTATTGTATATATTATTTTGTTTTAAGTAAATCAATTAATTATTGAGTTTAGTTTCGTTCTCATTATACTTATTTCAAAATTTAATGACGACTGACAAAATTGTATTTCAAAACCAGCTGATAGCGAGTAGCACACGAATGTTTTTATTTTTATTTGTCATGAATGTAAACATTTAAAAATTATATAACTAATTAATTTTCTAATCATGGTGGTTTTCTAATCTTGTCTTTAATGCATATTACTTGTAAAAACTCGATGTTTCACATCTACCAGGCGTACCCTGACGGCTCACATTTTTTTGAAATAATAGATTTATAAGAACTCTGGACAAATAATAATAAAAAGAGGTAAATAATGCCTCTAAGACACCTAAAAGTTAAATTAGTTATTGAAAAAAATTAGCAAGATCTAAATATAAACACCCTTATTAAAATTGTAGCCCAAATATCTTATGAAACTACAAAAACACATGTGTGCAGTTCACACGCGATTGAAGTGAAACCTTGAAAAAAGGTGAGCATCAAAATATTGAGACGTCTTTATAGTCTTCTTTTCTTTACTTTATTTTTATAATCATAACAGTAATCCGCATTCGTTTTCGGCATACTTTATTTTATAATAGATTTTATCAAAATAATTAAATGTTTATGTCAACAATTACAATAAACAATTTAACCCGGTAATAATTGGTCGCTATAACGAGCTTTCTTAAGTACCGTAATACGCAGGCGCGCACATCCATAAGAAATACTAATGTCTCCTACCTCATTCGATCGCAAGTTAAATCTTATATAAATATATATATATATATATATATATAGATTATGTGTTATATAGATTATATATATATATATATATATATATATATATATTTATATGTTTCGCTTTTTCGTTTCATAAAATTTCTAGTCATAACGATGCTAAATAAGTTTTCACTTCAAAATTTGCCATTACACCACTACATTGGAAATTTTTTGATAAAACAGATTCAAATTCAATAAATCCAGTTCCAATTCTTATATCCAAATTCATCAGGGCTGTAGAAGTGGATATTTGAGTAGTATAGATAATTTTTTTTTCTATTATTATAAGATTGCTTTCATAATGTGTCATTTTGTACATTGTATTTACGGTAAAATGAACTCATGGTTCCGATATTTTTTTTTAATTTTCAATAAAAAAAAGTGGTTCAATGAAGTAAGGTGGTAGGAAAAATATTCATCAGCAAAGTGAACCATGTAAAGCGTTTTTATTTTTTCAAAAAGTGATCTAAAGGAGTTCCAAGGAAAAGTAACTTGTTTCTTACTTAAAAGTATAATGGCAGTAGAATCATAAACTGGGGCTGCTAGTCATCTTTTGAAAAATTACAGGTCATTTAATATGCTTTCTAAAATGAATTTTTCTGTTTGTAGTTACTTAAAGAAAAGTTTAAGTGTATTGCAACAAAAATTTGGCCGCAACCAAATGCACTTTCCCTATAAAAAAGCAATTATAAGTGCATCGTTCTTTTGTACGAGAAAATTTAATTTAAACCACCCAAAATTATTATTTTATTTATTATTTATTTTCCATTTATTCAATAGACATCAATCTTCTGAGTATTTGTGTGATGCATTTGATGGTCGCATAAGAACATGTCTCTTTTTTGTCTAGTTCCATCCATATGAGTTTGATGGTATCAACTTTAATGTCTCCTTATCCTGTGCTAGATAGGCTGCTACAGGAATGAAAATCCAGTTAGCTCTTTTATACAATCAGTCAATCGTGTGAAGGATCTTCTTCTGCTATGTTTGCAGAAGTTGTTTTCTCTTTCCTTTGCTTCATATACGAAATTAATATTCGATGAACTAGGAGGATCATTATTGAAACTGATCAATTGAATTTAGCTGTAATTAAATACACATAACTACCTATATGCATATTAACAAGAATCTATTCGGACAAAAATACAAAACCATTATTATGTTCATGCAAATTTTGAATATACTATATGCAAAGAAAAATATAAAAATCGCAATATTTACCTATGAACTTAAATTCAAGGGAAAAAGAAATCTAAGCAAAGTTTGGTTTTAATCTGATTTATCTACCTTTGCTCTGTTTCTATGACGAGTAAGAAACGGCTTGGTCTTTTCATGGAGCTTTTCTTTTTAATATTTATTTTTCAAGAGAAATAAATATTGTAAAAATGTTTATAGTTTTAACTTTTCAAGGGATGTTATGTATGACAAAACGTACATTCATATATATGATATCGTTGTAAGGGATGTCTCGGTATTAACATATAAACAAAATTCAGATCAGAAATATGCTCCTTCCACTCGTATTATAGCCAACGACAGTCACAAAAGCGCACATTGAGAGCAAAGAATTTCATGTCATAAGCGAGCACGAGGAAGAAGTGAAATTCCTCAGTCAGTCGCCGCGCCGCAATTTCGATAAAACTTAGAAAAGAATGTAAAATTTTCAAGTGATGTCTATAAACTCGTATAATTTATTTATAGGTTCCGATGTTAGAAGGTTTGTAGTGTTTATAGCTCAACTTTAAACGCTCCTGTTTAAGAGTTACCGGAGAACTTGTGCCACCTTGGTCCGTTTTTGAAATGATAATTAATTATTTAATGTCGTTTGCTCAAACGACAGGAATTCCAATTAAGAACGGATAAAAATCCGAGTCTTTCTTTGTACACAGAAAAAAAACTCTATCCAGGTGAAATAATTGGATTTCAATTTGATTTAATTAATAATTTAGAAAATTAATTTACTTTTTATTAGAATTGATAAGTTTGTGGGTGGAAAAACCTTTGACTTCTTTTCATATGAAGATGTTTTTTTTTTCATTTCGGGAAAAGATGGAAAATTGAACAAGGAAATGTCAAGTTCAAGTTAATTTGAATTTTTTTTTCTTACAGAAAAAATGCTTGTTAGTACCGAGTAGGTTGAAAGGTTGGATTGAAATAAAGCCGACAAGACGACAGAAAAACAAGGTCAAGATCATGTGGCTATTAAAAAGTGTATAAAAGATGTAAGTTGGGAAACAAATACATAAGTTTTAATTAGATTTTGAAGGGGGTCGCAACATGTATGTGTATATTGAAACTGTGCATGCAGAAGTTAACCTCTTAACAACAACCACACGGTCGTTGTTGCACTTAATTGATTATCGTGAGTATATACTGATTCGCCCAACGAAAATCGAAAACCAGCCAGAACATTACTGAACTTGAACAACACCATTATTAAATTGGATTATTTTCCATCAATTTGACGCACTATCCCACACAAATTCCCATACAAACACCTCTTGCATTGAATATAAGAAGAGTTTGAGCGTTTGATTTATCTCTTCAATCGATTGTTAAATATGTGTGAAAACTTTGAGACTTTTTTTTTGTCTTCTAAAGACAAAAATTAATAAATATCTTACTAATGGCGTGTGTATTTATGGGTGCGGTGCCTTCAACTTTAAAACATCTCACACAAGAAGTGACATCCATAAAACAGCAGGCTAGTGAGGCTTTAATTTATGGGCTATGGGGAAATCTTGATATGTTATGGATCCGTTCATTCAAATGATTTCAATCGATGTATTGGAAGTCATGTCATATCTGATTTGAATATTTCACATTTGGAATAATCCATCAAATTTTATTACGAATTAAGATAGATAAGCGAGGCTAAGATGTCGTTTTGTGTCTGCAACCAAAATTAGCATTTTTTTTTCTCTTTAATGGATTCATTCATAAAACAACAAATACAAATTTTGATTTTGATTTTTTTTAACACTTTTTTAAACAACTTTGATTTTACTTAAGACTACCAAGATTAAATGATAAAACTAAACTCAAAGCTTGTTAAAAAAAACCATCGTAAATTTAGCCTTGGATATTACCTCAGTAAAATATTAGATTTGAATAACCGAACCTTGATATACAAATTAAACTATGTATTTTTAAGGAGCAAAGAACGTTAAAAATACCTCAAAATGATTAAATACAAACATCCGTAAGAGAAATCCCGTATTAATTTTCATATGTATTTTTCTACGTATTTTTTATTTTAATTAATCATTGGTTGGGTCGGAGAAGTGGGCTATGATCGAAAACCCTGAATCATTGTAGCTACTTTTAGATAACGACTTGGCTGTTAATCCTTAGGACTCAATTATTAAGCTATTAAAGCTAAGAGACCTTTTTCAAAGTCTAACTTAAGTATGTAGCTATCCTTAATATCGAAATAATAATAAGTAAGAGTTTATAAAGCCTACTTGCGTCCGAGTGGTAAAAGTAGCTCATCCAAAGTGAGTAGATGTTGAGTTTAAATCTCGTATTGAGCAAATTTTCAATATTTCTCGATATTTGCTTATCGATATTTTTTGGATAATTGTTTATCTTAAAATTGCTACATACTTTAGTAGTTATACTACGACGGTGAATAACAACTAAAAAAAATAAATTCATGATTTAATGTTTTGAAGCAACTGAGAGGTGATCTAGAAAATATGAGATTCAGAAGGATAACAAAAGGAAACAGGCATAGAAGCTATTTTATTTTTACTAGAATCAGTTAAAAAAAAACTTTCATAGTACTAGTTTGAGCAGTGGAGGTGTAGTTGTACCTCTGGAATGGCTCAGAGTGGTAGATGTAGCTGCCTGGTATGAGTGACTTTGAAATAATTTAGTTTGGTTTTTAAATGAATCCCATTGCCATTAAAATAATAAAATCTCAAATTATGATTTTTTTCATTATGAAAATCTGGACTATTTTTTAAGTTGAACTTTTATGTAAATAAATACCTACTATACATTTGATGTAATTTGTAACAATGAAAGTACAAAGAACCTTTTTCTTCTGAATTAATGATTCAATACATGAAGTCTTATACGAAATATCAAATGATATAGAAAAATAGCAAAATATTCATTCTCAGCATTCAAAGCTTGTTTTTGGTTGTTGTACGTCAGTAAGTAAGTTTTAAATGTTTTAATTAATTTACTTATGAGTAGCAGGTAGTACTTAGAGCACTTCGGTACCAAATTACATATTACTTCTGAAGGGCTTTGTAATGAGTATTTAGTTGTCTATTATAGATAAAGCTTTCGTTTTTATATATTGCTAAGTTATAAAATGGCGCCAAAACAGTGTAAACAGAACGTTGATTCGTTCTGTTTTATTTGCGGTAAATGTATTAAGGTAAGAAACGAAAACTTTTCTTCAGCAAAAAAATTGAAGCTTTGTGAAGTTAGGAAGCTTATTTTAACCTATGAATTCAAAATCATGATAAAAACGGGTAACCCATTTTGTCTGTTTACTGCAAAAATACATGAAGCTTATACTGATAACACAATTGGCCAGTAATAAGAGATTTCATGATAGATAACTTTTTGGTGGAAATGGGAGGTTGATATACTAAATACCCTTTTCACCTTTGCTTATACGATATAGAGCCAATACAGTGCATTGTCATCAGTGTATGTGGTTAGTTGAAAATATATTTTTAAAATATAAAAGCCTAGTGTCAAGTCAAAACTACTTGTAAAGTCAAAAAACTTATTGATGATGCAGTGACATTTACAATTGAGGCTAATGAAGCGATTTGTGAAAACTCTGGGTCAAAATTTCTTAATTTTTGAGTAATTAAAGTGATTTCTTCTCAAATTATTTAAAGTTTAAGTTAAAGAGAATATTTATGTCAGATGTAAATAAAAAAAAAATAATAGTGCTGAAATCACACAACTACTGGATGCTAATGAAAAACAAGTCTGGGATAGCCTTAAAGAAAATGGTTAATGGTTTTCTCGGAAACCTCAGAACTAACAATTATTAATAATTTATCGAAACTATGCTTGATATCTTTAAAATTATGGTCTGTGAAATGTCTCATATGGTACATGCTCCTCTGAACCAATTTAAAGATAATATGAGTGCCTACTCCCAGAAGCAAGCAGGGCGTTTTTCACCAAAATCTAATAAACTTTGACCAATGCTACCAAGCGTAGTACAACGGAATATATTGAGAAATTACTATTGGTATTTAATACGAGAAAGTCCACACAAAAGTAAGAAACTACTAAAAATATTTAGGAAATATTTGTAGAAGAAACTTAAATTTCACTTTCAGAAGTCAGACCCAAAAACCGTGTCAATTGGTGTAATTTTTGTATCAGACAATTGTTGGAAAACTGTAAATGGAATGTGGAGTAATGTTCATATTTCATAGTTTCATAGTTTCATAGATACATAGTTTATTAATGAATTTAATAGCATATTATGTCGTTTGACTCAATTTCTTGATTTCTTCATTAAATACAACGCATTTTAACAGTCTTTGGCTATAATCGTCTGGTTATATTTATTGCTGATTTTCTATTTCATCTATTTTATTTAGTTTTATTGTTTATTTATTATCACAATAAATATTTCCTGACAATGATAGCCAAAGACTGTTCAAATGCGTTGTATTGAATAAGGAAATAAAGAATTTGAGTAATACGACGTATGTAATTATTCATTAATTTATTAATTGTGATTTGGAAATTAAAAGTAAAATATTAATCAATGTAAAATATTGCTTATATTCCAAAAGACTTCCTTTTTAGGATCCTTACTATCATCGATATGTTAAAAAAATTTAACTGTTGTATTGTAACTAAAAAGTTAGGACGCAAGATATGAATATTAACGATAAATGAAGATATGATTTCATACTAAAGTTGTAAGAAAAGTAGGGAAAGTTCCTAATACTGCGACCTCACGGTTTAATCACGGACTATTATAAAAAAAAATATTAGGAACAAGCTTGAGGTATGTTTCCAATTGTTTTTAATAGGAAAAAAGCTCTTACTGTTTAAATTTGCAAAGTTTGCAGTTAAAGTTTGCAAGTCCAAAACACATATCAATTGCCAATCGGTAACAAATTGAATATTTTACACTTTATAGAATGTAGATTTAACTGAGTTATAAAATAAATATTCATTTCCATACAAATAGCGGAAGCAACAAACTTAATTTTCCTCTTCTTGATTCCGAATAAATATCCAGATTGATACATGCCGTTTACTTGTTTTTCAATTAGTAATTATTTGACCGTAAGAATGTTCGATTAGTCTGTCAGCAGAAAGTAAATATTAAATTTGCAAAAACATGCACAAGTATATTTACGATGTTGGCGTAATCTCAAACCTAGCGCAATTTTAACACTTCAATGATTTTTTTGATTAATTTTCTGTTTTAGAGATTTCGTTTTATTTATGTAGCTTTTTTGCATCAGCGTAACTTGCAGATGTAATATGACTATTATTGTAAAAAGTTTTTACGTTTTTTCGATTTTCTTGTTTAAATTTAAATGTTTACAATTTATATGCGCAGGAGTGCATGACGATATTTGATTAGTAACTAGTATTCAATTCTAATTTGAGATTGTTAAGATGTTAAGATTGTTAAAGGAACTAAACTAATTAAACATTAATAATAAATAAGCATTATTTTTAATATTCTTTTGTTTTTTGAATTTTTTATTTCGTAATACTCAAATCAGTGTTACTTATATCTATATAATAAGGGAACGAAAGCTCATATTGTTATACGTAGACATAAATACCAATAAAGGATTAGGAAAGCTCAAGGCAGAAGACACGTATTCTTAACAATTTTTCTTATATATCCAGACTCCATTATCATAATATAACAACTTTATGCTCATAAGTACGGTAAAGCTTTCGTAATTTACCGCGAACGGGAACGAAAGGGGCATTGTTATTCGTGGTACGTTTTTAGAAAGAGCAATCGTGAAACAAAATGATAAACCCATAAAAATGCATTGTACTTCCTATATGTCTATTTACAACCCGAAATAACACGGTTACCGAGGATGAGACTCAAAATTTCCAACGATGGCAAAATCGTTCAAATCAAATAAGGGAATTGTTATCGGTAGGAAACGATATGTGGACGTGGAAGAAGCACACAAGCGATAAAATTACAAAACGATACAATGAATAATTTAACACAAAACTCGAGTGGGATATCATGTTTATTTACCCCATTTTTCTCTAGCTCCATCGTTTTTTCATAGAATTTTCAAAATCCCCATTTGATTGAAATTACAAAAATTGGCTTAAATATTTCTTTCGTTTTTTTGGAATTACTTCTCATTAAAATTAAACGTTGAAAAAACATAAAGTGTCCAATGAATCTAACTCGTTTTTCGAGTGAATGATTTGTATACACCCAACGAAGGTATTTTAAAGAGACAATGAATTGTCTTGTATCGAGATAAAAGCTAACCGGTCCTCTGTTCACGGCTGTGACTCGTCTAACACCAACTCGTCCCTGTCACACAAAATTAAAAGTATTAAACAAATAAATAAAGTAAAAAAAAGAAGAAAACATTGAACACATCGAATACATCGCTGGTATTTCATTAGATGTTTTCCGTCTTCAGATATCTTCAGCGTCCCAGGTATTTTGTAAATAAAACCTTTTGTTTCTCAGAATTGTCAAGAGAACGAATCGAGCACTTTTCGTAATTGTTGATTATCGATGTTTTACAAAACGCTTATCTTAATTACTTTTTAATCTAAATTACGTTTTCAATTAATTAACACATAGTTGGAGGAGATTTCCTGATATTGCAACCTCATAACCTGTTGTCATGATGAATAAAACTACAGGACACCTGTTCACAGTTTTATATATTCTTGAAGTGTTTTTTTTTTAAATGTATTCACTTGTATCATTTGTAAATTTAAGAAATAAACCTTACTTGGCAGCACTGTCAATTCTATATCAAACCAACTTCTATACCGTTATATCACAATAAATTTAATTATTAAACACTACTTACAGGTACAGAGGTACAGGTACTTAGGTACTACTTTGATTAATCACTGAAAATGAGTGATAAGAACTTTATAATTTCAGCAAAAACTCAAAATATTTACTATCGTTTGCTTTGTACCAAATTTTACAACAGTCTAGTGTACAGAGCGATCAAATTCTCTCTTAGCATCAAAGCTCGTGAAGAAGAATTTATGATAATCAAACATATAGCTACTGGTTGTTTTCCAATTACCAGTGCTTAGTGCGACATAGTGCCGCACTATGCGAGCTAATGCCAGCCTTAACTTGAAACAAATTAATTCCTAAATGCGACGGTAGATTGCATGAGATTTGGTTTAGTTGGAGAAAAATTGAAGTTGACAAATTTTGACAACCTTTAATGGAATTTCAAATAATAAAATTTCGTTATCGTCAACTATTTTAATTAATTCTTAATTTTTGAAATAAACCGTAAATTTTTCTGTCATTTTGTTGGTTATATTCGTGCATCGCATCCGAGAGCACAGCTATTTTGAATGCTCATTTGTGCGATGCGGTGTGGCTGTTGGAACATTCAATGCTGAGCATTATGCCGCATTATACGCTTTTGTGCGGTAATTGGAAAACAACCACTACTAACGGATACAACAACTCAATCGTAGACAAAATATAATCGAAATTTACTAAAAAATTCATTCTTCCAACTTTCACCAAAAGAAAACAAAAAATATATAAAATCAAACTCCAATGATATATTTAGTTTTATTATCGCCAACTTCCTAAAGAAAAATAACATCAATATCTTATTTTCAACAAACAATAATATGATGAAAATTCTTAA
Organism: Sisyra terminalis; assembly: GCA_958496175.1. Classification (NCBI taxonomy): domain Eukaryota; kingdom Metazoa; phylum Arthropoda; class Insecta; order Neuroptera; family Sisyridae; genus Sisyra; species Sisyra terminalis. Next base: position 29,252,973 of record OY292277.1, on the reverse strand, counting down.
ACCATTGGAGAACAACCAAATTACAACGTAAACTAAACCGGAAAATAAAAAATTAATCCTGTGAAAAATTCTATATTGGCCAAACTGGTAGATCTTTCGGAACAAGATATAAAGCACCACACTCAAGAAACCTACTTCAACAACCACTTCAAATTTTACAAAACACCTTTATGATGAAAATTATGAATGCTTAAATTTCGAAACAAATTTTAAACCACTACATGTTTTCAAGAAAGGATCACATATGAACACCCTAGAAGAATACGAAATATACAAAGTCGACAAACTAGATCCAAATAACATCCCTAAAGACAAATTATATTAAACAAAAAACCTATATGAAATTTGTTTACAACAGACAAAATAATCATTACCTTATGATGACAGCCAAAAACTGTCAAAACGTGTCGTAATCAAGAAAGAAATTGAGTCATAAGACATATATTATTATTCATTAATTCTAAATTAATTTTGGCTTCAGCTTCAGGACCAATCCTTTTTAAATTGTGGTTCCGACTCCAGATTTAAGACTAATGTATAACTCATGACTTTCAATCCATCCTTATGATTTCGAGACTCTGCTTCGATTCCTCAGTCTCATCACAATTTTCTTCGCTATTTTCTAAGTTTTACAAGGAAAAGTTAAGGTCAAAAGGTTACTCATTTGACAAACTTTGAACCTCTTGATTTAATTTTATTGATCACTTATTTTAGTTTATTTAAGATGAGAGTGAATTTTATCAGTTTAATTTGTTAATTTAATTGGCTGAAGTCTAAAATGGCTTAAGCATTATGCCATAACTAATTTCAGAGTAAGTATTTGTTGTGCACTACTTCTTTAGATCTGAAGCCTTTTTGGTATTCACCTTTTTCTTGGTTAAGTTAATCGTTGATCTGGTTCCCATACAAAGTTTGAAAACCGGCCCTTGGATGGCCCATCGTCGGGCGAAGGATGATAATTAACGGCCAATCATTGGCGTCTTCTAATGGCCCATGGACGGCTGAATATACAAATGATAACAACGGCCCATTAATGGCAGTTGATTATCGGCCGATTAATGAGCCCAGTAATGGGCCACGTATTATTCAAATCATCGGCCGATTGATGGCAGTTGATCATCGGCCGATTGATGGCAGTTGATCATCGGCCGATTGATGGCAGTTGACCATCGGCCGGTTATTGGGCTTAGCAATGGGCCACGTACTATTTAAAATATAAGCAAACAATCAAATCTTTCCTCTTTATAATATTAGATTGATAAATTATATCTCGTGGACACCCGAAACTTTCCTTTCCCTATATGTTGATGATACAGTAATTTTTGCATCCTCCTGAAGAGCTGATACAGTGGCCAACAAAATAGTCCCTTAAAAAGAATAATGATTTTTTTTAAAAAATGGAAAATAAAGACCAATTATAACAAAACTAAAGTTATCCTATTCACTAGAAGAAGACTTAACAAGCATTAGAAGGGATTAATAAATGGGAAAAATATAGAATGGGCAAAAACAGTTAGATTAGTTAGTTAGATTTAGTTTCTAGTAAAGCTTGTGCTGTTTTGGGCAACGTTGGATGTCCATCTCTCAATATTAATAATAACTCCGAAATAACATTTAATTGAAGACTGTTTATATTTTTCACAGCCCAGTTTCGTAATTTTTCTTGGAAATCAATATTAGAATCCGTATCAATTTCTACACCGTTGAGATTTTCACAGTCACTATTTATACTAATATCACTATTTATAGGACTGTCATAAATATTATCGTCGATTTGAGAGGTTATATCAGTGTCACCGGCATCATTGTAAACATTTGTCACATCCTCCTTTTCTACATTTTCAATTTCAGAGTTTTTACTTTGTTGTTGGCAACTATTTTTTTAAATTAAAAACTATTTAAATTAAATGCTGTATTTAATTAATCTTGATAATAATATTGTCAGCAACCTACAATGATAAAGGTAACAAACGACTGAAAAACAGTTGATTTACATTATACTGCGCCTGCGCAACGAATTATAGATTGCATTATCGGCTGGAGCACGGCCGTTGATCAGCCGATAATCAGTCAAAAGAAATTCTCTCTGCATTAAATATTTTTAATTACAATTAAGGACTTTAAAAACTCTAATAAAGAAAATATTTAATGCAGATGTTATGTAACCACCGGTTTCATATCAGAACACGGCGTTAACAACTATAACTACATTTTTTTTTAATTACTCAGAAATTATTTGTTAATGAGCAATTTAACTGAAAGAATAGTAGTGAAATTTTTTTACGTTCGAAAAATACAAAATAATAATTTAAAAAAATATAAATAAAAAAAAAAAAACTTTTTAAAAACAATATTTTATTGATTATAAATGCCAGTAATCAACCAGAATTGGGCCATTACTAATAGCCAATACTTGGCCGATCGCTGGCAGATGGACATCGGCCGATTTACGGCATTTTTTCCATCGACGGCGACTTCGTATGGGTTGTAGAGTGTCTTCGAGATAATTTTTTTTGTACTACCTAGCAAAGAAATACCTCCGAAGTTGCCTGGATGGCTTTCATCTCCTTTTTTGTGATGATGTTACCTTTTCGTGAGATAAGAATTGGTGTTGTCCATTTTTCGGAAAATTCCTCTGTTATCTTTTAGTATAATAATTTTTTTAGTATCATATGTGAAAACGTTTAAGTTGTGCTGTGGGCATATTTCACCACAGATATTATAGTTTTTCATTTTGTTTTGAATTAATTATTTTTACACCTAGGTCGAAAGCAGTTTTCTGGATGGGTTTTTATGACAGAGTTTCTGGGTTCACCACAATTAAGTAGCTTTATAATTGCTTTTGCTATAATTTCTTTATTTTTTTAATTGTTATATGCTTTTAGCCACCTTTCTTTTGCAATAGTGACGTAAGGGGATTGCATTTATGTAATTGTTTACTAAATCATTTGTAATTATCTCTAGAATAAGTTTTGAAATAATTTTCTTCTAAGAAGTTTATTAGGAGTTACTTAGGAGATACGGGAGATACCGTCGTTTTGTTTTACTACCAGTTTGGGAGAATTTTTCTCAGGTATTTTAAGTATGTTGGTATTTTCTTTTTTTAATTAACAAGTAAATTATTTTCTTTACTTCCTTTTAGCGAAAAGAAACAGAACTTTCAATCGAAAATGATTAATTAATACTTCTTATATCTAGAGTGAAGACAAACCGACAACGCTAGAATCGTGATTTAAAAAAAAAACAATATAAACACTTGTACCCGGTACAGTTTTTTTTTTAGTTTTCAATCATGAGAGATTAAACTTGGAGTTTGATTTTTTTCCAAATTTACAAATAAAATGATAATATATAATTTCATTTTTAAGTCCTTAGATACGTTTATACTTTTTTATAATAGTATACTTTTATTTTCATTTTGAATACGTCATCGTATATGGAATGTTTGTCTAATATTTTTTTTTTGTTTTGTTTCAGGATCCTTGCTTTTTAAATTTTAGCTGAATATAAACTAGAACATCATCAATAAAACAAAAATTTATAGACATTTGTTACATAGACATTGTTATAAAAATTGTCTTTTTCTATTAATCAAAGTGTGTAGGATAATTATAAATTAACAAACAAACGATTTTAAAGACGTTAAAAAGACATTTTATTAATAAAGGCATTATTAGGAAAAGAAAATTGAAATAATTAAGATATTTATTTCTAGAGCATCAACGAAATTACTCTAAAACATTGTTGACGTATAAGTTAACAATATTTTAAGTAATGACTTTTAAGTTGTGATTATTATAAGGTAATTAATTAGAAATAAATATAGTTATTAATATTTTATTGAAATAATAATTGTAAAGTTATAAACTTTATGGAGAGTTATTTCTCTCAGAAGAAGACAACAAATGGAATATATATATATATATATATATATATATATATATATATATATATATATATATATATATAATATTTGCATACTTGCATATTTGCAACACTTGAACTCATTGTATCGTAGGTAAAATTTTGGATACAATATATCAATATTGCCGTATATTATATATCTCATTATACATATATATATATATATATATATATATATATATATATATATATATATATATATATATATATATATATATATATGTATAATGAGATATATAATATACGGCAATATTGATATATTGTATCCAAAATTTTACCTACGATACAATGAGTTCAAGTGTTGCAAATATGTTCGTAACGTTATGATAGATGATGCAAAATCGATTCTAATTTTTCTCGAAAATCGATTCTCACTTTCTAACTGCTAAGATCTTTAGTGACTCTAGGATTAATATCAATCCGTAATCGAGAAATATCGAAAATTATAATTGATTTTTAATAAACTTTTTGCTGACAACTTGATATAGTTGTATATTAGTGTGCACTCAACAACTAGAACTTTTTTTGGTCACCAAGCATCGACACCAAAGTGGTCCGTTCCCAATTGATTAGCTAAAAGTTATTTGTAAAAAAACAAATGACACATAAAACATCGAAGAATATGCTTTCTTTTTGGTAGATTATTATTAGTAATTTGAACAATTTAATCTAACAATAAGTGCAAAGTTATTTTCAGAGTAAGTCATTTAAATGTCCTCAATTAAAGTCATTAAGCTTATTTCGACTGTACTATTAACTACCACATTTCATCTTGCATGCACTATCTTTGTAACAAATCCCTTCATCCCCAATTTGTAAAATTCGAAACGACTGCAAATGAAAGAATCGGCTACCATTAAATCTCTCATTTAAATAGAAGGATAACACACCATCACCACCATGAAACAGTTGTTATTCTCTCGTAAATATTAAAAGCCCCTAAAATTGACGAGACAATGAAAACAGCCACACAATATTGGACTGAATCTACCATTTAATGTCCCAGACCACCCCACACACCCTGCACATCGACGAGATGCAGGCGTGACAAAATTTCCTATTAAATCAAATTTAAAATATTGTCTGTTTATTTCCTCGACGATGGCTTATATAATCGATTTCCTCGTGACTTTTTATATTTAAACCTCATGGGAAATAAAACTCGATGTCATTAGCACTCATTGTTGTATTTTATTTATTTTTATACGAGGGTTCATCTTACCGGAATCTTCCTCAAAAAAAAAATCATCTTCTCAACTTATCAACTTTAAAACAAGACCCGGAAAAATTAATTATTTGTCGTTAAATAAAAGATTCTGTAGCCCGGTTATGAGATAAGTTTGTGCATCAAACTAATTATAATACATATTAAAGCCGCGTGGAAATTTTGATTATAAAACGAGGCACAATGTTATCAAATTTCCAACGCGGCCAAATCCAAATCCCTTAATAACTCCATATGGGATTGCAAACATAAAATTTTCGTACAGTGATATTTATGTCTCATAAATATCCTGTCAAAAACTAATGGAAAAGGATTAATTTTATATTAAGGTTCGATGGATCACATATTTCTATCATTTAGGTCGTTTCATTTAATTTTTAGGGTCTTTTACGGAAATTCGATATCAGCTCCTGTCATATAATCCCGAGAGGGTGCATCATGCTTGACTAATAATATTTATTATAAATACAATACGACAAATGGCCACTAATAATGCCATTTCTTTCTCTGGATTTACATGATTTATTATAACTGCATAAAAAATGGTTTGACTTAAAAAAATATAGTTAATTTTGTTAAGTAAGGTTAATTCACAACCTCATATATATTAGTTAAATATCTCGCATTACACCAAGCTTTAGTGCCCTAATGGTTATTTACTTTATTAGTAATTATGTGATATCCTCTCCCTAGCATTGTATTAAATTGTATATCATGAGTCGCTATCCAATGTATCTACAAACTACATTTAACCGGTAACTATGAGTATAAGTATGGCAATATTCCAGGATTAAGAAATCTCTAGCCAATTTTATCTCAAACGATTGAAATTGGGGAAAAATCCTAACCAAAAGCTCAACTCTCATTAACCTTGTAATAAGAATGAAGTTTATGTTTCAAGTCGTTTTCACACTTTACCTCTTTTAACGTTGCATTTCGTCACGGTGTCAATGACTTAAATGAACTTCGTGCCGATGATGGAAATCGGAGATTTATTCGTCTTTAGACAACAAATATTTGAATGAAATGGTTAGGGTGACTTAGTGGCTTCAGTGGGGTCGCGTCACATACAAATTTTACTCTAAGCTTGACAAAGTCCAAAGGGGAAAGTCCCCTTGACTAATAGGAACTATAAATATACTTTAATATTGGAAATATTCAAACTAAATCTAGCAATTACTATAATACAAAAATTGAACTTAAATATTTGTTTTAAAGATAAGAAAAGAAAGGGATGAAAATTATCTTGTTACAAATTATAGACTTCTAGTTTCAATATTTGCACGATGAACACTAAGTGTTTTGTACTATTTAGTTTTGTTTCAACGCTGTTTAATTGAAACTTTAATAAAGTAATACAAATGCTGTGTGCTTAGAGTCCATACAAAGCATTTTCTTCTAATATCCTTGATACGAAAGTTTCTCTCATCGCATTAACCGACGGCGAATTTCACTCAAGCGGCGTGATATTAGACGGAAGAGTACTGTTACGGTGCTCAAATGGGGTAATGGAGCTCGTATGTCCGCTATGTTGGTGACTCTATATTATCTCGGTATGCTTCATTTTACCTTTTACGAACTCGATTTTTCTATGTCAGAGCATTTTTCTGGAGTGTCCATTTTAATTATCAAGATAAATTGAAATAGATTGCACCGCGTTCCCGAGTTGTGTCAACACCTTTATCGGTTTTCTCTTACGAGAACCAATTTACATTTTTAAAGATTGGAGATCGGAAATTTCGGTTGCCTAACTTTTAAATATGACTCGTTTTGTTTACTCAAAATGGAGTTTCTAAAGAGATGGTGAGTTCCTCGGTACGCGGCATCATTTCCTAACGACTCCCGCGGGCATGATTTGGTCTGGCTTTTTCTTTTCAAGAACGTAGATGAGGCGAGCAAAGCTCTCGAGACTTAGCTAGGTGATCTTAGACCGAGCTTCATTTACCCATTTAAGACTTGATATCACTGATTTGACCTGAAAATCTTTTCTCGAAAATTGAACACAGATGATTGATGATGAACAGATTTTTCCTCCATCTGCATCATTTACTTTATTAGCGCGTCACTTTGATAACGATCACGTTTATTTTTTTACAAAACGGAAAAAAAATATTTGATTTCAAATCTATCTATTTTGTATCGTATTTGAAAGCTGCAATTTCTAAAAAACCAAAAAACAGATCAAATTACGAGAAGAAGGTAGGGTTTTTTGTCTTGGTCGCATCTGTTAGTACATCTTGAATTAATTTTCGAGTTTTTAACTTCGGTTTTGTAATGTTAATCGGGGCTTAAAGAGCCAATGAATATTCTTAATTACAAATGCAGTAAATTTGGAAAAAGGATGATGTTCGTTCGTGACATTTGACGAACCCTTAACTACCAAATTTTGTTATGGTGCTCACTTCACGCTTGCCAGGAACGTTTGAGTCATATATCACCCTTACGGAGATCCCGAAGGTTTCGCTTCGATGCTCGTCTGTTTATCTGTCTGTTCTCACAACCCCTGCATCGACAAAACTTCATCCCTAAAATCTGTATTTGGCTTTATATAGTGTTTACCAATAATGTCATTTATATCTTACGCTTCCCCCATAGTATTTTTCTAATAAAAGTTTGAATTTTTTACCAAAATATCAATTTAATCAAAGAATCAATTTGACTTGAACATATTTTATTGCCAATAGAACATTATATTATTTGTAATTTCTATAGAAATATTTCAAACTACAAAAGCTTTAGGGAAATCGTTGAATTACGGATTTTCGATTCTTAAAACAAATCGCTTCCTATTGCCAGCCTCAAGCAAAAACATTGTATTAGCTAATTACTCTTTTTGTCATATAATTTCGGAAACAAAATGACTATATTTTTCAATATTTCTCGATTTACGGATTTAAATTAACCGGATTAAAACGAATTTTTGCTAACCCTAAGTAGCTATAGATCTTAGTAGTTATAAAGCGACGGAAAATTATGCTTAAATATAAAAAAATGATCAAATTGTGTAAACAAAGATAATGATTAATTAGAAAATTAATATAATACTGAGTATTAACTTGAAATTTTTCAATTGTATGTTATATATAAGAAAAACAATTCTTTTGGAAAGAATTGAATATAATAATTGTAAGGGTTTCTCTATAATAAGAAAAAAATGAACTAAAACAAACAACCTAAAGTAATTACTATTATTTTTTTCTTTTAATATTGTAAATTTATTATATGTTTGTATATAAATGACAAAAAAATTGACAGAATTTTACGTACGAATAGTTTCTTTCAAAAAATTTAAATTTGTCTTTCACAACTTTTGGATTCCTCCGGTAATTTTTAGTCATTATTTAATGACAAAATGATAATACATTTTTTGCTTTATAATTACCAGGGTTTTTAGCGACTGTTGGATTAATAAAAAACCATATGGGTAAATATTGAAAATTTTCTCGACACTAGGATTAAATCTTGCACCTACTGGTTTTGGACGGGCCCCTTAGTCAATCGGCTACCAGTGGGCTAGTAAATAGTAATTTTAATCATTTAGAATATATTTATGCTGAAACTTCCATCCCATGTTTCTTCAATGCCGGTATTTTAACATCTAGATAGTGGCATTTATCTTCTGGATAAAATTTTATCCAAATGATAAAACAAACATGTGTATTTTCGTCTAAGAATACTGATATGTGTATTTCTAAGAAATCAAATTTCATCTATTACATAGGTATCCTAAAGATATAAATTATCTCTTTAAATGTAAAAATATGGACTTGAAGAGTATTTAAGACTTGAAGAGTAGAAATAAAAGAGAAATTAAAAAGATAAACCTTATGTTAGATAAAAGAAATTTTCCAAGTGACGCTCTCAAGTTAGGTTCCAAATAGGATTCCCAGTAGGAATCCCAAATCAGGATGTAAAGCAGACTCGTTGACTTCTAAATGTACAATTACGTTGTCCCCTGGTGAAGACAACTCAAAGAAATCCCACAAAGGTGGTTTTAGACTAGGATCTAACAGGGTAACCCCTGAGTTGAGAAAAATAAGGTTAAAATAAATTTACTTTAATTATTAATCTTTTATTTTTTATTATAATTTTATAATAGTTTTCCAGTTAATCGCACCTGGTTTCTAATTAAGAAAACTCAAAATAATTTTTCATTTCCACGTTGAGTTTTCCCACCTATATCCCACACCTAATTAATAAAAACTAACACTCGAAACTTTGTTTTTAATTAGGACTCCTCCTTTATTGTCCATATTCTCTAAATCCAATATTGGGTATATTTAAATGGAATCTTATGAGGCTCGATGTATAGTTTGGGTAATCCGAAGTAATTTCCGATCGGGTTCTTATAAAAAAGCTATTACTGAAATAATTGTTCTCATAATGCTCCAGCAGTGTTTGCAATAGATCTAAATCCACAATCATTGGTTTTTTAAAAAAAAATAATAATTTAAAATATGATACATTGTCTTTCATATATATCAGTTATTAACTTTTGAAATAAAATTTGTAAGTCTAATTATTATAGATAATAGGAATGAAGTAATTGTGAATTTCGCTGGGTTTTTGGATGATTGAACTTTTGCTGGCTTTTACTAAAAGTAAAACTTTTTTTCATTTTTAAGCAAAAATAATTTTCAACTGTGAAAAGTTTTAGAACTTTGTCTTAATGAATCAATGACGGATTTGGCTAGAGCATGTACAATATAAGAAGCAATTTGATAAGTAAAAGTAATTTGATTAAAAGTGGATATTTTTCGAGCAAAATTTATTTTACAAAAATCAAACTTTTAATAACCTAAATTTTAGATGAGCCTACTGGTAGCCGAGTGGCTTAGTTAACCAGTAGGTACTGGTAAGGTACCTGGTAAAACTGGTAGGTATTGGTTTTGAATTTTGTATCGAGTAAATTTTCGATATTTCTTGATGTACGGATTCTTATTAATCCTAGAGTTGCTAAAAATGCTAGTAGTTATACAGTGATAAATAAAAAATAACTATAAAAAAATTGTTCTCGATCTGAAACAATTACAGACTATGCTGAAGTATTTAGAGATTTTTTTGGCTTATATATACACCAATTAACAGGATAAAATCTTCTACGCTTACTTCTTTACGGATTATGGTTTTAAGATTGTACTTTATATAGTATTTCCTAATAAAGACAAAGAATTATCGCGGAAACTTAAACATTATACTAAAATTTATGCTCCATACTTTGAATGATTTATACAATTTTCGATTAAATTTTAAGGATGTTAATAAAACGAAAATGAAGTTATTCAAAAGTCGGTCTTAAATCCTTTATACCTACGAATAATTGTATTTTAATGAAAACGTTCAAAAACACAATTTATTATTTTACCATCTGTTCTTAGTTATAGTTCTTAAAATAAAATAAAATAAAGTTGTTTTCATAAGCAAATAGTTTCACAGCGTTATACTTCAAGTTAAAGCGTAATAAAATTCTCAATATTGAATTGAAACTTTCCCAAAACAGTAATGGCGTAGCTATGGGGAAAAGTGCATTCCACTTACGAAACTTCATCGCATAAAACCAAAATTGGTGCTAATAACATTATCCGCTTTGCCATTCATTCGTTGCCATCGATGGAGAAAATCTTGATCTCAAAAAAAATGTAAGAGTATTCGGTTTCTTGGTGTAATTTAATTAATGCTGTGCTTTGAGTAGACAAGGTAATTAAAACGTAACTAATTTAATAAAGTGTGTTATTTGCAACAGAAAGTATTTAGCATTTCAAATATGAGATTACAATGAATTGAGCACGTGCGTTCATAAAGAGCCACACTGTTGGGGGTGAAGGAAATTCGTGATCGAGGTGCGAGCTCCCACTGCGCTCAACATTGTAAATATCGCATCAGCCCTAATAAGCCTTCGCCTAAAAATGTAATTCACAATGTTAAATGCATTGCAAACTGGGCTTATCTTCCAATTCATTCGAAGAAAAAAAATGACGGAAATATTTATCTCGTTTTTTAAATCAAGAAAATAGGAGACGAATTTCTCGAAAATTATCTCACAAAACGATATTGAGACTATTTTTGTATGTAAGTTCGTTGAGTCATTTATCAAATGAAATGGCTATTTTCGAAAAACACAATTGAATTTGGGTGGTTTATTTGACCATAAAGCAATTGTGTTGGTTTTGACAATAGTCAAATTTGTTGGATGGCACAATGAATGAAGGGAACTTCCTGAAAAATTTAATTGTGCCACTTGGTCGAGTCATCTTTATTCTATTTTTATTTCTCTCATGTACAAACATACAAATATATACCTCCTTTTGTCTCTCGACATAAATTATAATAAATGAAACCAACATTGAATTCACGTTAACCCCATTTAACATTTGAGTTTTAATTTAGGATGGAACAAAAAGCGTAAAAGTTTAATAAGAGCAACTTTTTATCGGGTTATCTGCTCCAGGATTTTGCAAATGTCGTTATATAGTTTTTGAGGTCAACTCATTGTAGTCGAATGAGAAAGCGGTAGGGCGAAGGGGTGGGAAAAGGCAATTGTAAGTTTACAAAAAGTTTGTGGTCTGTGTAGGTAAAGTTTACAAACTACAAAAGATTACGAAGGCTTTTAATGCATGGAAGAAAAGAGGCTTCATTATACTGTCTGCTTTGCTGTGCAGACTTTGCCTTTTCAATAGAATTGATATGATCCGGGGCTGGGACAATGAGTTCGTCGGTGGTCGAACTCTCCTTTCGTGAATTCGAAGAAAGTAGCGTAATTTGAATGGATGTGAAGGAAATAACAGACGGATGAGGTACTAATTGATTGGTTTCAATTTGATAATTATAAGATAGAAATCTTTAATATGTTCTTCACCATTGATTACATAGAATATCTAATTCCTTAATAACTTGATTAACTATATGGCTTATAAAACTAAAAAAGTCCCAACTCTTTGCATATAATAACATACTAACATACTAGGAACTTGCATTTTGCAAAATTACCATTAAAATACATATAAAAGGTATTATTAAAATTCTTCGTTATTTATTTTATAATTTATGAAAACAAATTAGATTGACAGAAAAATTTAAATAATACGTATTATTTCATAAATATGGTTTAACATGTAAAATAAATTTTGTTAGGGTCTATAGACATTGGACATACCAGTTATGAAATATTTTCGTAGCACATAATTGGAATAATTTAGGATAAAGCCAAATATTTTTACTGTTTCATGTTTATGTATATATACTATATAGGTAGTTATTGTATAATGTATTTTTTACATTAGTATGATATATTTTGGCCTTTTTAAAAGCACATTAAACCAGAAAAAACTACATTAAGGACTGGTATTATTTCATCTAGATAATGCCATTTATCTCCCAGATAAAATTTTATCTTAAAATTTGAGAAAATATGCGTATTTTCACCTCAGAATACTGGTATGTGTAGGACAAATGTATAGGATTTATCAAGCAGATATTTTTTTTCTGTTAAAGGTTATCCTAAAAATATATCTATTCATGAATGACAATATCGGCGTTAAAAGTATTTTAAAAATAAAAAAAAATCAGAAAAAATACTCTTTAAACAAGTAGCAGTTTTATGTTAGTTTAATGAAAGTAATACTAATAAAATAATTTTTATTGTTTTAATTTCTTTATAATCACTTTATAAAGCTTTATTTTTAAGTGGAAGGACTTACAGAGACATATATTAGCCAAATACCAATTAATCAAATTCAATGTTTCATTGCGAATAATTGATCATCTTCAGGGAATATAACAATTGCAATATTTATATATATACCAACGGAGCTTTGTTCTTCATTCTCTTTGCTCAATAGCCACGCTATGGCTGCTCGCTAAGCCTAGCTTTGTGCAAGTAAAATATTAATTTAAAATTAATTTGAAAATCCTAATACAAATATTTGTTTTCAATAATATCTAATTATCAATAATATTTTTTACTGCATTAAGTTAATATTGTTAATTTTACACATCTTTCTAGTTTAATTGATAAAAACTATCCTTCTTCTGTTATTATTTTGGCTCATATTGTATTATATTTACATTTTTGTATGTCAATGTGTGAAGAAAAATAGCAAAGAATAGAAATATATATGTTGGATTTATCTAACAGATAAATCTTACACATGTATCACGGTGTTATAGAGAACATGCATATTTTCACCAATTGATTTATGTAAAGAATGTACATCTGACAAATTTTTGTCTCTGAAAAACCTCTCTGAAAGGTATGGTCTATCTATCCATAAATGAAAAAACTGGCCACTATATTTGAAAATTTTTCTTTAGATTAATCCTGCAAACAAGTATTTCATTATTCCTGGGTAAAAATACGCATATTTTTTTAACGTTCAGATAACAATTTTATCTGAAAGATAAATGTCACACACATCCTAGGTATAAAAATACTATCTTGAATCATTGAATTTTAACCACCAAGAAAATACTAAAAAAATCGGTACAATTATAGATGTATAGGCAATAAGACGGTCTGGACTTTATATTAATCGTTGTAGGTATTTATGGGTAAGTATTATAAAGCAATTTTATGTTATCATTTGCTTAAAATATACAAACTATCATATTAATATTTGAAAGAATAATTTATCTCACTTCAACCATTTCAAATAAAATAGGCAATCATGGCTCACAAGCTTATAACGCTTTTACTATTAAATAGTCATCGGACCTCATGAAGAGTCAAGTCCCAAAGCCTTAACTTTGCATGCGCTACATTTTGGCCAACTTGACGGTTTCACTAAGCTACTGAGTGGACCTACTATTAAGAACTAGTGTCTCAATAATATAATTATAAATGCATTCATATTAAGAGGCATATATTTATTTTTATATGCATAAAATGTCTCTGTTAGTCTGTCCATTTTGTGCTCGGTCAAATGAAATTTACTGATTCAATTATTTTAATTTTTTAGATGAATTATTTTTCTTGGTTTAAGTATACCTTAGATCTAGAATAGTTAACTTATAGTACATTATTAATATAATAATTTTATAAACAATTTTTGACGTATTGTTATTTTATGTTGACGAATTTGTACAATTTTCCAACTTACAAATTTATTGCAAAAATATTTAAATGGGGAACAATCATTTTTTTTTAGAAAATGGAAGCGTAAACAATGACGAAAAATATCTTATGATAAAAAAATTTAAAAATATTATTTATAGAAATCAAAAATTTAGGATAACGTCATATGTTAGGGTGCGTATCCTCCCCCATTGTCATAGTTAGTCATATTGGTTAGACTCCCCCTCTTTCTGTGATAATATAATACGCGGAAAACCCTGTTTACATGAATTGATTTTCCTGAGATATCATTGTTTAGTTTTTTCTTTTTGAAAGAGGAATCGAATATAAAATAACAGTTTAATAGAAAAACTTAGGACGTGGGACCAAAAGAATCCTCTAAGACCTCTAAGATCGGAACTATTTATTTAATTTATTGTATAATATATTGTGATCTTTATGTAATATAATTAACGTAAAAAAATTTGAACAAAAGTTCAAAGAAAATGTATTTTTAACGTATTGCCCGGATACGTACTTCAATTGTCTAGCTATTTTTTCAGTGGTCATCAAGTAGTATTGGATTACTCTGTAACTGCTATGTGACGATTTATATGGTACATTTGTAGTAATGTACAGTACAACTGTCTAAAATCAGCAAATGAATCGTGTTTCATTTTAGATCTGAAATAAATCAATCGAAAATATAACAAACCCGAAGTATCGAAAGTGTTAAGGTCAAACATAATGAATGTCTAATACAAATTACAAACGTTCAAAGATGAAAAAGTGAAATCCATAGTACCAAATAATAATTAATACTATTAATTTATTAAAATAAATTTGATAAAGCTAGTAATTATCCATGCTTTAAACTAACAAACGAGTTTAAAAACTTTTTTTTGATTATTCTTAGTCTCTTTTTTACCTCAATTTGATGCAAACCATTTGTTACTTCATCAAATCGTCAATCTGATCTTAAACATTTGAATTGGTTCTAAACCTTTCCGGAAGTCACGAAAGTATTTGATTGGTTAAAAATTAGAAGGAAGTGATCATGGCTATGCGACTACTAGCTATCCATCTGGTTAACAGCGACCACGTAGGTGGTCTTTCCTAAAAATTCATCGATCAACAATATGTTAACCACGATCACGCAGCTCAGATCGTTGTTACTTTTAATATTGTCTTACCCCGCGGCAATTAGATTGCAATTACTCACTCGATTATCTTTTCAAATAAAAAAGAATTATTACATTCACCTATCTCGGACAATAACCACTTGAAATTTACGAGAAGAAATAGAAAAAAGTTCAAATTTACAATTATCGTCATTTATCTTGGATTTTAACAAGAAAAATTAAATCTATTAATAATTGACCAATTGAACGCAATCATTCAAATATCTTTATAAGATAATTTATTTCCCAGAAACTTTTTTCATCTAAATGAATTCTTTTTTCACGTATTTAAACAGCTTGATTATAATTACAGGTTTGTATTTCAATGTACAACGTCTTTTCTATTTTCCTTTTAATAGTTGTGGGAATTATTGAATACGAACGTCCAGCTAGAACAATATTGAAATTCCTTTCGAGATGAATGGAAACCTTGCTCGATCGGTTCTCGAGAGTGTTGATCTAAAATATTGATAGATAAGATTCAATTATTTTTGAATTTGTTGAGAAGATTTAAAATGTTGGCAGCTTCTACTAACAATGTTTCCAACAACAAGAATGTTTCCATGTTTTCAAGTTAATGAAAATTTCTTTCCCTTAAAGCGAATCAAACAATTTAGAGCTGTAAGTTAAATATTTCTGGGCAATGAAATTTTTTAAGTTAGTGTAGTTTTCTAAGTTTATACACCTACAACAGATCCCGAACAGACTACTCATAGTAAATCGAAAATAATAAAATGTACAAACATAAATGCAGAGAATAGTTCAAATTAAACTTGATACGTACACTTCCGTAAGTTGATAGGGAATTAGGAAGAAGGATCTTGCAACAGAAATTTGGAACCGAAATGTTAAATAATTTTGTTAGTTGAAAAAATGTATTGTTGATTGTAAAAAGAGTTCTAAATATAAAAACTTATTAATCAATGTTTTACATTCCAATTGCAAGTTTTTGATGTTAGTCCTACGTAACTTGGCGTCCTTTTAGATGTAAAATATTTTTTTAGTGACGCCGACAATGCCATATATGTCGTTTGTAGCTTGGTCCTCTTTTCACATTTAGGTTTGTGATGAGATATTTACAAACTGTATTTTTAATTCTGATCCTAAGTTGGTCTTCAATTATTATGTATCTGAGGATTATTGAGGATCTTCTATAATTTAAACAATTAATGTATGTTTCTTATATTGCGCGACATTTTAAAGAATTTAAAATATTTACGCCACATAACGACTTCTGCTCTAGTGAAGGTACTAGTGAAGACTCTAGTGAAGGTCAATTTATAAAAAATAAGACTAGAGTGAAGTTGGTCATAAAGCAGGAAAATCTTACTGAATTTGATTGGGTTCCCACTTGCCTATTATTTTTTTTTACTCAGTCACTAATACAAATGTACACAGATTAACTCTCGTAATTTCAACAGTGGCCTAAAGAGGAGAAAATATATTTTTAGAAGTATGCTATTAAAAAGGTACTCGACAAATTAAGGAGACATAATAATTTAAATTTAACATTGAGTTTATGAAGTATGTTCACTATAGTCGACAGCTCAGTGTCATATGTAACAAATTTTAGATATTTCTCGATTTTCGTGTTTTTATTAAACCCTAGAGTTGCTAAAGGCCTTCGCAGTTATAGAGCGACAGTAAACAACAATAAAAAACAGACACTTAATTTTAAAAAAAAATATGAAGTATAATTCGACGGCCGTCTTGTAAATTAAATAAAACAAATAAGATTATAATTATTTTCTTTTGGTAGATTATTTTTTGGTAGATTCTGGAGAAAACTAACTTATAAATTTTTAATATAAATATTTTGTTTATCTTCAAGTCATTTTTCTACACAAAACATGGAAATATGGAAATACAAAAATAATTTTCCAATGTTAAATATGAATGCGTTCCGTTCATAATTTACGAATGCAATTTCTACGTTATGGAGAAGTTGCATAATAATAATTTCCCTCATAATGATTGAGATTGAATAACTCGATGCCAAGCACCGTACGTAACTTCTTCTATCCAAGCAATGGAACGCGACGCGACGCTATATTCTGTTATATAGAAATGCTTGTAAATATATTTCTTAGTTTCATATTACTTTGAGGAAAATAAT
Source organism: Sisyra terminalis (assembly GCA_958496175.1). Lineage (NCBI taxonomy): Eukaryota > Metazoa > Arthropoda > Insecta > Neuroptera > Sisyridae > Sisyra > Sisyra terminalis. Next base: position 29,235,478 of record OY292277.1, on the reverse strand, counting down.
TTGTTCTCGTTGGATTATTTACAATTAATTAACATATTATTAGCTATTATGTGAAATTTTCGTTGCACTGTTCAAACTTCCAGCGAATATTCTGTGACTAAGGATGGAGATGTTCTCTCTATGGCGGAATAGTTAAGTATAATTTCATTATGTTCCTCATTTTCTCTAATATGAATTAAATCTTGTGTGAAGTAATATGCATCCGCAAATGAAGGAAATTTAACCAGAACAATCTGAATGCTAACAATATTTAATTAATTTTTAAAAGTCATGGCATTGATTTTTTGTTTATGAAAAATCAAATTTTATTTCAGTTTTATTGAAATATTTTTCTATGGCAGTGATAAATTTTATTAAACAACGATAAAATTCAGAACGATAATAATATATATTTTATTAATAATTCTTAATGTTTCGTCTCATCGATAAATGGATTCTCTCTAGCATTGAGAAGGTTAGGCTGTAGAGATACCTACTGAATAAAATGGAATCGTTATGACTTCCTTATGAAAAGCGATTTTCACGACGGCGTGTGCACTATTGACGTTTATCTAAATTTATAGCAATCGTCTGTCAAATATGGAAGGTTTCATTTTACAGCATCACATTATATAAAAATGATCATAAAATTTGGAAAATATCACTGCCGTTCGTTTTAATATGCACATAAAGTGCACCGATTTTTCCATTTGACGTGAATTATTTTCCAAGTTTATATTGAGTCCAATAGTTGTCGCGCTCGTCTCACTCGAATGGAGAGCTGCTAGTGCTGGCATATTGTATGTTCGAAACTTTTATCAGAAAATATTGCACGGTTTCTATAAATACAAATTCAATCTATCTGATAAACATTTGTGAACCCAATGAAACTTTTCCCATTTGGTTTTAAGATTTCAAAAAAAAAAATAATCCTATAAATTTGATGTATAGAGTACCAAAAAATAAAGTCTTAATTATAAGTATGAGTTATCTTTTTTCTTTCGGTTTATCTCGAAAAAAATACTTAGCAAAACGATTCGTTATAACAGCTACATAAAAATAATTTAAGATTATTCTGAAAGTATTTGTTGTAAGGTCAAATATTGTTAGTACAATGAAAAAAGTACTACCTTATTTAATGAGTGATTCGTGTATGCATTTTTCCAATAAAATTCATGTTAGTTAAAAAAATGATTATATTAACTAAAAATTTTTTACTTTAAACAATCGACAATTGGGAAATTTAAATTATTTTCAGATGAATAGCAAACATTTAAAAATCATACATCTATTGAATACCCCAATTTTTCGTAAAAGCTAGCGAAAAGATTAAATTAATACATCATTGCTTACTAATATTAAAGTTTTTATTATTTCCCCTTTTTAATAACTAACAAAATTAATCTATGTTTATATTTTTAAGATCAGAGAATTGTATGTAGGTCATAAAATTTTGATCAACTGATGACAGTTTTCCAATTTCTAGAAAATTATATATTTTTTACAATATGAAAGATATATTTACAGTCTCCAGAACAAATTATAAATAGAATTTTTAAGTAGGAATTTAAGTCTAAGTCACAATATCAGAAGGCTTGAATAATCAGGTACCAGGTACCAATCAGTATTGGAACTTTCTTGGAACTAGGAAGTATATCTTTTTAATCGTTATGAAGGATTTAATGAGTTGCATCTACTGGATGGATGATAGTATATGAACTTTTGGATTTGTATGGGGGGATAATTTATTGTGGAGTTTTAAAAAATTTTCATGATGATCAATTCAGCTTCATAGGTAATAATAAAAAATATTTACGTAAATACTTCACTTTTACCATAAAAGTAGACATTAATGATATTAATCGAGGCCACCCAATCAAAGATCCTGAGACATTGGCAGATGCTCCATGGTATGTTAATAATGATACGCTCCGAAGAGACTTACACATCTCATCAGTCAATTTTGTCAACCGCCAATTTTGGAGCACCAAAATAAAAGACAGTTAAAAAGAAAAGTGCCTAGTAATCAAGTAGAGGCATAGGGAGATTCCTCCACTGGGAATGGTCTCCATCATGACAGCTCCGGCCACCAAATCGGATAATAGGACCTAGATCCTGATGGCCGATTTATATATATATATTAAAAAAAATATATTTCGATTGTCTCATACAATGGAATATGCAATGGAAGGTGCAAAAAAAATACAAATATTTTACGTTCCTATTCTATTAACTAACTCCAAGCTCCAGTTCTAGAAAAAAATTATCAGTCTTTTTAAAGGCATAATTAACAATGGAATTATTGCGTGGAATGGGGTCTATATGCTCGGTAAGACCACTAGCTAACATATAAAATAAGTTAATGAACAAAATATGAGACAAAGTCAATTAATTGCGGCATTTATTACAATAATTGTAAAATATTCCGTGCTGACAGACGGCGTAACTATCTAGGCTACTAGATACTACTACTATCTAATATACTATCTAGGCTACCAGTACTGCTTAAAATTAATAGAAGTATACATATCATAAGTGCTTAATACGATGCAATTAAATATTATAATATGCTTCCTGATAACCTGAAATTACACTGTTGTTGGAAACTGGATTCAAACTGTTAGCTGTATCAAATAATAAAATTTTTCTTATATGATATTGTAACGACATAATTGCTTTGTGGTAACTTTGACAAATTTTTATTAACTACACTATTATTTGTATACTTTATGTATTTCTTCTGGTTCTATGAACAAGTGTAATGCACCTCTATAGAAATACCACCCCAAGTAAAACAATAAAGTTAAAAATATAATTAAGTAACGAGGAGATAATTTGCGTCCATAGTTTTATTACCATTGTTTAATTAATTTTTTGTACATTCACCTTTTATTCTGACTGAAAAAATTACATATTCTTTTTAGTTCAATTTCTTAACTTATTCAATGTTTTGAGCGTTGCTGAAGTATTAAGATATGATTTCAGTTACGTCTTCGAAATAATTTTTAAGTATGTGTACATGACATGTAGACGACACACCCACATACGGGGTTTTGAAATTTCAGGTCTGTGGAGTAAATTCAATTAATTTCTGTAAGAATTTCTTTAAAAAGAAGTTAATATAGAACTCAAAGTAATTGGTTTTGCCTTTACTGTTATACAATGTAATTTGTATGCGTGTGTCTTAATCAAGTCGAGAAAACGCCCATCGGTTCAACGAATTATGAGGAAATAAACATTCTCACGAAATGCAAATCGTCAAATTAATATTGCGTGTGTTATTTAATTTGTAAACAACAGCGAGAGGATAAATGAAAATACCCTTAAAGATACCAAATGCACAAAATTATCAATATTTCGACTCTTAAAACACACACATTAATCATTAGCTGAACAATTCGACTGATTCTACTCGCAGTTTATCCAACTGAAGTTCGTTGTGTCCATTTAAAATGGATAATTACTATAATTTTAATATCATTTAGTCGGATAGTTCCTATAACTTGAACAGACAGTCAAATATTTCTTCATTTAATTTTCAATTCGCCTCGAAAGTTCCCACTTGTTGGCGATGTGTGTGGAGGAACGCATCAGGTGTATCATTACCGATATGAAATTTCGTGGAGATAATTTAAATGTCAACAGGTAGTTAAGAAAAACTCCACATCGAACTCGAACACGTAGGACAGGAAACGCACTGGGCCACCCACTGCGCCCCAATCAGCCCCAAGTGACTCGGTTCGAATTGCTACCGCCGAAATTCTTCGTTTACGACTGAAAAATTATACGCCATCAATTTCTTTCATCACGGAATTAGAATGATTTCTTCTCTTCACAGATTTTCGTTACATGAAAATTTATTTTTATTTCTTCCAAGTCGTAAAAAATCGCCTATATATAACATAAACACACTGACAAATATATATTTAAATAAATGTCGTTATTTAAGAATTTATGGCATATCAAATTTATTTGTCTTAGAACTCAGTCATTCTGGCGTCCTTTAACTTATATTTGGTTCAATGAGCGAGTCGATCTCCAAATAAAATATATCTCAATATTTCATTATTTCAAAAAGCTGAAATTGAGTAAAAACAAAGTTATAAGTTTCCAATTTTTAGGTTCGAGAAGTTGAACAAGTTGAAGCTTATATGGGGAACAAAGCTTCGGAAGTACACTTGGATAACTTGGAGGATTTGTATCGTTTGTTGCTTTCTGTAATATAAGCTCTCATATTATTGTGACGAGAAGTTGGACAACATAACCACACTTAAACTATTTCGTCCTGTGTTTGTGTAATTGTACGCAAGCTTTGCACTTTAAATACATACATTGAATAATTTCTCTTCTCTTGCACCTACTTAAATGCATGGAGTCAAAGCACGAGTCGCTCGATTATGCATCTGGTATACCCAAAGGTGAATCTTTATTCCTCTATCTTGTCTTTCAAAAGAGACACAATTTCAACATGATAACACGATAGGTATCTTAAATCCAAGTCAAGTGAGTATTCTACACCCAAAGCATTAAACCAACCTTTTCAAAGTAACTAAAAAAATCTGTAACATGAAAAATTTATCTTCAATCTTACAGTTTTCAAGTTACTTCTTAACTACCATAATGCAAGTAATAAATGAGCTCTGCGTGCCACTTCGCAAATTTACATTGAAATGATAATAATATGAAACTCATTAAGGAGTATGAACTGTTCAAAGTTTTGGTGTCATAATAATAATAAATTACAAACGTTATAATATCTACGCAAATATTAGTAATAGAAGTACATTTTCTTCAGTGCGCACTATGGTACCCCATACGTGCTGTGCTACGCAAGTTTCATAATGCTAAAATAATGTTCTCTTAAGATACATAACATATACGAATATGAATATAAACTGTTGCTAATTTTCTTGTCGGAAAATTAATTTTAAATAACAAGCTAGTGGTTTTTAGGTCAAACAAAATATTTCCAGAATGAAATATATATCCTCAATTTTCAACATTCACTTCCATAAATTTAAAAATAATTGACTTTGCGAATTGTTGCAAGGAAAATATTTGCCCAAGGCCGCTGCTTTCTATCTCTCAATGTAAAAAAAAATATTTCTAGGCACACTTACCCTTGTTTCTTGAGTCTTTTATGTATTTTTTGAAAAATTAAAAAAAAAATGCTGAAGCTGAAGCAAAACTGAAGCTTTTACATTAAGTGTTGATTTCAAAGTATTATGATAAATACTTCAACAAAAATCACAATCACAAAAAGCTTTGGACAAACAATTGCCCAATAACCCTCATGTAGATTCCGGACATGAAGGAATCGAAGGAAATGAAAGAATTGGTAAGGATGCAAGGAGATCAACAACGGAACCAATAAACAACGAACCGAAACTGACCCAGGAAGATATCATCAAAATAATCCAAAATTTATCCAAACTTCATTGAACCCACATAAGACCCAATGAGGAAAAACTTACAATAATTTTTAAATTCATCGCAGGACTTTCTCACTGTGCCCCACGTAGGAACCGAAGGAAAAAAAAAAACGAAAATAATTTAAACTTCCTCGTTGAATTTTCCTATTGTATTCCTACATAGGACCCAATCGGGAAAAACGTATAGTCTCGTAGATTAGACACTATTACCATTACGATCCAATTTATTCGCGAATTAAAGTTAAAGCAAAATAAAAAATGCAATTTTACCTGATATTGACGTATCTAAAAGGGACATGAGCCGATTTCATTGTATTTACTGTGAATTTTGAATGAATTTTGGCAAATAAATAAAATAAAAAAGAGTAATAGTATACAAACCTTTTATTTTTCGATACCCGTAAAAGGCGTGCAAATAAATCAAATTCGAATAATTGCAATTTCTAATATTCAAAAATTGTACGATATAAAAAAATAATGTAATATTATTTTTATAATTTCTAATTTATTATTCTTCACGATTTTGCCTTTTTCCAAAATTAACTAATATTGCTTTTTAAAAACTTAGTATCCGTTACAATTTTTTTAGTGAAATTTAAAGGGCTATTTATAATTTACATTGAACATTCATTTGTATTAGTCCTAAACACTTATCTTATTTCGTTTCTCTTTTACTTTCGATCCTTCATTGAAATTTTAAAGCTTTTTCTGCACTGATTTCATGAGCTTCAAGATATACGGTTGCCTCATACAAGATTTCTATGCCATAGGTGTGTGTAGCTGCCCTACAAAAACTAAACTTCGAAAATCGATAAAATATGAAGAATCAGAATATCTGACAAGAAAAAAATGTAATCTGTTTGTCATTATAAGTATTACATTAATTTATAATAATTTCCACTTTTTTATGCTCTTTGTTTAGTATAGGTTTTTAGAATCATAAGAGAATGACATTTGTAGATTTATTTAATCTTTTTTGACTTTAAAAGCTTTTAATTTGAAAAACAACCAGAAGGTTCATATAAAAATTTTAATTTGCCATTTAATTATTATTTTGGCTTTAGTCCTGTTTCTTTAGTTTTTGGCACTTACTATAATTAAAGCATTGAAATGTAACGTAGTCTGGTCAACTGCAGACAATCATAATATTTTTATAAACCAATCATTTTTCTATCTGACTTCACCATAAAGTCGTTTTGATTTCTCTTTTCTTATTTCTTTAGCAAAGCTCAAAGTAAAGTTTAAAAATACGTTATAGGTTTATTAAAAAATTGAGTTCACTCAACTAGGAGCATCAATGAATAGAAATAAATAAAATATAAGCATTTTTGACTTCTGTTATCACCTGAGGCCAATAACGTCTGTGAGTTCAAATACTGCACACAATTTCAAAAGCAGCTTATTTTATATTTCCTCGTAACGGAAAAACATAACGAGAAAAGTGTATTTTCTTGTCATTCCTATTTTCAAAGTAAAACAATAAAGCTACTCTAAGAAATTGAAAAATATAATTGGAGAGCACAGTGACAAACTTAAATCCTAAACTGACTCTTTAAAGTGTTCATTTATCATTAACTTGTGTTAGAAGGAATAGGTTTTTATTTCTTTTGGAAACGGTTTTATGGTTGAAAATAATTACACTTTATTTAAAATGTTATACAACATGATTAATCCAAGTCAGATTTTCGTATTCTGCGGCAATAAATCAAATTGTGTTATAGATTTGCTAAGTTACTGATTGTACGTAAACTTTGAAAAAAACGGATTTGAAATAGGAATTTGGGAGGAGCATGAAAGTTAAAGTGCCCGCGGTGATTCAGCAAACTACTCTCTGTACAATACATCGTCGGTTAAATAAAACGTTTTATAAAAATATAAATAGCAAAAATCTGTTTATTTTTGGTTCACCACGAATCGAGATTTCGTTTACAATAGGTTTTCAGGTGGAAACATTTACCAAAGAATTTCAAACACTGTGTAACCGAAGGCAAAATTTTGTCGAATCGAACCGAACCGAATAGCAAACACACTATCAACTAAATAATAGTCGCACATATCTCCATGTACAAATGAATCCCGTTGCAGATATTTGAGGTATACGTTTTCAGCTCTTTATACAGCCGCAAACGTATCCAGTTTTGGGTTAAATGCGTCCGTTTTACTACCATACGACCTGCGAATTTATCGCTCACTAGGCAAATGTAGCGTCTGTTTATTTAGGTTTCAGTTGCGAATATGTAATGCAACGACGAGCCGAGCTTCGGGCGCCAAAGACTAAGATTATTATGATAGGAAATCTCGTTGTAACCATCTTCCTATTCAAAACAAAGATTCTTTTTGTCGTTTAATTCTTTTTATTTTTTTCAATTATGCCCTTCCGGGCAACAGGTGAAGTGATTCCAAGCGCAGATAGCCGAGCCACGCTGATGGAAATTCCAGAGGGAATTAAACAAAAAACTTTATTAAGTAAATACAGTTTTCAACACATTTGCAAAACAATAAAATACAAAAACAAAAAACTTTCATAAATAAACATTATTTATAGGTTCTTATATTCCTCAGTACCTCTACAGCATTTCGTATTTATTCAGTTTTTCAAATTTTAATTAAAATAACGATTTTTTAACAATTAGAAGGAAAAACTATAGAAAATAAAAACTCCTTTTTGATGCACTGTGGATTCTATACATTAAAGAAATCCTATACATTGAATCTCTGCCTTATCCAATAGTTTTAACTAACACTAATATATTTAAAAAAAAAACTAAAGAGATGTCGAGGGAACCAACAAGCGCGAAGCTCATAATTAATCTAAAATGAAGTTAATTCGTATATTGGTTATGTCATAAATAAAAGAGTCAAATATCATTGAAAAAATATTAAACTTACAAATAGGTAATAATAAGGTACAAATAAGTTTATAAATAAACCATTTTCAAAATATTGAAAATGAACAGCATTGCATGTGTCATATTTAATCATGTTTGTGGTAACTAAAGTACGGTGCGCTTGCGTGTAACTTTATTTTATTTATGTATCATGAAAATACAGGATCAATTTTGGTGCCATACTTTGTAGTAGATTCTAACGGACCTTTGATTATTCTTAGATTGATTTTTTCTAAAAAGAAATTTTTGAAGGACTCTGTTTCGTTATCTGCAAATTTGATATTGAAGTCTATTTAAAATTAGTAAAACGTATGAATTACGTCCAACCAGAGCTGAGCCTACTACTGAATTTTGTATAAGTGTACTATGAACAAAGTAACAGCATGATCCACATATTCACCAATAGTCAAGCATTATTGAACACACTAGCCCAAATCTTCTAGTAAGGGAGTATAAAGAAATCCTTATAAACCTAGCTATTAAAATCAAAGTAAATTTAGGAAGGGAGGGGGGCAGATCACAAAGTTATTAATGTTATTAATACCAAAGATGTCAGGTGCTACAAAATCGTCATTTAAAAATACTAACAAAAAATGGGTTAGTCTACTAGGATTTGTTGATTTACGGATTTAAACTAACCCTTGAGTCATGAAAGACCTTAGTTGTTATACAGCAATGATAAATAACAATTGACAAAAAAGAATGGGTTTATAAAATACATAGCTCAATATGGAAGAATACCACCGACCAAAACCACGGTATAAAGATAATTAGAAACCAATCCTAACCCTAAATACAGAAATACTAGATCGTACAAGAAAATATGACAGTGTGGTAGTGAGTCTAAAAGCCGACCACGGCGTACTGAAAAAACACCTGCATACAGCAGGAGTACATGTGGGTGATCCAATGTGCAAATTTAGTTAGACGGAGGACGAAACCGTCCACAATTAGTGAAAGTCTCGCATTCTGCAATAATACTTAAAATTATTCCTTAATTTTGCACAGTCTTGCTTCGTGTACTTTTTGTTCACGATCCAATGACATTTAAGAATTATGAATGTAACCAGGACCAAGCGTCAAACCGTAACTGAGGCCAAGAGCCAAACATAACTAAGCTCCTACTCTGAACCTTTTCTCCTCCATCTTGTCTTCCACCTAACCCAAAAATAGGAATATTTGATATAGATATACAATTTGTACATGATCTGATGACGATATATATCTTAAGGCTAATCATCCGTAACAAATTTTCTCGATCAACTCTCGCCGTATGTTCTTATAGAAAGAACCTAACTCTAAAAAATAGATCTTTTAAACTCATAAAAAGTTTTCTATTCTCCTATTTTTAGTGAAAAATATACCTTTTTGAGTAAAATCTAGCCAACCATTTTTTTTAAAAGTCAGGGTAAATTCAAAGAAGTTTTTTTTTGGTATTCTATCATGTGGTAAGTATAGCTTATTGCATGGTTAAACGTCTTTATCTTTTTAGAGGTTTTCCAGTTATTCTTCTGCCAAAAACAATATACTATTATTTTCCTGGAATGTGACTCCTTTAATATTTTCTCCGCATCTTACTTTTTTATTTTTTGGTTGGTTCACCTTAATATTTATTTGTCTGTTATTCGATCTGATAATTTGGTTTTTCCCATTTTCATTTTACTTCACCGTCGTATTTCACAATTATCTAGGTAATTTGTCTCTAGTTTTCTAGAGCCTTACCAATCATCGTTATAATTATATTCATAAGACTATATAAACTGTTTCTGGAATTTTGATTTGAATTTTCCAACAAGGAGTTTTTCCATTAGTGGTATTGATGAATTTTTGTTGTCTGAATTGGATCATATTTTCCTGTATATTGTTGCATTTTTTAATTTTTGATATCTGCATACTATCATTTAATACAAATTTATTTGCATGCAGAAAAAAATACATTAGCATTTAAAACAACAAATGAGTTCCATATTTATTATGTTAATTTTTCAAGTGATGCCGAAACCAATTTGCCAAAAATTTTCATTTTCGGTATACATGGCTGACTGTAACCGATAATTCAGAAAAAAAAATCCGGATATTAAGTAGAAACGGTATGCAGTTGCTTTGGTAATACTCGGCTAACTTTTTGTATCTAATTCCTTAAAATGTTTTTCTTTTTGTAATGAAATTCCTATCCTTTTTATTTTTAACAATGAAAGTTATATTTTTCGTAGCCTACTTCATATTTGTTTTCTTAAAGATTTCGTTGATTTTATTTCAAGTCATTGATTATGCAATTTTTGAGGACTCGACTTTGACACCATCTCCAATGAAAGAAATGAATTTTAAAGTCAAAAATAAAAAAACGCATTTTGATTGAAATTTTTGATAACATTTTTGTATTTTATTAAATAAATCACTGGATAATAATATAAGTCTTATGAGACTCAATTTCTTCTTTATTACGATGCGTTTCAACAGTTTTTGACTGTCATCATCAGGTAATAATTATTTTGTCCAAAATTATTAGACAAAATAAATATTGCCTGATGATGTCAGTCAAAAACTGTTGAAACGCGTAGTAATAAAGAAGAAATTGAGTCTCATAAGACATATATTATTATCCATTAATTTATTGTGATTCGGAAATAAATAAAATACTTCTCAATGGTAATAAAATCACTTTCAAGAAAAAAAATCGCCAACAGTAATGAAAAATTGGATATTCCAAAAATTAGGCGGAATTTTTAACTTATTCTGCCAACAAATTACAACCAAAATAAAATTTAACGTAATTATATAGACGGTTAAAACAACTGCAGTATTTAATTTTTAATTTACTTTTGATATTATATTTTTTTAATACTAGAAACGAAGAAAAAAAACACATAATTAATTTAACGTTTGCCTTCTACAACAAATCAAATTTATTGTATTTTAAGTTTCATTTGTATTTACCCCTTGAGAGTTAAGTCGCCATATACTATTTATCAGTATACGTATACAGACTTATTCTTTTACTGGAACTTAAAAACAATATCACAATTAATTTCAATATTTCAATTCAACAATTCCCGCACAATTTAATTCTCTAGGAAAACATTTTTCCAAGAATCTTCCTATTTTGATATCAAAAGTTAATAATATTGTAACTCATACAAAAGACCTCACAACTAATCTACTTATATTAACGGTGCACATCAAAATAATTTTATTCTTACTCTACCTTTGATACTTAAATTCCACCTCTTTGTTGTTATTTTATTAAAAATTACATTTGTTTGAATCTCAATAAAAAAATTTAAAAATCCATACCTTTTACCCTGTCTCGTAAACCCCATATTTCTTTCCAATTTCAAACCGAAGTCCAGTTAGTGAAATGAGCAACATAAAAGTAAAACCAAGCGAGGGGTTCTTCGTCTCTCTGAATACGCAATAATATACAATTTAAAATTAAAATTTAAATTACATAGATAGACAACATATGAATTAGGGGTGAGTTAATTGGCTATCTTTTTGTCGGTATTTTAAAGAAGATCTATGACTCGAGAGGGGGCTTTACACCACCATGTACTAAAATTAGATTGCGGGAATAATATTTGAATATAAATGAAAGTCTAATTACTATATTCCAAACAGCTTTTTTCCAAAATATTAACCATCTAATGCGTATATTTACAATTAATAATGAGCTTTGTTAACTATTATTATGATAAATTAAGAATTAACTATTTTGTTATGATAAAATTTAGGTTTGTTCTAATACAAATATGTTACAGTTTAGTTATCTCTTTACGTAAAAAAATCATATAAAAAAGTTAATAAGCACTTGGAGGTAAAGGTAAATATCCATAATAAAACAGTTTCACAAACACGGAAGCAATATCCATTTATGATAATATTATCGGGGAGTTCCTAATATCTCCGGCGCCGCGATTTAAGAACGGATTATGATAGAAGAAGCAAAAACAAATCGAAAATTAAGAATACCAATTTGCGAGTTTTCGCTTCGTTTTCTTGGAAAATAAGTTTTTAGCAGAAAAATTACAATGTTATTTCTTATGGGAAAAAAATAATTTTGAGTTTGACCAATCGATGAAACTTTGCGTAATTTATACATTATAAAAAGCGTTCATGAAAAGCGCTGTGATTGGCTACAACTGGCTTTAAATATAACAATCCTAGTAGGCCAAGGAAATATGCTCTTTAACTAAATCACTTCGACCATATTTAATTCAATTAAAACATCTGGAAACATCTTAAAAAATTAACAAAATTTGAAAATTATAAGAGATAAGAATGCCTACTTCATTAGTGATTTTTGGTTAAAAACGTATGCAGGTTAATTTCATTTCCCCTTCATCATTGTTTAAACTTTACAATGAATGAAAAAAAAATTCTATTATAATTATAGTCTTTGGATTGACTCAAAATAAAAATGATTGAAAACCCGTTATAACAATCGTTTCATCAATAATATCATTCAAAAAATAGTAGTATTATTATTGCTGCGACTTCATTTTCCGAAATATGTTTGAATGTATTACTTTAAATTTTCACACTCAATGAAAATATTTGCGGAAACAATGAAATTTGAATTTATGTGCATTACGGAGGGAGGTTATGTTTTGCTTGGAGAGATTTAGTTATTGTGAACTTTGAAACGGCTAAAAAGACTCAAAACGAGAAGTAAAAAGCGAAAATTTGTAAATTCTGTAAAAACTATCTACAGTTTAATTCGGTATTTAAAACATATGCTTGAAAATTGGTATAAAAGTCTCGCCAGGCTTACGTCTCAATTTTCTGGTGAAAACTCACGTCAATGATCATTATGAAACCCATTTTCACAATGTTTATATTCCAAACAATTAAAATTTGAAAAATTCTTTGAAACCGACAAGAATCGAAAATTAAAACATCAGTAGTGGGATATGTGACCAACAAAAAAATCAATTATATTTGCATTTATGGAACTTCATGAGTGATATTGTGTAAATGTAAAGGCAAAGTAAAACTTTCAAATTCAAAAATAACGTGTTTTTATCCAAAACATTTCATTAAAGTTGACTGTTTTAATACTTCAAATACAAGAAAAAAAATCGAGGGAACTGCGTAATAAACGCTAATGTGAACTATTAAATTTGGTGGACTTCATAAATTTTAAACCCGTAAGTTGAATCAGTTACAAAAAGATGTAAATTTATAGAAAACATTTCTTACTCTACCTAATTTACAATTTTCTTCTAGAAACGAACAAAAATTTGAAATTCATCCGTACCATTTGAAAGAAAATAATTCAACTAATTCTCGAAGTTATTCAAATATAATGTGACTGCCAAATTTGTATAAAATGTAGTTGGTGCAAGGATATTGCGAAGTGTATGTTTCGAAATTAAATGAAAATATTGGTTTGTGTTTAACGTTTGGGAAATGAATGAATATAAATTTAAATATTATATTTCTATTTTTTAAGATTCTTTCATCAAAAATCAGGGCTTTTTCAAATTAAAATTCAACAAATAATTTCGAAGAAGTGTTGGAAACCAAGAAATCAAATACTTTATCAAATGTAATTTAAAGAAAGCCTAAAACATACGTAAAGAAAAATTGTCACAATAATATTTTTGAAAATTTAAAACCGAATAATGAATAAAAAAGTCAAAACCCAAATAAAATACCTACAACACTCGATTATAAACATTTACAAGGGATCATATATACACATTGGACACGATAATTAGAAGTATTGTACTTCAAAGAGAGCAGATGATTACTAATAATAATATCCTGAGAGGCTTTAGCGAATTTATAATAAAAAAAAAATGTGTAAACTTGGTGTTACAAAAAGTAATATGCTAATTTAAATAAGTGATCCAACAACGAAAATTAAACCCTTATTGAGTATCTACGACACTCGCTTATAAACATAAATTGTTAATCTACTCACAGGTGAGACAGTGATTAGTAGTATTGATAGTTCGATAAGGACGGACGACTAAAATAAATAATAACACGAGAGAGACTAGCGAATTAAAAATGAAGAAAAATATAGATACGTACACCAGGTTAAACTTGCAGTAAATTGTGAATTTTAAGGAATAATAACCCGAGATAGATTAACGAATTAAAAACGTAGAAAGATATACATGGGTACGCCAAGCTAAACTTACAGTAAATTGTAAATTATAAGAAATAATAACCCGAGATAGATTAGCGACTTAAAAACGTTGAAAGATATAGAAGCGTACACCAGGCTAAAGTTTCAGTAAATTGTGAATTTTACAACATAATAACCCGAGATAGATAAGCGAATTTAAAACGTAGAAAGATATAGAAGCGTACACTAGGCTAAACTTACAGGAAATTGAGAATTATAAGAAATAATAACCCAAGATAGATTAGCGAATTAAAAACGTAGAATGATATAGAAGCGTAAACCAGACAAAAATTAGTGTAGATTGGGAAATTTACACAATAAAAACCCGAGATGGATTAGCGAATTTAAAACGTAGAAAGATATAGAAGCGTACACTAGGCTAAACTTACAGTAAATTTAAATTTTAAGAAATAATAATCCGAGATAGATTAGCGAATTAAAAACGTAGAAATATATAGAAGCGTATACCAGGCTTAAGTTAAAGTAGATTGTGAATTTTAAGAAGTAATAACCCGAGATAGTTTAGCGAATTTAAAACGTAGAAAGATATAGAAGCGTATACTAGGCTAAAGTTACAGTAAATTGTGAATTTTACAAAATATTAACTCGAGATAGATTAGCGAATTTAAAACGTAGAAAGATATAGAAGCGTACACTAGGCTAAACTTACAGGAAATTGAGAATTATAAGAAATAATAACCCAAGATAGATTAGCGAATTAAAAACGTAGAAAGATATAGAAGCGTACACTAGGCTAAACTTACAGGAAATTGAGAATTATAAGAAATAATAACCCAAGATAGATTAGCGAATTAAAAACGTAGAAAGATATAGAAGCGTACACTAGGCTAAACTTACAGGAAATTGAGAATTATAAGAAATAATAACCCAAGATAGATTAGCGAATTAAAAACGTAGAAAGATATAGAAGCGTACACTAGGCTAAACTTACAGGAAATTGAGAATTATAAGAAATAATAACCCAAGATAGATTAGCGAATTAAAAACGTAGAAAGATATAGAAGCGTACACTAGGCTAAACTTACAGGAAATTGAGAATTATAAGAAATAATAACCCAAGATAGATTAGCGAATTAAAAACGTAGAAATATATAGAAGCGTATACCAGGCTTAAGTTAAAGTAGATTGTGAATTTTAAGAAGTAATAACCCGAGATAGTTTAGCGAATTTAAAACGTAGAAAGATATAGAAGCGTATACTAGGCTAAAGTTACAGTAAATTGTGAATTTTACAAAATATTAACTCGAGATAGATTAGCGAATTTAAAACGTAGAAAGATATAGAAGCGTACACTAGGCTAAACTTACAGGAAATTGAGAATTATAAGAAATAATAACCCAAGATAGATTAGCGAATTAAAAACGTAGAAAGATATAGAAGCGTACACTAGGCTAAACTTACAGGAAATTGAGAATTATAAGAAATAATAACCCAAGATAGATTAGCGAATTAAAAACGTAGAAAGATATAGAAGCGTACACTAGGCTAAACTTACAGGAAATTGAGAATTATAAGAAATAATAACCCAAGATAGATTAGCGAATTAAAAACGTAGAATGATATAGAAGCGTAAACCAGACAAAAATTAGTGTAGATTGGGAAATTTACACAATAAAAACCCGAGATGGATTAGCGAATTTAAAACGTAGAAAGATATAGAAGCGTACACTAGGCTAAACTTACAGTAAATTTAAATTTTAAGAAATAATAATCCGAGATAGATTAGCGAATTAAAAACGTAGAAATATATAGAAGCGTATACCAGGCTTAAGTTAAAGTAGATTGTGAATTTTAAGAAGTAATAACCCGAGATAGTTTAGCGAATTTAAAACGTAGAAAGATATAGAAGCGTATACTAGGCTAAAGTTACAGTAAATTGTGAATTTTACAAAATATTAACTCGAGATAGATTAGCGAATTTAAAACGTAGAAAGATATAGAAGCGTACACTAGGCTAAACTTACAGGAAATTGAGAATTATAAGAAATAATAACCCAAGATAGATTAGCGAATTAAAAACGTAGAAAGATATAGAAGCGTACACTAGGCTAAACTTACAGGAAATTGAGAATTATAAGAAATAATAACCCAAGATAGATTAGCGAATTAAAAACGTAGAAAGATATAGAAGCGTACACTAGGCTAAACTTACAGGAAATTGAGAATTATAAGAAATAATAACCCAAGATAGATTAGAGAATTAAAAACGTAGAATGATATAGAAGCGTAAACCAGACAAAAATTAGTGTAGATTGTGAATTTTACACAATAAAAACCCGAGATGGATTAGCGAATTTAAAACGTAGAAAGATATAGATGCGTACACTAGGCTAAAGTTACAGTAAATTGTGAATTTTACAAAATAATAACTCGAGATAGATTAGCGAATTTAAAACGTAGAAAGATATAGAAGCGTACACTAGGCTAAACTTACAGTAAATTTAAATTTTAAGAAATAATAATCCGAGATAGATTAGCGAATTTAAAACGTAGAAAGATATAGAGGCGTACACTAGGCTAAAGTTTCAGTAAATTTTGGATTCTAAGAAATAATAACCCAAGATAGATTAGCGAATTTAAAACGTAGAAAGATATAGAAGGGTTCACCGGGCTAAACTTACAGAAAATTGAAAATATTAAGAAATAATAACCCGAGATAGATTAGCGAATTAAAAACGTAGAAAGATATAGAAGCGTATACCAGGCTTAAGTTACAGTAGCTTGTGAATTTTAAGAAGTAATAACCCGAGATAGATTAGCGAATTTCAAACGTAGAATGATATAGAAGCATAGACTAGGCTAAACTTACAGTACATTGTAAATTGTAGGAAGTAATAACCCGAGATAGATTAGCAAATGAAAAACGTTAAGAGATATAGTTGGTAATTGAAACTAATAATAATGTGAGAGCGACTAGCGAATTTAATATGAAGAAAAGTATAGATGCGTATTTTAGGTGTTTCTTAATTTAAATAATTAATTTTATGAAATTTTAAACCGTGAGAGATTGGCAAATTAAAAATGTGGAAAAATATTGATGCGTATATTAAGTGTTACTTAAAATAATTTGTTTATTTTTATTTATTATCCAATTCAAATATCTGGGATAGTTTAATAAATAAAGAATGCAAAACCTTTACTGGTCAGTGCATATAATGTTCATAGCTCGAAGGTGATAGGTAATAAGATTTAATAATATCCCGAGAGAGATTAGCGAATTAAAAATGAAAGTTATAAACGCATATATTTGTTGATACTTGAAATGATTTCGTCTTAGTTAACTTGAACAAGAATTTCAAGTTTACTATAATTCTTTCCCGGTGAGACTTATTTTGAGGAAATAGTCAAAAATAATATCCTGAGAGGGATTAACGATTTAAAATTAAAATACTAAAATGCTAATGTAGGGAGACATTTTATGGAAAACTGATCTTAAATTTGGTAATGTTATTTTCATAAGTGGTTCTGAATGGATCAGAGTTACCCGTTCCAAGAAAATATAATTTCTTATACTGTTAAATTTTAGTAGGCTATTCTTTTAATTTTTATTAAATAAATTTTGTCTTTCTTCATTCTTGTAAAATAGTTCAACCTCATCAGTCGTGTTTTTAGTGTGATAATTTGTGATTTGACAAAATTGAGCTTCATTTATTGGTAAGGTAGCCTAAATTTTATATACATTAGTTTAAAAATTTAATTGTAGAAACTTACGAAAAAAAAATTGGAAATGAATTTAGAAACATTTTATGAAACATTTCCAATATCTGTCGTTTTACAATTTTTAAAATTAAATGCCTGTTAGACTTTTGAAATCAATTTTCAAATTCGATTTGTACTTTATTTTCGCTAAAACTCGACCATTATAAAATGTTGAATATTTCCTAAAATATCCCTGCTGTAAAATTGTTGTGACAACAGCTGCCCATTTTACTTAGTAACATTGATTGCAAGGTACCTTGATTCTTGATCGAATAATTTAAATGAAATATGGAATTAACTCAATCTACATGCCTAAAATAAGGACCGCAACAAAAACCTTTGCGTTGAAAATATCGTTATCCGTTGAAGTAGGCCGTTGGCGGATTTATACAAATTGATTTCCCATAAGAAATAACATTGTAATTTTTCTACTAAAAACCTATTTTCTAGGAAAACGAAGCGAAAACTCGCAAATTGGTATTCTTAATTTTCGATTTATTTAGGCTTCTTCTACCATAATCCGTTCTTAAATCGTGGCGCCGGAGATATTAGGAATAAGCCATATTATCCAAATTTATCTATAAAAAATGATTATCAAATTTTTATAGAATAGAAATAAGATTTTTCTTTAATCATATTCAAAAGCTCGTTTCTCATGTTTTCTATGATTCAAATCACTAGGAATCATTTAAGATGTGTTTTTGAATATCAACCGGAAAAAAGAGATAAGCAGGAAAACCCGATTTTATTTGTGAAATTTGAGAATATTTTCGATCTTAAGGTTAAAAAAAATTAAAATAAACATAAAAATAAATCTATTTTGATCACTAATCTATATAGAAGTATGAAATCATCGTATTTTTTGATGAGGAAAAAGAATTTAAGGAATTCTTGTTAGACAAAAATTTTACATGTAAATCAATTGTAGTAAAAAATTTTATTCGTTATATCTTTTTTCTTAAACAGCAAGCTAGATTGGGTTGTGCTATTTGTTGTGTTATTGTAATTTTCCGTAAGAAGTTTTTGAAATGGACTAAGTCTCTAATTTAATTTTCAAGTTAATACTGTATATTTTTCCAAAAATATTGTGTAAATAGTGTGTTCTGCCATTACTGAAAAAAGATCTCGCATCGTCGAAGAGGCACAAAATTTAAAAATAAGAAATGATGTAATGCAGATCCATGTTACATTCTATGTTATCGAGGAAATCAGTAAGTCAAAAGGCAAAGTTTTGTATTTTAAAACGATTCAATAAATCTGTTTAATTTTTTCTAAGGTGATTGTTAACTATCTCTACATAAGCTTTGATTATCTCTTTGATTATTTTCTGCCTCTCCCTATTTTAATGCCGGTAAATAAATATATTGAATTTCAATAAAACATGTTTATGAAATGTTTAAAACACCTCCCTTAACAATACGCAGCACCCATAGCTGTACCTGTTGATGTGAGACTCTAGTGAGTCTTGGCTTAGGAGATGTAATTTCAAGAATGATTATCTTTTGTTACATTTATTTTAGAAAGACGAGGTTTGGAAAAATATCCCAAAAATTAAGATTTCTATCAAAAATAATTTTAATGACTAATTTACTTAATATGGATAATTTGAAATAATTGTTTATTGTTCCAAGTTCAAATATCCGTACTTTTTTCCACTTGTTATTATTTTCTTTTGTACAATGTAAAAATACAGTTACGACTTTGAAATTAAAGAATTTTAATAATTTTATTATTTGGAATGATCGAACAGCCAAGTGCCACTCTATGAAAATATATAATTGTTTTCAATTTTTTTTGCTCAAAATAATTCCGTTTCAGAAGTACCAAGGTGGTTCTCTCCAAACTCCGAAATTCGGTAGAAAAAACTTTTTATAAAAAAATATTTTTAAGAATTTGATTTTTTTTCATTAATTTTGCAGTATTGGTGAAATTAGATTTTACCAATATAGTGGTCCCCAAAAAACAAAAAACTTATTTTAGACGAATCATAAGTATGATTTATAATTTTGAAAGTGAAGGAATGGTTTTTACTGGCCTTACGGCCCTACGGTTATTGAATCGTGCTTGTTAATGCTTAATAGAGAACAAAAACTTTGGGTTCTAACAGTATCATTCTTACGTAAATATAAACTTCTCTATAAAGTGTTATTTGTTGTCTTGCCCTGTCAAAATGAACTATTTCTATCTCTGTATTGTACTTACAGCAATAATTTTCACTAAAGGCAATATGAATGATCACATTGTAAAACAGGAAAAACCGGAGAATTTAAGGATTAAATAAGCAAAGAAATAAAAAATAATCTACTTCAGCAAGTTTAAATCCAGTACCTCTATATCTGTATACCCTCGTTTCAGTTTAAAGTGAGGGAATGATGAACAGAACTATAACTCAAAAGATTTTAGTACATAAATTTTAATGTATCTGAATTTTTATGTTTACTGTCCCTGACAACCTACTTTAATGTGCATTGATTATTAAGATATAGTATATATCTCTATTTTTCTTCAATGATAGGGAATGATGAATGAAAATATAATCTTGGAAAAATCTTTATATTTTTATTTTGGGGTAGATACTTTAAGACGTGTAAGATGACATATATGTGAAATAATAGAAAGTATTTCCAACAATCAAAAATCGATGAAAACCTTCATAAAAGGTTACAGATGCCTTCATCTATTGACTGTTAGTAAAGGTGTGAGGGAATGCTTTTTTATAGGACATATGTAAAAAATATGTTCTATAGTTTTCCTTTCTAACTCAAAAGATTTTTGAAAATCTATTATACTTTTTATCGTATCAAACTTGCAAACAATTTTTTGGAAAAAGAAATTAATTTAGAAAGTCAAAAATATGTTTATCTCAAGCTTAGGATACAGTAAAGGAATGATTTTCAGGGTACTATTTATTTATTATTCTACAGAGATATTCATTTGATTCAAAAATTATAACCAACACCATGAGCCCAAATAATGTCTTTTTCAGGGAAAAAAAATTACCATCATAGGTCGCTTATATTTTTGTTAAAACTAAAAATACTAGAATTTCGATGTTTCGTGAGAATTAACCACCTACATTTTATTTTTTACCAAACATTTCTTTTTTAATTATGAAAATATGATCATTAATTTCCACTTGATGAAATATAAGAGCTTTAGCGCATAATTCATAGATCTTTTCCATTGTGTGTGAGTGAGACGATTTCGATTCAATCTGATGAGGAATTGTTCCAATTTTACAAAAGTTGTAAGCTTTGTTTTCTTCTCTCGTTCACATGAGCTCCCGGCAGATACTTACATTTAACGGAATTAATGATAATTAAGTCGGTAATCTCGTTTGGATGACGACGAGCTGCTTCACAACAGTATTTTCCTCGTTTCATCACATCATCGTCGTTTCGTTCAGAGCTCAACATTATCATTCTGTTCTTAATTGACAACTATACACAGATATGCTTTCCTATTGGGAATGAGTACAAAATAGAAGTTCACTGATTGGACTAGTCACCTTTTTGCATTTTCATATAGCGATGAGCAGGAAGAAAGGATGAAATTGTCGAATAGGATTCACAGGTGTTTATCTTTATAATTTGAATGGCATCCGGAAATATAGAGACTTTTAAATAATCAACGAAATTAGTTCATTTCTTCGTAAGCTCCAAATTTTCTAGAGGAAATTGCGAGCTTTCTATTTTTAGTCACTGAACTTATTAGATATTATAATTGGTTGTTTTGAAAAATTAATAAATCTCGTCTCTCGCGGCACACTACCATTATGTCATTCGCGGTACCAAATTAAAATTTTAAATTTGACGTGAGAAACGATATTTTTTTGTAGGAAATTGACTTCAGAACTAAAATAGTTTTGAATAAGCAAGGTAGTTAAAAGCAATAATGAAGTTTGCGCAATTTTCGAAAAGAGCTTTCGCTATAAAAGTTAAGGAGAACGCGCAAGCACAGTGCATTGTCTTTGCGCTTAATAAGTTCGTTAATATTTATCTTTATGCGAGCGAAGCCGGGTTGATAAAATTTTGCATTGTTTTTATCGCAATGAAAACTAAGTTATTCTTTTTCGAGATATTTTCTCGTGGAATTGCAAGCAAGGAAAATTGCAAAAATTTTTGAATCGAAATATTATCTTTCAGCATGAAGAATTTCTCCAACCAACCTACCACTACCATTTCGCGTAAAAGCATTCGCATAAAATATTTCGAGTCCTCATTGAAAAATTGTTTGAGATTGCGGCGAGAACATCATGACACAAACATTTGTTTTCCCAGATCTTATCAGTATGAAGCTTTCTTTGCACAGTAATAATGCTTGAGGCAAAATATTTTTTTATAAAAAGAAAATAGACGGAAGTAGAAAATTTTATAACGTGCCCATTACTTATTTCAATCAATTTGTTTTATTCTTGCTATATAGACACAAAATTAAGAAAAATAATATTTTTTTCCTATTTTAAGTAGAATAAGGTTTTCATTAATATTTTACAATCTACTTCAAAAAACTACTAATTTTAGAAAACAGTAAAAATGTTTCTATATTACATTATAAACTGAAACAATGCATATAAACTGAAAAATTTACTTTATTATCAAAAAAAATCGATATGTAAGTTTAAAATCCTTAAATCGCGCCAAAAACACAATTCCTATTATGACTTTAGCGTGTGATGTCATTTGCAAGTAAACAAGTTATCCTAATTCAGCTTAAGTGAATTGTGTCATTTATATTCTAATTTATGGAATTGGATGGTAAACAACAGATATATAATATCTCAATGTGTAAATACGTCTGCAAAAATTCCACATAAATTGTTCGTTTCTCTTCCATCGAATTGCAAAAAGTATGGTTATTTCAAAGCTTTCATCAACCCAACCTAAAATGAGATTTTCCAAAGCTATTGAATAGCACTCAAACTGTTGCAAATAAATAATTCACTATCTCTCTTATGTCTTGTTGCGTTTTTAACTTTACACGAGTATATACAAACACGGGTTCGTTGGATTTGTGTTTCAAGATATACAATAACAATTTATTTTACTACACACGTTTATTTATTTCACTCAACACACTTGTTTATTTATTTTAGAAATCAACAATTAAAGTATTGGCTGCCAGGATTGATTTATTTTCCACTGTTAACTGTTTTCGAACTGTGTTATTAATTGTCACTGTTTAACTAGGTTTTACGGCCTTAACTATTGACGGTAACTGCTTTATCTACTTATTGGTCTGAAAGCTTTTCGAAAGTTCCAGATTCTTCTTGCTCGTTCTATCACTCACAAAATATGCTCGAATATCTTTTACCTCCTTCTATTTTCAATGTTTAATTTTTTTAATGTTCAAAGTTTGTAACACTATTTTACGCTGGTAGCTCATAATTTGCTTCTACAAAATTAGACTCTTTTTTAAAGATAATATAATTAAAATGAGTACTCTCACACTTGTTATAAGTTTTTAGTCCAAAGATGGAATATAGACATAAAGCAAAAAGTACAAACAACATTCAATCAAGTATGGCATGTATACTTGCATATGACGCTACCGGAGTTGCAACCAATGACTAATCAACCGTTTTCATTTCAGTTGAAATTTCAAAATTTCTCATATTTGTTTTTGAGGAATTTACAAAAAACATAGATAATTTAATGTGAAAGGAAATGAAATATATTTTTGACTCTACTATATTGTTACGTTTTCAAGTTATTAATATTGACGGGTTCGTTAAATTAATGATATATAACAACAATAATTTATTTTATTACACACGTTTATTTGCTTATTTTACACTACACCTTTATTTATTTATTTTATAAATCGGCAATTAAAGTAACGATTGTCAAGATCAATTTTTTTTCACATTTAACTATTTTCGAAATGTGTTTTAACTTGTAACTGTTTTACATGTCACTTATAACTGGTATCTGTTTTGACTGTAAATCGTCCTTACATACCAACTAGGCCAATTGCTAGAAAAGCTTAGCATGTTAACATTTGAATGATTTTTCGTTTTCTATCTCTTAAATTAGAATCTCCCAGAAAAAGTTCTCGAATATCTTTTATGCTATTATAATTTCAGCGCTTGAATTTTATATGTTCCAAGTTTACGGCAA
Organism: Sisyra terminalis; assembly: GCA_958496175.1. Lineage (NCBI taxonomy): Eukaryota > Metazoa > Arthropoda > Insecta > Neuroptera > Sisyridae > Sisyra > Sisyra terminalis. The sequence goes on along the minus strand of OY292277.1, from coordinate 29,211,204 downwards.
TATAATACAATTATAACGATTTTTGCAATATCTTAAACGTTGTCAAACAGCCTATACTTAAAGACTTAATGATTTTGAGAACCTAAATCCATAATGGGGAAAATGACGTAAATATAGCATAAGTATTTGTTACAAATTATATAACTATTTCCGGCACAGAAAAATAAACTTTTTTTTCAAACATCTTTGAATGTCGCCAAATTAAACTATAGTTAACGACGATTTCGAAATGTTAATTATTAAATTAAATCATCTTTAAATGCGAAAATGATTACAAAACAATAAATAAGATAGCACAGTAACCTTGATTTAGCTCGACTTGATTTTCTTTAAGTGTGGAATTTAAACACACAAATCACATACTGTAAAGGCCCCGAATTCGTCATTCATTTTGAATGAAACGTGAAACTACAGACGAAACATATACAATATACACACATAAGTACATCGTTTCATTTGAATTATAAAACTCCATTAGCTATTCCCCAAACAGTAATTAGTGTAACATAATTTTCGTCACAAAGTTTGTGTTTGTTTGATTTAAATTTGTTGTTTAATTAATCGGTTTTAAAATAATATGCTTTGTGAATCTTATTTACGAGCATTAACTTCCTACTCCAGAAAATTCGAGCAAAATTAAACAACATGATCGCTTTATAGTTCATAATACCGAAAAAAAAATCGGATGGCAATGGAAGCATTTCATTGAATTTAGTTTTTTTTTTATAAAAGCCTACAAGCTTGGAAAAAAAATCAGTGTTCGTTTATATTTTTTCCCGAGACTTTAACTTCAAATGAATCGGTATATAGTCAGACAAGAAAAATTTAAAAAAAGATCCCACATAAAATAATTACTCCATTATTTCCTTCTCTTTGATTTGAATTTACTGAAACATGAATAATAAATAAGCAAAATTCAAGCTTTATTTTTTTAGTCTTAATCTTCTTAGTTTTCAAAGGAATATTTATATTTATTCGCAATAGTTTATTAGAGAAGCTTAGAGAATAAAGATGCTGCTTAAGCTTTAAAGCTTAGTACATTCAAACCCTCCTAGCTATTGTTAATATTTTACAAGATCAAATTTAAAAAATAAAACTAGGGGGAAAGAAACCAATAGCCCTCGAATTATTTTTTTCACAGAGAAATAATTACATTTTTTCGTTTTATTTCCTTTTAGAAACGGTCAATCAAAAAATATGATCAAATATCTAGTATAATTTAATATAATAATATATAAAATCATACCATAAATATGGAGGTGAATAGAAGTTCAAATAAAAATATTTGTGACGTATTGCCCAGATATGTATTTCGATTGCTAAGCAATCTTCCTCAGTGGTCTTCACGTAGCTTGGATCGCTCCGTGATTACGTGATTCACAAAATAAAATAATAACAAATATGCAAATAAAATTTTGGCAAGAGCACAATAAAAGTCGATTAGATGAAATTTATAACAATTTTAAAAGAATTTAATCTGTCTATGCGGAACGAAAGGTTTATCTAAACACTGTTAAAGAAACTGTCTAAAATCAATATATGGTAAATTATTAGTTGTATTTGTTTTAAAGTACTTTTTGCATTAATGTAATAATGTGATGTTTGTTTCAAATGCTTTATCCATCTTTTTGTACCTAGGAAAAAGGGATGAAATTTTTAAATTTCAAATTGCTAATAAATTATACTTTTATGAATAACTACATAACATATTACCTAATTGTAGAATTAATTATTTTTCAATAAAATATTTTTAGTATTCCAATTTTGTATCCAAGTCAATTGTATTTAAAACATTCCGAAATAAATTACATCACATCTTACATTCTATAAAGTTACATTATTTTCTCAATTAAATTACTCAAGAAATATAAATATACAAGTGAAACAGAGAATATTCTTTAAAAAAAAACTTAAAAAACAAATTTTTATACAATGAATTTCTAATGAGAAAAGCAATCAATTAATTATAAAAAGAAAATACAAAAATGGTAGTCAACGCGGCTACTCAGTCTTTGGACTATGTGGACTTTCTTCCCTTCTATAATCAGATGCAAGCATCGTCGTTATTTCATAATTCGTCCTTTTTTTTCTAAACAGTGATGTGACTTCTTATTAGGATAGAAAGTGCCACAAATTATCCATTTACTAGGTAATCAACATAAGCCAATATGTTTATATACTTTCAGAGACTATGTACAGAAACGATTAAGTTCGTTTATATGTGTACGTTATCCATACACACCTTAAGGGTGTTTGTACCTGAGAAGCACCAGACTACCCTGTTAATATACAAATTTGCAAATTATATATATTGATCATCCAGAATATTGTGCATCTACGAGAAAAAAGTAAAATTCAAATATTTTATTTTCCATTATTCTTTTATATTTTGACCCTTTAGCATTAAAATTTTGAATTAATCGTAACAATTTTATAATCTGGTGTAATCATTTGTTAAATATTAATAAAAAACAATAAGTTTTTAGTACAATTGTACCAATATTAGACAACCATTACTTAACGAAGAAAATGAAACTATTCTGACAGAATAGATTGCCAAGAAAAATACCATAAACATTGCTAAAAATATGCATAGTATTAAATTATTTTGTGATTCATCACAAAGCAGTCCCGGAGCGATATAAACTATTTGATAATCAATGAGGAAAATTGCTTGGCAATTGAAATACGTATCTAGGCAATACGTCACAAATATTTTTGTTTGAACTTCTGTTCAAATTTATGTTTATAGTATGATTTTTATATTAAATTATTCTATATCAATTGGACCACAATATATTTTATATATTGTATAAGCAGTATTCACGTATGGAATCATCATCCACAAATACAATAGCCGGTATAGTCCTACATAGACAGCGCATAATAGGAACTTAAATATCACTAAACGGGTTTTCAATTAAATACTAAACAATTCAGCTCGCCATAATTAAGAAGATGTTTAATTGATTTGATGGTGAAAATGTATTTTTAGTAAATATGATTTTTGGTCACGCTAGCTAATAATAATTTGGATTGATGTTTTCTGTGCTGTTTTTCAATACTAAATAATTGGTCAAGTAAACTTCACTTTTTTTTTTCTTTTCTATTATTTTTTCTAATTAAGTAACAAAAAAAATTTGTTTGAGTTGAAATTGTTGTTCAAAATTAAAGATTTTTTCTTTTAAAAAGTTTTGTAATAAACGGTAGTCTGTCGGGACAACGTCCAGGGAGTATAGTCGGTGAGATAAGGGAAACTATCCAGATTCAAGAATTTTTTCTTAAAAAATTTAATTTATTAATTGTCATGCAAAAAAATTATATGTTTGCAATCAACGAGTTCAGGACATATTTTTAAGAAGTTTTTCTTGAACTATCGTCAAAAGACTAGCAAATATCAAATTTACATTGCAATTTAAAACCGATGCATCTCAGCGCATTATAGTGATATTATTACAAATAATAGGTCCGACTAGTCTGCATAGAAAATTATTTATGACTGTACGTGTTATTTATAATAACACACATAATAATCGGATAAAAAAAAACTGTCATTACTTAATCAAATGCTTTTATTCCAAACTGCATAATAAATTTAAGTTTTCTAAAGTTTTGAGAAATATAATTTGTATTTGTATTTACAGAATTACAACCAATTTTAAAGAGATGAATGAATAAAAGATATAGATTTTATAATTTTGCTGTTGTTTGTATGCAAATTTTAGCTTGTATACCGAATTTCAGTGTTCTAGAACTTTGGAAACAACTTTATAAGTTTCGAAGAGTGGGGGACAAAATCTATGTTTTTCAGATTCTAATAGATTTTAAATATGGTATATAAGTAAGAAAAATTTAATATAGATTAAGCATGATCAATATTTTACCTCTGCATAAAATCTTTATTACAGATTTATTACAATATTAAGCTGTTTGCAAGAGCTTTGAACTGACGGGGGAGGAACCTCGGCCAACTAATCAAGGAGTTACTTTTATCCTAGCAATAAGAGCAAATATAAAGAAATAAAACAAATAAAAAATCATTTATTTGAATTAATCCGCTAAAAATAGCTGTCGACAACAAAGAGACATTTTAGACCTGCGAAAAATGGTCCTAAATATATCGATATATGACTACCATTTACTAGTTAACAAATTACTTTAAAACAATGTCAAACACAGTTATAACTTACAGTGATCCATTAATATTACTTTAAAGACCAAAAAGAATTCATATTCGGGATTTTAAGTCACACAAGAGAAATGGCAAAAAAGTTGCCTTCTAAAACATCTGTATCTAATGTTTATTCAAGTATGATATAAATATACGTAAATGGTATGATAGCTTTTTTGGTTTCAATCCAGTAATTTTGGTCCATTTAATCTAGAAATTTCAACAACCTTAGAGATATCCTGTTAAAAGAAGATGTTATGTTATGTTATAGGATAATCAAGGAACTATCAAACAATTCTAACCAATCTTGACTGATCATAAAAATTTCTAGTGATTATCAAAGAAACGCTATTTTTTTGAGATACTCTATTGCAAAACCATTAGACTGAAAAAAAAATCTGGGAAAACCATTGACTTAATATGAGAGATATTTCTTCAATTTCTGAACATGCGTAATTTGGAATAAATAAATTTATTGATTTTGATCGGTATGATATAATATTTAAAAAAAAATATTGGTAATAGAAAAAGATATAATAATCAAATGCAATGCAAAGTGCTGCAGTTTGCTTGAAAACCTTGATTTTCATCGATCAAATAGCAAAAATTTTGTGATAAGAAGAGTAGTTATTTTTATTATTAAAAACTTTTTAGAACTTTTGTAATTAAGTTTAATGTTTAATTTAAATAAAATCTAGTTCTCTTAACAGTGCACTTTTTGGGGTCCCAATGTATGTTATGAGTCTTATGTGACCTACCTAGAATATAGAAAAGTTATGTAAACTTATTTTATCAAGAATTCTTGTATTCATCAAATTTCGATCTTATCTTATTTTTTATTATTAGAAATAAAACCAATCTCATTGAAATTCTATCATCATTTAATTAATTTCTTCATTCCAAATGTCCTATATTACAATGAAATCGACACAAAATGTAGCTTAAATAATACAACCGAATGCAATATACTTCCAATAAATATATTAATAGCGACAAACAAACTGGTTAAATTATAATTAATTTTGAACAAACCTCCTTATCAAGCGGGTCAATGAAATGAAATTTATAAATTGGGGTTGCACCATTTCAAACAAATTGAATATTCCGGGGCCTGTGATGAAATAATATTTATCATCCCCTATAAATGTGAAATATTCGTTATGTGAACATGTGATGTGGACATGTGCCTAATATTATTCTCAAATATACCATACACAATTTATATATGAAAGGGTAAAAGCTGTCGTTTATGTGTTTATAAAAGACCAAAACTTGGATTTTGTATTAATGCTGTCACGTTAATTGTATGTGATTGATTCGAAATGAAGGCAATGGCGGTTGTTTTATTATCACTGATACATATCATCTGATTGAGAATAATCAAAAGTCAAATTCGTTTACAATAAATGATAAGTATTTAAAGAGTTTATAATTTTTATACTTCAAATATTGTTCAATTTAAAATCATATTATTTTATCCAATATAATATCATTTTATTAATCCGATTTAAACTCAATTGATTTACAACCTTCCGAATGATGTTTTGACATAATAAAATACAAATCAAAATCACCCAAAGAGTTACATATTGGGATTAATTCATATTGATATTTTAATAATAATTGACCAATGACCAATCGAGACAAGCAGGCGACGTGCTGGCACACGGTCAAGAGGCACAGTTGGTGCCAACAATTAATAATAATGCTCCCGTAATTATAACAACACTCTATAATAATCTTAATTTACACCGATCGTACACATTCACTAATTGTAGAGCTGCCAACACAATATCGAAAGGGTCGCAAATCGACGTTTCCAACGTCATAGCTTCACGACGCCACTAATTCATCCAATGGTCGAAACCAAATCGCCGAACCTTGTCGCACTCGTATTAATAAACGATTGACTCGATTTGGTGAAAATGAAAGCATAAATTGCTGCATCAGAAACAGCATTGAATGGAAACGTTTTAATTAATCGCCGAAGATAATAATATGCATCTGTTCCCGAAATTTATTCCCGGTAATTTTGAGCCGTCTCGATATTCCCAATCAAACATAAATTTGATTCCATTAACAAAACACTTAATTCAATCAGCATAATGCTCTTTTTCTTTGTGAGTTGAAATGCATTTGAAGTTGGAAAGTTCGCCTCGTTTTCTATGTTTATCGAAGCATTAAAATAATACGCCAAGTTGTCAGTCAGTTTCCGATATCAACCAAATCGGAACTGTTGCAAATGTTGAATCGAAAATTTTCTTATGCTATTTATAAATAATTCAATTAATAGTGAAGCTAGGGGTGGAAATAATGTTCATGAGAAGAATACCAATCGGTTATGCTTATCTTGTTTGACACTGAAGTGATGTGATTAAGATAAGTAAAGATAAGTAAACCCTTTTTATACGGAACCATTTACAATGGACAGAATGATGATTCATCTTAAACCCTTATAAGTATGACTAATGTAATTAATATTTTCGTTTTCAAAAAATATTCATACTACAAAAATTCCATTAGCTTAATTTTGTGCTATCCAAATTAAGTAAATGCTGTATCTTTGAAAAATTATCTACAAAATAAGATTCAATAGTTAAACTTGAATAAAATTTGATTTTATATTTAAAAAATATATATTTCATACAAATGACAATATAGAGTTAACCTTAAGCCCATGTATTCATATATTAATTAAATTATCATTAATTAAATCGCCTACTAAAAAAATGTTTTTTTTGTTGTTTGTTACGGTAAAAATGTTTTCCCAAAATTCATTTTAGTTTCATATGTGAAAACCATATTTAATACTATATGGTATTATGTTTTACTTACATACGAGAAATAAGTTTTGAGAAATATTTTTTTTATAATTTTTATGCACTAACCGCCTTTTGGTAATAATTGCAATTTATCATTTCAACACCCGTGGACCAGTTGTATCCAATGACACAACTTAAATATCCAGTAAAAAACTAGGTTCAGTAAAAAGCTTTAGGTCACATTACTTAATTTGGTCTGTCAGGTGAGGTATGAGCACTCTTTTGAAATGCTTAATATCCTCGTTATAATCCAATAGAATAAAGGTAAAGTGGTTTAGATGATCATTTACTTTAGCTTGATAGGCCCGCGCTCGCCGAGTGATTACGTCTTTTACATTTTCCACTTTCCATTTTTAGATCGTTATAAATTCTCATGTTATTGATGTACACCATGGTGCATTAATTATTTTCCTCAGAACTTTGGACTAAAATATTTGGATTATTTCCTTGTTTGAGTTAGATGCTGTGCCTAAAAGTCCACTCCGTCGGTCCAAAAATTGGTTTTATTATTGTTTTGTAAAGGACTAATTTGTTTTCTATGATCAACTGTTATCTGTGACCAATCAAGCTAATATAACTGGTCAAGCCAGTATAACTTTCCGTAATTTCTGTTAAGCTGCTTTCTGTTTTCTTTCTATGTTTTACCCCAATTAATCGTCTATCCATGTACATTACTTAGAATTTAACGTGATAAAATGTACCCGTAATATTCAGTAGTCTTTTATTTGTCTCTTATATTTTGTCTGTCACAATACGCAAAACTAATGGTGCCTACCAAGAAGCCAGACAACGAAATAGATGCCAAATTGATAGTTACACCCAAGCTGTAGAAAGAGTTTACAAGTTCGAATACCTGGGGGTGACATTTTCCAGTGATGGGAACTTCACGGCAAACATTTGGCCTAAAATCAAAGTGACAAGAACCACTTTTCTAAACATGAGGAAATTCATCAACAATAAGTACATAGTTCAAAGAAATATCAAGTTACGATACTGTAAAAAAGCTACTCAGGAAAATCTGAATTGAAACTAAGCTTTGGAGTTGTAATTATACTAACAAATTCCTAAAATACCTTATCTGGACAAAATTTCAAACAAAAATGTATTACAGCGAAATGCAATTAAGGCTTCAAAGCTCGTCCAAAAAGTAAGCAATAAGAAAAGTACAATTTCAGAGATACGTAAAGAGAGGAGTGAGACACTAAAGGGTTTGACTAGACAAAATTAAAATTTAAATCTTACCACCATTGAGTATCAAACAAACATTTTCAATATTTATTTGCAAAATATAAGAAAAATTTTGTTGTCAATGTTTGCATTCTTTATCGCATTGAATTAATTTGGCACGTTACTACTTGATACATAGAGGTTTTCTACTATATTCGAATATTTAAAAGTATTCAGGGTGATCTGACTAACCGTTGGATTTGGAATTAGGATACTAAACTGGCGATATGCTAATAACTTTTACTATATATATTCAAATACGTAATTTGAATTATGCCCTACTATTTTAGAGCATGGTTACAGCACTGGTACACCACTATGCGATTTCGTAAATGTTGTAATTATAAATAAAAGTTAGAATTACAATAACAAGTCGCATGTTAATGTTTATGTAATAATAATTTTTATTTTCATTTAAAAATCTTATATCCTGCAGGCAAAATCTTCGATGCTAGAAAATACTTCCTTGCATTGCTTTGCTTTTCAATGGAAATTTTTATCATTATAAATCTTGCAATTCACAGAATCAGAATCTATCTATGAACGGAAATAATCTTGAGCATTTACGTCATTACGGTTCAAATTTTAGCTTTGACAAAAAATATATTTACAATTGAGTTTTTCGACGCAATTTTCAATTCATAAACGATTCTTTTTATTCTAGTTCGTGTTGTGGAGGGCGTAAAAATATTATACGGTCATTGAATTCGTCCCACAATGATTTCAACAAACAAATCTATTATAAACTTTGAGAAAATATTCATATAGTTATAAAAAGTTGTTACTTCTATGCCTCAAAAAGTAAATATTGCAGCCATTGAAACGTTTGATTTATGGATTTTTGACTTTAATAGTTGTTCTTTGAATATTTATTGACACGTAAAATATAATGACGAGAATTTGGTGATTTTGTCGGTTAAACTCTCCATGTTGTTTCTCTTGACTTGTTTCTTTTTTGTAAATATTTTTTTAGGTACGAATTATAAAGGAAGGGTAATTTTTGTATTGATATCAATTGAAATTTGGAAGTTATAATGTCACATCTATTTCATTTTCGAGTTTGTACCACCAAAGTTCAAGTTTGTAATTACGAACATAGAAGTTTGATAGTCGCTAGTGTTTCATGTCGGAATTCGATATTAAGAGGGCGGATTATTCGAACCAATATCGTCGCCGTATTGTGCCGAAACTAGATGGTGGTGTTTTCAACTAGAATAGTGTCATAGTTGTGCTGATAAACGAACTTTATAGCTTTAAACTTTGTATAAATAAAATAAATTATGAAGATATTGAACTTTTTCGTGCGAGATAACAAGTTTCAAGGGTTCATTTTTCAGCATAAACTTAAAACATTTTAAGATAGATTGAGTCAAAGTTGCACAACTTGTAAATATATACAAATATGATTAATGATCTCTGATCTCTACTACGGATTAAAACTCCTCTTCCATACAAAAATATGGCCAAGCCCGCATCAATATTAAAAACAATTTGGCGAAAACCAAAGTTCAGGAGTAACCCGCTATACACCACTCAACTTTGAAATAACAATTTTAGTATAAGGTGTAAATTGAGAGACATAATTTAGTGAACAATAAACGATACAAAGCGTTTAATAGAAATCCAGATATTTTTTTTTTTGATACTATTTTCTTATATTGAAAATTATCAATTCCTTGCAAACTTTATTTAATTTTTAAATTAAATTATAGGTAACTAAATTTCCCTCATGAAATCGTAAAATACGAAACTAAAAACAAAACAAAAAAATACAATTGATACGTAATAGTTACTACTGAAGTTTTATTGTTTCAGAGAAAATTGAATTTCAAGTTCATTGTAACAACGCCATGCTTGATTGGCTGTGCTGCCAAAGATAATTGAATGGAATAGCTTAAGCTCTTTTGAGAAGCTGGTGAGTGACAAAAGCTCTATTGACTCGTTAGATATGGACTTAATGCACGCAAAACATCAACCATCATATTACTGAGGGATTTTTCTAGATATTCTACCGGCCGCCATTTGCGTCAACCACATCATCTGGCCGAATGGAGATTGGTGGGAAAGTAAAAATTTAATCATAATAAATAACATTCATATTTATCCATCAACGACTATCAAATCCTTACTCCCACTAACACCAGGTTTTCTGTTTTTGATTGAAAGAAAAGCTCAAAGACGACCGTTGATTAGCTGTCACTACACAAATTCAAGATATAGTGAATTTACTTAAAATGAGTGTTTTTCGTTCAAGAAAAGATTAACTTTGACTCCATTTAATAGCTTTTCTTCAATTTTTTTTTTCATTCCCCCATTAGATCTTCTCTATTTTGTATTATAAATTCAATGCAGACTTTCGAAAACATTTTATATAGTTGTAATCTTACTGGTACAAAGAAAGAAAACACACAATACTCAGATTTGTGCTGTAAAGAGCATGTTTTTTTCAGAAATCTTGTATGGAAAATGATTTCTGTAATTTCTCTCTATATTCATCTTAGTTTATAAGATAATGACTATCAACTAAAGCTTTACAAAACCATCTGATACTTCTTCCACATACTATTGATTTCCATTGCTTCTTGTAAATCTTTTCTTTGATTTTAAATAGATTCTTTGGGGCTGTTTTTCTACCATGATCTCAATATTTTCTATCCCACTGAGATGTACAGTAGAGTGACCGTCCTCAATAAGCTTCATATTAAATTCAATTTTTTTTCAGATTCATCGAATCTGGGACTTTCTTTCACATCATTTTCGGATCATCTCCCCTTTCTATGGTGGCGTTGAAGTAAGAGCCAAAGGTGAGTAGAACCGAGTAGTAGTGGAACCACGAAAGAGCGTTGATTTACAAAAAAGGCAATAAACTGCGAATCTTCAACCTTAATTACTTCCCAAAAAATATGATTCCTTGTTCACCCATGGTACCTCAGTGGTTTGCCCAGCACTTTGGTAATTGTCTCACTCTATTTTATATTAACTAAGGCGTCCGGTTGGTAACCAGCTTATCCTGTTATAACTGCATCTTATTGTACCATGAAAATTTTAACGAATGTTGTAATTATTTAACTGCACCATAGAAAAAGCGTAGATTTATTTTTTTAAGAAAATAGAGGTTTGGGTCTCCCACTTTTTTACCTTTTTAACATCTCAGTTTTTTTTCGTGGCTCTCTTACTCAACTAATTTACTTTCCTTTGTCCTTACTTCTAAGGCGTCTTAGGGAATAGAGATCGTGTATGCAAAAATGATATGGCGACAAAAAGGACGACTTGAGGAAAAACCTTGCAATTTCATAGGGGCCTTATGCGGTACGTTCTATGGCACAAATCAGTGAATCTAATATGTGCTCGTATTACAACTTTTATGTTATTTCAAAAAACAATATTGGAGGCTCTATGGTCCTGTGAGAAGACATTTCCAAAATATCTTCCTTAAAGTTTGCATTACTCAGAATTCTGAAACTTTCCTCATATGAACATCATTCAACTCGTTTACTATAAATAGAAAGAAAATTATGGTAATTATGGTAAAATTTCAGATCCTTGGTGATGGCAATTTAATACTCGTACAACTTTCAGAGGACTAGGATAAAATAAATAGTTAAAACTAGATGTTTACTCGCGACGTTTCGGCTTTTTAGTAAGTCTTCCTTAGGCGTTCATTAACAATAGCGTTAACTATGTTAACAATTATTCTTTTCAATAAAAATTAGTTATAAATGATACTGTTAATAAACCCTACCGCTTAGCACAGGTGACAGTCACAGTGACTGTCAGCTATTTGGAACTTTAAAGTGTAAATTACCAAGAAATATGTTCATTACAGGAAACTAGAGAATGCTTTTTGTATAATAAGAGGAATTTAAATTAATAAACTTTCACACTTAACAATCACTATATTATTATAACACTTGTCAAAACAATCACTCAAATGACAATAATCACTTATAATCGAAATCACAATTAAAATTCAAAACTGAATTCGATACTGAACTGGACTCTTTGCTCGAACTGAACCCCTTATATATCCGCAACCCAACGTTCTCGAATGTTCCCAATGTTCTATCCCTTACTAGACGTTTCTCGAATATTCTATATGTGCAATCGCGTGCCGGCATGGCACAAAGAGAGACAGACTTCTCCCTTTTCTGTTACAATATGATAAACTTTATATTCTTTATACTTATGTTTTTTTGGAAATGAAGTCTGCCATAAGAATGACATCCCCATGATTTGATGACTCATTTTATAATCATTATTGGTTCAATTGAAATTCTAATTTGACTCTGTTTAAAATTTTTACATTTTATCTTTTCCATTATTTTATTTGCTTCGGAAAGCTACACAAGAAAATTCGATTTTCTTTTGTGAAAATAAGACTAGTGGGACATAAAACTAAATTTAGTATAGTCTCATACCACTTATTTCTCATTATTTATTATTCAAGGGAGTTAATTCCATCAATAAAGCGGCCCATAAATTCTTATTTACAAAATATCATAATTCCTCCTTATTCCAACTTAATTACGAGGGAAGCGCGCAATTTGAGTCTAATTATTAACGCCAAGAGATACATTAACCTAAATTAAACAACGTTAAATGATCATAAATACGCAAGCGATGTCTGTTAGCATATAATTCTTAGAATAATATCCTTATTTCGTTGTTTGATTTTTCGGGCCGATTTTTCATAAAACATTTTATAGGAACTTAATGGTAAAAATTTAGATAAGATCAAATCAATTTGAATTTGACGAAGAGAATTTAAGAACCAAGCAAAAATTTACATAAATTTTTGTTACGCAAACAACGTGATACTAATTCATTTAAATAGAAACCGATCGACTACTTTTGAGCACTTTTTTTCAATTGGATTTGTTTGTAATCTTAGCTAATTTCTTAAGAGAGTGGAATATCTGAACAGAATGATACGATCTGTGAGATGTCTTAATCTTAATCTTATCAGAAAATCGGTAATATTATAATCTCGTTGGCTGTAATGTTCGGCTTCTTTGTTCCACATGGGCCGGGTGAGGGCATGGGGCTCACTCGTTCGTATATGATTTGTGATTTCCAGATTGGGGTCGGTTTTGAGACCAGTCGGCATCATGTCCACGTTATAATCTGTCCTCATGGGCCGTCGATTCGATTTCGAGCGTCGCCTCGCGCGTTAGTCGGATCACTGGGCTGCTAAGAGAAATTCAAACGGCGGAATCTCCCGCGGTCCCGCTACAAAAAGAATCCATGACCAGTTGCCTGTCAATTTCAGTTGGAATTTCGACTGTTGTTGCCCCATTTGGCCGGTTTTGATTTTTGACTATGTTTTCTAGTAGGTTTTTTTTAGAATTTATTGGATATTGAATTAAATGTTATTTGTTGAAAAATAAATTGAAAATTCGATGACATCAGACCATATAACGTTCATTGCCTATTAAGGTTTAATTATAGACGAGATTGTAAATTTGTCACTACGACTTCAGGAAATCATCAAATACACCAAGTTCAACAAATTTATTCTCAAGAATTTCTTTTTTTCTCTTCAATACCTATAAGGCCATGAAATAAGTTCTTACTATTTTGACTTATGTCAATAATTAAATCCCATAAAAAGATTTGTAAAATATAAAGTGTTTCTAAGTATATTTAAAAAAACAGTGTGTGTATTTATGTACGCACGTGAGAAGTTATACTTCTTTGGTATAGTTAAAAATAGGATTTTTAATCCACTGCCGTAGCCTCTTCCGATAGTGCCTGAACTAGCACACCAGTTATAAGATTTGTGATTACTAAAATATGATACAATTTAAACAAAAATTACTTAGGCTGAAGCATTTAAGAAAGAGCAATGCTTAGACATATATTATAGTTTGATAAAACCATAAAATCCTCCACGCTTAATTATTCCCGATGTTAATTATCCGATTTTGTAGGCTAAAATTTTTTTACAAACAAATAATTACTGCAAAAAAATCCAATGATCCAAAATTTTGTATTTCCTTATGAAAACTTAGATGATCTTTTTTAAGACAAGATTTATTCAATGAATACTTAAAATTTCGATTTGGAAGAGTAAAGGATTCCTTTTCCACCCATTTGAAAAAAATTGCATTATATTTATGCAAAAAATGTTAGGTGTAAACATCAGGAACTCATAATTTTCCGTTTCGTTGTTAAAAAAAGTGTTATTTAGTATTTTAAAGCATATATATCTTTCAATGCAAAAACTATAACATTATTTTATTTGAAATGATTCTTCTACATTCTATACCTAAATTGAGCGACTACTGATCTCTAATCATTAGAAATAAACATAAATTCGTGTTTTTTTATTTGACTTTTATTTGTAGTTTTGGAAATTTAAGTTTATTCAAATTCATTTGATTGAATTCGTAAAAATAAAATTTGACATGTCTCCGACGAAAAAAAATAAAGCAATATAATTTATATTTTACGTAAGTAGGTATCTACTTTAAAAACTAGTTTTTCTTTTTTAAATCATAAAACGAAGTGTATTATATGCTTAGCTTAATGCTTATAAATTTGTGAAAACTTTTACCTTGAAATTAGTGGCCAATTTTAAGAACATTATCATATGATAGTTTTGGCCAGGAGAACTTTTAAGATTTTATTGTTCAACATCCATATTTAATTAAATATAAACTATATTAGTATATCAGTATATTAGCATGTTTGAAGAAAGCAGTTTATTGGGACAATATGATATGTCTAAAAGTCAAAAAAATCTAGTAACTTAATAATATTATGACTAGTTAAAAAAAAAATCTATTCAAAATTCTTTTCGCCACTTTTAATCTACCACCCTTGGAAGGACACTATCTGACTATTTCAAAATATAAACCTGAATATTTTTTTTTATTTAATAGTTACATTCTTTTTTCAATTATTTTTTAAGGTTGTAAAAATTGATCTTAACCTTCATGCCGTATAACAGGTTTCAAATTTAACGTTGGACAAGGAAAACTAGAAGGTTCCAAGAAAAAAAAGAAGATTAATTTATATCCCAGAATCCTAGACTTATTGAATAGAAGAATGAACAATCTCAAATCAAAGAACTTCACCAGGAATAGACGACCTTGGAGGGAAGAATTAAACCACTCGTCAGGCAGAAAAAAAAGCTTGGTTAAAATGTTTTTGTTTACTATAAAGTTTAGTTTAGATACTGTGTAAAAAATGATCTTAAGTTGGGCCACCAAATGGACAAATTATGAAGCAAAAAAATTAAAATTGATTTTCTTGACAAATAAAGCAACGTTTTATATAAAATAAATTTTTCTGCAAGTAGTTTTGTTTGAGAAATAGGTTTTTAGAAAACAAAGTTTTTTCCTTTCAGAGTATGCCGAAAACCAATATCCAAGAAAACCAATATTACTTAATAAATTATATTTATGCCTTAATATTATTACAGTGACAAAATTTTAGAACTGTTTTTGTTATGGCTTAAAAATCAAAGAATCTTTTATTTAAAGCAATGTTTCTAAACTTTTTAAGTAAGCCGCACCCTTTTGAATTTGAAAATAGGTTTCTGAACCCCACTGAAAAATGAAATTCTTTTTTTAATTTAGAGAAATATTTTTTTTTTGAGTTAATATCAATAATTTCATTATTTTTATTGTTAAGAGTTTCTCCTGCACCCCAGGTTTAGAAACACTGGTTTATAGTTTTAAGAAGACAGAACTATATTTATACTATCTGTTAGTTAGAAATCAAGGTACAAGTTTTGGGGCTGATTGATTTATTAATAAAAAATCAAGTACCTACTTATCATATCAATGTTAGCATTTCTTTGTTGATTTTGTCATTTATTGTCGCTTAATAAACAAAAAGTAAAGTTTTAAGCAGCTCTAAGATTAATAAAAATCCGTAATCAAAAAATATTGACATTTTACTTGGATTCAAGGATTGATCTTACAAGTTTTGGAGCGCCTATCTTGACCATTCGGCCTGATTCGGCCACCAGTAGCCAGTAGGCTTGATTATTATTATATTAATTTTTTTAAAAAAAGGTACTTACCATCTTAATTGTCAGTAGGATTTAAATCAAAATATTAAAAAAGAGATTTAAAAATTTTGCAAAAGAAATCGTAATTTTTCAGTTGTACTGCACAAATTGTCATTCCCAATAAGCTTCTAAAATAATTCTACAATAAAACAATTTGTTCTTCCCACACATAAGTCAATAATGGGGCGATTTAGAGACACAAAACGTCAATTTTTGGAAAGATTCCAACAATCTCGTTTGCATCAATGTTTTGCCACATCTTCAAAACATTCAAAACTAAAATCAATTGTACTATTAAAAGTTGTTTCCACCAATTTATCGCCAATTAAACACAATTTATTCATCGTGGATTCAAACCACAATGTCAATTTGTATTCTCTTGTCTCATGTTCACGAGTCACCGTGTGATATATTGAGCCTTAAAAAATACCTTGTAATCGTTTTAAAGATACAATCAATAGAAAAAATCCCGTACCATATACCTATAATGTCGCCCAGTCATTCCAGTGACATCAAAACATCCAGTTTCATCTCATCAAATCAGTACGAAACGCAATCATATTTCAATGTTTTATTATTTTAATGGTAAAAATATTTTTTCAGGTCGTTAAAAAAACTAATCTTTTTCCTCGATATGCCGTAAAAGTTTTTATTTGTTATACCGTAATAAAATTTCGGGCATTAGCAATTGGTAAGTACATTTGGTACCGCTGTGTGGATGAACAAGGAAAATACGGTGATCTGATATCAAATGCAACTTAATGTCGGGGATTCTTCGGGTTTATTAATAATTTAAGGCTCAAGTTGATGGCTCGTGTGAAGAAACATCCTTCAGTTTTGTTCGAGCCAATTGAAATTTATGTATGCAGTCGAGTGTTTGGTGCTTGTAGAATGATGGGTGAGAGGCGCTAGTGCAATTTTTTGCTCTTTTTATCGCATCAAAAATGGATTGGATCATTACTTCATTGTCTTTTTGCATTTCTGTTTGTAATGTTTGACGCGGCTGGCCTGGAAGTCAGAGAATATGTTATACGATAGTATTGTACGAAGTTAACTGTTGCCGGATAAAGTGCAAAATTTGAAATTCAAAATGAACTAAACAACGCTATAGAGGAGCGAAATTCGTTTTGTCGACTAGAAACTGAATATAAAAATATAACAATTTTATATCGTTCATATGAATCTTTAATGAATACTTCAAAATTTTAATATTATTTAAACTTTTTCTGGATGAAAAATAGATAGGAGTCCGTTTTTTAATGGTTTCAGATGCTTTTTAATCTTGATTGATAGTTCAAAGCTTCAATATGTTCTTTCGTTGAACCACGAAAAACTTCCAAACACTAAAAATGGAAAAAATCACAATAACTAATATTTCGAAAACATTTAAATATTCTAAGCCCCTGATATTGGAGTAATGTTTCTCAAATACAATATTTTTCTAATTAAAAATAACTTTTTTATAATTGCATCGCTTTTTTTATAATAATAACAATAGTTTTGATTGTTTAGAAATCAAAATTCATTTGGATGAAGCTCCTTTTGGCACTCACCAGCATTTGCTTCCAAACTTGGACAATAGATTTCTCTTTTAGAGTAAAGTCACAATCCTAGTCACATGACACGGAAATTTTTCGCACTTCCTCACTCAACAGTGTTTCTTAATTTTTCCGTTACAGTGTTAAAAATAGAATAGTATGGTATGGTGTTATGTATTTACTACATCATTTGAAAAATTGTTTACAATTCTGTAATATGATTGAATTCCATTTCTCAGATTATAGTTCCATGTTAATAGGCTTACCAGTATTTTGATTTCGTTATTTCTAAAGTTTAGAAGTCAATTGCTATGTTTCTCGAAAGGGGCCTTTAACATAACATTGCAGAACCTTTCTTCTGAAGGAGAATTGTTTCAAGTTTTTATTTACTCATTCTGAATTCACTCAGCTAAGTGGTTTAATGTTTTATCCTATCATTCCTAAAACTTGTTCTGGATCCATAAATGGTTTAAGCCTTTTTCTCCAAATCAGTCTACTTCCTCATTACTTTTAATGACAACATTTCCTTACATTCAAATCAGTACTAGCTTTTGATTGACGTTAACTGACTGATAGTATTTTGTATTCACAATAATTCGGAAGTAGCCTGGTGAGATTCAAACGCTTTTATTAATTTTCTATTGGTTAAATGAAGTTCAATTTTTTCAAAGAGATGTAAGGTACATAGTATCTAAAATTGAGGGAGTATTTCTTTATAAGAAGAAGAAAATGACTGTGTTTTCTTGGAAACGTTTTCAAAATGATTTTCGTTTAAATCAACGGTGTCTTTTAAATTATTTTAATATAATTTAAATTTGCAACAACAATTGGCCAAATTAATTGTTGATTTAATTTTTCAAAATAAATAAATAAAATATTCACATTCTCACGCAAGAATTTGGCTTCAAATCTAAGCCTTTCTTAGCATTTTATGTCAACCAGCCAGGAATTATTAATAAGAAAGAATAAGATAAGAGGAGAAAGAAAATGAAAATATCAATTTTTGCTATCTTCAGGCTGATCTGATAGAGATCATTTTAGAGAGTATAAATTAAGAAGTAACGCAAATTAAGTTTTATAATCCTACATGTAGGTTACTATATGCAAAAATATTCGATATATAGAAGAAGTAAAGTCGATTGTAGCTCAAAGGTGTGTTTAAATAAATTTTTAAGATATTTCAGTCACGACTGAAAGATTTCGTGAATAATTAAAACAGCTAAAGAAAGTGGGTTGTACAACTTTTAACAGATGTATCATCCAGAATAGAATCCCCATCATAAAACTAGCAGACCCGGAAAAACAGTAAAGTGCACCTCGGTCCGCTAAAACGTGCGGTCAGCCCGAATAACTATTTGAATTCCGTTCATCCCCATATATCATTCTCGAAATGTCCACGAGAGGTGCGCCAAGTCTCAGGGGTGCCATCAAGGAACGGGCTCGAGCCATCCTCGCCATCATGGCCAAGTAAATTCGTCAAGTTATTCCCGTACTTCTTTATGCAAGACCATGATACAGAAATTTATACTATCTACACATTTTCTCTACCTAATTCAAATAAGAAACGAACGAGTGAAACAAGCGACTCACAATAAAAACACGACGACTGTTTCAAAATGTGGAAAACAATATTTCACAAAGAAATGAACGCATGACGTGGCAAAGTGATTATTTGAATTTTCTTAGTTACGAATCCTTTCACTTCGACTCCGTCTTTGCCAAGATGCGCTCGACTTTATGTGAGTTCAGGTTTTTGTGTTCTGAATTCAAAATGTAATTATCAACAAACCCATTTATTGCTACGAATTTCATTTTAATTATATTATAAAACTTTAAATTTAGGAGCTAATTATTATTAAAATGGCTTAATTGAAGAAAGAAACATATTTTAATGAGTATGACGTCGAAATAAAATTATACTTCTCTAATTAATTTCCCTTTCAAGTTTCACAGACTTCCACAAGTTAGTTTCCTTCTGCTTATCCTTTGAAGTTTGTAGGAAGTGAGCTTAAAATGGCATATGTGACAAACAAATGCATACAAGTTTAACAACGCATACCAATATTTGTAACAAAAACAATAATAAAGAAATATAAGAGATATAAAATTGTAAATCATTAATTTGATTCCGTAATATTAACTGGAAAAAATATTAATTTATTTCTCACGATTTTTTTAATATTTGAAGATTGTGAACAGTTCTTCATAATATAGCTTTTATTCATAAAAAGATCTACTTGTTATGCTATGTAAATTTTCAGGACCGTATTTTATGTATGTAGGTGTACAATATTATTGTATTTAAGAAAATATTTAGGCAAACTATTCTTGTACTTACATGCAATTGGAATTGTAGAACTTAACTCAAATTATTGTATACATACTAGACCGCTTTACGACATAGTTGAAAATTGTTCCGTTCACATTATTTTATTTATTTTTGCGAAAATTTTAATTTTGATTTATTACTTTGTATTTAAATGCTACATAAAGCTCATAAACATGAGCTAAACATACCTCTAAATAAACTCATACTACTAAATAAGAATGTTTAAAGCAAAACCTTACCTCATGTGTTGCAAGACAACGAAAACTCATCAAACACATACAGTTCCCAGGACAGGTTTTTGTTTGCGGAAATTTTTTTGAACATAGTTTGCCCAAAATTAAATCGCTCTCTAATTTTAAGGTAGTTTTTAACATTAACAAATATTTTATTTTACTATTTAAAATTAATGAGGATCATGTGAAAAATTCTACATTGGTCAAACTGTTAGATACAAGGGATATTTTCGAACTAGATGCAAGAAACATACACCCAGAAAATCAAGTTAAACAAAATCTTAAAATTTTACAAAACATTTTTAAAACGAAAATTATAAGTGTATAAATTTTGTAACAAACTATAAACCTCTTCATATTTACCAGAATGAATCAGATATGAACACCCTGGAAGAATATAAAATACATAATGCCCACAAACTGGATTCATCCAATATCCTTATGGGTGACCAGACACTTGCCCACTAGAAAAATCCTCATACAAAATGTTTCCACAAAAAGTTGCTAGCATTAGTGCTCACTCGAAAGTTGCTCACATAGATAATTCCTCACACAGAAATTGACGCACAATAATATATGCTCTCATGGAAATTAGGCCACAGAAAAAAAATTATTTAAAATTTAATTTATTATTATTTTATTATAAGTATTGTAATAGTAATTGATAAAAACTATTAAAAATTGAATGAATAAAAAAATCGCGAATCAAATTAAAGACAAAGTAGAAACAGAAACCTTACCATATATTAAGGTTTCTTAAAAGGAAATGAGCCCTTATTTTTTTTAAATTTATCTTTTAATAAAAAACAGATATTTTTTTTCAAAAATAGGTTAGTAGTGTATTGCAATACTAAAATAATAACAGTACAATAATAATAAAATAACTTTTTATTAAATATCAAATAAAATAAATATTTTTTGCAGTGTGTTAATTTTCCTGATAGGGTATATCATTTTGCGTTAATTTTTGTGTGAGTAATTTTCTGTGTGAGTAAATTTCTATGTGGGCAACTTTCGTGTGTGCACTAATGCTAGTGCACAACTTTTAGTGGGCAATTTTTGGGACTATTAACTTGATTTCTTGAAGATGACGTCACACATCGCATTTCTAGCACCATTACAGAAATAACATTTTTGGCACGGTTTTGGGATTTTAAACCAAAACATTGATCTTTATTATCAACAAATGGACCTCCTAGAAATATCAGCTCAAGTCCCTTCTAGAATAAAACAGTCAAATCTGGCAACGTTTCAGTTTCCACTTTGTTTTTATTCTATTCGCGATTTTTTTGCTAATTTTGTTAATTAAATTTAAAACAAAATGCAATGTTGCCAAATTTGTATGTTCCAAAAGGAACTTGAGTCGAAATATTAATGTAGTGTGTTTACTTAATAATGTTGAATTATTAAAAACAATTTTTCATTTTTAGACAAATATTCTATTGCTTCTTTAATGATAAGATTAAGGTATTTATAATTGTTTAATTATGGATATAGTTAAAAATAATTAACTATTTATAATCGATGTATGGATATATTGATACTTGTAAAAATATCGATACAATACGTAACAAAGAATGATTATAGTATTTACGACATTCCTATTATCATACAGAACTCATTTTAAAGCTAAAATATATTACAAAATACATAGTTGAAGACAAAAATGAACGCTACAACTACTCACTATTTTAAAATATTTTAAATACTTTTTGAATTTACCATACAAATATCAGTAAAGTTAAAAGTAACAATTATTCACTGATTTGAATACTCAAGTAAAAATTTTCACACCAAAAAGTTTGATAAATCACTGATATTTGATTAAAATCAAACTTGGATAATTAATTAATATCATTTATCATAATGATAATTACTGATTTACGAGCATAAAGATAAATTACTTCTACAATTTGAACAACGCACGTGTTTATTGAAATGGCTGGTGCTATATTTTTTCTGTTCAGCTATAATTGAAAGTAAGTACGATGAAATACTTCTAAATGTGTACGTACTTCTCTATATCAGAACTCATTGCTTAAAAAAACAAAATTTATTTTGATTATCAACCTTCAATGTAAAAATTTAAAAATTTCAGGTATGATTATAAAATCATATAAATAACCAGTAAATAACCAAATAAATAACCATATTTAATATGGCTTTATTTGTTAAAAAATTTGGTATTTAATGATTATATATAGTCTTGATGAATTCAACCTACCTTGTTATGTAAGTCGCGTTCAAAAATATGTTTCTAACAACATATTTTCGACTCGAGAAATAGATAAATATAAAAAATATCATATAATTTGTTTCCATTCCCAATAAAACTACTTTTATACGACGCCAAACCCGATCCGCTCCCGTTGTTTATCACATATTCTCCCCATTACAAAAAGCGAAGCGAAAAATACGATCATCGTAATCATAACCTTTTCTTTAAGTGTTGAGGTGTGTGAAACATACGATATCGACGCCTGGTAGCCGCGACGCATCTATCACAGGGGCTGCTTTTGGCGCCCAAAGCTTGCGTCCCTCGCCCAAAGCACGACAACTATGAATAATATTCCACGTCGGGAAGAGCCCGAACACGATGACATTATCTGGATGAGTGATTGTGAAATAGCTCATGACAATGTTCCAAAACTTGTGCTTGTGTATTTCTATTATTATTGTAAGACATTTGCTGAGACATGGGGTGAAAAATAAGGATGAGAAAACAAACCACATTGTTGTCTTTGAGGGAAACTTGTTTGTGCTCGGTGTAAATGGGCATAAATGTTTAATTACAGCTACAAAAATATTTGTCTTTCACCCCATTTTTTTTACCTTTTTTTATTCAAAGAATAACATCTTATACTTATTTTTTTCCAGTGATATTATAAATCTCAATATCTGGATAATAAAAATACTCAAGGGATGATATATGGATAATGGATAAATGGAAAGTTCGACCTATCCCTAGCTACCCTTATCATATGAATCGTAACTATTTTTATGTAACAAGCCCAAATAGATACTATGTGATAACACCTCCCTTGTAACTTCATCCTCCATTTTGATTTGATCCCATTTCATATTCACCCCAATTTTTGTCATGATATTACATTTACAAGCCCAATAGAATGAGAAACATAAATTTTATATTTACACTTAAATGCAGTTTTAACTTAAAATATTAAAAATATTTTTTAACAAATTAAAATTTTAAATGTAATTTGATAAAAGACACTTTACAATGAACTATGGATTCAACATAGTGGTAGTATCGCTACCATAATGCCACCCCTGTAAGTCTGACTCACTTGAATGGAACATAAAATAAAAAGATTCCTCCAAATGAGATGGTAATAAATAGATACAATACTGGGCTTGGTCTTGTATCGACTTTGGTTGGATTAGGGTGAGACATTGTGGTTTGTTTTATGTGAGGGAAGCTCGTCATAAATACAATTGTCGTTTGGAAAAGATACATTCGTAACGTGATTGGTTGGTAAATTATAAATAACGCAAATAAATGGAAGTATTAATTATTCAATTTTATCACATGAGCCATGCATCTACATAGGGAAGTAATTTCATTTTAATGCATCATTAAAGACAAACGTAAATTCAGAACAATATTTGTCGTATTCGTTTTTATTTCAAACTGCTGGATTCGTTTTTGTGTTCTACTATACTAACTTTCATTCAAATTGTAAGACAAACCTTAAAAATAATAATTAAATTTTTTTGTTTAAAGTTATTAATATTTACTTTTTTTAGGATTTTTTTTATTTTAAATTCTTAAAAATAAAAAAGTGCCTAAGAAGTCGGGAAACCAATGAAACGAGTTATACAAAAATTGAAAATAAATCCTTAAAAAAAGAGAATATAAATAACTATAAACAATCTTTGGCAAAGAACCATCAAAATGTTTTGTTTAAACTTTAACCAAATTACAAAACCTTTACACTTTCATGTTTAGTAATATTCGGCAACTTTAAAGCTGAATTGCTACCAATGAGATGATATTACTTAATGAAAAAGAGTTTGATATTATCATTACTAATTTGCTTATTAAAAAAACAGGCCTAGAATTTTAATCCTTATTTATCTCTTGAAAAATCGAGAGTAATAGAAATTTTCAATTAATGATTTCAGTTCACAGAAAATATTCTAAGTAATGGTTAAGCAAAAAGTGGTACATCTAGATAAAGTTTGGAGTCACAAATTTCTGTAACATTTTTTTTTTTTATTATAATTTGATAGTAATGACATAATTAACCAAATGAGCTCTTTAATAAATTGATATAGCGGCTATGGATGTGTCACATAAAATATTGTAACAAGGTGTACGCAATTGAGTATTGAGTCCAGAATGAGTATTGAGTCCGTTGCAGAATTCTTTTCTCCTATGAAAATCAATAGTTATCTACTTAATAAAAGTTTTTCCTATTGTATATACAGATTTCAATTTCAATCACACAAAAATCCCTTTTTAACTGTCTAAAGGTCAAATTGATTCCTTAATAATAAAAATTGACCAATGACTGAGATATGGTTCACAAGACAAAACTCTGCACGCTTCGATACTTCATTGTTGATAATGGATCTAACTCGTTTATTCGACAGTTGATTATCAAACACTCAAGACTACTTTATCCTTTTCGATTGTTGATTCGAAAACATTCGCTAAAAATCTACTATCTGATAATTTATTCTATACAGACAACATGCAAATTTTTAGAAGAATCACGAATGATCTTGACTCTGAAATTCTACAGTGTGATCTCAACAGGTGATGTATCAAAAACAAATAAATGTTAAATATCAGATGATCAGTGAATTCCTTTTCCAGAACACATAATAAACGTCATGCAAACTATTTTATAGATTGCCACCCTCTCTCAACGGGCACCTTGGTTAAAGAGCTTGGAGTTTTCGCGAACAATAAATTAAATTTTTCAAGCAATGTACAGAACATTGTGACGTAAACATTTAAGGTTCTTGAATACATCTTTAGAGCAGAGATCGGAGGCAAGTGACTGACTTGACCTTCTTCTACCTGTCTGTTAATGGATAGATAGATTCCCCAGAAATCCTAGAACAATTTGAGTTCTTCTCTACTGGACGTGATCTAAGAGTAAGCAGATAGCTTGAAACCATTAACCCCATCAGAAGTTATGTCTGGATTGGTCCAAAGAGGAAGGTAACCAAGTTGATAAATAATCATTGTGCCGTAGTAACTTCTGCGGTTAACTAGGTGCTTCCGTCTGCTTAGTGGTAAGAGGGTAGTTGTTTAAGTATCGACAATGTAATTGACTCCGTAAGTTCCGTTGATGACAAATTGTCTCCATGCAGATATTTTGCGAAGTGTGCAACACTTATTACCTTATTTAATAAAATATAATGAAAAATAAATTATAAATATTCCATCTCTTTTCTAGTGTAATACTCTCTATTTCTGCCTATGTTCCTTACTATATCAACATACCACACACTTATAAAATCTGTTTCATTAATTCCATTATTTTCTTTGGTTTCCTGCAGGATTGAGGTATTTTCTTCAACGTATTTAATTTTATTCAGCGTTGTCTATTCCTGGAAAGGTTCTTTGATCTAGGTTGTCAATTAATATTTTTAATATGTCCAATTGTAATTTCTCCAATCCATCTTCGTGTACTTTTTTGAATCCTGTTGGTTTTCGTTTTAAAACATTTAGTACGAGCTCTTTTCTTCTCAGAAAATAGTCCATTTCATTATATTTTTCCTTTCATCAAATTCATGTTTGTTATTTCTTTGTTAATTTCCTGGTTATCTTCTTTAATTTATTTAATGATTTATAAAAGTGTACCAGCCAAAAGACGCTTAAAAACTTTTCATTTTAAAATTTGAACGCCTGTTTATCTTTTTTCGTTTATTCACTTATTTTTAAGCTTTCTACTAATGACTTTCTTAGTTTTTTATTAATACATGATTAGTTTGGCTAAGTTCTATTTGGAAGTAGTTTTAAACTAATTGATCATGGACACACGAATTGGGTATTGTTTCTCAAAAAATTAGACTTTTGCAAACTGGAATTTCAAATTCGGTCAATTTCACTGTTTTTGGACCATATGGGGTTAAAGTTCCCGAAATTTTTTATATCTGTTATAATGAGTTAAATAATGAAAGTGGTATGCCAATAATATTTACTATTGAACTGTTTAACATTCACGAGTTTAAACTTCAGAACAAAGCTCAAATTTCAGGTATCTAAAGTTGATTTCTATTAACTCCAAACCAATTAAATCTCATATTTGTATATTTGTTGCAAGAATATACCTAGTGTTGCAGATTTTTTTTTACCACATTGATGAAAAATCTGACTTCCCTTTTAACATTTACTGAAAAAAGTATTATCATCTCTAGTATTTATCACGATTTAGTATTTTAAAAAATAAATGGGAAGCGAAAGTTACTTAAACGAAATAATCATAATATATTTTCTGTTGTCAAACATTGCAATGATAAATCATTATAGATGAATCGTAGTATTATGTTTCATATAATTTTGTCTACTAGTGTGGTATCTGATGTGGGGGTTCTTCAAAGATATAAATTTCCTTCCTATCTATGTTACTTTAGTTTCAATAAAACATAAAATATCTCCAATTCCTCTGGTTGTAGTATTTTTACAAAAAAATTTTTTCATGACGATTTTACTTTTTTTAATTCCTTAGTCTATTTTTCTAGATATAACATAACAAGCCATTAAAAGACATACGCTAAAAATAGTTTACAAATAAATTGAGGAAAAGAACAAGAAGATGAAAATAAACTTTATGTAAAATTAAAGTCTTGTAAAAATATTTCAATGGATGGTTGTTATCGAGCAAAACAATTTTAAACAGTGAAAATCACTATTTAAATAATAAATTCAACGCACAGGGAATTGTTTCGGAAACGCTGACATCAGAATGAATTTTTAATTTCTTTTGTTAAAAAAATTTCAATGTACATATATACCATAATTAAAAAAATTACATGCGATTTTTAAGTTTTATATTTATCTTTGAAAACTCAAAATTTTATAATTATCTTTTGGCTGCATGAAAATTTGATGCTGCACTTTCCCAAACAGGAGCGTGCAGCTCTAGAATGAAGTCACCGTGAGAGTGGAACGGACGGAATTCCGTTTTCTGCGAAATTAACAAGTTTAATATTAATTTGAGTTTAATTAAAACAATGCAGAAGTGTTGCTAACCTTACAATAGAAGAGCTTGAAGCGCGGGAGTTGGCCAACAACAGAATAAAATGTCGCAAAATATCTCCTGTGGCAAAATATTAAAATGAACAAGCGCAAGTAAATGTAAGTAATAGCAGCTCCAGTTATATGTATATGTGTGTATTTGTAGACACAATGTTTCCATCACACACATTGCTGACAAATATTCATATTTCCGCAATTTAATTCAATCCTTTACCCTCATATGTGTCTTGGTGTATTTTTAGCTCTTTTCGTTGTATGCTGCTACGCAATGAATAGAACTCGAGCGTGCACATTTCAGAATTTTGAAGATAAGCGAACGGGTGGGTTTGTTGAAGCTTTTATTTCCCTCAACAAATGTGATGTAAAGTGTAACGGTTTTCATTCGCACCACCAAAGAGATCTGTCATACCGAGTTCATACAAGAAATATCATTTGCGCTAAATTATTTTGATGTAAACAACGCTTTTATTCACATGAAAGAATTCAAACAAGAACCAACAATTTTCAATTTTCACACAGTTCAACGTCGAGTTGTTGCTGAGACCCAGGACCGGCTTCTGGTCGTCACAACTTGAAAACAATTCCTTCCTTCATTTTTGAAATACCAAGATTGTAAACTTTGACCTGATTAATTTGTTTACGTATATTGCGTTCACCTTAGTTTATTTTAAACCCCAAAAGTAAAAAAAAAAAATTATAACCAGATGCCACAACCAGATACTTTTGCTTCAAATACAGAGGACCTAAAAACTTATATTCTTCACTTTTACAAAATTCTTTCGGTTACCTTCATTAGATGCACTTGTCATTTTTCCTTTAGCAAAGCTGTTTTTAGCGCCTTTTTGCAATCAAAACACTTCTCGTTTAGATTTTTTTTTTCATTCTCGAAAACAAGAAAAAATGCAATAACAGTTCAGGTGATGTATTACAGGTGTGACTTAGAAACAAGCATTAAGCAAGTGTATGACTCCTGTTCTCCAAAGCCAGAGAAAGTATGGGAAGAAGAATGGTAAATCAATGATCAATATATTTTTTGATATTCATGGAATTTTGTATCAGGAGTTTATTTCCCCAACGGAAGTTTTTATTATTTGGAAGACGGAAAAAACGTGGAAAATACGCCTGGAACTGTGGCAATCAGATGATTGATTCCTTCCTCATAAAAACGGTCTCACACATATGGTTTTAAGAGTGACCCACTATTTGACCTTTCAAATATGACCTGTCGTTCTTTTCTCACTTTATTCAGCAGACCTAGACCCGAATGAGTTTCTTCTATTTCCGAGAATAAAGAAAAAGTTATAAGAAAGGCGTTTTGAAAATAGAACGATATAAGTAGCTTCACAAAGGTTTATTAAAGCTGAAGGGGTTCAAAGGTGCTTCAAACAGAGGAAAAAGATATAAGTGTAGTACACCTAGTGACAAGTATTTAAATGTGACTGAAGAATATTAGTAAAAATGCAAATTAATTAAGCTTTATTAATTTTTTGGGGGGATTAAATATTTTATTTACACTAATTTCCCCCAATCTATGTTATGTCATACTTTAAGCCTTTGTTAATATGTAGGACCCTATAACGATTATTTTAGCACCTAATAGGGCTTCCTGTGTAATAGTTTTAAGATTTGGAAAAGTCCATTTTAAAATTGCCAACATTTACTACCAAATAGTTTTCAACCCTAAGAAAGCGTAGGCTTAATAATAGAGAACGTTTATTATACAGTCAATAAACTGTTACCAATGGTTCTTTGATTTCAAAATTTGTAGATTAGAAATCCACAAAACTCAAAGTCCAATATTCACAAAACTGATAATTTTTTAATATGGTGATAATTTAAAAATAATAATTTTATCTTGGGTAACAAACCTATGGTTTGTTATTCTCTACCCTCCGTCATCCTTTTCAAGTTACCCTCTCTCTTTTAATTTCTTTTCTTTTCTTCTTATCACTGATTTTCAGTTTTCCACGGAGCTCATAAAGATTTTCTTGTGGTTGCCACTCACCAAATCCAAACAGAGGACTGAGACAGAAATTTTGACAAAAGAAACTTATCATTGTTGTTGCTTCTACCGATGTCACTAGAACCTTTAATGCAATGGTTTCCTTTTTGCCTTCCGCATCATGTACTCTTGACTCTCCAAGAGTTCTTCCCCTTTTGGGGCTAGTTTCGCAAACCCAGGACAAAATAGCGTTCTGCATAGTATAGAATGCATTATTCACTTATCCTGGTTCACATTCGGTCTTCTATTTATTTGTTCACCACATCACCTCAGGAAGGTACAGATTATGGAGTTTCACGTTATCAAATCTGAGACCTTGCAATATGTTTTATCTCTTCTGTAACTTTTAAACATAGAATCCCTTTCAACTATATACTGTTTATAAGGTAAAGTAATGAATAGAACCTTGTTTCAAATATGATTGAAATGTGCAACTTGAAGAAATTTTTAACACTAGCAAATTGTTTCATAAATAACTATTTGGTCAAATAACTAGTATTTGTAAAGTAAATGAATGAAATAAATTATTATTTTTTTATTTCTAAGCAAACAACTCATGATTAATTCTTATTTTGATCATTAACGGTTTTGTTTTATTTCACATCAAAAATATGTTGATATTAAGACAAAATAGTTTTTGGTCAAGTTTAAGATAATTCTGCTGTGTAAATAAGTGCCATCGAGTATTAAAAATTCATAAGCTAACTAATATTTTGATTTTTCAAAATTGTATTTTGTTTAATTTATAAATTCATTATTTTTATAATTTTAGTAATTGCGTTAGTTACTTTCTATAGAATATCACAATTTAAAATTGTATATATTTATTAAACTATTTTTAATAATGAAAAAAAAATATTTATGTAAATTTAACTCTTTATTAGTGTGTCTTTGGTTTTTCAATTCAGCAAGTTGTACTTCAATAAAATATTCACAAATGTCGAATATATCTAAACCAGGGGTGACGTACCCGTGGACCACGTGAGGCCCTGCTTGACCATTTTTCCGACCCCCTAGATTCATTACACTTATACAATTTTTTTTATTTTATAATGGCCAAAGTGGTGAAAACCAATATAATAAAAATATCTAAAAATGAGTATATCTAAATCTAATATGAAGATATATTATAGTTTTATATGTGGCATGAATTATGAAACATTTTCTAAGTCATGCATAAATTATAGGTAAAAGTTGCAATAATCAAAATTTAATGATAAATCAAGAATTTAAAGTAAATCATTCATTTACAATTTCAATCAACAATTTAAATTTAACAGTTAAACGTCAAAATATCGTAGACATGAAGTTCATTAATTTTTTTAGAAGTACAAACAAAAACTGTAACCTTTTCTTTTACTTATTAAAATACAGAGTTACATTTTTTTGGCACTATATTATAATTTTGGAATTATATTTTTTTTTAAATTGACAGCCTTACTAAAAAACAGGCCACCTCTACTTCCAGTTGTGTTAATTTTCAACAAAATTATTCCGCTTTGATGAAAAAAATCTGTCGTTTTAGAATGTGTTCTTAATCTAAGCATAATAGGATTTGTCCAGTCAAGGATTGTCTTTTGATCCGACAAGATCTGGTGCTTTGATGAGTCGCCCTCACATTGCTTTCAGTAAATTTTGTATGTGAGAATAAACGAAGATGATATATCTGATAAAGGGATCAGAAGATTCATCGAGATAATAAAATTATTTTATAACAAAAAATGCCACAGTAGCATAAAGGAGCATTCCAAATATGTTAATTTCTAATTTTGAAAAATGATATTAATACGTTCGTAACGTCAGAAGGAAGTTCTCGAACTGTTAACAAATAAAACTAATAAAAATATTTTTATTTTAAAAATCAAGATTTAAATTTTTACATTCCACTCGAAGTCTTTGAAAGTACTCATATTTATGCGTCGTAAAATTTAAGAGAAATCAAACGTACAACTCGGCTATTAAACACTTCTTGAAATTCAGGGAATCAATTGAATATTTTTATAACCATAACATCCTATTCCACTCAAACGAATATCCTGTGTGTTGTTATTTATGCAGCGAAGCAAATAACCGAATTTGTAAAAACCAAATGAAAGCCAACAAATGAAATAAATCGGCTATAATTAGTCCCAAAAGACATTAAGACCAAATATGAGCGACAAATCTGTAACCAATTACCAGAAACATATTAGTGCGGTGTCGTTCAGATAAGACAAATACCATGTTCGGGATGGAATGGGATGTTTAGACGATGCAAGCGAATCGAAACGTGCTGCCAAAATACTGTGTTGCGTTTAACGTCTGGATTGAAGCAAACTCATAAATCCATTTCGGAAGTAATAAGTCATGATGATATTTTTCAAAATACACTCGACCCCCTTCAGCAGTGACAAAACACTTGTATTTTTAAATATAGTTTCAAATGAAACATCACCACATCTAAGTGGGTTTTCTTGCTTAATTTGTAAGAAAATCACGGTTAAAATAAGTGATTTATCGTTGGCAATTAAATGGCTTAACACTTGGTACTAAAATAATGTAATTCGATAATTTAAAGAGAATTTGAAGGTTTCTGTTCAAGCTTTCCTAAAAAATGAAGCTATTTTTTAAAATTATCTCAATGTTTACCATACTGGGTAATAATTTTATAAAATCTGTTTGCAAGTTATTAAAGAATAAAACGTAATTAAGTTATTTGAATTGGGATTATAATTATAATAAAATCGAGTATAACAATTTTGCTCAATTTTTACACGGAACTGGGCCGTCGATCACTTTTCGTAACAATCATGCAACCGATTCTGGGAAAATGAAAAGAAGAGTAAAATTATTAGGTGTTTAATATTCCCTAACAAAAATATTTTAATTTTAAATTTTTGAAAATCATTTACTTTCTATTTTTTCCCAAATTCAGTAGTGTTTCCAAACTAGCGAGTGTACTAAAGTATCCACCAAAGTGAGTGTACCTATTGTATACATATTCCCGAGTTTCAAATCAAAATATGGTGAGAAAGTGACAAGAAATCTTGTAATCCAAAAAGAGGTACCTGGTTGGAAGAAAATCAGGCCTTATTTGACTGAATTTTACTGTTTTGGATCTTCGCTGTTTTGTCGTTATCTTTGGAGATCGAACTAGAGGTATCTTTTGAATTGAAGGTAAAATAGTCCAGTGCTATGTGTTTCTTATTGTCTCGAACGAAATGGAAGGGTGGACGCCAAAAAAGACTCTTATGATTTCTATAAAGATGGTAAAGTTACTGTACCTCCAAGGTTTGTAAATTACAACCTTTATCACAACCTTTTAGTCAAATTAAATTTAGTGACTCATCACATAGCAGTTACGGAGCGATCCAATACTAATTGATGACTACTGAGAAAGTTTGCTTGGCAATCGAAATCGTAAACAAAACATTTGTTTGAATTTTTGTTCTTTATGTTTATAGTATATTTCTTAGTTTTATTACATAAATAAGACCATAATATATTTTATATATTGTATAAATACTACCTTTGAAGTTAAGAAACGTCGTAGAAACTATTCTTCTTTTTGAACTACATTTTTATCACAGAAAAAATCTGAGATACAGAACATAACAACCAAATTTATTGGTATCAACAGTTAAAGATTGACGTTTCTCGAAAATTATAAATCAATATACATAATACTTCTGG
Organism: Sisyra terminalis; assembly: GCA_958496175.1. Classification (NCBI taxonomy): domain Eukaryota; kingdom Metazoa; phylum Arthropoda; class Insecta; order Neuroptera; family Sisyridae; genus Sisyra; species Sisyra terminalis. The sequence continues at coordinate 29,177,953 of OY292277.1, read as the reverse complement.
GAGTCCTTATTTGGGTTACTTGTTGGAATTAACATACGTAAATTATAGTGACACTTCTTATTGAAACTCTAATGCTTTTTTCCGTCGTGCTTCCAGATTATCGTCCATTAAATAGTACCACACATTTTGTTAGGCGGCACTTCTGATAGTTACAGTTTTAACGTCTGGAGGTTTCTACAAATGAACCAATATAATTACCAATAAGTATGTAATATAGAAGGACTAAGGATATATTATTGTGTTGGCCAAACAGCCAAGTGGTGTCAATTTTATCAACACATATCAAAATATTATTGTTGCCGAAAAGCACCGGATCTATATAGAAATTATAATACGTCTGTAGTCTCCTAAACTACATTACTTTTTATGCTTACTGAAGGTAAAAAAAATATAAATTAATATTTCCTCATTTCCCCTATAATAAATATGTTGGCTTGATGGTATTAATTGGTATTATGGTAAATATATTTTTAATGTAAGACCATAAATGTTTAATGTTTATTATATGTAATGTATTGTATTGTAGGGATAACTTAAAATATTAACCACCAAAAGCCAATTTTAATAAAAAATTTCATATTTTTCCTACTGCATAAATTACACGTTCTGTACTTAAAAGAATTACTATCGATGAATTCATGAACAAAAAGCCACTAAAAGCAGGCAAAAATTTTACATCCGTCTTAAAAAATCGACCACTTCCAGCTACCATATTCCTTATAGAATCGGTGGTCCTTGGTTTGTGCAGTCAATTTCAAAACCCCCTGGGAGCTATTGCATTCCGTGATAAATTTTATTTTCAGTGTAATGTTTCTAGTATAGCTGCGATATCGTATAGGTTTTCAAATATTTCAGATTACTAATTTTCCAATGTGTAGACAAACTTACAAATCTCTTGATCATTTTATGAGCCAATACCTGAATACAACATTATCCAATATGTTGACCATGTGATCCACTACATTAAAATGTTATAAATCAACTCAATTTGATTACATTTTATGTATTTGTCATTTGTTTACCAATCAATTTAATAACAAGCTTTCAATTTACATACGAAATCAAATAATTCAAACAAATTACAATCGGCATCAAATTGAAATCTGTAGTGAAAAAATATTGTAAGGGATTATGTTTCAGAAATAAATGAAAATTTTTATGAGTTAACCGAACAATTTTTCGAAACCCAAACAGGTTTGCTGAATCGAGAACGTTCAAGCTACTTTATTCCTTTTTTTAATTTACAAATTATGAACTTTAAAAATTTTACCGATATTTCAATTAATATTAACAAGCAATTTTTGATAAATATTTTATTATTTCCGAGCCATAGTTATATATTAATGAATTATTATTCAAAGTATTACAATATAATTAATCGCCAAATTCTTAGAGAAAATTAATGTCAGCATCGCATTTCCGACAATCACAATATTCTCATCACCCTGGAAAATAAAACGCGTATATAGAATTAAAAACAGCTCATGTGAAAAAATATATATTGGTCAAACTGGTAGATCATTCGGGATTAGACAGAAACAGCATACATCCAAAAAACCTGGTCGAACAACATCTTCAAATTTTACAAAAAATGCATACGACAAAAATCATAAATGCATAAATTTTAGATCATACTTAAAACCTTTACATATTTGCAAGAAAATATCACATATGAACACTCTTGAAGATTATGAAATACTAGTAACTTCTCGTGAAATATTCACAGCCCATCGTTGATACAACTGACAAATAACTTCCCATGAAATACTCACCACCCAACAACTGATAAAATATATAAATTGGCAATTGAATGAAATCAAAATGACCGTTGAAATCATAACAGCAATCAGTTAATTCAAATTTAAAACAAAACATGTGTTTCACTAACACGCATATGTTTCCATTCTTTGTTTTCAGTCTTTGCCGATATTCATTCATCCATTTGCCTATATAATTCCACAAACTCCTATTAGTGGCCAAGTGGTCTAGCTAGCTACTTAGCTGCTCCAAAACTGGAGGGTTTTGTGTTTGAAGTTCGTATCGAGTAAATTTTCAATATTTCTCAATTTTTGGATTTTTATTAATTCTAGAGTCGCTAAAGACCTTGGTAATTATTAAGCTACGGTAAATAACAATTAAAAATAAATATAAAAAAAACGAATAAAAAAAAATCAACATCTCAAACGTCATATTATTTTACAGCTTATATAGTGGTGGTTGAGTGGTTAAGATAGCCGCTTCAAACTGGTAGGTGTCCGGTTAAAATCTCTAAGAAAATTTTCAATATTTCTTTATTTTACGGATTTTATTAATCCTAGAGATGCTAAAGACTTTGCTAGTTAAAAAAACTTTGTGGGTACTTATGTAGGTGCATGAGATGTTATACTTCTTTGGTATAGTTAAAAAAATGTTTCTAATCCACTACCGTAGCCTCTCCCAGTAGTGCATGAATTGGCACATCAGTTATAAAATTTATGATTACTGCAATATGATACAATTTTAAATACAATTTACTTTTTTGTCAAAAAACATACCAAGACAGGTTGCGACCAAGACAGGGGCAAAAAATATTAAGTTTTAAATACATCCATGTAAGAGGAATATAAATATAAAAATTATTGGTTCAATTTTGAGCTGCCATGTCATTAGTTTCAACTGTCATTTCGATTTCATCAATTTCAATCACTATTTTTTGCCATTTGTCAATTGTGTCAGTGTTAAGCTGTGAATATTCAACGGAAAATTTCTGGTTTTCAAAAAAAAAAAAGATTAAATTGACTATTTATACATAGATACTAAATGTTTACATATTTGGTTACTTATACAAAATGTATATTACATATTATATTAATTATCCGTTTAACCGAATGAACAGAATGGGTCACATGTGCGAAAATACTAATCGAAAACATTTACCACATAGAAGTAGATTGTTGCCATAAAATATCATGTATAAATAAGTACAAACCATCCTAAAAACGATGTTCTAAAAATTATACCAAGACAATAGTTATGATAGGTTTTAATTACCCATTTATATCTATCTATTGAAACTGATTCTTAATTAAAATATAGAAAAATTATGTAATATAATATATCAATCGACTTTTTTACATTATTTTAAATATTGTATTAAATTATTTCAGAAGAATATTTTTCTTTTAAATGTATTTTATTCTAATAATTATGATAATAATAATAATAGACAAACGTAAGTAGTTTATATGCATATATGTCGGCAAAGGCAGAGAACAAATATAAACAAATACGTGTGAATGAAATACAATCATTGTCTCAAAGAACTGTATGATTGTCGCTATGGTTTGAACAGTTATTTTGATTTCATTCAATCAATTGCCAATTTTTACCATTTGTCAGTTGTGTCAATATTGGGCGGTGAATATTTTACGGAAAATTACTAGTTGTGTATTTAAATGGATATTGTTTAGACTATAAAATTTGAAAATATTTAGTTGAGTCTTCTCTATCTATTTTCTCCATGTTCTAAAGATTCTAACCGTTTTGACTGTTTTTTCTAACTGTTCGCTAGCTATAACTTCGTATCTGATTCGTGATTGTTTTGGATGATCGACTCCCTTTCCGATAAACGAAGAACATATGCGAGTGTTAGTTTGCGATAGAGTATTTTAGTCGTCTTACTACTATACATATCATTCCCAAAAATCGGCTAGATTTCACCCGCTTGAACAGTTCTTTCTCTCTAACCATTTGCGAGTAACTTCATACTGTTACTTTAAAGCGTTATTTTTTAACAATTCACTCTCAGTATTTTTTTCATATAGCCGGTAAAGAAGTATAATTTCAAAAAAGTGTCATATGATATTAAGAATAACTCATTATTAACAAACTATATTGATAGTCACTATGACTTTCAACATATCTAAAGCTTTCGATTTTGATGAAATAAAATCTTTTTTTTGAAACGTAATATTTCTAAGGAAAGTAAACTTGACAGTATCCCATCAGCCAAAATAAGTCATAAAGTATTTAAAAAAAATACAGCTGTTTCTCAGCTGTGCCTCGTTCTTCATTTTGATGCCACGCTTCCAAAATTTCAAGACCTTCGAGCGGAGTTTCGTTCACAATCTCCTTCATTTCCTCAAGCTTTATATCCACTTACTCGTTAGTACATGTCACTTTTTTTTAATCTCAACCTCCTGTTTTCATTTTAACAAATTCATCATGGGCTCCATTCAATTTTAATCTAACACATGCATTTTTAATAGTCTCCATTTTTTTTTTATTGAAATTTCAATTAGTTTTTAGTTCTAGTAGGAGTTTTTCAAGCCAATATGTCACATATTTGAGGGTTATTTATTTAAAAGTTGAACCCAAGTACGAGGCATTGTCTGATGAAACAGATTCAAGTAAATTATTTAACGAACGTCACTCGTACAAGAGAGATATTTGCTTGCGGTCGTATTTTCTTTTATTTATAAAAGCTCACATTCGCGCACCACTTTGCCATGTTTCGCATTTTGTAAAAGGGTTGTGTTACGGATCGCTATTTATTTCCCAAGTTTCGCAGAAACGAACACAAGAAATTGAAACTTGGATTTTGAATCTAATGTTGTGTGCAGAGGGTGTGAGTTTCATTGAGCCTGTCTGAGTTATTTCTCAAAGGTGGAAAATTGGAGAGAAACAGCATAAAATTGTTTGCTCAATTTGTTTTTTGGGATTATTTTATGTTTATTACATTAGTTGCCTTTTGAGCTCAGAGTTGTTTAGCTGGTTGAAGTTGGATCTATTTACTCACGATATTAATTAGCAAACATTTACTTTCGACGAACAAAAGCAAAAGCTGTCTTGTTGAGAATACTTTTTTTTCTCTTTTTTGTGTAAAAGTTTCGCTATTATATACCTACAGCGCTTGTGACCAAAGTAAATGTACATTGATGTATCGTAGTTTGGCGAATTACATGTTATGATTGAAATCAATATTTATTTATCGGTTAATAAGTGATGATTAATATAAAACAAACAAAACAAACCGGACTTGAAACAGGTAGACACATTCAATAACCAACTAACACAACCACACTCAATACCAATAAACGATCAATACATATATTTTATAAATTGGAAAGTGGATGGAACGATAACGATCTGTTAATTACTGTAATTAAAACCATGTCTACATTTAATACACTCGGCGTAATTTTGTCCGTACATAAACCTTTTAATGCATTATCCACAAAGTTCCCTTGAGTCATTGATTCTCTCGTCTGTATGGACGACGCGGACGCTGGATAGGGTGAGGTGAATTTAAATTTCAATGGTGATTTAAAATAAATTGACGTTGGATTTTAGGAATTTTCAATTTAGAAATTGTGTGTGTAATGTGATGAGATAAACATTTCCATTTTATTTGTCTTTAACTGGAAAATATGACACAAATTTACGAACGAAATTAGACCTAGGAAATCGTTAAAACCTAGTATTGATTTTAGTCACTTTTATTAAAAACTAAAAAATAGGTTATGATAAAAACTATTCTTAGTATTTTGAAAAATTATGTATTTACCTACAAATTTCTTAATACACTTTTCAATAATATTTATAAGAAATAGTATCGCATTTGTTATAGAATAGGGATGCATTTTTTTATGATGAATTATGGGCAAATTAGAGGATCGATGACCAAGTTCTTGGTAATTTCATAGCGAAATTAAACCCCCACATGTCTAAATCTTAACAGGAACACAGTAGAAAGAGTGAAGCACTTCAAATACCTCAGATGTCTTATCAACAAGGAGGAGGGTATGGAGCAGGAATCACACAACCACACTGGGCAAGCCAGAAAAATCTTTGTGGATCGAACTTTATCCCTGAAACTGCAACTAAAAATGGTCAAGTGCTATTTGTTTCCTATTGTCTTTTACGAAACAGATGGATGAACTCTTACTCAAAGACTGGAAGATAAAATTACCGCATTTGTAATGTGGGCATATCACCGAATTCTGAAGATAGCTCAAAGAGATTTCGTGTCAAATGAAGAAGCATTAACGAGACTAAATACCACAAAAACTTTTATGATTTCTATAAAGAAGAGAAAGCTACTGTACTTCGACTACGTCTTGTGTAACGACAAATATACTTACTTCAGCTCATCATTTAGAGTCGGATTGAAGAAAAGGATGAAAAAACATCCTGGCTAGCAACCTTCGTGGATGATGCAGAAAAAGCACTAGATGACTGCTGAATCAAAAATCAAAATAGCCATAAATATCGTCAATCTTCAACGTGAAGGGAAGTGAATAAAAAAATTGGAAGTAATTCGAATTACAAAAGGAAATCTTATATGATATATCAGTTGCGTTTTACTCAAAATGATAAATTTTATGATATTCTACCCTTATGCGGTATATACAAGCGACAGTTAAATTTTTTGAAATTTAAAAAAGTAATAAGTTAATAAAGTATTGATTTTTTTTAATTGATCTACTAATAGTAACATATTTTTTTCCTTTTGGTTTTTGTTTCTAAGTTCTGTTTTCAGTATTAATCACGTTCTTATCCATGGTTTATACTAAACATTAAATGAATCTCCTTCTTTAGATATTAAATACCTACTTAATGTTTTTATTTCATCTTTGTACAACGATTCGCTACTTTCGTTGCTTCATCAGGTACTCAATTACCAAACATCAATTGTTAAATTTATGTAAAATAGTCTCGGCATTAACACGATAACAATAACATGTTACTAGTATCCTCTAGTAAAATTACAATATGTTAAAAATTAACAATATAAATCATTTAAATAAATATTTTTTTTTAATATAAAACACAACCTTAACACAGTCTCTCAATCTCAAATCAAAACAGCTGATCCAGCGTTTCATATTTTTAGCATATTGTAATTTTGCAAAACGATTCAAGTAACATGTTCTTGTTGTCGTATTAATGCCGAGATTATTATACATAAATTTAACAATTGATATTTTGTTATTGAATACCTGAAGAAGCTACGAAAGTAGCGAAACGTTGTATAAAGATGAAATAAAAACATCTAGTATTTAGTATCCAAAAAAGGAGGGTCATTTAATGTTCTATTTTCAGTGTGCTTATCCTACCATCACTATTCAGCTCGATCCTAAAGAAGTCCTCTTAATTGAGTTAAGCTATTTCAATTTTAAACTGATCTCTATTTTCAACTCTATTTATAAGTAAAAATTAAGCAGTGATGAAAACACGTGGATGAAAAAATGTGCTTTTAATTAAAAGAAATTTAATAAAAAATAAATAAAAAATCTTGTTACAAATAGTTTTATCAAGCGAAAATGTATACTGTGTAGGCCTGCCCATGGGATTGATTGAGGAGGTGCAATAAAAACTACAATCTACACATTAACTGATAACCAAGCTGTACTGTATACATTAGCAAAACCATAGATCTGTTCCAAACTGATCTGAGAGTACAAAAGAAGCTTAACAGTCTAACCATCAAAAACAAGGTTAATTTTTGGTGCCGGATCAAAGAGTTTAACAAATAACAAAAAGACAGACGTTTTTGACTATCAAGAATTCAGAACTTTATTCATAGATCCACAACTACTAGTTGATCGCAGGATCTGTAGTAAAAATAAAAACCATCAAAAATTATGCTTATAAAAAGCACTGTTTAGTGTGAATAAACATCACTGTTTAAAACACAATTATTGAATGATGGGAAAACTATCCCTGAATCTAATTACTGAAATTCTTAACCTCACAAGAAAACATGTCAGAGTGTTAACGGGTGTAGTAATAACCAGCGAGTAATCCAATATGCGGATTCTGTCAAGCAGAAGAAGGCACTGCTCTCCACATTTTATGGGTATTTTTAACGAATAGAGATAAAAGAAACTAGAACTATCAAACTCTGGAACCAAAATATTTGAAAACGCTAAACGCCGGTGGAGATTTTCTTTTATCTCCGTCTAAAATCGATAAAATGGGACCAGCCAGGAATCACAATTAATCCGAAAGCTGCAATATTAAAATGCAATTAACTGTATAACAAAACTAAATAAAACATAGCAATTTTAATTTAATAGATTTGTTTATCCTGACCTAAGATCATAAGTTAGTGTTCGGGGAACTATTTTAAGTACTACTCCCAAATATGTTTGCGTCTGTCAATATTATCTCCTCATTTTGAAAAGGAGATAATTAATGTAGAAGATCTAGCCGATTCAGCATTTGAAAACTGCCCTTGCGACTGATGACGGGTTTCTATCTTGTTTTATTGTTTTTCATATGAAATACCCATACATTTAATATACCCCTATCCCTTTAAGCAAAGAAATAATGGGGGTGAAAACTCTTGACGTAAATTTTTTTTTCAATTGTTATTATTTACCATCGCTTTATATCTACTTAGGTTTCTTAGCGACTCTAAAGTTAATTAAATCCATTATCGACAAATATTAAAAATTTGCACGATACGAGGATCGAACCCACTACCTATGGTACTAATTTTTAAGCGGTCACCTAGACTACTTGGCTACCAGTAGGCTAAATATTATTTCTCAATTGAAAATATCTTCATAAAATTGATTACGTACAAGACTATTAATATTTTTTTCAGAAATATTTCAATACTTGAAACTGTAATAAACGAGAAATTTATTCTTTGGGGTATGTTTTAATGCCAACTGCAATAATTTTTTATTCCAAAATTAAGCATGATTTTAGTTTTAATTTGCATAGGAAATAGTATGTAATAGACAAGCCAAGTAAAATTTTTAAACAGAAAAAAAATTAATTGAAATCTTCATACCTCTTCAAGCTTTAGAGAAATAACGACGCTTTCAGTTGAATACAATAACTTCTTACAAAATTTCCCTAGTAACTCCAAATATTTCATTTTTACCCCATGTAGGGTAATTTTTTAAGATAAAGTTTGTACTTAGAGTTACATGTTTGAGGAAATTTTCGTGTGTTAATAATTTGGAATTTCCCATTGGGTTATATTTTGATGAGGATTAAATTAAAACGTGTCACTTTTATCGATATTGAACTCTATAAGAGGTTAAATTGAAGGTCTTTTTTTGCATTTTTTTAATTCTGAAGGTTTTATAAAGCCGCTGATAATGAATAAATTACTATTTTATTGTAAAAAAATTAAGTTGAATGAAGTGGAGAGGATGATATAATTTGAATTTAGGGGTAAACCTTGAATGCTATAACAAATTCTTGAGCTTTTTCTTACTGGAATTCGCTGACGTTGCAAATTGAATTCGACCGTTTCCTATTAACGAAACGTCCGAATACGTGATACCTTGAAATATTTATAAAATCAATTCGAAATAATAAGCGCCCGTCTTGTTTCGGTCTGCAAGATTGGATGGCGGGCGTTATTTTGAGCGACTGGCAGATTGTTGTGGAAGGACCGAACCAGGACCCCCTGAGGTGGCACAGCATGTCTCCTACTGAGCGACACGAGAGGGATTGTTCCACCCCTCATTTCACACATGCAAACACTGCACCGGAATCACAAACCTTGAACAAAGAATGAAAAGGTTTGCAATTACTTTCCGCGTTTATTTCCATAAATTCCATCGCTTAGAAACTCATTTATGAAATATCTGTATGAAATAGATTAAAATCGTGGAGCTCGCATCAGAAATTTTGATTTACGTGACCTAGAGAAAATGGAAAATGATGCTGATTTGTCGGTTCGAGACGTTTTGTTACATTGAATTTGTGATGTTATGCAAACGACATGGGCATTTCAGATAACAAATCCAATTGATTCTGGTATGCACATTTTTGCCTTATAACAAATTAAAAACGTGTTAGTGAACATGGAAAGAATATTTATTTATATCTGACGCCCGTGTCATCATTCAAATGAACCGGAGGCATTACAATGCATAGTTTATTTCGTTTGATCATCGTACCAATTAATATTTCATATTAAAATCATATGCGACGAGATGAGGCCCTATCCTGAGATTTTTCATAAATTAACCCATCTATATTCCAATTACATACGTTTAACTAATTCAGCTTCTAATTAAATTTCATTTAAGACACGAATATCTTATTCAAATTAGATTCAAAAAAAGGCCTCTCAACATCTCTCACACTGTCACTTTTGACGTTATCCGTCATCTAAAGCAAGAAATTCATTACGCGTAAAACAAACTTTTTATTTCACAATAATTGATATAAATAATTTTTGAATGTTTAAATAACTTTTTATAGAACCTATTGCGACATGTGAAATGTCACGGAACTTGGTTCCGGAAGAATGGTTCCGGTTCTTGGAGGAACATTACAACCCGAGAACGGTGTTTGTTGTGTGTGCTCGATCGACGTCGTTATTTTCTATCTTTTTCTTACTGTTCCTCGCAATCCTGTTTTATACTTGTTGCGTCTATTACAGATGCTATTTGATACATAATTTACACAATGTGTCGAATTTTCCTTGTAAAAGGTACAATTTTTTTCCTCCCTCTTCGTACAATTTTCTGTAAAATATTCATTACTTAAACAAAATCCTGAAATCAAGTTTCGAAAATCAAACAATCGGCAAGTAATTTTTCCCCAATAAATTTGAAACTAGGTACTTTTTCAAAATGCTTTTCAAAAAAAAAAAAATCAAAAAATGTTCAAAAACAGCAAAAGTTTATTGAATTGGGGACTCATTTAAACTTGTCACAGAATATATACGTATCTCGAGTATGGGATTGGAAGTATTGGATATGTAACTCGAATGTAATTACTACAGAAGAAATTTCATTATAACAACACCGAATGTCGTTATTTCCTACTGCCAATCGAAAGGAAAATATATTTATAATAATGTTTGGTTTTAATTCTTTTATGATCTACTTCAGGGGTCTTTGTTAAATCTTTGTTTTTATTTTTTGCATGGTTATTCAAATTGATTTTTTCATATACATTTTTTTATTTATTTGTTTGACCAGGATACCTAAACAAGTACATACAAAGTATGCACCTCTTGAGGTGTTACAAAAATACCTGTACATAGGCCTGGAAAATATTCTTAATAATCTTATAACCTAGAACGTATACCGATATCAAGCATCATTTCAAATATACCTATATACGTTTGTAGTATTAAGGTAAAAAATAAACAAGGTTCAAATATCAATCGTTGTGAGCGACTTATTTTTTTTTTTTTTGTTAATTTACTTTTTAAATTTAAAATCTTTAATGACTGTAGTAGTTTATTATAGTATTTAGTCGCTATATATTTTGAGTTTTTCTGAGAAATGCTTTTATTTATCTTTGGTAATTGCAAGGGTTTGGCCCTGGCTTTGCCCTTATATTTGTTATCTTCATCGATTTTAAGATTAAATGTTAGATTTAATAAAAATCATTTAATAAACTAAATGAGGAACTATTGTTGTAGAAATAATTATAATTAAAGTGTTAGAAATTGATATCTGTTGTTATTCTCAATTTATGAAAAAGCTCCCGAGAAATTATTTAAAAATGATACTGGAGCTTTCTGATTTCTTTTAATATAAATAAATATGTAAATACCATTAGAATGTTTGGAAAGTAATTTCATTTTTTTTCCGACAGAGGATTTAATTGTACTTTTTTGCACCCAACTTATAATTTGAGCGTATAATCATTGTAAATTTGAATGCTAATAAAGCAAGACTTGTAAGTGAAAAAGCTCAATTGATTCTATGCAGTAGTTTTTGGTTTATATCCATTTAAATATGGAGAGCAAACACCAGCATTTTCCTCATATTTTACTGTTTCACTATAGAAAAGGTTAAATGCTGTTCAATCCTGAAAAGAATTAACCGATATCTATGCAGAAGATATATTGACAGCACGCTAGTACCAAAATTGGTTTACCAAATTTGGATTCGGCAGTTTTGATGTCGAAGATGCACCACGGTCTAGAACACCGGTTTAAGCTGATTAAAATCCAATGAAATCATTTGTTGATGCAAGCCAGTGAAAAACAGCCCGTGAGATTGGTAAGAGGCAAAATTTGTCAAATTCAGTTGTTTATGACCACTTGAAAGACATAGGTTTAACCTCGAAGTTCGATGTACGTTCCTTATGCTACTTTTGGGAGAAATTTGACATTATACAAGTTTTGTCTCTCGTCAAAAGCTTTTACAACTTGGGTGGAATAAACTGCCATAACCCATCATATTCTACAGATTTGGCACCTTCGGCTTATTATTCGTTCCGGTCACTGCAAATTCTTTTAAACGGTGAAACCTTTACTTCAAATGAGGATGTCAAAAATCCTCCAGGAGCAGTTTTTGGCCAAAACAGAAATAGTTCTTTACTCATAAATGTTTGATTATCTTTTTATCCGCATGGAATTTTATCATTACCAAAAATTACATTTATTATAATTTTTTTTTGTCTGTTGCTTTATTGTTATTCGTTATTAAATATAACTCGTTTTCCCGTTAGTGAGAACACTTAAAATCAATTTAAATACCAGTTATTGGATTGAAAATTTAAAGCGAGATGATTACTAATTTAGCATTTAATTTCCGAAAGTTGTGGATACGTGTATTTCAAAACTTCAATAAAATAATGATGATGCAACCTGTTGAAAGATGTTATCCTGCAATGGTTGAACAACGAGTTATTAAATAAGGAAATTAAGCAAACAATTTGCTTTACTAATTACATACGAACTTTGATTGTGGGCGCCGAATACACAAAACCGGATTTAGGAATATGAGCAGACGTTTTTGTATTCGAAATTAAATTTGTAGGTTTTAAGTAGAAATTTGCGGAAATAATTTGGTAAAAATGTTTTTTTATGTTTTACAATCATTTTTTTATGACGTCTAAGTGTTGATTGAAATAAAGTTTCTTTGGTCCAAATTGATAGAGGCTAAGTTGAAAACAAATTGTTTATCCATTTTATATACCATCGTTATATAACTACCAAGGTCTTTTGTAACTCTAGGCTTAATCAAAATCCGTAAATTAAGAAATATCGAACATTTGCTTGATACGAGACTCGAACCCAACACGTACCAGTTCAAGAGCGGCTACCTAGACCACTTAGCCACTAGTAGGTTGAAAACAAGTTTTACTACAATTAAATGAGGGTATCATTTAAAAAATAAAATTCATATGCATTTTTGAACCATAGGTAAATGTTATTCAGTAAAACTTATATTTTCCTATCTGGTGCCGGTGACTTGGCAAACATAAAATACGCAAGAGTGGAAAAATCATGTGACAGAACATGCACTGGAAACGGGACATACATTTGCAGAAGCTAGACTTCTAAAAAGTGTTCACCGCACAAACCGATTGGATGCACTCGAAAGCATAGAAATTGTTAAAAGAAAGGGAAAGATACTAAATTGGGAAAATGGACCAATTCAAAATTTGGCACTTTTCGGGTTGCTTACGAAGGATTCGGTGAAAGTAGAGAATTTTGGGAACACCCCCCTCCATAACCACATCGCAAAAAGAGAAAGGCACAACTTATAAATTGAGGTCAATCTGTGATTATTTTGTGAATCATCACAAAGCAGTTACGGATTGATCCAAACTACTTGATGACCACTAAGGAAGACTGCTTAGCAACCGAAATACGTATCTGGGCATTACGTCACGAATATTTTTGTTTGAACTTCTATTCAAATTTATGTTTATAGTATGATTTTTATGTATTAAATTATACTACATAAATCGGATCGCAATATATTCTATATATTGTAAACACAGTATAACTATTCAAAGTCAGCGAAAAAATCTTATTTTGATTCGTCATAGTTCTTTGCAATTTTTCTTACTGGCAAAAATTCATTTATCTCGAACCATTTTTTGTGCCTTTTAAAAGTTAGAAATAATTATTAATTTAATTGAAAAAGTTATCATAAATTTTACAATGTTTCCTATAATATTTGTTTGAGAACTGTTCTTTCAACTACTAGCTTTACTATGTTAAAAGTTTTGAGTGCTTCCCCAATTGTTTTACCCAATAATTTTAACCGTATCATGTTTTCTCAAGTTGTAATTAATCAAGAAGAAGATAGAGAAAAAAACAATCTAAAGATGATAAAACACAATTACAAGCTCAGATAAAGTTCAATTTTGCAGTCAAATCTAATGAAATATAATATACCTTAATAAAACTATAATCATATAGGTATATATTAAACCAAAAAGTATTAATAAAAGTTATATACAATACATACATAATCAAACAAATGTGTTTATAACGTGTTCTCTAAATACGTACTTCGGTTACCAAGCAAACTTCAGCAGAGGTGATCAATTAGTATTGTTCTCCGTAACTGGTAAAATCCCATAACCTTTAATAATTTTAAAGAATTGAATTAATTTTTTATTTTGTATTATAAGCGATACAATAGTTCTGTACTTTCCTCCCTTTCATATTGATACGAAAAGTTAAAAAAATATTTTAACTGCACACTAAAAAAAGAGTGACATTAATCAATTGAGTAATTGATAAGTGATGAAATCTTAATGAGACCCAGAGACATTGAATTTATGTATATAGAAAGAGATGAAAACTAAATGATTCATTTATCATGATAATTTCAACTTATTAAAAATATATAATTATATGTATCCTCGAAAATATAACTTTAGATCAGTGATGCTACATATTTTTCCTAAATGATTTTGTATGATTTCATGTGTATCAAAAAAAAATTGTACTTAAAATAAAACAAGTACCCACCTCTTTGTTCTATGAAATCATTTTTTTTTTAAATTTTTTCTTCGAATTCCATTAATTTTTTTTTTCGTTTCAGCGATAAAATTTTCAATCATCTTGTTATATTTTATGTCTTAACTCCCAAATTAATAAATTTACTCAACTTGATTTGCAAATTATAGGTTTGAGATTTCACAAATAATGACCTCATAATTGTAGTTTTTTGTGAGCAAAAATACAAAGAAAAAAAATAATTGAAAAATAATTAAGCAGGTACGAGGATAGAGGATGGCGTTTTGTTAATTTATATATTTTTACGAATTTTTAAAGTTTCAGTTCATAGCCTGTGAATGAATACTTTTATTCACGAGCTTTTTAAAAGTTTTTTTTTTTTTTGACATTTGTACTGAAGAGTTTCGGAGACCCTTGGAGGCCCCAATCCATACATCAGGTATTTGAGCCTTTAATGAAAAAATATACCTTTTCAAACGCACTTTTCTTGTACATGATTGGCGGTCATTAGCTCGATTCGTTCAGCTGCTTCCAAAACAAATATTTACACATTGAAACTAATAATAATTTTTGTTTTTTATAATGATATAATAGGGGCTGAAATGGCTCGCGGCTTTCTCTAAAATTTGAAAAACATATGGCCTATACATAATTCGCACTGCCCATTTTTTTTTTCAAAAAGTAATAAACATATTTCTATTAAATTGGGATGTTATCTATGTTAACGTGGTTCTCGTCGCAACGACGACGTGGGTCCGATGACCAAACAATAATTAAGACAAGCAGGAAATTAACGTTTTTAAAAATCGATAAATATAATTAAAGTCAAGGCATAAATGAATTTATCTTCCACGCGCGGGAGCGGGCAATTTGAAAGAGTCGTATTTCTGAAAAAAGAGAATTTTAATTTATTTTTATTAGAGAAAAAATGCAAATTTTTCCTCTCTTTTAGATTAGATACGCCTATTCCTGCTTCTGCCCTTTTAGATTGACGCGATAAAACCAATTTGATTATAAATGACTTTTTAATATTTCAATATAAATATATTAGAAATTATCTTTTAATCTAAATTTTAACGCAAGACGATTGATTTACAATTTTTCCCAAATTTGATTCTAATAAAGAAATCTCGAATTTTTAAAGATCGGGTTTATAAATTTCGGAATCTAATTTATGGTGTAGTTGGCTCATTTTTAGAAATGAATAGGCGAATTTTGGCAAAAAATAAAATATTTTTCAATTATACAACATTTTTATGAACACTTTTCCATCATCATTTAAATTTTTAAACATATGTAACTCTACAGTGTAAGCATCAATTTCTTTAAGCATCAATTACAAGAAACGGATTGATTGATTCAAACAGCGATGATTAGAATAACAATACAATGTAATCAATAGAGAAATATAAGAAATAAATGATTAATTACGGCTTATTAAAATGAATAATTGTCCAATGAACGAATCGTGCACCGCCAGTGCAAATCACAATTCCACTTCTCCGCATATATCAATGTCAAATGTTGCATTTGGAAAAAAAATCCAGACGATATTGTAATCATTTATACACATACGACTGTAACATATTCGTCTGTTGAATATAATCAAACCACAGAAAAGTCAATAGGAAAAATGCTTCAATTAATTTTTTCACGCCAACTATGCCATTTAATTTGTTTTAATTTTTCCACGATAGAATGAATTTTACAATTTTCTCATTGAATGAAACTCAATTTACTCAAATGTTTTTAATTATTTCAAGAATTTTTAATTTGTTCAAATATTTCGATAATTGTTCAGTATTTGTCCGCTATTTTTCAAAGATTGAATTTTCTACAGAAGTACATTGGTATTGTGTTTATTTTTCCAGAGATAAAATCAGTTATGTGTTAGAAACACTGATCTTTGAGCGTTAAAAATTAAATCTTACGGAATTTCTGCTTTAACATTGATTTATAAGAGTGTCGACTGAGGTATACGTTGAAAATATTTATTTGCTGCAAAAATTTTTAGATCTTCTAAAAATGGAATGTTTTAATTATAAATCCAGAAGTATTTAATTAAGGCAATAAAAGTATAATTAAATAAAATTGAATCACTCAAGGGTAATTTAAGAATTCTAAAATATTACGTCAATATATTTGCTTAAATTTTTCTTAATTGCAAAATTTATATTAGCAGTTATATTTTTAGTTGTTATTTACCGTAGCTTTAAAAGATCCGTAGCGACTCTAGGGTAAATTAAAAATCGTAAATCGAGAAATTTCGAAAATTTACTATGTGAAATTCGAATCAAACATTTACCACCTAGGAAACACAATAAGCCCTGAAGCTATAGTGATGAGGCTAATCTAATTTCATACTGGAAAATCCAATTTAACGAAGGAAACTAAAAAAAAATTGTTGTACTAAAGTGCGCACGTGAGAAGTTATACTTATTTGTCATAATTAAAAAAAGGTTTTTAACCCACTGCTGTAGCATATACCGTAATGCCTGAAATGCTACATCAGTTATTAGTAGTGTGTGACAACTAAAATATTATTCAATTTTTTACACAATTTTTGCTTTTAATGTCAATATAATCGACAAATCGCGGCTACGGCAACAAAGTCAGAGAACAAAGAGTTTGAACAAATACATACGACTGCAATACAACCATAATAATTATTTTCTCAATTTTGAACTAACTGTTTGTTTGTTGTCATTGGTTTCAACTGTCATTTCGTTTTTATTCAATTGCCAATTTTTGCCATTCGCCAGTTTTGGCAGTGTTGAGCAATAAATATTTCTCAGAAAGTTACTAGTTATCAAATATTAAATTAAATGTGTGGCTTAAGTCTCTTTGTGGCAACATTGTATTTTCTACTTTTTCTCATTCAATTCATGATTTTTTGTTTATTCATTTCTAATATCGTGCAATTTGCTTCTTTCTGATAAATTTTAATTGTGACAGATTGAAATTTCAATCTGAGCTGCGCACTAATCGATTGCGAGCAACTTCCTACTGTAGCATTTGGTGTCACCTTTGTAAAGTATGTTAAAAATTCGGTCTGATTATTTTTTCATAACGAAAAAAAAGAAGTTTAGCTTGAAGAAAGAAATATAATGAGAACAATAACTCACTCTCTTAAATGATGTACAGTTCAATTGAAATTTGATGAAATAATTATCAAAGTAAGTATTATATTTTTAAGAAAACTTAAAACTGTCTTTTTAATTGTTTTTACCGTCGCTTTATAACTACTAAGGTCTTTAGCGACTCTAGGGTTAGTAAAAATCCATAATCTAGACATATCGAAAATTTGCTCGATACGAGGATCGAACCCAACACCTACTAGTTTTGGAGCGGCCACCTTGACCATTCGGCTAACAGCAGGCTTATAAAATTGTTTGTTTAGTTTTTTCCAAATATTAGAACTGAAATTTTGGAATATAGCATTTGTATAAATACCATAGAATGCATTACTCTTGAATGCTCTAGTGTAACAAAATATATAATTTTTATTATTTGGCCCTCTTCACCCGTATGATGGCCTAGATTTAGGTACAAACCGTACTTAATGCATACCTAGTGGTGGTCAAGTGGTCAAAGTGATCGCTCCAAAACCAGTAGGTATTGGGTTCAATCCTCGATTCGAGAAAATATTCGATATTTCTCGATTAGGAATTTTTATTACCCTAGAGTAGCAAAAACCTTAATATTTATATAGCGACGGTAAATAACATTTAAAAAAATATTTAATGCAATCATGAAACCAACAAAAAAATTTTTACTTTAGTGTAAGCAAGTCTTATTAATATTACGTTCACAGTATTTTTTGTTAAGATATAATTAATAAATTGAAAATATAGGTTTAACAATAAAAATTTTTAAGAAGTAACCCATATTTAATGAGTGTAATGTTAGTTGTGGGTTCTCGTGAAACGAAGTGGAACTCATATAACTTGATAACAAGTAGTGGAAAAAAATACCAAAATTCACTTTAGATATGAATGTACTAAATAATAAAAAATATTTTTATTAATGCATATTAAATACGATTTATGGGCAATAAAAAATCAAAACGAAAATTTCATTTATTTTCCGTCCTCTTCGAGGTAGCTTTCAGTTTCAATGAAATATCTATGCAATTTTTTTATCAAATTAAGAATCGCAGTTTTTTCTTTGATCGATTGAATTAATTTTACAACGTTGAATTTATGAGAGTTCACATTGAAATTTAAATAAGACCACCAACATTTTCGTCTACAAATCCTATACTTACGAAATGGCCCCCTTATAATTATATCTGTATTTAATCACGATGAGTTATTGTTGCGTCTTAATATAACCGATCATTTTCGCATTAACACACCAGATTGGATTTCAGCGATTTCGGCTGCTTTTTTTAGTGTAGAACAAAACGAGAAGAATAGAAAGGTTTGGATTTTTGTTGATTTTTTGTTAAATGTTTGTTTTGGGAGGCTATGTGGGCTTTAATTGGCTTTGGGCCGTCGTATTGTTAGAAGAGCAAACGGATCTAAGTGAGGTCACGCGCCTATTATGATCTCGATGTCTGCACAAAGTCCACCAAGTACATGTTGCCTATTTGTTTTTGTTAGCTGGAATAATTGTATGGCTAAGTATTTTATTTTAATAATCACTTTTGAGGTTTAATAACCGGCATTTAAGATCTTAAAACAATGGTTGAGAGATAACTGGCCATCGATATGTCCGCGCCACGAACTACAACGAACCTATACTTATGTACGCTGACGTCACTGGATGATTTAAGACTGCGATGATGGAGCCAGAACTCCTCCTCCAAGCCCTGATGATGAAAAAATGAGTGCCACCATAAAATGCATGTGTTACCTTCTTTATTAAGTCGAAAAAAATGTGAAAATAAAAAAATCGTTTTCGTTCGTTTCGTTTTGGATTTAATTTGTGAATGGAACTTTTTTGGACGGGAAGTTCTTTTATCTATTTAATAGCTCGATTTGGTCGTTTATTTCCAATTTTATGCTCGATTACTAAATTGAATTTTATGACTGGGTATCTCAAAAGTTTTTCTTGTCAGCCATGTGGTCTTACCACACAAAACTATTTATTGAATACTGACGAAAACTGGCGACTTCTGGTTTTAATTAAATGATGGTTACATGTGACATTTTATCTATGTGAAAAATTGCTTGACTTTTATCAACTGCATGCACCGAGTGCA
Organism: Sisyra terminalis; assembly: GCA_958496175.1. NCBI lineage: Eukaryota > Metazoa > Arthropoda > Insecta > Neuroptera > Sisyridae > Sisyra > Sisyra terminalis. Next base: position 29,158,070 of record OY292277.1, on the reverse strand, counting down.
GGATTATCCCCTTCGTCTTTTCAAAATTGAAAACAACATGTAATAAATATGGACGAGAGGCCAAAAAGTTAAATGGACATTGAGGTGGTAGCGGGAAAGAGGCCAACAAATATTGCAGGACGTATAAATTATGTTAGAATTGATTTTGAATTTGCCAACCTACGTGCAAATTATCGAAATATTCTTTCGAACAATAAAATAGATATTTGGAATGTTGAACGATTTTGATTTGATGGCAAAGAACCTGTTTATGGCGGTGATAGTTTCGCTCGGCTTGGGTCAAAATTAATTCAAAAATGTTGATTTCGAAAACCAGAAGTGAATTGAATAACACCTTTGCGTTTGATCAAGATTAATCATGATTTAGAGTTACGATTTTCGATTTGATTTTTATTGAAATCTTGTGGCGAATTTAAAAAAAAATTGTGGAAATGTAAATATTTTTTCGAAGTGATTCTCATCAATGAAATACTGAAATACGGAAAAAGATATTTAGTTTTTATTAATAATACGTTTTATTACTCACTGTAAAATAAATTTTAAACTGAAAGGTGTATTTTATTATTTAAGTTCAAATATTATGGCGTTTGTCACGAAACCTATACATAATGATTAAACATTTTATAAGGATTAACATATATTTTTTCAATTGTGTTATAGAAATTCTAAAAAATCTTAAAAATCCTTTTGGAAACCCAAAAACACCAAATAAGTTTTGGTTGAGTTTTCTAAACAAAATTTTGATGATAGTTTTGCTTTTCAGCTTTTCAACCCTACCACACTTATAGATATGAATTTAGAATATACCAAATTTAAAAATTTAAATAACTCTATAAATAATGTTCGTATTTTTGGAATTCTTCCCTCTTACATTTATACATAGCATAAAATCTTAATTGTAAGAAAAAGCAGGATGTATCTCGCATAATGTGACGATTTATCAAAAAATTCATCGTAAAATTACCAATAGAATCAAACATACGTATTTTTGGGTATACATTAATTTTGCATCCTATCCTTATATGCAACAGTTACAAAGAATATTCACTTCGGTTCTCAGTGTATCTGTTTCAAATATATCGTGAGTGAGTATGCGTAGTTGAAGAGGTCAGCTGAGATATTTAATTTCGGATATTGTGACAGGAATACTCAAAAAACTGCTATCTATCGTAAATATAATTAATTTTAATCATAAATATATATATAATAATGATTATAATTGATGCATTTCAATTTAATCTACGATCAGTTGAATAAATATTTAAAAGGATTCTAATATTTTCAAATTTAAAACATTTTTTTCAAATGTTGTCGTAAATTCAATAACCGTACCATATGTTCTATTTTTAACACCGTAACGGGAAGGTTATACAATTTAGAGCCTAAAAAAGCAAAGAAGATAAAAAAGATAGATGATGGCCAATCGGTACAAAATTTATCAGAACTATAAGTAACAAAGAATACTTAGTTAATTAATAATAGAAGTTATAATAGTACCCTGACTAGAAGTGAAGATGCTGTGTCCTTCTGGCTGAAAGTTAACCCACTCTCATATGATGTCCGATGCACAAACGGGATGCAGAAGATATGAGGCAAATTAACTTTTACAAAGTTCCTCATAACTATAGTAACTTAAGGTTACCTTTACAAATTCTTTGACAATCCTTTCGGCAATAGCGAATTCCTACAAGAATAAAACACTGTTCACCATCAAAGGCTAAATCGCGTCTCAAACCTAGAGACACCATTCAGAGGTCCTAGAACACTTTAAGGTATCTCTTTTAAAGGGTGCAGTCATCCCCCACCTGTTCTCTCATTTCATTCGCTTAATATCCGAGGACCGAATGCGAGTCGATGTTGAGGTAAAAAAAAATAGTTTAAGTGAAGGTGTTTTGGCCAAAATTTTCCCACCCTCCATTAAGATCTAAATCGCAATTCAAAAAATGAAACGACTTTACATTTGTCGCTAGAATTCCTGCTTAGGTCTATACTGGCTGTGAAGATAAAAAATATTATTTGGGAGAGCTCCATTGCCAGCAAGTACACTAGATTACTATTAGGACTATTACTTTTATCAATAGTACTGGATTTTTTACACCATTTCCTATCTTTAGCGCCATACCTAGCAAAAAATGAATACTTCGTGTGAAGTTATAGTCATTAGTTAAGAACAACGAAATAATAGATTCATACAAAAAATGTTTACTACCGTATACGGCTACCAATAGGTAACAAATAGTTAAAACTATTTTGGGAATATATTTTATGAAAATTTTGTAATATATATTTATTCATTTTTAAATGCTAGTAATTTTTCAATGGCTTTGTAAACTAATACATTTTTTTCTCTAATATTTTAAATACATAAATCCCTATTTATCATAGAAAGATGAAACCAGTTTTATAAGGATAAACAGTAGTTATTCAAAGTTTTTTTTCTTATTTTGATCTTGAATACGGATAGTTTGATGAATCTCAGTTACGGAAGCACAGAAAAATTATTTTACATGTAATTTTTAAGCAAATTAATTTTCAATTGAAATTTTAATTCCATTGCATTGATTTGATTTGCATAGAACCTGAAATCGAAGCGAAACGCAGCCATTAAGCTGCCACCAGACATTTAATTTTCCACCCCAAGCCCACCATTATCTTTTGTTCTGCAAACTCTTTTCGTGGACACAGAATTTCCACCGAATGTGTCATTATTTGAATAAAATTTTTCGCACATTGGAAGTGACACGTTTGTTAATAACTTTTTAGCGTATATGACGGCTGATTTTACAAGTAAATGGCGTGGTCGAAGATTAAAATTACTTTCAGGTTTGCCACAAATAAAAGCATTACATTTCATATTCCACCTCTTCAATGTTGGTTCTGCGGAAGAACTGCCGCGTCACGGCGCTCAAGAAAAAGAAAACTTGGTCGTCATATCACACACAATCAAAACCGAATAAAACATGAAATCAGACGAACATAGATTACAATTTTGTTCAATTATCGACGCGATAATCGATGGAGAAGAATAAACATTGGATTTTTTTTCCTCTCAAGCATAACTTCAATTTTTTTATGTATATTATATGTCAGTAGTTGAAAGATTTAAAAGAATCACAATGTGACATTAATAGATATTATTTATGATCGATGAATGTTTCCGATTTTCTGTTTTACATGTAATATTTTTCTGATTGATCAAAAGTACTAAATTGCTTCCATTGTTAACTATTTTTTTAAACTGTTCCATCATTGTCAATCAACGACTAAAGGTTGAAAAATCAATAGTACATTTTTTTTCAGTTCATATTGTGAAATTACTTATTCGTGGATTAGTAAAGGTTTGTATTAACGACACAACTATTTATTTTTGCGAATATTTATTTCAACAATTTAATTACTTTTTCTGTATCATTTTGTTTACTTAATCTTACGCCTTCTATGATCTTATTCACTAAGAAATTTAGGAACTCAGGAACTCTAGAAACTCGAACTAATATTAGTAAAACTAAGTAACGTAGAACTCTATCTGGAAATAATTTGCTAAACTTTTTTCGAATATTTTTTATAATTGCAAACTGCAGATTTTGATTTATTTGTTTGAGAAAGTATTCAAAAATTAACTGAACTAATTTTTGAGGTAGGTCCCAGTTTATATACATTAGGCTAGGCCAAAAATCGTTTTTTTTTTTTTTTTTGTAAAGATATACCGAAAATATTTTGCAGGATGATAAAAAAATATTGTGTAAAATTGAGCTTATAATATTGACACTAAGAAATATTATATATCATCGCAATTTTTGATTTTTCAATCGAAAGCGCATTTTTTAAGGTTTTAAACCATCATACTATAAAAATTAAACAATTTATATTGAATGAAACTGAATATTCAACAAAAAAGTCTTATTGTAAATTTTTTTGAACATTGATCTGTTTTTACGATTTCATTTTTTCACTTTGGACTTTTGTAACTCATAAACTAATTAATGTTTAGAGCAAAAGATGCATACACTGTTACAGTAATTAAAGTGTTCTACAAAAAAGGTCTTTATCATTTTTTTGCATCTTTACCCCTCTCAGTGCAGTGCTATTTAAGGTCTAAGTTGAAGTATAAATAAAAATCCTTTTTTTTGCTAAAATCGTAAAAACAGAATAATGTGCAAGAAATATTTTCAAAGCTTATTATTTTTTACGATTTAATTTTTTCACCTTGGAGCTATTTGTTCCAGCTATACGAAGGTGCACTTCCTCTTAAGTCTTTCTGATTCATTTGCCTGGGACATTGTCCTTTTTCACTATCCCGTTTTAGAGCATTTGGAATTTTGTATATAATGAAGAAATTTATATTTAAAGCAAAGGCTCATTTTTAAGGAAAAAATTCGTCTTACGAAAATTCAAAATTAGATTTTTTTGTAAAATTTTACAAGTAAATGTCGCATGCAAAATAAAAACAACACTGTCTTTTCTCACATTACTAAAGCTAATTGTTGAAGGTGCGGCATTCAAATTGAAAGTCGTGTTTTTATATAGTGGCGCACTCTTGTATCTTGCCTGCCGGTATTTGCAGTGTTTCTGAATGAGCTTTTAATGAGCTCTGAAACTGAAACTATCTTAGAGTTTATTACACCTTTAAATATTAAGACTAATCGACAGAGCTTTTATACCTTATCGATGTTCCAACCAGATACATACATCATTTTATATTCAATAAGAGCTCTCAATAATATTTTGAGAAAGTATCTAGTTACTGAAGAAGTTAATTTTTTAAAAACTATCTCAAGTTCCTTTGGATATCTAATTACCCTTGAAAAAGAACCTTAATACTTATCTCAAGTTATTGTACTTTTAAGATACTTAAAAATTACTTTCTAGTTACTTTGTATATAATTTATGTACTGAGTTTTGTAACATATTAGGTAAAGTTCTTTGGTAATTAGATATTGTAATTCATATAAGTATCAATTTAGGAAAAAGGAAAATATATTTGTCTAATCCCTTGTAAGCCCACCGTCTTTAAAACGATATTAGATTATTTTAAGAGGAATAAATTGAGTTTTATAGAACAAAACAAAATAAAATTCTGTGCCTAACCTCTCCGTATCACGGTATCTAAGTTACCTTTTAAATTATAAGATACAGTTCCTTTATCAAAGTAACTAAGATACTAATTACTTTTTGGTCAAAAATAAAGGAACTAAGATACAGTATCTTAGATACCTTAAAGTAACTAAGATATTTTTTCTGACAGCTCTGTGTACAATTTAGAAAATTTTAGATTTTTACCTTTTCATTGTTCAGAGCACTATCTTTTGTTTTAGTCCTAAAATTACGAACCGGTTTGACTCCACTTTGCTAGGCCCCAAATCTTTTGAATGGAACCAACGTGAAGCTTTGACCATTTCTATATTTTAATTATAATCATTGAAGTTTAAAATTATATAACAGTAACTGTAAAGTATTTTTTTTTAAAAAAGCTTTAATTTATATATAATCATTAACATTTTTCTAAACTATTGTTTAGTTTAAAAAGCTATCAATTGAGTTATTCTGTGCTGAGTTTAGAAGAACATAGAAAAGTTAGAGAAAATTGCGTAAAGGTAAATAAATTTATATTAATAACTTTAATGTTACAAAATGGAATGAAATAATAAAAACTTTTCCTCAACTTTGCAACTTAAACGCAAACGTTGGAGTTTTAATTTAATTTTGTTGGGGGCTTTATGAAAATAGTTGTAATACAATATGAACTGGGAAAAAACAATGAGTGACTCAACCCCCGCTGTTGTTATAATAAAAAATAATATCAATGATCGTAAAATATGTCGCCATAAAAAGGCAAAAGACGGAACAACCCTAATGAAATGAAAACTCGTTCATCATTTTGACTGCAACGGAATTGTCAGAAACACTAATCCGTATTATCTGTATGTCAGTTCACTAAACAGAACTTTTGCATTAAGTAAACTGAAAGCATCATCCCGAAAATACGACAAGCGAACCAGCGACAATCGATGACGGTCTTCATTCCGCTCCCCATATTTTATTACCACGGGTATAATGTATCAAGTGTCACTGTTTTTCCGATTCATTGCACGGCCCAAACATCGCCCAATGTTTTCATCTGTCCAAATAACAGACTCTTAATATCGCTCTAATACATATTGGATTTTGAAAAATTTTCTAATTGTAAATTGGAATCAGTAATGTCTGGTTATGAGTCTTAAATGGATGAGGGAGATTTACGCGATTCAATGCACCAAAATTGTAAATTAGGACTACATGTCGTTTATTCAAGGTAATATCAATTAATCAATTATTATGATAATTGCAATATTTCATGCACTGTCAATTAGTGTAATTGAATATGGCTCTGGTTTAGAACGTACTGAATAATAAGCTGATTCACTGCTGAATTTTGCGAGTGATTTGTGAACATTGCCAGTCTAACAATAGCGATAATTTCTTAGCGTAAAAACCAACTACATCAAATTAAAAGCTTGTAAATATAGACTAATAACGAGTAGTTTAATCTAACTATGTATTGTTTACTCAATAAAAGTTGATGGCGTTAATATTAAAAGAGAAAAAAAAATACGAATCATAACATATCACATTGAACTCCACAAATTCTGGCAATGATATATCTTTGACTTACCAATTTTTTAAACTAACTTAATGAAAATTCTTTATTAACTGGCTATAAGATCATTTTTTACTGGTCAAGTAAGGCTTTAAAAAAATTCAATCAACTTATAGTTTAGTGTTCTTATTGTTTGTCTTCTATGAACTAGTTGTTCCCAGATTTATCGTTTTAATGCAAATGTCCTTCAAAAATATGAAACCTTTCAAAAAATAATAAATAAAGCAATATATTTCACGAAAATATTTTTTGCATATTTTTTGCAAATATTTTCACCGAAAATATTTCATGCAAAATAGGCTGTCAAGATTCACAAGTTCAAAATGGTTTATTTTTAAAAAGCTTTCGAATCACATGACGAGCCAAGTCCTTATAAGTCATAACTCTACAAACCTTGCATCTTGGCCAAAAAGTATGGCTTGACCGTTTTTAAGACTTAAAGATATTAATGTAATATGTGTTTGTATACTTGCATATGTTTAGTTAAGTCATTTATCTTTAATTGTGTTTCCTACAATAGCTGTATTGATCATTAAAACCAAAGTTTTTACAACAATGTAGTGTTTGTGGAGAATGTACTTTTAAATTAGGGGTGGGCAAACGGTCGATCGCGAACAGTTCGACCATTTTAAATAATTTACTAAGTTAATTTCAAATCCTTTAATTGAAAATATGCACCAAAATTATCAGACAATGAAACATGAACTAAAAATTAAGCATTCATCTATTCTACAACTAACGTTACTAATTCCCAAATTGTGCTTCTGCTCCCATCTACTCATTTTACTGTAAATACTTTTAAAAAATTTAGTTCTTATGTCATCTGACGCATTTTCAATGATTGATAGAAATCAGAGATTTTTAATCCTCTGCAAGTAAAATGAATAGTTTTCTAATTTTATGTCATTGTATCGCATAATTCATAATAATGCCTTATAAGTAAAAATATTAAATGTTAAAGATATTATGGATGTGGAATTGATAATTGCTAATTCAATAGCAGCGCAAAGTTTAAGAAGGCGTCTATTCCGTCATCAACGGAGTAGTCTGGTCAGTAAATTGGAATATATAAAATTGACTTTTATTTTGTTACGCTAAGTGATTCAGCCGAGTGCACGTTATTTCAAAAAATTCTAAATACTTTATTGTATTATTTCTCATTTTTGCTCATTTTTGCCTTCCAAGGAAAATCTAGACTAGGAAAATCTTACTAAATTTAATGATGAGTGTAATATTTTTGAAATATATATTTACTAATATACATATTTCTTAATATATATTAAATCTTTACTATGAACTGAAAAATTGGAATTTATTTCATTTCATTTTGGAAAATTTGATGACGAAGATATTTTGTCAAATCAAGATCATATTTTACTTTTTCTTCTCTATTATTGTTTATTTAAAGTTAGGAATTTAAAAAACATACAATTAAATATAATTCTGAAAGCACAACCAAAAAAAATATTTGTGGAATATTTATTACTAACCAATATAAAACTATCCATTATTTAGATCAATGGTAATGAAGATATTTCCATTTTTGGCCCCACTTATCTATAGGAAGCAGCGTTTCTAGTCGAAATTTTGGAGCTCTCTAACTGATGACCACTTAATTGTGTCTATTCGATTAGCATCAGTGATTAGATACCTAACTTTTATAAACTTGTCGATGAAGTGAAATGTCACACATCTACTTCAAAAATTTAACCCTAAATATTTATTAATACAGCACATCGCATTAAATCGTTAATTCAATGTATCTACCTCTGTCTCCTTTTGACCTTTTTGCCTTATTTTTGCCCCCGTCCCATATTTATTACTATCAATAAGGACCTTAGTTAAATTTTTATTATTTTTTTTTCATTTTTCAATTCGATCGTGCATAAAAAAGAAAATTTTTTGACGATCATACTAGTATAACGTTTTCCCTGTTTTAGATAATTAGCTGTTCGTGTGATCCCATAGAATTTTAATAATGAAACCGGAATGAGCTTGCGAGCCTCGACAACCTCCGTTTCATGAATGGTTTTTGTTAAGATCTTATTTCTTTTTCCAAGGAAAAAACTTAACTTATCTTAAATATACTTTTGAGATAAAATTTTAATCCAAATAAATCTTTGGAATATGTTTTTGCGACTACTTTTAAAAGTGTTTTGATGATTCTAGAAATCTAGAACTCATTTTTTTCTGTTAGCTGATATAAAGAAGCTGTTTGAATTGAAATAAATATCACTCCAAGTGAAATCGATCAAAAGTTGCGTAATGTTCCGTATTATTGTATTCCCAGAATCGTTCTTTTACGACAAGTCAAAAAAATGTCAAAGTCAAATCGACATTGTGTCACATGATTGATCACATTGAGAGTGGATGGATGTAAAAAGCTTATAATCTGAGATTGTATCGACTTCTGGGACATCATTCGTTTCCAAACGTGTGACGACACGGGAACACCTAGCGGGCGCGACGCGCCAGGAGACCGGGAACCCGTGCCGAGTTTACTCGTTACCTCGACTAAACGCGTCCTGAGAAGCTGCATATTTAATGCCTACAGCGGAATGGGAGTCAATATGTTTGGATTTTTTGCATGTGGCTTGATTGAAGTGATTTTTGTGGGAATGCTTAAGTCGTAGAAAAGTAACAAACAAACAAAAAAAAATAACTTTTGAATGTCACAAAAGGCTAGTTATACTTGTTGTAACTTAAACAGTTTACGAGTCAATGGGATTTTATTTGAATGGGAGCGAGATTGTGGCTCGTTAAGATAAATATGATGATATGCCACATTAAAAATAATAGATGTTTCATTGATTGAGCTGGGCTTGGTCATGGCTTGTCGTTTCTTAGTTATTAAAAATGAAAATATTTTATTCATCGAGCCATTACGCTTCTCACAATCTCTCCACGAGTGCGACCTTATCGCACACCTCTCATTCAGATCGCTATAAAACCCATTTTTCCCCATAATATGATTTTAACGTCAAATTTTTCAAGACCGCAAAACATAAAATCCTCGCAAATAATTTCTGGTTTTATGACAAAAAAAAAAAAGTGTGTGTACTTATTTACGCGCGTGAGAAGTGATACTTCCTTGGTATAGTTAAAAATAGGTTTTTAATCCACTACCGTAGCCTCTTCCGGTGGTGCCTGAACTAGCACACCAGTTATAAGATTTGTGATTACTAAAATACGATACAATTATAAACACAAATTACTTTTCATATCAAAATCCATAATAAGAAAACGTATGTGTTACGACAAAGATAAGGACAAAGAATATAAAGTATTAAATAACTCCATGTTAGTGGAATACAAATATAATAATTATTGGCTCAAATTTGAACTATCATGCCATTAGTTTCAACTGTCATTTCGATTTCATTCAATTGCTAATTTTAGTCATTTGCCAATTGTGTCAGTGTTGGGCTGCGAATATTTCACAGAATGTAATTGGGTTTCAGATAAAATTTTAAATTGGCTATTTAAACATAGATATCATCCGTTTTACACACTTGGTTACTTATACAAAATGTATATTACATATTATATGAATTAACCGTTTAACCAAATCAACAGATTGGGTAACATGTTTGAAAAATACTTATCAAAAACTTTTACCATATAGAAGTAGATTGTTTCCATAAAATATATTGTATAAGCATGTATAAACAATCCTAAATAGGGATGTCCTAAAAATTATATTTATATAATAGTGATTGTATATATTTTATTTACCCATTTATATCTATTTATGATTTTTAATTGAAATATAGAAAAATATAATGTATCAATCGACTTTTATTAAATTATTTTAAATATTACACTGAATAACTTTAGGAAAATATTTTTCTTTTAAATGCATTTTAATTTTCATAATAATAATAATTGGTAAACGTAAGTAATATGTATGCATATATTTCAGCAAAGGTAGATAAATATTGTAAACACATACGTGTGAGTGAAATACAATCATTGTTTCAAATTTGAACTGATTGATTGTCGCCATGGTTTCAACAGTCATTTTGATTTCATTCAAATAATTGCCAATTTTTACCATTTGTCAGTTGCGTTACTATTGAGCAGTGAATATTTTACGAGAAATTACTAGATTAATATAAATATTGTTTTGACGTAAAAATTCGAAAATATTTAGCTCAACAATTTCTATCTTCTTCATGTTCTTAAGGTTCTAATCATTTTGACTATGTATGTTTTCTTACTGTTCGCTAGCTATATAGCTATAACTTCGTATCTGATTCGGAATTGTTCGGGATGGTTGAATCCTCTCTCCCCGAGTGTCTCTGTTAACGAAAAACATAGGCCATCATATGCGAGTGCTGGCTTAACTTGATCGATGCGATAGTGTTTTAGTCGTTCTACTACTATGCATATCACTCCTAACAATCTGCCATATTTTTCCTGCTTGAACCGTTCTTCCTCACTAACCGTTTACGAGCAACTTCCTACAGTTACTTAAAAGCACGCTTTAAAGGGTCATTTTTTTAACAATTTACTTTCAGAATTTTTTTTTCATAACACTGGTAAAGAAGTATAACTTCAAAAACTATTTTCTCTCCTCACTCTTCATGAGGTCTATTTTTTAATTGATTCTGCCACTCATTAGCAGCAAAATTTTATTTTTTTTAATTGTCACTTTTACAAAATGTTCATTACAAGTGCAAAATTGCTATTTCAATTTTTAATATTTGCACATTTTCTGTTTGAAAATTTATGATAGTCGTGCGGATTTTATGACTTATGCGACAACTATAAGTTTTACGAGTTCGACATTGAGTGACAGAGTGTATTAAAGTCCTGTTTTTTGCCTCGTTAAATTCGAGAGGAAAACACGGGATAAAAGTATAAATACATATGGTTGTAACGTTTGTAGCTGTACACATTTTTTTTCTTGTTTTCCACGTGGTGTGATCTTGTGTAATTGAGTCTTTGCTCTCTTTGACGAATTTTCTCTCAGTGAGAACTTACATTTATGGCCCACTCTAATAATAATAAAAAAACAATCTATTAGCGTTTAATAATGTGAGGAAAATGTTTGAACAGCATATAAAACTTTATGAGCTTTTATTCGGTACAAGTTTTATCGTTTTGATATTTATATTGTTGGAACGATTTCCAAATCATTTGCCTTGTTTTTTTCTAAAATAATATACGATCGAGAATGATAAGAGTGGCAGATGAGATACTGTGAAAGCAATTTTCAATGATATCCCCTTATATTTTGTTAAATAAAAGAAAAGAAACAATATAAAACAGAACTTTTACCGAGAAATTGAAACACCAAATAAAAGAATTATTTTTTATCCAAATATCCGATTGTTTTCTACATTTCGAAAAAGAAAATTTGAAAATTTCTCAACCTCTTTACACTCTTTTGATCCACAAAGATTTGTATAAATGGAATTTAAAATAAAACCTACTCTAATTTTGACATTGACAAATGCCAACCAGTCAAACACTCAAACAAAATTGATATTGTCTTGCTTATAAAGAAAAAACTTTATTTAATAAAAGATATTTTCCTTTTAAAGCAATAAAAGTTGAAAATTATAATCAAGTAGGTAAATAAAATAGTTTAAGTCAAGAAAGTGTAGAGAGCAGCACTAGCTTACTCAACGTATGCAAACGCTTTTATTAAACCTATCTATCCCATCAATTCAAACTTTGAGAGCTTCTATTGTATAGAATTGAAAGAATCCATGATATTTGTTAACAAAAGATTTCATAAAATTCATAAATCTGTATTTTTACATCCTTCTTTTGGAAAAAAAAAAGTTTTAAAAAACGGTTGTCTTAAATACCTTCTTAATATCGAAGAGCGATTAGAAAAAAAAAGTTTAAAAAACTATATAATAATAAACATTCTTGAATAAATGAAAGACTGAAAAAAAAATCTGAAACAAAAAATGAACGTAAGGATGTCTCCAAAGATAACAAGGAGCCAGATGCGATTAGAACAATTGATAGACCAACAAAACTATAGAATGTATCATTATTACTAACTACTAAAGGCCGGTATATATGTTCACTCATGGATTAACCATTTCCTTAAGATAGCTACTTAATATATAAAAATATATCTGTTAGATAAATTCTCTGCATTTATCATACGCATGTTACTATTATTGAACGAAAATTCGTATGTTTCCTCTATAATTCGGATAAAATTTAATCAGGGAGATAAATGTCACTATTTAAATACGAAAATACCGACCCTAAGTCTTAACATTTATTTGGCAAATGAAAACGTTGAAATTAACAATTTTAATTTTTCTGAAATCTGATAAAACTATTCATATTGTCTTAACAACATAAATTGGAAACAGTAATTACAACTTCAGGGGCTTTGAATCATTATTTAAACATAATATTCAAAAAACAAGACTAATTTGTCTATAAAGCTTTTTATTGCTAAGTTTTTAAAACGTATGTGTAATGGTTTGTTGATGATGTCACAAATTGTTTGTTTTTATGAATATTTATTTTCATGATTATTTTATCTATACTTATGAACTGCATTGTTTGTATAAAATGTATATTATTTATTTAAGTATAAACTCGCACTAGGCGTAAAATAACGAATAGACATTAGAATTAATAAATTCTGGATCTAGTATTTACGTACTGTTTGTGTCAATGATAATATGTTTCAGCTATTATTCATTAAGTATTTTGTGAATGCAAGTAATTATTGGGAGTTATCATTTTGTTTTGTAACCTAGATCAATGTTTCTTAATCTGTGGTTCGGGGTCCCCTGGACGTCCATGAGTATATGTATGAAGGTCCGTAGTCTCATTTATGGACCATTTAACAGTAATAAATAAATACCGACATGTGTTTCTAGTACTAAAATAAATGAACTGATTTTTTTTATTAAGACACTTGATTGAAATTTTAGTTGATTTCTTTAAGGATCTGTGAACTTTGGCTGGTAGATACACAAATTGTAATTACTAGCAGACAATTAGAGAATTTTCGCTAAAACTATAGCTTTCTGGAAATTTCTTTTAATACATATGGTTTGCAATGCAATGAAACAACAATAGCTTTTCTCATAGGTGCAAGCAATATTATTTATTATAATATGGATTTCTACAATGTTTTCTAGCGAATTTGAATGTTTATATGGTTTTAAAATGAACTATTTTTGTAGAAACCACCATTGTTCTTCTTAATCCTTCAATAACGACCTGTTGGAAATTTGTTTATTAAGTCAAATACTTTGGCTTAATCCCTCCCTGAGCATCAGCTAATACATCAGATCCATGCTGAGACTATAAAATCAAAAAAAATCAACCTTAATCTCGTTTTGTCTAAAACAAAATGATTTTTGCTTTACAAAATATCCCATAGTTACAATACTACGTCATATTCGAGATGTTAAAATATTTTTTTGTATCTAAAATTTTTTTTAATCTATATTTTTGACTTTGAGGAAAATTTGTGATTCTTTTAAGATTATTGAAGTATAAAGCTTATTCCTTCTTTATATTATAAGAAAAAATGTTAAGAAAAACAGAAGTCAGAATATGAGGAATTGTAGTATTTAGTATACGAATATAATTGATAAAATTTGAAAAAAAAATATCTTTTAATCAAAAACTAGAGAAACGAATGTGTAAACAAAAAAAAAAAACAAATATATTTGCATCCATTAACAAAAATGATAGACAAGAAAGTAAAAAAGAATATTTATTGTCAATATACAGATTTTTCAATATAGATGGAACATTTTACAAATCAAACTGAACACTTTGCTCATTAGGAGCTTTCCGCACCTTTTTTTCCAAAATTAACTGAATAAAAGAAAAAAATAATTAAAAATGGGCATTAATAATATTAGGAGATTCCAAATTTTACTTATGAAACGCTTGTATTTTGCAGAAAACAAAATTAATGAGCAAATGAGAGCCCGAAAACTATAACTATGCTTATGGGTCTACTGTGACGCCACAGTACACATTTGTCACATCAGTACGCATATTGACACAGAGATATAAACAGATCTTTGAGCGGCTACCATAGAAACAGTAAGAATAACGATACACAATTTTTCGCCATGGAATTCATTTTTATACCCCAAACTACTACCTTTTTTTTAAAATAAAATAGATGTTGAGTAGATTATAAATGGTTTAAATCATTAATATTAAATCTTATCAAGTAAAGTTAAAATTGCTGCTAAAAATCAAATAATATTATTTAAAATTATTTTTTGATGGAGTGCATTAGATCTATTATGTTTGGGTAACGTAAATATTCATCATAATCAAGAGGTTTGTGAGCTTACTACACAATTTTTTTTACCACCCTTATTCATCAATGATGCGAATTATATCGATGATATTTTTTTGAAAATTGAATTTTCTGGTAAAAATTAGTTAGCGGTTCTAGCAAACTGATAAAATTTGGATGGTGTAATAAATTACTACCTATTATCACCGACACTTCAATGACATCTACTAATTATTATAAATATTTTATGAATATGAACATGGTACATGAAATTACCAGCAGCTGCTGCGAAAGAATATTTATAAATTAAATTTTGCATTCAAGTTTTTTTTTCCACTATGACTTTCATCAATAATCTTTTAAACAAATAAAGTGACCATTTTGACTTGTAAAATGTCCAATTTGGAGTGTAAAATCTATAGCACCTAGCAAGCGAAAATATTTTGACCATTTTTATTAGTGCATTATGTAATGAAGTATTTATAAACCAAACTCATCAAAATTAATAGAATCAATATATCTTTCATCTGAATTACATTAAACTATTTGGATTGTTTTATGCGATTTATGTAAGCCCAAGAAAAGTGGACAATGATCTCTGGTTGTCAATTTGTACTATCGCATTTACTGATTTGTAACTTAGGAATAATCGAACAATAAATAATACTCCTATACTGTTTTCTATAAAATTGAAAAAAAAATATTTACTTTACTGTTCAATTTTGGATTTTAAAGCAAAATTTGTACATGATAGATGCCACAAAGAACCTCTGAAATTATTTTTGTGTATAACATTTATCAAAACCGTTTCTTATTTGGACATGACCAAACCACATTAAATACTTTTCTGAAAGGATGTTTGTCAATATTCTATGAAAGAATCTAACGCCGGAGCATTAAAATCCAAAATCATTCATATGCGGCTGTTCTAAGGCTGGATAAAATGCACGGGCAGGTATGCTATGTGTTTCGGTTTCACTATAACGCATTTGTGTCATCCTAAGATTCTGTGTAAGAATAGAAGATCGACCCTCTTAGAAAAAAAATGCTTTTGATACTAAGTGAGTGACAAAAGAGACTGTTTTTACTCTATGTATTTTAGATACATATTATATCATTGTGTATTTTGTGGCTTTTGACTTTAAGGCCTTTTAGAGACCACCTGTGTGAAATTTTTGATGAATGGATTCTATTCGAATTTTTATAGTTTGTGTTTGGTAGCCCCATATGTTTTATGAGACTTACACATTTTTTGAAGATATTTAAATTTGGTATTTGAAAAAGAAATTTATTATTAGTCATGGATTTCATTTAGGACATATTCGGTGTTTATCAAGAGAATTCTCTTCTTAAATGTTGAAATTGAAAATTTGATGAAATTTTATGGGAACTGCAATCTTGATACTTGCCAACATTGACGTTGACAAATCCAATGCATTTATTACTTGTGAAAATTCACAAGATCTCGCCATCTCGACTCCAAGCAAATGTGTGCGTGTGATTAATGGAACTCTAGGCTTAAAAATAAAATTTCCAAATTAAAATTATGAATTATTACGGCTATATTTGTTCGGCCCTTGTTTCGGCATAGCATAAATTAAATGAAATTCGAAGGGATCTATCGCTCAACTCCGCCCAAAATCATCTCGTACATCTGTTCACTGTCACAACACTCCATTACGGCGTAATGTGCGTGAAACGTTGAGTTTAGTCTCGCAAAAAGAATTCTTAAGGGACCAAAGTTATCTTCGGCATCAATAAAATCAATAAGCCACCGAGGCAATACCCAAAATCTTATTCTTAAAAAGATTTTCCGGATTAAACCATCCAAACTAACTCCAAAAACGCCGAATTGCTCACGCTTTCAAAATCGTTATTAAACACCCAAAAGAATCAAATAGTTTAACTGTAATATATCTCGAACAATGCGGCAAGAGGTTAAACTGTGATTTTTTTTCAAGAATCTTTTCGTGTACAATGGATAATCAACTGTCACAATGATGTTAGGAATACAATTGGATGGTGTGTCTATTTTGGTTTTCCGCAACCATAAAACTGTATTGTTTGACCACAAAGTTCTCACCTGCTGACCCAAATAACTAAGCGTATTGTTAGACAAATTGAAAGGCATCGTTGAAATTTCAAAAATTATTTAAATTTGTTCGTAATTTGAATCGATTGTGAAACGATTTTGTTTAGAAAATTAGACTAAGTTGTTTGGAAATTAGCTCTTAATTCTTACCCATAATTTTTTTTTTAGAATCGATATAATTTCAGTATTCAAAAATTATTTTTCTCTCTAATAAAATGTGACTTGGGGAGATACTTTTAATTGAATTTCAAAAAAGTATTAATTTGAACCCTAATAATCCCAACTTTTTGCACTAGTATGCTATATTTATTATTTTATTTGAATTTAATTTATTTTTTAAACCAAACCAAATGATTTCAGACTTTCATTAAGAAAAATCTCACTTTATCAAATGTTTAAATTCTTTTAATTTACTTTTTGTACTTATAATTAATAAAATTTTTAGTTCAGCGTTCAAAAAGTGTATCAAAATTTAAATACTTTGAACCAAAATTCTTGTAATATATTTTGTTTCCTTATTAAAGGTAACTTCACTTAAATTGGTACTAACTTAAGACATTATTAAAATTTACCCATAGTTTGACTTCACTTGAAATTGTTCACATCTTCATTCACACCTATTTTCTTTTTGTTCCTGTCTTTATTATAAAAAGAAATGAAATGATCTTTTGTTTTTTTTTTATCCTTTAAAATTTAACAAATTTCTTAAATATAATAGAAAAGTAAATATAGTACAAAGTATTTAGAATTGATTTTTTTCGTTCTTTGTACGAAATCCTAGGACCTTGATTAGCGATGGCGAACCTATGACCCGTGGGTCAGGCACTGACCCACGATGGCTAGGCAACCATTCGTTTGTTATGTTTGTAGAAAGAAACTTTCATAGCACTTGTATCGCTCCCTCTCTGTTTCATCTTTCATGAGAAAAAAACTTTCATGAGACGCTAATAAGCGTCATGTACATTATAGACCCACGAGCTAGTACTTAAAAAATATGAAATAATTTGACCCACGTCTCAAAAAGGTTCACCATCCCTGACCTAGATTATAGATACTCAAAAATGTCAATTCATGAATCTTAATAGATACCTATATCATTTGTCGCAATGCAAATTTGTGAAAATGGCACCAAGTCCCAAATTTTTTTTTTGGAAAGTTCTGTTTGTTTGAATGACGATAATGATGAGGATTTTGTTAAGACTATGTTGAGGCAAGATTTTTTTCGAATAATATCGGAGATCACTGCAAAAGCTAAATACAGCTCAGTAAACCATTTGGGACCATTACAGTAGAGTATAGTAGAGACCAGTAGAGATTTCTACTTGCTCGGAAAAAACGAGCACTTATTAAACGTGATGATAACTGGGGACGAAAAATGGATTTGCTAGAAACACATTGTAAAGAAAAGGACGTATTGTTTTTAATTGTTATTTACAGTTGCTTTATAACTAATAAGGTCTTTAGCGACTCTAGGGTCAATAATAATCCATAATCGAAAAATATCGAAAATTTTCTCGAAACGAAAATCGAACCCAAGTAGGCTTAAAAGGGTTTATTGTAAACCCGGAAAAGCTAGCCTTTCCACCTCTAAGTCAAATTTGACTGAATAAAAGAATATTCTGTATTCGAGGAACAATATATTTTGAGCTTTTGATTAAACGTAAAGCTCAATTAGACCATATAATTTAATTATATTTGTTCAAAAAAAATAATCCTTTTTGTGCTTTATAAAGTTGATTACCTTTCTCAATTATAAAACAATTATTATGCATTAAAAAGCCAATAAATTCAAAATTTTCAAAAGTAAGTCCATAATAATCAAGATTATTAATTTTTGTTGCTATCTAGAGTAAGTTATCATTCAAATTTCGGATCTTACAAACGACCAATGTATTGTAAAGTCAAAAAAAAATCATTTTACATATAATAAACCTTTATAATTCATCTTTATTACTGAAATATTAACATTTTGCAGATTGAAAGTATGAGTAACGATCAACAACCAAGTAGGTTATATGTGGACGACTTTATTTTAGCAATAAAATAAGCACTAATCATTTTTTTGGCGTAAATAAATTTTTAAAATTGCTTTAATAGTGGGAAGCAATCCAAAAGACGAATGATAACAAAACTGGAGGATGCAGTGTAGTGTTATAGCTACATTTCTTTTATCTGTATCCAAAATTTAATAATACCCCTGGATAGCTAAGGAATCAAAAAATTTAATACGCAAAGTGATCACTTTGGCACATTGTCCATCGAGGGGGGTGGAATGCGCCGCCATTTTGAGATTATTTTATTATGTATCGAAATTTTAATTTGACACAAATTTGACACCGAAAAGCTTAATCGTTCGTTTAAGTTTCAATTGTCACCTCTTATCAAAATATATTGATTGTATACATGCAGACACAGGTCAGTATTCGTTGGTTAAAGTACGAATGTTTAACCTATCCTTCGGATAAATTTTTTTCCGGAAAATAAATGACACTAACTAGATATGAAAAAACCGACCCTTAAAGTAGTATATATATACTAATTGTATATATTATTTTGACTAACCAAATTTAAGATTTCTTAAGTAGCTTCCCGGTAATGAAAATTGTGGAACTTCTTTTGTTTACATCTTTATTCTTTCAACCCTCGTACAATCAATCGTAACCACAAGTATTTTTCCACTTTCAGTAAGTTTTTGTAATAGGTGAAATACCCTAAATATTTATGAGTTGAATGAAGAATGAAATCAACGACATTGTCGCTGTTTAATGAGCCACATCTATTTCATCAAATATTTTTGTAAACATATGGTCCCTTAATCTAACAAAGGACTGAATACAAAAAGATTTAATATTTATCTCACACCAACATTGCACCGACCAAACTATTACTTAGTGGTGCAATTGCCAGTATCTAACCAACTGAATATAATTTGAACCCTTACTTATCACCGTAAATACAGCAAAGCCCGTAAGTTCAAGAAAACTTCTAATTTCAGTTTTCATCTTCATAAACATCAAATAAACACAATTCTTCCATAAAAAATAAACCAACAAAGCCATTTTTGGGCCTATAAAAAGTTATTAATTTAATAATTCCAAGAAGTTTGATATGATATGAGAAAAATAAATCAAAAGTCGGTCTTGAATGAGAGCTTAAATACATTATGCGATTGTGCGTGTGTTTGTGTTAACGGGCAACTCTTCACATCTGCTCGGGGATGTTTTTAAAGAAAGATTCTGCAATTTATTAAATGCGTTAAAATATTGACATAATAGACAATATTAACAATGGCTCACAACTAATAATGCTCACAACAAAGTGTCACAACAAAAAGATTTTGGCCACGATTTATGTTAAGTCAATATGTGGCCTTTTTTGCTTTGTGTGTTCGCAAAAAATATGTTGACGCTTTTTGTACAACTATAGATTTTTGAAACTAATTGTAAGAAAGAAATAAAACCCAGCCGATTTTCCTTAAATAACAATCTAACTCAACTAAAAACTTTTTCATCTTTCATTCGCCATTGTGAATTCTTATGAAATTATTTTTGTCAGACTACGTCAATTCCTTTTTTGATTTTCTTTTTCATTCGTGAAGAAAAGCGCTGTAACAAAATGAAAATCTTTACGAGAAAACGTAAATAGATGTAAATAGGTCAAGACTTTATACAGAAACTAGGAAAAGGCAGTAGAAAAGAAAAATAAAGCTATTTTACGTAAATTTAACGTTTTTATTTTGGCGTCCTTAATTAAAGAAATAGAAAAAATTTGCTCTCCAGACGTCAAAAAATATCTTCTTTTCATTATATTTATGCTCAGATGAATATTTGCTAATTGAATCAGCATTGTCACCACATTTTACTTTCTACAGTATATTGTAGCAAGTCGAATAATTATAAAGAACTTCAACAAAGAAAAACTCGATTTTTTTTTTGATTACCAGTGGGCTTAATTAAGCTGTTAATTTCTAACTTTAAGTTTTTAATAAGTCTTATATCTATTATCATTGATGTTATAATTAAATATATATATAAACATATTAGTATTCGTTTAATTGATTAGTAAATGACTAAGACTTAATCACCAAATTTAAAATTCACAAAATTAAAGCATAACAGTGAAATAAGGAAAACGATAGTAACAAAATGAAATCCAGCGCTGATGGATAATTATTTAAAAAGAAGTACGTTTTCGATGGGTGGTCTCGCAAAATATGGCCATAAGTATAATTTGAATTAACAAGTATGTAACGTAAAAGTATGTAAGTACGTGAGAAATTCAACACACATATGTCAGTTATTCACCAATCTAAAATTTCGTTCTAAAATAACATTTAGTTATCACCTTTCATCTTTGTCTAATTGACTGAAATGCATTAAATCTCTTGCTCGGAAAAATTTAAATGAATTACTTTTAATTATAGATTACAGCGTCACCTATTGAAAACTTATTTCGAAAATCTATTGAATACTTATTTCATAAAAAATATGATTAAGTATAGTTATTACAGCATTATCTTGAATTAATATGGGAAAATTAATTGCGAATCATCTTGTAAACATAGCACATACACGATCAATTCATTTGCTTGAAATATATGTAGTTGTCTGTGATATTTTTGAGAAGCGTTTAATATAAATTAATACTTACAATTTACTTAAAATTACTTTTTTAACCTTACACATTTCTGATAAATCTCAATAGATTCGAGACGATATGCATAATTAAGCTCATACCTCCATTTTTTATTTAACCCACTGATATTTGGATCCTAAATAATTATTTTTTAAATGATCTGATATATTTATAGATAGTATACATAAACATTAACGTTTTGATTAATTTCTTAAAAAATATATAACAAACTCGCTATTAAATCATTTTCAAGATAATATTTCAAAAACATTGTCCTTTATTAGAATTCAGTAAATGTCATTACAAAGTTTCATCAAAATCTGTGTAGTGATTTGATCGTAATGATGTAGCATGGACTAAGGCTTCAACTCTCACGTATCTATGGGTATGTATTTAGAACATACTGCCTTTAATAATTTGAACATTTCTAACAATATAAGAGATAGGGAGTTCATATTTTAGGTTTTACTGCCTTAAACATTTACACAAAATAAAATCATAATATTAACAAAAAACAGGATGTACCCCGCACAATGACATGATTTATCAAAAAATGCATTATAAATTTACCAATACAACCAAACGTGCGTATTTTTGCGTATGCGTTAATTTTTCATCCTTTGGAACATACGCGACAGGTACAAGAATTACTCGCTTCGCTTCACAGTGTGTGTTTTTGACTCAGCTGAGATATTTCGTTTCGGAGATTGTGACAAGAATACTCCACTAAACTGTTATTTCCCATAAGTATAATTAATAGTTATAAAAACGATAACAATTGAGCCATTTTAACTAAAACT
The DNA here is from genome assembly GCA_958496175.1 of Sisyra terminalis. Classification (NCBI taxonomy): domain Eukaryota; kingdom Metazoa; phylum Arthropoda; class Insecta; order Neuroptera; family Sisyridae; genus Sisyra; species Sisyra terminalis. Next base: position 29,135,652 of record OY292277.1, on the reverse strand, counting down.
ACGATCAGTTGAAACAATATATATAAAACATTCAAATATTTTGGACTTTTAAACATTTTTTTCAAATGTTAAAGTAAATACATATCACCGTATCACACATTCGATTTTTAAAACACCGTAAGGGAAAGGTTAAGAGCTACTTATCAAAGCTTGTAAACTTTACATTTAACAGTTCCGTAAATAAAGGAAACTGCAAATATTTTTTTCCAATTTATCTTTATCCATCTTTATTTATAGTTTTGCCTCATATTCTATGAAAACGTAGAAGTATAATCAAAGGGCGCTCACCAACCCAATTAACTGACCAGGTTCGAAAGCCTACCTAGCTTTTCGTTATACGGATTTGTAGTCAATGAAGAGCACTTACGACACTAGTTGTTTATGATCGCGGTTTTTAGTAATGAGATAACAACTACAGAGGAAATACAAACTTCCTCTGAAATTACTTTTCGTTAACTAAACTTATGCCGTAAAAATTATTTATAATTTCGAAAAATCAGCCATCTGAAGAGGAAGATTTTAAATCACTACTTAATTTACTCTTTAGCTCTCTATAATTGAGTTAAAATGAACGATTTAATTTATTTATTTTTGAATTTTGTTGGTAGTTTATACAATTTAATAGTTTTACTAATAAAATAACGACGAATCTATAAAAAACTAATAACTCTTAGGTTGAATGTCTTTGATTACGATCGCATAGAAATCAGTGGAATAAAGATACTTATAGCGTTATTAACAATTAAAATATGTAAATGTATGTTACATAATATTGCTTTGCGCATTTTAACTGCAAATTGTTGAACAAAAGTCAAGTGCGTGTTCGTTTCATGTGAGTCAAAGCGCCTTGAAGTCCATTACGCTCAAATTAAATCATTCAACATTCAGCATCCAACATTCATCTACCATTGAAAATTTAACATCCGTGTGGCTGTTATCTTAATTGAGATGGGTTCATGAATGTGTTGCTAATAATATTTTAATATTAATATTTTAGTTAAGAGCAGTTGAAAAGCATCCATTCTCCACCATCCATCAGATTATTGTTACTACACAAGTGACTCTTCCACATGAACTCTACAAAAAATAAATTAAAAATACACGCACACTACATTTTCAAGACTAATTGAAGGCTAATTTTGAGATTTCAAGTGGAGTGACGAAAATTCGCTTTGAAGAAAAAGCCCATGACATCAATGATACTGAGAAGAGTTGAGAGAGTGCCTCTTCAAAGGTTAAATTTAGAATTAAAAAGAGGATTTTTTCTCGTTGCTAGTAATTACGAGTCATTTATATTTAAATTTATGTAACAGAAAAAAGTTTCTGTCCTATCGGAAAAACTTGCAAGAATTCAGTTGCAGGAAAATAGGTTAATTGGTCGTTAATTTGAATCTTAATGCAGTCACATGCTCTCGTCTCTAATTGAATTAAAAATAATTACCATTTTTCAAAAAAAAAGTATTATATAATATATAAAAAATGGAACTAAACATAAGACTTCATATTCTACGTAGACTTACAACAAAAGTAATGGTTTTGTTTTCATATTACTTCTACTATTTTCTTTAAATCTGGAGGTGGATTTATCGAAACTGATGTATAAACCAAAGTTTTATAATTTATTTATTTTTTTGGAATCGGAATTAAAGCCGAAGATACACAAGTTAAGGGAAGGTAGAATGAAATAGATGAAATATAATTAAAAAGGCAATTCCTTGAATCATTTATACATATATAAATTCTAGTATACTTAAAATGAAACAATAGTTAAATTAAAAAAATGTATATCTGAAAGTAGTAAAGTATTTTCTAATAAAAAAGTGGATTTTCGGAATTGAAGATGGATTCGGAGGTTTAAATCAATTGAAGTTCCAGTTATTTGGAATTGGAGTCGTACCTCTGTAAGCTCACCTCTTAATGTTCAAAATTATCTTCTAAGCAGGGGTGACCAAACCGCGGCCATTTTTCAAGCCCGTGAAATTTGCCACACTTGCAAACATAGAGACGAAATATTGTAAACACATAAATGTGAGTGAAATACAATCAGTGACGTCGTAAATTTGACTAACTGATTGTTGTTACGGTTTCAACTGTAATTTTGATTTCATTCAATTGCCAATTGTTACCATTGTCAGTTGTGTCACTATTGAGCTGAGAATATTTCACGGGAGGTTACTACTATTTTATAATGACCAAAATGACGGAAACAAATATATTAAAATTATATACAATGTATCTAATATGAAGATACATAATTTTAATTGTAGTTCGTGGAGGTATGATGCATTTCCAAAGTGACTTGCAATTTCAATTGGGTTGGTCATCCCTGTTCTAGAGGTTAAATATTAAGAAAACAAATAATTTATAAAAACATCGTCAATAAAATTTGTTGCATATACCCACAAATTCTATTCAAAATAATAAGATTTATATTAAAATTTGAAATATGTTAACTAATATTGAGGGCTTGGCAGCCATTTATGTACGATGCGAAAAATTTGGCTAGCGATATTTATTGGGGGAAAATGAATTGGACAGATTCATGACACATTCATGATTACTTTAAATTTTAGGCTTTTGGGATTACGGCTGCGGAATCATTGAAACGAGCCTAATAATCGGTCATTGTAGACTGGAAAAATAAATGGATACACTTACCATACGCGGACCATACGCGGGTAATCCACCATGCTGAATCTGTTATACCCAGATTGAAACCTCTTTAACTAGGGATAGCTAACCCTGAAACGGAAATAGTCAAAAAATACCTACAACAACGATTGCTGAGGTTTGTTGCTTAGCTTCTCAGTTTTAACTAGGTGAAATAAGAACCCAGATCATACAATAATTTCAGAGGCTGCAGTACTGAGGTACAATTAATCTCATTCTGGAAATCCAAGCTAAATGAAAAAGGCATTAAATTGATTCATCCAAAAAATCTAATTATTAACATTTTTTAAAACTTTTCTATTTTCAATGCCCTATTCGCTCGCTCAGGTTCTCGGTTTTTAAGTAAATTAAATAATTGTTCAATACTGCGTATACCAGTTCAATCATGAATATTCTTTAGGAATGGCATCTTCTTTCCTCTAATTCTAAAGCGGTCATCGATTTTACCTTTGGTTATTAACTAAAGAATTTTTTATCGGTTTTATCCTCAATACGATATTTTCCTTGAAAGATAATTTTAAATAATTCCTGAAAAACGTTTACTCTCCTTAAGACTGCTTTATTGGTTTGCATAGCTGTCCTAGGTATTTGGAGCATTCTCCTATGTGGCCAAACATCAAACATTTCCGGAGGATTGATCGTAACAACTTTAGTAGTTCAGATTTCAGCTTCGCATAACAACACAAACCAAATATAACATTTGATCATTCTTGACCACATTTACAGGGTCTCTCACCCACTGATTGTGTCAGTTGTAAACACCAGAAGATCTTCGTGTGTAAACTTCTTAAAAAATTCCTTAAAAACAATATAACTTTCGATACCTTTATTGCCTTTTGAATCTATTCCAACCCTGCTCGATATTTGTTAGAAAACTTTTGGTCAGAAAAGTTAGTTTAAAGTTGTCAAATAAAAATTACAAGTTCATTAATAACAATTCAATTACATTTAATTCATAAAAATTGACTTTATTTAAAATCCTTTACGTTTTTTACAAAAATTATAAGACAAACGCAAAAAATATATTGTAGTTTTATTGTTCGAAGGTAGTCGGAAAAATCGGTCGCAAAAAAGAAAAAAACTGTTTTATCAGCTGGTAAAGTGATGGCGACTGTTTTTGGGATAGTCAAGGAGTTACCTCACCAACTATCTTCAAAAGGAAAAATTATTACCGGAGCATATAACGCATCTTTACTGAACAAGCTGAAGAAGAAAATTCCGGAAAAATGGCTACCGTTTCAGACCTCAGTGATTGCTAAAGAGAAAATCCACGAATTATGGTTTAAATCACTTTACCACCCTCCTTACTCAAGCGATATAACCCTAAACGACTCGGGAAACCAGAAATTTTTGTTAGATGAGAAGGCCATCAACTTCGTGGACAATTATTTTGCAGAAAAAGTTGTCAATAACTATTTGGACGGGTTAAAGAGATGGGAGCATCACTGGGACATGTGTGCAGACTTACAAGAAGACTATATAGAAAAATAAAATAAAATTTGAAGAAAAAATATCTTGTATCTTTGTTAAGCATGAAACTTTTCAGACATCCCTCATATAATTAACATAACGTTATTGATCTTAATTGAATAGTGCTTCATCATTGCTTTCATCATTTAACTGCAATGAATTTATTAATTTTAATATTCACAAAAACGCCCTGACAGAAAAAGTTGTTCAAAATTATTACGTCAAAATCCCTTGAGGTTGTTGTGAATATTTTTAATATATACATTTTTGAAAGTTGTGGTGGTTCACAAGTTAATGTAAGTAGGTCTTAGTATAAAAATGAAATTAAGAAATTATATAGCAAACATTTTGACAGTGAGTTTCTTCAAAAATTAAAACTCTGAGAATTCTAATTATAACTTTATTACCATTCATAGTTAAAAATAAATTTATCATATTATGGCAAACTTTGAAAAATAATACATAATTTAAAGAAAAACTTTACTATGAAAATTACTTTTCTCTAAGATTGAGTTTTATTTTTTTAAGAAAAAAATATAATATCATTGGTCGTATTATAACCAAAACATTTACTTTACGAATTAGGTCAACTTCTTTATACCTTTTTAATCCTACATCCTTAAAAGTATTAAGTTTTACCTTACTACTTCTTAAAGTTTTAAATGTTTTTAACCTCCTGTTTTAACCTAAAATGTTTTGAATCTCCATCACATTTATTTTTTGATTTAAATGTTTCGACATTGCATAGGAAAGAAAAATATATTAAAAATTGTGTAACAAGAGCTACCCTCAAGAACTTAGCGCTGATGGGGGAGGAACCTCTGCCAACTAATCAAGGAGTTATCCTTACAGATTCCTTGGCAAGCCGTTCAGCAATAGCCAATTCCTACAATAAAAACACTATAATTAAAGATTAAAGATTTACAGATTGCTGGCGGAGGCATCAGTCATGGAGCTCTTATGGATTCGCGGACTTCAGGGAATCGAGGGAAATGAGCTTGCGGACGCAGCAGCAAAATATGCAACGGAGAAGTAGAGATCACCCCCAATCGAGGAAGGACTCACCAAAGAGGACATCATTAGAGTGTGTCAGAAACTAATTTGGGAGAAATGGGATGATATATGACAAGGTCACCCTTAGAAGCTGCAGCGAGTCAGATAAACAGTACTAAGTAGTCCACCTTTGGGAACTCAGACTAGGAGGGATGATGTTGACTCCTTTTGGCTGAGAGTTGGTCATTTAAAACTAACCAGGAGATGTGGGGATGAAGTAATCGTGATAATTAACAGTAGACCATATTTTCCTGGAATGCCAATGTTACAAAGTGGAAAGCGAACTGTATACGGTGCCGCAGAACATTAGGGAATGTCTAAACACAGCTAGAATGATAGTACAATGTGCTATCCTTTTATACAGATTAGTGGTACCAATACATCGGAATCATTTTTTTAATGCTTAGCTATTGTGAATAAGACGAATAAGAGAAAAGTAATATGAGCGATAGTGTGTGCGTAATGTGTCAAAGAAAATCACTCAAAATTCTAGCAGTTAAAGCGACTATAGATAAATATAAATAAAAATATTTAAAAAAGTGATTGTAAAGAATACCCCTACTTTAAAACATAGAACTCGTCTATTATATTTTGATTTAATCAAATTAATAATAATTCTTCCGTTTCTAAAAAAATCATTTTGTATTTTATATTTTAAAATACATATGGGATTTAATTGGTTGAATCATTCTGCATTAATTAAATTGTACGATGAATCATTTTACACGCAAAAAAGCAAGAAAAAATTCATTTAAGAAGTTTAACAAATGAGAAATTTGTTTTAAGCATTTCAAAGAAAATATTTTTTTTAATTATCATTTGTCTAAAACTAAAGTTATTCCTGTCGTATAAAGAATATAGCAAGAAAATTTGCTAAAGCTCTTCGAAAAATGAATCTTTTTGTACCATTCAAAGGTATTGTTCTAAAAATAAACCAACCAATTATAATTAGCGGTGAAATTAATTTCAGTAATGGACGTTATTGTTTTTCCAAGACAGAAAGAAAATGCTTCCACGTCTGCTCTAGGAAAATAAACGCTACGCTCCACTGGCAATTGTAACAAAGACATTGCAACAATTGACTTTGATACTCTCAGCATTGCACGAAAACGTTAAAACTAACAGTTTTCCTTGTTACCGGAAAAAAATTTGACAATTGTCAATTGCATCTTACCACAATGAGCCAGTCAAAAGGTTTTTTCGATTTTTCTTCGTTAAATAATCGTTGCAAGCTGGGCAAGTTCAAGAGTAAAGCTTGCAAAAAATGATGGGATATCTTAGTCTGGCAGTTGAGAAAATGTATCAATAAATTATGATGGCTCTTATCTCTTCATCTGAAAATTACTTTTGATCGTCAAGTTCGTGCATAATGTGCGAATCGGTCGGATTACCCGTCGTACATCGTTGAATATAATTGGCGCCTCGTTTATTTCTGGAACTCTTGAATAAATAACGAAACAAGCCAAAATCTCTCGAGCCTCCGTTTATTTGCTGAAAATCATATTTTTTCGCGTTGGTTTCAAGAAAAACAAAAATTATAGTAAATGATCAATTTATGTGAAACAAACAAACATGTTAATATATCATTCCAAGAATGCCTCCTTAGCGTCTCAGTAGACAAATAAGACATGTGGTTATGTAGAAAAACGCTAAGTACTTAAAACAAATAATAATAATAAATGCTTAATATAAATTCATTATGACAAACTGTGACAGTTTGATGCTGTACATGCGGACAATAAATAAGCATATATTGCACATATGCATCATAAATTAATATTGGGGGGAATTAGAGTCAAGTGATTTAGTGTCTTGTGACGGACATTGCCCTATTTAATCGACCGTCTGCATTGATTGAAATATACCGGACACTCTTAATAGCCTTCAATAAAATAATCGTAAAATTGTTTCATTCCTCGAGATTGATTCTATTAGTTACCAATTTGTGTACTACGCATTTGTTTTCTCGCTAACTTGCTTCTTTGAAAAAATTCTCACGAGCTTCCAAAATCAATTTTGTTGCAACGATATTTTGATATTCTTTTTTTCAAATAAGTCATAGTTTATTTGCAAATGCAAAAGTAATAATTATTTCACGCTGTAAAAAGTTAATCAAATACTTAGTGACATATAAATAATTCGATTTTTTTATGGTCTAGTAGAGTACATCAAAGATTCCTTCTTTCTGTAATTTGCTTTATTTTCTGTTATTATTGAATATCACTCATTGCGGGTTCCCAATTTTTTTCACAAGCTATAACCGATAATAGTTAAACTCACATTCTTAGACTGCGTACAGTGGGAATACTTATGGTACATCCTCACACAAATGAACACTCCAACATACCGCATATGCCTAATTAAGTAACTATGCCACTAAAACAAAATGGAAACACAGCCTCCGAAGAACTACAACTAAAAGCTAGGACAATCCAGAGTTGTATACTCGCACCGTTCGCATCTATCTTTTATAACAGAAAATCAAAATTCTTCTTCTCTGTAAAAGTTATCTTGACCAATAAAATTTCTCCCGAAATAGGATAGGTAGTAGCAGAGAAGAGATGACAGGTATTAGGACGTAAACAACAATTAAACGTTATATATGTTTATTACAAAGTTCTATTCAAATTAAAAATATTTGTTTCTATGAACATTGATTTTTTTGCGGTCCATCTAAAGTTAAGTATTGTTTATTTAGCCCAATTTAGCATTTGAGTTTGACACCCTTGTTCTACAACATCAACAGTGAATCATAAGGATGGTTCTGGAACTATAGGTAGCTGAAATCTCCATTGAGAGTAAAAAAAAAAAAACCAAGGGTTTCCCAATGATATATTGGTAATAGTAGTAATCCAAGAAAAACTAGTCAAGATAAGTAGACTTACAATTTTCAGTGATCAGTACGACCTGAATATTAACAAAAGTAAAACGAAAATAATTATTGTTGATAGTCAAAATAATAAACCGATAAACAAAATAAAATAATAACCGGTTCCAAAATAAACCGATAAACAAAAGATTGAAACCTTTGAACTATGGGTATGTAGGTACATATAGACTCTCATTAAGAGTCCCATGGGAGGAGAAAAATACGAATAAATTATTGCAAGAACTTAATTTACATGATAGACTTACTGGTAGAATCAACAAGACATACTTGCGGTATTTCGGTCATATGCCAAGGGAAATTGAAGAATTCGAAATACTTATAGTTGAAGGAAAAATGAAAGGCAATCATAACAAAAGAAACCCCTCCCCCACACGATTATCTCACCGTATAAAGGAGCTACATGAGTACTCATTAGGAATATACACTTGAAAAATACATCGATGTTTTTATTCGATGTAAAATATCGAAATCTTGCATCGATACTTATCGAATACTTTTCGAAATATTTTCATTATCAAATTTTCTGCACTAAAAAAATAAAACAAAAAAAAAACGGAAAATAAATATAAAGGTCTTAATCAGTCTAAAAAAAAAAATTAATTTATATTGTAAACCGTAAAGCTCAAAGCTGTTTAGGCAAACTTTGCAGAAATAAAAGTTGACTTATTCGTTTGTCTTTCAGTATATTCCTCTGCTGAATGAAAATAAGCAGTCAGATGGAACAAAAGTCCCTTCAAAAGTCAAGTATTTGGGGACAATTCTATAAAGCTCAAGAAATTGCACTTTTGGTCAACCTAGATTCTAATAGATCGTTAAATCTTCCTCCTGTAACTCAAGAGTTAAGCAGACCATTCACGCTCCGACTTGCAGTCCAACTTGTTGGGCTACGAGTTGGATCTTTTAGTTGTCCCTTTAAATGATTCGACCAGTTTGACTAGACATCCAACTTTCAACAACACCATTCACGATCCGACTTTAGATTCAACTTTGAAAGTCGAACCACTAGTTGGACTACAAGTCAAAGCGTGAATGACCTGCTTTACTTTCTGATAATCAAATTTGTTAAAAATTAAAAAATTTTAAAATTCTGTAAAATATGTTTTTAATAGTTTTTTTTTATTACTAGTTAGCGTTTTTTCTCATCAATACGATATGTTTTTTGGAACGATGCGTCGAATAGAAAAACTTTTTGTCACAACATCAAATCAATCCAATGTATCTTATGGTAAACATCGAATAAAATCGATACATCGATGATTAGTAAATATCCATATACTCATTACCTGAATCAGAACGTCTACCACAAGACACCTTTTGTGTAATTTCTGCGAAGAAAACTGTTTTGTAAAAAAATATATATAATCCAAGCACTTGAGAAAGTATTTATTTCCAATAAATCATACTTTTTACATGCTTAATATAAAAAAATCAATTAAGAGTATATTTCTTATGAATTTCCCCTAGATTTTTTTCTTTTTGTATCTTATAACTTAAACAAATAGATTCGATCAATAAACGAGTAGTGATTATAAAATTCTTTAATGCAACCAGAAGCTCAGTAAAAATTGACAAAACCAATTAAATAAATTCAATTTGTCTTTAAGTGTGAGAAAAAAAATCTTACTCAAAATTTAAACGATATTTAAGTGAATAAAATAATTTTAGACTATCGTTCCGATTAGAAAACATCTAGTTTTCATTTAAAATTAAATTCGCCTATCAACACATAATATATAATTAACGAAACACCATGTCGTAATTAAAACAAATTAATGTCATTGAATCCAACCAACTTGGTGTTTTATTGATTAGATTTGAATAAATTATCAATTTTGTATTACCAGCGAAAATATTCAAACATGTAAATGTTTAAATATTTTCGAACGAAGGGAATCGAAAACAAATCAAAGACATGCAAATTATTTCATGTCTCGAATCGAAAATAAAATGTTGCACGTCAAACAAGTATTGGAAATCAATAATAAATTGATTTTAATATCGAACGAATCGAATAAATGGTCGACGAAGATCGTAATTATTTATTGATCGAATATATTTTTCGTTTTCTCTTCATTGTAACAAAAGCGGGAATTTTGTATTTGAATTTTGGTTTTCGTGTCGGCACGAGCAGTATCAATATTTAAATGAGTAAATAATGAAAAATCGAAAACTAAGTCGTTTTATTGAGTTAACTGCAGATTTATATTTCGATAAAAATAAGCATTTTATAAACAAACGTTTCATGTAGTGTAGCTTTATGTTTGCATTCAAAATTTATTTAATATTCATTAAAGTTTATAATCTTAAAATTCAAAAACATCTTTTATATACACCAGTACACTTTATATCAATATTGAAGTAAACATTTCGGATAAAAATCTCATACTTTTTAACGAGTTTCGAAAATAGTTTTTAACTAGCGTTTAACTCTGGCAATTCCGAGCTTTTGTACGGTAAATGACCGAAGACAATTCTATATATATTATGTGTTGTGGGATTTCATCACTCCCCTTTCATAGTCCGACATCATATGATTACAGGAGGTAAATTACTCGGGGACCTTTCAATTGAAATTGAGGGTGAGTTTCACGAACTTTCGTAACGTTTGGGGTTGCCGGATTTGTAAATTGAGTCCAGGCCGTGATTACAGCCGGTAAATCAGTCAGCAAAAATGAACTAAGATCGGTGAGGGATGATTTTCATGTAACAGTAATTCGTTCTGGTCAAATTCGATATTTGGCTTGGACAATTTTATCGTGCAACGCTCGACGTGACTGAAATAGGACGGAAAAATTGAGCTTTTAATTTTCTTTCAATTTCTAAGAATTGCATTTTTTTTCATTGATACTTGATAAAAAAGTCACTAAAACTTTTTATAAATTTACTATTTGAGAAAATGCATCTCAATGTATAACTTGACTGTTTTTTTTTTAAATAAAAGTCTCTAAAGTAAAGCTACATTATTTGAAAATTTATATAGTTTAAGATGTGCAAAGTAATTTAAGGATGAAAATTATTTTTTTTTTAAGTAAAAATAATGATTCGGAGGATCTTCTATTTAAAAAATTATTAACTCTAGATTCTCTAGTAGTAAATTTAAACAAAATATTTTCCATAGCAAATTCCATTGAATTATCTAAATACTAAGCGTTAGATGGTATATATTGCATCTTCACAAGGCCTGAGTGTCTCTGTGTGAATATTATGTACAGTGCAAGAATGCTTAAGTGCAAATAATAGTATATGTACATATTGTGAGGTATATACTTATGTGTATATATGAGCATTGCATATGACATCCTGCTGTTTGCTTACCGAACTATGAAAATTAATAAAGGGGGAACGGTCAGCACAACGAGATGAAACATGATCTAAATGTTTTTTGAGGATTTTTGATTTAAGAAAAAAAAAGGATAAAAAGTTAAGGTTGAAAGTGGCAAAGATGGAAGAATAAGTAAATTCGAATAATCGAGAAGTATGTCTGAGAAGCAAATACAAAGGAAAAATAATTATCTGCATCGTAACTGTAACAGGTAACCACTTTTCTCGAGAACAATAATCAAAATTTGATATATTTTGATGCATCAGACTTATTTTAAGACGTTCAGGGCAATCAAGTCTATTCCAATCGTGAACCTATATTCTATACATACGTGCAATGTTTATTGTATATAATGAAAATTATTTTTCTTTGAGTCAAAATCACGCGAAAACTGCTGAGCGTATTAATACAAAATTGTGACTTTTCGAAGAAAAATGCTCGTGTTGATTCTAGTGGACTTATTTTTTGAGTTATATAAAATCTTTATTATTAGTTTAATAATCTTAAAAATCATATTTTTTAAGTTTTTTTTTACCGTCACTTTATAACTACTATGGTCCTTAGGACTCTAAGGATAACAAAAATCCGTAATCGAAAAATACCGTTTTACCGAAAACTGATAAACCGTTCATATTTTTTCCAGTACTAATGCTGGTATTCACATTAAAAATACCAGTTTTATCGGTATTGGAACATTGGCGCTGGTTAATACATTGATACACGGTAGGTATGCTTGGTTCTAGGAATCCCACATGTACTTCTTAGAAACAAACAGGATACCCAGAAAGAATTCACTTCCACTGTAGCAAATTGGGAAAGAGATGATAAAAATTAGAGAAAAAATTAATGCAGGCTATTGCTTGACCGCCTAGATGCATATCGCTAGTGAAAGCTGTTAGTTTTCAGCCTATGCAATAGTGAACATACCATATGTAAGTAAATTTAGTAAACTTCATGTTTAAGAACCGTTGAAATAATAATTGTATTCTAGATATGATTAGATAGATAGATGACTAGATAGATAAATATTTGTCTTTTACACTTTAATTGCTCGATTTGCAGTTTTTCGAATTATGAACGTTTTATTTTCAAAAATGTTTACATCCACTGGTGAACGTTTTTGCCATACGTATGAATACAAGCCTTTGTAGTATATACATAAACGTTTGCACTATTAAGAAGTTACACAATAACTTAATTCTATTTTTTTAATTTAATAACTTCTAATGTATGTCCTAGGACTCAATTTCTTTCTTAATTACGACGCGTTTCATCAGTTTTTGGCTTTCATCATCAGGTAATAATTATTTTGTCAGTTGTAAACAAATTTAATATACGTTGTTTGTTTTAAATAATTTGTCGTTAAAGATGTTATTTGGATCTAGTTTGTGTAAGTTTCATATTCTTTTAGGGTGTTCATATGTAATCCTTTCTTGCAAATATGTAGTGGTTTAAAATTTGTTTCGAAATTTAAGCATTGATGATTTTCGTCATAAAGGTGTTTTGTAAAATTTGAAGCTGTTGTTGAAGTAGGTTTCTTGGATGTATTTTCCTTATACCTTGTTCCGAAATATTTACCAGTTTGGCCAATGTAGAATTTTTCACAGGAACCACATTTAATTTTATATATTCCTTTTATATATTATTTATATATTTTTTTTATTTTTCATTGTAATTTGGTAGTTCTCCAATGTCTTAAGAATTTTCATCATGTTGTGGTTTATTGAAAATGTGATGTTAATAATATTTTTCTTTAGAAAGTTGGTGATTGTAAAACTAAATATATTATTGAAGTTTGATTTTATATATTTTTTGTTTTCTTTTGGTGGAGTTGAAAGAATGGATTTTTTAGTAAATTTCGATATTATTTTATCTCCGATTGAGCTGTTATATCCGTTAATAGTCTATTAGTTTCATTTGAAATTTCAAATTAAAGCTTTCATTTGAAAATTTTCAAAAAGAATCCTCAAGTCAATAAAACCTCAAGCTTCAATACTTCATGGCTTACCCAAAATCCATAAAATAAATATTTCAATCCGACCAGTAGTGGAATTCAAACTTGCTCCTGGACATTGATTTAGCCAAAAAGTTAGTGCAAACCGTCAAATCCGGCATCTTACTGAAAGAAAATTATTCATTAAAAACACATAGGTATGAATTTATGAATAATACTAAAAACCTAAAACTACTACAAAACCTCAAAATGGCATATGGCATCACTTGATATTGTCAACTTACACACTAATGTCCCTGTTGAAGAAACAATCAAAATTGTGGAATATAAACGATGGCCTTAATTTACAAAAAAAAGGCAGTTGCTCTCAAGAATGCCCTCGTTCTGGGCATATTTATTTTCATGTTAAAAAGTTTCAGATTTTGCTTTAATTGTTTGTTAATTTTAATTTTAAGAATTTTTATGCTCGGAAATGTAAGATTGATTTCAATTCTTTTTTAACTTCCATTTTACCATAAATTAAGACAGAAAAATTTTAACGTTTAGGCCAGAACACAGCTTTTACTTTTTTTAAACTGTTTTCAACTGTAATAAACTATAAAAAAGTAGTACAATATTGGTTTTGTCTACTGCTTTTTCAATTTCAGAAAATAAAATAATTAAAATGCAGCTATAGTCTTCCATATTTTATTTTGGCATATTGGTCAAATTTAATAGAAATTTATTAACAGTTTCAAAGCGACAATAAAATAACGATTTCAATTTTATCCTGTCAGATCAGCGGCAAGTTATTTTCGAAAGTGTCCCGCCGGACCGATAGATTTCCAACGATACGGAAAGCAAGCATCGCGTTGTCGGAAAATTGCACGCCGATAAACCGACAGATTGGTTTCGCATTAATCGAAACGAAAATTCGAATTGTAGGGTTCGTCCTTTCGAAACGAGATGCAGATAGATTTGGCCAACAAACACAACGCTGTGTGATTACAATTAGTGCAGGTTGATTTGGTCAAACTAAGTTGAGTAAACTTAACTTGTTCCGAAATTACTTGCGGCCACGCGCGCGGACATTGAATTAGTTTGTGAGTTTCACTAATTTCATTTTAACTCGCAATTGCGAAACTTGCAGTGCTCCACGAAACCGCATCCATTTCGGGTGTCGATCAAGACTATGGGTTTGTCTTGATGTGATTTTAATTGGATGTTGGACTGATTTTTTACGTTATTTGCCGGACAAAGTTGCAGCCTCGAACATGGATTTGATTGTAATAACGTCGATTTCGATGATCACGGATTTTTTTTCAGCTGGAAAATGAAACTCTGATCACGTTTGACTGACGATGATACCGAATCCGTTCGCATCCATCGACCAAACTCGACCGATACATGCAATTCGGCCGTAGATAAAAAACGTTTCATTTCAAATATAACTCAATTTTTAAATTACGTAATTTACTCAGTGAATATCAATGCTATTCGTGCTAGAAATTTATATTTATTCGGTAGTGTCATGTTTTATTTTCTTTCCAAATAGCGATCGGCGCAGAACTGCATCCGAAAAACACACATCCGCATAAAATCTACTTTTTGATATGAGATGATTTTTTTTGAAAAAGTATGAATTATCAGACTACATAAATAAGTATTTTATTTAAAATTCAAGTTCATTTATTTGTACTTCAAATTGCAAAAAGTATCTACATAGCTCCGACTTACATAAAGAAAATATTTATCAAAAATTACTATAATAATATCGTAATTTTTTCTCTCTTATATAAGAGCGTAGGACCTGAACTAACGCTTTATACTTTTTACAATCCCACATTGTAAATTTCATTTGACAAAGATTGGTAGTTGAAACAACATAGAGTCCTATTCAAATGTGAAATATTCACAGTCCAACTAGTTTTACTATTTTAACTAGTTTTAAATATATCATTTATTTAAAACATTTATGTTAGTTAATTTATAGAGGGAATATGTTTGAGATACGTGTTGAAAATGAATTCTACAATAAAGAAAATAAATAAATGAAAAACATTAGTTTTATCAAGAAAATAGTATATTTTAATATATTAACGTCAGTTTCTAGGATTTGTGATATCACTGTCCCTTTACAACTTATACCCATGTTTTTTAATTGATTTTTATTGTTTTAGTCGCACTTTCCGCAATTAATGTATCATCCATATCCACGCATACTGATTAATTAACGAAATTTAACAAGAAAGAAAACCAATACAAAATCGTAATTTTGGTTATTTACGAGATATTGTATTCTTTCAATAGAAGCATTGTTACATTTAATTGTTTTTAAAGAAAAGTAACAATAGAGTATTCTTTTATAATTATAGTTTTTGTTCTGTTTTTTTTTTACGATTCAGCATCGTATTTTTTATAGTATTTCTTATAGAAAACTGTAATTATTATTACGATGTCTTAACGTAAAAGTTCAAATGAATTTAGTAAATTTTGAATAAAAAAATTTAAAGAATAAAATATTTAAAGTCTAATCCTAGATAACAACGTCGCTATCGTAATTTTAAACATAATTTTTTCTTCGTGTACCAAGTCTATACATAAGAGTATATCAATATCTCATATACTGTAGGTAAATAGTTTTTTTTTCTGAACCGTTCACATAGAAACAAAATGAATATGTTAAATGAAAATTAAAAAAAAATACTATCTATAAAGAAACATCCTTACCTTTCAGTCATTAAGTACGTGTATTACTTTCTAACAGACTTTTTTCGCTCGAAATTTTCCGCACTTTCCTTTCATTTACTTGAATTGAAATTTGAACTAAGTCTCTTTGTTAGTTTTCTTACACTAAGTATATTTTCTTACATTATTTATTAAACTATTTCTAATATAATAGACACTTCAAAGTAGTGACGCAGAGACGTAATTATATTTTTCATAACAAACCCTTTTGATGTAAATATCGAATATCAAGTTTAAAAGCTTTACATTAAGAATCCAAGACAAATGGCATTCTTATTTCGATATGATGAGTATTTTAAAATAGGCTTTTTTTGTTCATTATAATCCTACTTAGCAGGAGTACCAATTACAAAAACATAACTGTAGGAGTTCGAAGAAAAGTATTTAGTTACTATTGTAACACATTTAAAATTAAATAGGAAATTAAATATGGTTTTTGTGAAAAATTCTACATTGGACAAACTGGTAGATCTTTCGGAACAAGATATAAGGAAAATACATCCAAGAGACCTACTTCACCAACAACTTCGAATTTTACAAAACACCTTTATGACGAAAATCATCAATGCTTAAATTTCGAAACAAATTTTAAGCCACTACATATTTGCAAGAAAAGATCACATATGAACACCCTAGAAGAATATGAAATATACAAAGCCCACAAATTAGAACCAAATAACATCCTTGACGACAACTTATTTAAAACAAACAACTTATATAAAATTTGTTTACAACCGACAAAATAATCATTACCTGATGATAATAGCCAAAAACTGTTGAAACGCGTCGCAATCAAGAAATAAATTGAGTCATAGAACATAAACTATTATTCATTAATATATGAAGTTAAAATATTTAAAAATTGATACCTTTTATCATACTCCCCCCTTCCGTCACGCTACGTCACATTGTCTGCGATTCCTCTATAAATATTACGTCACGAAAAATAGGCCCTTCCGTGCCAACATGAGTAACAAGTTATATGCTATAATGATAGGAATAAAGACGTAAATCTTATATATAAAAATCTCGTGTCAAGGTGTTTGTAATCAAACTTCTCCGAAACGGCTGAACCGATTTTCACGAAATTTTCTATGTATATTGGGTAACCATGAGAATCGAACGTACAGTTTATTTCATACCACTAGGAGATTAGAATACGAAAATACTGAGCCTGTAGGATTTAGGAGTGCTTTGAGTTGGTACCTACAAAAGAAGTTAAACTTTAAAATATATTTTATTGGTAATTTTTGAGCAGTTGTTTAGGTATTCATTTATACATAGGCAAACATATTGTACATGGAGGATGGCTTAAGACAGTCCCGAGTTTACTAAGTAAGTCGAGTAAGCTACAACCTACAGGTCACACTAATGGACACATGTAAGAAGTTATACTTTTTTAACAAAATCTAGCCTTTTTTGGGATTAAGAGTCTACTTAAAAAATTGCACTTAAAAAAATGGTATTTTTACGTCATATTACTTTTTTAAAAATGTGTTTAGAATTTTCTATGCAATATTCAAAAAATCGTAGGCATATAAATTTTTGATTTAGGTTATTCATTTTTTTTCGGTCCAACAATTTCCTCCAAAATAAAGCTACAAAACAACAAAAACAAAATATAGCCAGAACTGCTTCAATTAAGTACCATACATACATCTTCGAATAAATTCGACAAATAAAAAAATGAGTTAGCAATGTCTAAGTTCAAATTTGAGACCATGATTGTATTTTACTCACACGTATTACAATATTTTTTCTCTGTACTTGCCGACATATATACTGACATTTGGCTTTTATTATATGGATTTTGGGAAAATTGGTGAAAATTAAACAAATAGTTTATTTGTTGTTATTTTTGGTTTTTAAAAGTATACTTATTGTCTCGCGTAGTTGGCATGAGTCATATTTTGGATAAAAGAGAAGTTAGTCTTTTTGCATAAACATTAATTTTATTTCAATCTAGAATTGTATATTGTTCAGTGAACATAATAGCTCAAATTTGCTTCTGTGACACACAATTGTATTTAATCACCAAAACAAATTTAGTTTTTCCCTCTCATGCTGCATGTGAAGAATTATAACTTCAAAAAAAATCTAATCAAGGTTGCCTGATCAAGTTGGAATCACACCGACGAAACATTCCTTAATGGAATAAATAAAAGAAACACTGATAATTTGTTTAGTCTACCACATCCTGATGTATCCTTTATATTCAAAAAGAACTGCAACATTATTACAACATACATGCTTCCCCAATTGTTAATTCAAGGATAATTAAAAATATTTTTATCAGTTATTCTTAATTGTATCGATCAGGTTTATATAGCACATTTCAATTTTTTAAATCCTTAGATCCATTCTTTTAGAAATTTTTAACTCTAACTGGTCCACCGTCACCAATAGAAAATCATCCGAAATTCAACTAAATGTCAATATTTCATAAAAAAATGGTGTGGCATACACAAAGCCATTTTCATAAATAATCGTATTTAAAAACAAGGGCGAGGAAGAGTCCAATAAGAAAATGGAAATGCTATGTTTTGTGTAATATTATATTTTCAGGGAATGTAAATTATAGTGATACGATATTCACATATGTGACACAAAACAATGAGTTCTACACAGTGAACAAAGAAATTGAATTTTCCACTTTTTTGTGTTTGCCAAATACTTAACGTATAAGACTTTTTCTCGAAACATTAAAATTAATTCAATTTGCTCAAACTGAAGCGTAGAATTTTGCGACTAATTTCGAGGACTAATTTCAAGTTGTTGTAAAAGGTAATTTTACGTTTTTATATTCGCATATTATTTGTGAAATGGAATCAAAATGAAACACGGGCAAAAAATCATTCTATTACCAAGATATTATTAGCAAACAATGAGAGTATTTGACGAGAAAATCGCTTTGAAGTTGTGTAACGAACTGAACTTGTTCACTTGCTCGTTTTGTGAAATCCACCCCATCGTCTGCCTCGTAAAGTATTTCGCGTAAATAATACATACTTACTTTATATTACGTATGAGCTCGATTTGTCATAACATGTTTATTGTAACAAAAGGCCCTTAATTTGCATACTGTACATTAGGATATTATATTTATTACTGTTATCGAATATACATGTCGAACTTTTTCGTTGTCACATAAAAGAAAACAACATTAACTTTATCGGTATGTCTTACGCGATGTAATTTAATTTGACGTTGCGTGGGGCGAACTTAAAATGTATCGATTTTTCTAATAAAATTTCCTGGGGGGAAATTTTGATTTATTAAATTGGAAAAAGTTTCTCATAGCTACGCTGTAAAATATATTAAACGTGCCTATAACACAGATTGAGAAATAGGAAAATGTTTAATGTTTTTAATATATAAAATAGAAATAAATTTTTCTGATTCGTATTTTCCGCTTGTTTTGTGTTTCTTTAATATATTATACATAAAATAATAACGCAACAAATGTTACCACGGAAAATGTTATAAATCGACACACGTACAAGTCAAAAATGTTTGTAATGAAAAAAATGTTTTATATGAAAATTTCTGAATTTTTAGATTTAACCATTCTGTGAACTTTGGTTAAATCTTTGTCAAAAATTAAATATTTATTCTGTTCACCATTTATTAAAGTTATATGGTCTCCGTAGTAACCCAAAATGTACGGAAAAATTCAGTACCTAAAAGGTTTTTTTTCAAAATTATTATGTCTTTTATTGATAACAAAATATTATAATTATCGTCTAGAACAAGGGCAACCCGCAGGCCAAATGTGTCCGCAAAGCCTGGTAATGCGGCCCGCGATATCGATACGATATTTTATATTTTTAGTAAAAAATAGATTAGAAAATAATAAAATAATTACCAAATATTTATAATTTATTAAAATACTGTAACAGAAAAAGAAAAAGTTTGTCTTTCTCTTTTTGCCATGCCAGCGCGATTGGCGATTGGCTGAGTGACTTCTTTCTCTCTCCCACCAATGCAAATGCACACATAGATTACTCGAGAAGTGTCTAGTGAAAGCGAGAACATTCTGGAATGTTTGGTTACGGGTATATAAGGCGCTCAGTTTGAGCAAAAGTTAGTTCTGTATCAAAGTTCACTTTGAATTTCCGTTACAACAAAGCGATTACAAAGCGATTTTTATTGTGATTTCGATTTAAAAGTGATTATTGTCATTTAAGTGATTGTTTTGACAAGTGTAATTGTGTAATAAAAAAAGTGATTAAGTTTGAAAGTGATTATTTATTTCCAAAAGAAATTAAAGAACGAATAACGCCCTCTCAATACAGTTTTGAGACGTCACGTTACAATACTAATACCGACTATTGGAATGTATATGAAGAACCTTTGTGTAAATTTTTGTTATTCATTTTCATGGTTATTCAAAACTGGCGTTTTTCTCAAAAATCTTCATATTTGGTAACAATCATCTGCTGCCAAAATCATAAATAAGGAGATTTAACTTTTAATTTCTTTCTTCTATCTTTCCACCCCTAATGATTTGATATCATCATCCATGTTTCCCTGTCCTGTGGTAGATGTGCTGCTTCTGATAATGAGTGCACAGTCAGCTCCTTTATTGGATTTGCCTTCCACTTTTCCCGCAAATATAAGTAGTTTCATTGCTTCAGTTATCCTAGTCGCAGGACCAAAAGTTCTTAAAGTATGTCTTACTTATTCTATCAGTGAGTTATCATGTCATGTTGTCATCAAGTTATCAAGTATGTTTAGTTCTTTAAAGAAAAATTTATTTGTTCTTTTCTCCATCCATGAGACTCTTTGTATGCATCTATACTTATCCAATAGTATGTACATCCCCATAGTTCGAAAGCTTCAACCTTTTGCTTTTTTGAGATCAAGCTTCCAGATGTATGTGGCGATTGGAAAAATCAGAACGTTAGCTAGTTTTCATCAATGTTACCGTCTCTGTCCTGGCTATTGCTGTACGCCGTTTGATTTCTTCATCGCATCTTCTGGTGTTAGTGCCTAGATTTCTTTGGAATCTTTAGAAGGGTCTTTGAAATTTCTTTGCAGCCGTTTATTGCTTTTATTTCTGGGGAATGATTTATTTGCCTGTCAACGATTGTTATTTACGTTCTTTTTCTATAAATCTTCAGACCCTGCTAATCATTGTAGTTTGTAAGTCTATTTATTATCTCAAATTCTCTGCTTAACTTACTACTATTATAGGGGATTACAGACATATCGTAGGTTTTTTATTTTTTACTGCTAATGAAAATTACATCTTTTGATTAATCAAAACCATCTTTCTGTTGTATTACTATAGTTTTTAAAAGTCCTTAATGTTTTCAAAGATACGCTTAAAAAAATTTGCATTTATCTTGTTATAAATTACTATGTACATCATGTATTTATTTACGATAGCTCTTTAAATAATCATTACCCTACTTACTTTACCTTATAAAACAGAATCTTTAAATTTCACCATCTAGGTGTATAAAGAACTTTTCTTTGTCGCTTGTGGGCTAATTGAATTTGGATTTTAACTTACGCTAACGAAATTATGAAATAGATTGTCCAATGCTCATCTTCAAGGTGCTCATCTTTAGGTTAAGTATTTACACATGTACTATATGAAGATTTATGACAGTTTTTCAACTTATATAACAGTTATTGCTTTTTTCAAAGGACACTGCATTTCTCAAATAATCTGTTGGCTTTATGTTAATTGTTACATTTTAAAAATATTGAATTTTGAATTTCAAAAATTAAATTATTAATGTTTTGAAAATTTAAAGAATTTTTCCTCCTATTTTTTAATGTTTTCTACCCGACGAATGGTGCAATCTACCCCGTGATTAAATTCATCCATGTCTATCCTTGGGATAGTTTTTCGAAGTAGGTTAGCCCATTACTAGTTTCAAGAAATCCAGAATCTCAATTTCCTCTTCTTCCCCTTTATTTGGGACCTTCCCGTTTCCCTTCTATAACCCCAAGTTTATAGTCTTTTCCTTTTAAAATGTAACCCATCCAGCTACCATACGAGTTCTTGCCACCATATCGACTAATACTATTAATTGCATTAAATTAAAAGTAATTTCTATTTTCACTGTCTATAACTTATTACTATTGTATTTTTCTTCTTAATCCACGTTTCCATTGCATAATTAATAATTGCCCCAATTAAGCAAAACGATTACATATTAACTGTCAATAATCCCACTAAGAGCATAAGGCAAACCAGTTTCGAAAATTAATTTTTAAAAAAAAACTTCACGACCATGTGTTCAATTTGAAAATAAAATCCAACTTAATTATTCTAATAACACCATCAGACCAATAATTTAAATAATAAATTCTCATGATCTGTAATTAGCACATTATTTTAAACAAACATTCACAATAATTATTGCGGTAGTAAAAAATCATAAAACTAGAAAATAAATTGAAACGACACTCATAATTTACAACGACAGCATTGGATACCTATGTAAATTGAAAATGAAAAATTAATTAAAAATCAGTTTTTATGTTCGGTTCTTTTTTATTAAATATTTTATGTAATTACTTAAAATCAATTTCAGTGTAAAGTTGATATCGATTATTTATTATGGTATCGCTGTATGTAATTAGACAAAGTTTTTTGCTGAATCTTTTTTTACGTCCAGTGTTTATTTGATACATCTGAAAAGGAATAATTTTTTAAAAAGTTTGACATAAGCAAGCATTTTAATGCGATTCAATGTAGTTCGAAGATAATAAGGATAACGCCGCAAAGGCGAGCTTTTACGAGGATTAAATATAATTTAATAAAGGAGAAGCAAGTAATAGTTTTGTCGTAAATATTATAAAACGAGACAAACAGCAATATACGACATGAAGCGGTAGCACAAACTTAAATTCCGCTTGGGACTGGAATTACTGACTTTACGAAATTAGTACGGGGAATAAATTCAGGTGAATGTATTCGTTGCAATGTTTTATTTCGCTGCTGTTTGCCAATTAAATATTAATCATTTGCTTTTTAAATTATTAAGTGGCTCTAAAATGAAATATAAAATATAATAGTTGGGGAAAAAAATTTAAGAAAAAAATTATCAATATCGCATCTACTGAGTTTGAATATGTATCATGTCTTTTTATTACTAGTAGGATTTATAGCTAAAATTTTCCCATAAAAATTAATAGACGTAGCTTTAATTCTTCCAAATCATCAAACTATAGATCTATTTAAAATACGTTGTGCTTTAGGCCAAAATTTTGTCTTCCATAATACGTATTTGAAACCATATTTAATTTTAATCTTTATTTTCAAGTTTATTTTATAACTTTGATCACTGCTTATTTGACTTCACTAATAAAGATATACTAGGTCCTCTAATTTTTTGGTGTCAGATTCTTTGGCTTCTCGATCCTCTTGTTGCCAAATAATTTATTAAAGTTTTTGATTAAATTAACACTCGCACTCGCAAACTATTGACATTCCGTGAAAAAATGTTCTACTGTAATCGGTACGTTTCATTTTCTACAGGTTGGGGTTCTTCTTCTTCAAGAATGTATCTGTGGTGCTGTGATCCACTATTATGCGGTACAGTTTCAGTTCCTCCTCCTTAGATCTACAATCTAAGGTTTACCAAATAGTTACCTATTCCTTTTACACTCTCAATTTATTTTCTTCGTTATTCCAATAGATTTGGTTCCAGGTCTTGATCTGGTTTGAAACCATCATCATTATATATTTTAGTATTCTTTTATGGTATTCTTAAGTCCCTCTCATCCATAATGCCGATGTCTCTGGCTGCCTCATGCTCATCCTCGTTTCCCGTGATTTCGAAGAGACTAGAAGTTCAAATAAATTCCACCTTTCTTCCTTCTACTTTCGACTCTAATTTTCTTCTGAGTTCTTGCTTCAAGCGGATATATGTACTTCCAGAGGTCCCAAATGGTCATAGGCGCCACCATGGATTCAATACAACATACAAATGAGTCTGAAAACGATTTATAAGTGTGCGTATAAGTCTAGTGTATTATAGGGTATAGAGTATTGAAACCGTGATATAAACAGATTTTTTTTATTTTTTTTTTTACATTAAGCAGTAGCAATAGAAAGAGTAATAATTTTCACCATTTTTGCCATTTTTTACAATTTTATGCCATGGAAAACATTTCTATACCCTACAAATTACTATCAATTTTTTCCTTAGGGACAGAGGTTGTGTTGATTGTAAATGACGGATTTAAATCGTTAAAATAATTTTTTAACAATTCAAACAACCTTTTCCTTTGTGTTAAATACATTTGTTAAGGAAAACGTCCATGGGCTTTTGGAGTTTTGTATTATGACGTCAATTAAATGACGGGTCAATTAGAGATCGTTTTAGACATTTTGAATTTGACGATGTTTTTTGCATTTTTAAATAAATATTTCTTAAATTATATCAAGTAAAGTTATTAATCAACAGCTACATTATGTTTTGATATTAGTTATGAACATTTTTAAAATATTTAAAATTATTTTTAGATCATGTCAATTTTATTTCAACTTTAAATTTTGTATTTTAATGAAATAACTAAACCTTTTAAGACAGATACAGTGTGCAACATTTTTGTGTACACTTTTGTGCAATGGTAATTTTTTTTTTACTTTTTTACGGTTAGACACTTTTAATACACTCCTAAGAACAAAATAAACCTAAGAGCCATAAGATTTAGTATTTTGTCTTGTTTATTTGTATTAGCCTATATTTTCAGTTCATCCCATTAACATGAGTTCATATACGTCGTTATGGTGTGGAAAATTTTTTATTTGCTGGGGTCGAGATACCGTACTCAACTCCCTCAAAAAGCATAGTTCGTAATACGTATTACGTATCCTTTATTTAACCAATATGACTTTTTCCTCTGGCAATTTAAGTTTAGATGTTGAAAAAAGTGTGCTTTAATATTATCAGATCATTGTTAAGTGATTTGCTTGCTAGGTATTTTTGAATTAATTTAATATTACATTAGAATAAAAAATAAATAAAAATATCTTCTTAGATGCAGTTTATGAGAAGTACTGAATAAACCAATTCAAATAGATTGCTGTCCAAACAATATTAAAAATATATTGTAGCCAAATTATAAAATAACTAACATAATTTTATAATATAATTTTCAACCCAAGTTCAAACAAAATGTATTTAAAACGCATAGCTGAAATACGTATTTCGATTGCTAATCATCGTTCATCAGTGGTAGTCAAGAAGTATTATACCTCTCTGTAATTGCTATGTGATGACTTAAAAACAAATGGATTTATGAAAGGACTTAAAAAAAGTTTCAACTTTAGGATTTTTGATTTAATAGGATTATTTAAAGTCGCTGTGACAACTCAGGTCCTCTGCGACTGCTTTGAATACATTAAAGAAATCAATACATTACAGGCTCAGATGGAATACCAGTAATATTAATCAAGCACTTATCAACTGCCAGCCATCAACACATTCTCAATATATATTACCATATCTGAGTCCACAACGTCTTCCCAAAGATGTGGCAACTAGCGACTATTATCCCGATTGCTAAACTTGGTAAAAACCACTCTAACCCCTCAAACTACCGTCCAATTTCACTAAGTTGTAACCTGTGTAAAATTATGGAAAAAATGATAAATAAACTTGACTACGGTTGCACTATTTACCAGTTTGCCTCAAATCAGTAGTGAAAAAATTAAACCCAATTCAGACCACCTCATTAAGGATCGCTCTTGGAGGCTACAGACCTAGTACCAGAATGAGCTTGCTCGCAGAATTTGGTGAAATCTCTCTCGATCTAAGGAGAATGCAATTGTCTTTAAACTTCGTATTCTCAGCTCCATCAATTATACCAGAACTCCGCTAAAACCATTTACAGAGACTCCCAAACCCCGAAGACAAGAAACCTATAGAAATCCGAGACCTCCTGATCTAATCCACCAGCGACAACGAACTTCGAAATTTAACACTGTACAATCCTCAATTCTCACAGGTTCTTTTCTGGAAGGCTTTAGGATTATTACACAAGTTAAAGAAATACGCAACCTTGACCGAAAAAATAGTGACAAACATTTTTTGGACGATTATAAATGATAAAAAATTATATTAATTACTAGTAACAATGAGCATCTTAAAGACATGGAAAACACTAGATAAAATCCTCTATTTTTTCCAATTTTAAAATTAGCTTTTTAATCTAGTAGCAGTTAAAAAAAGAAGAGTCTTACTATAGTTTTGTTCAATAAAATTGTAACTATCGCTAAATCAAATTCGGCCAAAAAAAATTTTATCGTTAATATTGAAAACGTTAAATTCCGGTCCTGAAAACCAATACTAATTTGTTATTGTAAGTCACGACCTATGTTTGTCTCCCTTCTTCCGCTTGTCCCGACTTACCCTGAAATTTCTGCGACAAATTAGTTTCATGTCCGTCTGATTGCAAGTCGGGCCAGTCTCGAACCATCCAGACACTGTCCCTTGTATCTTGGTACTATCCCCAACAATTTTCCGTAGACTTTCGAACACGTAATACCGAGAGCTGTACAATACTTGCACGAGACGTTGGCTTTCTACTTTCCTATCTGCTTCTTCTTTTCAATTTCTTTGTTCTAAAATTGTTATAATTCATTCCCCTACAGGCCAAATGATAAATGCCCCAAAGTCAAGGTCACTGGTGTCGCCGCTGCTTTAGCTATCCTCGTCACATTGCAAACGCACTTATAAGTACTTCCCTTGCAGATTCGAGCTTGCCGATTCTCATACTTAATTTATTTCCCCCAGCACGGGAACGGAACAATATTCAACATCCGCTCTGCCGCCTAACACATTTTTGCATTATTAATATTTTCATTTTTTATTTTTCGTCTCATGATATAGATAGAAAATATTTGTCTTCGCCTCGAAAATGTCTAATGTAATTTTCACATTTTTCTGCCTGTCGAAAGGTCGCTGGTTCGAGATTCGATTCCATCAAAACTTCAACGATAAATAATTAATTAGCTGCATTTAATATTCATTAAAATAAATTTTTGATTTTTTCCTTGCTGCTTTTCAAATTGAATCAAACCCAGCATGTTTTAAATCTTATATCATCTCACAATCACATTAAACCCGAAAACTATTCAAAATTAATCATTTACAATATTAGCATCTATAGATCTTTTTTCCAAACATAAATTCTCATACTGTATTCATAAAACACACATCTATTAATTGTTCGGCTTTAGGCAGCTTTTCTAGCCCTCCCAGAAATCTACCCGTCATTTCTTGATAAGCTAATCAAATTCAAAATCATCCCTCTAGTCCAATCTATCCAAACATATACATACGTTCAAATACAAAAAGGAAATTGCCGTGAATAGTTGAGGGCAAGAAACTCTTTGTAATCCCGAAAATTTCGTTACTTAGCTCAATGTAACAAAATTACTTGAGGCGTGATTAGAGGGAAGATATCGTTACAAATAACCTACAGGATCTGCAACTTCTAAATTAAGTATGAGACATTTATGGCATTTGAGCAATTGACTATGAGGGTTGTTTAGATGTGTTGGCCCTTTTCTGCTCGTATTTCACCCGCTTATGAGGGTTACTTTTTAGAAATAGGTACCATCAGAAAATGATGAGTTATTTTAAATTGTCATTTAATAAAGATAAGGTAAATAGACTCATTCTAATGACAATAATAATAACCAATTTATTTAAGGCAACGTTCACTGCTTATTCATCAAAAATTACATTAAAAAAAATTACACCAAAGAAAAATAAAATATCCAATAATCAAATAAGCATGCATATGAACCTAGAATCTGTACCAAAATGAGATTACCATAACTGGAAAAACATAAAATTTTAATTGAAATTTTGTCAAAAAGTTCGAAACAAAAAGGTACATAAAAATACAAACTTAAACGCAATTCAACTAAGAGATCTCGAAACATTAATACTTAGCGTGCTAAGTAAGCTGAAAAATATTAAAATTGATTTAGAGGTTCTCGACCACTTTGCACCCTATTTTGAAAAGTCGATTTGGAACAAAGAACAATTAAGCTGTCCTACTTAAACGCTTGCTTCTTCATTTCTATTCTCTTCTCTTCGTTTTAACCCCTTAAAACCAAGTATTTCAATAGTTAGATTCGGGGATGATTTTTCCATCATACTTTTACTGTATTTTTGCCCTGAGGTGTTCCTCCATATTATGCAGTAATTTTTATTAGCAACTGCACTCCTTAATAGCAACTGCAAAAATACTTTGTGAATAAAAATCGAATACCAAGCGTACGATTACATTTTCGCCCTAAAAATCTGCATATCATTTAATAAGCTACATAAACTTACAAATCTATGTATCTCAAAAACATCCTTTTTATAAAATTATAAAAGGCTAATCTATTATTATTATTATAGACTAATATTATGAAATTTTAGAGCAGGCAAAAAAATCGATTAAAATATTATTGAATGGTAGAACTTTGCCTTAAAGCAGAAATACTCTTGACAATAAGAAGAAAATTTAGCTGGGTAGATATTTCAACATTAGGTTGATGAAGAAAAAGATAAGTTTTCCTCTTTTTTTTTAATCCTACCTAATGTTGAACCTAATGTTGAAATATCTACCCAGCTAAATTTTCTTCTTACTGTCAAGAGTATTTCTGCTTGAAGGCAAAGTTCTAAAAGAACTAGATACATTTTCCTCTTTTTCTTTAGAATATTAGAGTTTGAAATGTTCGTTTCGATTTTCGTTAGTTGGTATAATCTGTATGCATCTCGCAAGATGTAAAAACTATTAAAACTGCCGGCTATGAAGGTAACATCTTTTGATATTTACCCAAGTCACATGAAAAATTCACCTTTCATACTATTACATAAGTGTTGTTATGATTTATTCAAGTTTAGGGATGTCTGGCAGAGGGTTGCAACTGTGTCTGAAAACGAATGATTTGTTTTCTAATATTATTCCAAAGAAAATATAAGAACACTGATTTTTATACTTAACGGATTCAAGCTGATATTCTATACACCTTTGTTACCTGTTACCTGCCAAAGTAACCACGATCCAAACTCCATTATCACTGATCATTCTTACCTGCGTTGAGGACAAACGCAGAGAAATTTTCAGCTTGTATAAAATAACGAAAGTATTACCTTTCAATTTCCATCAAAATCGGTACGAACTTTCTGGATAACTTAATACTTATTCTTAGCGCACAAATGAATAATAAGAAAAACTGTTTAAAACTTTTAGATTTACCGAATGAATGTAAGTACTTGTTTCTTCTTTAATGAGCAAAATTGTTGACAAAATTTGGTTCTTAAACCAAAATTTAAAAAATTACTTCCTTCCCTACTGTTAATCTACCAACGGTAAAGAGCTGCTTGATCTGATTTGTCGCTACTGAATGGAAATGTCGAATGCTTTATGCAATTACTGAAGTTCTATTAGCTACAATTTCGGATATAGAAGAATCACCATAAGGGAGTTAAATCAATGCCATTTTCTTTTGGTTTGAAATTTAAAAAAAACTTAACTCATTCTATTTAAAGTAACAAAAATAAACAGTTTAGAATGAGAAAATATCCCTTAAATATCTTTAAATTATTATTAGGAAAATCACGTTTTCCTCATCAGTATTATAAGAATGCATGGCGATATATGAGACAGAAAATAGTGGAATCTGTGTAACGTACACAGAGACGAATTCGAGTTTGATATAAAGCACGTACTGTCGAGGTTTCGTTGGACGGAGAAGGTTGGGGTTGGTCATAGGACGGAGAGGAAGAAAATAGTGACGGAGTCGTCTTCGGAGGGTCGAGTGTAGGTATGTAATATTATGCGGCATTAGCGTGAAGATGAGGTTGGGATTAAGGTCGTAGACAGGAAGGACTGTTTATGGCACGGGAAACGCATTCTTTAGCTAATTATTCCGGATAATATGTATGCAAGCCACGAACTGTTAACGAGGTCCTGTCAGAAGACGTATGTGTTTATTCGAAAAAAAGGAGAAAAGAAAAATAAGTAAAGAGCACTTGGAGGTTTGAGCCTTTTGTAGCAGCTTTCAACAAAAAGTTTGTATTCTGAATAATGTAAATTTCGTTTTAAAAAAACTTTTGTTTATCAAAGAACCATACTTATCATTTTATTAAAGAAAAAAGTTTGGCTTCAACATAAAGTTTAAATGCAACTAAAAATAATTGTTTGAAGTTTTATTTCGTTTGCAACGGTTCTACGAAGTAAAATCAAAATCCACCATATTTTGTATAATAGCATTTATTGTTCAATGTTATGATATGTGCAATGATGTTACTAAATTTTTTGGCCCATAAGTAAACTCGAACTACAGAGCTAGAACTAATGCTTTTTTTATTAACAAAGGAAAATTATTGTTTAACTTAGGACTAAAGACTGAAATAGATAGATATATTATTAAATTTTTCAATCAGTCTTTGTGTTTAATTGACTTACTTCTTTTTCCTTAATAGCGATAAAGTGATTTTTCATTCCTTCTGTAGAATAATCTTCCATTGAAGAAAATCACAAAATAGTTTCTTTTATTTTGAATCCCCGCCAATATATGAAGAATTAAAAGGGACCCTCTTCAGCCGAGAGCCCGAAAGCGTTGCTTTCAATAATTGCTTCCCTGACCTTATACAGATTAGCCAACAAAATTTTAAAGTTTGAATTTTCCAAATTTTTTTTCTTGTCAATCGATGAGAAATCGTTCATAGGGTATCATGTGAAAAATACCATTTCGTTTGTAACAAAATAGTTTAGTAGTAATTAATTACGAAAAATTAATTATTCAGTCATTCATATAGTAAAATGTTAAGAAAATAGGGTTTGTAGCGACACATAACAAAGATGAAGGAAAATTTAGAAAACTGTTGTTTAACAAGAAATAAAAAAGAAAAATTAAAGAAAATTTAATAGAACTTCCTACCTCCCAAAAAAAAAGTTGGAGGAAAAATAGGCATACAAAATTTTTTTGTCGGAAAATTGATTTTCACAAACGATGATAATATTTGGCTAAATAGCATGTTTAATTTTGTCTCGTGTTTTTTTTGGAAAATCTTGTGTAAATATAATTAAGAGGAAAAAAAATTCATAAATGCCTATCTTTTCTCCAATTTTTAGGGCGGGGGGAGGTTCTTAATTTTCTTCAATTTTGTTATAATATGTTGCTAAAAACCCTATTTTCTTAACCCCTACTATATTAATGACTGAATAATTAATTTTTCGCAATTAATTAATTACTACTAAACTATTTTGTCACAAACGAAATGGTTTCTTTCACAAGCCTCTACGAACGATTTCCCATTGATTGAAAAAAAAATGGAAAATTAAAACTTTATTGGCTAATCGGTATAGAGTGCTTCCCTGTAGCTACACCACTGGATATGGGTTTGTTACTTGTTTTTAGAAGAAAAAATTATCAACAAAGTTTACCTGAGAGAAACATGAAAGTTAGAAAATCAAAAAAAAATATTTGGCTCAAGTCCTTTTAGCACAGTCAAATCAGGCAACGATGTATTTTCTATTTGGTTTTTTTTATTTTATTCGCAATTTTTTGTTAGTTTATTTCTAATTTGGCATAATTTTCTTTTTTGTGGCTAAGTTTTTATTATGTGTCAATTTATTCGAGAATTAAATTAAAAACAAAGTAAAAACTGCAACCAACTGCAACGTTGCCAGATTTGGCTTTGCTAAAAGGGGCTTGAGTTATTTTATTGCTATAACAATATTTCCAATACTATTATCAATTTTCCTTATAAAGACAAATAAACAAGTTGAAGACATCGACTTTGTCATTTCGATGATTTCATAAATACAATTTTCAGTAACTGTTTTTTTTATTGTACGAAACTCTAATATAGGAACTTTTGTACTTTTTTTAATTATTAAACTATCAAATATAGTTACGTATTTATTATCAGATAGTTTAGAAAAATTGTTTTTTTTTTTTTAAATTCTTTATACTAAAAAAAGAAACAAGCAAAAACTATACAATGATTTTAAATCCCAAAATTTCTTAGTGATCTTTTCTCAAACATCGTTTTTATTGCCGGTTCCAATACCTCGCCATAATTGTGAAAACTTGCGTACAATCAAGTGTCACGGAGTGTATTTTTGAGTATTAGGAGAACAGAAAATTGATCAGCAGTTTCCATAGTAATCGTAAATTCTCTGAATAAAAATCGTAATGCTAGTGACATCTATACTCATTTTTCTGAACTACTTATATTGGTTGTGATATACGATAAATTAAGTTAAGCTCATTTAGCTTCTTTTAGTTTTTACTCATTTTTTATTTTATCTAATTTAGTTCTTACTAACAAAAACTGTTTTTTCTCCAAAATAATAGCAATGTAATTTTTGAAGTAAACTTTATTTTTCCTTGAAAACGAAGTGAAAACTCATATTTTTGAATTCATAATTTTGAATTTATTTTTGCTTCTTCTACAAAAAATCGTTTTTTAAACGTAGCACCAGAGCTTTGTGTAACGTCTTTTAATTTGTAATTTAATTAATACCCCCTTTTTATTCCTGCTTATGCTTTTGATTTCTAATCCATGGTACATATACTTCTGGGGCTACACGAAAGGTTAGTTACGGGCACAGAAACAAAAATGTTTTTTTTTTGTCTGTATACAATACAAGCATTGCAAATGCGTCTGTATATTTTTACAAATATGAGGCTTGTATATTCTTTTTTATCAACATGGTTGAGAACCGCTGCTATCCATGTTAAAAGAGGCATTTAAAGGCAATTTGAAATCGTAACATTTAAAATGGCTTTAATAACATTAAACGACTACCGATCGGTTTTTGAACATTTAAAATGTTTTAAAATGTCATTTTTAACAGGGATGCAACTGCTTTAAGCTACACTATAGATAAAAGTCTTTCAATCTCTACGAATTATTGTCCTCCTTATACAAAAGGTTAAGAAAAATAACCACATGTAGGGAAAGTATTATTATTCTCGTTTTGAGAAAAAATAACTTATCAATCACAGACAAAAAACTTGATTCACTTTCTGAAATAGTGGTAATGATCAAATGGTTGGTGGATCGAATTCTGCAATATGCTTCTTAATTCCATATTATTAAAATGTCTTTTCATACCTTTAGTATTACAGAGATTTCAAAGTGGCTACAAATAAACTTAAAAAAAAAAACTTTTAAAGTTGATTATTTCTATTTTGTTGAGATAGCGATAAAAATATCTTAATAAAAGTGCATAACCAAAGGGAAGTGATACATTTCAACCTTTCATTTCAGAAGAATATGATTAGTAATAAAAAAGAAAAATAATTTAAAAAACAAGAAATGATCATACTTTAATAGAACTTTTCTAGTTCAATGGTCGACAAACCGAGATTTGAGAGTAAATTGCAGCCTTTTACTATTACAAAATGATGACTGATGGTGTTTTGATTTCAACTTCATAATATTAAAGGATATCGGGTAATTGTTTTTATTTGCTATTTCTATAGCTGACACAATTTATTAAAATAATTATTTTTTTTAAAGTAACACTCAAAATCTGTATTGTTCCAATAAAGTAGAAAATTACGTTCTATTTTTGCTCTTCAAATAGTGAATTAACAGTACATATTGTTTTCGTATTGTTTCAGAGGGGTTGACGGAAATGGATATTAAATTCCCGTTATTAACAATTAGTTTATCTCCCCCTATTGCCAAACATCCCTAGTCTCCCTTACATGAATAAAATTTTCATTTAAAAAATGTATAAGTAAATGATCAAGACACAAACTAATGAGTGAATAAAAATTTATTTTGAAAAATTAAAAAGATAAATTTTAATTCTGAAAATATTTTTAAAGAAGTTAAAAGGTCCAAGCAAAAATAGAAATGATTCAAATAAAATGAGAAAGCTGAAAAAATGAAAGACAAACTATAATATTGTCATATCATTAAACCTGTGGAATTTTTTATATATTTTACCCAATTCATTTTATTTTCAATAATAGAATATATTCATTAAACAATTTTTTTTTATTTTTAGAAAAGAGTGTGAAAAAAAACAGTTTAAGGAGTTGTAACAGTAAGTTTACATAACGATAATTGTAAAAATAAGTTAAAATAGTTACAAACAAATCATTAAAGCTGACATTCCCTTAATTCTTAATCTTTTATAAGGTCAACAGATAATAGGAGTAGTACAATCCCAGTTAGTAACTTTACTCACTCGGATTTTTTAAGTATCTATGATAAAAGGGTTTAGAAGCAAAAAACGGAAGCGAACAAAGATTATTCGACCTTTTGGTGATCTACCTACTCGGGGTTAAAAACAAATATTTTAAAAAAAAATATTTATTCACTCTATATGAACTGCTTAAAGCCAAAGTAGTTTAAGTGATAGTATTGCGATTCGGAGATGTAATAACTTTTATCCAAATAACTATCGAAAATCCCACATACAAGGTGTTTTAGCCAGCTATCTAACGACATAAAAATGAAGCCTTGATTTACTTAAATTTTTCAATAACAGTTATTTACCTGAAGAATTGTTTTAGCTAATTAAAGCGGAAAATTCAATGTAAAGTTTATGACTAACACCACTTTATATTTTTAAGCGGCTCATATTTTGAAATTTCACAGTATATCGGAGTTTTCTTTTCACCGTTTATTTCAGTGATGATGAACCTATGGCTCGTGGATCAGACACTGGCCCATGAAAGCTTTTTAATTGATCCAGAATGGCTAAGTAACCATTTGTTAGTAATGTTTATAGAAAGAGACTTTCATAGCACTTGTATCACTCCCTCTCTGCTTCACCTTGTGAAGTACTAATGGGTGTTTTGCACAATAGTGACCCACGAGCTTGTACTAACACAAATACGAACAAAATTTGACCCACGCTTCAAAAATGTTCGTCATCCCTGGTTTATATCATAGAATAAGTACTGACATTTTAAATGGAGTTGCAACACACAAACTTTAATCTTGTTTTAATTAGCGTCATACGAGAAACAGAACTTAAATTATTTAGAAGTCACGATAAAATTCACTTTAAATTAGAAATGTCATAAGTGATCTATAAATAAGTTCTACGTATTTCACAAAGTCTCTCGTAGATAAAAGAAAAATACAAATAAGACTTTTGAATTAGAGAAACATGAATTTTTTTCGGTCTCGTCACGTGTCGATGTCTTCAAATGCAAAAGAGCTTTCGTCTAGTCTAGACGCTTTCTCAAGTTACATGAAACTTTTTTTTTTTTGTTTGTTCTGTAACATATTGCACAAAATAAATTTTTCTTTTCTTTTACGTATGTGTCTATATGGAAACAATATTATTAGTGCAGCAACGACATTAACGTGCCTGTTACATATTGACGGTGGGTGCATGGTGAATTGTTGAGCTCCCTTATTTAAAATTGAACGGTTTCAAATTGAAGAGGCATCGAAACTAGTTTCTAGAGGGAATTGGCAAAGAGATGTTAGATGTATTCACTAAGTGTGAATTACAAGTGACACATACATAGTTGGACGGTAAGGGAAGGCTGCCAGATCCAGATACGGCTGCAACTCTAATATTAATGCCGTATGCATAGATGGATGTGTACGAGTTCCAGGAATTAGATGTCAAAATTACATACTCGTCACAAACAGCAAGGCGCCACGCTCCAATGCCTCAAAACTACCGAGAATAGTTAACGAAATGTTTACAAGCAGCCAAGAATAAATATTTCCCAGCCCTCTATTGATATTTTTTAATTAATAAAATCAGTAAGCACTGTCAAAGCTGAATTTTTATTTTTTATTATCATTTCAAAAAATAAATTAACTGAACCACTAAAATTAAAAATTCAATTTTAAATTATTGGAATTCATATACAGATTGTCCCAAAAGAAGTAGGCAGCAGAAATAATATAGAGGATGAAATGTTGAAATGAAAAGTTCTCTGTTACTTTTTCCTCGACGAACCCTTAGTTGATTAATAATCATATTGAGTAACCAACCACAAGAGCGTTTAAGGTTAATTAGGAAAGTTGAAGTTGTGGCGACTGTATAATACAGGTGGGAAGCAAATTTGTCTCTCTACACTGGTTTATATCCTGGTTTCTATACGGGTCAAATACGGATGCTGATGCATACTATGACGTCACAGAAGACTCGTAAAAATCATTAAAATTACATCTCATTAAAATTAACTAAACTATAACTTATATAATAAACTAACTATTTTATTTTAGGTCTATATTTTTGATTAGATTTAACTATACTATACAAATTTTATTTATTACGCTTATTACCAATTAGCGTGACCAAAAATCATATTTACTAAAAAATATTTTTTACCAGCATATTAATTAAACATTTTTTTAATTATGGTGATCTGAATTGTTTAATATTTAATTTAAATACCTTTTACTGATATATAAGTTCCCATTCTGCACAGTATACTGTCTATGTAGGACAATACCGTCTGCTGCATTGTGGATGATGATTCCATTCGTGAACATTTTTTCTAACGGCTATTTTTCTGTTGTGACCACCTCTTAAGCTACTTTTTTCTTCAGCAACTTCCACATATTTTCAATGTGTTTCAAATCAAGGCTATTATCCTAAAATAGGATAATAGGGATAATATTATGGATAATAAAAATAAATTTAATATTATGGATAATATTAAATTTAATTTAGTAGAATATATACGCTTTGTATAAAATCTTAAGTGCGTCTAATAATATGGCTAGGAACGATATATTCTCTATTTCTATTTATTATTCTCTGACCTTATCTATGTAAGTTTCCTTCTCTAAGTGAGAAACCTCTATAAATGAGAAAAAAAGCTTAGTCCCTTCAAGTCTCACTTATGCAGGCTTCACTGTATTAGATGTTGGTAAAGTAACTATAGGTCCATCTAAACACAAGTATAAGGTAAGGAAGAGTAATTTTTCTTATTTTACAACTATATACATACATATATATTAGGGTGGTCCTTAATAAGGGTGTTTTCGAATTTCTTTGCTTCCAGGGCCTCAAATGCTTCCTAATTGATAAAATATAAATTCCTGAAAATTTGAGCTCTTAATATTAACTTTAAGATAGTCCACTGTCCAACTTAAGTTTCTTGTAGAAATAACGTGGGAAAAATTTAATTTGTTCTTTAGAATGCCATAAAACAGTGACAAATAAATCGAAAGTAACTAATCGCGTCATGGTTATTTTAAATTTATGCTCTACAAAAAAGAGCTCTTATGATTTTTCGCTAAATCTATTGGCTTAAGAGTTATTCGAGCTCAAAGTTTAATTATTATAAAATTATTAATATTATCAATAACTAAAATTATTAAGTAAATACTCATTCCTATGAAATATATTGAATTTCTTATACAAAATTTGTATTTATGATCTAAAAGAAGCAAATACAATATTATTTTTGTGATTTTTCACGACGTAGCTGTGGTAGTTCATCCTTCATTTTTTATACTTGCTCATTGTCATCAGATTCAATGCATTATATTTTCATTGACCATTAGTGCCGTATTCTTAAGCCAATAGATAAACCATTAACCCTTAAGCCAATAGATTTAGCAAAAAATCATAAGAGTTATTTTTTGTAGAGCGTTAAATTTACAATAAACTTAACGTGATTAGTTACTTTCGATTTATTTGTCACTGTGTTATGGAATTCTAAAGAACAAATTAAATTTTTCCCACGTTATTTCCATAAGAAACTTAAGTTGGACAGTGGACTATTTTAAAGTTAATATTAAGAGCTCAAATTTTCAGAGATTTTTCGATTAATTATTTCAAAAAGACTCATTAAAACATTACTGAAGATGGTTCAATTGGATTGAAGGAAAAAAAACTTGACTAAAATTTGGTGGAAAATAAATAGAAACATTGAGTAAGTAATTACAATAAAGTTGGCATTCATTAAATCTTGTGAGATGCGACGAGGACGAAAATGGCAAGTCGTTTACTTTGGCCTCTACCATGGGTTCCTTTTAGAACTCACTGACCTGTGACTGCGCCACATTTATCAATTGCTCGCGTATAAATAAATGATGAAGCATTTGATCGTCTCGTCGAATACACTCTATCCAGTTTCCACCATGCTTGAGTCCCAAAAGGACACGTGTAAATGGCTGACCGCAACTGTAAACAGGAGCGGAGTTGGCGAAAGGTTGCAAGTTGTCATTGCGGTTGTTATCAATTAGCATGTGATACATTTGTCGGGCCTGGTATGTTCAAAGGTAACCAATAGAGACAGGTAGGTATGTCCGGACACAAAGTTTATCCAAACGAAAAACTTTTCTACAAACCCCATAAGAAAGTTGAGCAGTAAAGTGACAGAGTATCTCGAGTGATTGTAAAACTTGATTACAATTCACAGTTCACATCCGCTGCCCTTTTCCTTTACATTAAATTTTTCCAATGAAACTTTTTAGTACAGCTTTAACATCGTTCCAATAACCTCATTGTTTATTAGGTTACCCAAATCTAAGGATAGTTTGAGCGGAAAAAACGTGCACGCTTTTATGTTATTTATTCAAATTTAAAGCCGCTACGTTTTAATTCGTAAAAGATTGAGACGATAAGCTCGTTTTATAATTGATATCACACCTAAACGGCCCTGTTTAAGGAAAACATGCAATGTGATCATTAATTACATTTTCAACAACTCGTTCATTAAATATTTGATTTTTAATGTTAATTTAGGACGCCTGTTATAAATTTAACATTACTATACCTACAAATAAATAGTTTGAAATCAATACAAATATTGCTTGGTATGATTTTAATTTTTATAAATAACATTGTAGAGTTCATTTAAATTAATAAACTGTTTTAATGTTATTCTCCCTTTTGTTATTTTTAAGGAAATACAAATAAATTGTTTCAAATATTTTTTTCCAGCGAATAGTGATCGACTAGGAAAATTTCCAGTTTGCTTTTATTATGAGTTCGATTCATTAACATTGCATGTTAAAGACTAAAGCTCAGAGTATTCTAATTAGAAAACGTGCTCTCAGATTTCAATTAACATAGAACGGTTGTTTTTAGTGAATGTAGATTGGAGACGCAAACAGGGTAACAATGACGGGATCCTAGGACTATTGATAGCTTCAGGTGGTGTGCTCTAACTATATGTACAGGTCGATATAATACGAGATTTCTACGATTTACCTGTAGATACTCTGTTTTACTTTATATAATCGTTGTATTTGCATATACAAACCTTCTAATTTTCTATAATACATCACATAAAATTTTATGGAACAGGAAATTTTTAATTTGTAAAAGTTTTTCAAAGCGTTTTCTTTAAACAATTGAAACCCAAAAAATTACTTACTCCGAAAATTTTATCCTCCTGATTATATTGTCGAACCTGATTATATTCTTGACTGATCATAATTTATTCCTAAATGACCATTTTCCCAAAAGACTTTTCTTTCAATAAAACTTTATTTTTAAATGCTTAGTTCTATAATGGCCATATTTTTATTCTGAAAATTTATTTGAAGAAACGAGTTTCCAGGAAAGAGTTAATCGGGGAATCGGATTCGAAAAATGAATTTTATATCTAATTCATTGAATACTGGACACTGTAGAGTGTAGGATATAACTATTACATAGCAATTAAAAGAGAGAACCTTATTTAAGAACTATTGCACCACAGCTTTGTTTTTAACTCCAATTGGTCAGATTTGCTTATGATAAAAATCCCAACAGACAGTTAATCAAATCTTTGTGTATACTTCCCAGCTTATGTCCGGAAAGACCAAGAGAGTTGAGACGATCTTAAGTAATAACTGGGCAATCAAATAGTACCTGGGAGACAGTCTCATCTTCCTCACCACATTTCCTGCAAGCACTTGAGTCTGTTTTCTTCCATATAGTTTGGAGATGCTTTATCAAATTGCAATGTCCTGTTAATAGACCTACTAGCATTTTGAAGTCCTTCCTTCCTATATTCTTTTGGACATTTGTTTATCATTGTTTTTGAGGATTTGCCTCCTGAATAATTATTTCCAGGATTTTAACTACATTACATTCGAGCAAATTTTCGATTTTTGTCGAATATGAATTAATATTATCCCTAGAGTCACTAAACCTTAATAATCATAAAGTATTGGTAAAAAGCAATTAAAAAAAAGAAACTTAAATTTTGGATAAAAATATAAATGGTAAAATATTTCGTATTGATAAAGGAGACCAAAACTCAGATTTTAAATCTCATATATTTAATAGTAGATTGTTCCTCTGGTTTATTAAATTTAGAAACATATAAATCACTAATGTGAAAAATACATTTGCTTAGTGACTATTATTATTATTATTTTAAGAATGAATCGTAAAAACAAATAAGAAATGAATTTATGGACAATGTCTTAATTTTCTCCGAGCATTAATTCTATAGCAATCAAAAAATTTTGTACGGCTCGGCTGTTATATGTTTCCCAACCAAAAAACGCAAACCGATCCCATCTGATACGATAAGACCGAGCTTTTTTGAACGTTTTTCTACTATTTGACGTCGCTATTGGCCAAAGCTGCGTGTTTCAATCTCGTCGAGCTTTCAGCGTTGCATGCTCGAAAAAAACATGCAACCCGATACATATCCCAGTAAATAAGCGATTGCGACTAAATATTGAATTGGCTGGAAAAACCACTTGAACTCACGGAAAACCAATGTAATTTTCTGTCATATCACATTGGTGTATTTTCATTCATTTTTTGGAGAATTGACTCATTAATTTTTGGAATACTATTGCGTGACTTTCTATACGAAAATTGAATTTCTTTCCAAAAGAACAATGAATTTTCTTTCAAGGGTCAATGTTTTGCTATAGAGAATTTAGGAAAATACTTTGGCAGTGATATTTGATGTTCGAATTAGGAAAATTGTTTTGAATAATTGTTTCAATAAAAAATAAATCTAAGAATTAAAAAAAATATCAAAATAGATAAAAACCACCTTCATTTGGAAAATTTTAGTTAAACGTTCATTTATAAATTAAAAGTACGTAAAACGATTGGAACAGATATTTTTTTCGGTGCAAATACTTTGGTTGACCCGTATGATTTAAACTGAGCACTAGGTTAATTTTTGAATGGTTGGTAAATGTGAGAATGGATGCATTTGGGAGGCAAAAATATACATATATCACAATTAGCTGGATTAAATGCAAACAGAGCATTATTCAATTATAACGGTGGTGTTGGTGCATTCAAAGCTCAATGTGGACCTGTTTATTACATCATTCATTATGGAACTGTAATGGCGAGCTTTTCATTTACGAGCCGAATTGCTTTTCATCTGTCATAAATGTGTCATAATATTATGCAACATTACCTGCACTATTCACTTTTCCGAATTGAATATCAAACATTTATCACGCCATGTAAAATAAAACTGAAAATAATTATGACTCAGCTATAAAATTTCATTGGTCAAATTATTTCATTTAAGCATTAATGGAAACGTTTTTTGTATCACATAATTACTCAAAAGTTTGAACTCCATTTACTTCGTTTTCCTCGCTAAAATTATTTAATTATTTAATATTAACTATAACAATAGTATTATCGCTCCTATTATGGCTATTATAGTACTATAGTATGGTACTATAGTACTGTAGTATGGCTATTATGGTTATTATACTATAATAGTACTATTATGGCTCTTAAAGAAAAATATTTATAAAAATATAAAAAATGTAAAATCAAAGCACAAAATGTTTGATATTTAGTTGAGAAAAGATATTTGATTATTACAAAGAAAATGAAGAAAACGTTTCATTAAAATTGTTACTTGTTACGTACTGTTCATGTTTTCATATAATTATCGTACTGCGGTCAAAGATTGGAATTAGTTTTGAAAAGTTAAAGATCTGAAGCATAAGTAAATGGAAGAAAAGCGTTTTAAATGTAAATGGAAAGTAAATGATCGTTTTACACAATGGAAAAAGACCTTTAGGTTAGTATGCAAGTAATGCGATTGCTTGAGTGTTTTCAATGGAATTGTATAAAAATGAAAAATGCTGATAGTGAAAAAGATAACTATTATTTAAGGGTAGATATTATTATAATGATTGTGTATAGTAATCATATAGTCTAGCGTTTTAGTGTAGATAAAATAGAGTACATAATATATAGGTTTCAACGATACTTAACGTTTTACACGTTACGTTTAACAATTCTTAAATTCCTTATAAAATATAAACAACCTTTAGTCTTTTTTTTTTGTATCCGTTTTTCCGTGTTTCAATAAATTATTATAAGATATAATATTTTTACCTTTTAAGCAATGCGAATCTTTCTGCAAAAGTATACATCTGGCAATTATGTTTGAATGAACTATGAATGTTATGAATTTGAAGTTTAAAATTTGTATATGGATTCAGATATTTGAATAATATCTTTGTTTACAAAGTTATTTAATCTCAGTTAACATGCTTTTCATAACTTTAAACGACTTCTGAGTTTTTTAAACATTTAAATGCCTTTTCGCAAACACTTCAAAATGGCGGAAAGGCAACTGTAATATTGATTAAACGATAAGAAATCATGAGATAAAGGTATGTTGTCTTTGTTATACGATATCAGGAGCTACCAATTTGCTTCTTTAAAGGCAAGTCAAACAGTCATACAAATTCGATTGAGATCTATTTTTAAATATTAAGAAATTATTAGTACAGATGCTAAATTTTAAGCTTTTTTGAAATTAATAGAACCTTAACTTCGTTATTATTTATGAATACTTTTAAAAAGTTGTATTTTTGGC
The DNA here is from genome assembly GCA_958496175.1 of Sisyra terminalis. Lineage (NCBI taxonomy): Eukaryota > Metazoa > Arthropoda > Insecta > Neuroptera > Sisyridae > Sisyra > Sisyra terminalis. Next base: position 29,092,823 of record OY292277.1, on the reverse strand, counting down.
GTAGTAACAAAAAATTATTAGTAAATATTCTGAATTCTACGCTTTTTTGAAATTAATAGAATCTTAGTATCGTTATTACTGACTAGCTGATCCCCGCAACTTCGTCTGTGTAACGTAGGTGTAGATTATATTTTCTTTTCAGATTTGCTAATTGTAGTGGTATATGAAAATTTTTATTTTTCTTATTTCTTTTACGAAAAACATAATCATACTTAAAAACACTATTTTGTTGACTTGAAAAGACACATTTAATAAACTGTTGCAAAGAATAAAATAGTTCTATGTAATAATCAATTAATTTTCAAAAAATATTTATAAATATCTAAAAAGAGTATGTCTATTGCGTATACCTACGGTAGTTATACCTATCGTGAACCAAATAATTCGTAAATCAATTAGCATCTATACGTAAATAAAAATTATCGCCAAGTTCAATAAAGTCGGTATAAGCTTGGATCAGGAACGTCGAAATTTGATAAGTGTTTTCGAATGGTTTCGATAACCTTGTTTTAACAGGGCTACAATGGCTTCAGTTACAATTTCAAATATGACATTGCTAGCGATGGCAAGTATCAAATAGTAATGATTTTTGTTAATACCTACAAAAACTGACAAGTTAACTTACATATGTTTCAACTTTAAATTTGGAGCGATGAATTGTACAAATTATAGCGTCATCTCTGAGAAAACTTATGTACTGTTAGTATGTTAGTGAATACTTAAACCACATTATTTAAACGATTTTATCAGTCAAATTTAAATTAAATGAAAAAATAAATATTATTTTCACTTTTAATTTTAATCCAATTATAGCAATAATGAAGGAAAAATCATAGTAAGATAATGTAATCAATTAATCATAATAATATTTGTTAGCCTAAGCGTTCATTATCACTGATTATAAACAAAAATACAGATACGATTAAAGCGATTTTCTTTTCTCAATTTTCTTCCTCAAATTAAATTTTATAGTTAATGCTCAAAACCAAGAATTTATTTAATTTAATATTTTTGTTTACCAAAAACAAAATTTCTGATGTCTTTTAAAGCATACTAAATTTTCTAATCATATAAATATAATAAACAGCGTCCCAGTTGTCTTTTTTACAGTTTAACTGTAGTAAGAAAATATCACTATTGAGAACTTATTTTTTGGTCTCGTTTGATGGTTTAAAACCTAAGTCAACCCGGTCAACCCATCAAAGACATTTTACTTGCATAATGATATATTAAAAAAAATCAGAGTAAAATTAAAGATGTATAGTTTACGTAAGAGAATAACTTAAATTGTTATAATAGTTTATAGTTGAAGACCATTTATTTAATATAATAATTTTCTTTTCATACTCATAATAACATACTATAATTTTAATTAACAATTTCCACAAGCTAGCTGTATTGAAAGTGGTAACCGAATAAATTTTAAACAAATATTTAATACAAATACAAAATGAATATAAAAATAAAGCTGAAATAAAACATAAGCTTATAAGTGTAATGAAAAGTTTGTTCCAACGAAAAATATGAAATGATAGAATTAGTATAAAAACGTATTTGAAGTAAATGGATCATATTATAGTTTTATTCCATCAGTTACTGATGCGATAATTGGTGTAAATTCTTTACGCTTTCTAGAACTTTCAGTTTTACTAGCGTTTTTAATGTAAATTTATATATATATGTACGTACAAGAAAACAACAAACTAATCATTTTTGATGTAAGAATTTTGATTCATTTAATCTCATTACAAGAGGGTCAAATTAAATAAAATTTATTTTATTTTGACAGCAGTTAATTTTGGCGCTTTAAATTTTAAAAAAATAAACGCTCCTATCTCTTTTGTGAAAGAAATGGCGCTTATATCCCAGAATGCATTGCGCATCGCTTGATTCAAACAACGACATACGTTTCTGTTGCTGGTCTTGTTGTTCTTATGAATAGAGCGCGCAACGAGTTATCATCTTACGTCGAGCTAGTTATTAACGTTTAACTGGGAAATGAGCTCAGAGTACAGTTAATTTCTAACTTTCTAATATTTCACCATGTTTTTATCTTAGCGATTTGTTTTAATTGAAATAATAAGTGAATTCTCCAAATGTTTGTGTAAAATGTCAGCGACTATCGGTGTAAATTTGAGAGTGACAGGCCATAATAGCCAAGGCGGGAGAAAATATATGGAGGATCGTTTCTCGGTCGCTTATCAGCAGACAGAGGACGAAAATAATTTGGAATATGCATTTTTCGGGATTTACGACGGGCATGGGGGTGGCGAAGCCGCCACTTATGCCAAGGAGCACCTCATGGAGTCAATCGTTCGCCAAAAGTGTTTTTGGTCCGATAAAGATTCAGACGTTTTACGAGCAATTAAAGAAGGTTATATCGCCACCCATTACGCTATGTGGAAAGAACAAGGTGCATATTATCAAAATCAACATGAGTAAAAGAGATGGAAACGCAATTTTTTGTTAGGTTATGTTTTCCAAAACAATTTTTTTGGCTTTGGTTTATGTAAATACTTAATTTTTAGGACTTGAAAATGTAAATAGTATATTTCAAACGAAAAAAAATGATCTTACTTAATGTACATAAGACTTTTAGTCTACTGTCGAACTCGTTTCCATTGTCTTTGTGTCATGGTAAATTAAGAGCTAATGAAAGTTTAATCAATTTTTAGCTAATTGGCCAAAAACTGCATCAGGCTTACCAAGTACTGCAGGCACTACAGCTACCATTGCTTTTATTCGACACGCTAAAATTTATATTGGACATGTCGGGGATTCAGGAATAGTTCTTGGGTATCAAGTTCCAGGTATAATATACGTCTATTTTAAGTTTCAAGCCATTTTTTATTAATTTTTTCTTCAGTATTTAGTTAACGAAGCATTAACAAATTTGTTTTTTTTTTCATATTTACTGGATAAATTGGAGTTTTGGCTTTATAAAAAAATTCTTGGCAAGACTACGATTTCGATTCCGGCGCCACGATTTAACGACCGATTCGTATAGATCTCCATGAAATAAAACGAAAATGACGAATACAATTTTTCGATATCTCGTTTAGTTTCCGAAATATCACTACTTAAAAAGTGAAAAATTATTATTTTTTCACCTTTTTAGACGGATTTCTTAAGACTTTCATGAAAAAGAAAAAGTTAAATGCTTACAACTGTAGCTACACCAATTATTTTTGTGCTAAAAAACTATAAATAAGGAGTTCAGAGGCGAAGGTTTTTATTTATCATTTTGGTTTTATTTCGTCGAGATCTATAAGAATCCGTCATTAAGCCGTGGCGTCGGAAGAATCGTAGTATCCCTAATTACTTGAACCTACTAATAACTCGACGAGCAACAAAATCTACAAAAGTGAATTTTTCAAAATTCATAATTAAAAACCTTTATTCTTATTAATACCATTTTTAACCATAACACAACAGTCGCAAATATTTTACATCGCCAGAAATTCGTTAGTGGTAGTTAACTTCTAGTTCCTTTCTTAAACTCTTTTTGGATAATTTTTAATATAGCCTCTGAGTTCGAATTGATTTTACTAACTTTTATCTTCGAATTAGGCACTAATTGTAGCTATCACATTATTATTTATGAAAAGTACTAGTGGACGAATGGTCGTTCCAATTTTCGGCCCAAATCATGGTGACTTATTACGCAGTAGTTATAGAAAGATCCAATACTACTTGAAGGCCACTAATGATACTTGATTGATAATTGAACTACATATTTAGGCATTTCGTTGTAAGCACATTTGCTTACATTGAAAATTAGTTCAATATTTTCTTTATGGGTTACCTTTCGTAAATAATGTTTCATAAAATTAGACTGAGCTACATTTATCTTTATTTATTGTTAATACAGTATATACTCTTCAAAATCAGCGCAAAATTCTAATTTATCTGATGACTTTAAAAATTGAAGTAATATTTCTATCCGGTATGTTATAAGTAATTTCTTTGAATATAATATGAAGAATTTAATAATGTGGTTCGTTAATTTTGAAATAACAATGCTTACTATTATTTTTAGAGAATTTAATAATTTTAATTTGTAGTTATGATTTTCATCACAAATTTTTAAAATAAAATTTATGTAATTTGTGGAAATTTTTGTTTGCCATTGATTCATTATTTTTATTTAAAGAATAAAATAAATAACAATTTAATTATTTTAGGTGAATTGCGTTGGAAAGCAAAACCGTTGACTAAGGATCACAAACCAGAAAATGCCGTTGAAATGTCGCGAATAGAGCAGTGTGGAGGTAAGGTCATAACCAAATCAGGTGTTCCACGAGTTGTTTGGAACCGTCCAAGGATTGGTCACAAAGGTCCAGTTCGCCGTTCGACTCCCATAGATGAAATTCCTTTTCTGGCAGTTGCGCGTAGCTTAGGCGATTTATGGTCGTATAACTCAGCTCGCGACGAATTCGTTGTCAGTCCTGATCCTGACACTTGCGTTATTCCAATTGACACCAGTTCATTTCGTTGCCTTATTTTCGGCACGGATGGTCTTTGGAACATGATATCTCCCGACACAGCCGTGCAAATCGTTCAAACGACTGAGTATCACAATGAAAGAATCGCCTTTTCCTTGAATGCAAAAAATATGATTTGGGTGAATCCGTCAAAGCGTCTCGTTGAATATTCTCTGGAACGTTGGGCGTCGACTCGTTTGCGTGCCGACAATACAACAGCGGTGACACTTTTGTTGGATCCACCAGGTCCACCAAGAGCCGAGGTTTTACATAGCCAACACAGACAAGAATCGACCGAACCTACAAATACCAATTGTAATCCTGGTCAGTACAATCGTGAGTCAAATATGAACCCCGCTCCGCCTTATCCTCAAAACGGCCTTACAATTGTAACTCGCTACTCGGAAAATTCTAAAGAACCAGACCGAGTTCCAATAAATCCTCCAATCAATACGATAGTTCCCACCATTGAAACTAAAAAAGGCGAAGAACCAGTAACGCCATTTAATGAAGCTAAAACTAAACCTAGCGATGTTTCAACTTCGAAAATGTCACCTGGTAATCTTTCGTATCCTGAATCGTCAATTACTGAAGCTAATACGTCATTAAATTATGATCCAGCGACACCACAGACAAATAACGTAACATTAGTTACACAAACTACACCATGCGTTCACTCCTCTAATTCAGAACAAGCTGAAAACATTCAAATCAACGAAGTTTCGTCAAGTTCACCGGAAATTATTTCCGAGTCCCAAACATCAAGTACTTCGTTTTCTGAACGAAGACCAAAGCGAAGTAGTTGTATTTCGGTGTTAAAAACTCGAAACAAGGCGATGACATCTATTGGACGTTGCACTCGTTCACAGGACACTTATAAACATCCGTTGATTCAGAGTGAAAAGCGTATTCGAACTGCAACAAGTTCTTCGGAACTACCAAAGGTTAATTGTTCACGTCCGGATTTATCGTCGAATATCACAACCGTGCTAAAACGAAATACACGTGCGACTGAAAAGAAATTTGATCTCAACGCAATCAAAAATCAATTATCGAATAAGATTAATTTTGATAAAGCACGACCGCTACGTAAACGCAACGTGCTGGAGGAGACAGCAAAACGTATATCTAATAGTAATGTAGTTGAAGGTGCAACATTCCAAAAAGAGCCACCGCACAAAAGAAGTCGTTTCCAAACACGACTTACAAACGCAACGTCTCAAATGTGTAAATTGGTAAAGATAGACTACCAAAAGAAGGAAGTGTACAGTGATGGAAGCGATGAAGAAAACCATTGTATGAAAGCGCGTATCGCATCGTCCGAGGAACCGGTATCGAGGCGTCGTACTCGATCTCGCCAACCGGAAGAAAATGCTAAACCGGCCGACCAATCGCTATCATTGCCATCGTGTTCGAAATCGTCAGAGCGTAAATTACGCGAACGCAATGTGATTGGTACACCAGAAGTGTTGTCTACTTTCAGGTTACGAACTAATATTGTTAAATCGGGTCGATCAATCTTGTCACCGCGGCAGCGAAATGCGATTGACGTGAAAAGTCCAAGTGCAACAAGCAGCGGTGGCTCGTCCGTTGCTAAGAAAGTGAACAACAAAAATACGTGGACGTCGACGAAATATACGATGCTGACAAGAAATCGAGTCGGTAAATTTAAAAAATAACTCACAGCTTGAAATATTTGATCAGATGTATCTGATGATTTATAAATTATCAGATTTGTTAGATTCGAGCGTATTTATTAGAAATTCCCAGAAGTGTAAAATTGTCCTATATTTTTATTAATCTTTTATATAATTTTATTTTTTTTCCATTTTGATGTGATTTTAATATTTATTTTATTTTAGTATAACTTAACTGATAGGATCTCAACTTTTCGTATCTAAACATGATCTTATTTGCGTGTTTCTCTAAAGGAAGTGAAAAAAATGATCATTGGTCAGGAAATGTATATATTCTTGTACTTCCTTAAAGTCCAACGTAAATTAAAAATAATAAAAAAATCCTTTTTTTGTAAGATAGCAGTTCTTATCTTTTATTCCAACTTTTGACTATTCCCCTCTTAAAAAAATATGGAAGTAATTATCGTATTTATTAGTTTTAAATATTGTAATTTAAAATAAAAACATAATTTTTAAAAATTATAAAGGGAACAAAATTGACGTTCCTACGTATTTACATGAATACATAAAAACAAATATGAAGGTGTCCCTAATTTCAGAACATGTGGAAGATCGAGGAAAATTTCTTTAAAATATTCTCATAGTATACTACTACTACCACCTTGAATAGGTTTCTGTACAGTTTTAAAATATTTTATCTTCACGAAACCTTAAAAATGCTCTTTTTGTTTTTCGAAAGTAAACTAATCGGATTCATATTTTATTATACTCTAGATTGTCAATAATTCTATATTTGGAATTATCAGTTTTCCCATTTTTGATTTTGTTTTTTAATAATGAGCATCTTAATTGAAAAAAAAATATTTTTTTTTTGGAAAGTTATAAAGTTTGTTAAAAGTTAATTGTCCATATCTTGAATATAAAAAAACATCTCTATCCTTAACCTTATATCACGTTTTCCTGGAGTTACGCGTAAATCAGATTGGTAATTAGTGGTTTTAGTTGATGATCACCACCTTTCAATAAGTTTTTAACTTCTAGTACTTTCCTTGTTCCTAAATGCTCTCTCATAAAATTACAAATCCATTCTTTCTCTAGGATTATCGAGTTTTAAAATTACAATAATTACAATATCTTACTAATAAAGTTGAGGTCCTATTCGATAATTTTATTATTGTAGCTTATTTTTACATTCTCTTTTTATCAATCTAGGTCCATATATTTCGAAAAAGGTATTATCATATATTTTTTCTACTTACCTGCTATATACTTTATTAATTATTTGCAAAAGTTCTACCGTTTTTTAAGTTAATATTAGAGCCAAAGTTTCGATATTCATAACATTCATAGACTATTATTATTATATCGTTCTCAAAAATTCCTTACCGAATTCAGTAAATGTACCCTGACAGATAAAGAATATTTATCAATATTTTTTACAAAGACATTATCGCATACTACAAATACAAAGTTTGTCGATTCTTATTTTAACAATTTTTTTCCATTATTCATAAAAACGGCAGAGCTTTTTTGATTATTAATATAATTAAAATTCTTTTTAATTAAATTAAGGGAAAAGTATTTCAACTAAAGAGTTGCTAAATAATTTTTTATAATTGTATATTTTTTTAAACTTTTCTCTTTAAAGGCAGTGAAAGTTTTATCTCTATTCGAAATGTAATGTTAAATATTTTTCTGATTATTATTTTTGTTGCAGACTTGATAATGTTTCATGTTTATGTGATAGAAAAAAAGAAGAAAGAATCAAAATGGAATATGCTTACTGATAATTATGAATTTGTTTTTCTTGTGAATTTCTGGGAATTATTTGCAATCATGAATATAAATACAACAGAGCGTGATAACTTAATTCGAAACTGACCAATTGATGAATTAGATTTTTCATGAATATTTGAAATTCATTTGCGATAATTTCAGTAATACGAATTGGGTTGTATGTTTAGTTTTTAACGAAATTAGTCTTACCTGATAAATTTATAAAGTACTTCTAACTATGTTAAGAAAAAATTCGATTTTTTATTTGTATTACTTATGTGGTTATTATGGTTATGAATTTATTATTTATAAGAATAATATATGAGAACATTGTTTTTAAAAAGAATTATATTAAAGAAATAAATAAATAAAAATGTTTGTATTTTATACAAAAATTTACAAATAATTTTCGTGTAAACGAGGCAGACAATTATATTTTATTACTACTTAGAAGTTTAAACCAAATATCGTATTATGTTAAATAAATATATTATCTAGTAAATGATTGTTCGGCTGTTGAAAAACCTGTCATTGTATTGAGAAAAAAGGATGAAATTTTATATATTTATAATAATCATTTGAGAGAGCGTGACCAAAGTATGATAGAACCACATAATTGGAGATATTTATAAAATATTTTCCAATCGTTTTATAAATATTGAAAAACTGTAAACGATTAGTCTATTTGAATTTATGTGGAACTGTAGCTAACATTTTTAAGTTAATAAGCTTTATTGTAATTTTATTGATTAATGCGGATTTTATAATTTGGTTAATTTACTTTTTGCTTCTATTAGATTCTATCCAGTTTTTATATCTTTGATTGATTTTCGTTGCTTACATATGATGACTATTTTAAATGTTCAAGAAACTTTAGATTTTTTTTTGGATGTTTGCTTTAGAAGAGTGAAAATAAAATGTGCCTCAGTTACCAACTATTAAGTATATTGAAGAAAAAACCATAAGAAGTGAATATGTAAATTTTTGTCAAAAAATTGTAAGATTATGAATAATATGTACGTAGTGGTTTTATTTTTAAAATAAAATGAGTGAAAATAAGAACTTGTTTTATTTGTAGTATAGAAACACATTGATTTTGTAATTATGCACTAAGTGGTTTCTGTCCTATGGATGCAAACATCAACAAAACATTAGTTCATGTATAATCACTATAAAAAAAAAACATGTCACACAAAATCTGATATTTTTTTCTAAATTTACTATTTTCAACTCACTGCCAGCTCAGGGATCACCATTTTTTCTTAATCACCAACCTCTTCATAATTTTTGAAATCCCTCGTCAAACCCCATAAAAGTTATTTTCAGTTTATTAAAATACAACTAAATTAAACAGTGTTGGTAAAAAAACTGATGCTTTCTTTATTTTTACTATACACACATTGACCATTAGGACTGTGGTCCGTTCATCCAATCTGATGACGGAGAACACGTCCAATGGTGCGTCCCTTAAACATTAGGTGGGTCATACGGCATTTTTCTCTTCAATCGCCTTGCAGGATTTCTGTGCTTTCAGGTTGAGGCACCAGTGCTGATGTATATGCCGATGTCTATTGATATGGATGATTGTATAATTTTTCAATGTACTTTACTTGGTGCCATGGGTCTCAATTTTGCTGGCTACCGTTGGAATTCACAGGTCCGTTCTAAGGGTTTCATTGATTTTATACCATGGGGCATCTACCAGTTGTCTGAACATTTTTGATTGTGCTCGTTCTATGATTTTTATGCTAGACTTGCGGGTAGAATCCTAAACGTCTTAAGGCTTCATAGTTCAAACTATCATAGGTCCAGATTGAAATTATTATTGTTTTATATAGAAAAACTTTATTGTCGAGAGAAAGTTTTGAGTTACTCCTCAGTAACCAGTTTCTTGAAATTGTTGGAAGCCGTTTTTCTTCTTTGTATAATATGTTGTTTCCACGTGAGTCTTCAGTTTAGGTGGACTCCGAGATATTTAACATGATCTGACGAGGGAATATCGATACCGAGTTTAGGGTGACCGGAGTGCATATTCTTTTTCTTAACGTGAAGGTGACCTGCACCTATTTAGACTCTTTTATGGTGATCCTCCATTCATCTGCCCACTAGCTCAGTAAATTCATATGGTGCTGGATATGCTAGAGAATGTTATTGTGAAATGTGAGCCAAGGTTTATAAATTACACAGGTTGCCCCATTAGAAAAAAAAAATGACGTCATACGAAAAATTTTGAAGTTTGAATCAGTCTGAAGATATGTACGGATTTCTTCTGAACACGTCACGTGGCGCATGAGGTCACCTGTGTATTTTATAAACCTTGATTGTGAACAGCCATGATTACCGTGTCATCCCCAAAAGTTCCCGTTAGAGTTTTGTCTGTGGTAGGCAGATCCGAAGTATAACATAAGTTATAGAAGGGGATCCAACACACTTCCTTGAGGCATACCAGATTTAATATCGTGTATATCCGAATAGGTAGACTTAGCTTTTATTTTGAATTTTCGATCTTCTAGGTATGATTTTAATAGTTTCCAGAGATGGGTAGGTTTTTTTTAATTTTGTACAGAAGTCCATCGTCCTATACTTCGTCAAAAGCCTAGCTAATGTCGATAAAAACAAAATGACAATAATGTTTTTGTTCAAATGCTTTATTTATTTGGTCCATCACTATATGACATTGCTGTATAAAAGAATGTTCAGCTCGAAACCCAAATTGATGGTCTGGTACATTTTTATACTGCTGGCTGATTTTTGTTAAGAGTCGTATTTTTCTAATAATTTGAATATTGATGGTTGAAGACTGATAGGTCTGTAGGATGATACCTTTGTTGGTTTTTTACCAACCTAGGATACTATAATAATTTCTGTCAGTTTTAGTGTTCTTAGTCAAAATTGCATCCTCATAGCTGTGTTTTTTTACAATTACCTTTTACAATTTTTTATTTTACCCTTTACCAATTAGCCAACAAAACTTTAAAGTTTGAATTTTCTAAAATTTTTTTTAGCTAATAGATGGGAAATCGCTCGTTGAGGCTTGTCAAGAAATCGTTTTGTTTATGACAAAATAGTTTAGTAGTAATTAGTTACGAAAAGGAACTAAATAAAACGAAAAGAAAAGTTAAAGAAAATTTAATAGAACCTCCCCCTCAACCAAAAAATTAGAGAAAAAAATCAATTATAAAATTGTTTTTTTCTTTAAATTGTAATCATTGTAATTCAAGAAATTTTCCAAAATAACAAATAAATCGAAACATAATTAAAAATGCTTTTCACCGAAATATTTGTATCTTTTGTGAAAATAAATTTTTATGAAAAATATGTGAAATATAAGATTATGTGTTTTTAAAGGCTTTGATAATATTGTAACGCGACGTCTCACTACTGTATTGAGATGGCGTTTATTCGTTCTTTTAATTTCTTTTGGATATAAATAATCACTTTCACACTTAACAATCACATTTTTTATTACACTTGTATACACTTTTTATTACACAATTACACTTGTCAAAATAATCACTTTTAAATCGAAATCACAATAAAAATCGCTTTGTAATCGCTTTGTTGTAACGGAAATTCAAAGCGAACTTCGATACAGAATTTTCCTGTTGGTTTGAACTGAGCGCTTTATATACCCGCAACCCAACATTCTAGAATGTACTCCATTGTTCGTTAATATTCCATCATTTACTAGATGTTTCTAGAACAATCTATATGTGCATTCGGATTGGTGGGAGAGAGAAAGAAGTCACTCAGCCAATCACGTGCCGGTATGGCAAAAAGAGAGAGACAGACTTTGTCTCTTTCTGTTTTAATATTTTTCTCACTTTTCGACTCGCAATATTTTTTCAAATCAACAAACATTGAGACACCATTGAATACGCTTTTCATACATATATTTCTATCGATTGTGAAAATTAACTTTTTCCACAAAAAATTATTGAATATAAATATGTAAAGTATCTAAGTGTTTGTTGCGATTCGAAAAATATTTTCCATGCTTTGCGATTGTGCCAACTTTTCCAAAATGACAAAATTCAAATCAACTATGTGTGAAAAGTGTGTTCATTATTATTTTGATTTTTGTTCGTTTGGAAAGTTTGGCTCAATCGGATAATGTAGAAAATTTTATTGGAATCCTAAAAAAACACTTATTTCGTTAATTCACATATTTATATGCAATAGTTTTTTGTGGGAAAAATTGATTTTCACAAACGATTAAAATGTATGCGTGAAAAGCGTCTTCATTAATTTGGAAGAGTTGGCTGGATCGGAAAGTGTAGAAAATATTTTCCAAGTCTTCAAAATCAAGTAATTTTATATTTCCCGAATTTTAATTCAAAAATTTATTGTGAGAATAATTGATTTTCACATTGATTTTTCGATGAAAATATTTGGGTGAAAAATGTGTTTAATTATGTTTAAATTTTTGTTATTTTGGAAAATTTCGTGAAAATATGATTGCTAGGAAAAAAATTTATTTTATAAATGCTTATTTTTTCTCCAATTTTTTGAAATTAAAATTATTATAACCATTTTAGTGTCGTGACAACTCAACACGTTTAGACCTAACGAATCTAAAATAAATGGCTTACAGGCTTCGACTACCTGAAAACTAAAACTTCTATTAAAACCTTAAAGTCTCAGATTGTAATTGACCAATTTTCTAAAAGTTTAATATGAATTTTCTTTATATATCCCTTTAAAGTCGAAACCACAAAAAAATCGAAATCGATCGATTCATAATTATCGTTGATTCATAATTGAAAGCAAACTGGATTTCCAAAATCGGGTAAAAATAATGCTATTGTTAAGTTCCAATCAAATGAAGAAAAAAAAAAGAAGTTGATAGTATCAAAAGTCGATACAACTTAATTAATTTATTAATCCTTTACTTCAAGTATATTATCTCAAAATATTAAAAAAAGTACAAATAATTGTGAATTGAATGATAATACATATCATTGTGAATTATTTATCGTAATTTTTGATAATAGCGCTTTCTGATTTTTTTGAATATTTAACATATTTTCGGAAAAAATGCGATCGATTAATTTATAAAATATATTAAAATCTTTGATATGATTTAAAAATATTTGCAATTTCATGGTCTAGAGGGTCCTGAGTGTAAAGTTTGATTTTTGAAATGACGTTACATAATTCATCATAAATTATAGTTGAAAATCAAGAGGTCTTTAAATACAAAGTTTGCTTTTTGAGCAGATTTACTATAAAACATATTTGTGTGAAACTACATTTTGCTTTTTTTTTCATATAGAGATCTCTCTTAAATAAAGCGTTATTGTTGCCAAAACTGATGAGAAATTATTGTATTTTTTCTGTCTCATAACTCAATTCAATTCCTCATATTTTAATATGCAAGGTCACATTATAATAAACTTAATTTTAGTGTACAGTTTGATCATTTGAATTTTGTAAAATTTAAAGCGCTGTGACAATTTTTTGATAAATACTTATACTTATATAATGAGATTGATTTTTTTGCAAATAGAAAATATACAATCTAGAAACAAGCTTTAATAGAATAAACAGAGTAAATATTACGTGGATACGTAAGTAAAACACGTTTAAACCAATTTTGAAAAGAATATTCCTAATTTAAAGTTGCGGTTCTGTTCACATTTGTACTAAATAGTGGCTACATTCATTCAGACTATTATAAATTTCTTCAAATTGAGTAAAAGTGTATCATTAACTTTTCTATATTTTTTTTTGCCCTAAGTTTTTCTGCTTTTTGCCTAAGGTTTAGTTTTCCATCTGGTTGTACTCCTACTTTTCTTAATCCCAAGTAAATTCTTTAAAACGAGATGATATAGTTCTTTCTCATTTAAGTTGGTCTGATTCCAATTACAAATCATAAAAATTAGATTTAATATTTCGAGATTTTCGCATTTTGTGAGCTTGATTTTTTCACTGCTAGCGACTACTAGATTTACTTTGCAAAGACCAGGGATAGGTGACCAAATTTCAATCTAAACTTAATATAAATACTTAAAAATAAATAATTTATAAAAATCAAATAGTTGAAATATATATTGATTTTAATGGATTATCAAAAAACGCCCGAAATTCAAGCGACTAGACTAAAATACCCCCTTTAGCATAATACAGTAAATGGTGCAATTTTGAAATCATAGATGTCGCTAACACACTTATCTAAATGGCGTTTGATGCTATTACATTGGTTTTTTTAAGCTAAGAAATGGAAACATTAATTGTAGTTTGATTAACACGTTATAATACCATACGGAATTAAAAAAGTATATTAAATAAAATTTAAATATGATGATATTATTTTAACAACGATTCAGTCAACTAATGTATATTAATTAAAAGAAGTTTAATAGCGTAATATAAGAATAAAATAATTTTTGGAAAAGAAATAATTTCTTTGTAAAACAGCTTTTTAACTATTTTTACTATTACTTTACTATAACCATTTCTTCTATAATTGTAATTTAGTATTATCTACTATTTATATTATTTTTATTTTTTTAAATAAATCTACTCCTTCATATAGAAAATCATCGATGTAAAACTTAATATCTAGCACCTCACGAGTTTTCTATTAAGACTGGTCTATTTAAATTGTTTAGACTCTCTGCTTGAAAAAAAATATCATCCTTTATCAGAAAATTGTCATAGTTTTTTAAATTTACAAAATTTAAATGACCAAAGACAACCAAAGAGTACTAAAATTATCTTAGTTTTTTACAACGCTACCTTTGATATTCAAATATGGCGAAGTGAAAACTTATTTATAAGAGCTATATGTAAACACTGTACATATTGGATTTACTACACCTAGAGAAGTAAAATCAATCATACAGACTTTAAAAACAAATAAGGCTCCAGGTTACGACTCAGTCACAAAACTTATATATGGTAGAGCAGGGGTGGGCAAACTTAATACTGATATGATCGAGAATAATTTTTCTTTTTATGCGCAATCAACTTCGAAAAATGAGTTAAATTAAAAACAAATAAAAATTTAATTAAGGTCTTTATTGGTAATAATAAGGGAAGGGAGGGGGTAAAGCAAAAAGAGGCATTTTTGATGTAGATGTGCCAAATTCATTAACAAGTCTTGTAAAGTTAGTTATCACTGATGCTAATCGAATAGACACAATTACCTAAGTGGTGATCATTCAGAAAGCTCCAAAATTGCGATTTGATGTTTTTCATTTGAAATGCTGCTTCCTATAAGTAAGTGGGATCAAAAAATGAAAATATCTTCCTTACCATCGATCTCAAAAATGGATAGTTTTGCATTGAATAGTAATGAAGTCCAAAAAAAATTTTTGCTTGTGCTTTCAGAATTATATCAGGTAGTATATTGTTCTAACTATAAATTCGATTAATTCATTTGAAAAGTATGAGCTAGATTTGATGAAATATTCTCGTCAATAAATTTTCTAAAAAGAAATTAAATAAATTAAAAAATCGGTTAAAAATTATTGAGATTTGCAAATCATCTGTCAAATTCATGATTAAAATTGTTCAGTTCAGAACAGAAGTTTCAATATTTCATTTACCTTTAAGATTATAAGTTTTACCTTTAAGCTTTTCTAAATATAGAAAACATTTAAAATTTTACCGTTTTAATTAGGAAGCAAGAATATAAAAGTTTCAGATAAATTATTTAGAAATCTTGAAGAAAAGCTTACTCGACTGAACCACTTAACATGCCAAAATAGAAGTTAATTTTATATACCTATTCCGATTTATTGACCGAACTACTCCGTTGATTACGGAATAGATATTTTCTTAAGCTTTGCGCTCATATTGAATAAGCAATTTTCACTGCCACATCCATAATATCATTAAAATCCAATATTTTTACACATACGGCATTATAATGAGTTATGCGAAGAAGTAATATAAAATTATAAACTATTCATTTTGTAGAGGACTAAAAATCTCTGATTTCCCTCAATCATTGAAGATTCGTCAGATGACAAAAGAACCAATTTGTTTAAAAGTATATACTTTTCAAAAGTATATTTTAAGTATAGTAGAATGAGTAAAAGGGAGTAGAAGTAAGTACTATTGGGGAATTGGTAATGCCAGTTATAGAATAGATGCATGATTAATTTTGAATTCCTTGTCTGCTAAATTTTAGTACACATTTTCAATTAAATTATTTAAAATTAAATTAGCAAATTATTTAAAATGTCTGTGATCGGCCGTCGAGCTGTTCGCGATCGACGGTTTGCCCCACAAAGAATAGATTACAGGAGACCAAACGATATCAGTTTGTTAGTTCTCGTGATCTCAAAAACTCGAACATAGAGTAAGTTATTTTTTCAGTCATTAGTGGCGTATTATCACTAAGAAACTTGACATTTTCTGAATTCTTATCAGTTGTTCGCTTGTCGCCATTGTTATTAATCTCGTCTTCATTGTTAGTATGCTCCTCGAAGCCAGGGCCTGAAATAGAGACATTCTGACCCACAACGGTTAGGCAACTTAATATAAAAAATACGAGACCAGTTGCCTCGTTACAACATACTGTTTGTCTAAATAGTGACTTGTGTGTACCTACATCATGTATAAATACCGACAAAGTAAAGTTGAATTAGTGCAATAAGAATTTTATATTTTTCTTATTCATTTATATCTATTTATTAATTCAAATATAGGAAAACATAATGCAATATAATGTATCAATTGGCTTTCCTTTCTTTATTTTAAATATTGCATTGAATAATTTTAACAAAATACATTTCTTTCGAGTGTATTTCAACTATTGGGAATTAAGTAAAATGAATTTAAATCAAACTATAAAAAAATTAAGTACTGAAAATTAAGTAAATGAAAATTTTAAGTACGACGATATCGATGTTTTGAATATAAAATAACAACCATCATTTCAGTTAGTTTCCCATACAGAAAAACAAAAAACATGTGCTAGCAATCGACTCGATCGACTTGACCACGTTTGTTAGTACTATCAAAATCCCTCCCTAAATCAGACTGATTATTTTTTAACGGTGCTAAAGAAGTATAATTTCAAAAAAATATACTGAAAATTCCAATATTACCATTGTAGTCTAGGATAAAACTTTTATTACCTTTTTAGTTAGTCACAATATTCTATTTTAAAATTTATCGCGCACATTTAAATTTTTGCGTTATAACATCGTAATTAAAACAAAATAAATGCCATAATAAAAAGTACGATGTTACAATGGAAATATTTCAGTAAATGCTAGTTAGTATTTAAATTTACTATATCCAAATAAAAGAAACAGCTACTTATATCTCTGCCCCTATTATTTGGGTTTTCAACGAAAACAGGCATACGGGTGTCAATATTTAGTATTTATAGACTTTTACAAGGACTGTTATTAAAAACAAGTGATTATTACGATAACGCATCTTAAACATTACCATACTTTCACTCAGGTCCAGCCCTACAGAAATTACAATGCATTATTGCAATTTTTCCCCTATTTTTTTCGTATAAGAACAGTTCGAAATTCAATCTTCAGACTTTAGACATTGAAGTTGAAATATTTTGAAAATCATATTAAGGAATTTAATTTATCTTCTAAGTATTTTTATCGAAAATATATTAGATATTGGAAAAAATGAAATAAAATTAAATACCTATTCAAAAAATCAGAAATTGCTTTATTATAAATTATGATAATGAATTCACAATGATAAGGTTGTTTGTCAATTGGAGCATAATTACAATATTTTGAGATAATAAACTTTAAATAAATAGAAGAATCAATCAATCAAGAAATTAATTAAGATGTATCGACTTTTTGTAGTATTCACATTTTTCTTTATTTTGTTCGCATTTAACAATGAACTATCGTTGTCTGATGCGTTTCACTATGAAAATGAAGTTAATCAAATAAAATAAACTAGTTTACGTTTAAGGTTTAAATCTCAAATTTTCATTATTTTAGGTGCAATTATTTGAAAATTTTATGAAAACGTATGATAAAAATTATGAAACCAAAAAAGAGTTTGATATTCGTTTTGCAAATTTCAAAGCAAATTTGAAGAGAAGCGCCGTGAAAAACGCCGATCCAAAGGATAACGCAATCTATGGTGTGACAAAGTTTTATGATTTGACGTTAGAAGAATTTCGAGCTCGTGTAGGAGATGTAGGATTGGAAGGTGAAAGATCAACAATTATAGAACATGCTGAAAACTCCAATTGGCACAATAAATTTAGGAAACATTCATCGCCTCCCATTCCTAGTTCGGTAGATTGGCGAGATAAGAACGTCGTGACTCCCGTCAAAGACCAAAAGGATTGTGGCTCTTACGCATTTGCTGCAATAGGTCTGTTTCCAGTCATGGTTTTTAAAAAAAAATGTGTTTTACTTTTATCTATTGTTTTTAGCGGTTTTGGAAAGCCAGTATGCTTTTAGGAATCAATTAACGCAGCTATCTGAACAACAAATTTTTGATTGCGATCCTCTAGAGCATAGATGTTCTGGTGAACCATACTTGGCGATAAAGTGATTTTTTTAATTACATTTATATTTAGTAGAACCAGTTATATTGATTTTGCCATGAATCTAGTTTCTATCCATGATTTAAAGAGTACTTTTTGATGGTGCAAGGCTTAAAAAGTATAAGGAATTATATAAAATATATTTAGCAAGTGGCGTACGGTTTTCAAAAGAAATGGAAAATTGATGATTTGAATCAATCTATTAGTGCGAGTCACGGCATTATTTCACACTACATGTGATATAAACTGGTACACGATTTGATTGATCGAAAAAAGAATGTGCTAACATCTGGTAAAAAAATGAGCCCCTAATCAAGTTCGTGAAAAAAAAAAATGTTCACAAAATGTCGATTTTCCTAATAGTTTTTCGAAACGGGACTGAAACTGTTTGGAATCCTATCCAAGTAGCTGCTCATCTTTTGTTCTGGAATTCTTTAGAACCATTGTGTCGGTGAAAAAAGAAATTTGCAGCATGTTTCAATAAAATAATCGGAAAAACGACTCTTTTTTCTGACTTGACGAGAAACTTTTTACAGAAATCATTTTTTCCAATATACGTACAGGTGGTCGTAGTAGTATAAGTAGAAGTATTTTTAGTGCTGCCATTTCGAAAAGAAGTACAAGGGGTACTTTATAAAGGTGTACCTCATCCGTCCATGCGTTTATCAGATTCGTTTATTGTTCTGGGGCAGATTGGAAATTAAAAGCAGAAAAAAAATACATGTACGTGCAAACAGCGAAGATACTCTGCAAATGTGGAAAAATGATCAGAGATCAAGTTTCATCGCCCAGACATAAGTTTTAGTAAGAAATTATCATAGATTAATTTTAATTGAGACTTCCAAATTGTAGCATCTCTTGGAGGACACATACCACTCGATAGATATATATTATTCCTTATACTTTTTAGTCTTTAAGTCTCTGAAAATCATTGTTTAAACCAAAGATAGAAATTGAATTGGAAATATAATATGATCTATTCTACTATCAAGTTTTATAGAAATTCATGTTGTAATTCAAGTTATGGTTAAACGTATTTTTTAGATATTTAATGATAGGTTCTGAATCTGAGGAAATTTATCCGTTAACCTATGATCAACAACCTTGCCAATTTAACGCATCGTTTGTCGTTGCTATGCCATATAATTATGGATATATTGGAGGAACTGAATATTCTTTAATGCAGTTTGTAAGCCAAGAAGGGCCAGTAACTGCCTTCATCAATGTTGACCTATTTCAAAATTACGTCTCAGGCATAATTGTTCCATCGATCAAGTCATCGTGCGATCCTAAAAACGCTACTGCATACGTTACGATCGTTGGCTATAATCTTACTGATCGTAAGATTGATTGAAAAATTCGGTCGGATAAATTAATTCGTTAATTTTTTTTTAGCTCAACCATTTTGGATACTGAAGAATTCATGGGGCACTGATTGGGGAGAAAATGGTTATGCTCGTTTGGCGCTTGGTCAAAACGCTTGTGGAATTCTGAACAGTAATCTTATAGCATACTGTCACTGATGTCAGTTTTTTGTCGCTGTATAATACGATAATATAATATATAATAATGGTATCATCAAATATGATGTTATTTTATTCTGTCCTTTAATTATATTCCTATTATCCGTTTTACAAATACCTTATTTAAAAATGTCAACGCATGTTAGTAAAAATTCGGTGAGTGATGTTTGTCGCAATAACAGCTCCCGAAAATTCGCTGAAAAACTGCATAAATTCAATAATTATCAAATAAAAAAATAGTGTTCTTAACAACTTTAAAACACAGTGATCAGATGACCAAAAGTTCTTCAATGAAATAACGGCCAAATTTAAAAAAATACTAAAAAATAACAATTTTTTACGAAAACATTTTGAAAAGTAATTATAATTCGTATGTGAGCGAGTAAACAAAAATTTTGCAAGTAGCAATTAGACTACCTAAAAGTGCATGTGTGTGTGTGTGTGTGAGAGTTTGTGCGAGAGCTGTGTAAACTGGTTGTCGAATTGTTGAACTGCTGATCCTACTACAAAACAAATCGGACAAACAGCTGAGTACCACAAATATTTATGTTACAAATGTCAAAACATTATATGTATATCTTAAACTTAAATTTATTATTTTCTAATTAGGTTTAAGCATTTAATCTATCTAGTGTAAATAACTAAACTTTAAAATAGTGATAATTAATAAAAACTAGATTATTTGATCTAGACAAAATTAACTTATATAATTAAAAAAAAAAAAAAACTGAGAAATGGAACAAGACGATCCAGAGAGTGACTCCGAAATAATTAGAAGGCATCGTTCGGCTAAGAGAGTCAGGGCATCGCCTTCATTCATATCACCAAACCCTTTTGAACCATTGAACACATTGAACAATAATGAAACAACTAATACAACAAACATAAACAATGTCAGACCACCCCCGATATTCATAAATGGAGTCACAAATATGAATATTCTGATCGATGAATTGAAAAAAATGGGAGTAACACAGTTCAGGTACATGGCCCTCAGGGACAACAAAATTAAGTTGTCCTGCGAAACTGCTGAAGGGTACCGGGAAACAACCAAGTACCTCAAAGCAAAAAAAGCGGAATTTTATTCCTTTCAATTCAAAAATGAAAAAAACTTTCGGGTAGTAATAAGGGGAATTCATCACAGTTGCGACCCGAAAACTATGATGGAAGAACTCACGCACTTAGGATATGAGCCTGTCCAAATGCTCCCGGTTTACCATCCAATCACCAAAACGCCCCTATCATTGTTCTTTTTGGATCTCAAACCAAAAAATAATATTGAGGATATTTATAACCTCAAAAGGTTATATGGGGCAGTGATAAAGGTCGAGCCACCTCGTCCGAAAAGAGCGATCGCTCAATGCCACAATTGTCAGCAGTACGGACACACAAAAAATTACTGCAATAAAACTCCACGCTGCGTAAAATGTGATGGAAGTCACTCAACAAGAGAGTGTACACTAGGGTCCAGCATGGGACCCACTTGTACAAATTGTAAGGGAAACCATACAGCAAATTATAGAGGTTGCCCAATCCACAAAAGCTTACAAAGCGAAAATCAAATGGGTAAAAAAATAACCGAAATTCGCAAAAACCAGGATAAGCCCAACATGAATCACGTTAATATAACATCACAAAAAAATACATCAAGCTTGGGAGTAACCTATGCTCAAGCAACTGTAAGAGGCCTGCAAAACCCCCCAAATCAAGACAACCACAATACAAGTGAGTCCACTTTGACATCTCTGATATCAAAATTAGGCGAGAGAATGGATTCGCTAATACAAATTATCCAACCACTAATATCAACTCTACAGCAAATACTGCCAGCACTTATTAGCAAACTCATCCCATAAATGACTTCCACGCCAACAGCACTAAAAGTTTGCACCTGGAACGCCAGAGGAATCAACAATAAATACCACGAGCTTCTAATCTTTATGCAAGCACAAGACATAGACATCCTCCTGGTGACCGAAACGAAACTAGCGGAAAATATAGCTACATTTCTTCCCGGTTATAGAATACACCGCGCCGACCACCCAAGTGGAAGAAGAAAAGGTGGTTCAGCTGTTTATGTTAAAATGCAGATTGAACATGATGCCATGCCACCTATAACTGCTGAAAATATCCAAGTCTCCCGCATAAAAATTAAGCTAAACCACAAGGACTATCAAGTTGGGTCCTTTTATTCAGCTCCAAATAATAGCATCACAGCTGAAGATTTCAAAAACATGTTTAATCATCTGGGGGCACAATACCTGCTAGGAGGAGACTTCAACAGCAAACATCAATACTTTGGATCAAATATCGCAAATCCAAGAGGACAGGTGCTTTATGACGTAACACAACGATTACAACTGGAAGTGTTGCACTCAGCCGAGCCCACGTATTTTACAGAAGGAAACATGGTTCCAGATATTCTGGATTTTTACATAGGAAAAAATATAGTGAACTTTACTGAGGTACCATCTGTGAAATATGAACTAAGCTCTGACCACTATCCTGTAATAATGAACATAAACCTAAATTACACTCAAAGACAATCTAACCCATCCCTCATTCAACATCCTTTTAACTGGAAAATATACAAGGAATGCATGCAAACGTTTACAAAACTGGGCATCCCACTTAAAACCCCTAGAGACATAGACATAGCGGTATCGACTTTAACAAGAAACATTCAAGTGGCTGCAAAGCTTTCTAGTGGCACTAAAAATAACACCCCAAGACCACGAAATAATAAGCTGTCAACCTACATTGAACAACTACTCGTAGTCAAAAGAAGAGCAAGAAACAGATGGGAAGAGACTAAATACCCACCATTTAAAGAGGATTACAATCGAGCTACAAAAGACCTCAAACTTGCCATAAAGGAGGAACGAGAGCGAGCTCAAAAAACGGAGCTAGAAAGTTTGAATAAAACAAATAACGAATTCTGGAGGAAGGTAAAAGCAGCGACAAGAAAAAGGACATTTTCACATCCATTGCTACAAAACGACAAATGGTTCACAAGTACAAAAGAAAAAGCTGAACTCTTCGCTGACGTAATCCAGCAGCAGTTCACTCCTTACAATAGCCAGGATGATGAACACGAGGCAAAGGTAACAGAAGTGCTCCAACAACCACTAGTTTTAAGTCCCTTAAATTTGCAATTTACTCCAGCACAAATTTACAACGGAATACTTAAAACTCCAAACAAAACTCCAGGAACTGATCTAATAACACAACCTCTACTCAAGGCACTACCAAGAAAAGCCATAGTTCAATTGACACAAATATATAATGCTATTATTAGGACAACGTATTTCCCTAAACATTGGAAAAAAGCGATCGTCATAATGATCCACAAACCAAACAAACCCAAAAAGGATCCAGGAAATTACAGACCAATAAGCTTGCTTCCTATATTCTCGAAAATCTTTGAAAAACTCCTATTACCGCACCTTCTCCAACAAACCGCTGAATATATACCCAATGAGCAATATGGTTTTAGATCCCAACACTCTTGTCCCCTCCAGCTACATCGAGTCACGAAGAAAATATTGGAAGCGTACGAAGAAAAAAAAGTTTGCTTGGGTCTTTTCGTGGACACAGAGAAAGCTTTCGACAAAGTTTGGCATAAAGGACTCCTTTGCAAATTGAAACCGATTCTGACTGACACCAGTTTTCGAATCATCCAGTCGTACCTCACTGATCGTGTCTTTAGAGTACGAGTCGAAAACGATTTTTCCACAACAAGAGAAGTCTTGGCAGGAGTCCCACAAGGAAGTGTATTGGGGCCTTTCTTGTATACAATGTACACATACGACCTTCCTAAAACGGACTCAACAATGTTGGCACAGTTTGCAGACGATGTCGCTATATTGAGCAAAGGAGACTGCGAGGGAACTGCAGAGAATGTCCAAGCACACGCAAACAAAATTGAAGAATGGTGTAAAAAATGGAGAATCAGACTGAATCCTGATAAATCTAAAGTCATAAAGTTCACTTTGAAAACCAAAACTAGACAACAACCAATTATCCTGGACAATAGAGTGGTTCCAGTAGCAGACAATATTAAATACTTAGGACTTTCGATGGACACAAAACTGACATGGAAAGCTCACATAAACAAAGTATTGGTACAGCTCCGCTCTTGTCTACGACAACTCAAATGGTTGATAACCAACAAATCCCTTGCATTATCACTAAAAAGAACAATCTACATTCAAGTCATTCGACCAATTTGGACCTACGGATGCGAACTCTGGGGTATAGCATCTAATACCCAAATAAAAAGGATCCAAACTTTTCAAAACAGAGTGCTGAGATTAATGACGGGTTGCCCCTGGTTCGTAAGAGGTTCCATACTACACCAGGATTTGCTGATAACGATGACAGAGGACGAAGTAACCAAACGATATTCTAAGATAAGAGACTTGTTCGAAGAACACACAAACCCTACCGTCAGAGAAAACTTAATAAACTGGCCACCACCGAGGGGACAGAGGAGGCTAAAACGCAAAAGACACGTGGACCTTATAAATGATATCACATAAGATATTTAAAAAAAAATAAATAATACCAATTCTAATAAAACAAAAGTAATTTGTGAAAAAAAATAAATAACGAATAAGTAAAACTTATAATTAAATAAGACAAAAATATATATAAAATAAAGACAAAGAAATAAATAAAAATATATATAAAACAAATAATATTTAAGTGAGTGGGGACCGTCGCGGGATGGAATCCCCAACAGGTGACAAGTGAATCTGACTAAGGTTAGCTTCTACATATTAGCCAAACTGGAAAGCCAATTCGGCAATAAGTTAAAGACTTTAAAAAAAAAAAAAAAAAAAAAAAATGTCACACAAAACTAAAAAAAATTGGTAAATATGCGATAGGAGCTATTGGGAAGGTCAATAAGATCTCTGTATTAACAAGATACAAAAATATAATTAAACATAAATGTCTTTAAACACAAAAACATAACATTTTCATAGGTGCTTTTGCATTGAAAGTGCTTTAGCCAAAAATAAAACCGGAATTAAAATTAATTAAATGTGGTTCATGTGAAAAATTCTACATTGACCAAACTGGTAGATCTTTCGGAACAAAATATAAGGAACATACACCCAGGAAACCTAGTTCAGCGACAACCTGAAATTTTACAAAACATCTTTATGACAAAACTTAGCAACGCTTTAATTTTGAAACAAATTTTAAGCCACTACATATTTCCAAGAAATTTTTCACCTGAACCACATATAGTTTTGTATATTCCGGTTATTTTTCATTGTTATTTGATTGTTTTCTAATGGCTTAAGAATTTTTATCATACTGTTGTTTGTTAAAAATGCGATATTGATTTTTTTAGGAAGTTGGATAATGTAAAACTAAAAGTAATATTATTGAAGCATGATTTTATATATTTTTGTTTTCTTTTGGTGGAGTTGGAAGAATGGCTTTTTAGTAAATTTCGATTTTATTTTGTCTACGATTGAGTTATTGTATCCATTCATTATGGCTATATGCTTAATTATATTGAACTCTTCTTCAAGGGCTTTGGGGTTAAGAGGGATCAAGATCGTAATCAAGAAAGAAATTGAGTCAAAGGACATACATTATTATTCATGAATTTAAAAGTTTAGTAGAATGTTTCTTAATTAGTGCTAAAGCACTTGTGAAAATTTTAAAGTGATTCACTAAGTCGTTAAAAAGTTATTGCAATCTAAAGTTACTCTGATTTTACACGTAATTTTATAGAGATTCGGTGGTCGAACAGACTAAATTTATTTTTAGTTGCAAAACAAAAATGGTACCAGGCATCCTAAGCTTTCGAAATATGTAGTTTAAACTTTGGAGAATTAATTTTACATAAGTTTATTTGAATTCACTATACGGTTTTTAAGAAACAAATTATAAACCAAACGAAAATGTGGTTTTTACTTGCTAAATTAATAAGTGTATAAGAAAGTGCGCCAATACTGTCGTCAATTGAGACATACCGTCTATTATATAATAAGCTGTGTTAGTATATTTGGTTAGATAAAAATGAAACCCATAATTTATTTTTGTCACACTTATTAGTACACAGTATAAAGTGGAAAAGGATGTATTATTTTCATTATTTTATATAATGTTTTTATTTATGGTTTAATCATATTAAAAATATCTATTATACATTCATAACTTATGAACATTAAATCAATAATATTTTGATTTGTAATGTAATGTCTAAGATCCTAGGCTCCACGAACTTACTTAAATTGTAACGAATCAAATGTATGGAATTAAGTAGAGGAAGTATGACCTTTAAGTGTATGTATTTACTGTCTACGACCGATGGCCAATTAACATGTAAGAGGCGCTAATGGTAACAAAAAAAACTGTTAAGTTTTTTCAAATTCTAAAAGCTGATTTTTACGAATGCTTTAGAGAATATAATTCTAAAATAATAGTCACTACTGCCAGACACTTTCCGTGGATCGTAAATTTTACCAGACGCTTTAAAGCTGTTATAAAAAATAGTTAAGTTTTTTTATTTTCTAAAGCTTGATTTTTATGCATTATACTCTGGGAACTACTACAATATTATATGTAAACACCAAGACCAATCAGATGGGCTAAACACCTAAACACCTCCCAGGCACACATAAAGTGTCGCTATATAGTCCGATCAATTTAGACATTCACCCTTGTATAAGGTCCAAACAAGCTGAAAATTTGCATGAACGTTATGGTCACTATTGTAAACAAATTGTGAAAAGTTCCCATCGATTCTATGTATGAGAAAAAAAATTCAAGGTCAGGTCGAGGTTCGAAAAAATGAGTTTTTTTTAATTTTTCTGCGAAACGGTTAGGTGTATGAAAAAATATTTCAGACGAAAATTGCAGATCATGTAATTATCAACAAAAATTGTCTTAACACATTTTTTCATAATATTTCACCATTTCTGAGAAAAAGCGATTCCAAAATTTACTTTATGTAACGTAATCAAGAAGCAAAGCATAAAACATAAGGAACGATGCGATGAACACGAAAAAACACTAGTTGAAGAACTACTTAAACAACCAATGATAGGAAGAAGATTAAAAAGAACATGGCCTGAGGATCTATAGATATGATCTCCAGAATGGGATGAGTGAGGAATACTATGACATAAGTCAAGATGGTGGCCGGTACTGATCGACACTGTCATGTAATTTATTGAATTTATTAGTTTTATTATTCTTTCATTGCTAGTTATGAAAATATAAAAGTTATACAAATTTTTCTTTTGGAACTCCTGAACAAAAACAAAAACTCAACTGATGGCGCAAAAAAATCGAGTTTTTTAAAAAAATTTCTAACCGTCGAGTTAGCACTACATAGGGTTTTCCTAGCGAATATACGAGGACAATTTTTTTTCTTAGCATTCTTTAACGATAAAAAGACACCAACATATTCCTTAGTTAATTTTTCCCAATTCCAAAAGAGTAGTGCTACCTTGATGGACGTAATATTATGACCAAATGTTTCCAAGGCCGCAACTTTTAAATAGGAATATCATTTTTAAAATTAATTTTAACCAGTTTAATCTAAATATCTACGTAATAATTCTCTGTTTATTCTATTATGGCTAGTCTCTGTTTAGATTGTTTATTCTATGTGTGAAAAAAAACTAATCATGTCAATATCAGAAAATTGCCTTAGCGCTTTAAATTTTACAAAATTTAAACGACCAACGACAATAAAATCAAGTTTTGAATAGTGAGGCTTTGGATATTAAAATATGAGGAATTGAAAATGTATGTAAGTATGTAATAATTTCTGTTCAGTTTTGACGTTGTCTGTCATTCTCTATTTAAAAAGAAATCAATTATGCCTGTATCAGAAAATCACCACTGCACTTGAAATGTACCAATATCAAATGACCAATCAGAGCTCAGAATTAAAGCTTTCTACAATTCAGCCAATGTGGATGGTTAAGTATGATGAAGTGAAAGCTTACATCTACATACAATATTTTTTTTACTGTTGAGCTTGCTGCTTAAAATTTTTTTGGAACTGTACATTAACAGGAAATATCTTTATGAAAAAAAAAGAAAAATGCAGCTTCACATAAATATGTTTTATCTTAACACAAAAAGCATACTTTGTATTTAATGATCAAGCTCTTGATTTTTAGCTATAACTTATGTGACTTATGTTGACTTATGTTAGGACATTTTGAATCTCAAACTTTAGACGCTGGGCAAGAAAGTTAAAAGATTTTGAAAATCATATCAAAGAATTTAATGTCTCTTTTAAATAAATCGATTGCATTTTTGCCAAAAAAATGTTAAATTTTCAAAAAAATCAGAAAGTTCTACAGAAAGTTCTACAGAAAGTTCTACAGAAAGTTCTCAGAAAGTATTATCATTAGTTAAGATAAATAATTCACAATGATATGATTATTTGTAAGTTGTTTAATATTTTGAAATAATAAACTTGAAGTAAAAAGATAAATAAATCAATCAAAAAATTAATTATGATGTATCGATTTTTGATATTATTGACTGTTTTTTTTTCATTTTATTGGAACTAAGCAATCACATTATATTCCCACGGTTTTAAAAATCCAGTATGCTCTTAACTATGAATTAACGCAGCTACATTAACAACTTCGAAAATCGAACGATTTCGATTTTTTGTAGTTTCGACTTTAAAGGGATATGTAAAGAAAATTCATGTTAACCTTCAAGAAAATTAGTCAATTAGAACCTGAGACTTTAAAGTTTTAATTTGAGTATTCATTTTCGGGTAGTCGAAACCTGTAAGCCACTACCACGACACTAAAATGGTTATAAGCTTTAAAAATAATTTTAATTTCAAAAAAAATTTTCATGGAATTATATTCTTTAATATCTAAACTATCAAGGTATGAAAAAAAAATCTTTCTGACAAATTCCTAGGCTAGAATACTCTCTTAATTTCAAATTGAAACGAGGGAATGACGCTATATGAGGTAATGGCTTTTAAACTAGTCGAACTTGACTTTGTTTATTTCTTTACTCATTAATTCCTTAAATTTACCGTTTTTTCTCCTGTGTAAAGATGAAGACATCATTAATATTGTCTTTAGTGAAAATTATTGCTGTAAGTACAATACAGACATAGAAGTAGTTTATTTCGACGGGGCAAGACAACAAATACTTAACACTTTACAGAGAAGAGTTATATTTACGTATCAATGATACTGTTAGGGAACAATAATAGGAACGATTCAATAACGGTATGGGTTATAAAAACCATACTCTTACTTTCAAAATTATAAATCACCCTTATAACTCGTCTAAAATAAGTTTTTTTTTTTCTGGGGACCACTTTAATGGCAAAATCTAGCTACATAAATACAACAAAAAAGGCAAAAAAAAAGTCAAATTCTTAAAAATATTTTTCATAATTTTTTTCTGTCTAATTTTGGAAATTGGTGAGAATCACCCCTATATGTTTCTTGACAAAATAAAGTGCATAATTTTTCTTGTTCCAGATGAACTATAAATGACAAAATTTATTTTTAAAATTACATACTCTAAAATTAATAAATAAGTTAAATTTTTGGAGAGTTATAAATGAAGACAGCTTATATATATTTTTCAGACATTGTGCCGATTGAGGAAGTCAATTTGTGTGCAATTGGTCGCCATTTGACCAGATAATAAAGACAAATATGAGCGATAAATATCGATGTAACCTTTACGAAAATTGAATGGTATTATTGTCTGTGTGTGTTAGACTTAATCTTCGTTATTGTCCGGTATTAGAGCATTAGTGAGGATCGTAAGTATGTTTCTAACAATGCCGATAAAACTTCGCCTGAAAACTGAAAACGATAATCGTAAAACGCCACCTTGCAAATAGACAATGTTAAACTGGTAGCATGTAAATGAAGCGGCAAAACGTTTCTAGCTGGAAAATGTGGAGGTTCGACGGTTAAACAAAAGGCGAATATTTCAATTGGAGTTCTTATTATAAAACTTTGGCGTTAAATAGATAGTGGATTTTAAAACTTTATTTTCAAGTAAGTTTTTATAATGAACCAACTGACCTTTCATCAACAAATGCTGTAGTTTAACAAACATGATATGAAATTCAATAATTTTCATAAAGATTATTTTCAATTGATTTTAATTTTTAATGCTAATATTTGCTATTGAGCTATTTTTTAATCAAGTCTTAAAAAGTTGGTGTACTATACTTGATTTGGATTTAATAAGTTTTAGGTAGCTTCACAAATTTTATTGAATTGACAGTTATCAGTATTCATAATTAAAGAATCAAATAATAAATGAAAAACAATAATTTTTTAATATTTTTATCTCACGGATTCAGTTTCAGTTTCGGTCGTAGTTTCGGCTTGACTACAGCCGATACTCGTTTTTTGGCCGAAACCGAAAGTTCGGTCGGACACTACAAATCAACCATAGCCCCTGAAATTGTACGTCTGTATACGGTTACCAAGATACAATTGCAAACTAAAAAATAAGCAAGGGTAGTAGAAAGTGGTTCCCTGAAAAAAGAAACGATCGTAACTATAAAATACAATTGAACGTTTGTCCCTAATTTGTAAGTGTTTTAATTATTAAAACTAGTGTTATTCTTTGGTTTTGGTCTACTGGCGACGACTGCGAAATGTTTTATTTTTTTATTGTATTTCACAAACTGAGAATTTCGAACAAAAATCTAATTACAGTTTGTCTCTTAATTGTTTTTTGATTTCAGGAATCGGTTATAAGTGTTATTGAATCGATAGATGTATAATTTATAAAAAAAAACACATATTTTAATACTTAATAAAAAACAAGAATTATTAATAATTATGTATTTACCAATGAATAATTAACTTTTTGTGGCGTGTTTTTGACTGGGATTACCGATACCTGAAATTAGGGGTGTCAAACTCAAAAGCTAACTTGAACCAAATAAACAATGCTTAACTTTTGGTGGGCCCAAGCAAAAAATCAATGATCATAGGAACAAATATTTTTATTTTAAATTGTACATTGAAATAAGCATAAAGTTAAATTATTGTTAAGTCCTGATACTTGTAAGTAAAACGGTTTTTCGTGAAAAGGTAGCAGATAAACTAAATTTGTATATTTTTTCATTAACCACTTATGTAACAAAAACGGGCACTAAATTTGGACTCTATAAGTATAAAAATTGTCATATGTTTTGAAATTTGTAGAAATTAAATTTCTTGTATTTTTTTTCAATATTTCATTTGAATCATTCGTTGAATTTTAGTTAATTATCACTTATTTGTAAAATGATTTGATGTTAACAATTTTATATGCTAGTTTTGTTTCTAATTCATATTTCTATTTTATTTTTATTTTGCATCGAATATATTGGCTGGGCCGCAAAAATTATCATCTCGGACCGCGAGTTTGACACCCCTGCCTTAAATGATGCTCTAACCATGCACTCTCCGCCTTCTATCTCGAAAACTATTCAACGTATAAAAAAACTTTCAGAACTAATGTTGTAAGGAATTTAAACTTTTACAATATTGATAATTAATACAACTAACGAAAAACCCATAGCAAACGAGATATTTGAAAAAAAAATCTAAAAAAAATAATTTTAAGATCTTTGACCTCAGATTTTAATAACCGTGTACACTCTAGCATATGTAAGAATTCAACCTATTTTTAGGATATCACAATACAAGTCTATACTAGTTTATAGCTGAGTATCTCCAATTCCCAAATGCTTTCCTAGTTTTGATTAAAATGAATAAACTATTACGATGCTTTTAAATTCAAAACATATTAGTGGATTATTATATTACCACTTTTGTAAGTTAATATCGGGACAATACAATCAGAATTAATAATATTTTATGCACCTATTGTTATTGAAATGTATTACATTTTAGCCTTATGAAATTTTGAGAATAAAGCTTATTTTAAAATAAACTTGCAATTTATCTCGCAGCTGTACCCATTAAGTTCCATTTTGTCGTCATTTAAGCGTTGAATAATTTGCTTAAAATTTGCGACAAGTACAAAAAAACCAAATCATGAATCAAGCTTGAATATTCTTCAGCTTCGTGAAAATTTAATTCCGTGAAATTGCTAAAAGTCAGTTTTAACTATAAGAACCATTTATTATAAAACTAGAGGACATGGTTAATTTTAAAATAAATTCAACGTTAGTCGTATATTATCATGTTATATTAAAAAGTCAAGCCACTAATTAATTAATAATAAATTTTTGAGGTCAAAGAATAAATTCTAGGAAATAATTATGTATGAAAAATATATAAATGGTACATTTTTTTTTATGCTGTTGCCATAATTTCCATATCAATTAAAACTTTATAGATCCAAAGTAGAAAAAGAGTATTCTTTCTTAATTTTTTGGAGACTTATATACATTATAATAAAGAGTTTTCAAAATTTTAAACGAGGTTAACGATGACATTAATTGTAAAAAATAATTTTACTTTGAAGAAATTTTCCGTAATTCATTGATTTTTAATCTGGTTACATGAAGCAAAGTAACATAAATTATTAATGACATTATGTTTTTTTTAATTAATTCCATTCTAATTAAATCAATCGATGAACTTAATTTGAGTTTAAATTTCTTTCCAGTTGCTAAAGTTTTAAAAGCTTTTCCGTTGCAAAACTAAACAATTTACGAAAAACGTTTTTATAGATTATATAAACGCGTATAAGTGGAACAAGTTTACATTTATTTCTTGTGATCTTCAATTTAGTTTTAGTATAAAATTTGCCTCCATTTAAATACCTTTGCAGATAAATATTTTCATTTTTTCAAAATAAATTTACTTAAACTCATCGTTTTAAAATGCCGTTTTTTCAAATTAGCTTTTCACAATTTATTAAATTACAAAAGCTGTTGGGTTAATATAAAATATTTACAAGACCAAATGATTATACTATCTATATTTTATACACTTATTCGTGTATAGCAAATTCTAGCGTCTGCATATTAAAATTTTTGATTCAATTTCTGGATAACTATTTCTTTTAAGTTGTTTTAGCTTATTCCAAGTTTATTATTCTAAATTTTTTTATCTATCAGTTTAATTTTGTATGTCAAACACTTAAGAACGACTTAAAAACGACTGAACTTAATTTAATAACATTTTCTAGTATAATGCAACTCATGGCACAAGTAGCTTTTATACAAGTCGCTCTCTGGTAATATCTCATTCATTATTTTGCTTTTAATTTAATTCGAGAGTAAATAGGTTATAATAAAAATTTAGCGACAAAAGATAAATTAAACGATGTCAGAATCGAATTAACAACAAAATCGTAAACAAATAAACAAATTTAATTAAAAAGAAAAGAAAATAAGACATGGCCAGTGTGCTCTGTTTAGAAGTTACTGGTACCCCAACTCATTGTTCCACTCCTCGTAGGATCATATACCTATTTAGAAAAAAAAGTGTATGACAGATGAACGTACAAAAAAAGAATTAATACTTCTTTGCAAAAGTCTTGTTTTTTTCTAGAATTAATATAAGTTTTAACCGATCTAGTTAAAATAATAATTCTTAACAGAATTTACGTCATTATATTCATTAAATAGTTGTTGTTACCCGTGAAATATTCACAGGCAAAACTAACACAATTACAGAGGAAAAATGTAGAGAACTCATGTTTATAATTTTTTGAGTTCATAATTGAATCGGAGATCCTATCTCTCTCTATCTACTATTTTTCTCCAATGAATTCAGTTAAAATGGTCGAATTTGTCATCAAAGGATAGTAGAGTTATTTGTGTAGACGTTGTTGTGTATCAAAAAATATATTTAATTTATTGAACTTCTACAAAGTCCACGCCAAATGTGGAATTTAAGTTTAGTTGTAACTTCTCAAAACCAACGATTAAAACACAAAGTTAAAACTCGCGGGTTGATCACGTTTTAAGTGTTCGCATATTAACTGTTTATGAATTAATGAATTAATAGATGACCGAGATGGTCCTTCTATACCAGGTATGGCATCCCTTTTAGATAAGAGGCGTATGAACTCCGTTGTTTCGTAAAAAAACACGTGTGATCTATGATGCGTTTATGCATCTGTTTGGTTTCAAATTTAATTATTTTTTTGGTTTTGGGTACTTGAAACTTTTACATTGTAGTTGCTTACATAAATTTTTACTTAACATCCAATAGAAATGATTGATGTATTGTTTTTGATAACACTTTGTGATAGATAATGATTACGTTATGCTTATTTTATATAGGATTTACTTATGAAATTAGTCTTATCTCTAATATTATTTTAAGGCACTTGAGTTAGAGTTTTTATTTGTTTTTCTAAACTTTGCTATAATTTATGAAGCACATGTGCTCTTTTGGATTGTGAGTAGTAGATGTAGGGTACCGTGTGAGGGTTGATGATGATGATAACTCCTTCCCCTTAAGTTGGTAGTCCGGTTTTTCAGGGAAAATCGGCAACAGCTGATAATTCTGCGTCTGGAGTTGTGGTCGAACTCGTTTTCCATGAATAACAATATTTTTTTATTATGACGAATGATGCGTATTCAATTATGATAAAGGAAAGGACAGTTGTTATTCCAATGTGGTACCTATTGTCGTATTGAAGTAAATGAGTTTCTTTGGTGTTTTCCAAATGTTGCCCAAATTTCGGTAATGTGATTTCCTCCAAAAGTTTATCCGTAGACATTTTGTTAAATATTATTTGAAGGATCGCGAGTTTGTCCCAAGCAATCTGAAGATATGTATTCTAAGCCATTGATACTTTCGGTACAGTTGTGGAATTGAATGTGATAATTTCCTTTGAATTGGTATGAACGGTCATCATATGTAGAATTGAGCTGTACCTACTTCGCTAGTCACTGAGAAATATGTCGTTCGGTTCCAAATCTACGAAGCCGGTGTCTTCCGAATTGAAGAGAGTACAGTTGGCAGGATTTCCATCCAGAATATTAATTTCGCAGTTATTTTTACTGTTGTTCTTGAGTTCCTGATTCTCGCAGATGTATACTTTTCTATCATCTAACATGGCCTGTCAAGAAAAACAAAATTTGTGCTACTGGTTGCAATGTAGGATGAGATAGGTTTGATTGCAAATTATTTTTTTGGAATTGATTTAATATGTCATAAATTAAATGTCTCTTTAGGGAAAATCGGGGTGCGAAACAGTAGAGGAGCCATTATAATAGGCGTTTAGCTTTAGCAGTTCATAAATATGTTCGCTGTTCTGGATTTGATTTCAACTTGTTTTGAAAGTATATCATAAATGTTAGATAACTCATATTTATTTAAAATATACTTAGAGATTAATTATTATTTAATTTAGCAAAAGAAACTCCGATAATTATGTTTGATAGGTGATCATTTAGGAGTGTAATTTATTGCTCAAAACATAATAAATTTGGGCTTGACTAATTAAATGGCTAAAGACAGATTCATATACTTGTTTTACTCATATATTGTTAAATTATTTGTTCTTAGCTTAAGAAATTTATTATAATTTCAAAACGATTAATCATTTTTTTCATTTAATGAATGTTGTTCATCAATTACCGATTTAATACCATGTTGATTTAATTTTAAAAGTTCAATTTGTTGGTTTATTTCAATAGTATCGGAATTATCCATGTTTCCCGTGATCGTTTTTATTATTGATCCCAATCCATCAACTAATCCTCCTTTATTTCTTTTCTTTAACTTTATCGAATTGAATTTATCTTTAGTTTGATTTAAAAATAGAAAAATTGCGTCGAATCTATAAAAACCTATCATTTTCTTCCTAAGTTCCTAAATATTATTTTCTAATTCTATAATGCTAGATTCTAATTTTTTCAAGTCTACTACCTATATGTATGTAATTAATGCAGGTTTTGATAAATTTGTAAGGGCCTATTTTTAAAGGAAATAAGCCCATAGAATCATTTAAGTAAGTTATTTCGATTTTCTACATTGGTACTGCCGAGATTGTGGTTATTAACCTGTAATAATAATTTCCTCTAAGGTTTGGTTTTACCTTAATGTTATTTGTATTTTTTTATATTGAATGTTAATTTATTTTGTCTTAAAGGGACAACCGTGTCGAAAATTTCTGCCAATTTCAACAAGTCGACTTTGTTGTCCAAGCTGCCAGATATCGATTGTTGAGTGTGGAGCTTTTGAAGAGTTTGTTCGTTTATTGAATCCGCGCTACCAGATTCTTAGTTTTCAATTCTTCAATTGGATCTCTGATCCTTGTCGCCAGTTAGTTAATTGTGTAGACTTATTTATTGAACTTGTACAAATTCCACACCAAACGTGGAATTTAGCTTAATTGTAAGTTCTCAAAACCAACGACTAAAACACAAAGTTAAAGCTCGCGGGTTGATCACTTTTAAAGGTTCGCATATTAACTGTTTATGAATTAATGCTTGTTAGATGACCATGATCGTCCTTATATACCAGGACTGGCATCCCTTTTAGATAAGAGGCGTATGAACCATCACCCGCTGTTTCCTAGTTTCCTAGAAAAACACATGTTATCTATGATTGTATAGGATGGATCTGTTTATGCATAAACAGATGCTACAACAGATGATAAACAGATAAAAATATTTTAAATTTAATTATTTCTAGTTAACGATTTCTTGATTTTGGGTACTTAAAACCTTTCCATTGTAGTTACTTACATGAATTTTAATTTAAGTCATCCAATAGCGATGATTGATATATTGCTTATGATAACAATTCGTTAAAGATTTATCTCTAATTTTATTTTAAGGCACTTAACTTTAGTGGTTTTATTTATTTTTCTAAACGTAACAATAATTTTTGAAGCACATGTGGGTCGTGAGTAGTACATATAGGGTAGCATGTGAAGGTTTAATATGATAACTGTAGGAAAGATAATAATAGTATATAATAAATATAATAATAATCACTATTTTATAAACACCTTAGAGTTTTATATTAAATTCATTTAAGTGAGAGCAAATATATTTTTTTTTAATTCATTTCTATCAAAAAAGATAAGTAATAAAGAAAAATTATTTTGTTTTTCTGCGTGCCATCAAAATTTTCAAACGTGTCATTTGTGGTACGCGTGTAATTGGTTCGCCATCCCTGCTCTATACTATTCTTTCCCAAACCGTACGCTACGGCTTTTCTTTGAAGATACTGGAAAAATTTTCCTAAACAAAGTAAAGTGTTATTAATATTAGAACTTTGTAAAATGTTACTCGGACAAATGTAAATTTTACAAATATTTTACGTTCATGTAGGCCAAGAATCGGAAGCCGAAGGTGGCTCGCAAGCTGCATGCGGCTCTTATGCTCTAACTCAATAGCTTTTTAAATGTCTAACTCTAAGTTTCTACAATTCAAAAAGTATATTTAAAATCTTGCATGAGAATTGATTTCTTAAATAGAATAAATATGAACTTATTATTTTTTTAAATATTTGTTATATTAAATATGAGGTTCACTTTTTTCGAAAAGAAACTCTTGAAATTTTTGAAAACTCCTTAAACCATAAAGGTTCCCGCCTCCTTGTGTATGCTACGCCAGAGTGAAAAACTTAGCAAGAGCGTTTTGTTAGAAATCTGAGTATCAGTATGTTGGTTTGTGGAGTCATTGGTTTACCCTAAATTTGATATCGAGCGCCACGGAAAAACTCGAATACATTAAAGTCGTTGGAAACCAGCAAGTTTAGGAACCCCTGCTTTATTCTAAGTCTCTATGAACACAACTGACAGATGATAATAATTGACAATCGAATGAAATCGAAATAACAGTTGAAACAAATGACAATAATCAGTTGGTTCAAATTTGAGACAATGATTATTATATTAGGTTTTCACTTACTCGTGTGTGTCTAAAGTCTTTTTTCTTTGTCTTAGCCGAAATATATATATCATTTACCTATTATTATATGGATTTAAAATATTTTGTTATTATTAAACTCAATTATAAATTCAAAATTTTTGGTTGAAATTTAATTAAAATTTATCCGTCGCTAGGAAACGTAACATTTAGGTATTTAAAAAAAATAAAAACATAAAATTTACTTTAAGTTATAGTTGATTTGGTTCATATTTGCGGTTTTAGTAAAGTTACCCGGCAGATCGTCAATGCAACCGTTCCAGGATGCAATGAATAAAACACCGACTTAATCTTATAACTTAATCTAAAAGTCAGTAAAAACATCATAGATTAGTCAACGATCGTATCGGTCATGATACCTAAAGAAGAAGAAAAAGTAGTTCGGACACATGCATAATTGTATTTTGTTTAATTCAACTCAGATTTGAGTATTGCTCAGTATACGTAACAGCCCAAATTAATTTCCGTAATACCACATATTTTTCCCTCTCATGGTGCGCCTAAAGAAGTATAACTCCCAAAATTAGGGTATAAAAAATTGTTGGTCTATATAAGAGAGGTAGATAGGTCTTTAAAAAAATTGGTAATAAAGGGCATATATGTGTATAATTCCAATAAACTAAAGCAGCAGCAAAAGATGGGTCGCATTTTTTTTATTCCAAACTTCACAAAATAAATGAATTTCCAATGAAATGTTTCCACATATTATCTTAACTTGAAACTTTAAATTCCAAAGAATATCAATGCAAATGTCTGAAGCTTTGTCAGCTGGATTTGATTGAAACCAAAAATGGAACAGTGAACTCTATTTAATGCAAATTTCAA
Source organism: Sisyra terminalis (assembly GCA_958496175.1). Taxonomy (NCBI): domain Eukaryota; kingdom Metazoa; phylum Arthropoda; class Insecta; order Neuroptera; family Sisyridae; genus Sisyra; species Sisyra terminalis. Next base: position 29,054,232 of record OY292277.1, on the reverse strand, counting down.
AGTCTTGCTCTGCAGCTTATTGTATGAAACTCAATGCACAATGTTATTTTAAAATTTTCCATGCAAGAACATACTAAAAACTATATCAGATAAATATATGAACATATTGCTTTCATCCATGAGTCAAACTCGTGTTTTTTTTCTTTTATAACACTTATTTCGTGAAAAATTTTCATTTATTCTGTTTAAATTTTCTTTAAATTAATAAATACCTACTATATAGAGAAGTCAAATTAATTTTCTTTTGTTTTCATGCGGAAAAGTTTTATGTATTGATGTAAATTGCTCAAACGTTAAAATTTCAGCTGACGAGATCTGGTTTTGAGTTTACTGGATAAATATGTATAGAATTTATAATCATTAATACTTCATGACTGAAGTATCAACAACATAGGGACACCTATAGATTCGACGTTTCAAACGAAAATAATTACTCATCTCTCATTCCCTGTTTCGTATATTAATAATTAGAGGGTACGTTATGATAAATCGATTTATTAATTTAATGATGTCATAAAGCCGTCTTTCATGTAACAAAATCGAAACACATTAATTATTTTGTCCATAAAATAATATCTGGAATCCTACTGTCATTGTTTTTCTTCTTTTCAACACTGATTTGAACATAATTTCATTGGTTAAATTCCTTTTAATTTATGTTACATTAAAACAGAATCCTTATGTTTTTTTTTTTTTTTCATACATTTTCTCATAAAGTTCAAAATTTATTCATTTCCTCTATGATTTTCTGGTTGAATCATCAAATTAAATATAAGCAAGTATTAACTATCTATAATTCGATACCGTTTGATAAAGTTCGAATTTTCCGAAATTTTCTTTTGCTAATCGATGGAAGTTTGTTCGTAGAGGTTTGTGAAAAAAATTCGTTTAGTTTGTGATAAAGAAGTTTAGGACTAATTATTTAATTATGAAAAAATAATTGGAGTTGGCCATGAGCTGTCACTTAATTACAACCTAGAAAAAACCGCTTTGAATTTTTCCGTTAAAAAAAGAATTAAAACAATTAATCAAGACGTTGTTTATGTGTGAGTGCATAAACTAAACCTGTACGAGTGACCGTCAAACTGTGAAATGCAAACGAACGGATGAATGCACGGGTGCGTGTGTGTGTGTGTAGTGTGAGTGAGTGTGTATAGATTATAGAATTAAGTTATCGAACAAAATGGAACAAGACAATAATGATTACCACAGTGATAATGACATTATGCGACGTCACAGTGAAAACCATCTTAGGAAAACAACGAAACGAGCACGAACCAGCCCAACAAACTCCAATGCTCAACAATCATTTGAAACGGCAAACCCGTTCGCTCCGTTGCAACAGCTCAACGACACAGGTAATACGAGCACGAGTCAACCTCAAGTCCAAATCAGCAAGCCTCCACCGATTTTCATAAACAATTTGCAAAATATGAACCAACTCATCAGAGATCTAAATAACCTGCAAACAGGGATTTATAAACACACGGCGACAAATGACAACAAAGTCAAGTTAATCTTCGAAAATCCTGAAGGTTACAGAAAGGCCGTTAAATATCTAAACGACAAAAAGGCAGAGTTTTACACTTTCCAATGCAAAGATGAAAAAAATTTCAGGGTTGTAATCCGTGGACTGCATCACAGCTGCGATACAAAGCTAATGATGGAAGAACTGGCTGAACTGGGATTTAAACCAGTCCAAATGCTACCAGTACACCATCCAGCGACCAAAACACCGCTGCCACTATTTTTTTTGGATTTAAAACAAAATCCAAATAATGAACGGATCTACGATCTAAAGCGGCTATATAGCGCTGTTATCAAAGTCGAACCACCCCGACCGCGACGTACAATAGTACAGTGCATAAATTGCCAGGACTATGGGCACACAAGAAATTATTGTAGTAAAACGCCACGGTGTGTTAAGTGCGAGGGTCTACATGCAACAAAAAACTGCACAAAAAGCTTAAATACAAAACCAACGTGCGTCAATTGCAGAGGAGAGCATACTGCAAATTATCGGGGATGCCCAGTTCATAAAAATCACCAAAACGCAGGAAGAATGGCAGCACAAAGACCGATACATCACACGTTACAGAGGGAAGCAGCACCAAAGCCTAATATCACACCAACACCTAACATTACGAGCCCAAACACTTCTTACAAATCATATGCAAATGTGGTCACTAACCAATCACCCCCTGTAATTGAAAACTACCCAAGTACAGAAACCCAAGCACCTAATTCATTGTTGGACAAGCTAACTGAAAGAATTGACTCCCTTATACAAATAATTCAACCTCTCTTAGTAACCCTACAACAAGTCTTACCAGCGTTAATCCAAAAGGTCTTGTCATGAACTACAACACAGCCCAAATCATTAATATATGCACCTGGAATGCCAGAGGGATTACCAACAAGTTCCATGAACTACATGCATTCTTAAACACACAAAACATAGACATTCTTTTAGCGACAGAAACTAAACTTTCCACCAACGACAAAATATTTGTACCTGGCTACACCATCTACAGAGCGGATCACCCAAGTGGGCTCAGAAAAGGAGGATCAGCAATTTATATAAAAAATGAAATAGAACATGATCAACTTCCCTGTATCTCAGAAAATGAACTGCAGGTTGCCCGAATACAGTTCAAAATTAACAACGCTCTTTATCAAGTGGGGTCATTTTACTCGGCACCTGAGAATCGCCTATGCGAATTACACTTTTGGGGTGTTATACATGAGCTAGGTGCTAACTTCCTACTCGGTGGAGACTTCAACGCTAAACACCCTCGTTGGGGATCCAATCTAGCCAACCCTCGAGGCAGACTGCTACATGAAGTAGGATACAAGCACCACTTGGAGTTTATGTTTCCCATTGAACCTACTTATTACTCTGACGCTGGACATTCACCAGATACTCTCGACATATTTATTGGCAAGAATGTACAAAGACTCTGCTCAAACCCAACAGTCCAATATGAACTAAGTTCCGACCATTATCCAGTGCAACTAAACGTAAGTGCTGAATATAATCTTCGATCTAAACCCCGTACTCTATTAAACCATCCATTTGATTGGGAGGTGTACAGAGCAACCACCGATATACTTATAAACCCAGACATTCGTCTAAAAAACTCGTCTGACATAGACAAGGCTGTCAGTACACTCACTAGAGTAATACAAACGGCAGCTAATATGGCCCATAAGACTACCAGTAAACGCACAGGTCCACGGAGACTTCCTGCTCAAACAGTTCCTGCACACATCCAACATTTAATCACCATTAAAAAGAACTGCAGACGACAATGGGAAACTACTCGGTATCCTCCTCATAAAAGCGCCTACAATAAAGCGACGGTTGAGTTAAAGAGAGCGATCAAGGAGCACAATAGTAACATCGTACACACCGAACTGCTGCAACTGAATCCATCTGATGGTTCACTATGGAAGAAGACTCGATTCATAACCAAAGAATTCGTGGGGGCTCCTCCGTTGCTAGTAAATGGACTGTGGATTACAACCTGCCAATCCAAAGCTGAGGCTTTCGCAGCCAGTCTAAGAAGCCAATTCTCACCAAACCCTTCTCAAGACCAACTATTCCACAACCAAGTATTACAAGAATTGGAAGTACCTCTGCAGCTATCGCCTCTTCCTCCGTTGTTCACTCCCGGAGAAGTTAGGAAAACTTTAGAAAAATCACCTAACAATAAAACTCCCGGCCAAGATCTAATTGTAAAACAGCTTCTCACCAGCCTATCACGGAAAGGACTCATATTCCTAACCCAAATCTATAACGCTATACTGCGTACAACATACTACCCTCAGAAATGGAAACATGCAGTGGTCATCATGATTGCCAAGCCCGAAAAGAGGAGAAACGAAGTCAGTAGCTATCGACCGATAAGTCTGCTCAGCTTTCTCTCAAAAACATTTGAAAGACTTCTACTCCCAAAACTACTAGTTCATTTAGAGACAATAATTCCAAATAACCAATTCGGTTTTAGATTTCAACACTCCTGCCCACAACAACTCCACAGGGTGGTGGACGAAATCTTGGACACATACGAGGAAAAAAAGGTATGCCTTGGGTTGTTCATCGACACCGAAAAAGCGTTCGACAAAGTGTGGCACCCCGGTCTACTAGCAAAACTGAAACCACACTTGGACGATACGCTCTATCGTGTTATCCAGGCGTATCTCACCGGCCGCACTTACTCGGTGCGATATGGAGAAAGTTACTCCAGGACTTTTGGCGTAAACTCTGGTGTGCCTCAAGGTAGTGTCTTGGGACCTTTTCTATACCTAATATTTGCTAGTGATTTTCCAACCAGCGAGTCATTAAAAATCGCACACTTTGCTGACGACACTGCAATCTTATCAAAGCAGGAAACCTATTGGGAGGCACATCTGATACTTCAAGATTATGCAGACAAGGTTAGTGATTGGTGTAGGAAGTGGCGAGTTCGAGTTAACCCAAGTAAGTCACAGATAGTGAAATTTACCTACCGTCGACTTGTACCTGATGAGCCCATTGTACTTCAGGAGGAACCTGTGACATATACTTCCACAGTTCGGTACCTTGGGTTACATCTAGACCGAAAACTTGTGTGGGAGTCACACATAAAAAAAATAGTAGCAAGAACTCGTCATCGGATGCATGCCCTAAAACACCTTCTCACTAGTAAATCCATACCCCTCCATGTAAAAAGAATCATCTATACATCGTTAATAAGACCCATCTGGCAGTATGGCAGCTCTATATGGTCATCCGCTTCTAATTCGCAAATACGAAGGGTACAGGTTGTGCAAAACCGAATCTTAAGGCTAATCACAGGTGCCCAGTGGTACATTAGTAACCACACCATACATCAAGACCTGAAAATTGAATGCGTACAAGATGTGATACAAAGCACCTATCATCGGCACGCTCAATCTATCATGGATCACCCCAATCCACTGATCCAAAAAATTGCCAATCATCAGCCCCCACCCAGATGTGAAAGAAGACTCAAACGAAAAAGACATACCGATCTGAACTAGTAAATATGTTTTATCCCTTCTCTCTCCCTCTATTGAAAATGTAACTGTTGTCCTATGTATTATAAAGTAATGTCAGAGGAGCACCACTGGGTGTATTCCTCCCTCCAAATATCATGTTATTTTTTATAATTCGAATACTAGAACAACTGTAATGTACAAATATGTACAATAAAGTTAAGCTATGAGAAAAAAAAAAAAAAAAAAAAAAATAATTATTTTGTTACTGATATAGTGAGATAATAAGAAAATGGGGTTTCCAGGGGCATATGAAGACAAAACTGCAGAAATATTTAGAAAAAAATTGTTCAATTAAAAACCAGAAAAATTAAAGAAAAACTAACTGAATTTTCCTTCATACCAAAAGTGTTATTTCTATGTTTGTTAATTTGGAAAATTTGAGAATAAGTCAATTAATAAACAAAAATAATTTTATAAATGCCTTTTTTCTAGAAAATTTTTTATGTTGGAGAGCGAGGTTCTGATAATTTTTCTTAGATTTTTCTTATTGTTTTATGATTTAGCAATAATTCTTTAAATGTTCCTGCCTTTATCTTTTTATTTGTTGCTTTAAACGATATTTTCTCAACAGTTTACATTAGCAATATCTAAATAATTCATTGTTCTTAATTAATTAATTACTCCAAAACTATTTTGTTACAAACAAAACAAATTCTTTCAGAAACCTTTGCGAACGATTTCTCATCAATTGGCAAAAGAAAATTTCAGAAAATTCTAAATCTAAATTTTATTTGGCTGATTGGTATGGGGTAAGAATCTCAAAAGTTTCTGTTTCAGTAGAACATAAGCAATATTTCATGTCTTGCAACTGGTAAAGAGGCCAAAGTCTCAAAACAATCTGATAGTTTATGTCGGTTTATGTGATCAAAAGTTCCAAATTCCAAATAACAAAGTTTCAGTATTTATTATGGTTTGAGAGTACTTGGGTAACTAAAAAAAAAAACATTTGGGATGTTTCATTTATTTATTTGCTTCGTCCAGGATGCGAGTAATTGAGTTTGAACATCGCTACCTCTGGGTTTATTGTGCTTCCTGGGTCCCTATTCGAACTACTTATGATCTAATGGCTTAGCAAATCTTAGGAGGTGGTGCATGTTTTTCGAGTATTTCGGTTCTAGAACTTTGTATCTTCAGTTCTTCATGGTATTCATTCAGAGCTCTACATTCTATTAGTAAGTATGAAGGATTTACATCTTCCGATTGACAGAATCTGTATGTTAAATCACCCACAAGTACTCCAATAGAATGCAGGTGCTTTTTCAGTCGACAGTGACCGATTATTAGACTCATCACCACTCTAGCTTGTTTTCTTGTGAAATAATGTTTTTCTGGAGCTAGGTTAAAGGATAGTTTTCCTATCATCCTTTTCCTGTGTTTTGGCCCAGTGGTGTATTTTTATATATACTGTATTTATATATTGACCATAAGTTATTATAAACCTATTATTTTATGGTCCTTTCCATTGCCTTTCTTTTAAAACCAAAAACTGATTGTTGGTTTGTGAATGGTGTCTTGGATCTTTTGCCTTTCATTCATTACACTTTACACATCCTCGTTATCTAGCACATGCCCCAAGTTACTACAGCGTCGTTATACTCCCAGATTAGTTTGGAGCTGACCTGTGGTTTTAATACAACTCGACTATCGGTACCATTGGGATACATAATATAAGGGCTTTTGTACAACTGGAACAAAACAACAATGAAGCTGGAATACTAAGTCATCAATGGATACCGATATTTACGGAGTTATATCCTTAAGATTAAGAGGTGTAACGAAAATTTCTTAGCCGCACTTATCACGTATGTTTTGCATATGTAATGTGTTTCGTTATTACGAGACAATTTACTTGTATTTTTTCTTATTATAATGAAGGAAACCCAAAAATGTTATTTTTGAAGAATACGTTTTCTGTACATTATATATACGCTTTCTGTACACCCTGTTCATGCTTAGCAAATATTATCGGGAATTTCATGATGTGACAACTTGCGTTAGAATTTTTTGAAAAAAAAATTGCTAAATATTTATCGCTGTGCCGAAATATTTCTAAATAAATAAATATATCAAGAATTAAGTTTTAAAATTATTAATTTTCCTTTCTTTATATTAAAACTAATTATTAAATTAGATTTGTTTTTTAAGAAATCGAATCAAAAGAAGCAGTTTAAACGAATTTTTACACATATAATGCTAGCTATATTAAATGATTTAAAAATCATTATTGGATTAGAAAAAAACAGTCGTTAAATTAAAAGTTTTTGTGGAATCAATTCGTAATTTTTATAAGGAATTAAATATTTGGAATGAATAAAAATCCCTTAATCCCAGTGAGTTGAGATTAATACGCAAAACAGGAAGCACGCATACTAGAGATTTAGCTATATACGTGTGAAGCCATCAACCCTGGGAATAATTTTAATATGTAGCGAGAGTTTTGACAAGCATTTTTAAGAAACAGCTAGCAAAAAATAGATAGCATTCTTTTTAAAAAAAGGTTAAGGACATATAATACATAAATATTTTGTTTAGTGATAGTTTTTCTAAAGGATTAACGGGGATATCTTTATAGGAGATTTACTTCCTGAAGCTCTTTTTAGCTATTATTTGATAGGTTTTTGGAAGATATTTTTTTACAACGGTCATGAAGCTATCGATTTCTCAAAAAGTCAAAGCTAGAATACTATTTTGTTATTTCTTGGGTAATAGAATTAAATATAAACTTTTTTCTGGTTGTAGATACGAGTTGAAGGAAATCGGTAGAACCGATAGAAGGAGATCGGTTGGGACGGCTAAAAACAGCCAAATATTAAAGTTATTTTATATCGGTTACGTTGTGCAGATATTCAAAACCTAAAAAGTTAAAACCGTTATTAATCCTTATAAAAGACTTACCGTCATCACCTTCTTGTGGTTCTGTGGTATATTGATCTATTATTTCTTTATATTAACCGGATATCGATAGAAACATCGAGTAACTTGAACTATGAGATGCTACATTTGTCCATTTATGTTCCTCTTGTTGTAACAGCATATAATAATACCTATATAATATTTACCCTTTATACTGCTTTCGAACCCTGCTATGATTTATATAGTATTAGTTTTACATAGTTTATCAATACTTCAATTTGTTTTAGTAAACAAATTCTCCTTTTTATAATTTTATTCGAAAATAGATTCGTTTGCATGAAATACGAATATCTCGAATTTAAGCAAAACATCCAACTTATTCACTCTCGTAATCTCCATGTATGAGAATTGCAAAACCCAAAGGTAAGAGTCAATAAGTATACATCTTGGAGACAAAAATTTGCTGCATATATGACTGTCGAAGTAAAAAAAAAATACCAAAAAAAAAATGCATTTTTGTGAAGAGAATTTCAAGACGTAATCTACAGCGCTCGAATCCATATTACTGTCAAAAACTTTTTTCATTTTTTTGTTCCCTTCTTCATAATGTATTAAAGTTGTTACAAATTATTTCTTTATTATTTGTACGTGTTGAAGTCAAAGCTGAGACAAGTTTGTAATTTCCTATTTTTCATTGATAAATTAATTAAGGGACACATGTCTAGATTTCATGAAGCTTTTGCTAACTTTTCTGTTGTTTAAACTATTGAATGGAACGAAGCTATGAAAATTATTTTAATTCATTTTTTTTACGTGTATCATTAAACTTGTTCTTAAAAATTATATTTTAATTCAAGATTTTGGCATTTACCTATTTAAAACACTTTCTTTAAACCAGACTATATACAAAACTTTACCACGATCTATCTGGATTTAAGGAGTAGAATTGTTGGGCACTGCAAAACTTTCAAACATCCAATCCTTCCAATCAAAAAATTCCCCGTCGATTAAAAATGTTCCATATTACATTTTTAACAATCTTTGTAGTTATATACAAAGACTACAAAATTTTCTTTGTCACCACCTCTGTTCAAGAACGCTTCCGAAAATCGCACTCCAATCTACTCGATTACCTAAATTCCTAAATTCTATCCACAGAAACACATCCAGGTAATATGCCACGTCGACCGAAGCTACGTTGGTCTCGCGACCTTCTAATAATACCTTAGAAAGTTCAAATATTTTTCCAAATTACAACTGCACATGCCACTTATGTAGTGTATAATATATTGTTGCGGTTTTAGAATATATAATAGTTCTAACAATAAGGTTGTAGTGAGACGGAAGACGTCCCAGAACATTTCCACGAGAGATTCTAATTAGAATAGAAATAAATAGAAATCATTTGAATATACGTGAAGAATGGAGAAACTTCCAGAAAGGGGCAAATTGGAATAAATAAGTCGATGAATCGCCGAAAGTAATGAGTAACCAGTTAAAAAAGTTATAAGTTACTAGTTAACACTGACTAGTTCAAAATACATCGCAACAACCTTTAAAGTTATTGTTATGAATTAAATAAATAAGTGTAAATTGATTATCGTGTGTGTAATAAAATAAATTATGTTATTGTATACGAATCTTTCAAAATAAATAAATACATCGTTAAAATGTAACAATATCAAATTTTTGTATGAACCTTGTATAATATGCAAAACCTCCAATAGACCTAATGCACATGCTCTAAAAATAATTTCAAATGTTTTAAAAATGTACTCAACTAATATCAAAACATATTATAGCTGTTTATTTTTAGCTTTATAACAAAAAAAAATAGAAAATATTCAACTAGAAAAGCAAAAATAAAAATCATTAGATTCAAACACCTTTATCGAGTTACTCCAGGCCTGGCATTAAAATGACGTCACAGTACAGAATCTTTAAAATCCCACGGTCGTTTTTCTATGAAAAATGTTTTTAAACACAAAAAGTAAGGTATTTAAATCGTTCAAACTTAATGTTAATGATTGAAACCATTAATAATATACGAAATTTAGCGCAGCCTGGTATAAAATATTTCACTTCATAAATTTTAAAGATACAATAAGTTAATTAGTCTTTAGAAATTTCCTTACAATTGGTCATTATTTGTTATTTGGGCAGAGAAGAAGATAAATCAACTGCTTCAAATAATTATAATGAAGATTAAAAGCTGCTATTTTGTCTGAGTAAAGCCTATTTATATTTTCCTAATAAGACTTCTGTAATTTTTTTATCATTGTTGAATTGTTAAGAAAAAAATATTTTCTGGTTTATCTTTTTTTTTTTGATTTATTTGCAAAAAGGAAAAAGGCATTGAAAGTTGAAACTTGGAATATAAACGTATCTTTTTAGTACCATCATACCACCAAAAAATTGTTCAAATACCTTTCTGGGGCTGATTTTTCATTGCTATCGTTCTATGCTATTTTTTACTTTTCAGGTCAACGTTTTTTAACTATCGGATAGTTATTTACTGTACTGTTTTCTAAATTCCAGATATGATTTAATTGATTGCAAACATGAAGCATTCTTTAAAAATTTATTTACACTATTACCCAGTGACGGATATTTAAAAAAAAATCCTCATTTTTAATGTTTTTAAATCTTTAGAAAATTGTTCACTGAATCTTAAGCTTGACCGTTCAAAAAACAGTTTTTCTGACTTGCGTTAAAAGACTCAGTATAGAAATGGTTAATGAAAAGCTTAATTTTTCCATACACTAAACACAATTAACCTCTTTTCCATAGAAAAAAATTGAGAATAATATATAGGGTAGAAAAATGTTTTCCGTGACGGAATATATGAAAAAATGTGAAAATTTATGTTTTTTGTTTTTATAACAACCACTCAATGATCTGTTTATATCACGGTTTCTACAAAATAGACTGTGACGTCACAGAAGACCCATAAGAACACGTATCCTTTTCGGACTTTCATTTGCGCATTACTATTAAACCTATTTTTTCAGCCAAAATATAAGTTTTTCAGAACTAAAAAATTGTTTTTTCTCACTTTAATAATGTCACTTCCTTCACCGATTGAAAAAAATATGCATAGGGTCTATTACTATAGTGTATATTAAATGTATTTATACATAACATACATAATAGCATTTTGATATAACATGTTAATTACATTAAATTATATAATGTTAAAAATGGAATCACAAATCTTTTGAAGATACCTCCTTCGGTGCTTCTATCATTACAAAATATACACTACTGTAAAAGAAAAAAAATATTCACTTCAATGAAGGGCAAAAATAAAATTAAAAAATTAATCCTAAAGATTTACACATATTTTGATGTGTCATTTTTATTTGAATTGTTCATTCCAATAAAACATCTCCTCACGTAACAATCTCAAATTTCACATTAATCCTTCTAAAATTGATGAATTTTAAAGTTTTAATTAAATCAAAATTAGAATTTTAATCCTAGAATATCACTACCATTATAAACTTATAATTATCCAGTGCGATTATGTTTGAACTTCTCAAAATGGGATTAAAATAAAATGTAAATTAATAAATTTAATATCTTCAGCTAACCAAATCAAAACTCGAACACCTGAACTTGAAAAGAAGAGAACCCTCAAACTTTTCATATATTTTGTCATTTCAAACATTTCCAAGTTAAAGTTTTCAAGTCTTACCCTTCATATCGATATTGTCAAAAGTTTTGTGGTAAACATTAACTTTGAATATTTGCTTCAACTAATGCCGTTATATTGCTGATCCATTTTCCACAAAAACAAAATAAATATCATATTCTTTAAACCGTATTTTCACATAATAATCATGTTTGCAGATGCTTTTAAAAATATATGAGATTATTTTGAAAAACTTGATCATAAAACATAAAAGAGATAGAAAAAGAATGATCATCGAATGTTCTCGAACATGCTCGTATATTTAAGCAAAAAAAAACGTTGCGTAAAAATTTCAAAACGATCGGTAAAAACTTTATAAAATTAGCTATCTTAATAAAAGGAACTCTTAATATAAGGAAAATTAAAATTACTGAACAGGAAATTCACTTCTCAATTTATGCGAAGATTTCTTGTGTTTTTTTTATTTCTATAATATAATTTGGTTAAATGTGTATTTATTTTCTTTAAAAAAAATATTAAGAGGTGTCGTGGGATAACCGATAAGAGTGAAGCTCTTAAATTATAATCTAATAAGAATTTTATTTGGATATAGGCTATGTTTAATAAATGAAAGAATCAAATATCATCTGTAAACATTGTTGTCAATATATTTACAAATATATTAATATTATAAGCAAAGCAATTTTACAAATGAAAAGTATTGTATGTGTCATATTCAATCATCGATATTATTGGCATTATTGGTTTGTGGTACTTGAAATGCGACGCAGATGCATGTGTCTCTATTTTATCTATGAATCGTCAGAAAACAGCATCAATAGTGGTACCATAAATAGTTGTAGATTGTGATGGACTATTGATAATTCTTAAATTCAATTTTTCTAAAAGAAAATTTTTGAACGACTCAGATTAATCATCTGTAAAATTGATATTGAAGTCACCAGATAAAGTGAAATTTCGTGTGAATTACGTCTAAGCGGAACTGATCTTCTTGTGGAATATTGTAGGTATTTTCAATAAAGTAACAATAGGATTCATATATTCACCGTATGCGTTGAAGTAATTGATAAAAACTGATAAGGAAGTTTAAGGGTTAAACTTAGCTATCAGAAAGAAGGTCAACTTGGAGTGGGTGTAAGTCACAAAGGTATTAAAGGTAATGAAAGAATCGAGACCTTTACCCGTCAAGGACATAGGACACCATTCAAAGACTCACAGTATGTGCTTGGTGTTTCAAAATGAGCAGTAAAAAATACCATCTTAGAATGGGATTATAAAAATCACTGCTGAATATGAAAGAACACCAGTAAACCGATGTAAACCACAGTAAACAGATGATAAGAAACCTATTCCTGAACCTAAATACTGAAACATTAATTGTTAACGGGTCTTATATCCAGACACGTGAACTAAAAAAAACACCAACGTACAACTCGAGTACATAAGAGTGATCCAATGTGTAGATTTAGCCAAGCAGAGGACAAACCCACTTCATGGTTAGAGAAAATCTAGTACTCGGTATTATGATTAAGTATAACTCCTAAATGGTGTATAGTATTGTTTTGTGTAGTAAATGTATACGATCTGATGACGTCTAAGCATTGAAGGTGCAAATATTAACTAGCGTCAAAATCGTATCCGAGGCCTAGAGCCGGAAACAGTCGGATTTCCACTCAGAGCCTTCTGTCTACGGTCCTCTCACCCACCTTACTACCCTATAAAGGAAAACACTATATAGATATAATGTTTCTACATGATCTGATGATGATCTCGATCTTAAACCTTGTCGTTTCTAGGCTTTTTATTGGTTAACTCCCACTGTATGTTCATAAAAGAGAGCTTCACTTTCAAAATACAACTATACACAGTATGCATGCATATTGCCGCGAACTTGGGACATTTACGAATTTTAAGATTGAAATTAAAATGAGATCAAAGATGTTTGGTAATTTTCTCTGAGAGGTTCATATTTAACATAAAAGAGATAGAAAAAGAATGATCATCGAATGTTCTCGAACATGCTCGTATATTTAAGCAATATATTTAAGCAAAAAAAAACGTTGCGTAAAAATTTCAAAACGATCGGTAAAAACTTTATAAAATTAGCTATCTTAATAAAAGGAACTCTTTATGCTTGTAGATTAAAACAGTGTATTTAAAATAATATCTTTCAATATTTTGAAGTTTGAAATAAAGAATACTTATTATTTTTTAATTTAGATAAAACTTATTTTAGAAATCAAGAAAAGCTGAACGTAAACAAATATGTGCGGCATTGAGAAAATGAAATTTTTTCGTCGCTATTGTTCAATATTAACATTATAAATTATCTATATCTTATTTTATACGCACAACAAATATAAATGGATATAAAAAAAAACTTAAATTATTCCATTTTCGTTCGAAGTTTATTTTCTCTTGATTTTTTGAGAAATAAATCTTTTGATTTCTTGAAGATGAGGGGGGTGTTGGAATATATTGAAATGCTTAAGACGGTGTGGAGCTTTAAGAAGAGATAATTTTAACTCTTTATATTTTACTAGGGTTTCAAAAGATTTTTGAAATGTACCTGGGAAATCTTTCATTGTGAATAGTATCGAGGATAAAAATGTATGAGAGGAAAAAATTGATATTCTATGTTTTTCGATTGAAAGCTCTTCTCGTCATAGGAAGCTTTGGGGCTGTTCTCGAATTTGTTATGGAGATTTGTGGATAGTGGATGTCGGATTTTCAGATTGTATTTTTAAAAGATTTATTTATCAAAGTAAAACGATCGCGGAGTTAAAAGGTAAATAAACCCTAAGAAGATTTTATTTTTTAAATTTTGGATGGCTTAGTAAAATAGTGAGTATAGTTATTATAAAGAAAATATAGGCTTGGAAATATAATTTTTTCAATAAAATCCAAGCAAATATTATTTACAATGTACATGTAGTACACGATTGCTGCACTATTTTCATAATTCAACAAAAATTTGAATAAATATAGGACAGGTAATTTCAAAATAACTTTTCTCCCCAGGGTTTTTTTTTTGAAAATCGTTTTTCAGTTTATTCTTGCTGTTATAGTTGGAAGATTTGTATCTTTCAACAAAATAATATTTGCTGTTGGAATTGTCAGTAGAATGTAATTGACTTGTTGCGATATTACTTCCTGCTTGGCTTGAAAATGCAAAAAAATATATAAATAAACTTTAAAGTCGGTATAGGGTAAATAAATTTTTTTTCGTTAAGATCTTTCACGTGAAAGATCTTCAAATAAATTCTTAGAAAAATCCATGATTTCCAATGGTTATAAAACTAATAATAATAGACCAAAACAATTCATATTCGTTCGATTGATGTGTTTAAGTACTTTTTCTTTTCTTTTTTTTTGGAAAAAGCCCAAAAAAGTGTCGTTCATTTCGAATAAACTAAACAAACGTAGGTTGTTTGCAGGTTTGAGAACGACAATTTAAACTTAGTGGTCTTATAAATTTTCGTCGATTTTTTTTTCATTATCGTTGCGAATTAGGATGAATGTGCGCCGCTCTGTACTTATGCTTCATATTCGATGGCGAATTCACGCGCTTTTCGCTACCGACGCAGAGCGTCGCGGGCTTTTGCCGGTTCAACTGCTTTCGTTATTTCATCCGTGTAAACCATGACCATCGGTATCACGAGCTTTCGTAACTTTACTGATTAACGAGTGGAATAATTTACTCCAGAAATTTGATTCGACGTAAAAAAGTTGTTTGGTTTATTTATAGTTATAATAAAAATTGTGGTTGGAGATGTTTGGTTGGGCAATTTAGAATGTTTCTTCAGACAACTGAGATGACTTCTTTACTATTTTTCTTCTTATTTGGTAAATATATTTTTAAGTATAAATAAATTATAGTGATCGTAAAGTTTAATTTTTTAAAAAAAAAAACTAGAAATTGTTTTGGTGAAAATTTCAAAATAATAACTAAATATTACTTAATGAAGTTCATAAAGTAGGTACCGAATGGTGATAAAATATTAGGTTCTTAAAAAATTTGCGTTTCAATAGAAAATTGAAATTGATTTTTTTTTTATTAAATAAAGAACTTTTATTTTAAGTTCTGAAAAATCATAACTCTTCATCTTTGACATTTATAATTTTTCATTACAAACTTGTAAATGTCAGTAACTTTATGCTCTGTTTTAATTTCTACTTTGTTTTTCAAGTTACAAATAATTGAGTAGATGGTTTCTTCATAAGCGGACCACTATCATTGTAGTTAGATCATAATTTTCTAACTTTGGGAAAATTGCAATATTTATTATTATTTGCTTTTCCCCATCATATAAAAAATTTTTTTAAAAAATTAGTAGTTATGTATGAAGGTTTTTAGTTTGACCCATTTTTTATTTTAATACTATATATATTAAGCAATATTTTTGGTTACATATAGAATAATGCAGAATAAATATATTTTTTTTAAATCTGAAGCAGCGGTGATTCTAAACCCTGTGTGATGTAATAAACTATATCTTTATAACTTTTTTACAATAACAAATAAATTTTTAATCTGTACAATAAATAACTTAACAATTAGCATAAGTGATAAGATGAAAAACAAAAATAAAGTGAACTTTAACTTGAAAAGAATTACAATCACTATTGATAGTCTCTATGATTAGTAAGATTTTTGGCCATCGACTTTTTAATCGACATGGAGGGTTTTTGAGGTGCTGTAGTGATGCTAACATTTGCACTTCTGGGATTGTATGGTAGTGTAATTTTTCACAAAATTTTTGACAATTTTTTCACAATTATCCGGCGACATAGGGAATATTTTAGTTTCTATGAATTATTTCATTTCGAACACAATATGAAGCGTTAAGGATTTTTGACACTTCAGCACATCGTTAAGAGACCCACCTTTCTGCATTAGTACAATGTAGCAGTTTAAATGTGCTACAATGATGTCCCGATCTTATTCTGGTAAATATTTCTATCCTTCTTAGTTGTAGTTTGGAGTTAGTTTTGGTGATTTTGATTTTCTTTTAATTGTTTAATACTGCTTCTGATTTAAAAAATAATTTTCACCCTTTCCCTACTCTTTATACTTTTTACGCATTTGCTAAATATAAAAAAAATTCTGAAATCCTATCACCGTTTTGGCCATAAATCTTTAAATATCAGCACGAAAAATATCACAAAGAGTTGCTTTTATTTTATATTTTATTGACATATTGGAAACATTAAATCTTTTATGTTGCGGTATTGTTCCTAATAATTCTTTCACAATAAGTTTTATATTTTATATTTTCATATTCAAATTTATATTTTCACACAAATTATGAATTAAATTATAAATTTAATATTTAAATTCAACTAATAAATTAATCAAACTCAAACGGTTCCTATGTGTTTTTCACAATCCGTAGGCATCAATAATTAGAAATAATGTATAAATAGGCGTGACGTGGGTTAACAAATACGGAAAATGTCAAACCTTAATATATTTAAAATTGCAATTTATTCAAATTTGCATTTATTTGCCAGATATTCTAATAGTTATTCTGTTAATCTAGGCGTTGACGAGTTTAGCAAATCATAGATTATGAAAATCGACTTAGCCATTCTTCAGTTATAAATAGTCTAATTAACACGACTTTGTTTTGTATATATAAGATATTTTCTAGTTCATTAATAATATGTGTGTATTGGTAATCACTTTATACATTATTGACAAAATTTATCGATGGTTTGGGATTATTTTTATGAACAAAATGATAAAAAAGAATAAGTAGATATGATATTTTACGAAAGCACATATTAAGTTTGATTATATTAAGATTAATCTGAGTAACAATGGAATATTTTTTTTTAATATTTTCGATCCTCAAACAATAATGGTAGTGGAGATGGAAGAAATTCAATGATGGAATAATATCCTCTATGAGTTTCAATTTGAACATCACGCAACAAAAACAATTAAAAACATTGTAATTCAATGGACAGGGGTACAGTTAAATTAAAAATTTGGTTAAAAAAATTTCGATCACTAAATTTTGATAGTGAAAATCTTTCAAGATCAAATAGACCTAAAGTGATTGCAATAGATGAAATTAAGGTAAAGGCATCAAAGAAGATCAGAAATTAACAGTTCGAGAGCTAGCGCAGAGGCTCACTATTCCTCTTACATCAATTTAAAAGCAATTACAAAATTGGGAAAGGTGTCAACTTGCGGAATATGAAAACCTTACAAATTGTCTGGGTTAAACATCGCAAAGTAGATTTCAATATGTCTGATATTAATGATTCGGTACAGAAAGGATTTTCTGGGGAACTTCTTCCTCACCTGTCATACTCTCCGGACATTGCACCAAGCGACTATCATCTTTTAAGATCTATGCAATATTTTCTTAGTAATTAACATGAAATAAAAACGGATATAAAATAATATTGACTTACTGATTTATTATTGAATTAAAAAATCAATATTTCTTCAATTCGGGTATCAATAAAATAATAGGCATATGGAGAATGATTGTAGAAAAAGACGGTGACTATATAAGGGATTAAACATTATGTGTTTTTTTTTAATTATTCAACCTTATCATAAAAAACCGTAAACACTTATGGGACTACTTAAAATTTAAAGTGTTTTGTGCTATTATCAAAAATAAGGGAAAACCAATTGTTATCTCTCAGCGTTAACATTATTTTGCGGAAAATTACATTCTCACTATATCAAGTTTTAATCACGTACAAGAGATTTTCCAGATAATTGAAAATTAAATATTCTGGTGTTGCATTTTCCCGAAGGAGAAAACATTTTTCCGTTTATTTAAGTTATTTGGCCAAAATTAGGCGTCCCAATATTCTTGTTATAAATTAATTCATATTAATGATAATATTTTTGCTTTCATAACATATATTTTTTAAATTGACAATTTCTCTGGAAGCAATTGAAACAAGTACCATTTCTTTTATTCTACAATTGAAAAGCTTTAAAAAGAGTTTTTTAGGGAAGAACAGATTTTTTAAAAAACTCTATTATTCTAATTTTGCCGTCGAGTGAATGCTGGCTTAAGACCGGTTGATTTATAGCGATTTATAAAATATGGGATTCAAATCTACATGTAGTGGTATACTTTAATGACAAGATTACAGCTTTTGCGATTTAACGTTCTTGAGATTTATAAGATTGATGCGTGCAACTAAAAACGTCACGCTGGATTTAAAATTATTTTAATTATTTTAATTATATTTATTTATTATATTTAATTATAATTATTATAATTATTATTATTTATTATTATATATTTAGTTGGATTATTCAAGATGAGCTTAAGTGACCTTCAACACTGGTTTTATAGCTAATTGTGTTGCCAGGGTACCTATTTCACCTATCCGTAATTCAATAGTAGAGCTAATCTCAACAGCCCGTGTATTAGATATTTTTCCACTTCTTTGATTCCAGGGCATCCTTGTTATTCCCAATTCCTCATACTAATTATTCAGAGCACTGCAGAGTTGTTATAGAACCTGTGAAGCAGTTTCATTCTCTGCCTGATAGAATCTGCATATTGAACCCCCCACATATTCTTCAACTTTACGTAGGTGCTTCTTCAGTGACCGGTTATCAAACCCGTCAACACTGTGACTTATTTTCTTGTGGGATCTAGTCTTTGAGTGGTTAGGTTCAAGGATGGCTTTCCCATCATCCATCTACAGTGTTTTGCCTAGTGGTGTTCTTTCATATGGAGCAATGATTTTTATAAATCTTTTAATTAATGGCATTTTTCACTATCGAGTTTATGACACCAAGCACCCAGGTTATAGATCTGTGAATAGTCTTCAGAATTTTTGACAAGTCTTGAACCTATCATTAGCCCTAAAACCCTTATTACTTGCACACAAGTTGACCTTATTTCTGCTGACCAGGTTGTAAAAGGACTTCTTATACATTCAGACAGTGGCGTAGCGTGGATTTTCGCCGCTCAGGGCTGACCGGAAATTCGTCGCCTCCTATTTTCATTATAAGTCAAGAACATTGGTGAAAAGTTAAATGACTTTAAATTCTTTAATTATTTAAAAATGTACTCATTGTGTTTTTTGTCGGTTTTTTTCAGAGCGAAATCATTTATGAAATTGTCTCTACTTCCCTCCTCCTCTACGCTGCATTACTGTACCTAGCTCAGTTTGGGGTTGACTGGTTTTGGTATTGCGTTCAATATAACCTGATTATCGGCAAATATGTGAATCGTACAGTTTTTACATACTTCTTCAAGTATTCCCATGTGTAGGCCAGCGCAGCATAATATATCTCCGCTGGGTATATGGTAGCATCCCCATAAAATGAAAATTACCGTCTACAACTCTCAACTGATTTTTTTGTGATTACAATGCAATGACTATCTAAATGACAATGACTAACTAAAACATTCTAAAATTAATAGTAAAAGGAAATAAAATGAACGAAAAATAAAATTTGAAATATTTTTGTTTGTTTAGATATATATGTACTTTAATAATTGACGCCCATCAAGTTAGCTCTAAATTTTTGGAATTTTGAAAAAATAAATACGGAATATTTTGGTGATTTTTTGTCGTTCAAGAGTTCTGGAAAAAAAATTGTCGCTCACGCAATTTTGAAAAAATCGAAATTTTAATATTTATAGAAAAGCTCAAAACGTTAAGTTAGAACTACATATGGTTTTCATGGAAAATATGGAAACGACAATTTTTTTCCAGAACTCTAGAACGAAAAAAAACACCAAAATATTCCGTAGTTATTTTTTTGAAATTCCAAAAGTGTAGTGCTAATTTGATGGACGTTAATATTTGTAGAGAATATCGTGTGTCAAGATGATCAAGGAGGGAGATGAGTATGTAAATTCGGAGAGATTGAAAGATGGAGTGAAAATAGGGCAAAATAGGATGTCCTGTGAATCTAATTTGAAAGCAATTCATATTTTGGAATTTAATTTCGCTATATTATTCTTTAAAATAATAAAACCTTATCTATTAGGTAGTCCGGAAAAAAATGAAAAAAAAATGAAACGCAGTACATTTAAATTTTGGTCATATATTGTCAAATTATGTAGTAGACTATCTATTCTATAACTATTTATAGTCTTTTTTTAAATTTTTGTACCACACGTTTTATCGGTTTCCCGACTTCTTCAGGCACTAATATAATTCTTTTTGGAACAATTTAAATGCCAATTCCCTATGATGTTACGGATGAAACCTTGGTAGTTATAATTATAACGGGTGTTACGACGTATTTTCGTTCTATTTCGAACATTTGGAGATACAAGATCCATCCATAATTACCATACCTTTTTCGTTATACCATTTTTAATTGGGACATCAGTTTAAGTTTGAATAAGTTACCATATTAGATATAGAGAACCATTGGATGAAAGGAGATATAAGTGAGATGTATCAAATAATAATTAATAACACAGTGAACAAAAAGACTGACACTCAAAATTTAAATTGTATATAAAATTCGATTAAATAATTAAATTAGAATTAAATATTTAATCATTAAGATCGAAATACCTCCGTCGGAACAACCATTATAATTATAACTACCAAGGTAGCACGCATAACATCATCGGTAATTGACATTTAAATTGCGTTTTAAAGAATTGTGTTAGTACCTGAAGAAGTTGGGAAAAGAATAAAACGTGTTGTACAAAAATAAAAAAATTAAAATATAAAAAATCTTCAAAAAAAGAGATTATAAATAATTATTTAACTATGGAAAAGAACCATCAAAATACTATTCAATAACTTTTCTCCAACTTTCAGACAACCTAAAAATTTGTCTTTTCATCAAAATTTCGTCATTTTCAGTGATAACTTTAGATTTGCCTTTATATCAGTGTGTGTTCATATTAATATTGCATTATTATTTGATCCTGTTATTCTTGTGTACCATTTTATTTCAAGCTTACTGAAAATGTTTTTGAACATCAAAATACATTTGAACGAATATTTGAAAATACCTACATTTTATTTTATCAGTCAATAGAAGATCGAAAAGCTTTGAAAAGGTTATTTAAAATATTTACAACGAAACATATAATTCTATATTTTTCAAACTCAGTGAAAGAATTTTTATTTTCTTCGAATTCAATCGGATTGGTAAGAAAAAAGCAACAACAGAAAAATGCATAGAAATTGTAATAGAAGCGGAACCAAGTCAAATTGAATTGAAATTTTTCTTGGCTTGGTGAAGCGTAAAAAAATATTCATGTTGCAACATTTATAAATTTTTCTATTCAAATGAAAGTACTGCTGTTCTATAAGTATGAATTGGTTTTAGAATTTTTAGCGCCTGTTCGGAAGCTCTAATGTTCGCCCGAACTTGAATTTAAAATGCTTAAAATTATTCATTGTGTTTGTGAATTAGACTGAAAGTGAATTGATCTGAAGATAAAGTAAAACCATATTTAAAATAAAAAAATCCCCGTCATAAACATGAAAACAATTCATAACACTATAGAAAAAAAGGAAAAAAATGGAGGTATGAAAATTCGAATAAAATTCGAAAAAGCTTGGTGTAAACAGTTGTAGTTGTTTAAAGCTTTAAATTGGGAAAAACTTGTCAAAAATTTTATTAAAAATTTGACGATTCGATGAACTTTGCATCACCTAAATTTGATTTGCGAAAATGAATTCATTAATATCGATATTTTCGCAATTTTAATATGGATATGAACAAATACGTGTACTTATGCCTGATTATAACAAATTTAGTAGGTATGTTTTTTAAGTAAACATTTTATTTTACATATTTAAATTAATATCGTATGTCAACATTGAATATATTAAGTTCATACGCATACCAAAAATCATAAAACATCACTTAGTTATGAGTTTTTAAACATTCATAGATAGTTTTAAACAAATTTTTACTTTTTACTGTTTATGTCTCCCATAATTGAATTGTTCTTTTGACCAATTTGCTCCTAACGTGGATGCTTACTAGAAATATTTCTGGTTTCTTCAGTTCTTGCTTTTTTAATAGAATGTTTATTTGTTTTTTATTTTAAATAAAAATTGAAGTAAAAGTTGAGGTGGCCAACCAATCTGCATTAGAACAAATTGTTTGAATGTAGTTACTTGAATGTATGTGCTACAATGTCCCGATCTTATTCTTAGACTATTTATTTTATCCTTTTTGAGCTGTAGCTTAGAATGAACCTTAGTTTTTAAACCATCGTACGATGTGTAATATATTAGGACTAGAATTACTTAGAATAGCTTTTAGAATGCCCGCGCCACCTAGGGCAATAATCTCATACTTCTTAATTTAGGTTGTAAGTAGTAGTAAGCAACTGACAAAAAACCCCATATATAGTTATAGGTTAATTTTAATAATTTGATTTCTGTTAACTGTGATTTATAAATATCAATTTATATTAAGAATTTTTAACATTAACTACTGATAATTGACATGTTAGTACTTAATTTTAACTCTTGTTTGTTTCCCCAGACGTTAAACGCAAGAAATATTAAATCACTAGACAATTTGTTTTTACCAAATATTACAAGGTACATATTTTTATAATTTTATTTTTTTTTTTTTGTCAATTTTAAAGTTTAATGTTTTAATTGTATGTTTTAATTTTTTTTAAATTGTTACACATAGGTTGCCTAATGAAGTCGGAATCACACCGACGAATCGTAGCAAATAGCAATAAATCAAAATAAAACACTGCTACATTTTGATCTACTACATCCTGACTCTTCCTTTATATTTCATATCGATTTAGATCTGAATCAATGGATATATATTAGGACTTGTTTGATGAATTAGTTTTTTATCTTTTGGTATACTATCCATTTCTAAGTACATATAATGATCTTTTTTCAGATTTTTGAATTGCGAATAAAAGTTGAAACATGTTTTTTATTAATTTGTCAACCGTCTTGTTCCCATTTACGACTTTGTAATCGGTACCATAATAATTTTGATGTATTTTTTTTGTAGTTATTTAGTAGTGTTTCAAGTTTTATTATTAATCTCTATCTTTTCGCAACTCTTTACACTCTTTACGCATTTACTAAATAAAAAAAATATCCTAGAATTCTTTCTCTATTTCACTCTCAACCCGATAAATATTAGCATGAAAATATCACGAAGAGTTGCTTTGATTTTATTGACGTATTGGAAACATTAGACTTTTTGGATTGCGGCAATGTTCATAATAATACTCTCTCATTAAGATTTATTAATAATACTTTCACAAAATATGAATTTGACTCACAAATTAAATAGATAGAAAACTCAATTTCAAATGATTGCTATGAGTTTTTCAAAACAAATCACATGCATTAATGATTACAAACAATGTATAAATGTAAGTGATGTGAGCAAACCAGCGCGGAATAAGCCAATCCTAATTTATTGAAAACTGCATTTTACTTATAATTTTTCATATGTTCTAATATTTATTCTGTTAATCTAAGCGTAAAGGAATTCAACCATTATATGGATCATAAAAATCGGTCTAGGTATTCTTCACTTATAAATAATCCATCTAACATGGTTTTGTTTTAAAAACCTTAGGTAGATAGATAGATGATGAAAATAATAATGAATGTCGGCGAAGACTGAAAATAAATATTGTAGTGCATACGTGTTAGTGAAATATAATCATTGTCTCAAATTTGAACTAATTGACTGTAGCTTTGTTTCAACTGTCATTTAGATTCTATTCAATCGCTAATTCTTACCATTTGTCAGTTGTGTAAGTGTTGGGCTGCGAATAATTCACGGGAAGTTATTTGGCAGTTGTATCATCATTGGACTGTGAATATTTCTCGGGAAGTTACTAGTTGAATATATAAGGTTATAAAAAAACTTGCCATGAAAGCCTTTGGTTCAATTTTTACTGTAATTGTTAAAAAAACTTTTATTTATTTTCAACATTAAAGTATTTCAATTTACCTTTAAATTAACCTTTATCGATTTGATCCATTTTTTGATTAAAGATAAATTGGTTCAAAAAATAGATTACAGGGAAAAGTGTTTTCTATAGAAAGCGGAGGTAAATTGTTTCTAAAATATATTGAAAAAAAAAGTTTCCATTAATATTATTAGCTCTATATATATAAAAAAATAAGATTTTTCATTAGTCATATCCTTTTGTAAATGTTTCTTTCATTTAGAACTGATTTTTTTAATGGGGATTTCAACGAACAAATATACTTCTTTTCTTAGTATAATACAAACTAGCGATAAATTTATTCATTTGACGTCATTTGTATTAGGAAGAAATACAACAGAAGCAATGAGAATGCGTTTAACATAAATGAAATAACAATTTCTTTGTTCTTAGAAAATTTAATTGGCAAGTAGAATTATTTTTGCAATGATCTTATTTAAGTAATTGCACTGAAAGCTTACGGAAAAAAGCAATCTACAAATTTATTCAATCTTTGTTTGTTTACTTGGCAAATGGTCCTATCATTATTGGCCGAAATCAGTTTATTTTGGATCAATGCAATAGGGTAAAAATATTATTTAATAAAAATAGCGCTGACAAAAAAAGGAACTGAAAGTGAAAAATAAAATACATCATGTTAATGCAAATAATGAAGCTCCCAAACCAATGTAAATTACAGGTAGTCCTTGACTTACGACCAAAAAAAATTTGTTTTGATTAATTATTTTTTGAAAAATCGTTGACAAATCTCAAAAGGATGTAAGAAATGAAAACAAAGAAATTCTCTTTTCGAAGAATTCTAACGTTGCGCCAGTTCTTAAAATTTAGTTATTGTACACTCTTTCAGGATAAGTCACTCAGTTCCACGACGGTAACTAACTTGTTACGGTTATTTTAACCGTTCGTTATTGTTTTTAGGTGTTTATTCCTTAGTTTCGTGCTGGTTACTGTTTAAATTTTTATTTATGAGAGCTTTTAAAATTTTTGACCATAATGACTGACAAAGAAGCTTTTCAAAAAAAAAAAACAAGATACTGTTGAAACGAAATAAGCCATATTTTTTTAAAAAAATACTACAAATGTATCTCAAACTGAAAAAGAATAAATAAATAATACTTATTACTCAAATAAAATACATATTTTTTCATTTGATTTATTGTTTTAAAAAAAATAATTTGAATAAAATAAAGTTTTTGAAAAAATAATTCGATCTATTTATAAATACGGATAATGTAGTTGATGTTTCAACTACAGTTTTAACAACAGTTTATATAATCCAAAAATAAAATTCCCCGATTATTTTGTTGGCTTAAAAGAATTAAACTCTTTCAAATATATTTTTTATTGTACACAAAAATTAAATAAAATAAATTGCTACGGGTGTCCTGGCTTGTCAGCTTGTGACAAGCTGACACATGTGATTAGTTACTGAAAGATTACGCGACTCGAGGTTACCAGCGTAGCTCAGGTTACAGTACCAATCTCACACCGACGAGCCAGGACACCCGTAGCTATATATGTTTGCATTATATCTAAACATTTTTACGGAACCCTCGTTGTGTGATTTAGTATTACCCTTGTTAGATTGTTTTTCAAAACCATATTTTTGAAGTAACATTTTTTTAACGGCGTTATGAAAAAGGATAAAAACGAATTTTTAGTTTATGTAACGGACATGATTACAGTATGAAGTTGCTCCCAAGTGGTTTAGCGAGAAACTTCAAGCGGGTGAAAGTTGGCCGATTTTTGGGAGGGATTTGCATAGTAGATACTAAAACACGCTATCGAGTCGATCAAATTGATCTCAGTGCTAGCATAGGTTTTTCGGTTAGGAAAACAAACTGGAATGATACACCGGATCCATCCAAACCAGAAAGGAAGTTTAAAGTTTTAATTTCATCAAAGAAGTATAACTTCTCGCGTGCGTAAATAAATATATACACCGATTTTTTTTTTTGTTATCAAATCAATCAAGGCAAAATTTTTTTTTTCATTTTAAATTGAAACGTTGAAATTCGCAATTTTTATTTTTATCATTTTTATCGCACTGAAATTATAAGCTTTTCCATAATATTTAAATTTTATTTGAATTGCCTTTCCAACTGATAATATGACAAATTTAATCAAACCACTGCCAAGGCCTTCAAATTAACTTTTCTGGCGCTACAACCACAACTATAAACCGAAGAAATTTATTCCAATAAATTTTCTCCATCTTCCATTGACCTTTATCTGAGCTATCTAAAAACAGTATTGATTTAAATATTTTATGTTTTATCTACCAATTTTTATTCTAAATAGAGCTTAGTAAAATATGAATAAATTTTCAAATTATTTAAAAGAAACGAGACTTTTCACTTTTCTTAATACGAAAGCTATGTGAAATTTTAACGTTTATTTTAAAAGAAAAACTAATTAATTTTTTTCTGAGCTTTATGATATAATTTGTGATTTGCAGGATTAACTAAGATTTAAGAGCGAAAATATTGTTTGAATTTAAACTTACTACAAGGTGTGAAAGTAATTAAATCTTAAAAAGTTATGTGAAAGAAAGATTTAAATTTACCTTAGTGGTAATTATATTTAAAAAAGTGTGTGTGCTAATGAACGCGTGTATGAAGTGATACATTTTTGTAAGTCTCTTTTTTTTTGGGAATAAGGGTCTACACCAAGGGTGTCAAACTCAAAAGCTTACTTGGGCCAAATAAACGATATAAATGAAATCAATTGATAAAAAAAATAACGACAATCAATTAGTTTAAATTTCAAACAAAGATTACTATATTTGCTTTATACTCTTACTTTTTACGTATATATATATATATATATATATATATATATATATATATATATATATATATATATATATATATATATATATATATATATATATATATCGACATTGGCTATTGATATATTCATTTGAAATATTTTAATTTAACTCAGATATCATTCGAGTTTTGCACTCGAACGAGCCAACACGTTTTTATTAGCAGTGAGAAAAATAATCAATTTTGGTAAAACAAAAAAGTGAATAGTGGGAAAAAAAAGAAGAAATAAATAATTGCCAGTTGCAAGAGTGACAATAGTTTACGCGTAGTAAACATTAGCGCTAAAAAATAAGTAAAAAAAATATTTTAGTGTTTTTTTTGTTTTGTTTTCTGATTTCATAATACTTTATGTTAAATTTTCCAAAATTGATATTTAATCAAGTAACAACCAACAAAGCAAAACAAGCCGATACGTTGCAAGTGAACGCATCATAGCAATGCAAGCCAACGTCGGCTTACAGGTTCCGGCCTGTGTTAAAGCAAAACAAGTGATGCAGAATCGCAATGCAAGCGAGGGCATCATGGACCAAAGCGAGGGCGATAGCGATACAGATTCGTATAGGGGCTGCTTTGTGTACAAACAAACACAAGCCTCCAAAGCCCATCAAATAACACTAAAAACACATCAACAATCGCCGAACTCACCAACTACAAATGAATGGGAGAGGGCTGTTGCATCTCCATCAAGATTAAAGAACCAAACTCGACCAGTCCAACAAAGCAGACAAAAAAGCCCTACTGAAAGAGTAACGCCACCAATGCAGTCAAACCAAAACACCAGGATCAGCTACGCACAGGCAACCAAAACAACACAACCCAGAAACACAAACGAAGCACCACCAATCAATTTCCCTTCCCAACCCCAGTATAATGTACAGGAACACTTTACAAGCTTCCTAAATGAATTTAAAGCAGTCATCACCCCAGGGCGCAATAGTCCTTTTAGGACGCAGCGCAGAGGAACTCACATGAGAGGCCCCCAGATCAAAGGAAAAAAAAAGAGTCATCACCCCACTTATATCCCTAATAACTTCTCTTGTCACAGAACTACTGACCAGACTTTCGAAATGAGTTCCAACACCTTAAAACCCCTCACAGTTCTGCTGTGGAACTCCAACGGACTTGACGGACACAAAAATGAACTACAGGAACTTTTAATTAACAAAAACATAGACGTTGCACTAATAACTGAGACTCACCTAAATAACGGACGCAAATTTTATATACCAGGGTACGAAACCTACAGGTGCGACCACAATTGCACTAGAGCTCGCGGAGGTGTTGCGATTCTTATTAAAAAACAGTACAACACCATGAAAATCTTACAAAAGATACCGATCTCTATCAGTTATGTTCCATCTCAGTTAACTTTTATCCGTTCCCTATTAACTTTGTAGCATTATATTGTTCTCCCTCAATTACAATTTATCATTCTCAATTTCTCAGTCTTTTTGAATATCTTGGCAATCGATTCATTGCAGGTGGTGATTATAATGCAAAGCACCCGCGATAGGGCAGCATACATACCAACTCTAGAGGTCGGGTATTAAATTACATTATAAATACTAAAAAATATAAAATTTTTCCTCCAAATGAACCAACATACTGGCCTACCGACATTAACAGAACACCAGATGTGGTCGATTTCTTTGTTGCTTCCGGGACGGGAAGAGTAAACTTCATAACAGAATGTCTACCCGAATTATCCTCGGACTATTCTCCGGTATTATTAACACTCAGCATTTGTCCCATTTTAAAATCCAAAATTGCTTCCCTAATTAACGGTCCAATTAATTGGAAGTTTTTTTAAGAAAACTTAAATAGATCAATAAACTTAAACGTTCCACTTAAAATTCCAACGAACGTAGAGGGTGCCGTTCAAAATTTTACCAATAACATCCAACAGGCCATCCAACGATCTACTATCCCTTATAAATACAAAACAAATCACTATCCTGACATCAATCTGCCCGACAATATAAAGGAAACGCTAAGCGCAAAACGAAATGCGAGAAGAAAGTGGCAAAGAACAAGATATCCTTCAGATAAAAACACATTTAACAGACTGTCTCACCTACTTAAATCTCAATTAATTGCACATCGATCAGAACAATACACGCAGTATCTAAAATCACTATCCCTCAAAGATTGCTCACTATGGCTTGCCACCAAAAAAATACTGAAATACCATAATATTTCTTCTCCTATCCGCAATGAAGATAGTGCCTGGGCTAGAGGCGAGTTAGAAAGAGCAATTACTTTTGCAGATATGCTAAGTAAATCTTTCACCCCTCATGCAAATATTTGTAACCCACAAAACGAGGAAATGGTCATAAAAAATATACAATCTCCTCTCCCATTAGAACTCCCAGTGAAAGCTTTTCGTCCATCCGAAATAAAATCCTTACTCAATTAATCCCGTTTGAAAAAATCTCCAGGGTATGATCTTTTAACTGCAGAAATTCTGCGACACCTTCCCGGAAAATCAATTGTCTATCTAACGACAATTTACAATGCAATTCTTCGCACAACGCACTTTCCAGCACAATGGAAATACTCTATTATCATTCTCATTCCTTAACCCAACAAGCCTATATCGGACCCATCATCTTACAGACCCATAAGTTTGCTCCCATTATTTTCAAAATCCTTGAAAAACTCCTTCTTTAAAGAATAACTACTTATCTTGAAAGTAAAAATATCATTCCTTCCAACCAATTTGGTTTCAGGCCTCATCATTCTACAACTCAACAATGCTTCAGAGTTGTGGATGAAATATCATCAGCCCTCGAAAACAAAAATTTTTGCCAAGGAGCATTTCTGGATGTTGCACAGGCTTTCGATAGTGTGGCACCCAGGACTGTTATATAAGCTCAAAAAAGTTCTTCCCACTCAATACTACCTTATCCTCAAGTCCTACCTCTCCAAAAGATGTTTTAGAGTGAGGTGCAACAACGAATTCGCGGGCAATTCAAATATTGCTCTCTTATTGAAACATCCTTTATAAACTAAAAAAATTAAAACGAATACTTCATTCGTCGCTAAGACACAACAAACCATTTTACCAAACTTTAAAAATCACTGAAAAAGAACATTCATAAACTTCATTTACGCGCGTAGTTTGCATGGTTCATTATTAAATGCAAGAAAAGTTACCCCATTGAGCATATGCGCAGTTACACTTTGTTTAATTCAATTTAGAGACGTCAATTGTTCAGTGAACGTAACAATTCAAATTAACTTCCATAATAAACATTCGTAACCGCCTTCCGTTCCAAATTTATTTTTCCCCTTTAAAAACCATTTCTTTTTAGGAAAATTAACTCTTCAGCAAATCAAAAGTGACATATTGTCAACATGAGATTAAGAGATTTGGAGCAAATGTTTGTTTCTTAATAAAAAAGAATAAAACTTATTTATTATATATATTTTTCTCGTCATAAAGAACTCAAATCAATTTCAACGTAAAACAAATACAATCAAAGGACTATTAAAAATTGAAATGAAACTTCTGTATGAATGAATTTAATTTGAAATTATTTTTTTCTTTTTTAATGAAAAGTATTATTTGTTCTATAAAATTACTTTTGCATAAAAAGCACATCCTCGTTAGAAATACATAGCATTTAAATGTTAAAAAATTGTAAATTGAATTTACAGTACCTACACAAAAATAAACACTAAAAATTTATAAAACTAGTAGTATTTATATCAAGTGCATCTTAAAATAAAAGAAAACGTATAAAATTAGATAAGCAGATTGATAAAAATAAACTATGAGATGAAGATTGCAATTTCCCGTAATTTTTTCATTCCTTTTCACTTTCATTATACTATAGGTGTTGTACAATACTTTTGGGTTCAGCAAATGGTTTTGGGTAGCAATCAAATACCTTATCGTATTATTTTTGTGATTCTTTAAAATATTTTATATTGGTTAAAACATCGATGTTGTCTCAGAATTGTAGTATAGTCCATTAAAACCCATTATCACATCTTGAATTTTTAAAGGGAGCTTGCGCCCCTGAAAAAACCTTTCTATTTAATGTAATCATTGAACATAGTAATATAATCTCTATTTAATGAACACACATAGTAATTTAATGGATATATTTTACAATCTTATAATAGAAAAAAAAGAATGACGGAGATATGGACTGCCAAGTTGAACCCAGTATTTGATACCAATATTTGGTACTTATACCAAAAAAGCGATTTTAAGTTCCTTTTTTATCTGATAAAAAAATCAGGAAAATTCAAAAATCTAAACTTGATTTTCAACAATCAAACTTTTTAAAATCTTTTTTTTTTTAATGAGCCAATGATAAATCTGAAGGACTTCTGGATTCTGTTGGTCCACTTCGGCAGCGATTGTTGCCATTTATTAAGAAATAAAATCTTCCACGGTCACTTTTTCCGGTATAAAAAATGTTCTGAAAATAATTTATGAAAATAAATAAAGAAATTTATGCCTATAGAGGACTTAAAAACTCAGCCTGTACTCATCTCAACCATAAAACCAAACCATGATTTCAAACATCAAACCCGTAAATATATTCCCAAACCTGTCCGGATAAAAGCCGCTGAGTACTGCAATAAACGAGATTTAGATTCAAGGAAATTACAAATTTTCCAAAAGGAAGAGGATGAAATACCTCCATGAGAAGAGTTCAGGTCAATTTTCAATCTAGAACTGGCTGAAAATCTCAAGGGAAGCACATCCTCACAACACTAAAAAAAACCTCTTCTTGGAAACTTATAAAAATAATAAAAATAAACACCAGCAAGAGAAAATCTATAATAATAACGCTCATGGTGGATCACTCATTGTATCAGGATCAGGATGCGCAGTAATCTCAGACCCAATTATCAAGCGTTATAGGCTTCTGAATACTCGTAACTTTACAATCTTCACCTGTAAAGCAATTGCCATTTTGAAAGTGCTTGACCTCATCAAAGCAGATAACTGTCCCCACAACTCCGTATAATTTACGGACATCAGATCTTTCCTGACTGCTATCCAAATCCTCAAAAATCAATACATTATTAATATTTGAACAGTCCTAAAAAAACTAAATGACCTAGGAATAAGAGTGTCTCTGCTCTGGATTTCTAGTCACCTAGTAATAGAAGGAAACAAACTAACTGATTCAAAAGCTACAACAGCAACAACCAAGAAAAAATCAGACCCCACACTGAAAACAACAAAATATGAAATAAAAATAACTATTACTGAAGCAACTGCAAACTATTGGAACAACAGATGGAGGAGTAAGCTAATCTATTTTCACCGCCAAACAACGATGGGTAAGTTCCCCTTCCCTGAAGCAAGGAAATACCAATCGGATGTGGTACGATTACGTATATGACATACAAACTTAACACATGATCACTTAATAAACTAAGAAGACCAAGAAAAATGTATGTATTGTAAAAAATACTAAGTGAATCACATCTAGCTTTATTGTAAAGTCTACTCTAAAAAAGAACCAACGTCAAACTCCTTAGCACCACACCATCCTAACTAAATTTCCTCCAAGCTGTAAACAGTACCATATACTTCATAAAAAAAATCAAATATATAAAAAAATATAAACAACCTCTCTTGAAACCTTAATTCATTGATGACCCAGTGGTTTAAAAAATACTATTGAAAATATGCTCCTCAATTCGTATCCTAAAGATCAAATGTAGATAATATTTGAATTACAATTACGGTCCTTCTTCTTACTCTTATTTTGAAAGTGACTTAAGTCTATTTCAAGGACGGTCCTTATGTTAAACTTTGTTCTAACAAGAGGAAGATATGTCAAATTTCTAACTGTTAAGTTTTCACAAATTTTGATTTAATTTTAGTTGTTTACAAATACGTCAGTAATTTTTATTATTTAGTATACTTCGATATGTTCTCAAGGTTAACAATTGTAATACTATATGGATTGTTCTTTAAATGAACTTACGTAACTTTCAAAATAAATGGCTTATGTACGCATGGAATTAGTCTCTCAACTACAACGAATTAAAAATGCCTACTCTGAGAGATATATCAGGAAAAGATAGAATTATGTTTATAAGTGAGCATAAAGTTTTGACTCTCACAAAGTATTAACCTGAAAATTCGAATTACGTATGATATTCCGAATTAAATATATTAGTGAAGCGGGCATCTACAAAATCTGGAAAACTTAAAAAAATAGTTATCAGCAATTTCTGACTAACTAAAATTACTGGCAGAAGGGGAATGAAATTTTGAAAGTGTCAAGTATCGTCAATTACAACAAAATATGAAAATAAAACGTACGGATATTTTTTAAAATTCATTGAACATTACTAAAGAATTTTTTTTAATTAAAAAAAAAAACAATTTAATAGAAGTGTCTTACTAGACACAGACATGGCTTAATTATTTTTTTACCATTAACAGCGCATTGTCACTAACAAACTTGACATATTCGTCATACTGAATTGTTATTGGTTGTGCACTTTTTTGTAATTATTATTCAAACTGAAGTCAAGTCTGTCAATAAATTACATTTATATACTTCATATGCTTAAATAGCATTAATATAACATAAAGTCATTGTTATTTAATTCTACTTATATTTAAAAACAGTTTTCTATATAAACTATTAATTCCTTGCCAATCATTTGAAAATGTTTTTAACACTTTGGCACTTATATTAAAGTTTGGTATAATACTGTCATAAGAGTCTTCTGTACTATGTCCTCATTTTGTGGACGACTTGACAATACAGCGTTTGGTCACTTTTTATTTATAGTCCGTGGCTACGATAAACGATAAATCAAAGAAGAAATAATTACCTACAATACACGACGCAGACGAAGTCGCAGGTATCTCCTAGGTTGACCTAGGTGCTTAATAAATTTACTATGAATTAATTTTTCGCAATAATTGTTTATAATTCAAAGTTATAATATAATTATAATTCAAAAAAGAATTCTTTTCCCTTTATTATACTAGAAACTTTTCATAATATTTTGCTCCTTGCATAGTTTCGTTTGTGGAAACTATTGTTTTTTTAAGTTATATTGTTTTTCTAGCATGTGCTTACTACAGGATCTGCAGGCTGGTCCATTTAACTTTTAGCAGCCTAATATTTAGAAACCCATTTTTTTAATAAACTGTTAAAATGAACGTTATATGATGTTGTGCGGAAAATAAAACGATAGCATTTATTGTTGACCTTGACAACATGTTTCAGTGCTGTTCAAGTTTATATATATTTTTTTAAATAGAAACACATATTTTAGAAAAAAAAACTAGTAGAAAAATAGGTTTTTCACCAAAAAAATTAATATGTCGACACCGATTTCAAAAAAAAAACAAGAATAAAAATTGTAAGAAAAACATTTTCCTCAAAGCTACGTTGGCTTTGTTGAAATTTTCTCATCCAGTTTTTCACTTTTCATCATACGCGAATATTTTCTGGTTTATTTATAAAGACACTATAAAATTTGTAAAAATTGTTAATGACTTGTTGGGATCTATTATTCGTAATTTTGAAAATGACAATTTCAATTGACTTTGGGTTTTAAACTCAGACTAACTAGTATATAAAACGGGTGTCAAGACCACTACACTATTCATTTTGTTGCATAAAACTAAGAAGATTAAAAAAAAATAATAAATCATTAATTTTTCTAATAACTTATTATTAATTATGTGTGATTTTAAATATTAGAATGATAAAAAAATGTGTATAAGCTGATGTACGCACGCGACAAGTGATACTTTTTTGTAATTACACCATTATAATTGTAAAGCACTTGTCACTACCAGTGATATATTCACAGCTACTGACATGTTAGACACTTATAATTGAAAATTTAAAAACAATTCAAATGATAGTTAAAACAAATGACAACAATCAGTTGGTCAAAATTTAAGACAATGTTTATTATGTATGGTTTTCACTCACATGTATATATTAATATACATTCTTTTTATCTCAGTTATAAATCCAAAAACTTGGTTAACATTTAACCGAATATTCATCACAAGGAAACGGAAAACTAATTTACTAAATTCAAAAACAACAATTAGTTTTGATAAAAAAACATACGTTATCTCGCATAGTCAGCTTGGTTTATATTTTAAATAAAACAGAAGTTTCTCTATTGGGGCATTGAGCCTACGCGCAGTTGCATTTTGGTTAGTAAAATCCAAGTTTGCATACTGTTAAGTGTACGTAACAGCCCAAACCAACTTCCGTAACACCATTATTTTTTCATTCTCATGGTGAACCTAAGAAGTATAACTTCAATAATATAGGTTACAACAATGTCAATTTAGTTGATATTATCAATTATATTATTTTTTTGTTTCGTAGAAAATAATTCTTCTATAAAAATTTAGTTTCGTTTACAAATTTTGTACAGTTCAATAAAAAAGTTAATGATTTTGTATCTCTTACAGTAGTGATTCCCAGACTTTGGAACTATTTGTACCCCTACTATAAGCTTCGTAACGCTCGTCCAAATTTTTTTGGTAAAAATCAAAATATATTTATTTTACTTTTTATGGTTCACATATGCAATTATATTAAAGGAAAATTGTAATTATTCATAAAAACATATCAATCAAAGTTACAATAGAAATCTCATTTATTTGGATCATTGAGAAGAATGAAGTTGAGCATGCTGAGATAAGACATCGTCAAAATTCAGTCTTCATAATATTTTCACTAATATAACAAAATATGTATTACAACTCTTCCCGTTTCCCTGAGAGTACGCTTTTCCTACTTTGGGAAACTCTGTTCTACTGTGTCCATTAAAATTCGTTTGATATTTTCGATTGACCATTAAGTAAAAAAGATAAAAACGAACTTCAGAGTCGTTTTTCTACAAATAATTTCAAACCCAAGGAGATTAATTATTATTAACTATAAAAAAGTATAAGTGAGTTACAAAATTAGCAGTAATGTGTCAATTTTTTTGATTAATTAGACAATTTATTGTTTGATGATTCAGTACCTAATTGTGTTCTAAACTTCTACAGACATAGGTTGACATAGGTCTTCAAAAATGGAATGAGAGGTTTTCGTCGAATTATATATCCAAGAAAAAGACTCGTGACATTAAAACACAATAATAAATAATCAATATCAATTTTATGTGTTTTATTATATTTGTTACTGTGTTTGTAGGTGTGAAATAAATTAAAATTTCCATTAAAAATATGTTTTTGAATTGATTGTTTTTAATTAGAACAGCTTTTGACATTGACGTTGCCATTAGAATATGAAAACCTCATAAAAACGCTATTATTTTTTTAATTATATTCATGAAGTATTTAATTGAGCCAAAAATAAAAAAAATGATACGTGAAATAAATCAATTCAAGGGCTAGAGACAATCAAGAACTCTTCAATAAACAAATGAGACAAATATTATTGGATTGATTTCTTAAATGATTTAAAATGTATCAAAAAATAATTTTTCAGTAACGATAATGATTTAACTGAAGTATATAGAATTTTCAATTAAAAACTTGAAAACAATTATTTAAAGCCTCTTTTTTTTTTTTTTTTCTCATAGCTTAACTTTATTGTACATATTTGTACATTACAGTTGTTCTAGTATTCGAATTATAAAAAATAACATGATATTTGGAGGGAGGAATACACCCAGTGGTGCTTCTCTGACATTACTTTATAATACATAGGACAACAGTTACATTTACAATAGAGGGAGAGAGAAAGGATAAAACATATTTACTAGTTCAGATCGGTATGTCTTTTTCGTTTGAGTCTTCTTTCACATCTGGGTGGGGGCTGATGATTGGCAATTTTTTGGATCAGTGGATTGGGGTGATCCATGATAGATTGAGCGTGCCGATGATAGGTGCTTTGTATCACATCTTGTACGCATTCAATTTTCAAGTCTTGATGTATGGTGTGGTTACTAATGTACCACTGGGCACCTGTGATTAGCCTTAAGATTCGGTTTTGCACAACCTGTACCCTTCGTATTTGCGAATTAGAAGCGGATGACCATATAGAGCTGCCATACTGCCAGATAGGTCTTATTAACGATGTATAGATGATTCTCTTTACATGGAGGGGTATGGATTTACTAGTGAGAAGGTGTTTTAGGGCATGCATCCGATGACGAGTTCTTGCTACTATTTTTTTTATGTGTGACTCCCACACAAGTTTTCGGTCTAGATGTAACCCAAGGTACCGAACTTAAAGCCTCTTTGCTAAAGATATTTAAATTTCCCTCTTAATTTCGCTCGAGTACTTAATTTATTGAAGTCTAGAGAATTTCATTAAATCGTTAATATTCATAATTTGTTTTGTAAGTCTTATTCCTTAATTTCTTAAATGTAATTTTAAATAGTTTCCATTTTTTTTACTGCGTGCGTTGGCCGCTTAAAATTGTTTTTTAAACTGGTAATGAAATGAAAACAAGATGAAAAGAGAAATTTGGAAATTTGATTAAAATTAGAATTAGAAGTTGGACTATAATTCTTTATGAAAAAACATAAAGCTTTTTGCAGTCTTTTGCTTTAAAATTTGACAAATTGTTTTCACTGAAACTTATTATTGAATTTATTTTTCTAAGATTTCTTTTACGAATATAATGTCTGATGTTTAAACCAGCTTGAGTTTAAAAAATTACAAACTGTATATTTTACAATATATTTTTGATGGGATAAAACATCAAGACTAGATACATTGTAGTTATGTACACGTAAAATTAAAGTAATAAAAAGCATGGTTGTTCTATTTTCGATATTCTCAGTAGTTTTCATATTACTTAAGTCATATAAGTACTTTAAGTAAGGTTTTATTTTCAAAAAAAAAAAAAAAAAAAATAAAAATGAAGAGTCTGTATGTAATATCACAAAAGCAATATTTTGCTTAATTTATATAAAAGTTTATGAGGTTTTTCTACCAAAAATGCAAATTTTTTATAACTGTTGTCGGCCTGTATGCTTGTTCCCGCTAATCTCCGGAACGGTTGGATCGATTTTAACAGGAGTTTCACTGTCAGATAGCTATTATTATAAGAAACAAGTAATATAATAACTTTTAATTTTAAAAAAGAAACGGTATAAAAAATTTACACTAACAATGGGGTATCAACGATGAAATAACATTGAGAAATGAAAATTATTTACAGTGACGGTAAAACCTAGTACAAACAAAAATCTATCTAGAATTAAGAATAAATGTTATTTCTTCTAGGCCGGATGCCAACTGGACAGAAGTGTATTTACCTTCATATATTGTTTTAATTTTTACTCTATACCTAGATACAAAAATATCCATATATAAATTCTGCATTTGAGATGTAAAAAGAACAACTCTTTTGCTAAATGCATACCTATAGTATAGAAAGCGTTTTTCAAACTTTTACTCCAAAAATCTGGTCTTTGATTATTGAATTTGAAATTTTGTATGACTAACATGTGGTCTGATCAACAATCGATATTTCAAATCTAATAATCAAAGTGCCGTTATAGTTGAAACATTAGTACTGCTGAATATAAAACAAAGTTGATCTATACTTAGGAATAAAATATGAATGGTCTTTTCCGGTTATCAGATGCACTCTTTTAAAATGAAGAAATATCAATTTCCAATTTTTACTTTTAAAAAACTTTATTTTAAAAGAAATTTAAACAATAATGAGCTAATGAGAGTCCGTATAAGAATAAGTGTGTTTATTGGTTTTTCGTGACGTCATAGTACGCATTAGTACGCGTATTGAAACCGAGATATAATCAGATCAATGAACGGTAGAAACAGTAAACAATTACCATAGAAACAGCAAAAGTTTGCACAATTTTTGACATTTTTTTTTTAAATTTTCGCCTTTGAATGGGAAAACATTTTTTTACCCTAAAAATTACTATCAATTTTTTCCATTTGAATAAAGGTGGTGTAGATTATAAAGGGTTTAAACTTAAAATCATTAGCATAATGTTTAAACGATTTAAACACCCTTTACTTTATGTTATCTATATTTGTCATAGGAAAACTATTGGAATATTAATTAAGTAAATTTGATAGTTTTTAGGTTCAGGTCGAAACGTATAACGCGGAGATTTGATGTGACTAACTACTTTATTAGTAAACAATATATATACAGAAGGTTGAGAATTGTCACAATGAGACTTAAATTCTAACAAAAACGTTAAATTTAACAATTGATTTTTACATTTTTAAATATCAATTTCTAAAATTTTATGAAGTAAAGATAAAAATTAAAACCTAGGTTTTGATATTAGTTAAGAAAATTTTTAATGCATTTACTAATATTTTTATATCTTGCGCATTAGATCTTTTGTTTCTTTCTCTTCTTATTAATCTAAACATAGAGGGAAATCTATGGAACGAAATAAAATCTAATATTAGGTATCGAGGTACAACAAACAGCTCATACCCAGTATGCTCCAAAAGCACAAGGCTAATTATTGGGGTTATCTCTAAAGGATATTGTTGAATTTAAAGTTCTAATCAATTTAAAAAAACTCGAAAAAAAAACCTAATTAATTTTATATCCCTTTTTGTAACCACTCTTTATACCACGTCTCTACAACTAGTGGTTAAGCTTGTGTGTTGATCACTCAATCAATCAGTTAGTTAAGACAAACGATTTTATGTCTATTTCATGAAAATTGGTTCGGCGGAATAATTTATAAAAAAAATATAAATAATTGTCATTAATTGTTCGTTTTTAAATATAAATTGTTTATGTTAATTATTCTGTTTCTTTTTGATTCAATCATCTTTTTCAGAGGAAAATCGTTTGGAAATTTAAATCCAATATGATAATTTCTAATAAAAAAACCACATCCACAATGGTCGAAGATCATAAAATTTGATGGTTCATTTATTAAAATGCCGTAAAAGCTTGGCAAAGCGACAAATTGATATTTTTTCAACGACACAGTTTGAATGAAAACTGCAAAACTTAGCTCATTTTTTACTTTAGCGACTCACTCGTAACGATAACTAGACATATAAAGTTGTCTGAAGAACTATTATTTTCCTTGTTAAATACTTTCTCCGGTTTTTCTCCATAAGTAACAATAAAAAATTTTATTAATGAAAAAAATTAACTTTTTCCCCTGATTCTACCATAAACATAAAAAGAGTCAAGTTTTGCGGGTGAATTGTTGAAGTACAGTTTATTTCATGCAATATCTAATCTCCTTAGAAAGAAAAAAAAAAGCAGTGCTTAATTTGAAAGTTTGGATGTATTTTTTTTAAGAAAGTGTATTACACAAATTGTTATGAAATTGTTATAATGAAAAATCAAGTACCATAAAAATGATGTAAATGTTTTTATACTTATAGATGGGGTTTGGGGATTGATAAAAGTGTGTACGTAGATAAAAAAAAACGATAAGGGTGACTGAAGAGAGTGTAGCAGTTTAATGCTTAAACGATGAAGATGACAAAAAATTTAACAGACAAGAAAATACCCAAAAGGAAAATTATCAAGTTTGAATATTTAAAATTGAGTTTTAATAAAATATTTTTACTTATTTTAATCATTCTTATCATACATTTTACTTTCTTTTCGCTCTTCTTTATATACTTTTTTTCTTATTTTTCTGTTGTCTTATCATTCCGTTTTTGTAGGGAAAATTTAGTAGATTTTTGCGAGAAAAATCGTTTTTTCCGTTATTTTTTATATATTTTTTTGAGTCTGAGAGTAATTTAAGTCTTATATCTTTTTTTTTTCTTATGACTGAAAAAACTTGAAAAATTTATGTTCCAATATATGGCTTGTATGGTGTAATTGATTGGGTTACATTAGTGTTAACGTTAGCTGAATATAAATGTTTGCAAAATCCATCCATGAGATGAGAAATTTCATAAAAAAAGTCTTCAAAATACTTATATATAAATATAATTTTGAAAAAAATGTCGGTTTTCTCCGGGAGAGAAGTCATGGTGGGGACAATTGAGTCGATCCATACGCTAATAGTGGTCAAAATTTCGTTAGATTATGCTCGTTAAGCTCTTATAAATAAACATGTCTCACAATCACCAGAGTTATCAAGCATAATTTAGTACAGCCGTCAGATGTCGTTTCCATCGCGCACGGAGTGAATAGTCCATACGTTCATTAACAGTCATTAAGTTGAGAACAACTAATTGAGAAAGGTTTTCAAAAGTTACGATAAACACATCTTAGAATAAATTCAATGAAAGACGTTTGAACTTTAGTAGGAAAAACTAACGATTTTTGCACAGCTGCTTGTATTAACGGAACATTTGTATTACGGAAAAACTTGTACTTACACCAATTCAAGTAAATGCAAGAACTATGAAATGAAGAAGAAAACTTCCTCTTAATTCTTGTTTCATTACTATTTTCTGGGTAAGAACTAATTAAAATTATTTGAAATGACGTGAAAATTAGCAAGGAATTTTCATAACATTTCAATTGAATGTCTGCTGAAACTAATTTCGGAAATAAAGTTAAGCAATTGAAAATAGAAATAAGATACGTAAATAACAAGTCTAGGTAGTAACGATTTCAGCTGGAGCTGTGAACTATGGAGTTGGAGTTAAAATATTTTCTCAATAACAATTTGCACGTTGGTGTATCAATTGTAGTTCGACGTGCATTCATATAGTAATGTTCCGGTGCACTAATTAAATTTAAACACTTGAAAATATTTTCCATATTTTAGTTATGTTGCCCTTTTTTATTATTATTTCAGTAAGCTGATGAATGGCAAAAGTAGAAGATTCTAAAGTAGGGATATCCGAAGGTATAACATACATCCGTGTATAAAGTATCTGTACGCTGTTTAGATACTTGTAGTGAGTTTACCATTGAGGACATTTCATACGTAGATTAGGAATGCTTACAAGTGAAGAATTTATAGATATGTAATTTTGGATGTGAATATGGCGTTACGGTTACAGATATGAAATAATTACAAACTATTCGATAGTTTCAGACACGTATAATAGATGTTCAGGAACTTTAAAAGAAAAACCAATAATTGCAAGATAATAATTTCAGTTTATCTCATTTATCCGAAATAAATTTGAAGCATTCGAAACTTTTTTGCCATGTTTGGTAACAATATCCGATACCAATTAAATTCCCATTTGATTAAAATCACACGTCGTAATTTCGATTCGTGTTTCTGTATTTCCTAATTTGGTATACTTTACTAGTTATTACCAGTCAATACTCGGAATTTCGTCTACATAATGATATGCTATTATAATCCGTTAGAATTTCAATTATTAAATGATAGCTTTTCACGCAGTTTCGCTACCATTGATACCCTTAAATAAGTTTCAAATATTATTGAAATGAAAATTATTTAATAACTATTTTTCTTATTGCCTTACCAGTATCATTAGAGTTCCAGAAATATAAAATT
This sequence comes from Sisyra terminalis, assembly GCA_958496175.1. NCBI lineage: Eukaryota > Metazoa > Arthropoda > Insecta > Neuroptera > Sisyridae > Sisyra > Sisyra terminalis. Next base: position 29,011,512 of record OY292277.1, on the reverse strand, counting down.
TAATTTAGTTTAACAATTTTAAAAACATGCTTTATAAAGATATCTCACTTAAAAAAATAAAATCTTGAATAATTTAGAATTTTAGAAGTTTAAAGTATTAACAAAACGTTTAAGCCAATTATTTTTTTTAGAAGACTACAAAAAAGAATATTATTTTAGGACGCTACAGCATACCAATTTATATGTTTATTTATTTGGCACAAGACTTTCACGTTTTAGAAATTACTTTATATTGTTATATCTGTGAGTGCAAGTGAATAAGTGAAAGAGAGAAAACTACTACTACCATCTCTACTCTTTGATTTCTCAACGATGATCTCTCACTCCTTTACCGACTAATGTACATATTTATAATTTCAATACGAAAAAAATGATGAAAGTGAATTGAATGTTTGTTGTTCCAAGTAGTAATCTTTGATATTAATGAAATGTACCTACGATGATGCATTATAAAAAGTATTAAGCGTTAGGTCAGATCCTACACTCTTATATACAGAAGAATTAACGATATTATTATTGCAGATTTTGATATATTTTTTCCGTGCAGGTTAATAAACAAGAACAGGACACATATAGTACCATGTGATAAGCATGTTTTTTTTTCAAATGCACCCTTGATACCTGTAATATTTGTCCCTACGCTTTGTTAATAGTTTTTTTTTTATATAAATAAGAAAACAATTCAGGTTATTTAAGATCTTTTAGATTTTTATTTTTTATTTAATATTTTTATTACTCAATTAGCTACGTTTCGTTACTAATCGTAACTTCTTCAGGCTTCTTGATTCACAAAAATAAATATTTTTAATTAAAATTCAATAAATAAATAATTCTTTTTATTATTTATTAAAATAAATTTTTATTTATTTATTGAATTTAAATTAAAAATATTTATTTTTGTGAATCAAGAAGCCTGAAGAAGTTACGATTAGTAACGAAACGTAGCTAATTGAATAATAAAAATATTAAATAAAAAAAAAAAAGATCTTAAATAACCTGAATTGTCTTCTTATTTAAAAAATATAAAAGCTGAGATCTGAATTTTATCATCTATTTGTTAATAGTAACAGCAAAACTGAGTTTGATTGAAAATTGAAGCCTTTTCAATTGAAATGGTAGGTACTGGGGAATACTTGGATTCAAGGTATGATAACAATTTCCTTTTCTTGTTTACCAGTTAAAATAGTGGTACCTAATCTGCTTGAATTATGTGAACTAAGGCTTCGTTCTATTACATAGTTGAGAAGCATCTATATTTCGCATAATTTCTATTAAATAATATAGTATAATGTATAATATATGAATAAAATATATAATTGGAAATTTTTATGATCTTGCACTGCATTCAAAAATATTTTTGGAAATTAATGCATTTAAGTTTAATGACTCAAAATTGCTTTTAAATTGATAATTCAATGCAAGGATAAGTCATATAAATGTGGTTTTAAGTTTACACTATAAACTAAAATCAGGGTCAGGGACTAAAGTAAATCATAGACTTCAGAGTCTAAACTGGACCCATATTACAAAAATAATGACTTTGGAAGTTAGCGTCGGAGCTTTTACCAATTTTAGCCGATTATTCTACCGTGTTTAAAATGTTGCACGTTGTTACAGTTTTGTCACTGATTTAGTACTATTTTGTGGTCGGAACTTTTATAACATGTTACCTATTTTTAGTACTGAACTAAGTGCTGGATCAAAAAAAAAAAACAATAATTAATAATATAAGCAGAGTTGCCTAAACTTTACTTCTGCAACTAAGGTAGTCAAAACGTTTTTAAGTTTATAACTTATTTAGAATATTCACAGTCTTCTGTCGGCCAATTATGTAATAATGAAGTTGTGCACACATATTTTTTGAAAATGCATGGTATGTACCTTAAACTTTAACAAAATTATAATTTTGACAAATTTACCCGAAAAAGTTACAGAAAGCTAAATTTGAAGCTTTGATGCTATTGAATATCATTTTATTGAAAACTTAATATTTAATGTTCCTTTTCAAAATTCTTATAAATTATACGAAACATTAAAAGATTTCTGAATAATTCATTAGTCATTGAATTTAAAATAATTCGTACTAAAAATCAGTAATTTATTGAGATCATCCACAATTTTTACGTCATTGAAACTAATCTTATTAAATACCTAAAGCCTCTTGAATTTGCTATGAAAGTTTTTTTCGTTTACTAGACATGAAAATCTAATAATATTTCTTTAACAATATTAATTAGTTAAATATTAGTCTTCATAAATGTTTGATGAATAATTATCTATAGAAGCTACCTTAGACAATGGGTTAACTTGAGTGTAACTTCAATAATAAAAGTTCGATGGTTAATAATAGTAAACTGTTTGGTAATGAATTTAACAGTTGAACAAATCAAAACGAGATGAGAATTACTAAAATATTACTGAAAAATATTGAAAAGAAAAATGTGAGTGAAGAAAAACTAACTAAATGACTTCAATCGTATTTTTTGATATTTTTCCCGATTAACGTCATATAAAGTTTGTCACTAGAATTTTTTAGCATAAAACTATCGATAAAGCAGGTTATTTATTCCAAAAACCGAAAAAATGTCCCAATAAATCTCTATTAGAAACGTTAAATCTCATCAGTTTTAAACGAATCATAAAACAGCCGTTTCGTTTTTATGAGAAATAATGTTATTTTTTATGAATTTTTCGTCGTTGAATCAATCTCGTGGTGCTTTGAGTAACGAGACAGCACAGAGCACAAAAGATTTCAAATCATAAAAATATGTAAATTTTTTCTGATGTCTTATCCCCGAAAATAAATTAACGACTGTCGAAAAATTTATAAAATTGACAAAGCCGTTACACTAATATTCATTGTGACATCAACTATTGAGATATGTGAAGTCTCTTAAAAAATCAAAGAATTTGGCAAACGGCTTTGCCAGTGCAAACATTTTTCCAAAGTATGATGGATATAAATGGAACAAGGTTCAAAACAAAGATATTCCATATTCAAAGAGAATATTTTAAAAACATCCAATTGAAATGCAAAGTCATTTGTAAATTAAAAAAAGTATGTAAAATTCTTCCCATGACATTAGTGCATACATACGATTAACAATACTTTCATTACAGTAATATATTAAAATTGTAATTAATTAAAATCAGTAAATATCATCATTCATAAATCTTCTCAAAGCTTCGGATGTTTATAAAATATAATTTTCAACAGTCTTCTATTTTTGTTGAATTAAAAAAAAACTTTAATGAATTAGAATTGGAATGTTGGAATTGATTGTACAATGAAGTTAAATTGAAAAAATTCACACTTTGTATTGATTTGTTTGTTTCGAGTGCTGATGTTAATTTGGATAAAATAGAATAATGAAGAAATAAAAATAAGAACGACTGCGGTTTACATTCCAGTAATTGAAAATGTTATAAGATATTTGTTTATTTTTTAACCTAAGTTATTTTTTTCCATAAAATCAACTGGCATTACAACAATTATTCAAGCTCAAATTGATTATCTATCGATATTTACCAGCCTACTAGAATAAGAGTGAGTTCACCTCTACATTACAGTATTGAGAATAACTATCGTTCTTAGATTCTAACTTCACTAATTTTAAGACAATGAGAAGAATAACTTTAGCATCTGGCTCATAAACTGCCTTTGAACCAATTCAAAGCTTAGTTCCATCATTTTTTTTAGTTTTTTAAATCGTTTGCCAGCTAGATAACTACATTCCAACGGTAACTGCAAAATATTTTTGTTTTATACTTAGCTATTACATATGGGAGAACCTTAATCATGCATGTAATATATGTTCAAGATCTTGGACCAGAAAGTAAATATCGAACTCGATTTTGAGTTTCTTAGGGTCATGTTTTGTAAGATTATAATTTTTTTACAAGTCCAGGATAAAACGGTATCAAGGATCGAATGTGGTCCTTGGACTGTATGTCGCACATGTCCGATCTAAATGTACCCCAATCAATTCGTTTATATAAATAACGTATTGAATAGTATACAAGACGCCACGCTAGAAGGACTATAAGCATTTATATGTATTTATGAATAAACCATGTATATAGTGTCAAATGGAAATAAGAAAAATCTGGTGTAGCGTACAAAGTACCGTTTACTTAGGCACAATTATTATATAACTAAAAGCAACAGTCGGAAATTAATTTCCAATGAACGTTAGAATACCCTAATAAGCGATTGCGTTTTAGTAGTTTGGATTGCTTCAGTTGTCAATACCAGAGAAAAGCGACTTCCTTATATAACTCTCTTTTCCAACACTTCCAACACATGTATGTATCTCGTAGTTCACTTCAAAGTGCTATATTAAACGGTTCTATCCAATAATTATAAAAATTACAAGTTTTATATCATACACATAAGATCTATTATCATTTTTGATTAATTTTTTTACGGCTTATCAAACAAATCACTATATCTCACAACCAAATACAATGAAACACAAGTGATAGGGGAATTCACCGGATCGTAAAGCTCTTCCGACTATGAGTGAGTGGCGTATTACACCAGATCGGAGAAATCTTCCGATTGCAGCTTGTAAGCTACGCTAGGTTGGAGAACTTTTCCGATTGTAAATGAAGGGGGTTATCTCAAGCTCTTCTGACTTTCAGAAGTGAATCGAAAGTATTCGGCATCCATATATTATTTAAACTTTATCACATTACATAAACCATGAAACATACCGATATATTTATATGCATGTAGTAAAAGAAGATATTAAACTTAATGAAAATAAATGCCTACTAAAAATGAATACACTCATGATACACTCGTAAATAATTCGGCATAAAAATATAAAAAATACTAGATTATTAATATAAATGATAATCATATAGCTTTGAAGACATGTAATTACATAATAAATCTGGTTCTTAATACAGCAGAGCTGTTTCCTTAAGCTATCTAATTATTTCTTATTCCTTATCTTCTCACTTTTTCAGCAATAGGGAAAAACCACTTTTTAATTTTCTCAGGTACTTGCAATTGATTTTTTTAGCGTTTTTGACATTACTTGGGATTTAATTATATTTTTAAATTGCTATTTACCTTCGCTTTACAACAGCTAATATGTTTGGTAACTTTAGGCTTGATAAGATTCCGTACATCAAAAAATATTGAAAATTTGCTTTTCCGAGATTCGAATCTAGAACTTATCAGTTTCGAAACGGGTATCATGATTATTTAAAAACCCGTAGGTAGAATAAGAATTGAGCAAAAAAATTGCTTTATTTATGTTGTTTTTATGTTGTTTTATTTATGTTGTTTATAATGGTGGTTTTAATGACGTTATTGTTAAAAAGGCGTTAGAAGGAAGGTTTGTGAATATATATTACTAGCTGATCCCCGCAACTTCGTCTGCGTAACGTAGGTGTAGATTATATTTTCTTTTTAGCTTTGCTATTTGTTGTGGTATATGAACATTTTTATTTTTCTTATTTCGTTTACGAAAAACATAATCATACTTAAAACACTATTTCGTCAACTTTAAAACAACACATTTAATAAACTGTTGCAAAGAATAAAATTGTTCTATGTAATAATCAATTAATTTTCAAAAAATATTTATAAATATCTAAAAAGAGTATGTCTATTGCGTATAGCTACGGTAGATATACCTACCGTAGACCAAATAATTTGTAAATCAATCAGCATTTATACATAAATAAAAAATATCGCCAAGTTCAAAAGAGTTGGTCTTAATTATAAGTAAAATGGGGTGACCATGCGACATTTTTCAAATAACTAACATTTTTAAACTTGTGATATCTTTGGAATGGAACGTTCAAATTGAATAACTCAAAAAGTTATATAATGGTATTGAAGCAAACTTAAATATGAAGCCATTTCTTTTGATAAGGATTAATCCCAAAGTATAAATAAAAGAGCTTTTATAACGGTGGCATTTATGTACATTTTTTAAAATGAAAAAACACTTATTGTGACATAACTATAATAGTTAGACATATGCTGTCGCTTTATTTTTTGTAGATAATGATATGTTCTGCAAAATCGTAGTACATTATTTTGTTCTATAACCAATAGTTTTCGCAGCGCACGCGATAAAATAATGTTTTTTGATAAATTTTTCTGATCTTGGGTTACATTATTGGAGTTTCAGTATGGATCCCTAACTTTTTTGAAAATTTAATATAGCCAATGTTCACCGGATATAGTGTAGCTTCCCAACAGTGAAAGAAGTTTTCAAATCGGTCAAGTAATTTCGGAGACTATTCAAAGCAAACAAACAATCAAATCTTTCCTCTTTATAATAATAGATAGATTAAACTATCCCGACCTGCGCGAGTTATTTTTTTTTACTTATTCCGGTTTATCTCCGGAATGATTAACCGATTTTAATCGGAATCTTACTATCAGGTAGCTAAAAATAAATAACAATAAATTACTAAATTTATGTGAAACTATATGAAGTCCTTATACCAAAAAAAAAAACTAACATCTATGGGCTGAACATTTTAATTTTGAACTTAATTTTAGGGAAAATATAATCGGTAAAAATTTCCAGTTTAAATTTTAATATTCGGTGTATTTCTCATAAGAATTAGGGATCATGTGTTAAGACTTTTTTTGAAGATTCCTATCTTAAAAGAGTGAATTGGGGTGACTAAGTTTCTATGAGAAAATGTAGAGTTAATCAACAATCGAAATTTTGAATTTCATAAGTGTAGTTAATAAATAATTTGTTATATCATTTTGATAACAGAATTTTAAATAACGTCATTTCACTTTATTAGTATGAAAGTTTAGGTAGTAGGTACTTATACCAAATACCATAGAGGCGGTTTTTAATTTTTGTTTGTTTTTCAACAATCAATTTTTTAAAATCTATTTTTTATGAACCAATGATTGCAACCTGGAACAATTATATATTCTGCAGAAAAGCATTATGGAAGCAATTTTTTGTCATATTTCATTATCATCAATAAATATATATATCTTCTATGCTAACTCTTCCTCGTTATTTAGAACAATTTGAAAACCAATTGTTGTTATATGACAAAAATTGCTTCCATAATGCTTTTTAGCAGAATATATAATTGCTCCAGTTCACAATCATTGGTTCATAAAAATTTGATTTTAAAAAATTGATTGTTGAAAAACAAACAAAAATTAAAAACCGCCTCTATGGTATTTGGTATAAGTACCTACTACCTAAACTTTCATACGAATTAAGTGAAATGACGTTATTTAAAATCCTTTAGTTAAAATTATATAGCAAAAACAGATACTTATTAATAATTTATTATTTATTTATTAAATACAGTTAGCAAATTCAAAATTTCGATTGTTGATTAACTCTACATTTTCTCAAAGAAACTTAATCATCCCAATTCACTCTTTTAGGGTAGAAATTATCAAAAAAAAAATCTTTTCATATGCCTACTTCTTAAAAGGAATACACTGAATATTAAAATTTCATCTGGCAGAGGAGATATATAATTACACAATTTTTTGTATGCACGGTTTTAAAAACGTATTTACTTTAAGCTTTTTTAATATAATTATGTTTTTTACTACTTCTGTAATTTTTTTAGTTAATATTTCCTTATTGAGTAACCCTTAGGATTTATTTTCAACAATTTTGTAAAAAAAAAATAAAAAAAAGGTTAGGTACTTCAGGAACCGAACCCATGTCTCTTTTATTGTGAGCATTAGAAAATCAGATACGTAAGCGAATGTGCTATGAACGTATAATTTAAGATAGTGTTTGTTGTGTATAAAAACATCTATTTCAAAAAGGCACGTTTTTGTATTTTAACATTTTTCATTTTTCAAATAACTAACATTTTTAAACTTGTGATATCTTTCGAATGGAATGTTCAAATTGAATAACTCAAAAAGTTATATAATGGTATTGAAGCAAACTTAAATATGAAGTCATTTATTTTGATAAGGATTAATCCCAAAATATAAATAAAAGAGCTTTTATAACGGTGGCATTTATGTAAATTTTTTAAAATAAAAAAACACTTATTGTGACATAACTATAATAGTTAGACATATGCTGTCGCTTTATTTTTTGTAGATAATGATATGTTCTACAAAATCGTAGTACATTATTATGTCTATAACCAATAGTTTTCGCAGCGCACGCGATAAAACAATGTTTTTTGGTAATTTTTTTCAGACCTTGGGTTACATTATTGGAGTTTCAGTATGGATCCTTAACTTTTTTGAAAACTTAATATAGCCCATGTTCACCGGAAAGAATGTAGCTTCCTAACAGTGAAAGAAGTTTTCAAATCGGTCAAGTAATTTCGGAGACTATTCAAAGCAAACAAACAATCAAATCTTTCCTCTTTATAATAATAGATAGATTTAAAAACAATTTTTTTAATAAAATAAAGATAACAGTTATTTTAAGTATTTCTTTATAATAACATTGTTCCTAGTTATTCGGTAGTTGATGATAAACGCAAGATCGGATGATTGAATAACATGTGAATGTCAAAAATTATTCCCATTGTCATAAAATTTCATCCCTTCGATAGTCTAGATAGATTAATAATTAGCGAAGAGAAAATTTTATAACATGCTTTAGCGGGAATGATTTTTTGAATTTCATATGTAATTCATTCATCCCATCTTGTGTTATCCTTAAAGTCGCGAATTAATATGAATCAAGATTTCCCAATGATGATGTTAACTTTAAGTATTGCCTAAAGAAGTAGAAAATTATATACAAACGAAACGTAAAAATTTATCATCTAATAATTATTATCCAAGTTCTCGAGAAATATTCAACTAATAGTAGAATTTAATATCTTGCTTAAAATAAAACAGGCGCTTTCAAAGTGTTATTAGATTTGTTATTTTTTTAGAGATTATTGATTCTTTCTCAAAGTAAAACGTAGTTCTCAAGTAGTTCGAATAATTCAATGAACAAATTTTGTTTGGTAACGAATTCTAAGAGTTTTTGATTTTTGATAAACATAAAATTTTCTTTTTTCTTTTCAATGTATATATCGTAATTGTAATGTAGAGCGTTAATGAAACTTCAGAGAAATCGAATTGAAATCGTTTAACATTAAGACAAATTCAAAGAAAATGGAATTCAAGTTTGAATGATATTTATTAACTATTCTTTACCCAAATAAGAAATTTTTTGACTGTCCGTAACACTGACGGATTTGATTTGTAATTGAAATGTAATGGTGGATGCTTAATTAAATTATACTCATGACCTTTGAATCCTAATCGAACATCACATAATCTCACTAATGCACAATGGGAAATTTCTAAAGCGTATACCTAGTTCGATATTTTCGTTATTTATGTTTCCAAGAAATAAAATATATCCGTGATGAGTCTTCGTTTTATTACTTTTTTAATAAAAATAAAATTTTTAAAACAAAACTGTCGAATAATAATGATTTTCAATGAAAAATTGACTGAAAAAAATAATATAAAGTTGAATTTTTAGAAAACCTTCAATTTGCAAGCCAATTTAAATGATATTAAAATGATCTCCATAGAACACACTTGCGAACAGTTGATTTACGTGTACAGGTCGAAAAACGTAGATTTTCGTTTATAACTCTCCAACAGTTTGTACTATCATAAATTTGTATATAAAAGTTTATTGATTACTATGCAATTGTTCATAAAAAAGTTCTGCTATATAATAGTAAATACTTTTCCAACGATCATACCTACATCATTCAAAAGATGAATGGATTTTATTTATTTTCGTGAAGATGGAAAAAGTTTGATTTGTGTTTCACCTTATTTTAAAAATTGAAATATAAAAATAATAGAGCAACAATTTATATGGAGGTTTATATTAAATACTTCATTAGTAGGTAGTTGATAAAAGTCATTGTCTTGTAGAATATTTAAGTAAATTGACTCAAAGTTTTCACCAATATATTTAAATTTCAATTTTTGCAATCGGTTACTGTCAATTAACTTGTAACTTAAAAATCGATTTTACTATAGTTATAAATCATTTATCTAAGTTTGGGTTGCCTTCCATTTTCGGTATTTTCCATTCCATACTCGAAAGTGGTAAAAATAGTTAGGTATTTAGTTTTCTCATCACGTGGATAATACAAGACTAAAAATATTATCTTAACAATAAAATAAAATTACCATTTTGTATTACATAGATTTATTAAAGAAACTAAATTTCTGACAAAAATCTATTTTAGTATTTTGCTTCTTTTTGTACGATGATATTGAAATTTATCGGACAAAAAATCCAGTCAAATGTTAAACATCAAATTTCAATGTAGAATTAACGAAAGCTAGCGTGTCGCTATCGAACAGCTACGTCACTTTATGACGAATGTTCGAAGACAATTAAGTAAAATTTTGTTTGTGTTTTGAATTTTTTACTTATATCTAAATATAGTGGAAAAATTTTCAAAAAAATATTTTTTTTAATTATTTTTGAACCTACATTTAGATAACGGACTTTCGGTTTTAACGGACACCCCGTCCCCTTAACTAGTCCGTTATATTGAAATTTTATTGAACTTGAATTATTTTTAATTGTCTTTTACCGTCGCTTTATACCCACAACGGTTATTAGCGACTCTAGGGTTAGTAAAAATTTGTAATCAAGAAATATCGAAAATTTGCTCGATTCAATGATTGAACCCAGTGGCTTTGATTATATGTCACAAAAATTATATTGTTTGAGTATCGTTCAAAAAACTTCTTGCTTAAATAATCCCGAATATTAGGAGACCCAATCATAGTTCCAGCTAAATGTTGATGTTTTCATTTTTACTGTATCGAGGCGATATATCCTAAGAATGACGCTACTGTAAATCTTAACACTAATTTGTTCATTGATAAAGTTTCTGCTTGGTTAAAATCAATTATTTTTAAATATTTAGATACTACGCAGTTAACTTATTAAATATCTTTTTCTTATTTTATTTCAAAACTTTTCAAAAGAAATCATTAAAAAAAAACATTCATTTGATGATTCCAATACATTTGCTTATACAAAAATGATACCATTCTCTCTGATTGGTGTTCAACATATGGCGGATTATCATATTTTGAGATATTATCTTAACAAAATAATTATCAATATCGCTCTTAATAAATAAATATAAAATCTTTGGTCCTGATTGATGGATCAACACACAGCCTACGTCGCTAGTCATAGAGACGTGAAATTTGGAGGGTGAGTACTTTATATGGTGAAAACATCCGATAAGAAAGAATTTTCAAAATCCCCCCCCACCTAAGAAGATGAAGAAAGGTAACAGAGTTTGAATGGCATAACAAGTGGTCTAATTATATATCAATAGAAATTTTGAATTTAATAGTTACAGTGCTGTTAAACACGAAAATGACCCAAATCGCTCTTTTGCTACAAATGTCTATATTCGGAATAAAATGCAAGTTTTGAAAATTTTTCTTTTGTAACCCTCGAACGACAAAAACCACCAATTAATGGAGCAAAAAAGATTTCAAAATTTCAATGTTGGGAAAATGACCCAAAGAGAGCTTTTTCTTCAAATGACTATTTCCGAAAAAATAAAAAACTTATAAAAATGTTTCCTTCGGAGCTCTTGAACGACAAAAACACCAATTAATGGTGCAAAAAAATCATGAAATTTCAGTTTTTGGAAAATGACTCAAATTGAGATTTTTCCTCAAATGGCTATAACTGGGAAAATATGCAAACTATGAAAATTTTTCGTTTCGAACTCTCAAACGACAAAAGACATCAATTAACGGCGCCAAGAAAAATTCAAAATTTCAATATTTTGAAAATGTCCCAAATCGAGCTTTTTCTTCAATTGGCTATTTCCAAGAAAATATAAAAGTTATGAAAAATTTTTTTTCGGAATTCTTGAGCGATAATAAAACACCAGTTATTAGTGCAATTTTTTTTTTTTTTAAAAATCTTTATTGCCTTCTATATATTTACAATTTATATACTATGCAATGTGCTACCAAATTTTGGTTGCTTATATACCACACTTGAGGTAAAAACCATAGTTCGACCCTGGTGTGGTATTTTCGAAACATGTTGAGAGGGCCCAACCAATGTTGGGACTCTAAGAATTTGTTAGGAGGTCGCGAGGCCAACGTCGTTTCAGCCTACGTGGCATGTTGTCTGGATGAGTTTCAGAGGAAAGAATTTGGGCATTAGGGTTAGGATGGTCCACTAACTTGGAGTGGAATTTTTACGAAAAGCAGAAGGAATCGATTTGATGAGGGATTACTACCCACAAGACCTGTTTTATGTGACTTGATCGAGAGTGGGTCCATCAAGCGACTTAGTGCTGTAAGCACCGGAAGGTAAAACCTGGAATATTTAATAAAGAGGTACTTTCAATGAGCACTTCCTTATATTATGACACTTTCTTTGACCATTTCTTTATATACTGTATCAAAATCCACTTTGCTTTTACGTACATTGATTTTTATTAGTTATACACGGAATAAAAGCTAGAGTTATCTATACTAATATATAAAATTCTTACGTCTGTCTGTACATTTCGATTTTTAACCCAATTTTTGGGTAAATATTTGTTTCAAGAGGCCCTTATTCCAAATTTAACATTTTTAAAATTTTTGTCTGTCTGTCTGTCTGTCTGTCTGTCTGTGTGTCCCAATTTAACTAAAGAACGGAACAACCGAATTTAATGAAATTTGGTATTAAGATACAACACAATTTCCCACAGACTATAGGCTACTTATCATTCTAAAGAAATAATAAGGGAAGGTATTACCAAGGGATGAAATAAGAAATTTTTACACTAGACAGGTGAGTTATGTATCATTGGAAAGGTAATTAAAAGTTAGAAAATAATCTGTAAAAATATTTTTAATTGAACTGATAAAAAGCACCGTAAATTCAATTTAAATTTTGAAAAATTGCCTCTTTGAAATATAAACCTTTATATATATACAACACATATTTGATGTTATAGCGTAATGGCTTACGTATCTAACATTCTGACGCTCCTAATTATTAAGACGTGGGTTCGAATCTTACAGTAAACTTTTTTTTTTATTTTTTTTTTACAAAATTGTTGTAAATAGATCCTTACAATTGCTCAATAAGGACATATTAACGAAAAAAAGTAATAGTAGCAATAATAATAATAGTAATAAAACTTAAAGAAAATACGTTTTTAAAACCGTGCATACATAAAATCCTGTATTTATAGATCCCCTCTGACTGATGAAATTTTAATATTCGATGTATTCCTTATAAGGAGTAGACATTTGATAAGATTTTTTTTTAAATTCCTACCCTAAAAGAGTAAAAGGGGTGACTACGTTTGTATGAGAAAATGTAGAGTTAATCAACAATCGAAATTTTGAATTTAATAAGTGTAATTTAAAACTTATTATTAATTATTTAACTATAAATTTCTTTTTTTTTGTTATATCATTTTAATAACAACGTTTTAAATAACGTTATTTCACTAAATTAGTATGAAAGTGTATGTAGTACTTATTCTAACTAAGCGATTTTTAATTTTTGATTGTTTTTCAACAATCAAACTTTTTAAAACCTAATTTTTATCAACCAATGATTGTGACCTGGAGCAATTATTTATTCTGCTGAAAAACATTAAGGGAGCAATTATTTGTCACATATTTCATTATCAATCTTATCAATCAAAATATAAAATCTTCCAAACTAACTTTTCTTCGGTATTTAGAAAAATTTGAAAATCAATTATTGTTATTGAAAATAAATAAAATATTCGAATTTACTTCCACGTTTTCTACCTATTTCCAACAATTTTGTATGTACAACGTCCAAATGTGCGAAATCGAATTGCTTTTTAGTAATGATATCAAAGTAAAGAAGGTCATAATTTTTTTCGTTTTACATTGTATTTTCAAAATAAAAGCATATTTGTGTCGATGAAATTTGGAAAATGGTTTTCTTATACGATGCAGATATATAATAAGAAAGGGGTTTTGATAATTCCTCCCCTAAAAAAGTGAAAAATGGTGGCAAAGTTTGTACGGCATAACGTCTATTCAACAATCGAAATTTTAAGTTTAATTATTAAAATATGTTCGTTATAGACGAAACGTTTTATCGCTTAAAATAAAACAATGTTGATTTATTATTAGATTCAAAAACGTAGGATCTGCTTAAAAATTTAAACTCTAATATATATATCTGAAAAAGGTTAAGTTCATAAGTGAGCATTAAGTTTTTTGGCTTTCACATATTGTAAACCTAAAAATCCGAAATACGTATTCACAAATAAATACATTAGTGAGCGAATATCGAGTAGCGAGCAATTCGGCGAACTAAAAGGAAATGATTTAATTATATAGTTGAAATTCAGATATTTTAGTAATAAGTGCATAGATACACAATGGTTATACTTGATTATGGAGGAACTGGGTTTCGTTCAATTGAACAAATTTTAATTTCTCGGTAGTTTCGTACATTGCAGTAGTGAAATAGTTTCGAGAAAAGGGTTCATTCGAGAGTCGAGACAATGAAATGTTATTTTTACTAATATTATAAATATCTAGGCGAGTGTTTTGATAACTTTTGACTGTTTTAAGTTATAATTATGACTGACTTTATAGAACTTAACGATAGTTTTTATTTATGTATAAATGCTGATTGATTTACGGATTAATTGGTTCACGGTAGGTATACCTACCGTAGGTATACGGTTTTTTTAGGTACTTTTTAGATATTTATAATTATTTTTTGAAAATGAATTGATCATTATATACAACTATTTTATTCTAAGTAACAGTTTATTAAATTTGTATTTTTAAAGTTGACAAAATAGTGTTCTTAAGTATGATTATGTTTTTCGTAAAAGAAATAAAAAAAAAAATAATTTTCATATGCCACAACAAATAGCAAATTTAAAAAGAAAATATAATCTACACCTACGTTACGCAGACGAAGTCGCGGGCATCAGCTAGTTAGTATATATTATTTAATTTTTGGTCTACCTATGTAATGAAGTAAATTAATGAACAATTTATTCAAAATGCAATAAATCCTTCGAGTATATATCCTTTATACTAGTAGAAATATTCTTAACCTATTTTACCTCTAAATTTTATAATTCGTTCAGCGAAGCGAACAATAGATAGCATGAAAAAAATGAGTGGTTTGTATTCCCTATTCGATTTTTTTAAGTAAATACAAGATTTTAGTGGATATTTTAAGTTATCATGCCTATTGTCAAACTCTAATTAAAAGAATATATTATACACTTTTATTTGACTAGCTTAATGATTGAATTCTTTTTTGTTAATCATTTCTATTCAAACTATATTTGGTATATTATGAATATAAACTATATTACCTGGACTTATTGATAGAAGTTAATACAAAGATATACTTTCGTTCATTAATATATTTATATGCTACGGAAAACTTTTTTTTTTTTTAATATTTATAGAACATATCTTTTAATCAATTCGAAAAAAATATGAAAACGACAATTTGAAGAATAATTTTAGAATAAATTAAATATTTTTATCCGCTATTTTATCTTTTTTGATTTGATCATAAAAATAGAATTATTATTATTCAAGAGAAAAAAGCAGCATGATAATGATGTCGGTTGTAAAAATATAATGCCGATGTTGATCCTGTTTTTATTGCTTTTTACGCGAAAGTACGTTCAAAAAGAAATACGTATGCTAGATATATGATATGTGGCCAAAGGTCCTTGTATTTGGTACGATAAAGTTGAAAAATATATCACACACACTGATAGATTTTCTTGAATAAAAATTGAACAAAGGAAAGTATTGAAAATTTGTCTATTGAATAAAAAATAAGTAACAAGTTCTAAACGTAAAGATTTTATATCTATGTTTTTAATTTGGTTTTCTAAAAAAATATTTTTTCCTAGTAATAAATATTTTCAGCTTGCTGTATGGAATAAACAACTAAAATTTTAACTTTCATATGCGAAAATTCCTTTGATGCTATATTAAATTCAAAATTTTAAAACCATATTGGATATATCATTATGAGTTATGCAAATGTAATTGCAAAATAAATATTATATAAATTATATTCAATGAAACTAAATAAAAATATAATACGATGTATAATTTCGCAGTGGGCATTGTATGAAATTCAAAACAGTACCTATAAGATTTTCTTTTTAAAAAAATACCTCGATGGAGATGATTTTTTATATAATTTTAAATGAATTGTATGTAAGTATTCTTTTCATTGAAAATAAAATTCCATAATACGCAATATCTGCATACTGTTGCCCTGATGAAGTTCGTGTTTCTTTTGATGTAATGAAATTTAATTTATTTTTGTAAGCCACAAACATTATTACAACAAATTGTTCATTAATCCTTTAGATTAACGAAGAAAAGTGGGGAAAAATAATTATTATTTTATTCTTTTGTTCTAAATTTGTCTAATTCCATCGAAAAAAGTGTGCACTATTATCCCGAAAAATTATTAAATTAATATTGATGTCTAGATATGGAAAAAATAAAAAAGTGTTGGTGTTTGAACAGCTTTAAAATTTTACATAGTTTTGTTAATGCCTAAGATTGAAATGTGTGTATGCATAGACCTTGTATCAAGCACTCTGCTGTGTGCTTACAAAACCATGAAAATAAATGAAGAGAAAGCGGTCAATCACAATTGGATGAAAAATGTTCTAGATGTTTCTTTGAGGGTTTTGGATATAAGAGAAAATAGATAGGGTCGATTATGGAACAAACTAGAGTTCGAATAATCCAGAAGTATTTCTGAGCCACTTTAAAAGAGGTTGATCGCAGATGGAGGACAATCAGTTATAAACAGCGTCAGTAAAATCAATTATAAAACAATTACAATCATAGGTAGGTTTCAAGTTAAATTGTGACATAAACTATTGTTGTATGTAAATAAATAAGTGTGTAAGAGGAAATAAATAAACGTTTGTGCAGTAAAATACATTTGCTATTGTTGAGATCCTGATTCAAAAATTCAAACTAACCCGTCAATATAAATAGAAGCTGAAAACGTAAGACTTACTATAGTCCTTAAATTGTCTGTTTTTTTATTCAATTTGTCCTAAGGCATATTACCATAAAAAGTAAAAAAATAAAATAAAATGAAAATCACTACCGCGCTTATTGCTATAAATGCCTTTTTTAATATATTTTAATTATATTAAATTTTTATTATTAATTATATTAATATTTTTAATATATATACTTATTTTATGTCGCATCAACCGAGTTGGGCCTTAGTGACTCATTCGGGGTATGGTGTGTGCTTAGATATAAGTTATAACCCAATAGCGCCATGACCCTCCAAGAACATCTTCACCGGTTTGAAATACTTGGTGGAATTTTATATTTGGTTCATTTTGTTGGACTGTCCCAGTTTTGTTCTTAATCGGTTCTTTGTTGGACATGATGAGATTCCGTAGGATACAGATAATAAGAATTAATATAGCCTACTAGTGATCGCGAAGATGACCGCTCCAAAACTGGTAGGTGTTGGGTACGATAAACGTATCGAGAAAATTTTCAATATTTCTTAATAACTAATTTTTATTAACCCTAGAGTCGCTAAAAATCTAAGTAGCTATAAAACGACGCTAAATAACAATTTAAAATATAAAAGAATCCATGTTAATGAGAATTTTTTTGGTATTTATGTTACTTGAAAATAGTTTGATAGTAAAACCTTAGCTACTTTTATGAAATATACTCAACTACTAACTCTAAAATCAGCAAAAAAAAAAAACAAACAAAAATACGAGTTATTTCGCATCATCTTTGGTATTATATAGATTACCCAAAAGTGAAAAATAACAAATAATGGTGGTAAACCCACTAGAAATACCATGGCAGCTACAACATTTGAACACCTAAATCATTTGATCCTTAAGCTTTTAGCCAACAACAGGGAAGGGATTAGAATTCATCACGCCTTATATTGGGAGTTATCATTCCGGTAGTGTAAAGGCTTATCTCATCCAGTCGATCAAATACAGTTATTGTAGCATTTGAGATATTGATATAAAATAAATATGTAATTACTTGCAGAGACCAAATGCAGCTTTTAATTTAAATTAACTCTTTATGGATATTGCAGAAAATTACGTTCAATCCACTCATGTCTTGTCGCATTGAGCATAATAACAAATACAAAAGGAATGATAAATAAAAATGATAAATGATTTTTATTATACTTTGCAAAAATTTTTAAAATACTTGTTAATCAAATAGGTACTAAGATTTTTTTTAGAAAAATTGAAATTAATTATGATTTATTTTTGTTGAAAGTCACAATGCATGAAATTACATCATTTTTATTTATCATCACACAAAGCGTACGCAAACACTTGATACAAAGTAAAAAAACATTTTATATCGTAAGAGCTTTAAGTTGAGCCAAATAGATCGTCGTGAAATGGAACAAGTTAAAGAGCTTGAAATATTAAATAGATACTAAAGCCGTTCTCAGATAAGTTGAGATCCATTGTAAAATTCTTTGAGTGAAAAGGGAAAATAATAAAATTTTTATCATTAGAGATACTGGTTAGAATGGAAAATAACGAATAAAAATACCAGCGTTCGTTTTCATTTTTCAGTTTCTTAAACGTGAAGTCTTAAAAATGTTTCTTTACTCGTACTTTTAACTATCACAGCTACATTTATCTATCAGTAGGCGTAGATAACATTTTATTTTTATTTTTTGATTGATATTTACCTTGATTTTTAGCAATTCAAGGTTAATAACAATCCATAAATCGATAAATATCAAAAATTTGCTCGATACGAGATTCAAACCCAACACCTGCCAGTTTTGGAGCGGTTATATGGACCACTCGCTATTACGGTTGTGGCCACTAAGCTTTTAAAACTTTCTATTAACTTTTCAGTAGCGTTCCCTATTTTATATTGGAACCTCTAATAGTATAGTCGTGGAATATAAATTTATAAGTGAACTGACTAAAAAGTACGTAAAAGCCAATTATTTTATTTGTTAATATGTAGATAAGGTCCCAAACATGATATGAACACCCGAAATTGACTTACCAAAAAAACATATTTTTTTCATTATAAGTTTTGAACCGTGCGAGACACTAATAAAATATTTTTTATCAAAATGAAAGCTGAAGCAATTTCCTACAAAAATGGTTCTTTGATAATTTTCTATACTATGCGCCATTGTTAACGCAAAAATGACTTGAAAACGTACTAACATTTACATTTTCAAAAATCGTGTTATGTTTTTTGTTGATATTTCCGAGTATAATTGGCGCCTTAGGAAAGATCGGGAGACAATCGACTTATTTATTTGTAAGGTATAATTTCATATCTGTGTAAGTTTTAAAAGTTCCTATATTTTTTGTAATTTCTTATCAAATACAAAAAAGCATATCATGAAGTCATGAAATCATGAAGAAATCAGAAACTTTGGCTAATATAACAGTAAATGATTTTCTTTTTTGGATATTAAATACTTGATGTTTTTATTTAATCTTCGTACGTTTCGCTATATTCGTAGCTTCATCAGGTACTCAATTACAAAACATCAATTGTAATTCAATGTAGTAAATTCATGTAAAATAATTTCGGTATTAATAAATCAATAATAATATGTTAATAGTATCCTCTTGTAAAATTATAATAAGATAAAAATTAAGAATATTGATTTTTAAGAAATAATTTCTTTATAACATACAAGTGTGCGCGCAACTGTACAGCCTGTATAGACCAGATTACAATATATTCGTCTGGAGCTCATTACTGGGAAAACATAAACAATTGTTTGCAAATGCGTCTTTTTCCAAACATGTATCTTTCTACCTGGATGAGCTATTTCATACATACTACCGCTCAAAAGTATTTGGCTACCTTGAAAATCGTGATTATTCTAATCGTGTTCCAATAAAAACCTGTTTTAAGTATTTATATTTTTTACTAACAATATTTTATATGATAAAGTCGAAAAAAAAATTTTTTTTGTATCGTTTATGTGACCTTCTCTGTTTTTTTATGATAGCGCCCTAAATTTTGGACAAACGAGGTATTATTTGTCAAGTGTTATCAATGATATTTTTGCTATTCCTCTTGAAGTATTTTCCAAGGATCTTCCTTTGAGGTAGGGTAATGTTTTCGTACTTGTCGACCAAGTTCATCACATAAAAGCTCGATTGGATTCAAGTCAGGTGACTGTGGAGGTCATATCATTACTTTTATAAAGTTTTCTTCTGTTTCCTTTTTTTTGCAAAGCTTCAAAGTGTGGTTTGGATCATTATTATGTTTAAAATAAAATTGTAAACCATTAAATGGTTTCCAGATGCCAGAAAATTGTTTCTTTATCCAAATGTCTCTATATCCTTCTTTGTTCAAAATTCCTTGAACTACTACAAAATCTCCCACATTAGAACCGCCAAAACATCCTCAAACCAGTACTAACCTTCCACCATGTTTATGAGAAGGTCTAGCCTTTCTTCACTCGTTTATTAATTTGTCGCCGGACGAAAATGCATTTTTTGGTACCAAAAACTTCGAATTTGGATTCATTGCTCCAATGCACAATTTTTACGATCCTTAGCTCCTTGGAGCCTTTTTTTGTTTATAACTCTGAGAAGTGGTTTAGACGCCGCTATGTATGGTATTCGTTTAGGCTCACATTCAGAAGTCTTCTTTTTATGTTAGAAACACTAATACGATTACTGCGACCGGCATTAAATTCTGCTGCTTTTTCTGGAGCAATAGCTTTTCTTTTGGCCTTCCCGAACGTCGCTTGTTGGAAGGTGTACCTTGAGAACAAAAATTCGTCACAATATAGATCACTATTTATCTATGAATATTGCTTAATCTTGAGATTTCCCGATTATTCATTCCTGCTTCATGAAAGCCGATGATTTACCCTTTCATTTCTTCAGAATATCCTTTTCCCTTACCAATTTTATATTATTTTTTTACGAAACGAACAAATAAAATTTGAGTTCATTTTGGAGCATTGTTTTAAAGTATAGATAGTGTATGTTTCCTTGACAAATAACAACAGGTGACTGATGGTTAGTCATTCTATGTGGTCTTTTATATATTACTAGTAGTTGCCCGTTGCATTCGTAACTAAAGGTTTTATCTCAATAAAATATTTAATATGAGATAATGTAGAGTTAATCAACAATCGAAATTTTAAATTTAATAATCAAAATGTTGTTAATATAAAAAAAAAATATCTAAAATTATATAAAGAAATAAAATATAAGTGTTTTTTATGTCATTTTAATAACAACATTTAATAACGTCATTTCACTAAATTAGTATGAAAATTTAATACGTTTGTAGTACTTATACCAAATTGGCGATTTTAAATTTTGGTTCGTTTTTCAACAATCAAACTTTTTAAAATCTATTTTATTAAGAACCAATGGTTGTAATCTGAAGTAATATTCTGGAGTATATATTTGGCTGAAAAGCATTAAGGTATCAATTTTTTGCCATATATTTCACTATCAATTCAAATATAAAATCTTCAATACTAACTTTTTTTCGGTATTTATAATAGAATAATTTGAAACCCAATTACTACAATAGAAAATAAATAAAATATTCGAATTTACTTCCAAGCTTTCCATTTATTTCCAACAATTTTGTATGTACAACGTCCAAATGTGCGAAATCGAATAGCCTTTTAATCATGTTAATTTAACATAAAGGAGGTCATTGTTTTTTTTCGTTTTACATTGTATTTTCAAATATAAGTGCTCATTTGTATCGATGAAATTTGGAAAGTGTTTTCCTTATACGATGCAGATATATAATAAGAAAGGTTTTTTGAAAATTCCTCCCCTAAAAGAGTGAAAAACGGTATCAAACTTTGTTCGGGGTAACGTTTAATAAACAATCGAAATTTTAAATTTAATAATCAAAGTCCGTTTTACCGCTACCAACGTTTTGAATGCGTAAGTAGGGATAACAGAGCGCATGTGCATAGGCCATTCTGCACGGACGCACGGCAAGATAGCCAATTTATATATATGAAAATGTTCAAAGCTTTGGGAAAACCTACCTCTAAAGCAAATTAGTAACCCCTAAATAATATTGAAGATTTTGAGATCAAAGTAATTCCACCCAGATTAAAATTTTGGATTAATGCCTAATCATAAACATAAAAAATAACATTAAGTAGTAAATAAGGTAGGATTATGAGTAAGGGTTATAAAATGTAATCTGAAGAATAAAACGTGGCAACACGGTGATAGAATTATGTTATTTTAAGAAATGATGAAAAGCAAGTGACCAAATGTTTTTGAACGATTGTGTATGAATTGCAGCAAAGGATAATTTTTGTTCATGAAAAATTGAACATTTTTCATTTTTTCCCATAGAAGAATAATATGAGTTTAAAAATTAAAAGCAAAATGAAAACATTTTTTAATTTTCTCATAAATTTTCCTTCGGGTTTTAATTTCCGATAATATTATGGTTTTGTATATTGAGAGGTTGATGAAATATTTACATCATATCTGAGAAAAAATCAAGTCCTTATTGTGTTTTTTCCATTTTTACAGAAAGAAAAAATATGTCTAAATTCGAGGGTTGTCACGATGATTTCTGTTTGATTTTTTAATTTCCTTTTTCACTCAGTGTACATCATAATACAAAGCCTAAATTGAGTTTCTCATGTTGGTTGATGATATTAAATTACGTGATTTTTCCTCTGGGCGTAACTGGTGGAAAACGGGAAATTTGTTAAAAAATAATAATTCATAATCTATTATTTTTAAGTTCTCAAAATAATCAAGCGTAATGAAATGGAGGAAAATAAAGTATGAGTTAAATTTCATTTAATTTTTAGCGAAAACTTACATATTTGTCAAGAAATCAAAATTTTCGTCATATAGTGCGCGGTGAGTTCGCACTCAACCTGATATCGTGCTAAATGATACTTATGCTTTTGACATTAATATCCAGTCAAACTGTAGAATTTATGAAAAAAATGTGAACAATTTTTTAAGGAAATTTTCTCAGCTTTCATTTACATAATAAGTTTTTTTATTTCTAGGACGGATTAAAAGTTATAACGAAAAAAAAATTTAGGGAGAACTACTTGGTGAAAGGAGGATAAGGCATCTTCGGATGCCTTATGATGGATTTTTTTGTCAACCAATAAATAAAACTCTTGGCTTCTACGTATTTTCTGCTTAGTACATATGATGGAATAACTATTGGAAACAGACCACTTTGGTCACGACATCTAGTAGTTAAAAAAGAACTAGTTTTAGTATGCATGCTACTACAACTTAAGTATGCAACTAGTTTTAATACAAAAGTTTGTCAATTAGTTCATTAAAATTAAATAAAAGGTTTTTTTTTCAATTGAAATAGAAGTTATTTAGTTAGCTTCTCGTAAAAATTAAAAGTTGGATTTATTTATAAAAGAAGATATTGTAGAACAATATTATTTCACAGCACGTTCTCGCTGGTTTTTTCATTCACATCTTTTGTTAGAACAAGCTAAAAAAGATAAAAAACCCAGTTGCTCCCCTATATTGAAAGTAGTTTATAGAGTAATACATAGTTCGTAATTGCTTAATGGCAATTAAGGTCGAAAATTTCCAACCGATTGTAATATATAAAATGGCCATTACATGCTAACATTTTCCACCTAAACCAGCTTTCCACGAGCATTTAACAGATAAATTTCTTTTTAACATTGATAAGTATTTTATTTATTACCAAGTTACAATAAATTAATGGATAATAATATATGTCTTCTTAGACTCAATTTCTTCTTTATTACGACGCGTTTCAACAGTTTTTGACTATCATCATCAGGTAATAATTGTAATTGGTAAAAACTGTTGAAACGCGTCGTAATAAAGAAAAAATTTAGTCTCATAAGACATATATTATTAATGATTAATAAATGATTAATGATTAATGATTATTATATATATTATTATATGATTAATAAATTTCTTCCTGTTTTCGAAATCAATTCTTAAATTTCGTGAGGTCGTTCTTTTATATGAGGAATTTATAAACATATCGTTGTTAAACACACAAAATCACTGTTGGTATTTTCATTATTTTTGCCACATTATATTAAACGTAAAGCTTCATGATTTTTTTCTGTCTTTATAACACTTTTATGAGCTGAATTTTATCCAACTTAGTGGAAAATACCTTTTGAAAAAACATAAATTAATTAAATTAGTAGCACTTACTTATTGTAAACTTATGGATCATGCTTTAATTGCACACAAAACGTAGCCGTGTTTTTAAAGCCTCGCCTTCTGATCAGTTCTCAATACTATAAAAATATTTCAAGTTTTTCGTTTCATGCAAAAATTGTACACGTAGGTAATACGTAAAGATATAAAGACCAAATTTATTAATTAAAAATTATCTCAATTTCCATATTTTAATTATTAATTAGCGATCGGATTTAAAAATAATCTATTATTGTGCTTTTGAATATATTAATGTTTTTGTCAATAAAACCATTACGATAAATAAACATACACAAGCTTTAGTATAAAGTACAATGTTTACAATAATCGGAAATGTATCGCAATAGATATTTAGTTTTACTTTTTATATCCGGTTTTTATACACATAATTGAATCAAATTAATTTTTTTTATTATTTATTTAAAGGCTTTGAATATATTCTATTCCAATACAAGTTATGAAATTTTCCGTTTTTTATTGATATATTGAACATATTTATTATTTTTTTTACCGGAAAAACAAATGATTTTTTACTAAATCAAAATTGTTATTTGCAAAATTAATGTGAGAAGGATGTGTCATACATAAGCATAAGTAGGTGAAGGTATCAATAATTCAATTCCTAAGAATATATGATTATCAAAAATATATTATTAAATGTTTAACGAAAAAACGTAATGGAAATAATTTATTGTCTATTTTTATTCTTCTTCTTGTTTCTTGATGCCCCTTCAACTTTAAAGATTGGTGATCATAATGGCTATTTTGGCTTTTGATACAGAAGCGTGAAAGAGTCCTCTGGTGCTTTTTCCAAATCACCCACGACGGTTGGCTTACCGGGATAAGCTGGAATAAGTGATATTTGTTGTTACGCATAGCGTGTTCGAAGTATAGTATAACTTTCTCTTTTTTATGGATATCATAAGAGCTTTTGTGGTATTAAGTTCCGTTAGTACTTCTTCATTTTGCACGTGATTCCTCCAAGCTATCTTCAAGATTCGGTGATATGCCAGGATTACCAGATGGCACTTTCTTTCTTAGCAATCGGCGATAGTATTTTATTCATGGACTATAGATAGACAACTAGGCTAGTTTTGTTATTTTTTGTTAAATAAATTAATTATTGCTAAATTTTAGTATAAAATTATTGTTAAGTATAAAAAGCATAAGAAACTTTTACATTAATTTAAAACATCTCGCCTTAACTATCTGAGTGCCAAAACCGAGCTACACTGGGGTTACATACGAGCCGCGGCGAGGCTACTTCGAAAAAAAGGTTCTGGTAACCCTGTAATATACCTACATTTCAATTGCGATGATTTTATCTTCCAGTCTCTGGGTAATCGTTCATCTTTCCATTCCGTATAAGACAATAGGGAACACATAGTATTTGATCATTTTCAGCCGTAGTCCCAGAGATAAAGTTCGATCGACAAAAATTTTTCTCATCTTTGTGAAGATTCCTCTGGTTTACTCAATGCGGCTATGTATTTCCTGGTCCATATCTCAGTTCTCTTTGATAAGACATTCGAGGTATTTGAAGTGCTCTACTCTTTCTGCTGTCTCTCCACTAAGGTTTAGATATGTGGGGGTTCGGTTATGTTTGGATATAACCATAAACTTGGTTTTTATTTTGATGTCCATCAGCATTAACGCTCCAGTGCTGGAGTAACCAGTAAAAGCTGCTACCTAATACCAGTAAAAGCTCACTATCGGGCGAACATCGCTGCCATCTATACCAATGGCACTTAGGGTTTCCAGCATCCTACAGTGTTGCATCTTATCAAAACCTTTCTTAATGTTTATGAAACACGCAAACACATTACGATTCATATCGAGGCATTGCTGAATTAGTACCTGGAAAGCAAACAACGTATCACACGTACCAAAACCGATCGCCATTTACATTTCCCTTACTGAGCTTAAAATAGAACGTATGATACGGAGATATGTATTAATTACAACATTTAGAAAAAATGTTTCAAGTTCTGAAATATTAGACTGTTTATTAATTGTTGTTTTAACTGATTATAGATTAAGTTGAAATGCATCAACTTTGATCGTCATTATAATTAGTTTTAATTATATTTATGATAAAAAATACTTTATTTGAGCATTCCTGTCTCAATCTCCGAAATTAAATATCTCAACTAACTCCATCTATCGCGCATATTCACTCATGATATATATGAGAAAGAGACACACTGAGAAGCGAAGCGAGTGTCCCTTGCAACTATATGATGTTAATGATGAAAAACTAATGCATACGCAAAAATACTCATGTTTTTTTGAATTGGTAAATAAATTTATGAAGGTTTTTGATAAACCGTCTCATTGTGCAGGATACATCCTTTTATGATTTTATTCAATGTGTAAATGCTTTAGAGAGGAATACCTAATATATGAACTCGCTGTCTCTTTTATTTTGAGAGAAGTTTAAATTATTACAGATACTATGAACTAAATACGTTCCCATAGGTATGGGAGGGTTAAAAATGTTATTCAATTCAGAATAATGGAATAACTAGATTATAAATTAATTTAAAGACAATAATTCAGTCATTTTGTCTTTAAAATTTTTTGCTAAAATTTTTATTTTATGTACGTTGACATGTCGTCATCATGCACGTATTTTTTACGAGATATAAGGACTTAAAAGCTCATCCACAACCAGTTTATAATACATGCAAAAAAATATGCAAAAATAAAGCTCTGCGAGCTTTGAAAAAATAACAATGACATGCAGTAGAAAAAACTTGATCGATTTTTTTTAATGTTTGTTTCGCGTGAAACGCCTCACTATCCTATATTAGCGTAAAAGCTTTTCTGACTTTAGTAAAAATTTGAAAAAAAAGTATTCTTTTAGGAAAACGATGTAGTTAATTAAAATAAACAATTAGCTGATTTATATTAAGTAAAAAGATAATATCGAAGTTAATAGTTAAAAAATTGTAAGTTTGGAAATTCGAATAGTCTTGATACGTGAATAATGAAAAAAAATTAAATACTTCACTGAAAAAACTTGTTTAGTGAAATTGAATTTATAAGATAAATGGAAAAGAGTAAGTTTAATGTGAAAGTAAGCTTTTGCGGTGTAATGATATTGTGAAAGTTCGCTTTAAATGGAAGAAATGTTACCGATTTGTTTTGAAAACCGTTAATGTGTACACTGTACACTGCACAGTATAAAATAACAAAGTAGTGTTAGCTATTTGATCAATTTATAATAATAAATTTTGTTATCAGTTTTGTGATATTTGGGGATTTAATTAAGAAAAATAACATTTTATATCAATTTTAGTTTGCAAAAAATTTTGTGTTAACTTTTCTATGTAAAAATTTTGCTCTGCATAAACTATCAGAAATTGACTAAGCTTATGGAGAATTAATGATTTTAAACACTAAAAAACAAACTAAACTAACAAATCCAACATCGATCAAATGAAATCAAAATGAGAATTGAAACAAATAATAATCAGTTAGATCCGATTTGAGAGAATTATTATTATAATTGGTTTTCACTCACACGAATGTGCTTACATCTTTTATTCTCGATCTTTGCCAACACATTTACATTTGTTTGTCGTTATATTGACTAGTAACTATCCGTAAAATATTTACAGTCATTACTAACAAGTGACAAAAATTGTCCATTGAAAGAAATCAAATTGACAGTTGAAACAAATGACATCAATCAGTAAGTTAAAATTTGAATGATAATAATATTTGGTTTTCAGTTACACATCCTTTTTTCACTCATACTTATGTGTTTAAATACATTATTTGCTCTCTGTCTTTGCTGGTATATACACGCTTGCCTTTTATTATATTTATTTTATATAATTTGAAACAGACCTTTTTCTATTTCTTCACATATCAAGACCAATACGATCGTTGAATTATAATTATGATGTTTTTACTTTATAGTTGATAAACTAATGTTAACTAGTGCTGTTTTATTTACTACACCCCAAAGCAGTTGTGTTGACAATCTTTCAAATCACACCCTCAAGTTTTTCAGCCGGGAAATTCCTTCTGTCTACGCTTTATTTCTTATAATTTTCCCGTGAACTATTAGGTGTTATTTTAAGCCGTCGGAATATTTCCTCATTCGCTATTTTATCCACTCATGCACTTATGAACTTGCAGAATTCGTCCATATTTCGAAAGCTTATCTCCTTTTTTAGTTAGGTATCTGCTACTGTCAAAGTTTCTACACCATACAGAAGCACTGAAAAAATGTAAAATTGGAGCTTTTTGATTTTGAATCGATATTTATATTGCTTTTGCAAGAAGTTTATTTAATTTTTAAGAACATTGTTCGTGCTTTGGTTATTCAATTTTATTAAGCTTCTTTGATGGGATTCGTTAAAAGAGATATTAGAAGCAGCATACTTGAAACGAATTCGTTATAGTTTTACTTGACGAAAGCTTAGGTTTCGGCGCAGCAAACACGTTAAGCGCAAGCACGGGAGCTCGTACAGAAAGTGAGCAGAGAACTATAGTTTACTAGAATACCTCATATTCTTGAAATTAATTTAATATAATATTATTTAAATTATTGTTGAAAAATATTTGCTGAATATAAGTTCATAGAAATTATTTTTAAAGTTTTTATTAGCTCAATTTTTCAATACTGAAATGAAAACTAATCTTTTAGAAAGTTTACAAACAAAAACAAAATGTTCTTCGTAAAAAAAGTTAACTTCTTGCTACAAACCAAAAAGAAAATGTATAGAAGAATAAATTAAGACGAAAACTTAAACCAACAATTCAAAAATAACTATTTTCTCTCATTTCAGTGTCTATGGCCTTTGACTCGCAGAACTTTTACGCTACGTCGCTAGAGTGCGCTGAGGGTCATTTTCGCTGCAATAGCAGTGATTTTTGTGTCGCTCAAAGGAAAAACTGTGACCAAAAAAATGACTGTCCTGACGGTAGTGATGAATGGAACTGCAGTAAGTATTAATACTAAAATATTATGAGTTGAACAAAATTTAACATACCGCCATTTTATTTAGTCAATTATTTAATAACCTTTCTCTTTATATTACATTTTATCACATTGTAAGAATTTTGATTTCTTATAAATTGTTTTATTTTTAGCCGATCGTCTTGGAGATTTGTTTTGGGATCACATATTTCGGAAGCGCCCCGGAGCCGAAAACGACGGCAATTCCAAATGCTGTAAGAACTATTATAATACTCTCATGTTTCAACGCATTAAAGTCCTCATACTCTTAAAATTAAATTGAAAAATGTTATACAAACAAAGAAATCAATATTGACATATTTTATTCTAAAATTTGCCTTTTATTTGCCATAATTGAATTTAAATATAACAAAAGCGGTTCGCTCTATTATTTTCCAATTTTATCTAAGTATAACAATGCCTGATAGATATCAGTTAACGCGAACGAAAAAGATAAAGTTTTTTTTTTGTTTGATTGACTAAAAAAGAACAATTTTTTTACATTAAAGTAAATATTTGTAGGAATTTTCAATTTAAACTTTAAGTTTCTTACGCACTTTATTTGCTCGTAAAAATTTATGGAAATTGAAAACTACGAATAAGAAAACATGTCTCACAGCTATAATATATTTCACTAAGTTTATGTTTCAATTTAATTTTGACGAAGAATAAATGGACAAAATTTTAAACTTGATCTTTATGATCGAAAGCAAAAAATAGAAGATGGATTAATCTTTCGAAAAACGGGAAAATCGCTAAAATAATAATTAAAACCAAATATTTGAATAAAGTAAATCGGATGGAGTGATTCAATTAAAACAAATCTGTGAAAATTAGTCTATTCGATAAACCAATGAAATTCTGTTTGAAAAAAAGATTAATTTCTATTCAAGTCGAATCTGGAAAATTTTAGACGTTTTTCAATAATAATTAATTGAACAAATAAAGGCTCGTCCAGTATCTACATATAATTTATTATTTAATCATTTATTTGCTTTAATATTATACTCGTTAAAATTTCAACGATTTAAAAGCATTTAAAGTTAAAGTAGGAGCAAATTTCAACTTAATCGATTTTTTTTATTTTCAATAAAATTTGAAATTGTCTTCATTATCTTCAGGTACATGAAGTGAAGGAGGTTGAGGATTTTTTAATGGTAGGAATATAAACTAATTGATTTTTTTAATTATTTAACATGCAGGGCTTAAAACCTTTCTAAACTCTTAAATAAATGCTGAAAAAATTTCACTGGGATTAACTAAGATAGGTTTACAGTGATATCCCGACATAAGCGCTCACGTCAGAAGCGTCCCGATGTAAGCGCTTCGACATATACGCTACCTACAATTGCGCTTCTCCACAAAAGCACTCCGGATAATAAAACTTAACCGTTTTGAATGAATTAGTTGATATATTAGCCGTTTTGATATATACATGACATTTTGCTAAATGTGATGGAGTGTAGAGAAAAAATAAAATACCGAAACAAAATAAACTGATAATGTTCAATGTGCATTATGTGCGAAAATTTCTTGCATGATTAATATTCGTACGATAAATATTGATTTTTTAATAGAATTTTACTAAAAAAATGAAGCCTAGTGAAGCTTGGTCATCAAATATTATAATATAAGATCATAAAAGAAAATCATTAAAGAAAATTATACAAACTAGGTAATTATAAACTACCCTTCTTAGTATTAAGGGGCAAAACATACATGATTCATTTCTCTTTAAATAAGGAAGGTGCACCCAATTTTATCTGCTTTTGCAACAATAGTGTATAGCCAATACAATTAACAATTAAAGAAGATGGATTTTCTATGAAATAGACCAAAAGCAACAGAAAAATTAACAACCCCTCGCTATAATCGACTTTTAAAGGATATATCTTTAAAAAACAGGAGGACGACATTTAAACAAACAATTCTTAAGAATACATGTATCTTTTCAGTGACTGTAACATTTGGGTTAGGTTGAATGAATTCGTATATGTGAATTATATGCAGTAATAAATATTTTGAAGATTAATAAAAAGTTCTTATGTAGGATTTTCAAACTGATTTATTCATTTCATTAAAATAACCATCTGACGAACCCCCAGATTCAGGGTAAGTTTATAATCATAATCTTATAATAAATATAACCATATATAAACATAAATTTTTAAGCTTTTAATTTCTGGAGCGCTTTTGTCGGGAAGTGTAGTTCTCAAGGAGCGGAATTATCAGTAGTGGTTATGCCGTGGTACTTATGTTGGGGCACTTTAGACGGAACACCGTTTACAGATTAATTAAAAATATCCAAATTGATGAACGGTTAGTTTCCGACTTCTTTAGGTGATCCCAAAACTCATAAATTGGCATCATAATATAATAATAATGATAATGATGGCACCAAATAAATATAAAGTTTGACCAAGAAAGTCAGTAAATAATCGACGAAACGTCATAGATTTGCCAATTGTTTGATTGACTGTCTCTATTGAGCCGTTCAGTACAATGAGTCCATAAAACAAAAAGTTGAGAAACTAATCAAAATGGCCTTTGAACTACTTACTATGTGATGTCCAAAATTTTTCTTCATTCATTGTGTTAATTTTCATTATTTAGCGTCGTAACAAATATAAAAAGTTTTGACAACAAAAAATGCTTTGACACTTAAATTAACGGTTTTTCAAAGAGTTAATTGAATTTTGTACAGAATGGCTCAATTATGATTTTGTAATAATTAAAAAAACATTTCATTAATTAATTATGAATAATTTAAACGAGTATTTTTTATTCAAAAATTACGTGACTCCGAACGGGCAATAAAGTAATGTGATGGTATTATGCAATATAAAAATACTACCATAGTAGTAGACTGAGTAAATTTTCAACGTATCCTAATTATTTGATATCTATAAAAAGCTATACGTATCAAAAAAAATAAAATAAAAAAAAACTACTAATTTGATGTTACATATTGTGAAATAAAAGATTTAGGGTAATTTAAAGCTTTTTTCTCTATTTCCCATTGTGCAGTAATATAAAAAAAAATAACAGAATAATATAAACCACTAATTGCAAGAGAACGTTCATTCTATTAATCTTTGCAATATTTAAAATTATTAGTCCTGATCATAGACCAGACCGAAAGATCAACGCACAGCCTAAGCCTCTGATTGTAGAGACATGAAATTTGGAGAGTATATTCTTTCTATCATGTAGGAATCCAACTACAAAAATATTTTTAAAATTCTTCCCTTAAAAGTATGAAAAAGGGGGCCAGTTTGTGTGGAATAACGCATGATTTGATTAACAATCGAAATATTAAAAACAAAGTTCCGTTTAGGGCTGCCGTATTAAAAATATCATAGTAACCTTGAAGAAACTTTGTTATTTAAAGAATCTACCTAAGTTACCGAATCTTAGTTCATTTAATTTTTGAAAAAAATAAAGTTACTAGTATCTTCGATACTTTTTCAAAAGAATTGTATCTGTATTTTTGTATCTGTAACTATATTTTGGGTATCTACGATACTTTTTTTCAGAAAGCTACTAAAAATTAAAAATATAAGTATCAAAATTTCTCAACTGAATTAAAATTAAAATCGTTATGTTATGTATATTGGGTTTCGGCTTTGCTCAAATTAAAGTAAGTATCTCAATTCTAGTTACAAAGTAATTCGAACTTGCGTGAGTATACAACACCTGACCTATAAAAAAGATAATCGTAAGGCATTAAATTTCTATTTTTTATGCCAATATACATTTTTTCCCTTGTTTACGTTGATTATTAGCAATCTTGTTATTTGTTTTTGTAATACAATATGGACGCGTGAAATGAATTGAACTTTAATATCGAAGAATATCGAACTTTTGATTGAGTATAAACGTATCATCTGTTAACAATTGATCCGTCAATATTACGTCAATTTTCCTCAACAACAAAAAAATACTTAATGAAAATTGATGAGTTAATAGATTTCAGTTTTTATCTGGTTGATTGCAATTTCTTATAAGCTTCACAAAATATTTATCACAAATTTATATTTATTGATGAACTAAATATTGTAAATTTAATTAAAAAATAAAAATGAATGAACTGTTGAATTATACCTAAGTAGAAGTGTGCAAATTTTTTTCTTATATAAATATACCGCAAAAAATGATTAGTTGGAATTTGGCAGCATAATAACATTTAACAGTTTTATCTTCAAAGGCAATAGAGCGATAAAAATATTGAATCAGCCCCAAAAAGATATTTGGATAATATGGGGGAGGTATCCTGGTACTAAGAAGATATTATAATCACCTCCAAGATTCAATTTTAGATCTTATTTATATGTGTAATGCGCATAAATGACGATTATTTTTTATACTATTAATTAATGTTTTTTTTTGCCGAGTTCTGAGAAGAAATTATTGCATAATTTTCGGAAAAACACTAAATAAATAAAAAGCTCAATTTGAGCAATTTTGAACAGTTTTTTTTCGCCCTTAAATGGTTTTGTTTCCGTTTAAAAATTCGGATAGAGAATATGTCGTTGTTCGCATAATTTCAAAAATAAAGCTTTTAAAAAGAAAGCTTGATTTGGACATTATTAAAATATTGAAATTTCGATTATTTTTTTTTTGAGCCAAAAATTGGTGGAAACTAATTACTAAAAAGAAGTAAGCATACAAGGTTTTTTAACATTAAAATCTACAATTAACTTCTGAGAATTTAAACTTTACAAAGTGGTCTGCTAAGTGATGAATCACATAGCAGCTACATAGAAATCCAATACTACTTGATGACCACTGAGGAAGATTTTGTGGCAATCAAAATACGTATTTGGAGCAATAAGTCAAAATACGTTTTGTTTGAGCTTTAGTTCATATTTATGGTTATAGTTTACTTTTGTAAATTATATAACAAAAATAAGTTTGCAAATTAGACTGCAATTTATTTTTTATAATTTTTAAGCAGCCGCTGAATAATATTATGTTAATATTTCGGTTTAAATTAGTGCCCTGTGATGTCACAGGAGATCTATAAGCGCACCCCTTGATTCCGACTCTCATTTTCCGAAAACAAAGTCAGTTTAAGATTATTAAACTTTCAAAATAAATCATCTATCTGTCAAAAGTTCAGTCGTATATATGATTCATTAGCATTTATTCATCAGATTACTGATGAAGACATTTCCGACAAAAAAAAAACGACACGTCTTATATTTTATTTAAAATTTGAAAAAGAAGTACCTACTCGACAAAGATTTATCAATAAATTAAATATTTTACAAAAATTATAGACATTTTTTTAACTATGACAAAAATAGTTTATTATATCACTAATTTGAAATAGAAATAAAATGTTCACATAAAGATTTACAAGTTTTTTCATAAAAAGTCATTTTGAGCACAACTTCGTTATTTTTGAAAAGAATAGCGATGGTAAAAAAATGTAGTTCAAATGAGTGTTACTGCTATTATATTCAGTTCTATATGGTTATCTTTAGAGAAAATGAAAGTGAAGAGAGTCATAAACCGATTTATCTTTGCAAAAGATATATGTCGTTACTTCTGTTTGCAACTAAGCTTCTGTAAGCTCGGTATTACGAGCTTTTCAAATATAAAGAAAATTTCTAAGTAACGAATCCTTTTCCTTAAAATATTGAATTTCTCAATTCACAACTTCAAACTTTGTTAAATTTTCCTTACATTCTAAAAGTTTTGATAAACATTTCATTGCTAATTACATAAATACTAAGCTTGATGATTTGTTTCTCATCAAAAACGAGTTTTTCACTATGTTTTAATATCAGCTGTGTATATATCTCGAACATCTTTTATTAACAAAAATATTTGGTATTAATTATTTATTTTATTTTCTTATGATATTGTAAGAAGAAATAAGCAGATTTGAATTTTCAGTGAAGTAATGTTAGAACTTGAACACTCTTAACAGAAATAAAACATTTTACAAGCTTACTGGTGGTCGAGTGGTCGAGGTGGCCGCTCCAACACTGGTAGGTGCTCGGTTCGATTATTGTATCGAGCAATTTTTCAATATTTCTCAATTCATATTCATACTTATTCAATATTTCTCATGTTAACTTTTGTTTAGCTGCTTAAAACTTGGCCGTTATAAAACGACGGTAAACAAGAAAAAAAAACGCTAAGAAGTTATTTAATGGTAATAAAAATGTGTTCGTGCAAATTTATTTTTTCAACAAAATAAATCATCCAAGTTTTTTCTATCAAAGCTTTTTCTTACGCTCATTTCTTATTAGCACGTAAATGAAAAATTAAATGGTTTATTCTCGATAAAAATACACTACGTCTATTCTATTTCATTTTCTGTGCTTTTTCAAATAAACTGAACTTACATGCATATATTTTAAATGTAGTGCTTCTTGCAGCTGAAAAGGTATTTCTTATTAAATTTATCAGTTGGAAAGGGCACTATTAAGTTTTTATATTTGAAACATCATTTCCACAATACTTTAACTATTCCTTTTTGTCAATTTCACTGCAACTAATGTCTAGATATCTTGGCAAGGCAAAAATAAAAGTTAAGATCAACTTTATATCTCATATAACTAAGTAGTAATGTGATATTATTGGAAAATCAAACTATTTTATTTAAATGATGTGTGAAATGCGTCTAGACTTGATACAATTGATACACATTTCGAGAAAATGCAATAAATCGCTATGAAATTTACGACTTGATGTTTTGGAGGAACGTTAATCGAAGATGAAATAAATTTAATGGCTCCTAGTGGGGAAATAAATGTGTGTAAGTCGACTATGTCTTATAATTTTTTTACGCTTTAAGGGAATTAAAATTGGCTTAAAAATCATAAAAATGTTTATGTGATTTGCTGAAAACAAAAATATGGTTACTCTTAATAATAATATAGTTTTTCAACCAACTTTAGTATAGTAAAATAATTGATTATATATCATTGCAAATAATGAATTCAAACTAATTATTTTCCTAAAGTATCGTAATAGCGATTTTTGTTGTTAGTAATATCACTACATCTTTCCCAAAAAGAGGTTTTCTTTGATTTCTGTTACACGAGCTTCAAATGAAATGTCTTATGCCGTAGGGTATTTGGTTTACATTTATGTGAAACTAGCCATCATCCGTTGAACGATTCATAAAATCTAAACTTAATGATGTAATGATAGGAATATTTCTTAGTTACAACTTAATCATTTAAGGAATCGATAAATTGGTTGTGTCCATAATTTACATAATATTATTTTTTTTAGTAGGAAAGTGGATTTAAAGGATGTAAATCCATATATTAATTATTAATTTAGCGACGTTCCGGTTCTTTATTTGACCCTCATCAGGATTCTTAATATGAAGTAGGTACACAATATACATATCAATAACAGCGATTTTTTTTTATTATTTTTTTTTTATATTTATTTTTTATATTTTTTTTTTTTACATTAAAATTGTTTATAATAAATTAGTTAAAAACGTGTTAATTAAAATCATTTTAAAAGAAACGATACTTAGCATATAAAGGACCGATACGTCGCTAAATTAATATGGATTTAAGTTCACTTTCCTACTAAAAAAAAAAATAATACCATATCATTTAAAGAATTTTATAGATGGTTTTGACGCAGTTAATAAAGAAATACTTTATTAAAGTATCTTAAGTATTGTAACGTGACGTCTCAAAACTGTATTCAGATGGCGTTATTCGTTCTTTAACTTCTTTTGGAAATGAATATTCACTTTCACACTTAACAATAATTTTTTATTACACATGTATACACTTTTTATTACACAATTATACTTTTCAAAACAATCACTTAAATGACAGACACAATAATCACTTTTAAATCAAAATCACAATAAAAATCGCTTTGTTGTAACGGAAATTAAAATCTGAACTTCCGTACAGAACTGTGATTCAGAATTGTCCTGTTGATTTGAACTGTATGCCTTATATACCCGCAACTCAACATTCTAGAATGTACTCTATTGATCGTTAATGTTCCATCATTTACTAGATGTTTCTAGAACAATCGCATTGGTGGGAGAGAAAGAAGTCACTCAGCCAATCGCGTGCCGGCATGGTGCAAAGAGAGAGAGACTTTATTCCTTTCTGTTGCAGTATCTTATTATAGATCGGCTTCAACTACTTTCAGTTGACTTGAACTTTATTTTTGGTCATAGTGAAAAAGAACTTAAGAACGAACTGCATTCATATAAACTTATATAAATACTCTGACGGTATAAGTGGTATAAACATTGATTCACCTCGAACGCAGCCAGAAAACAAAATGGCATTTACCCAGTTTTATGCAAGAATTGGATACGTTATTCTATAGTATGTCACTATTTTTCCCGACTTTGAAGGAACAATTTTTAGAAATTAATTTTTATTAAATGCCAATATTATATAAGAAACAAACTCTTCACATTTCAAGTTTTGATTCATGAAGTTCCCGATAGTGATTTTGAGTGTGTGTTGATCCTTTAGCCAGTTATTTCGTCAAGAAAAACAATGTTTTATATATAGATACCCTATACCGCTTAGCCAACAAAATTTTAAAGTGTGAATTTTCCGACATTTTTTTTTTGTCAATCGATGGGAAATCGTTCGTAGAGGTTTGTGCAAGAAACCGTGTCGTTTGTGACAAAATAGTT
The DNA here is from genome assembly GCA_958496175.1 of Sisyra terminalis. Classification (NCBI taxonomy): domain Eukaryota; kingdom Metazoa; phylum Arthropoda; class Insecta; order Neuroptera; family Sisyridae; genus Sisyra; species Sisyra terminalis. The sequence continues at coordinate 28,973,686 of OY292277.1, read as the reverse complement.
TAGCGGTAATTAATTAATTACGAAAAAATAATTAATTCGGTATTGATATAGTAAAATGATAAGAAAATAAAGTTTTAAGCGACATGTAATAGCAAAAATGCGAGAAAGTTTAGGAAATGGTTGGTTAAAACTAAAACTTAAAAAAAAATTAAAGAAAACTAAACAGATTCTCCCCCCCCCTTCGAAAAAAAAAATCGAAAAAAAGGCAATTATGAAATTATTTTTTTTCTTCAAATTATATTTTCAAAAAATTTTCCAAAATAAAAAAATCGAAATAAAATGAAACACGCTTTGCTCCCAAATTTATTTATCGTTTGTGAAAGTCAATTTTTTTCACGAAATTATTTTATTTTTGAAAATATATATCCGAACAAGAACATTGATTGTTTTTTAAAATTCGGAAAATATTTTCCATACTTTCTGGTTCAGAAAACTTTATCAAACTAGCAAAAATCAAAATATTTTGAGAGAAAAATTGACTTTCACAAACGATGAAAATTTATGTGAGAAAAGCCTGCTCATTAGTCTTTCGTTTTTTGCTAGGTTTGAAAAGTTGGCTGAATCATAAAACGTGGAAAATTTCATTCAAACGCGACTTTTTCATTCAAAACAAAAAATCTCTTCTGAACTTATACCAAGATAAAGCGACAGTATGAACAGTTGTTAAATACCTAAAAATTCGGCAAAAATTAAGTTGACTCCGATTTGGTTAGTTCCCTTAAAAATTTTTTGCTCACATAATAAAATAAAAAAATATTATTGCGGTAACTGAGCACAATTTGAAAACATTAAAAAATTAATAATTATAAAAAGCTCGTAAAATATTATGTTTCGGACATTTTTATGTCTTTCAATTCTTTACGGAGCAAGGAATAAGGAATGTTTTACACTTATAGCTTTTATCTATTAGATTCTATCGCAATAGTACCATTAATTCGTTTTATACACATAGGTGGGTGTATAGAATGAATTTATCGAGACATGCAGAACAAACTTAAAGTCGTATTTTTTCTAGACTGATGTATTTTTTTTTTGACACTATTTCCAATATTTCAATTCTATTGTAAAATCACTTCAGTCAAAAAAAAAAAATCTTTAAAAGTTTTTTGCAAACTCCAATGGTTTTCACAAAACATTCATAATATTTCAACTTCTTCAATTTAAAAACCAACTTTTCAATAAAATTATTACGAGAAAAATCACGTCAATGCATAATGTAATATTTTTAAATTGAAACGAGACCAAAGTTATTTTGAAGAAAATCTCCGCTTGCTCATAAATCACGTTGTCATCTTTCACACAAAGCTGTAATCTTTTCCTATTAAAGCTTTAAGGTGCATTAGAAAAGCGAAAAACTCAATTGTCAAGTTATAAATCAAAATTTATACATTTGACTCTCCCAGTCAATGGATGAACTATTGAAATCATAGAAAATATGTTGGTACATACTATTGTCGATACATCCCACGTATTTTCTTTAAATTTTCTGTGGTTGACCAAATAACATGAATAAATTAAATAACTAGATCCTTAGGTATTAATATAAGGTTTGTTTTTTTTTACCTCTAGATTATTTTTTTAAATTAAAACTCAAAATCAATTTTTTTTTGAACAAAAAACATTGTAACCAAAAATTTTAATGAAATTCAAGATGTTTTACAAAATTGAAATTTACTGTTACAATAAGTTATAAAGTACGACGTTAACAAGACTATAAATTTCGTTATTTTTCATCTGAATTATTACATTTTGTCGACTTATTTATGAGAAAAAAAATAGTAGTTTACAGTTGAGATTTATTTGAAACACTATGCCATTTAAAATTCAGTTTAATGCAAATTATTTCATATTGTGATCGCAGTTTGCATCTATATATGTATATATATATATATATATATATATATATATACTTTTATAGTGCATTATTGTAAGTCGCAGCTTCATAAAAAGCCTCGTAATATCATAATATTAAACTTTACATTATTGCCTTTGTTCTACCTTTACTGAACTGAACTAGTTTCAACTAGATAAGGATATTTTTTGCTTAAACAGAGACATTTTTACGATTACAGTTTGGAATTATACCGGAAATTGCAACTGCAAAGGTGGCGACATCGATTGTCAACAGCGTTCCCTCACTAGTGTTCCAAAGGATCTACCGAAAAACGCTCGCATTGATCTTCTGTAAGTAAATATTCTATTTACCATAAATGTTCAACCCAATTTCTCTAAAATATATTTCACTCACGGCAAATATTAGCATTTGAAATAACGGATCTCTTTTCTGTTCCGACATGTTTACGTGGGAGTAGTGGTAAAGAGAGTTTAATTTTAACTAATTATCAATAAAGACATATATTACAGACATTAAAAATAAATTAGATTTTAATGTATGTATCGTCCATATTTTTTTATGTTTAATTAAAGCTTGAGATGTTTTGACCTTAGACTTGAGAATGATTTATTGTAAGGGGAATAGGAAATGGAAAACTTATTTAAATTTTTAATTAATTTTAGAGAAGTTGGGAGAAATTTTTAAATGTTTTCTTTGAATATTTGCTCCCAAAATTTTAAAAAGATTTGAAATGCATTCATAACATGCTTCATAATTACATTGTATAGTTGGTTTTATAAGGCAGAAGAACCCAAAAGTATCCTTCAGTTTACAAAACAGCCTTTGATGTTAAATATAATATCCTTTCAAGTTCATAACATGCTTGGGATGAAAATAACGTGTGTAACATATTATTAAAGATATTGTGATTAAAATCAACGTTGTAAACGTCAAGCGAATAAATATGTTCATTCGAAAAAAAATAGTTTTAAGTAATATTGTAATATACCTTTTTTAGTTTGTATTATTGATTTGATAAACTATACTTTATTAACTATACTATTTTTTATTTATTTTGTAGTTCTTCTGGTTCTATGAACAGGTAAAACACCTCTATAGAAATTCCCCCAGAAGTAAAAGAATAAATAAATAAATAAATAAAAAAGTTATTTTCAAATGCTATTAATCTGTAATAAATTTATTTCAATCAATATTGAGGACTATTTCAAAAATTTCTATGCTTTAATAAGTTAAATTGATTTTACTTAACAAGATTTTTATCACTAGCTGACTTCATCTGCGTGACAAAAAGAATCACATATGAACATTCAGGAAAATATGAAATATCTTAAGCCCACAAACTGGATCCAACTAATATCCTTAACTACAAATTATTTACAATAAACAGTTATACAGTTTTTTTACAATTGGCACAATAAAACATTACCTAACGATGACAGCTTAAGATTTTTAGATAGTCGATACTTGTTTTAATAAAGAAATTGAATTATACTAGATAAATAATTATATACTGATCTGTTTTTATCGCAAAAAATCATTTTTCAATGCGATATATGCTAAACAAGTTCATATAATTGATATTTCTTAATTCAAATTGGTTTTTGGAATTTGACTTTGGTTTTTAAGTTTAGAATACATATTTGCAATGTTTATTTTTGTTTGAATACGAAGTTTACTTTATTTCTTTGAAATTTTTCTAATATTTGAAACCTAACCCCCCTATTTTCATGCTAAATAGGATTCACATTATGCGGTTTTGCATTACGCGCTGTTTTTTTGGGAACGAAACTACCACGCAGTTGGAGGGATTACTGCAAGGTTTGTAAATTACACAGGTTGCTCCATAAGAAAAAAAAATGACGTCATACGAAGAATTTTGAAATTGATCAGGCTGAAGATATGTACGAATTTCTTCTGGATACGTCACGTATTCATCACGTAGCCACCATGAGACCACCTGTGCATTTTATAAACCTTGGGATTACTGTATCTAGATATTTATTTTGCAAAGAGTGAATTTTGATTTACTCAATGGAATTTAATTTAAGCTTCATTAAATATTGTATAGTTGAAATATTATTTTTCTCACAAATGATTCAACAATCGAAAATTTTAAAAGTTGTTTGTTTCAAAATTAATTAACCAAAAATAATATCGATGGCAGCATTAATCAAATACAAATATTAAAATTCATTATGAACGTAATCATTGGATTTGTATTCAATAATAACAAAAAATAAGTATTCATGGTTTTAATTGCAACCACTGTTCAGATTTAAGTTAGTTTAATCAATATTTTTTTTCTTTATTTTACAAAAACTTTGAAAACAGTTTGGAAATGCGATTAAAAACTAATTAAATAAGTAAAAGGTGTGTTCTGGCCTAATCGTTAAAATTCTTCAGTCTAAATTTTTGCTAAAATAGAAGTTAATTGGGAGTTAATATAACACTAAAATTTCTTGTGAATAACTGCATAAAAATCTGTGAATAACTGCAGTTTTTTTTTAAACTAAGGGGCGCGTTTTGGGAACATTTAATTCATGTTAAAAAGTTTCTGTTTTTGCTGTAATTGTTTGTTTAATTAAATTTTTGAGATTTTTATGCTCAGAAATGGTAGTGTAATTTTTGTTCCTTCTTAACTTTCTAGATTTTAAATTCAAATAATCTTTCATTAGGGTGTTGGTATTCTTAAGATAGTTCATTAGTTTGGAGAGAATGCCTTTTTCTTCATTTTTCCCTACTATATTCAGTAAAATTATTTATTTTTCGGTTAAAATGAGGTTCTTTCCAGGTTTACAGATAAATACTATTATTGCTAATTTCCAAGCATGTGGAAAATAACCAACAATTATAATTTTTTTTTTCTAAAATCACTTGATTGTGATGTGTCTTTTTGGATATTAGTGACAAATCTTTTAAACCATTGACTATCCTTTTTTTATATTATTGCTTCAGTTATAACTTTATACAAGTCTTAATTCTGACTCCACAGTACATATATGGGGTACATACATTGTTTTTAATTTTACGAGACTGTTATTGTAAGTAAGCTCGTTTTTAAACGTAACAGAGGATAAGCTTCTTTGAAAAAAAATAATAAAAATGCACTCACTGACTTCCATTAGGTATAAAATAAGTTAATTAATGAATAAAGCTCTAATGAGCAGGTAGAAAAACCATCTCATGTAAGTAGCTTAAAAATAATAGTAGTAAAACGAAAGAGAACTTATTAAATCTAGTTATATATACGTACTCCAACTATAAATTCTTTAATTAAAAAATAGTTTGGATTTATTTTGTTTTAATAAATAAACCAAATTACTTATACATCTTCGGTTGTTTTGAATATTGATGCAGTTTATTCAAATATAAAATTTAGCTATAGCTCTATAAATTACAAATTTTAAATGCTTTGTTTGCTTTGTTTAAATAACATTACTCCAAATCCGCAACAAATATCACAATTTTAATTTTAAATAATCTATACACATAAAACTAAATCGTGTTAGTTGATGTTAGTCGTGTTAGATTATTTAAAGCTCAAGAATGGCTGAACCAATTTTCATGATCATTGATTTGTTGGATTTGTCCAGACTTAGAATAGCTGAGTAACTATTAAAATATTTAAAAAATTATGAATAAAATGCGTTATTAAATAAATTAGAATTGACGTCTTCCATAATTTCCTTCACAGTTTGCTCAGCAAGCAAGCTTATACATTTTTAAATGTATTTAATCCTAATTATCATTTTGTAATTCACTTATTTTCTGTAGCCAGTGGAAAAGTTTTTGTAAATGATTGAAACATTAAATAATTGAAACAATAAATACCTATCCGTAAAATAGCTATCAATTGATGAAAAAGAGTTGGCTAGATTAATCCCTTACATTTATTCTAAGCAAATCACTATTCTTAGATAAAAATATGGATGTTTTCTCTATTTCCCGGCAAAAAAATTATCTGGCAGATAAATTTAATTATCTAGATGTGCAAATACAGAGCTTTACGGTATGATGGTTTTTCCAAAATGTATCTGTAATGTCACAGATTAGAAGTGTGTCTGAAAATACAGATTACCTTATCACTAAAAATATTTTTTGAAAGTTCTTATATGGTGAAGTGGGGTAAAATCAACCCAGAAATAGTAAAGTTTACTTTAAACTGATGTTTTTTATATCTATTATACAAAAATCTATTAATCAATATGTTCTTATTTAGTGTATGGTTTATTCTGGTTTATTCTTAAAGATGCATTAATTTGTATCAAAAATATCTTCTGAAACTTACGACTTTCTTAATAAATAACAAACACTATTGGTAGGGTGCATTTGCCCCGAAATTGGGGTAAAACTACACCTACCTATTTAAAAATTATTGAATATTATTTCCTTTTATTATGGGACAAAAGCGATATTAATATTAATATTAATATTTTTTTAAACTTTTTATTTTACTCGATAGGAGTTAAGCCCGCAGGGTCCCTAACCTATTTTAGTCCAACTATACAAAATAACAAAACACATTCCTCTGACCATCGTCACGAAGGAATAATTGTGGCAGAAATCTTATCAACTAAACTTAACTTATAAAAAAAAGACAAAACATAAAATTGAAAACTATATAACATTTTGACCGTTAAAATTCATAATACTACAGTATAGCGTTTATGTGCCCTCGTTTTAGTCTCTTGTGGGGAGGTTCAGTGTTTCTAGAGCCAACTTGCTTGGGTGTTCATCATCGACGTTAAGGTCCCGCTGAATGATGTTATTCTTTATATACCGACCAGCTCCTAGAAATTACCGAAGGATTTTACTTTATTTTTAGTAATAAAATGAAAAAAAACTAAAAAAAAACAATAATCAATCATCGTCAAAACATCTTTCACAATCAAATTGCGTTTTTTTCGATTCTTTGTTGCAATGTATACAAACCCAGTTTATACAATTAATGCACTGAATCCACGCTTTTGTGTTGGTGAAATAGCGAAAATCGCATTTACAAATGCTACATACAGTTTCTTCTACTTTAGACGAAGAATTAGGTGTTTTTCCTTGATGTTCTAACTTACAGTTGATACAATGTAACTTATATTCGAATAAATAAGAGCCTAAGGCGGATTTGCCCCGTGTTCGGATTTATCCCACTGGTTCTTACAAATAATTGCTACATATTGATGTTGCGTTTTTAATTTTTTCTACAATTGTTCCTTTACTAATTCGCTTCCATGTTTTCAAATATTTGATATATGTTGGTGGATAAGAAAATTAAATTTATGTCTTTAAACAAGATGTACAAACATGCTTTAATGATCCCTTGACTATGCCAATGAATCAAATTATTCACTGCACGTCTTCACGTGGACTAACAAAAGGTTAATAGCTCGCCGCAACGTTTTAAATTCATCAAGCCCTTAATATTTTGGAGAACTATCCTTTGCTGTTTCCTACAAAAAATATTTGATAAACGAGATTTAAGCATTTAGAAGTTTATATCTACGGTTTTTGATAGTAAACATAAAATTGTAATTTTGTTTTTAATGTAAATAAAATTTACCCTTTAGGGAATTAATTTGGTTATTTTTACGATAGCAGAGAATTATGAATAGAACGTTGAAAATAATATGAGAAATTACGTTTGGTCATTTGCATGTTCAACCTTTTAAGTGAATTAACATTACAACGTGAACATGAGTTTTAATATAACTCAATTGTTAATAATACATGTTTCCCTTGTATTTAGGGACAACATTGAATCAATGTCAAAGAGAATTTTAACCTTACCCACATAATTAAATTTAACACTTGTCATTTTATTGATCCAAAAGCTTTGCAAAGTGGTCTCTCAAACTATTGGGTAGAATTGATTTTGAAACACTAATCACGAGAACCTGTAAGCAGATAATTATTGGACTAAAATTTCATTATAGAATTGAAAAAAATACAGTTTTTATTTGTTTTTTGCCTCTAATTCTTTACCTTCATGAAGTTATGTTTGTTTTTTTCACCTGTTACATTCATTAAATAAGGCACAAAGCATTTTCTAACAATCTGTTATTTGCATTTACATAATTACCATGTCTCACTTTGTAACAATGTACCACATTTGCTTGATTAATGCCGTACAAGTTTTGAAGCTGGAAAGCTAGTCAATTATGACAATAAATGGGAATAAGCTAACGATCTCTATTAGAAATGTAAAGGAGAGGAAAATTGGGAAAAGGAATCGTGACTGGTATAAAATTTAAATCTTAAGATAAATGTATTATAATAAAGCTTAAAATATGTCTATTATATATACGCTTTATTGAATAGGAATAATGTATTCGTATGGGTTGTCTATTAACCTTTACCTTTATACTATACCGTTTCTCGAGAAATGAAAGCATAGTAGTTACAATGGGAGAATTGAATGGTTTTGTATGACTTTATCGTTCAATGTTATTAACGACGCCAGTATTAAGATTTAGTTTTATAGTTTTGTCGTTTATTTATAGATACTTATCTGTTACTATATTATATGAAATGCAGAAAAATACGTTTGAGATATAAAAAAGAAGTAAACTATATTTTTACATTGAAACCAATTCAATTCAATGAATATTGCTAACAAGTAGCAAACTAAGTATTAAAAAACAGATAAATCGATTTTTTTTCAAACCTACAATTAGCTTATTGATAAGCCCGATGTAGGCTTAATGAATATACCATATAACAGTGGTGCTTAACCTTGTTGGAGGTACTGACTCACACCAATTTCATAAGCGTATTTACCGAATTCTTCTTAAATGGAAAAATAAAATATGATTTTTTCAAATTCAAAACATTGATATAATGGGGGGGGGAATCACATCAAATTATTTGTGTCAGGGGTATATCTTAACTTCCGTCGAACCCGCGAGACTGACTCACTGAGCTCTTGATGTTTAATTGAACTCCTCTCAACTGTTTAGAAACACTACCATAGTACAGACAATACTATTATTATTTTATCAAGACCTAAAACTTTTTGGTGGGAAGAATACGGTTTTAAGACCATTCTTCTTTCAGATGTATTCCTATGCTTAGTTTATTTTGGGGATGGTAGGATAACAGGAAACACCTAATGATAAATAAGCAAAATGACACAAATTATAAAAAAACAGAATAAGCATTTTTTAATTTGAATGATAAAGTGAATACGTTACTACTAAGTGAAATATATCCGATTTTTTGGAAAAAATAATTATAAAACATTTTTTGCTTAATTTATCTGAAAGAGTATATGACTAACTATAGAAAATTGTTTAAAATTATTTGATATTACTTTATAAGCACATTTCATTGATATTTACTGGAAATCGATTGCATTATCAATAAAAATGGATGATAAAGTTTAAAATCCCAAAACTCTGTAGAATCACTATTTTGGTAATGGTGGTGACGTGAGACGTCATTTACAAGTAAACATGGTGACATAATTCAGTTAAACTGAATTTTATCACACCAATTAATGACGCAAATGTTTTTTTTGGATTGTTCAATATTTAAAGAATGATCCAAATAGAAGTTAATTAAATGGGTACTTTCTGGAAAAATATGAGAGCCACAAAATGTTTTACTTTCAACTCTCGTGAACCACAAAATCACACCAATTTATGACGTAAAGAATAATTCGAAATTTTAAAATTTCTAGATAAGCTCTAAACATCGACTTAGCACTGCAATAGGTTCTCTGGAAAATATACGAGCAACAATTTCTATTCAAATTTCTTGAACTTTAAAAAAGCAACGAAATATTTCGTAGTTATTTTTGCCAAAATTCAAATTTGTAAAGCCTTCTTAATGAACGTAAAAAAGCTCCAAACATCAACATAGGGTTGTTCTGGGGAATAAGGACTTGTTCAGGAAAATATATGAGCAACAATCTTTTTTATTCCAGAACTCTTCAACGGCAAATAAAAACACTCATTATCAGTGCAAATACCAAAAGCTTTCTATTTTTATTTCTTCGTTAAATTGGCCGATAAAGTATAATTTCTCATAGGGGAAATAATAATTTGTCTATTTTTTATTTTATTTATTTTTTGATAAAGATTTTGTCAAAAGTGGTACTTTAAGAAATTATCTATTTTTTTTCTGTTTCAGGGATTTAACCGGAAACATTTTTTATTATTTGGACTCCACTGTACTGGAAGGAGCACCTAAAGTCAAAACATTGTAAGTAATTTATTGAAAACTTAAAATGCTAATATTATGTCTCAGGAAACTAATTTTCCATGCAACTATGATTTCAATTAACTTTCAATTAACAAATTCAATTGGAGCATGTATTGAACGTAAATATTTACCTTGGCTGTAAAATGAACGTTCTACTTATGAATGCAAAATAAGAGGCAAAGTTTGTTGTTTTGTGTTTGTACAAATAAAAAAAAAGAAAAATTAATTTAAAAAGTTATTTTTTCTTTTTTCAATAATATTCTGTTGATATTAAGTTCGGAAAAACCCTGGAAAAATGCTTAGTAAATATCATGCAGCTTTTCTGATGAGTTGTTTTAAAAAGAATTCAATTAAGTTTTGATAGTTGCACATAACAAATAAAAGGGGCAACTGTATGAAGGTAAAAAAAAGCTTCTGTATGTTTTTATTAGATTTGAAGTTAAGAAAAGATGAAGACTGATGTCGAGATAAATTGGAGAAATTGTTTTTTTTGGTACGAATTTTTTATCGACACATACTAATATAGTTAAGATAGACTGTTATGGTTATAGGTATAGGTCTACTTAATTGTTGAGTCATTCGGAGTAACCGTGCGCAGTGGGTAAGTGTGCGCATCCTGTTTATCCTGAAAGATTGGAGGAATAAGTCGTATTATGTGTAGTTGACTGAAAAGAACGGTAACGATGAATTAATTAATCTACATGATCGCTACATGGTTATATTATTTTTTTTTAAACAATTATTAGGTAATAATAATTATTAGAATTCGGTACTATAACTATAACTTTTGTCATCACGGCAAAGATTCTCATATCGTACTGAATACACTCACTATAAATCATTTTTTTTATGTTAGTAAGTTATTCAAGTTTTCTGTTCATTATAAAATTTAAGGGTATATTTTGAGCAAATTTATATGACTATATATCAAAAATCTTGGCCTGGGGTAAGTGTGCGCGGGTAGTTTGGGTGCAGAATATAAGTATGCTAACATTACCACCACATGACAGTTACAAACTCCAACCACTGGCAAAGCTTTTGTCAGTCTTCGGAAACCTAAATACCTACTGTCTTGCATAATACAATAAATTCATGTCAGGCTACTCTATAAAAGCTATTACCCAATGCCATGTAGCTCGGTTATTCAATGAAGCTTACAAAAAGGTTGCCACATTAGCAAACGCTGAATTTGGCTTTATTTTCGTAATTTTAAGTCTCATTATTGTATGTCCTTTTATATTTAGAATTCGATATCTAAGCATTATAACTATAAAAAAGGCGTATATTTACCCGAACTATTACGCACACTTACCCGCAAGTCGGGTCAAGTGTGCGCATTTGGAATCATTCTAAATAACCCTTTTTATTTTTTTAGTATCAAAGTTTTGTGTTATTACATAATTTAATTAGATATAAGTCCAATAAATACTTTAATAAATGAAGAGTTTCTTTTTTTCTAATTCATTATTATTTAGTTTTTAGTCCGGTTTAAATCCTTAAGTGTGCACACTTGACCCGAATGACTTTATAGTTCATTTTTTGATAATGATATTTAATAACATATAAGACAAATATATGTAAGCAGAAATACTTATGTTATGAAATTATCATAACATGAAAACGCGATTAACTTTTTAAAGCTGCGGCTCGAAACAGGTCGATTGAACTGCAGATAAACCATTTTGCCGATTTTTTCAGCCAGGAAGACTTTTCCTACAAAGCTTCTTTTCCTACAATTTTTGCCTTGGAAGATGATTTATTTGTGGTATTTGATATTGGTACTGAAGCTTGCGCGTCTTTATAGTTTTCAGAATATTCATTTTTATTTAATTTTTGGTCAAAATCCATCGTAGATTCATATTTCGAAGGCCTTTACCTTGTTAGTTGTGGTTTTGTGCAGTTCTAGTTTTTATGCCGTTCAACAGTTCAGGAAATACATAGTCAATACTTCAGTAAATACATAGTCTTGTCTTCAAACTGAAGTTGAAATTCTCACTCATAAAGATGTTCTTCAGGTTGTTGAATGAAGATCTAGCTTTACCTATTCTAGGTTTAAATTCTTCTAAGCTCTCCAAGTACGTATCATGCATGATATGGTATAAAGATATTAGAATTTTTGACTTGCTAGATTTTGGCACTATGAACTTATATGATACAGTTCTGACGTTCGAACTTTGTAACTACCATAATAACAACACTAAATTTGGTCTTTTTTGTATTCAGTTATAGTCTGTAGTCGAAGCTAATATCGACTATTGTTTTTAGGATTCTCTATTGTTTTTTGAGTATTTCAGCAAGTAGGACAGATTGTCGACGAATTGTAAGTTATTTATTTCGTTTAAAAAGATCTTGATTCCGGCTATTCGTCTTCTAAAGCTTCTTTTATGATTTCTTCTGAGTAGATTTTGAAAAGCAAAAGGGACAAAACGCATCCTAGCCTTTCTCCACACTTGATCTGAGAACTGATTAACTGATGGTTTAGCGCTAACCAAACATTAAGAAAAAACGACTTTCCTAGTAACCATCAACCAACAGTTAACTACCTATAGATTAAGTCTACTTTATGCTCATATAAAAAATTTTATATCATGAAATATAATTCCTTGGCTGAAAAATACGTATTCAACTAATTGCAATGGACTTTTGAAGTACACCTACCTATTAAATGACCACGTGCTGATCATTTATTAAATTCAAATATCAAATTCAAATAGGTATCTAAATAAATTTAATATTGTATGATATTTTTTTTTCAATTTTATTATTTTAGATTTTAAATGATAGTTTTAAGTTCAAAGATCTTAAGATTTAAGAAAAGACTAATTTCCGTTTAAAAAACATTTTGGCCTTTTAGAGGAAATATTAGACCTTGTTATATGATTTATATAGTCCATTGTAGCTTTTGTAGAAACGAACCTTCAAAGCTGATTAAGTTTTAACATACCAACGACGAATATGTCATATATTGTAATGATGTAACATGAGCATTATGAAGTTGATAGTTGGAAAAATTGTTTTTTTTTTTTGATTTATGAACATATCAAGCATATTTTGAATTATTCTATATGATTTGATTTTTGTAATAAAAATTTGATTTTCTGAAGAGAAAACAATGCGAATTTAATTTGTGAGTATTTTATTATTTGTAAAATAAACCTTTTATTTTGTTTTGTTGCAAATTGAATTGTTAAATTGCTTTAAATTCGTGTCGTTTGAGTTTCGAGGTTTCACGTTTTGCAGTTTGGTTGCACTAATCGTTTTTTCGAGACAATTTATTTAACGATGTAACAAAAACCGGCGCAGATCATTAATTGAAATTTATCCCTTTTTTATAGGGTTCTCCGTCATTGCAACATCGTGGAAATAAAACCTAAGACGTTTTACGGAATTCGAACCCTACATACTTTGTAAGTATTGTGTAACTGAAAACGATATAGTTAAAAATATACAAACATTCAAACATAGAAGGAAACTCTACCACAAAAGAAAAATAATGATACAAATTATTACTCAGAAACTAACGTTTGAGTTTAGAAAATTTTACTAAGTATAAAAACCTAAGACAAAATAACCAAGAATTATTTGATCTTGTTTAATATTCAGTGCTTTTTTATAGTCAAATGCAGATATCTTTTTTTTTTCTAGGTACCTCGACCATAATGAAATGGAAACATTACCGGAAAATCTATTTCCCGGAGGAAATCGATTGAAAGTTTTGTACGTACCAACATTTTCGTTTTACTTTAAGTATTTATCCTAAGGAAAAATATGTTATTTAAGGATTTGGTAGTATTCTGTTGAAAGTATATTTTTTTATAATATTTCAAGCTTTATATTTCATTGTTTCAAAATAGATTTAAAAAAACCGCTCTCGTGTTTAAAGGATGAAGAAAGGAAAGAAGAAAAATGATTATTACCTTTCGCGAAAGGTTAAAGTCCATGATAATTTTTTCCCAATATTTAATAGAAACTTAAAAAACCTTCTTTTTAGTGATTTTATCCGCCTAGGCAATAAAATTCAAGATTTAATACTTTTTTATTTTTCAAAAGAAAAAAAATCAGCTAATTTTCTATAACTTCTTTTTCTAATAATTTACTGACAATAGAATAATATTCATAGTTTATTTTTATTTTGAAACCGATTTAAAAATAGCTTAAGTCCTTTTCAAGAATGGTTCATAAAGTTATTATATTTTGCAACTATAAATACATAAATTTCACAATCCAAGGAGTTACTACTAGTTGGTCGAAAACGATTATCATATCAATAATTTCATAATTTTATTTTTAAATCCTTTTTTATTTTTTCCAAATTGTTGTCCGTATCTTTATTAGGTACAACTAATTTGATCACTTACAAAAAATACATGAAATAAGAATGGTACTGTGAACAAAAAAAGAACCCGAAGAGTTCCCAAACTAATAATGGTAACTTTGAATGGTAATTTTGAATCGACGACAAACTTTTAAATACTCAAATTAAAGCATAGATTGATGATAACTGAAGATCAGTTTACAATATGGTGTAATTGGTATGCGACTTTTCAATAAATTCCATCAAATCCGGAAAACCTTTGTTCAAGCTCTCTGCAGTGAAGTTTTAATTGAGAATTTCTATTAGTCTAAAAAAAAGGAACGTTATATCTGTTTTTCCGATTTTTCTTTTCCGCAATTTTCCAGTGACTGAAAAATATTTAGTATATCTTGTTTCTTACTATTGAAAAAACTTTAAATTTTTATACGTCACGCGATATAAGATTTAGGAAAACTCGTAATAGATTTTTCCAATACAATACAATAGATTTTTCAAATGCATATTTCTATTCAAATAGCTCTGAATTTTCAATTGGCTATAATAAGGCTTTTAAACTGTAAAGCTTCAAATATTTTTTTTCGGAAAATATGTGAATTTTTCGGGAAATTCAACTTGATTTGTAAAGATAATTATACATACCTATAGATGCATTTTACTTTAACATGGCACATTGCGATTTTTGTCATCTAAAGAAATGTATCAAAATATTAGTCATTTAACACGAAATTTTCTTTTATTTTCTGGAAAACTTGTGAAAGTTCAAGAACCTTGTAAACAAAATTTTTTGAAACAAAAGGTAAAGGCCTCTCTTCTAAAATATCTCAAGAAGCCATTCCTTAATGAGCGTTGATAATGACGAAATTCCGCTTCCCGTACAAACGGGATTTTCCAAGATTTTTGGGAGCTGGAAAATCTTAAAAACACAAAAATATCTTTAAGCACCTTAATATTTTGTACAAAAGTTGTTAAAATCGACTTATTTTTACGGCTGAGATAATGGATTTCATTGAAATTACTATTCCAACTTAGTTTTCCGATCAACGATCAACTCCTATTTTTCCCTTCTTTTAAGATGATTTGTTTTTAAATTAACAGGGGACCAACTTCATTTTATACTCTTTTAAAAAAAAATTAAAAAAATACTTGTCGAGTTCAGAATCTCCATGTTTTGCATCGGTTAAAAATAATGAAATTTTGAAGTTAAATATTTTTATTTAACCTAATAGTAGCCTTTTATGCAAAAAACCCCTGTTTTTATAAGAAAAAATCACAAAAGTTTTCACATTATACCACAAGTGCTCAATTTAAACAATAAATATTGCCGACATATTAGTATGCCACGCATAGTTGCCAGTACCAGATAGCGATAAATAAAAATAAGCTTTACCAGAAGATAATTTTTGATTATAAATTATTCGATTCACTTCGATTTACTTTTCATAAGTTGTCTTAAGTGTTCATACTAGAGACAAATATCAATTAACATAGTTACCTATATAATCGTATACCAATGTCATCAGATAAATTTGTTATAATTGATTGAAACTTTAAATCGAATTTTTTATTTACAAAATTGAAAATTCATGAAATGTCCTTTCAAAAGGAATTGAAACCATGTTTTTGAAATACGAACAAAGTTTTTTGTAGGACAAATATAAAACTTTACCATATAGTTACACGACGAAGGATAGCAAGTTTAAAAAGAAAATATTGCTAACATACTTATATTCCTTACACAGACGATGTCTCAAGTATCAGCTAGTATACGTAATATATTCCTATAAAAAGTTCATAATGTGCTTTTGATTTAAATCAATAGTTGGTGTGATATATGCTACTAAAGTCATAAAAAGTATGTTTTTGAGATGCAAACTGTATTTTTATTGTTGTAGGAAATTTATCTAATTTACATATTTTACATTTTAGTTCTGTAATTTGATTTTATGCTTTTGGTTGCCAGAAATAGCCTTTCATGTACGAAGTTTCTGAAATGGTTTGAAATATCCTATTTACTTAACATTGACCTCTTTTATGTTTACCAAATGCTTGATATATCGTATATTACGTTTGAATACTACCAATGCCATAATGCTACCAAGTAACAGTTATAAGACTTAATTGATGAAAGATGATATATCTAGGTATTTCCGCTGCTTTCCATTACTATGATATCTGATAATTGAAACAAATTTTTATGGTGTTTACATAAGACTTTCTGCTAATGTAAATAATGTATCTTTTTCCTGGAAAGTTTTATCAATCGTTTTCCTTTTGCCAAATCATATTGTTTTACTGATTACGTTCAGACTAGCGAGTTCCAGTAATGTTTACACATTACATTACATGGAAGAATTTTGTTTCTACTTTAATTCCATAAATTCGATTAAATTTTCTTCATTTAATAAATAAAATTCGTTTGGTATATTACACACGGGGTCTCGGTATCCTGATAATATATACATTGTAAAATGTCCATTCCTTCTACTTCTTCTCGTGTGTTTTCATAACGTCCATCAAGTCAGCACTAAATTTTTGGGATTTAGAAAAAATAACTACAGAATATTTTGGTGATTTTTTGTCGACCAAGAGTTCTGGAAAAAAAAATTTGTCACTCACATATTTCCCTGGGTGTCCCTGGATAACCCTATGTTGACGTTTGATTCTAACTTGACGTTTGAGGTTTTCTATAAATTAATAAAAGTTTCAGAGGACTAGGGTCAAATAAATAATTAAAACTAAATGTTTACTCGCGACGTTTCGGCCCCTTTATTGAGCCTTCCTCAGGGGTTTATGAACACTCGCTTATCGATACGGTACAGTTGAAAAAATCAATAAATCAATAATAAAACTTCAACGATACATACAATTTCAATAAAAAATAAATAAAAATTAGTAAAATAACGTCATTTTTAACTATTTTTTATTGAATCTTTATGTATTTTGAAAGTTTAATTATTGATTTTGTCAACTGTACCGCATCTATAAAAATGAATCATGACAAAGATTCCTGTTAACAAAGTTAAAGCGATTGTTTATGAACGCCTAAGGAAGGCTCAATAATGGGGCCGAAATGTCGCGAGTAAAAATCAAGTTTTAACTACTTTTTTTTGAGCCTAGTCCTCCTAGAATTTGTACTAATCTGTTATCACCAAGGATCTGAAATTTTACCATAATGTTTTCTGTAAATATTGAAATTTCAATTTTTTGCGGCATTTATTGATGTTCTTTCATCGCTCAAGACTTTTGAAAGAAAAAAAAATGTCTTCTGTATATTTTCCCCGAAAAAGCCATTTAAAGAAAAGGCTCTATTTTGACATTTCACAATATTAAAATTTTGATATCTTTTCGCGCCATTAATTGATTTGTCGGTCAAGAGTCGTGAAAGAAAATTTTCTCGCTTGCTTATTTTCCTGGAAAAAGCCATTTGAAGAAAAAGTTCGATTTAGGTCATTTTCCAAATATTAAAATTTTGAAACTTTTTAAATGTTATTAATTGGTGTTTTGGTGTTTTTTGGTCGTTCGAGAATTCCGATTCAAACGAACTCTTTTACTCCTTTAATTAGCTCCCAATTAACTTAACAGGGAAATTTTACAGAAACATGGCTCACATGGTCGACTATATACAATATTCATACATAACAAAACAAATGAGGTTCTCAGTTCGACCTGTATTTTGTCCTTTGTATGTATAACCAGCTGACATAGTTTTTTTAAGATTGTTCATTTGCAATAATTATTAATTTTTATTTCATTGGATATACATTAAAGTTAACTCCTAGTAAGTTTAAAATTAAAGATCGTCTACTAGCGGTAGAAAAATAGGGGTTGATTGATAGCTTTTAACTACATTTGCAATGGAATCTATGATCTTGACCGTAAATATCACTCAATTCGAAATGCATACACAAAAATTTGTTGGTTCTTAAGGAATTTCAAACAAAAAAATTAAACAAAGCCGGATTCCTGAAGAATTCTTTTAAAATTCTGTTGAAAACCATCTTGATACAAATACCTTTTTATTCAATTCACTATCTGGTGACGTCTCATTTTACATTTGGTTTTTGATTCAATTCGCGAATAAATCAACTATAATGAAAATTTAGTGACAAAAGAGAAATTAAATGGTGCCAGGCTTGAATTGGAAACAAATTCGCGAATTGAATTGAATTCAAAATAGAGAATAAGACGTCGCCAGATAGTGGCTTGCATAATTAATACTTGTACCAAAATTCAATTATTTGGCGCTTTTTAGTTCCTTTTTTCGTCAGTTTGATTTTATCGTTATTTTAAGTAGTTTTTTTTTTTAAATTTGAACTAAAATGTTATTATAATCGTATGTCATTTTTGCAAATATTACCGTTATCGCTACATCTTCAATTTGCAGAGTAATTGATTATCTTTAATAAATTGAAGTAAAAGTCCATGTAACAACGTTTATATTTATAAACAAAATATGTAATTTATAAAGCAGTGGTAAGAGCATGAAGAATGATATTTATAATTGATAATTATACTTAGGTAGATAATAAGTCACTTTGTTATTTATAAATACATATTTTTAGAATAAAATTCTCTCAGTTACTTCAATGATGTTCGTAATAATAATTATATTTTGTGTAAGATATTAAAGAGACTGATTTTCAATAGCATTATAATCTTGAAGATGACGTACGACTAAAGCTCATAGCTTTTAATTCCACAACAAGCTTTAGCATGTGATTATAATTGTTTGCTACACAAACCGTTCCAATGACAAACTTGTGAAATTTATTACTCTACACAAGAAGTGAATTAAATTTTCAACCTTTAAATTAATTGGAATTTTTACCTTTAAAATTGAAAACCTTAAGATAATGTTTCAAAGTTTCGTTGTATACTAATTGGAACTCACTTTATATAAGCTTAGTGCTATAAAACTGAATCGATGCAGATATTTTGATTAAACATTCTTGATCACAATTTATGATTTAATTAGCTTCCTAATAGCTTGAAAAGAATTAGTAAATAACTGCAGTGACGAGATCTAATTAACTGAGATTCCTTATGATCTTTGCTAACTGATGGTTTATATCTAACCATTATATGAAATAGATAGCACAGTATAATCGACAGTTGCTGTCAAAAAATTGAAACTGAACTTTATTTTTTATATATATTTTTGAAATTATGGTATACCTATATTATTTGATAAAAGGAAATTTGATATGATATTCCTCAAACAATTCGATGAATCAAATCTCTCAGTTTGAGAAAAGAAAGAATTGTTAAATTTAATTTTACTTTCAAGGTTTATTTCTACTCAGAAAGAAAATAACAATTTTATTTCTGAAAAAAACATACTTGAAATATTGTGGAAATAAGAAAAATTCAACTTTTATAATTTTTCAATGATAATATCGCATTAAATGAAACATTTTTAAATTTATGTTTATTCAAAACTGGAAGCTTAAAGAGGACATGTATTATTATATAAAACTTTGCAAGTTTTCAGTGCACTTATAAAAATACAGATTAGTAAAAGTTTTTTTTTTTTTTTTGTATTCCATGCGAAATTTCTCATACTGCACAAAAATCTTTTTTGTATTTTAATATATGGTCATATAAAAGAAAATATTTAAAATAAGAACAATATAGCGTCAAATAATGTAATAACAGCTTCCAAGTTAAATTAAATTGTCCTTTAAAAATAGTGTATATATCTGTACGGATAGATGTACGTAAGAAATTATATTTCTTTGTAAAAGTTTTAACCGTAGATACATTTTTGAATGAAATCCAATTATAGACGACAGAAATTCGTTGAGACAATGAATAATTTATTTTTATATTTGATTTTCCCTCACACGTATGTGTATACATTCCCTGTTCTTTGCCTTTGTTGATTTCTATACCGGCACTTGACTTTTTATATATTATTTTTATTATATTAATTTATATTTTATTTTTAATTTCACTTCGTTAGAGATTATTTTTTTTTTAAATTTAAACGAATAGTTTATTCGTCGCTAGGAATGAAAAACTAACATACAAAATTTAAAAACATAAAAGTTCCTTTTGGTTTTAAAAAGCATATTTGTTATCTTGCGTAGTTGGCGTGGTTCATATTTTTGATTTAGGGAAAGCTACTTCTTTGGGTTCATTCGCAGGTCTATTTTTTTGTTCAATTTGGAATCATGCACTGTTCATTGAGCATTACCGCCAAAATTAGCTTACATTACAAACCAAATCATCAAACAAATCATACATTACCGATTTTCATAACAAATTTAATTTATCCTTCTCATACAGTGCCAAAGAAGTTTAATTTAGAAAATTTGTTATGCTATAATTTTATTATGACAATAAGCAATATATGTCATTAATATAAGGATTCTTGATCAAAATACGTGTTATCACAAACTTTGCCACCTCTTTTTATCCAGAGGAGGAATTTTCAAAAATGAGATCATATTGGATGCTACATTATATAAGGGATAAATCTTCCAAATTTGACGACTCTATGACCTGTAGCTTGATCCATCGTTCATTTATTTAGTTATGACTTACGATTTTATATATAAAAAATCCATTAAACAACATTCATACAAGGGTATGCCATAAGTGCCAGGTTTACTTAAAACAGTTCTTCCTTCTATTGCTTTTTATTATTTTGTTAGAAAAACTCTGAAATTTTTTAGTATAATATATTTTTCTGTTGATGGCGATCTTATTCATATTCATGGATATATATTATTATGTTTATTCTTTTTGGGAATTGAAATTTAAGACGAAAAATGAAATTAAATAATAATGACAAAAATTAACGAGAAATTACAATTAACTCATAATAAAATAATTATATGGTGAATAAAATTATAATTTACATTGTTTTTGGGTTAGAAAATAACATAAGCTCTTTTTTAAAGAGATTAAGAGAGACAGTAAGAGCTTAACTAACAAAAACCAGCAATTGCCAGTCTTTAATGCCCTTTGGCACCTCGCAAAAGTAATTAAGCAAAATTAAACCAGATGGAATGGGGTTGAACATTAATAAAATTGAGATAATTTAATGCTTGAATTTTAGAAGGTATAAGATTTTTTTTATATATTAAGTAGAGTGAGTCGAAAAAAAAGTTTTTTTTTTTTAAAAAAGAAATGTATTTTATAATTCAGGGTGTTAAAAAAAGTGTTTTTTAGCCCTTAAAGAAGAGTTCAATCATCAAAATCTTTGCTCTTTCAACGTATTTTTTTCTCAAGTCTTGAACCATCATATTGAAAGAATTAAGCGACATATATTAATGAAGAAAACTGAATTCTCTGCAAAACTTGTTAATTGTAAATCTTCGTCAGGCTTTCCGTTTCTTTATAATTGAGCCTCGAACATTAATCAGTTGTTATATAACTTTATTTTTTAACTTTGAAATTTTGTAACTAATTAAGAAGTTAATAATCAGAGCAAAATTTTTACGTACTCTGGATGAAAATTTATTGCTGTACAAAAAAGGTTTCTTAACATTTTTTGATAAATTTACTTCCCTCAAAGTTATTGAAGGTTAAAGTAGACGTTAAAATAAAGTTACGTTTTTTTTCCATAATGTGTTTTGATTGAAGAGATTGAAAAATATTATTATTTTTTTGATAAAACTAATTAATGATTTTTGCATTCTTTTTAGCTACTATTAGGTTCATAATTACGTTATTTTTTGAAATAAAAATAATTTATTAATTATATTTTATAGAGTGAATAATGAATAAACCCTACTATGAAAATATCTTTGATGTAAATTTTTTTTATACCCAAAAAAAAAACACTGTATACTTAACGTCAAACTTAACTTTAACTTTGAATAACTTAGAAGATAGTAAATTTACCAAAAAATACTAATAATCCTGTGTTGTATAACAGTTATTTTCCCTTCAGAAAATTTAAAAATTTTGTTTTGAACATCAATTCATTCATTAGTTAAAAAATTTCTAATATAAAAGTCACAACGTTAAAACATATCCCTATTCAAAGCTCGATTATAAGGAAACGGCTGGTCTGACAAAAATTTACATTGAAGTCTTTTTGTAGGTCATTTAATTTCCTTCATGAATGTATCGTTTTTAATTCTCTCGGTGTAATGGTCTAGAAGTTTTGAGAAAAAAATGTGCTTTGGATTAAAAAATCAAATCGCGAAAGGTAATAGACTTCTTTATATCTATACCAAATACCTATCAAGTCATTAAGAGTTCTAAATTTTACTATATTTTTTCGACATTCTGAATAATATTTTAGTTAATCTTATTAAAAAAATATTGAATTTTTTAACCTAGACTTTTCGATTCTTGATATTTTACCACTAAAATTGATAGAATTCGTTAAAAAAATGGACTACTTTAAGTTGGAAAATTACAGTGTTTTATTACTTTACTTTTTTTATTTTTTTGGTATTTAAATTGGGTATTTTTGAGAATAAATAGAGATTATTTTGTTTGTTTTACTTTCAGAGTGCTGAGTAGTAATTCGATTCGATATCTTCCCGATGATGTTTTCAAGGAATTGCTGGAGCTAAGGGAATTGTGAGTTTTTCATCATCCAACAGCTGCAACTCGTTCGGTTTTCTTCCATAAAAGTGATTCGGTTTCATCTCTCGCCTTCCGTACATTCTCTCATTTTTTCTGTCTGAAGCGCGGCACCTATTTTTGAATTTATTATAAAATGCAAATGTGAAAGTGTATCGAAAGGGGATGCAAGTATGAAATATGTATTCGAGAGCGAGAGAAACTTAAACGTGGAGTGGAAGTGAATAAATTTAGAATAAAACCGATCGAGGAAGGAATGTGCAGTTTTGGGAATATTTTAAATGATTGTTTCTGAAGGATATGTAAGCGTTTGTTTATGGAATGCTTTTTGTTGATAGAGACTTAAGGGATAATCAGATCGAGAAAATTGGAAAAGCTGTCCTTGCACCAATGCAGCAGCTTCAAACGTTGTAAGTAGAGATTGAATTTATCAGTTTAAAATGCGACATTTGTGTCAGAAAAGCTACAAACATAATTACAGTGCTCAATAGAATTAGTATAATGCTTTTTTTAACAATTGTCATAAAAATTAATATCAGATGAATTTTGTAAATAATTATTATTTGCAATTTTTAAGAATTGTTGAATTGTGAATAGTTAAACGATTGCAAATAAAATACTTTGAATTGTAGAATGTTGAAATTTCCTTTAATATTAATGAGTGTGAAGAAACTAGCTGAGTTTAAAAATCTCATTCAGCAAAATTGTATTTCACTATTTGTTTATTCAATAGCATATGAAACAAAAGTGTCGTAATATTATTCAACTTACATTTTTTTTCCAAATGTGTATTTTTATAAAAATGTAATGCTTATTCCGTGATTTTTTTACAGGGATGTGCGTTTCTATAAAAACGGACACATTTTTTATGTTTTTAGTTTTGTGAAGAAATCAAGTGTTTAATTTGGTCTCAAAAAGATGGCGTTAATCATAAGTAGGTAGTTTTTTAATGCGCAGACCTCGAAGATATGAAATTTTCCGAGAAATGTAAATATGTAATGATCTTGTTGTGATGTGGAAAAAGCAATAAATTCCGTTTATGACATTTTTTACCTTTTTTATATTGAAGTTTCATATCAATTAATTTGTATAATTAGATCCCAAAAATGCATTCTTGATATACTTGTATTATAGGAATAATAACAGAAGTAAACAACTTAACATGTTTGTTATACAGTCGAGGCTAAATTCAAATAAACGTGTGTCATATAATTTACCGAGCCACCTTGTGTATTTGTAGAACCTTCATGTGGGGAAAATTTTATTTTTTCCTTGTAAAAATGAAGACTTATTTAATTAGAATGTGCATATAACCTGTGTCCTATAAGACATAGCCATCCCCCAATAATTATCTCTGTTTTCTCAATAGACCACTGCACAGGGTCTAAAAATAATATTTCATATTTTAAAAATCTTATTAACTAATATCAAAACATTATATAACTGTTAATTTTCAACTATACTTAATAACATTTATGAAATTTTAATTTCGAACTACAAAAAAAATCGGTTAATTCAAAATGTCTAAAACGAGCTGCTATTGGCTTGGAATTAAAATGACACAACAATACGAAATTTAAGAATACTTAAGCCCAAAGGGAAAGGTTTTTTGTATCGTTAAAACATTAAGTGAATAATTTAAATCATTTAGAATCTACACAATATATATTTCAATGAAAAAAATTAGTGGTAAAATATAGGGTATGAAAATGTTTTCCGTGGCGAAAAATTCTGAAAAATTTCAAATATTATGTAGATTATTACTGTTATTATAGTAACCGCTCAATGATCTGTTCATATTTCGGTTTCAATATGCGTACTGTGACGCCGCAGAAGTTAACAGGAGTCCCAAAAGCACACTTGTTGTTTCCAGACTCTCATTAACTTTTTAAAATTAAAACTTTTTTTCTACTAAAACACAGGTTTTTCAGTACTAAAAACTAGTTTTATCTCGTATGATTAATATCCTTTATCGATTAGAAAAAAGAAATGTGCATATGGTCTAATACGATATATACTTATATCTGTATCTATTATGAGAACAAAAAACATAGCTTCTAAATAACGGAAAGTAATATTAACATGCATAATTATTTTTAAAAAGTAAAATTATCAGAAAGTTAAGCCATATGAAAATTTTTCAACTTTTTCGAATGTTTTTTTAAATTTGATAACTTTAATGCTCAACAGAATTCTGCGTTAGATATACACTGGTTTTATTATTTGCTGCCAACCTTATAATTCAAAACTTCGAGGCTGTTTAAAATCCAATTTTCAATGATTCTGAATTATTAAACAAACCGACGATTTTTCTATAATTAGTATAATGTTATAAATCAGTTTATATTTGCTGATCTTTAATTAATTATCTTTAGTGACAATATACTTGTCTATGTTTTTTCTTCAATAAGTAGGTATGAAAAAAAAATTCTTGATATTAAAAGCACAAAAATGTCAAAAATATATCTTTTACTTACACATCTTTGGAAGTATAGGTAGTAAGTAGTTTTGCTCTATAAAATTTTAAAATCATAAACTGAAAAAAAATTATAATTTAACCAATAAACTATCAAAGAAATCTAATAAGAGACTATTACTACATCTTGAATAATATTATAATTACCTTTAACAATCGTTCCTATCAAGTTGCTAAAATTCATAAAATTATATTTGCAATAATTTTGTTAGAATATCTTTTGTTTTATCTCTAGTTTTTCACTTGTTTAATGATCTCATATTTTATTATTTATTTTAATTTGCGTAAAAGTTTTTTATCGTTAGTTTGTTTGCATTGGTAGAGTTAGTAAAAGAAATAAATGTGATATTTTAAAACTTTTCCAATTAAGTACTTTTTTAAAAAGACCAAAAATTTATGTTATGCTCTTTTTGGTGTTCCAGATATTTGAACGGCAATCGCTTGCGGTGGTTGGGACCGCATTCGTTTCCAGAACTTCACATCCGAGTTTTGTCTCTGGCCAATAATCGTCTCACAGGAATCGAAACAGGAACTTTCAAAACCTTACACCAATTGAATAGTTTGTGAGTTAACAATTACTATAATTCCTTTTATGAGATTCTTTGAAGGTATACCAAAGATAAAACTTGAATCTGAAATATTTTGAGATAATTTATGTAAAATTGGAAAACGACTCAAGTTGCAAGAGCGAAAATTGTAATTGTTGGAAATCAAGTTTTTAGTAATAAATTCAAATTAGGGGTTCTTTCGATTGGCTTAAATATTAACAGTTTCGGATTTATCGAGAAAAATAAGTTGATGATTGTAGGTAACAGGCTTTTACCACCTTAATGGCTTCTCCCCTTAGCTTTTCTATAAAATTGTCTACCGTTTTTTTAAAACAAACTTCGCGTTTAAAAAACATACATAACCGACAGGCCACTGATTGTAGTAAATCCGGGGCAAATTATGAAATCCAACTGAAAGTTTAAATATACCTTTAGAATCTGCCTCCTACATGCATCATTAAATATAGACAAATCGTTATCATAATTTTGTATTTTGATCTAGGATACGAGTAATTAAAAAGGTTAAGTCGAATATGTTCTAATGAAAACTAGAATTTATGGGTTAAAACATTATTTCTGAGTCTCACAAGGTCTAGTTTATTTGAACCAGTATAAGAGAAAATAATAGTTAGAAGCGATTAAACATTTATTTAATTTACAATTTGAAGCAGACACTGAAGTCGCCATTATTCATTTACCTGACCGGTTTGTTAAATTTAAACAAAGCATCTTGTAATCGATTTTGTAGTAAACTTATGAAAACGTAAAGCTTTCATTGATCAAAATAGAAGTAAAATATAAAACCAGAAGCGCAAAGTTTCGCTAGAAGAGGATTTAACTTCAAGCAATAACCAAACTGTGGTTTGGTTGCATTTAGTTCAAAACCAAATTTTTTTATTTGAATTTGGTTAGAGATTATGTAAAGAGCTTTAAATCGTTTGAAAAAGTTCAATTTATTTAGTTCTATACGAATAGAATATCTCACTAATGTTTGCATTTTATAAAACATGTTGCAAAAGTTCCACATTCGTAAGGAATAAGTGAACGATTTAAAGTCTTTTATATTTTATATGCCTGTATATGTCACGAAAATATCAATCGTAAATATTTTATTCTTTGAAATAAAAATTATAGAATTTATATATATGGATGAACTAAAGTAAGTTGTCTAGATTCTTTTAAAGAAATAATTAGACATTGGTTTTGTTTCTCAGCAAAAATAGAAAAACAACACATTTATATTTTAATAATAATTTTCAAAGTTATTTTCATCTTTGCTAAGTAATGAAACATTGAATCAATGTTTTTTTGTTATATTAACATTATAAATGTTTCCTTATTTTTATTAATATATCAAACTTATCTTCCAATCTGGTCTTTTATATTGTTTATATTATATTATATGTATTTTTCTATCATTTCAAAATTGTACTACAGAATTTTCTGATTGATTAAAAAATGGAAAGCAGATTCGTTCACCCAACTTAGCTACTCTAAAATTTCAAAACCAGAATATTTTCTTTATAACTGGGGGGAGGTTGTGCCACTGCTTGACTCACGTCCGACCAACCCCTATTTTACAAATTATGCAACTGTTCAAAAAGATGTGCTTTATTCTGACCGTCGAGTGGCGCACTCTGTATTAAAATAAAGCACTAAACGATTACGGTGATCACTAAAAACTTTTTTAATAATAGAGAGAAAAGTTGAGAATTTAGTTCTGTGAATTCTGTGGGAATAACAAAATGAGAATATTTGTTGTTGACCATGACAACGTCATCAAAATTTTTTCAAGGTTAAATTTATTCTTTATACAATCCATACTTTGTAGTTCAGAATCAAGGTGAAGTTCCTTTAAGCACTCACCTCCAATTGCTTCCAAATTTATCCGATAGACGTACTATTCTTCATATATGAAGTAGAGTTACTTAAACTTAGTCACGTGACGAGAAGATCTAATTATTTAATGCAGGATCTAATCTAAATAATTTTTCGTATTTTTTTTTTGTCTTAGGCTTGTGTAAAAACTATAGTAAAAGGTTTTTGCAACATATCAACTTACGGATTTTATAAGTGATTTAAAGTCGCTAAAGACCACGGGCTACCGACTCCAATGTTAAAGCTGTCCCTAGAAGACGGACAGAGAATATCCCACCACCTTGGTGTCCTATAACATTTTACTAGAGCGGTTTCACTATTTCATATGATTTCATACATTTTTGCAGACTAGTGCATAATACGAAACAAACATATCATAGAATTGGTGGGATATTTAAGGTTTTTATCTTTGCTAACTTTTAAAATGAAAAAAATATGAGACAAGTTCATTCTGAGAACATAAATACGAAAATAAAATAAGAAATGGTTTACAAGTATAATGTTTTTTTTTATTATTCATAAAAATTTGTACAGTTATTATTTTGTTTTGTTTTTTAGTTTCACACAATATTTACAACTTTTTTAAACACACCTAAATTAATTATTTACATTACTTTCAAATTCAGAAATTACATATAATATAATAATCAACTAATGTTTCCTTATAATATCAAAACTTTTCCAACTAAAAATGATTACTACATTATATGTTATCCTTAACATTAACCAGTATTAGGTATTTTTGGCCCAAATATATAAATATATCTTAAAACAGCTCATGTCTCTTTTAGCGACGACATTATCTGGCAACGTTTTATTTTCTACTTTGTTTTTAATTTAACTCGCGACTTTTTCGTTTAGTCAATTCTAATATCGTATAATTTTTTCTTTTATTGCTAAATTTTCCTTATGGTCTGGCTTATTCTTTAACTTTAATATTTACCAGTTAATACTAATTAATATTAATCATTTTCAATAATTACCAGTTATTATAAATATTATACATCATAATTAAAAATAATGATATACCAGTTCAAAAAGTATATAAAAATTATTTGTCCAATTTTCTTTAAAAATGAATTATTTTACAGTTATCTAGATGTGGTACTGAAAAATACCTTGTTCATAGACAATAATGATAAAATTGAACATTTAACCTTAATATTTTTAAAAATTATAAACTATTATTTTTTTTCACATACTATAGCATGTTAAATGCTACTTTTTTGATGTCATAAGCTTAATATACTTATGCATACATTTGTTATTGTTCCCCCGAAACAAACTTATAATACACCTAAGTTATATATTTATTTCTGCTTTTTATTTTTTTATGACCTTAACAATGGTCTACTCGATTATTCGAATACAAAGAATAATCTTTAATTAGTGTTTGCACACAACAATGTTTTTGACTTGGTGAATTTTTGCTAGTAATCAAACAATACAATTGCTTTCAGAAATATAGATTGATAAAATATAATCAGAATTATAGATTGTAATTCATAAATTTATTTTATTCATTGTATTCTTTAAAATAAAATAGTATTTTGAGTGTTTGAGTTGAAAAAGTGTACTTTTTTCCAAAACTTTCAAACTTTAGTTTATTTTCAACTTCGTCAGGAAATTTATAAAATATATTTACAATTAGTTATTAATTCACAAGTCTTTATTACAAAAATTACCCGTTGAAGTTAAAACTCTAGTAAACTGATATTATTTATATGATTATTTAAATTCAAATATTTTTAAATTAGAAATAATATGTCAAACTTTATAAAAATTTACAAAGCGTTTTAAGAACAAGTTCAGATTCTTCATCGACTTTTTTAGTGTCTATTACTTATATCTATAAACTTTCATGAATGAAATTTAATTGATCATTTTTGCAAAACAAAAGTCGTTAAGATGTCATAAACATGAATGTCAATGAAATTATAGATGTTTTTATTTATTTCCCATCTTTATCAAAGTAAACATTACTCAACCAGCTACACACTCCCTTCAAATCCGAAACGTAGTCGATTGAATGTATTGATTTCCATCGATGTTCGACTGCTTTTTGGTTTCCACATAATAAAATCATTTTCCGCTACTGCATCTGTTGAAAAATATTGTATAAATTTTATTATTCGATCAAAAGAAAGAAAAAATACAACTAGCAGTTGTATAATGGCTTTAAACTCGAATGTGATGATTAAGTTACAATGGAAAAATGATATTCGTATGATTAGTGTTTATTCATTAAGACTAAGAGACGGTATTTCCTTTTATGGATGGATAGACCACATCCTTAAGATAGCTAATTTATAGAATAAAATTTATCTGTTAGATTTCTACATATATTATTATTCTTAAGTGCAAAAAGATTTTTTTTACTCTCCAGATAAATCCTTGTATATTTTATATAAATGACTTTCAATAAAATTAGATATTTACATTTATTTCCCATGTTTGTCGCCGTAAACTTTACTCAGCTAGGTAGGCCAGACAAAACTCCTTTCAAATCCCAGACGTAGTCGATTGGATCAATTGCATTTCCCTTCATTTTCCAGTTTTTTGTTTAAATTTTTTGTCATTAAGGATTTTTCTTATGCCGCCTTTATATCTGTTGAAAATTATTGTTTGAATTTTAAGCGATCAATAAAAAAAATACAAAATAATTCCTACTTTTACAATTACTTCAAATTCTGAAGTTATAACGATTTAACTGCAAAATCAAAATCAAAAATGGTTTTTGTAGTTATTGTTCAATACTTAAGTAATTTAAATATTGCTAATATTTAAAGCAGAAATTTAAGTTAATGTTTTATTTTTTTAATTATTGAATTTTGAGAATAAAGAGGACTTACAAAAAAATCTAAACATTAATATTTAGAACATTTACAGTTTTGCGTTTTATGATATTTTATTCCAGACGTATGAACTCATTCAGCTCAACAGAAATATTTTTATTTTGTGATTTCAAAATCTGGTTAAATATTCAACCCTACATCGATTAATCAACAAAACTTTAAAAGTTGAATTTTCCGAAATTTTCTTTTGTCAATCTATAGGAAATCGTTCGTAGGTTTGCTACAAAATAGTTAATTTACATTAATTAAATCAATTAAATAATTACGAAAATTTAAAATTTAAAAGCAAAAATGTAGGAAAATTTAGAAAAATGTATTTCAATAAAAAAAAAAACAACCAGAAAAATTACCAAAACCTCACCTCCAAAACAAGAAAAGAAATCGAAAAAACAAGGCATTTATAAAAATTTAATTTTTCGTAACATTTATTTTCACAAATTTTCAAATATTAACAAAAATTGAAACATCATTTATCACGCTTTTCACCCAAATATTTTCATCGTTTGTGAAAATCAACTTCTCCCACAGTAAGCTTTAAATTTTCCAACACAGTGTTATTTCCGAGTTTTAAATTCAAAAATTTATTGTGGGAAAAGTTGATTTTCACAAACGATGACAAAATTTGGGTGAAAAGAGTGGTCAATGATGTCTCGATATTTGTTTTTTGGAAAATTTTATTGCAATAAATACTTAGAAAAAAAAAAAAACTAAAAATTTATTTTTTTATAGTTTTTTCGTTGGGGGAGGAGGTAACGTTAATTTTTCTTTAATTTTTGTTGTTGTTATGTTATTGAAAAATATTTTTCAATATTTTCCTGCATTTTTACCTTTCTACGTCGCTTAAAAATCCATTTTCCTAACATTTTTCTATATCAATGGTTAAATTATCAATAATTATTAATAATAAATAATTAATTAATTAATTATTAATAAACTATTTTGTCATAAACCTCCATGAACGATTTTCCATCGATTGGCAAAGGAAAATTTCGAAAAATTCAAACTTTAAAATTTTGTTGGCTGATCGTTGTAGAGTTAATATTCAGTATAAATTCTAACGAATATTCTGACGAATATTTTAGCTTGAAAACGCAGTCAACCAAATCAGAGGGAAAAAGCGAAGGAAGATATAGTCAGTATGTAAGACAAAGATACGGAATGTATTAGTTCGTACTTGCTATCTACTTGTGTATGTATGCAAGTTTTTATTTACTATGTTTGTATGTATGTGTATCTCCAGACCAGGCGTCCGGGAGTGGGGGGTTTTATTATTTTTGTTTTTCCTCAATTTTTCTTTTTTTTCCAACAAGAGGGATTTATCCTCTTGTTGGAAAAAAAAGAAAAATTGAGGAAAAACAAAAGAAACTTACTTTCGCCACATTTTCTTCACTTATTTCTTAGCGTTTCTTGCTGCTTACAGCACTTGTACAAAACACCACTTGTAACTAAATCTTGAATGCTTAGAATTCTATCACCAAAAGCGTTAAGGACAGGTGTGCTTGATAAATTTGTTAAGAGTGGGGATTTTTTTATCCTAGAGAACATCACCACGAAGGCAGTTTTTACTTTATCTTTCTTGCACTAATGAAACGCCATTTGGAGGGAAAATAGTGCAGACGACGAGAGTTATAAATCCTCTGAGCACCGACCAAAAATCCTATCTAAATAACATTGAAAATAATTTTTGGATTTTTTTTTTTACAGTATTTTTATGAAATTTACAGTGTGTGTAGATACTAATAAAATACTCAGATCCTGTAAATTTGATTTCTCTACGATCATTATTTTTCCCAAAAAAAAATAAAATGTGGAAAAAAAGAGACAATTTTTTTCTCCGAACTTACTACACCGATTGTTCTAAAAATTTTATATATTGTAGGAGTCAATAAGACCCTTTTAAGAAAAAAATAACAACTATGTAGATTTTAAAAATCTTTGAAAAAATGAAATTGTTTTCAAACTTTATTTTTTTAAACCATTATACAGTTTTGGTACCGCTGAAAAAGTATTTTTTTTAAGTAGAATATACTACTTAGATAATATGAGATTTTTTTCAGATTTTTTCAAATAGTACTTCATAGTGAAAAAAAATAAAAACAACCACTTGCTGTTACTTAATCTGAATATGCATACATATATATATATATATATATATATATATATATATATACATGCATACACCACACATACATTACTAAAGTGGTTGTTTTTATTTTTTTTCACTATGAAGTACTATTTGAAAAAATCTGAATAAAAGCTCATATTATGTAAGTAGTATACTATACTTAAAAAAATACTTTCTCAGCGGTACCAAAACTGTATCATGGTTTAAAAAAATAAAGTTTAAAAACAATTTCATTTTTTCAAAGATTTTCAAAACCTACATAGTTGTTATTTTTTTATTAAAAGGTCTTACTCATTATATATATACAATTATATATGTGTATTTATATATGTATGTATATTCAGATTTAGTAAAAGCAATTGACATACACCACTAAAGTGGTTGTTTTTATTTTTTTTTCACTATGAAGAACTATTTGAAAAAATATGAAAAAAATCCCAAATTATGTAAGTAGTATGCTCTACTTAAAAAATATTATTTTTATTATTATTTTTTATTTTTAGTATTGGTAAATCCAAAGAAATTGTACCATTGTTCAAGCGGTCATTTTTAGTTTTGGTTGTCACTTAAAGCAAACTAGCAATAGAGTGAAAATGGAATTTATTTATATAAGTAATCATCGATTAGTACATTGGCCCAATTTTCTATTACATATATTATGATTTTTTGTCGCATATGAAAATCAAATTTGTCTATATCCATTTTTCTGATTGATATAGAATTGTTCTTAGCAAACAAAAATTGAAAAAAATTGTAATTCTTTAATTCAAATTGATGGTTCCGTTTACAACTTAACGACACAATTATTTTACAATTAAATAAGACTTTATTTTAATCAAATCTGGGGAGTTGGAACCAGAGTCCGCAGCTAAAAAGTCGTTAGATATTAAAAGAGTCGGAGCTAGAACCTATGTTGGTACATTTTGATGGTTCCAACTTCGCATAATGTCTTAAAAATTACAAAACTCTAATTGATTATCTACTTCATTTCCCTATATATTTAAAAAAAATTAATTTATAGTCGATGCACGATACCACGCCGATGTAACATAACAATACGTCAAGAATGTAATTGTTTAATTTTACTTACCTTAGCGACAAATATCATTACTTTAATTTCACTTATAATTAGTTGAATGAAAATACTGTCCATATTTCAAAAATGAAATCTCAACTTCTTTAATATTTTTGCACACATTCCACTTATGATTTAAGCAAAAGAACAAAATATTTTCCGCAACAATAATCACAATAAAGCTAACGTAATAACAAAGCAAATAAATTACGAACCAATGTTAATAAATTTTTTATATATTCGTTTTTATTATATTGTTGACCTACCAATTCTTGTTTACGTCAAATGAAAGAAGGCAACAGAAATATATTATTAATTATCTTTGCAGTAGTAGAAATAAATAAAAAACTATACAATTATTATTATACATTACTTAGACGTACCTAGGAACTTGTAAATGTATGCTATTATTTCATTCATGAATTACCTACCTAAAGGTAGTGAATAGTAGTGGACTTATAGAAAAAAAATAATACTCAGTTTGACAATAAAATTGTAGGTTTATAAGGAGAAATTTGCAAAACTATTAAAACTGGTCCATTGATATAATATTTGTTGCTTCTTAAATCTAATAAAATTTAAATCTTGTCCCTTTCGGTAACTTACCTTTTCTCAAAATTCATTGCTAATTTCACATTTCAAATATTTGTGTCGCGTTTGGGGACTGTATTTTATAATATGTATATATACAATTATATGTATATATAATTATTATATATAATCTATATATATAAAAGAAAGTTGTGTTAGTTACACTATTTCTAACTCAAGAACGGCTGAACCGATTTGACTGAAAATTAGTAGGGAGGTATCTATGAACTAGGGGAAGGACATAGGATACTTTTTACCCCGTTCGTTCCCGTTACCGTCGTTCCCGTGGGACGTGCCTTTTTGAAATGTAAATTTTTTTATACTTAATGAACACTTAATAAAATTATACGGTAATAGCGCACATTCGCTTACGTATCTGATATTCTAATGCTCACAATACTAGAGACGTGGGTTCGAATCCTAGAGTAATCTTTTTTTTTTTATACAAAATTGTTGAAAATAAATCCTTACTGTTGCTCAATAAGGAAATATTAACGAAAAAAATACAGTAGTAGTAAAAAAAATAATTATATTAATAAAGCTTAAAGTAAATACGTTTTTAAAACCGTGCATACATAAAATCGTGTAATTATATATCTCCTCTGCCAGATGAAATTTTAAAATTCAGTGTATTCCTTATAAGAAGTAGGCATGTGAAAAGATTTTTTTTGGAAAATTCCTACCCTAAAAGAGTGAATTGGGGTGATTAAGTTTCTTTGAGAAAATGAAGAGTTAATCAACAATCGAAATTTTGAATTTACTAAGTGTAATTAATAAATAAATAATTAATTAATAATAAGTTTCTGTTTTTGTTATATAATTTTAACTACAGCATTTTAAATAACGTCATTTCACTTAATTAGTATGAAAGTTTAGGTAGTACGTACTTATACCATAGAGGCGGTTTTCAATTTTTGTTTGTTTTCCAACAATCAAACTTTTTAAAATCTAATTTTTATGAACCAATGATTGTGAACTGGAGCAATTATATATTCTGCAGAAAAGCATTATGGAAGCAATTTTTTGTCATATAACAACAATTGGTTTTCAAATTGTTCTAAATACCGAAGAAGAGTTAGCATAGAAGATATATATATATATTTATTGATGATAATAAAATATGACAAAAAATTGCTTCCATAATGCTTTTCTGCAGAATATATAATTGCTCCAGGTTGCAATCATCTATCTATTATTATAAAGAGGAAAGATTTGATTATTTGTTTGCTTTGAGTAGTCTCCGAAACTACTTGGCCGATTTGAAAAATTCTTTCACTGTTGGGAGGCTACACTATTTCCGGAGAACATAGGCTATATATAATTTTCAAAAAAAAAATAAGGATCCATACTAAAACTCCAATAATGTATCCCAAGGACTGAAAAAAATTACCAAAAAACATTATTTTATCGCGTACGCTGCGAAAACTATTGGTTATAGAACAAAATAATGTACTACGATTTTGCAGAACTTATTATTATCTACAAAAACTAGAGCGACAGCATATGTCTAACTATTATAGTTATGTCACATTTAGTGTTTTTTCATTTTAAAAAATATATATAAATGCCACCGCTATAAAAGCTCTTTTATTTATACTTTGGATTAATTATACGTTCATAGCGCATTCGCTTATGTATCTGGCATTCTAATGCTCACAATAAAAGAGACGTGGGTTCGAATCTTACGTTTGACTTTTTTTTTACAAAATTGTTTTTGGAAAAAGGTTCATTCGGGAATCGAAACAGTGAGATGAGATTCCAACTAATATTCAAAAATCTAGACTCTTAACTACTGTTATTTTGACGCGAGAATTTTGATAACTTTCGACTTTTTTTAGTTATAATTTAGATCGACATTATTGGACTTAACGATATTTTTTATTTATGTATAGATACTGATTGATTTATGGATTATTTGGTTCACGGTAGGTATGCCTACCGACGGTATACGCTATTGAACATACTCTTCTTAAATATTTATAAATATTTTTTGAAAATGAATTGATCATTATATACAACTATTTTATTTTATGTAACAGTTTATTAAATGTGTCTTTTTAAAGTTGACAAAATAGTGTTTTTAAGTATGATTATGTTTTTCGTAAAACAAATTAGAAAAATAAAAATTTTCACATACCACTACAAATAGCAATTCTAAAAAGAAAATATAATCTACACCTACGTTACGCAGACGAAGTTGCGGGGATCAGCTAGTATGTATATATATATATAGAATATGACATAGTTGCGGAAAATATTATATCAATTTATTTACAAAATTCTGTTTAACAAAATTATGTCAACTCGTTCAATAATAATTTATCGATAATATAGTCACTAAACGCTGGGTCTTTGTACATACCATCATTTATGTTTCTTTTTTATAGAAAAAACTACCAATTAACAATAACAATAAATAAGTGGCTTAACATGAAAATATAACAAAACCCACCCTAAGAAATTAGTAAAATTTGAAGGATATGTGTTTTAAAGATTTTGTAAATTCGTTGACACATGTAATTGAAACGTTTATTATTCATTCACTTTGGAAAAAAAAATAATTCACATATAATAAACGTAGCTAATTTTAAGAAACGATGATATATAGTATAGAAATATTTTGTGAGGTCTCCATTGTGGAAAAAAGTATTAGCAGATTGTATTTTCGCCTTAAGTAATATAAAGTAAAAAGTAATAGAGAGATAGAAATTATAATTTTATTAATATTCAAAAAATAATATTGAATAAGTGTTTCTCTTTTAAATTGCAGAAAAGTGAGGAAGATGCTTCTTAAAAAATATGTATTCATATTAAAAAGTCTGGATTTTCACTAATAATTAGAAACTCAATAACTTTAGCTGAAAATTTTAATTATTTTGAAGGAAAAGAAATACTTTTTATTTATTGTAATTAATTTATTAATTAACAAGTTTAAAACAAAACATACAAAAGAAACAATATTTATTTAATTACAAACTAGGTTTAAACAATATAAATGTTGTAACGGTTGTAACCAAAACCAACACTATGAGAGAAAGTTAACATATCCAGAAGCTCCAGAAGTATATTTTAGATAGTTTGAAAAAACGCTTGGTTTTAAGCGCTTTGAATCAAAATATTTCTATGTTTATTGTATTATTTCAATATTTAGTTATTGCAGACTATAAAACCTTATTTCAAAGTATATTTTCACTATCGAAATATTGGATAACTTATTAGTAAAAAATAAGCTGTTCTCGATATAATTCATTATATGATATCATTGATACTGATTGTCTGGATAAGGGGCATAAGGGGTATGAGTAGTGTAAGACTTATTAAGTACTCGTGAGCTAACATCACTTAACTCTCTTCTCTGATAAATAACTCATTTAGGCTCGTGAGCACCATCTCACAATGAAGAACCAAACTTGCTATGGTGGCTACAAAAACTAACAAGCTGAAAAATAATTTTGT
This sequence comes from Sisyra terminalis, assembly GCA_958496175.1. Taxonomy (NCBI): domain Eukaryota; kingdom Metazoa; phylum Arthropoda; class Insecta; order Neuroptera; family Sisyridae; genus Sisyra; species Sisyra terminalis. The sequence goes on along the minus strand of OY292277.1, from coordinate 28,935,772 downwards.
CACGAACAGTTGCGAGCATTCAGAACTGATAGAAATTGTTCTTCTTCTATGAAACCAAGTGCGCCAATCGTATTATAGTAAAAAATTAAGTATCTATGGTGAAAATTCTATCTCTTTCCAACTGCATTGATTTTGTATTTGACTATCGCATAATCCCTGTCCGTCTGTCTTTACGTTCGTCCTATAGAGTCGGTAGCCCGTGCTAAAGACTATAGCAGGTAATATGTGATAAGTATATAGCCGAAATATTAATTTAATTTTTTGATTGAGCTGTAGAGTGGTTGTTGATTATACTTTATGGAGGTATTCCATCCAAAGTGTCTAGTAGATTCAAAGTATGATTTTAATTGAAATAAGAATATTAATAATTGCGATTAAAATATATTTTTACATTGAGTTCCAACGAAAATTATTTCATCATAAACTTTTAACGTTTAACTTGGAGTTCAAAAAAAAAACTTCTACATCTTCTAACATGAATTAAACGTATATATCTCTTCTGTATGTTTTTCATTGAACTACTTCTAAACGGCTGAACCGACTTTGATGACTTTTTTATTTGTATTGGAGTGGAATGAGTCTCTGTTCGGTTTAAATTAATACTTGGACACTGTAGTTGGTACTGCGGTAGGATTCCAGGAGTATCATTTTTTATATTTTGACATTGAACGATTTGGCATTTATTTTATTTGAATGTATACACTAATACATTCGTAAATAAAATAAATCTTGTTATATTTTTCAGGCTGTTATTTGTAAAACTGTAAACAAAATGATGACAAGATTTCAAAAATATTTAGGAATATATTTCTTATCTTTTTTAAGTTCATTAAGTGAACAAGAGTCAACCAAGCAGCGACCGTATAGAAATTATTTATAAAATTAAAAACAGTACGACTACAAGAAAATCGAAATCATAAAAAATAATATGAGTACCAATTCATAAAGTCATGTATGGGAAGTAGAGGGATCATAAATTAATAAGAGAAACACGTTTTGCCTTTCATTCGACATCTCAAAATCTAAAAAATATATAGTTTATTAAGAAATATAATTACAAAAAAATGAAAAGTGTACCAAAAAGAGAAAAATCAATTCTTTAAACAATTCAATAAATCAAATAATTTTTTTTCACTGATTTTGAACAGTTTTACTTTTTCAATTATGTACAAAAAAAATTTTGGTCTCCATTATGTAATATAATTCACAAAAGTAAACTACAAATAGAACAAAGAACAAAAATTCAAACAAAATGTGTTTATAACGCTTTGCCCAGATGCGTATTTCGATTCTCAAGCAACTTCATCAGTGGTCAAGTAGTATGTCAAGTATGTCATCTTCATCAACTACTATTAGATCTCTTCATAACTGCAGTGTGATGAGTCACAAAGTAATCATGAATTAATCTTATTTTATGTGTCTTTTTGCGATATAGTTATAGAAGGAAGTGTCTTACTACGTCTATTTGCTTCACTAAATTTCTCGTGAACAACCCAAAAAAAGATGAATTTTGAATTAGCTCATTCTTTCAGTTTAATACTTTTCCATTTTTCATGAAAATGTTAATGCTTTCGAATGCAACCATCTGCTTATACGGCGAATATTTTTTGGAAGCTTAGCTTCTGCAAATGTATGCCCCATTCTTATTGCATGTTTTGCCTCATAAGATTTTTCCACTCGCGCCATATAAAATTCGTCACTTTCCGGGCTGCTCACGAAGAATGTGGTCTAGGAAAATAACATAAAAGTAGGATTATACTTCTCCACAACGACATCGCGAAAAAAGAAAGGCTGGACATATAAATTGAGATCGAATCGTGATTACTTTGTGGCTCATCACATAGCAGTTCCGGATAGATTTCCCATACTACTTGATGACAACTGAAGAAAGTTGCTTGGGAACCGAAATACGTATAAGAGTAGCAAGTCATAAATAAATTTTGTTTCAGCTGGTTTACTTTTGTTAATTATATTACTTAACTTAGACCACTCTATTCGAGTTGTTAAACATCTCACAATTATTAAAAGACTTCAGTTCATTCTGAACTCTATACCACAGAAAGGATAAAATTAATTAGCAGAATAAGCTTGGGATCTAGTAGCATATGAAGATAGCTACAGAAGTGAAAAATATTATAACTAGTAGGCCATTGTGCCAATGCATAAAGGTGGGGGCCCACCTTAACCATATGCTGGAGAATTTAATAATATAAAAAAACAACATCAATTAATCCGTCTAAAGAAGTACTAGAGAACACAAAAACAATACAACAAAACAAAACAATGTCCAATTTTTTGTCATTACGGTTAATTTTTCTCGTATGTAGGGCTCGATTGTTCCCTACTTCTCCTTAAATAATTTTTATTGTAACTTCTGTGGAAAAGCACATTTACAAAAAAAAATTGACAGAATTCAAATTAACACCCCACTAACATCGCTCCATTATATCCTTTCATTGCAATTTACACAATCATTTTTAACAATATACAATTTTCACCAAATTTCTAAAACCGGTATATAATAATTTGTTTTTAATTTTAATTTAATAAACATTGTGTGTTTGTATTATCAAAAAGTTATTTTTAATTAAATATATAAGTCTTTGAGATTCAATTAAAAAATTATTTTATTACTACGCGTTTCGACAGTTTTTGACTGTCATCATCAGGTAATAATAGTAATAATTATTACTATTATTACCATTATTATGATTGAATTATAATTGAATCTCAAAGACTTATATATATTATTATCCATTAATTTATTGTGATTCGGAAGTAATTAAAATACTTATCAATGTTATTTTTAATGAATATTTTTTCCATTTACCTATACCTCGATTAGTACAACTAAATTGATGAAAGACATGCCAAACGATTCTTCTAGGTTCATGAAAAATTTACATTGAAAATTTTATTGCACGTAAAAGAAGGAATGGTTAAACTTGCAAGAAAAGTTGGAGCTTTTTTTTGGGTAATGAAAGGGCCTTGTTTGCTTGTATTGATGATCAAAGAGCTACTGATTTAATTCATGCTGAAAAAAGCTTTCAAATAATTAAACTGCAAAATTAATGTATTTATAGAGAAAACACTGTTTTTTACTCTAACTTTAAAAAGTTTATCATAATATTTATGAAGTACTTGGAAGAAAACGCAAAAGCTGATTATATAACAATACTTTTTAACCCTTTTCTCTACTATTACTATTAAACTTTTCAATACTTAAATCCAGTTCTTTTTTGGAAGTACTAAAATATTAAACTCATATATATTGGTAAGTATTTTTTCGAGTACAAAAATGAAGAAAGTTTTATAAAGTTGAGTAAAAAATTAATCTCGGTCTTACAAAAGTTGTTCCATCAATTCCATTTAAAAATAAATCCGTTGATATTGGCGCAAAGAGGCAAGTTTATCATTCTCTGTCAAACATGTTAACTGACAACTTGACATTGCAGTGCACAGTTTTTTATCTATAATTGTACTTTTGATGTGTTTATATAAATTTTGGAGCTTTGAGAAATGAATTTAAAAAAATATTTTCCACAAAGCGAGAAAATATCTGGCGTGTGGTTTGTATTACTTTTGAAAAGGGGGAGGGGATGAAGATTGCAATTATTAATGGAAGGATAAATAGAAATAATTCAGAGTAAATAGAAGTAACACAATTTCTGTCGGTAATTAGCAGAGAATGTATCTAGGAAAAATCGATTTAACTCTATTTTCATTCAGCTTACATAATAGTTTGTGCAACAGTAAACGTTATTTACAACCATAGATACTGCAACTCGTGTTTACTTTATTATTCATTCTAACTGGATAGATCTGGTGTGAAGAATTGCCATTGTGAACGAAACGGATCAGTAGTGACTGTCTCCTCTTGGTAAAAAATTTTGAGTAATTTAAATTTAGCTTTCTAAAAGCTTTTTCTATAAATTATTGCTCATTTCCCTTTAACTCCTTTACGTTTTTATTTTAAATGTGGTTTTGAGATTGAAAACTTCAGTAATTAACATGCTTATGCACTAGGTTTTTGTAGCAAAAATTTCATTCGATAAAAATGGAAATTACTAGTAAATACAAACCAATTAGAGTAATAATCAAAGTATAATACTTAAATTTTGAAATAAACTTTATTGGAGGAGGTGAATGTATAACACGTTTGTCCTTTATTTTATATCTTTTATTAACTTCGTTCGATTACAATGATGATTCTTATTGACTACTCCTTAATGACTACTCTTAAAGACTAACTATTAATTAATTGCAGAGTCTTTTATAATGTTTGGATGAAACACATATGTGTGGCTTGCCTCGTGAGCCATAGCTCACCTGGCTAATCTATATGTGCAATACAAGTCGAAGACCTCTGAAATGCATATCAATCAGAACAGTAGTCATTCACTTTGACTTTCTGCCGATTGTGTAATTATACACACTTCAATTTAATAATGGGTTGGAGAAGTAAAATATCTGTGCAAGAAATGTTTCTTGTAGGGGTTGCAATCCCGCACTGTTTCCAATCCCGCGGGATTTTTGCCAGATTGACTTCGTAACAGCGGGATCCCGCAGAGCTTAAAATTGAGTTGTATCCCGCTGGATCGCGGGATCTCACTTTGCTGGATTGCAATCTCCAGTTTCTTGATTCGAAAAATGTATCCAATGCTCATCGTCAATCGTCAATAATATTTTTGGATATATTAATCTTGTTGTGGATGTTTAGAACTTGGTTCCGTTAAAATTTGACTGAAAAAACGTTTTATATTTAATTTAATCTTATTTACATTTAATTTAAATAAGGAATTCAATTAATGATTTCTGTATTAATAATTTAACATCAGTTAGTGGAAAAATAATTGGAAAACACCTAACGTGCATAAATAACGGGAGCTGCACTAATTTATTTAATTTTATTTGATTAATTTCATTATTGTATTTGCTCTTATTAATAGATTCAACTTTAATTATGATTGAACAGAAACTTGGTGAAAAATAACCGGGAACCGCCTAAAATACGTATACATTGGAAGCCACGCTAAGTCGTTTATTTTACTCTATTTTAATTTTAATTCATTCTTAAATTTCACTTTAATAACTTAATTCAATTTTACTTAATTATTTCACTTAAACATACGCGAGAAATACTCGGTAGGTCGGTAACCGAAATTAACGGTTACCGAGTATTTATCTTAATTTGTTTTTTAACTTCACTGTTTAAACATAAATTTAACAATGTGAGGAATAATCGGGAACCATCAAACATTCGTCAATATCGAAGTCTTTATTCAGTCTAATTAAATTATCGTTTCAGGGTTTATTTATGGACTCGACGGCGTTATTTTTAAAATGAATAGATAATTAGGACGCATTGCTTGATGAAAATGTCGAATCATTTTGACGTAACATTTCGATACCGCAAAAATTTGGTAATGTGCAAAGTCAACGTAATTAATGCAATTTCTATACAAAGTATTTTACATTAATCAACATATAAAATAGTTGCAATTTTATGAAAGGCACGAATCAAATGTGATAATTTAATATCAAATAACTTATGGAAAAATCATATGAAAAATATGTACTCAAGTAAAAGTGGCCTTTTGGGGTTAAAGTTGGAGTTGTTGACGAAGGATCGTGACTCTAGTAATGCTTAAAGATTAAATAAATCAAAACAAAAATGAGTCAACAATCATAGTAATCTATGTTTTAATAAAAAAAACGGGTTTTAATTCATACCCAAACGAAGAATCCTTCTGCTTAAATTGATCAAAAAATAAGTGTTGATAATCGCGTAAACTTAAAATAAAATTTTAAAGAGTTATTTGTTAAAACTTAATGTTTAATCTGCAAGCCCCCATTGGTTTGATAAAACTTTTAAGTTCAAATTTAGTTTTAAACAATTGGGAAACTCTATAGAATTAAAAATGTATTTTCAGAATAAAATCCTGTAGTGTTACACTGCAATACCATTGAGCATCAAACTATAAACATTTACATAATAAATTGCCATCTTAAGTATAAAGTTTATCTATCCATGTGTTAATTTACCAACCCCGTTATCAATATTGGAATTTTAACTTAAGAAATTAATAAATGAAATGCAACAAAATTATACATGATACATCCTTTTAATGTCAATCCGTTTAGTAGTTCAAAAAATCCGATAAAAAATCGTTCAAAAAACGATGAAAAATCGAATCGAAAGGACAGATCAATGTTCAAGGCTCAATTTTAAGGAAACGATAAGCCTGACAAAAATTTACACTTATACATTTTTTGTAGAAATTTTTTTTTTTACTTCAGTATGGTGTTAAATTCTTTTAAAGTTATTATTCAAAAGTTTTTTGAAAAAAAGAGCTTTCGATTCAAAAATCAATAATTTCCTTGACCTCTCAAGACCTCTTATTATCAATTCATTTAAATCAATACTGGGAAGATATATGCTTCTAAACTAAAGTCGTTAAAAATTGTTTTTGAGATATAAGCAATATTTTTACTATGACAGGAAAAATAAAGACGATTTACAATTTTCACGGCAAGTAGCAAAGAATAAAACTATTGTAGGTATTTTAATATATTATGTCATATACGAAATCGTTGATAGCAGCAAGTAAAATATAAAAATATTAAATTTTATAGAGTTGCTTGGGTAATGTTAGATAATACGCATATAAAGAAAGTATGATTTATTAACAAAGTATGGATGCATCAGTAAACATTCATTGAATAGTAACACAGTAGCCAAATGTTTTATAACATTATAACCAGTTATTTTTATTCTTACTAGTTACTCAACATTATTCCGATAAGTCCATTGATACCTTTAAATACTCAAAACGTTTCTTTGAAAGCGTTGTAAATCCATTTAAAAAAATAAGGGTTATTATGATGTTTATGCTTTATTTAGTGTTAACTTGTTACTAATAATTAACTTAGCAAGTTTTTAATTTCTGAAAAAATGCCCATCGATTTGACGAATTTAAAGTTGATCGGCAATAGAAATTAAGTAGCCATTGATTATGAAAGTAATATAAGTTCAATCAAGCAGCCTGATACAGGTCAGTATCCATGTTGTTTTACATTTGTTTTATTCCACTGGTTAAGAGCTACTATTTTTAGATTAGTTATTTTATTGTTCTAAAATTGATAATTTTTTAATAATATCAGATTATAGTGATATAGGTGAGAAGAAATGATTAGTCAATACTATTTTATGGATATTGAGGATATTTATTTATTCTGCACAGTAACACTGAGCATTATGGCTACTGAGCTGTCCGAAAAAGTATCTTAGCTACTTTTAAATAACTTAAATACTTTAAAGTATTAAATTATAAGATACTGTATCTTATTTCTTTATTTTTTGGCCAAAAAAAATCAAGTATCTTAGATACTTTTTAAGAGGAACTTTGGTTGAAGTTCAAAAATATTCTTCGATTCGGAAAAATATCTTAGATATCGAGAGATAAGGTACAGAATTTATTTTGTTTTGTTCTATAAAATTCAATTTATACCTCTTAAATTAATCTTCTATTGTTTTAAAAAGGGTTGTGTTTTCAGGTGATTACATATTTCATTTTTACTTACTCATATTCCTAAATTAATAAGGATAAGAATTATTTTCCCTGATTACCAAATAACTTAACTTTATATGTTACAAAACTTAAAAAATATATTAGCGTACATTTATTATAGCAAAAAGTAACTTTTAAAGTATCTTAAGGGTACCTCAAAATAAGTATTTAAGCTCCTTTTTGAACAATAAATAGATACCAATGTAACTTCTGATACTTTTTATAAAAGTAACTTATCTTGCATCTAGATCCGTCATTCCAACATGGGGCACAGACCCCACCGGTGGGGTATCTTAATATTTTAGTGGCTCATGGACAGGACGTGCACCCTTCGGTTGACTATACCAATGCCAATGGGGTAATCGAGAATGAGTTAATAACAATGAAATAACAGTGATTTGTCAACGTTCATCAAGTTAGCACTACACTTTTGGAATTTCGAAAAAATAACTATGGTTTATTTTGGCGATTTTTTTTCGTTCAAGAGTTCAGGAAAAAAAATTGTCGCTCGTATATTTTCAATGAAAACCCTATGTAGTGCTAGTTTGACATTTTGAGCTCTTCTACAAATAGATGATAAAATTCAGATCTCAGCTTTTATTTTTTTAAATAAGAAAACAATTTAAATAAGAATTGTCTTCTTACTCTTCTACACATATAAAAATATTGATTTTTTTTGCACCATTAATTGGTGCTTTTTTGTCATTCAAGAGTTCCGAAAGAAAAATTTTCATAGCTTGCATATTTTCCCGGGAAGCGCTATTTAAAGAAAAACCTCGATTTGGATCATTTTTCAAATATTGAATTTTTCTTATAGTAAAATTTCAGATCCTTGGTAATAACAACTTAATGCAAATTCACAGAGACTTTTTCTCGCCCTTAATTGGTATCGTTTGTTGCTCGAGAGTTCTGCAAGAAATAATTTCATCCCGCTCATATTCGTAGCTTGCTTTCATAAGTATTAAAGCTTCTATTTTAGATATTTGTGTAAATAAATAGAGCTTTTTCTTTAAATACCGTTTCCTGAAATAACATGCAAGCTATATTTTTTTTGTTTCGAAACTCTCGAACGACACAATAACACCAAATTATTTCGTAGTTATTTTTTCGAAATTCCAAAAGTGTAGTGCTAACTTGATGGAATTCAAATATTTGCTATTTTTGTATATCAGTTTTCTATTATATGTGTGAAAATTTTATTTAATTACCTTTTTTTTAGTTTTCATTTTCTTCTTTCATGAATGATTTATTCTTTGAATGCTTGTTAGGTACTAAGTTAATGTCCCTCAAGCTTTATTCAAGTGAATAACTAAAACAATTATTGCCAAAATTTAAATATCACAAAAGGAGATCAAGGTATCAAGATTTTAGAAATGTCTAGGTGGAGAATGGCCTAAAATCGATTGGAAAACACTGATCTAGATACTTCCCAAAAGTGCCTTTGAATGCTCTATGAATGCCATTGGATGACCGTGCATGTGGTGAAAAATGAAAATATACAAAACCAAAGGAACAAAGGAAATTAATTACTTATCTTATGATACTTTTTGAGTTACTTTTTATACCATGTACAATGTACGTAAAAATTTCGTGAAGTATTAGGTAAAATTGTTAGGTTATCATATAACAAATTTCTTACCTTTATTGATTTTGGAATAAGGACAATATATACATCTTATTTCCTAAAAGTGCATAACACTCTAAAAACAATAGAAGATTAATATTCGAATATAATTGAATCTTATGGAACTAAACCAAATAAAACTCTGTACCTAATCTCTCGGTATCAAGGTATTTAAGTTACTTTTCGTTAACTGTGATACATTATCTCTGAGTTAAAAGATACAGTTCCTTTTATAAAGCATCTTAGATACTAAATACTTTTTGCCAAAAAATAAAAGAACTAAGATACTTTTTTCTAACAGCTCTGTTGATGATTGCTGACAATTGCCTCTAGTGTCCATATGCCGATTTGGGAGAAGAAAATATATTTGGCGCAAATAAGCTATGAATGGGTTCGAGCACTCGGCTAATTGAAGGGATATGACAATTCAAATTTAACACTGTGCTTATGTAGAACGCTCACTATAGCCATACACTTTAGTGGTGCGTACTGGGCAAAATCAAAATTTACAAATGGTATTGATGTCGCTAAAGGTTATTCAATTTATTATTTCAATTTATTATTATTGCCTATTTTCTCAAACCGGCTATTTACCAAATTTGTTATTATTTTTGTATTTTTTTCATAACAACTATTTACGTTTGTCAAAATATTATTACTCAAGCACATTAAATAATTATTTACGCACCCGATGGTACAATTTTTTATGAATTTAAATTTATATTATTTGTAATAAAAACGCGACAAATAGTTAGCCAGTTGTAAATATTCGCTTTTAACGGACTGATTGATTATTGATAATTTCGATTGTTTGTTAAACGTTATCCCTTACAAACTTTGCTACCGTTTTTCACTCTTTTAGGGGAGAAATTTTCAAAAACCCTTTCTTATTATTTATCTGCATCGTATAAGGAAAACACTTTCCAAATTTCATCGACACAAATGTGCACTTATATTTGAAAATACAATGAAAAATAAAAAAAATGACCTTCTTTATGTTAGTTAACATGACTAAAAAGCTATTCAATTTCGCACATTTGGACGTTGTACATACAAAATTGTTGGAAATAGGTGGAAAGCGTGGAATTAAATTCGAATATTTTATTTATTTTCAATAACAATAATTGGTTTTCAAATTGTTCTAATTACCGAGTTAGTATCGAAGATTTTATAATTGATTTGACAGTGAAATATATGGCCAAATTGCTACCTTTTTGCTTTTCAGCCGAATATATAATTACTCCAGATCACAACCATTGGTTCATAATAAAATAGATTTTAAAAAGTTTGATTGTTGAAAGACGAACCAAAATTTAAAATCGACAATTTGGTATAAGTACTACATAAGTATTAAAATTTCATACTAATTTAGTGAAATGACGTTATTTAAAATGTTGTTATTAAAATGATATAAAAAATATATTTCTTAATATAATTTTAGATACAGTTTTTTTAATTAACAACACTGATTATTAAATTTAAAATTTCGATTATTGATTAACTACATTATCTCATACTAAACATTTTTATTGAGATAAAACCTTTAGTTGCGAATGCAACGGGCAACTACTAGTAAATAAATAATACCCTGAAAATCATTCCCTTACTATGTTCCAAACTTGAGATTCGCACATTTTTGAAATAAAAAATCTTACAAAAAAATTGTTTCCGAATTTGACAAAAATGTTTTCAGTTTGGAATGAAAAGTATTGAACACATTTTCAAATATATTCTTGTTGTGTTCCTTAAAATAAAATCATTTCCTCACACCTTTGCTAACACTCAATATATGAACGCATCTTTTATCACTCATGAAGGCTCTCATCGATTTTTGATTGTTGGCAATACTATTAATTATTTTACATATTTAGGTCATCTTAGACGTGTTCGAGTATCTGTCCAAAAGAAAAAAATATGAACATTTTATTTATTTTTAGTAGGATAGTGGACATGAAAGGATTTAGATCCATGTACTAATTATTAATTTAGCGACACGTTTCGGTCTTTTATTAGACTTTCATCAGGCTTCTTATTATGAAGTACACAATATACGTACATCACAATACATCGAAATTTTTTTCTTTTTCGCACACATACATTACAATATTTTTTTTAAATTAAAATTTATATATATTAACATTTATTTACATTAAATTTGTTTACAAAATTAGTTACAATCGTGGTAATTAAAATATTTTTAAAAGGCAACGATACTACTCATGGCTTGTATACTGCACTTATTACCACGATTTTAACTAATTTTATAAACAATTTTAATGTAAATAAATTTTAATATATAAAAATTTTAATTTAAAAAAAAATATATTGTGTACTTCATATTAAGAAGCCTGATGAAGGTCTAATAAAAGACCGAAACGTGTCGCTAAATTAATAATTAGTACATGGATCTATATCCTTTCATGTCCACTATCCTACACTGATAGAAGGATTTTTTTGTATTTAATAAATCAATTTATTAAAAACTTTTTCCGCTATTTTTTTGAGTAAAAGAAATATTTTTTTACTATTAACAACATTTATTAGTATGCAATGGATCTCTTTATCTCTAATAAATCATTTATTAAATATTAATAAATATTTGGTTGGCACAAAGAAATAGCCGTTAATAAATGATTTATTAACTGTTAATAAATATTTGTTAAAGACCGATCCTCTAACAAATCATTTATTAACTATTAACAAATCTTTTTAAATACAAAAAAATCCTTCTATCAGTGTACTAAAAATAAATAAAATTATGTAAATTATGGACACAACCAATTCATCAGTATGAAAATTATTTGAAGATTTTATTTTCAATCGTAATTCCTTCACATTAAAGAAAAATAAAGATATTCATTATATTTTAATAAAAATTACAAACCATAGTAGGTTATCAGAGATAGTATACTTACACAAAAATTCAGAAGTAACAAAAGTTTATGTATCTTGATTTCTTAAGTTATACTTTATTTCGTCATTCCCTCATTTCAAATTGAAACGAGGGAATGACGATATAGCAGGTAATGGCTTTTAAACTAGTCGAACTTTCCTTTTTTTATTTCTTTGTCTATTTAATCCTTGAATTCACTGGTTCTTCTTATTTAAAGATGAGAACATCAACCATATTGACTTCAGTGAAAATTATTGCTGTAAGTACAATTTGCAGAGATATAAGTACATAGTTCATTTTGACGGTGCAGGACAACAAATAACACTTTACTGAGGAGTATCAATATTTACGTAACAATAATACTGTTAGAGCCCAACTTTTTGCTCAGTTTCAAACAATAACAGACACGATTTAAATACGATATAACGTAGAAAAACTATTCCCTCACTTTCAAAATTATAAATTATCCTTATAATTCGTCTAAAAACGGTTCTTCTGGGGACCACTATGTTGGTAAAATCTAGGTACACAAATACAACAAAATTAACAAAAAAAAAAAAAAACAGTTGTTAAAAATATTATTTATAATTGTTTTTCTACCTTATTTCGAAATTTGATGAGAATCGTCCATATATTAAAACTTTTGTAGAAAATATAATAATACTAGGCATTTGTTTCTAAATCTACAGAATATTAGTATAGATTGGTGTAGGTATACGAACTCTGCTTCCCATTATTGAAACTTTTGATTCTACAATATCACATAAAGCACAAAGCTTTAATTTCAATCGACCGTTCATGAATAGACATTTCAAAAGCGTTCAATTCGAAAACACGTAAAGCTCGAAAATGCTTATAAGTGATTAAACCATACTTCAAGTAATTGCAGCCGAAAACAATTTATTATGAAACCCAGTTGTCGCTCGTTTAGAACCAACCGATACAATTAATTTTCGTCTATCCACCGTTATTATTATTCTTATTATGATTCACGTAATGCTCCATCATATTAATTATCGACGGGGCGTTAATTGGATATGCTTATGTGCGTTGCCTATACCTACTTTATCCTACCATCAGATGTCACACATTTGCCTTCATAGTCAATTTAGCATTGACACTAATTCAAAATGATTTATCTCTCTGTCAATGGAGATAGCTCAATTAGCCACCTCTCATTCACGGTTATATGTAATTTGACATTGAATCCAAATCAACCCCATCTTATGTCACAACACCCAAGTTAATTCAACTTTCAATCCATGCACGACATGCCAGTTTTTTCGATTGAAAACGTTTTAATGAATTTGACCTTTCATTTAAAAGCCATTTGGAAGCTGTCAATATCTAAGAACTCAATTAAGACTTGCGTGCGAATGCCAAGAAAATAATCCAATCGAAAATTTAATTATTTATGTAATAAAAGCATGTAATTGTTGCAGATATGCATTGGTCTAAAAGTATCTTTTAACGTCGAATTTATTTTTTCAGGTATCTATCAGGCAATCGAATTTCGAAAATATCAAATGGAACATTTGCTAACCTTGATCAATTACTAGCATTGTAAGTACAATAAGTACCATTTATATACCACTTATGACAAAAAATCAAATACTATATTATTTTTTTCAGGAATTTGAATGAAAACCATCTAAAAGAATTTGATCTAAATGCATTTGATGAGCTTTCAAACTTAACATCGTTGTAAGTAAAATATTATTATTTTTTTATTTTTTTGAACAAATTTTCCATATTATGTAAAAGTGTAAAAAATTGTTGTTTAAGCAAATGCATTAATCTGGCAATTCATATTGTTGAGCTATTCCAATGTCGGCTTCGACTGATTCATCGATTCCTCGTTGTGTTTGAACTCCTCGATGATCAACAGGAGGAAACTCCATCTAAACAAAAACTATCCTTAGATCTCAACTTAAACTTCTTATATTTTTTAACTTACGCGTAATTTTGCCTGGTAAATATGCCGTCTGTCAGAATCATTTAACGATGTAGCAGAACTAGACTGGCATACTTGTTTGCAGTATTCAGAGTTTTGACAAGGATAAACTTCAACTTGGGACTTTGCCTCCCGAAGATCATGGTATAATCGACGACCCAATGGTCGAATATAAGGTCTAAATAAAGAAAAAATAAAAAATAGTGTTTTTTTTATTTAGGCTATTCAGTATGGGACTTTGGATTCATGGTAAGGGGACATTCATTAATTACGTGAGATAATTTTAGCTATTTTTTGACCCTCCGTCCCCCCTTGGTAAGATTTCGTGAGGTTTTTCTCGGTCCCCTCTCCTAATATCACATGAGGTTTTTTATGATTTAATCTATGCTTCGATTACATTGGACTTATTTAAAAAAACAATTTTAAAAAGTTACGTGTTATTTGCCGGGACCATCCTCTCTTCCACGTAAGATTTAACTTGACACCCCCTCCCCTTAAACGCCTCACGTAATTAATGGATACCCCCTAAGCGTTGCTTGTCGCTACGCGATCAGGTGACCAAAAATATAACTTATAAAACATACTTTATTTCATTTTCAAAATATTTTTATCGATTAATGACGTTCTCGAATTTATTGATTCTTCCCTAAAGTGTGGAAACTCATAGTTTGGATACTTTCCTGATTGAAAAATGATTAATCGGTGAAATAAATTGAAATAAAATTTTCATGTTTTGGTAAAATAGAGACTAATGTCGCGGTTCTAAACATTGATTATAAGGTAAAAAATTTAGAACAAATAATTTAGTTTTGTAATAAAGGCATGCTTACTATGCCCAAACACTAGTGGGAATGGCTCTATTAAGTCTAAGTAAACATCATCAATAACCTCCATTTAACCTAAGTATGAATATTTTATTTCGCTTAAATTCCCGGTTTACCGGGAAATCATTTTCAAATAAAATTCCATCAGGAAAATAACCAAACCATGAGTTTCTACACTTTATATTCATAAATTCGAGAACGTTATTAACCGATAAAAATATTTTGAATAGTGAAATAAAGTTAATTTCTTGTAGTTATATTTTTAGCCACCAGATAGCGTGTAATGACCCTCACCAATAGAAAACTGATGAAAACTTACTGAGCTCCAGTAACATGCTTCGATATTTTCTTTTTGCACCTCGGTGAAATCATTTCAGTTTTATTCAAATTTTTTACATTAACTGGGGGATCATCAGGTTCTTCATCTTTAGTAAACATTAGATCATCGAATCTCGTTTGTGGAGTCTTACATGGCATTAAAATAAAGACACCATTTTTGTCCTTAACCACATCACCATCGGCATCATTGAGGTTTTCTTTTTTCTCCACATTTTCCGGTTGGGATTCTTTTTGGACAAATCTTTCTGTTTGGGTTTCGGCATTGAGTTTTCTTTTTTTTTTATCATGAATCTTATCGTATCCATGTTTAACCCAACGTCGTGCTATCGTTAAAAGATCATGCAAATGTTGTTCCTCCGCCACTACATCTGGAGTCATATTACATTCTTCGGTAATTCGATATTTTTTATCGTGGCCAGGAGGACTAAAAGGCAACGAAGTCTCAGAAACTTCCATCGAGCTAGTAGAGAATAGTTCATTTTCCATTTCATTTGTAAAATAACGGGGATAATCTTTATTTTCAATCATTTGTTTGTAACGCTTTTCTTCGAGTTCTCGTTGATACCAACGTTCTCGGAAAAGCAATGCTGAAGAATTGCTTAAATCGCGGATTGGTGGCGAGTCAGCGTCATCGACACACTTATCCAAATCCAACAATGGTTGATATTTGGCTTGAAACAGTTTAAATCCTCGGGAAATGTTCATTAACACCCGGCGAATTAAACATACTGGTGTTTTACTAATATCATGTAATTGAGGGAGCTCTGTAGGCCGATCAAGTATACAAGAAATTTGTTCTTTATTGGCAGGATACGGTGATAACCAATTTTGTGGGTAATAAGAAAACGGAAGTAGATCTTTTCGTTTTAAAAAAGTGGGAATTACTTGCGTCATAAAATATGGAGTAAGCCACTCTTCTGAAAAGTTTTTATATAAACCATAAGTTAACGTTACACAATTGTCCTGTACGTTTGTCTTATCACAGTATTGGCCACGAGTTGTTGCACATTTTTTTGCCAAAAGTTTTTCCGAGTACCAATTACATTCTTGTTTTGATAAATATTCTAAGCCGCATAAATCTCTATCCAGAACAAAGAACCTTTCTTTGGGTTTGAAAAATTCACGTTCTTCAATTCCGATACAAGAATGTTTATCAATTGGGTCATAACTAGGTGTGCGTTGACTTGATGTATTAACAATTCCATCATAACCAATATATACAGTTTGGTAAGAAGCATCACGATTGATGACATAGTTGTCTGGAATTGGGGAATCTTTAATCGTAAACGGTTGAATGTAGATAGTTGACGTTGATTCGGTGCTACAGCTACGACAAATTTCTCTATTAAATTTAATTTTACTCTCTTGAATTTTTATATGGGTTTTATTTTCATGATCGATTGTATATGTTCCGTTGCTCAAAATCTTGATCGATAGGTCTTTTGGCATAGAAATTCGAGCAGAGTTGTTCCAACCAACGTAGGAAACAGGCGCATAGTTGGGATGTTCAAACTTAACCACCAGGTTTACCGAGACGAAACTTTCAAATTTCAGCGAAACGGTTACCAGTTCATATTCGACGCTTTCTTCGTCAAGAAGTGCCGCTTCGCTAGCTGTAAGTTCTGGATTGAGTACTTTGTCAAGTTCTTTTAATTCTTCTTCAGTGAAATCAACGGTGATTTCTTCGCAATCGATGCAAAAAGACGTAGTGATTCGAGTACCGTCTGGAAAACTAGTAATTAGTGATCCATCAGCAAACAGAAGAGACTTAGTTCCATCTTCTCGTTCAGTGTACGATTCACCGTGAACATAATCAACTGAGTACTGAACAATCAACTTTGAAGGAAACTGACACACGCGATTATCTCTAACAGTACACTTAGTTCCATCAGCAGTAATCGCCGTATATTCCGGAATCGGAATTAAATTTGGGTTTTTCGCAAAGATATTTTTGGCAATTCTATAGATCCGTCTTTGACTTTTTAAATAAGCTCGACGACTCAACGGTAGTCTAAGTCCAGTTTGAGCAACAATTAAGTGATTCAAAATTCGTTGTTCCTTCATCAACTCCTTGAATTCTTTCTTGTATCTAACAGTTGTTTGACTCAGCTTTGCCATGTTACTTTGGCGAAATTGTGAGCTTTTCTTTGGTTTAAGTGTCACTGGTTGGAAGCCATCTACTTGACAGGTAAATATAGAGCTAGCAGATGTTAAAATTTTAAGTTGACCTCCTTTACGGAAGATTAACACCATACCATTTCGAAGAAAACAACGTGATTCTTCATCTTTTATGGATTTACAAGCTGGGCCTTTGCTCAAAAATTGCTGTTTGATGTAATACGGATCGTTATCAATGTTGGTTGGCATTACAGATATGAAGAGCCCATTAGGCCAACTGGCACTGAATTCAAAATCAAGAGGAATTTTTTCGGTTTTAATTGATTCCGAAAGCCTTCGCCATTTAGAATGTATGGAAGACTGTTTTGATTGTATGGATTTATCGGGAGGTTTGTAGTTAATTTTTTTGATGACTCCGTCAATTGATACTGTGATATGTGGTTTGATTCGCTTCATATATCGATAGATGTGAAGTTTACTTGAATGGATGCGGTAGCATGGTGAATAATTTTTCTTGGCAGCAGCAAGTTGGGATAGAATTTGTTCTCGACTTCGCAAAAAAGCGCACTTTTTGACGTATTCTGGATCGAGAACTTCATCTGACATTAAATATGCATTGAGTTGATTTTCTAGAGTCATTCTATTATCTCGTTTTGTTTCCATTTCAGTTGCACTGGGTTCAGGTATGACTTTTCGTGTTTGTATTATACTTGATTCACGTCTTGGTGTACTTCGACTATTTGAAGTCGTTATTACATTCGATGGTACCTCGACTGGTTTCTCAATTACAGATACTTTGTCTCGAGCTCGTTGTCTGTACGCTGAAATAGCCGAAACCGGCTTGGGCGGTTTATATATGCTGCGTTTCAACAACAAATCATTAAATTTTCGTCTCAATGCATGGACTTTAGCCACAGGAGTCTTAGAGAATGCTAAAATAATTCCACTTTTGTGACTAACATGAAAAGTAAAAGGATCTTCTGCGGCTGGAGGATTGGTCCCAAGACTATGCATAACTAGTGACAAATCTCCCTTATTGATACTCAAAAGCAAATTTTTCTTCCCATATAACCACTCAGTTCGATCAAGCTTAATTGAAGTTCCATCATCAGAGAAAATTTGCGTTGTTGTTCCAGCGATTTGAACACGGGTTTTTCCTAAATTATATCCAAAAAAAATCGCCTCATTTTTATTCATACAGACCTGCGGAAATTTCCTTTCATAAACTGAGTCTGGTGGATATGGAGGAAACAACTCGTTTTCCATTTCAAGGTCTAAATCTATAGCGGGAGTCTTTACAGGAGGCTTTGGAGGTTCTGCTTTTGCAACAACGGCATGCATAGATGGTCCTTTCAAGGCTTCCGAGGAAACCGCCTTTCGTTTATGTTCCTTAATAGATCCCGGCATAATAAAATCTTCCGACTTAACACTAGCGATTGGATGTACATTACTTAGGTCATGTAATAATGATTGTAACAGGTTATCACCAGGATCTGCTTCCTTCTTTCGTTTCAGTTCTTCCTCGTCTTCTTTTTTGCATCTTTTCAAATACTTTTGATCTTGGGTCATTACCCATTCAATTTCTTCATCTAGTACAAAATTAACGAAATCGCGCAAACAAACAGGTGTGGGTATGCTGCATTCCCATTTATCGTGAACGATTCCTCCAGGATAAAGACTATTATGGGCGTGCAATAATAACATATCAGTCAGAGGAAAATAATGATAATCGATACAATTAAACTCAGCAGAGACGCAGTATAGAACTTGAAGCATAATATTTGAGTCAAACTTTTCGATCGTTTCATATTCTTTCGTGTTTAATGAATCAGAATTGACTGAATCGTCTGAATCTGGATGAAACAGTCTAACCAAATCTTCGTTTTGTATAATTTCTCCGAAGTAGAGTTTTGAATCGTTTTTAACAGAAAAGCCAGATTTTTCTGCCGCTGAATTTATATTGATATCCAAACCTTTGGAATTACTGCGTGTACGAAAAACATCGCCAGCGATAGCTAAGTTGGACAATCTGTGCATTTTTTTGTAAATGGGCAAAATGACACTGCGCCCAATGGGGGAAGTGCACGCCATTTTTGAGAATACTTTCAAATGGAGTGTGTGCCAAAGATCTTCAGTACTCAGTCCTGGAGCCTTATTATCTTTGAACAGTTTACTTAAATGGGAATTATATATAATCATTTCTTGTAACTGTTGTCGAGGAAATGTTCCCCAGAGACGAGGAATCACGTGGTTCCGAAGCATTTCGTTAGTGATCGCACAAAGATTTAGTTTTGGTTTTGTCAAATGGAAAGTTTTGTAGCCAATTAAATTCCCATATTCGATAACTACTGGCTTTCTAATAACGAGATCTGATTGGAAGATACTTTTATCGATTAAGTTATTTTTGTGTTTGTTTTCAATTCTTTCAAACATTCGTAAAAATTTCCCTTTGAATCCGTCACAATATCTTTTTTTTGGGGGTTTGGAAGTCAATTCTGATTCATTAAAAATCTCATCGTTTTCTCCAAATTGAGTTCCAACTTCCTCGAGAAGACAATGCAAAATTATTGGAATAGTGATGCATTCTAATGGAATCAATTGGAGCATTCCGTTATAAGTTTTCATTTGTGAGACTTCGATAGGTGGATGTTCTTCGAGCACGTTCAACGGATAGAAATGATTTATGTAATTCACATGTTGTCGTTGAATATCAACTACGTCGTACATCAGGTACGAAATGCTATTGTAAATTATATCTTTGACTCGTTCGGGATCGAAATGCATTTCCGTATCGGGTTCAGGAGAGTTGAAATTCGGAGTGCGAAACGTAACGAATGCCATTTCCTCAAAATATGATGCAATAGATGGTTTTTTTATCATTTCAGCATAATTTACCCAGAAATTAATGATGCTATTGCAGCGTTCCACGTCTACAACGTCATTCGGAGTCTTTTTTGCTGGTGTTGGTTTTTTTCCTTTTTCCACAACTTCTTCGATATACTCATCCAATTCATCGTCGTTGCGTCTCATTTGAATCAATGTGACTAGAGGAATTTTGATTTTAACCATTTCGAGAATAAGTTGGGGATCGTAAAACCCTGAAAGGATTACAAAAAACTTGGGACCTCCTTTTGGAGAATCATCAATTAAGTCGTGTTCGAAATGTTCTTCGCCTCGCCTTACAAGTTTTGACTGGCTATCGCCCGTCATTTTCATAGCCGAAGCGGTTTTTGGTTTTGCTTTGGGATCATTCGGTTTAACAACGCAAGGCTTTCCAGGACCCAAAAGCGATAGAAATTCTTCTTCAATAGCTTTTTGCATCTGAAGTCGCTTGTGCATGGTTCGAATGTGTTCTTGTTTCAGTCGTAATATTTCAAATTTGATTATGTAAGCTAACAGACGATTGGGAATTCTTTCCCCTGTTGGTTTACTAAGGTATTCCCAAGCAGCATTGCATGCTAGTGGATAGGACGTCAAGTTGTTGCCCAGACTTAGAACCGGACGACCCGCTTTGAATTCCCCAGCAAAATATTTTACTTGATCGGTTAAAGATGCCATTGTGATCATTTGAATGTGAACTCGAGGACCAATGGAGGAAATTTCTTTCAACATATTGGTATAAAGTATATGCGATTGGTTAAATTCAACGAGTAAACCAACATTGCAATACCATGAATTAGCATTGATTTCGATTGCTTCTATTACTGCTTCCCAATTGGCCATTTTCAGATTAATTCAAAATAGAATATTTTTTAAGACTTTTAAGTTGTGACAGTTAAATAAACATTTGAACTTTTGTTGTCAATGTCTTTTTGTAATGGACAATTGACAGGAAATTGCAGATGGCGTAAATTGAGTTCAACTATTTATTTTACAAAGAATTTAAATTATTTTTTAAATTTTATATTATTTTGATTTCTTTAGAAAATATAAAATTTTGCTTGACCTAATTATCTGCAATTCTTTTTTTTTTCGTTTTTAGTAATGACATTAGCACACAATTTCTTTTAAACAAATTTCTCAGGGTTTGAGCTGCTTTTCAGTATTCAAAATTCTTATATTTTTAATGTGATAATTTTTGGAAAAAAATTATTAAAAATTCAATATTTTTTAAGTTATATATAGAGCGCTTAATTGACCAAACAAATTTAAAAAAATATTTATCAACGTAGTACTTTTCTATCTATATACATGTATGTGGGTACAAATGAATTGATATTTTTTCATGATTTTTCTTTTAGTTTGCCTGGTGAAGCTTAAATAAAGTCGGCGAAACGTTGCAATTTTTGTAATTTTACATCGTCATTCATTGTTCAAATTTCCAAGACTCCATAATTTAAAAGTAGGAACGATGAGCAAGTATAAAATTTGAGTCATCGTGACATTGGTAGTCAATCTATATTTTTAGTCTAGACAGGGGTTAGAAGTAACAAAACTATCTAGCTGATAAGTAGCAAAATTATTAAGCGATATGTATAAAATTCAGCTTTTGTACTTCAACGCAAGTGTAGTTACATTAAAGTTTAAGGGTATTCGGCAAGAGGTTGTCTCGATGGTACGTGTCTGGCAATGGATAACGTGGTTTCTAAACTATCCCGAAGGAAATATAAACATATTACGCTTTATTTTTTGGTAAAACTTACACTTTTACTATCTACTATCCGCCAAATCCACTATGACCCGAGCATTGTAATTTCACTTCATTCTTATATGTGTTGGGAGCATGCGCTGAGAAACTTTCAGCTTTCGACTTAGGAATCTTGTGCCATAACGTTTAATCATAATAATAATATCCATCCTATATTTTCATCACATGCCAAGAATTATAAATAATAATAATTCGACAGGTACCTTAATTCGTATGTTCATGTTTTGACCCATATATATGAAATTATCGATACTTTCACCTAATATGCGTAGTACTGTCACCTTGTAAAAAAAATATTAACTTGTGATAGAGATAAAATTTTCCTATAAGCCTTAAGTACTTAAAAAACTTTAATCATATTGATGCATAGTTATGTAACGGTTTTACTTTTTCGTAGGATCATATTATACATTTGTGAATAATGAATACTCAACATTTATAATCAAGCTGTATATATTTATATATTTACGACTAATTTGGGTACATAAACTTACATCCTAAGTTTAGTTTGTAACATATTAAACATTCACAAAGAACTTGAAAAAAAAAAACAGTCATTATTCTTTTAAACTAAAGAATAATCTTTCTAGGAACATTTGAACTAATAATAATGGATGTTTAAATCTTCTGAATATACAAGAATTTTCATTATTTCTCAAGGATCATAAATTATGTTTCATTCTGTAATAAGTATGGTTATTAAAATTTCATAATCTTAGCTTTTTGCATTTTAACGCCGTTTTTTCATCTTGACCGCTGTGACAGGAATTGGATCCGTATTGGTCCTTTAACAGTGAATTAAAAACTAAAAATAGTATTGATTTACTTAGTCGTTAAACCTTTTATCTGAACTTCTATAATGGCGAACGAAATAATAATGTACCCATGATTAAACAACACTATTATACCAGTTGATAAAAATCAGAATTTATTACATATTTATTGTTATATATACCAAATTTTCAAAAATACCTTAGTTTCTACCAATTACATGCTTTGGCTCCAAATATTTATACTGTTTTCGAAAATATTGATACGAAATTGAGCTCATCTTCCTGAGCATATTGGAGTATTTGTGGTAGGCGACATTGATAGAGTATTTCGGTTCGTTATGATTGGAGTTGTCGGTTAAAATAGGAAATTGCGTTGGATTAATATAACTCTTTAATAAATGACAAACCTCAACTCGGTGTGTGGAAATAGTTGTACTCTTGCGATTTCTACCAAGTCTATTGTTTTTTTTTTCTTTTTAGCCAATGATTTTTTGATATTCTTTGTAGGGTAGTATTAATGGAGGTCGAATCGAATTAAAGCGAAAATATCATATAAGTGATGAGCTGCGAAGGTTATGATCGATGACATGCGGTTGAGTTTGATTGATTCGTGGTGCTATATGTCTACAATGATTCCTAGTAGAATGATTTTTTTTATATTTTTTTTAAATATTCTACTAGAGATACAAAGTCGTTGGGTAGTTCAAGAAAACTTTATGCGATCGCAAAAGTTGTTCAAATACTGTGCTGTTTGGAGTTTTGGAATATTGACTTGGGTGATGAAAAATGATCATGGGTACTATCCTGGACTGATTTTTATTATTTTTTTTCATATGTAAAAATGGATAAGATGGAAACATTCAAAATATTAGATGGCGTAAATACATTCGTTTGAGTGTTTTATGTGTTTTTTTAGTATCTGGTATGGTGCCGAATGTGTGGTTCTGTTTGTAATTATCATGCAATTTCGTACAAACTTTTGAGATAACTAATAGGGAAAAATTCATTAACCTACTCAGGGATTTAATTAATACTGTGACACTTCGACTGTTGCAGTTAATTATGTAGATCGTCAAACTAATTGTGATCGATATAACACTATTGGAAGGTCGATTGAGGATCGAAGGAAAAATAGTTCTTATAGGGGTACTCTAGCTTAGAAAGTTGAAAAAATCTTCTTTTTTTCATAGTTTGATAGTTGAAATATGTAAGAATATCTTTTTACAGAAATTATTCAAAATTCGAATTAATTTAAAACCTATAGTTATTTTAGTGTCGTGACAACTCGGCTAATTTAGATGAAACGAATCTAACAATAGACGGTTTACAGGCTTCGACTACCCGAAGACGAAAAGGGTATCCCATTTTTTAGTTTAAAAGCATTTTTCTCGAACTGATTTTTTCGAAACGTTTGTCACAAATGACGATTTCTCATTCTCCGCTTTTCTTTGAAGTTAACATGAATTTTCTTTTTTCATCCTTCTTTGATAGAAGTCAGCAAAAAAATGAAATTTTAAATTTTTGCTTTTAATGCCTTTTAGTAGCCAAGTGGTCAAAGTGACCACTACAAAATTGGTAAGTGTTCAGTTAGATTCACGTATCGAGCAAATTTTCAATATTTCTCGATTTATGGATTTTAATTAACCCTAGAGTCACTAAAGATCTTGGTGCTTATAAAGCTTCGATAAATATCCACCAAACTTATCTTTTTTTGAAAAACCATCATTTTGCAAGAAAATTATGTTTTTCATTTTTCGTGGTTCCTACCATTATTTGCACTGATAAAGAATCTATATTTTTTATTGTTCATATCACCAGAAGGGTGAGAAACGTCGCAAGAAGGTCCGCTCTTTTTTCTCCTCTAATTTAACAGCGTGTAACTTTTTGAAATATTTTTTTTTGTGAAAGATATATCAGGATATGGTAGACCAAACAAATTAGCAGTGTTTTACTTCATTTATTTCAATTGCAACGTTTCGTTGGTGTTATTTCAACTTGATCAGGCAACTTGAGCCTAATGAAGTTGGAATAACACCAACGAAACGTTGCAATTGAAATGAATGAAGTAAAACACTGCTAATTTGTTTAGTCTACCACATCCTTATATATCCTTCACATTTAACATCGATTTAGACCTGAAAGAATGGATTTTTTTTTTGTAAATTACAGGGGTGAAACACAATTTTTTTTTAATTTTTGAAGTTGTTTATTATTTAATTTGTTTATTTCAGTTTTTGAAGGTTAAGGGTTTTTATTATTACACGTTTATTACAATACCATTTTATTTTGTAAATTCTTTAATTTTACCATTAGGCATACCATAAAAAAATCTTTGTTTTGTCTCCTTACACCCGAACCTTATGGATTTGGTGATTTAAACTTTCATGTCTCCATGTCCTGTGGTAGACGTGCTGCTTCAGAAAAAGTGTTTCTTGAAACTTAAATATATAAATGATTAGAAATGGATTTTTAAGAAAATAATTGCTTTTTACCACCGTCTTTTTTTTATAACGCCCAAAATTTGAGCTCCTAAACAAGAATATCACGTTAAGTATTAAAAAAATAAGTAAACGTATCCCAATTATCATTCCATCTTAATTCAGATGTGTCAGTGTTGGCTGTGAATATTTTACGGACAGTTACTAGTATGCAAATAATACATATCTAGCTGTGTATGAAAAATTTCTAAATATTATTATAATTTATATTTTTATACACTGTTATTACTAAACAATACACTTTAAAAAAATTGTTTGAAATTATGAAATTAAATTTTAAACACTGATAGTTTCATCTTACTTTATTAAAAATTACATTTACAGTGTTCGAAGACGGATTACAAAAGTTGTGTAGGAACCAATGATTAAAAAGTTTAACGACCATTGATGTAGATGAGTTAAATATCTTAATCATTTTTTTTTTTGGGATCGAAATTCGTTGTCTTTAAATTTCCTAATCAATATGAAGCTTTTATAGCATCACTCTTAAAGTTTAATTAAGTATTAAAAATCAGTTATTTTTTAAATTATAAATTTCTTAAGAATTTGTTTTCTCAAAGTATTGGAAGTAGTTGTACCTAGTAAAACTTACCAAACAATTGGAGAACAACCTTTTAGAACATATTTTGTATTATTTATTATTTACCATCGCTTTATAACTACTAAGATCTGTAGGGACTTAGAATTTATAAATATCAATAATCAAGAAACATTGAAAATTTTCTCGATACGAGGATCGAACCCAACATTTATTAGTTTTGGAGCGATCACCTTGACCATTCGGCCATCTGTAGGCTTGATAAATTGTCAACTATGGCGAAGAATAGTTTTTTTTATTTCCTTTTTTTTATCACTATGGCAACCAAAAGTAACACTGACCTGAATGAAGTGAACTGTTTTGTGTTGTTCTGTTTTTTGACCACTAAATCCAAAAAGAAAAAAATTGCGTACGTCATTTGTGACGTCCGTATAAAAAATAATATAGCAATTACAGTTTGGATAGTACGTCTGTAGTTTTCCCGCCTAGTTAAATACTAAAAGTATTTTATTTTAAGAAAGTATTTTGAAAATATGTATTTTGCATTTAATATTTTGAATATAAAATGAAAAACTATTTTGTATTTTGTATTTGAGATAGACAATATAAAATTAATTGCTTTTGTTATTCAAATACATTTTTTAAACTATTTTCCACATATCAGTATAATACTATTCTACATCATTGATTAGAAAATAAATGAAAAAATTACCTAATATTCTACGATTGTATCAGTAAACTATAAATACGTTCGGTATTTTAGTGAAAAGAATTATGACAATAAATCAATTCAATACATTTTGGTCTAATTCAATTAGGTTTTCTCAATTCCAATTATTTTATTTAATAAAAAAAATCGCAAGACTAAATATAGAACTACAGCTACTACCTCTTCAATGAAATATGTTTTATTTTACCATTATAAGGGGTAGACGAATTCTTAAAATTGAACAGTCAGCTTTTTATGGAATTTGAAGTATTGAACGTTGCCAAAAAATGTAAATAATAAATCAAAAAAGCCATATTGCCTAGACTTTATTAAATCAA
Source organism: Sisyra terminalis (assembly GCA_958496175.1). NCBI lineage: Eukaryota > Metazoa > Arthropoda > Insecta > Neuroptera > Sisyridae > Sisyra > Sisyra terminalis. Next base: position 28,908,945 of record OY292277.1, on the reverse strand, counting down.
TTCATCACATTCTTATATTTCACAAAAATATTAAACACATTATTTCTCCTTAGTACCCCGATTGAAATATTACTTGAAAATTATTAATACCACTGAAAACGAAGCGATTTTCATTACTCATCATCTGAAGATATTGAAATTCAGTTTGTTTTACGATTTGTTGAAATTGTTGATTCAATTTCTTTGATGGAAATTTCTGATTAGTTTTTGTATTATGTTTGTCTTTCTAGATATTTGACGGGAAATAGTTTGAAAAAATTAGACAAACGAGTCTTGCAAAATTTACAGAAACTTCAATACGTGTAAGTATATAAAGAGAAGGATATAAATATGACAAAACTGATGAAGTTATATCTCCAGGTATTTTGACGAATTTGCGCTTTGCCGTGCTGCTCGACATGTACGAGTTTGTGAACCTAAAGGTGATGGCATCTCCAGTCAGCATCATTTGTTAGATAATCCATTGTTGCGTGGAAGGTAAATAATATATTAAATCTCATTAGAGAAGTATGAAGATATGAGAACACACGACACTTAAACATGGAAAGTTAATCCGAAACATTTAAAAACCTAAGCTTATTTTTGATACATTTTCGAATTACATAAAAGGCTCTTCGTATTTCGATGAGACTAGTTTTTTCGTAGTCAGCGAATTAAGAATACACTCTACGTCTACTGGTTCTGGGCTTTATTGTTGAGTGGTTTACTATATTTATAAGTAAATGTCGAGTGCTTTACTATGGGTTTTTTTCAAGTCAGGTAAAAAATTAAAAATTGTAAGTGAACCTTATATACTTATATGTGCACCTTTTTTTCGGAGCCATAATAACCAACTATAATTCTGGGGTTTTCACAGTTGTAAGGAAAAATCGAGCATGGCTTACAAAATATTTACTTATAAACTTCAAAAATGATTACTTATTTTTTAACATTTTAACTGTGTTGGTAGGAAAGTAGATTTAGATATAACACTTGAAAAATTTAAAAATAAAGGGAAAAATTTGGAAACGGTTGACCCTAAAGGTCATATCTGCAACTTCCCGTTAAGTTCAGTTATTATGCGCTTGCAATTTTTCCGCTTTTGCTTTGTTTTTAATCTCTTCGAGCTCAAAAATTTATCGTTATATTATGAGCTCTCCAAGCTCAAAAAAAGCTGTTTGATACTTTTGAGCAGCTCTTCGAGCCCAATAGTCTAATAAGAGTTTAATGAAACACGATTTTTTTCATGTTCAAACTGCTATAGCTTTTAATTGAATTAACCAATTTTCACGCGATTTGGAGCAATCGATGCAGTTTTTTAAGTACTATGAACATTATGTTAACATAAATTGACCAGATGAAAAATTTTAGAGTTTTTATTAAAAAAATCATTTTTTTCGATTTTTTCAATTTCTTTCATTCACGATATCTCACAAACGCATCAATCGATTTTGTCCCAGTCAGCGGCGATCAACGTGTTCTGTTGATGGAAAGAGCTGATTATGGAATTGATCGGTATTGCTGTATAAAAGTTTTTTTTTTAATAAGTTTATTTAAAGTTGCTATGACAACTCAGATCCTATTCAACTGCTTTAAATACATTAAGGAAAAGTTATTTTGAAAAACCACTTCAGAAAAAAAATTGTAGTTTTTTGAGATTTCTTAGAAAGTACTAATCCGAATCACTTCAACTTTCAGAAAATCTAACTTTGATGGAATTCTTTGGAACAATACTTGTTTGGTTCGAATCGGTTAAGCCGTTCAAAAGTTATAAGAGGTTTACATACTTACACACCCTCATGCACACACATAAATACAGACAGATATAGTGACATCCTCACGGGATCCGTCAAAATAGCTTCCTGGGACCTCAAAACGTCGAGATTTTAAGAAAACTCGATTTTCGAAAAACAGGGTACAACCAATAACTTCCCAACTTTTGACAATTTTTAATTTTCTTAGGGGGAAGTTAAAAACAATCTTCCGACCGAATCAACCGATCAAACGCAGTTTTTTAAACACAATACAATCATTACTTAGAAAAAAGGCAATCTGTTGAATATTGGAGAAGAAGTTTTGAAAAAACACTTTTCTGAAAATATTCTAATTGCGATATCTTTCGAACAAATCAACCGATTGAGATGCGGTTTGCGGCGTTCGATGCAGTTTTTTAAGCTTAAAAAAGTTATTTGAGTGCAAAAAATCGATTTGAATTAACGTTGAAAGTTATTTTGAAAAAAACATTTTTTAGCGAATTTTTCGACAACGATATCCCTCGAACGAATCAACCGACTTGGATGCAGTTTGCGGCAATCGACGTCGTTTATTAAGGTTAAAAGCTTATTAGTTTTTGGAATCGATCATCGAAACTGTTTCGAAGATATATCAAAAAAACTTGATTCGGAAAACTTTTTTTTGTCATTTTTTAAGCGACTTTTCGGAATCTATTGATTCATATCGATCTTAATAGTATAGAAAATCTAAGTTGAGTAAAGTCCTTTTGAATGTCGCCAACCGCGTTCTGATCGGTCAAGCCGTTCAAAAGTTATAAGAGGTTTATATAGAACTACACACACATATATAAGAACACCATCGTGGGAAGAGTCGGGGAAGCTTCTTAGAACCTTAAAACGTCGAGATCTAGAGAAAACTGGATTTTCGAAAAACGGGGTGAAACCAATAACTTTCCGATTTTCGAAAAATTTTAATTTTCTTAGAGGGAAGTTAAAAAAATGTCAGTACCAAAAGTAAGAATTTAATGAATTTGAATTATAACGACCAATAAGTATATTAGCAAAACTTTATAATCGAAAAACATTAATTGATTTTCTGCTCTTAAGAATAAGTTTATTTTAATTGTAATTTCGTTCATCAAACGGAATATATATTTTTCCACTAAATTGAGTTTTCTTCTTAAATAACGTTTCAGAATAATTAAAAAGTTTTAAGTCAGGGTTTCAAATATCCATGCATTCATTAATTAAAAATCTTATTTGCGAAACAAAAACGATGAGCAAATTAAAATATAAATAACATTTATATTATAAGGCAGATAACTTTTATTGATGGAAGGAGTTTTAACAAACCATGTTCATTATAAGTATCGTAATTTTTCAGTACCTTTCATCAGGGAGTATAGATACAAAGAGCCCAAACGTAATGTTTAAAAGCGCTACACTTCACAAAGTACGCGTTTGAACCATTACACAGAAAGTAGTGCTGATGTTAGAAACTGTAAATTTTAATCGTTTACTCGAAGGGAAATGTGGTAAGATATGGCGCTACTACAAGAGTGTCTGGAGAATTAACTTATGTTACCTTAATTACCTTACAGAAAGTTGAGTTGTTCCTATTTGGGTAGTTGTATAAAAGATTGATTTTCGTTTAAAAATAGTTAACTTCTGTTTCTTGTGTTTTACATTAGTTTGTTCTGATACTGATTATTGAGTTTTGATCTACTGATATTGTTTGAATGAGACACATGAGTGTGGCTTGACTCGTGGGATATAGTTTACCTGGCTCAGGTATGTATACGATACAAGTCGAAGAACTCTGAAACTCACATTACTCAAAACAGAAGTCGTTCACATTGACTTTGTGTCGATTGACTAATTATGCTCTCTTCAAAGTACATAGTTTCGGTTTAAGCTAGTACTGCAAACACACTAATGACGGCGCCACATCTTGAAATATTTCTCATCATGCATTGCAAGATTGGAATATCTTCCTAATAGCTTACGTACATTCTGAATACTTTCTCTGTTAAGGACAGAAATATTATGTACATGGATATTGTAAAAAAATTATACTGTTAGAACTCTCAGTATGTATACTTCGTGACTTATTATCACTTATTGTAATCTAGCGCAATACCTTTTGTCGTTTTTCTGGTAGTATCATAATTCCATTCTCAAAAAATTTTTAATTCTTGATTATTAAAATGTTCTCAATGATTTTTGATCTTACACAACGTAAAAGTTTCGCAGACTGTAAAAACTCATACAAGGTTGGTAACTAGTCAAAAGCTTTTGCAGTTGTAAAGAGATATAGAGCCAAGTCTACCATATTCATTAAGCTGTTACCTTCGGATATTACAGATTCCGGTCTCTTTAGATCATTTTTTGTCGGCAAAAATTTTAAGTGAAACGAAAAGGTCAAAACGTTACTGCAGCAATTTTTTGTCATCAAAGAGCAAAAAAATATATGAGCATGGAATTATGCTACTACCAGAAACTCGACAGGTGGTATTGGACTAGATTGGACAGTATATTCCAATTAAATAATAATAAAAAAAACTCTTCGAGCAACCTAATGTACTGTATATAAGTCATAAGGTGAAGACAGCGGCGAATATATAGATCACAGAAGGTATTAAATATCAAGTACTAGAAATTTGAGCGTCTAAGATCAAGAATAGAAATCACGTTTTTTAATATTCAAAGAAAGAAGTATCGTATCCTTTTCGTGGGAGTCTGTATTAGATCGATTCCTATAACGCAAGCCATATTGACAGTTTACAACTCAGATAATAACGTAAATAAAATAGTTTTTATTAATGCATTTTCTTATGTTTAGACATGAAATTAACCTATTTTCGACTACAAATAACTGTATCAAAAAAGTCATTCTTCTACATTAGCTAACGACTGTCTCTCTTCTGTAGGTCATATAAATCCTCTTGAATACTGTTATTATATGGCTAGGCTCGCGTTTTCTGTTCATCCTACTAAGGACTTCTTCATTAGATGTATGCGGTAATCAAGGAATTTTTAGAATTCTACGACATGTTCACATATCGATGATTTCTATTTTATTGATCACAAGAAAATTGTATTGCTGAACGATCCTTCTGCTGATGATTTCTCCAAGAAATTAATAAATGGCCGTGTTCATTGTTTGAATTTTTATTCAAATTAAGTTTACTAAAACATTACTCAGCGGTTTTGTGAAAAAGCTAGCAATTATGTAATAATTTTGAATGAGGCGAAATCCCAAAAATTCAAAGGAAATGAAATCAATAGGTTTGATTCGTTGACAGGAACATGGTTAATACCGATATTCAACATTTGCTTGGGAAATTTTTCAGCAGATTGATCATTTCACAACGCATGCTTCATGTCTCCAACTGAAATTTCTTCACTTTGTGCCACAGATTTTATGATTTTAAGCAAGTATTTATTTTATTGGTAGAATTCCATCTTGGAATACTTGGCACTGTTTGGGGGAAATCACCAACAATAAAATCATTGCGCTTTCAAAACATATTGAGTCAATGCGAAGATAGATCTTTCAATAACTATCGTTATATGCCTTTAAGAAAGAGTTACAGACAATATGAAATTGACTGCATTAACATCAAAGTGTGGGTCACGTGAACTGCCAACTACGGAAAATTTTAAGCCTAATTATTTAAAAACTGATTTTATTCATATTTTTCCGCGCATTATTAAGATATGTTAATCGTTACTCTGCTATTTGGAGCGATGGTGAATTTAACTAATCATTAATCATCAAATCAGTCCAGTCATTTTTAGTTAAAAAATGATCTAAATAATCTGACTTTATTTAGTATATTTAAGATAAATATTTGATTTGACAAATCGTATGTCAATGTAATGGCAACGTGCTTCAATGAGGAGAATCAATCTGAGGGCAATGCATGCCCCAAAATTCATAGCTTCAATAAATTAAATTAATTGTGGACATGCCATTGAATTAACTAATTTTTGTTTTTTATTAAGAATTTTTACTCCCATTGTATAATATATTATTCTACTTAAATATTGGACTTCATAATTGTATTCTTATTAGTTTGTTATTGAAATTATAAATTAAGAATAGCTAAAATATTCGTTCATAAAAAACACTACGTTCAATTCCTGTTAGGCACTACGAAGTTTGCCGGGTCAGCTAGTCATCAATAAATATATAAATCTTCTATGCTAACTCTTTCTCGGTATTTAGAACAATTTGAAAACCAATTGTTGTTATATGACAAAAAATTGCTTCCATAATGCTTTTTAGCAGAATATATAATTGCTCCAGTTCACAATCATTGGTTCATAAAAATTAGATTTTAAAAAATTGATTGTTGAAAAACAAACAAAAATTAAAAACCGCCTCTATGGTATTTGGTATAAGTACCTACTACCTAAACTTTCATACTAATTAAGTGAAATGACGTTATTTAAAATGCTGTAGTTAAAATTATATAACAAAAACAGAAACTTATTATTAATTAATTATTAATTTATTAATTACACTTAGTAAATTCAAAATTTCGATTGTTGATTAACTCTACATTTTCTCAAAGAAACTTAATCACCCCAATTCACTCTTTTAGGGTAGAAATTATCAAAAAAAAATCTTTTCACATGCCTACTTCTTATAAGGAATACACTGAATATTAAAATTTCATCTGGCAGAGAAGATATATAATTACACGATTTTATGTATGCACGGTTTTAAAAACGTATTTACCTTAAGCTTTATTAATATAATTATGTTTTTTACTACTTCTATTATTTTTTTCGTTAATATTTCCTTATTGAGCAACCCTAAGGATTTATTTTCAACAAAAATTTAAAAAAAAAAAAAAAAGGTTACTTTTTTTTTATTTTTTTGGAATCGAACCCACGTCTCTTTTATTGTGAGCATTAGAAAATCAGATACGTAAGCGAATGTGCTATGAACGTATAATTTTAGTACGTGTTTATTATGCATAAAAACATTTATATTTCAAAAAGGCTCGTTTTTGTATTTTAACATTTTTCATTTTTCAAATAAGTTACATTTTTAAACTTGTGATATCTTTCGAATGGAATGTTCAAATTGAATAACTCAAAAAGTTATATAATGGCATTGAAGCAAACTTAAATATGAAGTCATTTATTTTTATAAGGATTAATCCCAAAGTATAAATAAAAGAGCTTTTATAACGGTGGCATTTATGTAAATTTTTTAAAATGAAAAAACACTTATTGTGACATAACTATAATAGTTAGACATATGCTGTCGCTTTATTTTTTGTGGATAATGATATGTTTTACAAAATCGTACTACATTATTTTGTCTATAACCAATAGTTTTCGCAGCGCACGCGATAAAACAATGTTTTTTGGTAATTTTTTTCAGACCTTGGGTTACATTATTGGAGTTTTAGTATGGATCCCTAACTTTTTTGAAAATTTAATATAGCCCATGTTCACCGGAAATAGTGTAGCTTCCTAACAGTGAAATAATTTTTCAAATCGGTCAAGTAGTTTCGGAGACTATTCAAAGCAAACAAACAATCAAATCTTTCCTCTTTATAATTGATGATGATCATAAATATCTTAAAAGTCTACGTTTCGGCACCATATAAGAAAGTGAACCACCCACTAGAAAAGTCTTAGTCGATGATTAAGATTCAGCCGGGCATCACATAGCAGTTGTCTAAGACTAATGAAAATACTCTGAGCCTGCTCTGTTCTTGAACTAATTTCTTGGTTAGGATTCAGCTTACTTTTAATCCAAGATCGCAAATACTTAATAGGGTCAACCTGTAATACCATTTATTGTGCAGAGTATCGGCATGTTTTACTCCTTTGAATGAACATCGTTGGATTTCGTAATACTGATCTTATTTCTCCAAAAAAAATTCTAGGATCCAAACTCGTGCCCTCACTATTTGTATTTTTCATTCAAAATAAGTAGAAGAGCTTGTTTTCTCCGAAATGACACCTTATTTATTAATGCCGGAGGTGTATAAGACTTTTAATTTGCTATCTAACAATTTACCATAAAATATGATACTTCTTAGAAAAATACGATCTATGTTCCTATTAAAGCTGAAGCGAACCACCGCAAATTTATGTTTAATGTTATATTTTAAGTATTTTTATAAACACTAAGCAAGTTCAAAATTAAAATCGGTAATTTCGAAGCCTTTTATCAAATTTAGATAGTCATACAAGTAATTGCAGTTTACTGGTGGTCGAGTGGTCAAAGTGCCCGCTTCAAAACTCATAGGTGTTGGGTTTGATTCACGTATCGAGTAAATTTTCAATATTTCTCGAATTACGGATTTTTATTAATCCCAGAGTCGCTGAAAACTTTAATGGTTATACAACGACGGTAAATAACAATTAAAAAAATCAACTGCAAAAAAGCAAACATTATTTTTTTCTAAATGACTCTTTAATTCTTTAGAGCTTATATAAAATTTTTAACTTGCTGCTAAAATATATTTGCTTTTTGGGAATCATTACTAAAAAAGCCTAATCTGGAAATAAGTATGTACAATTGACCCCTTTCGATCTACGAAGGGCTTACAAATAAGATTTTTATTGGTTATTTTCACGTGAAAGAATAACAAATACGCAAACAAAATTTCACTGTTATTATCTATTATATAATGTGCCTTTTTAAGATAAGATTCTTTTTTTAGTGTTTGGATAATGGCAGTTGTGGCGGTTTTGGGAAATGTTTTGGTACTTCTGGGTCGTTTATTGGCACGTGAGCCAAATCCAATTCACTCATTATACATTCGAAATCTGGCGTTGTCGGATCTTTTGATGGGAGTATATTTATTTTTAATCGCCGCCGCCGATAATCGATATCGTGATGTTTACATCGACTATGAGGAAACATGGCGACATAGTTTCCAGTGCAACTTTTGCGGTAAGTTGGATACAAAACGTTCTGATGAAACGAACTAAAGGTCGCTATCGATAGGTTTCCTCAGTACATTGTCATGTGAGTCGAGTGTGCTGATTATATCGTTGGTGACGTGGGATCGACTGGTGAGTGTGACTCGTCCTCTTACTCGACTGCAACTTTCCCGAGGGACAGCGTTTTTTCACATCGCAGCACTGTGGAGCGTCGCCGCAGGAATAGCCATCGTTCCGCTATTAACTCCCGCTAGCAATTACTTCGGCGATGAGTTTTACGGAAGTAATGGCGTATGTCTCTCATTGCATATCCACGATCCCTTTGCCAAGGTATAAAACTACATAATATAATGTAAGAAAACTGGAACGGAAAATAAATATAGCAAATAGGAAAAAATGGAAAATAATAATAAAAATCTGAACTTTTTGCTTGATGTGAAACAATCAATCAAATAAAGCATTAAAAATAAATCCAACTTCTCATTAAAGAAGAAAATAATAAATAAACTAGCCAAAAGAATAGAGAAAAATAATGGAAAAATCAATCAATTTTCTACAGATTTATTGTTTATTTTTCATTGATTTATTTGTCATTTTCATAGTCTGCGCGCGCCATCAAAATATCTAATTAAAAGGGGTGCTTGCATTACAAAGCTATTTATTGAAGATCTAATTTCCTATTATTTACTTATATATATATCGTACCTTTCATTCGAAAATATATTCCATTTATTGAAATCATTCCAATTATCTTCGACTGCATAAGATTATTTCGTCTTAAAAATGAAAGCCTCTGTAAATCATGAGTTGAATTTTAAAAACTTTTAATTATTCGTTTCATTTACAAGTTGTAAGAAATTACCATAAGTTAATTTAGCATTTTTTTTTGTTGTTAAGTTGTCTGCCAAAAATTTTAATTTTCCCTCAAATTAATTAATTAATTCGATTTTTATAAGTTGAAATTTTGAAATATAACTTAAAGGAAAACTCATTGCTACAGTTGTTAAAAGAACATTAAGGTATTGCATGTAAGTATAAAAAGCAGGAGAATTAAAAGGTTGGAATGGATTATAACACTTTAGGGTTCCATTCATTAATCTTTTATTACATTATATCCCATTTCTTTATCGATTTGATTTCAATATATTATCTAGCTATTTTTGGTTTCTTTTCTTTCTTTCGCATATATACCTAAGCTTCAGCTTTAAAATCTATGTTCTTCTTTTTACCTATAAACCAATCATAAATCAAGTTTTTTTCTGTTCTTTATAATGGCAAAGTTTTATATATACCTTTTATTAACATCATATTTTTAAGCGCTTTACAACCATTTAGTTATTTCTGTGAGATTTACTTATTTTCACAATAGTAGATATGAATTTTGATCAATTATAGATTATTCCTCCGACAATTGTGCATGCAATGTTAAGAACAGTAATTATTTGGTTATTTTTCGTAAGTTTCAATATACATATATATTTACAGTATAGTTAAAAATGTCTAGAGTAATTTCCAATTTTATTCTTGGCTACTTTCGAAGTTACAATGTACTACATCGGCTGATAAGTTCCCAGTTGGACACACATTATGACGCCTTAAATTGAGACTCAATATTAATTGTGGCAAGTGCTAGTTGTCAAAAGGAAGCCATAACATTTTTATGACGATTTGATGTTTCGTTAAAAAGTTACAGTGGTCTTACTAATACTTTTTTTTTTCAAAACAATGAAAATAAAGATTTCATAGGATGAAAAAATATTTTCTGATGAGAAAAAATACCTTTGAAACGATAGTATAGGTTGATAAATATTACCCAAACTCTGCACCAGAAAAATCAACCACTATTGACTGGTCACCTAATTCAAAATGTGGTCAGAGCTTTTAAGTCTGCAGAACTTTTAAAGGCACTTTGGGAAAGTATCTATATACGAGACAAATCATTTTTTTAAAGGGCATCTGAAGTTTCTTTGGGTGTCTAGTAACTCTTAAAAAAAGAACTGAAATACTTATCGTAAGTTACTTTTTAAGATACTGTTTATGCACTAAATTTCGTAACGTATTTTTGTAGGTAAAGATGTCAGGTAATCTATATTTCTTATCTTTATTAATGTAAGAAAGAGGAAAGTATATTTTAATCGCCTGTTAACACAACACATTTTAAAAACTATAGACTATTAATATATGAGGTTATAACTTGAATTTTATAGAACAAAACAAAATAAACTCTGTATCTAATCTTTTGATATCTCGGTATCTAAGTTACTTTTTGTCAAAAAATAAAGTTTCTAAAATACAGTATCTTAAATACCAAGCTCCAGGAAGCTATACCGAGTAACATTAAGAAAAGAATATATCAAAAATAGCCGAAGCTTAAACTTTATCAAAAGAACAGATAAAATTTATTTTCATAAACATTTATCTAAGAGAAAGTTGTTTTAAGATAAATAATAATAAATAATTGTCAGTAAGTTGAATAGATAACAGCCGGTGAATCTCACCCAAAGCGGTCAAAAATCCATCAAAGTACTGGTAAGGTTATGGCGTCCGTATTTTAGGATGCGCAGGATATTTTGTTCAAGGGCTACCAAGAAAAAGATAAATTAGTTACTAACGATCACCTGATGATTCAATTCGAATAATTGAAAGAGACCATTTCATATATTCGAATATCAGATACTTCGAAGCCACGATCCCATTTGTCAAGAAAGAAAGTAATCTTTTACCAAAATAGTTCAATGTGTTACAACCCAAACAGCTAAAAGTCAGAAAAATTTCCGGAGGAAGTCTTTTCAAAGATCATAACATCTTAATAACCTCATTTTTAGACCTCTCAATGAGGAAGTCTTCAAGAATGTTTTTTTCTGACTTAACAAGAAGTCAAAAGTATGAGCTTTATTATTTTTTTTTCTGATTTAAAAAAACTTCTTTCTTTCTTTTTCTTTTTTTTTTTTGAAGCTAAAAAGGTGTCTATATTGGCTTTCTTCGTTGCTTTTATTCTGGCTTTTATAAGTACTTTTGAATACCTAGGCTTTCGTCTTTTGAGAATTCTTTAAAAAATATTGATTTGATCTTAATGACATCATTTCGTATCACATAAAGATGTTCGAAACTTATATAAGACTTCTTCCAGAACTATTAAGGAGATCATATTGTTTATTAGGAAGTCTTTGACTACGATGGGCAAACTGCCAAATTACACTTTGAATTGTTTTCGAACCTATCGTATTCTTCAGATTTCGCCGCTAGCAATTTTTACTTGTTTGAAGATCTAACAATTTTCTCATTACTTTTTAGCAAAAAGTAACTTGAATCTTTCATACTTTTAAAAGAAACTAAACCTTTAACTTAAAAATTATCTTAGATATCGAGATACCGATATTTCAAGTACAGAGTTTTACGTAGTATAAATGATTCAACTCTTTTTTTATTAGTTTTTCACTGTCGCTTTTAACTATTAAAGTCTCCAGCGACTCGACACTTATAAAATCCGTAAATTGAGAAATATTGAAAATTTTCCCGTTACGATATTTGAATCCAATACTTACCGGTTTTGAAGCGGTCCCCTTGACCACTCGGCCACCAGTAGACTTAACGTATACATACTGTTATTTTTTTATTTATCTCCTGTTATTGTTAAAATGTGTTATGTTTACAGGGTATGGGACTTATATACTTTCTCTTTTCATAAATTAAATTGAGGATAAGAAAAATATATTTTAATTACCAAACAACTTTACCTAATACATTATGAAACTTACTACCTATACATTTTATATAAAGGAACTAAAAAGTACCATTTTATGTATCTTTAAAGAAACTTATGATAAGAAACTAATTTTCTTTTTTTAAAAGAGTTACAAGATTTTCAAAGTAATTTCGGGTATTTTTTAAAAAAGTAACTTATTTAGTATCTAGATACTTTTCCAAAGTATCTATGACAGCTCTGAGTGCTGGAAAAATTATATCACTCTTGAAGGATATAATAAGAGTGTATCACCTTGAGACTATGTTGATGAATAAAATCGAATTTGATTGAAAAAGTAATTTTTATTCATTTGATCAGGAACTTATCAGCCTTAGGTTTGATTGGAAGAAAGCTGTCATTTTAATTTTTGGGAAAATTGGTTTCAATTGGGTAATTAGTTATTCAAATTTGTACATTTCAATTCAATGGGATCGGATCACTGTGGCTCTTTCAATATAGAGAATTCGTAATATCCATATCCCACTGTGACTGTAGCGTCAAAATAACATCAAAAACTTAAAATACTTGATGAATTATCTTGAGTAACTTTTTGTCTTATACTGTTTGATTGTCTTATTGCTTAATAACCAGGGAATAATAAATATATTATGGAGAGCACTAATTATAATCGAGTCAATTTAGCATTCATTTTCAAAAAAAAGGTATCTCAAGTTGAATTGAGATGAGTTTTTGCATTTAGTTCAAAAAAAGTGTTGTTGCATTTGTGCAAAAAAAAAAAATGAATTTACAGAACGTATAATGCTGAAGTCATTAATTTAGATACTTGGTTATTTTGGGGACAGCTGATTATGAAAATGAGGGCCGTTAAGTTGACAGATCTACCAGGCGGTGAGCATCAACCTCATTTTCGGATTTTTTTTCAAATTTTGTGTTAAAAGTGTTCAAAATCTATACTTATAATATTTTATACAAATTCCAAAAAATGAGGTTTTTGATCCTCAAATATGCCAGTGAACTTAACGGACAAAATATTTGTAGACAATGACACCGAAACTCCCAAGAAAGAAAATTAGGTGCATTTCTCAACCAAAATTGAAAATTCATTTATTTCTTCAATAGTGTACAGTCAATAGCCGCATAGATTCAATAACCCACCCGTTCGTATAGAATATAATGTGGTAACATTTTTTGAATCAATTCAAAAAAACGTACATCTCATTTCGGTTTGCTCATCTCTTCTCAATCTCATCGAGTTGCTGTTTTTCTTAAAGTTTTGATCTCTTTTGGCGCAACTTTTAAATACCTAGGAGTTTTTAAAGTTGTTAAAGGAAACAAAATTCTTAGTTAAGAAAGAGTAATCATACGTTCACAATTATGTAATAATATATTAATAAGTAATATTATTTTTAATTTATTTTTTATTAGAAATTTTTTGAGTAATTTCACTTTTCTTCTAGGGTTGGGAGTATTCGGCTACAATGTTCATCTTTTTGAACACATTGGCATTGATTTTCGTTATTTATTCGTACAGCAGAATGTTACGTGAAATCCGTACTAGCGGAGTGGCAATTCGTAGTACCCAGGAAAGCCAAGAACGTACAGTGGCCAAACGTTTCGGCGTCATAATTTTTACCGACTGTCTCTGTTGGGTTCCCGTAATTTTCGTCAAACTAGCAGCCCTTTCAGGTAAATTACCTAATATATGTATTGGTAAACGAATTTCATTTGACTTTATCTAAATTAGTATGAGTACGTTTTACATGCTAATAGGGAACTATCGATTTGAAATAATCAGTGCGGAGTGAAATTGTAATATTCCTGTTTAATTAAGTTGTCGATAATTGAAGCAGAGGGAGAGATTATTAAAATTGTTTAGTGAAGCATTCAATTCCCAGCTCAATAAGTTTCAATGGCTTTAAATCCAGACAATATTATTAACATTTTTTATTTATTCTAGGAGTACGAATATCTGAAGGACTATACGCCTGGCTTGCTGTTCTTGTTTTACCGATAAATTCGGCGTTGAATCCGGTTCTTTATACTCTTACCACAAGCATGTTTAAACAACAGGTAAACATTCCGTTTCTTCAATAAATATGTCTGCAAAGTTTGGTTTTAATTTCCGAAATATTTCAGATAAAGAAGATATTTTCGTGCCCTTGTAAACAACCAGTTGAGGTGACCCAAAGCGGATTTGATTCGGGATTGACTCTCAGTTTAGGGACATTCCCTCCGGGAGACAGCAAACGACGTTTGATAGCACAGAGGGTAAGTGCAGAACGCAAAATGACGCAAACCACCTCATTTCGTTCGACAAATTTAAATCGATTTTAAGGTAGATTTTGTTTCATAAACTTTATCATATTACTAACATTGTACGTAGAATATATAATATTATTTTTTTTAATAAATCACTTAAGAAAACAAAGTTGTGAGACCTTTAGAATTTTTATTCTAATTGATTTTTTACAGCTATACTCTGTCAACTTAACGCTAATTTAAACATAAAGAAAAGTGAAAAAAATGGGTGGTTTTGGAGAATAATTTCATGGATTAAGGTAATACTTCAAAAAACATTCATTGAATAGTAAAATATTGCCCACTTAAGGGATGAATAGAATTTACTCTAAAAAAAACGTATCTTCAACTCCCACAATCTATTCTTTTAAAAACTTCGTATTATGCATGTCGTGTCACTCAGTAATGAAAATAAAACAACTGAAAAATCGCTTTGGACAAATATAATTATCCGAAGGATATAAATTGATAAAACCTTCATTTTAATTTTAATCCTTTTTGTGTCAAATAGTTTAAAAATAATGCGAATCACAACTTTCAAAGTTTTCTTGTTCTTTTTTTGTTAAAGAACAAATTATTTTATTGAGCCTTAATTTAACGGGGAACTTCATTTAGCTGTTTTTTTTTTATTAAAATCACTTGCAACTAATTTCCTTTTAATGATTGGTAATTCCACTGGGTATAGAAATAGTTAAAAGATCTTCTGCGCATGATCTAAAAGTAGTTTTAAATATTTTAAAAATGTTCTAAACTAATATTAAAACATAATACAGCTGTTAGTT
Source organism: Sisyra terminalis (assembly GCA_958496175.1). Classification (NCBI taxonomy): domain Eukaryota; kingdom Metazoa; phylum Arthropoda; class Insecta; order Neuroptera; family Sisyridae; genus Sisyra; species Sisyra terminalis. The sequence continues at coordinate 28,893,529 of OY292277.1, read as the reverse complement.
TTCAACTTTACTTGATTAAATTTAAGAAATATTTATTTAAAAATGCAAATAATAACGTTCTATTCAAAATACCTGAAACGATCCCCTATTGGCCCAGCATTAATATGACGCCACAATTCGAAACTTCAAAATCCCATGGACATGTTTTTAAAACAAATGTACTTAAACACAAAGGGAAAGGTTGCTTAAATGTAATGTTAGTGACCATTTTTTAAGCAATTAAACCATCTATTAAACAATTTACACAATCTCTTTCCCTAAGGAAAAAATTAAGAGTCGTTTTTAGGATATACAATTGTTTTGTGGCGAAAAATTGTGAAAATATTAAAAACTATGTAAATTACTGTTTTTGAGGTAACCGCTCAAAGATCTGTTTATATCTTGGTTATAGAAGCTTATAGAAGTCCTATATTAAGCACACTTACTTTCGAACTCTCATTTGCTTATTAATATTAAAACTTTTTTTTCTGCTAAAATACAACTTTTTATAAATAAAAATTGGTTTTTCGTCACAATAATAATGTCCTATGTCGATTGAAAAAATGTTCATATGGCCAATTGAATCAAGTTCCGAATATATTGAAATCAAAATGTTATGATTTTATAATTAGTATTGTTTCATTAGGTGGCTAGAAATAGTTTAAACCCTAAGTTATATTCCTCCAAAAATGTATCCGTCTTTTCGGTTGACCTCAAGCGGTGAAATCGGACGCTACCCCACTATTCTTTTCATAACGCGTTTCAACTGCCACTAGCTGTCATCGTCAGGTGTTGATTAAAAAAAATATGTTGAAACTCTAGGATACAAAAAAAGCTCAAGAGAATTAGTTAATTCCAGGAGAAAACGATCAGTGAAGTACCCCAAACACGAGAATAAAAACAATTGAGGGGATGGAGCTATAGCGTTGAGGCTATGCAAGTCACCGGTGATAGTGCAGTTTTAAAGTTAAATTGGTATAAGCTTGGACCAAGAACGTCGAGATTTTCAAAACTGTTTAGAATGGTTTCGATATTATTCCTGTACGTATTGTTCACTCGAATGCAATTTGTACGTAAATTTTGACATGCCAAATGAAGATTCAAATTTGTATTTATATTGTATTATGCAAAATCTATAAAATTAAATTTTCTAAATAAAGTTTACTTTGACTCAAATCTATTTCAGCACACCCACAATCTGGCAACGTTGCATTTTCGACTTTGTTTTAATTTAATTCGCGATTAAATCGGTCCATAATAAAAATTTACCCCCAAAAGAGAGAATTATACCATATTAGAATTGAATTAACAAAAATATCGCGAATTAAATTAAAAACAAAATCGAAAATGCAATATTGACAGATTGTGGATGTGCTAAAATGGACTTGAGACGAAAATTTAATTTTACATATTATAATACATATACATATTTGTAAATAACCGTCGTTTCTTCAATTCTGGCATGTCAAAGTTTACGTACAAATTGCATTCGAGTGAACAATACGTACCCATTCGGAATAGCTCTCTTCAGTTCTGAAAATCTCGACGTTCCTGATCCAAGCTTATACCAATTTTAATGAATAAAAATTAATTCAATTGAAATATTTTTTGCAATCATGTACAGTTCCTCGTCATTATTCAGTATTTCAATCATTAAAATTGTTTGTTGTTTCAATTGCTTCTTTCATATCTAGTTTTAACAAATACAACATTGTTTAAACATTATATAAATCATATTGTGTTCCCCAGATACGTTTTTCGATTGCCATCTTCAGTAACTAATATGTAGGGTTACCAACTTTAAATTACAGAAACTCGTATCACTATCGTATCACTAAATCCGGAGAGTTGCATTCAATATGAAAGTAGATTTAAAAAATGTTTATGCACTAAGCAAGTTTTCATAATCATAACGTTCACAAGCTTTACTAGCTAGTTCTATATTGTAAATATAAAAAATATACATTTTTTGTTACTATAGAATCAATTGTTATCGCTGGAGGGTAGTGAAGAAACTTGTATTTTTGTTAAATCGAAAAACGTGGAGATTGATTAACTGGAGTTCAGAGAAATTTTATAGAAATTTTATTTTTTCTGAAAACTCTGGGCTAAAACTGGAGAGTTGGTAACCCTAAGTTACATACATTTTGTTGCGACAGAAAAATAACACTGTAATTTTTCGTAAAAGTAAAAAAATCCGGAGATTATTTTTGTAAACTGGAGGCTGGAGAAAACATTATTTATCTGGAGTCTCCGGACTAAAACTGGAGAGTTGGTAACCTTACTGATATGTGATGAGTCTTATAGCAATTTCGGAGCGATCCATTTATTTAAACTTTTGTTCAAATTTATGTTTGTATTTCACTTTTGTAAATGATACTACTTAAATAAGACTACATTATATATTATATATAGTTGAAGCTAGGGGTGGGTAGACTTAATACTTGTATGCTCGATAATAATTCTTCTTATTTACACGTGATCGACTTCGAAAAATGGGTTAAATTAAAAACAAGTACATATTTAAGGGGTTGCATGGGTCGATTCAGGGAAAATAGACCTATTTTCAACAAATTTTTTTCCATATAAAAAATAAAATATTTTATTAAAACTTTTTACTGTCTTAAACATACTAATTTGATAAAGAATTTCTGAAATATCCGTAGAAAATAATTTAAAACTCCGTCCTTGTGACTTCATTTCCGGTGAAAATAAAAAAATAAACTCATGACTCAAGTAATAAACTCAGTATCATCCGTGAAAATATGTGAAAAAGAAGTGAAAAAGTACGTGTTTTAGTTAGGATCATTTATACCAGGACTTCTTAATCTTTTTTTCATTCACAATTCTTTTTATGGTTGCGAGTTTCCTGGCGACTCCATATAAATATAAAAGAAAGATAAATTAATATTTTTTGATGTTTTTATTATTAGGTAACAATGAACATATAAATATGAAAAGATATAGTTTTAGAATTCGTGTAGAACATACAAAAATCTAAAATTAAAAATTGTGCAAAAAGTTGTAAAAATGTATTTATTAAAGTTACAAAATTATATGCCCTATTGCCATCAAAATTGGATTTTTTGGAATAACATAAATAAAAGAGAATGCTGACAGTCTTAGTTAGAGTGTGACTCTGCACAAATGCACATCTAGATGTAATAAAATCGTGTATTTAAATATTTGTCATTAAAATTTCTCGCGATCCAAGAATTTTACTACGCGATGCCGTTTGGGGTCGCAACCCATAATTTAAGAAGAAGTTATTTAGGCCGTAAACTACAACTTGGACGAAGGAAAAAAAGTGTAAAATGGATTTTTAGTAAACACTTTTACAAAAAATGTAAATTTCAGTGAAATTTGCTCTCCTTTTTTTTTTTAAATAGTTGTAATTGAAAAACAAAAATCCTCGTCCCAGAACTTGTGAATTCCTGTACTTCCAGCATTTGTTGTAGTATCTTAAAGACCTGTATCTTAAATTTCATCTAAATCAGTTGAGTAGTTCTCGAGAAATTTTGACAACCGACTTTGAAAACATAGTTTCGAGAAAAACGTAATAATAGACGAGCCGTTGTATCGATATACTTGTGGCATGCTGAGCTTTCCAAGACTGTATCTCCAAAACTACTACTCGGATCAACTTGAAATTTTAAAACAGTATTTTAGAGGTATTGTGAAAATGAATAAGATAATTTGAAAAGATTTTTTGAAGCCGTGAAACCCATGTAACCCCTTAAAGAAAGAATGAGTGAAAGGAAAAGTATTAGCAGTACTATTTGGAAATCTGTAATATCCGTTGTAGAATAGATGCGTGTTCAAAATTAAATTTAAGTTTTATTGCCTGCTAAAACTTTAATACACACTTTCAATTAAATGAATTCAAATTGAACAAAGAAATATTTAAAATGCCAGCGATAGACTGTCGATGAGTTCGCGATCGGCCCTTTGCTCACCCCTGGTTTAAACAATATAACTGTTCATAGTCAGTGAAAAAATATAATTTCATTTTATGAAACATTATCAAAGTTGTATTCAAACGAATTAACTTTATAGCTTTTATATTCGGTATTCGCAACTCATGAATTCACAGCCAAATTTACTAATTTCTTTGATAAAATAGATAAAATTTAATTCCATTTAAATTTTCATTTAGTATTTATTTTTGAATAACTATAACTATTAAATAACTATAACAGTTAGTTTTTTTGTGATTGTTTACTCATTAACGTTTATACATTTTTTTTACAATATAAACATTACAAATTAAAATTAAATTAATATAGTTACTATTGTTATAATAAATTGTATTAATTCTCATTTTTCAATGATTTTTCGTCACAAGTTTCGTTGGGAAACAGTTGCGATAATTCGCAATGGACTTTTTGAAGATTACTTGAAATGTTCCCATTTTGTATCACAAAATCATGCCGGTTAATACCAGGCAGCTCTTTTAAGCCATTACAAATCTCACTAGTTGAGTCCATGCAGTTGGTTGCTACCCGAAGAACCGAAACCTCCGAATGAGCCGCCAGATATCCTTCACACTTTGTTAAGCATACCTCTGGTTCATTATCATTGAAAAGAACTACTTTACGAGTATTGAGTAAGCTTCGTGAGCAATTTAGGTTAGACCTAGTAATATCTTGCACAAAAGAAGCATTCAAGAACGAGAACTGAGAAGAAAAGTTTTCAGGCGGCTTATTAAGAACCAACAATGGAATGCAAGAGAAAACTACATAATTATTGTTAGTTACTTTAAAAGCTGTGTAGTGCCAAATTTGGAAGAATTTCTTCCAAGTTTTTCTTTGGAATAACATTATGGTTTCTCGCAAGGACAAAGGGAGAATGTAGTGGTACTTGTAAAGAGATTGGTAAAAGCAATCATGAATCGCTAAATGATTTATTTCGATAATTTCCTCTAAGGTTGCATTTGGTTCAATTTGAGAATTAAAGTTTGGAAAACTTAAAGGAATAACGTCAATTAGATCTTTGTTTTTATAATATCGTAAGACCGTCTCGGTTCGAGATTCAGTTTCGATCGAGTAAAAAGTTAATAGTATATTAACGCCACGTAGTTTTTGAATTTCAATCCATTCAATGAGATGTCTAGAAATATCTTCTTTCGGATAGTAGAGTGGTTCTACACAGATATTCAAGTCAAATTTTTTATTTCTATAAGGTTTGTAAAAGACTTTCAGAAGGTTCGTCGCATTGTTACATTCAGCGAGCACCAGGGAAACTGCTAAAGGAGTTTTAGTATTAAGCCTCCATGGAGTTTGACAAGAAATTATAACCATTTCAATTGATTTTTCATACTTCGTATTATTCAAACGTACCATGTCTTTTACGGGAATGATTTCCGGTACGCGGGAATTGTTGAGGAAGTCGTACCAAACTTGGCAGAACAGATGCAAATTAGGTTGATGGTTAGTGCTCATTGTCAAAATTCGAATGTGCTTATTTTTTCTTACGTCATAATAGGCTTTGTACAAGTAAATGATTCCCGTTGGAGTTTTCAAAAATTGCCAATGCTTGTTATGGTAATTCAAAGTAAGGATATTGGGGTGGTGGGCGCATGTTCTGTTGACGCGGAGAGGTTTCGCTTTTCGGCCCAGTGTTGATAACCATAAACGCGTTACGGTATTTGGAAGTTCTTTGGCAAGGGTTGATGGTAAGATTAACTTAACTTGAGCTATTTGACCTCGAGGAGTTGTAAGTGAAGGGTTGTTTTTCCAGATTATTATACTAGTAATTAGTAGAAAGATACAGCTAATAAGCAAAACGATTTTTGCGAAGGTAAATACACGCACTTTTATAAATGCCTTAAACATATTAAATGGAAATTCGATATGTCAAAGTTACGAGTCCAACGCTTACTGTCGTTATTTGGATAATGCAATTAATTGGTGGAAAGCATAGTATACTGTAATTCGAAATTCCATTGCAATATTTATACTTGCATTTTATATTCATTTTTATCAGGGGAAATATGATATGTCATTTCTGATGAATGATTTCACAAATAATGTCAACTATTTTTAGCTAATTTAGCTAATAGAAGGAAGCAAAATATGGTATGCTAGTTCCTCTCACTTTTACATATTTTGTGAGGCCACTCTTTAAAACGTGTGTCTATTTTCTCTTCTAACAATTGTCTATAATGACTTTGTTTTTAATTTAATTCACGGTTTTTTGTTACTTCCATGCTATGTCGTCTAATTTTCTATATCGATAAATTATATTTATGGTTCGAATTAAATGAAAAACAATGTAAAAAGGAATCGTTTCCAGATATTGATGTCGCTAAAGCAGACATGATTCGATTGAGTATGTAATAAAAATATATATAAGACTAATAACTACCCGTGACACATGCATAAACAACACTAACACAACTGATAATTGGCAAAGATTGGTAAATGAATGAAACTAAAATGACAGATGAAACAAATGACAACAATCAGTTAGTTCAAATTTAGGACAATGATAATTATTTTCATTTGATTTTCACTGAAACGTTTGTATTAACAATCTTTATTCTTTATCTTTGCTAACATATATTAAATTGCCTATTGTTATATTAATTGAAAAATAATCAATGATTAATTTATAGACCAGTAAAGAAAAGTTTAATAACTACCCCTATATAAATTCGAGTTTTCGTGCAGTCAAAAGAAAATGCGTGGAGCACAACTACGTCTACAACCACAGTTGTCAAAGATACTTTGGAAAAGTATGTAGATACTAGGTAGTAACTAGTACTAGTACTTATACTAGTAGCTTTTTCAAAAAGTATCCGAAGTGACTTTGGGTATCTAGTAACTTCTAAAAGAAAGAAACTTTTTAAGGTTTTTTATACACTAAGGATGAATGAAATTTCGTAACGTATTCGGTAAAGTAACTAGATAACCAGATAATTTATTTCTTATTTTAATTAATTAAGGAAAAATAATATATGTTGATCTAAACCCCTTTAAATATAACACACTTAAAAAAACGATAAGAGATCAATAAAAGAGGAATAATTTAAATATTATACAACAAAAAAACATAAAACTCTGTATCTAATCTCTCGGTATTTAGGTTTTTTAGTTTCTTTTCGGTATCTAAGATGCTTTTTAAGTAATAGAATACAGTTCTTCTTAAAAAGTATCAAAGATACTAGATAATTTTGCCAAAAAATAAATGAACTAAGATACAGTACCTTAAGTACTTTAAAGTAACTAAAGTAACTAACAGTAACTATGATACTTTTTTCTGGCATCTCTATCTACAACTTCATAGCATGCCCAGCCTAAAAATAAATAATAGCATTTTACAGATTATAATTTTTAAGATATGTGAGATACCCATGAAAACGAATCCATTGATGCTGAAAATGGATATTTTCATCGAAATTTCAAAAATGACTTTTTCTAGATTTTCATTACAATGTGTTCTTATGCTTAATAGGAAGAAATATAAAGATAAACATTTCTTAAAATGGAATACGAATAATACTACTCGATTTATTTAGTTTTTCATTCTATAAATAATTCAATAATTAAAAAAAATGTGGAACCAAATATATATATTTTAATAATGTCCTTTTATAGGTAATTAAGTTTCTATCAGGCCCGGCAAGTTTCACTGGGGTAATTTTGTATGGGTAGAGTAAGGAGTGTTCAACATGATTTTGTGAAGGGACAGGTTAAAGGTTCTTATTTTCACAGCGGGACAAAAGAAATGTCCAATAGCAAAGCAATAGGAATATTTATACAACAAAGGGCAAGTCTGGGTAGAGCTTTCCATTGGCTTCACATTATCTACTGGTCTATGTATTCTTATTGAGTAAAAAATAAAATTTTAATTTTATATTTTAAAAAAATCTGCCGTGTTATACAAAAATAAATGAATGACAATTGATTTTTTTAACAGTTCTTTACTATTTTCTAATCCAAATTACCTATGAATTTTTCAAATTTGTAAATATGATTTTTTGTATCATAGGTTACCATTTTGTATTTTTGTAAGATATTTTAGATAGTTCAGATTTTATATACTAAATGGTAAATTATTATGATATTTTTTTCATTATATCAGGTTCGTTGGATAATTTAATATTTTAGGATATTTTTTCTGTAATTAATGATAAAACTTAGATTTTTTTATTTGTAATTACGTTTATAGTTTCTTCTTTTTTTTTAATTAGTTAAAATGAAAATTTATTTTTAGGGTCATCAAGGCAGTTACTCGACCAAGCCAAGCTGGAATCGTCCGCCGACCGCCGTTTAAAGCTCATTTCTCTATCCTATAAAAATAATGACTAAACGTAAAACTCATTATTTTAAGTGTACGCACTGCTGGAAAAATCCTGCAAATTAAAACTTAAGGATAGATTTAGGAATAAAATTGGAATGATAAAAGAATTGAAAGGTAGAAAGTTGTAATATTGAAGAAGTATTTTTTGAAGTGCAACATCATTTTTACTTATCCTTTTATGTTCCGTCAGGGGAGATAAAGATAAAGTTTACGATCTCACTTAAAGACAATTCCATTGTGATCATTATAAACGTAGAAAATATATTGAAGTCTCAATTTTTTTATGACTTTTTGTAATTATTGTATTAGTGATAAAATGTAGCCTTGTTGTTAATAGATTTTTTTTTATTCTAATAAAATGGGGGTTTTAATAGACGCTTAAATTGAATATTTTAAAAATTAAATATTCCAATGTGTATAAAATAACATTTTTTTCTTAAGAGTAAATATTAATGAGTAACATCGTATGAATCAAATACTAATTGTGATACTCAAAATGTAAAAATAAAAACAAATAATACATTAAACAAATTAGATCCTTACATTAAAAAAAAAAAAAAAAAACATAAAAATAAAAAAATAAAAAAAATTGTTATATCTTAAATACATATTAATATTTTTTGGATCATACAGAATTAATTTCAAAATTATATGTTCATTGCCTACTCGTAAAAGATTTATATAATTGTTACCTTTTTGGAATTTTCTTAGCACAATGTTGACAATTGAAGCTGTTTTATGGCTTCATGTTATGAGATTAATTATATTATAGTAGTATTACTTAAGTGTATGTATTTTATTTTTTAAATGTTAAGTTCAAATTGATAATAATAAAAGTGTAAAATAAAAATTTTAATTAAATTATTTCAAAAAAATTTATTAAAAAAACAACCCTAAATAATTTTTCTTATTAATTCTTCGTTATTATTAATTCTTCTTATCAATTACGGTTTTTCAAAGGAAAAATACCTGTACAACAATTACCATTATCAATTATCTGCAAATTACAAGAATTTTAGTCTTTTTCCAGTTTTTTTTTTTTTTTGTATGGGAGAAAATTCATTAATATTTCTGTTACAATTGCATTACCATTTTTAATTTGTTCAAGAGTTACCGCATCTGAATAGCTGCCATCTACACTTCGTGCAATGAACAACTAGTTTCATTGTAGTTCATTACTTTTGCAATAGGTGGCAGTAGCAAAAATAAGAGTTAAAAATATAGTTCTTATGGTTCTTGTTGAGTCAATAATTATTGGATTCAATAGTTCTTATCAGTTCATATACGTTTATATTATTTATAGTTAGGAGACAAAACTTTGAAATTTAGCTTAAACTATATCCAATATTTTGAAAACGATTTGAAAATTCAAATTTATAATTTGTAAATTGATTGTTATAAACGTTGATATTTTCTTTTCAACGCTATAATTAATAGAACTCAAATGAATATTGCGCTTTTATCTTTACCATTTGCTCATGAATTTGGGAATAATGATGGTTCAAGTTTAGATTTTATTAGGTAAAGAATGATGGTAAAGTGATATTAGCTTTACAATTGGGAGTATTAGTTTTGGTTCATGTGTACTTTAGCACACCCACAATCTGGCAATGTTACATTTTCGACTTTGTTTTTAATTTAATTTGCGATATTTTCGTTAATTCAATTCTAATATGGTATAATTCTCTCTTTTGTGGCTAAATGTTCAGTATGAATTAAATTAAAAACAAAGTCGAAAATGCAACATTGCCAGATTGTGGGTGTGCTAAAGTACACATGAGCCGTAGTTTTTCTAGTAGTCCTAGAAATCTTTAACAAATCGTGAAAAAGGTCTCTAAATATAAGCGTTCGTTTCGCAATAATCAAATTGACTTTAAGCGACATCTCTGTAACAACCTGTAAACTCTTAGTGATTATTTGAACCACATTATTTGTACAAGCTGTGTATCCTGTGTATATATTGATTGTTGGAATTAAAAAATTTGCATAGCTTCAAAAATATTAATTTTCATACTATAAAACTAATACTATCATTAATTTCTTACTTGTAAGCTTGTAACCATCATATAGTATTTACAAATTCGTAAAAATATGTAATTTCAGGTTAGTGGTATCTGTTAGTTTTATCAATGATTGAAAAAGGAACATTAACTATTTTTCGAAAAAACATTTTTCCCAAAAATAAAATTTCGGCTCATATCCATTCTAAGCCCTTAAATCTGAAGACTTTGCATTTTATACTTTGTTTTTGATATAATTCGCGAATAAATTAGCCCAAAATAAAAATTTAACCACAAAAGAGAAAGTTAAACCATATTAAAATTGAATTAACCAAAAAGGCCGCAAATAAAATCAATAAATGATTGAAAATGCAACGTTTCCAGAAATTGACCGAGCTAAAAGGGACCTGAGCTAAAATTTCAAAACTAATTCCAAACAATTGTGGCAAATTAAACATAAAAGGCTTAAAAAGTATTCCCGTGCATCAGACACGTCACTGTGGATCAGAACCATTTTCGCTCAACTTTTTTCAATTTCACGATAATTCAATCAAAATTCACAGCAAATACAATAAAATCATCTCATGTCCCTTAAAGAGACATCAATATCTGGAACGTTGTATGGTTTTTGCTTGATTTTTGGCTTAATTCACGAATAAATTAGGGAAATTGGACCCAAATGGTTCTCATCCACGCTGAAGTGCTAGATCCTTGGAAAATAATAACATTGAAAGATTAGTACGAGGTAAAAGTAAAAATTGAATTTTATAGAACTAATTATTGGACAGAACAAAAAAAATTCTGCACCTAATTTCGTGGTATCTCGGTGTCAAAGTTACTTTTAGGTAATTATGACACTTAAGTTAAAAGATAGCCTTTCTCCTAAAAAGTATCTAAGTTACTTGTTTTTCTTTCGGTAATAAATAACATAAATAACTAAGAAATAGTATCTTAGGTATTTTAAAGTTAACAATATACTTTTTTTCTGATAGCTTTGCATATATGTCGCCAACAACTTTTGAAAATAAAATTCTATTGATTGGGAGTACAAAGTTAAAAACATGCATTTTTTTCAAACTGTAAAGATGATATCGAAAGCAAATGATATTAACAAAACGAAAAAAATAGTAATTATTTTTTAGTGACATAATTCATTAGGAATACTTTATTGAATTATAATCGTTTACCAATAAAAGAACTATATATTTTTTAAATTTATAGATCTTTCTTGACTCAACTAACATTTAGTTAGTAAAAAAATTGGTAAAAGTTTGCCAGCTTTCGTAAGGTTTTTCCAAGGTTATATCGATTATACTGTGCAAAGCAAGAAATTAAAATTAAAATAGAAAAATAGATATTGTGGATTTTTTGCCCAATTCTATATATGACGTGCCAATTTGATAATTAAACATAAACGTTTTACTATACTTAAAGAAAAAGATGAGCAATCTTAGTCCAAAGAAAATAATATATAATAAAGAAAACGAAGTTTAATTGCACAAAATATGCTTCAGGACAATTAAATGAATATTAGAAAAGAAATATTGACCTTACACTTGAATTTGTAATAAAATCATTACTGTTAATTTTACGTTTTCATTTGGCCTTTTTTTACCAATAATTCTAAAGTAAACATGGTTGACTACTAGAAAATTATCTATTCTCAAACTAAAAAGTTGCATAAAAATGACTGTCAAATGAATGATCATAGTATGAGCTATAAAGTGATTTTCTGTAGGGCTCATTCATAAACTTACTCTGACGTTGTGGGAGATACGATAAGAGTCTTTAATTTCTCTATTCTTAATTGAAAACACGTATATTTTACACACTTATCATAGAGGTAAGGTGAAAAATGAAGGAGGTAAATTTCTTAGGTAATTTATTATTAACCTCCAATAAATCGCAGGTTTCTAATTCCTAACAAATTAATGGAAGCATAATATATCCTAAAAAGTAGAAATATCTTAAAATGTCTAATTTTTCGTTTATAAGAAAATCAAAGGCATAAAGTACCTCAAATATAAGAAGGAATAACACTTTTTTATCTGTAAATAAAGTTTACATAATTATAAGCTTTGGCTTTAGTTATGTATTAATAATAAGAAAAAAATCTTTATTATTTTACTTCGTTTTTAACTTATTTGGTATGTTTTAGTTGTTTTAGTTATTTAAAAAAAAAAAACTTTTTTTTTGTTAACAGTTCAAAGTAAAATAAATAAAAAGTTAAATTACGAATAAATATGCTAAAGCGCAATTTAAAAAATCTATCGACTTATCGATAGACTCATTTTAATTAATAAATGTATGTAATATTTTGAGAATTCTTTGAAAATTAATTTGCTTAAAGAAAATTATCTAAATCAATTTTTTTAAACTAAAAAAGCTTCCTTTGTTATCCATTTCGAAGGCTGAGGTTGAAGTGACTTCTTAATTTTTCCTGTTATTTTTGATGGGTTTGTAATCTTTGGAATTTGTAGTGCTTCCATTTACGTCAACCTAAAAATTTAATTACTATAGTAACTCAAAATACAAGGAAAAAAATACAGAAATAGATATAAAAATAAAAATGTTAAGAAAATAATAGTAATTAGAAAGGCAAAACTTACGTTTTAATCACATTGGAACAAGTTGATCTCACAGTTGATTAATTGAATATTAAGGTATTACAAGTACTGCAAAAATTCCTTTGGCTTTACTTCCGTACATTTCAAGAACATCTAAAAAAAATTTTTAAGAAATACATTTTAAACATTATTTTAAAGGAAATGTATGTACCTTAAAACAGAGGATTTTTTAATCGACTATTACCCATAATGCTAAAGAGGTTATATTAACCGAGATTATGATTCCAGTTGCACTAAGGGAAATATTTTAGTTAAATTGTTACAACGCAAAAGATGTTTTTATCAATACGCTGAGCCTATAGACTGACTAGGCCACATCTAAGGAGCCTCGGGGTTTTAAGGGGCTAAAACTTTCCAATCCAGCAGTAGTTGGTAACGATTAAAATAAATAATTCAAATAAAAAAATGGTTTTTCGAGCGATTACTTTTTTCTATGAAAAATGGAATTACTTCATTTTAAACCTTTAAGATAAGGAGATTATTCATCCAAACATTTAGAAATCTACAAATTAATTAAATTGCAAAAAATGGAAACCACATTTCCAAATATTGACATTTTTTTATGCCTAATTGAGCCGCTTAAAGCCAAAGTGGAGGGAGTCGTAATTTTAAATTTAAATTTTCCTCTTTTATTAGGTGAAACGATTCCTTGGGTCACGGAATATAGATACAAGGAGTACGAACGTAATGTTGAAAAAATGGCATCAATTTAAGGTCCAGTACCGGTAAAGCGCGCTACATTTTACAAATTATGCGTTTGATTCATTAAGCGGGAAGTGTTATTATTAAAAATTGTGAATTTTAATCTTCTATTCGATGCAAAATATGTCAAGATATGATTCTGCCGCCAGAGTGTTGTACTAATGTTGCCACAAGGTACATCAAGCTTATGAAAACTTACATAAGTCTCGAGTTTTAAGCATATTAGTGGCTGATTGGTCAAGGTGATCACTCCGAAACTGATAGGTGTTGGATTTGATCCTCGATTCGAACAAATTTTCGATTACGGGTTTCTCGAATACGAAGTTTTATTTACCCTAGAGCAGCTAAAGACCATAGTAGTTATAAAACGACGGTAAATAACAATCGAAAAGAAAAAAAGCTTCAATTTAAATTAGTAAGGCAAACACTTTGATGGCGGGTTACCATTTTGATACATTACAAGATTGGGATACCTTTTAAAAACCTTAGTCGACTTTAGTAACCTTAGGTACGTTCTGATTACTTGCGCTGTTAATGACGGAAAAGAGAACTATGATCTGGGACTGTTATTGTGTATCTGAATATTGTGAAAAAGCCTTTACCGTTTAGAGTCCTTGTATTTATACTCTGTGCCTTAGGTAATGAATTGTGTATGGGAAATGTGAAGTAAACCAAATCTTCATTAATATGCCAGTAGATAGCAAGCCAAAACATCTCGTATGTGGGAATTTTCTATAGCTATAGCTTTTTAAGTGGTTCAAATATTACTAACTGCAGTGACGAGCGAGGCTTTTCTTAATTAAAGCTTATCAAAATTGATTAAAAATCAACATTGAATCAAAATACGCAGAATTATTGGTATGCTATGTAGTACCGTGGATAAGTTGAAAACGTATTTAGCGTTTGATCATTGGTTTAAAATTTGAGTCTATAGTTTACATTGGTAAACTATAATTCATAAATTAGGCTAAAATAAATTTTATAAATTGTTTATTGAGTAATAACTATTCAAAGTCAGAGAACGAATCTAAATTGATTTTTGAATCAAGTATCATCAATATTTTTTTTACCTTATGAACAGAAACAACAAATCAAATTTCGAGGAAATTAATTAGTTAAAGATTCCATTTACATTAGGAGACTAAATAATCAGAGTATATATGTATATTTAGTTATTTTTAAAATATCTAACTTAAGATTCACATTTAATGATAAAACATGTTCATAAATTTTGAATCTGAGATGTTCATTAGTAAAATTTCATAACAAAAAAGGCTTTAATTATTTTCAAATTAGCCGCATTTTTCACTAAAAACAATTCCCAAATGTGATGAAGTCGAGGTCGTTTTTTTTGCTTTTGCCCGATTAAACTTTTCAAAGTCCGAGTTTAAGACAAGGCTAAGTGACCCTCTGTGCAATCAAAACGAAGCAAATTTGAAGAAACAATAAGGCAAATAAATATGTAATTGACAACAATTAACAATACATATCCACAGAAAACCTTAGCAGAAAAAAAATCCTTCCAATCTTCATTATGAAGAATATGTGCCAGTAAAAGTCACCGTTGGGCTCGAGAATTTAGAAAACGTTTGCTTTGAAATTAATAAATAACACGCGTTATAAGATATAAGCAGTAATTGGGCAATAATTGGCCTACACCCATTTCTTTTTTGTACATGCTCAGGTATTTCAATAGCTATTGACTTTATATGATATACGAGAACAAAAACCAAAAATTACAATTGAAATTTGGAAATTGTTTTTGTGGAAAATGCATTGAAAAGAAAACAGAAAGGTCTTTTTAATTTCATCTTAAGTCGTTTGATTGATTTCTAAAAAAAATGTGAATGCAATGAGAAGTTTACTAGAGAAAAAAAAATTTCGCTCCAATAACCCAAATATTATCAAATGCGTTGCATTCAGTCACGAATTATCTCTTACTTCTCGAAAAAGTTTCAATCTTTGAATAGAGATATCCATATAAATCCAAATTTACTTAGACACTAATGCAAAGGAATTAAAAAAACCATTACTATAGTGTTAAGGAAAAAAATCTAACGTTCATTTTTTGAACGAAGTTCTTTTTATAGAGAAACAATAATTCTGGAATATTGTACTTTTAATAAGTATCAATTTTGAAATAAACTAGGGATGTTATAGTTTTGAATCTAGTGTCTTTTAAGTTCGTTAATATCTGGCAACGTTGCATTTTCAACTTTGTGTTTAATTTAACTCGCTAATCAACCGATCTATAATAAAAATTTAGATCCAAAAGAGAAAAACATACCATATTAAAACTGAATTAACAAAAAAATCACGAATAAGATAAAAAACAAAATTATGGTAAAATTTCAGATCCTTGGTGATAGCAGTTTAATACAAATTTTCAGAGGACTGGGCTCAAAATAAGCAGTTAAAACTTATTTTTTATTCGCGACATTTCGGCCCCTTTATTGAGCCTTTCTCAGGCGTTCACAAGCAATCGTTTTAACTTTGTCAACAATAATCCTTATCATGATTCATTTTATAGATACGGTACAGTTAAAGTAAGCTAAAACGATTGTTTATGAACGCCTGAGGAAGGCTCAATGAAGGAGCCGAAACGTCGCGAATAAAAATCAAGTTTTAACTGTTTATTTAGATCCTATTCCTCTGAGAATTTGTATTAAAAAAAAACAAAGTTGAAAATACAATGTTGCCAGATATTGATCGACCTAAAAGGGACTCAAACCTCAAACCTCAAATTTTTAATTATTTTATTTAATCATTTTTTTTATTGATAGGTTCTATTTAAAAAAAAAAAAACAAAACAAAAAAACAGTAAAACTGTAAATATGTTGGATGATAGAAAGATATAATTACTATGGTACTGTATAATTTCTTTTAAGATATTTTCTCAGAAAATTGGAAAGCCTATCAATAATAGTTCCAATGATTAGACAACCATAAACATAAGTAGTTGTGCCATAAGTGTAGTATAAGTAGTGTGTGTAATATTATTATATTATGTTATATACCTAAAGTAAAATCTTTAAACAATATATATGATGTTTTGTGGTTTAATTTTTGTAATATAATTTACAAAAGTAAACAATATATATAAATTTGACCAAAACCTCAAACAAATATATTTTTGAGGTATTGTTCATTAAAGGTCGCTACACCTTTTTTGATAGAGTTACATTTACAGCTCTGCTATTGATGAATGGAAAACGGACAGTTTAAGGCTACTATGACCCACAGATGAAGCTTGCTTAGCAATCAAAATATGTATCCGAGCAACACGCAAAAAAATCATTTTTTAGACATTTTGTTCAATAATAGTTTTTTTTTTTTATATTAATTATAGTATATTGTTTAAACATTATAACCGTTTTAAGTTAGTGAAAAAATATAATTTGACCTAAAGTATAATTTAGAAAGTTTTATACATAAAAAATACCAAGTAAAATGAAAATTCTAACGTGAATAATTAAAAGTTTTATTTAAATTTCTTCAGTGGAAATAGGAGACAAAAAAAATATCCAAATTAATCAGAATTTTCAACAACTTAAATAAGTACGAACTAACCAGTTGACTGTAGTAAAAACGTGTTAGGAATTACGAAACCATCACTAAATGAACTAAGTGCTAAATGCATACATTTTAATGCTGTTTAGTGATCTATTATAGAGTTCCATAGTTCAATTTTTAAAAAATTCTACAACTGATATTTAATTTGGTATAGAATCGAGATGAAAAGAACCATTTTCTTAAACATGAGAAAATTATTTTTTATGGCTTAACCAAACTGCGAGTCAAGAAAGGTAAAGTAATACATACACCATTATACTGTATGGTATAGAAGCTATAATTCTAAACTATATAAATTTGACTCAAATCCAAGTCTTCGAGATAGGGATATATCACAGAATTTCAAAACTTCGTATTTGGACAGAATTGTAAGCTAAGAAGTACTACTTCTAGAACTACTACTACAAGTTAAAATAAGAAAACTACAATATCTAGAACACAATTAGAGGAGAAAGATATCTAATTTTTCAAAACATGATCTAGAGGAAAATAGTTGAAAAACCGAGGGTACTGGATTTAACTTTTTAGAGATGAGAGCAACAAGGACAAGATTGCTAACTTTAGAAACGAGATGACAACCTTAAAAAAAGAAGAAGAAATATGAATCAACAAAATATCAAGTTCTTAAAATTAAAATTTCCATAGTTTTCTTTTCCAAAATAATATTTGGTTTCATTTAAATGAATACGATCAAAATAAACTTTGATGCCCAAATTTATTACATCGATATCTTACCAAGAAATTTTTACCTGAGCAAAACTAATTTTACGGTAAAATTGAAGGCGCAGAAAATGTATGAAGTAAATAATTATTAAACGAAATAACATATTAATAGTACCTATTTCAGTTTTGTTTCCCAACATATTTGAATCCAATCAAGTTAAAGTCCAGTATTATTGGGGATTCTTTATTTACGGCTTCCACAAAAAAATGAATGTTTAATCATAAAATATAATCTTTTTTGAGTAATTGAAAAAAAATTATGAAAAGAAAGAATATGAAAGAAAACATTTAACTCAATAGATATTAACCAAAAATATTCTCTAAGCCTTTGGCTTAAGATAATTTTTTTAATACAGCTCGATTTGCAATCTGTTGTCTTCCGACAATAAGCGAAAATGATGTGCGATCACTTTCTCCCTCAGGGGGTGTATCTTATGTTGTGCATAAGGTACTTATTAATTAGACTATTGACTAATTAATAAAGGTAACGAACAATCCTTCATTCTGGAATAATCTTGATTTCGGCCTGAGTTCTAATATAAGGACATTGAAAGGTAATATAGTTCAGTATAGTTTAGTGTAGAAGAGAACAGTTCAATACAGTAAAAAGCAAATCGATTTCGACAACCGTTACTTTAATTGTCGGTTTGTAAATAAAAACCAGTGTGTGTACTTATGTATACGCGTGAGAAGTTATACTTCTTTGGTATAGTTAAAAATATGTTTTTAATCTACTGTCGTAGCCTCTTCGGAGAGTGCCAGAACTGGTACACCAGTTATAGGTATAAGGTTTGTGATTACTAAAATATGACGCAATTTGAAACACAAATTACTTTTAATATCAAAATACATAATAGAAATACGTATGTGTTGCGGCATAGACAAGGAGAAAGAATATAAAGTTTTAAATGCATCCATGTTAGTGGAATACAAATATAATAATTATTGGCTCAAATTTGAACTATCATGTCATTTGTTTCAATTGTCATTTCGATTTCTTTTAATTGCTAATTTTAAGCATTTGTCACTTGTGCTGGGCTGTGAATATTTCATGGAAAATAACTGATTTTCAAATAAAAGATTAAATTAACTATTTATACATAGATACTGTATGTATACACATTTGACTACTTATACAAAATGAATATTTCATATTATATGAATTAACCGTTTAACCGAATTATCAGCATGGGTCACCTGTTTGAAAAATACCTATCGAAAACATTTACCGTATTGAAGTAGAACATTCTTAAAATTATATTACAATAGTAATTATATATTTTATTTATACATTTATATCTACGTATTGAAACTGATTTTAATTCAAATATAGAAAAATAAATTGTAGTACAATGTATCAATCGACTTTTCTTAAATTATTTTAAATATTGCATTCAATAATTTCAGAAAAATGTCTTTCTTTTAAATGCATTTCAATTCTCATAATAACAGTAATAAGTAAACGAAAGTAATATGGATGCACATATTTCGGAAAAAGTAGACAAATAATGTAAAGACATACGTGTGAGTGAAATACCATCATTGTTTCAAATTTGAACTCAATGATTCTTGCTATGGTTTCAACAGTCATTTGGATTTCATTCAATCAATTCCCAATTTTTACCATTTGTCAGTTGTGTCAGTATTGGGCGGTGAATATTTTACGGAAAATTACTTGATATGTATTAATATGGATATTTTTTTGACTGATAAATTAAAAAAAAAATAGTTCAACGATCTTCTTCATGTTATAATGGTTTTAACCATTATAAAGAAGAAATATATACAATGTGAAGTGTATATGATGGTGAACATATGTATTTCTTGACTGTTTGCTAGCTATAACTTCGTATCTGATTCGGGATGATCATCCCTCCCTCCCGTTCCGATAATCGAAAAACATGTGCGAGTGCTGGCTTAACTTGATCGCTGCAATAGTGTTTTAGTCATCTTACTACTATGCATATCGCTCCCAAAAATCGACCAGATTTCGCCCGCTTGAACCGTTCTTTCTTGCTAATCGTTTGCGAGCAACTTCATACTGTTACTTTAAGGCATTATTTTTTAGCTATTCACTCTCATTTTTTTTCAAAACGCCGGTAAAGAAGTAGAACTTCATAATACGTGAAGTGTGAAATAAATAAACGTGTGACTAAAATAATTTTTTGTTGTTATCTTGAACACAAATCAAACGAATCTATCAATATAAATAAGAAAAAAACTTAATAATACTAAATCAATCTAAACCTTTGATCTTTAAGTTTAACAAACTTTTCAAAAAACGTTTAATTTAAAAATGTATTTAATCATTTTTTTAAATAGTATCTAGATGTAGTATTTTCTTAATTCTAACAATTAAATATGTATTTATGACTCTATTTTATAACAAAATAATTTTATTTTAATAAATTAAAATAAATATTTTACTTTTATTAAATAGAATAACAAATATAAAGTTGATTAAATTTAAATCTTCCGAAAAAATAATTATTTCAGAGTTATTCAATTAAAGCGATGATTAAATAGATCAAATTTGGAATACTTATTTCTTAGCATACAAAAAAAAAAGGTTATGTCTGTAAGGAATGTTAAATACTTTTAAAGCTTGATATGTTTTTCCACTTTTTCACTTTTCTATCTTATTGTAGCAGGTTATCCTCGACTTTTCTTCTTCGTTTGACTCGTGAGAGTTTTCCAGGTTCCTTTTCTTACTTCTTTTTGTTTTGATCGAGCTAGGTAGAGTGTGCTGGTTTTGTTCTTCGATTGTATGTAAGTAACATCTCATTACCAACAGTAGCAGGTGCTTTTTTCGAATTACACAAACAAGCTTTGTATGTTCGTTCGAATTGCGATTTGTCCGACTCTTCCTTGTTATTCCTGCCAACGAGTTTGGGGTGTGGGCAGTATGAGAAAGCAACAGTGGAAACGCTATGCAACCGACCAGGGCAGACGAAATTCTTTCAAGTAACATTTACAGCTTTTTCGCTTGCTCGCGCGCTTTTTATCGAAACGCTTGTTTTGTCTTCTTCTTAGTTTCAGCGTTTTTTTTTTTTGCGAAACGTTTGCTTGAGTTTTACTTCTTGCTTTTTATTTTCACGTTTCCATTCAAGTCAGTAAATTAGAAGAAAATGAATTGAAAATATTTAAACGAAACTGTATAGAAGGAGTTGAAACAAAATGGATTTCCAAGAAGTAGAAAGTTCGTGTTTCTTGTGAATATAAATTCAATTGGGAAATCTGTTTTAATCTTTAATCAACTTCCATTGAGCTAACGTCTGATCATCCAGGGTCAATTTGTCACTGTTTTTATTCAACCCTTAGCTGTAGGCATTCACTTTTGTAAGTTAGACATTGCGGAGGAATAGTTGAAAAAAAATGCTCTAAAGAATTATTACTCAATATTTTTAGTCGAAAAAATTCATGGGTAGGCTCAAGGAATCAAAGTAAAAGACCTAGCTTTATAAATTAAAGTTTTAGTAAACTAGGAAAAACTAAAAACGGTGTGTGTGACAGACAACGTGTGAGAAGTTATACTTCTTTAGCGCAATTGAATTTTTCTTAATCTATTACCATAGCCTCTTTCAGTAGTACCTGAATTGGCACATCAGTTATAAGTCAGTCGTTTGTGATAACTAAAATATGACAAAGTAACAACATAATTTCCTTTTAATATCAACATACATGATAGGTAAAATGTACAGTTCCTGGGCAAATTATTAGACGCATTTAAGATTTTATTCAAAATGTACATATTTTACTAAATTAAACGTAATATTGTTTACTTTTTACATTATAAAAAAACTGTATTGATTTTTATGAAATATATTTTCTGGATAAGGGTAAAACCTTGTTTATTACCCCTATTACCCTACTTTAGGATAATAGCCTTGATTTGAAACCCATTGAAAATATGTGGAAATTGCTAAAGAAAAAAGAAGCTAAAGATATGGTCACAACAAAAATATCCCTTAGAAAAAATATTCACGTATGGAATCATCATCCACAAATACAGCAGACACTATTGCCCTACATAGACTGCGCAGAATGGGAACTTAAATATCAGTAAACGGGCTTTCAATTAAATATTAAACAATTCAGCTCGCCATAATTAAGGAAATGGGTAATTAATTTGATGGTAAACATTTTTTTTTTAGTAAATATGATTTTTGATCACGCTAGTTGGTAATAAGAGTAATAAATAAAATTTGTACAGGAAAGTAAACCAATCAAAAATATGTACCCAAAATAAAATAGCTTATACTTTAGGTTTTATACAAAAACCTATAGTGCGTCTATTAATATGACCAGGGACTGTATGTACGGCAGCAGAGACAGAGGACAAAGAATGTAAAGTTCTCAACTCATCCAAGTGAGTGGAAAACAAACAAAATAATTATTGCCTCAAATTTAAACTAATTGTTGACATTGGTTTCAACTATCATTTCAATTTCATTTAATTGCCAATTTTTGAACCATTTTATCCAGTGTTGGACTGTGAATATTTTACGGAAGTTACTATTTGTATATTGATATAGTTATAGTTTAGACAAGTGGTTCCCAACCGATTTTGGGCCATACCTCATCTTGGAATTTCTAATATACTGATTCCCTCCCTCGTGATATATAAATTTTGTTATTCAAAATTTTACGGTTATTCACCTGAAGGAAGCTTAAAAGGCCATTAACTTGGTATCTAAACAAGCTTCCAAAGAATAACTCTTTCATCAATGAAAGAGAAAAATATAAAATGAAAGAACAGTTAATTAAGTAAAGTTCAAAAAATATAATAGAGAACTGAAATGCAGAAATAGCAAATATTGAAACATTATTCTGAAATGAATGAAAAACAATTCACTGTTAATAATTCATTCTCGAATTACCCTATAGTCTTTGGTATAATCAGTCGAAAGATGCACGTCTTGCCCATGACCCATCAATATTTTATCATTCCCCACGTTGGGAACCATTGGTTTAGACTGCAAAATTTTAAAATGTTTAGTTCTAAGATATTCATATTTTAATTTAAAATAACAACTGATAGTGACCGTTATTTTTACCACTTTTAAACTTCCTAGCTGGTTCGGAAGGATCCGGTGGATCATTCCAGTTCGTTTTTTCTACTGAAAAACGAAAAACTTATGCTAGCACTGAGATCGTATTTCAGTCGTTTTAGTGCTATGAAAATCGTTCCCTAAACTCGGCCAACTTTCACCCGCCTGTAGTTGCTCTCTAAACTGCTTGCGAACAACTGCATACTGTAGTACTTTTCTATATCTAGATTAAAAATTCGCTTACATCATTTTTTCATTACGCCACTAAAGAAGTAAAACTTCATTAAAAAATGGAAAGAAGGAAGACAAATTTTACCAAAACTGTAGCCTCACTGACGGATATACAGCTATGTAGCTATATAAAGGAGATAAATAAGGTATGTGAGTATTATTTTTTAATTTTTAAAGATAAAAATGTTAATATACTAGAAGTTACTCTCGGTTATAACTGAGGGCTTACAGCTACTATTAACTTTCTGACTTAAACTTCAGAAGCAAGAAAAAGAAATAAAATTAAGATAAACAAATACAAAAACAAAATTTTACGGTTATTCGCAGAAAACTAAAAAAATAATGCATTTAATTGAAGTTATTAAAAATATATACAAAAGTACATTTTCATTAAAGACAATAGTCAATTTGATTGTGATTCATTGCAATTTTGCGGTTTTCCAAGGAAACCACACTTTTCTTTGACAGATTCAGTTTGCATCGAGATGTTCCCCTTGGCGAGACACGTAGTGTCGGTAGGTAGAGTAAAACTTGAACTTGGGTCTTCGGCCGAGGATACGTGCCGGACTTTATATGGAGAATACCATTCGCTTCGGTTCCGCTTTCGACTTGATTGCATACCGCGTGAGTTCTTGCAGATTCCGACAACGAGATGATGTGATTGTCCAAGATCATGACAAATGTCAATTTCCGATATTTTTTTAATAACAATTGAACTCCAAGATACTTGAGGTCAACAACTTTGAATCAATCTATTGAATTATTTTTTATCTATTCTCAAAAATGGTATTAATGGAATTACTATTGTAAAATGCAGTGTTTCCCAACATTTGTAATTTGCGACATATCTTTACATTATATAACCTTCCAACACGCTAAAATCGTTAGAGTAAAATCATTGTCAATAATCTCTACATATTTATTAATTTCAAAGTAAAAGATGTATGCCTATGCAAGACTTTTTTGTATATATTTATTGATTAAAGATAAAAAAATAGTGTGTACTTATGTACGCGCATGAGAAGTTATATTTCTTTGGTATAGTTAAAAAGGTATTTTTAATCCACTGCCGTAGCCTCTTCCGGTAGTGCCTAAACTAGCACACCAGTTAAAAGATTTGTGATTACTAAAATATGATACAATTTTAAACACAAATTATTTGTAATATAAAATCATCATTTTTACTAAATCGTAAAGGTTTTGCAAATCCACGGTTAGGGAATTATGAGAGATAACGGTCGCTAGGATACCCTAAGATAATATATAAGAAAGTCATCCATCACCCATTTATGATGGGAAATCAAGGTTTATAAATTACACAGGTTGTCCCATTAGAAAAAAAAAATGTGACGTCATATGAAGAATTTTGAAATTTGAATCAGTCTGAAGATATATACGAACTTCTTCTGGATACGTCACGTGGCGCATGAGGCCACCTGTGTATTTTATAAACCTTGATGGGAAATGTGTTAAGATGTGGCGCCACCAAAGAGTACAAACCTTATATTACCGTGCATAGTACCTACTCTGCACATTTTGACACATTTCCCATAATGTATTGCAGGATTGGAGTACCTTCATATATATTCTCTTAGGATACCTCAACGTAAAAAAATTCGCACACGCTCCTGCAGGAAGTTTAAAATAACCTTTTAAAGAATTATTTTTATTTATGAAACAATAATTTTAAGAAAAATGTTGGTTAATTTTTTACATAATATTTCCCTTTATTATATTTTACAACATCTCTTTTTATACACTGTATAAAAATTAATTAAGGAACAAGTCCCTTGAGTTGGTATACCATCGCTATTTATTTAAAAAAAGGAAATTAACGTAGTAGAATAATCTTTGCAAAGATGTAAGTAATCAACCTGGCAATTTCAAAGGAAAAGAATCAATTTCCATTTTTAGCAATATGCTTATCCAATTTTGAAAATTAACTGAAAAAATTGAAAGAAAAAAAAAGAAACAAAATTAAATCATAATAATTTATTCCATTTTTTTCAACAAAATAGCTTCATATTTTTTCATCATAAATGTCTTTAAATTTTCAATCAAATATTTTGCTCAGTAAAGATTTTATTCCAAACACTTTATATTTAAGTATTGTGAACCTTAAAACTAATTTCAAACGTTATCGCCATCATACCATTATAACATTAGGTATTATAATTTGATATATTGTTTCAGTAGTTTCTGTTTATCATTTATTGTTTAAGTTTTCATCGACAAATCAGATCGCATCTGATAATACAAGGAAAACTTACTTTTATAATTCTGGAATAATAAACTTTCATGTTCATACATCACCAGATAATTTTGCATAAGAGAAAAAAAATATGCAATTTGCTAAATTTGAATGAGAAGATTTGTTTCCCTTCTCTTCCTGTTCCGATCGCGTTTCTGTTAACAACGAATATTCATCAAAATGCAACTCATCGAACATGAACATGAGAGATTATAATTTTCCGGAAAAAAGATATTATATATTTTTTTATTTAATGTGTAAGTACTATTATTATATAATGCATACTATTATTATTATGTACAAAGAGAGAAAGAGAGTATATTATTATGGTTAAATTATAATATGATAGTATTAAATAAAATAAAAAATAGCATAATAATATCATAATTGTAACAATAATGAAAATATAATCATAATTATTAGCCTGAAATTGGATATAAATTGAAATATTCATGCAGCGATTTCTACAAATAGTACATTCTTTAAATAAAAATAAATGATGTTATAAATGGGAAATTGAGGAAAATTTCCATTTGTGCGGTTGACATTAACGTAGATTGTTTAGTTGAATGAAACTTTGCCTTGATTTCGAGACAAATAAAATTATTTTTTGTGGTAAAGTTAAAAACATAAGTATAAGAAAATCAGAATTGCACCGCTTGAAATTTGAAGCTTTCTTTCGAAGAGTAATTTAGAAGCTAGAAATCAATATAAAAGAACGGATGGTTTAGATAAAAAACAAACAATAAAATATAATATTCAAAAAAAGGATAATTGGAGGAAGTATATTTTTTTAAATATCCGGTTGATTGTTTTTAATAATGAATTGAAAATTTTGGGAATTATTTATATTTTATATAAGAAAAGTTGAAAAATAACAGTATAAATGCATTAAAGCATATAATAATTAAAATAAATCGTTACTTCGGAAAATTAAACGTCCTTCCTAATATGGGACGATAATAGCTGAGCATCAACTTTGCAGCCTACAAAACAAATACGTGAATCCAAAATAATAAATCACCCAAAAATTTTAGGCTTAAAAAATTGTTTTGTTATCTAATAAATCGGCTTACATCACAAAATTTATTTTTCAGCACTTCAATCGAATTCATTGATATAAAAGTGATGAAAGATTAATTTCTTAGAGAAGAATGTACAATTCTATAAGTAATACACTAAAGTTGCTAAAATGCAATCAAGTTAATGTCTTCAGGCCTAAAAACGATTGATGACTTAGGTTCATAAAATATAAGATAAAATATCAGAAATCCATATTCCTGGAACTTAATTTCGAAGAACTGTTTAATTGCAAAATTTAATTAAGGAAATAAAAAATGATCACATATTATAATTTAAGTATTGCCTACATAGCTAACATAGTTGCACGCAGCTATAATGTACTGTAACCACTGATCTGTATAATGGATAAACCGTGCCAATGGAGGAAAATAAAAAAAGAAATTTGAAATTTAGCGAGGCAAAAAGTGCCATTTAAGATAACCACGTTTTTTGGTAACTAAAAAAACCAATTATTAAGCGTCAATGAGCGCCTGGCGATTCAAAAAGGCGCTTGCATTTTACTTGCTTTTGTTACCCACACTTACAATTCCAATTTCTTCCAATTCGTGCGTCACAAGCGCTATTGTGTTGTGTTTAGTTCAATCTAGATTTGTTCCAGCAAAGGTGGCGCTGTCAGTTACATCTAGCCATTGATATGTATATCTGGATAAACCGTGTAGATGGTGTCAATAAAAATTAATAAAAGCTAGTGCGGCATACGAAGCGCCATCTACGTGGGTACAATTTTTATGGTAACTAAAAACAACAGCTGGCAATTGAGAACTGAAACAAACACTTGAATTTTTCTTAATTCAATTGCCTCAGTTGCCCACATCAGAAGAGAGAATACTAGGCATATAAATCTTTCTTCCAACAATTTCTACGCTGTTGCATTTTGCTTAGTTTTTTCCAATTTATGCCTACGTAGACGGCGCTGGTAGTGTCATTTACTATACAGTCCGATACCTAATATATAAATCAGCGTCTGTAACACCATCGTGGTAGTTTAGAAAAATTGTAAAGCACTATAACATAAGATAGGCTTATCTAATAGTTAAACTCTGTAACTCAATTTTTGCCAACTTTACAGGACTAAAAGCTCTATTTTTTATTTAATAAAGTACTTTGTAAAATATTTTATTTTCTTTCATTAATAAGTAAAAATTAAAAAAAACGTAAACAATTAAATCCTAGGTTGGAGAGAGGGGGAAGTAAAAAGTAATAAATGTTTATAATGTAGGGTCACAACAATGAAGTGAAAAGAGACAAACATTTTTATTGAAATTATTAAAATACGGTGTTTCATGATTTGATAAAGGGGTTTTCTTATTGAAATATCTATATATGTCAATTACTATAAGAGTGGGTACTAGAGAGTAATCAACGACTCCCAAACTGTAGAGCCGGTGCAAGAGGCCGTGAAAAATCTAAATGGGCGACATAAGAAATATTTATCGAAGGTAATTTTAAAAAAAATTGCTACTCTGGGTTTTTTTTCTGACGTTACTTGAGATATTTATTTTGTTTTTGAAGCAGTGATTGCAGAAGATTATATCAAATCGATTCGATAAATAAAAAATAAAGTATTCAATCGATTGTTATTATATAATTGAAAATTGGGTTGCAAATAATGAAAGCTTGAAAAGCACAGATGTTAGTGACAAAACATTATTTTTACCTAGTATCGCTATAAGAACAAAGCCCAAGTAATAACTTTTTAATTTACGCCGTTGTACACGCTATTGTATTGGAGACTCATTATAAAATTTGATAAGATACAAATACATTTTTCTTTTTTATTTCCATTTTTGGTAAACAATTAATTTGAAAAAGTAATTTTCAATCTATCTACTGAATGTTTACGTGTTTTCTTATTCATTTGGATTTCTGATGGTTACATGATGATCACTATTATTTTACTAAGACATAAGGTAAAGTATACAGCCCTTCTATTATAGTTTTCTAAAATATTATTTATTATTTAGACCCCATTTTTTCCATTCAATAGTAAGTAGTACGTAGTTTTTCTTTCAATTATTTAAAATGAAACAAAAAAAAAACTAATTTATTGAGAACGCAAAAAATTTTTACCACTGTTTTACTTTCATTTCATTTCACTTAATTCCCTTGACTCTTTCTCTTGCCTACACACAAATACCTCAAAAGTGGCTCTCTCATTCGTCCAAGTAGTTGCACCAAAATAATTTATCGCCGTTTATTCATAAACCTTAACGAAAACAATAACGTAAATGAAAGTGAAAAAAATAATTAATAAAATAAGCAGTCGTTTTTCTCACTCTACCACTATCTTGAAACTAATTTTTTTCATCGCGATCTATATAGATTTTTCTTGTGAAGAATGATTTACGAAGAAGACAATTGAACGTTGAAGAAGGCGAGAGAAGTAGGAAATTTTAGCACTTTAGCATCATCTTCTGATCTCTATTGTTACGCATTGCATCAGATAATCCACATGTTATGTATTTTCTCATTTCCCCTCGATTCATCATCGTCTTTTTTTCTTCTTCAACAACGACTTCATCTTCATTATTCTAATTATCATCGTATATGCTAATTGGTGTAAGGTTTTAATTAGCAGAAGAAAAAATTACTGTTATTTTATATAATAGCTTGTTGGAAAGAAAAAAAATGTTTTCTTCAATTTTTATAGATTTCTTCTTAGTAAGTCTTAAAAGAAAAAAGTACCAATCCAAATTTTTCTCCCAAAAAAGTAATAAATTTCCTTCGGTTCCTTTATAGATCCTACGAAACTTTCAACAAAAAATCATAAAAAACGTAAAAAAGAATCAAATTTTCGGAATAATTAAATTTAAAACAAATATGTTTTCTAAGAAAAAACTTAAAGTTTATATTTTTGAAGAGCAACAGTTATGGGCTTTGTACTACAGATTAACGGCAAAAACAATTTTTTTAATTTAAATTCACCTAAGCAACATTTTCAAAAATA
The DNA here is from genome assembly GCA_958496175.1 of Sisyra terminalis. Taxonomy (NCBI): domain Eukaryota; kingdom Metazoa; phylum Arthropoda; class Insecta; order Neuroptera; family Sisyridae; genus Sisyra; species Sisyra terminalis. The sequence goes on along the minus strand of OY292277.1, from coordinate 28,864,058 downwards.
ATATATATGACTGTGCATATGGCGTAATATCGAAATAAGAAAAATAAAATATCGTGTTCGCAGCGCCACCTGAGAGAGCACAATTTTTACGGTAGCTAAAAACAACAGTTGGTAATTGAGTACCACTGTGCGCCAGCCTACACAAAAAAGCACTTGGAATAAGGATTCCAAGGATTTGAATTGTAACTGCTTCGTTTGCTTCAGTTACCCACACCAGAGAAGAGAGACATATGTCGCACCTTTACTGGAACAGTGAGCTGATTAAAAAAGAAAATCATTTTTCAGATTAAGATATTTTCCGTTCAAAAATATTCATATTTTTACTGGAAAAGATTCTAATGTAAAATACCGAATATGTCGTTGTTGAAAAATATATAAAGATCGTTTTCAAGCTTAATGCTGATTTTCAACGACAAATTTGGTCACGTAGTATAATTTTGACAAATGCTTCATTTGGATAAAAAGCAGCGATAATACTAAAACTATTGCAAATTTAACGTTGGTGTCTTTTATTAGACGCTGAAAATACGAAATCGAACTCAATAACAATCGATATAAAGAAAGAGTTTCAAAACAATTATATCTATGTGTTGTTACTCCAAAAAAGTTAAGGAATGACATAGATCGATAATTTAACTTTCGATTTTTGTTACTTTACTATTCATCTAGATGGTGCTTTGTCTGAATCATACCACGTAGTCAAATTTGACGCTGGGAATCAGAGTTAAGCGTCAGCGTAAGTTCGCACCCAAGAGTTTTTTTAACTTTTGAAAAGTATTATAAATTTTACGTCAATAGAGACATAAGTTTATTAGATCATTGCTGATGTTTCATTAAAATATGTTATAATAGTTATGAATAATTATATAATGAACACTATAAATTTAAAAAAATAATGTTTCTCAAAAATAATTTTTTTGAAGTGGATAATTTTGAGGTTGGTCACTCTTCTAGTAAAGGTTGTACTTTGCTTAGCTCAGTCCAAATTGTACCACCGTAGACGGCGCTGGTAGTTGCTTTTAGTCCGGTTTTTTTTGTTCACTGTAGTGCGCTATCCATGTTTAATTTACAAATTTAAAATAAGATTAAATTATTTTAATTAATAATAGAGAAATATTCAAACTAATATAAAGTATTTTAGTTTTTTCTTCAACATATTGATCTCTTCAACCTGGAAAGTATTCATTTATCTCTCGATATTAAAAGCTTCAAATTTCATCTTCCTTGCATTTTTTTTTAATATTAAACAAATTTTATGCATTTTTTGAGGAACTTATCAGATACGAAATAATTATCACCAAAAACATTTTCATAAATGTCCCAATTTAAAAATAAGCGCACCAATCTTTTAAACAGTTCATTTTTTTTTTAAATTTTTAAATAATTTTCACGTTAATTAACTAAATATAAGTCTATTTTTTTTTTGGCAAAAAGGCACATTTTTTAAAATGTACATGACTAATTAATTTTTCTATTAATCTGTCTTAAATGCACCAAAATTGATATGTAGACTTGGATAAATTCTATGAAGATACACAGTGAATTTCGAACAGACAAAATGAATCCAATTTGTCATCGAGACAGTCCAACTATTTGTTTGGTCACTGAAGAGGCACTTTATTTATGTATAACAAGAACTTTTAATAAATTAACTTCGATAGTTTGACGAAAATCGTGGTGATTTCAACGCGCGACCACGAACGAAACTATATACACATATTTGAGCAATTGATTACGACTCTATCAGCTCGACTCGTCCAATATCACAATTCCAGCTCGAGGATCTTGTCTCCGAACTCGTCTCACTTCACTTCCGTGCTGAAATTGTGGTGTCACCTTCGAGTTGTTGCTTCCAAATTGTTGGCTGAGAAAAATCCAAGCGTTTTTAGCGTGTTGGTCGTTCGTACGATCAATTTTTCTTTGAACCGCCAAATCGCTGTATCCATTACACTGTTTTCACGGAACTGCTCACAAGACTTCTTCAGCGTTTTTACGCAATCAGCACGATAATGCTGAAGCTGTGCGTCTGTCGTTTCGATCGGATAAGACGTACAGCTAGCTCCTAGACATGCTAACGGAAAATGGTTATGAAGCGTCAGAACCCTTTCGGGATCGTGGAAACATTTAACATACTGATTTGGCTTGGTGAAATTCCGACTTCTGTAAACATGCTGAAGCATGTGCATATACTTGGGAATTCCTTTAAACCAGCCATGCGAATGAATCAAGTCATCCAGAAAATAAACGTTCCTCACATTATACGAAGCTCGAGTTTCATTCCGAATCGCTAAAGCCTTCGGAAGAACCACTTCCATTAATTGCTGCCAAGAATGTACGTTGAGGGGCATTATCACCTCATCAATATCTAGTAAAGCAATATACTTATAAGTATATAGATTCTTATACAAACAATCATTGTAGGGAATAATTTCATTTTGCCGTTTATGGTTAGTTTTTTTCGTTAAATACAGATGTTGGAAAGCTGGAATATTGGGTTGTCCTCCCGGAAGCGTTAATGGTGTCACATGAACTTTTCCCAAAGATTCATAATGCCTCAAAACTTTACTGATATTCGAATGTACTTGAAGCTCATAGAAGAAAATTTTGTCCGCTCCTAAAATACCTAACATTTCAATCCATTCAACTAGACGCACCGAGAGGTCATCGTGAAGAAAGTCGAGACCTTTAACGCAAACAGCGAAGTCTTTCTTTTCTGCTGGTTTATTATAAATAACTTTAAGGTTATTAGTGGCATTGTCACATTCATGTTCAACCATTGAAACAGAAGCGGGAACAAAACCGTGAAACTTCGGAGGTATTCTACAAGCGATCAAGTAAGGTTGATAGATACCCTGTTTATAGTTGCCCCACTTTTTGTGCCAAATATATTTGTATTCCCAGGTGCGCACAATGGTCGGTTCTTTAAGGTGATCGTACCATATTTGACAAAAAGTTTTTACGGTGGGTTCAATACGATTAATCATACCAAGAATTCGAATCGCTGGTCCAATACGACTATTGGCTCGTACATCGTAATAAGCACCGTAAAAATGAAATGACCCATTCGAGGTATGCATACTTTGCCAATAGTTGTTATTAAATTCAAGCTCATAAATGCTGGGCAATCTGGCACAGGTTTTATTAAATCGCATCGCAAAATTTTTGTTTTTGTTCCAGTAGACGACAGGAAGACTAGGTACGATCTTCTGGATTTCCTGTAACACTTTATCTTCAGACATACCGGGGGAGTTATCGATAATGGGGGTCAAATCGAGAATGTTTTCTGTCGTAGAAGTGAGGGGCAATTCGACACGTTTCTGAAGCAAAAGACGACTGTTACCGACCGACTTGGGAGTGATGTCAACCTCCAGAGGATAGTTCCGGAAATTGAGAGCCGCAATCAGTAGCAGACCCCACAGGAACAGAATGCAAGTGGCGCGCCACACGTAACGAGCGGAGATGAAAGTGAACATGGTTCTCATTTCTGTAACAATAAGAAAATAATTTTAGAAATATTTCCCCTACATCACTTAGTATAATAGCTTCAAAACATAGTTAAGAACAAAAGAAAACTAAGAAAATTCTTACAAAAAAATGGTTAAAAAAGGGTGTGTTTTCATATAGACACACGCAGAAAGTTATTTATCTTTGTAAAAGTCAGAAAATATCTTTTCATTTTTCTCTTTTTTTCAAGGAATAATTTTCAACTGTTCTTATTTTATAACTTGAGTTTCTAACAAAATTTGGATCATAATAAATATAAAATACTAGCAGCTACCCGCGATGTATTGACAGCCAAGTAATAAATGACAAAAATCGACAGTAGAATAAAATCGAAATGACAGTTGAAACAAATAACAATCAGTTAGGTCGAATATGAAACAATGATTATAACAGGCGTTCTCAAACAATGAAACATGTATCATAGGCGGCACATTTCATGGTAACTTATTTGTTAATATAAACAAATAAAACGAGATCAAATTATTTTGATCAGAAAGTTCTTTTGTTGGTAATGGCATATAAAATTTTTATCTTTAATTTATGTGGTACGAAATTTAGAAAGTTTGAAAATCCCTGGGTTATTACATTTGACTTTCACTCACACGTATGTGTTTATATTCATTGTTCTCTGTCTTTGCTAACATAAATATACCAACATTTATTTATTTTTAAAATGATATATAATGTTATATTATTACTTTAACTTACGAGTGCCTATACTTTTTTTAACTGTTATTTACCGTCGCTTTATAACGGATAGTTTTTAGCGATTCTAGGATTAATAAAAAATTTGCCCGATACGTGATTCGAGCCCAACACTAATCAGTTTTGGAGCGGTCAACTTCACCACTCGGTCATCAGTAGGCTTTTACTTGTAATTAATTTAGTTAAAATTTAAGCAAATAGTTTATTCTTTGCTTGGAAACGGAAAAATAGTTTACAAAACTTAAAAGAGTTACTTTGGAGTTTACAAACACATAAATAGTTTCGCGTAGTTGGCTTGGTTCATATTATACATGCAACAGAAGTTACCCGATTGGCACATTCGCAATTGTTTAGTTGTATTTTGTTTATTTCAACTATATCATTCCAGATTTGTATACTATTCAGAGAACTAAAATGACCAAACCAACTTCGGTAACGAAATTCATTATAAAAAATATTTTTTCACTCTCATTGTGCCCCTAAAGAAGTGTAATCATAAAAACCATAATATTGAATTCGTAATTTGTTATCGTTTATTTGAAATAAACCATAATTCATTTGTATAAAAGGTCATAGTAATTGATCGTTCTTTTATAAGTGGAAATAAGAGACTTAACAATGGTTCAAGAGTTTCAAAATTTAATATTATACTAGTCCAACTAGTCCAAAAAAGCTCTGGATTTGGTACACTCGGAAGTTGTAAAAATAAAAATAGAAAAAAAAAGGATTTTTATTTAAAATTTTATGAATTTCTATAAAAGAACTTTTTTTTTAATTGCATAGCTAAAAGAATGAAGACAAAAAATCAAATATAAAAAAATCAATTCTAAATATTTCAAATAAATAATACTTTTTAGAATTAATCTCATTTAAAGAATAATTTTTGCTAAGGTGATTTTTGTATTATTTATTATTTTCTTTTTTCAATTAATTTTGTAATAAAATTTCAATTTCTCTTATTAAATAATAAAAAATTCAAAATTATACTCAATACATTTCGAATCAAGGCAACATTTCGCTATAATTCCTCACATTGCGCAATTGTAAGCCTCAATTACACCAATTTTTTCACGTAAGTGATTCAAAATTTCCCAATTTACCTCCGATGCGTCGCAATTTTTCCTTCAACTTGCCAAAATGTAAAGAAAACCAAAGAAGAATAAAACAAAGAACTAAATTTGAAACTTTTTGACACGATTGATTTTTTAAGCCTTCAATCGTTGAAATGAATTTTATTTTTGGCTGTTAACACGAATGATTATCTCATAAAATTTTCAACGACTTAAAAATTACATCAACCGACATTTGACCCGTGACGTAAAGCCCGAACGCGGATCAAAGTTTTTCTCCCAAGAACCTTCGTGTTGCTTTTTTTAATCTTCTTCATCATCCATTGTTTGCTTCACCTGCCGCATATCTCATGAATTAATTTTCAGATTAGCTTCACGTAATTGATTTGAATGACGCGCGAAGGCCTCAAACGCAAAAGAAAAAAATCCACAATTCGATATTTATGAGAACCTAATCGATTCAAAGGTAAGAAGTAAAAAATCATTTCGTGACTATGATTCCATGTTCAAGTGACGTGATAATGATCTCGTCATCTTCAACCCCCCGAATATTTCATTGAGAGTCGAAGAAATCTTCTTTAGGTTTAACATTGAAATATTTGTTCAGTTAGTCAACAAATTCTAATTGTTTACAAGTATGGAAGTGATGAAGCCAATTGAAATGGCCATGTAACTTCATCACACCAAGATAAATTGCATTGTTGAAGCCAATTTGAGCTGATTATCCAATAAAAAGGAAACCAATTTAGTCGACTTACTCGAATATTCCTCACGCAACCGCACATCTGAGTCACTTAAGAACATAACAAGCTTCTGCCTCACTTCACCATCTATTTCAACTAAGGAAAATAATTTTTGAAGACGCCTCAACGTCGTCTGTTATTTAGATTTCACTCAAGGATTTGTTGACGTGCTTTTTGAAAACAATTTTCCGGACTTAATCTAGCAAAATATTATATAATTTGAATATTTTAAAAAGTAATACGTGCTTGTTTGGTTTCCGTTTAACCAAGCGTTATCAAAGTTTTTATTTTCAGTGGTTACCTTATCAATGAAACAAACATAGCAATGCAAATTTGTCATTTCATGGTAAGTAAAATGCAAGAATATTATGATTTCCTTGAAAGGAAATGCAAAAAAAATAAAAACATTCGAAAAAGTATGGATTGACGAGTTGTGGAAAAATGGGATATGACTGTGTCATAGACACGGTCATAAGGTAGTACGTGAATATATTCATTCTTTTTGATTCCCGGTACTGCTTTCACTCGGTCATATCATGTTTTATTGGTATCATTCGATTGCTCTTGAGAAACTCTTTCTAACCGTATAATATTTTTGCATAGGTTCACATTAACTATTTTCCATTGATTTTATATAAGTAATCTATAGATATTGACGAGAGATAGCGATTTAAATCTATACGAATGTCGAAGCATATAGAAGCATAAAGAAGGATATATTGTTCGCCAGCAAGTTGGAAATGAAAATATTTGTATCCACCTACATATTTTATTCTTAAATTAAAAAGTTTTCTGTATGTATACTTTTGATTCATTCTAAAACCTTTCTAATTCTTAAATAATTAAAAAACTAACAAAACGGGACAAAAATATTATTAAAATAATCTCAATTGTTTCAGGTCTAAATTAATATATAATAAAAAAATAAGCCAGAATGTAGTAGTCCAAATTTATCAATGTTTTTTTTTTTTATTCATTTTAATTTGCAACATTTCGACAGTGTAATTCCGACTTCATCAGACAATCGTAAAATTTTTATTTACTAGATGTCAAATGTAATAATTTATATCACAAGACAATTAGTTTTCAATGAATATTTTACGGTTGGCGAATGAAGTCGAAGTTACACTAACGAAACGATGCAAATTAAAATAAATCAAAGAAAATATTGATAAATTCGGCCTACTACATCCTGATTTATTTTTTTATTAAATTTTTAAGATATACTTAAATATACTTTTTAAAGCAAAATTTCAGTTCAAAATTTTACCTGTTTAGATTTAATTTCAAAATTCCACCTTTATTCTCTCTCTAAATATTACATTACGAAAGACAAAACTTCCCTGCATGATACATAGTGATTGATAGAACACAAATTTTGAAATTAAAAAAATATTTACTGTACATCATAATCGTTACATAGGTAGAGATGGAAATAAAAAAAATCGAAAAAATAAAGCAAAATTGGTTGATGAACTGCGATTGCCACGTTTTATACTAAGTGACACTTCTCCTCCTGTATGCGAATGCATCTTATGAACGACCCCTAACTATAGTCATACTTTGTTTGATGTGATACTCATTGAATTTTATTAAATTTTATCTTGGTGAAAGGAAAAAATGTTACCAAAGATATTTTTTTATTTGCTTACAGTTTTTCATGCAGTGTCGGAATGAACACAAACTTTTTTAACAACTTTTAAGGTATTTTGATAAAGAGAACATTTTCTACAAAGCCTTAATTGTATTTATTTACAGTGTAAGTTATTTACCCCGGTTGATTAAAGTGCTTCAACATATGATAAAATAATATATGAATTTCATCATAACTGCTGTAGTTTTCATTTCACAAATTAATTATTTCATTTTAATCTCAGATTATCAAATACTGTATGTGGTACTTGTTGATTCGTGAAATTTTTGTTTAAACTATTTACTGTGGGTTTTACATCGCAATTTTCCGCGAATTTTTCATTAATTTATATGATTAACAAAACTTTCATTGTTCGTAATTGATTCCCCTCAATATTCAAACACAATTAATTATATTAAAAGGTTTGTTATATCCAATGCATAACTTAGCTATCACTGCCTTATAAGAGTATACATAAATAATTTTTATACTTCAACAGAAATATATATCTTTTTTTTAAATATTAAATAAGAAAACATTGTTTGTTTTTGTGCTATCGATACAATAAATTGAATAAGAATACGTAAGGTAATTATCCGTAAGCTGCCTTTTTTATTAATTTGAGTTTTCCAGGATGAGGTTAATTGAGCAGCAACACTGCAGCCTCAGAACTTATCGTACTTCCTGAGTGCCTTCTTCACCTAGTTAAGATCAAAAATTTGGGCAAACCTCAGCACACGTTGCACTAGGTACTTTTTGGCAATTTCAGTTCCAAGGCTTGATATCCCTAATTCCTTTTGTCTCCATTCAATCAGAGCACCATATTCCCACAGAACGTGAGAAGCGGTTTCATCCTCTGCCTAGCAGAACCTGCATTTTGGATTACCACATGTAATCTCCCAATGTATGCACGTGCTTCCTTATTCCACAGTGGCCAATTATAAGACTCGTTAACACCCTAGTCTGCTTTCTTGTAAGACCAAGTATTTCAGTAGTTAGTTTCTGTAATGGTTTTTCCATCATCCTTTTACTGTGCTTTTGTTCGGTGATATTCATTCATGTAATGCCGTGATTTTTATAAACCTACTGCTTGATGGTGAAAAGCAGTAGGTTTAGTAGAAAAGCCTTAGAACACCTTTGATAGGTCAGTGTTTTTTGAGGACTATGTCGTCCCTCTAAAAGTGTTTTCCATGTTACAGGGGCGTTTAGATAGAAGGTAGTAAAAGTTATTGTTTGGGATGTAATACTGCAATACTTCAAATTTTTTTCTCTGTAACAAAAGAGGCAATGATTCGTTAGAAACTTAAATCTATATTTCACTTATAAATCAACAAATTTGAAAAATTAAATGTATAAAATAGGGTTTAGTGATGTATCATATAATAAAATAAAAACAATATTGAAATATATTTCGAATAGTAAGCTGAGAAGCCTACAAACCGTTAACATAAACCTCTTAGCATCATTTCAGACCATGGTGAATCTTTCAAGGCAATTTCAATCTCTACCCAATTTATTTGAACTATCCATTTTTCACATAATTTCACCACATTCTTACTTTTCTCAGTTAATTCAAACCATCCTACTTCCATTGAAATAATCAGCAAACAAAGTTAGAGGAGGTTTCGTGAGAGCAGAAATTTGAAATCCCAAGGCATTTGAATATTCGGAATCTTACGAATTAAACAACAATAAGCCACCAAAGTCTTCTTCTCTGTTAGATTCCTATTTTTGCTATTACAATAAGTACACTCTGCCTTTTTGTGTTTGTTGTGCTCACAAATTTGCATAATAATAATAACAATAATAGTAGTTAATATTCAAGGATTCGAAAAATGAAAAACCTTCCTCTTGCACATTTAACAATTTAAAATAAAAAACAATGTATACATATTTTTGTTACCTAAGCAGTTTTTTTCCAAACGAAAAGTTCGACCTTTAATTTTATATTTTTGGTAAAAAAATCGTCGATTTTTTGCTGACATTAAGACATTAATTTTTATAATATTTTTTTTAATCGCAACTCCGCTTTGCTTGAATATTATACTCTTCGTAGTCTGAACAAAGCGTTGTGATGATAATAAAATTGCTATTAGATCATCGTGGCTCTTTCAATTAACTGCAGGAAGTTCTTGAATTAAAAACCATGACTGAATTCTTTTGTATCGTATTATGTTTATATCGGCTTGAGTGATCACTCTTCGTAAATTGGGCTTACTATTGAAATTCGGTTTGCTCAATTCAAAACTTCAGACGTTTGAGAAGCAAGTCATCGACTCGTCAATGAGAAAATCTAGTGATCCGCAATGAGGGTCAAGTGAAGATTATTTAAGGAAAAAAAATATCTTAGATAGACCTTAATCATGTGAAAACAAAAAAGGGCCATTTTAAAAGCATTTAGTCATGGTTTAATGTGGATTCAAGTATTTCTTTAGAAAAATTGTCCTTTCTTTCAACCAGTGTACATGCTATGATAAAACTAGCTGAGCTGTTTTGTTTTTAAAAATTAATGCCAAATGAGAATTTTTTGATTATGCTTCATCAATAACTATCTATTGATGAAAACATTATAACATAAAAGAACTTTAAAAGACATAAACTATAGAAAAATGTATAGTTTTTGTGAGTACAAGCCTAAAGATTATATAAAGGAACCGGAATGTACTGTTTCAGAACTTATCGACGTTCAATATCAGCTTTTAACTTATTTCAAAACCAACTATGGTTATTTCAAAACATTTTAAGATTAGAGTGACTTGTTGACTCGAAAAATAAATAACAAATTAATATTCTGAAGCTTCTACTGAAATGGTTAGATAGATATCCGAAAGAATATTAAATCGGTATTGTAAGCGCTTCAAATATTACAGGGTAGTAACGCAAAGTTGTTACTAAGTACATATTGAATATTTAATCAACTGAATTTGATGTTCAGTAATAATAAATGATTTTTTTAAGTTCCAATTCGAAAATTTTAAGTTTTCTTACTCGTACCAATCAACAATAATAAATACTATACACAATATGATATTAAGAGAAAAAGTGGTACCATGCCCATATTAGACAGTTGAAGAGCTGTCAACTAATCTCAATCAACCATGGTTGACCAACCAAGAACCCAGAAGTTTCCAAGAATTACCAATAGAGAAAATCTTATTCTGTAACACGATAATCCAAGACCTCTGCAAAAATTTATGGAAAAAAATAATAAATTAACGATGGATGATATTTGCTTATCAACCATTATCATTCAAACTTGTTCCAAATGATTTCTATTTATTTCAATTGATACATTTTTAATACATCAATAATATTCAAAATATGATTTTTAAATATTTTGCTTAGGAATCAATTGATTTTTGGTATTTAAGCATTAAACACACTAGCACACTAGACGTCGAAAGGTAAATAATATTGAGGGCCATTATCAAGGTTTATAAATTATACACCTTGTCCCATTAGAAAAAAATTGACGTCAACTGAAGTATATTGTAATGTGAATCAGTCTGAATATATTTCTGTATTATATATAGATTGGAAAATTGATACAGTTGATATTTTAATTTAAACCATAGGTAGTAACTAAATATTGTAACCTCTTTAACTACAAAAAAATTAAAAAAAGAGTAACTTTAATTGATATATTGAAACCAATGCTACCAAAAGTTATGAACTTGAATTCCTTCTGGACCTTCTAGAATTCCTTTCCTAAACAATCTGATTGGATGTGAGCCCACGAGGCTACCTGTGTATTTTACAAACCTTGAGTCATTATATCATTCATTTGAAATTAAAATTTTGTTTCAAAAAGTGTTTTAATTTTAGGTATAAGAGAGCGGTATTACTTTCCGGCCCTTGTTTTTTTGCCAGGAATTAGTAAAACGCCAATTTTGGTGTGATTATTACTACTAATGCTTTAAAAGAATAAGATTTTAAAATTCGACGGTTAGTAAAATAACTAAACTCAGAAATATTGATAATTTTACTTATAACGAGTTTTGAATTTAATACCCCCCAATTTTGAGCAACCACCTTGGTCGCTCGTCCACTAGGAGGCATTAAAATTCTTTAAAATTCTCTTATTATTTAAAAGGTCATGGGACATTCATATGCTTATACACATGTATATGTATATACACATATGTATATCCAGATGAGATATAACGCTGCTTTGTACTGTTTGCAATAAAAGCTGGTTCGAAATGACAAAAATTAACCACCAGTAATTTTCAATCTTATTGCAAATCATAACTTTGAACGTAACTTTTAGCTTTATTTTGTAATTGAAAAAAATTCACACCCATTGAAAAATTATATTTTTCTATATAAATACCTATTTAATTTTCAATATTCAAACTCGATAAATTTTTATTAAAAATTTCCAATTATTTTCTTTTTAACTATTGGAAACAATAAACCCTAAAATTCAATGTAATAAATGCTCAAGATTGTAACAAATATCAATCAAAGTAAAAAATAAATATATTACGACCAATTAAAGTAAATTATAAGTCTCATGAGTGCTTCAATGTTAATAAATCAATGCCCATTACGAGTGATTTTTTCATTAACTCATCATTCAAATTACATGTTTATATGGCTCGTATGTGTATATTCGTCTAAAATTCGACGTGAACTTGAAATCCGTTCCCATAGATCAACAGATCATCCGCACCAATCTTTTTCGTCTATCAAATCCATTCAAAGTCTAAGATAAATTTCGTTTTATTATTATTATCTTTCAATATTCTAAACATATAATTTATGACTTTAAAGCAATGCATATGACGAGATAGATACAAGTCTCAATAATAAACACAAAACGGATATGTTCCGCTATATTTTATTCATTTTTTCGATTTATATTTAGATTTGAAAAATGGAAAAACGTTTCAAGTGGAAAGATATAAAGTGTGATGGACAGTTCATCACTTATTAGTTTTGGTCGGTCAAACTCATATTTGGAATTGATTAAATTTTTTTTCCGTTTACGAATAGTTATATGTAATTATTTGTATCGAATAGGGGGGCACAGCGATGCTGACACGTGTAAAATTATATTGGAGATGATAAATTATTTTCGATGATGAAACTAACGGAGTTGGGATGAGAGACAATGGAAATAATAAATTGTTATGTCGTTTAAAAGACGACCAACATTGAAGTTTTGATTAATTTTTTTAGCAGTTTTGGTTTTTTGTGTTCTTCAAAATAACATTTTCTACTGGACAAGTGGAACAATCATAAACGCTTGCTAAACCGATTTTCTAAAAATATCACAACAGGGGAAATTATTTTATCTTAATTTTCGGTAACTTTAAGTTACAGAGGTCATGTACGGAGTTAAAGGGTAAGAAAAAGTAACATAATGGTTATGTAGTACTTATCAATGTACTGCATAGTTATTCGAAATGCTATTGTGTGTATAATTGTACAGTTTCATGAAGTGTTTTTACTTATTGTATAAAATTAATTAATCAGAGAAAGTATTATTAATTAAATATTCTGTGTCATTTCCAAATAATAAATTCAAGTTATGCGATTTTATATTAAATTGAATATTTTAAGTTATATCTCAATTATCAACTACGCTTAATTTCATATTTTCTTTCTGTTTAATTACTATCCTTTTATTAAATATCAAGTTTTTGCCACATCCAATATTAAACTTGATCTTTAATTAGCTTTAAATAGGTCCATATCAACTTTGAATCAAAGTGAGAAATAATAACTATATCTGAAGTTTCACGTTTCAACCAAATTCCAAAACCTAACAAAAATCTTCAAAAATAGAAAAGAATAATATTAAAAATAATAACGCTTAGTAAAAAATTTACAAAAATCAAAAGTATAAGGAATTTCAAAAATGTTAATTTCGTTTTAACAAAATTCGATCAAGTTTATTGTTTCTAAATGGAAAGAAAATTCATTAAGCCAAGAAAAATAGAAAAACTTTTTAATTGAAATAGCTTTCATGAAGCTTAAATATTTGATCAATTTATCACATATTGTTACGTCCTAATTAAACAAGCAAAAAAATCATTGATATTTTCTTTAAGATGTATAAAACACTAACCAAAAATCAGTAAAATCGAAATATAACAAATTATATTAAGTAGAATTATTATGCTAAAACATATACTAATATTTTATTGTAAAACGGTTCATGTTGAAAAAACAGTATGTAACGTAACCATAATAGATGTGTAATATTCATGTTAATACTAACAATGCTTTGTCTATGAAAAAGGAAAATCTGTTTTATTTTATCACTATTAATCAAATAAGAAAGGTTAAAAAAGTTCAGCTTAAAATAGCATGAGCAGTGAGTACTCTATATATCACCTCTATAGCTTTTTCTCAATCGTAGTATTACCTTAACGAATAAAATTATGCAAAATCAGTACCTATTAAGATTTTTACTAATGAAAGAAAAAAAGAAGTTATATGTTACCATTAGCCATTAATATTGGACATCAAAAATACATATATTAACAGAAATATATACACTAATGGAAATTACCGTTTAAATTATTTATTAATACATCTTAAAAACAAAAAGTACTCGAATTAGTGCATACATTAAGAAAGTAGAATTATCTAAAATCTATGACTCACTAAATTCTAAAACTTTAATAGAACTCCAGTCGTAGAAATTACTTTTTGTGATAATTATAGAATTCGTAATGGCGAGGGGGGGGGAGAATTTCAATATCCTGGGCTATAAGGAACTCGGTTAGTTCTGTAAAGCTTAAAAATGGAATGTGCTGTTCATCCGTTATGATCTCTATAATTATGCCTAAGGTTTTTACGATTTAGGCTTGTATAGCATGAAGTGATTCATATCTATATCTTTGTACATAGAAATGTAATGTTGATTTGTTCAAATTCGCATATCATCTAAAGTTTTTTACCGATCGTTTCGAAAATTTTATAAAACGTTGTATTCATATACAGGCATGTTTCTATTAAATCAGGAGATCCAATAATCTCACATCAACAACTACAGGGAAGGAAGCTGTGGATTGTCCAGAGAGGTTAATTTATAGTTATTTTCGATTATCATTTGCTACAGTGTACGGGTGGTCTTAGTTTTCATATTTTGGTACTGAAGGTTAGTATAAAATATTACTACAAATAGATTTCGTTCTAAACAAAATCTATTTTTTAAAAAAATAATGATAGGAGATTATCAAATATTAGTTTTAATGGTGTATACCTAATGCTTATTCAAATAGTGCAAAATTATTATTTGTCGATTCGTCTAATATTTACCAATGTGATTTTTTTGCGAGAATTATCGAATACAATTAGTTGTGAAAACTCGTGCGCAAACAAATTATGTTATTTGCCAACTCAATTTAGAAATTAATTTGGCTTTAACAAATTTTTCCATTGCTTAATATTGATTAATTTTAATCAAACATTTATTGCTGTAACATTGATAAATTGAATTGTAAACCGGAAAAAAAATCATTATCATTATAGAAATGAATTGTAATAGGAATAATTGAAATTTATTCAACCGATGCTATGTGAAAATAGATGTTTTGGTCGCTCGGTTACAATTGAATTGAATTCGACCAGAATGTGTCGTGTAGAACGATCCTAATTATCATTATCGTTAACAATATTCTCTAATAAAATCGATTCGCCATTCATATTCGAATAAAATAATTATTGTACTTGATTGAATCAAATATTAAATTACGCACAAAGCTGAATAATTATATTGAGAATAATTGTGAAGAGGCAAAGCGAGCTACGCCCAGATTCCATTTAATTAAATATCAACCATTATTCTCAGCGATCTGTATCCATGTAAAATATTTTTCGCTAAATTAGTCTTTTTGGGTACTAGAATTACCTACCTTCGATTTTAAATTATATATAACATTAACAATTAATGACTGCAAATTATAAAATTCAGTTTATTAATTTTTTGAGTTAAGTTAACTTTTAAATCAGCTTTTATACTCTTTGCAATTCCTATAACTTTAAAAAATAAATTTCGGTTAGCAAAGAAACAAAAATAAAGCTAAAATATCTTTAGGAAATTTTGTTAATGTCTTCTTTCAATCTTGGAGGTGTCAATAAATTATTTTGCTTTTAACCAGAAATTTTTGAATAATAGATAATGAATAGAGTATGAAATATTGATACTCGTTGGGCATATACTAATAATATCAACTTAAATTTGTTTAATACTTTCAACTAAACTTTAAAAACTAACACCTAATTAATTTAATTGGCCGTAAGTTGCCTGTTTCAAAAGTAAAATTCACTGTATTTTTATTACTTTATTTTGGTAGATATAAAACAATATCAACATTACGCCACTAATACTGAACATCAGTATTCACATTGATATCAATACATACTACATTGACAAAAGATTCTAAAACATAAATTCTACAAAATTGTTACTTTTTTGTCAAAAATGAACAGTTGAAATAACGTGTAACGAAAAACATTTTTTTTTATTCGAATAATTCCGCGATAAAGTAAAAAAAAACATAAATTAAAGTGTTTTATCGTAGAAAAACAGTAAAAGTCACATAATACACGAGTTGGTTAATATTTCGGTTGTATAACAAAACATAATTTGCCATATTGACGTCATTACAGTTTAGTTCCACTTGCATTATTTTGCTTTGTGTATCTTTCAAAGGGGAGAATCAAGACTCGGAAATGTCAAGAAGAATAAGACTCAGTTAGACAGCTTATTCAAAATTTGGCTCCATCCTCAATGATGCCTTTTAATTTGAAATAGAAACTATGGTACTCTTGTAATGTTTTACTCGTAACAACATACTCGAAGCTTTGGCTCTTACAACCAAGAGAGTAAAAACTTACCGCTCAATACTCAATGGGAAGGAAAATGTTAGACACATCTCTCAGAGACCATAGAGATGAAGTATCAGTAGTTGTGTGAAAAATATTTTTATTTTTGACCCCTCATTTTGTTGCCTAGGACGCTAAATAAGATCTCTGAAATGTATATACTTGATTTCGTGAATTTTTATGCACAGAAGAAGCTTATTTCAAGCTTTACTAGCAGTGTTCAGTTTTGTCTAATTAAAATTTTTTTATATACCGCGAGGAGTACTGTGAGGTTCTTTAATGCTGTACCAAACTGTAAAACCACTTTTTTGATAAAAAATAATTTACTGTCGTGGTGTTGTATTCAAAAAAAAAAAATATTATGTGTTCATTATTAGTTCGAATACTTGCATCTAATTGCATCATAATATAGATTTGACTAGAGTTGCTCTAAGACTCAATACAAAATTTTGTGTAAAATGATCAAAAAATATTTTTTATTAATATTTAAGTGGTTACAATTGTTGTGGTCATGTTGTTGAAAAATGAAAAGAAAATAGTCGGCATTTGCTATTTACACTGCTTATCACCAGTGGGGAATTGATTCAGGTGATTAGATAGTGATCAATTTTGACTATATAACATATTTAATATGATTCAAGTCAACAATAACATTAATCCTAACACTTTCCCTCTCCGCTATTCTTCCTTGCACTCTACAATATATAATTTTTTTATGGACTGCGCAATATGGTCGTACAATATTTGAGACGTAATTCGCTAAGCAGTTGTATTTTTTTAGGATGTCTTGCGAACTTTCCAGTTTTTGATCATAAGAACGATAGACAGTTTTTTGTAAATCCAGCATTCGACCCGGTTTATGTAAATATCGTGCATTTGAATTGTTAACGAAAGTGACGCCTATAATAATTTTTCTTCGATTATTAATTAATTTAATTAAACTACAATAAATTAAGAAACCAAAAAGTAATTAATTTTCAGTTGAACTTCTCAAATTAGAAAATATAAAATATTGTGACTTTTCAATGTTCAATCAATTAACGTATTGTAAATCCCATCCCACAGAGGCCTCCCAAAAATTCCTCCCAAATCCCATTGAAACTATGTCGTATTGAATATGAAAATATCGTTTGCTTTTGATCGTAACCGACAAGCTGCCGTCGTCGTGACGAACTCAATTTCCTATTTGTTTCCATACTTCATTAAACATCAATTCATTTTTTTTTTGCTATTTTCCTCCACCCAATATTATTTTCCCAATGTTTTGTTTATGTTCCCCTGTGTTGATTCGACGGGAGCGCATTTCTGTTTTACGTTCCGTTTGCTGTTTGGATATTGAAAATTTATTTACGTAGAGCATAGAATTAAATCAAACGGTAGGTACGGTTATTTTATTAGCAAACAAGGTGATTATGATGTGGTGTGTGTTTACAATAACATCGGGTTGGAATGGAAAAATGCATGCATTCGAATGGGAATTATGTAATTGGAGTTTCAATGAGCCTCATGAACTCAGTAGCTCAATGTTTTATTTTCTTCTTACTATCAATATTTGTTTAATCCAATATTGGTGATCAATCACTCGTTTGTTGTTGATGAATAATTTGATTCCTTGAACTCATCAGTTCAAGAATTTTCAACTCATTGAATCATCCAACAATTAAATCTGATGCAATTAAATGCCTTTTTTCTTTCTAAACTCCATATCAATCATTTAAACACTAATAGCAATATTAAACGATTTAATGCTTTCTAAACAAAAACATTGAAGCTTTATTATTCTTTGAAATGAGTGACTTTAAATCGAATAATCGAAATTTCAAATTTCAAAGAGTTACCGCTTTAGTGAGGTCTCCAAGAGTTCAAGGATGACGGATTTTTTGCAAACGAACAAGAAATAATGAATCTTTTGTTCTTTTTTTTCTAGGCGGAAGAAAAGATCTTTTCAACTTAGTCAATGGACCTCAACGGATAATTGAAAGGTTTAAAGTTAAAATCATGTAAGTATCGTATATTTCAATGGTATTTTTCAAAATGAAAAGTGGATAAGTATATTTGGAAAAAAATATAAAACTAATTGAGATTAAAGAACAATTTAACTTAAAATTTTCATGTTATAGAAAATTATCTACAGTTGCAGTAAATTTTAGATGTTTGTAAGATATTTTCAACTATGGAAAATCTATCGTTCCGAAGTTTTATTAGAGGCTAAAAATAAAATCCACCAGGATCAAATAAATTTGATCAATGAATTTGATTAAAGGAGTGATTGTCAATGGTTGACGGGGCAAACAAGTAAGACGTAGGTCTATTAGGGGGTTAAAAATTGTAAATTTGGATTGGTATTAACGGGCATTATAGTTTTATAGCACAGATTCCATCGTATGTAATAAAATATACAAACGACAGAATTTAATACTTACAGTTTATCAACCCTATTGTGTTTTTCTTGACCTGATCGAAAAAAATATGAAAAACTATGTAAACTCATAAATCGCACACTTGATAGTAAAATGATTCAAACAAAAAATGAACCTCTTATTAAGTCGAAAAAAAAGTTCACACAAAACAAAAAGTTTGGTTTCTAAAAAAATTACAACAGGTATCTACCAACGGCTATTTGATGGGATTCCCAACAATTTTAGCGTCCTATTGGAACGATTATCATTGTTAGCCAGAAAAAAGAACCAGAAATACAAACGTTTTTAAGCCATCTTTAATGGAACTGAAATAAGTAATACCTATGAGTACTATGAGTTTTGATCGATGCTACCAAGGGCAATTCATCGGAAATATAATGATAGATTACAAATGGTGATTAATACGAGAAGTTTGTTAATAAGTTAATAAGAAAATCACGAAAAATATTCGTTTTTGAAGTTGATTTTTTATTATTTTACTTTTTTGGGTGATTAAGTATCATTATTCTTGAATTAAAAAGACTGAAGTTCAGCAAAAATTTTTCTATTGGGAATTCATTTAAAAAAGTATCATTTCTCTTAGTCGTTTTTAAAGAGTGTCCCAAAATTAACGCAAGATTTGAACTAAATAGAAAACACAGTTGTTAGTCGTTAGATTGTGGTTTTTTTTTATTGAATCATAAAATACATAGGATAGGGTAGATAGATAGGGCTTTGCTGGCACATACGCACTCTTTTATCGAAATTTTTCATGACCAGTTTGCATAAATGTGGCTAAATTTTGTTGATGAAGCGTTTAATTATCTCCTGTAATGCACGGGTCGTTATGGGCTTGTTGACATATACCTTTGACTTCAAATAACCACATAAAAAGAAATCTAATGGTGTTAAATCACAAGATCAACGGAGCCAATTCTGATCACCGAAACGAGAGAGTACACGACTAGGAAATGTCTCATGCAGTAATCGAATTGTTTCACGGGCTGTATGGCTTGTGGCACTATCATGTTGAAACCACATGTCGTCTATATCAATATTATCCAACTGAGGCCAAAAGAAGTGTGTTATCATGTCGCGATATCGAGCCTCAGTAACAGTCACTGCTTGACCAGCCTTATTCTTAAAAAAGTATGGTTTAATGATACCTCCAGCCCAAAATCCACACCAAACAGTGACACGCCGTGGATGCATTTGTTTTTCGACAATCACATGTGGGTTCTCTGGACCCCAAAAGCAAAAATTGATCAAGATCATAAAGGGAATGCTTTGCTTGAAAAATTAGAATTTATTTTTGAAGTACTGTTTAATAACAAAAATGCTTTGTTGTTTCGTATAGTGCTCTATTTTTACTAACCCTAAACTATCAGTTACCGTTTTTTGATTTTTTAATTGCAAAAACGGCGGCAAATTCAAATCTTGCTTAAATTTTAGGTTACCCTTTACAAAATCAAACTTTGATGAAAATAATTGTTTTTGTTTTCTTCATTAGTAACGTAAGAGAAACCAAAATTACATATTCAAAAGTCAGATCCAAAAATCGTGTCGCCCGGTGATTCAAAATGAATAAAAATCACGAATGACATCGAAATCATAAAAGAAATGGATTTTTCATTACTATTAGAGATCATTAATGAACAAACTAAATGCTAATTTGATCAGACTTAACAAAACGATGAAACCGATTTTATCTGTTTTTTTCCATGAAAACCATTCTCAAACATTGATTAATTAAGGCCAATCTGACCGATCTTTATGCAAATAACGCCTCATCTCCGCGGAAATTCACGGCCAATGTCAAAGGTAGTTGTTCAGACAATCCACTGACGTAGCAACTTCTTTCTCTGGCCAGAAAATGGACTTGATTCAAGACAAAAACGTCCTATATTGATACGCCTCAGATCAGCGTTTGTAGAACGCTGGTTCGTATTTTTAAGGTACTGTGTGGTTAAACCGGTTGTTTCTCATCTATGCTTCCAGTTTCCACTAACATACGATGCTCATCTAGCACTAGCAGCTTCCAACGCCGACGGTTACAGTCACAGTTACTCGGACCTCCGAAGTAATTTCCCTGCGGCGAAATTGGATTTCCGCATATTTACATACAAGCCACATACAATCGATCGAATCATCTTCACATCTCTAAATTCTGTTATTTTAACTCAACTTGCTCCCTCCATTAACTCAATGATAATGATACAAATAACGGAACGGAATTATTAGCAATCGCGTAAGTGGACTAATAAAGCTATAATTATTTGTCTTCATAATAATATGATTAATTAATTGTTTTTCTATAAAAATTAATCTAGGTTAGTCGAATTTTTAACCAATATCTAACATCAAGACTATCAGAAAGTCTACTATTCAAAGTTAACAACTTTTATTTAGAAAGGCTATCCAACTTTTGACTCCAACACTGTTGTATAAAGTGCATTTTTTTAATTCATTAGTTGGATTTCGTAAATCGAGAAAAAATTAACTATTTGTTCGAGGAATTAGTGTGTTGATATTAAGAGAATTGTTTGTTCGTTTCATAATATTCAGAAGCATGAGCAATCCATCAACATTGGCGTAACTAGGTAGAGGTTAACACAGATTTGATATCGTCATCACTGGCGAGAAATAGGTAAATGGAAAAAATGATTAGCCTGTCAGATGATCAAGGCAAAAAATACACAAATGAGGCACTAACTTCAATGGAGATTTTCCAAGAGGCACAATAGTTTGAAGAACCCAAAATTTGAAATATTGAATGACTAATTTAAATTATATGAACCAAGAGGCTATTGACGTCATATTTAAAGATAATAATCAAAGATCTTTAATTAAAATTATAAAGTTCTAGGGATTTTAGCTGTGGAAGGAGGGAAAAATATTTACCTCATCACACAAAAGAGATGAACAATCATTTTCACTTATATCAAATGCAGGTAATCATTAATAACCAGGTACCGATTCTCACAATAATGTAGGTACAAAAGATTTAAAATTATGAAAACATTTTTGATTGGAAATAAAATAAATCGGAAGCTTAACTATAATAAGAACTTTATAAAGTTAGTTGTTGTATAGTAAAAAAAGAAACCTTAATAATTACAATCCATCTTTGCATTTGCCAGTTATTTAATTCAGACATCATATGAAATATAGCAGGGTTTCCCAAACCATGTTCCGGAATCCAAAATAGGTGTTCCGCGGAGCCTAAATAGATATTTTTCTCAAAAATTAGGAGTAAATTTAGAAAATTGAAAATATTCTACTTCATAATAAAGACGAGCGACGGTTAAACTTTATTGAGGCTCATAACATCAAAGCAGAATTTTAGTACCTAGAAGTTGGGTACAGTAGTAAAAGTCTTTAACAAGTGCCAATTTTAACCGAGGGTGACTTAATTGTAATTTAAATACCTAAAATCATCAAACTTATTAGGAGTTTTATTTATTTGTTTTTATGTTTCTTAAACAAATGATACTATTTCTCTAATAACATTTCTTTTTACTTTCATGAATTACCCCATCGGTTCTGTTGCTGGAAAAGTTTGGTAAACCCTGAAATAAAGCTATCGTTAAATTCCAATAGCTAGGAGTCTTCTATGAATCCCTGTAGAATATTGTTTCCAAATTAAGAAAAAAATGGTGGAACCACTATGGAAATATTATTACGGGAGTAAAAATCAGTTTACAAAACCGTGTGAGGTAACGTTGGAGTCCTTAAGACTTGATATAGTAATGCTAAGTCGTGACTTTTCTATTTAAATTAATATTATCTTGAATCTAGGGTTGAAAAACTTGTATTAAAAGAAAGGAGTTAAAAAAAATACTGTAACCAAAATTGGTTTAAATATAATACGTTATATGTACATTAGGTTGGGGCGTATGAAATGTTGGATTCTTAAGTGAATATTTCGTGAACTGCATATCTTTTTTAAATCAAAATCAGCTCCATTCGCTTCAATATACATTTTCCAATGAGGTTTGGATAGCCAATTCAAACGATATTGCGGAAAATTTTAAAAATGCATCATTATTCCGCGGGCGACATCTAAACTTATATATCTCTATATTAGATTTAGATACACAGTAGACATTTTGAATACATTAGTTTTCACTACTTTAACCATTATGAATTAAATAAATTTTGCAAAAAAGTGATGAATTTTGCGCTCCAGAAATATGGTTAAGGCGGGCTTCATGGAACCCGCGGGCTATGGGATGGTAACCCCTGCTTTAAAACATAGATGCAAGTCTTAACAAAAATATTTTAAGAATCAATAAATTATGATATCGAATATTCCCACCGTGTTCATTTAAATACTGTTTAGCACGTTAACCGATTCTAAATGTAAAAAAATAAAATAAAGGACAAATTTCACAATTTTGCAGTAGGAGAGATGGGTAATGATTGACCAAATATCAGTTTAAACTTTATAACTTGTAAATTTAAATTTTTATATAGGTAAATAATATATAGACAAAATAAATCAACATTTAACTCAAAACTTCTTTTACTAATTGACTAATAAACTTGATTTTACAAAATATAAAAAAATGGTCAACGAAACCTATATTCAAGATAGGTTGACTATGTAGTAGAGGCAGGTAGACCTAAATACGAATGTTAAATTTAACAACAGAAGTTGCAAAAAACAAACAAATTAAAAAAAAAACAAATTCGACTTTAGTTATTAAAAATTGAAACTTTATTTTCCTTTAATAATTTGTTTTTTTAACAAATACGTAATTAAAAATAAGATTTTAATATAGATTTGTTTTTACCAAAAAAAATTTTCAATCTTTTTGATGCATGGGACCTCAATTTTACCTCATTTGATATATGGAAACCATGGTTATTTAAGATAAAATTATAAGTTGATCCTAAGCATAGGTTTCACAAATTTAATAAAATGTTTAGTATATTTAAAAACTAACTTTTTTTTTTCTAACGTTGGCGTTGTCTGACCTTAATAAAAGCACAGAAGCACAAGTAATGTTATGAAATACAAAGCTTTTGCGTTGAACTTAAAAACGAATCAAATTTCCGGTAACATTTAATGAAATCGGAAGCATAACAACAAAATATAAGATTTAAGATTCAGAAAAAAATATTTACAGGCGTTATTCATCGAAATATAAGCGCAGCTTTTTTACGATGTGTGATTGTAACGTCGATTTGTATAACTAAAGGAAGCATCAATAGGGATTTTTGGTCTTAGATTTTCTTAAACTTGTATCTCAGATTAGTTATTAAGAGATAGTTTATCTACCCCTATAGCTGACCGGCCCCGGTCTCCCTTACTGAGCTTAATCACTAAAAAAATCTATATTAGTGTTTTTTTGATTATTGTAAAAATAAAATAATAAAAATATTCATCTTAAAGCTAACATTTTATATGCATCAATCAGATCGAGGATGTTTTATGTGAGGATTTTATTATTGGAACTAAATGTACCAAAAATTTTCAAAACTGAAGAAATAATTTAAATTAGCCTTGAAGAAAAAGAAATTCATGAGGAGAAATTCTTAATAAATCGTAGTTAAAATTTTTTTGTACGATCTAGTATAGTTTAGTCAAGCCGTCATTCATTGGAAAGGGTATATCCTAAGCTACACAACAGTGTTACCAACTTTTGGATAAACCATTTATTTCCGACATTAGGATTATAGAGACCTTTCTGTAAGAGGATGCCTTGTACCTCAAATCACTTGAAGTTTAAATGGATAGATAAAAATCGCTTCAGTTCATCGACTATGACTTAAAAAGTTCAATGCATTAAATCCTGAAATCTTTAAAAACCCAATTGATCTATTTGATCCTTATGAATATGTATTGTTAGTAATACTTCTGACTAGATTCTTAGATTTAGTTCGGTTCTTTAGTTTTGGTCTTACTTTTTATTATTCTGTTATTTGTGTTTAGATACTTTTGTGTCTATGATTTACAACTTGAATAAAGTAGATATTGTAAAGTATCTCTGTTATTTTTTTTTTTTATATTCTTTTTTGTAACGCTCAGAAATCGATAAAAATGGAAAGACAATGAAATTTTAAGACGAAAATCCCTTTAACATCTTTTCACCAGACAAATAATTAATAAGTTACTAATTAAAAATGGTCGTCAATCAAAGAGGTGCCTTAGTGTAAGGTAGCATAATAGAAGTGACTGTAGATTACAACTTTCCATAGTTGCCAAATCGTCTGATTTCAGATACCGTTTTGTATAGCTAATAACTATTTACGATTCGTTAAATGAAAAACCGTCAAAGGAATTTTTACTTGAAAACTTTATTCATTGCCCATTTCCTTAAGCACATTCCGTATTTAAAATTGCTTCATAAATAATCAATACCGAAAGTAGTGGGAGTTAAATTCATTTTTGATAATGAAATTAAATGTAACTTTTTCTTAAGTTAAGCCAATTGCATTATTATTATATTGGCACAATTTGACATTTAACATTATTTTTTTTGTGCGCGGAGAATGTCAAGATAAGTACATTTTTATCCGTTAATGTATCCATTCTCTACGAATTCTCTATTAAAAATTAATTGTATTCGAAAGTTATTTGTGTTCTATTTAGCAATAAAAATATAATAATTTCCATTTCACGCACGAGAAGGAGGAGATATTGAACACACCTTGTTCGTTAACCTAGGTAAGAGTCAAGACAACCTACCCGCAGGCGTCCTTTATAATTAACGTTCAATGTCCGTTTTTATATAGACACAAAAACCTAAAACAGTAAGAGAAACGACAAAAATAGAATTTGATGGCGTTTTTATGCAAAATTCTTTTACGAATAGTTCAAGGACAGTCGAGAGGAAGTGGAAAAAATGGATCATGAAAACGAAGTCGTTCTGGTTAAGGTTTTACAAGTTTGTGATTCGGTGAAGGGTTTTATACTTTCGAACCCTTTGGACCACTTTGGAGATTCTGGTAATGAGGTTTGAGTAGGTCTGATTATACGAGGGCAGGTATAGCGCAGTTCATACGATATCAGCGGTCGAGGAGAGTGGCATAGCGTTGAAGGCGATCAGGAACTGGTATTGCAAAATTAATCCGGTTTTTTTCAAGTGCCACCCCAGTTTGGATCGCGAACGCGTGTTCTTGTAACAAACACGCCGATTACACGACCATTGTCGTTTAAATTGTATCATTTATGTGGGCATTACGTCGATTGAATGTTCCACTTTTGACGTAATGTGTACCAATATGAGTTTCTAAATGAAACGAACTCGAAGCTCGAACTCGGTGTTCTTGACATTTGAACAATGACTGCCATTTGAGCCTGCTATAAATATGTTATACAATTTTCAACCACATGTACTCCAATTTAATTAAATCAAAATGAATTTCTTTCCCGTACACCTCATGCTAAAAGCAAAATGGTTTCAAATTCTAAACACAAAGGAAAAGGATTTCCAGTATTTTTTTCTTTTAGCTACGGATGAAAAATTCTCTCATTATATGTTTAGATTTTCCAAATTATGTGTTATTGTGATAAATATTGTAATTAAACGTAAAACAAAATTATTTTGCGTATATATTTTAGAAGTAACACTAGTTTTGATAAGGTGTGACACAAAGTGCTGTTCAATAAAATCAGAAAAAAAAATGTAGCGGTTAAGGTGCGGTAATCAAATCATATTTTGGAAAAAGTATGCTACGTAAAAATAAAGTAGACATCCATCACTGAGCTGACAAGAAAAAGCTAGCGTGCTATAAAGAAGCATTATTGCTCCTTCAATGAATAAGATTAATACTGTTGAATTCTAAACTACCGAAAATATTACACCGGCCACCTACACAAATGAAACTATCCTATCAGTCACTCGACAACAGAAGGATTTCTCGTTTCATAGGACACGGTAACTTGAGAGAACCTCTCCAAACTATAGGGATAAATATTGAGTCAAGTATATACAGGAAATGTGACGATATAGAAGAAACAGCCTCTCATGTATTATTTGACTGTACGATCCTGAATCGTGACCGCCTTAGCTCCCTCGAATACCTAATCATGATGTGGAAAACATGATCCAATTGGTTGCCTGCTGAGATTTATTTCAGAGGGAAACATGACCTAGATGACTGGAACTAAAAATAACGCTGGGACATAATAATCTTTCCACGACGCGGTGCAACCGAAGGGGAAGTTCCCAGAATAATGAAGAAAAAGAAGAACAAAATTTAACAACATGATTAAAGGAAATGGGAAAAAAAACGGCAAAGGTTAATCAACACTCGTGAAATTTTCTACTAAACACCAAGTGTGCCCCCTATTAGGCTATTAGGCTATTTGAGCTTTCTTTAAAAAAGTTTTAAAATGCACCAAAAATATTGTAAAATGTATTGACTTATTGGTTATAAATCGAAAATGGCAATTTAAAATAAAATAAAGTTACGCATGTACATCTTAAATCCAATATGAATATACGCTTTGTAGTACCCCATCGAACTCAAAATATAGAAGTCTAAGAAATATTGCAATACCAAAGAACTGCGCACAATATTAAACGCAACGTGGTACATTAACATCGGATGGATTCACGAAGACCTCAATGTAGAATATGTAAAAGAAGCAATCACTAGATGAGCACTTAGCAAAAAAGACTGGATGATCAACCGAATCAACTTGCACTGACCTGAATGGACAACAGCATTGCTGTATGAGGAAGTAGAATAATACATTGCAAACAGAAATTAGGAATTACCAAAGGGCAGATTGTGCAAAAAATAAGAATAAGTAATATATATTTTAGGTGGCCGCTCCAAAACTGGTAGGTTTTGGATTCGAATCTTATATCAAAGAAATTTTTGACATTTCTTGATATACAGATTTTATTAACCCTAGAGTCACTAGTAGATACAGACCTTAGGTATAGGCATAGGTATAGACCTTAGTCGATATATATAATTTTTAGACATCAATATGCCGCACTTCATAAATCGTAAGTGACTTTTGCGGATAGTTGTTTGAGGTCTTATAATATATAATGAAAAGCCTTAGATTTAATAACAAAATATGTATTGCGGTTATAACCAAAAGAGGAAGAACTGATGCTCTTGTGGAATACGGTTGAATCTTAGTAACACACGATATATGAAACAAAACTATCAGTTGAATATCGAAAAATAACTATTTTAGAAAAGTATTTTAAAAAGTACAGTCAATTATCTTTAATAGTACAGATAATTTTCAGTAAATATAGGAATACAATGTATGAGGTTTAACAATGAATTGAAACTAACCTTCAATTTTTTTGCAAACCTTCAAAACTTCAAATTGCTAATAAAAAAGAAATAATTAGCTTATATAAGATTCACATATTCTACAAGGTACTAAGAAATTTCAAAACGACATAACTTCGCCAGAGTATTAAATTACAAACCGCGTTGACTTTAGAAATACCCGAACCATCATGAATGCTTGAATAAGGCTTTCTGATAACTACCATTAAGTTTACTGCTCTTTCAAAAGTTAATTTCAGATCTATTCACAATCATAGATTTTTCTAGAAAAGACAATAATGGATTACTTTATTTTTAATGTTTAAACAATTTTTCTTGTGTAGTTTTAATTTTGATAACTTTTATTTTTATTTTACATAATATTTTGAATTCAGCAGGAAAACATCTGAGTATTTTGCATTTTTTTAAGTAAAACAAATAAATTAGTAAAAACATCAATTCCAACTATGGCCCATTATTTTGAATGGTATCTTTTACGTTATCTCCTAAATTTATATCTGGATATGAACTTTTTGAGGATTTCATCGGAAATATTATGCTTCAATAACCGATACTTATCAGCAAGTATGGTTACGTTTCACAGGTTTTGGTATCTTTTTACCAAAGTCATGGAATCTTGAAGGATTTTTTTCCGTTTATCACCTAAATCATGAATAGTTTCTGAGGAACAACCAGACGTGAACCAAAAAAAAAAAATTGAATTTTCTGCTTACATCGTACTCCAATTTCAGGAGTTTGTCTTATAATATGTCGCTTTATTTTTTAAAAAATCTGAATACTTGAGATTATTTAAAGAAAAATATAGTTTCTATATTTTCAAGCGCAGTCTAAACTTACAGTCCAGAAAAATTCAGTTCTACTTTCGAAAATTTGGGGGCTCTGAAGTAGAAGTAAATTTTTGGGTCTTATTTAAAAAATGGTGAGTATGGTCCATATGAGTGTACTAAAGAAGTAATATTTCTTTGTAAAAGTCTAGTTTTTTCTAGGAACAAATTTTAAGCGTTTTTGTTTTATAATTGAAGTTCTTGTAACAAAACTTGCATGGTTTTAATTAAACAAACAATAAAGTAAATATTTTTTTTTACTATTTAAACTCAGTAATAATTAAGAAAAATAATTTATTTGTTGCTTGCTAGGCATCGGAAAACTAAAAAGTGTAATCCACAATCGCTAGAAATATCATAACGCCAATTATTTTTTCTCTTCCATTACGCGCCTAAAGAAGTATAACAAAAAAAATATCTAAGTTAAGATTTTATATTCAATTAAAATTTATTTTTGAAATTCTAATTTTCTATTATGCAATCCCTTTTAATTTGAGAGCTCCAATGACAGTCTAATGTTAATTTGACAACCAATTGTTTACAAAAAAATATTCATAGCGAGAGTTGAGGGCATCCAAACATATGGAGCCTTGAGAGTTGTATAAATTGATGCAATAATATATTTCGAAAGTGCATTTGGTGATCCAATAAAGTAAAGTAAAACCTCAGCTAAGAGGTTTATACACGAAGTATAAATGGCAGGAGAACTAGCGCTGCATTGCAAAGTTGTCCATAAAATGAGGATACAGTGTAGAAGGCTCTAGTACCAATAGTATTTGTGACAGTTCCAATAGTTTTGACAGCTCTTGGATTAAGTATGAATAAATAACAATGGCAATAAGCAAACAACCTGTAAGTGTCAAATTTCTTAACGATAATGCGTCGCTAATGATCAAAAAAGGAACTAACCCTACGTTTGAGTTTTTAAGGTCACGAAAACTAACAAATTGCCTATCTCGTCCGTTCTCCTGTTATTAGTTCTTCGTGAGTTCACCCCACAAAAATGGGTATGTTTTATCGAATTAGTAGAAAAGAATTTTAACCATAATTATTATGTTTGACTGAGCTTTACCGGGGGGAGGTTGTACCTATCGTGTGTAATTTGTTTTTTAATGATTCAACGAAGGGTTGTATAACTCCAAAAATGCCACGAAAACTAAATAAATTGAATTATATTTTTAAATTAATAACTATCATTACTCTGATTTTATTGAAAAACAGATACTAATCAGAAAGCTTAAAAAAGTGTCGAACAATTTTGGCATTGTCTGTATAGAAAATAATATCTTTTTTAATAGGTTCTCAGTTCTTCAATCAAATCGCCTCCTATATTTGTCTCTCACCCGCTTGTGGTATTGAAAAATAAATTGAAGAACAACACAGAGCGGAGAACAAAATAAACCAAAACAAAACGAAGTTGATGAACTAATCTATTATTCTATTATCTATCCGTGAATTATTGATGATGATGGAAGTTGTCTGGCAACGAATGTGAAAAAGCTTTGGTGTGGGTGAATGATTTTTGAATTGAGTCGACATTTTTCTGGACTCTTTGATGAAAATAAATATTTGTTTAAGTTTTATGTGAAAGACACTTGCGATGGAATTTAAAAAAAACGAAGGGTAGGTTCGTTTTTTAAACGAATTGGTACTTGTTGACTTTGCAGCCCATTTTTTTTTTGATGTTTGCTTTTATTAGTGAAAATTATAGATTTTTTTGTGACTCAAAGGATAAAATTTTTTCCACACGATGACTAGTAAATTAAAATTTTTTATAGATACTATGTATAATATCCTCCCATACAACAATTCAAATACACATATCTGGATTCTATAGTTCTTACTATAGATACTAAACTTAAAATTTTGAGTGAGTTTGTAGGTATTTACAAAAAGAGAAATTAAACTTCTATTAATGCCTAAGTTCTACACATATATAAAAAATACGTTTGTTCAAATTCGCAAACATTCTAAAGTTCTTTATAAAAAGTTTAAAATTTGCACGTTGTTTTCATATATGCGTATGTTTTTAATAAGGCAACTGAAAAGTATTTCCGTTGCAAGTTAATATAAAATTAAAGCACAAAATTTTGAAACAAGTTTAAGCTTTTCATCAAATGACATATCATTTTAAATACTATCCATCTTCTGACATCCGTACACAAATTTTGAATCCCAAATTTCTAAAAATCAATTGATAACTAGGAAAAATATTTGAAAATCATGTCTTAAACATCATTTAAGATTTCAATTTTTAAACACTTAGAAAATTTAGTACCGATTGAAATAAATGAAAACCCGATTGAACAACTTCAGACATTTATTATGAGTAAAACAATATCTACCCGTAGTATATAAATTTTGTACGAAGAAGTCTTGTATTATTATGTTACAGAATATTTTCTATTGACAATTTTTGAGAACTATTGGGTATTTGGTTGGTCGACCAAGATTAATAAGTAATATTTGGCCCCTCTTCGAGTGTTTGACATGGATTTTGTATTACTTCTTCTTTCGACATCTTATTATTTAAAGTTTTTATTATTCTTGGTTTGTACGAGTTGGAGAACTTAAAATTAGTGAATTTCATGTTAAAAAACTTATAACACATTTATGAACATCTAATGTAGTTGAATGAATAATGAAAATGTTTTTGGTAGCAACATTGCATTACAACTCTGTAATAGTCGAATAAAACCCCAAATTTTTATTCCTTAGAGCATTTATTTAGCCATTTCAATAGAAAATGCATAATAATTAATATTTCATCACCCTTACAGAGTTATCAAGTTACTCTAATCATAAAATGTCTTTTGTACGACTTTCAAATAACTTATAAGCTGATAAATGGCAATTAAATCTCTATAGGTTCAAAAACATCATTTGCACTAGCATTACCACGTTTTTTCTTTTCATGAAAAACATTTAAATTAAATTTGAAATTTCAATAAATATAACAAACCGTAAATAAATTTTTCTCATAAATTTGTTAAAAATTATAATTTTTAGATAATTTAAATATGATAACTGTCAAAACATGACTTTTTTTCAATGTTAAATAGATACTTATGTAAAAACATATGTATAATCATATTTGTCATCAAAATATTAAATACATAATAGCAAAAAATTAAAAAGAAATAATTAAAAAAGTATAGGCTTTGTAAAGTATAACTTAATTTTCAAAGGCGAATTGATGGAAATATGTTTATATTTTTTTTAAATAATTGGACCTAGATGTATTATTTTTATTATTAAAACAATGCCATAGTTTAACCCAATGGTTGTGAATCCCTTGGGGATACTGATATTTTATTGGAAGACGGTAGTAGCTATCTAGGCAGATAGAATTAAGAAATAAAGTGGATTGGTTCTTTTTTTAAAAAAAAAATTGATAAAATAAACTATTGAATATATAGTTTAATTGATAAAGCTTATGTTTATTTTCATTTAAATTTTTTTAGTTTTTACTATCCTAGAAAAACTTCAAAATTTTCAGAAATCGCCTTTTGAAATCATACCATTCATACACATAGCTATAAAAACGCTTGATAGTTTTTTATAAATGAAAAAATATTTTTCAAATAGAAAAAAAATTATGCCTACTTGTATATTAAAATAGTAAGACAATACTTCCATAACAGAATTAACAGGATAATTGCTTTAAGTTACTGTCTTTTCTCCTTATAATATTTCTAACACCAAAAAAATAGTTCATAAATTAAAACAGGAAGAACGCGGGAAATTAAAATTTTTTTTTTGAACTTACCTTATAATAGGAAAAAAATGGAATAGAAATAATGTTCCGTTTTCAATCTCGATCTCGCGTTCCAGTCTTATTAATTCTGCAACAAGGAGAAATATTAATTATACCATTATCAATTAATCCCTCTTTTTAACATCATAATATCTATACCAAGCATTTTCCAATTTACTGACTCAGAATTTTTCCAACAATAACTGTTCAATGTTCAAAATGAAAACACGTATTTAATCAGGGAGATCAACAGTGAATCAATTTTTATTTATTTTTTATGTTCATTGTAGATGATAATAAAATATTAATAGCTCTATAATATGGGTAAGTAATTATATCCTGGTAGGTGAAATTCAAATACTTGAAAGTGAATGATTTATTTCATAAGGAAAAAAATAAGAAATCTACTGACACAAAAAAATATTGATTTATATTGTATGGAATATATTTTTCGCTAAATAAATTTAGCTTTTACATAATTTTTTCTCCAAAATTAACGCTTATATGTTAAATGTTATGAAAACTAATTCAAAATTTGTTGTAAAAATATAAAATAAGAAAAAAATGTTAATGAAAAATAACATTTGACTATTGCAAACATTAGATGAATAATTAATTACTTTTCCTGGAAATATATAATTATATTTTTTCTTGAATTAATTAATATATTTAATGTTCAAATACAGAAGTCCCCCCTATAACACAGTTGATTAGTTCCACCTTATAAGAAAACGCATTGTAAGAGCATTCTTGTATAACGCGTTCTTATGACCGTATATAACGCGCTATATACAAAAGATTTACGTTTAACTTTCATCGTCAAAGGGAGTTTCAATCGAATATTAAGAAAAGACTACGTTACGAACAAAATATTTGCGTTTTATTTAAAGCAAACTAAGAACATTAAAAAAACTTTTACAGGCAGAAATATAACGTGAGAAATTTCCGTGTTATATGGGAGACAACACGTGTTCAAAAAGGAACATGAAATAGCGTAATTGAAAACGCTTTATAAAAGTACCGAAACACTTGATTAATTCTTTTATCTATACCATTATGTAAAACTTAAAGCTTGTCTGACTATTTCATTTTTTGATCCAATTTTTAGGTGAAAATATTTTTTTCGTCATTTTTAGTTTTTAAATTTTTTGTTTTTCAGTCTGTATGCCTTCTTTTAACTAAAGAACTGATAAACCGATTTCAATGAAATTTGGTATTACGATAGAAAACAATGGTCCACTCACTGTGGGCTATCTATCCTCACATGAAAATAATTAAATAATACCCCTACGTAGAAATGCGGTATGAAAGAAAAAAAATATTTACATAGTTGTGGGACAAATCATAGGAAATATCTTTAAAAATTATTAAACGTTAGCGTACATCGCAAACCCTAATCTTTCGGTATTCAATATCATTGTACTACCTTGTATTAGACCCGCTTCACTACCTTATAGGTTTAACAGAATTGTAAAGAAACAGTTATGGAACGCTATGAAACCACAAGAAATAAGAGATTTGGCGGCAATGAAGTACACACGTGTAAAAATATATGGTATGGTATAATTTTCCAATAAAAAAAATATTAATGAAAAATATCATAAATTAGTTTCTTTCCAATTTATTATTTAAGCTAATAGAATAGTAAACTATTTTAATGTGTAAAGTTGTTTCTATGAAGTATAGGTATTTTTTTAATTGTTATTTACCGTCGCTTTATAACTGCTAAGGTCCTTTAGCGACTCTATAATTAATTAAATCTGTTATCGAGAAATATTGAAAATTTACACGATATGAGGATCTAACTCACTACCTACTAGTTTTGGAGCGGCCACCTAGACCACTCGGCTACCAGTAGGCTCTCTATGGGTATTTTTATTCATTAACAATCATTGTCAGATAATTTTCGGGAATCGGGACAAAGACTGAGATTCCTGGCTTTGTACAAAAATACTAGCGTCATATGCATCACACAAAAGAAGTGGGTGGTATCAGACAGAAATAATATATTTCAAAATTTGCAATACTGAAAATGCACATTTTTGATAGAAGTATCACAAATTCAAAGCACCATTTTATACGTGCATTTTAGTTACAAATCTCACACTGTACATATTCACGTTTTTGGTATTTATAATTAATACTTCAATTTAATCGATATTGTTTCTTATGTTGGATGTTATTTAGTTCGTTTTAATGAGCTTATATACGTCTATCATTTGAAGCTTCCTCACTTCCTTCACTAACAGTGCCAAGTCGTTAGCGTTTTTATGAATTAAATTTTTTAAATAATAAGGAAATATGAATCAACGTATAATTTTATCCAGGAATTTGAATATATTTCCGGGTTGTACCTTTCCATTTAAGTTTACAGAATTTATTTTTCAGGTATTAAGTGAATATTTACTATTTTGTATTAAGATTAAGACATTTTTTGAAATAACATAGAGAGTAATTATTATTCAATGAGTCGTAATGACTAGAATTCCTAATTAAACTAACTCATAGTGTTTCCAATTAAAATATTTTTCATAAAACAAGAAAATAATTTCTTTGTACCAAAGAATCAATAAAAGCAAAATTTATTCTAATAACGAAAACTTTTTGAACGTGCAAGAGTTAATATAATAAAATACTTCACCGAACGCAAAAAAAAAATATTCAACGATGATGAAATCACAATTACGTTGTTTAATTGCATTTAAAGATTATTTAATCAAAGATTCGTCCTTCTACTGGCTCGTGAAGAAAAATGGAAAAAAAACTCTCTGTTTTTATTTTATTTAACGTTCGTTGCAAACGATAATTAAGTTAATTATTTCCTTTGTCTCGTCTCCGTCGCTCTCATCCATCCACCAATTTAAAAAAATCCGGAAAAATTCGGTGAAAAGTTTTCTCAGAGCCGAATTTTTCTTTTGCGCTATAAAAGCAAGTTATTGTTTCATTATTTTCTAATTTGAATCCCATAAACTTTATTACGCCGACAATCTTATTTGGTGTATAATATAAATATTATGTATGAAACGGAGATGAAACTCTGGTTGAGCAATTTTTTGTTCATGCATTTTCAGAGTTTAATAAAAAAACAACGGAAACCATATAAAGCAAAATTTTCACACTATTTTGTTTTGATAACCCATGAATATCTTCAAATGTAAACACTAAAACTATTAAAGATATAAGTTTTGGGGTTACCACAAGCAAATAAGAATATATTTTCTTGAAAAAAAATCAACCAATATTTATAAATAAGTAAGTTATATTAAATATTATTTTAAATTTTTAACGACTTTTTTTAATATACGGTAATCATAAAATCATTCATTGATTTTTGGAAAAATTCATAATTTAACATTCTTTGTTTCTAACTTTTTTCTTAATAAATGTTAAAAAAATCAAATTGTATATTTTTTTTTAAATTTTACTCTAAAGTATTATTTTTATAATATCCATTTTAATTTTATTAAAAAACAAGGGTTTCAAATTATTGATTTAAATTATTATTGTTTCAAACTTTACCTAGAATAACACTAAATTTAAAACTACAAAATATAAAGTGGGTAGCCTTTTTTCATTACAAAAGATTTTTTTGTTCGATATTTTTTTAGTTTTTATAAAAAAAACACACATATATTCAGAGTCATTTTGTTGTTGTTGTTATGTATCGTCGCTTTATAACTGCCAGTTTTAGCGACTCTAGGATTAATAAAAACCATATCGAGAAATATTAAAATTTTAAAACGTGCTCCATACGAGAATCGAATCTAGCACCGTTTTGGTTTTGGAGCGGCCACCTTAATCACTCGGCCACCAGTAGGCTATTTTCAATTATATTTAAAAAAATCAAATTCGGTATTCCATAAAATTCATTGTTGACCAAAACGTTTACATAATAGTGATTTGATATTCACTATTCACAGTATTCACCAATATTGGTATACATATTGCACTACCCTGTTAAATGGATTTTTTTTGTTAATTTAAATCTTAATTATAACGCAATTAGTGCGTAATCTAAATATTTATATATTTAACTATTAAATATTATAATATTTAACATATGTATCTATTCAAGTTGCGATAGAGAGGATTTTAATCAGCGATTTTTAAAAATTGTGGTTAATATTCCAAGACTCTTTCAATAACATATAAAAATTATAAAAATTAGATCGGTGTTTTAGTTGAAAAAAAAATCTAGTTTCTTTACGTTAAAACATAATATTGGAGTTCGTTCTAACATTCTCGACACTGAATATTATAGAAAAACCAATTATAAATCGAAAATGAAAAATACAAAAATAAGAGGAGATTTTTCTTCGCTTTCAAGATAAATAATTTTGGTCCAAAAATACCAATGCTATTTCTTATGAGAAATCAATTCGTTTACGACTTCATCTTCTTCATCGATCTGGTTCCTTCCATCCAAACTGCAATCAATAACGACATTTTCAAAAATTTAAAAAAATGAATCTAAAAAAGAAGTTAGGTTGAGAATATCGAACGCTATTGTCGATGATTTTCTCAGAATTCGTTGGTTATTTTTCCATTTGAGTCTTTTTGATCGATTCAAAGATTCACAGTAACGAAATCTCCACAAACAAGATCTGGATCACATAGTCTTTGTAATTAACAGAAATTCAAATTTCATTGACTTTGCAATTATTATGACCATTGAGTGTTGAAACTATTTTTTTATATTTTGTATCCACGGTTATTTCGGGATATTAAAAATATTTCTTAATTTATTAATCGAAATGTATAATATACGGAAGGGGATAGCTTTCATGGCGTAATACTCGTAAAGGGGTTATAGAAAAAGTCACGAAGCGTGTAAAAGAGAAGGAGGGAGTCTAAACAGGTGT
Source organism: Sisyra terminalis (assembly GCA_958496175.1). Classification (NCBI taxonomy): domain Eukaryota; kingdom Metazoa; phylum Arthropoda; class Insecta; order Neuroptera; family Sisyridae; genus Sisyra; species Sisyra terminalis. The sequence goes on along the minus strand of OY292277.1, from coordinate 28,826,447 downwards.
AGTTTTGAGTGACGGTCCTAAAGGGGATATTCTGGTTTAGAAATATGAAAAAATCAATTATTCTTTTTTTTTATATTTTCAAAATTTAGACCTTCAAAAATATGCCCTTGAACGGATTTTTCAAAATTCAAATTATTTTCGGAGATATAGCGGATTTTGTGTTTATCAGGGTTATTTTATTGGAATTGTTCCTCAAACTTCAAACACGTTTTTCTCAAAACTACTTTTTTGGAGGTGGTTGTCATATCTCAAGTTCTACTTTACCGATTCCTTTGAAATTTGCTAAAATATTTTTTATATATCTCTCTATCGCTCCTGCTTTGGATTTAGGAAAATTCTAATTGTAATTATTTTTAAAAAAAAATCGAATAGTGTAAAAAAAAGGAGTACAATTTTCTTTTTTAAGTCGACGCCCTTTTGAGAATTTTTCTTTTTTTTCTTTGGCAATGGTCAGTCCGATAGCGACACCTTTACTAATGAAGAATTTTTTTAATTTGTTTGTTTTGGATCACTACAAGAGTTGGAATCATGGCAACCAGGGAGCACCGTTTTTTTTGTAGCCCTTACTCTACCGGTCTGTAAAATCATATAAAGAATGTATGCTAAAATTTTTTTTCATTTTTTTTATCTTAGTTTGAAAAATGCCTAAAATTTAAGCGTCTAGACCAGAATACCCCTTAAGTAATGCAGAATCCACGATATGATGATATGATCATTTGGGGGAAGTAGGAAATTAACGCCGTAGCAAAAAATGGTATGATACCATCCGAAGACTAATCTCTAACTTTCAAATTCTAATCTACACCAGAATAGCGATTGATAATCGGTTGAACTTTTCATTTTCCAAGTCAATCAAATCGGCGTGGCGTGGCGTGAATTGTGAACAATCAGGTCGTTATTCATTGAGTAAACGTGCAAGCTTTTGTTGGCAAAGTTTCAAGGAAAAAGCTTGAGAAATAAACTTGAGGCATCCACTGTGTAAATAAACAGGTATTCTTCATTTGGCACTAATAGAATGGCCGAACTAAATTCATAATAGTTCTAAAATCAACCCTTCTCGCCGCCATCACCACGACCGTGCCACGTCGTTTTCCTAGCCGGGCCAACATACAAATAACTCGGAACGATCAAAGTTTATTTAATAATATTGAAACTTTATATAGGAAACTTTCCACCTCGAATGTTTAGCGCGATAGGAAAGTTCTCTCACTTTAAGCAGAGAAAATGTTGTAGTTGGTGGGAAAATTACCACCAGATGTTGGGTTGCCAATTTAACGACCTTTATTGTGTGTAACGCCGGATGCACCCACACTTATTTAATTTATTCAGATACAAGAAAGGGATTGGGACCTTTCATTTTAAACACCTTTTACACACACACACACTCGATTATCTCACCGACAATTTAACTCAACCTTCTAAGTCCTTCCTTCCAAATATTCCAATAGGTAAGAAATGTTTACTTCCACTCGAAATAATAACCGTGCTAACGTAATTTTGCGCCTCGTAACAAAGTTAAATTGATTTTTTTCGTCAACAAACTGGAAAGTGATTCTTACGCTAGTTCACACGGCTCTTAATTAACTAGATATAAATCGAAACTTAACTTCCTTTGTAATCTACCCCAAAACCAATTCAACATTATGTAAAAACATATATTTTAAAGAGGAAATAAATTCAACATTTATTTTGAGGGAAAAAAAACCGAAAAAAAGTTTTCAAAAACGGTCCTAATTTGAACACATTTTTGTCTCGCAGTTTTATAAGAGGAAAAGTTCGATATTGCAAAACTTTTCCTAGTTTAACTCGTTAAAAATTACGGTTATTGCATTTCCCTGTTTGCCGGAGCTATTATGACAAAAGCAAAGGGATGTTACTCGAAAAATAATATAAAAATCAAATGAATAAAAAAATAGGATGTGCATTTATGTATATTCATATAATTTTGAATGAAGTTTTTCTTTTTGGGAGTTGATAAACAAAAATGTACAAAAGCTTAAAAGGTTACATAAGTTTCACGGCTTCAAAAAATCGTTTTTTTTTATTATTTTATTAATTTCTACAACATCACTAGAATATTTTCCTAAATTTTCCAGTTGATCCGAGTAATAGTTTCGGAGATACAGCCTTGGGAAACTCAGTGCGTCGCAAGTGTATTGGTGCAGCTGCTCGTCTATTGTCGCGTTTTTTCCGAATCTATGTTTTCAAAGTCGGTGGTCAAAATTTCTCGAGAACAACTCAACTGATTTTCATGAAATTTCCCACAGGTCGTCGAGATACAATTCACATGGACTTGGACGATAGGATTTTTTTTTCTATTACAAGTATTTAAAAAAAATGTAGAGCAAATTTTATCGAAATATGTATTTTTTTTGTAAAAAGGTTTACCAAAAATTCAAATTTTTTTTCCTTCGTTTAAGTTCTAGTTTATGGTCTGACCTGTAACACGTATTAATATTATTTTTTGACTTTAATGATCCTGTCATTAGTTCTGCGGTCAAGGCGAACATACCTTTTTTCCTAAGGATCACTGGAAATGAAGTCGCAATGGCGGAGTTTTAAATATTTTCCTACGAAAATTTCAAAAATTCTTTGCCAAATATGTATGTTTAAGATAATAAAAAGTTTAAATAAAATATTTTAATTTTTATTTGGAAAAAAAATGTTCAAAATATACGTTTTTTCCCCGTTAAACCACGCAGCTCCTTTACGATGTCATCAATTTTTTTTCTATTTTGATATTTTTGTGAAATTTGAGTTCATTTTCCAATTATCTACCTTTAATATATATTGATAATGTAATATTAAAAATATTACACATATACGATCGATAATGTACAATATATTGAATAAACATTTCAAGAGAGTAAAACTCACGAAGAAGATCTGGTTGAATGTAAATTATACAAACATCCACTAATTTATCCACTAACTTCAATTTAAGAACTATCAATAGTCCCTAGAATCAATAACTATCTATGGTACCATCATAATGCTGTTTTCTCATGATTCATAAATAAAATAGAGACATGCGCATATGCATTGTAATTAAGTTACCACATTGATAATATCGATGACTGAATATGACACATAAATTACATATCATTTTTAAAATTAATTTGAAAATATTTTTTATATATTTGTAAATATATTGAAAAAATAAGGTTTTCAATTGATCGGTATTGAGTAAATTTTCATTATTTCTAAATTTACGGATTTTCATTTATCCTAGAGTCACTAAAAACTAAAAGCTTAAAATCTATTTAAAATTCCGCTTTTGTCGGTAGTCTCACGATACCTCTTTAGTTTTTTATAAGGAAGGACAAATGAAACAATTATGATACGCATTTCTCGAAACTCAGTAAAAAAGGTATAAAGGATCGATTGACGAAGTCGTAGGAATCGGATAGTAATTCATAAGTGGCTCCTCATAGGAATGATTTACGTATTGTAAAAATCAATGTTTCCCGATCTTTTGACCTATTTGCCCCTGTACATAATTATCATGATGCGGAGTACTATTCATGAAGAAAAAAATACAAACATTGCCTTTGTGCCAAAAATGTGACTTTCTTGTTGTATCAGGCGTAGTCAAAATGTAATGTAACACGTACTTAGTGAAACTCTTCTCGTGCCCCTGGGGATGCGTGTACCACCCTTTGGGTAATGCTGATGGAAATCAAATTTTGAAAATCTTTTATGTTTGATATTAAACGGTGCAAAGTAAACTTGTTTTTTTAAACATTATTTTTTCATTTGTCAAGTTCAAAAATCAAGATCGAAATAATGCACATTTGATTTAAATAAAAAACTTTAGATAAAAATTCGATTTTTTCAAATCTATATTTTTAAATCAGAGATTTATAATTTGTTTATCTTTTTAAAGTTAAGTACTTTTTTGTGGCTTATGCTTTTAAGCTAACTTCATTTGATAAGATATTTGTCCAGAATTTTATTTTCAGAAAAAATATTTTAATTCTGTAATTCTTTGCGTATTTTACCTAACAAACTTTAGATTGGAAAAACATTTTATCCAAAAAACTTTGTAAATCGTAATAATTTTGGATTAAAATTACAGAAGCGAAAATAAAAAGAACGGTTTTATCGCTGGAAGATTTTTTTTCATTTTAACTAAATTCCTATTTTTTCATTATTTTAATGGCAAATAAATATTGTTGAAAGTCTTTCGATTAGTATGAAGAGTACCTAAAAATTCTTTTGTTTGAAAAGGCGAATAATCTGTTGCTTAAAAAATCTTATGTAAATCCCTCGTAAATAACCTTTTCTTTTCTTGAAGTTCGTTCGAATGTCTTGATTTAATGAAAAAACTTTCTACTTTTCGAGCTGTGTAAGCTCTGATAGGAATTTATTTCTCACTATTCCGGGTAATTATTGCTCTCGCATCCCCCGTGCGCTGAAATAATTACAAGTGAAACAAACGAGCGGGGTGTGTTTTGGAGAACGCGACTCGACACTTTATCATCCCTTTGTAATGAACGCGTGGCGACCAAACTGTTTTATTATCACAGCGACGTTATGAACCGGGAAAAGTGAGCCGGGATAATGAGGAAATGAGGGAAATTATGAAACGTTTCACTAGCAACAAAAGGTTAATATACAAGAGTCCCGAAATGCCAACAAGTTAACAATGTTTTCTTTCATTAATTCTATGTTGAAGAGGTTTTTTTTGTGATTTGCAGCGAATGTGAGTGAGCTGAGTTTAATTATAGAAATTTGTCAATTGGATGGCGGTAACGGCGCTAATGGTTTTCTCACATTTTCTGCGCTTGGTGTTAACATTTCAAATACAAATCGTTTCGTGTCTTGATTAAATGAAACAATGGGCTTTTTATGTATGCTATTATCCGACAAGAATTATGAGTAATGGGCGAAACACGCACGACCAAAAATTTTATCACCTTGACCGGAAATCGGTGAGAATTTCTTCATATTGAATCCACCAAAAGTTTGATTGAAACTATATCCCCTTCTTTAAATAGCGACAACATATTAATTACATTAAGAAACATAATTAAACACAACTTAAAAAAAAACATTCGTGTAAACACCTACAGAGGAGTTACATATTTTTCTTGGTCAAATAATCAAATTATTTTTATTTCCTGCACTAATTAATTTTAGAAAAGGTTAAATTGAAATAACTACACATTATTCAGAGGTTGTCATTTATATATTTTTTTTTTAATTTTACCGAAGCACGAGTATGAATCGATAGAACCTCTAATTATCTATTGATGTTGTGAATTCGATTTGAATTTCGTGGAAATTTCAATTGCAAAATAATCACATTTATTATCCATAAATATTGGATTTTTTTTCTCCATTTGGCTGGCAGCTGTAATTTGATCGAAATGAAAAAAAATGTTAATTGTCAGTCGATAAAATTTATTGTATTATTTTTATATTGCGATTTCTCGAAATACCTCCAAGATAAGGTTTTATCGAGCGTGTAAATATAAAATATGAATAGTTGTAAGCACGCAATTCACAAGATAAACAAATCGACATGATAAGTATAGGAATATACATAAGTGACGTAAGGAGAAAAGAGTTTCGGAAGTCTCATATCATTTTATTTTTCCAATGTTTCTTAGAACCATCAGAAATATCTCCACCTTTTAAGATATCAAACATTTTTTAAAAAATTTTAAAGAAAATTTTGATAAACTTCGTTTTACTTCGATATCCTGACTCATAACTAAAATCTTAGTGAAGCTTAGATAAGATAAATGCACATTTAAGTGGTTCTCGTTGCATTGCATTGGAGGGCAAAATTACAATAGTCAAAATAAGCTTAAAAAATTAAGCTTAAAATTTTGTCCATCATTTAGTAATTAACAACTTAATGGGTAACCAGCTTAAATAGTGAGGTCACTCTTCAATCATATTAAATACCATGAACCTTTAATTAATCATTAGCGATTCATCAGAATCACAATTTTCTATGTCACATGTCTTATAGTGCCACATGACAAATATGTACCTAATTACTGAGCAACAATTCTTATTTTCCTTCCATCCTTCATAGAGAGAGCGACTGCAACTCTGTATCAATTCCAGAGACACAGAGCCTCGGGTTGTTTTTCATTTATAATTCCGTAAAATGGAAAAAAATATAGTGTTGCTGATAAAGGTGAATCGGGGTGAGTTTCTGAGGTAACAACGTACCTCTGGAAAAAGAAACATGTAATTCCAATAATATATGTTCTTAAAAAAGAAAATTAGAGCATAAGTTACGAATTTTACGCGATTTCCATATATAATATCAGAATATTCGATGTATCCTTGTATAAAAACACAAAGAACTAAATGATAATGAATGAGTAATGCATGAATCAGTAACGCATGCGCTCACTTTTCAATGTACTTACTTGGTCCCACTAGCCTGACTCAGATATCTGCTGCTAAAGCGCTGCAACTGTCCATTTTATAACGTATAGTCAACGTTTACTAGGTAACTTATCTCTTTTCCTCAGTGATCTAGTTCAATCGGAACAACTTACTCCGGGAACTTTTAGCCCCGCTATACCCTACTAGTGGAAGCACTGAAGGGCGATATAGACAAATAACACGTTAGCAGAGGTGATTTATATTTAGTATTCGTAAAAAATGATGCAGGTAGTCCTCCTACAAGACGGTATCTTATAACACGGTTTCACTACAAGACGATTAATATATTGCGAAAATTCTCCTAAAACACGACATTCTGTAACACGATTTCGCACAACACAATAAGAGAATTACAGAAATTTTTTTACAATACTGAACTAGAAATTACTATATCATTCAGAGATGAAGGGTTTGTGAATGTAACTATTGAGGATGTTCAATATTTGTTAGTGGAAAAAGATTTTGGCGAAACAGATTTGGTGGAAATAACATCCGAAGCTGTGGATTAAATCGATTCTGAGGACACTAGCACTGGTAAAGATTGTGAAGTTTATAATTTAAAACTAAAAAAAATACACGAACGCTCAAAATTAACTGAAAATCACGCCTCTTTTTTTTTGGAATGTAAAATTTTCCAATAAAAAATGTCGGAAATTCAGAAAGGAACTGTTCAATTGCAAAGGTCAATACTAAGAAATTTACGATGACCTGATAAGAACCAGCAACCAAATTGAAATTATAGATCATTTGAAGAGGGGAGTGAGTGGATGCAAGAACTTTAAATGAACAGAAAAAAGTTCTGAAGTAAAGACTATATCGTTCCACAAAAAAAATCTGGTTGTTTATTTATAAAGTTTCTGAAACGTAATCCTCCTTTTTGTAACGACTCTAAATCTCATACAACACGGTTTCACACAACATGGCATTTTCAAGGAACATATCTACTGTATTATAGGAGGGATATATGCAGTTCCATTCACGGAAATAATTATAGCTAACATGATGTGGTCTAAAATTTCAAAAGCTTTATCAGATGATAAAAAGTACTTCATAACGTTTATAGTACTTATAACTGCTATAACGGGTTTGCAACAATTTTATTCACATTTGAAACGGTAGAAAGTTTCCTTGAACAGATTTTTTTTATTATCTAAATTTAAGGAAGAGATATGAGGGGTACATATTCTCTCTACTGTGTCATATACAATTTTATATACGTAACTCGATTGCAAACATTCTTGTATTTATGGGGGTCGTTAGCCCAATCGCGTAGCTTTGCTATATACGATACTCCATTTAACCATTACAATCACTAATATTTACTTTACATTATATGCTTAGTAATCATTATATCGCATCCGTCGTAGAATAAAGGTACAACTCAAAAATTGGCCTTGTCGGGAAATTGTTAGTAAAGTTTTTGTTCTACACTTTTGACTAGTCACCCCAATAAAGAAAACACTATCGCTTAAGTGGTGGGGGAACATACTAGAGTAACCCTTCTATTCTACGTACAAAATAGGCAGTTTCTTCGTTATAAAACTGTTAACTCAAAACTGGCAATTTTTCAGTTGTACTTCTATTCTATGACAGGTGCGATATATAAGATCCATTGTGAATTGTTTATATTTTCTCACGGATTTTAAAAGTTTGACGTTTTTTATATATCTTTAAACAAAAAAGCTTCAAACTGATCACGAACTTGCAAAGTGATGTTTGAGATCAAGTAGACATTGCAAAAGGTAAATACGATACCAACGATACCAACAGAGTATTAACTTTAATCATTAATCAGAATTGATCACACTGAAGAAAAATCGATTCTTTCAATAAAAGAAATTATTTGAAGAACTTATTTTTGATGGGATTGGAATTGTATTTCTCTATAATAGCAGCCATTTTTTAAATAACCACTATTTTAGTCGTTTAAAACTGTTTTTTTTTTTTTGTAAATTTACATTCAAGTTTTTACCAATTTGTCGGAAATGAGCAAACCGCTTCATTATCGCAAGGAAGTTCTTGTTGAAATTTATATATATTTTATTTTAAGAACGAAGAAGTTGTTTCAAAACCAGATATACCTCTTCTTCTTCATATGTCTACGTTCGTATAATAGTTTCAAGCCGATAATGTTAATGTAACTTACATATGATAATATAGTGAAATTCTACAGTTAGTTATGGAAGTTTCACGCTTTTCTGCTAAAATTAATATTAATATTGCTCTCCTTGATTTGCGGATTCGAGCCAAAACAATAATTGCAATTGCGTGCGTTGCGGTTTTCGTGTCTCTCCCGCTTTCCCGCTAGCCCGAGTCGAGCGAATGTTCGCCTAATTAAAATTATCCTGCTTCATCCTGCCAGTCATTAGATCGGTGGGGCTTTCACGTACTTACATATGAGTGGATTATTATAATTTCGAATTGAAAGCCCTTTCGTGCTATGCTTTCGATGAGGATTCACACAGCTCACGTTACAGGCTTGTAATTTCAAAGACAATTATGGTTTATTGTTATAAATAGATAGAGGAGAACAGTGCGGGAATTGCAAAAAGTTTGAAGAAGCAATTTTTATTTTCTTCGTTATTGTAATTGGCATGTTTGATTCACGTTAACGATCGTGTTTTCATTCAAAACATTATAACAGAAATACATATTTTAATATGACCAGTTATATAAACACGCTAGTATTTTCAAAGGTATTGTATTAATGATTCGCTTATCATTCGAGTAGGTATCATGAAATCTAGGAATAGAGAAAAAATAGTGTGTATACTTATGTACGCGCGTGAGAAGTTATACTTCTTTGGTATAGTTAAAAATATGCTGTTAATCCACTGCCGTAGCTTCTTCCGGTAGTGCCTGAACTAGCACACCAGTTACAAAATTTGTGATTGCTAAAATATGATTCAATTTTAATCACAAATTACTTTTAATATCGAAATACACAATAGGAAACGTATGTGTTGCGGCAAAGACAAGGACAAAGATTATAAAGTTTTAAATAAATCCATGTAAGTGGATTACAAATATAATAATTATTGGCTCAAATTTTAACTACCATGTCATTATTTTCAACTGTCATTTCGATTTCATTAAATTGCTAATTTTAGTCATTTATCAAATGTGCCAGTTTTAGGCTGTGAATATTTCACGGAATATAGGTAACTGGGTTTAAAATAAAAGATTAAATTGGCTATTTATACACAGACACTATATGTTTACACATTTGGTTACTTATTACAGAATGTATATTACATATTATATGAATTAACCGTTTAATCGAATTATTAGATTACATCACATGTTCGAAAAATACTTATCGAAAACATTTACCATATAGAAGTAGATTATTGCCATTAAATAGCATGTATAGATATGTATAAACAATCCTAAATAGCAACGACCTAAAAACTATGTTTATACAATAGTGATTGTATATTTTATATACCCATTTATATTTATGTATTGAAACTGATTTTTAATTCAAATATAGAAATATATAATGTAATATAATGTATCAATCGACTTTTATTACATTATTTAAAATATTACACTGAATAATTTCAGAAAAATATGTTTCTTTTAAATGCCTTTTAATTCTCATAATAATAATAGGCAAACGTAAGTAATATGTATGCTTATATTTCGGTAAAGGTAGACAAATATTGTAAACACATACGTGTAAGTGGAATACAATTATTGTTTCAAATTTTAACTGGATGATTGTCGCTATAGTTTCAACAGTCATTTTGATTTCATTCAATCAATTGCCAAATTTTGCCATTTGTCAGTTGTATCAGTAATGGGCGATGAATATTTTACGGAAAATTACTTGCTATGTATTAATATGAATATTGTTTAAACTGTAAAATTCTAAAATATTTAGTTCAACGATCTTTTTCATGTTCTAAAGGCTCTAACCGTTCTAAAGAAGAAATACATACACTTGATAGTGTATGTATTTCTTGACTATTTGCTAGATATAACTTCGTATCTGATTCGGGATTGTTCGAGATGATCGCTCCTCCTTCCCATTACGAGAAACGAAAAACATGTGTCAGTGCTGGCTTAACTTGATCGATGCGATAGTGTTTTAGTCGTCTTACTACAATGTTATCGTTCCCAAAAATAGGCCAGATTTCACCCACTTGAACCGTTCTTCTTCGCTAATCAATTGCGAGCAACTTCATACTATTACTTTAAAGCCTCAGTTTTTTAACAATTCACTCATTAAATTTTTTTTCAAAACGCCAGTAAAGAAGTATAACTTCAATAATCCTAAAAGATAAGACCAATATTCATAATTATTTTCGTATTTAATTCCTCAAAAATTGAAAAGAAATCAGTAGGAGATTATATAATATCTTGTTATTCAATTTCTCTTAAGTGATTTAATCGTAAGCCATACAAAATTTGCAACATTTTTTCATAAAACAAGAGAATTTCTCTTCCGTTTCGTACATCTCGACTTTGGGTTTCACGCAAAAGTCCAAACCAATAAAACATCCAATTTAACGTGTCGTCCATGTGAACAATAATTTGATGATACTACGATTGGAACAACTTTCTTCCCAATCTCACACAGCCTCATGTCGTATTTGTTACGTCTATCATGGATTTCCTGATTTCCCCTGCCGCCTGTTGTTGCGTATTAGCGTAATTTGTTATTGATTTTGCAGAGATTTCGAGGGATAACTCACAAGTGTTGGACTTGGAATCGGGACACGTTCCAAAGGCGGCAACGCTCGAGACGGGAAAGTTTCCGATCGAATCGTCTAGGTTCCAACGAGCCCCTCGACAATATGACGAATTGGTCCCGAGCAGGATGATTTAAGAAAGGATAACACGATCTTTGTTGAGATGTTGGAAGGAAAAGGTCATGATTTCGTGCTCTCGGGAGAGTAAAAACATTACGCTTGATTGCAAGATGGGTGGGATAAAACTTTTAACAAAGTCATATTCGTTTATATTGGTCGTGATGTACCACATTTCGCCCGCTCTCCCATTCTCCGGGTATATTTTATTAGTTTTGCTTTACCTTCTTTCATATTTTCCAAGAAGATTTTATCCTCTTGTGCTCAATATACTACGATAAAAGAATCAAATCTGACAGAAAAATGCGAGAAAAATTTATCTAACATAAACCACATTATTGGCTTATTGAAGATTAAAAAACATCAAAGAAAATAACAAATCTATAGTCTTTAAAAAAATCAGTTAACAAATATTTCTTGCAAAAGCTTTTTATTTCCTATATTCTTATTGTGAAAAAAAATGGTTTCCAACTTCAATTTTCTATTTAAAGTTTTTAATTTTGCAACAAGCCAAAAAAAAAGTAAAATATTATAGTTTCTAATGCAACACGAATATAACAAAGCAAAAGGTCAAATTTTATAGTCGTTACAAAAATTATTGTTGTTTTCTGATATAACAGAACATCTTTATATTCAATTTCTCGTTTGTTTTTATCCATGTCTTCTAAATATTAATAGAAGTCTTCCATAGCGTAATCTTTTAACTCTTAAATACACAATATGTGTAGTTGTAGTTCTATTTATTTTCTGTTAGCTCATGTTCTGTTCTGCCCGGTTAATTATCCAAATTTATGCCGTCAATAATTGAGTAACAAATTCAGATATTTTTTTCCGAGTCGACCGGAATACATTCGATTTTGTAATTTCCCACACTTTTTTTTGTACATAAAACTTACCATAGTATCCTTCCGTTTCTTTCACCAAATTTGGAAGAATATAATTTTAAGTTGATACAGGATAAACATCAAATTTCTTCATTTTATAATTTTTTCGTATTATAATGACTATTATTATTAATCTAAAAGTGGTTGTTTGGGTTTTTCTACGACTAAATTTATGAAGTTGTTTTTATGATATTTTATACGAAGAAAGTTTGAATAGTAAGAATGATCTTGGGATACTTTTTTTTTTGATATGTAGGTACGGTTTGCGGGGTTTGATGTTTCAACTGATGTTAAAAAGAATTCTGTTGTTTTCAAAAAGTACACAAAAATAATTTGGCAAGTAAGGATTAGTTTAAGAAACCAAAGGTTAATAATATTTTAAGATACTCACTTTGAAACCGAGGAATTTATAGATATATTTTCTTTATTTGTGTTAAAAATTTTAAATATAAGCCATCTACCCATCATTTCCAAACTTCTCCTGCAAAGAATTTTATCATCGTTAAAAGATATTTCTAACCATCGATTAGGATTCAAACAAGGTCATACAACAATACAATAATGTTATCACAATAAGTTAAGCTATGGAATATAAAAAACATACTGTTTATCGGTCTTTTTGGACGTTAGTCAAGCATTGGATAAAACATGGCATGGTGGTTTATTATATAAAATAAAGAAAAGTGTACCCACTACCCATGTATAACGAATTGCTGAAATCTTATCTGAAAGACTGACAATTGGTACCAGTTAATGAAGAAGTATCAAACAACAGGTGTCTCCCAGGGAACTTAATTGAACCTTATTAATTGCATTTTATCTACTATCGTCTCAACGACTACTGATACTGAAACAGAAACTTTACCGGGTGACATATACACAATGGGTATACTAATGGAATCATAGTGTTGCAGTAACAAATCTTCAACATTATCTCAAGTTAATAGAACTGGACGACAAAATGGAAGATCAAATTAAACAAAACAGACCCTACTTTTGTTTAGATCACCCTTAATAGTAGGTAGCTGTACAACAATATATCTAAAAAGCCAGGATACTTTAGAATTGGAATTAATGAAATATCTAGGAGTTCATCTTGATGAAAGACTGACCTCGAGAATCCAGATTGCAATTTGCATTTGTGTGGACTCATGAGCAGAGGCTTAAAATATGTCAATGGAAAACAAAATTCTTTTATAGAGCTTTTACTTATTATAAAACTGTAATAATGCCAATATGATCCTACGGAACGGAACTTTGGGCTTGTGTCAGTAAATCATCTATCGTGATGCTTCAGTGAGCTCCATTTAAAACTCTAAGAGAGATTGCTATAGTATTGAGTAAGTATCAATGGAAACTCTTCACCGGGATTTGAAAATAAGGACGACTTAAAACATAATAGGACCAAAAAGTGTTACTACGAACGATTGAGAAGTCATATCAATCTATAATTAATCATTTACTAAGTAAACAATTCCAAAAACGACTAAAAACTAAAACACCAAATGAATTAATAAATATGCCACCTTAAGTAGGAAGGAGTAGTTTCACTCGTTTTACTCATAGTTACTAACGTAGCGACTGATTGGTAATGAAATAAGAGAAAAATAAAATAAATTTATAAAAAACAGTTTTGTTCTCCTAACCATTAATTTCATTTTTAATGAAAAACAGTGACAATGTTTGTAAGTGAATCAAAATAAAATTTTTGTTACTTTGTTTACAAATGAATGGATCATAAAAAATTTGCAGCAAAAACAAGAAAAATATTTTTATTTTTAAAGGTTAACCCAACAACTAGACATTGAGAAACTAACATAAAGTAATTTCTTCTTTTTTTTTTATTATAGAATCACCACGCATAAAAACAGGAGACTTGAAATATTTTATATATTATACAAATATATATGGTATTTTCGTTAAACAAGATTACTATAGAATAATATTCTAAATACCTTCGTTCATTGGCATGTTATCGACTCACATTCAAAAATAATAAATTTACGAGAGATTGTGGGCAATTTAAACGATGGCTTAAGCCCGCGTCCGGAAGGAGCCGACTTTCATTCCCGGAAAAAAACCATCCTGATTTGGTATTAAAAAAATATGGTTATTGGAGCGGATGGTATTTACGAGGGAATTCCCATAAGAGACAAGGCGATAAAAAATAAAATATGTTATAAATGTAAAAATAGCTTATTGGAAAATTTGCCTCGTTTCGTTTCGGTTTGCTGATTTTTCCCTGTTCTCGTCTGGATAGTTCGATTCGAATCGGGTAATCATTTTCTACGACGTCCGGATAAATTTCTCAGATTGAATTTTCTAGATTTTATCAACATCATTGTCATAACCGGCAAATTTATGGCAGGATCGGAAATGAAGTTGGTGATATTTTCTCGTTTCGGGGATGAACGGCTTTCGAACGGATATGCGAGGATTTGGAGCGGATTTTTTGGTTGATTTTTTTCTGAGAATTGCCCATTTGAGAATGAGTTACGTTTTAAGTATTTTTGCATGCCGGAATTTCAGATTACGTGATGCTATTGATTCGAATCGATCATTTCCCGTAGTAATGCAAAAATCGATTGGCTACGGGAGTTTTAGTTATCTAACGACAACGAATTAAATTGATTTTCTATAGAGAATATTGAACTCTATTATTTTGAAAAAGTCTGCACTGATTTATTTTGAAATAGCAAAACCGTTTTTTTTTCTACAATTCAAATAGTTTCACATTACTGGTGAAAACCAAAACTAACACCTAAAATAAATTCTTCAAAAATCTTACCGTCACATCAATCGACTGCTTTTTCTGAAACAAAATCAAGAAAGAAACATTATTAACGAATTTTAGCCATCAAAGATATAAAAAAGGAGAACACTTTATAACAGAGGAAAACTCGTCTGAGTTCAATGTTAAAATCTAACTTTTACTTGATAATTTCTTCAAAATTAGTTTCCCTTCTCAATCTTGTTTTCTTTACCAAAAATAGAGAATAAGAAATCAACTAATTTACTGTAATTACACCCTCAGACATAAATTGACATAAAAAACCTTACGTTTTAAAAAAGAAACTAAATGAAAGAACAAAGATAAGTACAACTAAAAAAGTTTTGAGTCTTAAAAATTTAAAAAAAAATATGACTAATTGCTAAAAAATACGTGAGAAACTAATGACATAAGTTTTTCTTCACCATTTTTGAGCAAAACCAAGCTGTCGCGGACTAAAGAAAAATAGTTTTTTTGGCAATGGCAATTTTTGTAAATGAAGTTCAGAATTATTCAATCGTAAGCGGTCTGTATAGTGAACAACGGAGACAATGTCCACTGAATAGAAAGCATGTTAGTTGGCTAGGTCCCATAACTGTTTGTTTTAAGCTAGTCGTGCCTTAAAATTTCAGGGAGTTTAATAAAGGGTTATTTGTAAAGAGGAGATTAAACTTAATTTTGTGTATGTGCAGTAATATGCCCTAAATGTTGTAAAATATTTTTTTAATATATTCAACAATACACAGAAAAAATTATAGCCAAAAGCTACATTAAAAACACCGTAATCTCTATTTTTAATTCTTGCAGTACGGCACCTGTACCAAGATTTTGTCACTTTTATGTTTTGGCGTCGTAAATTTAATAAAACAAAGATTTCTACTTAAAACAGCATACACTCTAATACAGTTTAATAAAAAATGCGATGGTGGAATAAGAAAAATATTTAAGTCGGTAAAGTAGAATTTTTCCTATTCGATTATTTTTTTTAATCTTAAATTCGGAAAATACGGAGTATAAATAATGAGACTAATTCATCACAGTATTTTATTTCACGATTATAATAGTTAATATTTTTTAATGTTTTTAATAATCCAAATCAGGTTTTTATGCTAGAAAAAAATAAAATTTTCAAAGAAATAGTTAACTTTTAAAATTTGGATTTTTTTCTTTTATGGGATTTTTCTATATACCCACACTCATTATGCATGATCTTCAAAAAGATCTAATAAAACTAAAAACATTTAAGTTAAATATTGAAGATAATGTATTCGAGACAATGAATTGAAAATATTTTCAGTAATAAAAAAAGGAAAATTAAACACAAACATTTTTCATGAAAATAACAAAATAGTAATAGGCAATCGAATATATGTATGTTGGCAAAGACAGAGACATACGTATGAGTGAAATATAATCATTGGCTTAAAATTGAAGTAACTGATTATTGTTACGGTTCCAACGGTCATTTTGAATTAATTCAAGTGTCAATTTTTACTATTTGTCAGTTTAATAAAAGTTTTTTTATTGGTCTAATCTACAGTAACAATATATATATATATATACAATAAAAGAAATAAAATAATATAATAGTAAAAGTTCCAGACGCATGTCTTTGCCTTTCAACAACTTAGAAAACATAGAAAATAAAAAAAAGAATAAAAAAAAATTAATATGATTCTTAACTATATAAATATTTAAAGATATCTGTCTCAGATCACTGGGAAAAATGACCTTAAAAAACCCAGCACTTATTTTGTTAATTAAAAATTAGTCAGTTGTGTCAGTATTGAACTATGGATAATTCACGGGAAGTTATTCGTCAGTTGTATTAATGTTACTAGTCAATCAAATAATAGGCAACCGTATATAATTTGTACGTGTGCTGGCAAAGACTGAGAACAATGATTGTAAGCACATACATGTGAGCGAAATACAATCAATATTTCAAATTTGATTGTTTCAACTAATTGATTGTTTCAACTGTCTTTTTGATTTCATTCAATTGGGAACTGACCACTTCAGTCACGACGTCTGGTGGCCAAAAAAATACAAATTTTTGTGTCTTTAATATATAATTATATCAAGTAAAAAAATTAAATTAAATTAAAAATAAATTACAATTTTTAAAGTGAAATGGAAGTTATTAAATCATATCCTACTAAAAATATAGTTTGCTGTGCTGTGAATGGTTATGGTAATAAATCACATGAAAATGTAGAAAAAAAAATTCGGGCTATAGCGAAATCTGGTAACAATTTTGTTTACGTCTAAAATTTCTTTTTGAAATAGAGCAAAAAAATTTCCGTACTTTCAAAATTATCCGTGAATTTTAATAGGTTCTTTTAGAGGAGAACATTATAAACAAAACGCTGTTAAACTCACAGCATTACTGCTAGTATTTTTATTATTTGATCACATTTAATAAACTAAATGTTAAGCTTCAAGAAATTTTACCGCGTTAATAATATTTTCTGAGCTGGATTTGATTCCACCCTAGCGAAATTTTTTTTTAAGGAAATAAAAGCAAATTAAAATAATATAAACTCAAGGAAAATTTATAGGCAATTTTTTGGTTGCACATAATGTGTAGCCATATTTTTAAGTCCCATTTACTGGTCAGTTCTCAAATGCCAATTTTACCATTTGTCGATTGTGTCAGATTTGGCCTGTGAATATTTCACGGAAAGTTACTAGTTTCTATATAGTGACGTCTATTTCTTCTATGAAATACATTTTGTTCCTTATGCAATATCATTGTCACTCTAAAATATTGAGCGATACTTGTTTATTCATTTGTTCTTGCCGTTCTCATTTAATTTTTCACAATAAATGCTCGATTACAGAAATAGCTTATAAGTTCATACATTCTCAAGTAGTGTCATTCGTGTACATTTGTTCGTTGAGAAGTCGGGGGACAGTCAGGGCTTAGCAGATACCGGACAGTTTTGTCTCTTTAACTTGTATGTGATATATGTGTGTATTGACTCAACTCACTATAAAATTTCAATGAAACATCGTAATTTAAGAAAATCTATTTGTTAAGAAAATTGTCGTTATAATTACGATGCTATAACCAAAACATTCAAATGTAAATATAATTTCAAAAAAAAAAATTATTGGAAAAACTAAGATACCATAATGAAAGTCAAATCGTAGAATACGATGTTAATATCGTATTTTATCATGTAATTTTCAATATATTTTGATAATTTTCCTCTTAGAGATGGAGGGTCAAAGGAAAAGTTAAGGTAACAGATATTCTAAAAAAATATTTTTAGTAGCAAAAAAAATATCTACACAAAGCTATATATAGGTACTCCAGTTAAAGAGATAGATATCAGTTTTATATAAAAATCTATGCCATTCATAGTTTTTACAGACCTGTTTACTGCTTCAATTCACTTTTACGTGAACTCTCGTGATTTTCATTTGAAATAAACTTATTTTATGAATTTCTGAAAATTTCACTTTTCTTTATATTATCAAGTTGATCAAGAAACTCAATGTAACATGATACGGCATACATGACATCACTCAGTTGATACTTGCTAATCAAATTGAGTTTACTGTACTCGCGTCGTCTGCGATTGAAGGCAAACGGCACTAAATTCTTAATTGAGTGAAACATCCATAATAAATTAACGAGTGTGTGAACTGAGATGTAACAACGACATCGATAATTAACGATAATCAAGCACAAAAGAGAAATATATCATTACAATAATTAAAGGGGAATGGAAAGCCGACATAAAACACAACGCAAGCAAAAATGTCAACACATACTTTTGATCGCAAAACTGCCAAAATAACAATTTCCTAGTATAACAATTAAAAATTTTCAGGAACTATTGAATTGATAAAAAAATAATAATTAAATGGTATCCAAAATTCAGTTGAAGATATTAAAAATTCACGTTACGTAAAAAAATCATTTATTCTTACATATTTTTAAGTGAAAATCAATTTTAAGAAAATGAACTTTGGCTCGATAGCATCCTAAACTAACCATTAACTAAATTGTTGTATACCTCTTTAAATAACTTTCCTGCTTCACCCTTGATTTGACATGACCACAATGTTTTACCGCAATTATTACAATTGAGAAGAAATTCCCCGGATTTCACGACTGAATTACGTTGAGAAAAGCCTTTCAGACGCCCGCGTCCTGAAGAAAACACTATGTAAGCCACAATGAAAATTCAGTAGAATTATCAAGAATTTCATCACTTTAGAAACCTCGTGGATTCCGAATGAAGGTCAAATTAGTAACTCTTTATCAAAGTTATTTGCATTTCATAAGTTTGTAATTAATAAATTAAACACATTTGAATTTTAATTGACTATAAAAGAAAAAATAAATGTAAAAAATCTTCATTTTATTGCGTGTTAATCTCAAGAAAGAATACAAATGTGTGTTAAGTCAACAATTTTCACTGGAAAAATTAGCACAATTCGTATCAATAAACCGATAGACGAAAAGAAAAATTTGGATAAAACTTGAAAATTTG
Organism: Sisyra terminalis; assembly: GCA_958496175.1. Taxonomy (NCBI): domain Eukaryota; kingdom Metazoa; phylum Arthropoda; class Insecta; order Neuroptera; family Sisyridae; genus Sisyra; species Sisyra terminalis. The sequence continues at coordinate 28,807,060 of OY292277.1, read as the reverse complement.
TAAATTGAAAACCGGTTGAGTATTGATGAAGAAGCGGTAAATTTAAAATACTTCATGATCGCTATCTTGATTCCGTCGCTATAAATAGGAGTCGATTGTATGAGTGAAAAATTTCCGGTTATCCTTGAGAGGCCAGGAGTCAAGCGAAGAGTGGAAAACTAATTGAAAAATTATGGTGCAACGAGAAACATTGGATATAGGCGCCGATGTCTTTGGCGACAAAAAGAGCCACTTACGTTGCGATTTAATTAGTCGACCTGAGTAAAGATACGAAGTGGTTTAATTGGAAAATGTTTAATTAACTAGTTTATGCCTTGATAAATTGTGCACAGAAATCAACTTTGTATCATACAATTAATACTTATTTTTTGGTTCAATAAATTAATCTTTGAACTTATGTATATTACCAACTAATTTGTCGTTGATCTATAAATATTATTCTTCTTTTTCTCCCCTTATCAAACAATATAATGAAAGTTACACTAATAAAGAAAACAATTTTTAACAAGAACCGCCAATTATCTCAATTAACTCAAAACAAAGCTCTTCAAAATGTGGCGGTAACCAAACATTGAACTTCAAATAAAAAGCCAATTAAGCCTAAAAAGCCGGCATTTTAAAGTCACTTTCGGTATCCTCATTGCAAAAAATGTCCAAAGACAATCGACTGAACAATTCAAATCTTAAGAATAGGCTATGTTTTCTTTACTAAAAACCAGTTTAAAGATGCAGTCTGGCAAGGAGAAAAAAAAGTAAAAATGTTGGTCTTAAGATTACAACAAGATTAACTCAAAATGTTAACGGTATTATCGTATTAATTACATAAAAGTACCAAGAAGTATAAAAATTAAATTGATTTTTATCGAAAAAACATTGCAGTTTTGAAGAATTTTCCAAATTTAATTATATGACAAATAATTAAAAAAAAAAACTATATATAAATACTAATAAACAGCTTTAATCTGTAGAAAAAAAAGGTTTGCACTTTAAATGGATGCAAGATGGCGTTATAACAGGTGTAAAATATTAAACTCAATGCCTGAAATATGTTCATTACCATATTATATAGGTCATTAATTTTTTTTCAAAATTTTTTATTCTAACTAGTGTTGTGTCTCAACTTCGCACGAAAAACATTAATTAATGAGTCGCCTTTTAGATCATGAAAGATATAGGTATAAACACACTTTTAAATATTTCAAAATTGCCAAATATTTTATTTTACTATTTCCGAGTCACATTTAATAAATTCATGAACAACTATTTACGTTGTATGACTTATATTCATTAATATTGCAAAGTGGTAGAACAGTTTTTAGCGTAGTTTTTACTTGACCATTGTCAGGTAGTTATTTTGTTAATTGAAAATCAAATTCATATAAGGTGTTTGTTTTAATAGTTTGACGGTAAGGATATTTGTTGGGTCCAGTTTCTGAGCTTTATGTTACATAAACTTCCAGGGTATTTATAGGTGATTATTTCGGGTAGATATGCAGAGGTTAAGAGTTTGTTTCAAAATTAATGGACTTAAGCCTCTATACAAAAAAAATAAATATAAAAATTACGATAGGAACATCGTTATTTATGACCAGACTTCAATTACCTTATTCTTCACAATATTTTATTTAAAATTTTCTATTTATATTTAAATTTTTATGTAATAACATCGTAATTATAACAAAAAATTTCTATAAAAAGTAGCATTTCAGAAATTACGATTTATATTGTTACCATCTGTAGGTTCAGTGAATACACATATATAATGTAAAGTAAAGGAGATAGAACTACTACTACCATTCCTACTCTCTGACTTCTGAACGAATCCATACATACAAGTGGGTTTGTTTGAGTATGTATAAGCTTATAAATGAACTATTTCTATAATGTGTTCATGAAATTATCGCTAAATGTTTTAAAGTAACAGTAATATTATGTTGGAAGCAAAATTTCAGTTCATGTTAAAAATGGATGAAAATATCATATAATTATTATTATTTCCGATCCTGTAGTTAATCTTCCATTTTTTATGATTAAATGTTTAAAATAAAAAGAAAAGATTCTCATATCCTCGAAACTATAACAATGTAATTTTATTTTCATGATTTTATGTTTGAGTTTTTAGTCGGTAAAAGCATTTTCTTATATTCAACAATTACTTTTTTATTCTGAAATTTACAAAATACTCATAATATCGGCTATAAATAATGAGACAAATTAATTGAGTCATACAACAAATATATAATCGTAATATAATCTATAATCTTTAATTTGATTTTTGGAATTTGATTTTTCATTATAAAAATATTTTCAACACACTGTCTCAAATACATAACCTTCAATAATTAACGATTGAAAATTTTATTTTTTTCTAGCATAAAAACCTGGTTTGGATTATTACATACATTAAAAAAATTACCATTATTATCGTCAAATAAAATATTGTGATTAATAAATAATTGATTTATAATAATTAATGCTAAATTCATGAAGGTGAATAGGACTGTTTGCTGTTACAGTTAGTCATTTTTGTCAAATGAAATTTACGATGCGGCATTGCCAAAAGTATTAAGCGTTAGTTCAGGTCCTGCACTCTAATATAATTGTTACTATAATGTTTGCTATAGTTCTTTTCCGTGTACATATTTGCGAAAAAAGATCACATACGAACATCTTGGAAAAATATTAAATATATATAAAGCCCACAAACTGGATCCAATCAATATCCTTAACGATTTTGTATCAAAAAAGTAGGAAAATAAATAGTATGTTTTTGTTCGGAGTATTTAACGTGATGTATAATAGTTAATGCTTTTTAAATATGAAATATATTGAAAATTTAGATTGAAAACCCTTAAAATTTCCTCCCATGATTTTGTTAATAAATTTGCTTGTAATTTGTTACGGTAAAACTTACCATGTTATCTGTATAAATTGCTAACAACACTCTTTAGATTAAAACTTAAGTAAAAAATATCCGTTTTTTTTTCATTTAAAATTAATGTGCTTTATATTTAAATTAACAACGTTGAACTCTTTTTTCTCGTTTTGTGTAGGAGAAAATGGGAGCCAAACTAAAATAATTCGAATGAACTAAGAGAAATGAATGTAATTTTCTGTTAATCCCATGTTTTTGTTGTTCTTTCTATACAATTTCCTGAATTTCGCCTCTTGAAAGTGACATATGCGGATTTTTGTGGGAGCAAATAACATTTTCTCGCAACCGCGTATTTTAAAATTTACAAAATATTTTCTTTCAATTACATTTTTTTCACGAAACTTTTTATCTTTGTAACAAAAAATAATAATGTTTGTTTATTGCCACAAGCGGTCGATGTAACGAGCTTCATGTACCGAGAAAAACCAGACTTGTTTTCAAGAACAGCAAAAGGAAGTGATAAATAGACGAAAATTTATCAGTAGTGGCTTCTTGGAGGTATGAAGTCATTATTGTACACCAAATAGATACGATAATGGGGTAAATTATGTTGGAAATTAGGCCCAAGCAATTTCATCGAATGTTGATAAAATGAGCTTTGATATATAAAAAAAAACGAGAACATCTAGGTAAAAAAGCAGCATCTTTTATTTTATGTTATTTCATAAAATATTTACGATCGAAAATGAAATTTTCTTGCTGCAAACTCAGAGACAAAATGGATTTCTTTACCATCCCTTAAAATTTATAGGTTTCATTTATTTATTTGAACACTTTATGAGAAAGCTTTTATTTTATGTGTCCATCTAGTTTATATATGATGAGTGGCTCTAAAGTCTTTATATATATAACCATGAAAAAATATAAATTGTTCAAATTTAAATAAAAATTATAAAACACAATCACAAGTATGAGATAATTTAAGGCTTTAGGCAAATAAAATATGTATAAGCAATTGTTTTTTTTTTGTTGCAAGGGACACTATAGAGCAACATTATTTAGCACTAATTGTTATATAAGAGAAGACAGTTTAGAGGTTATGCTTTACGGTAGTTGCTTGTTGAGTTATTTAAATTTCGTTTACTAATTTTGATAAATTAATAGTATGAATGAAAGTTAATTAAAATTATATAAAAAATTAAAGGAGACAAAAACAGCAGTTTATGGAAGAAAAGTATTGAAACGCTGATAAAGAGCATAAAATAATAAAAATCACCAATTCTTATATATTCGGGAATATTGATAGGAGTGGGGAAAGCAAAAATCGCCTAGATTAAATTAAATTAAACATAATTAGTTTTAAAAAAAGATTACAATAGAAATAAGCCATTATTATTTTTTTATATATATTACCTTCATATAAGACCTAGGCTACGATGCCAAACCAATATTGGTAGCTGTATTTCTAGCTGCAAGTAGCTTTTAGAAGCGTCAAAATCTGGCAATGTCTTATTTTCTAATTTGTTTTTAATTTAATTAAATTCAATTGTAATACCGTATGATTTCCTATTTGTTACTAAATTTTCATTATGTTCCAATTTATTCGTCAATTAAATTGAAAATAAAATAAAAAAATAAATGTTGCCAGATTTTGACGCGTCCAAAAGCTATATGTACCCATTTCTGAATAAGCAACTTTAAAACCAACTATATTAAACGTTTTTATTTTTATTATTGTGGAATATAAACTTTTTGCTCTTATACTCATTTTTTTTCTTTTTATCACTATTTTTTAAATAAAACAGAATTTCACAACGAATCCTCCCATAAAAACTTTAGAGACAATTTCATTGAACTTATATTTCCAATTAATGATCATTTTCATTGTTCTTCGAAGGTTTTAGATATTCTTTTTTATCATTTTTGAAACTTTAAGCCAATAAATTTAGTACAGGAAAAAATCGAAAATTTCCACCTCTTGTCACATTGGCAAACGTGAAAAAAGGGAATGATTTTCCTGTTCGAAACATGGAATTTCCGTCGACGTCCGTGTCGTCACAACCCTCGGGAGAGCTTATCGACTCAACAGGTTTCCGGGGTGAGTTCTCGCAAGGCGACAACCAGTGGCACATTGACGTATTTTCTCCCATTCCGTTTGCAGCACGTCTGGATGTAATTCCAGAAACTCGCTAAGCCGCCGAAGCTTATTTCTCGTTTTATTTTCCGTCTTGGAGACGTGAAAAGTCCCAGTGAGAAACGCCAACTTAAATAATAATCTCTGACTTATTTACAAGACTGAGGAAAATTCCATTTTTTTTATTCTAAGAAAAAACTGTTTTTTGTTTTTTATCAAAAAAAGATAATTAAATTGGCTCGAGAAACTATCGAATTGATCGGTCTCAAGAAAATAATTTTCTTTGGTTATATTAGTTAAATCAATAATTTCAAAATTAAACCTTGCAATTTTGCCAAATGCCTACGAACATCTAATTGGCGTACAATCAAGAACAAGTTTGAGTAAAGTTTGGCCAATTCAATTACAATGTTGGCAACAATGAAGTCGGAAATTGTCCAAATTAAATTACTGAAATTAGATAGCTTTATTTCTAAACAGTTTTCAATGATTTTTTTTTGGTTTTTCAAAAAAAAAAAAAACGGTATATGTACTTATGTAGGTACGCCTGTGAGAAATTATACTTACTTGGTCATATATACTTTTTTTATATAATTGTTAATTACCGTCGCTTTATAACTACTAAGGTCCTATAGCGACTCTAGAGTTAAAATTAAATTCGTAATTGAGAAATATTGAAAATTTGCACGATACGAGGATCGACCCCACTATCTAATAGTTTTGGAGTGGTCACCTAGACCACTCGGCTACTAGTAGGTTTCATATATACTTATTTATACTTACACTTATTTTAATTAAAAATGTTTTTAACCCACTACCATAGGATCTCTTATCATAGGATTTCGGTAGTGCATGAAAAAGTACATCAGTTATTAGTAGTTTGTGATACCTAAATTTGATACAATTTTAAACACAATTTTTGCTTTCAATGTCAATATAATAGGCAAACGTAAGTGTATGGTGGCCGACAAAAAACAAAAAATGTAAATACATACATGTGAGTGTAATACAGATATAAAAATTATTGTCACAATTTTGAACTAACTGATTTTTGTCAATGGTTTCAACTGTTATTTCGTTTTCATTCAATTACCAATATTTGCCAATTGTCAGTTTGGTCAGTGTTAGGCTGTAAATATTCCAAAAAGTTACTAATTTTAAAATAATATATTAAACTGGTGGTTCATGTTCTTTTTGGCAATATCCATAGTTGGCAACGTTGTCTTTTTTACTTGGTTTTTCATTTCTAATATTTGCTATTTTCTTTCAATTCTAATATTTTTTAGTTTGCTCTTTTGTTGGTAAAGTTTCACCATGGTCTGATTTACTCGCGAATTAAATTAAAAAACAAAGTAGAAAACGCAACATTATCAGATGTTGATGTCGCTAAAAAGAACATGAACCAAATTGACTATTTATACCTACTGTACCTATAGTATTTCACAATATTATACACAATATACTATTTATATCTTACATATTATTAGATAAACTATTTATCAATACAACAAAGGTCACTTGTTTAAAAAATACGTATCGAAAACATTTACCATATAAAAGTGGATTGTAGTCATAAACTATCGTACCTATATAGATATGAAAAAGAGTCAATGGGATAAATATACAGTTTGTCTAAATAGTTAATTATGGATACATTCTACTTGTACAAATGGTGACATAGTAAATATTAAAGTAATACAATAGTAATTGTATATTTTAATTACCCATTTATATCTATGTATTGAAACAGATTTTTAATTCAAATATAGAAAAATATATGCAATATAATGTATCAATCGGTTTTACTTACATTATTTTAAATATTGCATAAAAAATGACGATAAATTACCTTTCTTTTTATATTTTTGTATTGTGTGTTATTAAGCGTGTTAATGGATATGGTTCAAAATATGAAAAATTGAAAATGTTAAGTTCGACGACATCGAAATGTTAGATATAAAATAACAACTGATGGTGACTGTTACTTCGTCGATGGTCATTTCTGTTGGTTTCCCATATTGAAACACAAAAAAGCCATGTGCTAGCAATCGACTCAACTGCGTTTTTAGTTCTATCAAAATCGTTCCCAAAATTGGCCAGCTTCGGTCAAAAGTCAGTCTTCAGTCTTGCGAGCAACTTCCTACTGTAGCAACGGCATCATCTTTCATTAAAAATTCAGTCTGATCATTTTTTTATAACGCCGCTAAAGAAGTATAACTTCAAAAAGAAAATAAAAATACCACTCATACAAAGGAAGTTAATCCAAAATTTTATGTTTTATAAAAATCCAAAATTAACACCATTTTTCAAGTTAAGCAGCATTTTTATGACAGTTATATTTAATATTTTTTATCTCAATTACAATTTTGATAGTTGTATTTAGTTGTTTATGGCTGTGACTGTGGCAGTGGCTGTAAAATTGTTTTTTTTTTAGCTGAATTATATCGTAATGATTAGGCATCAGTTTTTCCGGTTAAATAGTGAAACTTTTAAATATAGCCGAGCCTTCGAAGAAGTTCGTTTGCATCATTTTACGTGTTGATAGCGACACAAATTGGATGTTCACCTTCCATTGTATTACAAAAATGTCTGATTCTCTCTTCGTGCTATTTATGCGTTTCGACATGGAGTCGAACCAAGTTCTTCGGCGGGTACGCGATGGTGGGCAAGTTGTTGACCAGGCAAGGTCGAGTTCGTTGTTAAAACCAACGATTCTGTCTAGAAGAAACAACCATCAGACATGGAGAGAGACAACATCTAGCCTCTCAGACGAAGTTTCTGTCTTTGCTGCATTCGCAATGTTCTGACGTCGATGACTAGTTCCGAATACTAAGTCTTACATTTATTTGCTTCACCGTAGATTTTCTCAACTTCTAATTTGTTATTTTCAAGAATTCCACACTTACCTAACTCGAGCGTAACTAATTTCTAAAGACAAGTTTATTTTCTATTTCCAATAACAACAAATTAAAGCATATCCAAATTTTTTCCTAATTTCGACACTTTTACAAAATAAGTTTGATAATAATACATACAAGTGGTAAACAAATTTTGACTTTCAGTAGCAACTGGAAAAAAATCGGTGAAAAATACACAGTGAAAGGTTTCACAGTGAGAAATAATTTATGTAACTGAAACACTTTTGCACCTTGAAGGATTTATAATAACAGAAAATATTTAATAAAGTACAGATTTAATTTCTTCTTTCATTTTTGCGGTTACTAAGTTCAAAAAAAAGAATATGACGGAAAAGTCTATATCTTTCTAATATATTTTATCAATCCATTTTTCTTTCACAATATTTTTAGGCTCTAAAACCTTATTTTTCGAAACTTGTCTCTCAAAGTTAAAAATTTAAAAGGAATGTGAGTAATTATTTAGACTTAAGCAGCGCAAATCTCACAAATTATCCATTTGTATGACACAAAATAATTGAAATAATTTAATTTTGGCAGAATTGAAAGAAACTGTATACTTTTATATGAAATATTTGGAACTCAAAATTTGAGACCATTTTTAATTTTCAACCAGTTTGCATACTTATTCCTAAACTGAATATATATGACGAACCAGAGTGAATAATGTGCTACTTGAATAGGTTTCTTCGATTGTCTCTTGTAGGTTAGTTCCAGAGCATTTTTCAGCAAAAACTAGTAATAAACCACAAGTAGTATCCTTCTTCCATCAAATACATCGCACCTGTCGTAGAATAGAGGTACAACTTAAAAATTGCAAGTTTTGAGTTAACAATTTTACATTGAGACAGCCGTCTATTTTGTACGTACAGTCTCTGGACATATTAATAGAGATACAAAGCACTATAGGCTTTGTATCAAACCTGAAGTAAGTTGAGTTCATATTTGAGATTGGGTTTAACTTTCCTGTACAAAAATTATTTATAACTCTCATTACCAACTAGTGTGACCAAAAATCGTATTTAAAAAAATAAATTTTTGTCATCAAATTAATTAAACATATTCTTAATTATGGTGAGCTGAATTGCTTAAAATTTAATTGAAAGCCCGTTTACTGATATTTAAGTTCCCATTCAGCGCAGCATGCTATCTATGTAGGACAATAACCATCTGCTATATTTGTGGATGATAATTCCATTCGTGAATATTTTTTCTAAGAGCTATTTTTTTTATTGTGATCACCTCTTTAGCTACTTTTTTCTTCAGCAATTTCCACATATTTTCAATGGATTTCAAATCAAGGCTATTATCCTTAAGTAGGGTAATAGGGCTAATAAACAAGGTTTTACCTTTACCCAGAAAATATATTTCTAAAAAATCAATACAACTTTTTATAATGTAAAAAGTAAACAATATTAAACTTAATCAAGTAGAATATTTACATTTTATATAAAATCTTAAGTGCGTCTAATAATATGGCCTGGAACTGTAAAATATAAGGATAACTCTAGTATATTTCCCCACTACGTAAGGTATTACCATGTCTATTTTAGAGAACTCCATACATAAAAAGAACTTTGCTAACGATTACTCGACAATTTCAGTTTTTGAATTGTACCTTTATTCTACGACGGGTGCGATATGACCTCATGTATTTCTCCATGCTCATCACTGAAAACTCTAAAATTTTGAGGAAATAAATCTGGATAAAAGTGAAAAAAACTTTAGAAGACATGTTACATCCAAATTGATGATATTTTTCCAGTAGTGTTTTACTGACTTTGCAGTTATCTTTTCTCTTGTCTGTATGATACAAGAACGACATGAACCCCCTTAAAAGCCTCCCAAGCTTCTTTCCTTTCTCCTGGAGAAATAAAAATTACTTTGGCTTTTCAAATTCAATATCTTTTACAATATTCCGACTTTGTGACCCAAAAAGATTGTCTAGTCTACTGGTGGCCGAGTGGTCAAGGTGATCGTTCCAAAACTGGGAGGTGTTGGGTACGACCCTCACATCAAGCAAATTTTCAATATTTCTCAATTATGAATTTTTATTAATCCTAGAGTAGCTAAAGACCATAGTAGTTATAAAACGATGGTAAATAAAAATTAAAAAAAGAAAGATTCTGTCTCTAACTTTTGCTTCATTCAACCCGTGTAATTTTTATTTTAAGTATTTGAACGCTAAGCCTTCTGGATCCTAAGCTTAGATAGAATTTTTAATTCAACGATATTCCGACTTCAAAAACATTGAAAAAACAGGAAAACAGAAGAATTTGAACAAAAACAAATTAAAACTCGATGACAATGACAACAAATATTTGTATGTAACTGGGTAGGTAATCAACAAATTCTGATAAATATGATATTTAAACCTAAGATATCAATAAGATACATCGGTTATGCCACTTTATAATAAAAATAAGAGCTAAAGGTTCATTTTAAAGGTCAATTTCGTATTAAGTAGGTGTAATACATAAAAGTTAGCTTGTTATTGAGCCCGCAACATATAAGTGTTATGCAGTGAATTATTGACTTAAATAAAGTAGTTATTTTTAAACTTCTTTCTTTTATATAATTTTTAAGATACATATATAGCGTTACTTCATAGTTTAGGAAAATTGATTTTTTTTATTGCACAGTATAGGGGAACCGGGGCTGGTTTACTGTAGGGGTAGGTAAGTTAACTCTTAATAACTAGTCTGAGGTACGAGTGTAATGAAATCTAACTAAGACCAATATTTCGCCTTGATGTCCCCCCTAATTATATAAATCACGATGTTACCATCAGAAATGGAAAAAAGTTGCACTAGTATTCGGTAAATAGCGTACGTAAAAAAATTGTTTCCGTATCAATTTTTTTGTTGCAATATCTCCGGTTTCATTAAATGTTACAGGAAATTTGATTCATTTTTTAGTTCGACACTAAAGCTTTGTGTTTCATAGCATTACTTGTGATTCAGTGCTTTTGTTAAGGTCAGACTACAAGAAAAAAATATCATCAAGGGTTGGTTTACTTATTGGTTTTAGAACTAGTTGACTAGATAGTTTTAAAATATACTAAAAATTTCGTTGTAAGACTTATAGTAAAGACAAACTCATTATTTTACCCTTAGATAATAATGATCCTCATATCCTCAATCGACCTATAATTATTGAGGTCTCATATAATAAAAAGATTGAAAAATTATTTCACTTAATGTATATTTTCAATATGAAAATTTTATTTTCCGTTACACACTAATTAAATAAGCAAGTTAAAAAAAAGATAATAAAGTTTCAATTTTTAATTGCTAAAATTTAATTGTTTTTTCAACTTCTGTTTTAAAATTTAATACTTCAGTTATTTAGGTCAACCTACCTCTATTACATAGTTATCCAACCCCGAATATGACGTTGGTTGACTAATTTTTCGGGTTCCGTAAATTCAAGAGTATTAGTTTTACCATAGGCACTTTCGGTTTAAATATTGACCTTTACACTAACCTTCAAAATTTTTGTTTGGTTTTAAGTAGTTTTCTTCACAACTATTTAATTAAAAAATATTCAAGTATTCAAGTTTAGACTGAAATTTGACCAAACCGTTCCGATCTTTCGTACGGATTTTTTCACCCTATTTTTTCATATTTATCTACACCACTGTATAGTGGTTCATTGAAAACCCCATTATTCTAAACTTATTTTATAATCTACATAGGACCAACACTCAACACGTATAACAATATACAAGTAAAATAGCTGTGGTATAAAGATATAGTACACTAATGATGTGACAAAATCGATTTTTGTAGAAAAAATAATCAGTATTTTAAAAACCGATTTTTTCCTATTATTTAAAAGAATGCTTGCTTTTCTTTTTTCTGTATATGTACGGTAAGTATGATGAATTAAAAATTATTAGTAATATTCAATCACAATTACTAATTATCAAAAAATGTGGCAAAAGTAAGTACTTTTAACACTTCGGTATTCTTAACCGCTCCGGACTCTTGTCTGGACGACAGCGAACAACAAAATCAATTCTTAATTGATAATTTTTTTATAATATTAAAATCGATTAGTCTAATGGATTTTTATACAAGAAATAATCATTTTTTTTCACAATCAATTACTTTTTTACATCTTTAAGAAATATAGCTAGAAATTATAAGGAATATGTGAATGACTATTGTGTATGGAATCCTAAATACTCAATGTAAACTAAGAGACATATATATAATAAGAAAAAATATACCTACATTGAATTTTTAAAAATAAAAAAAAGTTTAAATTGTTATATGTACTTTGTACTTAAAAAGAATTGAAAATTGAACATTGCTCTCCTTCTAATCTCTAAAATTACTGAATTAAAATTTTAATGAAGGAGGAAACATACATAAACTTCAAAAAAAAACTATAAGAAAACTATGTGGTTAAATTATTGCAGTAAATAAAAAATATTCACCAAAAGTAAATGTTTATTTCAGATATATATGAACATTGTACAGTAATAAAATTGTTTAAAGTTTTACAAATTTAAGTTGTCTATAAGTATTTAATAGAATATGGGTTAATCAATAAGGAAAATGTATTCATCTTGCTATAGTAATCAGCTAAATAATATTCCAGGTAGAAAAACTGGTGAATAATGGTAGATAATTAAAATAATGGTGGAAAACTAAAAATCATACCATTGGACTAAGGCGTCTTCAAAAATTAATATTATATTTAAGTTTATATTTGGTAGGCCATATGTATGAGAATGTTTAATAAAACTGGTAAAATTACAAGATGATAAACATCTCAAAGACTAACAAAACAATGTTAGCTATACACCATTTGGCCACACTTCATAATTTTGCACTTGAAGAGGCGACAGTGCTGGACATGGAAAGCAGCAATATAAAAGAAACATAAGCAAGATGGTATACATATGTCAGAATAACACAGTCAACCTAAAAACATATACTAGTGGCTTAATTAAGTAATTTCTACAATCATCTGTTAGATACATCCAAGAAAACCGCAACCAACATCAGGTCTTATATTTAGCATACCTATCTTACATTCAAGAATTAATTTGGTCATAACAATTAAATTTTGGCTACTGGTGGCTGAGTGGTCTACGTGTCCACTCCAAAACTAGAAGGTTTTGGGTTCGATTCTCGTGTCGAGCAAATTTTCAATATTTCTCTATACTGATTTTTATTAACCCTAGATTCGCTAAGAACCTTAATAGTTATAAAGCGATGGCAAATAACAATTAAAGCAATTAATAATTCTACCAGTGCCATATAGTGATTTGATTATATTATTGTAATACAAGTAAAAATTACATTTCTATAGCATATAAATTGTAATTTGTGAGCGTTTGAAGAAGAAAAAATAAACTACGAAACGTCGCGAAAAATGAAAAATTAGTATTTATAAATAAAATTATACAAGATCCCCAACAATTTTCAGACACATAATAAATGAAGAAATTTCTTGGAATCGAAATTAAAAGTTAAAGTTTATTTCTCATTGAATTAATTACCAAATGTATTAAATTCAACCCTTAAGCATATGATTAAGCATTCTCTTTGAAATTATAAAATCAGCATATATTCGTGGAATAAAATTTTAATCACAATATTCTTTTTGATTTTTAAGAATAAAGTATATAAATCAATAAAAAGTTTTAGAAGTATAGTCTTATGCAAAAATGCATTTTTTTTTTATTAAGTTAAAGTTGAATTCACATTTTTCCATTAAAATAATTAAAAATTAAATTTTAATTTCTTTCATGCACTGTCTATTACTATCCCAGTCTCGTCCATTCTCCCGAAATGCTTTTATTCGCTAATAAAAGGACCAGACGTGCCCTTGAAAATCCCATTAAGCTTGCGTCCTTATTAGGCACGTCCGACAAAAAATATGCGACGAGAATATAAAAAAAAAATCTTTTTCTACGGACGCGTCGTCAGAATTTAGTCTAAATTTATTGTTGTTGCTTAGGCCAAATTCAATTGGGAAATAATCACAATTTGGCAATCGATTTCTTAAATTTTTCGCCCGATTGAAAAGCAGAGTGGATTCTTTGTTAGATTCGTGAAAAAAAATCACGATTTTGTCATATTGTTTTCGACGTAAAAAATAAATTAAGAAATTAAAGTACAAGTGAAAGTGGATCAAATTGGTGCAAGTGTGATAAGAAAATGTCAGATTTGCGAGAATGCGGGTTGGATTTATTTCTTTTATTTTATTATGATTTCCGGGGATTTTGATGAAATTTGTCGAAAAGCCAGTTTTATTTTTGAAAGGGAAAAGTCGAGGTTTTAACGTAGTAGAAACAAGTGGAGTTTATTCCCTGTTTTCTGTTTTCACATTGTGAACGAGTTTATGTGCTTTGTGCCATCTTTGCGACGGGAAAGATACAAGTTTTCTCGTTTAATGGTTGGTCGTGGTGTTTAAGTTTTCCGAACAAACGGCGGCCTCGCCACGACATTGACAGCCGATGCTTTTCTCTTCGTTGTTTTTCCACTTCCCGACTATTTCCCTCAATGTACAATAAAAAAGTATAGACCAAGTGGCTCGTAAAATCCACGAGTGGATGCTAGAAAAACTCCTCCAGTTACTCTACAGTAATTTCCACGAGAAAAATAATCTTTAATGTATCTTCAATTATTTTAACAATTATTTCTAAAGTGTTGCGTCTTCAGCCTTCAACGGTCTTTGATTTTGATGAACTTTAACTGATATTTTCTAGCATAGTTTCAACAAAAAGTGTGTCTAAAGTGAAATGATCTTATGTGAGCCAAGAGCAGTTTGTTTCTTCGAGTTTCATTCTACATAACGCGAGATCTTTGAAAACGTAATATTGTTTTTGTAGAAGAATTCATTTTATTCTCAACTATTGGTGTAATAATTCTATAGATAATAATTGTAAGACACTTAATAATATTATTTCATAATCTCTTAGTATGTTACGTATATAAATAGTAAGTTTTGATTTGCTTCTTTTTTTCAAATTATTTCTAAATTAGGTTGGAAATCCACTTACTCGATCCAAATATAAATAAAAAATACATAATATCTTTTGAAAGATTTGAATCAGAAACAATTACCAACTTTTTTGTATCGTTACAATGTACCAAATTCTTCATATAATTCCTTAAAAGAATATCAGGCTATTTTTTTATTAAAATATGCCTATTTAAAGAGAGAGATTTAATTTCGGAAGTTATACTTCTTTAGGTGTACCATGACAGGGAAAATATAAATTGCGTAACAATTTTTGTAACGGAAATCAGTTAATGCTGTCACAATGACTGAGCTGTATATATGGATAACGCAGTGAAAAGTAAGCAAGAAGCGCTAGAAACAACTGCTCGTTCCTCCTACGCTGACACAAATTAGATGGAACTGCGAATGAGCACAAATGAGTAACTTTTGCTACATGTAAAATATTAACCAAGCCAACTACGCGAGAGAATGTATGTGTATCTTCAAGCCATTTATGATTTCATTTTTTTTAAATTAGTATTCAGATTCCTAGCGACGAATAAACTTATCGTTTGAATTAATAACTAAGTTAAATTAATATTAAAATATTTTAGGGAGTTCTCCCGTGTGATGAGTTAAAAAATTCGATTTTTTCTTACATTTCTTCTTAACATCGTTAGTGATGGGATTTTTGGAAATTTTAAATCGTTATAGAGATACATTCGTTACAAAGATACAGAAGTTAATATAATTTTAACCGTATTGAAACTTAAAACGCATTTTTCTCAAAACTGTGTTTTTCAAACTTCCCCCCACCATATCTCGAAAACGGTTTGATCGACAGACTTCTAATTCATAGAATAGACTCAGCTTATGTAGACGTACGGAAATAACTAAAATCGTCAAAAAGTTTCGAATGTTTTATTATTTTTAAATATAAACAAACCGTGCAATTGCAACTTTTCTTTCAGAAGTCAGCCAGAAAATCAAACTTTCAAATGATTCAAGTTCATCCCAAAGCTTTAAGCTTGCAGATTAAAATAGCTATTTTTTTATTTGAGATAAGCTAATTCACCGAAATCGTGGAGGCAGTAAACGTTCATTTTTTCGAGACGAGTGTCTTCGGAGCTTTATAATTCACGTTCTACAAAAGATTTTCGACAAAAAAAAAAAACTTTTCTTTGCTTAAAATAATTATTAACAAACATTCAAAAAATCAAAGTTCTATTATTCCAAGGATTCTGGAAGAAAAATTTCAAAAAGTCTTAAAAACAGGCCGAAACACCTGAAGCCTTTCTTAAATCAATACATAACAATAGTAGGCAAATGTTCATATATATGTCGGAAAAGACAGAGAACAAAATCCAAACGCGTATGGTATGTGTAATTGAAAACCAAGTCAAATAACCATTGTCTCAATTTTAAACTAGCTGATTATTTTAATTTGTTTCAACTGCCACTTCAATTTCATTCAATGGCAACTTTTGTCATATATCAAATGTGTCAGTGTTCACGAGAAATATTTCACGGGTAGCTACTAGTAGCCCATAACTCTAATGATTCAAATTCTATTAAGGACTCCCGTTATAAAACAAAAACGCGGTTGAAACTTATTTCCAGAAAAAACGAGTTTTAATAACAAAGAAATATAATTTCTTACGTGCGTCGATACTATCCACACACTTCTTTTTTTAATTTCGATGCTACTCGGTTCAAATGTTCATAAAGTTTTTGACTTTAGCGTAACAGTTCAATCTCCTCAAGGTAAAAAAGTTTTCGGTTTTTTTAAAGCAAAGACACGTATGGAACAAAAGTGTTTATGGTTAAGACCTGTCGATGGCCATGTAAAAATACTTCTTAATTTTTTTGATCAATCTTGATAAAAATTGTCTCCAAATGATCTTGAAACATTTGTCCTTAGCAGAAAAAAACTTGTTTTTACTGATTTTATTTTCATTTGCTATAATTTAATAATTAATCGATTTTTGCTGACCATTTTTCACCTCGTATACTACTTAACTGTGGTTAAAAGTCATTGAATCATTTGGCACCGAACTACAGGAAGATTTATTCCAAAACTAACTAGGTTGTATATTATATAAATGCTAATTCCTCTTGCTTTTAAATTAAAGAAAAAATCTGGTTGTGAAAAACATAGTCTTCTCCATAAATTTTTCATAAAATTTAAATTATTTTTCCCATTTGGAATCTTAATCGAAAAATGGTCTACTCATAGCATCTCAAATCAAATTAGTTATATAATCGAAAATGCTCAATTGTTCATCTCCCAAAAGAAATAAGCCACAAATTGCCTTTTCGAGTTTCAATCCAAAGCGGTCGTACACCGGAAGATCAACAACCTCACCTTGTTTTTTCTTCAACAAACCTTCCAAAAATCTCAACGTCATTATCAAAAAAAAAAAAAAAAATCAATTCAAAAATTTTTATTTCTTCCTAATAAATTTAGTTCCACACATGGTTCAGCGGTGCAAAATGTGACTAAACAAATCCTATGTATACGGTTAATTTGCATGGATGGCGCCTATGAGTTCACTGGCCGATGCGACTCCATGTTTCGGTTTTCTTCTTCGATTTGTTCTACCGAGAAAAAAGCATTGCCATCTCCTAGTCA
Source organism: Sisyra terminalis (assembly GCA_958496175.1). NCBI lineage: Eukaryota > Metazoa > Arthropoda > Insecta > Neuroptera > Sisyridae > Sisyra > Sisyra terminalis. The sequence goes on along the minus strand of OY292277.1, from coordinate 28,789,541 downwards.
TTTAATTTGCCATTAACTCTCGGTTTTTCCGTATATTTCTTCAGCAACGATATTTAATAGGAAACACGACCAACGCATCTGTTTAAGACAACTCGAAGAGATTTCTCGACTTCTTTAAGTTTTGAATGAAAAAAGCCTTAAATTATCATCTGGCCGCTTTAACTCTCCTAATTTCCTGCCTTGAAGAATTCAAGAAAGCCTAAAGCAGGCCATTCACGCTCCGACTTGCAGTAGTCAGACTACTAGTGTATCGCCTAAATGATCCGACTAGACATCCAACTTCCAACAACACCATTCACGGTCCGACTTTAGATCCAACTTCGAAAATTGGGCCACAAGTTGGACTGCAATTCGGAGCGTGAATGGCCTGCTTAACTATCTTACATTTTCAATAATAACCAAAATTTGTCTTTTCAAATCAAAGCATTACATTTATAACATTTAAAAATCAAAATCCTTGAACTTTAAAAAATGTGTCAGCAATAACGGACATTTATTCAATTACATTCATTTAACAAAAACCTTTTTAGAATGAAAAAAAATCTTTCAACACTTACCTAGTTTATTATATATTCAACATAGCGGTAGAATTAATCCGAAACACCTGGAAAAATAAATTTCATAAATTTAAATAGTCTAATAAATATTCAACACAAATTAAAAAAATTAGGAGAGAATAGATCGCTCTTTTCTTCGAAAAACTCAAATTATTTCCTTCAATGGTATGATGATCGAGGATACGCTCGAATGCGTTGCATTTCTGGTAGAATATAATTTAAATCAAATAGAAAAAAGATGGGAAATGTGAGTTTAAATCAAATTGAATTGGTTACAGATCGTAAATTGTACACGGAAAAAAATTTTAATTACACAAAAAGTGATTCCTCTCTTGTTAAATAAGTTACAAATTGAGAGAATTAAATTGAAGGAAAAATGCGAGCTAATTATGAGTAATTAAGAGATAATGAACGTATGGTGCACTTGCATGTTCTAACAATTGAGTGTGGAAATGAAATAAAAATGGTTTTTAAGTCTCTTAACTTACAAATGCTGATTTGAGATCATTTTAAAGTTACGTGTATTATACTTGAGTTGTTTAAAAAAAATATTTTGATTACTTTAAAGTTTCTAGAAAGGAATTTATACTTTGATACATTAAACTATTAATTTAATTATACCACAAATGCAAGTGTAAATTTGTTCAAGAAAATTAGCACTAAAAATCATCATAAATTAATTGATTTTAATAGCGAGAGGGTCACCTTCCTGAACCAATCAATAATACAACATTAATTTCGAGCTTTACATAAATTCAACTTATGAACCAAATTTGCCTGCTATTATGAAGAAATAATGTTTAAGCATTCTGTAATTGAGTAAATCTTTTTTTTAATAAGTATTTATATTCTCTTTGTTTTTGAGTATTTTAAATTTTTATTTTTGTACAACAAGTTTCATCGGTTTCCCGACTTCTTCAGGTACTATAATATTCTAAGTAACATCAATTAACTGTCAATTACTGAAGAAGTTTGGAAACTTTTTAAACTAAAATGATCTAAGTGTAGAAAAAATGAACCTTTTGAATTGAAAAATTCTGTACCACATTCATAAGTTTTGAGTTGACTATTGACTGAAGAAACAGGCAATGAACCTCCAACTGGTGGTAATTAACCTAGTACTGTTAGCTAAGATGAAAGTAAAATTACAGAAAATATAATTTATTCAGCTAAATAACAGGAAAATCAAAAATCATGAGAATATACGGGGAAAAACGCACCTCCGCAGCAATGAGAAAAATATACAACTAAAAAAGTAGATTAATTAACATATTTAGAAATTACCAAAAAATAAAATCCTATAGTCTTGAAGAAAAAATGTAATTCCTGTAGAAACTAAACCTTTCCTTAAACAAAAAAACAGAAAAAAATCACTTCAATTATTTGAAACTCTTAAGTAACCTATGTTATATTTATTTACTATTTGGTTTAATATAATTAAGATTTCGTATTTTGTACATGTTAAGATATGAATATTTTTCCTAAAATTGTTAAATGAAACCGTTTGAATTAATTCGTTTCTTTACATACTATGCTTTGAAAAAATTAGTATTAATTAAAATTTTCTTGGAGTTGAAGAAAAAGCATAAGGAAGCATAGGTCCTAACGAGGATCTTTTAAAAGCACTTGCTTTTTTCTTAAGGATTTTATGGAGGTATGTCAAAATGGTAGGAGACATCTAAAAATTTAGTAGAAAAAGCACCTGTGAAAATTTTAAAGCGATTCACTAAGTCGTCAAAAAGTTTTTGCAATTTAAAAATACTTGATAACTTGATAAGTTAGTAAGTGTATAAGAAAGTACGACAGCACAGCTGTCAGCTAAGATGTACCGTCTTGTATATAATACAAGCTGTGTTAGTACATTTGGTTGGATAAAAATGAAACGCATAATTTATCTGTCACACTCACAGTATAAAGCGGATAAGGATAAAATATGTCAGATAATTTATTTTCTAAATGTTGTTTTCATTATCTTCTATAATGTTGAATTATTAGTTTTTTTTTTATTGTTTATTAAAATTGTCGTAAAAATATGCGAACTTAATGGATTATTTATGCTTTAACCATATTAAAAAAATCTTCATTCTTAACGTATGCGCATCAAATCAATAATATTTTGATTTATTAAGTTGAAGTCAAGGCATACTCAGTCCGAAAAGTTAGTGAAAATTGTTCTATATTCTTTGCTTTTTCTTATTTTGTTTAAAATTTCTGATGAAACTTCCAATTTTCTATTAAACTATATACAGTTTTTTTAAGTATTGACCTATTTATTCGCCTCATGGTATACTGTACTACTTAATTATTCACGAATTTCTATTTTTGTCTACTTTTGTCTCCAATTGTATCTCCATAACATCCTTAAAGTGTATTTCAGCTAATGACCGACCAAAAATCGAAATGGACGCTTTTCACATATGTCTGTACAAGTTGTTAGCAAACAGATATTCACTGCTTCAATTTTACATCAATAAAACTGTTATTAAAATGAACTAAATTTTAATATTTTGATGAAAGTAATTTTATACTAAAGCCTTCACTAAAATTTTACCAACACAAAAGATACTTTATCACTAACAATTTGTTTCCATCGTCATCGATCATTACCTATCAGACCCTGTTCAATGTTCACCCTTCTCTGCCTGGTTACCCCATCCAACTTTCAACAAGCCTGTTTTTCATCGGAATTCCCTGAGCAAGTGCATCATCCGATTAAACATGAACCAAAGTCGAGACCTCATCGTTTCTAAATGCTCAAAACCAACAAACGCCTGTCCAACTCATTAGATTAATTCGAGATTACATTACGGTCTCATCGAGGCTCTGTGATTCAAGAACCATGTCGATAAAGATTTAATTATAGATAGCGTTAACGCGATTAACGAAAATTATGCCGTTGGATTATATTCATTGAGTATTGATGAATTTTGAACGAATTTATTATTATAACCGATGAAATCCTCACAATGAATTATCCTCGTTCGATAAGTTAATCACGGCACTTTTATTAAACGACAGACGCCCACCGTAACGGAGATTAAATTTCATTTATTTCAAATTTCTATGGCAAATATATACATAGTTATTCATTTTTAAATCCATTTCGATAAAAAAATCTTGCAAAATATCAATGAATTTTCAATTAAAAAACCATTAACATTTGCTTCTCAATCTATTTTTCATTAAGAACACTCGAAGTTTTCATTAAATATTAATTATAAGAAAAAGTTTCAATCGATGAAATTGAAGTTGTTCACATTTTTAACAGCTTTTGTCATAAAAATTCACAGAGAAATACTTGAAAATATTAATGTTTAAATTGGATTAGGCATGTCGTTAGATTACGATGTCTGATTCCACATCATTTTAATCGACATTTGTAATGCCCTAGTTAATAGTCAGTTAAGTCTTAAAGCTTTCAATGAAATTTAAGGTAAACCAGCTCTTTGATCTGGAAAATCTTCAGATCTTTGTCTTAAATATTGTTTTTGTAGCATTTTTCAACATTTTTTGAGATAATCATTTCAGGAACATTGCATTACAGGTGAAGTGACTAATGCCATGTCATGTTTGATATGGCAAGGATTCATGTTTCAATTCTTTTATTTTTTAAAATAAAATGACCGAATTTTCATTATGATTTTTTAAGCATTTACTGTTGCAAAATATCAGGAAAGAATCACAAAATTTGACTAACCAAACGAATACGATGCCAAATGAATTAAGCAATTTCTACAATGAGAAACACAGAAACTCTAACGTTATATTTTTCTTGTTCCTTCAATTGCGAAGAAGTTTAAGTGAAGTTTGAGGTCGTAGACAAGTTCGAGTCGAAAAGTAAACAGAGTGTAACAAATTTGAAAAGAAATTCACGTGGCCGGTACAAACGTAAATGATATCCCGGATAAGATTTGTATAGAAAAATGGACATCATTTGCTAGTTCTTCTTTTCTTTAATTAAGATGCATTTTTAATTTAAAACAAGCAAGTAAGAAAATGTAAAAATCAGTCAAGTGTAATTCACACTTGTATATTAAGTATTCGGTTCTGGAACTTGCTGGTTAGTGGTGGTACGCGTTATGCTTTACATGCAATTAGAGGGTGCTAAAACGTTGTTAGAGTCTTTTATATTAATATAATAAAATAAAGTTAAAAACATAGTTTCTGTGACTACTTTAATCAGAGATTCCCAAACTTTTTTAATTCCCTGCGCTCCAAATTAAATCTCAGATCAAATCTTACATGGCTTATAATTTTCTTCATTTTGAATCCAGATACGTATTAGTACCTTTATCTATGCTTCTTATGTTTGCAATTTTGATGAATAAATAATCAAAACCCTGATTTATTTTGATCTTGCTTGTTAAGTTTTTAATAAAGTACTCTTGCTTAATTGTTCCGTTTAGCACAAACTTTACGTTGACCCATTTTATAAAATAATAATATTTTGTATAAAAAATGTTTCACGGCACCGCAATACCCGCAACATCCGATGGTGCGTTGGTTTAGAACTAACCAAATAAAAATACGTATTTAATTAAAAAAAAAAAAAAAAAAACAAAATCAAATTCTTTTTAAAAATCTAAAGAATATATAAACTAAAACTGTATATGGTATGCGTTACATGGCAACACTATTGTGTGTATTTTAGTGTACAATATAAAGACTTTAAATTGTCTTCCCAGTGACGTAATATTACCCTAAAGTAATGACCAACCCTGAGGATCTCCTTAACATACTGTATTATGTGTAATTTTAAATCAACAATACGTGATAGAAGAAAACCCTTTTAAGAAAAATTGCAAACAAAAAAAAAATCAGAAAGATTTATTAAGCTTAAAATTGATTAAAATCGCTCAAAGTTAATCATTACGATTAAGAACGTTTATTGTGAATATGACTATCAGAATTTTACACTAACAATATTTATTATCCCTTTCATAATCGAAAAAATATTAAAAATATCATTTTTATCCACCATTTGTCACCATTTATTAAGGGACTGAAATTAATGTACTTTTTGAATCCATAGACGTTTAATTTCCATTTATCAGATTATAAGTTAGTATTACAAGTCGTCCTAAAGATATTTTATTATGAGGATAAAATACAAGTTTTTACAAGGATAAAAACTATTTATTATTCTTTAACTACAATTGGAATAATTAGAAAAATGAATGAAGGAATACAGGTTCGGTATTGTTTGTTCTTTAAGTTTTACAGCGTATTTACGCTAAGTAGCTATGAAAAACATTTTCAATATATATCCATGTGTATTAGATGTTCATTAATGCCAATATTTTTTGAACTTCAAATTCGGATACTTTCAGTTTTCCAACTAATTTCAACGAAAAATGACAAAAAATTTAAAAAATAAGATATTAAGGGAGGAAGTGATACCAAATCCATGTCAGACAGTCGAATAACTTTCAAATATTTTCAATCAGTCTTGATCAACCAATCAAGTACCCTCAAGTTTCCAAAAATAATCAATAAAGAAAACTATATTCTGCAATACAATAATGCAAGACTGCTCTGTAAAAGAAAAATCGTGGAAAAAAATTAATAATAATAAATAATAATTAATAATAAATTAGGGTGGGTGATATAAACTTTCCCACCATAATTGTCCAAAGTTGTTCCATCGGATTCCTATTTACTTTAATCGCTTCATCATTTTCTAAGTGGTAAAAAATTGAAAACTTGAATGTACAAAAAGTGATATTCAAATATTTTGCTTTGTAATCAATTGATTTTTACTAATTTGACATTTGATAAATTTGATAATTTATTTCACTTACAACTCGGTTTTAAACAGTTTTGATTGTAAATATAATTTTCTTAGAAATAGCTCTTTTTTGTTGAAAAAACCTCTTTAAAGTTGTTTTCAGCTACCAAATTACAGTAACTGTATTCATTTATTCGAAAACTAGTTCATGATCGACCATAAAAAAGTTTCTGCAGTCAAATTCCAAGTGATTTATATCCCAAAATGTATTCCAATCTAATTTTATCTATCGCTAATTATACGAATTGAATCCTTGTTGAAACGCAGACGAACTTGATTTATTCTTAGCATACTTGAAACTAAAGCTATTTTCAACAAGCTACACTAGAATCATTGTCGTTTCGATTAATTCAACATTGATTTATCGAATTTTTTTGCTCCAACTCCTTCGGGTGCACACAACCAACTGGTAAAATTGAAGTTAATAAAGAATAGATCTTACATCGTGTCAATAACGCTATACAATCCACACCATCAATCCATCATAAACCGTAATAGTAGCTAATTTAAACCTAAGAAATCTCAAGTGTAGTTTTATAACATTAACATAGCCTCTTGAAATATCGTAAAGTTAAAATATTTTTCAACGAACACAAGACATCCAGTGTGAGGAAAGACACAAAGCCTTCGTTTCTTATTGCACTCGAGTGTTCTAAATCTTTCTGTTTGATAAATAGATCATTTGAGCCCATTAGCCAGTTGTTGATCTAAATAACAATACCAATCTTTTATATGAAATCATATTGTCAGTTAGCTCTTTTCACTGCCACAACTGGGATTCGTTACAATACAAAAAAAAATGTCTGATCCACATGAAATATTAATGTTCGGTCGTTTTTGAACAATTTTAGCTTATTTTAATTTATTTCGAAACCGTAAATTCAGCTTGTTTCGCTCTTTTGTTCCTGGATTTGGTCATAAATAAGGGAGAAAATATTGAAACGTTGTATGCGAAAATTGCGGTCATTGAGGAAAAAATGTAATACTGTATTTCAAAGACTATAACATGGAGTTGTATGATTTTAATTTGATTTTAATTATATAAATATTTCAGCCATTCTTTTTCTAAATATGGTTTTGGATTATAAATGTAAGGTCTTTCAACAAATGGAAGAAGATGATTTATTCAAGTTAAAGAATTTTACAGTAAAAGTTGGATAGAATGATGAATTTTTCAGTATATTTTATTTTTTTTCCCCACTTTTATTAATATATTATTTCTAGCATTGATGGAATTTTTGAAGTAATACTTCTTTAGTGCTCCATGAAAGGAAAAAAATAAATGGCTCTACGAATTACATAACGAACATATAAAAAAAAATAATACAGTTTAAAAGATTTGAATCAGAAACAAGAATATCAGGTTAGTATTTTAAGACATACCAATTATAAGGATTGGAGTTTAAGTTTTGAAGTTATACTTCTTTCGACCCACCATGACAGAGAAAAAATAAATGGCGTGACGAATTTTGTAATTGACATTAGTTTGGGCTGATATGTCCACTGAATTGTATACATGGATAGTGCACTGAGCAATAAAAAAGAAGTCGCGTTAGAAACAATTGCTCGTGCCACACTGTGCTGGCATAAATCTGGATTGGATTAATTAAAAGACAATTGCAAATGTACTGAAATTAATTAAATTAATTTTTCGTTTTGTAGCAAAGAATGTACGTCTAAATTTTAACCAATTTTTTTGAACTAAGTTAAGAAAATAGTAGAATATTACAAATCAATATAATAATAGACATAGACAGAGAACAAAGAATGCAAACACACGTGTGAGTGAACACCAAAGACAGCAATACCCCATTTAACAAAGAGGATACGTTTAACGTTTCAACAAGTTCCAGCGATAAACGAAACAGGGATAAACGAGGCGGGCTCTGGACAGGCGAAAGCCTCGTAAGAGTAATAAGCAATTTCCTATTCTTAGCGCTGCGCATAGTAATTTTTCAAGCCTTATTGGCGTGGTATTTTTGAATTGAAATGAATACCATACTGCCCACTGCAGAACCGTAACTTGTGTAATAATTTGAGGAATACCAACACTAAACGATAAGGGGGATCTCACTGTATAATAATAATTGTCTCAAATTTAAACTAAGAGATTGTTGTCATTTGTTTCAACTGCCATTTCGATTTCAATCAATTGTCAATTTTTGTCATTGGTCAGTTTGCTGTGAATCTTTCACGGGTAGCTTAATAGAATTTTATACTTATAATGACGCAAATTTTGTTGAAAACTACAGTTATAAATCAAGAACAATTGAAACTTATTTCTCTTAACGTGCGTCCATAAATATACACACATTTTTTTCTTTTGATGTTTAAATATATTTTGTCCTGACTTTGACGATTGTTTTATGTAAAAGAAAACCGAGCCAGACAAAAAAAAAATGAATTCTAAAAAAATATCTTTCAATTTTTAACTTCAATAATTGGCAAATTTTTGGTGCATTGATTGAAGACTACCCAATTGATGATTCCCTTCATTTCAATATGTATATATGTCATTATATTTTATCGACAAAGTAAACTTAATTATAAAATTTTCCTAATTGTTACCTTTTTTTTTTGATACATTTACATTTCGTTAAACTCTCAGGATGTATTTAAACATTGTTGTCTATGTGTTTTCTATGTGTGAAGAAAGAGTACATAATTGAAATGGTCTATGAAAAGAAGTTGTTACAATTAAAAAAAATATCTGTCTAGGAGGATAGTTTATTTTTTTTTAATTTTTAATAGGCATTCTAGTGGTCATTTCCAACACTCGAAACACTTGAAAATTCGGGACTTTGGTGTGGATGTGGGTAATTTCTTTATTTGTAACCAGCAATTAAATGTGGCCCCGGAATGATCTATAGATTTGAAGCGGCAATGACTTCTTGGTGCGTGCAAGACTGCGTCTCGCTTCTAGTTTCTAGCCGCTCGAATCCATTTTTATTCTAGGCCAAATGTGCACACAAGTGGAACTGAACCAGTTGGCTTTATTTAGTTATTGCCACAAGGTGTTAAATGTAAAAAAAATCTCGAGAATTAAGAGGAAGTTTTTGGCCGTTTCAGACACGTATGTATACACACACGAAGAAGATAAATAAAATGGTAGTCAAATTTTCCAGATTGTAGTATACCTATCGTTAGTGTGAGACTTTTGCTCGGTGGTGTACACACGTTCTATTAAGTAGCCGTTTAAGTTGAATGATGTGAGATGATAAAGGACGTCGAGCCACTCGAGAAAGTCTTTCAGAAGCAAGAGACTAGAACAATCATCAGAGAGGTAAAATGGTGAGTGACTATCTAGAAACATCATCTGCATCATAAATGATTTTACTTCTAGCTGTATCTTTTGTGTCTTCAAACACCCTTTTCAAATATCTCTTTGAAAAACGTGATCTAGCTGATGTTCGCGTTGATACCGAACAGCTCGAATTCCGCAATGTCTGATGATTTATGTCTGAAGATGCGTATTGTATGCGTCTGTCATTTAGCCAAGACCTTCATAACACGAGGGCACTTTCATCAGGTGAATCTGAAAACTTTCGAGCCATCAAACAATTTGCATATCTATGCGTTCCCGGCATAGTTCTGTATCAAATCAGTAACAATCCGCCGAATAATTTCACTTGGTATTGTTTCGACGGTAATTTATCACAGAGAATGTTTAATAAAGTGGGATCTTGAGTCAAACTTTGTGGGAAGTTTGGATAATTTATTCGAATTTACTTCCCTTTCGCCAAATTTCCTTGCAACAATTGTACTAAGCTTATAATTTGGTTCTCTCTATTTTTTGTATTAAAAATGACATGGCAAAATTGATAGTTTTTTTTTACGCGTTAATTATTTTCACGAAAGAGGTTTCAATTTAAATGAAAAATCAATCAAATAAGAGCTTAATTAATTCATTTTTTGCTTAAGACTATTAAAATATTACGCCCAATTTCCTTATTGGTCATAGCTGCTGAATCATTATTAGTTATATTTTGTGACATTTCAAAAAAGCAGCCAATCATGACTTAGCAAAATACATTTTAATCTTAGATAAATAATTGATATTTGAAAATTTAAAAGTACATTTCTTGTGGTGTAGTACTAGTATACAACTTACGTTATTAAATTTTTTAGTACCTAAATGTCACTTAAAAACAAGGACAAAAAAATATCTTTATTTATCCATAGAAAAAGGAAAATTGTTCTTCGTCTATGATTTATTATTAAAAACACAAGTCGTAATAACTACGATTTAAAATATTTAATATCGAAACACTGTCAATTGCTTATTTCAAAATATATAATTATACCGTAACAGATCAATAAATCTAAATCATTTTTCTTTGACTATTACATTTTCTCTCAGAAGTTAAAAATTAACTGCAGCTATCAAGCATGCTCATTACAAAAATTTACTTTTGGTATCCCAGATAAGAAAGTATTAATAAATAATTACTATTTTTAATAAACTTCAATTTTTATACAAGCAATGTGAAATGGAAAACAATATTTAATTTGAGGAGTAATGCATCGTTTGGATCGGTTTAAAAAAAATTGCTGCCGATCTCATGCACGGGCAAAAGAACAAATGTTTTTTATCTTTAACGAAATGAAACCAAATCAAAGACTCCTTTCTATAAATGTTTTGATTAAGAAGAGAGATGCATCGTTTCGATGTACGATAGTTCGAGAAATCATATTTGTCAAACAAAAAGTGAAGATTTTCTATATTTTCGATTTAAAAATTTAAACCTAGAGTCGCTAAAATCCTAAAATCCGCTAAAGCGGTAAATGACAATTCAAAGAAAGTGAAGAAATAAAAAAAAATCGCAAAGCACAGACAATAGTACCTATTGTTGGGCAGACAATATACATCAGTGCTTCTTAAGCTTTTGGATACCACGGTCCTCTAAATCAAAAAAAAAAGAAGACTTCGAAATTTTTAAGCCTTTAGTGATCAACAGAAATTTATGAACACCAAACTATATATTTTCTATGTAAATAATTTAATAAATAATTTTCAAATTAAAACATTGGTTGTCTCCTTTTCAAAATGAGGGGGTAATATCGACTTACGCAAAAATATGTTGGGATAATGGTTAGAAAACCGCTGCCATAGAGGGTTTGTTGCATGAATATCGGCAAAATTATTTTCAAAAAGGAGTAAATTTTGTACTATTTATTTTTACCATTTACATTTTTTACTATTTCTTTATACAACAAATATGGATCAACCAATAAAACCAGAGCACCACTAATAAAAATATTTGCTGAAGAAGAGCTACTATCATTAACTTTTTTTTCAGCGGAATATTTTAATTAAACATGCAGTTTTGCAAAAGGAAATACAAATTTATTATTATTACTCTAATAAAAATGCTTCGATCGTTCCAACTACGGTAACAATCGTAGTTTTTTTTTGCAAGCAATCAACAAACAATTATTCTAGAATTCCGCATTTTTTCCTTCAACTAATTAATCCATATAACTAATAGCAAAACCGGAACTATTTAAAAATTTTAATATTTAAATAACACGGATGTAAGGCAATAATTAACTTGGTAAGTTTCGAAATTCAGTGCTGCATTACAAATTTTCATGTTTTTTTAAGAGTTTGTCGAGAGATGCGCTATAAAATTTGTTCAAGCATTAAATTGCCTGTTTAGCATAGTTGGGGTACAATTCTGCGATGTTAGAAATGCCGGCATTTTAAACTGATCAAACTTGATTTTTTTTATTGAGTGTATCTAGGCCAGGCGATTAAATGCATTGCAGGCATTTTGGAATTATGCAAACCCGAAAAAATATTTAATTGAGTTTATTGTGTAATTTGCATAGTTGCATCGTTTTTTTTTCATACAATCATTTGGTAATGGAATTAAGAAACGTCAACACGCTTTATGGTTCAATTGGAAAGATAAGCAAAAAAAATGCAATTGATTATTTTTTTCACGAATTAGGTAAATAATTGATTAATACAAGTAACATTGCATAATGTTTTTCATTAACCTACAGCGGAATAGGACTTTTAAAATGTGTAATCAGATGCATTTGTGCAATCGACAAATCGACAAAATTGGAAAAATTAGAAACTTTTTATTTGAATTTGGTGTGGCATCCTACAACAATAGAATTTCAACTTTCCATTTCGTTTACTTTGACTTAACTAAAAATTCTTCTCTTACACATCCTACGTCTTGGACAAATAGATTTTCTCATTCCAATTTGAATGTGGAAAAAGGGTGTTACTGAAAACCTTGTCGTAGCAATTCAAATCCGCGTCTGTCCAGGGTCACTTTAGTCACTATCAATAAACTTATCCACCTATGAGTTGATTTATAAACTTCCGTAATGTGCGTTATTTACATTGAAAAGATAACACCAAGAGAGAATACAAATCAAATAAATTTAAATAAATCCAGCATTACACTCATTAAAATTCATTTAAAAATTATCTACCAAATTCCATTCAGTAGACAAACCATCAAAGTCAATGATTCCATAAATACATAAAAAAATAGATTTTTAAAAGAAAAAAGAAATAAATTTAACCCAAAAAAATTCCTCATTTATTCATGCCGTTGGTTAACCAGTTATTAAGACGCGAATTGATGAATTGTTAAATGGTTGATATTTAAAAAGACAATGGTGTGGCATTTAACATTTAATGAATTTCAAGTAAAACGCATTAAATTTTGTTTGAATTCTCGATAACACTTAATTACAATGGAGTGAGTCGGGTGATAAACCTTCGATACTTTCTCTCTGAAAGGGAAATATTTATACAAATGTAAGTAGGTATACGTAGTTATTTTTTTATTTGAATATTATTTTATATAATGACACGAGGATGGATGAACTTATTTGAAACAATTTGTTTGAGGAATTCGAAAATTTCCTCAATCAAATTATAAGTCAGAACGTTAAAATCGAACACTTGTCAAACGAAAGCGTTTCAACCGACTAAAATAAAAGTTGTGATGGTTATAAAGTTTAATTAAGTCTTGGAAACTTTCCTATACACTTATCTTCGGATATAGACGATAGGAAAAAGTTTATGAAATCCCATTTTTTTTATGTGATTTGATAAATTTAATAAGATTTTAAATAGAAGGAATTGTAAAAACCTTGGGCATGGTAGACATAATCTCATTATAAATTTTTTATTTTTTTATTTAGTTGGGGATTACCAGGATGAGAATAATTGTACCACAATACTGCAGCCCCAAGGCTTATTGTGTGTCTTTGGTACTACTTCCCCTAGTTGAGATATAGTAGTTGGGCGAACCGCAGCAACCGACGTACATACTAGGCGGTTCTCGACTATTTCGGTACTAGGATTTGTTATTCCTAGTTCTATTAATTTAGAGTGCTGCTTTTTCATAAAGAATGAAAAGTGTTCTTTTCTTCTTTTCTCTGCCTGACAAAATTTGCATATTGGATCACCTACATGTACTCCAATTATATAAAGGTATTTCTTTCCACAGCCGGCTAGGCCGGCTATTAGACCCGTTACCACTCTAACTTATAAAATCAAATTGTAAAATCAAATATTTCAGTGGTCAGATTTAGAGATGGAACTCTTTATATGAACCATACTCATGGAAAAATGAATCCCATCAAAAACATAACTGTAAAAAGAGGGTTTAGTTTTCAAACGATGTTGAAACTGTCGGTTTCACCGATAAAAAAGTTGAAATCCAGATAAACGTCAAATTCCGTATGAATTTATAACAGAAATTTAAAACTATGCTAACAAATGAAAATGAAACATCGCCACATATTTTCATCCTAACCTTATAACATGTCAATTTTCAATTTTCAACATTCAATATTATGTTCCAAGTCCATAGATCTTGGTTTATTAGTATCAATAACAAGAGTTTTATAATCCGCGCCATACACAAGCCAAATTTCAGACGATTTTTTTGTCCATTTTTACCAATCTTTTCCGAGCCATCGTTCAGTATTTAGCGGAGAGAAAATAACAGTAGTGGCCGTAATCATTACGAATCCCAAGCCTTTTGTGCATAGTATATGATTCAAAAGTAGAAGCTTCTGATATAGGAAGAAAAATCGAAAAATTATATAAATAAATATATTTTGAGTCTTAAACATATTATATATTTGACGATTTACAAAAGTAAACATGCAGAAAAAAATAAATATAAAGGAAACGCAATGATTCCTCTAGAGCTGCCCGATGAAAAAATCGAGTAGGAAGTTTTTTAAGGTGCGAGATTCAAATAGTATGAAGTTCTTAAATGTTTTTAAATAGGGAATAAATTAAATAACCAGCTTTATACTATGTTATAACTTATAGGATGAAAATAAAAAGTTTTAGATAAATAAAAAAATCGCTCGAGCTGTTGAGCGAAGCCTCAGAAGACTGTCCTTCTCACTACCTCAAAAAGCCACCGTTGAGGGACAATATTATAACATAAGGCCTACATACGTTTTGTTGGTATGTTAATAGCTAAGGATCTATATAGCATATAGCTATCTATATATCTATATAGCAGACTAATCCGTACAAGTGATTTGGTACTCAAAATCTATCAGACAAGTCAGTTGTATTCCACTTTTGCAATTTTCTTTAATCTTACGGTTGTCCAGTAGCTTTAATGCAAGGTGATTCGGATGATAATCCAGTCATTCCAGGTATTTTTCGCTAAACCATAGCATCTCCTATTTTACCGTTAGCGTTATCATATACTCGTGTATTTTGCACTTTATTAACATACCAACATACCATGGGACATTCATTGATGATTTGTAAAAGTGATATGTTGTCAATGATTAAAAAATTTTTGTTAGAAACTATTAAACTTCCTTCTATGAATGGCAAATCTTTTTGTGTACTTTGTTTTAACTAGAGATGTTACGGTCCTTTAACTCCGAAAAGTCGAAACTTCTACAGATTGATTTTTTACGTTCCACCTCGACTTTGATTCCGAAAACTTTGAAATCGGAGGAAACACTACCTCGTTTTGATAATAAAATCAACTTAGTACTTTCAAAAGTACGTAAATTGATTTAAAATATTTTATTAAATTATTCTTTTGCTGTTTTCTTCTGTTACGTATTTGTTCTATTATTTCTATTAAACCGATTCAAAGAGCATAATTATAAATTGTATTTCTATAATTCGATTAGACCTGACTTTAACATATGTATTTCCGACTTCGAATCTAACTCGAATTTTTTTTTTCGGTTCTAATAAATTTATCTCCGTAGCCCTAGTTTAAACTACTTGTTTTATTTCAAAATAAACAGGCTCTTCTATAGTACACTGCAGTAATACACATACATGCAATTAAGTAAGAGCCGATATTTTCACATCTAGATAACGAAATTTATCTACCAGAAAAATTTAACCAGAGATTAGAGAAAACATGCGTCTTTC
This sequence comes from Sisyra terminalis, assembly GCA_958496175.1. NCBI lineage: Eukaryota > Metazoa > Arthropoda > Insecta > Neuroptera > Sisyridae > Sisyra > Sisyra terminalis. The sequence continues at coordinate 28,773,796 of OY292277.1, read as the reverse complement.
GCCAAAAAAGTGATTTGTGTAAGATTTAACAATCAGATAAATTTATTAATCTATTCATTTTATCTATTAAAAAGCTATCTTAAGTCTAAAAGGTCTATCTATCCATGAGTGAAAATATTAACCTAAAGGTTTATACCATATATCATGCACATACTCTTTCACTTAAATGTTATCTGATTATATTTTTGAAATAAATGAAAATAAGTACCACTTATCATTAGGAATTGGAAAAAGAGTAACGACGGTAGATCAAATTAACAAACAAAAACTCTAAATTTCTGCATGTTAAAATTTGTGTTTATACTCGGATTTCAATATAGTTAATTTCAAGCAAAAATTAATCAAAATTTGATAATTTTTACAAAATTTCCTTGGGTTCCATTTTTTAACGATTTACAACCATATATATGCACTAAAACGAACAAAGTTTTGTGAAACTAATGGAATCTAAAGCTCATACAGTAAAATGTTATTTTATCTTCTTTTTTTGCGCAATCGGTAAAAAACAATCAATCTTATAATTTTTTTTTGATAGAAAAGCGAAAACTTAAATTTATTTGAATGAGTTGGCATAAACCTGTTTCATAATGATAGGGTAAAATTTTCTACTCATGATATAGGGAAAGATCTAAGCCATTTGAACTAATAGATAAACACTTTTCGTGATTTTTATAACATTAAAATAATATTTAAAATTTAAACTATACATTATTGATTTTAAGTATTGCATATTAATTATTATTATTGGTATAAACAGCCTTGATATTACATAAAATCGATCATAACACCTTTAAAAATTACAAAAGAAATTACTTTTCCTTTCGCGTTCAACTTCACTCTGCATTCCGATTACAATGTTTTATTATAGCAAGCATCAATTCTCAAACATGAGACGGGGAAAACAATATCAAATAATGTCAAGAGGTCATGATAAGTCAAGTCGATTTAAATTCATTCAAATAGCAATCTTATGTTGTCTCATCTTACATGAGGCTGTCAACTTGACATAAAAAAATAAGTAAGCCGACGAAAAAACACGCCAGGCCTGGTAAATTCGATCGTTTGTTTCTGGTTAGTTCCCAATTTGTTCCCGTTTGGCAATGACTTCTTGAACGCCCCACATCGTCAATGGAAAACCGTTGGCGTTGAAGAGTGGAAAAGAAAAGTGTTTAGATTAATGATTCGCTTAATATAAATGGAAAATACGTGCGATATTCGCGCGATAACCTATGAATTTCTAGGCGGAAACTTATCAATAATTCAAACAGATGGAATGTATGAAAAATAGGACCGGAACTGGGATGGAGCGAGCGACGACATGACGGAAGTTGTCTCAAGTACGTGGTACAATCGTTCAATTCCGCGACAGAAAAGTCTTAAGAAAACATATAATTTGCCTTCTTATCACAACATTTGAATGGCAGATATATCGAATTTTTCGAACAGAAGAAATTTTTTATAATATTTCTCTAACTTTTTGCCTCAAAAAATGTGTTTATCAAATTAGAGAGTTATTTTTTTTTTTTTGAACAAAACTTACAAATTTTTATCGCTGATCTATAGTAAGATATGTATGTTTCATTTATTAGACTTTAGGTCTTCATAATACATTGACATAATATTATGATTTATTCATTTTTTATTGATGGTTTTTACGACTATTGCTTTGAAACTAAGATCAGAGCCAAATATAAAAAAGTAAATCAAAGTATCAATTTATAAAAAATCACTAAAAAACTCCATGTTTTACCATCTTCAAAGAAAGTCACTATAAGGAATAAGTATGGGCAAAGGAGAACGATGTATGAACAGTTCTCGAATCTTCCGAGATTCATACGTCGAATTATTGTTGTTATTAATAGTTTATAATATAAATATAAATGAAAAGCATTCGCATTGAAACATAACATTTTTCAAAAATAATGCGACTTTTGTTAATAAGGAAACTTGGACACTTTTGGAACATCAACAGTAGATATATATCTATTTTATGAAAAATCTCAAAAAATTATCTTTTTACCACAAGTTTTTAGTTTTTCCATCGTTAATTATGTGTAATCTTTGGTTAATATTTGGTTTGAAGAATCGATATGCTAGGATATGTATAGTACATGCATGTGCATCACATGCATTCGGAATATGAATGGAGTTTTGGTAGGTTCATCCATCATGTATCATCCGCGTATAATTTGTGTGTGTGTGTTTTTATATTAATTGTTGTAGAATATTGCATTTTTCCAAATGGCTTTGTAAATGATAATGAATCTGGCACTGATATATACGAACAATCCAAGAGGTATGAGTTTTCAGTACCTTTGAAAATAGGAACCACTATATATATCAGACAAAACATATGGTATTCTACCTTCCAAAAACTGTAAGAATAGTTGGAACTTGTAGGAATGTTTACAGAGAAGCTTGAAAAACAGTGAAATTCAAATATTCTTTGACATCCAGGGGGGTGTTTTAGACGATGATAAAACCACAGGTCAATTGCAAACTTTTATGGGAGTACTAGCGTGTTCTTACTGTTCTACCCGCCAAAAATCAAGTGACTTTGGGTTGAGTGCCGGGCAATAAAGGCACATTGGGAACTAAAAGGGTAAGTGTTCTTGACAATAAAGAGACTCTGACATTCGGTGGTCTAGAACTCAAGAACCAATATTTAGGTCAATATTTACATTGGCCGCTATGGAACAAAAACACAGTAAAAGAATGATGAGAAAAACTCAAAATCTAACTGCTGAAATACTAAATAAATTAAGTAGATCTCAATCCAGTTTGACGATAGACTTACTATTAGGGTGCTGTTGGACCTTCCAATATGCATATTCTGTCAGACAATGGATCAAACTACTTCTCATATTCTATTGGAATGGAGTACTCCATCTGTATGGTAACTAAAAGAATTGGAGGTCTCCGATCAAATAGCATCTTGTTCTCTGGTTATCTCTCGGGCTTACAATAGGTAAAATAGATACCCAGGAAACACAGTTAGCCTAAGATTGCAGCGTTGAAGCTTTTCAAACCTCGTCCTGATGAACCGTACGAAAAAAAAAATCCTACATTTGTAGATAATTTTAACATATTCCATTGGCCAATTCCAGACAATAATGCTACGACAGTGACTACGTAAATGTTTGAGTTGTCAATTTTTCGTCAGATTATCACGTCATTTTTAAGAATTTTGTATATATATTTCTACTATTATATACGTCTCAGGATTTTTTAGAAATTATTTAATCTTGAAGTACTTTTCTTTATTAAAATGATTTTAAATTTGAAAAAAAAAATTAAAACTTACTCATCAAAATACGCATGACTCATTGGAAATTTTTGGATGTTGGAACTGTTGAAACAGAAAAAAAATACTTTTAATATTTAAAATAAACGTCAATGATTGTATTTAAGTGGAATTTAAATTCAATTTGATTCAATTAACACATGAAATTTTCGCTGCATTAACTCTAACATTTGTTCCCATATTCAATCAATCAATTTCACAGCTGAAAACAGTGTTTCATATTTTTATGATATTCAAAAATATATGACCCTATATTTTTCTTCAAAACCCAAACGAATTAATTTCGTATTTCATTTTAAAGATCGAATATGCTGATTTGAATATTCACAAAGGAGCGATGCAGAATGAAAAGGTTACCTTTAAGCACTTATCTACTCGAGACAAAGGCCGCATTTGGCGAATTTTCCTCATAACGCAAACATTCGAAGAATTTATGCAAATACTTAAAGCAAGACAATTTAATTCAATTACCCACAATTTAACGTTTAACTAGAACAAGTTCAGTAGAAAAACATCTCCGCTCGGTCTTCCCACTTAAGCTTTTAGTGATGCCATTATCCAATATTTATAAATTATGAAGAAAAAAATTATGCAATTAAGACGACAGTGGCATATTAAAAGTTAGTCAGTGTGGGTAATTAAAGAAAAAAATCTTGGCGACATTTTCCCACTATTTTTCTCAGATATTCTCGTCCAGTTTTGTAGAAACTAAGTTTTTTAAGTGAATTTTCAATGCTAACATTGACGTCAATTTTGGATGGTAATTAGAGTACCATATGTTGGAAAAGTGACAGAGGTTTGATCGATTTATTTGATCGGTTGATATTGTAATTAGAAGTAATTAAAAAGGTCTTCACTTTCACGTTATTTGTTCAATTTTAGAAGAAAAAATGTTACTTTTTAACGGAGACATGCATAAATTACACGAGCTCGTTTCAACCGAACGGATTTCTATTTCTTTTATTCACCTAGTCGAGTGAAAGACGCGAGGAAAAGTTGGGAAATTTGGGCGTATTTTACAAAAGAAATTTTTTAATATTGTCCGGGTGAAAATTGATTTCTTGGTTTGAAGCGAGATTTTTTTAAAAATATTTACTTGTGTATTAATTCATAAGAAAAGAATTAAGATAAGTGGGGAATTTTTCCCTGCTTGATTCAAGTTAATTTTATTTGCTTTTCAGACTAAGTGTTTCCACGTAAAAATATGACTAAAGAATTTATTTATTGTTTTAATGGTATGATTTTTTACTTAGAAGAATTCAGTAAATAGTTTTACTGAAAGATGAAAACATCAAAGCAATCTATAATCAGGAAATAGCCTTAACAAATACCAACTAATACGGAGACTAAATTACTTAAAAAATATGGATTTTTACATAAAGATTCATTCGAAAAATTTTGCAAAGATGTATAGAAATCATAGATTGTTAAAAAAAAGATATTGTAAAATAGGACTAGGAGTTTTGGGAAAAATTTGTACTTAAACCTTTTGATATCTACTGTGCTTGATGAATCTCTCTTAAAATCTTTTCTGTCAATGTAAAATCTAGACAAACCTACTTTGGACTTAGTCAATACGAATTGAATCTGACTATTTCTAGGTCACGATAATATTTTTCAAGAAAGTTATTTGAATCATTTTTGAACACAAATTTTTAAAAGTTGAAAATTCAATGATTGGAACGGTAAAAACCAACTTCCTCTCCATTAGGATCAACTAGCATAGTTTCTTATAGCTACTAATGGGATTACATAATATTTAACCGATTATTCGATCGTTAAATTACATTTTTTACGATGGACACCCAACAATTCCGTTATATTTAAGTCTTTGATATAACAAAAAAATAAATACTTAACGACCTCCCATGTATCATATTTTCCAAGCGAAAGATAACATTTTGAGTCATTTTATTGCAAAAATGCGCCAAATTTGAATATTTATCTTAAAAAACTTATTTACATACGTTGGCATTATAAAATTTGCTACAAATGTGTTAAATAATATCAAAAATAACTTATTACCTTTCCAAAATATTAATTATTCAACTATAATTGCTTGTTAAATTGGGAAGGTAATTTAAGAACTTATAAAAAGTAAATTTTGAATTCATTTGAGTGTAAAAATAATTAGAAATTATCCAATAAAATAAATATTGCGTTTAAAAAAAAAGAAAACAAAATTGAAATAATATTGAAAGTTGGACAATTTAAAAAATTAATTTGAATATCTTAACATTTGGAAATTTTGTTGCAATGAGAGAAAATGATAGCTGTTTTAATAATTTCAACGAAAACTACAAAATTTTAAGTAATTGGAGATAAATGGTTCCTAATTAATGATTCACCGATTATAAATCAAGCGGATTTTGATGAAAACAAACATGTACCACTACATATTTAAAATAAAATAATACCAACCAAAACAATTAGACTATATGGCTAGGGCTGGAATGGAACAGAAGGCTTAGTTGGAAAAGTTATATCGACGAAATACGGAAACAATTAATAATACAAGTAAATGTACTTAGCCTACTGGTGGCCGAGGAGTCTAGGTAGCCATTCCAAAACTGGTAAGTGTTGGATTCAAATCTCGTATTGAGCACTTTTCTATAATTATCAATTTACAGATTTTTATTAACCCTAGAATCGTTAAAGATCTTAGTATTTATAAAGTGACTATAAATAATAATAACAAAATGAATGTCTGAAGTAGTCAAAATGGAAAACGAGCCATAATATACGTATAATATGGCAACAAAATGAAATACTAATTTGACACAATACAAAACATCTCAATAAGAATCACAACAGAAGCATATAAAACTAGCCGATTCTAAAGCATATTATTAGAAGTAGAGCAGGTCAGCCTTAAAAGAAGAAGAGACTATTTGACACTCAAATATCTAATTGAAAAAATAAACACAAATTACAAAAAATAATAGGAAACATAAAAACACTACACTGATTTGAGCGGTACAAAATATTGTAAAAACCCAAGTCAGTGATATTAACAATCCTAGACCTAGCGACCCAAGTAGGGATAAATATACCAAAATAGGTGACCAAAAACGTAAAGAGTTAACCCTATGGGAAATAAATAAATCAAACAAAAATTAAATTAATAGAAATGGACAGACACAATACTCCCAATAATATACAGAAATGATTTTCAATCAATACTGACACAAAACACAAAATTTTACCTAGAAAGGAAGGATATCAGAAGCAGGTATACCTCTACTAACGGGACACTGCCATTTAAGAAAGCATATTCAAGTTACAGGGGTAAACACTAAATCTAGTGCATGCAAGAAATGCAACGGAGAGGAAATTGCCTCCTACGTATTATTTGAATACCCAGCTAGGGCTCAAATCCGTCTCAAATCTCTTTGGCCACCTGAACATAAGCTGAAATATATACCTAAAAATCCATTTGGCTGCTGAAATTCATATCAGAAGTAAATCTGATCAAATGGAACAAGAAAGAAATCTGGGATGCAATAGTTCTTTTAGGACGTAACGTAATGGAACTCTAAAGAAAGGCTTCCATAATGATGAATGAATCAACCCAAAATGGATAGAAAGACTTTAAATTGGCACCCTTTATGTTTATATACATTGCAAAGCTGTATGTAGTTTAGAGGACGATGGAGCACCAGTGGCAAGTTTAAGACAACAAATGGTACTGATTTGCTTCGACTCTAGATTGGCGCAAATGACTATAACTCATGTCTGGAAATACACACACCCGGTTGCAACAAGAGAATAGACGAAAATTGCAGAATCGTAAACAAAAGGTAGCAATTTGGAATTCATCGGGAATCCCAATGATTACGAAATCACTAGTAATGGGAGATAATAGAGTAATATAAGAATCCTACTAACAGATAGAACTAGGATGGTCGCAAATCAGATTAAGGTCCTAAACTAGAGGGATTGGAGCAATGAATGTAACCAATATATGATATTATATTTAACTTGTCTCCAATGGATCTAAACCTATTATAGAGATATGTAGTTTTATATTTGGCTGTTTTATATCTAGAATTGTGATGAATTTCCACAAAGTGGCTAGTAATATCATTTGATTTGACCCTTGTCTTTGAGAGAGAAGTTTCAACCTGCGAGGTATGCAACCACAATCACATTGAAATACTATTTAGCAAAATTCCACAAGTTTGGAAGTGAGAGACTTAGCTTAAAGAAAAACCATAAAGAATTAGTAGGAAACAAATAGAATGATTTAAAGGCGCTTCCCAAATTTAAAAAAAAAAAGAAAAAAAAACTAAGGTACCTTAAAATCTTTAAATCAATCTAAAAGTGAATTGAGATAATCAGTGATAAAAAAGTAAAAAACAATGAACAAATCAAATGGACTCTCGTAACACTTATCATAGAAAGACAAAATCAAATATTGGTATCAATTAAGACCAATTCAACTCCATTGAACCTCTCAAGACCACCGCTCAATTAAGGCCACATCAAAAAATTTTAATGTCAAAAATGATTCTTAAGATTATTATCCTAACATTTTAAATCAAATGTGACGTTCTACATATAATTAAACGTACTATGGCCGAGTGGTCAAGGTAGTCGCTCCAAATTTTAGTAGCTGCTGGGTTTGATCCTCGTATAACGCAAATTTTCAATAATTTTTGATTTAGGGTTTATATTAACCCTAGAATCACTAAAAACCTTGTCAATTATAAAGCGACAGTAAATAACAACAACAAAAAAATAAAGATAAATAAAGATTTCTTTCTTTGTCCTATGCAACATTATTTGAGACCCATCTGACCGGAATTTGTATTTTGAGTTCAATTTGTTTAAAATTAATACATGGAAAACCCCTAACAAAACTAAGGATGATAGCTTACTGTTTTTGTTAATGGTTTAGTTTTTATTCTTGTCTAAATTTTGAATTTTGAGTTTAAGAGAATGGTAATTAATTGTTTTCCAACATTTTGAAATTATTTTCGTAACAGCCGATAGTATCTGCTCAATGTATGAAAATATTTTTTATCATTCCAGCCTTATGAATTTAAGAAAACAGAAGTAAAATTAACCTTATTTTGAAAAAAAACATTGAATAACGAAAAATATTCTTTTTACTGTAATTATTAATGCTATAAAGTTCCAAAAATAATATTTTCTACACATAATTTGCAAACAAATATAAAACCAACTAAAGAAACATTTCTTAATTTGATCAAACCAACGTGGCTTTAAATATTATGAAAAGTTGAAGTATTATTTGTATTGGTCATGGTGGATATGAGAAGACAGCAAAAGTAAAATATTGATAAAAATTAAAAATCGAAAATGTTTCGCCTACTTCTGATATCAAATGACCAAATGATGAATTCCTTTCAATACACAGCGATAAATTTCGTATTATCTTAGCTCAATGAAACAATATAGCAAATGGGTGTGAATTTCAGGCCACTTACATCAACATTCAACACATTATGACGAAAATTTTCCAGATTAGCAAAGCCACGATTAATCTCACTGAATTCATTCTTACATTTTAGCGGTACGATGATAACTTTTCTAAACAAAATACGTCTCAATTTGCTAACCGTAAACCAATTCACAGTCCAATTTTAAACTTTTCGAGTTACGGTCCATTGAATAATTAACAATTGGCATATAATTTAAAATTCTCAGAAGATTCAAATCACATTACGCTAATAACTATGATTTTTTGCAAGTTCATCAAACACCTCATTATAATTTAAATGTATTTACAAATCTAACTGTAACTTGTTCTCCAAACAACTAGATGTGACCTCTTTTTTCCTTTTATGGTCCTTCAAATTATTAAAAATCTCCGTTTGATATCTAAATTCATACAAATCGTATTTCTCCGGGGCAATCTCACATGAAACCCGTTCATGAACTTTACAAGGAACAGAAGATTTTTTTTCCATTCTATACGTTCTACGTATGTTTATTGAAATAAATGAGATAATTTTGTTTATCTTATGAAATTAATATTTTTTATTCTCGAATAAATATTTATTAAAACGAAGATTATGACGGTAATAAAATTTTGCAAATATTTAAGCAATACTTAAGAGGCCTCTTTGCTTTTAAGCCGTTAAAAGAGCCATTTGCCATAAATTTTTTATCATAAAATTCACAGACGTTGAGACAATACTTGGGACTATTTAAAGCCTTCATGCTAAAGTAAAGTATTTTCATTTTCTCTAGTTTTCATGCTTTCAAGCGTTCCATTACTGTACACAAAGGGAAAAGATGTCGATTATTTTTCGCGAATTACAATGTGCACACAACTGAAGTGTACCATATGAAATTCCACAATATTGTCCTATAACTAAATTTCAGAAACTATTATTTTCAAAATTTTCCTTTTTAAAAACAAAAACAAAATTATGTTCAGAAAAAAAGTAATTAGTAAATTCCCTCTTACTCTCTCTAGCTATGCATTTTTCTCATTTTACAAGAAAGTGTAATATGAACGCCATAGTACAATTTCTCAAATATTGGTAAAATCATGTTTGAATTGATTCGAGTTTAGCACCTGCAATTTTTACTAAGCAGAGTTAGATTTTTACAATAGTTTACCTTTAGTTATCTACTTTTTGAAATTCAAGAAAATCAGTTTGTTAATAAACTACTACCTGAATCCGGCAGACGTTATTTTGCCAGTCTATCAATATAATAGGCATAATAGGCAAATGTACATATACAATTTGTATTTATGTCGTCAAAGCAGAGAATAAAGATTATTAATACATATGTACGAGTGTAAACTAAATATAATAATCATTGCTTTGAACTAACTGATTGTTGTCATTTGTTTCAACGGCCATTTCTATTTCATTCAATTGCTAATTTTTGTTATTTGTCAGTTGTGTCAGCATTGGGATGTGAATATTTCACGGGTAATTACTGGTATTATAGTAGTTGAAAAAACATAAATTGAATTTTAATAAAAAGATGTTAGCAAAACATTAAAACCATCTTTAGCAACTTGCAGCATCCCTCGCTACACCAATTGTAAATTACCTAAAATAAATACTTTTGTCAAATAAGTTTTGAGAAAAATTGCTATATCTCTGAAAATATAGATTTTAGCACGAAGACAACGATTAAAAACCCCTATTGACAACCCGCAGCAACCTTTGCTATACCTGTTGATGTGAAACTTCATTGAATTTCATTTAATAAAAACATGCACGTATATGAGTGAAACATTGTTTTGATATTTCAAAACAATCGGTTATAGATATTATATCTTATAAACTTATTACCTAAATTATTATTTAACTGTTAGTCATTTTTATTGCAGACTATTAATTAATCAAATTTAACTAATCCTTGAAATTCAAGAAAATTAGATGTTTCACTATGAATCTTTTGAAGCCTTTGGATCTTTCTAATTCATATGAATCTTTTTTCGTGAAATTTTTCGACGAGTTATCAACCGCAATTTTTAAAAGTATTTTATCACTATTTTTTGAAATATATTTCAAACAACATACAAATTCAGCTAATTGATAAGTTATGACCCTAGGAAATTTTGAATACATTTTTCTAGCTTAATAATTTGCTAACATTATAAACTGGTAGAGAACTTTTCCAACAAATTAGGAAGTAAATTTTGATGAAAATTGACTGTCTTTTAGCTAGTAGAAACTGCTTTTTGCTACATTTTTTCGTTCAAACCCTATGATCATCCACTGAGATTGAATGACTAGAATGAACGTACTTCATAAGCTCCATGTTAAATTTAAATTGTCGTTTCCACTCATTTTTCCGAGTGCTCGTATCCGTTCAACAGGATATTTGTGGAAGCAAATTTTTTTTCTCCTATCTAAGTCGACATATGGAACGGAGCAGAATAGTTCTATCGATGATCTCGAGAAAGCGCTGATTGTACAAAATGGTTAGAAAGTGGGGGTCCGATTGCATTCATTATATTTTTGACAGATTATATTTTTGACCAAGTTCACTCTAGTCATACAATCTCCGTGGTAATCTGCAGAAACAATACCTAATCAAAAATATAAATTCTGTAAAACAAAATGAAGTAGAGATACATAAAGCCTTTAGGAACATTTGGATTGAAAATTTAAAGTGAAATTTACTGTTGTTTTCTGTATATTTGTAATCTGAGGCATCTTATGTCGTAAAAATAAAATATGTTGATGAAAAAATAAATATCAAAAATATATAATTTTTTATTCAGCCAATACTGACATTTTTACAGTACTAATTTTAAGGAAAGGACCGAAACTTGAACTGCATAAAAAGTAACAAAGAATCAGTAAAACGATTTTAGTTATTAATATAAGCGGCAGAAATTGGCCGAATTGGTTTCATGGATGCAAACATCAACACGGATAGATTACTGTAAAGGGAATTCGAAAAATTGGTATTCAAGATGTCACTTTGTTCCAAATTTTCTTAGGTTCTTCACCCTAAGAGGCGCTCAGGGTTAAGAAAAAGTGCAAACAAAAGCCGTTTGGAAAGAACGTGATACGATGAATAAAACGGAATTTTCAATTATGAAAATTGAATAAAATAAAATATCGTTCGTCAAGCTTTTATACCAATAAAAATACTAAGCTATAAGAAAAAGTTCAATCTGATATATGTATCATATGAAAGGTTATTTAAAAAACTAAAAAGTATAAAAGGCATTTTATTTAAATTTTGAAATATTTTTCTTTTGCCAATGGATGGAGTATAGGTTGAATTTAGGATTTGTTATCAAAAATGTTCAAAGGATTTGTTTCTTATTTGAGATTTTTCGTCTGTTTGTCGAAATAGGAAAATATCGAGTAACAATTTACATGAATGCTATAAATAAATAAAGAGACATTTCTGTCACAGTTTGAATGAGCGTAAATAAATATAGGGGAAGCTTGTTCGTTCGAAATATAGAGCTCTCGAAGGCAGAAAAGACAGATGTGTAACTCTTGAATCATGAATGTGAGCCGAAGACATGAATTGGAGATGTGTGATATTTAAAACGTTCCAAAAAACCTTATTATCTCCAACATCGGATACGATACGATGCGTGTGCGTTCGTTTCATATTTATTTAAGGCACAAGATTATAAAAAGAATCTCATTTCTGTCGTTTGATCGAAAATAATGTTGGTTTTAGTGAGATTTCATTAAGATTTTTCCGCTGAAATTGCCTCACTTCTACTGGTGATATATTTATAATACATCAGACCAAAACTGCAACGCTAATAGACAAATAAATACAGCCTGCATCTTAATCTAAACGATGAAAATGCTTGTTGTTAAAGAGGAAATATTGCACATGGAAATTTTAGCGTTCAAAGCGACAAGGGATAGATGAGAAATGTTTTCAAAAGTGACCTCTTGTTCAAATAAACGTTTCCGGCGTTTTTTCAAACAGCTACATTATAATATGTTATGTTTTCACGCGTTTATGGAACGGGGCCAAAGTAATTTTTGTAGGGAGTTGCTTTTGAAAGATCCAAGTTTTAACAAGTAAATAAAAACAAAGAAAAAAATAACAAATTTAGATGTGGTATCGTATAACTAATACGATATTGTGTCATTGTCAGAAAATTTTTAAAAAATAAATATGAAAATTAAGGATGAAAATAAATAATTTCATTTAAAAAACGTGAAATAATAAATGATTGAATAACAATGTATGTCCTATGACTTAATTTCTTTCTTGATTACAACGCGTTTCAACAGTTTTTGACAACCATCATCAGGTAATTTATTAATTACTTTATTAATTACACATTAATTTATTAATTGTGACTCGGAAATAATAAATAATTTTTTTATCAATATGAAAAAAAATTATACAGTAATCCCTCACACTGCGCGGATTTGCATTACGCGGTTTTCCACTGCACGAGTTGAGTATTTAATACCAATTTTCACATTACAAGATTTAAATTTTACACTACATGGTTCTTTTTTTTATTTTATTAAATTTTTGTTTTTATGCATGCCTTAAATTTTGACAGAAATTGATTAGGTGCATTGGCTTCTTATGGAAATGTTTTTACGAGAAGTTAAAGCATTGTGAAAAATTTAAGATAACTATTTTTTTTTTTAAAAATAAAAATTCTCATCAGAGTACAGCAGCAACTGACCTCTTTTTATCGCAAACAGAAAATCTTTTTAACTGCGAAATATTCAAAACTAAAAACTATTGCTGATTAATTTTTTTTTAATTTAAATCGGTTCGTATATTCGTATTTATGTTTTAAAGGTTTCAATACATATGTACAGTGTTGATTTTTGTTTTATACACATTTTAATTTAGTTTTTTGAAAATATCCTAATATTTGGAACCTAACCCCCTTATTTGCATACAAAATAGAGCTCAAATTGCGTAGTTTTCTATTACGCACTGTTTTTGGGGAACAGAATTACCGCGCAGTTGAAAAGATTACTGTATAATAAGTTTAACTCTCTTAGTTTAACAAGGTCCCTTATGGCAAAGTGATTAAAACTGCCTAAGTTCTAAGGTAGTGACTCTTAACAAGGGTTCAATCGAAGTCCAGTAGTACAGTGAGTCAGTCTCGCGGGTTCAGCGAAGGTGAAAACATACTCCGACTCATATGGTCTATGTATAAATATATACCTATGATTCGAATTTGGGAAAATTATATTTTATTTTTCCAATTAAGAAAGATTCAGTAAATACGCATATGAAACTGATGGGAGTCAGTACCTTCAACCAAGTTAAGAATCACCACTTTAAGGTATGAGCCAGTAGGTCCGGAATTAAGCTAAGTGATAGCGGAACTACTGTTTAGAACGCTAGAGAACAAAAACTTCGATAAAAGAAAATATGATATTTTAAGGCAAATTTACTGAACAAAAAGATGCTTTTACTTAACTGACTAATAAATATATATGAGACGATTTTAGCGATTTTTCCCCAGTATACCACTAATCATTGTACACCTACATAAAGACCTAAACATGGCAATCAATACAATAAAAAGCTAGTTAACTAAATTCATCCAAAAATATCGGGAAAAGCTAAACGCTCGTTTAAATTAAGGATGTTCTGAAGAAAGGTTTATCAGAACCAAAGTCGGAACAGAGGATTTTATATTGAATTTTTCTGAGTCAGAGGACCAGATGTGAAATCGAAGATTAGTTTATTGCAAGCTTAATAATGTAATAAAAACATAATTAAGAAGTCTACCCATTGAATCAGATATTTATAAATTATAAAACAGGAAAATAAAACTATAATTTAATAAAAACTTTTTAATTAATTTTGGTGGTTCTGAAAGTAAAAAATTGTTCTCTAATAATAAAAGCTTCGAATCTTTACTTCCGATTTCAAAAATGTCGGAACCGAAGAACTCCAAGATATAAAATCAATCGGAATGCCGGTATTTTCACTCATAGATAGATAAACCATATCTTTTAAATATTTACCTAATAGATAAACATTTACCTGCTAGATAAAAATAGACAGGTCCCTCTATCTTTCGGAGTAAATTTTACCTAGGAGATAAATGTCACTATCTGGATGTGAAAATACCGATCCTCAGTACAGTACAAAATTGATAGTCATGAATTGTTTTTATTTGCAGGAATATAGTCCTTACAAATATTTGAGGGCTTCAAAAATAAAGTAAAGTATAAACTATCATACTCGTCTAAAATAAATAAATATAATTATTTTCACTAAGCGATATGCTCTAAGGAGGCTTTAGGGAGGCTCAAATTTTGTTTGCATAAATTTAAAATAATTGTAGATCATAAAACTATAATTTTAATAGTAAGCAATAAATGTAGGCACTTCCGTTCTTCACTTGCGTTTGTCACATAAAAAGTTTCAAAAAGATTGTTTTTATGGTCTGCGATAAAATCAATCTTGAAATTCGTACGTTTTACGTTCGTTTCCAAAGCCATAAAATAATGCGTATTAAAGGTATGTTTCTTAACGATATGTATTATATTTTATTCCAAGACTATTGCATTTTCTTGTTGAGGTGTTAATGCGAAAAAATATTTATTTTATCCTTATCAAAACTTTATGTCGCAGTTTAAAATGTACATTTATATTAAAATAATCAATTTTTCATGAATATAAATTATAAAATTTGTCTCTAATTCTTACTTGAAGAATAGAAGTATCAAATAAGGAGGAGTATTTTAAATACCAACCATAAGTTAATTCAATTGAAAACTATTATCGTTGAAAGAAATTTTAGTATATTGGCTTTAACCTTCCCGTTAAGGTGTTAACAATAGAACGTATGATCCGGTGATATATATTTACTACAATATTTGAAAAAAAGTTAAAAACTCGGAAATATTTGAATGTTTATATATATTGTTTCAACTTGAACATAGTTTAAGAAAAAATAAATTATTTATTATCTTTATTATAATTATGATTAATTATATTTATGAGAAATAACAGTATTCCTGTCACAATCTCCGAAATGAAATATCTTAGCTGAGCTCGTCTACCACGCAATCTCACCATTGATATATCTAAGAAAAATACACGAAGCGAGTATGACTTATAATTGTTGCGTATGATCGTAAAGGATACAGAACTATCGCATGCACAAAAATATCCGATACTAACGGATGTTTGATTGAATTGATAAATTTAGGATGGGTTTTTGGAATAAATCCTCTCATTGTGTGAAATACATCCAATTTTTTTTTACTTCTATGATTTTATTCTATAAGTAAATGTTTTAGGGAGGAATACATAAAATATTAATTTACTATTTCATATTTACAAAATATTCAAATGATAGAAGATAGTACGTACTATATATATACTCGTAGGTACGGGAGGATTAAGAACTTGAAATATTGAAAACAGTAAATTTAAATTATAATTCGTCCAATTATTTCAGAAGTCATATTTTCTTTCTTTTTTTCTTTGTATAATTGGGAAAACCGTTTTTAAAGAAACAAAAGTACCAAATTTTTTTCCCTAACTTGTTCGCTCTGTGCACCACACAAAATTATTGCAACGTGCATTCTTGTAGTTTTACCATCGTACGTGTGTTAGTTTTCGAAGAACAACCAAACAGGTTTTCTTTTATTTGATTTTTATGACTAGACTTATGTTAGTATACATAGAACTCATATAGGTAATAATATGATCGTCTCAAGACTATGTGGTATAGGTATACAATATGTACATAATATGTGACTGAAGTTCATATCATTGAAAATTTTCATTACCTCCAGGAGACATTCATAAAAAACTCCTTATTTAAACATATTTTTTTCAAATAATACAAATAAACAGGCATTTTCATTTTAATTGTTCTCGAGAGTATTCAATTGATAATATTCACCCACTAATTTCAATTCACGCAAATGTTCGAGAGAATTAAGCAAAACGCTTGATAAGATTTCCATGAAAAAGGTGCATTTAATATTCAAGAAAATAGGCAATAAATATTCTTAATTACATAAAATGAATATTCTTAATGTTCCATAAAATCATTTCGCAAATTAAGGTAGTTTAACAAAAAAAATTAAACATTTTGTAATTGGTTTCGAGTGATATCGTTCATTACACAATAAAATGGTACGCATTTATTCATAAATGTCCATATTTTTGATCAGCTTTTCGTCATAACTCTCATAAAATAGGAAATAAGCCGGAAATAAAAACAATAGCAAATTACCAGTAAACTAATAATTAAATTTGTGCAATTTCAATTTGAATAAAATAAAAACCTGAATTGATTGCATTTCATTGTTGGCTTGCAAAAAATCGATTAGACAATAGATTTTATTTTTCATTAATTAATTTTGAGAAATTTTAAATCCACCAAACAATTAAATTACGTGATTTTCGTATATGGACAAAATGGTGATTTTGCTCGGTTTCATAACAGGGACCATTAGAGAGGTTTTGCATGAAATTTGGATGTTAATGAACGAAATAAAACGGATATTTTCTTTTCAATTTGATATAATTGGAGATGGAAACATTAATTTAACAGTTTCATTTTATGGTAAAAGTTGAGATTATGTATTTTATTGGGGCTGTAATTAGTAATGAAGACGTGGTTCATTTCTAGGCTGAAAAATCTTATCGAGACATACACATAATGAGATGAGAGAAATATAAATCGTCTCTGAAATATGATTTAACTACCTATACAATAATACATAAAGATAAAACTTTATTTTTTTTAATAAATCGTATGCGATAAGACTTGAATATTTTCACAGTTTCCAAGCAATGTTTATTTTTAAACATTACTGGCACTAAAGGATCGAACAAAAAATTTTTTCTTCTATCAATATTATTCAAAATTAAATTGATTACACTTAACTTGAATTACGACGTAAAAACTTTCTCACTTCGAAAAGGGAAGCTTATTTATATTGACACTATGTATTTTCCTAACGTTATCGTCGAATAAATTATTAATATTTCAATATCTTCTATTAATTACACAGAAAAATAAATAAATATTCATTTTTAAAGATACGATTTTATATGTGATTTAGGGGTGAAATATCAAACAAAATTTAACTTTTAAATGCATCAACTTTTCAAAATTAAAAGAACAATATATTTGAAATTCATAAGTTATCGTGAAAATAATACACTTACCCTAAAAAGGATGAGGGTACTAGCACCAATTATTAACTTAATCTATTTTAAATACCTCTTAAACTGATGTTCCTCAACCTCTTATGAATAATATTCAACTTCTTCAATAAAAAGGTAACGTAGTATCGCTCCTTTCACTTTATTCCCTAAATGCCTTCTCTGCTGAAGTTTGGCAGTTAATATGCCGATGAAATCTGCTATTTTATCAAATCTTAATTTGACTTAACGAAACAAAAAGTATGTTTTCAAGCTCTTCGAAAAAAAATTATGGTTACATCGGCTGCATTGGCTTATGCATGATCGGGCATAAAATTATTGATTTATAAAAGCCAACGAGTGGTCAAGGTGGCCGCTCACAAGATGGTAGATACCAGGTTCGAACCTTGTGTCGAGCAAATTTTCAATTTTTCTCGTTTCTTATTAACTCATAATCACCTTGGCAGTTAAAAGCAACGATAAGCAACAACAAAAAATAAAAGTTATAAATAACGATATGATTGAAAGCTTAATGAGTACCTAAGAAGACTATTAGTACTTATGTGCCTCTGCATAACTTTTTTTCTCTATTTTAATTTTTATTAAGTTTTCGATTTCACTACAAAATCTGTTGATATATTTTTCTTAAATATCAATATGAAAACTTTCCGAATAACTTTAGCAGATGCCCCCGAGTGATTGAAAAAATTAATATGTAAATTACGTTGGTTTTTGATGAGGGTTTGCTTTTTTATGTTTTAACTTAAAACAAAAAAAAAATATGTGTAAGCCAGCCAAGAGATTATTTGTCATTCTTTATGTAAGATTTTTAAAAGATATTTTTGAAAAAAAAATTATAAGAGCTTAACTTAAAATTGCTACCCACAATATAAATTTCACTAGATGATTTTTGCAGAGATTTTAAATTAAAAACAAAAATTTATAGGAGTTAACATTGAACAGGCAATATTTCAATCACTCGGTGGCACCAGCCTAAGTTAAAATTGAAAATTAAGTGTTTTTTTTAAGCTCATTTGAACATATTTTGGGGTGAGATTTAATAGATTAGAAAAAAGTCAACGGATACTCTAATGTACAGAATACTTAAGTAATTGCATTGTTTTACTAGATGACAACCAGTAGCGGTTTTAGACCTAATCCCGCCGTTTTTTAAAAAGGTAGTCAAATTAAAATAAAACATCAAAATTCATTCAAAAATTGTAACAAACATTTTCAAAGGTTAATAAAACTCATAGCTTTTTTTCCAAATATTGCTTATGATATTAACTACTTCCTAGCTTTGGTTCGCGCGAAGACGTCAGTCATATCGTAATCGATTTCGTGCACTAATTGAAGTTTAATAGATAATAATGTCAAGGTATTAAATCTATCTTGGTCCATACTTGCACATTCGTAACTAAAAGATTTTTCTCATGAACAATTAGTCTTCAAAGTTCAAAAAAATGCGCAGAAGAACATCTCACCAACATTACGGGTTAAACATATCGAAGATTCTATGAATTTAATATAATCCATATATTTTTGTAAGGAGTGAATATCTTCAGTATTTTGTAATTAATCCTTAATTAGATAATTTCATTGAATACATTTACTAAAGTATCTTCTAAACCGTTAGCATACTAGATTGTTTTGGATAAGTATGTTGTTTTTTCATTACTAGGGTTCGCATATGATTTTTTCGGCAAAAATGGGTCCAATTTAAAAGAAATTCTACGGTTCTTAAAAAATTATCATGGTGAAGATCTTCAATTTACTCTGAATAGGCTCTAATAGTTCTCTTATTGTCATGAATTTTACAATTAAAAAATGGGATGCAATAATTTGAAAAGTAAATTCAATAAAAAAATATTAAATCGCTATACTTAATTGAAGATGTTCTATAAGTTCATAGCAAAACTCAAACCAATTTTTAAATTTAAATTGGCCGTAAATTTTTCCACCTTTAAAATTTTGCCATTCCGAAAATTTTTGCGCCCCAGGCCTCACTGATGACAACTCTTAATCAATTCATGTACTCTTCTTCTTTATCGTAATTTAATACTACATCGTGCTATTCTAAAACTGCAATAGCTCAAATATCTTCTATGGTCATCAAACTCTACCCTACTCTAGTTCCTTAATCCAAAATATTTACTCAAAGTTATTTTACAAGTGATTTAAATATTCATAAAAATACCGACAAATTCCTGGCATTGCCATAAAAAAATGTTTCATTATAAAATATTTTAATTTTAACAACCCATTTTAAAAATATAACAATACAAAAGGAAGCCACAAATTATATAAAAAGACCACTTACTCATAATAACATGAAAAAAAACACCACAAACATTCTATGCAAATTAACTAAAAGTTCAACCAAATCCACAGACATCGTCTAATGTAAAAATAAAAACGCACTCCACTTCAAAATATCATTCAAGACAATAACAATTCAAAATTTCATATCAATATTTTTTCCGATGTAAACAATCGAATCTCAATATTTTTAATGTATTTCTCTATCAAATTACCTTTTACCGTTTTTTCCTCGCCGCTTGGTTTTATATTGAACTGAAAATTGTTCTGTGAAATCTAATCATTATATATTATAACATTACAGAGGAATAAAACCATTTTATATTACTATGGTAGCGGTATCATAATATATTTTCATGGTTTTGAGAAGAAAAAAAATCATTTCATCTGAAGATAAATTATACACACGAACCGTCA
This sequence comes from Sisyra terminalis, assembly GCA_958496175.1. Taxonomy (NCBI): domain Eukaryota; kingdom Metazoa; phylum Arthropoda; class Insecta; order Neuroptera; family Sisyridae; genus Sisyra; species Sisyra terminalis. The sequence goes on along the minus strand of OY292277.1, from coordinate 28,753,176 downwards.
AATTTTCGACTTAAAACACTAAAACTTCTAACGGAACTTTGACTATTATTCGTTATTTATATAAGTATTAAAATAACCCAACTGAGAATTATTCTTTTGAAACTAATGACTCCATAATTAGCACAAATGAAATGTAAAAAAACAATACATAGCAAATCACATCAACGTGATATTGGTGTCTCGTTAGTATATTAACTTCCCTTCTACTTCTACAAAGCGTTAATTAATTATTTGTCATGATCAATAGTTAATATGGAAAACTTAGACCCGAGATAGGGAAGGGGGATGCAAATCCTGGCGAAGTTTTGCATATGAAACTTTTTAATGATCAAAGTTTGCGATGATCGACGCGTTTTCTATTTGTAGTTTGTTGTTATTATAATAACATGCTTCGCTAGGAAGGAAAGAGCAAAAATCTTTTCGCATTAAGAACTTTTCAACAGAACAACTCATTTGAATAATTAAATTTTAGCCTACTAGAGTGGTTTGACACAGCCCACTATTTGTTTGTTGGTGCTATAGAACTAGTAGGCTTGGAATTTGTGTTAGGCGGCCTACTCGATTATTGACAAAAATCAAAATGCCTCTCAATTCAAGAGGTTTTCGAATACGAATCCGGAAGATAAATGTTTAAAAAAATCAAGAGTTCTTATTTTAAAAAAATATACCTTATAAAGTTGAATCACAATGACATTTGATTTTGTACAGAATTGTTATAATATTTTATCAAGTTTTAACAAAGATTATGTTAATAGCACTAAATTTAATGTAGCAATTATTAACAAACAGTAATTTAAATATTAATTATCATAAATGAAACTAAAATAATACGACCCACTACAGTTGTCACAGTCTGCTAAGATTTCACTTATAATTGCAAACATAGAAACAGTAGGCTTTGACTCCATATCTCAGAGCCTACTCGAATTGAAAACAAATAAAAAACACCCATAAAAGAGGTTTAAAAACGTTTTAGCTAATTTATTGCCTATGACAAAAAAAAAATAAAAAATACAGTTGAAAAATGTCTTCTACTCTTAAGAAAATAGGGTTATTTCCTCAAAGTTCGCGAAAATTAGGAGGAACATATATTTTTATTACCCTCATAAGCCTATCTTTATATTTTCGATTTACTGGACAAAAAAAGTTTTAATTTGATGACTATAGTATATGAATACAGAATTAGTTGATCGATTTATTTACCAACGCAATATAATCAAGGAATAAATCTCAATTTAATAAATTTGTAGTTTTAATGTATATTTAAGAAAATTTTAAAAATTTAGTAGTAAATTTAATTCCAGAATAACCTTCAGATTAATTAGTTTCAATTAATTTCAATTCAAATGAAATCAAAATTCAAATAAAAAGCTTTATTTGAAATGTTTAAGACTATTTAAATTTAGACAAAACCAAAACAAATTATTTGAAGAAATTTGTTCTTTCCGATAGGCCAGAAAACGTAGTAGCGTAACGTTTGCTTTTACCGCCCCCTTTTGTCATTATTAGCCAAGAAAATTGGTAAAATATCAAAAACCTTAAACTTTAAATTCCTTAATTATTTAAAGCCCCCTGCATACTATACTACTGAGGAAATGGTCACCTGTAAACATGTGTTTCGCGAGACCTATGCGTCTCGCCAGACTTGTATTTATGGCTTTTGAGTAATATTTGTTAGATCGGGAAAAATAGGTCCAACTCAATTAATTATTTTATTATTATAATTTAGTACTTGAAATCAATCTCAAATGAATAAAACTGCAGTTGGGGAAATACTGCATAGTTTTGAAAATTTACATGCATATCAAAGCAAAAACGGAGATAACCCAAGACAAAATTGAATTAGAGGTCTAAAATAATTATCTACCTAACATTTCTGATAAGAATATTTTAATATAAACCAATATAAATTTAAAATCCAAATCCATAATTTGTAAGAATCATTTTAGTTAATTTAATTATTCATTTCTTTAGTATAACTGAGGTATATAACCTTTTTTTTTGTTTAGTAATAGGTATTTAATTTAAATTATAATTCACACTTTTAACTTAGCAATATAATTCGCTGTAAAATGTTAAAAAGTACCTACGCAAATTTTGTATCAGTTAAGAGGAAAAAGTTTTATTATCAAATAATTTTCTTCATAGCAAAAAAAAATGTCATTATTCATTTTTTTGTTTGTTTGTTGACAAAATGATTGTCATTTGTTACCACATTAAATGTCACGCTTTTTGGTAACACTAAACACTCAAATGTTATAAAAATGGATTAAAAAAATATGCTTTTGAAATTGAATGAATCGTAATTGGTATAATGAGTAACAATAATAAAGGGGACTCAGAGAGTAAAAGATATAAATTTACGACAAACTATTCACAAATTGAAGGGCACGCTGTAATATCTGTCTAGCTGACAAAATTGTGCATTTTATTTTTAGTAAAAAAAAAAATCCGCCCCTAATATGAATATTACACTGAAAATTCGGTCTGATATAGGGTTAGATAAATACCTAAATACTTTTAGAAGGAAATCCTTTGACCCGTTTTTGCTACGTGTTCTAATATTGAAACATTTAGAAATTTAACTCCCATTTCTTTATGCATGGCGTAATAAAAGTTTATAGAGTGTATCAGTGTTCCAAATATGGAACATTTTGAAAAACTAATATTATACCAAAACGAAAAAAAAATAAATACAAAAAATTATGTATCATATAGGTAGCACTATGATTTGTTGACGTTATTTTAAATTTTTAAAAAAAATCGGGAAAAAATGGGTTAATAAGGAAAATCCTTTAAGTTTACCCTGATAAGTTCTAATCATGTACCAAAATCACTTACTTACAATTTTAGACTTCAATAAATTTAATTTAATCAATATATACCCACCGATACGTATCTATATACAATTGTAGGATCTGTCTGTAAACTTTAATTTATGACCCAATTTTGGAATAAATAGAACTCTTTTTTTATCAGTCACTGTCTTCTATTAACTCAAAGGCGACTGAACCAATTTTAATGAAATTTGAACATCATCTACTTATGGTTGAGGAATGAAAAAAATCAACCTCTATGAACTTATAGAACAGTTTTGGATTTTTTTTAAAATTAATAAATAAAAGCTGAAATTTGTTTGATTTTAACAGTTACAGAAATACCAACACCTTGGTGTTTACTTCAAAGTGGGAAAACTTGTGTAGGCGCAAAAATCAGTTTGTCAAAATATATTCCATTTTTAGTAGAATATTTAAAATTTCACGACAAATGACAACTCAACAACAAAAAAATGTGGTTGTTTTAGACGAAGTCGAGAGTAAGGGAAATTGAAAATAAAATAATTACCAATTAAATAGTTTTAAAATTATTTTGAAACCGATACGAAAAAGATGATTTTTTAGGAAACAATTTCGAATATTTGATTAAAAATTAACAAATTAGACTAATAAGGTACCCTATTTATGATATAAGTATCTCTTTCCTCAAAAATATTTTTGCTCACAACGTTTGAGGGATATAGTATACATACTGTAGGAAAATAAGAAGCTACCAAACGAAGAAAAAATGCTCGATTTTGATGAGGTCTCCCCTAAAGTTCACAAAGATTACCATTAATACTTAGCTCCAACAACGAATTTTGAGAATATTTATTATTGCTTTACCGAAGAAACAAATCATTCATCTTTTTTCTCTTGAGCTCATTAATTTTTGTTTGATTCATTGCCTTTAACCCTATTCTAATTTAAGTTACTTATTAAAAAATAAAGGTGGGCTTTGAAATCCATATTTCACAGCCTACTCAGCTATAAAGGAAATAAATCGTTTGTTTAGAAACAATTGGAGCTTTTTTTTTGTTTTGTTAGCTTATTGTTTTAAAAAAAGGCGAATATAAAATGACTTTTTCCGAACCATAATTTAATTTATCAAAATTTATACGTTTTACAAAAAAAATATCTATTTTCAAAAAAAAAAAAACAATATTTCTATTCTACTACTCTTTATTTTTCGAAGATTAGTCTGAAATTTAGTTATGGTATCTATAAAAAAAATTGTGTTTTTGAAAAATTTAAAACAATTATTACTTGTAAACATTTTTTTTTTGTTTACACACCCATATATTTATCATTTTTTAAGGGTTGAACTTTATAATTTGTAAGTCAAGCATCGATAATATGCTTTGCTCTATTTAATTTATGAATTAGACTCAAAAGTGGGCTGCGAATATATTATGTTGCACTGCCCACTCGAACTTGAGTTTGAAATAAATCAATTGCTCAGTTCCGATAAAACAATTAATGTTCTACCGATTTCTCTTGAATTTTCTGCTAAAATCGCCAGTATTGGTTGCCAAATTGGTTTGTATCATCGAAAAAAAACTTCCCTTCACAAACCAGAGAAGCGTACAAATTGGACACTTGTTTGATTTGATAATCAATAAAGCTTTTTTCAGACAAATGCAACACATTTTGTCATTTGTTACACACAAATGTCTTCATTCATTTCAACCAAACAATTATCGATTTTTATATCCAAATAAAAAAGAGTAAATGCATCAGATGCTCGTATTTTTTTCCCTATATTATCAGGGTTGAACTCACCAATTACACTTATTTTTATTGCTCTATTATTTAATTGCCTAATAAAAATAAATATCATGTATTTTTAATTTCCCCATTTCAAATTGGATTAGCTGGAAAGATATTGTAATTTGGACGGCTTTAAAAGCCGAATCTTGGCCAGGTGGTTTAGTACATACTTTACATAAGGGTTTGTGTATGTATGTGGGCCTAAAATACGAACATAATGGGAACAGGTAAAACGAGCGACCGACGGGTTTTAGGAAGAGAAAAAAATAAACCTCCACAATTGAGGAGGGTTGCAACGATTAGAAATCTTCTAATTGAAAACGAAAGCGATATAAATTAGAAAGTTTGATATCACAAAAAGTTTTTTTCAAAAATGAACTTTTAGCATTGCAAAACAAATGTTTGTCAATAAGTTTTCATTTGTTTTTAACAATATATGTTAGTATGATTATTTATTTTAAATAAGAACTTAAACAAAAGTTTTTTTTTTTAAAACAAAACAAACAAACAAATTTACCTGGTTAGATTTTGGTGCGTTGAAGATGTTTTGGATTTATTTTCAGGTATTTTAATTGGATTTTCCAACAAATTATTTGCATAGTTTCACGATTTCACTAACGAAGATATAAACTCGAAGAACTAATTAATAATAAACACAAGTTAAACATTTCATTTTTCTAGTAAACTGAATGGTTTATAATTTTTAGAGTATATTTTATAAATCACATATTGAAAAATAATTTAAAACAAACAGAAAAACTGGAATTTTCAATGTTTAGACTTGAATTGGTTTGTTTGGGTCGTACCAATGTGGAGAAATACGTTATTTTAAATGAGACGCGGCAGTGCCGAGAAGAAACATTGAAACGTGACCGTACCACAGAACAGCAAGCGGGTAACTGACGCGACTGTTGGTGAGGAATGTTGATTGAGCCGCTGTTCAGTGCAGATCTGTCACACGGCCTGCACCATGGTACAACATACTCGTACAGTGCTGTGCCGTTTGGGTCGTTCTTGGCGCTGCATGCGCTCACCTACGTTCATAAACATATCCAAGTGCATTCATTTCGACCCTCTCAATTACTATACCCATTTGCACACTCAATACAAATGCAAATTATACTGCACAAATATTTTGCGACTAACGAACGGATTTGCTTGATTTAAAACCTTTCAAATAATAAATATAACTTACAAGATTATTTAAATACTAGCTGATGCCCGCGACTTCGTCTTCGTAACGTTTGTGTTGGTTATATTTTCTTTTTAGATTTGCTATTTGTAATATATGAAAATTTGTATTATTTTTATTTATTTTACGAAAAACATAATCATACATAAAACACTATTTTGTCGACTATAAAAATACAATAAACTGTCGCCTAAAATAAAATAGTTGTATGAAATGATCAATTAATTTGAATTTTTTTTTGTAAATATCTAAAAATAGTATGGTCTATTGCGTATACCAACGGTAGGTATACCTACCGTGAACCAAATAGCCCGTAAATCAATCAGTCAATCAGCATCTATATTACATAAGTAAAAATATCTTCAAGTTCAATAAAGTCGGTCTTAATTATAACTTAAAACCAGGGCTGTGAAGTCGAAAAAAAAACACGGCTCCGACTCCAACTCTGATTTCTATATTTACCAACAACACGACTCCGATTCCAACTCCTCGACTCAGACTCAAAAAAGTTCAATTTTATCAAGTTGTTTCTTACCTTTCCATATACCCATTTTTTCATGTTATAGGGATAAAAATAAAACAAGATCTAACTTTAATAATTATTTATTAGAATTTATTCTTCTGACCAATGCAGAACGGTAATTACCAAAATGTGCGTAAATTGCGTACAAACAAAAAGAGAAATAAATGCTCCGTTTCTTTCGACATGAGATAGAACGGGACAACCGACAAACCCATTTTCGTAGACTTTATGCATTCAATGGATCTTGGGAATTTACCATATCGGCACGACTTGCGCCTGCAAGTTAATATTTGTGCACAATCCACATTCATTATAAATTGTAAAAATTAAAAAAAAAAACTATATTAAATTTAAACGAAAAAGTAGTCGGAGTCGCTAGTTCTTTACGACTCCTACTCTGACTCCCACTCCGGCCTAAACACTGCGACTCCGCGGCTCTGACTCCGACTCCACAGCCCTGCTTATGACAGTAAAATGTTTTCAAAATACTCGCGTCAAAATATCAGAAGTTAAGGGTCTAGATTTTTGAATATTTGTAGGAATCCGATCTCACTGTCTTGATTCCCGAATGAAGCTTTTTCCCAAAACTATTACCCTCCTGCAATGCTCAACACTATCGCGAAATTAAAATTTGTACAATTGCACGAAACCCAGTTCCTCCATTATTATTATGCACTTATCTATATATATAAAAGAAAGTTGTGTTAGTTACACTATTTCTAACTCAAGAACGGCTCAACCGATTTGACTGAAAATTAGTAGGGAGGTAGCTAAGAACTAGGGGAAGGACATAGGATACTTTTTACCCCGTTCCCGTCGTTCCCGTGAAACATGCCTTTTTGAAATGTAAATGTTTTTATACTTAATAAACACTAAATATAATTATACGGTAATAGCACATTCGCTTACGTATCTGATATTCTAATGCTCACAATACTAGAGACGTGGGTTCGAATCCTAGAGTAACCTTTTTTTTATTTTTTTTTTTACAAAATTGTTGAAAATAAATCCTTAGGGTTGCTCAATAAGGAAATATTAACAAAAAAAGCAACAGTAGTAGTAAAAAAAATAATTATATTAATAAAGCTTAAAGTAAATACGTTTTTAAAACCGTGCATACATAAAATCGTGTAATTATATATCTCCTCTGCCAGATGAAATTTTAATATTCGGTGTATTCCTTATAAGAAGTAGGCATGTGAAAAGATTTTTTTTTGAAAATTCCTACCCTAAAAGAGTGAATTGGGGTGATTAAGTTTCTTTGAGAAAATGTAGTTATTCAACAATCGAAATTTTGAATTTACTAAGTGTAATTAATAAATAAATAATTAATTAATAATAAGTTTCTGTTTTTGTTATATAATTTTAACTGCAGCATTTTAAATAACGTCATTTCACTTAATTAGTATGAAAGTTTAGGTAGTAGGAACTTATACCAAATACCATAGAGGCGGTTTTTAAGTTTTGTTTGTTGGTCAACAATCAAACTTTTTAAAATCTAATATTTATGAACCAATGATTGTGACCTGGAGCAATCATTTATTCGGCTGAAAAACATTATGGGAGTAATTTTTTGTCATATATTTCATTATGAATCAAAATATAAATCTTCCAAACTAACTTTGCTTCGGTATTCAGAAAAATTTGAAAATCAATTATTGTTCTTGAAATTAAAAATATATAATTAAAAATATAATAATTGAAAATATAAAATATTATATTTTTATTTCCTTCCACGTTTTCTACCTGTTTCCAACAATTTTGTACGTACAACGTCTAAATGTGCGAAATCGAATTGCTTTTTAGTAATGATAATCAAAATAAAGAAGGTCATAATTTTTTTCGTTTTACATTGTATTTTCCAAATAAAAGCATATTTGTGTCGACGAAATTTGGAAAATGTTTTTCTTATACGATGCAGATATATAATAAGAAAGGGTTTTTGATAAATCCTCCCCTAAAAAAGTGAAAAATGGTGGCAAAGTTTGTACGGCATAACGTCCATCAAACAATCGAAATTTCAAATTTAATTATCCAAGTATGTTCGTTATAGACGAAACGTTTTATCGTTTAAAATAAAAAAAATGTTGGTTTATTATTAGATTCAAAAACGTAGGACCTAGAAGTGAGCGTTATTTAACGTAACCAGTTACAGAAACTAGTTACGTGACGAGTAACCGAATAACTAGTTTTACATCAGATGAGAAACTAGTTATTTTTGGGGAACACGTTACATTTGTGTTAACGTTATTGCTAGTGACTATGTACAACGACTAAACAAATAACCGAATCACTAGTTTAAAAGAAGTGCACAGCATAACGTTTCTTTCGCATCACTAGTGTATAGAAGAGAGACATACAGAATTTCAACTAAGGAGGGAATTTAAATTTGAAAATAATTTCATTATTACTGATTATTACATTATGGCACATTATAGTATTAAATCCTAAGCCTGAACATAGCTACCAACACTCTAATAGTTATTTATTGTCGTTTCGTGTGTAACGTATGTAACTGTATAGTTGGTGGAGGTATTTATGTAAACAATCACAATAACTGAAATAGTTACAAAAATAACTAGTTTTGAAACAGGTTACACCGACCAAGTAACTGGTTTCGTTACGTTTCTTGAAAATAACGTAACGACACACGTCTAGTAGGACCTGCTTAAAAATTTAAACTCTAATATGTATATCTGAAAAAGGTTAAGTTCATAAGTGAGCATTAAGTTTTTTGGCTTTCACATATTGTAACCCTGATAATCCGAAATACGTATTCACAAATAAATAGATTAGTGAGCGAATATCGAGTAGCGAGCAATTCGGCGAACTAAAAGAAAATGGTTTAATTATATAGTTGAAATTCAGATATTTTAATAAGTGCATAGATACACACTGGTTATACTTGATTATGGAGGAACTGGGTTTTGTGCAATTGAACACATTTTAATTTCGCGGTAGTTTAGTACATAGTGAAATGGAAGCAATTTTTTGTCATATAACAACAATTGGTTTTCAAATTGTTCTAAATACCGAAGAAGAGTTAGCATAGAAGATATATATATATATATATATATATATCTTATATATATCTCCATAATCATAATATATATATATATATGTATATATATATATATATATATATATATATATATATATATATATTTATTGATGATAATGAAATATGACAAAAAATTGCTTCCATAATGCTCTTCTGCAGAATATATAATTGCTCCAGGTTGCAATCATCTATCTATTTCTATAAAGAGGAAAGATTTGATTGTTTGTTTGCTTTGAAAAGTCTCCGAAACTACTTGACCGATTTGAAAAATTCTTTCACTGTTGGGAAGCTACTCTATTTCCGGAGAACATAGGCTATATTAAATTTTCCAAAAAAATAAGGATCCATACTAAAACTGCAATTAAAAAAACCCAAGGTCTGAAAAAAAATTACCAAAAAACATTTTATCGCGTGCGCTGCGAAAACTATTGGTTATAGAACAAAATAATGTAGTACGATTTTGCAGAACATATTATTATCTACAAAAAATAGAGCGACAGCATATGTCTAACTATTGCAGTTATGGCACAATAAGTGCTTTTTCATTTTAAAAAATATATATAAATGCCACCGCTATAAAAGCTCTTTTATTTATACTTTGGGATTAATTATACGTTCATAGCGCATTCGCTTACGTATCTGACATTCTTATGCTCACAATAAAAGAGACATGGGCTCGAATCTTACATTAGAGTTTTTTTTTTTACAAAATTGTTTTTGGAAAAAGGTTCATTCGGGAATCGAAACAAGGAGATGGGATTCCAACTAATATTCAAAAATCTAGACTCTTAATTTCTGTTATTTTGACGCGAGTATTTTGATAACTTTCGACTTTCTTTAAGTCATAATTTAGACCGACTTTATTGGGCTTGACGATATTTTTTATTTATGTATAGATACTGATTGATTTATGGATTATTTGGTTCACGGTAGGTATACCTACCGACGGTATACGCAATTGAACATACTCTTCTTAGATATTTATAAATATTTTTTGAAGTTTAATTGATGATTACATACAACTACTTTATTCTAAGCAACAGTTGATTAAATGTGTCTTTTTAAAGTTGACGAAATAGTGTTTTTAAGTATGATTATGTTTTTCGTAAAACAAATAAGAAAAATAAAAATTTTCACATATCACTACAAATAGCAAATCTAAAAATAAAATATAATCTACACCTACGTTACGCAGACGAAGTTGCGGGGATCAGCTAGTTATTAATATACCTGAATTTCAACTATACAAATAAACCATATTTGATAGCCTCGAGTTCACCGTACACGATTTGGCATATGCCTTTTGCTCTGGAAGAGCATTTTAAATTTCTTTTATCATTATGACTTACCGTATATTTAACACTCTAAATCCTCCCCCCTTTTAAATTGTCATTCTTTCTCTGTCGATAGGAGCCACTAACTTAAGTTCACAAAGATGCCGGTAAGTATTTTCTTTAGTTCACCGAGCTTAAGGAGGTACTTGCTCACTAATGTATTTATTTGTGAAGACGTATTTCAGATTTTCAGGTTTACAATCAGTGAAAACCAAAAAATAAAAATAAATAGGATATTTTTAAAAAAAATGAGATTTCATAAAAGTGATTCATGTAAAGTAGATTGTCAATGCTCTCAAGCTTGTTATGGTTTCACTAGAATATTTAAAATTTTGCTGTGAATATCAATTCGTTCATTAGTTTGAAAATTCCAAAGTTAAAAAGTCCAATCGGTAAACCGGATCAATATTCATGGCGCCATTGTAAGAAAACGGTTAGTCTTACGAAAATTTACATTCATACATTTTTTGAAGAACATTTAATTTTCCTCAAGAATTTATATTTTTAATTCCTTTCAATGTAATATAGTTGAAAAGTTTTGGGACAACAATGCGCTTTGGACTGAAAAATTAAAAAATTGCTTTAATGAACCACTTAATATCAATTTTAAGGGCTCAAAATTTCACAATTTTTTTTTGTCTCCCATGGTTAATGTTTTTAACATAAATCTTTTTAAATAAGAAATAGTTTATTTTTTTGGCTTAGCTAAATACAAACTATGGTCAAGTTTCGAGGAATAGAATCATTGATATAGTTATAAGCGATGAAGTATGTATTGCAGCGTATTTTACAGTAAATATTATGCAATATTAGATAGTAACTTCAATTAAACAAAATTCAACAGTGCTTATTTTTGACGCATTGAATGGGATGAAAGGGGTTGGAACTCTTCAACACTTATTTATCAGCTGTTGTTTCTTGTTCCCAAAAATTAGACTTTCTTATATAGCACTGTATACGTACACGTTTACTATTTTCCATTCTTACGACATTATGTATACCTACTACCTTATCAAGTCACTGAGATTTATTGATAGGTAAATACAACACTGGGCAAAAACTAAAGTTTTTATTTACTTCACTACTTCTATTACTAATTTTTCTAACTTTTCTAATACGGGAGTTAAAAAATCTAAACATTCATTAACACGAATATAATGTCTACTATGTATGTATGTTACAGTGAATTCGTATTACCTAAAGCCTTAAGAGACTCTAGAGTTATCAAGCATCCGTAAATCGAAAAATATTCAAAATTTGCTCGTTATCGGATCGAACTAGTACGTACCCGTATTGGAATGTTATTTTTGACTAGTAGGCATTGTCCTAAAGTATTTAATTTGTTTTTTTTTTTTAGAATGGAACTGAAATTTTTAATTTAATTGTAATCGTTCATTAATTTTAACTCCAAACGTAGTAAATGCCTTTTGTTGTTTTACATAGGGCTTAAGGGTGGTCCATTTGATCTCATTCTACCACCCACACATTGAGCACCGCTGATTTAGTTCAAGTAAATGTACAAGCGTTATACCTTTCGAGGTGCTTGACCAATATAGCCTTTTGATCATAAAACGGTAGAAATATTCTTAGATGTTATAAATGACGAGACATTGTGCATGCATTGCATTGAATGTGCATCGTTTGTCGTGACCAGAATGCATCCTCCACTGTCCTCCTTCACCACGTCGCCAACTTCAGCAGCAGTCGTTGCGGTAAACATCGGAAACGTTAAATATCACACACCTATCGTAATCGTAAATCGTGAATCGTAAGAGTTTTTGATTCGAGTGGGCAGATTTATCGGCAATGAGCACATTGTTCGTTTGCTTGTACGAGTAATACGTAACGACCTTTTTAACGAAAGAAAAAGTTCTGGAAATGCCTTTCTGGTGACAAACAGAAACGGAGGAAATTTGCGGGTTAAATGACGCATTCGTGCTGTGCCCACGAGGAAGCATGTCGTCTTTTATATTGTTTTCTCTCATTTTTACTCAATATTTGATTATTTATTATTATTTTTTTCTTTTGGATGACATCGACAGATACGTGGATTGGAAATCAACGAAAATTTCATTCTCGAGAGAGAAACGGATATTTGATTGGGGTGAATCTATATTTACCAACGTATCAACTATCATCATTTTTCCGAGTTGTAGGACGTTTGATATGTGAATTTTTTATGCGACTTTTTCCCAAATCTCCAACATTTTACTTTCGCTTTGTTGTTTTGATTTCTCTTCGTTTGTATTTTTATCTTTACAAAAGAACAAAAATTATTCTCATCGGTTCCTACGATACCATCATTTTGTTATTTATATCTCATATTTTACCTTTTATTTTTTCTGATAAACGAAAATGAAGATCTTATTGATTCATTTACACAACGTATACTAACGTTCTACGTATGCTACGCATACAAATTTTTAATTGTAAATTGCCTTTCACAAGAAAAAAATCAAAACCTATATAATATAAAAACGCCATTAATTAATTTTAGGACTCAAATTTCATTGATATTTTAGTTTCTTTTGATGACTTCTTTCCCATTTTACTTGGTAGTAGTGTTTTTTGATGAAATTATCAAAACCGCACAAATTATGCATAATTTTTGCGTTTATAATCTAATTTCTACATTTCTTATAAAATTTTGGACATCTTTTCCATATATTAGTTTCCGATATTGAATGATAATAGGACAAATTTAAAATTTTAAATAATGAAAAGATCTAATTTCTTAAATTGGGGATTTGAAAATCTTAAATAAATTTTTTCATCTTAAATAAATTTTTTCATCTTAAATAAATTTTGAACCTCGTCAAATCCCATAGGTGCCAAATTCTTTACAGGATGATCCTACGTGTACCTACCTATAGTAATTTTAGAATTCAATTTAAATAAGCAATAAACTTTCGAGAAGGGGATTCAGAATTTTGTTGAAAGTGGAGTATTATATAATAAAATTTTGGTGCCTGACAAATTTGATTAATAGTAAACATTTTGTGTTCCAAAGGTTAAAAAATAATCAGAGAAATAATGTGCTAAATAAAAAAATTGTCAGTTGTTAATAAAGGATTAATGATAATTTTCAGTGGTCTTAAAAATTTTGAATTGCAAGTTGAAATAAAATATTACAGTTTCATCATTTATTCAGAGGGGAGGGGGAATGCCACAATCGCCTTCATTATGTGTAAGTAACTCAGCTTAAGATTCTTCTTTCCTTATAGATTTTGCCCGACAATCATTATCCCTTTTTAATTTATTCTTTTTAATTTATTTCTACCAAAATAATATCAAAATGTTATATATTCTTAGAATTAAAAGTGATTCCCCTAAAAGAATTTCAAGCTAAATAGGTTGCCAAAAGTCACAAGCTTATAATGCTTTTATTATTAAAAAGGTATCAGATCGTATGAAGAGCCAAGTCCCAAGTTCTTACGTCCTAATTTAACAAACCTTACATCTTAGTCAAAAAATTGGACTTGACCAATTGTCAATTGAAAATTTTTAAAATCTAATTATAAACTTTAAATGAAATTTTAAACCTTGTTATTAACTTTGGATAGAAGTAGTTTTTTTTTTTATTTTCCCAAATAATCAGTTGCTTTATAGACAGTAGCTACTGTTTATGGTTCATATGTATTATCAATGGATGGCATTATCAATCAAGGAATATAAAATGTAACTTTTTATGGGAGTTGATCAGTAAAAATTGTTAAATTCTTAGTTTTGTTTTTATGAAATCCAATAATCTTGTCCAATAGTCTAATTAGTTTGCCCTAAATTTGAGATTCTAAGAGTCGAAAGTATAAGATCGCAAGTATTGCATCCCACTTTAAGGAAGTTGAGGGTTGAATGATATATATATATTTTATAATTTATTGTTGTTTGTTTCCAAATCTTAGCCTTTATATCAAATTAAGTCTTGTAGGGTTTCGGGAAACATTTTATAGGTTTTGATGAGTGAGTGGCAATATCAATATTTTCAGATACTAATAAGATTTAAACTCTTAAAGTTAGACTAATGAAACTTAAAATATTTATTGAATTCGGCAATATCGCTTTACTCTAAAAATTTAAGCTATGTAGTATTATTCAGGCCGAATGTAACAATCTTTTTAATGTAAAACTTAAAAAGTTTAATGTTGCCAACATAAATTTTATTTCACTGAAAGAACATTTTAAAAATATTATTCAATAAAACTCAATAATTCCATTTATCCTACTTAAAAACCACATGTATATACGATCTACACTTACTAAAACGATATTTCTAGAGAAAAAGTCATCAAAAGTTAATAAGAGTTACACACATGATAATCAATTTTAGTAAGCTTCTGCTACTTATCCCCCAAAGACAATTTTCAAATGCTAAACGAAAAAGACATGCTTCTACCACTTTCCCTATAGAGTCGGTCTAATAGGTAACCCAGAAAAGCTTTCCTGGTGGTTCGCAGGGGTTCGCGCGAACCCTTTAATGTGGATGGTTCGTGCGACTCCCCCTGTTAATCAGAAAAAAAACTTTATTTTTTAATGATTGTCACCGATAATTTATTAATATATGAATTTAAAATTTCAGAATTCTTAATACCTAATTTTGAGTCTTTTTAATAAGTAAACAAAATAAAAGAGAATATGGACGATATTTTTTTTTCTGACAGTTTATTATTCACCAGCTAGTGTGCTACTCTGTCAAATAAAATTCAATATGATATTAATATAAAAAAATGTTACTTTACTACGAATGCGAACCCCCAGGTAAAATTTTGGGAAAAGCCCCTGATTGCCGTTCTCTATTAACTCAAAAGGTCTGAGAAAATAAACAATAATTAAAATTATGTACAAAGTAATTGTATTTTTCGATAGATGGTGACAGGCTAGATTTATTGAAGATTAAAGCTGGTCAAAGCACAACAATTTTGAAAAACACATGATCAGTTAAATTTAATATTTTTCATCGATTTACTCCTTCGCAAAGTAGTTTTAAAAAATCCTCTTTAAAAATTACAAATCAAAATAATAAATTAGTAATTCCCAATGTGTTCTATTTCAATTATTAGAAGATGATCAGAAACTGCTTATGTTTTAAATGGCAGAAGCAATTTTTTATGGTGGATGGAATTTAAAGGGGTTACAAATATTTAACAACAGAGTCCCCGAAAATTGGTATAAGCTTGGATCAAGAACGTCGAGATTTTCAGAACTGAAGAGAACTATTTCGAATGGATACGTAATGTTCACTCGAATGCAATTTGTGCGTAAACTTTAACATGCCAGAAATAAAGAAGCGACGGTTATTTTCAAATATGTATTTATATTATAATATGTAAAATTAAATTTTCGTCTCAAGTCCATTTTAGCACATCCACAATCTGCCAACGTTGCATTTTCGACTTTGTTTTTAATTTAATTCTAATATGGTATAATTTTCTCTTTTGTGGCTAAATTTTTATTATGGGTCGATTTAATCGCGAATTAAATTAAAAACAAAGTCAAAAATTCAACGTGGCCAGATTGTGAGTGTGCTGGAATGGACTTGAGCCAAAGTTAACTTTATTTAGAAAATTTAATTTTACATAATCTATAATATAAAAATGAATCGCAAAATGTGTTGGTAAGCGCATAACTCAACAACGCCTGGACCGATTTTGATGAAATTTTTTGTATGTATTTGAGGGGGTTTGAGGATGGTTTATATTCACAATTCGATTTGTTTTAACAATGTTTTAACAATGAATTTATTTATTTATAAATTTTACGCCTACTTGCTTTTTACGTCTAATATTATTTGTAATCATCGATTCCTGTGATTTATTTGGAAAAAGCTTAGCGACGTATGAATTTGACGTTTTTATTTATATAATTTGTGTTAAAATAATTATTTAATTCACATTTTTGAAGAGTGTTGCAAGCAAAAAGATTGTAGGTCCACGTCATTTTGGCATTTAATTTTGAATTTATTATGTATCACAACGCAGTACGTGGAATTTTTGTAACTATGAGCAAAGTTTGGGAACACCATTAACTTAGAACTTCGTAAAGTGGCAAAAATTGGTAGGGAAATTAATGTATCCCGATGATGTGTCAACAGAAATTTTCCCATTACCAATATCGATAAATTGTTTGGAAAACACTTTTCCAGATTAGTCGTTCTGCATTTCGAATTGCAGAAGTGGACGACTTCAGACATTAAGGATCGACTTCTGTTTAAAAAATAAATGCTTGCCTTAAACTATCAAATTTAAGGAACCATATGAAGAAATTTCATCTGGAAAAAAAACATAAAAAACATAAACAAAAAAACATAACTGAACGATTGATCTGCAGAAGATTTATCCTAGAAATGAATGAATATCGGTAATAGCCGTGTTATTGGTTTGAATTTTTATTCCAATTAAACTGATTTAAACGTTATCCTGCTGTTTTATAAAAAAGCTAGGAATTAAGTAAAAGTTTTGAATGAGACAAAATTTGAAGGAAATTAAGTCAATATGCTTGATTCGTCGACAAGAACACTGCCATTACCGAGATTCAAAAATTGTTTGGAAAATTCTTCAGTAGATGGATCATTCTGCAACGCAACTCATGTTGTCAGCTGAAATTTTTTTACATTGTGTCACAAATTTTATGATTTTAAGCATCTAAACTTGGAATGATTGGCAATGTTTGGGAGAAATCGCCAATCAGTAAAATCATTGTGCCTTCAAAACAAAGTCAGTCATTGCGTCAAACTTCCAATGGTTTCAATGGTTATATGCGTTTCTTAAATAAAAATTACCGACAGTATTAAATTGACATATAAGTGTGGGTGACGTGAACTGCCAATTGCGTAAAATTCCAAGCCTAATTTATTTAAAAACTCATTTTATTCATTTTTTTTCCGTGAATTGTTAAGATATATTAATAGTTATTCTGCTATTCGAAAGGAAGACGAATCTAACAAATCATATAGCATCATAATTGGTCCCGTAATTTTTCAAGCTCTAATTGGTCTACTACCCCTACTTTGTTTTTTATGCTGAAGATATCTGATTTGACAAACTTTGTATGTCAATGTAATGGCAAGATGCTTCAATGGAGAGAATCAATCCGAGGGCAACGCATGAACCCAAATACATAGCTTCAATAAAGCAAATCGTCAGCCTAAATTCTCAATCTGCTAAGTTCACTTTTAAATTTTTTTGTTTTTTTGTTCCAATAGGAAGGAATAAAAAATTCTATCAAATGACAAACTGATAAATCTATTTAAATATAAAAATTTCTTAATATGCAAAATGAATCGGAAATCTGCTTTATGTAGTAATTTATGTAGCTTATATTTACTTTTTTTCCTTTCCCTGAAAACACTGTTAAAAAGAATTTAGCAGCTTAACACTTTAGGCCGACGAAATGTGTTGGTTGTCTTGCAATTGAAATAATTTATTTCTTTTTATATAATTTTTATTTTATTTTTATATATTTATTATTCTAATGAAGTATTGAACTTAATTTTGTTCATTTTATTATTAATAATTTAAACTAAGTGTAACTAACATATTCATTTATAAAACACTATGTTCATTGCATGTTAGTCAGTACGAAGTTTGCTGGGTCAGCTAGTACAATATAAATACATATTTGAAATAACAGTCGCTTCTTCATTTCTGACATATCAAAATTTACGTACAAATTGAATTCGAGTGAACAATACCTATAGGAATAATTACGGAACCATTCTAAATAGTTTTCAAATTTTGACGTTCCTGATCCAAGCTTATACCCAAAATTAGCTAGTGGCTGCCTTTGAATGCAAGAAGGTCTACCTATGTGATAGAATGATACTATTAGCTATCATAAAAAAAGAAAAAAAGGCTAATATTTCTCAGTATTACAATGTTTACAGGGAAGTCAAATAAAAGGTCATCTAATATAATCAAATATAATTGATTGAATGATTGAAATAAAAATCTTTGATTTCCAAAGGAAGCCGCAAATACCATCTTTTGCCCATATGTGCCGCCCCCTGTTCTTCTTCGAAAGTAAGTAAAATTGATTCACAATAGTTTACCAACCGAGTGATTTTTAATCAATAGTTTTTGAGTGGTCTAAGCTCGTAAATAAAATTTTAATTTTCAGAGTATCATAAAAGTCTTCTTAAAGTATAAAGAAAGTTAATTTATCAAATAATATTCTCAATAGAAATCAGCCTTCTTTGAACAGTAATAAAACTCAAATTGTTTTTTTTCAAACGACCAAAAAAAGAGAAAATTTTAGAGCATAAACTATAAAATTAATTTTAATTAAAATTACTGAAGAGACGGAAAGTTTCTAACGCTCATATATTTTAATATTACCTCATTCGTTTCGTTCATACTAGAAAAAAATAGATATAAACCCAAGCTTTTTAGATCTAATAGAACCATTTATGTCACAATATAATATTTTTAATTAATTTTTTTGACACTTTAATTTCAGTTTTTCATTATCTTGAATGGTTCTGGCTCGCTGGTTTTTGGTTCTTGCCAGCTGAAATTATAGTGCTTTATTTCAAAAAGACTAATTGTAGAAGAGTGCTTTAATTAAATTACATTTTATCACACAAGTCACGTTTTTATAATTTAAACGTTCAGAAAAATATTTTTATTAGCTCGCGAGGAGAAAAGTTGGGAAACTCTTTATTGCCATGGCGTTAACAAGGAGCTTTATTTGTATCACAGAATAACACATGAATTTGATGAAATATAAAATTAAAAGTAAAAGTTGAGAAGAGAATCTTAATTAAACAAGAAGAACACCTACAATTTTTATTGTTTTCTTTTGATTGAATAACATTTTAATTTTGTAAAATATTTAAATTTTAAGTGAAAACTTTCAAATTTCCAAATAAAGAAATAAAATTTTCATCCTCGTTGGTGTTAATTTGTCTTTAACTCATCTTTACAACAACAAAAAATGACCAAAAAATGATTACTTAAGCCACTTATTTTACTAAAATGATTATTATAAGTCAATAAACACCCAATTTTTCTCATTTAAAATTACATAAGACACATAAAAAAGTCATTTAATTCTACGAACCTATCGTCTAATAAAGCCATTATTTTAAATTATAAAAAATACAGCTTATTTTCCCAATAATTTTTAATGAAATTTCAAACAATTTGTACATTTGTAACCGCACCCATGAGTTCGTCAAAATTGTCCTCAATTTCTACAAAAAGAAAAATCAATTATTTTCATTAGGATATTTGTAAACATTAATTTGAAAAGGTCGCTATAAAACGAGTTTTTGTGTCAACGCTAAAATATATTGGACATTCAAATAGGAAGTTGATGTAATAAGGAAGATTTTTTTTTTCAAATATCTTGTAAGAAGTTTCAAAAGGAAAAATAAAGAGAAAAAGCAGTATAAATGAAAATTTGCAGTTAAAAGTTCATCAATAGAATTGCTTTTCTATTGCTTTTTGCCAACATTTCCGTTTGAACTTTCATCAATGTTACATAAGTGTTTCAGAATTACACAATGCAATAATTCGGTTTTATAGTTTTTAATAAATCAGTATTGTGTTTATATTATTTTATTAATTTCTGAAATGAAAAGTATTCTTAGTTCAATCGACAACGGAAAAAACTGATGATACCTAATGCAATCCTTTCAATTAATAATATTGGTCTATTTAATTATGGATGAGGGTCGTTCTATTTTAAACCTACCAATCAGTGGTGTAGCTAAAAGGAAGCAATGTTTTCGGATCCTCAGTATCAGAGGGTCTCTTCCGATATTTATTTATTTGTTATTTGTATATAAAAAGCTTACATATTTACCTATTTAGTTACCTCATACACTCCAATCACTTCAGTATTCAACGTTATATGTAGCCTGCATATGTCCTAAATGATAGAAGCCCATTACTTATATTATTAGTCTTACTACTCCTAAAACCCAACAAATATAACGAAAATCTCGTGAGTTACAGATTCAATTCACTGCTGTTCCTCTTCAGTAAAACAATGAATGCTTTTTACTACCGGACTAAACAAGTTCAATACTGGTATTTGGTATTTTTAGATCATAATACCAGTTTTAGTACTGATATTAGGAACTTTAGAAAAAGAAAGAAAACACAGGTGTTCCTTTATTTTAGTTTTAGTTTAATTACAGTAAATATCACAAAAAAACATTACTAACTTATAAATAATAACAGTTTATAAAGAATCACATAAAAGTAAAGGAACAACGAACATCGTATGTATTTAAATTTAAGAAAACTGTAAATATCTCTATTCAGTCTATGGCAGTGGCGTGCACAGATATTTTAGGTAGGGTAGGCAGAAATTTTTAAAAGCTACTTCAATAAAATCAAAAATGCATGTTGATTTTAGTTCGTCGTTATGATGAGTAAATAATGAATCCTATATCGATTAGCCAACAAAATTTTAAAGTGTGAATTTTCTGAATTTTTTTTTGCCAATCGATGGGAAATCGTTCGTAGAGGTATGTGAAAGAAACCGTTTCGATTGTGACAAAATAGTTTAGCGCTAATAAATTAATTAAGAAAAAATAATTAGTTAATTAGTCATTGATATAGTAAAATGTTAAGAAAATATAGTTCAAAGCGACATACAATAACAAAATGCGGGAAAATTTAGGAAACAGTTGGTTAAATGTAAAACTAAAAATAAAGTTAAGGAAAACTAAACAGAACCTCCCCCCTTCGAAAAAAAAATAGAAAAAAAGGCAACTCAGAAATTAATTTTTTTCCTCAAATTATATTTTCCCAAAATTTTTCACAATAACAAAAATCGAAACATAATTAAAGAGGTTTTTCTCCAAAAACTTTTCATCACTAATGAATATCAACTTATCACACAAAAAAATTTTGAAAAAATATATATTCGAAGTAGAACATTAAGTAAGTGTTTTTTGAAATTCGAAAAATATTTTTCTTTGACTTTTTTTTAGTTTTAGTTTTAACCAACCGTTTCCTAAATTTTCCCTCATTTTTGTTATTGTATATTGCTTTAAACCTTATTTTTTTAACATTTTACTATATCAATGACTAATTAATTAATTTATCTTATGTATTTAATTACCGCTAAACTATTTTGTCACAAACAAAACGGTTTCTTTCAAAAACCTCTACGAACGATTTCCCATCGATTGGCAAAAAAAATTTCGGAAAATCCACACTTTAAAATTTTGTTGGCTAATCAGTATAGGCTAAATAATGATGTTGATATTTTCAACCACAAATATCCATAGATAGACTCAATTTGTAAACTTTACTAAAGAAATACAATATAATCGTCAAGATTAAATAATACAGATAATAGATAATAAATTATTAAAATTTATTAGAATTAAATAATAACAATGTACGTAGATTACTGATCGTTAAATCGATTATTGAGATGAATCAAATTCAAACTTATTTTCAGCGATAATGAATAAGAAACGATGCTACTTCGGTAATTATCGTAATTTGTCGTGTGCAAGAAGACAGTGTATTTTTTTAAGGTTGTATGTGTAAAATTGTATACTTGTATTATTGTTTTTATACGAACGCACACACTGACACGTATGTGTGCTATGAGTGCACACATATAAATATTTAGACACGAATAGTTTGTGTCTTCCCCGCCGCATTGGCAGGAGCGCTAGTGCATTGCAATGCAAATATTATCAGTTGCTTACTTGAAATTGAACGAACGAATGAGCTGGCATAATCTGTATACTGTATAGATGATATCCGTTAAGATTTTTTCTTTATTGGTATTTGGTAAATAAAATAAAACTAGATATCAGAACAAAATTATAAATATTTATCTGAATTATGTAGGGTAGGCAGTGTCTTTTTGTCTATATGGAATGCACGCCACTGGTCTATGGTATCTACTATCACAAATTTTTCATATGTGATCTTAATAAACATGATACATCAATTGTAATGTCATTAAACCTGAAAAGTAATTTTGTGCTAAAATTACCACCTGCCGAAAACGCTTCTAGAATATCTACGCTTGTTGATGGTACTGTTAATAAGGCACGATATAGGTACTTTTTACAAGTTTTTACTTCTAAATCCTTCATTGATGATTTTGGATATAACTGATTTCTGTATTCTGTTTTGGTTAGTTGAATTTTTTTTAGTTATTTATAACTAATTTTTGTTCAGAACACAATTCCTTTTTACTATCAACACAAGTGTCATCATCATCTTCAATAGCTTTACCAATTTTTTCTAAATAGAGGGATAGGTTTGCGCGTAAAGAAATTAAAGAAAATTTACTACCAATTAATTTTATCCATTAGGGCGGCATAAAAACAAAAACTATACTCTTTTGCTATGGATAGCGATCCCTGAACATATAGTGGAAATAATTAAAAAAAATTAGTTAATACCAAAAAACCATATATACTCGTAAACTTGTGAGTACCAATATTACAAAATTGTATAAGTGTACCATATTGTATCCCGGAATATTGCAATCCTTAGTTGTACCAAATTCCAAACTCAATTTTCCGACAAGGTACGCTTACCAATCCGAACAATATCATTCAGAAAGAAAAAAATCAATTGAAATAATCTTCAAAACAGTCCATTTGACAAGGCTTGCGATGACAGTCTGATTGCCCCAATTAAAACATCCTCTCGTTTACTATTTACAAAGTCATTCATTTACCCTTCACTCACTACAGTGTTTCTGTAAGAAGCAAATTTAGACCTTCTAAAGCAAATTCATATGACAGAATATCTTTAGAAGGGTATATAGATAGAAAATATTTTTACCTAATACTTTGGTTACCTTTTCGAAGTTCCATTCTATCCTGAGGTCTGGATTTATGGAATTTCTTGGTGATGCTGTTTGTGAACTTGAAGTATCTCAATCCTATCTGTATCAATAATTCTTCAAATTAAATCAAAAGGCAAGCAGATAGAGTATTCTTCATATTAAATCCTCAATGATTACTTTCACTTTCAGAAAAGCCTTTATTGAACCACAAATGGTTCTAGAAAGTAACTTACTCTCGATCCATGCTAAAATCCAATATGTCGGAGTATCACTTAATGGGAAACTTGTCTTCCGTTCCCATATAGTCTTGATCTTCAGAAATTATCACTTCTGATTTTAACTAATATACCGCTAAGCTCTTACAACCAAATTACTGCACCTTACACTTATTCAACTGGTGCGACTGAACTCTTCAGCCATTTCAAAAAGTGTCTCTAAAAGTTGTATAATTCAAGATTCCCAGAACCGTCTACACCAGTTGATTTGATTATTCAAACCTACGCCACAGCTTTAACTTCTCTCGGATAGGAGAAATCAACATTCACCAGATAAAACATCATGGTAAACAATACCATTGATCTTGAAGAGCTAGATATGCTTAATATTACTTATCAGATTTTCTTGGAATGGCCACTGTTGACTCAAATTATAGCCACGCTGACAAATTACGATAATCCTAAAATACTAGGAGGTTCTGATCTACAAAACATCCTTATACGATCCTTTTTTTCATATAAAGTTTTTCCTTCGTTCATTACCGGCATCATTTTCCTATCCTATTTCTTTTTGTGTAACACCTTTGTACTACAAAACTTTCATAATTTATGAAAGTTAGAGTTTCAGAGAAAAAATAACTCGAAAGGATAAATAGTTTAAGGTCATAGGTACTCCATTAAAAAAAAACAGTGTTTTTGAAAGAAGATATCATACTTACACATATCGCTTGTTTCAATTTTTTATTACCAATTTTGGAAAAAAATAAAAATATTTTACGTGTTTTTTTTTCTCACATTAATGATTACAATAATTTCAATCTGATTTCGGCATTAGGGAACAACTAGGGATGTGCTTTTGAAGAGAAAAATTCAATGAAATTAATTTTTTCCTTTTTTTTTTAATAATCGATTTGGAAAAAATCGATTTTTATCAGAAAAATTAATTGGAATAGGAAAAATCATTTTTTGCACTATATTTGATAGAATGTCTGCTTAACTTTGTTCTTTATATGTTACGGTAAGTGTGATGAATTGGAAATTATTAATGTTATTAATACTTAAAAGTCATGGAAAAATTGATTGGTAAACTTGATTTTCAAAGAAGAAATTATCGATTTTTCTTCTACAATCGATTATTTTTTCATAATAATAAAAAAGGAAGAAATTAACTATTAAAGATTTGTGATTCCTATTTAATCCTATGTTTGATCCTTTAATATTGATAAAATGAGCTTCTTTAACACAAAATTTAATCGAACGCCACTGTTTCCTTCACTTTTAAGTACTTAATACCTATAATTTTCAAATATAAAAAAATCATTGATTTTTTTTTGACCTCGTTTTTCCCATTAGAATTATTAAAATGGTCATTTTATTTTCGCTCGTGTATTTCTCTACCGCATACATTCATACAAAACCTTGAAACGTAATCCTCACACACGTTCACATCCAGAAAAAACCTTCGGGAAATTCTCATCCCGGAAAACCACCGACATCCGTGTGCTCAACAAACGTTCGCTACCCGCAAACCTGTGGTCATCTTTTCACATAAATATAGATCATTTCATTAATTGCAAAAATTTGCGAAATGTAAAAGCACTTCGGAGTCCAGACAGAATAAAACGATACTGCACGGCGAGACGATAATTTATTATTCTCGCAAATAAAATTATTAACTCGCGAAAGAACACAAAAGGAAAAGTGTTTTTGTAAACTATTTCTGAAAGTTTTTTTTGTGCTTGGAAAAAAAGCAGGAAATTAAAGCTTCAAGTTTGCCTGTAAAAACTACATTTCAAGATAATCACTCGATTTCATTCGGTAAATAAGTCATAAAGTTGTTCCGCTCTGGATTGTAACAACTTCCGTCATCATTTACGTGTGCATTACTCACGTTTTAATGTCTCTATCCCGCTGCCGACAGAATCCGAGCGTAAATACAAAATAAAATACATTGAGTTGACGAAACAAGAGCGGAGCTATATATATTTTTACTGGAATACTAAACATTCCTCAAACATACTCAAAAAATTCATAAGGGAAAGAATCAACGTTTAGCGTTTAATGTTTTTCATTCATTTATTTCATTACGTTAATTTTCTTTTTATTAAACAAAACTATTAGCAAATTCACAGAATTTCAAAGCGCGCGCTTGTTTAGAAAACTTTATAAATGAATAAAACCATGGTGAGTTAAATCTACGATTTAATTCTTTCAAACCAACCATCATAAAAACTTCATTTCATTTTCAACTTCAACCAAGCAGTGTGTGACAGCAATTTCGTAGCGAATCTTCCCATCATATTTCCATTTTAGAGTTTAAAAAAAGCCAATTGTAACGTAAGGTTGCATATAAACAGACGAGCAAAAGCGAGCACATTCCACGGAAGATTTGCAAGAATTTTCAATTTTCTTCTTGTTTCCCTCAACGAATCCTTTCGCACACATTCTTTGCCAGCGTTTTGTTGGCGGTTATAAAGCGATTCATCTCGACGCTCGTCCTCGTTACAATCAACATATGAGACCATACTGATATTTAATTCATTCAGTTGAGATTAAAATTTGTAGAAGTTGACGGCAGTGCGAATTGCAATTGAGGGTGATGTGAGTGGAATGAAGATGTTTAGATTTTTTTTCAGCGTGGATGAGAAGATTAATGAAACAAGACAAGACTGAACTTGAGGTAAGTAAATATAAAACGTGCAATTTGCCACACCAACCTTATCCAACGAAAAAAACTTACTTTAATGTCGATTTTTTTTTAGATTCAAAAATAATTTAAATTTAATTTCGATATTTATAATCAAATTAAATATCGTCATTACTTTGTAATACACTTATTCAGTATCTTCCAACGCATAAATTTAAGCAAAACATAACTTCAAATCGTCACTTTCTTAAAGTTAGTGTTCAATCAAACCTTTGGTTTCGGTTTTGGTTAGTTCCGGTATTACATCGGACTTAGTTTTCGTCTCAACAGAAAAGCTGCTGAAGCTGCAATCTATACCAATACTACGTTTTTAAGCTTCGTTTAGATTAAAGAAGCGGTCGGTGAAATAAAGACTTATTTCACATAAATTTATTTTTTGCGCCTTTATTTTAAGAAACACCTGAAGAGTGATGAAGACAAATTCTGAAAAACCATTCTATAATGTTTGGAAATCTATATTATTTACGCAAGATAATGTTTTTCTGCAGAAACTAAAGGTTTAACAGAAAAAATAGTCAAATTAATGCCAAAACGTTTGAAGTCTTACGGCGTCGCTTGTGATGTTCCGTTTGAGCTCCAAATGTGTAGATATTTGTTACAATATATATTAAACTCAAACTTACGGCCTTACTCAGCAAGATTTACCAGCTTGACATGAAAAAGGCTTCGGGAGCCGATTTGATAACACCCAAACTCTTGAAGAAACTGCCTGATTCTGGTAAACGTGCTATTCTGTACATTTTCAACGCGTGGATCAGATATGGTTATTTTCCTTTCGCGTGGAAAACACCAAGGATAATTGTTTTGCCAAAACCAGGCAAAGACAGAAGTCGGATCGATAATTATCGTTCGATTAGCCTACTACAGGTGTTGTCAAAGGTTTTCGAAAGACTTTTGATCGATAAGATATCGCCTATCCTGAGTGAGAAAGCCACGATTCCCCACCATTAATTCGGTTTCAGACAGGGTCATAGCACGGTGGAACAAGTTCACCGTTTGACCAACTACGTAAGGAAGGCTTTGGATGAAAAGAAATATTGTGTAGGACTCTTTCTGGACGTAGCTCAGGCGTTTGACCGCATTTGGCACGCGGGCCTATTATACAAGATAGAAAGACTCCTTCCTAAGCAACTGTACACAATCATCGACAGTTTCCTGATGGAGAGAAAATTCTTTGTATATTATGGCGGCGTTGCCAGCTCGACATACCCAGTGATGGCAGGCGTTCCTCAGGGAAGTGTATTGGCTCCAACCCTATACAATATTTTTACGGCAGATTTATTGGTAGATGCAAACATCTTCACATCTACCTTCGCTGACGACACCGCAATTCTCTATGCTAGCTCAAAAGCTCATATAGCGACTAGAGAGTTACAAGAACATGCCAATAAAATAATGGGTTGGGCAAACCAATGGCGCATCAGGATCAACGAATCGAAAACTCAGGTCATCACATTCACACTCCGAAAAAGCTCTGGTGGCCCAATTACCATCAAAAATTGTCCAATCGCAAACAGCCAGGAAGTTAAATACCTCGGCTTCCACCTAGACAGACGATTGACTTGGAAAACTCACATCACTAAAAAAGCTTTACAGGTGAAAATCCTACATCGAAGACTTGAATGGTTGACCGGAACGAGATCGTCTTTGAGTCTGACTTCAAAGGTCATGATTTATTGTACAAAGGGATTCTCAGACCAACATGGTCGTATGGGGCACATTTGTGGGCCTCCGCAAAACTATCAAATGTTGAGTTGATCCAGAGACGACAAACTGCCATTCTCAGATCCATCTTGGGGGTCGGGCGCTACGTGACATTGGTCAAAACGCCAGTAGAATGGAGTTCTCTCTTTTCTTTTATGTATTGTATTTTTATTTTTTTTTTGTTTGTATTTTGTTTAATTCTTTATATCTTTTCCTTTTATGTTGTTACTTTTATTTTCTTTTCATTTATTTATATTGTGTTGTAATATCTAAGGCGAGGAGCACGCAGTGCTCAATTCCTTAAAAAAATAATAAACGTTAGATAATTTTACGTACACCAATGCTCCATAGTTTCTTTAAAATATAGCTAAATTTTGTTATGCCAGTATTTTTATTCTCTACTAATGCTGTATAATCATTTTTTGAACTGTCTTGAAAGCTGAAGACATCTTTTGCCTATCAAACGTAATTTTTTATATGTCTCAAACGTTATTGGTAGTTTTATTTTATCAAAACTGTTATCAATGTCACTCTTAATAAAGCAATACATGTATGTTTAGTTTTCCCGGATTGAAGTTTATTTAATAAATAAGCAAATTAAGTAAATTTCCGTTACTGTCATCATGACTTGGATTTTTGATATGAACTTAAGTTATTTTTTTACTACGGCTGGTTTATTGGTAAGTAAAATGCACAAAAAAAAATAAGTAAACAAAAGACTTTAGTGAATAAAAAACTTCGATATTAGTTTAAGTTTTGTTTCGACTGAAATTAAAGAAAAAGCATAAGTTCGGTTCTCTATAATATGGACGGTATTGATTTAATAAAAAAAAATTGGGTTAGTTGTGATTACACCAAGTGTTTTATAGGTAAAAGTGTGACCAAAAATTGTACCAGTGGATATAACCTATCTTTTTGGAAGTTATACTTCTTTAACGGTGTTATGGAAAAATAATGAGAACAAATTTTTACTTTAGGTAACGGAAGAAACTACAGTATGAAGCTACGCGCAAGCGATAATCGGTTAAGCGAGCAACTTCAGGCGGGTTAGAGCTGGCTGATTTTTGGGAGAAATTTGCATAATACTAAAACGATTAAAGCACGTAATTGAGTTGAACTCAGCGCTAGCATAGGTTTTTCATATATCGCTAGGGTAAACGCATCTGTCTTGATTATCTTGAACAATCTTGAACTAGAAAGGAAGTTTAAAGAGCCGGTTAACAGTCACTGTCATTTGTTTTTTTTTTAATTAAAACATGGACATCTTTGAACTAAAAATTTTAATATTTTTCAGCTAAACCATGTCCATATTAATACACAAATAGCTACTTCCCGAAAAATATTCCCAGCCCATATTGATATTACTGACAAATGGTGAAAATTGGCAATTGATTGAATGGTATCAAAATAACAGTTGAAACCAATGACAACAATCAGTTAGCTCAAATTTGAGAACATAATTATATTTGTATTCCACTCACATGCATGTGTTTAGAACTTTACAATCTTTGTCCTTCGTCTTTACTACTATACAATTTCCTATTATGCAAGATGCATGTTGATATTAAAAACAAATTGTGTTTATAATTGTATAATTGTATCATATATTAGCTATCGAAGACCTGTGTACCAATTCAGTTACTACCGAAAGATGCTTTGGCAGTGGATTAAAAACATTTTTTAATCTATGCCAAAAAATTATAACTTGTCACGTGCGTATACACAACGCTTTTATATATATATTTTTTTATTTCTCCTTCTACTGAAAGCGTAATGTGACCATCAAAGTCCAGTAAGTAATGTAAAAAAAATCTCTATTTTTAAGCAAAGAAGGTTTCTAAATGTAATTATGATCAAATAATCTTATTAATCAGTTTTTAGCTATATCCGCTTAGAAGGTATTCTGGTCTACAAGTTTGAGGAAACCTATTTATTTTTGTATATTATCAAAATTTATGTTTCTGATCATCAATAATTTTGAAATCACGTCAAACAAGAGTTCCTTTTTTTGAGTACCTATTTTAGTTTTAGTTTTTTTAATACATTATTATTCTTTTGAAAATGGATTATACATATTTTCATTGTTTTTTATTCTATCACGTCCGTATATTCACCTCAAAATTGAGACTTCTAAGCCAAATACCCCATTAAATTTTTCTTTGTTCCTGTCATTGTTGTGGTTATTTTCCGGTCTTTCGATAAATTATTCTAAATAAATAATTATTCCTCTATTTTCTTACTTTTACTTTGCCTAAGTATGTTTGTTCTTGAAACAAGGTGACCTTAAATACCAGACGTAACCAATAATTTTGAGTCCCTACTAAAAATAATATTTACTAGTTATTTAATAATTTTTTGATTAAATAACACTATAAAGTTTTAGTAGCTGTAAAAAATTATCTATTTTAATATTTTCAGTCAAGACAGTCCAAAAACCAAACTCGATCCAAATTTACGTCACATAAACTCAAATTTAAGGCGCCCCAAATAAAAAAGAATAAGGCAGATTGAAATCCTGGATTTATTAAGAAAAGGAGTGAACAAACACGGTTTAAGGAATCTTGCCAGAGATAGGCGATGTTTTGAATTTTTGACAATACCAAAATTTCCAATAGGGACCAAAAGAGACCAATATTTCGAGATAAAAACGAAACCAGAAAAATCTTGCTTCATCTATTCTTGCGTGATTGTTTTTTCATAAATAAACATTTTTAAAAGCCTACTGGAGATTGAGTGGTTAAAGTGACTGCTCCAAAGTTGATAGAGGTTGGGTTCGATCCTCGTATCGAGCATATTTTCGATATTTCCCGATAACGGATTTTTATTAACTCTAGAGGACCTTAGTAGTTATAAGGCGACGGTAAAATACTATTAATAAAAAAAACTTTTTTAAAAAATTAAATCACTGAAATATTAGCATTTTATTTCATATTATAATTATTAGTTTGTATGGCACAGCAATTTTTGTTTGATTTTCTTTGGTAATAAATAGTTTCAATTAAAAATTATGTTAAGTCAACGTGTTTTGATATGTCAAATACCAATAGTTAAAAAAAATATGAAATATTGAAATTAAATGTACAATTCATGTAATTGTTCAAAGTATAAATATAATATAGTAAAGGCTAATGAACTTCAAAGCTAAACACATGCATATGCAATATAGTAATAAAATTGTTATGCAAATAATAAATTTCTTTGATGCAACTCATTTCTTGGTAGCTGAAGAAGCAAAATAAAGAACTGAACTTTTTCCCTGTTCCTGTCTTTATTCAAGAAATGAGTAAATCGCTTGCGTTTTCTTTTTATAAATATCAATATTACATTTAAATATTAAAATCTACGACGACGCGCGGCATTTCGAGCTGAACATTAAGAGCATATGGCAAAGGAAGAGTATGTTGGAGATACATTAGATATCTTATTACTGGCCCAATGGAGTGGTGCTGCTTCCACATCTTTTTTGAAAAGCAAATCAGAGTATATTAAGCGACCGACGTCTTGCAATTTTATGATTGATGTTTTCAGATTTAAAACGGTTTCACCTGAAGCCGTACGAAGCAAGAGATGTAATTTAAGAGCATTTTTACGTAAATATAAGTATCAAGAAATCGAATTACTGTCGTTTTTTCCATTCATTTTCAAGAAGGAAGTAATTTTGTTCTATTATTATTTCATTAATTAATCACATTTTTAGTTGCGACAATCAATCTCGCTGTGACTTATTTGGAATTTAATTAACGCTATCCAAATTTGCCAATCGGAACGCTCTTTATTGAAAATATCTCTTCGTCGCTAATTAATTCTGTTTTGCAATGGGACAATAGTGTGATATGATGAGAAAACCGCAAGCAATGTCTGTTGACATCGTTTTGGTTTGGATTTTGAGCAAATGTTTACGAAAATTCAGTGTAATATTTCAAATGTTAGAAGCAAATATCATTGAAATTTAGTATGCGGTAATGGATGCAGAGATGTAATTAAAATGTGGTTTCAGTAACTGTTCGAGGCATTTCATTTTGGTTTTTAGAAAATCACGTTGAATCGAAAAGAATGAGGAGTATTGTTTTTCATTGTCCGGAGAATAGACTTCCACTCTTCATTTTTCAATTAAGTTTGAAATAATAATTATAAATTATAAAGCCAAAAAGTTAAAACATTTAATATTAAACATCTTTAACTGATTTTTTGGTCGTTAATGTTTGTAAATTTATCTTTGATATCAATATTATTCAATGCAGTCTTATGAAAGTATTATATTCCAAACTGTAGACCATATGGTGCATTTAGGTTCAATTGTCAGTAGCACAGATTCAAGTATGAATAACATCCAAAGAAGAGTAGCGGTGGCTAAAAGTGCAATGAGTAGGTTATCTAAAATCTGGAAAAGCCGTTCTATTAAAAAAAAAAACACTAAAATGAGGTTACTTTAAGTACTGATCTTCTCCATCTTTCGATAGGGGACCGATACTTTGATTAAATTAAAACAGGGGGCAAAAGAAAAATGATGTGTTCGAGATATACTGCTGGAGACACATGCTCCGAATTGCGTGAATAACAGACATATTGGAATAGACTCTCTTCCATGAACCTTGCGAAGATTCAAAGGTTTTTCAAAAACATTTAAGAAAAAAAGGGGTAACAACAATTTGGATAAACTGATAGTCTCGGAAACGTAAAACGACGAACACCCAAACGGCGCTCATCAACCTGATGAACTGCTTAGGTTCGAAAGGCTAGTCTTTATTTTACGGATAATAGTGACCACTTACGGCACAAGTTGTTAATAATCAGTAATAAGAAAACAACCAATGAAAATTTTGGGGATTCCTTATTTCTGTTAAGCAGATATAGTATGTTCAGTTTACATTTCTTAGCTATGGACAGTTATTAAAACTTATTAATCCCAAATGTAGCAATAAAAATTTGGTTTCCAGAAGAAGTTTTTCTTAAATACTAGATGATATCCGCAACATCCTTTACGAGACATACTCAGGCATCGAAAACATTTCCTGCTCAATATGGCCAGCCGATACGGAAAATTTTAGTTTCCCTTTTGAAAAAAGTCTTTATTTCAAAAATACGAATTTTTAACTTTCGTACCTTCTATTTTACCAGTTTAATCAAATATTATGTGAATTTTTTTTCCTAATTTTTAAAAACCTGTTTAGATGACGTTGGGTGGAAGAATTCAACTTCACTGGAAACTGATACTGCCGTCAGACATTGTCGTTAAGATAGTATTCCTTTAGATACCTTCACTTCGTATACGTGAAACTTTGAGTTGGATCTAAATATCAATTTTCATCTGAATTGGTTCAGTCATTCTTGAAAAAATAGAGGTAAACATTTTAAAAATGATCAATTTTGAACACAAATACTTAATAACAACAATAATTTAGACATTGATTAAAAAATCAAAGATGCAAACAGACTTCGCAATTTTACATATTAATTTAGATTTTTGATCAGTTTTACAGTTTTCAACCTTCGTTCGACGTTTATGTGTCGTTACATTTAATTTCATACATACAATGAAAAATACTGCACATTTTGCACACTGTAATGCATATAGTTCATTTGGAACGTAAATATAATTGTTTATTACAAGTCCCTAGAAAATCAACTATGAATTTTGCGAAATTAGTTTCTAAAAGACGTTGGTTTATAGTAGGATTGTAGGAACTGTAATAATGAAAGAAGAAAAAAATAATAATGTGGTATTTTTGTGATGTAAAATTTAAACAATTTGCTTTATAAGCTAAAGGTTTCAGCTTGAAGCACAAACTTTTTATCTGGGAATCAAAATTTTTAAACCTACAAAATAATAATTCTGAATTAGTTAATTGTTTCCCCCAGCCGTGAGCATAACTAGTGTCCGCGCGTAACTAGTTAAAGGTTAAGCAACAAGGAATATTTGTACACAACTTAAGGATGGAAACATATGGTTTTCCTTCAAATAAAATAAAGTGGGGGAATGCTATTTGCGAGAAATTCATAAATAAATGTAATAAACGATACTTTCACATCTTCTTTCTCTTGTACCTCTTCAACGCTAAATATTTGGTGATCATTATGGCAAAAAGCTTCCTGATGATTACCCAAGAACTCCCGAGGAACTTTCAAAGCAGTGATTTCCCGTTACCTCCTACATCCTTATGTCGTTGATACGTATTGGTGAGTTCTTCCTCCATCGAGACTGATTTCTCAACCTAGGACAAAAGTGTCCTACACAAGGTAATTTTGGGTGTTTGCTTATCCCAGTTCACATTCGGTTTCCTATTTATTTAGTTGTAATTACGAGTTAACATCCCTAACCGGCATCGAGAGGTATAGGTACACTAGGAGGTACAAATTAGGGATTTTTGCGTCTTCAAGCTAATGCCAAGAGATATTACTCATTACTCTCCATTACTATTGTTCCCAAAAATAGACATTTCACATCACTACATGAAAAAACTTTTGAGCATTAATTTCTGAAATTGAAAAAAAAAATGATTTTGTATTGGTCGCTTAAGACGCTTTAGGATGAGACTATTTTGTGAATTCATTTAAATAAAGAGCGTAGAGAGACTCAATATCTTAATTGTGCCTACTGAAAAGATTTAGATAGTAGCTACATATACAGAGCAAATTTAAACTTTTAACTAAATTTTTAACAGTAATTTCAATTATTTTTACTGATTGAAGTTTTCGCCCTTTTATAAAAATGAAAATTTACATGTGGCATTGTGATGTCGACTTTAAAGTTAAGGCTTATTACAAATTTTAACTTGGCAGAAATCGCAGTGTTAAAAAGGATACCAAAAATTTTTGAATGTGCATTTTCAGAAACTTTAATTATATAGTTTTTTTGCACACCATAAACTTTTCCATTTTATAAATAGGACTGGAGGTTCTAGAAAATATCACGAGTTGATTTGTTATTTGGAAATGTAGGAACACGACATTTTATGGTATTTTCATTTTTTTGGAAAATAAGACACATTATTCCAGCTGAGAAGTTTTATCTTAATAACGAAGTTTTTTTTTAATTATCGATTTTGTCGTTATTACCATAAGATGGTTTTTTCCATTTCCCAGAAAATTAAACACTGTTTAGAAAAATAAATGTTTCTTCTTCTTTTTGAACTTTATCCGAAAAAAAGGATGGGTGTATTGAGTAGCTCGGCATTTGCCTCATCGTTCTTAAGATCGAGTAAAACGGGAAGTTTGGAGGTTGAAGCTAGCGATCTGCCTCTCATTAATACTATTAAGTGCTCACAAATCTGACAAACAATTATTTTTTTTAAAGTCTTTAACTTATTGCCGAATTGGGTTTCAAACAATTCTCGGAAATCAAATTCGAGATTTGTGTGTCAAAAAGTTTTTCCAAGAACTTATCCTTGTAGACGTTGTTTGCGATGACAATAATTATTTCAGTTTCACAAAAAGTTTTTTAAATTTTTTGGGAGAAAAAAATACTACTAGAAAACTCAAATGTGCTAAGAAATCAAAGATATTTTTTGGTGCTTACAAAAACTTAAAATAATGTTGATACCTTGAAGCGCCTAGATTTTAAGGTGATTGAAAACACAGGTCAGCGATGAAAAAATTATCTTAAATATAATAACATATTTTTACTCTAATTTTTGCCCTGATTATGGAAAAAATAATGAAAAAAGTTCATCACGTAAATAATAATAAATCTACCTTTAACATCTGATAGTTTTCACCATTAAAATATTTTATCAATGAATATATATAAAATTTTACTCAACCTGTTCAATGTTCATATCTCAAAAAATATATGTAAAATATGTCTCAATGGTGGCCAAAATTCCAAATGGGGTAATAATGCAAGTCCAAGAAATAAGACTAAATCAATCAATTTTGGAATGACATCAGTCCAATCTGGACGAATAAAAGGATCGTATGGATCCACCTCTAAACTATAAAGAATGATTTAAAAATAGAAAAATTAATTATGACCTTCAAAGAAAAACTGAATCACATTTTCTTAGTAAAAGAAAGGGAATAGACTTCTTTACTTTGAGGAACCTTTATGAGAATAGACAAATAATAAGATGGAAATAAGAGGATTACATTGGTAACCTAATCTGCCATAAGATAGAAAATTCAAAAATTAAAGAATACATATACCGTCTATGATACCTATTCATTTTTTCCATTTAGTATGACTTATTAAAAATATTTTGAAATTTAATGAAAGAAATCGATTTTAACAGAAGAATAAATTAAATATTTAATTTCAAATACCTTGAAAAAGTCAATTCGTTTTTGCAATACGTACTTGTTAATAAATACTTCCAATTGAGTAGCATTTTTTTAGGTAATCAATCGGCTGAACCAAACACCAACAAAAGTGATTCAACGCGCAAAAAGAAATGAGGAAAAACAAATAGACTTCAATGCAAAGACAAAGAATAACCACTTGCATGGCCTCGCTAAAGTAAAATTTCTACATTTTTTGTATTCATTTATATGAATTTCTTCAAATAAATTCTTCGTTTTTTGCATATTCAATGAAATTTTTAAACGAAATGAGTAAACAAAATTGTTCCTGCATTTAATTAAAATTGTTTGATTTGAGCAATATTTGTTCTTTGTGTGCAATATTTGCACTTTTTTTGCTTTTCATTCGCCACTTTGGGTATAATTTAATTGTTGAATAACATAAAAATTACACTCCACAATTTATTGTTAAAGCTGTCAAACCTCATCACAATGGCGCGGTAATTTTTGCTTTAATTCATCAATTTAAAAGCACATTTCCTTAGTAAATCAAAAACATATTCCTACAATATGCAAGAGAAAAAATGACTTGAGGAAAGTTGAATGTCGCAAACATTACAAGTGGATATATTTTAGTGTTGTACTTATACTTATCCACTTGTGTACAATATGTACAGATATTGGTATGGTTGGTACGGTTAAGACTAAAAGTTTAAGAACTTCAAAGACGATTTACGTAGAGAAGACCTAAATTTAGAATGACATGGAAGAACAAGGAAGGAAGCCCAGTAATCCTTAGTAAAGGGGTTCAAATGGTTCTTCAAAAATTTATATTCATATTATTCATCACATTCATTTATATTCATCAGTCGCGATTTCCAACGAATTAAAATGAGTTAAAATGTTTTCTCATTCTAAAAATGAGAAAAAAAATTATGCATTGTTAAGATAAAATTTATTTTATTCTAATATTTGTAATCACTACAGACTATTTTTTTTTGATGGTTTACGGATGTGAAAAAGTAAATATCAATTAAAATAAAAAATTTTTTTAAGAAATTTCACATTTTGATCTCATGTTTTAATTTTCCCAAAATTAATATTTTATACTATTAAATATTTTTACTCATAATTTATGTTGAAATTTTAAACTAAGATCAATTACAAATCTTTAGCGATTTTACATTAATATATAAGAATATATTACTATGTTCCATTTCTACACTAGATATAGGTTTATAGGATTGAAGTATACCGTTAAAGTATACACTAATACGACAGCAATAGTTATATATTTCATTGTTAACAACATAACTTATTTTTAAATTTGTGTAGTTTTGGGATACGACTATGAACAACGAACATTATGTATTCGCATTGTAGTAATTGACTTTAAAAAAAAATTGCTATAAATCGAAAAACCATTAATGAAAATTTAATACTGAAACAGATTTTTACTTTTTTTCTTGCTGTTTTTAAAAAACTATGTTAAATTCTAATTAAATTATTGAACTAAGTACCGAAAACATGCCGCCAGTTCCCGAAACAACCACGTGACGTCACAATGCAGATTTCTACTCACTATAACATGTAGATGATAGAATGCTTTACGTTTTCATTTATTAAAAGTTGTTATTATTATCAATTTATAAATAAATTTACCAGAAATGTAAGATCTCAAAACTTAATGAACTTGTTTCGTACCGTTGTGAACAAATATTATTACAACAGCTCCCCAAAAATGTTTTAAATACGCCACAAGATATTAAAAGTACAAATCAGTGGTTCGAGAAGTGCAGTTACACGGTGCAGAACTATACAAATCAGGATAATTATATTTTTCCAAACAAGAAATAAATTATTAGTTTCAATTTTAACCTATTTTTTCGTAAATTCATAATGGAAATAAATAGTAATAAAATATTTTAATCACTGTAGAGGAAAATCCTGCGACGGCCAGATCTTCGTTATTTTATGAAAGATGAAAAATTTCTCCGAACATGTCTCCCATACAGGTAAGCGGGTATGGAGTCTGGATAGTAGTTACTTCGGCAGGTGACAAGTACCATGGATGTATAAAGTAATAACTCAAATTATTTGAGGTATAAAGCTATGTTTTATTCTATTTTCTTCGGAATAATATTAGAAATCACATCCTCCATTGCCAGACGCAATTTCAACCCCATGCCAGACACCCCTAAACTAAAATAAATTATAATTATATGCAAAAATAAGTAGCTATATGGGTAAAAACAGAGAATAAAAAATGTAAATACATATATGTGAGAGAAAACTAAATATAATAATCACTGCCTCGAAATTGAAATAAGGAATTGTTATCAATTGTTTCAACTGTCATTTTGAATTCATTCAATTGTCAATTTCCAATATTTGTTACTTGTATCAGTGTTGACTACGAATATTTTACTGGTTGATACTAGTAGTATATAATAATTATGATGCAAAAATTCTGTTAAGAACGCTAGTTATAGAAAAAGAACGGTTAAAACTTATTTCCAAAAAAAAAACTTCAATTTTACTAAGAAGTATAACTTTTATAAATTAAGTTATTTTCAAAGGGTTATTTTGGACTAAAAAAATATAATCAAATTTTTTTTAATGATTATTATTTGATGTTTGCACAAAATTTCGTTGCCTTTCGGGACTTTATCAAATACTGAATCATAAATCATTAAAAGTCAGTATTGGTAAAATTATAGTTAAAATTGGCGAGACATAAAAACATTGTTGTTAAAGCTCTTTTAAAATAAATGTTATTCATTATCACAGATGAATATTACACAATTATCACCAATAAACTTAAAATATATACTGGTAAAATACCAGTATTATACTATCATATTATATTTGTAAATAACTTTTTATGAGTGTCCAAAAGCATATAAGTATATACCTCTACTTTTTTATCATTGCTGAAATATTCACCGTTAATTTAAAAATAATATACTTATTTGCTTTGACTATTAATATTGTATATAATTTTTATTATTAAGTCTATTAAAATATATTAATAATACTATTTTTTTTATACTTCAAAAACTCATTTATATCCAATGGCTACTTGGATTTCATTCGGTTACTATCAAAGACTTACTCACACCAAAGTGTACTAATATATACCGAACCGAATAAAGCAAATATATATGTAAAAGCCTCAATTTTGAATTAAACAAAAATCAATTGATATGAAATATTTTTAATGTGAAGCAAAAATTTAAATAGAAAAACCATTGTTTAAGTTCTCTGTGAGGAGTCTTCTATGTGAACAATTCTCATAGAACCCAAAAAAGTATGATTTTTATATTAGTACTTTGCAAAATGTTTTTAAGATCATTGTAAATTAGATCAGTTTTTTATATTCATGTAGACCAGGAGTCGAAAACCTATGGCTCTTGAGCCTCGTGTGGCTTTTTGGTTCTAACCCAATGGCTTTTTAAATGTCAAACTCTAAGTTTCAAATCTGTATTGAAAAAAAAGAAGTGAGATTTTACGTTAAGAACTAATTTCATGTAGATATGCACTTTTGTCTTATACTTGTATTTTTTCTGTTTTAGTGATAATAAACATGATTTTCACTTTTAACGAAAAGAAATAAAATTCTTCAAAATTTGACTCCTTAAACTATAAAGGTTCCCAACCGCCTATATCGGAGGGAATAACTAGGCAAGAGCACTTTATGGGAAATTTGAGTGTCAAAACGTTATATTTGTAATAAATTTTTCCATGCTATCGAACGTGTATGCCTTTGAAGAGATCCCTATACCAATAAGTAAAGTTAAAACTAAACCTGAAAAATATAAAAAAATTGTCAAAAATAATTTTGTTAAATAGATATGGTAAACAAACAGTAAATAACCGCAATAAAATAATTTTAATCTCGATCTTTTACTAATTTGACTCCTTAAAACTCCGTTTTTGATAAAAACTTCACTTTATTTTGTCCATAGCGTACTCCCTTTCAATGGTATTAGAAACGTACTTGAGGAAAATGGGGAAAATTCAACATTCATTTCTACGAGTTGGTTTTCCGTTTTTACCTTTCCAGTTTCGAGCATTTGCTTGTATACACTTGCATAATGTGCATATACATGTAAGTCTATCACATGTGCAGATATAAATATAGCGCTCGTATACTATAATGCCTGTCTGGAACGGTTGCACAATTTGTATTGTAGTCGTTTAATAATAAACGAGCTTCTGTGAATAATGAATGCTAACCACTCGTCTGACAACCCTTTTTCTTCTCAAACTTGTGGACTAAATCTATAGGTGTTTATTAATAATATCGTCAGCATTAACACTTTTATGCACAATTCAACTACCCGCAAAAAAATTGTCATAATTTTCAAATAAATAATGGGAAAAAAACGAAGATTTTTATGCTTTCTTCAAGTTAAATAATCGCTTACATTTAATGTATTACTAAATTGATATGTCTAGATAAGATTAAAAATTAGGATAAAAATGGGATTTTTGGGATTTTTAAATACGATTATATCATATTAAAAATGATCACATTATTAATGAATTTTTGATAATCTCAACTTGCGAACAAAAACGGCTCATGTTTGATAATCGTTATGACTAATTAACTTTCTGCGAATTGCTTTAAATATGGCTACATAGACAAAATATTTTTTTTTTTCTATAAGGTCAGATAGGGTGAGAGGAATGAAGAGTGGTGATTGCTCAGCAACTAAATTGTTTACTTTTGATCCAGAAAGTGTCGAATAATTGGTCCGATTTGGACCAATAAGGTTCGACGCGATAATGTCTTCGATCTAGGCGTCATGATTAGCCATTTATTATTGAGTAACCGAAAGTTCAGGATCTTTACCTAATGAGTAAAAACTTAAATTAATTTAACCTTGGTGCGGTATAAGGTTTCAAATAGGGGTTTAAATTTATAATATTTGATTTTTGGGTGTTTGATAAATGAAAATTGATTTGAAAAATTTGTGTAGTTGGAAAATTCAAGAGATTAAAGATGGCGTCAGCAATGTAGTCCTCGTGTCGCTAAGATATATGATAGCAGGTTAGTCGTTATCTACTTTTATCCTAGCATCTTTAGTATTTTGAATGAAAATCTGCACCTGTTTAAAAGAATAACCTTCATTTGTTTTTCCTGTGATAATATTTTTTTGGAAATTTTATCAATAACTGTCTTTAATTAAGCTAACAGTTTTCCACCATAAATTAGGAGATTCTTTAAGAAAATAATTTACCTCATAGGTCTTTTAAATAATTATAGGTATACAGTGTTTTATTTCCAAAACATTTCATTACAGTTTTTCTATATTTTCAACGAAATGATTTACTATACCAATATTAATTATTTTTTCATATTTTCCACGTTCAAGCCAAGGGACTGCCATTTAGAATGTAAAATTTAGTAATATGCCTACGTTTTAATATGTTGAAAAAATAAATAATAAATTATATAAAATGGGTTTTTTAAATACAATTATATAATATTAAAGATTGCCTTATAATTCATTAATTTTTTATAAACTCAATTTGCGCACAAAATCGGTTCATGTTTGATAATCGTTATGACTAATTATTTTTCTTAACGATTTTTAACGATTTTAAACGATTTCTTAACGAACTTATTTTTCTTACGAATTGCTTAAAGTACGGCTACATAGGAGTATTTTTTTTTCTAGACGATTAGATTGGTCGGGAGGAATGAGGAGCGGTGATTGCTCAACCACCAAATTATTTACATTTGATCCAGAAAGTGTCGAATAATTGGTTCGATTTAGACCAATAAGGTTCTTGGCGCTAATATCACGGATCTTGGCGTCATGTTGAGTCATTTACCATTGAGTAACCGAAAGTTCAAGACCTATACCAAAAGATAAAAAATTTGGGTTAATTTTTAACCTTAGTGCGGCGCAAGGTTCCAAATAGGGGTTTCAATTTATAATATTTGATTTTCGTGTGTTTAAATAAATGGTAATTGGTTTGGAAAATTTGTGGAGCTGGAAAATTCAAGAGATCAAAGATGACGTCAGCAATGTAGTCCTCGTGTCGCCCAGAGATATGATAGCAGGTTAGTCGTTATCTACTTTTATCACTAGCATCTTTAGTATTTCCAAAGAAAATTTGTATCTATTAAGAAGAATAATCTACATTTGTTTTTGCTGTACCAATATTTTTAGGAAATTTTATCAATTATTGCCATAAATTAAGTTTATAGTTTTCCACTGTAATTTAGGAGTTTTATTTAAACAACTATCGATCTTATTCCCTAGATCGATCAATTAGTTATAGGTACGCAGTGTTCATTTTTATAAAAAAAATCATTGTTCTTTTCCAATATTTACGGGGTGCTTTACTATACCTACCTATATTAATTACTTTTTGATAATTTCAACGTACAAGCCAAAGGATCGTTATTTCAAATGTTATATTTATTGATAAGCGTTTTAATATGCGTTTTCATATGTTTATAATAAGGATAAAAATGAGATTTTGAAATAAAACTATATAGTATTAAAATTGCCTTAAAATTAATTAATATTTGATAATTTAAATTGGCGCACATAAACGGCTCCTGTTTGATAATCTCAATTTCCGCACAAAATCGGCACATGTTTGATAATCAATATGACTAATTAACTTTCTGCGAATTGCTTAAAGTACAGCTACATAGAAAAAATATTAATTTTTTTCTGTAAGGTCAGATGGGGGAGGAATGAGGAGCTGTGATTGCTCAGTCACCAAATTGTTTACTTTTGATCCAAAAAGTGTCGAATAATTGGTTCGATTTAGACCAATAAGGTTCTTGGCGCTAATATCATGAATCTTGGCGTCATGTTGAGTCATTTACCATTGAGTAATCGAAAGTTCAAGACCTATATCTAAAGATAAAAACTTTTTGGTTAATTTTGAACCTCAGTGCGGTGCAAGGTTCTAAATAGGGGTTTCAATTTCTAATCTTTGATTTTCGTGTGTTTAAATAAATGGTAATTGGTTTGGAAAATTTGTGGAGC
This sequence comes from Sisyra terminalis, assembly GCA_958496175.1. Taxonomy (NCBI): domain Eukaryota; kingdom Metazoa; phylum Arthropoda; class Insecta; order Neuroptera; family Sisyridae; genus Sisyra; species Sisyra terminalis. Next base: position 28,709,829 of record OY292277.1, on the reverse strand, counting down.
TGGAAAATTCAAGAGATTAAAGATGGCGTCAGCAATGTAGTCCTCGTGTCGCTAAGATATATGATAGCAGGTTAGTCGTTATCTACTTTTATCCTAGCATCTTTAGTATTTTGAATGAAAATCTGCACCTGTTTCAAAGAATAATCTTCATTTGTTTTTCCTGTAATAATATTTTTTTGGAAATTTTATCAATAACTGTCTTTAATTAAGTTTACAGTTTTCCACCATAAATTAGGATATTCTTTAAGATAATAATTTACCTCATAGGTCTTTTAAATAATTATAGGTATACAGTGTTTTATTTCCAAAACATTTCATTACAGTTTTTCTATATTTTCAACGAAATGATTTACTATACCAATATTAATTATTTTTTCATATTTTCCACGTTCAAGCCAAGGGACTGCCATTTAGAATGTAAAATTTAGTAATATGCCTACGTTTTAATATGTTGAAAAAATAAATAATAAATTATATAAAATGGGTTTTTTAAATACAATTATATAAAATTAAAGATTGCCTTATAATTCATTAATTTTTTATAAACTCAATTTGCGCACAAAATCGGCTCATGTTTGATAATCGTTATGACTAATTATTTTTCTTAACGATTTTTAACGATTTTAAACGATTTCTTAACGAACTTATTTTTCTTGCGAATTGCTTCAAGTACGGCTACATAGGAGTATTTTTTTTCTAGACGATTAGATAGGTCGGGAGGAATGAGGAGCGGTGATTGCTACCACCAAATTATTTACATTTGATCCAGAAAGTGTCGAATAATTGGTTCGATTTAGACCAATAAGGTTCTTGGCGCTAATATCACGGATCTTGGCGTCATGTTGAGTCATTTACCATTGAGTAACCGAAAGTTCAAGACCTATACCTAAAGATAAAAACTTTTGGGTTAATTTTTAACCTTAGTGCGGCGCAAGGTTCCAAATAGGGGTTTCAATTTATAATATTTGATTTTCGTGTGTTTTAAATAAATGGTAATTGGTTTGGAAAATTTGTGGAGTTGGAAAATTCAAGAGATCAAAGATGGCGTCAGCAATGTAGTCCTCGTGTCGCCCAGAGATATGATAGCAGGTTAGTCGTTATCTACTTTTATCACTAGCATCTTTAGTATTTCCAAAGAAAATTTGTATCTGTTAAGAAGAATAATCTTCATTTATTTTTGCTGTACCAATATTTTTTGGAAATTTTATCAATTATTGCCATAAATTAAGTTTATAGTTATCCACTGTAATTTAGGAGATTTATTTAAACAACAATCGATCTTATTCCCTAGATCGATCAATTAGTTATAGGTACGCAGTGTTCATTTTTATAAAAAAAATCATTGTTCTTTTCCATTATTTACGGGGTGCTTTACTACACCTACCTATATTAATTACTTTTTGATAATTTCAACGTACAAGCCAAAGGACCGTTATTTATAATGTTATATTTATTGACAAGCGTTTTAATATGCGTTTTCATATGTTTATAATAAGGATAAAAATGAGATTTTGAAATAAAACTATATAGTATTAAAATTGCCTTAAAATTAATTAATATTTGATAATTTAAATTGGCGCACATAAACGGCTCCTGTTTGATAATCTCAATTTCCGCACAAAATCGGCACATGTTTTTTAATCAATATGACTAATTAACTTTCTACGAATTGCTTAAAGTACAGCTACATAGAAAAAATATTAATTTTTTTCTGTAAGGTCAGATGGGGGAGGAATGAGGAGCTGTGATTGCTCAGTCACCAAATTGTTTACTTTTGATCCAAAAAGTGTCGAATAATTGGTTCGATTTAGACCAATAAGGTTCTTGGCGCTAATATCATGAATCTTGGCGTCATGTTGAGTCATTTACCATTGAGTAATCGAAAGTTCAAGACCTATATCTAAAGATAAAAACTTTTTGGTTAATTTTGAACCTCAGTGCGGTGCAAGGTTCTAAATAGGGGTTTCAATTTCTAATCTTTGATTTTCGTGTGTTTAAATAAATGGTAATTGGTTTGGAAAATTTGTGGAGCTGGAAAATTCAAGAGATTAAAGATGGCGTCAGCAATGTAGTTCTCGTGTCGCTAAGAGATATGATAGCAGGTTAGTCGTTATCTACTTTTATCCTAGCATCTTTAGTATTTTGAATGAAAATCTGCACCTGTTTAAAAGAATAATCTTCATTTGTTTTTCCTGTAATAATATTTTTTTGGAAATTTTATCAATAACTGTCTTTAATTAAGTTTACAGTTTTCCACTAGAAATTAGGAGATTTTTTAAAATAACTATTGATCTTATACCCTAGATCGATTAAATCATTATAGGTTCGCAGTGTTAATCTTTCAAAACAAGTAATTGTCCTTTTCCATAATTTACAACGACACTTTTTATTTCTCTAATATAAATTACTTTTCGATAGTTTCAAGTTTCGTACAAAATAAGCTCATATTTGATAGCCAAAATGACTAATTATTAAGTTTCTGCGAAATGCTTCAAGTATAGCTAAACAGAGAAAACATATTTTTTCTATTAGATCTATTGGGCCGAGAGGAGTGAGTAGTGGTAATTGCTTAGTAACCAAATTGTTTATTTTTGATCCAGAAAGTGTCGAATTATTGGTTAGATTTAGACTAATAAGGTTATAGGCGTTAATATCTTGGATCAAGGCGTCATGTTGAGTCATTCATCATTGAGTAACCGAAAGTGCAGGATCTATACCTAAAGATAAAAACTTTTTGGTTAATTTTTATCCTTAGTGTGGTACAAGGGATTCAAATAGGGGTTTAAATTTTTAATATTTAGTTTTTCGGTGTTTGAATAAAAGAAAATTGGATTGAAAAGTTTGTGTAGTTGGGAAATTTAAGAGATTAAAGATGGCGTCATCAACCACCTCGTGTCGGGAGGATATATGATGGCAGGTTTGTCGTTATCTACTATTATCTATAACATCTTTAGTATTTTGAAAGAAAATTTGCAACTGTTAAAAAGAATAATCTTTATTTCTTCTTCCTATCACAATATTTTTTGGAAATTTTATCAATTATTGCCATAAATTAAGTTTACAGTTTCCCACCATAAATTAGGTGATTTTTTAAAATAGTTAATTGATCTTATTGGTTTTTACAAACCAGATTGATCGTTTATAGTGTTCTAAAAAATATTAATTGTTCTTTTCCATTGCTCACAAATATGCTTTTCTATATCCTTATATTAGCTAATTCAGACCGTAGTACCTAGCCTTATAAAAATATTTTTTTTAAATTGAAATAGAAGATAATCTTTTGTCTGTTTTTCTTTACAAATTTAAAAAAAATAATTATGTAATGTAGTTTTTGAACTATTGATAGATTTAAGATTTAATAGAAAAAAAAATTGAAATTTTTTTAGTTATTGATTATTTTTTTCATGATTAATCTTTTCATGTGATCCCTCGCCTGAAAGCATTCTCCGCGATGCTTGAAGTTTAGCTGAATAGCCACAAAAATGTTTATTTTTGTTTTCAATAAGGTCAGTTAAAAGAAGAACAAGACTAATAATCACATAGTAGCCAAATTTGATCCAGAAAGTGTTGAACATTTGGTTTGATTTGGACCATTAAGATTCGACCTATAAAATTAATATTATTGAATCACTATATCGAGTCATTTACCGCCGAATAGTTGAAAGTGCAGAACTAATAAATTCGATCGGTTAAATATTCTAACCTTATTTGCATCCTTAGTGCGGATTAAGGTTTCTTAGTAGGGGTTCATTTTTTTGGATTTGATTTTTAATGGTAAAATAATACGTTTAAATCGGTTGGAAAATTTGGGTATTCCGAAAAATCAGCAGATCAAGGTTGACGTCAGTATTCCAGCGCTTACATCGTGGTCAGGTCGATCTGGATTTGGATTGGGTGATAAGTACCTATTTAGTAATTTTCTTTTCCTAAAAGTATCGTACGTATTTTAAAGAAAATTTTAAACAGTAGAAAGTTATTATTTTTTTTTCTTTTTACAAAAGAAGAATTTATTTATTTATTTTAATTTAATTTATTATTTTTTATTTTATTTAATATTTTTATTTAATTTATTTACTAATTTTCGAGATTCTTTTTTTACTCCGAGTGTCAAGAATGATAATTTTATAAAACATAACTTACATATTTTTGCAATGATTTGGCCGTTTATTTTGAAAGTGGTATAAGTTAATTTTTCAAAAACAAAATATATCATGTAGTTTATGCTTCCTTTAGGGAGAACTTTTTGTTTAACACAATCTAGAGGTTATTTTTTGAAAAAATGCCCTTCGTTTGTCCAATTTAAAGTTGATCGATAAAAAAATTGAATAACCATGGATTATGAACGTGATATAAGTCTAATCCAGTAGCCTGTTATATGTCAGTATCCTATTGTTATACATTTATTTAATGCCACTTGTTGAGAGCTACTTTTTTAAATTACTTATTTTATTTTCCTCCTAAAATGGATAATTTCATAGTAACATCAGATTATAGTGTTATATGTAAGAAGAAATGGTAAATCCATATTATTTTAAGGCAATTAAAAATATCTATTTTATACTTTGTGTATTGGGCAAAATCGAAATTTGCAAATGGTATTGATATGGTTGAGAGTTGTCCAGATGGAAAATATCATCGATATAAAAGACCTGATATTGTTTTCTCCAAGCGTGCAAAGCTTCCACACGATGTATAGTTTTGGTGGATAATAGATATTATAAAAATAGCATAATGAAAAAAGAAATTTCGTACCTACGAATTTCTTGAACCTACACACCACAGAGTTATTATTATGACACAATTTGAATAACATCATCCTAGCGCGTTGATATCACGATGCCAGGTCAATAAGGATATGGAGTACTTAATACCCCATATGCATTATGCATACTTTCTATGCATCACAAATATTTCAAAGACACATACAGATCATAAGTAACTACTATCAATATCTAATGTTAATTTTAACAATTTATAATAATTGTTTAAAATTAAAATCACTCCTTAATTCTATTTTTTACTATTATTTTACTTATGGTGGTATTTCCATAGAGGTACATTACACCTGTTTATATAACTAGAAGAATATATATTATAACACAATAACATAATATATTTCATACCTTGATATTATTTGTAATTAAAATTGGATTTATACTTAATATACTAAAAGTTTCTCAAAATTGCAGTTATTTAATTCTTACAACTAACTTATTTTGAGAATGGTGCAAGTCCATTTACAACCTTTAAATCTAAATTACTTTCTTTAAATTTGTCTAAAACAATTTTATATAATCAAATAACACTTTTGATTAACCAAAAACAACTTAACCAGATTAAATATAATTAACCTGAACTTTTAAATTAACAGATTAACCTTTAATATTCTCGAAACAAGAGAAAACGGGCTTACGCCACTTTCAAAATAAGCGGTCCAATTATTGACTTTGCAAGTATTTAAATTTCTACTGTTAATGATTTTCGATTTTTTGCTTCAAATTTTTGGGACCACGTTTTTGTAAATACATAACCTAAGGTAAATAACTAAGCCTTAGGTACATAGTTACGACTAAAGATATATTTAAATTTCTCTAAAAAATTTTTTTCTCAAAGAATTATAGTTTTAAAGTTATAAGTAAAAACTTGAATATTTCTCTTTTCAATTATTGAAAAAGAAAAACTATAGTAGTATTTTTTTGCATATGATTTTTTTTAATAATTATCTAAATATGAACACTTGTGTACATGATGAATCATACTTATTGAGACCGGATGCTAATGTTTACTTAATAAGATCTTTGATTTTGTCGAATTTGTAATTGAATAGGACCATTCAATAACTAAATATTTTTTTGTTCGAAATATATTAATAAATAATTTGTAGAATACTCCCGATTACATAATCTAAAACGAAATGTTTATTTTATTAACTTAGCGGCTCTTGTCTTATTAAATTGTGTCCGATTGAAAATGTATAGCGCTGGACAAACCCGGGTCATAATAAAACAAACAAAAATTCTGTAACATAAAAAATAAACTCATAGAATAACATAACACATATTGATCAGCACGCCCCCAAAAACGATAACAAACAAAGAAGCGAAAGCTGACTAATAATTTTTGTCAGTAAAGTTGAGTAGAATGGACAAAAATATCTAATCAACCAAAAATTCAAAAGGTCATATTCCTTTAAACCATTTTTAAACGGTGCTTAGAATTATGAATCACCTTAATATTGAGTTTCAATGCATAACAAGTTCGTAATTTGATATTATCTATATATCTATAATTTTATATATTTGTTATGGTCGAAAAAAAAAATTTGCTTTTATATTCTTAACAACAAATTTAGAAAAGTTGTTGATTTAAAACCGTTGTTCCAAAAATTGAATCAATTCATTTCTAGACTACTAGCGGCGTAGTGTAGGTTTCTGCCGCCCTAGGAAGATGTCCAATTACTCATAAAATTTTCGATACAAGTAGCTTTTAGAAGTGCCAAAATCTAGCGACCCCTCATTTCTTTTGTTTTTAATTAAAAATACGATTTTTTGGCACATTCAATTCTAATATTGTATTGTTTTCTCTTTTGTTGCCAAATTTTCATTATGACTCGAATAAAATTAAAAACAAAATAGAAAAAAGTTGTTAACAGATTTTGCTATACCGGTTGTTGCCAAACTATCATACTGATAAATTAGTTATTTAAGCATGGTAAGAACTGAATGTTAGCTTACAATAACTATAATTTGTGATTGATATCCAAAACCCAATGCGAGTCTTGCACAATAACTTGCTTTAATTAATTTTGTAACTACTTTAATAATAGTAGCTGGTTTTTTGTTTGACACCGACTGAAAATTAGTTATTTGCATTTTTTTGATAGTATGTAATTTTTAATGTGAGGTTAGTTATTTCTGTTAATTTTTTATACCTTTGATCTAAAAAACAAACGTAAAACGTTAGTTTTATTTTATTTTAAAGAGGAAAGTCCAAAATTGTTTGATTCGAACATGGCAAATCTATGCTTTTTTTGAACATTGATTTAATATTTATGTTTAGTGTTTACTTTTGGTACACTATACAGTTTGTTTGCAATATATTATTATATATTGTTTATTTAAGCAGTATAAACTTTTCATAACCAAAACCAGAATCTAATTTGTCTTTTAATGATTATCGCCTTACAACTATCGACTTTGAATGATTTCAGGATTATTAAAAAATCCATATGCAGTGAAGTTTTAAAAATTACATGTTACTAGATTCGAATCTTTTACTTGATTGTATCGAAATGACTATTTTGATCACTTAGTAGGATTTAATATACTTATGTTAGTAATTTTTTCATTGCTCAATATATTTGCATTACACTTACACTACACACACATTTCTTGGAATTCAAGTTTTGTTATTACATTTAGAACGGCTTCCTTTTAAATGCTCAGTTCTTTAATATATTTACGTATGTATTTCGTAATCACCTTTAAAGCAACTACTGCAAGTATATTTCTTTTAATATATAGAGCTTTTTCTATTGTTTTAAATTTATTTTGTTCTTCTCTTTCTATATTTCACATCACAGGAGAAGAATTTAATGTGTTTCAAATATATTACAGTACAATAAATTAGTTACACTTTAGTGTTAGTTTTCTATTAAATAATTTATTTTTCCCATTATGAGTCAAAGACTACCATTACAATTCAAAATTGATTGTTTCTCATCATTCCATACAGAAAGGGCGTCACTATGGTCACAAACTGTATTATTTCCCAGTAATTGTAAATCTAATAGGAAATTAGTTAATCACTCATCTGCCCCTTACAAAATTAATTTATAGTCCATCGATGAGATACGACCTTAATTCGTTTGGCCGTAATTGTCTCAGTCGATAGAAGCAGAAATCGTGATATATCAGCCACAAGTGCGATAAATAACGAGCTTGATACAATCCAAACAAACAAGCAACGCTGATAGTAATAACCAAGCCGATCGAAAATTATTCGATGCTTGCAATTTATTCGTTAACGAACTCAACGTTAAGTAATAGAGATACGAAATGATTACGATCGAATTAAATATACGGATATGAAGAATTATTATCGTTGGAAAAAAGCATCTCAATTAAGATTGGCGATTTGGAATCGCGAATCCGTAAAGCGGACTCGTTTGAGTTGCGGTTTTTTCACTGCACATGCACGTGAAGTGCATTGATTAATTAATTACAATTGTTAGAAATTGCATTGTCCGAGTTTTTGTTCACGGGTTATTATGAAATCCACTAGAAATAGTAAATTTATTGCAAATTGTTTGCATGTTTGATAACATTGATTTGATCGAAGTGATAAATGATCGAGTGCCTACTAATCGAACGGAAATTGATCACAAGTTTCATATGTATTAGTTAGTAGAATTTTTAATGTTTTGTAACTTTGTAATTTGAGATAAGTTTACTTAGATTTTTTTTTAATTCAATGTTACTTTGAGAGTTGAAAATGGAATTTATCAGTCTTTAGTCTATGATTCGAAACAGAAATGGAAGTAAACTTTCAACCCCCCTCTTTTAACATATGTATTTCTAATTCATGAAATTCAAAATTTTGTTACAAATATAATATTTTTCTAATTTGTTTTCTATTTCCTATGCTACTAGATATTAAATTACAAGGCATTTTAAATATAGCACTTCAAAAATAAATTTTCATATGATTCCTTTTGTTTACAACTTGAAAAAATTATATCTAACTAGTAATTCGCACACACTAAATTTGAAATATATTTCCATTAAGAAGTAAGAGCTCTAAAAATTTCAATAATTATTTTATTATTCAAAAAAAAATCATTATTTAGATCATTGGTTCTTTACCTTAATTCAATCGAATCCTTGGGGTTCGGCAAGTCAGTCTCGCGGGATCGGCGGAGGGCAAAAGACATCCCCGAATTGTATAGCCTATGTATAAATGTATACCCTTGCTTTGAAAAACATCATATTTAATTTTTTTAATTAAGATGGGTTCAATGAATGTGCGCATATAAAACTGAGGAGGGGGGGGTTAATACCTTCAACAGGGTTAAGAATCAATGATTTAGGTTATACGATATCCTAAACCAAAATTCTAAAAAAGTATTGAAATAACATATAAGACAAACCCTCGTGAATTTTTTAATTATTTTTCTGAGAGCCCTCCGCGAATTTTCTGTTAGGATTTTTGAGTGCCCGTCTGAAAGTTTCTGATAGAGTTATATACCTCTATATATGTCCACTCCCGTTTGGATACTTATCAACTTTTTAGTTTTCTGACTATCAGTAGTTCTTAACAAATATTAAAACATTGTACTCTTTGCCAGTTAAAATCACCTTTCTTATAAATGTTACTTGCGCTTCCATTAGCCCACACGTTGGATAATAAGAGCCAAAAAATCACAACAAAATTAAACTTATTTTTATCAAATTAAAACTTTAAAGTTCAATAAAGCCCTTTGTGTCGTCCGTTTTCATGGCATCTAAAAATTAAATTAAACAATATTGTATGACAGAGGAATGGAACCGCCAGTAGCTCTCCTTAATCGAATGGTTACCATTCTGAAATAATGTATCTAACATTGCTAAATAATTTATCTTCCACTTTAATCATAAGAATTACGAAATTGCGCAGTAAACGAAACATATGGCAAAAAAAATATTTTAGCTACTTAATTTGATTGCGAGATTTAGCACTTTTTATAGCGATACCCAATGAACCTCACTTGACCTATCGCCATGTTCGCCTTGATTTATCGTCATATTATCGTCATATTATCATATTATTCGCGGTACTGAGCCGACTAGAGGAGATCACGTGTTGTAACAGAATGTTCCCGAATCCGTTCATGCCATTTTCGCGCGAATTTTTACCCAATAGTTTTGTTAAGCCTTGGTCCTATATTTGAATCATCATTTATTTATTAGTTTTGTTTAAATTATTTTTGTTATTATTTTCTGTTTCAATAAAATCAAGAGTTATAGAAATAAATTGAACCGTGCAGGTGTGTACGCTTCTAAAGAGGGATATTGGTTAATATTACAATATTTTAATAAGTAATCCATCGGGTTCAATACTAATTGCCAATTTTTTTCCATTGTTACAAAAAAAGAAAACAAGCAAACCGTTTTTCTAGGAAAACAAGCATATGTTTTTCTAGGTAAAAATGAAGTTTATAGTATCTACATTATTCCTTATTAACGCGATTATTATTCTAATCTTATTCCTCATTGTTCTTATCCAATAAAATCAAATTTTATCATGTCTAGGTAAAAAACTGTACATTAAAGTCAACATTTTTGATTAATAGCTAAGCATGGTCAATGTTTTAAAAAGTTTGATTACAATTTGGTATAGTACATATTATATTAAGATAATTTAAGTTTGATAAGGAACGCACAAATTAAAAATGATTATTTGAATTCATTTTTGATCAGAAATAATGCAAGCTGGCTAAAATTTAGTTCCATGATTTTAATTGAAAAGATAGACTTTAATGAAAGAAAACGAGGACAAGCAATTACGACTTGTTGAAGTAATTGGATAATTCGATTAATATTCAACTGATCCAAACTATTAGAGTATGATGACCGTTATTTGGTCGAGTCGCTCAGTTGGCTCGAACTCGGTCGCTCGCCCTTCGGGGTATTTTCATTTTTGCTATCAATCATTCTCGTAATAATGGTCGACCAAAGTCGATCTCTTGACGAAACGAAACCAAAACTGCAACTTTTATTCTGCACTGAAAAGCGTTTCTTGTTTTATTGTCATTCGTTCAAAGCGCAAAAGACGAAAGTCCGTGTAGAAAAAAGACGTTGATATGTAAGATTAGGGGATAATGGCTTTGTGTGCCTGGAATAAGCTTGTTATGCTCGAACTCCTGACGAGCTCAGCTCGACTACCCGAGAGACAAACACGATTTTAATGGTTCGGCCAGGAAAATTTTGTTGTTTATTTTACATAATAGAGAAAATGTCACGGAAAATAATAGCATCAATGACCGAAAGCTCCGTCGGGAGACGCCTCGGCGTGTTAGAGAACGACCTTTGACAGCCGTAAGCTTTTTAAAACCGGCAACCCAGAACTACGCTTAATAATTACTAGGACAATTTCAATCAATTTTTCAAAACTAATTAAGATAGTTATTTTAAAATGAAACTCTCAATTGTCTCTCTATTAATCTTAAATATTGATCACAAAAAATCATTATTTCGTGGTAAAATCCTTTAATTGTATATATTTTTTATTTTTCAAAGCTTTTGTAAGCCTACTGATAGATAAGTAGCCAAAGCGGCTGATTCAATGGTGGTTATACGATTAAAATCTCGTGACGAATTAATTTTACTTTATTTCTCGGCTTACGAATTTCATACTTAACTATTTTACTTTGGCATTTAAAGTTTACCAAATTTATCATATAGTACCTACTTAAATACTCTCCGTTAAAGAAATGTTCATTTATAGATTCATGATTTCTTTTTGTGATATCGAAATTATAATTTTTGCTCCTTATTAATTACAATATTTGAAACCGCAAACAATATTTATATAGATAGGTACTTAATCTTTCATTTTGTTAACATTTTTCAATGATTATACTGCATTGATATAGACTCATTTCTTCGTTTATATTTTCTGCAAGCTTCCTTAATTAAAGTGATTGACACAAATAAAACGTCAAAAGTCTTTGAGTACTTAACAATTTTTGAATTTTGGGTTCTATTAAGCACAATTAGGAAAATAAAAATTTTCGGTATACGATGGATTTCGAACTAATTACCACCAGCGTAGGGTTGCCATAATTCTCGGACAACAGACCGGGACAATCTTCCCTCTTTTCTCGTTACGCTTCATCCCCCTTCAAAAAAAAAAATTCAACGACAAATCATACCATTGTTATGAAAAATTATACAATCTTATAAAAAATAATTTAAAATATTTAAAAGACAAAAAACAATTATGAGGGATTAAGTGAGTTGATAACTAGTGCAAGGTGATGGAAGAGGGCGGAGTTGTCGCTTCTAATGTTGCATTGGGAACATTATTTTTGACTTACAAGTTAAAAAAATGGTATATTCATTCATTAATTTTAAGTCGATCGGAACTAATGAATCTTGGACCGGGATACCGAGACACGGACCTCGAAACCCGGACATGTCCCGGTGCACCGAGACGTATGGCAACCCTACACTAGCGTAAAAAATTGTGATTATTACTGCAATTTTTTAAGGAAGTTCGCAACTTGAAGGAACTAACAACATAATCATTTTTGTTGAAGAACTGCGGAAATTATACTAAGACTAAAGGACGTTTTGATACCTGAACGAATAAAATTTGAGTAATATTTTTAAAAATTACTTTTTTCTATGGTTATTTTGGTACAAGCAGCTTTTATACAAGTCACTATATAGTGACGTATTGTTTTTTGTTTTGCTTTTAGTCCAATTCGCAAATTTTGTCCGTGATTTTGTTGTTCATTTAATTCTCTCATTTGTCGCTAAAATTTCATTACGATCGACTTATTTGCGAGTAAAATTTAAAATAAAACACAGAACAAGATGTTATCGGATATCAATAAGAATAAAAATTTCTCGTACTTGTTTCTTTCAAACCAAAATTTTCATAGTATTAACGGTGGGAAAATAAAAAATATTTTTTTGAACAAAGAAAAGTAATTTCTGTATGATTTTTTAAAGGTTATTATGGCGGTATATCAAAATACTACCAGACAATTTAAAATTTAGAAGAATGTTTCTTATTTACGGTTAAAGCAGTTGTGAAATTCTTAAACCGATTCATTTAGTCGTAAAAAAGATAATGCAATTTAAAAATACTATAATTTTACACGAAATGTTCTGAAGAATCAAAAACAGACTAAATTTATTCTTATTAGTAAAAAAATGCTACCAAGCATCCAAAACTTTCAAAAACTGTAGTTTATACTTTAGGAAACTAATTTTGTATAAATTTATTTGAATTTACTATACGGTCTTAAAGAAACAAATTAGAAACAGAAATCCCGGATCCTTGACGGGCAAGGACATCAGCCCTTTCATGACTTTTAAGCTTTTATGATCTGATATCCACCCCAAATTGACGGTATTTCTGGTAGTCAGGTTTGTTAGGATTTCTTTACAATTCCAAATCCAGTTTGGAACAAGTGCGATCTATGTAGCTTGGTGCTATTAAACTTTGTAAATTCTGCTACTTTAAACTATCTATCTAATGTAAAATGTTGAATATGTTTTCCTTTATCATAATTTTGTTTTTCTTAATATGAATAGGTATTGGCAAATACCTTTGGTAAATTGGTAGATTGGTAAATGATTTTCATTGCAATAATTTTATTGTGTCGAAAATGAATTGTTACTAATAGAGGTTCACATTAGCTTCATATTAACAAAATACTTGAAAATAATAGAATAGTTTTTGGTAAATTAATATATTTAAGTTGAAGTTATTTCAGCAATAATTAGTACTTTCCTTTACTCAGATTAATGATAGCTGGGCACATTTTATGATTGTGTATCATACTTCATTCTATACTGTGAATAATAATAACTCAAATATTTCCTTTTTCTTAGTGCTAACAGGAGGAAAAAGTTTTTCTTCCTTAAATATCTTAGTGCTATTATTTTGTATCTTAAAATTTTGAACTCAAAACTTAAATAACTATTATTTTTCATTTACAAATATAGTAAAGAAAATTTAAAAATTTCCTATTAAATCGAATTTATTATTTTTTTATTTTCTTCAATAGAGCCAATTTAAGTTTTTACAACCCATTAAAGTAATGACGTAGACGACAGTAAAAATAGCGAAACTTTATGCAATATAGTATGATAGAAGGAATTTATTGTCTGTAGACTGCAAAACATTAAAATATGTGCACATCCATGTAAATGTTCTTCTGGTCGTCGGAGATAAGAAGACGTATGTGCTATTTGCCTCAACTAACCTCAACTATACCAACTTGAAATTAACCACCCCAACCTCATTTGCAACCAGTTTCATTAGAATTAAAATACTTTGTTGGGAAAAATCTCCACCTTTGTTGCGCTTTCCACTTTCCACTTGGGTGGAAATCTTCTTTCTTAAAACATTGTTCGTTGTTTTATTGTTGTTATTATTAGAGGTAATGTATAATGATAATATATAATACATAATATTATTTTATGGGGAAGATTGTCGGATCGTTCATTACATTGTTTCACGAAAATACATCGAGAGTCTCGTAAAAGCGATGAGGGACGTTTGGCGTCTTCACACAGTCGTTTGTAACGTTTTCATTTGCGAACAGTTTGAGTGTTCTCTCAGGATAGGTATTACCAAGAAGGAAGAGACCAAATGTTCAATGTTGTTCCACACGTCTTTAATGTAAATTAAATGGCTTAAAATGTTGTAAATCCATTCAGAGTTCATTTCGAATTGCCAGAAATTACATTTAAATAGAAAACGTTCTCCTAGTCTCGTTTTGTACGTACATATACTAACTGTTCGTTTTTGTGGATGTTTATTCTACATTTGTCTTTCAGTTCATATCACATTCGTATGCCATTTAAAAAAACAACCAGATATTTTTCTCGTTTTTGACTTCATATTTTATCTTTTATATTTCACCAGAGATTGAAATATCCTCACCAATTCTTACGTACATAACAAATTTGAAAGTTATCTTCTACTAACATAGTTTGCATTTTATTTAGTATATTTATTTATATCTGTTTTAAGATAATATTACTGATTTTTTTTGATGCTAGCAACGATAGATTTAGATCCGATGCCGCCCTAGGTCTCATGTAATAGACCACCCTTGTTACTCCATAACAAGATGGTTATCAAAATAAAACATGCAATTTTCAAATATTTTGGATAAATCTTCTAATGATTTATCATATGATTTTTAAAATATAAATTTTCTTTCACATTTTCTTTCCAACTATCACTTGAGATATTAACTTCTTCTTCCTAGCTTTGGTTCTCAGTAAAACATTGATTAAATCATCGTAATATATCGTAATGCATTAAATTCATTTTGACTAATAGCTACACGATAGTAACTTGCCACCATTTCCAGGGCGGAAAAGATCTTTCTCTTGAACAAAGTCAAGCAAAGTCAACCTTAAGGTACATATCTTAAAGATTCCGTGAATGTAATATGTTTCATATATAGGAAAGCCTCTAACAACACGGTATCTTATAGCATGAATTCGCTATAACACGTTTCATAAATTGTGGAAATGCTACTACAACGCGTCATCCTGTAACACAAATTCGCTCTAATACGATAAGAGAATTGCAAAAATTTTTATTTAACAATCAGAACTGTAAAAGTTACTTTTAGAAAGTATGTATATTAGAAATGTATCTTGATACTAGATAAGTTACTTTTTTGGAAAGTATGCGAAGTTACTTTGCGTATCTTGTTACTTCTGAAAAAAGAAACGTAAATGCTTTTCATAAGAAGCTTTAAAAGCGAAATGTTTTGTGAAACAGCAATAATAACATAGACATGCTTTATTATAAAACAATAATTATTATAAATAGTCATTTTTAGTTACTATGCATACTATTTGTATACTAAGTTTCGTAAACTTTTAGGTAAAGTTGTTGGGTGATCAGTAGTGTCCGACCGAAAACTTGTTTTTACGATTAAAACCGAAACCGAATTTCGGCGTCGGTCTCAGTTTCGGCCGAAACCGAAACTTCCAAATAAGGTCATGTTTTCGTAAAAAAGAGTTAATCACAATAGTCAGTCATTACTTTTAAATCCTTTTGGTATTTATTATTCATTTAGTCTCTGATATTTGAGATTACCATTAACAGAAAATATTATTATAAATTATTTATGCTAAAATAAAGGGTTGATTTGAAAGAAATTCACCTAATATTGTTTTTAATATTAGTTACGAATAATATAATATAAAAAAAAGTTACAAAACAAAATAACTTTTTATCTAAAATGTTTAAGCATACAAAATAGAGAGTACTCTAATTCCCATATCTTAAAACGAAATAATTTCTTCGAAACTTTGATCAGTTTTCTTTCTAATTGAAAAAAAATAATAGAATTTTAATGAAAGATAATAAAAAACAAAATTTTAATGAACTGATAGTGTCGGTTTCGGTCGTAGTTTCGGCTTGACGACAGTCCGAAACCAAAAGTTTGGGCGGACACTAGTAATCAGATGATATATTTCTTAGTTTTATTAATTTAAGAAAAAATAAAGAATTAATGTCTTATCCACTGTAACCATAACGTACTTTAAAAACAATAAGAGATTAATTTAAGAGGTATATATTGAATAATATAAGACTAAATAAAATAAACCTCAAAATGAAATATAAAAATATATTAAAACATCGAAATATACCTATAACTTAGTTCAGTGAAAAGAAATAAAACAGTTAAAATTTACATAAACAATAGAACCACAAAATAAATATTATTTTATACAACCAGGTAGTTTTATGCAACCAGAAAAATTTCTAAGATACTTTTTTAAGTAACAAGATTTAGTTCTTTTTAAAAAGTACCTAAGATACACGTTACTTTTTGCCAAAAAATAAAGAAACTAAGATACAGTAACTTAGATACTTTAAAGTGACTAAGTTACTTCGAAGTAACTAAGATAATTTTTTATGATAGCTTTGACTACACTGTACCTGAAATTAATCGGTGGCGAAGGTTTTTTGGTTATTGGTTATTGGTCAATGGTTATTGAGGAATTTTAAGATTTGTTAGTGAAAGCAGATTTGGCGAAGCGGATTTGGGGGAAATGCTATCCGAAGCATTTTTTTGAATGCAGAACCAACCGCTGAAAAAAGCCGAAAATTCAAAATGGAACTGTAGGACTGTCTAGCTGAATACTGAGAAATTTACAATTACATGGTAAACTTCAGAAACCAGAGTAAAACTACATATTTCTTAAAGACCGGAACATATGCAAGAACTTTATATGAACAAAAGTTTAGAAAGTGAAGATATCTTTCTACAGAAAGAAAAAACGTTCTCGGTTGATTCTTTAATCAGTTTTCGGAATGTTACCTCCTTTTTGAACTGATTCTAGATCTCAACAACATGGTTTCATACAACATGATATTTTCTAGAAACCTATCTACCGAATATCATCAGTATTTTAAAATTAATCTTATGGTAGATAATATAAGTGAATACATTCATTTAGTCAGATCTGTTTTAAATCGTCAGTACACTAGATTATTTTAGATAAGCGCGATGTATTTCCGGTACCAGGATTTGTATAGGACTTTAAATATTTTGACGAAAATTAATCAAATAGCAAGAACTTTTACGGTTCCTAAAAAAAAATTACAATTGAAAATAATGGGATGATTTAACAATTGAAAAATGCAATGTGATAAATTGAAAAGATAATCCAATAATAATATTTTATAATATACTTTACAGCAGATATTCTATACATTCATAGTAAAACTTACTCAAACCAATTTTGAATTTGAATTGTTCGTAAATTTCGTCGCCTTTAAAATTTTGTCGTTTCGAAAATTTTGCTACCCCTAATAGCTACCCTAGACTCGGGCCTTATGAGTCTAGTTGTAGATTCTTCACTGATGATATAATTTTTTTAATAAAAAAATTGATATGGTATTATTTGCATTCTACCAAAATTATGAATACTCCTAAACAAGAATTTTCGGTTATTTTAAAATACATAACAGCGATCATGGTAAACCATATTGCTTTCATACGTATCACATATACAAGTTGTTTCATATACTTTGAAGGAATCTCTGTATAATCCAATATTTGTGACTCAATTAACAAAATATATACGAGGATTAAGTAATAAATTGTCTTTATTTGTCACAGAAGCCAATTAAATGTCTCAAAATTACCTTTCAACTTAATGAAACATAAACTTAATATATTGCTCCTAGAATTTAAGCTCAAGAGTTAAACTTAATTAGATCAGTAAATATTTTTCCAGCTTGAATTATCTGTATTAAATCGTGATTCATAATATAACATTAGAAAAATTACATAAGAAAAAAGTATTCATACATTTAAATTAGAGAATTGTAATGGGTTTTTGTGATTACTTTCATGTTATATAAAGGAGAAAGGAGAGTGAAGATTTCAATGACAAAAAACAATGAGAGTAAGAGTTTGGTGTTATATATCTTGATTGTATTCAAAGTGCAATTTGCGAAGATATATTTTGGAAAGGTTAATAATTTCTGGATTTTTAAACTTTTCTAGATAACTTTTTTTACAAAGATGAAATTGACAATAAAATTTAATGGAACTTTTTTAATTTATTTGCAAAGAAGAAAAAGTTATTGTATTTCTATTCAAATTACACTATTACAGTAAACGAAGGTTTGTATTCTTTATATGGAATTTAGAATCTTTGGGAAATTATCGATATCCTAATTGTAAAATTTAGCTATAGATACCAAAAAAAAATCATAATAACTACTTATACAATACCAGGGATGTGCATATATCACAATTTTCCAGAGAATGTTGTAATTCTAAAACAATCTAGCGGCTGAAATCTTTACTGCTATACATTTTCTTGTCCAAATTGAAAGTAATAGATTGAAAATAAAAATCAAAATACTATTTATCTAATAATATCTTTTAAAGAAAATTTTTATTCACATTACGTGCAGCTATTTTTGAACAAGAAATTGTCCGTTATGAATTCTCAATTTAATGAAATATATTTTTAACCCTACCTTCGTGTGTTAGATATGAAATTTGGTAAATTTTTTTCGAGGAATAGTGATTTAATCGAGTTTTTTTTCAATCCAAATCTATTTGAATCGATACCAATTAAAATGCTATAAGAAGAAATATTTTTAAAAAATATATTAAATATATTTTGCGTGAAATTTTTTGAACAAATTTTCATTCGATAAATTAATTCCCAGACCAATATTTTCTTGAAAATCTTTTCTGTCGCTATACTTCTTTAAGCGCGTGATGATGGGGAAAACATTGGTGTTACGATTTTTATAACGAAAGTCGATTATGCTTTTAGTTTTCCGTTGTCCAGCGACGAAAATACTATTCTTTAAACTTTTAATCATTTTTTTTTTTGAATTACTACAGAGTAGAAATAATAATAATAATAAAATTAAGGTTGTTTAGAAGTGTGGTGAGGAATTATGAATATAGAGGTGATTTAGAAACACTCTGCATTATAGAGTTATTATATTATAGAAACAGCCTATAATGTTTTCTGTCTCAATTTTTCATAGGTTAAATTCTATAGGTTTATGTGTTTGTCTTTTTTTACTGTCGCTTTTTTTTCATTAAATTTCAAATCACGACGATACTAAACAAGTTTTCATTTAAAAAAAATATTTTCTATTTCTTTTGATCAGATTTTTTTTATTTATTTTGGTTCCGAGATTTATAGAAGAATATTTTTTGATTATTTTATGGAAGATCTTCAACAATTTTCGAAATCATAATAATTATAAAAACAAAGGATTTAAATTTATAATAATTTTATATTTTATTTAGAAATGCTATCCTAACTAGCCAACCAATTAAAAATATGAACAATGCCAATAATATCAAGGAGTAATATCATCTAGGTAATAATATCGTTGAATATATTTGTTTCATAGTTACCGATTACCTTCGATGTCCATTACAAAAACTAAGGTTTTTGGGGAGTTAAATTTAGCGTCATCTATAAAATTAACGTAATCAATTAAAAACTAAATAATTCTCTTCCTTGAATATTTGAAACGTTCATTTCTTGACTCAAAGCCGTTTTATAATCAAAACAAAATAATTATTGAAAAGAAAATTGAGAAAAACATTCGTCACAGATTACAATATTCAAACAAATCCCGGATTAAGAAAATTACTGCAAAAATTTCTTAGATTTTTTGACTTCATGTATTGAAATCCGGAAAAAGTTAAATCACGTAAGTTATAAAGTTTAGTGGATCATTATATTTGTCATTCAGAGCAGCAAAGATAAATTAAAAAAAAAAACGATATTTAAAAACTACAGTACTTTGGGCATTTATAAAAGTACGTTTTATGCAGAGGTTACAAGTAAGAATTTATTTCAATCCAGGTAAATTATATTTTCATAAAATTATTTTTTATCAAGCGAATATTTAATTTTGAATTTCATTTCACAAGATTTGTCACAGAATCAACCAAATTATCGTTGCAATAGTGTATAACAAGGTTTTAGTCACTTTGCATCTCAAAGTTGTCCCAGTTTGACGCATATTCGTGCCGCTTCCTCCGGGAATTCATATCCAATCATAATCTATAACTAAACACTTGTCCGTTTCCTCCGGGAATCTGACATGTTTGCTTTGCAAACTCCCTAAATATTTGATTTGATACGAGCTTCACACTGAACATATAGCCTAGAAACCAAAAAACTACAAATTTTCATCATAATAATTTTGAAAATTTTCGTTTAGTTACATGAATTACTTAACACGCTAGTTGCTCAATTAGTTCAAATTATAATCGAATTTTATTGTTGCGAACCACATTTTGTTGGAAGTACAAAGAAAATTCACATCTTTTCAGTCACACTTAATTATTTTCACGTTGAAATTCGCAAAATTAATCAATTCATTTGAAAGAAAAATTAAATAAGATACTTTCAAAACCGTAATGAAGTTTATTTTTCGTTAAACCAACAAGATGTTTCTTAATTGAGTTGGTTACCTAAAGTGGACCAATCAAATTTCCATAACATATGTTTAATGAGATTTCTAATGTAGAATTGTAATTTTAACTATTCAAATTATTATATTTAAGGTATTACATTTTCAAAATTTAACTTACAATTTCATATCGGATTTGTTTAAACTGCAACAAATTAAGCCATTCAATATACATCGATTTGAATGTATGTAAAATTCGAATGAATTGCATCAGTCTCAATTATCCTAATTATAATATTTATAATTCATTTCTAAGTTATTTTACGATAGTAAAGACGCTGTGTAAAACAGAAAAGAAGCCGGGAAAGACGAAAGTTTGCCACAGAAAACTTTTCAATATTAATTAAGTTCGTTTAAAGAGAGAAATGTGGCTGTCTACTGTTAGCTGGTGTTTGTTGGAACTTTTCGTTCTCTATTCCTACAGGAAAAATGGAGTAGTGTTTTCATTGTACGACTTTATGTCGCTATGAATTTTCTATTCTTTCCGTCATTCTACATAAATTTCATGAACTTATTCGTCTAATTTATTAAAATTATGCAAATGCATGTTGTAATTAAATGAAAAGAATTGCTTTTTATTTTTGAGACGAGCGAGTGAGTTTGGGCTAATTGGTCTGGTGGTGTATTTCATTTACAGAGGGCAACAACGACTTGAATAAATAAAAAAAAAATAACGTTTTTCTTTCTTTAAAATAGTAGATTTTCCTCTTTATGACTCCATAACTTTAGATACTAAGAAAAATTGAAGTTGAAAAGCAAGTGAGTAATAAATATTTAGACAAATATTGGTGCGGAAAAATGATTTCGTAAGCTATTTGGTATGTGCTCATTTTGCTTTTATTGGCAATATAAATAAACACAACCAACCAGAGAAAATTGTTTTGTCGGAATTTAAGTTCATTACGGTTTTATTATATGTTTAAACTTCAAAAGTAAGAATTGAAACAAAATCAATAGTGAACAGAAAATTAAAATAATATTATTATTCGATCATTATTAATTAATATAGAAAAGAAAATGTAATTCGATTTAAATTTATTATCATTGGCGAGTGTGGAAATTAAAAACAAAGAGTAGTCTAATGAAACTTCAAGTTATTTTTTTTATAATAGACTATAATTATGCACTTTTTTGTATTTTTTTAATCGTTATGATCTAAAACAAGCTCCTATTGGCCCGGCATTTAAATGATGTCATAAATCAAAACTTCAAAATCCCATGAACGTTCCGCTATAGCATACTTTAATACGAAGGGAAATGTCGCTTAAACCGTTTAAACATTATTTTTATGATCTAACCCACTTACAATCAGTACAACCTCTATCCTTAAAAATTAATAATAACTTTTGGGGAAAAATAATGTTTTCCATGGCAAAAAATTGTAAAAAATGCCAAAATTTGCGTAAATTATTACTTTTCTGTGGTAATCGTTCAATGGTTGTATATATCTATAAAACGCGTACTGTAACGTCACAGAAGATCCATAAACACACTTATCGTTTTCAGACTCTCATTTGCTCTGTAAATTAAAACTCTTTTTTCAAAACCAAAAATGGATTTTTCCTTATATTAATAATGACCATTAATTATTAATACAAAGTACATTTGCTATAGCAGAACGTTTATGGAATTTTAAAGTTTTGTTTTGTGATGTCATTTTAATGCTAGGCCAATAGGAGCTCGTCTTAGACATTTTGGTCTTAACAATTTTTTTTACTTTTTTAAATGAATATTTCTTTGATTTTATCAAGTTTTTTTTATCAAATTTTTTTTATTAAAAAATAATACTTACATTATACTTCGATATTAGCTTAGGACATTTTTTAAACATTTTTAATTATTTTTAAATCACTTCAACTAGATCTTTTTAAAAAATACTGTTTAGCAGTAATAAAATTATATTTAGTTTAGGTATTAAAATTTTAATGATCAGTTATAAAAAAAAGGGCCTATAAAATCTTTTTCAGATTGATTTTCAATTGAAATGTTTTTTTCCATTCAGTTATTACTACTTGATTTTATTCTTGTTTAAACTCAATTCATTTCATTCGAAAATATGTTTTCTATCAATTGCCCATTACTAGCAAAACTGTTATGTTGCATTTAAACAGAGCAACTCATAATTTTTGGAATAATGTCCTTACAATATTTGGAAAATTTTGGTGGGATCCCTGGTTTCTTACAGTTTCAGACCATTAATTTTAGAACGTATATAGTACACGACAAAATTAAATCGACGTTATTTTTTTTCAATTTAATTCCAAGCAGTACAATTTTTCAGCATTATTTATTTAATTAATTTTAAGGGATTGAAAGTGAAGCTGAAATAGAAAAAAATAGTCCACTTAATGAGATGATCCAATTCTATACATATATCTTTTTTTCAAGAATCTATCCCAGCTATAAAAAGAAAACAGAATTTTCTAATCAGACGAACTTTGCTAATTAATTCAATCGTGAAAATTGATAAAGTGAGTGTTAATTATGTGAAATTGCCGTGCTTAATTTACCTCTGTTAAACACAACCATAAAATGAGCCCTTGATTTTCCCTTCAGGATTATAAAATATCTTTTCTTGAATAATTATAAACTCAATCTTATCTTTTGATTAACGTGAAGGTTTTATCGATTTATTTTTCTTGGATGAAAACATTTTAGTTCAACTAATAAGACCACAAGGATTTTTTGGAAGTCTCATACGATTTTTAATTTTAATGTTTTCAATTTAAGGAAGAGTATCAACTGTTCCACTCAAGAACAACGCTATTAAGCAATGTCAACAGAGAATCTCGCCTCCGCACTATGAATGCATTTATGCATCATCGTTAGTCTCTCAATTAGATCAAATCCCATTGTATATCAATTCAAATGTATAATTTCAATGATCCAGTTACTGGATTTCGTCATTCTCATCCTCAACCCACTCCCATTTCACTCAAATTCAAAGCAAATTAATATTCCAGAGATGAAGTGCGAGACAAATCCAGCCAGGATTTGTCCCCATAATTAACGTCAATTTCAATTGATTTATAACGACACCAAATATAACGTGTTTACACAATCGAGACCTCCAAAAAAAATGAAATAAATATATCATGCAATCACGCGTCATATCCACATGCTATGTCAATTCAATTAAATTTCAACGACCACATTATTATTAAATTACAAGACCCTTTAAAAACCCCTCTTGTTTAATTGAATTGAATTGATTGCAAAAAAACTATTGATTTAAAAAAAAATGAAAACACAAGGGAAGAAATTTGTGGCATTTAATCATAATAGAATTAATATGATGGTGAAGCTTGTATTAGGAAAATTAGAGTAATGCTTACCATGTATTTTTTTTGTTTTTTTTTTTTTTTTTTTGGGAAAATAACCCCGAAACAACCAACCTACGAATAATTCATAGAATTATTGAAAATATAGAATATGATTTTATGTTTGAAAATAAATTATACTTTTTAATTTTTAACAATCTCTTCACTTCACGTCACTAAATTAGATTAGTATACCAAAGAACTCTTAGTAACTTAGATTTAATATGAAATTCCCTCAATGTCAAAAAAACTATAAAAAATAATGAAAGAATAACTATGGTATACCAACAATTTAATTTTAAAAAACTCCAAATATTTATATATTTATTTTGGTTTTCTATCTAGTGGCAAATTCAGTTATCCGCGTGGTTGAATTCTTCCCTTCAGCGTCTATCCCTGGTAAAGCTCTTCAAATTGGAGTAGCTATTTCTCGTTTTAATAAATTCAGAATCTATATTTTTCTTCTTCTTTTTTTTTTGTCTTGGGATTTCCTAGTTTTCTTTCTACATCAACTATGAATCCGTTTCCTCTCATAATGTGGCCCATTTAATTAGCTTTTGTTCTTGTCATCATATCGATGTCTTGTCACTATAGCCCTTTCCTCGTCGACTTTGCTAAGTACTTCTACGTTTGGAACTTGATTTGTCCATTTTACTTTCTCCATTGATCTCGAGCATCACATTTCAATGCTCTCCAGATACTCCCTTTCTTTGTTTCTTAGGGTCAAAGTTTTCAGTCCATATAATGCTGTATTCACCACATAGTATTTTAGTAGCTTCTCCTGAAATTTAAACTCAACTTTTCCATTAATTGAATTTTGTTGTTAATGTTATTGAACGCGATTTTTTCCAGAGCTAGACGCTCTGGACATATTTTGCACATGAGCCACATTTAATTTTATATGCTCCAATTTTATTTGCCAATGTGATTTGGTAGGTTCGTCGCACCTTGAAACTTTTGGGGATGTTGTTATTTGTCGAAAATGCAGTGTGAACATTATTTTTCTGTAGCAAGTTGGCAATTGTGGTTGCAAATATGTTACAAAAACTTGATTTTATATATATATTATTTTCTTTAGGTAGAATTGCGAGGACTGACATTTAGCGATATTTGGTATTATATTTGGTATTGGTCTATATTTGAGCTTTTCTGTCCGTTGGTTATGGCTATGTGAAAAATAAATTACTATATTAAATTCTTCTTCACGAGCTTTATTGTTGTGGGAAATTTTATCGCTCGGTATACGAGGCTGATGTAAGCTGCAATTTTTTGATTTCCGTGAATTGAATATAGTAAAATTGAAAGTAAAACAGAATATTTTAATCTAGCTTAATAATTTCCGAATACAATTTTTAAAAGTTACGTGTATAAGTGAAAATTAGAGAAAAACATTTGTTCCACAACACCTTGTTCTAATCCTAATGGTTAAAAATTAAAAAAAATAATAACATTAACTAAAGCGGGTTAAAGGATTTGTATTTGAACAAAACTGAATATTTTTCGTCAAAAATTATAATTTCTAACGTTTTATAATCTGGGAATCAAAGTCAAATATAAATTAAAATCAATGGTAATAATTTCTTCGAAATACATATAATAAATAGAAAATTATAAGAGAATGACAAAAATTAGATCAGCAGATTTCAAGTGATCGAGCTTTAAGGCGACAAGCAGGGAGAGAGGCGTTGTACTAAATTTATATAAAGATAAAGTAATATACCACTGACCCTTTTTTGCTTAATTGTAAATTTTTAATAGAGAGCTTTTATGATTTTATGTCGTTTTATTTCACTGTAAAAAGATGGTAGAGTAGTGATTCGTGGTGATTTATCACATAGCACTTACGGAACGATCCAATACTAGTTGGTGACCACTGAGGAAAGTTGTTTGGCTATCGAAATACGTTTCTGAGGCGATATGCCAAAAAACATTTGGTTTGATCTTTTGTTCAAATGTATGTTTAAAGTATACAATTGTAAATTATTTTGCATAAATGAAATCATGACTTCTAAACTCCTTCCAAATTGTATTTTTTTATAACTGACAAATTTTTATTGAAAATTGTCCGTGTCGTCAAAACTCAAATATTTATTACTGTCTTAAGGCACAGAGTAGCAAAATTTTGTTAGATAGAACATTTTTTATTAAACTTGCGATCTCTTCATAAAGAACGGACATCAAATTTAATATATATCTTTTAAAATAGATGTTGCGGGAATCAATAAATTTCGGGCCCTTTTGGCATTGTAAGACCATACCAGCTTCAAATGAAGAATTGCAATAAGCCCCTGGGTTATTATATTCTCTCTAGCTTATATTACAAATACAGACTTTATTCAGTAGGTCATTAATGCAACTTAACAGTTTGAAAATTTTGTTTTTGCTAACGTTATTATGGTTAACATTCTACTTTTTCTATCATAATTACATTTTTAAAGCTCCTATATAACCAATATTTGATATTTCAAATTTAATAACCAAAAAGTTTTTAAACACGAAACGTTATTACCGCTTATCTATACACATAAATAAAATTGAAGTGACAAAGTGTGTAATGTTTGTAATGTAAAAACATCATCTTTTTACCAAATGCATATCTATATCGTTTATATATTAAATTCTTATGACTGTTCAATTTAATTTTGTTAAATTGTTAAATTGTGTGGTTATTTGTTTCGAAATGCTCCTATTCCAAATTTATAAATTTAAATTTTTTTTCAGTCTATATTTCTTCCCTTAACTAAAAAACGCATAAACCGATTTTTATGAAATTTGATACTAGGATACAGCACAATCTTCCACTAACTAAAGGTTGTGTATCATTACATTAAAATAATAAGGGAAACCATTATCAACGTAAGACTGAGGGATGAAAAAAAATAATCTAAAGGGTGCTCCAATAAGAGCGCAAGATTTGAATTGCGCGCCATGTTTGATAGTCATAATGTCACATGATTATGATGTGATAAGTCGAAAGTTAACAGATGGGAGTTAGTAAACATTAAATAGTGAACCATGAACAGTGAAGAGAATTCACGAATTGGATCCTTGAGCAACCTGCTGATTTTGCAAACAAAATCAGTTTCAGTAATGAGGCTATTTTCATCTCGATGGCTTCGTGAATAGGCAAAACTGTCGCATTTGAGGCTTTAAAAATCCACGAATGATTCATCAGAAAGCAATGCATGCACAACAGGTCACAGTATGGTGTGAATTATGGTCTGGAGGACTGACTGGATCGTTTTTCTTCGAAAACGATGAAGGTAATCCAGTAACGGTGCATGGCAAACGTTATCGTGATATGACAAAAGTTTCTTGAGCCTCATTTGGAAGCTATTGATCTTGTCGACATTTGGTTTCAGCAGGACGGTGCCACATACCATATCGCCCGTGAAACATTGACGATCTTGTACGAGTTTGTTCCTGGTCGTGTAATTTCTCGATTTGGTGACCAGAATTGGCCTCTACGCTCTTACAATTTAATGCCTTTAAATTTCTAGCTATGGGATTATCTGAAGTTACAGGTTTATGCCAATAAGCTTGCAAAGATCAAAGCATTGAAAGCCGAAATTAGACTCTGTATCAATGAAATACCACCACATTTATTCAATAACGTCATTGAAAATTTCGTTAAAAGGGTATGCAAATGCCATTAAAGCCGTGGCGCCCACTTAAAAAAAATGTTTCATTCATAATTCCCAAATGTCTATTTTCCAAATCAATAAATATTTCAATACATTGCTACAGAAAACCATGTTTTATTGCACACTGAAATCTTGCGCTCTTATTGAAACATCTTTTATAAAGTTGTGGTATATATCATTGGAAAGGATTTTAAAAAGTTTTCTTACTTTTCTTTAAATTATAACTGATAACTATTAACTATTAATGATTCCTATATACTAATTATACCCGGTTTTGATATCTTGAAGTTGAATTTTTAGGTAATTACAAAATTTCAATGTAATTTAGAATATTACAATAACACAAGTTTACACATTTAAACTAATCCCTTAATTTATTTTACCATTATATTTTTTTTGGCTTCTGCAACTCTTTGAAATTCTATCACACGAAAAACTAAACCGACTGCGTGTTGATTTTAAAGAAAAAAAAAGAATCTTATATTTCTCAGTATAGTAGGTAATTCAATCATCCGTAAAATAAAAGCAATTCAAATATCTCATTAGACATGTTTTAAGTTCATAAGAATCAAAAACCTAATCATTCCCAATTTATCTAAAAAGCCTGGTTACAATGGTTTCAGTGCTATTAAATAGTCATTGAATAATTAAAAGTCGAGTAGAATTTCTATGTTGATTTTTTAATTTATTTTCATAACTTGGTAAAAAAAAAATATTAATTATGTTTGACATAAAAATAAAATTATAAAAGCTAGGATATTCTATAAAATTTTCTTGCTAATTAGATCGTTCAATTTTTTCTTTCAAATCGTAAATTTCCATTAGGAGGGTCTTAATTTATCGTGAATGGGACCAAACTATAAAAATAAAATTTTCTAGAACATTCTGTTGAGAATGGTTCGTAAAAAAAAAGTTATATTTAAATCTCATGTCGGAAGCCAAAAATTCGTATGTTCTTTCCCCATCCCCAGGGACGCAAACGCGAAAATATGCCTTTATTGTCGCTTGATGTTTTAAAAGACTCATCTGCAAATCGAATTATCGTGTCGTAAAGTCGACAGGAATGTGACATATTTACATGAATTTGATTCATCCTGCGTTTGTGTATAGTTTTATTGGCTTTTGAATCTATAAGATTTCAAGTGAGCGTCTTTTCAAATGCACATCGTATATTTTATCCCAGAAGATATTTTCAGAGAAACGCTCGTCTTGTGTCCAATTTAGCGTTTAATAGCGGAAGTCACAAACATGTGCGATTCTTAATTGCAAATGAGACAAATATTCATTTGTCATCTGAAAGATTGAGTGAAAAACACCGGAAAATTCCTACGAAATGAGTTTGAAAATACCTTTTATTATCCAATTGTAAATTTATTTCTCTACGCTGCCAAGTCTGAATTGATGAAGGCATTTAAAAGAAATTAGATTTTTTTTGGATTACAAAATTTATTTTCGATTAATCTAAAAGATATACTACCTACCTTGGCCAAGTCTGAATTGATTTCAAGGCGCGAAATTTAAAGATTCAGACCAAAAACTTCATTTGAATTTCAATCATTCAACCACTGCTGTAGAATACAAAAATCTTGCAAATACTTGATATTTCTTGTTAATCAATCCAATCGAACCATTTCGAAGCAACTCAATCTAACATCTAACGCAATTGTGGATCTTAACTTTACGTGAAACCCATTAAAAACAGCCCGATTTACCGAAAAAAAAATCAAAGTGACAAATTTGCATTTCAAATTAATTGCATAATTGGCACGGTATGTCATTCAGCGACTAAAAATTATAGCACTAAAAAATGAACAAGGAAAACAAAGCGGAAAAGAATGGAAAATAAGATAATTACAAAGCGGAGCAGAAAACCGCAAATAGCGCGAGAGGCTTTATTTGCCGAAATTAGCATTCATCGCACTTGACCGAATAATGAATAGTATTCATTATATTTTTTGAAGACGAAGAAATTTATTTGTTATTTGTTTGTTTACAAGCGGCGAGAATGTCAATATAACTGCCTTTTTGAATTAACCGCTAGAATTAATTTGAATCTACATTTAGTGGGTTTTAATTAATTCGATCAATCAGGTTTGAGATGAATGGAATAGAAGTTCTGGTTAAAATGGATAAAAGAATTAAACCAGATTGGAAAATGAGAAGAAAGAAATGAAAATTACAAGCAGGAAAAATCAATAAAACTGGCTTAGATTCATTAAAATTCCAATGAAAACTTGTAAACATTGGTACACTTTTCTTTAAAAACGATAAAACTTTGAGTGTTTCACTGAATTTTCTTAAAGTTTAATCAGCAATAATTTTTTTTGCGCAATTAGTGCATTTTTCGTTGTTAATTAATTTCTTAATTAATTTAAATCAACTTTTGGTTTCCTCGGTTTTTAATTACAAGCTATATGTGGAGTTATACAGTTATTGATTAATCGCGAAGAGATTGAAGCTCTTGAGAATTTCGAGTAGCCTGTCAAAAATTAAGAGTACCTATTCAGTAAAAAGAACAAATATAGACAATAAGCTGGATATAATTAAAATATATGAATATATGAATTAAAATAAATGAATTTATAACTGAAATAAAGAAATAAGATTGAAAATTAATTGATAAAAAAGAATTATTTTTTGAACTGTTAAATTTTTACAAAAAATTAACAAAAGGTTGTTGAAAGTTATAATTTTGGTTTAAACATTCTCAGCATATATTTTTGGTCTCCAAAAGTTTATAAGGATTCTAATGCCACGCTATAGGATTTTCAAGACAAGAAAATTAGCGTTGAGCCAACTGGTGACCGAGTGGTCTAGGTGATTGCTCCAAGACTGGTAAATTTTGGGTTCAATCCTCGTATCGAACAAATTTTCAATTTTTCTCGATTACGAATTTTTCTTAACTCTAGATTCGCTAAAGCCTTGGTAGTTGTAAAGCTACGGTAAGCAATAAATAAAAAATTGTTGATTTCTACTCCAACAAAATTTAAGATTTTTAAATTTAATGTATAAAAATGGAAAATGTTTTTTTATATTTTTTTCTAATTCTTTTAATTTCAAAAATAACTCCATAAAGTATAGTACCTCTAACTTTTCTCGACGTAATATAAGAATATAACGCACGCATTTTTCTCCGAATGTTTTTTTTTCAAAACAGAGGATTTTTATTAAAATATTAAAATTTTTGTATTTTAATGTATTACTAGCTGATCCCCTCAACTTCGTCTGCTTAACGTAGGTGTAGATTATATTTTCTTTTTAGATTTGCTATTTGTAGTAGTCTATGAAAATTTTCATTTTTCTTATTTGTTTTACGAAAAACATAATCATTCTTAAAAACGCTATTTTGTCAACTTTAAAAAGACACATTTAATAAACTGTTACTTAGAAGAAAATAGTTGTAAATAATAATAAATTAAACTTCAAAAAATATTTATAAATATCTAAAAAGAGTATGTCTACGGTAGGTATACCAACAGTGAACCTAATAATCCTTAAATCAATCAACATCCATACAGAAATAAAAAATATCGCCAAGTTCAATAAAGTCGGTCTTAATTATGAGTAAAAAAGTCGAAAAGTATCAAAATACTCGCGTCAAAATAAGGGAAGTTAAGAGTCTAGATTTTTGAGTATTAGTAGGAATCCCTCTCACTGTTTCGATTCCCGAATGAACCTTTTTCCAAAAACTATTATACTATTGCAATGTACAACATAACTGCGAAATTGAAATTTGTACAATGGCATGAAACCCAGTTCTTCCATAATCAAGTATAAGCACTATGTATCTATAAACTTATTATTAAAATCTCTAAATTTCAACTATATAATTAAACCATATTGGATAATCTAGAGTTCACCATACACGATTTGGCGTATGTCATTTGTTATAGAAGAGCATTTTAAATTTCTTTTATCACTATGGCTTACGGTAAAAACGTCAGTATTTTCTTTTAGTTCACCGAATTTCAAAGGGTACTCGCTCACTAATGTAATTATTTCAGATTTTCAGGTTTACAATATGTGAAAGCCAAAAAACTTAAAGCTAATTTATAACCTTAACCTTTTTCAGATATATTTTTAAGCAGACCCCAAGTTTTTGTTTCTTATAATAAACCAAGTTTGTTTTATACTAAGCAGTAATAACGTTTCTCCTTTAACGGACTTTGATTATGAAATTTGAAATTTCGATTGTTTATTAGACGTTATGCCGCATAAACTTAGCCACCCTTTTTTCACTCTTTTAGTGGGGGGAATTATCGAAAACCCTTTCATATTATATAACGGCATTCTATAAGGAAAACACTTTCCAAATTTCATCGACACAAATATGCAATTATATTTGAAAATACAATGTAAAACAAAAAAAAATATGACCTATATTTTAGTTATTATTAAAAAACAATTCGATTTCGCACATTTGGGCGTTGTACATACAAAATTATTGGAAATAGGTAAAAAGCGTGGAAGTAAAATCGAATATTTTATTTATATTCAGTAACAATAATTGGTTTTAAAATTGTTCTAAAAACCGTAGAAAAGTTTATTTGGAAGATTTTATATATATTGATTTTTATTTTTTTTTTTTTTTTTTTTTTTTTTTTTTTTTTTTTTTTTTGTTATCATTTTTATTTATAATTTTTGAATCAGATATAAATATATCTCTAACAAAATTTATTACAACTCTTAAGTCTAAAACTAAATCTAAAGAAACTAGAGTAATTAGTCCTCCCTACACCTTTGTGTAGAATTGGATGTGGAAGGTGGGTCCATCATTGGCCTCGACTATTGATTTCAAATTTACTCCATTAGGTTCAGTGGATCATTTCGCTTGAGTCTCGTGAAACGTTTGGCTTTTAAGATCTTCCTGGCTGATTGGTTCGGGTGTGAGTCAAGTCTTTTCTTGTAGGTTTTACTAATTTTCAAAGTGACTTCTTTGACTGTTTCAGTGTCGGTATCTCTAAGTATTATAGAATTTCGCACGTACTTAGGAGCGCCAATGATGGCTCTAATAATTTTCGATTGGCAGCGGTCTATTATTTGTAAATTTGAATTTTTAGCGGAACCCCAAAGTTGAACTCCGTACGTCCATATAGGTTTTATTATAGATTTGTATATGATGATTTTTGTTTCTAATTTTAATTTTGATTTTTTTCCAATGAGCCAATATAGTTTTTTAAATATTATATTCATTTGTTCCTTTTTCTTCGAGATGTGTTCACGCCAGGTTAATTTTTGGTCAAGATGCATTCCCAGATATTTGACCGAGCTGCTTTGTGGTATGGATTTGTCGTTGATTGTGATCCTTGGACTTGTGATTTTTCTTAGGGTAAACGTGACTTGGATTGATTTTTCATCATTGAGTTTAATTCCCCATTGGTCACACCATTTAGTTATGACATTTACATGTTCCTGTAGACGACGTTGGATTATTTTAGGATCTTTGTTGGTGTAAAGTAGAGCTGTATCATCTGCAAATGTGGTGGTTGTAATTTGATCGTTTGTTGGAAGATCGCTTGTAAAAATTAAGTATAATAGTGGGCCCAGAACACTGCCTTGTGGTACTCCCGCTTTTATAGTTCGCGACGAACTGAATTCCTTACCAAATTGAACCTGGAATGTTCTACTGGTGATGTAGCTGTTTAGAATTTTGTGGTATTGGATTGGTAGTAAGGAGTATATTTTGTAGAGTAAACCATTATGGTTGACTTTGTCGAAAGCTTGAGATACGTCGAGGAAAATTCCCGTACAGATTGATTTATTTTCTAAAGCATTTTTAATTTCGTTTACAACTCTGTGGACTTGTTCAATTGTACTGTGGTTTGATCTGAATCCATATTGATGTTGAGGGATGATTTTTAGTCTAGTAATATCCGCATTCAAATGTTCCAATAAGAGTTTTTCAAAAATTTTGGAAAGGATTGGTAACAGGCTGATGGGTCTGTATGAGTTAATTTTAGATAGTTCTTTTCCGGGTTTAGGGATAAGGATGATTTTTGCTTTTTTCCAGGAAGTAGGGTAATAATTTAGTCGAACGATTGCGTTGAGTATGTGAAGAATACCTTGATGACCGCTTAATGGTAACGATCTAAGTGCTTGTCCACTTATGTTGTCAATTCCGGGAGATTTTTTGAAGTTTAGCTCATTTATTTGATTTGTCACCTGGTATATGGTAAATTTGATTTGATCTGATTTGTTAATTGGTCCTTGAATTTCGACAGGAACTGGTATTGGCGAGTTGTTCGTGAAAATGTCTTCTAAATAATTGGCAAATTCCTCACATTTATCCTTGTCATCTGTCATCCAATCGCCTTGACTATTTTTGATAATTTGTTTGGTAATCATTGGTTTTTTAATGTTGCGGGTCGTCTTCCAGATAGAATTGTACGAGTCGGGTAAATGTGTCATTTGCGCTACTGAACGCTGTATGTTGTCGTTTTGCGCTTGACTAAGTGCTTTTTTAAGAAGATTTGTGGCGTTGTTTAAGGCATTTTTAGAGACTGGAGATCTAGTTTTTTGCCATTTTCTTTTGGCTTGCCTTTTTTTAGTTACCAATTCCAAGATTTTCGGCGCTGGAATATTCGTTTGTTGACTTTGTCTGAGAGGGTATCTGTGGATTGTTGATATATCCATACTTTCTTCTAGAGTTGATTGAAGATATTTAAGACTGTTGTCAATGTCTTCTTCACATTTAAGTTTTATATTGGGATTGAACGTTTTCTTGAAGACTTTTTGGAAATGTACCCAGTTTATTCTTGGTTTCGTGTTGTTTGTTTGATTGATGGGATTTTTTAAGGAGAGGTTCAGGTTTATTATGGTTGGAGAGTGATCTGATGAAAGGTCCATGGTAGTTAACAACATAATGTTTTTTGGATGAATATTTTTCGTAATTACAAAATCGATGATATCAGGTATTTTTCTACGGTCAGTCGGCCAGTAGGTTGGTAATCCTCCTGAGAAACAGCTAAGGTTTTGTTTTCGTATGGCTTGTAAGAGTTGTTTGCCTTTTGGAGATGTTAGTCTGGATCCCCAATAAGGTGATTTAGCATTAAAATCTCCCGCCATTATGAATGTTGAATTAAAATTTTCGAAAAATTTCTCAAAATGCGTAGATTTAACCGCGTATTTAGGAGGGCAATACACTGATACAAGGGTGAGATTTTGTGATTGCTCCGTTACATTTATTGCGGTGTATTGAAGGTGTCTGCTTTGCTTATTTTGAAGTGGATGATAACGAATTCGATTTTTAATTAGTATGGCCGTTCCTCCACAGGGCTTGTCATCAGGATGATTGGTGGCGTAGCACGTGTATCCAAAAATTTTGAAGTTGTGTTTAGATGTCAGATGTGTTTCGCAAATCAGCATAATGTCTACTTTATTAAAAGATAAGAAAAATTCTAATTCAAGTTTATGGTTTTGTAAACCGTTTGCATTCCATTGCACTATCTTAAGAGTGTTCATTATTTAACAAACTTGATTAAAATTTCCATTTGCTGTCGTTGCAGCTCCTGCATTTGCTGGATTGAACCTGCCAATTGTTGAATACTATTTACAATTAGCATCAACATTTGGGTGAGGTTTTCGGTATTGTTGTCAATTGTTGGCACTGATGATTCTTTAGGTTTCAAAGCCTCTGCATATGAAATAGTTTGTTGCGGCCTATTTGAAGTTATTCTTGGATTTGCCCTTGGCTGGTTAGTTATTTGCTCGGTAAATTTTGGTGTAATAGGTGCATGGAGCTGGAAATGCTCTGCTTTTTTTTTCATGGTATTAATGGCAATGTAAACTGGACAACCCCTATAATTGGCTGTGTGGTTTTCGCCACAGTTGCTACATCGTTTTTTGGTTACATCTTTTTTGTCATTCGGACAATCGGAGGTCCGATGGTTGCATCCACAAGCTACACAAGTACTTTTAAGCTTGCAATAAGCTTTAGTGTGCCCGAATTCCTGGCAATTAAGGCATTGGATAGGACCTGATCGTTTGTGAGGCTCTTCGATGGTGATTTTTCGGTGAAGTACGAATCTTAATTCATAGATTGGATGCACTTTACCTTTTGCAGGCTTAGGAGAGTCGGCAGCTAATTCAATTTTGAACATAGGTTGGGGTTGCTTGAATTTGTTCAGTATATTGTGAACCCAGTTCACTTTAAAACCCATGTTTTCTAGGTCTTGTTTGATTTCCATGGGATCAACTTGGTAGTCAATGCCTTTTATTACTACTCTGAGCCCTTTTTGGTTCTTGGCTTGAAATGAATAGTACTGTTTTTGGTGATCATCCAACCATTTAGTAACGACTGTATAATCAGTTTCGTCGGATAATTGCAATTTTGTCTCGAAAAGGGCTCCTTTTTTCAGGTCTACGATGTAAAAGTTATTTTTTATTTGTTTTTTCAATTGATCGTGCAGAAATTGGGAACTCCTTTCGCGAATGAAAATTGGTGGCGGTTTAGATTTTTTTCCTGCTGCCTCATCGATTATTGTTAATGGGTCAAACCGATTTGATAATTCGATGCTACTTTTTTGCAAGCCAGCATTTGATGTTGTAATATTCCGTGTCGTTGCTCCGCGTTTACGTTTTTTGTTGACCACAGGAAAATAGCGTAAAATACCGCTGTGATCATCATTGTTGGTGTCGTTGATGCTTGTTTCCATAGATTTGTCAATAATTGGAGATGCCATTGTCGAAGGATTCACTGCGGGAGATTTTGGGTTTGCAAGTTTCGAAGATTTTAAATTATATTTGTCATAATAATAGTAGTAGTCTTTCGGCATTTCGCCGTAAACACATCACTATCACGATAACACTGCCACAAGTAAACTGTCAATAAATGTTTGTTATTAGTGGTCATAAAAATGTTATAAATAAAAATGAGCACGATGAACTGACAACATATATATTGATGATAATGAAATTTATGACAAAAAATTGCTTCCTTAATGCTTTTCAGCAGAATATATCCTTGCTCCAGGTCACAATCATTGGTTCATAAAAATTAGATTTTAAAAAGTTTGATTGTTGAAAAACAAGCAAAAATTAAAAACCGCCTTTATGGTATTTGGTATAAGTACCTACTACCTAAACGTTCATACTAATTAAGTGAAATGACGTTATTTAAAATGCTGTAGTTAAAATTATATAACAAAAACAGAAACTTATTATTAATTAATTATTAATTTATTAATTACACTTAGTAAATTCAAAATTTCGATTGTTGATTAACTTTACATTTTCTCAAAGAAACTTAACCACCCCAATTCACTCTTTTAGGGTAGAAATTATCAAAAAAAAATCTTTTCACATGCCTACTTCCAATAAGGAATACACTGAATATTAAAATTTCATCTGGCAGAGGAGATATATAATTACACGATTTTATGTATGCACGGTTTTAAAAACGTATTTACTTTAACCTTTATTAATATATTTTTTTTACTACTACTGTTACTTTTTTCGTTAATATTTCCTTATTGAGCAACCCTAAGGATTTATTTTCAACAATTTTGTAAAAAAAAATTAAAAAAAAGGTTACTTTAGGATTCGAACCCACGTCTCTTCTATTGTAAGCATTAGAAAATCACATACGTAAGCGAATGTACTATGAACGTATAATTATATTAAGTGTTTATTATATATAAAAACATTTATATTTCAAAAGAAAAGGGCTGTTTTAAGGGTTTTTCCGGCAATTATTCGAATTTTTCTCGCCGTAAAAACCATCCTTGAACTCCAACGAACATTTAAAAAAAAATTGGCCAAATTGGTCCTGGCGTTGTTGAGTTATGTGCTTACCAACACATTTTGCGATTCATTTTTATATTATAGATTATAAGAAAGATTATTTTACATGGATTCAATATTTTGATGTTTGTAATTGAGTACCTGAAGAAGCTGCGAAAGTGGCGAAATGTTGTACAAAAAATTTAATAAAAACATCAAATATTAAAAAGTATCCAGAAAATAAGAATCATTAATGTATAATAAAACCATGGATAAGAATACTAGCGACAGAGGATATATTTTTTTGAGATTCACTGCCTGAATTTGAATGGAATTTGAATGTTACTTATTTTATACCATGCGTATGGAAATTTCTAGTACACTGACGTACTATTACGTCAATAATAATGCGTCACGACGTAATTGTACTGCATTGAGTTAAAAGATGAGGGAAAATATAGTTTTAATAGTTACTTTTTTTGTTTGATTTTTGCATTGAGAATTATTTTGTTTTAAGCTTTTGTTGATTTTTCTGGACTTAAAATCATAGTGATATTATAGAAAGATATTCTTTTCCCGAAAGATTTCCCTTTTGGCTGAAGTAAATTACAAGTAACTTAAATTCTTTTTTAAGTAAATTGTTTTCGATGCTTTAGCGAAACATTATCATCGTTTAAAGTAACCTTTAAGAAAATGTTAAAATTTATCTTTATTTTTATCTTTTTATTTTATAAAATTCAAGCTTCTTGTTTCAATTCCCGATGAAATTCCCTTCGCTGAATTTTCATTTTTTTCATCTTTCAATACGCTTATTTGAGTTATATGTTTCACAAACAGTTTTATTATAGTATCGATGCCAGTCAAGATGATAATTTCGTATCAAATATGAAATTTATGAGAGGCTGGCGTAATCGATTTCCATCACGTAGAACCCTGGACTCGATATTTTTTCCATCTGCCAAGATTCCTTAAGAGATATTCTATGTGTGGAATAAACTTAAGGAAAAAAATAATAAATGCGTTAAAACAATTCGCTGTAGAAGTGAAACTTTTGTCAGGGGAAACTGAAGCGTGTTTATTGACTTTAAGATTTTTTTTTTCTTTCTTTTTATTATAAAAGATAAATTTGCAATCTGCAAAAAAGACAGTACAATAATCAAAAGTAATTACAATGTTGAAATAAAAAGTTTACTTTAACATAAACAAAAATTCAAGTGGAAGACACTAGATTTGAGGGCTTAATAAAAGGCACCTAGAAACTCTTTAGGTATTGTTAAGGTGATCTCTTGGTCATCGTCTTTTTAAACATCGTAGAGGATTTTTTAGGTACTAGTTGAATTATAGTGTTTTCACTTCTGGATTTGTATGAGAGAATAGTTTTGGCGGAAGTTTAGGAATGTGTTGGTTATGATTTCGGCTATGTTGGGTATATTCAGATTTATATGAATTATTTCATTTTTTACGAGGCTCAAAGGGTTTTTCGCAGAGCTTTGGATTGGAAGAATTCATTAACAGATTTTGGAGAGCCCCACAGTTCTGCTCCGTACATTCAAATAGATCATATTATTGTTTAATAGAAAGCTAGTTTGATGTGTCTATTGTAGATTTAAGTCCTAATAGTCCTCGTAAAAGTCCGTAACATCTATTGAGTTCTTGTGTTTTTGTCTTTCTAGTTTGGTATGGGATTCCATGTGAGGTTACTGTTTAGGTAGAATCCCAGGTAGCGAACTTTTGCTGATTTTTTAAAAAAAATTTTTTACAAATAGTAATGGCGGCATAACTTTTTATTTATGATGAATGTGACATTTATCCACTGTTCCTTGTTAATTTTTACTTTCCATTTCTGATTCCTCTTCATCAATAGGTCAAGGTGCTGTTGCATTTTTTTGGTAGCTTGAAACGAATTGGAATCAGAAGTAAGGATTTCTGTATCCTCAGTGTAGGTGGTTAATATGATATTTGGATGAGTAGGGACATCCGCAATGTAATTTGTGTAAGGCACTGGTCCCAATATACTGCCTTGTGGAACACCAGCTTGAATAGTTGTAAGGGAAGAGTATTCGATATTACACTTTACTC
Source organism: Sisyra terminalis (assembly GCA_958496175.1). NCBI lineage: Eukaryota > Metazoa > Arthropoda > Insecta > Neuroptera > Sisyridae > Sisyra > Sisyra terminalis. The sequence continues at coordinate 28,670,348 of OY292277.1, read as the reverse complement.
TAAAACATCAATAGAAGAGATAGGACTTCAGGATAAGATAACAATGGATTGGAAGGAATTGTTCGAGTTTATAAAGCAGTCTTGAATATCACACGCGATTGAACACCTGTACAACATCCAAAAATGCTCCTTGGAAACAATGTTTTTTTTTCGAGGACTACAGATATTTCCACTTTAATATTAACACTTTAAAAACTTTTTTTTCTATATTAGTCTATAATCTTCGATTTGAAAAATTGTTAGAAAATGATAATTATTTTATGTAGATAAAGGCTACCATGGCCTGTAGATTCATTTTTATGTAGATTTAAGGCTTTAAACTTCGCTTTGTAGTAGGGCAGAAAATATATTAAAAAGAAATACCGAATAAGTTATACTAACCAATTAAAAGGTATCATCTAATGCAAGATCGAGAAACCAAGAGGTACAAGAGCCACTTACATCATTTTATGAAAGAGCTTATTAAACTTTAATAATTTTGATAAATTCCTTGAATTTTGAAACTCTTTAGTTCGTATAATCTATAATGCTACTTTCAATATACATTCCTAAAATTTTACTCTACATATTTTTGAAATAATTAATTTCTTGTTTTTGTTACCATTTTCATATAATAACAAGTGTCACTTATAGCCTTCGGCTTCAAACGAGATGTAAGGAGCAGTGATAAAACAGAGTACAAACAGAATGTCACAGAAAGTTCATTAAGCTGAAATTATTTCGTTTGCATTTTAAAATGGTAATTTATAATTGTAATTATGAGGCAAACAAATTTTATGACTTTCAATGAATTATTCAGTGTCGCAGAAGTTAAATGTTTTTTATGATTAACCTTTTGTGGTAAACACGTTATATTCGTCAAACTTTACATACAAATCTTCAAATTTAAAAAAAAATAAAGTGGAACAGAACGTCTGTTCCATATTAGCTCGTGAAAGGAGCACTCCTTTTAGACTATTCCACATTATGATTCCGGTATTAAAATCTATAAAGTAGATCCGTTGAATCCCATCTTTTTGGATGTCCTATCCCTTTGCTATTAACTGGAAAGCTCAGTAGTAAATGTTCTTTCCTAGAACTCTTGGAAAACTTTAATCTCGAAATTAGAAGCTGTTCTCCATAGCTTGATTCCATTAGGCCAAATTAGCTTAGTAAAACTTTATGTATCAAAAGTTTATTTTCCATAGACAACTGAGATATTTTTCCGATGGTCCAATAAATTTGTCAGTATTTTTGGTTTAGTTTTCTTATTTGTTTGATATGGTGAGCCCAAGTAAGCATCCTTTTTCATTAATTTTAAGAAAGATTTTCTTCTGAAAATCAAGTCTATAAGGTATAATTTTAATCTATTGGTCTATTAGGAACCATAGTCTCATGGATATTCTCATATTCGAATATCTCATACGCAAGTTTTCTCTAACCTTCGAATCTAGAAGAATATCGGCTAGGTCAAAAGGCAAAAATATCGGGTTAGTATTTTCACTCATGAATCATTTACTTCCAATAGCTATTTAATAAATAAAAAATTATCTGTCAGATAATTCATACTTATATCATTATCTTCAGAAAAAAATTCGCATGTTTTCTCAAACCTTCAGATAAGTAGAAGAAAAATTTCACTATCTAGATGTGAAAATATCGGCTCTCAATGTATTAAATTATTTTTGGACCTGTCCTTATTAATGCTGTTTGCAGACCAAATTGTATTAATAAATTATTCTTTCAATTTCAATGGTACTATTTTTTTAAAACATTCAACTAAAATTAATACACTAAAATTATAACTATTTCATCTAAGTTGTCTTTTTTATAAGTCATATGTTAATTTAAATTGTTTTTTAAATAAAAATTTAAACTCTATTCAATTTTGTGTTCCATATTTCAATCTAAAACTCACTTTCAATGTTATTACCTCAATTCTTGTTTCAATTTTCAACGTTAACGCTTAGGGTTTGAAATCTTAGTAGAAAAATTCAATGGCTTTAGATTATCAATAAATTTTAGCATATTTTTGTTTAAAAAAACCTTTTATCAAAAAAAAATAATTTTTAATCGTATTATAATACCTTCCTAACTAATTAAACTCAGTAAAATTGAGTTGGCGCCAAACTATCAAACATACAAGTTAAATTTTTAAAGCAAGGAAGTTCCACTTGCAAAACTGTTCGATTGGTATACGAGACCTAATTTTGTGCAACAGTTTGGTTTTTTTTCTTTCAAAATTTTAATAATTGTTATAGCTATATTTGCTAAACGCTGATTTAAAATTAGTTAGTTGTTTTATTTCGGGAGCTTTGGGAGATATCTAGTTTAAAAATATATTATTTTTTTTTAGAAACCATCAACCAACCTTTATTATTTTATCCTTAGAAGACGATTTTAATTTTTTTAATTTAGTGGGACCAAGTTCTATGTTTACTTAATTAATTAAATTAAAAAATAATTAAATTTGACAATTCAGTAGAAAATGTTGCATACATTCCCCGTTTTATATCTTCGCTAGTTCTACAATAATACACTACACTTACTCTAATTCTAAATTGGACTTCTTGGAAAACTATTAATCAAAAATATCACTAAAAACATAATTCCCGATACAAGGGTAGACATATTTCAATATCGTAACACAAAAGGTTTCACTTCAACACCCATGAAAATAGGAAAAGCAATGAGAAACAACACACATTTGGGAATATATTGTGAATAAAATTAAATGAAATCGAAAGGCTAAAAATTGAAAAGTTAAACGAAAATCGATTTGAAATTCAGAGATTAAAACAACGAACGAACACCAATAAGGTTGATTCCCAAGTGATGAATTTCCACGAAGGAAATTATCCCAGCTCAATTTCAATATCTTGAACGATTGTTTAGTTGTTGCGTTTTCTTTTTTATTTCTAGCAAAATTTAAATATAAATACGCAGAGCAACGAATGGAAAACGTATTTTGTATTTCATTTTATTTCACGTCGCATTTTCTTTGAACTTTTCAATTCGAGAAAAATGAGAACAAGTTGTTATATTAAAAATATATTTTATGAGAAGGAATCACATCAAAAGTTGGCAACAAACAGAGAAACAATTCCAACTTATTTTCCAAGTTAAAGAAGTATGGAAGGAAATTATCTAATTTTTCATTTTGCTTTTGAGATTAATATTGTAGTAATATGAAAATACTTTCAAGTTAATAATTGCATAGATAGATAAAGTAATCCATATTTTCTACTTGTAACTTTTTAGCTTATAAATCATGTAAGTTAGTTGGAAATGAAAGAAAAACCAATTTGAGACTCCAAAAAGTTTAAAAAACGAAACTATTGGAGTTCAATTTTTGTAACTTATTTCCTAAAAAAAATTTCGAGAGAAACTTTGCAAATATTTGATTAGTCTCAGACATTAGCACGACCTTGCCCCACAAATTCGTATCGTTGGTGTTTGACATTTTTTCGTGTCCAATTCGTGAGACGTGCGACAATTATTAATAGCCCAATTGATGAATTTTAACAACAGCTAATTATGAATCGTTCAGAGCCATCAAACAATGAGACAATTCCGTTATGAAATTTGGCGCGCAATATAGCCTTCAGATATGGCCGTTGCTAAATTAAAAAATACTTATTTTAATTGGAGTCGAGTTGGATTGAAACGGTCCCATTATTTAGACACTAACAAAAAATATAAACTAACTATATCAATTAAAAAAATAAAAAATCTTATTCAATCCTGGTTCACAAGTGTTCTTATAGTGATTCTAATTAAATGAGTTACTGTAAATCTAATAAAATGCTTCCAGATTAATAATTATACGTTTGTTTGTATTTTTTTTAAAGTTATTTAAATTTTCGAAATGATAAACAATTAAAGTTATATCATTAGTAATTAGATTTTAAAACTGTTTTAAGCAATTAAACGACAAAGGCATAGCACCATAGAAAGAATCATTGCATAATTCCAAAAAGATCTATTTCTTTAAAGTTATACTACTTAAAAACATTGCAACGTTTTAAAAGTTACTTTTAGTTAGGGATGATTGATGTACCACATTATGAAGTTAGTTCAGAACTGAAACATTTACCCTCTCATTTATTCCGTATACTTTTGATTTTAGTCTAATAACTTATTTCTAAAGTCTTATTTCTTCATCGCGTTTAAAGAACTTAAGAGTGTTAGTTAATATGGTTTAGTGCTCTCCCCAAGAAAACCACAACTTATTGATTGCCCCATAAATTTTTATGAATAAATAGTTATGCAGTTCAGCAAATTTCAGAAAAAGGCAATGACTTATGGACCATTTTGTTCTTTTCTTGAAAATTTTGTTGTACTATTATAACTTTGGCCTGATTAATACTAATCCTAAGTTTCATTGATTTAATTTCTATATTTCTGATTTGATTAATTCTTAAAAACTGTCGATCTCTAAGATACTTCCCGAGGTTCTAGTAGATTGAAATTTCGTTTGAAGGCTACGATTTTTTAAGAAATAACAACAAAAGAAAAATAAAGAATCGATTACTGTCACTGTTCAGCCCTCATATAGGGTAATACAAGACTATAAATCAATAAATGACATTCAACAATACATTTAAAAAAAATAAAAACAGATGTAGAAAATAACAATTAGATTTAAAAAATCAACATAAGTTTTCTTTTAAATCCAATGTTTTTACCTATTCGACGACATTATATCTTTTTCAAAATTTACTGTTAATTTTACACTAAACTTCCTTTGATAATATTGCATATTCATTATTATTTTAACGGTATTTAACCTATTTTTCCTTGGTTGTGTATACTTGCATTAGTCATTTATTAGTTTAGTCCTAAAACTTTTCGTACTGAGAGTCTGTTTAATTTCGACCCTTTATCAGAGTTTTTAAAGGGATTTTTGTTCTGGATCTCTGAATTCCTACTTTAAACTGTTATCTAATGTTCAATCGCTATGATATTTTGCACATTTTGTAAACTCAAGGACTGTACGGATTAAGAAAATTTCCAATTATAAAGCATTCATATTTTTACTAGAAAAATGTTTTAATTTAAAATATTGAATATTTCATTGCTAAAAAAATATACGGTCTAATATAAAAAAAGTATATAAGGAAAGTATAATTATAGAATATATGTCTTTGTTAATTTTTGAAAAATATTTATATTTTTACTTCAACCGATACGTAAGTTCATTAGAACAATGAAGATGTTTTAACAGAGATATATTCTGATAACTATTGGAAAAATTAAATTTATAATTCATTAAAAAGACGCAACAAGAGAAACGTTGAAGAAGAAGAAGAAAATCCATTGAAAAACCAATTAACAATATGTGATTGGAAAATGATTGGTTTCTCAAATCCCAATTTCTTGAGACAAAAAATTGAGATGGGTCGCTCTTCTAGTAAAAGTGAGATATGTAACTGACGCATAAGAGCTGTAGTCAGAAAAAATGAAAAAAAAACATCTTACAAAAAGAAATGAAATCCCAACAAAATCATTCTATGTAAAATAGGCTAGGGCTCAAAAGCTCATTGTTATAAATTTGTCAGATCCCAAGAAGAGCCAAGTCCCGAAGGACTTACTACAAACTAAATTGGTCAAAAATGTACCTTGGACGTTGGTATGCCTTGAGGCGCAGAATGTTGTCGAAGTTATGTTTGTTTATTATTTTGTTAGTATAATTATATTCTCGATTTCAATTATGCAAGTGATGCGCAAATGACAATTAGTTCTTAAGTCCTACATCATTACATACTAGTAAGTAAAAAACGCCAATAACGAGTCTATACGCCCCGCAATTTATAATGGAAAATTGGGTTTCAGTGAAATATTTTGAAACCTCAAAAACATAAACCGTAATTGTCAGGATCAAAAGTTAAAATGTGATATACGAGGTCTTACAATGCCAGAGTCACAATGCATGATTTGCAAGTGTACAGTAAATAATAAAACCAAATATTTCTAGAACAGTGTTAATAGAAGTTCTGAATAAACAGGTAGTTAGGGCAACAAAGTAGAAAATTTCTAGTTCAATTTAGTTAAGTTCTTGAATTTATTAGAGAGTCTATTAAGTCATATTTATGTAAAATGCTCTCAACCATAAGGCAATATGTTTATTTAGGATGTCTGATGTATACATTTAAATTCGTAGACCTCAAACGATAAAACATGTTTAAGAGAAGAAACACTAAACAATTATTTTCAAGCTTATAAAATTTACCATTTTTTTGTTTCATTTACTAATATCCGCGACTTCGTCTGCGTGACATATATATTGGTGACATTTTCTGACTATATTTTCTGTTTGTGTAGTATATAAGGACTTTAATATTTTTATATTCTTCTTACGAAAAATATAATCATATCTAAAGACCACGGTTAAACGTTTTTGATTTGACCACACGTTATCACAAATTTTGTTATACATTTTCCCTTTTTTATGAAAGAATTTTCATAAATATTTTCTAGCCATGTGTCTACATGACATAAGGAATATATGTTCTAAATTTAACCTCTCTGTGATTAGCGATTTGGGCTGTGCGTTGATCTCTTAGTCAGTCAGGACAAACGATTTCATATATGTTGAATATAGAAAGATGAAATTGACTGGGACTTTTAATGAAGCGCCTATGTATTAACATCAGGATAAACATTGCGAAAAAATAGCAAAAATTCAAGTTCTAAATTTGTTGATGCCATTCTTCAATGAAATATAATTGAAAAAAAAAGATACAAAATTAAATAACTTTTCTCTATTTTAATTAAGTCAGTGAAAAATAATTATTTGGGTATGAGTAACAAAATTAAATTTTATTTTTGAAAATCACTATAAAATAAGAGTAATTATTTCTTTGAATTCAATAAGATGTAAAAAAATATTTTAATTAAGAATAAAGTAAATAAGTCTTACAAGTTCGTAGGATTAGTCTCTCAAAATCAATTAAAAATTTCGCAATTAATTAAGATTTGTTAAAACTAATGACATTCCGTCCATTTAAGTTATTCATATTCATTAACTCTGTATATTTTACTACTGTTTTTCATTTTTCTTTACATCTTAATTGAAATTAAAGAAAAATTTAATAATATAGGTAATTGTTTTATATCATTCAATTATTAATTCTCCTTGATTTTAGCATTCAATTTTAATATTGATTTCGGTGAAAACAAAATGGGATTTTTGACCAATCTTGAAATTGCCACCAATTAAGTAGACAGGATTTTCGACCTTCGATGTTGGTCCAATTAAAATTGTAATCTGCTCGCTAATTTCGTCCAATTTTCTGAAACCAATAACGAATTTAACATTTTGCAAGATTAATTTGCAAATTAAAGAAAAAATACAAAAATTATCATTCGTCAGGTTTTGCTATTTTCGTGCAAATTTCTCTGAAAATAATTTCATTCGTTCGCAGCATCATTGACCTTTGTCAAGATAAAAAGGCCAACCCATGAGTTCATGACGAGGAAACCTTTAGCATTAGCATTTATATTTTTGCACATCTTTATAAGTATTGGCTTTTTATTCTTTTTATTGTTTTGTGTAAAGGAAGTTGATTGAAAATCTTCTTTTTATCGACACTGGCATTTGAAGTTTTTGAAATTTTTTAAAGGCCTCAACTAACACAAAGAATTATTCTGGCGTTTGCATATACATATTATAAAGCATAACCACTTTCTAAGTCGCTAAATCTATAAAGTATCTTTTCTTTTAATTGAAAGAAATTCAATCAGATTTGAAGCAATTATTACCGGTAATTGCCTCATAAACGCCTGGTAAAAAAGAAAAGGCCTAATCATTTTTGATGAGGAACAATGAATGAAGTTTAAAAAAGAAATTCTTTTCAAAAGTTCACACGAATAATAAAGAGATAATGATCGAATTTATTAACGTTGTTTTTTTGTTTATTGAAGTACTTAAAATTGATATTTCTTTTTAAAAGATTATTAAATCAAATTTAACATTTTAGAGGAATTAAATGAAATATTTGTCACTTGTAAATAAGTTACAAGTAGAGTCGCAACTATCGCCTAAAGCCAAAAATTAATATAGTAGTAATTTTTTTGAATTTTTCTTGAAAAAAGATAGTTTTCCAAAAAAATAGTTCATTCTTTAAAAAAAAAAATGAAATCTTCTCATTGATACGTTTATCCTACTATGTTATGTGATATTCAAGTTTAATGCTCGCAATTCTACGTTTTATTTAGGTTGTATTTGGATTGTTTTCGGTCATAGTCGAATTAACATTATGCCGGAAGTAATTCATATGCAAACTAAATATAATACAACTTTACTAGAAAAGATAGTGGTAATTTCTTTCTTATGTCTCAATCTAAAGCAATTATTTAATCGAATAACAATAAAAAAACCTTATCTTTAATAAGAAAAAAGACTTATTTCAAAGTGTACGTATGGAAACATAATTCAACAATTAGGAACGTTTTTTTGGATTCCGACATTTTTTTAAATGTGAAAATGGGTTACTTTCACTATTGTATTGTAAGTTAAAAAAATTTCAAAATTGACGAACAATGATGACAAGAAAATGTTCATAAACTCTTAAGGATAAAAACAGTGAATAAAAAATACCTTTTGTATATTTTCATATTATCTATGAAAGGTAAAAAATATCCATTAAAATGTAAAAAAATATTTATTATAGTTTGTCGGATTAATCAGGAAGAAATAACTATGAAAATATTTTTTCGTTTGAATATTTGTGAGCTAGGTCTCTGCTCACTTTGCTCACAAGCCAGGCTTTGATCGTATATAACTACTAAAATCTTTAGCGACTCTAGAGTTAATAGAAAACGGTAAATCGAGAAATACTGAAAATTTGATCGATGCGAGGATCGAACCTAACACTTACCAGGAGCGGCCACCTTGACCACTCGGCCACCAGTAGGCTACTCAGATGAAACTTGAATGTGTCAATTATGAAAATTCTACTCTAAAATTTCATTGCTGCTACAATAAAATCTTGATATTCCGTTCTCATTATATCTAGATTTGAATTTATTGAGGTCTTTAAAAAAGAGACCTAAATAAGCGTCGAAATAAAAGTATTACAGGTAGGGTATTTACTATTATTATTTATTATAACAGGTATTTGAATCAGCAGAATGTCAAATTGATGGGTTGTTCACCATACTGTAGTGATTTAGCCTGAAAACACTTTTAAGCCTTAATAACTATATTTAGGAGATGCCTGCTTCGAAGGGAAAAATTTATTACGAAAAATGGTTCAAACGAATGCAAAAGCGTATAGATTGTAACAAGAAATATTTTGTTAAGTAATAAATAAATTTTGGTTTAAAAATCTTTCTTCGTTTATTTTTTAATATTGAAACTTTTCGAGCAACCCTAACAGGATAAAGTTATCCATATATGGTAGAAGTATCCACGATGACTAGAATACGTGACCGCTTAGGAAGATGCCTATAATGATAATTGTTTTTTCGTTTCAATTTTTATTAAAAAAGATTAGGTTTTTCCATACTTTGATTTATTTTTCAGGTATATTTAAAAAACGAAACACCTAATTTGAGTATTGATATTAAATCCTTATTTATCATGCAATCATTAAGGGGTGTTTTTATAATAAAAATAACACCCTTTTTTGACTGCAGGTTAAATTTGAGAAACAATCACAATAGCTCTTTCATTGTGATAGGTAATGTAAGATGCAGTTTAACTTCTTCTTTATTAGTTTCATGTCAAAGTCAATATGCTTTTATAACTACGAGTCATTGTTGGGGGACTCTGTCATTTCAATATTTCTCCTACAATTACTCCGGTTATAATAAAAATAAATAGCAGCATTGGGAATTCTTATAAAAGAAATGACAACCATAATTTGTTTTGAAGATATCAGTTTCAAACTAAAATTAAGATAGAAAAATAGTAACGATTATAAAAAGACTATAAATTTTATATTGTTACTTCAAAATTCGTTTGGTATTAATGATTATCTTATGGGTTTTGGTTGATTTTTTGTATTCTTTTTTACATATTTTTAAGAATGCTTATTATTTAGTTTAAACAGATAAGGTATTAATATGGAATAGATATTAATATATATATATATATATATATATATATATATATATATATATATATATATATATATATATATATATATGTATATATATTATTATATATTATATATATATTATAATATATTATATATTTTTAATAATATTTATAATATTATAATAAATTTTTATTATATATATATATATATATATATATATATATATATATATATATATATATATATATATTAATATCTAATTAATATAAAATATATTAATATCTATTCCATATTAATACCTTATCTGTTTAAACTAAATAATAAACTGAATTTTTGTTAGGTAATACTTCACTAAATTAATAATAAATTAATTGTGTTTATTATTAAAATGAAGGTATTAATATGAAGTAGATACAAAGAAAAAAGGTACATGATAAAACATACATGATACATGATACAAAGATACATGAAAAAACATATATATATATATGTATTAATCTAAATCTATTCCTTTTTTCTTTGTATCGACTTCATATTAATACCTTCATTACCTAACATAAATTCAGTTTTTACAGTCAATGTTTTATCTTCAAATAACAAATAATTAATAAAAAAAATGAGAAATATCCAATTACCGTAGTGATAAGTTTTTTTACATATATATATATATATATATGTATATATATATATATATATATATATATATATATATATATATATATATATATATACATATATATACATATATAATAAATAATCACCTATCACTAATTACCTCACCATAGTTTCTTTATAAATAATAATAACAATATTATTCTCATTTTACATTTGCCATATTAACAAAATACATTTATTGACTTTAAAATTCGATTTTAATTTACAGGTAACTTCACTTATAACTATTATTTAATGTATTTTTTTAAGAATAAAATTAATTTACAGACAATATTATATATATATATGTTTAGTTCACTTCAAATTTGTGCCTTCGTAGACGGCGCTCGCTGGCAATTGCTTCTATAGTGGCTTCTATAGCTCGTTTAATGTTTAGTGCGCTATCCACTTATACAGATCAATGGATAAAGTGCTACATGTAGAGTATGCTCAATATGATTATTGTCACTTAAATGAATTAGTCTTTTTCGTTACAAATTTTAGTGAAAAGAGAAAATAATTTAGTATTTTGATTCAATTTTCAGGTAAATTCAAGAGCCCAGGGTAATTATCATATGAGTATTGAGCGTATACTCTAACTTGAATTGTCATGAGATCATTGAAGTGTGCTTTTTTATTACAAAAAGTATCCTTTTTTGGTTTCATGATAAATTTGTGAAACAAACACATAAGTTCTACCTTTCAGATAGTTAATGTAGGCTGCAGTATCAATTCTCTTAAGTTTTTGTTTAAAGGTTTCTTATTCAATATCTTATTCAAATTCAATATGTTTTTATAACATAGGGTCATTGTTGGGGGATTATAGTATTTGAATATTGCTCCAGCAATTACCCCGGTTATAATAACAAATAGTAGCTGTGGAAAAACTTATAATAGAATTGACATCCATGACATGTTTTTAAACTATCAGTGTTAATCAATAATAATAATATTAATAATAATAATTGACATAAAATATTAAGATCAAGAAAAATATGGTCTTTGTCTTAATTTTTAATATTTCTTAAAGCAATAAACCGTTAGGTATTATTGATTATAGTTGATTTTTCCAAGGGTTATTTTCCAATACCATCAGACTAACAGTATTCTTGTATACATTTATTTTGTGTGTGCCTTCTTTTGACTAAACTGCTATCTAAAAAAATGTATTCTACATTAAACTTTACCTAGAGAAAAGCATTTATTTGGGTTATATTTGGCTTACTTTCAGCCATAGTAGGAATTACATTATGGTGGGGGTAATCCATTTATAACCCGAATATGATATTACTTCACTCATATAGGTAAATATAAGTTTTTGTTCCTAGTGGCTTAATCTAAATCAATTACTTGTTCGATTGATTATAAAAAAATATTGTTTTTATTGAAAAAAAAGTCTTCGTATACATACATCGTAATACAAATTTTGAAGTTCATAATTCAATTATGAGTTTCTCTTTTTTCGAATCCAATATTTTAATAAAAGTCATAACTTTACCTCAGTCAAGTTGATACCAGACTTTAGTAACTAAAACATTTTTATCGCGAGATAAAGATAGAGTTTTTCATCATTTATAACTTTGCCTTGGTAGATTTTCTAAAACTAGCAGTGGTCCAATCTAGATCCTTTCTCGTAAGAAATTGAACCAAAACAATTTTCTTTTTATCTTCCACAAACCATCATTATACTGTACTTTTGCTAAAGATAAAAAAAATATCGGTACAATCCTCTACAAGTCTACACCCGTATTGGACTGTTATTTTTTTTAAAAAGCTAACTTTGGGGAACTAACGGTTTTAAATACTTAATAAAAATTGTGTTTCGGGTGAAGTAAATAGTGATTAAAAGAAAATTATGAAAGTGTAAACGTTTAAAAAATAATCCATATTGTTTAAGTCCTTGTCTTTTTAAACATAATAATTAAAATGTGGGCAATAAGGACGAAGCTTCTTGTGGAAAATTATTTATTTTATCGCCAACGTTTCGTCAGTCATTCCTGACTTCTTCAGGGCTCTATAATGAAAATACATAACTTTTTAAAAATAGCAACACATTATTGTCAAAATTATAAATAATGATTATAAATAAAAATTACGAATTGTAATTTATTTATTTATAATTTTGACAATAATGTGTTGCTATTTTTGAAATGTTATGTATTTTCATAATAAAGCCTTGAAGAAGTTAGGAATGACTAACGAAACGTTGGCGATAAAATAAAAAATATTCCCCAAGAAGCTTCGTCCTTATTGCCCACAATTTAATTATTATGTTTAAAAAGTAATGTTTCGATATAATCATACTATCCTGAGAAAATATTTAAATCAAAATGGCATCTATTAGGAAAAGGAAACAATGAAAGTGATTTTTGTATTTTAATAATTGTTAGCTCCGTCCCTGCTCACTTTGCTCACTAACCTAATAAAAGTGTAAATAAACTAAAATATTGATACTTACCAAGGCTAATAAACCGTGATTTGAAGATATTGGAGTCATTACAAAAAGTTCGGATTTTTTAATACAAAATTCCATGTTTTGATGAATCGAACATTGTTTATCTAATGCATTGGCATTTACTAAATTTCTCATGTATCAAAAGTTCAACTAACGCTTACACATTAAATTAACATGTATAATATAAAGTAATCATATTGCTCATAAAATGTGCTAAAACCAAAAGATAATTTCCTCGGTACTGTGAGGATTTCAAATCATTTGATATGACAAGTGGAACAACAATAGATTTTCATCATAGTCAAATTATTAATCGGAAACGACTAATGTTGTAAATAAGTAATTGTAAGTAAGTTGTAAGTTTTAATGAATTGTATACATTGCTGTGTTATTTTTCAGAAGAATAAAATCAGTAAAAGAAAATATTAAAGAAACAATCACGATATTCTATCTTACTTTAGTTGCATATATATTATGGAAAAGGTGCCCAAGTGACCAAGAGGAGCCTATTTTTTACTAAATTGTTCTTCCTGACGAATAATAATCGACTTCGATTATGCTGTTAATTTTTTTTGTTTGCATAAATATTCAAAGTTTTTACTAAGTTTTTCCGACCTTCATTGAAACCGATACTAATAGGATTAATTTAGGCATCCCTGGTGAAAGATCTACGATACCGACATTTTGTTTTCAGTTCAAAAGTTTGCTTAGAATATGGCCTTAATGGTTATTACTAGTAGAATAAAACAGATATAGTAAGTATTTAAATAATTTACTTTAATTTTTCGGATAAATTTTTAAGTGCGTCGGATATAAAATGAGTATTGATATTAATTTCCAATTTACCCTAAGGTCATTAAAGCGAACTTTCATATTATAAAAAGTTCCCTTTTTTGACCTTACAGTAAATTTAGGAAACAATTACCACAGCTTTGCCTTTAAAGTACTTAATATAAGCTGCAATCTCAATTTTTCTTTAATGGTTTCATTTCAAACTAAATATGTTTTTATAACGATAAGTAAATTGGTGGAGGACTCTTCCGGCAATTACTCTGGTTATAATAAAAATAAATAGCCACGTTTGTATTTGTGTTTATAACATAAGTTTCAATCAATAGTTATAATTAAGATATAATAAGAATAACAATAATTAAAAAACTGTTAATTTTACTTTTGGATATTCAAAAAAAAAGTTACTTATAGCCTCGGGTGGTACATAAAAATAGGGTGGTATATTGATATTGACAATTCCATTAAAGATTTAGATTTGAGAAAACCCAGAAGATTATACTTTTAAATATTTACAGAATTTAAAAGTATTTGACTTTCTACCAATTTTCTTGACAAACGATGAAAATAGGCGGCGACGAATTTCCGATTGGTCCCAGGCCATAAGATTGCAGGCTACGCCACTGGAATCGAGACCGTATTAGTACGATGAAGATACAAAGAAGAAAAGGAATCTTTTTAGGCATTGAAATTCTGATATTTGATGAAGTATTATATGGGTGAAGTACATATCCGTATTGGTTATTGGTACACGAATGAAATGGTTTTTTTCGTTGCCACTTTAGATAAAAGAGTAAATATTTATAAATTTTATATATAGTAATATTATATATAGTTAGTAATATTATTATTATATGTATAATAATATTAATATTGGGACACATTGATATTAATTCCTTATTTATCATGCAGTTATTAAGAGATGCTTTTATGTTTAAAAAAGTATCCCTTTTTGACTCCATGATTCATTTAGGAAACAATCACCACAGCTTAGCTTTGCCTTTGAAGTAGTTAATGTTAAAAAGCTGAAGTTTCCGTTAAGGTTTTAATATCAAACTCAATGTTATGTTTTTATAACTAAGAGTTATTGTTGAAGGACTATGTCATTTGAATATTCCTCCTTCAATTACTCCGGTTATAATAAAAATAAAAAGTAACTTCGGAATTTCGTATTAAGAAAGAGAGAGAGTATATTATTACGTCGAAGACACAAAGAAAATAAAGGAAATTTTTGGAAATGTTAAATTTCTGATATTTGATGAAGTGCTAGGGAGCATTGGTATTATACATAACATCTAGTTTTGATCCTGCTCATAGATGAATTATGTTAAATATTGAAAATTTTGAGGTAAGGTTTGCACCCTAATTGCCGTCTTTTATAATAAAATTTTAATTTACTGATTTTTTTTTCAGAATTGAAAAACTATACTGTAAAGCCGTCCCCAATAAAAAAAAACATTTTTTATTGTTATTTATATACCGTATACCGTCGCTGTATAACAATTATAGTCTTGAGAGACTCAAGGATTTATTTTTTTTATACATCAAGAAATGTTAAAAATTTGCTTGATATGAGATTCAAACCCTACACCTGCCAGTTTTGGATCAACTACCTAGATCACTCGGCCACTAGTAGGCCTGAATAACTTTCTTTATCAAAAAATTTTAAATTTGAAAAAATCAAGTATATTTCGAAACTAAAAAACGAAGAAAGAAATGACATTTAAGATAAGTTATACAAACAAAATTTGTGCCTACATGACTTTGAAACACTTTTTTCCTTTTAGCATAATCAAGAGAAATACGAAAAAAAAATTAAGAAAATTCATCATTTTAGGATATAACTTGAAAATAAAATTTTTGGAAACTCCTAGGACTCTATCATTATTAATTTACAAACAACAATTTTTCTACCAATTTATTGATTTATCAATCAAAAATTAATAAAAATAGTCGTAAAGAAGGTATTGATTTTTTTAAAAAAGATAAGTAGGTATTCATATTGACTTTAGTTATTTATTTAGATATATTTCAAAAGAAGACTTGCATTAAATGATTACTTATGAAGCGTAAGCCTATTTATAATTTAGCTCGAAATCATTTTATGACAATATAAAATTTAAAATAAAATCGTAACTTGATCTCGGGTTCGATTTTAAATAAATATATTAATGATGACATCATATTTCGGATATATGCTTTAAGCATAGTAAATGAAAGCTGCGGTTTCAGTTTTAATTACAGTAATTTTTGTAAGGAACTCGTGAAAAATACCGAATATTTTGGTGTTTTTTGTCGTTCAAGAGTTGTGGGAAAAATTGTTGCTCACATATTTTCCAGAAACACTATATGTAGGGCTTGGTTGACGTTTAAAACTTTTCTTTAAGTATTAATAATTAGATATTTTTTTGCAATTAATTGGTGATTTTTGTCGCTTGAAAGTTCTGAAAGAAAAATTTTTGGCGCTTTCATAAATTTCCGGTAAATAGTATTTTAAAAGAAAGCTCAAATTGGAGCATTTTCTAAATATTGAAGTAACGATTTTTTTCACTATAAATTGATGTTTTTGTCGTTGAAGACCTTTCATAGAAACAACTTTGTAGCTAGCATATGTTCCTTGTAAAAGCTCTTTAAATAAAAAGCTCATTTAGAGATAATTTTCAGATAACAAAGTTTGGTTTTTTTTCTACCATTAATGTTGTCTTTTTATGCAAGAAAATTCTTTATAACAAGTATATTTTTCCGAAAAACGTTTTTTAAAAAAAAAAGCTCTATTTATATATTTCCCAAATTTTGCATTTACGAAAAATAGGTTACCATTAGTTCGTCCTTTCTTCTCGCTTGAGAAATTTGAAGAAAAAAATATTTTGTCGATCACATATTTTCTAGAAGAACGCTGTTTAAAGAAAAAGCTCAATTTAGAGCGCTTTCTAATCAATAAAATTTCGATTTTTTTTTTTGCTGCTGTTGGTGTATTTTGTTTTTTGTCGCTTGCATATATCAGATTCTTCACTGGCTTATTCAAATTTTGAAGTTTTATTGTCCAGATAGAGCTTTTTCTTTGAATGGCATTTTCCGGAAAAATATGCATATGATAAAAATTTTCTTTTACAACTCTTGAACGACAAGAAAAAAAACACCAAAATGTTTCATATTTCATTTTTTTAAGTTCCAGAAGTGTTGTTCTATCTTGATAGATATGTTTTTCTTTAAATATGGGCTTCTTTTTTTTTAAATATTTTTTTCAAATAAAATTGATAAGCTTGATACAAGGATTTTTTTAGTTATATGTTGTTGAAGCTTAGATAAAAGGGAGCTAAATAAATTAAAAGAGTATATGATGGTTTTATCTCTTAGTTATAAGAGTTATATTATTTAAGTGAATTTAATTACTTAGTTATAATATTTTTTTGTTAATTTTTAGAAGTTAAAAGTAGGTAAGCTCCTTGCTTTTTTACCACCATTTCGGCAACTTTGGCATATATATTGAAAGGAACATAAAAAAGTGTTGATATTAAGGATAAGTGATTTATCTCCATGATTAGAAATATCTATAATACCTCCAAAGTTTTAATGTATGAAAAAAATAAAAATAAAAAGTAAGTATAAATTTCTATTAAATAATTTTTCAGGTAAATTTTAAGAGGAAAGAAATATAACATTAACAAATTTCTACATAAATTTCTTATATAGCTTGGAACCAATAAGGGTATTATTTTAAATTAGAAATTAGTACTCTTTCTGGTTTCAAGTTATATTCAAGAAAAAATCAAAAAAACTTAGTATCTTCGTGATTGTTTGTGTAAGTTGCAATTTGTATTATTATCCTAGATATTTCATTCTTTTTTTAACAACGGTTTATTTGATTTCAAACGGTTTTCTTTACAACGACTGTTGGTTTGATTCTCAGGTTAGATCAAGAAACATTGAGGAAAGTTGATAAATTCGTCTCATTGTATTGAAAAATTCCATTATATTAAAAACTTGGTAAAAACGGTTGTTTAATAACATTTTCTTTTTTCAAAAATAACAAATATTTAAAGCATAAATTGATAAAATTGTTAAATCCCTTAGACCATATGAAAGTTTGTTACGTTAATTTCAGAAAATACTAAGTCCTAATTTTCATACAATGCATAGAAACACAAGAAAAATTCTCAATGCCTTTTTTCTTATGGCTATAACTCGAATAGCAGTAATGAAAATTAATATGGAAAGGTACATCCAGCCGGAAAAATACTAAAGTACAAGTACCAATCACCACATACTCTCAAGGACGAAGAAAAAACTAATAAATCCATCTTGCAAGAACTTAACATACGTAGATTCATTAATAAAATAAACTAGGCATACTTACGGTACTGCGGTCATATTACTAGAAGAACTGTAGAATCGAAACTACTAATAGTTGAAGGGAAAGTGGAAGGTAAACATAACAACGAAAGATCTCCTACACCAGAGACCGGAAAACTTATTCGCCATTAAGACAATTATGCATTTTACAACAATTAAAAAAGGAATCCAAATATGTTTGTTATTAAAGTAAACATTTCTTATAGTTTTAGATCTTGATTGAATTTCCAGATTGACAAAATATCTATTTTGTCATGAAACATTCAAACGTCAATGTAAAACAAAGCTTGCGATATTCCAGCATTTTTCCCAATATTCTCTATCTCCCTAAAGTATGGTGATTTTCCCTAGATCTACAAATAAATCCCACATAATTTTGTTTTATATCTGGAGGTGATTATGCGGGAATTAGGACATTTGAATATTTCCCCCACAATCATCCCGGTTATAATACAGAAAAAATCTTCACTTCGGAAATATAAAATAAATGAATTTATTCAATACAACTAAAGTAGAATAACTTTTCCTTCATTTAATTTTTGGTGATAAACATAGAAAGCTTTATGTGTATCCCAACCAAATTTTAACTTATACGAAAAGTGATTCGGCAATGTCCAAGAAAATCAGATGTTTATTCTCCAAAAGAGATAAATAAATGTAAGTAGATACTTTTAGTTTTAATCATTACCTATGCACGGAGAAATTTCGAAATGCAAAGAAAAAATGTTTGGGTTAGAATCTCGTAACGAGAAAATGTTCATTATTTCTTGATTTAAGGATTTTTATTAACCCTACATTTGTTAAAAACTGTAACAGTTACGAATCAATAGCAATTAGCAATTTAAAATAACAAAACGTACTTAAATTAATACACGTTGATTTATTTGCTTTTTTTAAGATTTGTTACAAAACTTATTTTTTTCAAATACTTTTCTTAAAATATAATTAGGTATAATTACAAAAACATCATATTTTTTAGCTGACTGGAGAACAAGTTGTCAATAAAAGACAATTAAAAGACAAAAACTTTCAGCATAGTCAAATGTATATTCAGAAATTCATCACCAGAATTAATTAAGTTCTTAATGATAACTTAGTAAAAATGTGAAACTTTATGGTTGTACAAACTTTATGATTTAAAAGGTCTGCTTTTTATCGTTTTTTATAATCGCCCTAACTATTTAATCACACTATTTTTTTCAGATTCATCTTATCCACAAAAATTAGCCCATGGAAGCAATGATTCAAATATCTTGACTAAGTACCATAAATTTGATGTACGTTTGGATTCCACAAACCATCCTTCAGGCAATCCTTGATGTCCAATGGTACTTCGTGTTGCTTCTTTTCCTCGCTGTAATACTAGTATTCCAGGAGTATATAGTCTACTGTTAGTTCTTCTTCACATCTCCTGCATCCCTCCTTATCAAGGTACCCAAAGATTGACTACTTAGCACTGATGGTCTGGCCCGCTGTAGCTTCTGAAAGTTGCCCCGCCATAAACCATACCAAAATATACAAACTCACTTCGGGTACACTCTTCTGGTGTCCTCCAAGACGAGTTTTCCATACTCAGGAATTAATATCCCTTTATAACATTTTTTTTCGCTTCATTCGTAGCTCATTTTCTTCAAAACCTCAATGTCCTGGAACCCATATGAACTTCACGATTCGTCTCTCCATCAGCAATTAGCGTATCTGCGCTGTATGGCAAAAAGTGAGTTTCTTAAGCCAAATATAGTATTTACATCTAATTATTTTATGTTATTTTTTTCTTTCTTGTATGACTCAAATGATGATAAGCTCTTGTCTGTGATACAACTACTGGAATATCAAGACTACAACCCACTCTACTAAAATAAGTTATTTTTCGGGGGAAAAAAGATACTGCATTATGTTTTTATTTTTTGGTAATTATTATTTTAATTAATTTTTTTTTCGAATAAAATCATTTATTAGTTTCAAAATATCGGCCAACAAAAAGGAAAATACTCACAGTTTATTCAATTTCTAGTTTAATATGGCTCCCAGAGTAATGTAAATGAATTTTAGTCGATTAAAATAAACGAAAAGAACTATAAGAGTAAGCAAATTATTTGGATTTTATTATTTTTTTTGCTTCCTATGATTTAAAAATTAATAATATTTAGTATTTTGTTGCTAGTAATATTTACTTTTGATAGATATTTTGATTCCGGAAACTTGAAGTACCTATGGAGCCTGCACCAAAGAGATTCAGAAGTAGCAAGAAAAGAAATAAGTACCTGCAAAGTTTCAGATTGTCACTGCGCAAAATCAATAAATCAAAGGGACGCAACAAATCACTAGTGTTAAAATGCCAGAAAAACTAGGTAAGTACATCCAAAAGAAAACATTTAATTGATATCTTGAATTTGGCAAAATAAAATAATAATAATAATAATAGACAAATTCCAATCTTTCGAATGTCGGCAATTTCCTTCAGTTTATTTTTATGCGGTTAATATTATCTCATTTTATTTAAAATTTCAGTCATAATATTAAATATTAACGTTTTTCCGTATTTTTAACTGTCGAAAACATACTTAGATTTAGGTACCCAAATATTTTTCTTCTGTTCACATTTGTTTATTTTTCTGTAAGAAGACAAGCGCTTCCTTAAATTAATTATTTAAAGAAGTCGAGTAAGAAAATAATCACACAATGTAATTTTCAGGAAAATTGTTTGTTCAACTACCATTAAGAAAATGAAAGCCAAAAAGAAGATAAGGAAAAGAAATCATTCCAAAAATGCAAATAAACCTCAAGACTGATGGTTTCATTTCAAGAATGATGTAAAACATACCACTTCGTTTTCTTCAGCAGTTTTTCAAGTAAGTTATTATGTGCTTCTATTGAAAATAATACTTTTCTTAATAATATTATGGAAAAAAGTCATTTTCTTAATTGGTCGCGTGCACTCTTTATAACGCATAAAAGTGCATATAATTGGCTGTTACTTAATCTGATACGAAGTATAATTCAAATTCAATTACTCTAACAACCCCCTCCCCACCAAAAAAAAAAAAAATGAAATCTAATACAGAGTGTTTGATCATAATTTTGCCTAAATATATTGAAAAAACTCAATATAGAATATTTCAATTTAATTATCAAAAAAGAAAAAAAATTATAATGTTATTTTCAAACGTAGCTTGGGCAAAATTGCTTTTATGATTTACCGGAATCGAAATCCCTTCAGATATTTTTATTTTTTTATTATAGCTTGCAACTTTCTTGAAATAGGGAGAAATAAAGCTCAAATCTATTGCCAATGGTGAAGATATTAAGAGCAATACTAAAGGTTGGTTTTGTTTGATAAATCATACAAACTAACGTTGACTGTAGTTAATACACAAATTATGTTAGATAGACACTACTATGACATTAATTGTACAATCAAAAAAATTCAATGGACCTAATGCTCATGATTTAAAAATATTCTTAGCCAATACCAAAACATAATGTAGCTGTTAGTTTTTAGATTTACTTGATAAAATTTGAGAAATAGTCATTTAAGAATGCAAAAAAAAATCGTTAAACTCCAAATGCCTAAAACGATATCCTATTGGCCATGTATTAGTAAGAAACTTCAAAATTTCATGGACTTTTTCCTATAACAACTGTATTTACTACAAAGACAAAGTTTATTTATATTGATAAACATTATGATACTAATTTAAACCATTTACATTCTACACAACCTCTATTGCTAAGAAAATAATAATCAATTAATTTTTCTGATATTAAAATGTATTCCTTAGCGAAAAATTGGAAAAATATCAAAAGTTTTGTTAATAATTACTATTTCTATGGTAACCACTAAATTATTTGTTTATATCTCGGTTTCAATACACGTACAGATGCGTACTGTGACGTCACAGAAAGCCCATTGGGGCATCGTTTTCGGAGTTTAATGTGCCTATAATTTTTAATTTTTTTTCTGCCAAAATATAACCTTTTCATTGCTTAAAGTAAGTTTTTTATATAAATAATACCTTTTATCGATTAAAAAAATAAAAAATACATGTGCATATGGTCTATTTACAGAAATGTCTATAAGTGTTTGGATTCTGCTTAGGAAAGTATGAGTTTTGGTTTTCGTAACAAAAATATAACTTGCACTTATATGCAGGTAGGCAACTAGAAATGAAGTTGGATATATTAATTATGGGTACTTTTTGATAAAAAAATTTTAAGGATAAAATGAAAATTCATATTCTTTTTTCTAAATATATCTCGTTTCAAATACTACGTACCTTATTATGATTTGATTAATTTTTAATATTGGGCATTTTTTTCGGAAATTCAGAAAAAAATATTTGGGTTCACATGCGAATTTACGGAAAATTCATAAGATATACGTATTTTAAAGAAAACAAGACAGAGAAAAAATTGATTCATATTTTTGTTTGCTACATGATCGATTTTTAAATTCTTTGCCATTTTTTATTAAAGTTTGGAAAAGAAGTGGTTTTTTAAAAACTGTTTTTATTGAGAAAGCTTAATTTCGTTAAGCTTAAAGCTTAATACTTTCAGGGTTTCATTAGGTAAAAAAGAATCGAAACTTTCCCGTTGGGATCTCTTGCCTAATATGCTAATTAGTGTTCGAGTTAAATGTTAAGAATTTCACGATTTTTTTGGGTTTTATTTGGTTTGCTTTCGGCCATAGTTGAATTGATATTATACCGAAAGTAAGTCATGTACAAACCAAATATAATACTACTTTACTTGAAATGTTATAGGTAAGTTTTTTCTTTAAGCAACTCAATCTAAATTAATTATTCGATTGAATAATTATAATAAAATGTCGTTGTTTAGTAAGAAAAATGACATATCCGAAAGAATAGTATACAGTAATATATATATATATATAATTCAATGGATAAACAATATATAGAAGACATACATACATACTATATATAAAGTATAACAATATCCGAAAAACATATCCGTATAGGAATAGATTTTGTACATTAAAAGTCAATATTAAGGTACTCCTTTTTTGAATCCATGATTTTTTAAGTCAAAACTCATTGTTTATCCATTGAATTATCAGTTAACAAAAAATAATTATAAAAGAACAATGATGATAGGAAAATAAGTCATATCCTTAAACGAGATGTTAGTTAAAATATAACAATTGAAGGTAATAAAACTTTTGGACGTTTTGGATATAATTTTGTTATCCTGAGAAAATATCTATCAAAACTTATGGAATTAATCAGAAAGGGAGTAATGAAAGTTTTTTTTTTCTTTTTCAATCATTGTGAGCTCCGATCCTGCTTAGTTTACTCCCCAAGTCAAGCTTTTACCAAATTAAAGAGAAACCTAAAAATTTTGAAAATTCTACTCTACTATTACCTACTACTAATTACTACCTACAATGAAATCTTAATATACCGAGCTCTGATATATCGTTATTCCAATTTATAAAGACCATCATAAAAAAACCTTTATCTGCGTTGAAACGCTGAATGAGCGTCGTTTTTTCGCAATATAAAATGTCATGGTTTCAGATACACCGTACTTTTGATGCTTTAATACTGAGTATCTTATCAATCAAAAAGATTTTTTGTATATCTCGAATTTACCAAGTGCTTACATAATTTAGTTATATGGAATCATATCACTTATCACATATGCTAAAACCGATTTTTTCGGTACCTACTGTGCGCATGTACAAGCGTTTGATATGACAACTGGAACATCAATAGATATTGCTTATTGCAAAATTTAAAAATCGGAAACTGCAAATATTGTGAATCAATTTAAATGAATTACATAAATCGCTGTTTCACATTTTGGGAGAATCAGATTCTGTGAAACAAAAACTTATATATTTAACCATGACACCCTATCATCTTTAATTACATATATATTATAAATGGACTAATGCGCCAAGATGAGATTATATTAAATTGGCCATTCTGACCTATAATCGCTCTTTATTATCTTTATCTATTAATCTTTATTGAACTGTACTTATATATCCAAAGTTTTTATCTAAATGTTTACGAACTTGGTGCTACCTTCCAGGATAAATTTAGACCTTTTTAATAAAAGTAACCCAGATCTGTGGGATAAGTTTGAAGACTTACTTGGATGGTATGCTCATAGTAATAATTGTCATTCGATGTATAACTTTCAGGTAAATTTTAAGATTATAGGGAAGCTATAATATAAGTATTGAACATGCATCGACATTAACTTCTGAATTATCTTGGGATCATTTAAGAGTACTTCTGAATTACAAAGAGTACTCTTTTTTGATTTCAGGATAAATTTAGGAAACAATCCCAAAAGCTCTGTCTTTTAGATAGTTAATGTAAGCTGGAGATTCAATTCTTTTAAGTTTTCTTCAGACTCAATATGTTTTTATAACTTGGGGTCATTGTTGGAGCATTATGGCATTTGAATATTGTTTCTTCAATTACCCCGGTTATATCAATAACCACTCGTTGCGGAAATATCTACGATACGATTGACATCCATACTTAGTTTTTGAACTATCAGTGTCTAATCAAATTTAGAAATAATAATTTTAGTTTATTGTTACGAAGAATTATTCTGTAGTGTGAATAGAGATCGTTTTATTATGTGAAAAATGCAAAGAATAAAAATATTCTTTTTATGCAGATAAAAAAAACAGTATTCTTGTAGCATATATTTCTTGGAGTATAACCTCGTTCGCCTGAAATATGATTTTAAACATTGATAATAAATTTAAAATAGCTTATCGATGATCGAGTTATCAAAGGGTCTGCCCTAAAATTGATAGGTGCTGATACGGTAATATAAATATAAGGTTTCCAAAGGGTATAGGCTTTTCATATTAATGTACATAATAACAAAGACAGATCATTATATTCAGTGTAAATATTCAGACGGTACGTAAGGTTTTAAGAAGGTATTCTATTCTTGCAATGCATAATGGGCAATGTGTCATGATGTGACGCTGTCATTAGTGTGTTGGTAGTACTAACTTAAACCGAAGCTATACCTTTTCTGTAAAGGTAACTAAGGCAACATAAGTTAGTACATCAGGCACTCTTGTGGCAGCGCCACATTTTGACACATTTTCCATCGTGCAGAAGATTGAAATATACAGTTGTTAATAGTAACACTTCCCGCGTAACGATTCTTATGCGTGCTTTTTGAAGAGTAGTGCGTTCAACCGATACTAGACCTCAAATTAATGTCATTTTTTTAACATTACGTTAGGACTCCTTGTATCTATACACCGCGAGGGTTGGATTTGGTAAAAACAAATAAGAAAAAATTAAACATATTAAATATTTATATTTAAATAAACCAATATTATAAAAGGTATACATATATATCGACACCAGAGCTCACAGATGTGTTAAGTATGCATTGAGATGCATCGAAAGAGCATTCAGATGGATATTGTTACTATGCACAAATGTTATTAGTTACAGATGAATAGTTACGTCATAGCACACAATTTTCAAATATATTAACTGCTTCCAAATAAAATGTTTATGGTGCAAATGATGTAAAATTATCAGTTAAAATTTTATTTTTTGAATTTAACACATCTCTGAGCCAAGATCGTAGATATGTAGGAATGCATATCGGGAAAGACAGAAAACAGCAGATGTATTAAAATACATGCATGGGAGTGAAAAAAAGAGTAAGTGAAAACCGAATGTAATAATCATTGTCTCAAATTTGAACTTAGTAATTGCTGTCATTTGTTTCAACTGTCTTTTGGGTATTTTATAAGTCGTTGTGTGAGTGTTGGCTGTAAATATTTCACGAGTAGTTACTAGGCACAACAAAATACGTATTGGACGTGACCTAGGAATGGTTAATGCTTGTTTTGTCTTCGAAAGATTGCAAATGGTGACTATTTTTTTGATAAATTGTCATCTAAACATTCTGTATGTTCAAAACCTTCTTTGATATAAAATGGCAAATGCATTTTTCTAGTAAGACATTGGTTTTTTTCTTTCATTTTATTTTCGTCTGTGTAGCATTGAAAATTAGTCAAATGAACTGAGCATTTTATTTGTGGTAAATCAATTGGTACCACCCATTCGTAATCTGATAAAAAATGTAATCATTTTTTCTCAACAACTCCAGCCAATTAACTCAAACACGGTTGGTGGCTTTGAAAGCTCCGACATGAATGAATCAAAAAATATTACCAACGCAAAATAACAATTCAAAATCATAAAATCTAAACGAAAATAATAACCTCACGGATAATCTAATCGGAACAAGAACAAACAGAAACCAAACACCTATTGGTGTTGGAAATTATGTGCACGTATCCACCATAAAGACTGATAAGGGTCGAGTTCATGTGTCACATACACATGTAATAACAAACTCTTTCCTCATCTCTCTCTCGCACACTCTCTTTCAAGTAACTATCTACACGAAAAAATATTATCATAATATAATAACATTTAAAAAACGTACAGAAAAATCAACAAAATCTCGCGTGCCATGCATTAAAGCATTTGTGTTCCTCCATACTCTCCTGCTGTTTCTCTCGTGTTCTCGTCTTTTTTTTAATTTTTGTTTCTCTCACCGGATCAGGATCACGCAGGATTGCCAGGATTGGCGTTCCTTGTCACGATCGTGACATGTCATGTTCATATCATAAATGTGTGTGACACGTAGACAATATGAAATGTACATACAAATAAATGGGGAGAATTGGAGAAAATTTAATCATAATTACAATATACTTCCATACAATGTGCACAGGGGGAGATTTTCTGAAACACTTAGACCAGATATACGTAAACAAAAGCAAGCAAAAAAAAATCATAGGGTTTTCATAAAACATTAATAAAATGGGTTTAGAACTTTCTATCCATCGTTCCTGTAAAACTCGTAATTTATAGGAGACTAACTGACGCCTGCAACTTCATCTGTGTAACGTAGGTGTTGGTTATATTTTCTTTTTAGATTTGCTGTTATTAGAGATACAAGGAAATTTTTATTTTTCTTATTTCTCAAACGAAAAACATAATCATACTTAAAAATACTAATTTGACAACTTTAAAAACACATATTTAATAAACTGTTGCTTAGAATAAAGTATTTAAAGTATTTGTATGTAATGATCAATTAATTTTCAAAAAATATTTGTAAATATCTAAAAAGAGTGTGTTCAATTTCGTATACCAACGGTAGGAATACTTACCGTGAACCAAATAATCCATATATCAGTCAGTATCTACACATAAAAAAAATATCGTCAAGTTCACTAAAGTCGATCTTAATTATGACTTAAAACAGTAAAAAGTTATCAAAACACTCGCGTCAAAATAATAGAAGTAAAGGGTCTAGATTTAGAATATTAGTATAAATCCCATTTCATTGTCTCGACTCCCGAATGAACCTTTTTCTCAAAACTATTTCACTACTGCAATGTACAAAACTACCGCGAAATTAAATTTTGTTCAATCGCACGAAGCCCAGTTCCCCCATAATCAAGTATAACCATTGTGTATCTATGCACTTATTATTAAAATTATTTGAATTTCAACTATATAATTAAACCATTTTCTTTTAGTTCGCCGAATTTCTCGCTACTCGATATTCGCTCACTAATGAATTTATTTATGAATACGTATTTTGGATTTTCAGGTTTACCATTTGTGAGAGCCAAAAAACTTAATGCTCACTTATAAACTTAACTTAACCTTTTTTAACTTTACCTTAAAATACCTTAAAACCAACTTTGTCTTACATGAAGTTGTAATAACGTTTCGTCTTTAACGGCACTTTGATTATGAACTTTGAAATTTCAATTGTTTATTAGACGTTATTCATCCATTACCATTAAATTGACCATCCATACCAATAAGACTAACATATTTTAGACATCGTGATCCATTTCAAATATTTAGAAAGTAGCATCCCCAAAGACTAGAAAATCTACTAGTGAAATTAAAATTCCATCTCCTACGGTGAAAATTAGGTTCAAAAGCAAGAACAATCTATTAATTGGAAAATTAATACAGAACTTGAAACCAGTTAACCTTTGAAACACTTGAAAGTGTCATGTATGTTGTGTAGGTTTATACCTATGGATTGGAAACCTGAACCCTGAGAAAACAAGAAAAGAGAGCTTTGAAATTTTGTGCTGGAGAAGAACGGAGAAAACTGGATAGATTGAGTCACTAACGTGAAAGTATTAAAAAAAATCAGTATCATCGACATGATGACATGGAGAAAATCTAACTTAGGTCACATTCACAGAAGAAAGTATCGATATCTCGAAAACCAAGGAAGATATTGAAAAAAATTGTTCTTTATTTTCGTCTTATATTGGGTTCCTTTATCAAAATTTATCCTCAAATTGTGGCGCTATGGACGCTATATTTCTTACGAAGAAGTGTAACTTCTCAGGTGGGTCCATAAGTACACAAACACATATTTTTTTTGCCTCATTGTTGAAATTTGACTTTGAACTAAGGAGTTAAATATAGGATATTATTTAATTTTAAGGACTTTATCAAGACTTTCACGTTCCGAAATGAATGATTATCGTATGTGATAATCCCAAAAAAATACTCCCATATGAACTATAAAAATTGAGAATAAAAAGCACGATGTTACTATTACTTTTTATGTTAGAATCATAGTGTTATCTCTCAATTAAGACGAATGTAATTCATTCAATTAAACAAAAACTTATTTTTTATTTATAACAACGGGTGGACTATTTGTCAAAAGAAAATGTTGATGATTTAATGTTTGTCATATTCCTGCCTCTGTAGTTTTGTTAAATCTTTGTTTATTTGATTTACGTTTAAATTATCACTTTACACTAGAATTATAATACGATCCGATTTGTATTGTTGATAACATTAATTATTAAACTTTAACCAAAAAAGGTTGACAAATAGATAATTGAAAAAAATATATTTTTTCCAAATTTAATTATCTTATTCTGTTCTTCATTTTGTCAATAAAAGTTTTCAATCAATTTAACTTTTGATTTTTTTCATATTCATTTAACTGTAATTATTGTACCCAATAGATAAATGAGTTAGTCATTGTATAGTGTCAATTGATACCAGTTATTATATTAAGTTGATATCTTTCTTGTACCAATTTCTTAAAAATCGTTAACACTTAATAATAGATTCAAGCATAACTGTCGTTTTCACGAATATACTTTATATTTGTATTAATAATGATACTTTAACGCATAAATAAATAAAAACTATTTAATTGTTTGTAGCTGATGTCAGCTTTTTTTCAAAAAACCAACGTATATTTTTGAAATAAGGGTCAAATAAAATTAAGATTAATATATCATTTTTTTCAATTAAAATCTCAGAATGTAAATATGCAAACTCAATTGAGAAAAATAACGTCAAAATATAAATATGGCTTTTGATTTAATCATACTACAATATTGTTGCGTGCAAAATTTGAATTTCCATGACATATTTGATTTGATTTTTTCCTACTTAATATTTCAAAACGTGTTTGATTTAATCATTTATCTGTACAACAACTACCTACTAAATCAGTGGCGTTGAACATTTTTTTAAAATAATTTTGCGGAAATAATAAAACGCTAGAGAGCCACGTGGTAATTATTATTAGAGATGAATATCATGTTATTTACAATTTGTAACAGATATCTAGTTTTGCTTTCCGGCATTAATGTACTATATTTATAGTTTTATGTTATTGTACACATAATAAACTTGTTGATATAATGGTATCCATATGGACATTATATATTATTTGTACATTAGATGTTATTGCAGTAATAGACAAGCGTGCTACATTAGTTTTGAATATCATTTTATCTTTGTGGATTAAAACAAACTAGACTTTTTATTTTTGATTGTAAAATCTTACACAAATTGTATCTTTTCTAGAAATGTATGTATCCAAAATTTGTTTTAAGTATTTAATAGCCTTTCATAAACAAATCAGTTGTCTTAATACTCAATTTGTTTAGATTTACTGAATATTATCATTAGATAATGATAATATTTACGTTTTAGATTCATTCATGATATACCTTGATTCGAAAAAAAATAATGAAATTAAGTTCATAAATATCTGAAACATCAGATTATATTTTACTGTAATCATGTAACAGCAAATATTTTACCGTCAAAAAATTGTGTTTATATTTTATACAAAATGGGACAAATTATTCAATAAAATAGGTTTTATTAAGCCTACTGGTGGCCGAGTGGGCCACTCTGAAACTGGTAGGTGCTGGTTTCAAATTTTGTCCTATAAAAATTCGATATTTTTTGATTTATATATTTTTGTCAACCCTCAAGTCCCAAAAATCCAAACAATTTTAAAACAATGGTAAGCGACTGTTAAAAAATAAGACAAGGACAGTTTCCCGTGTGATTGCAATAACAAGGTTTTTTAGATCAAACTAACCTTTTTTATATCAAAAATCAATTTTGAAAAAAGTATTTATTTTAGTTTCTTTAATCATATTTTTTCAGCATTTTCCTTCGTATAGAACTATAGATAGGAGTCACCAGAAGAGTAACCATTTTTTTGATTTTTGAGGCAATTTTTACAACCATTAAATATTGCCATAAATTATATTATTTAAATATATAACTTTTAGCATAATGGTGGCCGAATAGTTATAGTGGTCACTTAAGCTGCTAGGTGTTGGGTTCGAATCTTGTATCGAGCAAATTTGCAATATTTCTCATTTTACGGATTTTTATTAAGCTCAGAGTTGTTAAATACCTTGGTTAAAAACAATAACAAAATGTTCTGTATTATTTTTGAAGACCATTCTAACAATTATTCGTCAAACGCATATGATTTTTTTTTCTACCGGTCGATTACGAACAGGTCGACCAACGACCATCGTGTCAATTTACATATATTTTTTAGGTAAATAAATTTCTCGTATTTTAATTGAAAATCTGTACCAACAATTTAACAGACAATGAAACTTGAATTTAAAATTAAACATGCATCTATTCTACAGCGGATATTATCGGTTCCCAAATAGTGCTTCTAATACTCCCTTTTACTCATTCTCTCTTTAAATTTGTACTTATTTTTAATTTATCCCATTTTTCGAAGTCGATCACATAGAAATTAGAAAAAAGTTGTCGGTCAAACCAGTGTTGAATTTGCCCACTCCTGTTCTATACCATTGCATAACGGTTCTTTTAAAACATCCTTCTTCCAAATTAAATCTATTAAATATCAGCAGTTTGCAAGTAAAACGACTGTGACATACGAACAGGTAGACGAATAAGATGAACTTATAACTTTTTTAACTTCCCGCTAAGAAAATTAAAAATATTCGAAATAGGGAAGGTATTAGTTTCCCCCCATTTTGCGAAAATCAAATTTTCTTTAAATCTTGACGTTTTAAGGTCTATTACTCTTATAAGATCATTTTGAACCAATAGATTCCGAAAAATCGCCAAAATGTGACAAAAAAAGTTTTCTAAATCTAGCTTTTTGGATATATCTTCGAAACAGTTCCAACGATCGATTCCAAATACTAATCAGCTCTTAATCTCAAGAAATGACGTTGATTGCCCCAAACCACATAAAAATCGGTTGATTCGATCGAGAGATATCGTTGTCGAAAAATTCGCCAATAAGTGTTATTTCAAAATAACTTTCAACGTTTCGTCTAATCGATTTTTTGTACTGGGATAACTTATTAAGCTTAAAAAACTGTATAAAACACCGCAAACGGCATCTCAGTCGGTTGATTCGTTCGAGAGATATCGCAATTTGAATATTTTCAGAAAAGCGTTTTTCAAAATATCTTTGCCAATTTTCACCAGATTGTCTTTTTTGTAAGAAATGATTACAGTGTGCTTAAAAACTGCGTCAAATGCTGCAAATCGCATAAAAATCGGTTGGTTCGTTCGGAAGATTTCGTTAAAAAAAAAGAAAAAAATGTTTTTTCATCGGTTGATGCGTTTGAGAGATATCGTGAATTAAAGAAATTGAAAAAACTGAAAAAGTTGAATTTTTTAAGAAAGACTAAAATTTTTCATCTGGTTAATTTATGTTAACATATTGTTCATAGTACTTAAGTTCCAGGGATGGCCTTTAGGCCTACTATTTTTTTTTTGTAACATGCCTGCAGAACCCTAAAATAAATAAAATTTTTAGGAACCGCATAGATCAAATAAACACTTTAAACATTAATAAAGCAAAACAAACCAACAAACAATTTGAATTATTGCTTTATTGTTTTTATGGAAATCTATCAAAATTCAAAACTAACTAACAGCATTCAACTTTGACTAAAGGAACGTTCACATATTGTAAGCAGAATTCTGAAGCACAATAACCTTTTTCAGTTTATATTCCTTTCTTATGGCATTATTTTATTTAAAAAATTGTGGCCTCATTAACGATATTTAAATTGTTTCATTCTCTTATTTTTAGAATTTTAATACTCACTTGGAAACACTACAATAAAATCATACTCATCATTATGTCATTTCGCACAAATGAAAGTCATTGTAACTTGTAACTTCCTCGAACCAATGAATTTAAATTGAAGTCATCGTCTTCAACATCATTTGAACTCTCAACGCTTCATTTTCGTCACTGTTTTAAAACCGAAAGGGCAAAATGGATTTTAATTCAACTTTTCAATGTACCGCACATACAAAAGTAAGTGAAAGGACCAAAAGACTCACTTTTGTTTGAAAAATTTATGATTGCAACGATAACATGAAAGTAGTTGATCTAACAGCCAATTTCTTTATTATTTATTGCTGGCAAGTCTTCTAAGTGCCCATTCATAATTGTTTATAAAAATAGCAGAAATTAAAATGTTTGAAATTGGAGAGAAAGGAGTTGAAGTGGAGGAACTGCATGTTGGAAATTTGAAACTGGAGCAATTGCTGAATTGCATATTTGTTTTGTTAGTCATAGGATCTGCTTGTTAATTATTAAAGAGTTCATTTAATGACATGTTTGTTATTGATAACACGAATGTAAATTGGAACGATATGAGTTGTGTGGTAATAAAATATAATAGTGTTCTTTGCCAGTATTAGTGTTTTGCTGATATGGTCAATATTGTTATTACAATGCTTGTTGTATGGTAGAACATAATTTCGAGTATCAATATCAATATGTTACTGTTATCCAAATATGAATTAGGATTGGGATTAATATTCTCATTATGATCAGTTTACTTATTAAGAGGAGTTATAAAGGCAATTTATATAAAATAATAGAAAAGCGATAAAAGATATAATAACTCAGGCACTCTAATATTATAAGGGGACCGAAAAGTAATCACGTTTTTTTTAAAACATAAAATTAATACTCAAAACTTAAAGACAAGTTTCAATTTTGAATTAATTACATAATCATCCTCAATATCATCAACCTTTTGACATTTTATGTGCAAATTTTTTATGCCAAAATCAATTGACAAATTAATAAATAATTATGTAGGTCGTATGACTCAATTTTTTTAATTATTTATTGACTAAAGAAATATTTTTCCAATTTCTCTAATGTATTCCATAAAGAAATGTGAAAATTGAGTCTTTTTAGTCTAGTTTATTAATTTTGACTTGGAAATTAAAAATGAAATATTTATCAATTGATAACCAAACAAAATATCTGAAAATCATATTTTGAAGATCATTTTAGTTGTCATTTTTTTCTCTCTAGGAAAATATTGTTGCCATTTAAATAAATAGAAATTCAATGGAATACCTTTGGATGATTATGGTGGGTAAGGCTATACCGCCCATCTTTAACTATTATTTTTTTCTGCAGTTTCTTTGTGTAGACGAGTCTTGCATTATCGTGTAGCAGAATATAGTGTTCTCTATTGACAATTCTTGGGATCATTTGAGTACTTGGTTGGTGGATCAAGATTGTGCTTAAAAATATTTGACAACTCTTTGATCGTCTGGCGTGGATTTGGTACCATTTCTTTCCTTAACATCTTATTGTTTAAAGGCTTTATCAATTTTGGTTGGTACAAGTTAGATAACTCGAAATTATCGATTTTGAACTTAAAAAAGCTCATTTAGCATTAATGAATACTTAATGCACTAGGATAAATATTGATAATGCTCTTTTTTTGATAACAACTTTGCGTTACTTCCCTATCATACTACCCTAAAAAATCTATCATACTGGAGCTCCGCTTCCCTCCTGCTTTGTTTTTTTTTCTAAAAATTGTATAATTTCTATTGTAACTTTTGAACCGTGATAGATACAAGTAAAAACGTCAACACTTAAAAGAAAACTGAGAAAATTTCCAAAAAAAAAGTTTTCAACAGTTTTTCATAAATGCCATAATTTGGCCAGAAATCGATATCAAAAGCGCTAGTAGCATTAAGTGTGCCAACTTACCACGCTTTACTTATGGCAGAAATTATGATTTCTGGACAATGTGTAAGTTGCTTTTAAAAAAGCAGTAGTTAGTTGTTTTTTTATACCTCTTGTGGCGTTTTTTAGTTTTTATAACTAAAAAAGTAATGGACAATCAAAACAATGTTTTTATAATTTTCCCGTTTTGTAATAGTTTCTCACAGTAAATATTACTATATAATAATATATAGCGAAGTTAAATTTCACTGACCAACTTTTGACTTAATACTTTAATATATTTGGAATGAAAAATGAAATTATTTTAAGAATCAGAAATACCAACACCTTGAATATCCTTTAAATAAATCTTATCTTTCCATTCTATCACAATGGAAAAGAAAACATTTTTATATATTTTTTATGTATGTATATTGACTACCTTTTACCGAGAAAATTCAATTTCTATAGCCCTAACAAATATAACTAAAATAAGACTAAAAATTACTAGATATCTAACAAATAACATGTTTTATATAATAATTACAAATTCAATATCAAAAGAAGTATATTTCACCCTGTGATTAATTTTTGATAGTAAGATAACATGTGACGAAGTTTTTATATCTTCATAAATATGAACTAAATTCTTCAATACAGAAATAAAGCAGACAAATATACCCAAGGATACCATTTGGTTCCAAATTTTCCCTAATATGTTAATAATTTTTAGAGATATCAACGATTGTGTAACATGATTTTTAAAAATGTAAATTTTCGTATATTTTCAATCGTCCAATTCTCGCTAAGTAAAACATAGAAAGGAAACACTTTAAGAACCTTTTTTATCGGAAATGTATTCAGCTTTCTTTTGGTGATTTTTTTTTTTGTTATCTATCATAGTGCAAAAGTTTTAACAAAAGAAGCCTAGAATGACGTAGTTTTTGGTTGACATGTTTGGAACCTTACCTATTAATATATAAAATAATTAGCTTTTGCGTACATAATCGTGAGTTAGTTAAAAATTCCACTTCCACGACTTTACTTATATTGACTTTTTTTAAAAAAATCACAAAAAAGCGAAATAAAAAATAACCGTGTAGAAAATCTAAGAATTATTTTTTAATTAAAATTATAATAGATTAAAATGAAATTTTTAAAAAGCTAAAGTATAAAATAATTACTATTATTATTTTTTGAATAGATCAACACAAGGGTAAGTAACTTTAGAGCAAGTACTGCACGTCACGAAGGCAGTTTTGTAGCCAGTAGGTTCTGGTTTCAAATCCTGTGACTAGATTACTAAGAACCTTAGAGTAGCTCTATCACGTATAATCTTATATGTGAACCAAATATAAACGAACGTATAAGTCTGCAACGGCTCTAATTGGATCTATTTAATAGAATGAAATTAGGAGACTTAAGATTTGTATTAAAAGTAGTAGGCTAAAAAGATTTTTGTTTGTTTTGTTTACCATTACCAAATTAGACCACTGGTGTTTTGAAACAGTGGTCAATTTGGAAATGCAATACAAATCAAAAGTGTTTTCGTCGAAGCCTATAAATCATTTGTCATTTTTTATTCAAAATGAAGCAAGTACCAATACCCATTTGTATTTTATGAAATGATGTCTTAAACATAATATAGATGATATTTTTATAGACGAACTACATAATAGACAAAACGCCATTGTAAACTATAAGCTTTTATTTAGCTTAGGATCTGAGTTCAAATCCTGTGACGAGCAAAGAATTAGTTTGTCAGTTTACTGGATTATTGAAAACCCTACAGTTGCTTTTACTCATTTAATTTCAGATGTGAACCAAACAAAAAACTGCGTATAAATCTAAAACGGCTGTAATTTGATCTATCATCACTAATACGTGGAAACTAAAATATTTGGGATTTGTATTGAAAAGTACTAGGCTAAAAAGAAAAATTATTTTTGTTTTTTTATGTGTTTCCAAATTCGATCTTTAGTTTTTTGAAATGAAGGTCGTTTTGGAAATGCATTTCAAATCAAAAAAGCTTTCATCGATGGATCAAGTATTTGTCACACTATTACTTAAAAATAAGCAAATACATACTCATTGGTATTTTATATATTGTTGTGTGTTATACCGAAGACCCACTAAATGAGATTTTTCATAATTCGGAAAAAGTGAGAAGATTAGAAATAAGATTGAAAAAGATATTTTACGGGAAAAAGCTCTACGATATAAAAAAAATAATATTTATTATATTTTTATGGCGTAGTTGCATTAAAATTACTTGTACAATATATTAATTTAAATTATATCTGTAGCTACATAGCTATATTATTATCATCATCGATAAATGTTATGGTTTATATAAAGATATGCAGATTGTAAGTACTCATCGAATCATAAGTGACTTTCAATATAAAAGGAGACTTATTACCCATGGGTTTTATAGCTCCTTCATTATTATAATTACACATTAGTGAAATGTTATAAATTATGCAATTGTTCAGTTTATGTATATGTAATAAGTATTTATGTTATTTATTTTAATAAATAATAATTAAATATCACGTTCATTTAGTCGAGAAATAATCATTCCAGATATTCTAGTTCTTTCCTATGAATTCTCAATTTGGTAGACGTAGTTTCACTATTCTGGTAAATACATTTCCATTCAATCCCTCTCCCCCAGAGCTAATGAACGGGTATATACTCGGGTCAAAATTGGAACCCTAATATCGGTTAGAGTATTTTAGTTCATGGTAGGGTTACAGGCTCAACCATGCCAATAGTTAGCCAAGCTTGGGTTCCGGCTGACGAGCCTAACTTTGGCAAACGGTAACTTTTGTTAGGTCCAATGTAGGGTTACCAACCTTGGTCATGCTAATGATTAACCAAACTGGTGCGATGAAAGGGAGTATAACTTTGGTCAACTAATAGCATTCTAGGCTTGGTCCAAGGCTGGATTACCCAGCTTTGGTTATACCATTGATAAGACAAGCGTGAGCCAATATACAGTTTGATTACGATAAAAATTATTTGTATATGTCATGATAGAAAATGGAAGAAGATAAGTATCTTATTTCTCTAGTTCTTCATTTGACGTAGGTATGACGGAAATCATTTCTAGAAAAAAACAAAAAAAATATTTTGAATATTGCTTGAATACAGCTTAAATATACACTATCAAATATAAAGTAGACTAAATTTGATATGACTTTATTATATGTTTAAATATATCTTTCATTAAAGAAAGATATTTTCAATAAAATCAATAATATAATGAACTTCTTTAATAAGTAACTTTCGTACAAATATTTAAGCATATTTTATTAAAAAAGATAATGTGACAGTCTCAAAGATTATGCAACGCCTAAGACCAAGATTTGGCAAACAAGCGCGGGTAAATCTTGGTAATGAGGAGTGGGCTAATTGTGGCGACACGCTTGGCTCCCAGTTACCATGCCAGACTTTTACCAAGTCTGGACTGGGATTAGTTTACTAGTTTGGCCCAGGTTTTTATACAAAAAGAGTTCAAATCCTGTGACGAGCAAAAAAAATATTTATCAGTTTACGGGATATTAAAACCCTCGAGTAATTTATACACATCTAACCTCATGAGTGAACCAAACAAAAAATGGCATATATAAGTCTGAAACGACTCTAATTCGATCGATTTCATTGCTGATAGGTTAAAACTAAGAAGCTTTTGTTTTTTTATTTAGTTGTTCTTTACCGTTGTTTTATAACTCCTTGGGTTTTAATAACTCGTACGTTAATAAAAATCAGTAAATTGAGAAATATTGGAAGTTTGCTCAATACTACTAAGTACAATACAAACTACCGGTTTTGGATGGGCCTCCTTGACTACTCGGCCACCATTAGGTTGTTTGAGATTTACCATTTAAAAAACTAGCTAAAATAAAACTAAAAAAAAAATCAAAAGAAATTAATTTTTGTTATTGTTTTGTGTTTCCAAAGGCGACATTTTAGATTTTGTAATAATTGTCGTTTTGGAAATGCATTACAAATCAAAACAGTCTTCATCAAAGAATCAAGTTGAGTTTAAAATAGTGTCATTTTTAAGTAATTTTTAATTATTTTTTATCGATTTTTTTTATTTTTTATTGAAATTTTATGTATCTTGGAATTTTTTAGAATTGCTTTGTATCAACTGTACCGTATCCATAAAAATGAATCATGACTAGGATTATTGTTGACAAAGTTAGAGCGATTGTTTATGAACGCCTGATGAAGGCCCAATAAAGGGGCCGAAACGTCGCGAGTAAAAATCAAGTTTTAACTGCTTATTTTGATCCTAGTCCTCTGAGAATTTGTGTTAATCTGTTATCACCAAGGATCTGAAATTTTATCATAATTATCTTAACATATTCCTTCTCAATTTACAATATGACAACTTTACAAAAACGTTAATCTTTTAACACTTTTTTTTTCAAATTATTTTTGATGCCATGAATGCCAGATATATCTGAAGATAAAATTTTCCGAATTTCTTACCCTTTTTACGTATAAGGTTTAAATAGTTATTTAAGAAATGCGTTTTCATACATAAACCACATAACTTGAAAATCACATAAAATAGTACACATAAAAAGTGAACGCAAAAAAAAAGTAATAATAGAGAAAATAAACAAATAATTTTTAAAAAAATGTGAAGTAGCAACCTGGTAGTTAAATATTCTTTTTAAAACTTTATTTAAGTATATTGATTATATATTTTTTCCAAACTTTTCTGACAGTTTCCGTTTGAATTAATATAAACTGTTGATTTTGTGGCCAAGCATCGATCGATTCAACGGTCGTGGGCTTTTGAATATTATTTTTATTATGCAGAATGATGCACTTATACCCTTCATCGAAGTTTTTTTCATTTCTCTAAAGCTTAAGATTGTAAAACATAAACCTGAACTTTCATTCTTCATCTGTTATTGTTAAGATTCTTTTTCCATAGAGTCAAATATTACCTACCACTTAACGGAATTGAAAGGAAATATGACTCGTTCTTCCAACTGTATTACCTATATGGTCGTATCCTTTTGAATTTTGAGATTGTATTAACTTGGAACTCACCATCCAACATGGAAAGTTCACTCGTTGTCGCTTTCAAGTTTTAATTATGTTAATTAAA
The DNA here is from genome assembly GCA_958496175.1 of Sisyra terminalis. Taxonomy (NCBI): domain Eukaryota; kingdom Metazoa; phylum Arthropoda; class Insecta; order Neuroptera; family Sisyridae; genus Sisyra; species Sisyra terminalis. The sequence continues at coordinate 28,630,609 of OY292277.1, read as the reverse complement.
ATTTGCGGTTTTCTACATTTGAAACGAACATACACTTTCCGGTGTCTTCGGCCTGTTCCCTCTACCGACAGTGTTTCGCTTTGTCTATCCACAGAGAAAGAGCGAGTACCTAGTAGTGTAAGACTATGAACAAAGGCTTATCTCACCTTTAGGTGGAATGTTCCTACCATGGTGTTTCTTGTGTTTAACAGAATATGTTCATTTTATTAACATTCAATTAGCTTAAAAGTCAAAATGAGTGAAAGATTTTTCCATTGTTTTAAATACATATGCCTCCAGTAAAGGAATTATTAAATTTATAAAAAATTAGCCATTATTTCAAACTTTCAACATTTATGGCGAACCAGAAAAACTGAGATGAGAAACTAGCATTTCTGAAACTATTCTGCTATACATATTCTACAATAAATTCGGAAAATGTTGATAAGAGTAACTAAACAATATTTTTCTTACTAATGTTAATGATATTATTTTTATGTCCTTAATAGTGAACAGGTAGAATTACAATTACACCTAATTCTCTTTTTACACGATTTTTTTGGGAACGTATATCATGTTAAATGAGAATAAGGTGTAAATACAAAATAATATTTACTTTATTAATAGTTTCCATGAGGGTTTTAATGGATTTACACAAATGTCATAAATGCGAAAATGTATCTTTGCTACCTGATTTAATAACCTAGATTTGAAACTAAAACATGGACCACATGTGACAATTTTATAAGAAGTGTAGACAATAGCTGTCAATGACAAAATCTGTTTATTCATTCATATTATGAGCGATGAAATAAAACGTGAAATGCGCCCCATATTTTAAATTTCAAATCTTGCAGATATTTTAAAAGGTTTCAAAAACTCACTAGCGTTTCCCTCTACAAGGGAGCACCTATATTAAACCTGTGTTGGTTTTGAATCACTCAAGAGAAACTTGTAATTGTCGGAAAACTTCATTTTCTTTTCGGTTGAGGTACAACTAAAAATTCAACCGGTACAATCATTTAGAGACTAGCATCCGGAAGAATCCGCAAAAAAATTGGTTTGTTCCTGAACAAAGTATAACAAAAGTTACAGCCATTTTTACAATTTGGTAATTAGTGTATTTACACTTTCAAAAATCGTCGCAAGTTCCATTCGGATTGAGTTAGAAGGAAAAAAAATTCATTACAGTACTCTATAAATCAACACCCGTATTAAACCGTAACAAATTTTGTTCAAACTTCAATTGAAAAAAAATACAGGCGTTATACAATTCAACAATGGAATAAATGTATTTACAAAACCCCTCATAACTTTTCTTCGGTTGAATATAGAATTTAAGCTTTTTCGGTACAATTAAACTATATAAGAAGGTATTCCAACCTTGCGATCTCATTCCATCGTAGCCGGTTATTAGACCCGTTACCACTCTAACGTGCTTTCTTGGAAGACCAAGTAGGTATTTTAATAGTTAGTTCCTGTGATGGTTTTCGTATTACCTTTTACTGTGCTTTTGTCCGGTGGTATTCTTCCATATTATGCAGAGATTTTATAAGCCCTTTCTTTGATGGTAAAAAATATTTTTCACTACTGATCTTGAAACGGTCTGGTGTCTACGATACTTATAACTAACCGAAACTATATACTCAAGATACACTTGTGGCGGCGCCACATCTTGACACATTTCCCATCATACATTGCAGGATTGGAATACCTTTTTATAAATTACCTTAAGTAGAATCTTCTACGTCTTAACGCTCATCATAAGCCGTTAACATTGGGAGGCTAACGATTTTTTAAAATTTTAATAACTTTTTATAGTTGAGATATAAACGAAAATTTTTGTGGTACCATCAAGTACAAATAAAGACCAATTAAAATTTTTTTTTAAATGTTTTTGATATTTTAATTTTTTTAAATCGGTTGCTAACTTGACAGAGGTTTATTTTTCTTGTTCTTTTACTTATTGTAGCTTTTAATTAATCTTCGTACTTACATAGTTGGTTTTGATGCAGTACATATAAAGAAATACTAAATGGAAGTGTCTTAGTATAAAGAAGTCCTTAATTAAAGTACCTCCGTGTATACGTAATCCTAGGTTTACTCTTCTGGTGCTAACGATACCAGGTCGCTAGGTTTACCCTTATGATTAGACCACATAAAACTGGCCGTGCAAGAAGCTGCCTCCTGTTCCTCAGATTGATTTCTGGTGCGGTTAGTGACTAACCCTGTGCTTTATTTATTATCATGGTGAAGCGCGACTTAAGAGGAAACTGCAGTTTTTTATATTCGAATGAATACTCTGACGGTATAAGTAATATGCGTGGTATAAGCCCTGAATTACCTCGAACTCAACGGCCTCATTTAGGGAATTCGCTCGTCTGCCACATCTTCTAATAGCTATGGAAAAAAATGAATATTCAATGACCTATTAATACTTTGAAGTTGAAAAATTATATTTTTTTCAAACACCATTTTTTAGAAACGAAGATTTGAGATAGGTGACTCTTCTAGTAAAGGTGCGATTCATAGATTATGTGTAATATAGTTTTACATTAAACAGATTTTTGGTTATCAAATTTGAAATTTCAATTGTTAATCCTTTTTAAATTCGCAACTAGTATTACGATTTTGTAGTCGTCTTAAACTTGAATCCAATTGAAACACTCTTTTATGGAAATTGTATTAATTAATCGATTAATTAATTTAACATATAACTATTTGTATTTTATACTTGCTAACATTGTTCCATATTAAACGACACTTTAATTATTAAATTTGAATTTGTGAAACAACTATTGTGAAGAAGTAAATTATCACCAATGTCGTTTATGAGTCAAATATTTTTTTATTGCTCATGTAAAAAATTTAATTAAAAATTTACCACTAATATAATAAGTATTCGAGTAGATATTTTTATTGATTCATTTAATATCATCAAGAATTAGTTAAAGTGGAAAATTTTGAGTAAATTTTACAAAATTGATAAATGGCAATTGGGCTAAATATCGATTACCAAAATTCAACCGGGAAGACGTATACGAAAGTACGTTAATAAATACGTTTTTCAAAAAGTAAGAATTTGATTAGAATTATTTTTCAGGTAAACTTTTAGAGCTTATATTAGTATAATATGAATAGCTATCAATATTTGTTTCTGATTTATTGTGAGATCACTAAGGATATTTTTTTTTAAACTAGAAAAAAATGCTTTTTCTGGACACGTTATATTCACGTTATACTAAAGAGCTATAAAAGCTGAGCCTTTGAAAAAGTGTAAGTCGCAATTTAAATATCTTCTTATCCTTTCTTTAGTTTCGTAATAATTGTTTCTTTTGAAATTAATAATGTTTTTATAACTGGGAGTGATTGTTAGTGGATTATGGCATTTGAATAATTTTCCCTACAGTGACTCAAGTTATATTAAGAAAAAAAAGCTCGTCTCGGAAATGTACAATAGATTTTACAATCATTTTTTAATTTTGTTTATTTATTTTACTTCTGATTACATTCAAAAGAGGTTCATAACACCTTTACTTAGACACCAGGAAAATTCAGAATTTAAATTCTTTTTTTAACAAACATACAACGTAACCAGACAAAAGGTAAAATAATGAAGTAAAAAGTTACAGACTTAACCAACTAAAAAAATAACAATTTATAAACTACCCAGCCTATAGTTCTAATTCACTTCCCAATATTTTTTCATAAAAATTGCTTTGCACAGTAGACCATATGCAATTTTTTAATTTTTTGAATCGATAAAGGATATTATTAATATAAGGAAAAGTCAATTTTTAATTAGTGAAAAAATGTTATTTTTACAAAAAAAAAATATTAATTTTAATTACCAAATGAGAGTCCAAAAACGATAAGTGTACTTATGGGTCTTCTGTGACGTCACTGTACGCATCGGTACGCGTTTTTAATCCGTTAAATTTTTCCAACTTTTCTATTGAAAAAAAAATGTGTTCGCTACTATAGAAGATTTAGGACCTTTAATTAAAATTAAAAGGAATTGATAGTAACTCATTTCTCATACTAGACTTTTTGTTTTCACGGAGAAAATACTCATGGAATTCTTTTAACAATAACGTCACCTTCTTGGTAACTGAATATGAACTTTTATGCCCATGAAATTTCCTCTATATTACCTCACTTTGTTGTCTTCGTTGCACTCGATTCAAACGAAACATTTTCTTTGTATTTTCCAAGCAAAGTAAGTCTTTTCACATTCCGTGAACTCGACAAATGTGCTTGGAGGATTCGGGAAATAGACGAACAAGTATGCAACTACAAATATGAGTGCACTTGTGCATCTACTTCTGTTGTTATCTTTGCGGTTGGTTGAATCCAGCTTGAAAGCATTAATTTAAAAAAGTTTTTAGCGTTTTTAAAGAAAATGTTCACATTAAATATTTGAGTTAAATTTCGTTAAGTAAACGCAAAGTTTGTAATTTTTGTTTGATTAGTAAAGAAAAATAAAACGTTGAAAGAAAGTAGCAGCGGTGGTTAAGAATAATCGGAAACTTTAGAAACGTCAATAATCGAAGCTTTTAGCGTTTATTATGTGATAAATTTGCAAATAAGGTTTTACCTTTTTTTTACAACAAGAGAAAAAAGGTTTCAAAGAAAAAAAGCATCTTTTTTATTTTTCCAATTAAAAGAACTTAACAATGTGATATTGAATTACAGCTATGCAACTCATAGGAATTTCTGTAACAAATCATAAAAATAAAATTTTGTCTGACAATTTCTTGATTATCAAGAAATTTCATCCGTATAAAAGAGCCGAAGCTTTTTATCAAACAATTCTTTGAGAATTTTATCTTGAACAATTGCAGACAAATTGGCAATCTTATTGCCGTTTCCCGTTTGGATGAAGGAGGGAAATTTAGAGCTGAAATAAAACGCGAAACGGTTTAAATACGTGGAAATTGATTGTGTTTTCCTGCATTTTCCCGATACAAATTGTTCGAGCACAAGTCATTATTCAACGACAGCAAAAAGGGCAAAAAAATCGACTACATTTAGATGGGAGTTCACGTGCAGGAAACGCTTTCCACTCAACACTCGAGCGTAGCGCCCGAATCGGAAATTGTCTGATTTTTTCGCGGCATCGACGATGAGGTTTCGTGTTAGGAAGCTTTGCTTTGGCGTCTTTTGCACTGGGAAGTTGGAATTTTCAACGAATAGAAATTATGTTTTTTCAGCATTTTTGCCATGTTTTACTCCTTGTTATATATGATCAATTTTTTTTAATTTAAATATTTCTTTACTTGATTATTTCTTCCACGAAAATGTAATTTAAAACAATGTTGACTGAACATTTTTAATATTATATATTTTTAATACTGAACAACGTTTTAGTATTTTTATGTACATTTTTTAAAATGCTAGATATGATTACTTAAAATACAATATCTATTCGCTATTCACGAGGGATACGTTCGTTTCTTTTCCACGAATTACACAGGCCTGCGCTAGTAAAGTTCTCTTAAATATAATAACATATTTTTATTGTAATTTTTGCCCTGATTATGGAAAAAATAATGAAAAAAGATCATCACGTAACGTTTATTTGGAAGTCACAATTAAAAGTAGTTTTTTCGACCAAAATCGGGGGCCCAAACTGAACCAGTTTTTCTATATCAAAAATGGTAGTACCGGACCTGTCGGTACTAACGCTAGTGTTGCTTTATCTTCCGTTGGTAAGATAAACAAACCGATTCGAAGTTTAAAAGTGAGAACGAAATAACAGCAATCATTTCTATTACCTCGCTTTCACTTATAAACTTCGTATCGGTTCATTTCTCCTACCGATGGAAAATAAAACGACACCAGCGCTAGTAGTGAAAGGTGGAGTACTACCATTTTCGATACAGAAAAAGTGGTTGGCTTCGGGCCCCCGGCTTCGTCCGAAAAAACTTATAAATATTGCTCTTTTTGATAACTATGTATAATATAATATCTATGTTTAACTAATTTTTATGTAACAAATTTGTCGTGTTACTTATTATATTTATTCCATGGAATTTAGGAAAAAATTTTTTAAAAAGTTGCGTTATTTGCTACTTATTCCCAATATATTTTCTCAATTTGTGAGAAAACTGTACGTGATGGAAAGAAATGGATTTCATATTTGAAATAAGCGCAACAATACACCTGAAATGACCTATTATAGTCAAACAATTTTTAAAAAGTATTTTTTTACAGGCCTGTGTTATAAATGTAGTTTTTTAACGCCTCTGTATGATATTATATTTGCTACAATAAGCTCTTCAAACACATCTAATAACAGCTTTACTCATTAATATAGAAATAATGTAGTAATATAATACGTAATAATGATAAAATTTGGTACCGATAATTGCCAAAATTCCATCTTTGAGTAGCGCGGACACATCTTATAGTTATCCAAATAACGTCTAAATTTCAGCTTTTATAATTCTAACGCCAATATAGTTACAATTTATTCAAGTTAATGGATGATTGGTAAGAGGCTGCTGCAATAATATCTGGTAATAGATGACGTAGTTTTCAATACTACCCCAAAAAAATATTAAGGAACTGAGATTTTTCTTTAGAGTGTTTCATTGTTTCATTGACGTTTAGAATTACGAAGCATAGATACAAGGAGTTCAAACGTAATGTTAAAAAAAGCATCAATTTAAGGTCTAGTACCGGTAGAGCGTGCTACACCTCACAAAGTACATGTTTGAATCATTACGCTGGAAATGTTGTAGTTATTAAAAGCTTTAAATTCCAATTTTCTGCCCGATAAGAAATGTGACAAGATATGGCACTGCCACAAAGGTGTGTGGAGTTCTAACTTATGTTACTTAAATGTTAGTTACCTTACTGAAAGTACATAACATCGGTTTAAGTTAGTACTGCAAACACACCAATGACGACGCCATATATTCATTCATTTCCCACATGAATTGTAAGATTAAAACTTTACGCAGGTAAAACCTACGTTCTGAATATTTGCGCTGTTAGTAACAGAAAAGAGAACTTTGATCTGGATCTGTTATTATGCGATTAAATGTTGTGGAAAAGCTTATACCGTTCGGACTCCTTGTATTTATACTCCGTGTTTAGAACATTCAAAAAGATGGTCCATGTTTGAGGCTTCTCAAGTCTCAGTATCCAGTTTATGTGATCTCCTAGTGTAGTTTGTTCTTAGATAGGTCTGGATAACTTGGATGGCTTTTTTTATTTTACATTATTTACAGTCTACTTTCTCTACCCGTCCTTCATTTTTATTTTGATTGTTTAGTCCTTTTATGTCTTACTTTTTTGCCACTTAATTCAGATTAATTTTTCAAAATTGAATACATTGTAGTTTTTAAGTAAATTAAAAACTTCTAACACTAAAAATTTAAGTATTTTTATTTTTGTTGATTAAGACGGTGTTACAAATAACCTTGCATAAGTTCTTAAAAAATAAATGCAATATATTAAGCAATACCAATTTTTGCTTTGGTTCTTATTTTGCAATGCAAGTTTTGAAATTTATAATTTTCTTAACAATTCCTGGAAACTGAAAAATGTAAGTATAAGGATGCAATGAATGAAAAATTATTTAACAGTAATTGTTTATTTTAAGTTTTAGAAGTTTGTAAAAATTTCCAAGAAACAATTTTCTGTCCAAGTTTTCTTCGAAGCAATCAATTATTTCAAATTGAACCGAGCGAGCGCAACAAATTGAAACACCTGATGAAGTTTACCTTCCGCGGAATCCAATATCCATTAATCAAACACATATTTTTATAAGCTGATGCGAGCGCTAGGATAAGGATGGTGAAGTGATAACGGAACGAGGAACTTATGTAAGTAGTTCGATAAAAATAATCAACGAGTTATATAAACTTCTTTAGCCATCCGTGTAGAGAAAACAGTAGCTTTTCTTTAAATTTTCTTTTTTATATCTAATCAAGATTGATAACGGCAGTGTCGAAGCTTGAGCACAATAAATTCAAAAACAATATGTTGTCGAGCTGGAGTGCTTTTAGAGAGCTTATCGACGAAAATCAATATAGCTCAGTGTTCATCCTTGCTTGATTCCCTATCAATTTGTAGCCAAATACAACTTTAACTGAATGTCGTGGAAACCACCGACCAAAAATATTTGATTTGGCCAACAATTTTATAAAGTTTTATCGACCCAGCAATATAATAGAGTAGTCGCGACGTATTGTTAACAAATCCGAACTTCTTGACTTTTTTACACACACATTGTTATTATTATCGAGATGAATCCAGTCTCACCCTACTTCCGTTTGCGTCTATACAGTTGCTATCAAACTGAAAAGCTGAAGAATTTCTTGTTATGTTGCAAAACTTGAGGGAGTCGAGTGACATCTATTATGTTCAAAGAGAGAGTTATATTTGTATGATAAGGTGAATAAAGGTATGTTTGTTCCGTTTCGACAGATTCATCCTGTAGTGCCATGTTGGAAAGGAAAAAGATGCTTGAGGTAGATCCTGGGCTGAGTTGTTTAGGATGAGTGTGGGACACATGTAGGAAATGGAAAAGACAACTTGAGCAGAGTTTCCGAATCTATTGTAACATATATGTATTTCCACTGAAAAGTTACTATTCTCGTTTGTAAACAGGATGAAAATGAATCAATTGGAGAAATGGTGTTTGCATGAGAGTTGAGAAAAAGAAAAACTTTGAATTTTGTTATTTCCTTTGTCTAATTTTGTAATAAAACTTAAGGTACGCGATAATCTAATATCACAATCACGTGAAGTTAAAAATGATGTAATTAAGCAAAGACTTCTCTGTATTATACTTAAACTTGCTAATATCAAACAAAAAGTTAGACTCTTATCAATTAGAACTATATATATCTGCGAATTACAAGTCATATGATGAACCCATTTTGATGTTAGCTAGTTATTATCGTGGCCATTATTACTATTTGCTAATTATTTTGAACACAAATTAACAAACAGTAAAAATTATCATATAATTCACGAGTTACATAAAATTATTTTGATCTAATCCATCTTAGAATATGGTATTCCGTATATCTAATTCTTCTCTAATAGAGTTGCTTCGCATCCTACCTCTTAATGTTAGGCCCTCGATGTTCCATTGTATTTCCATAGTATTCTTTTAGTTGTAGAATCATCAGCTCTTGTTTCAGAGGCGAGAAGTAATTGGTTTAATGTAGGATTTATAAAACCATACTTTTATTTTTATCAAAATTACTCTGTTTTTCCAAATTAGATCACGTAGGTAACCTCCAATTTGTGGGGCTTTATTAACTTGCGAGCGAACTTCATCTTGTAAGTCTCTAGCGCTGGAATCAAAATAACCTTAAACTAAAAACTAGTGTTTGGGAAACAGTAATTGGTAATTGCCCATTCCATCTACAGTATATCGAGATGAAAATCAGTAATCAAATAGAATGTATTATAACTAAAAACTTAGAAAATACGTTCCTTTTTTCTATAAACATGTATTATTAAAGTAGTATATCTAATTAGTAGTCATTTATGGTTTGAGGCTGAAGAACCACTATTATTTGCTGACCTATTAGTTGGTTGGTGTTAGTTGAATTGAATTGAAATGTAGAATATGTTTCACACTACAAATATATCTACATAAATCAAGTCAACTCTGTACAATTGGAGAGTGTTACAGTTTACAAAAGTTATAAACAAAGCAAATAGTGTACACTAATTTTCGTAAATTGAGTTTATAAGTCTTTCGACCACAGCGAATTTGAAATATGTAATAACATAAAAGTCGTAAATCGTAAATCGTAAAACAGAGTAGATGAGGAACTAATTTTATATATTTTAGAGCTAAATGCTTTATGTAAATTTCCAAAGTAAGCAATGGAAGAAATAAAAATAATTAAAGTTAGACAAAGGAATTGAAAATAGGGCAGAAAACTAAAGGTTTTTAGTTGTAAAACAAAGTAGGAGTCATTTTATATAAAAACTAACATTACATATTTATAAATTATATCTATATAAGTATAACAACTTTATATTTCTTTTATATCTAAAATATAAACCATATAAACTACGCGAAATAGAATATGTGTTTTTAAAAACTTTCAAGTAACATTTACTGTTTGTAATTTAATTTTCCATTTCCTAGCGGCAAATAAACTATTCGTCTAAATTTTAACCAATGTTTTGAATTCATGACTGGTTTGAAATAATCATAACACATTTTATATCAATATAATAATTGAGAACTGACCACTTTGGTCACGACATCTGGTGGTCAAAAAAAGTACTAGTTTGTGTTTGCTCTTTTATATACAATTATATAAAGTAGTTAACTATACTGAATTAAAAATCAATTACATTTTTTTTAAATTGAAATGGAAGTAATTAAATTAAGTCCTTGTTTAAAAAAATAGTTAGCTGTGCTATGAATGGCTAAGGTAGTAAATCACATGAAAATATAGAAATCTTTTTTTTGCTAATAAAAATAAATTTTGTCTGTTCGATCTCCGAAACTCCGTACGATTACGTGAAAAATCATTGTATTTTTACATTGCAATAACTTTTCAACGACTTATTAAATCGCTTTAAAATTTTCACAGGGTCTTTACCATTAAATAATATATATTTTACTAAATTTTTAATTGTACAGTAACACTTTTACATACCACCATAACATCGTTTAAAAATGGAAATAAGTGGGGGCTCGATGACCTTACTTATATTTTGAACAAAATTATGACCAAGTTCACTCTAGACATATATAATGGTGTCTTCGGTGGCAACACTATGTATCAATTGAATCCGAATGAGGTAATTTTAACTTCATCGGTAATTTATATTTTGAATGCAAATGATTGTTAGAAAGAGTAAGAAATCACCAATGGCTCATTGTTTTTATACATCTGATTAATTGCACCTTAACTAACGACGATTTTACTTCACAACGGTAATCCTACAATAAATTACCGTCGTTAATGATACTAGTATATCTTTTAAGAATGTAAACCAAAAGAAACTGCATTAATTTTTCTATAAAGCAGAAAAGTCTTAAACATTTTCAAATCTCTGTAAATTGTAAAATTGTGTTAATTGGTACAAAATGCTTGGCAATTTTAAAATATTAAATTATAGAAACCAATCCTTACTTGAACATTGTACAGTTTAAGTAAATATGGAAATAGTGCATACAAATTAATTGTCATAACAAGCTGACTTTTCTTTGTTTAAATTAATAAACCAGTTTAAATTAACATGAATTATATGAATTTGAACAAAAACTTAAACATTAACGAGATACGTGGACTCATAAGCTTTTACACTAATCCGAAAATTTATGAGTTTGTTTTCATAACGCTTGCCTGCAATTATTTTATACGCTCTAACGATTCAGCTAATTAACGGAGCAAGCACGAATTGAGTCATTTCCCTGACTAATAACTCGACGAAGCGCTTAACAATTATTCTTAAAATCACGCCAATTAATTGGATTAAACGATACAGAAAAAAACAACGCGACGCGACCTTTAAACTAGATCAAGTTCATTGCAAACGATTTCACTTCACGAATACGAAATTTTCGATTATAATCTCACACATCAGTAATGTAAGCATGAACATATGCGATGATAACATATTCGAACTTTCTCCCGATTTTCTTGACAATTCCATTTATTAGAAATTATTTTGATTTTTTCCTGAAGTCTATGTCTTAAGTTCATCCTAGGTCAACAGAATTCCTGAATGGTGAATTTAAAAATTTAAAAAGAAGTTACACCTGTATTAAAAAAGGACTAGAATAGCTCAGTAGTAGGTATTTGTAGGGAAGGCATTTCTTTGTGTTTCTAGTAAGCAAAAAAAAATTTCTTTGACGTTATCATCCTCCACAATCAACTGCATAAAATTCCTCCGCCTTTGTAACGTTTCGTCATAAATCCACAATATTAATACTGGCACCGGATCCCCCATCTTTGCAAGCATAGGCTGTAATTATTTTTTTCAGAATCATTACAATTACCAGGTAAAATTATGAATCGCACATATTACCATCGTTATTGATTAGCATTTACGCCCGATAAACGCTGATGACTAACGATATTATGCACAATCTCTATAATCGAATCGACACGAACTTTCCGCATCTCTGTCGAGACGATGGCGTGATTTGGCAACAACTCTTCGTTCTTTCTTCACTCTTTTTGCCGGTTGCGAACGGCAAAATGCTCATCAGAAATGATGGTAATAAATGCAAAGGATTCACTAGCAAATATTTCAATTCTCACACAAACCGGATAGATAATATTTATCTAAGTCAGCAGTCGTTAAAGCGCTTTGGAAACAGCAGGAGACTAAAGAGGTTTAAACACGCACTATAAAAGTAAAACTACAAGTTTTAGTTATTTTATTTTTTTGTTTTAGCTATGATATTTAAGGTCATTAACCGATATATTGTAAAAGTTTTAAATATTTTTTCTTTTAGAAAATTCATACAAGATATTAAACTTTAAATCAACTTAAAGGTTTTAGTCATAATAAAAATGGAAAATCTTTAAATAAATATAGGTTTAGTTAGTTTCTAGTTCATATAGAGACAAGTAGAAAAAGAATTAATCAAGAACATAGCAAGGTGCAAAATTCATTTTTTTTTTCATTTTTTTTTTCATTTTTTTTTTCAATTGTTTATAGATTTTAGTGTGCAGAAGCTCTTTATTTTTCGACCAAAAACTCCAAATTTGGTACCTTTCTTTTTTAATTTCTGGCTTACAGAAAGTTCAGTTTTCTTAGTGTCTTCTAGATTACTTTTTCTTCGAGTTCTCGTTTCAATGGGCTTAATTTTTATTAACTGATTCAGCATACGAAAATTTTCGGTCTCTTACAGTTGGAAAAAACCAAGATGTTAAGTTAAGGCAATCAAAAATTGTAGCAAATTATGCCAAAATTTTGACTTATTTTTTCAATCGTAAGTAATTCAAAATCCATAGACTATTTTTGCATGATCTAGAGTCACGAAATTCGGCTGAAAACTAGATTTTACAACACGTATAAAAATGCAAAAAAAGAATCTGAAAATTGAACACTTTTAGTTACATTAAAGAGTTGTTCTTTTATTTTTTTAATCTTTTGATATCTTTTTAATTTTTATTTAATAACTATCGTTAATTTTATATTATATTGCTACGTTCTTAACTATTTATATGGACGGGTTCGTTGGATTTGTGTTTTCGAGCATACAACAATAATTTATTTTACTATACTTGTTTATTCATTTAACACTACATACTTATTCATATGATTAACAAATCAACAATTAAAGTAATGGTTGTCGAGATCAATTTCGAACTGTATTGTAATTTGTCACTACTTTAACTAATCACTTGTAACTGATCACTGTTTACTTGTAACTGTTCTGTTTTTGATCGTCAATCGTCCTTTTATACAACTTAAACCCACTGTCAGAATATTTAAACGTTGCTTCTTTTTCTGTCACCTTTTCTCTTAAATTATAAATTTGAATCTCTTACAGCAAGTTCTCAAACATCTAACATATCATTCTAATTTCATTATTAGAATTTTTAAATGTCTCTAGTTCGCGACAGTCATTAACATATAGTGAACTAATACGTACGTTTAAAATTTACATATTATCGCAAAATATATTTCATGTGGTTATATTAAATAGGGCTATGTATTAGCTAAAATCTCCACTCCATCTGCAGAATCTATGTAAAACAATATAAACAGACGAAGTCGTTCAATTTGGGTTTTGATATGGCAAAACCTTTAGAGCTTGATTGAAGTAGAACCTGAAAGAAACTTAAAATGGATTAATCTGTAAATTGAGTGAAAACTTTTTGACTTGATTCAGTTATCGTTATTTCATTAAAACTGTTTTTTTAAAGATACATTTTTTCAAAAAAGTACTGATGATGTCTTACAAAAATCTTCTCTAACTATTTATATTAAATACCAGACATAAAATTTTTAAAGTTTAACCGCCAAAGTTGAAGTATACTTGCTTAAAAAGTAAATATATGAACCTAATTTTAAAATTACAGCTGATTTTCGTAAGAAACTTAACACATAAAAAAAAAAAAAAAAGTTATTGTTTCTCCGTTAGACAAACTATCAACATACCTACAAGTTTGTACGGAATTTTGGTGCATGAACTAAACTTGTACTTGTCTATATATTTTTGTTACTATGCAACTAATTTTCTTTCTACGACATCCAAAATACATCTGATTTTTCTCATACTAAAGGGTGTACTGGCCAATTTAGTGCTAGAAATTTGAACTATCCATTATTATAAGCGGGAATGGTGTAATAACATTTCTGAACGAGGTGACTGAAATTTAGTTAATAGTTTGACCACGGAGTACAGATAACAGGAGTCCGAACGGTATAGGCTATTTCATAATATTCATGTACACAATTACAGACCCAGATCATAGTTCTTTTTTCTGTCACTACGTAAGGTTGTAAGCAGGTATTTCAATCTTGCAATGCATGATGGGACATGTGTGAAATATGGCGCTGCCACTAGTGTATTTGCAGTAGGTACTAACTTAAACTAAAACAATGAATTTTATGTAAGGTAACTACGGTAATATATGTTAGAACTCCAGACACTCCTGCGATAGCGCCATATCTTGATATATTTCCCCTCGTTCAAAAGATTGAAGTTAACAGTTTTTAATAACAGCACTTCCCGCGTAATGATTCAAGCGCGTACTTTGTGGAGTGTACTTTTCGGCAAGGAGCCGCCGATATAATGCCATACTCAACAAATTTTCATTTTCGAAAATTGATGAAAATGACGACATTTGATTTCAACAGAAAGTCGCCACTTGCCACACAACCAAACCAACGATACAATAATTTGAATCTTGTTTTCGAAAATCACATAATCAACCAAAATTGACCTAAAAGCTGCGATTTTACCTCTTTAGATTACGTCTTATAGGAAGTTGTTAAAAATAAGTGTGATGCAAACCATTCAATGACAATTGACGTTTTTATTAAAGCATAAACTCGAAATTGCAATTTATAGGATAGAGGCCTAAACAATGGAAAAGGTTTTTTTATAAATGAAAAGATTCATTTTAATAAAGTAACTATTTTTAAAAATACTTGCTAGCCTTTATTTTATAGCCAAATAAAATTTAAATTGTATTCCTTATTTGTAGATTATTTTTATGTAAAATAGATCTACGGACTTATTTGAGCAAAATTGGACTAAAATATTACCGCACTTGCATTACAGTACAATGTTCAATTGTTTTAAACTCCAGCTGTATTTCAAAGTCTATTAAAACCACAAATGTTTATTTCCAAAAATTTACTATAATATTCAATCAAAAGTTAATAATTTAAAATTATTAACGCCAATAGTACCTATATTAGTAATTAGGGAGTCCGAATACCCAGATGTGCGTTTTGTGATCGTATAAATTTGCTATTCAGTTCACCTTTAATTATTAAAAATCATTTGCCTTGGCTTTTTATATAAATAAGTCATCGAAGAAATTTTTAACTGGATATTTTTTATTTATCGAGTTCGTATAATTTTCAAGATCGTTTGCTACTTTAGGATTCGTTAAAAGTTGTAAATCGAGGAATTTTAAATACTCTACCTATCAGTTTCAGAACGGTCACCTTTGGTATTTGTCTGCCAGTATACTAATTATATAATTTTTTTCTAAAAAGTAGTTTATTTTCAAAATTATCAAAAGAACTCTCTTATGTCTCTTATTATCTTTTGTTAATATTGAAGGACAATAAAGATGCTACAGATAAAACAATACAATGGTCAATATTTAATATTTGTAAAAAATATTTTAATTTTTTTATTTGCCCTTCGCATTGGTTATTTTTATTTGCTTTCTTAATTTTATTTCAATAATTTTTTTTTAATTTTTAAATATAACAAATGTAAGTTGTTCTGCTGTATATACTTTATCCATGTTGGTCATGTAAACATTTTATCCCTGTCAGCATTTTTGCTTCAACTATCATTTTCGTGGTTTTTTAAAAAAATCCTCTTAGAAATAAAAAGCTAAGAATTGTAAAGTTTGTAAAGGATTTCAAGTGAAAAGGACGAAATAAGCAAGGATACAAATGGAATATATGTTTGACATGGCAAATATAATAATGGTGGAGAATAACAATATCTCAAAACGAATAAATAGACAGACATATTATTGCGGTTTGCGAACGGTGAAACAATGTGTCAAGATCAACGTCACATCGCACAACAGCTCCATACGGAATATTCCGTTGATCCTGTATGTCATAGAACCACCCCGCCGGGATCAAATGGGAACGAAGCCCCGGATGTTCCTGTTTATGTAATTTGAAATTCCCTTAAGATCTCCGACAGAATGCAGAGATCACCAAGCACAATGACTTATGCATGCAAATTATTATCACAATGTTTGCATTATCAAATGACAGAACCACGGAATCAGAAGGACGCAGATGATGTATCAAAAATTTTCATTTGGTTGAGTAATGTCGAGGAAGGAGCGAAAAATAATTTCATTTAACGATTTCGATTTGATACTCTTGCACTTGAGTTCTAACGAGAAAATCGGAAAAGTGAGGGTTGTTTATGACGGAACGGCAATGCGGTATCGGCAAACCGGTCGGGAAAATCACGTCTTTTTACGATAGCGATCTGTATGGGCGCTTTAACAAGACGATATAATCAATTTACACTGAAATTCACGAGCCTAAAATCGAGAAAGATTTCCCATAAAATCCTCTGAAAACTGAAGATTTATATTTGCTTCATAAACTTTGAATTAAAATATACTTGTTGGTAAGGAAAAAAATTTAATCTTTTTCGGAGAAAATAATAAATTTTATGTCTGATATGAACAAAGTACTTTTTTTAAATATGAATTCATCTGTGACTCATTAGACATTCCAAACTTAAAAAAATGACATATTTTTAATATTTTACTTTTGGTTCATTTAAAAATTTGAATAAAAGTATCGGACAAACACGGCTAATTAATCATAGAATTCCCTCCGGAAAACCAAGTGGAAATCTCTCTCTACTAAGCCAACCAACGTTCTTATGGAGGTGAATAAATAAATGGCGGTTAGGTAAAGCATGTATGTGGAAAAACGAAGAACAGTTGGGAAAATAGACGAAATTAGACGGCAAATCGTCTGGGAGTTAGTCGGTATTTAATATCAACGTCGCAGTCATCGAAATTCTCGCGACAATAAATCGCGTGAAGTATTTAAAATTAAATGCATAGTTGGGAAATTTCAAACTGAAAACGCCTCATTAGTTTTTATTAGTGAAACACTAACAAGATTTATACCTACTTCTATAGTTCATCTATGTAATGCTCTAATTTTAAATCTTTATTGAAAACGTTTGGCAAATTAATTTTTTTCAGCCATCGTAAACTCAGTGACAACAAGTGGGAAATTTTATTTCTAACGCACATTTTAATAGCCTTAAATAACCCGGAAATATTTTATCGAGTATGACAATTAGGTTAAGTATAAAAAAGAAATAAAATATTATCCAAGTATTTCAATATCTTGAAGAAATTGGTTTCAAAAGGATGATCTAGTACAGGGGTCGAGAACCTAAGGCTCTATGGTCCTAGCCCAATGAATTTTAGAATGTCAAACTTTAAGTTTCAACTATTTAAAAAAAATGAAGTATAATCATGCAATAAAAACCAATTAGAATGAAACCTGCTTAAGTGAGATTTGAATAGACTAAGATTTTTTTCTCACTTATAGAGGTTTCTCACTTAAAGAGGGTAACTCAGAAAAATAAGGTCATAGAATAATAAATAGAAATAGAGAATATACATTACTGCATTGTATAATAAAATACAATAGTTCTTTATTTTAATTTTGTATAGTTAACATATAAAATTTTGTCATTTTTATGAATTCGAAATGCCATAATACTATACTAGAGACAAAAGATAAGGCAATTTGCAAATAAACAGCTAACGAATACTAAAAAGGCATTAATGAATGCATATTAAAATAATGTTGCCGATAAATGAAAATAAATAGGTTTAAATAAGAGAGAACTAGTAAGTCCTGAAAAAATGTCTCACTTATAGAGGTTCATCAATATCACTTAAGGAGATTTTTCAGTGGGGAAGTACCGGGATCTGAGAAAAAATCTCACTTATAGAGGTCTTGCACTTAACTATATCCCACTTATCCAGGTTTTACTGTATTATAATTTAAAATTAATGCACTTTTTTGAAGTAAAAATTACAGAATACAAAATATTTTCTTGATTATCGAAAAAAAAGCGTGAGAAGTTACACTTATTTGGCAAACTTATAAAAATATTTTTAATCCACTGCCATACTAACTAAAATATGATATAACTATTAACACAATTTCCTTTTAATATCAACATTCATTATAGGGAAATGTATGTACGGACTACGGGGGCAAAAACATAGGACAAATAATGTAAGGTTGTAAACACATCCGTGTGATAATAATCAATTGATGCTCAGTTTTTTTCAAAAAACAATATAAAATATCAAAATTTTGCTTCCGAAACAACAAACAATCTGACCTCTGATCTAGTATGGCCTAGTCCAATATATTTTAACCTGTGGTGCCCGCACCCTTGAGGGTGCAGGCAGGTATTTTTGAAGGTGCGAGAGAAGTCCCTAACAATATAAATTATGAAATTTTTGTAATAAATTTTGCAAAAATGTATTTTTCTTAACTAAAACACCAAGTTCATTTTTCAATGGAATGCGGAGACCTATATTCTGATTCAGAGGGGTACGACTAACTTAAAAAGTTTAGAATCACTGGTCTAATGCAACGGGGAGCAACCTTCAGCCTGCGTGAGGGTCCAATCTGATTCGTGTGTTTAATCACTACACAAATTAAACCAGACATTAAATTGGCATCAAAATCTATACAGCACTAGAGGTCATATTCATTAAAATTTGTTTTCATTTAAACATAATATTTTGTATATTTGTATATTTTATATTCATTGTTATTCATTATAAATGACACAATAAATGAACGTATTTCTAATTATCCTGGATTTTTATGTTTTCAAAAAAAAACTTATAATTAACAAAAAAAAATCAATTTTCTACTCCGATCAAATCGCAATACCAATAGTACATTGTTGTACATTTAGCCAACCTTTTTTTTTTCAAAACTGTTCTAAATACTGAAAAAATTGAGCACCGAAAATTATATTTTTATTTGGAATATTTTTAAAAAAATTGCATCCTTTATGCATCTCCAGAATACATAATTACTCCAAGTCTAGAATCATTAGTTCAAAAAAATAGAATTTAAAAAGTTTGAATGTTGAAAATTAAGATTAGAATTTTTATTTTGCTCGATTTTGTATCAAACAATCAAACATAAACTCAAAATCGCTTTTATGGTGTAAGTACCAAAAATAGTTTAAAATGCAAATTTATTATAACGAAAACTTTTTCCTTCAAAAACTTTGTTTTTTTTTCTAAAAATATCGATCGACTTTGTTTTATGTTAAGCGACATTATTGTTTCTCTTTGGTTATTAAATTTAAAATTTCGATTGTTGACTAGGCCACACGTTAAACCACAGAAACTTTGTCACCAATTTTCACTCTTTCGGGGAAGAAAGTAAAAATAAAAAAAAAGCTATATTTTCTGATAACTACATCATATAAGAACTACACTCTTTACATTTTATTAGTCAGTCGGGACAAACGATAGATTGATAAGCCAGCGATAGATATTGAATATGTTTTTACCATAAGCTTAATTTTTTATTATTACTATTTTCGTTAATATAATACTTAGTTTTTGAGCAACTTATCAACTTATTTTATTTATAAATAAATAAAATATATATCAGTGTTATACTATGAGATTTGAATCCAATCCCTTTATACCCAAATCACTTACGTTAATTATTGCGAAATTAAGATAGGTAATAGTTACAATACTTTTACATAAAAATATTTATAGTTTCATATCAAACGCTCATACAGAAAAGAAAATTCTCCTGGATCTTCCGACGGTATTTCCAGATCATTTTGGGTTACCCCGACGAACTTTCTATTGGGGGTCCGACTTTAATACGATTCCGCTGCCAGGTACCAAAATAGGAACCGGTTTTTCTTTCACCTATTTAGTGTATGCATATATATATATATATATATATATATATATATATATATATATATATATATATATATATATATATATATATATATATATAAAAATATATATATAAATATATATAAAAATATATTCATTATGAAACACATTAACTTCAACATAAGTTTTCACCAAGGCTTAGGATTGAGTCACTTGTGTGCAACGGATGTTCACACGAAAACCTTCTCCACGTCAGTTCTCCTGTAGCATTTGCTATTACCACCGAAAAAAGCAATTAAAAAGGCAACTTTTAGTCTTTAAAAAGAATTAACTGTGCTTATTATTGGTTTAACTTAAAAAGTGTAATGAAACTTTGTATAATTTATTAAGGCCTTTCCAACAATGTATCACACGTCTGGGTTATCACAAGGGGAAACCTTATCTTATTATTTTTAAGTTACAATATATAGCCTCTAATAAGTAAAAAAAATATTTTGTATCCTTATAACAAATTTCATTACTATCGGTTGTTCCGTTCTTTAGCTATAAAAAGACAAACAGATAGGTAAAAATTTAAAAACGTTAAATTTAGAGTAAGAATATCTTGAAAGATATATTTACTCTAAAATAGGATTAAAAATTAAAGTTTATAAACAGACAAAAAAATGTTATAGATAAGTATGGGTAATTTACAAAAAGTACACAATAAACATAAATTTTGAGCCGAAGTTCAAACAAAAGTGTAATGGGATGAGTCACACAGTAGTTATGGGGAGATCCAATATGGCAATATACTAATTATAACTACAGATAAAGCTTCCTTCCCTATCGAAATACGTATCTAGGCAATATGTCAAAAATATTATTGTTTGAACTTTGGTTTGTACTGTTCAAAGTCAAAGGAAAAAAGAAGAGTAATTTTGACTCAATGGTTAAATTTAAAACCTTTATTAAAAGAAACAAAAGAAGTTATAAAATTGATATGTTGAACTAAAAACAAATTAATTCCTTTAAGACAAATAGATTTCACCATTAATAAAATATTTGAAATTGAAAGGAAATAGAATAACATAAGGTCCTAGAGCAGTGATGGTAAACCGCGGGTCAAACACTGACCCCCGCAAACATTTTAAAGACCTCTACAGCACTTGTATCTTACCCTTTCTGTTTTGCCTAATGAGGCGCTAATGGATGCCATACACATTAGTGGCCCGCTAGTATTAAAAAAAATATGGAAAATATTTGACCTACGCCTCAAAAAGGTTCACCACCTCAGTCCTAGAGTATCCTAGAGTTATTTTATGAGTACCTACCAATATTTCTGATAAATATATTTATTTCAAAGGAATATAAAACTAAACATATCTATTATTAAAAACCTTTAAGTTTTTGTTTCTGGTAAATATTCACCTCTATTTATAAGTTTTCCTTACTTAAAACAATTTTATTTGAATGTTAAAAAACCATAAAATACTTTTGGCTACTAGTTGAAAATCATCTAAAAAACTTTCGGTAGCTTTGATATTTTATACTTAAAGCAGTTCCAATCCAATTATTCCAAAAACGGTAATTTTATTAGTCTCTCAAGAGGTCAATTAACTACTAATAGGCTATTAATTTTAAAAATTCACGCCTGTTAAAATATCATAAGAAGTCTGATCAATGTGAAAAAGTTTCAATATTAAAATTAAATGAAGATTACAATTTTGAAGAAGTTAAAACGTTTTTAGGGAGTTTTTTTAGATTTCAGAAACATAGAAAAAAGTTTTTCAATATGTCTTAAGTTTCTTGTAATTAAACTGTCAAAAATGTGTAAAAGTGAATTTTAAATACAAAATTGTCAAGAATTTCTTTGCGTTAACTAATAATTAGATCATTATTTTTAATTGATATCACGCGGAATAACCCGTTTCGTTAACAATGGCTTGTTTATCACATAAAAATATACTTCTCTATTTTTATTTTGCAATAAAATGGTAATGGAAAGATGGAAAACACTTGGTTTTCTTTGAGTCAAAATATAATGAGACTTCAATTTAGTAAAGCGGTCTTTTTTAAGTTCACATGATTTTTGTTTGAAAAAAACTAAAGTTGATTGATGATGTAGAGTGTGGACTGTTAGAGACGATGATGGTTAATGAGTCATTGGTCTTAATTATGCAATTGTATATTTGTGGGAATTGCGGCTGACTTTTTTTTTCTCAATAAATGACGCCGGGTTTTCTCAGTAAGCACTATTAGAGCTGAAAACGTAGCTTGTAATAGTAAAAATGCATTATTATGTCTCTCCTAAAGGATCGAGTAATAATTTTCATTAACTTAATATAAGGTCTTAAGAAAAAAAAAATGAGTATTTAATTAAATAAGCTTAAATAAGCTTAAATAAGCGTTATAATTGAATGAATTTTTTTCGGTCGGTAGGCAGTGGCGTCACTATAAGAAAGCAACTGGAAGCAATTCTTTCGGGTCTTCGGATTTAAGGATGTTATGGAGATACAATCGGAGACAAAAGTACATAAAAATAGAAATTCGTGAACAATTACGTCTAATAGCGTACCATGAGGCGAATAAATAGGTCGATATTTTAAAAAATATATATAGTTTAAGAGAATCGGAAATTTTACCAAAAATTTTAAACAAAATAAAAAAAAATATAGAAAATTTTTAACCAA
Source organism: Sisyra terminalis (assembly GCA_958496175.1). NCBI lineage: Eukaryota > Metazoa > Arthropoda > Insecta > Neuroptera > Sisyridae > Sisyra > Sisyra terminalis. The sequence goes on along the minus strand of OY292277.1, from coordinate 28,607,859 downwards.
TTTTTGGAATTGAATATACCTTGATTTCAATTTAACAAATCAAAATATTATTGATTTGATGCTCATACGTTATGAATGTAGAATTTTTTAACATGATTAAATCATAAATAAAACATTAAATTAGCATGTTTATAAAACAATTATAACTAAAAAATAGAAAATAAATTAATAATTCAACAGTATATACAATAATGAAAATGAGATAACGCTGTCAAATTTATATATTCGTAGTTTTAGTATTTATCTCTCACTGAGCATGCGCAGACGTTCCACATTTTTTTTTTATTTACAAATTTTGTTTTTGCACCATCTGCCTCTTGGCAATACTTGCAATATGTCACACTTACGACCCTTGTGGGTTAGTTGTGTCCAATGACACAATTAAATTTAAAAATTATAGTTAAACAACATTAATAATATTCTTAATATAATTATAGTATAAATAGTATTCTTAAATATAATAACACTAACAACTAATATCACTAAAATCGGTCTGTCAGTCCAAGTATCGGCACTCTTTTGAGACGCTTAACATCCGCACTGTTATCAACTGGCATCACAAGGCAAGGTGGTTTGGATGATCATTAAGTCTAGTTTGATAGGTCCACGCTCTCCAAGTAATTACATCTTTCACATGTTCCACCTGTAGATCGTCGCGGATTCTTAAATTATTTATGTACCATGGTGCACTGATTATTGTTCGCAGAACTTTGGATTGAAATCTTTATATTATTTTCACGTTTGAGTTGGATATTGTGCCCCAAAGTTCCACTCCATAAGTTGAAATTGGTTTTATTATTGATTTGTACAGAACCAATTTGGTTTCTATGATCAACTATGACTTGTGACCAATCAGCCAATACGACTTTCCGTATTTCTTATTAAGCTGCTTTCTTTTTTCTTTTATGCGTTTTGCCCAAGTTAACCGTCTATCCAGGTACATTTCCAAATACTTGACATGATCCATTTGGGGTACCTCTGTATTATTGAGCATTACTGGCGAGCAGTGCTGTTTTCGGGTAGTGAAAGTTTCGTTACTAGTTATTTTCCACTTGTCAGCCCACCTGCAATGCTCTGTTAGAGCGCGTTGGAGTTTGTTAAAGCCTCAACAGGATCGTTTCCTACTGCCATCAGTGCAGTGTCGTCAGCATGAGTAACCGTGATTACTCCTTCGATAGTCGGAAGATCAGCCGTGCACACTAGATATAGCAGGGGTCCAAGAATACTTCCTTGTGGCACTCCAGCTCTAATTGCAACTTTTAAACGACGTAGTGAATCGCTTTAAAATTTACACAGGTACTTAAGCGTTAAGAAAGGAACATTATATTAAATTTTCAGTTGTTTGTCACTATTTTCACATACCTCCATAACATCCATAAAACAGCCAAACCCACATACACACATATAAATACATACATACATACATACAAACATCAGCGCGGAAATAGTCGGGGAAGCTTCCTAGGATCTTAAAACGTCGAGATCTAGAGAAACCTCGATTTTTGAAAAACGGGGTGATACCAATAACTTCCCGATTTTCAAAAATTTTTAATTTTCTTAGCGGGAAGTTAAAAAGTTAATATACAGAAATATATATACTTAAAAAACATACTTTTAATTTATTGTTTTCTTTATAACTTTATACATAGCTCATTCTAACAGAAAAATATTAATTGGATTTTAAATGATATCGTTTAAGACTTTAAATAAAGAAATAGTTATCAATTGCAAGTAATAATTACTCCTCAGTGTATTTGATTTAAGCGCCTAATTTTTCATATAAAATCGGAACATAATCGTCATACTGGGCTACAAAGAAGTTTATGGCGACTGGGCTACCTAAGTTGTACTTCTTTGCGAATTTTCTAATTGAAAAATTTGCTCTGCCCTCAACAGATTTGTTCGTCAATTTCTTTTCACGAAAGTTGATGAAACCTTTTCGTTGTGCATACAGCAGGAAAATGTAGCGATGAAGTCCAGTTTCGCGTGGAGGTCCGGGTCCAATGTACTCGGAGAGCGTTTCTCCACCTTGAACATTGGATCCATTGATATTTCCAACGAGCCAGTGGTGCCACTCACGTTGTTGGGGTTTTTCGCGACTCGGTGCATCTGGATCGGTCATGCATAGTAAATAACCCATTCCCGTCTCATATTGCCAAATTAGAGTGTTGGGTGTGTCCTTGGTTTGCGTTGGTGTTAGTTCATTGCCTAGCTTGGCTTCAGATCCATTCAGCCACGAGACTAAAATCATGTCGGATGGTAACTTGTCGATCACTTCGGGAATAATACAGCTGTCACGGATTCTTTGCTCAAATATCGATGATACTCCAGCATATTTTCGATAAATTACCCGTGGAAAACGATTTAAAAATTTCAAATGGGAGAATAACATTTTAACATGACGTTGTCACTAACTCAATGCTCGTCTATTTACATCACTATGGTTTTTACCATAAATTAATATAGGTTACTAAAGGTTAATGTTAACTACAGGTAGATGTTTTCGATAACTACTTTTCGAACAAGTGACTCATGCTGTGATTGATAAACAGTTAATTCATACATGCACGAAACAAATTTCTATAAGTAGTCAATTGTGTATAATATTTAAAATACTATACAGTATGTACAACCAATTTGGTTCAAATCTCTTTAAGCAATATTAATGTCTGCATTGCATTTTCTACTTTACTTTTAAAATAATTCGCGAGTAAATTGATATTAGAATTGTATTAACACAAAAAAATTGCGAATTCAATTAAGGATGTTATAGAGGTATATCAAAATGCTACCAGGCAACTAAATATTTTGTTAAATGTTTCTTGTTTGCTAAAGGACCTATAAAAATTTAAAATTAATTCACTTAGTCGTAAAAAAATATATGCAGTTTAAAAATACTATGATTTTACACTTTAACTTATAGAAATTCAGTGATCGAACTTTACTAATTTGGTTAGCAAAAAAAAAATGCTACCAGACATCCCTAACTTCCAAAATATGTAGTTTAAACTTCTGGAAACTAGTTTTGCATAAGTTTATTTCAATTCGTTAAACCGTTTTTAAGAAACAAATTATAAACAGATCGAAAATGTGGTTTTTACTTAATAAATTAATAAGTGTATAAGATAGTGCGGCAACACTGTCGTGAGCTAAGATGTATTACAAACTGTGTTAGCACATTTGCTTGGATAAAAATTAATCGCACAATTTCTCTTTGTCACACTGATGAGTACACCATATAAAGCGAAAATGGATGAAATATGTCAAATAATTTATTTTCTATATGTTGAGCATGTCGGGCATACTCACTCACTTCATGTGAGAGAGACATACTAAAGTTACCAACGCTGTCATTCTATAAATTCAGCAGCTTTATCACAGTTTCATTTTTATAATGTTGAATTATTAATTTAATTTTTATTTTTTAGTTATAATTGTCTTAAAAAGAAGCTAATTTAATGTTTTATATATGATTTAATCTTTTAAAAATATATACATTCATAACCTATGACACCTATGACAACCTATGATCATCAAGTCAATAATATTTTGATTTGTTAAGTTGAAATCAAGTCATGTTCAGTCCCAAAAGTTGGTTATAAATTTTTTATATTCTTTGTTTTTTCTTGCTTTGTTTAAAATTTTTGGTAAAATTTCCGATTTTTTCTTAAACTGTATACAGTTTTTTAAGTATCGGCCTATTTATTCGCCTCGTGATACGCTACATGACGTAATTATTCACGAATTTATATTTTTGTATATTTTTGTCTTCGATTATATCTCCATAACATCCTTAAAAACAAAATAGAAAATGCAACGTTGCCATATATTGATGTCGGTCAAAGGGACAAGAGACACTAATTTAATATACTTTTTGAAAACTAGTAGCTTTCTGGGAAATATTCACAATCCCACACTGGTAAAACTGACAAATGGCAAAAATTAGTAATTGAATGAAAACGAATTGATAGTTGAAACTATAGATGCCACGAATAGTGATTTGGCCGAATACCGAATATTCGGCGGGTCTCTTGGCAAAAGCACTGAATATTCGGCGACACATAATACCGGTAGTCGGTGAGGTTTAAAGTTTAAATATATTTTATAATTTATAATTTAACTTTATAATTTATGAGGAAAAGTGAAGTCGTTTGCTATCAACAAACGCTGAACAACTTGTTTTCATTCATCATAACTTACCACTGATAGATTTTAAATATTACTATGGTAAAATAAATTTATAAGTTAAAAGCTGTTGGTGAAATAAAAGCCTTTCTGAGTAATATTATGTATTTTTTCCTAATTTACAGTTCGGTGTGAATAGTCGAACACCGAATAGTTTTCGAATATTATTTTCGTTTCTAATTTTTATTTTGTAATAAGTATAGAAATTTATGATTAAAATGAATATTAAGAGGATCGGAAAGTAATGTCATTACTGAACCTATCGACATTCAATTGCCATTTATCGGTTTATAAGTAATTTCAAAGTCGTACCTAAAGACATTTTCTGATTAGCGTGACTAGATAACTCACAAAAGATTAAAAATATTTATTAATCTAAGCTCTATACTGAAATGGTTAAATAAATTCCCAAAGGAATACAAATTCGGTATTATATGTTTTGAAATTAAAGCTTGTGTACAATTTTTGTGTTTTAATTTTATATAAAGAAAACGACATAGCTTTCCGATTGCCTATATACATTTTTCAGTAAAATATGCTTTTTTTTTGATGATTTGGTATTCGGCCGAATAGTAAGCAATATTCGGCCGAATACCGAATATTAAAAAAGAAGCCGAATAGGTCGAATACCGAATAGTGGCCGAATATTCGTGGCATCTCTAGTTGAAACCAAAGACAACAATCAATTAGTTCAAAATTGAAACAATATTTTTTATATCTGTATTATACTCATACGTATGTATATGTTTTGCTCGGACTTTGCCGTCATACATACATTTGCCTACTATATGGTGGATTAAAAACAGTTTTTTTAATTGCGACACGTAAGTATAACTTTTCACGCGCGTACATTAGTACACACACCGTTTGTGTTATATTTTCTGTTTAAGCTTCTTGTGCCAAACTTTGCTGAAAACGGTCATCAAAGAGGGCAGAGCATTACTATAGTACTTGAGTTGTAACTATGAAAACAATTCTTTTCAATTTTAGATTATTATATTTGAACGATTTTGATTTTTTCCAGAAATTCATTTAAGTCGATAATCTTTTTATTTCAAATAATGAGCTACTTAATTACTCCGTTTTAGAAATTTCTAAACGATCCTCTCATCTGCTTGTCGTGAGAGAAACATAAACGTGAATGGTAAAATTCAATGAAAGTTTTTGATTTAAGCCATCGAATAAAGCATGCGGTCTTACCGATTTTTTTTCATTATCATAATCGCCATTGTCGTCTTTTTTCTAGCGACGATTTCAACATAACAAATGGCCAAAAGACAAAGAGAAGTTTAAATCGAAACCAACGACAGGAACACGAGCTAAGTCCATGATGTTATTATGGAAATTAGGAACAAGATAGTACCCCCTAAAGTGAATATCTTCCGCACGATTAACGCTGATTAAATATGTATGAAAAGTTGCTAAGTCTCGACGTAAACGTTTCGATGCAGAAATATCACCGACGATTCAACAATACTGTTTTGTTCGGATTTGCAAGTAAGCGACGCGACGTTCAACATAATGAGAAATAAATATGTTCTTATTAATAAAACCGACGACAACGGGATACGATATGGCAAAAAAGTAGCGTGTCTCTCAGCTAGCGTGGAAAAGCTATTCAAGTAATGCTGATTTATCTCTTGGAGAACTGCAATATATAAAGCGATTGCTTCTCATTATCGAATTCATTCGTAATATTGTTTTATCTTTATGTAACTGTTATTCATTGTGATAATAAGATAGATAGTAATTGTACCTATATTCGCATAAAAATATATTCTCTTCAATCTACAGAATGAAATTTTAACTTTGTTTTTTTTTTTTAGAAGTTACACTCTGTTTTACCAGCGTTATAAAAAAATAATGAGTGAATTTTTAAAAAAATGACGCTTTAAAGTAACAGTATGAAGTTGCTCGCAAACGATTAGCGAGAAAGAACGATCCAAGCGGGCGAAATCTGGCCGATTTTTAGGAGCAATATGCATAGTAGTAAGACGACTAAAACACTTTATCGCATCGATCAAGTTAAACCAGCACTCGCTTATGTTTTTTGTTTATCGAAAGGGGCGTCGATCATCCCGAACCAAATACGACATTATAGCTAGCAAACAGTCAATAAATGCATACTCTGTCAAGTGTTTGTATTTCTTCTTTAGAACGGTGAAAACCTTTAGAACATGGGGAACATAGACATCGTGGAACAAAATATTTTCAAATTTTACAGTCTAAACAATATTCATATTAATACACAAACATTTACCGCCCAATACTGACACAACTGACAAATGATAAAAATTGGCAATTGATTGAATGAAATCAAAATGACTGTTGAAACCATAGCGACAATAATTCAGTTCAAATTTGAGACAATGTATTTTTTTCACACATATTTGTTTACAATATTTATTCTCTCTCTTTGCCGACATATATGCATACATACTACTTACGTTTGCCTACTATTATTATTATTATGAGAATTAAAATGCATTTAAAAAAATATATTTTTTTAAATTATTCAATGCAATATTTAAAGTAATTTTATTGTAGAGTTTCAGATCCTCGATGATGATAAATTGGTAAAAATATTCAGAGGACTAGGATCAAATAATAATCAGTCAAAACTATTTATTACATGCGTGACGTTTCGACCCGGTTGAGGAAGGCTCAATAACCGGGCCCAAACGTCGCGCATGTAAAAAATAGTTTTGACTGATTATTATTTGATCCTAGTCCTCTGAATATTTTTACCAATTTAAAGTAATATAAGGAAAGTTGATTTATGTACATTATTACATTTTATTTTTCTATATTTAAATTAAAAATCAGTTTCAACGCATAGATATAAATGGGTAAATAAAATACAAAATTAGGTACTATTAAATAAGAAGACAATTCAGGTTGTTTAAGATCGTTTTTTTTTATTTAATATTTTTTAATATTCAAATTAGCTACGTTTCATTACGTATCCTAACTTCATCAGGCTTCTATAAAAAATTAAAATAATTACAAAATATGTCAATCATACATAAATTTCAAAACTATAATAATATACATATAATATAGGTAATATAAAATATTTGTAATTAAATAATAATAACTAACTCAAAATTTCAAAATATGACAAATATTTTAAGAGATATTCTAATAAATAATTAAACATATAATAATAAAATTAATTAATAAAATACCTTGAATTATAAAAGTATAATATTTTCAATTTAAATTCAATAAATAAATAAAAATTAAAAAAATTACACACTCTACCCATACACATTACCACACATTACCATACATGTAAATTCAGTGCCACCTAATGAGCCCAACTAACATCCAACCGCGCGTTATTCAAACGCGTTATAAAAAAACGTCTACTTATTTAATAAAACCTGAGATCTGAATTGTATCATCTATTAGGTACTATGGTACTAATATAATTTTTAGGACGTCGCTATTTAAAATTGTTTATACATATCTAAGTATACATGATATTTAATGGCAACAATCTACTTCTATATGGTAAAAGTTTTCGGTAAATATTTTTCGAACATGTGACCCAATCTGTTCAACGGTTAATTCATATAATACGTAATATACATCATGTATAAATAACCAAATGTGTAAACATATAGTATCAATGCATAAATATTTAATTTAATCTTTTATTTGAAAACCATTAATTTTCCGTGAAATATTCACTACCCAACACTAACACAACTGACAAATGACTAAAGTTAGCAGTTGAATGAAATTGAAATGACAGTTGAAACTAATGACATGTCGCCAAAGACAGAGAACAAAGAATGTAAACGTATGCGTATGAGTGAAAACCAAATAAAATAATTACTGTCTCAAATTTGTGTTAACTAATGGTTGTTATTTCTTTCATTTATCGGATTTAATCAATTTGTATATGTGGTTAACTGAAGCAAGTAAAATGCAAACGCTTATTTGTGTAGATAGATCCCTAGGACCCTTGAAGAAAACTTATTGAATGTACTAACCAAAATCAATTACTGTCAAAACTGTTGACCTCGCTTTCGAATAGCAGATAAATATAACTTTTGTAAGTATTTGTTTTCATCGTTTGTACAGTCTACTGCCAATACCCAAAAATGTGGCGATATGTATGCAGGAGAAAAAATAATGGCAGTAATTGGTGCTTATTGGCCGTGGTAGTTAAACTAGGAAAATTTCTCGCCACTAACTCAACGCCACCTTAAGCATTTACAGCTCAGTGGAATACCAGTTCTATAATTTTTCTTTACCTCTTCAAGATACCCCAGGTAACAGAAGGTAGATAACTCGGAATTCATGTACCATAGATATAGGTACAGAAAAATAATCTAGCGAGGACATAATGGTCAAGATCAGTTAAGAACAATGTTTGAAATGAAAATTATACAGAAGTCATAATTGTCATTGTACTGCGAACCCTTGTCTTACAAAGCGTTCTTAAAATCAATCTAAATGCAAGACATCCAGTTATGGCGAGTGATCAGCATTGCAAATAGCTACCAATATTTACGTTTGATGTTAGGAGTTTTTTCAACAATTTAGGTAATTATGATAGCCTCCACAACTATTCGTCGTAATCGATCACTATCAAACTATTTAAAATCATATTTTTCATCTACTATTATTCAACCATTTTTCACTGGTACTAACTCTTTTGCTCTTACTCGTACAGTATTACCCGTAGTATACTCATCCGCTACTTCCCATACATGATTTGTTTTGGACCTTGCTAGCTATTAAGCTCCGGAAAAAAGTATCCGTCTTTCTGAGGGTATTTTTAAATAAATATAACTAAGACACAATTAAAATTTCTGCGGTTATAAAAATATAACTTCAAAGTGATTGAGGTTTAATGTCAACACCCTCGAAAATGTCTACCTTTTTTATTTTGTACCCACAAATGTGAAAAATGAAAAGTACTTGTTGACTTTTGAAGTAAACATTTTTTTTAATCATCGTTTTTTAAACTTTTCTTATGTATATGTTAAACAATATATACAATTTATTGTGGTCTAATTTATGTAATATAATTTACAAAGGTAAAACATGGAAAAAGGTTAAACAAAACGTATTTTTGACGTATTGCCCAGATACGTATTTAGATTGCCAGGTATTCTTCCTAAGTAGTCATCAATTAGCATTAGACTTTAAGTAGTAATTTCCACTGCTTTTTTTCAATAAATTCTTCGTAAACAACCTGAAAGGCGATGAGCTTTCTTATATGTGCAGAAGGGTCCTAGTCATCTACCTTTAATATAATATTTTATTAAATTTCAACTTGAATCAACCACTCCATGAAATTGGTCTCATTAACTCTTTAACTAGATGGCAAGCAATGTATTGGCTTGTCGTTGACATTTCCGATAAAACCTAAATGTTTAAATTTATTTTATTTTAGACTAATGCCTCGCAACATTACCACCAGCAAATATGAATATTATTTTCAGTTCAAAGTAACCATTCTTTCGTAGGTTCCGTGGATCACTGGAATTCCATGAAAAACATTTTGGGTTACACTATTTGGTTTTTCTCTATTTCTAATATATGGTTTCACTAGGATTCAGCTATTGTATATTTCTTATAAAATTTTCAAATTCAGTAACTTTTTCTAACCAATGATATTATTATCTATCTGTTGTTTCTGTTGTTTATAACAGCTTTAGGTATGGCAAGTGTTTCATGATCCGTACAATTTTCGTAAGGTTTTCACAAGAAAAAAAGTAGGGAAAACCCTGATCGAAACTGTTCTTAATAACACTTTGCTAAAATTAATAAAATAATAAGTACCTTATCAAGAACTATTAATTATAAATCATAAATGTCCACATTTTAATATTGAAATTTTAACATTCCACAGAAATAATTTATCTTTTCCTATTGCAATATTTCATTTTCAGGCAATTTACGAGTAAAAGTCGATTAAAACTGTATTCGCTTTATCTAAAGCAAAAAATGAAAATAAAAACGTCTTTCCATTATGAATAATAAATATGAAATATGAAACCTCATCAAAGGCTAGAAAAGCCAGCTTAAAAAGAAAAATGGAAAGCTTAAGCTCGCGTTTCAGCTTATAGAGAATGTAGACGATTTATTTTTCCATTTCTAAATAGAAACAGAAAAGATGACAATAATGCTCCGAAGTCGGGTCGAAGAAGTATCAAAAATAATCCCATTCCCAATGATTTCTTACCAGATTTATAATATTTTTTCATGTTTGATATCAACATTTAAACTTGATTTCGCTTATTTTTTTTTTTTTTAGAAACTTTATAACGAAAATATTTATTTTGAGAAGGTGGATTTGTTCATAAAAAGAGAAGTCACGCTCCATAGAACATTTCCCTCGATTTTTTCCATTGAACATCGTAAGGTTATAAATATAAACTTGCGTAGCTAAGTTGTTTTCTATTTATCTTCCCATTCTCTTCAGCAGTCGGCCTACCTATAACTCAGAGATCGAAACAGGAAAAATTGGTACGGAACGAATGATATAAAATTGAAACTAAGCTGGTTTCCTGCAGGAGACAAGGGAGTTGGAAGAAGCTTGAGAACTTTTTTTAAACGATGGACTAGATTTATAGCATATAATACGATAATAATGTTAAAGTAACTCAATGAATTTATTGACTTTTAGTTACAAAGATTTACGATTATTTTTTCATACAAATTGAAAAATTTAATTCAAAATTTTAAAACTTACGGACAATTTTTTATTTAAAAAATTTTTATTAGAAAACTAAAAATTTAATTGTAAAATTCATGTTAATCTGTTTTATCAACTGCGAATAACTACAAAAAGTATTTTAAATTAATACAAATGTAAAACAAAAAACGTTTTTCCACAGAAAGTTAATCTGTTTTTCATAAACCATTAAAACTATAGCTAAATGTCAATGCAGATGATTTCTTTTTGCAAATAACAAACTATCAATGCAGATGTAGAAAAATAGAAAAATGAATCTTACAAAATTTGTTGGCATTACAAATAAATTATTGATCCAAACATGTAAGATCTTTCTTTATTTCCAATTTTGCTAAATAAAGAAATAATTCTCTATGTTTAAATATAATATAATAAAACAAACATATTACATAACTTGTCTACTGGTTGCCAAGAAGTCAAGATAGCCAATATAAAAATGGTTGGTGTTGGGCTTGAAACTCTTATTGAACAAATTTTCAATGCTGCTTGATTTACGACTTTTTATTAACCCTAGAATCGCTAAAGACCTTTGTAGTTATGAAACGACGGTAAATAACAATTAAAAAAAACATTTATTATCTACTGGAGGACCCGTTGAATTTCATACCACCTATAATTGCTTCATCGATAATAACGAAGCTTGATTTTCCGTTTGTCTTCAGTTTCATCATTAACGTATTTAAGAAATTAATTACAAAAAGCCAGACAATTTTGTTGGGGTTTAATTATCGGCAGACGTAAAAATAAATTTTATTTAAAATAGAAAGAGATAGGCTGCGTAAGGTTGGCGGAGTGAGCGAGAAGGTCGATCACCGAGCCTGTAACTGGCTTTGTATTGCATTTTTAAACTTGTAAAATTTGAATAGCATAACCGGTGATAACCTTCTTTAGAAGACACTTCTAATGGTAAAATCACATTACATTACTTTCTTATATATAAATTGACTATCTTGCCGTGCGTCCGTGCAGAATAGGCTATACGCATGCGCTCTGTTATCTCCACTTACGTATTCAAAACGTTGGTAGGGGTACTCACTCACTAATGTATTTATTTGTGAATACGTATTTCGGATTTTCATGTTTACAATATGTGAAAGCCAAAAAACATAATGCTCACTTATAAACTTAACTTAACCTTTTCAGATATATCTACTTATCAGAGTTTAATTTTTTAAGCAGACCTTAAGTTTTTGTTTCTAATAATAAATCAACTGTTTTATATTAAGTAGTAATCATGTTTCGCTTTTAACGGACTTTGATTGACTTTTAAATTTGAAATTTTGATTGTTTATTAAACGTTATCCCTTAAAAACTTTGCTACCGTTTTTCACTCTTTTAGGGAAGAAATTTTCAAAAACCCTTTCTTATTATATATCTGCATCGTATAAGAAAAACACTTTCTAAATTTCATGGGCTCAATTATGCATTTATATTTGAAAAAACAATGTAAAACGAAAAAAAAATAATGACTTTCCTTATGTTAATTAACATGACTAAAAAGCTATTCGATTGCGCACATTTGGACGTTGTACATACAAAATTTTTGGAAATAGGTGGAAAGCGTGGAAGTAAATTCGAATAGTTTATTTATTTTCAATAACAATAATTGGTTATCAAATTGTTCTAAATACCAAAAAAAAATTAGTATCAAAGATTTTATATTTGAATTGACAGTGAAATATTTTTTTTTTTTTTTTTTTTTTTACAATCAGCTTGTCAAGCTATAAGTAAAAGTGTTGTTTATTTGGTTGGGAAATGCAGGTGGGAGGGAGGGGGAGGAAACAGAGGAAAGGGGTACATGTGATTAGGGAATTATAAATGGAAGGCGAGAAAGCGGGTATCAGTCAAGTACTGCTGCCCGCACTGTTGAGATACATTGTTACAGTTTAAGAAATAAAAATAGAAATAAAAGTTCTGGTCATTCTAATGCCCGACTACCTTAGATCTTCTGGCCAGGTACGTTTTAATCTTCTCCGCGCCAATGGAACTGTCGTAAGTTCACTGATCAAATCATTCTCATGATCCTGGCACCGTTCTTTATATTTTCTTGTCCTATTTGCTATTACCTCCCTTACGTAAGGCACTTGGAGGTCTGTATGAATTGTCCGATTTGAGACGTACCAAGGTGCCTCAGCTATCATTCGCAGTGCTTTGTATGTAATTGATATTTGAGGGCCTGGCACATCCCCAAAGCTCGATTGCATACAGCCATATTGGCTTTATTACCGAGTCGTAAACCTTCAATTTGCTCTCCAGGGAAAGGCCTGAGTTTCTTCTTAAAAGCCACCACATTTTTTTTATTTTTAGGTCTATTTGATTTTTTTTGGTGATTATGTGAGGTTTCCATGTAAGTCGTTTGTCCAGTTTGAGTCCCAGGTATTTAACCTCTTCACTCATTGGAATGGGTGTGTTGTATATTTTAGCCTGGGGACAAGTTTTTCTTGTTGTGGTAAATGTGATTTGTACCGACTTTTCAGGGTTTATCATGACTTTCCAATTCGTCAACCATTCTTCAAAGAGCTTGATATGTCGTTGAAGCTTTTTGGTGGCTTCGTTTGGGTCTTTATCAGTGGCGAATATTGCTGTATCGTCAGCAAATGTTGCGATGGTTGTTTCCGTGGTAGTTGGTATGTCATACGTAAATACTAGGTAGAGGTATGGCCCAAGTACGCTTCCTTGTGGAACTCCCGATTTTATTCGTATTATCTCAGAAGCAGAGTCCTCGATGACTACCTGCAAATTCCTTTCTTCTAAATACGACTTGATTAGACGGTAAATTTGCTCCGGGTATATTTTTTTGATTTTATAGAGCAGGCCATCATGCCACACCTTGTCGAATGCTTGTTTTATGTCGACAAATACTCCGGCACATACGTTTTTGATCTCAAAGCTGTCTCGAATAAGGTTCACAATTCTATGGCATTGTTGAATTGTGGAATGTCTTTCCCGAAATCCGAATTGATATTGTGGAATGAAGGTTTCTGGGGGAATTATGTTTTTCATTCTTTTGAGTAACAACCTTTCAAATATTTTCGAAGCAGTCGCTAAAAGACTTATTGGCCTGTATGATGCTGGGTCTTTCGCTTCTTTACCGGGTTTCAGTATCATGATGACTTTTGCGTACTTCCATTGGATAGGGTAGTGGCCTAGACGTAGGATACCGTTGAGGATGGCCGTTAGCAATAAAATACCCTTTTTCGGTAGATGTTTTAGCACTTCACAGGTAATCAAGTCGTACCCAGGAGCCTTATGGGTTTTGGTTTGAGAGATTTCGGATTTTATTTCAGACGGTGTTACAAACCTCACTGGTGGGGAAAATTGACATGGCGTTGAAAGAAACTCAGCGACTAAGGAACCATTTGCATTGGTGGGGTTTTGAGAGAAGGTTTTTGCAAGTTGTTCACCGAACACTCTAGCTTTGTCATCGTCTGATCGCGCCCAGGTCCCATTAGACTGTTTTATTGGAGGGATGAATGAAGTAGGGGCTTTGAATATTCTTTTGGTTGCTTTCCAAATTGAGTGATCCTTAGTTGAGAGGGTATTTACGTATTCTTGAAACGTTTCGTTTCTAAGTTCTTGAAGAGCTTTTTTCAGTGCGACAGTGAAATATATGACAAAAAATGGCTACCTTAATGCTTTTCAGCCGAATATATAATTACTCCAGATCACAACCATTGCTTCATAAAAAATAGATTTTAAAAAGTTTGATTGTTGACAACCAAATCAAAATTTAAAATCGTCTATTTGGTATAATTACTACATAAGTATTAAACTTTCATACTAATTTAGTAAAAAAAAACACTTATTTTTTATTTCTTAATATAATTTTAGGTAAACTTTTTTTTATATTAATAACACTTTGGTTATTAAATTTACAATTTCGATTGTTGATTAACTCTACATTATCGCATATTAAATATTTTATTGAGATAAAACCTTTAGTTGCGATTGCAACGGGCAACTACTAGTAAATTATATTTTTGACGGATTTCTAATGTGATTCGACATTACATTATATAATAGGTTATCACCCGTTATGCTATTGAAATTTTACAAGTTTAAAAAAGCAATACAAAGACAGTTACAGGCTCGGTGATAGGCCCTCTCGCTCACTCCGCCAACCATACGCAGCCTATCTCTTTCTATTTTAAATAAAATTTATTTTTACGTCTGCCGATAATAGTTAGCAATAGTTAGTGGATTAATCAGTTATAAACAAATAGTAATTCAATTATAAATCACTTACACTGTTAAATAAATAAAAAAAATTCTTTGTAAATAAATAATGATAGGGTAATATAAAATAAATAAACCATTGGGTAATAAAGTAAAAATTTTATTGTTGAATGTCCTGAAAAACAAATCCAGACGAACCCGTTAAATAAAAATAAAAGTTATTGACTTAACAGAATTATTGTTCCTGAATTAATATTCTTTTAAATTTTTTTATGTACAGTGTAACCTTGGTATCAATGGAAGCAATAAAGGATTATATATGCGTTTTTATTAAAATTTGAACTAGTAATTATTTTGTAATACTGACGATACTGTCACTTCTTTATAAATACAAATAATATAGGCACCAAAAGTTATTAAATAATGGCAAAAAAATAATTAATTGCAACTATTTTCAACTTTTGGTTTCAATTGAAACAAAGGAAGGCATCTTCTCAAATTTCGCCTTGTGCCTTTCTATATTCTATTTAATTAATGAATCACCGTCATTATCTTGTTGAGATAATCACGTAAGGTTATAAAAACACGCAAAACATTCCAAATCTCTTCAATTTAAACAATCAACGACTATAATTGATCATTAACGATTTACATATCTCTGAAGAACTTTTACACAACTACTTTATGGCTTTACTTACATAAATACAAAGCAAAAATGAAAGACCTTGTCAATTATTTATTTGCTGGCTCCAAAAAAATTACCTACTACGTAAGTTTCCGTTTTGATTCAGCAAAAGATAAGAATCTACATAAAATTAATCTAAAAATAACCGGAAATTGTAATTGTCTAATACTAATGCGTCGTTTAACTGGATTTAGAATTGAAGATTTGGAAAGATTTAAGATTAGATGACTGTGTTTTTTGTTTTGTTTTATAATTCTTTGCCAAGAAAATTAAGATTTGTGTAAAGAATTAAGACGGAAAAACTATTAATATTAAAGCAAAAAGTAAAATATTAAATTTTAAATTAATTCAAGAGGATTTTTTTTCGTTATTATAAATGAAACTACGAGAGAAACTCGAAAACTCTCAAGAGTTTGTTATGAAAAACTTTGAAAAATCTAGTAAACCAACCGACGCGATGTTACTCGTATGAAAAATGTATTCTGAATTTTCTGTAATTAAGCTCAAGTCGACTTTTTGTCTAGCTGTAGTTTTTGCATTAGCAAAGAAAAACTATGAAAGAATTATGAAAATAATTTTTCAAATAAAAAAGGTTCAGGACAATCGATAGCCAGATACAATTCGTTAACGATAAAAACTCTGCAGATACATTTTTTTTATTCAACGTACAAGAGGGAAAAGTTTCGAATGATACTAATTCGGAAATGTTTAAGCTGTTAAGAATTAATACATCTTACTTGGAAAAAGTTAACATTATGTTAATATTTGCCTCATGGAAACTTTGACTCGAATAAATTCAAGTAATTACTATTTTATAAAGCTTGAGTCAATACTTAATGTCGTTGTAGTTTAACGAGGTAGACTTTATTTAAAAATTAAATTGCATTTTATAACTTACCATTAAAATATACGTTTTAAAATATATTTTTTAAATATAAATTTGCTCACCACATCTTTCCGTTTCGATGAATTCGTCAAAATCTTCTAATTCATTCAATTTTCTAAGCGGTTTTTTTTATTTTGAGGGTCTTATTGAAGATCTTTTTGAATTTGATGTTAAACACTACTATTCAAAGAATCTTATTCCTGTAAGGAATGACTTTTAATGGTAGTTTTGATTAAGAAGGCATTTGGTTGTAGATAATTCTTAATTAGGTATATGAAAACTCAGATGGTTTTGTTAGTCATTTTCGTTATACCTTTTCAGTGCAAGTATAAAGCTTTCGATGCAGATTAAGGTCAGGTTTTACCGCCTCTACGAGTTTACTATCTTTGGTGAACTTTTGTGGTGGTTCTATAGTCCCTATGGGTAATGGACGAGATTGAGAATATTTAATGCTACCTTATTAGCGGAAGCGTTTTCACTACTACTTCAGTCTAATTATGATCTATCAAATGCTTCTTGAATATCATAGACTTTGTATGTTGATGCTCTTATTTTTTCACATTGGATAAACTTATGTTAATAAAGTTAAATTATATGAAATTATGCTGTTTTTAAATTTTTCAAAAAGTTTCGTGCTAAATAACTATACATTGAGGTAAACCAAATTCTTACTTCAGTTTGAAAATGTTTACTTTTGGGAATGAAACTAAGAGCAAGAATAATGAGTTACGGTTTAATGTACTGAAAATTTGTGCCTTTTATGTTTAGAAAATATAACTTGTTTTCAATAGAAATATTTTTCAGCCGTCGCTCTACTAGTATTGTGTATTTACCTATTGGGGTCGAAACTTTGACGCAAAAAAAAACCTTCGCGTTGGGAAAAAAATCAATCGATGATTTAGCTAAGGCTTAAGTTATCGTACGTAAGTCACCAAAATAAGACGAAATTTTTCGAAGTTTCGAAGGTAATGTAATAGTATATCACTAGTTGAACTAAGTAAAAAAGAATTATGACCATCATTGTTATAAGTGTCAGAAAATAGAGTGACTTTGATTAAAGCTTTATATTATTTAAAAGGAATAAAAGGAAAGGTTGCACCATTTTTGAACGTAACAGTACAATTGTGTTCTTATGGTGATGCTTTTTTTGTAAAGACTCACGGTGAGAGTTAAACCAGAAAAATTGTAATTCACAATAAGGTTTAAGATCGAAATCGTCATCAGATCGTGTGTAAATAGTAGATTTAAATCATAAATCTAATATCCTTACTACTACGTAGGTGGGAGAAAGGACGTGGAAAAGAAGACTCAGAGTGGATAACCGGCAGTTCTCGGTTCTTAGCTGTGGTTGCGATTTTGAAACCTTATGTTTGAATTTGTAATGCTCGAAAGTTTTTGAATCGTCTACAAATCAAATATATTGTATAACTAGAGTGAATTTAATTAAAAATCTGACAAAAATATAATAAAGGTCATCGAGCCCCTATTTATTTTCCTTTTTTCAAACTCATTTGATAATTTAGTTTTCTTAGGAATATTCTCAAATTCATTATACCTATATTTAAAAACT
The DNA here is from genome assembly GCA_958496175.1 of Sisyra terminalis. Classification (NCBI taxonomy): domain Eukaryota; kingdom Metazoa; phylum Arthropoda; class Insecta; order Neuroptera; family Sisyridae; genus Sisyra; species Sisyra terminalis. The sequence goes on along the minus strand of OY292277.1, from coordinate 28,589,639 downwards.
AAACGAAAGTGGTTATAATATATTGACCAAACCTATTAAATTGGAACAGATACGAATGTCCACGTGTATTGAACTGCATGTCAACCGTCACAACTCTAATCCTACTTTTATGTCGACTTAGAGAAGAGAGATTTTTTTTTGAATTATTATTTACCGTCGCTTTTAACAACTAAGGTATTTGGCGACTCTAGGTTTAATTAAAATCCGTAATTGAGAAATATCGAAAATTTGCTCGATACGAGGATCGAACCGAAAACCTACTAGTTTTGGAGCGAACACGTAGGTCACTCGGCCACCAGTAGGCTAGAGGAGAGAATATTTTTTGTACGAATATGCCGTAAAAGTGTTCGAGCACTCGGCAAATTGAGGAGAAATGACAATTTCAATTTAACATGGGGTTTAGGGAGCTCATTCACTCTAGTCATACAATCCCTTGGGTACAAATATTATATAAAACAATACTGTACAAAATTTAAGAACACGTTCAATAATAGTGCAGAAAACTAGATTTTCACTAACTAACGTTGTTACGTTACCTACTAGAATCTTCACATTGGATCACCTTAGTGCATTCCAATTGTTTACAGGTGTTTCTTCAGTCCGTCGTGGTCGTTTATTAGGCCTGTTACCATTCTGACTTGTTTTCTTGTGTAATAAAGTATTTCAGTAGTAAGGTTCAGGGATTGTTTTCCCTTTTACGGTGTTTTTTAAAGAGTTTTCTTCCATATTAATCTGTTGTTCTTATAATCCCATTTTTTGATGAAATATTTCACTGCTGATTTTGTTACACCAAACACAAGCCTGTGAATGTTTACAATGCCTGTGAATAATTACAGTGAAAAAACAGGAATTTTACAAAGAAAAAATTTGATATACGAGGGAACCAAAACTGCTCCTAATATTGTGTGTCCTGAATATTGGGGTGAATTCACTGAGAAGGTTTTTAATTCCTCCAAGGGTAATAAAATCGTCAAGAAATAGAATAAAAAAAGTATTATTTTATTGAAAAAAAAGATACAAATATATCCAATTAAATTTTATTTCAATTACAAAATCTTAAATCAACTTACAATTAGCATACATTAGACGATAGATAAGGGGCTTTCCCATTCACAATTTACAACTTCCACCTCGGCCGATTTACATATGAATAATCGATTTCTTTCCGCTGGGTCATTCATTGTCGAGTGTGTTTTTATGGTGATCCTATTTGACTCACTTTGGGACATTGCGGACACTGGGTGACCACAACTTTAACATGTACTGGTTGGGTGCAATGCGGCCCTATCAAGGATGGAACTCTAGAAACGTTACAGAAGTAATTTTCTGAATTTATATGGGTAGGGGTAGTCCAATGGATGCTGCCATAAATTCAATGGATTTTACGATGAATATTACCCGATGTCTTAGTAGCGATTTTCAACGTGTATTCTGTTTAATATTTTTGAAGTTATACTTCTTTAGGCGCGTTATGAAAAATTGATGAGAGTGAAATTTTACGATGCGCGCGCACCCGTGACACAAAATTAACAGAGTGAAGTTGCCCACTAAATCGGATGCGCGCGCACCGTGACACAAAATTAACAGAGTGAAGTTGCCCACTAAATCGCTTATGAAGTTGAGGAAAAAATGCTACCAACAAAACAGAAATGGAACCTCTGTTAGTGGCGCATGTTGGCACGCATGCCGCCTCTGTTCACTGTGTATTTATATTTATAATATTTATCCGATTTATCCATATGCTTTGAGTTTCTACATTTAAAACACGTGTTTTCATTTTGTTTTCATTATACAAATGCGAATTTTATATGTGCCTCTGAATTATAATCAGAAGTGATTTAAATTGAATATTTAAATTAATACTAATTAATATCAGAAAATATTTGTGAAAAAACTGTGCTCATCAACCTTCCTAAGTGCTCCAATACAATTGAGATTAACTATCCGTATATATTATTTAGTAATAAAAATGACAAAATCATTACTTAATAAACTAATAAGTATATAATAAAATCATGTTTTTCTTTACGACAGACTATCGTCAGTTGCGACGTACCATATAATTTTTCTTTGTCACCGCCACCCAATATACTTACACGACTGACAAATGCTAAGAATTGGAAATTGATTAAATGAAATCAAAATGACTGTTGAAACTATTACAACAATCATTCAGTTCAAATTTTAAACAATGATGGTATTTCACTCACACGTACGTGTTTACAATATTTGTATACCTTTGCCGAAATATATGCATACATAATACTAACGTTTGCCTATTATTATTATTATTATTATTATTATTATTATTATTATTATTATTATTATTATGAGAATTAATATGCATTTAAAAGAAAGATATTTTTCTGCAGTTATTCGGGGTAATATTTAAAACAATGTAATTAAACTGGATTGATACATTACATTACAATATATTTTTCTATATTTGAATTAAAAATTAGTTTCAATACATAGATATGAATGGATAAATAAAATATACAATCACTATTGCATAAATTTAATTTTTAGGACATCGTTATTAGGGATTGTTTATACATATCTATACATGATATTTAATGCCAACAATATACTTCTAAATGGTAAATGTTTTCGATAAGTATTTTTCGAGCATGTGACCCAATCTGTTAATTCGGTTAAACGGTTAATACATATAATATTTAATATACATTTTGTATAAGTAACCAAACGTGTAAGCATATAGTATTAATGTATAAATAGCCAATTTAATCTTTTGTTTGAAATCCAGTTACATTCCGTCAAATATTCACAACCCAACACTGGCACAACTGACAAATGACTAAAACTAGCAATTGAATGAAAGTGAAATGACAGTTGAAACTAATGACATGGTTGTTCAAATTTGAGGCAATAATTATTATATTTGTATTCCACTAAAGTGGATGTATTTAAACTGTATATTCTTTGTCTTTGTCGCAACACATACGTTTTCTTATTATGTATTTTGATATTAAAAGTAAATTGTGTTTAAAATTGTATCATATTTTAGTAATCTCAAACCTTATAACTGGTGTGCCATTTCAGGAACTACCGGAAGAGGCTACGGCAGTGGATTAAAAACCTATTTTTAACTATACCAAAGAAGTATAACTTCTCACGCGCGTACATAAGTACACACACTGTTTTTTTTTTATGTCTACTCTTAAAAAGCTGTTTTCTTAAGTATTTTTCATATTGTTGTAAGAAACTATATTGTATTCTGTTAGTAGTTTTAAGTTCAGTTACTTAGTGCTGAGCAAGAAAAGAAAATCAATTTTCTGGGCAATAAAATTTGGCACAAAGAATTTTTTACGCTGAAGCGTTGTCTTACCACAGTTTCGGCAAGAGATGTATTTGATATATAATAATGTGATGACCAAAGAAGTAACTTATTTTGTCGAAAGAGATTGAGATGATGGGATAAGTTGACTAATATTTTCAAGGTAGGACTTAAACAGTAGTAGGTACGTTTTGCGCAACCATACCTTATAATCTCAGTGTAATTACTTTTCTTTATATATGTGTATATTTATGCTGACTATTTGTTTACTTTTAATCGAAGATTTTTAAATAAGTTTTCCCCAAGGTGGTAAACTCTTTCAGAATCATATTTTTAAGGGTTTTAAATCATCACTCGACATGTTTGCTCTAAAATTTAACGAAATAATTGTTTGCACTTTCTTCCACAATTTGTTGTATTTAAATTGTAAGTAAGTTTAATATTTATTTCCTGATTTCTTGGAAGAGGAAGCAACTTACTGGCCATATATGAAAAATTATTTTATTAATTTGAACAAAAAAAAAAGGTGTATCTATTATGTGAAAAAATAACATGCATTGCAACACCATTCAAATGAAAAGCATTAAACACATAAGGGAAATAGTTCCAAATATTGAAATTTTCACATTGCGAATATATAGATATATGAAGAATTAAATTAATGTTAAAATAGGAGCTTGTATTTTTCTGCTTTGCTGCAACATAAGTTCAAATTATAAGTATAAATAACAATAATTAGAATTCCTTAGTTATTAAAATAAAAGTAAATATAGATTAAAAGTGTATAAATTAGATATCTAACAGTTTTTGCTCGACCTTAACACAAATGAAAAAAATAATAAATATGATAAACATTTTTTGAATTGTATAGAAATTTTCATTATAAATACTTTCTTTATCAATAACTTCTGTGTTACAGTTGCTATTACTACAAAAGTGTATTATACTTGAGTCGACTTCATTGAAAATATTATATTAACTAATAATTACAGGACTGTAAAAATTTCAAAACTGAAAATATAAATTTTATTTGTGCAAGTTAGGTAAGAAAATAATTCGGTTAATTTTCTAGTAAACTATTTAATGGATTTGTTTCTCGATAGTACAAATGGAGCGTTGGGTGGGAAAAGTCGTTATTGTTTCGGGTGCAAGTTCTGGAATTGGAGCTGCCGCCGCCAAAGCACTTGTTATAGCTGGAATGAAAGTATGTGTGAATCCTTTTTAAAATTTACGGAATCATATTTCTTCGAGAGAATAAACAACTGCTTTGTCGTGTTTATACAATACGTAAAATGTATTGTGGTCCTATTTATGTAATATAATTTACCAAAGCATACTATAAACATAAGATTCCTTGAAAATCGAAATATGTATCTGGGCATTACCCCACAAATATTTTTGTTCGAACATTTGTTCAAATAGATGTTTATAGTTAGCTTTGGTAAATTATATTACATAAATAGGACCACAATATATTTTACATATTGTATAAACGTATTGTATAACTATTCAAAGTCAACAAAAAAATCTAATTTGAACTTCTTTGCCGCCTTTATCTATCGTTAAGATTTTTTAGCAATCACATATAAGTTTATCACACATATTTATCATATTTCATAAATATATTAATTAAACTATTTGATTTTACAGGTTGTTGGTTTGGCTAGAAATACAGAGCGGTTTCAATCTCTAATCAAAGATCTGGAATCTATCGGAAAAAATAAAAACTTTTTCACGTTCAAATGTGATATTAGTTCAGAGGAAGACGTTTTAACGACCCTTAATTGGGTCAACACCAATCTTGGTGGTGTTGATGTTCTCATTAATAATGCTGCTACATATGATTACGAAATGAGCCTAATGGGTAAAATTAAAAAGGATCAAATTTTTATTTTCTTGAGTTTTTCTATTTCCTTCTCAATATTTTCAGGGGGAACAACAGAATCATTTCGCGAAGCACTGGATACGAATTTATTGGGTACAATTGTAATGACACGAGAAGTGGTTCAATCAATGATCAAGCGCAAAGTAGATGGACATATCATATTTTTGAATAGTGTTCTTGGGCATTATGTTCCTAAAATACCTGGTCTTCGATTCAACGTATATGGTGTAACAAAACACGGTCTTACGGCTTATACAGAAACGCTGCGCCAAGAATTCGTTGAGCAAAAAATTAAAATTAAGCTTTCGGTAATTCATATACGATATAATTCATATACAAACCTTTTCAGAAAAACAAACATCTCTATTTTCTCGAATTTTCAGAGTTTGAGTCCTGGAAATGTACATACTAATATTTCCCCCATTCATGCTAAGGCGCACGTCAATGAAGCACCTAATCTGGAACCAGAAGATTGTGCTAATGCTATTTTATATATGCTAAGTACCCCTCCTCACGTCCAGGTATTTCAAAGATTTGAAAACAGAAAAGAAAATTTTGAATTAACTACGTTTTTATTTCAGATTCAAGAAATTATAATTCGTCCAGTTCTGGAGCGATTTTAAAACTGAATGAACTTAAAAAACTACTATTTATACAGTATATAACAAGGTGGATTTAAGGGGGACGAGGGGGACGGGGGCATGTTCCTCCCCCACGGTATTTTTGTGTACTGTGGAGATTCCATCACAGTACATACTTAGAAGCAAATCAAATTATTAGAGTTGTTAAAATATATGAATAAAATAAGAGAAAAAGCATTAGTGAAACTAGTCTATTTCTGGCTGGAATTGTGAATTTTGTTCGTTGCATCCCTTTTACGCACTTGCAAATGAAAGTTGATATTGTGCCCCCCCAGAAAAAAAATCCTGGAACCACCCTTAGTATATAAGATACATTGTAGTCTTTTTCATTCAGTATAATTTACAAAAGTAAACTATTCACATAAAGAACAAAAGCTCAAAGAAATTTATTATTGACCTGTATTACTTGATGACCACTGAGGAAAACTGCTCTTCAGTCGAAATACGTATTTTGGCATTTCGTCAAAAATATTTTTGTTTGAACTTTTGTTCTAATTTAGGTTTATAGTTTACTTTTGTAAATTATATTACATATAAATAAGACCACGATATATTTTATATATTGTATAAACAGTATAACTGTTCAAGATCTGTAGAAAAAATTTAATAATAGACTAATTGGTATAAAAGTGCAAACTGTTGAACGGAAAAGGATACTGACTATCAATCTTAGTAATCATCATTTATTCAATATTCATCAAATATCAGAATTGAGAATCTAGAATATTAAGTCTGTAACAAATTTTCTATTAACAGTAATAAATATTCCTTTCTTTTTCGTTTTGTAGCATCAAAAATTTAATTATTTTTTGTACTTTCATTATAAATCAACAAAATCGAGGAAGATTGGATCGATTGGATTCACTTATTTTCACTCTTACACATTTTTTATGAACCACAATTGTAAAATGAAGTATACATAAAAACGAACTCTAACATAACATTTTGAGCGGTGAAACCAACTTGTAAGAGATGGCAGCAGTAAACAATTTTCGTTTCTAAGATCATTAAATTTTTACAAAAATAAAGTAAATATAAATTTTAAAATTATTGATAACATAAATTTGATTTAGGAATTGATCAAATAAACAAAAGGTGATGATAAGTATTTAAAAAAAGGAAAAAAGATAATAATTTGATAGAATCTATTTTATCTTTGTTACAAAATTACTATTTTAAAAAATTGAGAGATTTGAATTTACTTTAAAGTATCTCAAATTTCATTTAGATTCTAAATTTATTTGAAAAAGTCATTGGTGTAATAACAAATGTCTTCTCCAAATTAAAACAACACCAAAAAAAAAAAATTATGCACAAAAAACTACAGTCCGATCGCATGTCAGATTTTACCCAAAACAGAAGTCGAAACCGATTGTTCGACCTGAACCTTAGGTTTTGATAGAATGCGAGGGCTCCTTAATTTTACTTACTTTAAACTAATATATCTTAAATATTTAAAAATTAACTAAATTAAAACTCTTAAACAAAAGATCAAAGTAGAAAATCCAAATCATCAATAAAATAAATAAAGCGCTGTAACTCGGTTGATCATAAAACTAATTCTTCAAAACAGGGACCTAGAGCTCTATAAGTATGGAGAATCTGCTTTGGAAAGATATTATAATGATACTTCAGAGCTATGCAGGTACTAATAAAAAACTAAGAAGCTGAAATCTGTCCAATGCAATTAGCATTTGAGAAAAATAAATAAGAAAGAGAAAAACAAAAAAAAATATTAAACATGAACAAACTATTCAAACTTTTCAACCATTCAAAACATTCTACTAGTCTAGTCGTGCATCTCTTGCTTCCCTGAAAATGTATGTATTTTCTTGTATTAAGCTTGAGATAATTCAGATAAATTATAGTAATGATAAATGCTTTTCCGATTGAAATAATTTTAAAAATAGTAAGAAAAACATAATGAAATTAATATTCGTGCACCTGAAGTAATTTTCTTTTCTTTTTTTTTGTTGGTATATTATTTACATATTTCAGTTAAACAAGAGAAATTGACATTAAGCATAGAAGTAGTTTTTAATTTTATTTTTAATATAATTTTTTGTAACTATAATTTTTCTTCTCTTTTACAGGATTTCGAAAATTGGAAAAAAGCTTTCAGAGTGAAACTAAAATTGTTTCATGATCATTTTTTTATCAAAAAATATTATTTCTTACAAAATTATGAATGTTATTTTATCAACCCTTATATCACATTAAAATTTTAAACCGACCAATGTTGTCAACTCTAGAAAAAAAAACTTATTATTTTTTTCATCAAAACTTAATTATCAAGCTAGAGATCAAATACTTCCAGGATCTTAGTATTACAATTGTACAATAAATATCAATCAAAAAACTATGGACAATAGATATCATGGTTGTTATAATAAAAACTATCTATTTTTATTACCTCTTCTTAATTAACAACATACTATTTTTGACGTCCACATTTGTCTATTTTTGTTTGTTTTTTCGCTAACAAGCTCCTTCGGCTTCAGCTAATCTCAGGTTGATTTTTGACCAAAGTCAAACTTCAGCCAAATCTTGCAGAAGAAAAAAGATTATTATGTATATGTATTTGAACTTTCGTTTGAACAAGTTTTACCATAATTCTCTGAGGAAATTTCTGGAATTTAAAACGTAAAAATTAAGTTCTCAGCGACTTAAGCTATATGCATCTATTGTTACTGTTGTTTTACAGGAAATAAGAACTATTTAAGTATTTATTTATTTTATATTTATTTATTTACCTAAAATTAACTTCTTATTTTCCGAGATCGAACAACCTATATATGATGATGATTTGAGATCGTACCTTTAAAAGCCTGTTTATTTCAAAATCTGGAATAAAACGTTTCATTCTAAAATACTAATAAGTTACGTATTTTAGTTAAATTTACTTTTATCAGTTATCTTAAGTAGAATGAAGGCAAGGGCTTACAACTATGTAGTTACTTATTTAATGTGCACAATATGTAAAACTTAGTATAATGTTTAATGTATTAATCGTTAGAAACGGTATTCATAAATTGCCATTAAAAGTCGATAGATTTTACCGAAACATAACCGATTACACCGAATATATCCAATTGAAATATATCGTATTATGACCGAAAAATGTGCCGAAAATATAAAAAAATAAATAAAAACGGCAAAACAATAACCACAGATTCGCCTCTATTTTAAAATTCGTAAAAATATTGCTAGATGGCAATACATGTATACGCTTTTCAGCTTTTCAGGTTACTCAATCGAAATATGTTAGTCGTTTAGCGATTCTTTTGCAAATTGAAACCGAGTAGGTTCTATGATTGCCATAAATTAACGCTTTTCAGCTAACAATTTCATCTTCTTTTTTTAAAGAACCCTACCCAATTGTGCTATTTGCGCGTAGATTCTTTCTTAAAGGGTTTTAAAAAGGAAACTTTCTAGATAAATGTGTTGAAAGTGTTGTAATTCCCTTCAAAATTTTGATCTAGCATCGTAGGCTATTTTGTTTTTTTTTTTTTGGAAATAAGTAAACCTTAATATTTTTGATTTTATAAAAAAACTCAATTAAAAAAGGAACATTATTGAAAATGTTTGATGCTGAATTAGCATAAACTACAATCAATTTCAGTCAGAATTTTGGATTATAGGACCAAAATTCCGATGGCCAATTAACCCCAAATAATAGGTGTACAATTTATTAGTGGTTGTTTTGGAAAATTTTGTACACTACAGAAAATATAAACTGCACCAAAAGATTTCTAACACTTTTCATTAAAATTACATAAGTACCTTTTAATTCTTATTGTGTGTTCTTCCAATTTTGACCTATAAATGCCTATCGAGTAAAGATATTTTAATATACCATTTTATTATTTATTATAATTTTTGAGTTTCCAACGACTAAAACTTCAGTATTTCAATAAATTTTTGAAAAATAGTTTTCTGAGCTCTACGTAAGTAACTGATTTTCTAGAAATAGTTTAAGTTACATTGGAATCATTTGAAAAAAACGTCGATATTTTCCTAGTTCATGGCGTGGTCGAAGTGGCGCTTCCTGCAGCTTTGAGCGCCTCTCTCGTCCTTTTTCCGCACGACAAGGCCACATGAGGAACCCTTTGCGATGGCGCTTTATCGTCTATTCCGTCGTTAGTTATCTCATCTGTGTACACAACAGCAGCGACCGCAATTCCATCCATTCCATTCGATCTCAGCCATGCCATTCGCAAGCGTTACAAAAATGATCAACGAGACGCGTCGCGACGCTTAATTTCAAACTGATTTTTTTGCCATCGCCCACCATAAATTTACACCAATTCCTGTGCGTGAACGTGGAATTTCAATTACATGAACTTTCAACCCTCACAACAAAAAAGCCCCACGCTAGCGTAAACAAATAACCTGAACGTTAAGGACGCGCGTCAAGAAACCGAGTGGGAATTGCCTACGTCTTTTCCTCCCGTTTGATGCGACAGGTGAGTGAATATTTCGATATCGTAAACGTAAATTTCTTTGATTTACTCTCAAAAAAAAAAAAAGAAGCTATCCCCAAAATATATTTTCAAATTTTTTTATTTAAGTTTCATAACTAAAATATTGATTATATACATAGATGTCTTACCCTTTTTCATTTTTATTCCTGTAGTCATGTTTATTTTCAATCCTTACTTTTAATTTTCAAAAATCCAGGTCAGTGCCACGTGTGTATTAACTCCACAAGGGACTTCAACGTCCTCGAGCTTTCAGTAAGGACTTTTTCTGGAAAGGAATAAAAATAAAATCGACATGCTTCATTTATTTAAACAACATACTATAATAATAATAAAAAAACTATCATAGTAAAAGCATTGCAGGTTGATGCTTTTCCATGAAACCTCGCTCTACATATATAAAAGAGATTGATTTTGACTGATTGAGATGCATTAATTAAAATCTAATTAGTATAATGTATTTTCTCGATACACAAGAGAGAAATTTTGAAATTTCTGTTAACTAAAAACTACTTAGTTAATTATTTTAACCTTAATGATAATTTATACGTTACTTTGAATATTTATAACATCAATTATTAATGAATCAAATAACTGTTGGTAAATACACAAAATTTGTAAAAAATTATAATTCTACAAAATTAAAATGGGAACTTGCTTTACTAATGTGTTAACACTGCATAAAAATTACAGTAGATTGCAAAATACAATGTATAAAATAAAATAAGTTTTTTTCCTGTGACTTTGAACAGTTATACTGTCTATACAGTATATAAAATATATTGTGGTTCAATTTATGTACTATAATTTTATATAAAAATATATAAAAATCATACCATTAACATAAATTTTAACAGAAGTTCAAACAAAAATATTTGTGACGTATTGCCCGGATACGTATTTCGATTGCCAGCCAATCTTCCTCAGTGGTCATCAAGTAGTTTGGAGCGTTCCAAATGTGAATCTTCAAATGTCATTGTGAATCATTACAAAGCAGTCATGGAGCGATCCAAAATACTTGATGACTACTGAGGATGGTTGCTTGGCAATCGATATACGTATCTGGGCAATACGTCACAAATATTTTTATTTGAACTTCTGTTCAAATTTATGTTTATGGTATGATTTTTATATAGGTACTATTATATTAAATTATGCAACATAAATCGGACCACAATATATTTTATATATTGTATAAACAATAATGAATATAATTTATTTATCTAAGTCCAGTGTTCTTTTTAAGGTTTGTGGTAAGGGAATATTTAAGATTTGGTGATGAAGTTTATTTTTTTTAAATTTAATTTGTAAGATTGCCGTTTCAATCTCAAAAATAATTTTCAATGACCTTTCTCAGTACTTCTGAAATAAAAAAATTCTTACAGCAGTCCTGGCAAGTTGTATGGCCATCCAGTGAGAAGTTGATCGATAAGGGGGAAAGGGATATAATATTGCTATATTCAGTTGCTCTGGACGTATTTGTACAATTATGTTATTATCTATTGTCAAGCAATACTTTTCCAAATCTTTCGACTTTTTTGTAAAACTAAGTTAAATATACGAGGAAGGAAACTAAGCCTTAAATTATAATGCTAAAAATAAAAATAATCGGCACCTTACTGGTGGCCGAGTAGTCAAAGTGGTTGCTCCAAAACTGGTAGGTGTTGGGTTTGAATCTTGTATCGAGCAACTTTTCAATATTTCTCGATATATGGATTTTTAATAACGCTAGAGTCGCTAAAGTCCTTGGTAATTATAAAGCGACGATAAATAAAAGCTGTAAAATAAACAAACTTAAAGTAAAATGTTTAATAAAAACTAATAGTTTTTCGGATGAACGCTTAAACTTCGTTATAAGTAGATGATAGTGCCTGCTAAATATTTTTCAAATAACAATTTTTCAATATTACAATATTTACCATATTTCAATATTTACAACGCATACGTATTTCCTAATTTTAACGGATATTTTACAATGTTGTTATTTATTTAAACTATATTTTATTTTTATTCATTTTATAAATACGTCTTTTTTTTTTGAATTATTATTTACCGTCGCTTTAAAACTACTATGGTCTTTACCGATTCTAGGGTTATTAAAATCCATTATCAAGAAATGTCGAAAATTTGCTCAATACAAGGATCGAATCCACTACCTACCAGTTTTGGAGCGACCACCTAGACCATTCGGCCATCAGTAGGCTTTCATCTTCATTTACAAGTCTCTTTTTTGTTTACAATAGCTTTTACTACAAATAAAAGTATGCTACTTATTTTACCAAATCTGATTTTTTAAATGATCGTTTCATCAACCACTTATTTTTCAAAAATCTTTTCTCCGAATAATTTTCCCCGAAAGTATATTTATCTTTAAAGTTAAAATTTGACACCTTTAAATGTTTTTGCAGTAAACTTTAGAGTTTTTCAGGAAGAAATAAAAATAAATAAGATGAAATTAAGAAAAGAATAGAATTTGATGATGATAATGGTTCAATGCACATTTAGAATTGTATAATTGCATATGTTATGTATATTTGAGTTAAGATAATGCTGAAGTTAGGATTGTGAATCGAAGCGATCTAATTGTTTGTCTGCTGAGATTTATCTCAGAAGCAGACCTAACCAATTGGAACTAGAAACAAAACTGGGACGCGTTTAGGATGCATTTCAAAGGAACTCTTAGGAAAGGCTTCCTGAGAAGAAAAAGAAGAAGTGAATCGAAACGCATGTCCTTAAGGCAAACTAAGAAATAAGAATTGATCAAGAATAAGGTTCCATAAAGACGAAAACATTAATACTATCAAATATACAGAAAAGAATAGAAGGGCTATTTATGGACGTAATAAGAAATAACCCTTTGTATTTCTGATCATTCCAAAGACTACGAGTATGTGTAATTTATTATGAATTGTCGTCAGGGATTTTGTTAAAGATAGCTAATCAAAAGAATAGTTGTGACGTACATCAAAAACGATAGCATTAATGTGTCAGGAATCAATTATTAGCTGAATGCTTGGGAGATTTCATAATTATTATTGTTTTATTCTTTCAAAATTTATCAAGTTCCTAATTCATATGAAGGTTAACCTTATCAAGTTTTGCTTAATAATTTTTTTTTAAAAAGAAAAGTAAACTTACAAAGACTCCTTAACAATTTATAGAAAATGTTAAATGAATATTTTTTTAACTCAATTTGAGACCAATTCTTTTGAAATGCAACTCGCTTCCTAGGTTTGCGATTTCTTAAATTTCGATAGCCTTTTTACTACTTTTAAACCAAGGAATCTTACACTCTCTTAAACAAACAAAAGTGTAGTTGTATTAAGCTCGAGTGAGTAGTAGATAGATATGGAGATATAATATACTACATACTACGATGGTATAATACTCCACAATTTTATTGAAATATTCTAGAATGTTTGTACAATTAATGCCTTATTAGGAACAATAGCTTTCTGAATTTTTCGTCTGTTTTGGAACTAATTCATAATACAGGATCCTTTTCTAGTCCACCAGACACAGATCAAATCAATTTTTAGAGTAAATTAAAACACGAGTATAGCAAAAGACAATTAATTCCGCTTTCCATAGAAGCTTTCAAAATTATTAAATTATTCAAATTATTGTAAATAATCTATTGTGACTCCTTTATTCCATCTCCTTTATCCATTATTCTCGATTATTTCTATAATTTAATTTTTATTTATAGTGGAGGTTTTTTTAAGCATTATTGATCTTAATATTACCAACTTTAAATATATGTACTCAGTCTGTAACCAGCTGTAACAGATATTCATGCTACTGTAAATAATCCATATATTGTTTACCGTTTATATGGCATGCATGGTTTCCACTTCTACTCAAAGGCATATAAATTTGACAAAAAGTAACGTATCATAATGATAAATGGTTAGTCAGAAAACAAATAAATCGCCATATTTTGTAAGGGGAACAAAAATATATTTTTATACGATTAAAAATAGCAAAAATTCAGGAAAAGAAAAGATCTCCATCCAATCAAATCTCTTAATGAAATTCAACGTTACAAGTTCAAGAAAAAACGTTCCAAAAATACTCTATGATTTGCCCTAGCGCACTTAAAGAAGTATAACTACAAAAGTTTAAAAAAAACCTTTTTTATAACCGTTTTGTTTCTTTGATTAAAGTACAATTTTTTGCGATATCATTTGCTATATTTACGTGTCATTTGTTTCCTATGGTTAATGTATTTTTTGATAAGCCCTTATACATTTTACTAAAAATTGTTTAAATTTTTATTTTTGGAAAATTTTCAGTAATTAAAACTACGAGAACTACTTCCAAATTGACGGTTCACTTCAGCAATTCCCAGTGAATAGTTTAATGCACGCCTCTGGTAATCGTCATTTTTGTTAGTTGAATTTTCAAATCAAGTTTGATGACAACGTTTCTCAAATTTTTTTGGCCCGCAGCCCAGTAAAATTTGTATAAAAAAACGCGACCCAGTGATACTTTTGACAACAATATTTTATTAGATACTAAAGAACTACTACATAAGTTAATTGTGACATTTTTATTATCATTTACTAAGAATAATATTTAAATGAAAGATATGTAATTATATATAGGTACATATAATTTGAGTATATAAACCTTTAAAAAAATTACAGAAAATTATAAAAAAAAAATCACAAACGCATGGTCATAGGAAAACAAAAAAATAACTCTCTTTCAATTTATAAAAATTATATCTAAAGCTTATACAAAAAATGGGGAAAAATTGTCCACGGACCAGTAAAATTTCCCCGTGGGCCACTGGTGATCCGCTGGACCAGCGGTTTAGAATAGCTGATCTATAATAGCGAATACTTAGGTTTCAATGGATAGTATAACAGGAAACTAGGGAATTTTTGTTCAAAAGAAAAATGATTCATAACTGTATAAAATTAGCTAGAAAATGGACCGATTTGTAGGCCACTTCAACTCAATTTTTCAAAAGCAAATATTTGTTGTCATAACTTATAACATTGGTAAATATTTTATTTATTTCTGAGTCATAATAAATTAATGAATATTAATATATGTCCTATGACTTAATTTCTTCTTTATTACGCATTTCAACAGTTTTTGGTTGCTTAGATTCTTATTTAGAAAAAAATCATTATCTGATTATGACAGCCAAAAAATGTTGAAACGCGTCGTAATAAAGAACAAATTGAGTCATAGGACATGTATTACAATTTATAAGTTTGTGGTGGTTAGTTAAGTAAATAAATTCAAACTATTTAAATCATTTACAAATAAAACATTTCGAAAGTTAAAAATTCGGACAAATTTTTCTATATGCATGATTTTATCATCGCTAAATTTTCTTATTCGTTCCGCGAATTTTCTACAGTTGCTGAAGGACACGAATCAAATATATGACTCGTTTATTTTGAAAGTGGCGTAAGTCTATTTCAAGGGCGGTCTATATGGTTATTCTTCTTGTAACTAGAACAAAATATGTTAACTATTTAACTGCTAAGTTTTGACAAATTACTGATTTTATTTTAGTTGTTAACAAAAACGCCAATTATTCGCTCCTCCTTAGTATCTTATGTTCCTATGGTTAAAAATGATAACACTATAGGGATTGTTCTTGAAATGGACTTAACTCCCTTTCAAAATAAACGGTTCATATATTTATTTTACTTATTTTGTTAAAAATTTCTCATATTCACACTACATAAACAAGTGGTAGATTAAAATAAATTTTAAAATTTTTACAACTTTTAGACTCTTTTCCTCAACCAAAAAATCAATTGAAACCAACAGAGACGCGTATTTCAAACTTACGAGTTTATAAAATAAAAGCTTTTTTCAAGAAACTATTAATTGGTTTACTTGACAATAAAAAAGGTGAAAATAAAGTTTGCAAAGAAACAAATTATCTACAACTTTTATTATTTGCATTTTCTTTACTTCGCTAATAGTTTCCGAGATATTGCGCTTCGAATAAAAGAGAGCACTCAAGACAATACCTCGTTTTAATCTTTGTTGTTAGTTAACTCGAGGTGATATCAAAGGAAAGCTCTATTTTTACGGTTCATAGAAATTGATTATTACCATTTAAAATTAGTTTGACATACTTATTACACTCACCACACTCAAACTTTGTCACAGAAAAAATAAACGTTTTTTTTTCATATACATAAATATATATCTTTCCTGGCCACTTTAGATAGGGAAATAAGTGGATGCTTAGTTTGTAGAGAAAAAATTTACAACTTTTGTTATGTACAATTTTTTAATTTACCTAATGGTTTCCGAGCTTTCCAGAAAACGATGTGCAAAGGAAGTAAGAAAATTAGAGCGACATTTCCAACTTCGGAAGTGCCTTAATTATTGTTGCTTTTATTTATCTTTTTTCATAAAGCTCCATCTTAAATGAATAAAACACTGATTTTTCTAGATAATTCATTCTAACGATAATTATATTTTCTTATTAAATGACTTATTCATCTAAGAATGGCAGCTAGTTGTGAATATCTTCAACATATATATATATATATATATATATTTGAGTTACTTATTATGACTAGTCAGTGGCTGATTTAGGTTCGATATTACCAGGCTCCCTTCGATGTACCGTCCTTATTACTCCATAAAAACGGGATTACCATGATAAAAGTTTGATTTTTAAATGTTTAAATTATAAACTTATTTTTATTCATCTTACAAAACTTGTTATGAATTATCCTATAATTTTTTAAATGTAAACTTAAATATAAATTTTTAATTTCAATAAATTGTTTCAAAAACCAACAATCACAAATGAAATGAACTTTTTTTCCTAGGTTTAGTTTCCGCTAAAATGTCGATTTTATCATCGTAGTCGATTTCTTGTTAAGGTTCAATATAAAATAATGTCCATTCATTAAGTCCATCAATGATACACGTTAGTAACTTTTCACCCTTTTTCAGAGTGGAAAAAAATCTTTTTTTTGAGCAATTGGTCGCTGGGGTTCCAAAAATGCGCAGAGCAATATCAATATTAGGTTACATATCTTGAAGATTCTGTAATTGCAATATAATTCATATAATAGATGATAAAATTCAGATCTCAGCTTTTATTAAATAAGAAGACAATTCAGGTATTTAAGATCAGTTTTTTTATTTAATGTTTTTTAATATTCAAATTAGCTACGTTTCGTTACATATCGTAATTTCATCATCGTAATAATATAATTTCATCAGGCTTCTTGAATCACAAAAAATGTATTAGTTTTAATCTAAATTCAATAAAATTTTATTTTATTTAAATTGAGACTAATGTATTTTTTGCGATTCAAGAAGCCTGATGAAGTTACGATACGTAACGAAACGTAGCTAATTTGAATATTAAAAAAACATTTAATAAAAAAACCGATCTTAAACAACCTGAATTGTCTTCTTATATAATTCATATATTTTTTGCGGAGAGGATATATTCCGTATTTTGTAATGAATCTTTAATAAGATAATTTAATATACTCATCTACTAAGATTTCTTCTAAATTGTCAGCCTACTATATTGTTTTAGTTAAGTACAACGTATTTTCAGAACCAGGGTTGGTATAAAACTTTAAATGATCTGACAAAAGAAGTTCGAATTTAGCGAAAAGTTCTTAGGTTCTTAAAAAAAATACCATTATGGAGATCTCGAATTTGTTCTGAATGTTCCCGAAACGGCAAATCTCTTATTGCCATTAATTTGACAACTGTGAAATTTAATGCAATTAATTAAAAAGGATACTCAATTAAAAACAAATATATTTGGTATAATCTCCTGAAAAAGTTTCTTACATTTATCTTATTGAGTTGTGTTGGTGGACACAACCAATTCAAGAGCAGGACAAGACGACAAATTGCAATTATTGCCAAGAGGCAGATTGTGCAAATTAAGTGGAAATAAAAAAAACATTTATCTAGCGAAACTAACTCAAAGTAATTTTTGAGTTTGTATTGTCCGTTAATTATTTCGACTTTAAAATTTTGGCGAACCGATGTTAATTATGGCGCCTTAAATCCCGATCTCACGGCCTAGGCGTAAATTTATCACGTAAATTAGTATATATTGAAATTTTTCTTACATATAAATTGGTAACAATCACAAACCAAACTGAATATTCACAAATATTTGTTGGACCATATGCTAATAATAGACCTAATGCACATGATCTAGGAATAATTTTAAATGCTTTAAACATATTCTAAGCTAATAACAAACCATAGTGCAGTTGTTAAATTTTGACTATGCTTGATAAAATTTAAAAAGTATTCATTTAAAAATGAAAAACAAATTTTTACATTCAAAACGCTTAAAACGATCTCCTACTGATCTGGCATTAAAATGACGTCACAATTCGAAACTTCGAAATCTCATTGACGTTTTCCTATGACAAATGTACTTAAATACAAATTGTAACGTTGTTTAAATGTTTTATGATTTGATAGTTATTTCAACCGTTTACAATCTCCACAACCTCTATTCCTAAGGAGAAAATTTTATAGTCATTTTTAGAATATAAAACATTTTCCAAGGCAAAAAATTTTGAAAAATTACAAAAATTGTGTAAATTCTTTCTCTTTTTATGGTAAACGCTCATTGATCAGTTTATATGTCAGTTTCAATACGCATACTGTTGCGTAGTGTAATGTCACAGAAAACCCATAAGCGTAATTATCGTTTTCAGACCTTATACCGATTAGCCAACAAAAATTTAAAGTGTGAATTTTCCGATTTTTTTTTTGCTAATCAATAGGAAATTGTTCGTAGAGGTTTGTGAAAGAAACCGTTTTGTTTGTGACAAAATAGTTTAGCGGTAATTAATTAATTACGAAAAATTAATTAATTAGTCATTGATATAGTAAAATGTTAAGAAAATAAGTTTTAAGCAACATACAATAACACAAATGCGGGAAAATTTAAAAAAGGTTGGTTAAAACTAAAACTAAAAAAAAATTAAAGAAAATTAAACAGAACCTTCCTCCCCTACGAAAAAAAAAAAAAAAAGCATTTATGAAATTAATTTTTTTCTTCAAATTATATTTTTCCAAAATTTTTCAAAATAAGAAAAATCCAACCATAATTAAACACGCTTTTCTTCAAAAAATTTTCATCATTTTTGAAAATCAATTTTTCTCACAAAAATTTTTTGAGTATAAATTATTCCAAATAACACAGTGTTTTAAACATGTGTTTTTTAGGATAAACAATTTTTTGTGAGAAAAGTTGATTTTCACAAACGATGAAAATTTATGTGTGAAAAATCTGTTCATTAATGTTTAGTTTTTTGCTAGTTTGGAAAAATTGGTTGAATCAGAAACTGTGGAAAATATTTTCCGAATTTCAAAAACAATCCGAATTCCAAACAAACAATTTTCAATAACACTCAATGTTCTACTTCGGAAAAATATTTTCAAAAAAAATTTTGTGCGAAAAATTGATTTGCACAAACGATAAAAATTTTTGGGAGAAAAGCGTGTTTAGTTATGGTTCGATTTTTGTTATTTTGGAAAATTTAGAAAAAATGTAATTTGAAGAAAAAAATTAATTTCATAAATGCTTTTTTTTTTTTTTCGTAGGGGAGGAAGGTTCTGTTTAGTTTTCTTTAATTTTTTTTTAGTTTTAGTTTTAACCAATCTTTTTAAAATTTTCCCGCATTTTTGTTATTGTATGTTGTTTAAAACCTTATTTTCTTAACATTTTACTATATCAATGACTAATTAATTAATTTTTTGTAATTAATTAATTACCGCTAAACTATTTTGTCACAAACGAAACGGTTTCTTTCACAAACCTCTACGAATGATTTGCCATCGATTAGCAAAAAAAAAAAAACAAAATTCACACTTTAAAATTTTATTGGCTAATGAATATAGTGTCCTTTTCAGGCTCGTTTGCTCTTAAAAATTAAAACTTTTTTTTCTGTCAAATAATTTTTTTTATTATGAGATAATTCATTTAAACAGCTTAGGTCGTTTTGCGACTGTTTGCTAATTTATTTATTTATTAATAATTGAATTAAAGTTTTTCATAACTAATATTTTTTTTTCTCATTTTAATAATGTCCTTTATAAATTAAGAAATTTAAAATAATTCACTTTTGAGTGACGTGAAATAAACCCCAAAAGAAAGTACTGAAAGTGCTCAAGCTGAGTTTTGACAACTATTTAAAGAAAAATCCGAAAGAAATTAATTGTTCTGAAAATATAACTTTTACTAAGTAATCGGTGGTTTTTCTTTCTTATATGTATTTTTCAGGAAATTTGTATTTTTCCAGAACTTTCAAAAACGCACGGTAGCGTACGAAAGCTGAAAATATGTAGGTAGTAATTGAGGACTTACTTTCATATCGTGTTTTACTAATTTTTACGGAAAAATTCTAAGAAAGTTACAGTCAAAAAGATCAAAATACGTTCTATATACATAAAGGGTAGAGTTTCCTTTCGCCGTATTTTTACAACTTTGATATTGAATTACCGTAGAAAAACCTATGGACTTCAGAATGTAAGCAATTGTTTTGTTCAAAAATTTTTCTTTTTTTTTAAGTGAATTATAACTTTAGTAAATATTTTGCTGAAATATGGTATATATGTTTATTTACAACAAAGTATTACATCTCACGAATTTTAAATTTGACCTTTTCAATAAATAGGACTATTTAAAAAAATAAAACTCAACTTATCAACTCGATTAAATCACTCTAATTATTTGCGTTACAGAAAGTAATAAAGATGCTTTTTTAAGTCAAAATTATTGAAAATGAATAGTTAAATACCATTTTTTTTAAATTAAGAAAACATTTTACACTGTCAATATTTGTTTATGAGACAGTATTTTTATTTAGTAGTATCTTTAGTTCAGAACTAGAGCTATCAATGATACTTTTGGAAATAATCTAGATAAGTTTTTTCTTTAAAAAAATACCCGAAGCTACTTTCAAGATACTTAAAAAGATACTTTCTTAGTTACTTTGTACCTATACTATGTAAGCACTAAGATTCGTAACGGGTAAAATTGTTTAGTAATATCAGGCAATGTATTTTTAATCTATATAACTTTAAAAGAAAGAAAAGCATGTATGTTTAAGCTCCTGTGAACACACAACACACTTAAAAAACTATAGAATGTTTATTGAAATTAGGTACCCAAAGTGAGCACTTAACAGAGCAAATAACGAATTATAAGCAGAAGATAGATTTAAACTTGAATCTACATCCCCTCTTTTATCTATGTATGCCCTCTCCCAAATTTAAATTTAAGAGTTGAGTTTATTTTTTGCAACGACAACTGGTGATCATTCAACCGATGGTTAATAGAAGCTCCAAGATTAATCGAAATGTTAATCCAAACTCCGTCCTTGTTTTTAGCGCAGAATTAAGCTTCTATATGTCTCTCTTCTCAACCTAAAGATACTAAATAATTTTTGCCATAATATAAAGAAACTAAGATTCAGTATCACAGATACATTGAAGTCTCTAAGTTATTTCAAAGTAGCTAAGATACTTTTTCTGGCAGCTCTATTCAGTACGTTTATTTTATCAGTCCTTTATTTATAAGAGCTATATAGTTTGAAAGATGGCGTAGGTTTGATATTTGCTCTAGACACCATTTCCGGTTGGTACGTTCCTAGCGATATCCTATGAACAATAGTTATAGATAATAAAGAAAACATAAGAACTTAAAAAAAACAGTTCCCTCGTGTTAGGTTAATCAAATTTCCGAGCTTAAGAATCCTTAAAACAAAAATATTAAACGAAAATCGACACTTCCTACCATGAAAAAATATGCACTGGTCGATGGCATTTATTTACAAAAAATAATTGGTCATTCTCAAAAATGTCCTTGTTCTGTGCACATTTATTTTCTTGTTTAAAAAATTCGATTTTTGCTTCAATTGTTTTTTTTTTATTTCAAACTCAAAAACTTTAATTTGATTTGAATTATTTTGTTCCTTCTTTTTAACAAAGGCTTTTCAACAAAAGATTTTTAACGTTTAACAGAGTACAGTTTTCTTTTACATTTTTAGTGTTTTTGGCCGTTTAATATAATCTCGTAACTTTGTAATTCATTCATTCAAAGACAGGCAATTTCATTTTGTGGTTGTTATACACCACTATAAACATAACGTTTCCAACCCTTCTGAGGACAAAAATTTGAGTGCATTTACGTAATAATAACATTACAGTGTACACGTGCTTGACCACTTGAGGTCGACGTACTTTTTTTTCCTCAAAACTCTCATCCCATTAGCCATTCCCGTTCAACGTCCCACCATCCCTGCACGTACCACCGCCAGGCTTTCCCCTGGTGATTCCACAGCCCAACCTCACATACAACTCTATATTTCCCTTAATGGCTTTTTCCTAAGATATTTATGATATAGATAAAGTATGCTCGACTGTTTTATATTACATTGGTCGAGTATGGGACTTCAAGAGGATGAAAACCTGGAGAATCTCCTGGAAGAAGGCGGTTACATACATATACATTACACGTTTTCATGAATGCTACAGCAGAGACGGTTGCATTACGTATACTTTTGAGGGTGAAGTCTAAAAGTACACCCCCAGAAGAACGCAAGCGAGGAGGATGTAAACACGAGATGTTTCAGTTTTTCCACATTTTTATTTATTTACTTATCTGTCGGCCATCGCTGATTATTTATTATTTTATCTAATTCATGACGATCGAGGAAATTCGATTTTGAGACATTTTACGAGCGACTGAAATGCAAGCGATAAAGTAGGGAAATATGAAAGAAACATAATTTCATATTTGGAAAAGCCATAGGGAATTGTCATCGACGTTTAGTCCCTGGTTGTTAACATTGGGAAACCATAAATATTTTACAAATTAATTTAAATAATAATCTAAAGCCCCCAAAAATTAGAGTTTAAAAAGTTTTATTACTTTAAGGTCGGTATTTTTACTCAATAGTAGATAGTCTATGTCCTTAAGATAGCTATTTGTTGGGTAAATATTTATTTATTTACTATAGACAAATCCTTCACATATTCACTCTTCTAAGATGAAAATAGGCACACTTCTTTTTATCTTCCGGATTAAATTTAGCTGAAAGAAAAATGTCATCATCTAGATGGAAAAATACTGACCCTTAATGGTAAAAACTAATTTATTGTTTCGCAATTTGAATTATTATATACACCTATTAAATAACTCTCGGTATTGGAATACGACCAAAGTATCAATGGTAAAATATCCTTAAACAATAAAGTATCAAAATATGTATTATGTATAAATAGTAATGTTAGTTTAGCTTCTAATAAATTTTCCCATTAAATATAAGACTTTATAGTTGATTTCATTGATATTTTCATTAGGAATTACGCAAAATGGGGGAAAGGTCACGTCGATTTTTTTATCTCATGAAGAAAATTTCACAAAGTATTTTCCGAAGGTCAGTAAATATCCTTGAAGAATTCAACCACGCGGGAAACTGTACACGGAAAAAAAACATGAGCGCCGGTCACACGTGGTAGAATTAAAATCTTCAAAAAGTAAGCTACGAGATTATGTGACCAATGTAAGATTTCAGGATGATTATTGTAGGGTTTAGTAATGATGATATTGATATCAAGTTTAAAACCCAGAAATGTAGTATTGAGGAATCATGTTTAATTATTTCTAAAAATTGATAGTAATTAAAAACAACAGCCGGCAAATGAGTACGAATGAGCGCTAGCTTACACAAATAAGCGCTTAAATTTTACTATCTTTGCTTGCTTCAGTTTCCCATTGCATTTATTATAAAAATGTGAATGTAAGTTTGTTTGTTTGTTACGCTTTCATGCTTAAACTATTCAATCGATTATCGTGAAATTGTGTAGACACATTACCAGTAGATAGTACAGAAAAGAATATAAGATACCATATGTAAAATAGAATATATTTTTAAATAATTAAAGAAGTTATTTCTTGACTAATGATGAAAATAGGGGGCGGCAAATTTACGGTCGGCGCTGGACGGCAAAATTGCACGCTACGCCACTGATAACGAAGTATTAATTTTCTAGTTTTATCATTTTACATACCTTTGAAGAAAATAATTAAGAGTTAACCTTCGCTAAAAGTTTTCTTTTGCAAATCTCTTATTTTTTTTAATAATAAATTACCATTAAATATTCCCAATTCCAGAAAATATATTTTCAGGCAAAAACTCATTAACAATCAAGAATAAATTAGCCTTAAATGGAAGGCAAAAACTAAATGGAATACTAAAAAATATAAATTGAATAGGAAGAATATTTGAAAGCTCGAAGTTTCACATCAAGTTAGAGGAAATTTCAATACTTGACAGTATAATTTAAAAAATATCGTTTCAAATAGTATGACAACAAGTTGAATAATTGAATAAATTTAAATGTAAAAATGTCTTTTTTTAAGTAAATTAGAGTGACATTGACGAAAAAGCATTAAGCACATAAAAATATCGACTCATAAAGCTCAACCAATTTAGCGTAATTCCTCAATCATATTTAAATTGGAAATTTTCCCAAAGCATCTCTTAATGGATTATCAAAACGATAAAAATGTTTTTGACCTCACCCTGCATCTCATCACCACCTCATTTCATCCCATCAGCTTAGCTCTGTATTTTATTTGATCAGCTCAAAACAAATACGAAACAACCCTTTTTAACTGCGCCAAACTCCCAAAAAGAAAACCACGTTTAAGCTGCTTGAAACCCTGAACTAACCACATTGGCTCATGAAAATCAATTTTCATTTGTATTATTTTTTTTTCAAAAATTTCACAACAAAATATATTATTGGAACATTTATTTTTTTCCGTAATAGATTGAGAAAATGATGGGGAAACATAAAAGAAGTTTCTAGCGTATATACATTTAACCACCTCGGCCTATTTTCTCGTTGGCTTTATCGTAGATCAATTCCATACCCATTCCCAAGAGTTTTAACTACCTCGCGCCCCATTGCGTCAATATCCGGAGGGTTAATAATAATAATAGAATTTACCATTAATTTTATATCAAAGTGTTACGATCGATAAGTAAACAAACAAAGCTTCAATGTCAACCGATACGTTTTATGCATCGCTTTACGAATTTCAAACGAATTTCTGAAGGTTTTGCCGATTTCAGGTTAGGCTTCTGAGAATTTAGTTATTTATATCTTTGTTACTTTGTTTTGAACTTATATAACATTATAGCCGCAATATATTTTGATATCTTATATTATTATAAGAACTTCTTCTCTCAACACTATTTCCTTTTGGTAACAATCTTCAATTGTTTCAACGACATTGTTATCTTTTGGGAACACTTAACAAAATAGTTGTAAACACATGAGGAAAGCGAAACTCTCGCTAAAATGTTGTGCTATGCAAACGTTGTTATGCTATGCAATTGTTGCACTTAAATTTCTCCTTGTATGAACTACATTATCCCGTTATTGACACAGGTGTACTAAGGAACACAAACTAAAGTTTAAACTTAAGAAAAACAATTATTTTATTATTCAGTAATGTTATTTGTATGTTAGATCTTTAGTTAAACTTTTGAGCTTAAGAAAACATATTGCATTCCTCGTATAATAAGAACAGATAGAATAATAACCATTTTGAGTAAAACACTCTTGAAAAATTTGGTCTGGCACATGGTGAGCTTATAAAGTAATTCAGTAATTTTTTTTACAAGAATTTAAAAGAGTCCAATTTTTTTTCTTTGCATATAAACTAAAACCTACCTACAGTTCAATGCCGATGTTAGTTCAAAAAAGCCTAGTTAAGAGTTTTCCCTTTTTCTAAAACGTAAAAAAAAATGCTAATGTTTTATGTGGATGTTAAAACAAAGATATATTCGAACTTATATTTAAGTAAAAACCCATAAACTAATCAATGCACTCCAAATAAAACATATGAATTGTTTACATCCACAGATCCATAGAATTGAATTAATTACTAAAATTTAAACAAAGAAGAAAAATTAATTTTTCAGCAGAAAGTTTATTCTATTTTTGTTTGGAATCTTTAGTAATTTGTTACATATTTAATGAAGTTAAGAAGCAAGTTTTCTCTATATAATTTAAATAGTAACTAAACAACGCGAATAATACTAAAATGGCTTCGGATCTCACGTTCGACTGGAGTAACTTTCTTTAATATTTGATCTTAGTCAATCTAAAACAAACCCAAAAAAGTTTTCCAAATATTCAATTTCTAAACCGATTTGACTAGTCTCGAGTTAAATGAACAATTTTCAAATATGACAAACAATTTATTAAATTTTCGGCATCACTGATTATTAAATTTTTGAATACAAAAGACATCCATTTGTATGGCACATATTTGGACGGATCGTGTATATTCACAATATTATGTTAAAAGACATATTTGTCTATTTGATTGTAAATGTTTATGTCAGTGGTTCTTAACCGGGAATTTAATCGAATTCCGTGAGTTTGGTGAGTCAGTCTTGCGGTTTCGGTGAAGCTCAAGACGCATTCCCATGGTGCGTTCGGTGACTGCGCATATGAATCTGGTGAGGGTCAGTATCTTCAACTAGTTTTAGAACCACTGGTTTAGGTAATTTTATTTTTCAACGTCGAAAAAAAACAACTGGTTCTAAAAGTTTAGAGATTCTCCTTTACTCGTGGATCCGAAATCACGGTTACAAAATAATGGTAATAAAGACTGACAAAAAATATTTGTGTTTAAGTGGCCCAATTTTTTTTAGCAAAATTTTATGTGGCCCAAAATTGTTGGAAACCCCTGCTTTTCATAATTTCATAATTTGAAAAAAATAACATAAAAAATATACATTTTATTTCTATTAGCAATCAGAAATGAAAAAAAAACATTAGGAACCTAGTTCCTGACAACAATCCACCGACCACACTTGTTTTAATACTACGTTTTTAAATTGAAATTAAAAATGTAAAGTAATTTCCTAAAGACATTTGTAGAAGAATAAAACCGCACAAAAGTTTCAAACGTTTTTATTAACTCTCTTGTATGTCTATTCGCGTGGAATTTTGTAACTGAATGTTAACTAAATTTTTGATAAGCTAAAGACTTGAAATTTTGAACATAGCTTAGAATCTAATAACAATACCAGAAAATGTGAAAAACTGTTTGAAAAACTTGTCTTTTAAATTAAAAAATTAAGCTTTTTGTTGCAATACTTTTATCTTATTTGTTTTTCGAAAAATAGTAACTACAAAACATTAAATTCCAATTAAAACATACAAAATTACAATTTTAGTTTATATATAATACCATTTTAGTGATAAATGTTTGTTTTTTTTTTTTAAATGAATGCTCGTTTTAAGACTGTTTCTATTTTTATAGAATGTTCTGAAATATTGTTATTATAAATTTGAATAAGTTCTTTTAAAAAACTTGATAGATTTGAAACAAAAAACGTAGGGCGCTTGCTTAAGATAGCTAATGCAATAATAACAGTTATCTATCGCATGATTCATATATTTTAATTCAAATCATAGAAATATTTGAAAACCTTTTAAAAATTATTACTTTCCATTTTTGAGGATAATCTGTAGAAAAGAGAAATCGTGTTAATAACGCGTACAAACTTTGAAAAAATAACTTATGCAAGTGACTTCCCATGAAACCTTCACAGTCTTAACAGTAAGGATGTGTCATTCTACATAAAAAATCGATTTTTAATTAATCGATTGCTTTTTAGCAAAAAAAAAACGATTAATAAATAATAGGTTTTTCTTAAAAAGTTACTCGATTATTATATAAATCGATTTTTTCCAAATTTTTCAACTAATTTCAAAATAAACGTCATAAATATTATGTTAATCAAAGTATTATTAATGAAAAATAAACAACAGAAATAAAAAGTTTTTAAATTAATCAACACACACTAAAGTTTTAGAATATGATAATATAGGTTCAAATTAAAATGTTTTTCTCTCTTTCGACATAAATTAATAAAACTAAACTATTCAAAAAAAAACACAGAAATCAGTGGACAATGAGTTCAGGAATAACAGTTTAAGAAAAAATTTCAAAATTGTCGTTTGGAAAATGAAGTTTTACCAAATGACGTAGGTATCAGCATTAGCCGAATGTCGGTAAAATATTATAGTTCGTTGACTAACTTCATCTAGATCCATTTGATTAGCTAAATGAATGAATGAACTAAGCTAATGTCGGGTGGCAGATGAAAAATCGATTGATTGATTTTTTATTATAAAAAATAATAATCGATTATTAATCGATTATTTGTGATATTATCATAAAAATACTTATTGAAGTCGATTTTTACTTTAAAAAAATCGATCCTACTTAACAGTCCCAATTAATATAACTGACAAATAGCTTCCCGTGAAATATTCCCAGCTCAACATTTACACAACTAGCAAATGTTAAAAATTGGCAATTGAATGAAATCAAAATGACAGTTGAAACCATAATAATGATCGGTTAATTAAAATTTGAAACACTGGTTGTATTCCACACACACGTATGTGTTAACAATCTTTTTCTCTGCTTTGTGGACATACAAATTACGAATATTTGCCTATTATTATATTGATGAATTTTTTGAACAACAATTACCAATTATTTATTTTTGCATCATTAATTGAAATTAACAGTTGCGAGAAGCACTGTTAATTCATTAATGTCTTGTCTAGACATACTAGAAATTACAACTATTTTCGAATTTCATGAGTAACTTTTTCCTTACTATTTTTCGTATTTCTTTTCATCGTCTTCCAATTTCAATCTTTATTCGAAATTTCAAGTCTCTAGTTCATCGGTAGGTTAGTTTAGATTTAAAACAAAATTTCACACGGGCACACATACTGGAAAGCGGGATAGTAAAAAAAATAGTATATTCTTTTTACTTCTTGGTCATATATCACAATTTAAAATAGAAAAGTTAAAAATAATCGAATATTACAATAGTATCGAAATTTATTCGAGGAAAAACTTTCGGGGAAAGTCATTCAGAGAAATGCATTTGAATTTACGAAAAAGCTAGAAACGATTTTTTTCGCGGTTTGTTTAGTATTTGTTTTGCATATGAGAAGTAAAATAATGTAATAAGCTTTATAAATGACGAACAATGCATCTAAAATAACGATAATTTTAATCTCAATTAATTTATAGAATGATATGTTGTACGAATAGTTGCATGACACTAAAAAAAGTTACCAAAGTTTCAGCATAATAAAGTAAAGTTAATTGAATTGGTCTTAATTTTGGAAACTACGTCGTATTTCCTTTATCTTCCATTTTGTCATTCAAAAATTCAATTATAAATTTATTTGACTGATAATGAGATTAATAGCAGTACAAAACTGTTAATATTTAATATATAAGAAGGAAGCAGATATCAATTTGCTCCGGTTTCCGAAACGATTCCATCAAAATTCATTCGAGTCAAGTGCAGCTAGATTTATCATCATGCTTCACCCTCATACCACATTCCTCGACTGGGAATTAATAATGTTGGAAAAATATATTTTTAGCGAAAATAAAGTGAGTTTTTATGTCGATTATACAAATTTCATATGTTTTAAAATGGATAGATTTCACGAGAAGTGAAATTGGCGTCGACGAGCGCGATGATGAGATGAAGCTTAATGGTTTAAGCTTGTAATCGTCACCCTCATCCCTCGTGGCGTGACAATCACATCCCTTAATTTCGCCCCCGTTCCCGTTCGCACCCGGAATCGCCCGGCTGTGTCCCAAAACAACCTCGTTCGTGTGTGAATAGATTATAAAGTCAATCGAGAATGCCACTTGACCTCGATGAAACGTCTTCGTTTTTCACGTCAACTTCTTGCGAACCATTTCACTATGTCTCAACCAGCAACGTTTCAATTTAATCCATCAAATGATTTTGACAGAGTTACAAATGATTGAACAAAATTTGAAAATACATAATTTATATTTTCGAAGATGAGAAATTTGAGACGCAGAGTAGAATTATGTGATAGGGACATCAAAGCTCGCTGCTCTCAAGTAACTAAATCACCGAGCAAAATTTAATGATGGGGAAATATTGCGATTTGGAATATGCTTGGAAATTGCAGATTTAAAATCCAACTATATAAGGTGGCAGTTAATGTTGAAATTTCTCGGAAAATAAAATATTCGATTGGAGCATCACAGATACATCTTCATTTTTTTGAATTCAAACCGATCAATCTTCTTGAACCAAAGCTCTGCAGCTTTCAAACTACCATGGGCAATGTACGAAGTTATATTCATCCAAAAGTAGTAGCCCTGACTTAAAAGCAAAAAAATCATTTTTGAGATTATTTTTTTTAAAAACAATTATCTTATGCATATCTTATATATATATGCATTATCTTATATATTACATACAGATAATGCTATTATATAATAATAATAATAGATAATGATATTATATATACTATTCAGTGTGTTAGTAGTATATAGTATATACTACTAACACACTAGTATATAGTATAGTATATACATATACTATTCAGTGTGTTAAGTCGCGGAGTAGCGATATTTTAATATCGCATTCTGGATGGAAAATTTTTCGACAAAAAACCTTAAGAAGGAGGGCGCCATCCTCCCCGTTCAAAAATATCGGCCATTTTACCTATTACTACATTTTTTCTCTCGCATTAGGATTAAACGCGATTATTTCTAAAATTATAAACGCTAACGACACTTTACAACCATTTGAACTGTTATTAGCCTAGCTTTCTACTAATACACATAGACAGCGTAAAATAATTACTTAAATTCGAAAAATAAGGGCTTAAACTTCAAATTTAACCGTTTTTTTAGCAAAAAATCTGTTTTTGGCGTCTAGTAAAAGAACCACTCCCAAAACCAGGCAATATTATTATTAATTTCAAAAGTATTTGAGTTTCCCTACAAAAGAAGACAATATCATTAATGTAACTTACATATTATTGAAATCATCTTACTTGAAAGTTTGGCATTATTTAAAGATAAAAATAATTTGAATGAAATAAAACTTATGCATAAATTATTTGTACCATTAACGATTTAAATTTCATGTAAAAGAATAAATGATTAAAGATATTAAACAAAAATTAAACAAATAATTTAAGTATGTGCTTTATTTCGTTCAAATTGTTTTAACCCTCAAATAACGCCAAACAATGTAAGATGATTTCAATAAGATGTAAGTTACAATGATAATATTGGTCTTTATTTTGTAGGGAAACTCAAATACATAGTTTTAAAATTAATAATAATATTGCATGGTTTTGGAAGTGGTTCTTTTAGGCGCAAAAAATTAATTTTTTGCTAAAAAAGAGTCAAATTTGAAGTTTAAACCCTTATTTCTCGATTTCAAGCAATTATTTTACGCTGTTAATGTGTATTATTAGAAAGCTAGGCTAATAACAATTCAAGTGATTGTTTTAAAGTGTCGTTAACGTTTATAATTTTTGAGATAACTGCTTTTAATTCCAATTCGAGAGAAAAAATTTTGTAATTGGTAAAATGGCTGATATTTTTGAAAGGGGGGGCGCCCCCCGTTTTAAGGTTTTTTGTCGATAAATTTACATCCAAACTACGATATTAAAATATACGCGACCTAACACACTGTATATGATCCATGTTCTTATCCTTCTTTTATTAACAGTTAAATTTGAAGACTTTCAAAAATTATTTTTATATTCTATTTTAACTACCTATTTGAAAATAAAATTCTCTCAGAAAAGTTTCATTTTTCAAAAAAAAAAATCAAAAATAAAATGAATAGTATCTATATAACTATATATAACAATCAATAACCAACAAATTAGTAAGTCATGAGAGTTAGAACTTGAGATTTCTGTGGTTGTAACTTTACAAGTTCCGAAATTAGTGAAGCTCTTTGACAATTACTAATTCTATGTTATAATAGTGTATGATGCATTGTTGGTTTATAGTATGTTCTAATGTTGACCTAAGTTAAAATTCGATATTATTTTAGACTAACTTATGATTAGAACTGCAACATGATTTCAACTACTGGCTAAATAAAAACATTTGTATGGGAAGTAATAAATATTTTTTTTTAGTTTAATTTTTAAATGAAAAATTTAAAAAAGAGATCTGATTTTCTAAATTTCGGCAAGATTTATCAAACCAAAAACTGTATGTATTCTTGAATGGCATTTGTTATTTGTAATAAATTGGCTAACAATAAACATAATATGTTCGAAATCAAATTAGACTTTTTCGCTGACCTTGAACATTGTTTATAAAATATATAGTGATCTTATTTATGTAATTTAATTTACAGAAGTAAACAATAAAAATAAATTTGAACAACAATTCATACAATTGTATTTTTGACGTATTGCTCAGACGTATTTCGATTGTCAAGCAATCCTCCTCTGTGGTCATCTAGTAATATTGGATCCTTCTACCACTGCTATGTGATCTGTCTCAAAATAATTACAAAATAATTACATTACTCAAAAATGTATGGTTTTTAAATACTACAAAAAATAAATGTATTTGTAAGAAATTGAACCTACATTTTCGTGAACTAGGATTATAGAGGGAAATAAAGCCAATTTAGGAAACTTACAGTTATATTTTGAAAGTTATTAAAATGTCTGTTTGTGTGTATTTAATTATCTTTGTGAAAATTCTTTTTAATTTCTTCCTCTTTCTTCCAATAAAACATTTCGTTATATTTAGGGATTTGCTTTAGACAATTTAACAACAATCTATACATCAATCTTTTCAATTTAATTCAGTATTTACCATAAAATAAAGTAATTTTACCATAACTCTAAATAAAATATAGTGTTAAATCATTGAGTTTCAATTTATAGCGAAACTGCGCAGCATGATTCGTTTTTTTTTTTCTTTTTGGAGTATCAAAGGCAATGACCAAATTAGTTATGTTTTGATTACGTTATATTTGTGTATTTTGTTGTGCGAGGCATAAAATTCAAATTTAATATAATATTATTATACATTTTAACTAGTAAAACAAAAATTATTGATTAAAATGGGGCGGCTATATGCCTACAGCTCTTTTAAGCCAACAGCCACTGATATAAAGAGTGTTTCAATAGGAACGCAAGATTTGAATTGCGCGCCATGTTTGACAGTCGTAATACCCCATGATTATGACGTGAAAAATCGAAAGTTGACAAATGGAAGTTAGTAAACATGAAATAGTAGACCATGAACAGCGAAAAGAATTCACCAATTGGATCCTTGAGCAACCTGCTGATTTGGCAAACAAAATCAATTTCAGTAATGAGGCCATTTTCACTTCGATCGCTTCGTGAATAGGCAAAACTGTCACATTTGGGGCTTAGAAAATCCACGAATAATTCATCAGAAAGCAATGCATCACGTAACGGGTCACTGTATGGTGTGCATTATGGTTTGGAGGTAATGCAAGAAGGTAGCGCAGTAACGGTGAATGACGAACGTTATCTTGATATGATAACAGTTTCTTGTGCTTCATTTAGAAGCTATTGATCTTGACGATACGTGGTTTCAGCAGGACGGTGCCACATACCATATTGCCCGTAAAACATTGACGATCTTGCACGAGTTTGCTCCTGGTCGTATCATTACCTGATTTGGTAACCAGAATTGGCCTCCCCGCTCTTGCGATTTAACGCCTTTAGATTTCTGGCTAAGAAATTATCTAAAGTTACAAGTTTATGCCAATAAGCCTGCAACCATCGAAGCATTGAAAGCTGAAATTAGACGCTGTATCAATGAAATACCACTACATGTATTTAATAATGTTATTGAAAATTTCGTCAAAAGGGTATGCAAATGCCAGCAAAACCGTAGCGACCATTTAAAAAAAATTGTTTCATACATAATTCCGAGATTTTCTAAATCAATAAATATTAAAATACTTTGCTACAGAAAACCATGTTTTATTGAACACTAAAATCTTGGGCTCTTATTGAAACACTCTGTATTTACCAAAAAAAATCAACTTCGTTTATGATTTTTTTTCAATACTTGAAAATTGATTGTAGTTTTTTTTAAATAGATAAAACATTAATTTCAATAAAACTCTAATTTTTGTACGTACCAAATTCGCTCTAATTACCTTATTTTTACCTTCACGTTGTCAATACAATTCATTTTAATTTACCTGTTCTGAGTTTTGAATTATGAAAATTTTCAAAGTTGCCAACTTTTTTTGCCTGAAATGCAGAAAACTTCTTAATTTGTCTCTGTCCCATTTGAGCCTCCTGTTGGAAAAGTGGAAATGCTGTCATTTTTCGCCTCGAGTAATATGAGCCATTAAACAGACGTGGAAAGACGGAAAAACATTTTGCTTCTCTTTCGTCAGATAATGGAAATGCATCGTGCATTACCTTTCCCCATCCCTGGCGCGTCCCACCACCCCCTATATTTGTGCTAAAATGAAAAGTTACTATATCAACTCGCCATATTTCTATTAACTCACCTTTATCGCATCTCTGTTCTTTATTACGCCAACAAAAAATAAATACACCCGCTCCCATTCATTCGAACAAACAACTTTTTTTACCACGGATATTTTTGCTGATTCATTATATTTTCATCAATTTCACCGTCTTCACTCCGTTGTTGTCCTTTTTACCGTGTTCTCACCGTTCAAGGATAAATTTCCCCAACCCATATCTATCACCTCTCTGTGTTATTTTCGCTGACTCAATTATCTCACAACAGAACTGCTGTCCGCTCCAGTTCGTGCTAATAAATACGAATCGAAAAAAGATTCCCAATCGAGTTTTCCGGGAAAACAGGGCCATAAGTGCCAACACGTTCGTATAAGAAACCTGGAAAATTAAACAACCAACTGGCAATTGACGAAATTGAAAATAGAAAAGGCGAATAATTGAATGAATATTTCACCGATTCAATTGAATAGAATTCAAGAAAGAAGACATAAATGAATCTCTCAGGTGTGTTTAGTTTTACTCTTGAGTTTTCCATCGCTTTTTATACATTTGATGAATTTTTTTTTTTCAAAAATTTGTTTAATATTCTATGAAACTTTTTCCTTTTGTTTCCACCAGTTCATTTCAACTAGGGAAAATGCATTGTCGACATGACATGGCACGTTTGTCACTTTTCCAAATGAAAATTTCATAAATGAATATAACACATCATCGTTACATGTAAAGTGCAAACTTGAACTTTATCGTTTCGATTTTTGAATTTGTCATTATTACTCTTGGAGTCATTAGTCATACAATGATTTCAGCTGGAATATTTTAAACTGGCCTGAAAGCTCTTTGGGAAAATAAATATGTCAATTGATTTAGTGTCGCAACTTCCGATGCAGATAAAGAAGGAAAATAGACTTTCCATGACCCAATTATCCTAGTTATTAGAGAAATAATGATGATTTACTAAACACGCCTCTGAAACCACTTCATTAAGCACTAATTCAAATTAAGCATTTATATTAGGTTTCTGTACGAAAAAAAAGCTAAAAACTTTTCTAATTCTATTTAATATCTACACTTATTTACAAATTTCTAACATCATTCTGTACATTTTAATTTGTGATTCAATTATGATATTTATTCAATACATATATAGTCGGCATATTAATCAATTATACAAACGAAGCTATGGATATTATATTATGCCTCGTAGGATATAAATATGAAAACGTGGCGTATTTCTATACCGTTTTTTTCCGACAACAACGTACGAACTATGTACAC
The DNA here is from genome assembly GCA_958496175.1 of Sisyra terminalis. Lineage (NCBI taxonomy): Eukaryota > Metazoa > Arthropoda > Insecta > Neuroptera > Sisyridae > Sisyra > Sisyra terminalis. Next base: position 28,553,654 of record OY292277.1, on the reverse strand, counting down.
ACATTATACGGCTATAGAATCGATGATATCAATTAATAGTTGGAATTCAAATATGATAGATAAGTATTCTAAACGCAATATTCGAATTGCAATTCGTATATGCGTGGATCTCGCAGAAAAAAAAGAGTACAAATTTAATAACGGCAATAGATGAACGTAAAGTCCGTCGACTATATAAATTATAAATGTACACATCTGAATAAGGTACATTATTGTTACGAATATTTCCAGAACTCCGGTAAACTAAAAAAATAATTCCGATATGAGCTCTCCGATATGAGCACTACCGACATAAGCGCTACTGACAATGACGCTTCCCGATAAAAGCGCTCCAAATAATAAAAATTTAGTATTTTTTTAATCAAAATATAATATTATATAATTTTTTATATAATCATATATAAACAAATGTTTGTAATGGTTTATTATCAGAAGCGCTTTTGCCGGGAAGCGCAATTGTAGGTAATGCTTTCGTCGTTGTGCTTATATCGGGGCGCTTTTGATGGGACATCAGATAAAATATATTATCGTTTATCCTGCTTGAGTCGCTGATGAATTAGGCACAGCCTAATTGCTTTTTGTAGAGACGTGTTGTTTAGAGGGTGTATTCCTTGTATGATGTAGGCATCTAATAAGAATGAATTTTTGAAAACTACTCCCCAAAAAAAGTGAAAAAGGCTCTCAAAGTTGGTAACGTATTGTAACGTGACGTCTCAAAACTGTATTGGGATAGCATTTATTCGTTCTTTTAATTTCTTTTGGAAATAAATAATCACTTTCACACTTAACAATCACTTTTTTATTACACTTGTATACACTTTTTATTACATAGTTACACTTGTCAAAACAATCACTTAAATGACAATAATCACTTTTAAATCGAAATCACAATAAAAATCGCTTTGTTGTAACGGAAATTCAAAGAGAACTTCGATACAGAACTGTCACCTGGCTTGACTGAGTGCCTTATATGCCCGCAAGCCAACATTCTAGAATGTACTCCATTGTTCGTTAATGTTCCACCACCTACTAGATGTTTCTAGAACAATCTATATGTTTTCAAATTCGGTTGTCAAAATTTCTCGAGAACTACTCAACCGATTCTGATAATATTTTACACAGGTCTTCGAAATACAATTTACAAGGACTTGAACGAAGGATTTTTTTGCTATTACAACCATGAAATGTTTACTAAATATCCATTTTTCACTTTTCCCCTTCTTCCAAGTTCGTTTAGGGCAGGGTTGCCCAACCTTTTTTTGTCCGTGGGCCGGATTCATCATGACATACGATTTCGCGGGCCGGATTCTTTATAATTGCATATCTTAGTAACACCTTTGAAAAAAATTCAACATTTTCAATGAATTCACGAATATGTTTGTGCTGATTCATTTTTTTTAAATATTTATAAATTTTATGAAAATGTTGCGTTTTTTAATTTATTTTTAGAATTAAATGAAATCATAAAAGGTTAAAATTTCAAAAGAACAAAATCTGTACTCACGATTTATTAATGTGAAGTCTGATGTTGTTTTTCAGAAACTAATTTTTTAATATTTGGTTCAAGTTGAGTGACGTTCATCCTTAATATGGAATGAAGGTGATCATCTGAAAGTCGAGCGCGAGACGCTGGTTTGGCTCTTTTTAAAGTTGAAAATGTTTGTTCACAAATGTACGTGCTTGCAAACGCCGTTGTCATTTTCATTCCAAGGTTTCTCAAATTCGGATAAGAATCTAACGCAATAATTTACGAATATCCGACTAGGAGCTCGCGGGCCGGATTGAGCTTCTTCGCGGGCCGGATCCGGCCCGCGGGCCGGATTGAGCTTCTTCGCGGGCCGGATCCGGCCCGCGGGCCGTAGGTTGGGCACCGCTGGTTTAGGGTATTAACTAAAAAAACTTAACATGTTTTTTTTCACTTCTTTTTCACTTATTTTCCCGAGTGATCTTGTCATGAGTTCTGTTGGCAACGCGAACACACCTTTTTTTCCAAAGGATCTCCAAAAATGTCGTCACAATGGCGGAAATTTAAATATTTTTCTACGAAAATTTCAGAAATTATTTGTCAATTGTGTATGTTTCTTTCGTACAGTAAAAAGTTTAAGTAAAATATTTTTCTTATATAGAAAAAAAATTGTTGAAAATAGGCCATTTTTTCCCCGATTAAGCCCACGTAACCCTTTAAATATGTACTTGTTTTTAGTTGAGCCCATTTTTCGAAGTAGATCGCATGAAAATATGAAAAATCACTGTCGATTATACCAGTATTATGTTTACCCACCGCTGGGTTAGGTTTTATCGTTTTTATTTTATGTTCAAATATCAGGTAGTCTTTTATTCTTTCATAAAAAAGAGGCCTATTTTTCTAGTTCTCACTGGAAATCTACTGTTGACAAAGATACAAAGAAGCCTATCGGTATCAGAATGGTTAAAGTGGCCGCTCCAAAACTGGTAGGTGTTAGGTTCGAATCTTGTACCAAACAAATTTTCGATATTTCTTGATTTACTGATTTGTATTAACCCTAGAGCCGGTAAAAAACTTGGCAGTTGCGACAGTAAATAACAATAAAAAAGGTATAAAACAAGTTGTGTGGAATCTGTAACTATCTTTTCATCTATTCATTCATAGAATATAACTATCTTATTTTATAACTATCTTATTTTATCTTATTATAACTATTGTAACTCTCTGTTTATAGATTTTTTTACATAGTATAGATTAATTAAGTGGAATAATATTAACTTTATTCTTTAAATAACTCTTTTCAAGTTATTTGATGTTTTGTTGGAATTAAAAAAACTTTCTAATTAAAAACAAAATTACTTAGCAGTTAATTAAATTGATATTAAACGTTGATAATTCTGACCTAAATCACATTAATCCCGTATATAATGTGACACTGAGCCTCAATTCCAGGATAATGAGGTCAATACTATTACATTACTGACATATTAAGCGATTAATTATCCTCCCAAGGAAACAAACTGAGCTCTGAACTCAACATAAGAAATCCTTGAATGTACTTGAAGCAAGTTTCGATGTTTGTCTTGAAAATTATAATGCAAGCTTGTTAAAAACTTGCAAAGTTTTTTCCATATTACGCACATTGAATTCCTGAACCTGGAGTTGTCTTTCCTCAGCATCGAATTACCCTCACTTATACTGTTACGCACCACTAGGCAACGACAACGTTTCGAAAATGTCAAGGCAACATTTTCCATCTGTCCGTCTTTTAATTAGGGAAAAGCTCGAAAATTTACTACGGGAATTTTGTGGGAAAGCTTTTATGTATAACTTTTTCTTGATACATGAACATTTTAAAATTATAATAAAAGACATCAACGTTTTCTGCAATACATTTTTCGGTTTTAATTTTTCCTTTAGTTTTCGCGTGATTCAAACTAGCAAACGAGTCTCAAAACCACCAATATTGAAGAGCAACAAGAAAAAAAAAATTGCAGGATTAATTTTTATTCTCGCTGTATTACGTTTCTATGGTGGCGTCAATCAATCTCGAGTTCAGACCAGCTCGCATTGTTCTTTCAAACAGACTCGAGCAATATTTTCCGTAATTAAAGTTGAAATTAAAAACGAAAAAAAAAATTAAGAGAAAATCGTGAAGAATAAAATTCGACAATTTAAAAAAATGAAGCGAACAAGCTAAAGACGGCTTTAATGACGTCAATTGTTGTAGGAGCCAAAGCTGAAAACGGGAGAAAATTGTCAATTTTGTCACATTTTCTTTTTCGACTGCTTGTCGCTATGTTCCAATTATAAAAGAGCTAATGACGAACGATAGACTGTCAAAATATTTTTTCAACAGAACAATAAGAATTTCCTTTTCCCATTTTTCTTTCCCTCGTTTAATGATGTTCGGTGAAAATAAAAACACATAATTTTCTTGACAAACAATCGACACTCTTACCTCCTCCCATTCCAATAAATTAGCATTGTTATTACAAAAAATCGTTTCTAACAGTCAACAGAAACAGACAAAAAAAAGCAATGAATATTCTATTTAAATGTATTTTTATTTGAAATCTTAAAACTTAGTATCAAGAAGAAAAATAACTATGAGATATATCTTCAGAGTTATCCGAGTTTTATCAGATAGATCATGTAGATCATGTAGATCGTATAGATCTATCAGAGCTACCGTAATAAATGACAATAGAACTTCTGGTGGACGATTGTTATGGACATATAACAGTAACAAAATTATTTTATTATACAATCGTTCATTTATTTCACCCCATACACTTATTTATTTATTGACAACAATCTTTCTTCTTCTATATAGCTTATGACTGATTATAACTGAGTGATAACTAATTTGTAACTGATTACAACTCATTGACTAACTTTTTATAAATGATTTATGACTAATTCATCAACTATAACTGATTGTCCTTCTCCTGTGGTCAACCTCTTTTATAATGGTTCAGACATGTTCCACAAAGTTCAAACTTTCAGATTGTTCCATCTCCGACACTTTCAATCTTTATTTTTGTTGTCTTTTCCTTTTTCTCTTAAGTCAAAAATTCTTAAAGAAACTTTTAGAACATCTTTCATCTCATTATGCTTGACCGCTCCTGCTTTATTTATTTTCATTGTTCGGTGAGCGTACAGTGGGACGCCAGAAACAAAACTTCGCTCAAACGCTCACACACATTTAAATCTTAGGCATATTACAAAATCCATACCGAAACTAAATAAGCTAGATTCGATTAACTTAGCAATTAACTTAATTACTTTAGGCTACACTTGTTAAAAGCCATGTATTTAAATAGTGTCATTAGAAACTGATATTTTAATCTTTTCTTTCTTGTTTTCATCTAGTTCCGAATAACAGTGCACATTAATAGTTTAATGAAGATGATTGGAGGAAGCGGAGGTAAAATAGACCGTCTTAGAAAAACAATTTAAAGAAAATTAATTAATTCGATACTTTATTTGAATTTAAAATTAGTTATTATTTTTTACTCTCCATTGCAAATAAATAAGTTTTTCAATAAACGAAACAAACATATATTCACTGATTCAAGATTCTTAATTCTTTTCATTGTATACCATACTGTTAAATCAAAATGGGGTAGTTGGCAAAATGGAATAATTAGTTACCTGTATTTTAACTAAGTAATTAGTTACCAGCAACTCAAAACACTAACGATATATGTTACAGTGAAAGCGTCTATTCCGCGAATACATGCATTGACTAGTCAATGTATACAATGTATACTTATGAGTATTAATCTAACATAGACCTTAACGAATTAAAATAATATATGAAGACTGTAGCTACGTTATATTAAGGTGACACTGTGTGACTTGCCTCCCACGAATATAGGAGCTTTTTAGTGACTTCTTATATATGTGTTAGTGGAGATATACAGTGAGGACGGATGAATTGACTAGCCAATGCATGCATTCGCGGAATAGACGCTTTTACTGTAAAATATATTAAATACTGTCGTTTCAATAGTTAATTATAAAATCATTCATAAGGTTTCTTACAGATATAACAAAACTAGAACATTTTGTTAAGTTTTTTATATTTATGTTGACTGAGTTTTTTGAATTTGTATTTAAGACGAAAAACAATATTTTATTTTACACACAAGTCTTATTTATTTAAATAGCACGACATAATTATTTTTTTACGGAACACCAATAATTGTATTAACTGTTATCATATTTAGTTTATTTTCACTATTCAATTCAATATACAAAATTGTACTATACTTGTTATTTTTTTTGTTACTGTTATTTTTTTGGGACCTAGGTGTAACAATCTCCTTATATAAGAACTCAGGTGCGTTTCGACAATTTTCACTTCCTCATTTGTTCTGTTGCTAAAAAATTCCACCACTATTTATATTGTCTACCTTTTTATCTTAAGTTATAATCTCGCCTTCGAATGTTGTCGAATATGTTTCCACTCAATCTATTTCATTCTTCATTTGTATTATTCATTATATTTCAACTATTATCCTTTTGTATACTTATATATGGTTGATTCGGCACGCCCAGCGGTAGGTCAGACACCAAGCCATACGCACACATACATTCAAGTGTCTTAGGTCCGTAACAATATGTTTATAAAGAAAAGCAAACCTAGTCAAATTACAGTTTCCAAATATTTAAATGCTAAAAATTAAATTATCTTTTTAAAACAGCGCAAAAGAGGACGATGGTAGTGATAATTTTTGGCTGAAAGCGATATTGTAATTCTATGTAAATTCCAGTTATTCAAATATATCGTTCGAATTTCGGAAAATATTAATTAGGATTTTTTTACCTGCAAAATCCGTTTTGTTTTCCTTTCTTTTATCAATTATGATTTGGGTCGTTATGCTATAAATCTGTAATTATAGCTAACGTAATTTTTCAAATTAATTTGATTTAGTTTCAAAAAAGTTATTAAATACTATGAACTTGAATTTGGGAAATTTCCCATTTCATTTTTATTTCAACAGTACCAAACAACTTCTATTGTATCAATTTACTCGAACAAATTTGATAGTCAAACAAACTAAAACATCTCATTATTTTCAGAAAACAATTTCCACATCAGAGAACTTACAAGTGTTAGGAAAACACAATAATTTCCATACACGTCCTGACTCGCTATTAGCATCATCAAACTCCACCCGGTGAGCTTGTTTCAGTTCGATTTTTCCGATAGAAACACGGCACTAAAAAAACAAGGCCTCTTCGTAGTTGGGTGAAGGTGTCGTCGAAGGAGCTGCTGTTGATTTTCGTTTCATTTACTCTGGATTCGACAACATCGTCAAAGCTGAATTCGCTAAATAAATATCTAAAAAAATTGAAAGCAAACGCAAAACTGGCGCCGTTTAAATTAAAATTTAGTCGCATGTCGAAGTCAACGACTTCCACGCGCAGCAATTCGGTGGAAACGCCTGGCGAAAATGAAGTCAGCCTGACACCAAGTCCGCAGGATGGTCCTGGCCAGGATGTTGTTTCGTCGATCATCCTGGAAAATGGTGACAACGCTTTGGTTACCGATTGTCTAATTCCGACAAGTCCTCCTCCATCGTACGAACATGTTCTGGAAGAAGTAAGTAACTTAAATGCTAAAATACATACATTCAATTAGGTACCTTTTATACATTAATTATTACATTCAATCTTTACCCTTTTCATTTTACCTGAAACCTAAATATTGACTAGAGTATTTGATTCTTTGATTAAATTACAACCAATGCATAACTTATTTTTCACTTATATACCATATATATATATATATATATACTGAAACAAATTCACAATATCAATTAAATACATCAACAATCAAATACGTCAATTACATTTGTGTATGTCAATTATATAACTATTATGGCATTATACATGTCACACGTACAATGTGGAATTGTGATTGAGGGACTGAAGGAAAAAATATTCTGTTTCACTCGCTTACGAAACGTTTAATTGTTAGATTTTTCGATATTTCAAAAATTTTAAATAGAATTATTAATAAGTACCTACGAGTACGTAGATGGCTTAAGCGGAAATCATGGCTTAGCCTTTGTTTGTATATATAGTCCAGTCAATGGGGGTTTTATCCTACAAAAGCTGTTGTAGTTCTGTTTTTGGAATATGTTATTGAGTTAGAGGCCCTGAGGGAAAATCCAAGTTTTCGGTCTTTAAGGGGGTGCGCACGATCCGCCATCTTAGATTAAAGGTACGAAAAATTGTTTTTTTTTTTGATTTAGCTCCTGAATGGTTGATTTCACGACAAAAATGTTAGATTTAAATTAAAAAGGACCAAATTCCTTACAATTTTTGAATTTACACTTTTTTCGTAAGGCTAACGATTTTTTCCAAGAAATCGTCAGTCTTCCTTTTAGAAATTTTGGGAAATGATTTGTAGCTTTTCGTTACGTAATTATTGATTTGTATCTATTATTCGTTAAATAATTGTTGATTCGGAGCTATTCATTACATAACTATTACATTTTGTGAATCCAAAGCTAACTCATTTCCACACCACCACGAGGTAAAGCTAACGGGAGTTTTTTTATTGTGGTATCCCCAGTAGGTCTAATATAATAATATGATAAGAAAATGTTATGTTAAAGGGGAAAGGTTCTGGTTTGAAAAGCTGAGCCAAACCTATTTTCTTTCAGTTGTTTTTCTTTCAATTGTTTTCAAAAATACAAAATATTAAGTAACTATGGAAGTACCTATCGAAAACTATTTTTTTGATTATTCTTATAATACTGATACCTTTACTTACCAATTAAGAGAGTGAAATAAGGAGCCTAAAATTCGGGACCTTACGATCATCACGATAACGTAAAAATGGTTATTCTAAAAAATTAATTCAAGAACCTTGAGCTTTTGATCTTGGAAAATTAAAAAAAAAACACATAATAAAAAGAAATTGCAACCCAGATATACCAGATGGTCTACAATTTGGAATCTGTGGAGAATATTTGTCATTAAGAGAATAATTACGATTAACGATTATAATTTTGGTTTTCTTTAAATTAATTTTAGAGTCTCATTTATGGTTTTCCGTTTCAAAACGATTAAGAAGATTCAACGTTTCCTCTTCTGACGTAATTATCAGCGTCGTATCGTCTGCATATCTTTAGATTATCATCTTTTTACCTCTATTGAAATTCTTACTCTCAGACAAAATATCGCCGACAAAATAATCGTAGACTAAATATCTCCAAAAAAATATATCCCTGACAACAGAATATTTGGCAAAACTACGGTTATACCGGCGCCCTAATTTTAAGAAACGGTTTCTCATAGAAACTATTGTTTTTAGGTGCTTTTTTTTCAAGATAATTGTGGTGAAATAAGAGGTAATGAAGAGAACGATTTCATTTGGGAGCCTTTTGTCAGGAAAAAGCCCGGGTACAAAAAAATTAATAATCGAAGGACCAATTGTTGGCGATATTTTGTCGGGGGATCAAGACGCCTGATGCCGTCCCGTTCCTATCTCGTTACGTATTCTCCATAGATATTGAACAGATCTAGAGAGAAGATCTTGAGATTGAGAAGTAGAAAGAAATCATAGCAGGATCCAATTACATAATGACAATTGTTTCATTGAAGGTGCAAAGTTTTTGAATTTACAAATAAAACACCTGTTGGATCCTATTTATAATTTTTAAATGAAATGCTGAATTCTTAAGTCGCAGCGCTGAAGATATTAGGAACTCCCCTATTTGATCCCCTTGATTGATTTTTTATTTGTGCTATCATAAAAAAGTAAACTAATTTTTAAGACCCCTAAAACACCATTGCCAATTTTTTAGAAAAGTTGAATTGTATAATTTGAACATTGACACATAGAGGATTGTAGGGTTGTGGTATTAGTAATGTACCGGACTTTTATACCGTTTAAACAAAATGTGTATTAGAACTTTTAGAGTTCAAAAATTTGTTATCATAATGAAGAAAATACTTGATGGGTCGGTCCTCATATCGAGCAAATTTGGATATTTCTCGATTTCGAATTTTTATTAACTTTAGAGTCGTTAAAGACCTTAGTAGTTATAAAGCGATGGCTAGTAACAATTAAAAACAAAAAAGAAAATTCTTGCCTAATATTTTAAATAATTGAAACTTTTTATTTTTCAGACGCGATTGGCAGCTGAACAATCGTCTACGTCGCTTTACAACGATGGTTTGGATTTAAATGGATCTGATCAGAGTTTGGATGGGGATAGCTGCAATGAGGATGATATTTCGAGGCACGAGGTTTCTAGATCTCCTGAGTCTGGCCCTAAAATTCTGCACAAATCGAGCAAAGAGCTTTATAAAGCTGTAGCTAAGCAATTTGGTATCACCTGCAAAATGTCCGACCAATGTCGCTGTTTAGATTGCCAAAGTCATTATTTCGAATGCGAATATGAGGAAAACGAACAAGAGAAAACCGACGGTGGTCTTGGCGCTGGTACGCCAATGTTCATATCCGAGGTTATGCATGGGACGGCGTGTAATATTTTGTAAAATATCTGACAAACGTGAAGAAAACTTAACTTTTCGTTTTCTTTTGCAAATCGCCAAAAGGTTCCTTTCGGAACCTTGCAAGTGTGAAGAAACCTGTAAAAAGGAGCTTCGCTAGATTAAATGCTGAGTCTTTTACGATTTTTAACGATAATACTGTACATACCAAAAGTATAAGCTAATTAACAATTTGAATACTATCCATAGCCAAATCAAAGGGAATTTTTATTGGAAAAAGTTTTCATTGACTTGTAAAAATCGTCCCTTGCCGAATTTTGTAAAATTTGAAGAAATTCATCGAAATCGAGGAAATCTTTTTACTACTTTTAAGTTTTTCAGTATTTTTTTTGTTTGTATCGAAATATTGAATGGTAAAAGACAATTCATTAAACGTGAAAAATTGCGTTTAGGAAAAAAAATAATACGGGTCATTTAAACCAATTTTTTTCAAGTTTCTTATTAGGAAATTAAATTAAGTAAATTAAGTCAATTTTTCAAAATTGAATAAGAAAATTAAAAAAAAAAAACTATTTTTGTAAAGAAAATCAAAATTTTGAATTTGCAACGATTGGAAATTTATCGTTGTTCTCTTCGAGAGAAAAATTGGAAAAAAATTATTGAAATTCTTTTTTATTTACAAAAAACATTTCCAAAACGCACAAACTCGATGAATTGAAACGAGGAGAACTTGAAAAATTTTTGGGATGAAAATTCACAAAATATTACAGGAAATCCAAAAGAAGTAATGAGAGTTTTTGGATCAATTTTTCTATATATATGATTATTTATGTATAAGCAAACAAAAAAAAAATGTTATTAATGTAACCGATATTGTATTTGTAATTTTTAGATGATTTATCTCAGATAAAAACCCAATAGTCGAAAAGCCAAACTCTTTGCACCTCTACAAGCCTCAATGCCAGACTGTAGACCAAATAAGACGTGAACTACCCCAATTTTTCAGCTTTAAAAAGAGATTGGATTTTCGTTGAAAAAATCAAGTTATTATAAGTACACTTTACACACACACTTTAAGAAAAATAGGACTGAATTTAAGAGCTGAACTTTACAATTTTTAACGATCTTATTTTAGATACGAATTTTTGCAAAAATTAAAACCTTAGAAGGGATTAACGCAAAGTTTGAGTCAGCTCGTCTCGATCACAACAAGCGTTAACAATCGTACCTAATGCATTTACGGAAAATATGGAATGTTATAGATTTAGTCAATCAAAAATAAAATTTAAAAAAAATTAATATGTGTCTATTTAAAAAATTATGGCTAATTAAAAAAAATTGTATAAATTAAACTTTTCGGGGACGGATTTGTTTTTTGTACAAAGAAATCAAGCAAAAATGCGAACTGAAAAAGAAAAATTTGATATGAAAAGCGATGATGAAAACTTATTAAAAGAGACTTTTTCCTGTTTCAAAATTTGTTTTGAAAGTTTTTTTGTAAACGTGACTCATCACATAGCGATTATGATTGATCCAATACTACTTGATGAGCACTGAGGAAGATTGCTTGGCAACTGAAATGCGTATCTGAGCAAATCGTCAAGAGTTAATTTTGTTTGAACTTTTGTTCATACTTATGTTTATAGTTTACTTTTGTAAATTGTATAACATAAATTAGACCACAATATGTTTTTATATTATTTAAAAAGTGTAACTGTTCAAAGTATTTTTTTAAATTGTATGATAACAATTCATTTCAATAGCAAAACGTCGCAAAATTTGCTTAAAAATCATTTGTAAAATGGCAACGTAACGTGTGGGATAAACCATTTGTGAAAAAACTTTCAGAATAAAATCATTGTTTTTATTCGGAATTTTCCCGAACCCGTTTTAGCGAAACTGCGCTATTTCGAATGAAAGTTGAATTAATGGACAACTTTTGGTATTTTGCTATGATAAAATAAAATATTTGTAATTTTATATCGTCATAATGGTTAACGAAACAAAATGCTTTTAAATATCACAGAGACAATGCCAATTGATAAAAGAATATTTTTAAAAAAAATTGTTAAATTATCGCTTCTTGTTGTAATATTTAAACGTGTATAAGTATATCTATTATTAGGGGTAATTTATACATTTTTACCGTCCCTGATCTAAAAATAAAAGTTACAATTATAAAACATTAACTTTTCTGGATTATAAATAATAAAAAAGAGATGTTGGTCAGTATTCGCATGGGCATAGTCGTGGAAGTGAAATTTTTAAGTGTATTCACTATTAAATACGTGACAGTAAATTATCTTATATATTGAGAAAAATAAGGTCCCAAACATGATTTCAACCAAACAATTCCATCGTCCTGGGATGCCACCTGCTCCCCTCAATTATACGAAATATACGAAAAATTACATGTTCAAAGTTCGTGCATATTATTATTGATTTTTCCCGAAAATGATTGGACTTTATGAAAAATCGGGAGTCAAATGACTTCTTTATTTGAAAGCTTTAATTTATTATTGAGGAAATTTCAAAAACTACTTGATTTTCAGTGATTTTTTGTTTGAAATATGGAAGAATTTTACTCTTAATTATGAAGGTATTAAAACTTTCGTCCAACTTACGTTCAAAAATTAATTACAGGATAAAATATACTTACTTTGATTTTGAATTGTTAATCATTTAACATTTTGAGATTTACTAGATATTTAGTAATTTTTTATTTTATTTTATTTTATATTATTTTTTATATCTAGTAATTTTATTTTGAGCTATTAAAATGGAATTTTCTCGGTAAAAGACGTCAATATTTTCAATGATCGTCGATATGTTTTCTTTTTATAAAAGACGAACATGAAAAGATCGTTTGTTAGAATCACAAATTTTGAAAATTCAATATTTCAGTAATGAAATTGTGAAGCACAATAATGTTTTTAACATTAACAAGTAGCTGTTTACAACCTATAAGTGAGCGCGCAAGTGTATATCCTGTATACAACAAAAAATTCTTCAATAATGCGTCCTTTTTCAAACGCGTATTTTTCAATTGGAATGAGCTCTACATCAATGGGGGCTATTAATTCAAGGTTCAAAAATTGAATCGAAAAAACTACAACTTGGGGGAGAGGGGAAACGTGATGGTTCACGGTGCGGATTTTTTGGTTAATACTATGTTTGGATCATTATCTACCAATAAATAAAACAATTAGCGTTTACTGCATATGCTTGAACGATACTTTACTATTGAACTATGGTATACAAAATAAAAACAACTCCCCACACCATTAAAATAATCTTGTTGTGCCATATAATGCAATCAGCTAGGCTAAATTTCGTCACGAAACTATAATATGCTACGTCTCCACTCCCAAAACTCCAAAAGAAAATTATCAAAGAATTTTAGGTAAAGTGATTTTTTTGTAAAACCCTTTTTATTGTAGTTAATAAAAGACTATTTTTTGGTAGGAATTGTTCAACATACGATTTTCACATTATGATTTGTACCTTCTTTTTTTTAATGAGCACACAATTGGAGTAGAGCATGGGGGGATTCAGCAAAAGTGATGAACATTCATCTGTAGTCAAATTTTGACGTTCGAAACCAATTGCCATCAATTCAAACGCATTAGAACTAATCCATCCCCTAATTTTCAATTACTTCTGGAGGGTGAATACATTATGATAGAAATATTATAAAGAATGGTTTTTTGAACCTTAAGCTTCTCAAGCCACTCAAAGATTGTGGTTTCTTAACAAAATTTAGCCTCGCTTATTGTATTCAAAAAGAAAATATTTCTTCATTTATTTTTGGTTTTTCAAAATTTTATATACTGTTGTCATTGGTTTTTCATTAATTTAAAAAAATCATATCAATGAACTTCACAGTATGAAAAATGTTATGGAGGAAACCTAACTAATCTGTTAATGCAGAAAGTATGAATCAAACAACGCTTAAAACAGAAACAATACATTGCAAAAAAAATCTCTTTTCTAAACAATAATCCAGAAGAGTTTCTAAATTAAATGTAAAGTTAAAAAAGAAAAATTATTAAGAAAATCGAGATATCTCGTAATTGTTGTTAAATCACTAATCAAAAAAAAAAATGAAAAAAATACCAAAAAAAGTAAATTAAGTGGAGAACTCATAAATTTGAAGAATATTTTCGTACTTGAAAGAAATCATTAAAATAATGAAATGAAAAACACGTGAAAAATAAAAATTAAATTAAATTTTAACATTTATATGTTTTAGGTTAATTGCATCCCTATTTGTACATTAGAACATGATACTTTCGCAGGCCTAAGATTGTGAGAGAAAAACCAAACCGAAAGGCCGATTTTTTCCGTTGGCACTTTCACAACTAAGAGAGTCAATGGAAAAATCAATCTATTTACCGAATTTATCTATTCAAATCTATCTTACAATGAACTGACTGCATTTATCAAATAACTACAAATACTGTTAATATAATGATCAAATCATCGATAATTTTGATCATACAATTTATTGGAAATACTTCATTTGCGGATAACATTTATACGAATTCCAGGCCTATTAATCATTTTCATTGAACCTTAAAAAAGCTAATTTCCTGCTTTATCATAAGACTAAAACAAATTGTTGAGCCATAAAAAAATGCTGTTGAGAACTGTTTCAATCACTTAAATTTTCATAAATCTTTACACTAAAAATGTCTAAAAATAAGTTGAAAAAACATATTTTTTCCATTATAGAATATTTCTTTTGATAATTTGAGTGACCGGAACATGTACCTATGTACATCTTCTGTTTAATAGCAAAGCAAGAAGTTTTGTTCTTGAAATTCAGAATCATTTTTTTGGATCTCTTTAGAAAAATATTTTAACATTTACGACTGCATTTTGTAAATAATGGACCATATTATCAAGCGTAATAGAATCAGAATTTTCCACCACCGTGAAAGTTCTCATTTCTAAGACGGTTTTTTGATAATAAACTGATTATATATTAGGTAGATGTGTAAGTATACAATCCAAACTTAGCAAAAAGCCCCAAGGAAAATTGAATCACATGGACTTACAAGTAAAAGCTTTAAATATTCGTCCAAGTAATTAGAACGTAATTACTCCGGAAAAGTGTTGCATTGCGTTCTCGTTCTTAAATCGCCGAGAATTCTATTGATTTATTTGATCATTGTTCTTTTCGTTTGTGGCTTTCGTTGGGGCTTTAAAATAAATGTTATTAAGAATTATTACCTTACATTGAATTAACTGGAGTACGTCAAATTTAATTTAAGACATAAATGAATATAAATATGAAAATGTTAATTAATAACAATTATTGTATAAACATTCGGTCTTTAAAAAATGCATCAATAAACATGTTTATGTATATTATTGGGATTTTATTTTTCAACGACAACTTTTCAGCTTTTGACGATCAAATCAAAAATTCAGTAGATAGTTAATAATACTTTTCTTTTAAATTACAAGGTTTTGCACTATCTCCCAGGTCAATTTATAACGTCAACCCAGGAACCTCAATTAAGAGAATTAAAGGAAATGTTCTCTGCCATTCTGAATTTCTGCTATCATAATGGATGAAAGGAGTCCTGATGGTCAATATGTATATAGTAAAAAAAATATATGCTTCAAGTTTTCAAATGCTAAGTTAAACTTTTCGTTGTATTTTCATATTTCAGTAAGCTGTAGTTATTTCATTCAACTAAAACCGGATTAACATATTTGGAGACCTTAGGACGAACGCATTTTTGGAGCCCCTAAGAACTATCAAAAAATATTAATACAACTTTTTAACCATTAATGGTCTGAAAATTCTGAAAAACAAATCATGAAAGTTTTGAACGTATTGTGGTATATTTTTTGGCACATTTTTGCAACATGTCGAATAAGCAATTTCGAATGATATTAATTTCAAATTTCATTGGAGAAATCCGCCGCGGATACAACTCGACACATTAACCTAGTGTAGGACCCAAATAGTGATAGAGAAAGCGCCATACGTGAATGGTTCCAGAAAGTTAAGGCTGGAGATATTAGCTGTGATGATAAACCGCGTAGGGGTAAACCCAGGGCCGAATAAAGGGCGATTGGGCCCAGTCGGGCCCCGCGTTGCCATCAAAATTTCGCCTTAAATTTAACAAAAAGAAAAACGCCGAGTTTAATTCGATCTTATATTAATTTAGTACTTATGTATGCTTCGTTGTTGTTGTCTAAATTTTTTTTGGTTCTAAAATAAAACCATGTATCACCTTACACTACAAAAGAAGCAAATTTTATTTTTTAAATAATATGCATTGTTCATCTTATCTTTTGATTGAAACATATTAATCGAAAAGATTTCTTAAAACATCTAGGAATGGATAATTCGTATGTTTAAGAATTAAATTATTGTACTATTTTATTTAAGATTAATGAAACATATTTCTATTTTTCACTTCGATAATCTATTAACTAATAACTAAGTAAATAACTGTTAATGGATTTTTGACCCAAGTCCCTTTTAGAACAGTTAAATCCGGCAACGTTGCATTTTTTACTGTTTTTAATTTAATTCGCGGATAAACCGGTCCATAATGAAAATTTAGACACAAAAGAGACAAGTACACCATATTAGAATTGAATTAAAAAAAAATCGCGAAAAGAATACAAAACAAAGTCTAAAATACCACATTGCCAAATTTGACTGTTTTTAAAGAGACTTAAACCGATTTTTTTTATTTACTCAGAGTTAAGTAAATTATTTTCCATTAAATTTTGTAAGATTTTTCTAAAGGTATCATCATCTTCAATCAATAAAGAATCCATTAAGACATCACCAGTTACTCTTGGAGGCATCAACTTGTGATCTGGATGCCCAGAAAATTTGGCAGCTTTTATCAACAGATCACTGTATGTGTCATTTTTAAAATGTTTGTAAACATTTTTCATGGTATCAGTGGAATCTGTAGTCTCGATGGGCTCACGAAAATCTTTTAAACAAACTTGAGTGGTAAAGTTGGATTTGGAAACATTGCTCTCTTTTGGTTCAACTTTTGTACACGTATGTTCATTCTTGCAGACACCAGAGAAATCTTTCACCAATGAGTTTAAAGGCGGATTCGTAAAAAACGATCGATTTCTTCGACTTCTATGAATAAATGAAGTCTTAACAGTTGGAAATTTTGGTTTTGATGAATTTGATGAAAATTTTTCTACGTTATCGTTATTCAGTTGTAAATTTTCCATAAATTGCTTCAAAAAATTGTTTTCGTTTACGCTTTCTGGAAGGGTGGTCTTTTTGGATAACCTTTCATATTTGAGGTGAACTTCATTTTCTTTTTTCAGAGACTTCAAAGAAGCAATGCAAGTCAAGCATATTTTTTTCGATAAAAATTCGTCTTCATTGATTTTTAATGTTGTGTAAGTTTTTATTAAGTTTAAATGTTTCTTTTTCAGTTTTTTAAAAGTTCCCTTGTAGCTTTTACATAATTGACAACATTCTACGTCCATTTTTAATATCACACTTAAATTAAAAATAATTGTATAACTTCTTCGTCTAACAGATACTAAAATAACACAAGAAAATGTTGACCATAAGATTAAAATTAAATTATAAAATCTGACGAGCGAAATGCGCAAATGCGACATGCGCAATTAATGTCAAGTCTTCAATTAGTGAAATGAGTCATCAATAATCAACTGTTTTGCAGTTTCAAATTTAATATTATAGCATTTTTATAAAGTTACTTTTTTACGGGTTCGTTAAGGATTTGTGTAGGGAAATACAACAATACACCAATTTATGTAGTAACGAAAATGTTATTTATTTCACACAGTATACTTAGATAATTACTTTTACAATAATTATAATTTCATTGATTTTTTACCACTGGCTGTTTGTTAATCTTTGACTATTTATATCTGATCAACCCAACTAATGATCCAGCCTCTTTTTATAGTCGTTTTTAGATCTTCTCGAACACTATTTATTGTTCGGTTTTATTATCCTTTCTCTTTTAAAAACCTCAGAAATTTTTCGATCATCTTTTTGTTTTATATTTTTTCATCGCATTGTTCCCTTTATTTACTTTCAAGACTCACGCAGTAGTGAACCATCTGGCTGTAAGACCCAATATCTAACAATACAATAAAAACAGCGTACTAGTGGCCGAGTGGTCTAGGTAACCGCTCCAAAACTAGTAGGTTTTGGGTTCGATTCTCGTATCGAGCAATTTTTCGGTGTTTCTCGATTACGGATTTTCATTAACGAGTCAGTATCTTAGTTGTTACAAAGCGACGGTAAATAGCAATTAAAAACAATAAAATATGCTGAATGATTTCCACTTTTTTGCCAAACTATTAGAATAAAAACAAACCAGTATAGCAGGAGAAAAAAGTTTTTTTTCCTTTCTCTATGAATTGTAACTTATTGAATTTCTAATTTTTATGGATGGATTTCATTTAAAGTAGAAACGATTACAAACACAACTACAAAAATGTTACGTATGACTTGTAAAGAGTAATATAATATAACTTGTAATAGATTATTTTAAGCTTAGCAATATATCATATACCTATCTGGTTCGTGCCCCGTTTATAAAAGGCATTTTGAAATTATGACATTTAAATTGCCTTTTTTTAACAGAGTAGAAATACTATGTAGTACTTAGTTAAAGTTAGTTAGTGAAGTTAGTTAGTTAAGTTAGTTAGTTAAGTTAGTTAGTTAAGTTAGTTAGTTAAGTTAGTTAGTTAAGTTAGTTAGTTAGTTAAGTTAGTTGGTTAGTTAAGCAACTTTTTAACATTTAAAATTCCTATTTTAACAGAGCTAGAAGTAAGACTTCGTTGGGGTCAGAAATGACTATTGTAAAAGAACGCTGCCTTGTAGGACTTCAAATTTAATGTGATGTACTATAATCTTGACTTCATCATAGAATTGAAAGCACATGCCGGTTTGTTATCACTCAACTTATAAGTGGAAAATAATACGTAGAAGTTCTATTTCAATTTATCATTCTAATAGTGAAAATATTCTCATTGAAATATTTCTTTCTTACAATTACGGACTGAACAAAAATGTAATATAAAGACATGATATATTTTCGTATTACAAATTTTTGGTGTAATTTTTAATAGTCTAGTCATTTCTGTATTATAAAGCAAAGGCGGTTTCCATCCCTTGAAAATCATTTAACATTTTGAGTTTTAGCAAAAAGAAGAATAAAAATAAAATTATTTTTTAAAATTAGATAAAGTACTTATTCTTGTAATGAAACTTTATAAAAACTGAACACAGAAAGATTTCAAAATATTTAATAGACAAGAAATTAGTAGTACATGTAATCGAAAGAAAAAACATTCAAACATATACAATTATCTTTATTTTTGCTCTTATATAATAGTAGGAGTACAAAATACAACTTATAAATCTAATCGATCAATTTTCCTGAGATTAATATTTCATCTTAAGATTAAATATTGTTTCAAAGATTGAACACATAATTTCATTTCAAATTCAAGTATCGACATACTCCAACTCTTCGGGTATCCCAAATTGTTTGTTTAAAACTTTTGATTCTATACAAAATTTATTTTTGGCCCATGATCTGATTGCATCAATGTTATCAGTCCAACGATTTATCGCCTCTTTCACTAACTAAAAATTACAAAAAATAATTGAGCTTACCACTGGAATGCGATATTCTTAATTCAAACAAACCTTTGTTTCTTTTTTCATATTTTCTAAAATTTCGGGGTCGTTATCTTTATACTTTTGCAATTCTTTCGATAAGGCTTCTTCTTCTGTCGTTAATTCTTCTAATTTTTTGATTATTTTCTCACGTTCTTCACTGTCTTCCTTATCATCCTAAAACAAGTACCCTTATGGTTTACCTTTATGTTAATAAAATATTTTTAATAACATACTTTGGCATTTGTTAAATTTTCTTCTGCGGTTTTTAATTTTTTGGAACTTTCATTTAATCGGTTGGTTATGTCTTCTAGTTTTCGCTTACGCATGTGTTTGGCTTTGCTAAAAATAAAGGATATATTTAATTCAAATAAGTACTTTTTTTTTTTTAATTTTGTTACCTAGGATACGCCCAAAAATATACAGATGAACCGATTTTATCGGTGTCAACAAGACCATCATCAACTAAACTTTGAACGACATCCTTGACGCTTTGAGCTATAATCCCTTTTTCCTTCGGAGCAATTTTTTCTAGGTCCTGCAAATGCAACGAAAGTTATACCCCATTTATTAATGTGATAATGAAAAGTTCAACCCTTTTACCTTAAGTTGAAAAAAATCTTTTTTCTCATAAAAAAGCTGCAACATTCTAGTGCGTTTTTCATCAGCACTTACTCCTTTACGTTTAGACATTTTTTCTACTTTATTCTATAAGTTTTGTTCGGTTGAAAAACGTCTACAAAATACAATGAATCTTATTTATAAAAAAATCAATAACTTTATTTATAATGTCGTTGGAAACGACACAGAAAAGTAAACTGACTTAACAATAAGTTTTTGTGAGTTGTTTTTCATATATATTTTTTTAAATGACAACGGATTTTTCGTTATCGCATTTACAAATTGAGGTAATTTATAATGCAATTTACACAATCAATATCTGAATTACGTGCCTAAAATAGCTCTCCCAATCGCGCTCCGTTTCGCGATAACATTAAGTTAAGATTTAAATGATTTTAAGTCTAAAGTGATAAGAAAAGTTATGTGGGATGATAAATTGAATAACGGAAAGAATTAACAAAGTTAGTTGTATATACGTAAATGAACAATAATTTTCTTTGGTAAGCGTTCTTTATATTCTTACCTATAAGTAATTACAAAAAATATATAATTATACTACAATAATTATAATTTGTGCTTCCAAAAAAAAATCGCTTGTTTTAATAAATTGTACTTTTATTATTTTTTTTCATAACCTTTATACAATTGTTTTTAACCTTTTTAATAAATCTGAATATATCTTTGACATTAGAAATTCTTTAAAGTTTTGGTAGATGGCAGCACATGATGGAATGTAAATTGTTAGTTATTTCAAGAAATTCAGAAGTTTTATCATTATAAATTTGAAAGTAAACGGTTTTAAAATATACCTACAATCGAATTTTATCTAATTAAATTTTATCTAAAAAGTTTAAAAGTTCTTAAAATATGTTGGTTGAATTATTTAGGTACCTTAATACATATTTCATATAAAAAAACGAAAAAAAAAACAAAAATCAGTACTTTTGATTAAAAACTATATTTTTTCCGTATAAATTAAATTTAGTTTATTAATATAATTAAATATAATCAATTTTTAAAATTAAATGGTTCTATTTACAATTATATTTTTTTGTTATAAACAAATAACTAAAATACTAAATTAAAGAATAATAAAAAACAGAAAACAATTAGAAAATAATTGGAGTGCAATATATATACAGTGTCGGACAAAACTAAAGCACGGGCCTTACCGTGTTTGAATTTAGCTGAACAAAATTTTCAAACACGTTTGGATTTAATTTTCTTTTATAAATAGTGAAAGACTATACACTTGGTGTTACAAAACAATAGAAAATTATTATTTTTTTCCATTTTAAACAAAAATATTCATAAAAAAGTTTTAAATTGTTTTAAAGTTCCGCGACAAAACTAAAGCACATATAAGATTATTAACATTAAATAGCATTTTTTTTTAATATTTGGTGGCATATCCATTATTTTTCAGGACTGCGGCACATCTGCGCGGCATTGACTCTATTAAATTGTTTAAAACCTCCCCAGGAATGCTCTTCCATGCACTTTCTGTTTGATGGAAAAGAGAATCCTTATTTTTACAATATTCGCGCTGAATTTTTCGATCTACAATCTCCCATAGATTTTCAATGGGATTGAGATCAGGTGATTGGGCGGGCCACTTTAAAACAGTGATTTTATTAGCAGCAAACCACTCTTTGACACACTTAGCTGTATGCTTAGGATCGTTGTCATGTTGAAAGGTCCACTTTAACGGCATCTCATCCTCGGCATATGGCAACATAACATTCTGGAGAATATCTTTGTACATGAAGCGGTCCATTATTCCGTTAATTTTATGAATTGGACCGATTCCATTGCCGGAAAAACATCCCCAGACCATTACGTTGCCTCCTCCATGCTTTACAGTGCCTTTCAAATAACGTGGATTTAAGCGTTGTCCTTTTGGTCTTCGCACTAGTGCCAATCCGTCAGAACCCTTCATGTTGAACTTTGATTCGTCAGAAAAAAGCACGGTTCTCCATTTGGCAACAGTCCAGTTGATATGCGCCCTTGCAAATTCGAGTCTTGCTCGTCGATTTTTTTGCGAAATAAACGGCTTTTTCACGCTTCTGTATGTCGTTAAACCCCCCTCCACAGTTCGTCGTTGAATGGACCTACATGAAATATTTAAATCTAATTCACTTCTTATAGACCTAGCTGATACAAAAGGATCTTTTTTTACAAGACGAATGATTGCTTGGTCCTCGCGTTTGGTGGTTTTGCGCGGTCTACCACCCTTATGAATTGTATGTAGTGAGCCAAAAGATCGAAAACGACTTATAATTCGGGAAATGACGCTATGGTTAATATTGAATTTTTTTGCAATACTTGATACCGATTCACCTTTATTAAATTCACTAATAATATTTTCTTTATACTGTACAGAATACTTATTTCTCGCCATTTTAATAAATTTAAGTTTTCAGATAGAAACGGAGACCGTAAATGAGCAATAATAATCAAAAGTCGTTTAAAAATAAATTTAAACACTCTCACTGTGTTCAGAAAATAACGTTCTTTTGATTTAACGGATCTTATTATTATTAAATTTTAAAAACTAAATGAAATGATAACCGATAACTAATGGTATGTGCTTTAGTTTTGTCGAGGCAGATTTAAACTTATTACTACTTTTTTATGCATATTATTTATTTTAATGGAAAATAATAATAAGTTTTTGTTGTTTTATAACAGTCAGTGTATATTCTTTCTATATTAATTAGAAAAATTGAATTCGAGATATGCTTTAAAATTTTATTGAATAAAATTCAAATAAAGTGCAACCCGTGCTTTAGTTTTGTCCGACACTGTAGGTATTCCCAATTTTTTCTCCTAAACTTCTTCATTGAATGCAAAAATGATTACGGTATAGGATTAACATTAAATTTATTCAAGCGAAAAACATTTTAGATGCAATAATATAATTTTGTCAATTTTACAAATGCAGCAAAGTCAACTCTCAAAAATAATGTGTTCCCAATAGGCCAAATTATGAATGACCGATAATTCTAAAACAGATAATTAAAATTTCTCAAAGTATATGTAAATATAAGTTACTATCCTTAACGCTAATTTTATACAAAGTATATAATTCACTATTTTAAAAGAATCCCTGTAACTTAACTTTTTTTTAAATTTTTACTTTAAAAAACTTGACTTTTATTTACTGTCTATAGATAATAATTGACAAAATCATTTTCATCCACAGAGATGTATGAAAGAGTGCTTATGTTAATTTCCAAAAGTACTTTTTACGTTAAACCGCATAAATCAACGATAAAGGTGAATTTGTTTCTTTTTGTTTATATTATTTACATTAGAAGGGTAAGAGAAAGAAAATGATTACCAATTAACCAAACAGATCCATGTAATGTGTTGAAATGCGCAAAGTAGATTAAAAAGTATTTTTATAACGCCTTTCTTCAACTTTCGTCATTATACTTAAACCGAATTAAGCTAACACCTAATTTAGGTAATGAGCAGTATGAACTGAGATTACACTATAGGTCTTCACCAAATTATATTTCTCCCAAAATTTCTGAAAGATTTTTACAGTAGTTAAAAAAAATGTCCAATTTGCAGTATAAAACTTCGAAATTTATCCTACAGATAGTTCTTAAGTGAAATTACGTTTGTTTTGTCTATTCTCCGAATAAAATTTTTATCTGAAAGATAAACTTAATTATCTAGATATAAAAATGCCGTCTAACAAACTCAAATGAGTTTGTTCAAACTCAAATGTCTAAGAAACTCAAAATGAGTGTTTTATCTT
Source organism: Sisyra terminalis (assembly GCA_958496175.1). NCBI lineage: Eukaryota > Metazoa > Arthropoda > Insecta > Neuroptera > Sisyridae > Sisyra > Sisyra terminalis. Next base: position 28,529,651 of record OY292277.1, on the reverse strand, counting down.
TATTCTGAATTTGTATACATTCTTAAGGAGGTTAAAAATCAAATTCGTTAATTTCGATATCATTTATTAAATTTTGATACTAAGGAAAGAATTGAAGGCTTTTATCATTTTCTTTGAAATGGTACCTTATTTGTTAATATTTCTTTTATATTAGACTTCAAATATTGTAAATTTCTTGTATATTTCTTCTATATTTGTTACCTCGACATAAACTTTCACGTTAAAAGCGCTATAGCTTAAACGCCCTGATATAAGCGCTATCGTCAAAAGCACTCCAAATAATAAATTTTAGTATTTTCGAGTTATGGTTAAGGATGTAATTATAAATTCTGTTTTGAGGTTTCATTTACTTTTAATTAGCAAAATATATGATGTGTAAATAACAATTTAAGAATTATTATTAAAATTATGTGTTTCATATTATATATATGAATTACCTATGTACGCATACATAAAAAAACTCAGCTTATTTGAAAAATATATTATTATAAACAAATTTAAAATAATTTTATGGCAATAATCAAAAGATTTAAGCAAATACGGTATTAGGGTTTTGTTCGTTAGCAAAGAAAGTTAAAAATATACCTCATAAAATTATTAAATTTCTCAAAAAATCATATTAGTTAAACCAATAAAGTAAAATAGCATGCAATAATAAAACGTATAGGCTATTTTAAGTTTGAAATATCTGGAACGCTTTTTCGAAAAGTGCAGTTGTCGGGAAGCGCAATTGGCAGTAGCGCTTATGTCGAGGCATTTTTGGAAGGACTCCGTTATCCGTTATACCTATCAAAGGGCCGGTATTTTACCATCTAGATCTGAGGTGGCCAATCCAAATGATTTTTTGGGCCACTTTGGATATGTATCATTGCTACGCGGGTCGAATATAAAATTATGTGCATTAAAATCTCCATACATATTTGATTTAGATACATTAATGATATTTTAACATATAGGTATTGACCACTTTGGTCATTGTAAATTATGCTTATTCCGTATAAGTGTGATGAATCGCGCGGGTCAGAAAAATGGTAAAAGTGGGCTCCATGTGGCGCGCGGGTTGGCCAGCTCTGAGCTAATAAAGACATTTATTTTCCAGATAAAATTTATCCGGAGGATAGAGAAAACATGCGTTTTTCACGGAAGAATAGTGATATGTATAGGATTAATGTAGGATTTACCTACTAGATAAATTGGAATGTTATTTATTGCATATTATTTTAAAGATAAAAATGTTTTTTATCTTACATATATATATTTTCGGTCTTAAGTTAAATTATTTCAAGAAAATTTCAGAGCATAAAGATTTCAATCAAATGATGTCTAAAGTAAAATCCTATAGCTACGAAATAAATGAACAAATAAGAATTTATATGCGACTAACAAAAATTGTTCTTCGCAAAACCTCAACTGGTTCAAATTCCGCTGATAAAAATTATTTCACCATTATTTACATAACTCTTATTTTTCAATTAGGTGATTTATTTGAATTTTTTAAATAAACATTTTCCCAGTTTATCTTCATAGTTTAAATATTAATTATGGATAGATAATGCAAGCAAAAAACTTAACTTTTAATTTTTTATTTGTTTTCAAATCAAAATGTAATAAATTATTTTATAAATAATGGCTTCTTTTTTTGACTTTAACTCTGTATGAAAAAAGGAAACATTATGCAGTATAATTTTCTAACAACGTTGAAATAAAGTTTCCACGTGCATACTCCCCCGTGTAATAATATTATTAGAGTGAGCTCAAATCACAAAGATAAAATGACTACTTGATTTTATTCTGAGTCATGCATTTTTGAATACAAAGTTTACAATCAAATCGGACCAAACGTATTATTAGTGAGGTTTATTGACGGCTAAAGGCACTTAATATAATATTCAAATACATATTATCGATTTTTTTGTTGATTTTTTAACTTTAAACCTTTGACTATCTCAAATAATTCAACACTTTATAACCTTTATAACATAATTAAATGCAAAGTTCATAAGCAAATAACTTCAATGTGATAAATATTTCCTGTTCTCTTGATGTTCGACATAATTTTAAAAAATAAATAAATCTGATAAAAGTGAAATATGTATGGAGAAAATAGTGAATAATTGTGAATAACGTATTTAACTTAATTTGTATCGTTGTTCTACAAAGAAAAAATTACATATTGTATTTAAAAAAATGTCTCTTAAGCCACTGTTTAAATCCTTTATAAAAATTAAAAATTAAAAACCGCAAATTAATTGCATTGATTATATTATGTAGTATTAGTATAAATTTCAGTGCTCGAAATTATTGATAAGTTTTATCAAAATAAAAGTATAAAGATATTTAATTGAAGGTATTTGTTCATTACACAGCAAATAATTGTGGAAAAAAAATTAATCGCTCTTTTTTAATTCTAGGGTAAGTTATTGTTTTTTTTTAGTTTAAGTTACAAAAATTAATGTAGTAGTAAAGTGGCAAAAAGTCCTTAAAATGAAATATTTTCTCGCAAATGATATAAACAAAAAAATTTGTGCTTTTTCTTTATTTTTTTTAAAAGCTTTATTATATTAACCTTTATATTAAGTACGATATATTAAGGAGTTGGTTGGGAAAAAAATTGATCAATCAATATATTTAGTAATTTTCTTGCAGTTCCAAAAGGAATAAAAATATTCTAAATAAAAATTTTAAAATTTATTTTCTATTAATAAAATACACTACAAAGTAAAAAATAAATTAATCAACTGAATCTTAGTACTGATTGCCATCGATATTAAGGCGATATTAATCAATTATTACTAATCGAAAGCTATCTAGCTGTGCATAAAAATGAGGAGTACAATATTGTTTACAATTTGGTTATATGGAGCATCCCTCGCTTTGTTGTACAACTAGATAGCTTACGATTGACATTAATTGGTTAATATCTCCTTAGAAGATTCATTTCATATTTTTTTTTTACTTTTTTAGAGCATTTTATCAATAGAAGAGATGTTTTTAAAATCTATTTTTAAATATTTGTGTTTTCTCTTTTTTAGTCTCTATCTATTTTTAATATCAATTTTCTCAATCATTATTCCTTTAAAATATCTAATTGTTGTTACTTAATTCGACTGTCATTATGATTCCATTCAATTGCCAATTTTTGCAATTTATTAGTTGTGTTGGCTGTGAATATTTCACAGGCAGTTACTGCAAGTTAATATTAACGGCTCATGTCCCTTTCAGAACCATCAAACTGGCAACATTGCAATTTTTTACTTTGTTTTTTATTTTATTCGTGATTTTTTTGTTAATTCAATTCTAGTACGGTATAGTTTTGCCGGTTATGGCTACATTTTCATTATGTGTCGATTTGTTCGTGAATCAAATTAAAAACAAAGTAGAAAATTTAACGTTGCCAGATTACCAACAACTACTTGCGCCATAAATTATACTAAGCATGCTAACTTCAACAAGCACTTAAGGATGTTAAGGAGATACAATCTGTGACAAAAGTATATAGAGATAGAAATTCGTGAATACTTACGTCGTATAGTGGGTCATGACGACGAATAAATAGTTCGATACTTAAACAATTGTTTAAAGTTGAAGAAATAATCGGGAATTTCACCAAAAATTTTAAACAAACTAAGAAAAAACAAAAATTAAATTTTTTAACTAACTTTTGGATTGAATTATTTATTATATTATAATATTGATTTGTTGCTCATAAGTTATGAATGCAGAAGTTTTTAATATGAATAAATCATTAATAAAACATTAGATTAGCATGTCTGTAAGTCAATTATAACTAAATATAATAATCAAACTAATAATTCAACACTAATAAAATAATGAAAACGCTGTCGAATTGATAGGTTGGCAGAAATAGCTAAATGGCTAGTAGGTCCCTCTCAGATGATGTAAGTGAGCATGCGCGACATACTCAATATTTTGATAATAAATTATTCAACTTATTTCATCCTTTTCCATTTTATTCTGTGTAATCATGAGTGTGACAAAGATAAAATACGCGTTTCATGTACTAACACAGCTAGTACTAACACCAAATGTACAAACACAGCTTGTATTATACAAGATAGTACATATCACTTATCGATTTATAAAGTAGAAACATTTCGGTCTGTTTTTAATTTGTTTCTTAAGACCCTGTAGGGAATTCACATAAACTTGTACAAAACCAGTTTCCTGATGTTTAAGCTACATATTTTGAAAGTTTGGAAAGCCTTATAGCACTTTTTTGCTAATAAAAATATATTTAGTCTGTTCGATTACCGAATCTTCATGAGATTAGGTACGTGTAAAATCATAGTATTTTTAAATTGCATTAACTTTTTAACAACTGGATAAATCGCTTTAAAATTTTCACTGGGGCTTTAGCATTGAATATGAAATTTTCTCCTAAATTTTTAGTTTTGTAGCAGGTTTTTGACATACCTCCATAGCATCCCTTAAATTGACTTTTACATGCGCTTTTGAAGGTAGGCAATACTTGTAGTAGAAATTCTTGGTGGATATTACATTTTACGAAAGATTCATGCGTTGTTAGCGAAAGTAAGCCCGTGTGTCCAAATTCAACACAATAAAGTGCTGGGAAGTAGGTGAAAAATGAGATTATAAGTTTCGTACCTTAGAAACTAACAACAAAGTGAGGTGATGGAAGCGAAAGGATAAAAAATACCGAAATTTTAATAGAAAAAATATATTTATATATAAATGAGGTATTTAAAAATTCTCTGTATAGGTACTTAGATAGTACGTACTAAATTTAATTTAAATATTTTTAAATAATTAAAAATTGAATTATCCTTTAAATAAATAAGAGCAAAAGCTTGTCAGGTCCTTTTGACATTGTAAGACGCATATTTTCTGAAACGATAAGTTACGAAACTAGTCAGCGTTCACAATGTTTCCCTTCTGCCTATCTTGATATTCGATAAACGATCATTGATATTCGAAGACTTATCGCTAATTTTCGGAATTTGATCCTGTGATTCACTGATGGAGGCTTTTATACTGCAGTTTACTCCATAAATTCCGAGGCTGATGTAAATCTATACTGACGTTACGAAAACTGATCGGCAAAGGTGATTGCCAATTTGCAGATTTTTAGATTAGGTGCTAAATTTGCATAGGTCTGGTGTAACAACCCCGAATATTCCCACTCAGATAAATAAAATAAAAAATGTACACTAAACCACAGTTTAATCTGCGAATATCACGCATACTAAAATATTTGAAAATTTTGTTATGTGCAATTCATTAATGCATTGAACTTCATAGAATATTTTTATTTAGAGATCAAGGCATATTCAAATGATCTCTTTTTACTCATAACTTGAGTCATTTGTTTATATTTGCATATATACACTATCCAGCTGCGTTTTCATTCATAATTTTACAAAATTTTATAATTATATTTTGTTCAATTAATAACTTGAAATGTTAATTTTAGATTAGATACTAATAAAATAAAGATTCATTTAAAAAGCATTTCAGTAAAAAGTTATATTATTGAGTCAAGGTATAATACTTGAATTTTAATTGTTTTATCGTTTTATATTTTATTTCTCAAAAACGATAGCAATATCTCATTAACTACCGTTTAATTATAGTATACTTTGTAATTACAAGTAAAAGAAAGAAATTTTTCTTTAAAAAAACATTTTTATTGTATAATCGCAGTGTGTGACCTTCTTACTTGTAAGCCTATAGATCAAATTTCATTATAAGAGAAAAATTTCCTATTACAACATACAACTGCAATGGTGAACTAGTTGTGCGTTTATACTCGTACATTTATACTCATATTCATCAGACTTTCTGAACAAGATTGAAATATTTTCTAATTTATTTTTAGTTGAACAAGCGAGCAAGTCGCGAAGCGATGATTAAATCTACGTTTTTTAATAAGTGCAATTTGAATTGATTAATTAATTAATATTCATTAAGATGGGAGCGTAATTAGTCTAACAATAACTCGTAACAATTTGTCTCGGAATTTATTGGAGTTCTTGGTTCGACATCGAATGGGATTAGAACATGAATTGGAATTACAGATGAGTTCCAATTCGTAAAGTAAGCTCCTAAAAAAAAAAAAACGAAAAAAATGACAACAATGAAACAAATTGTTGATAAGTGCAACGCGTTTTCAACATGTTTTTTGACTAAGACTGAAAATTTATTTTACCGGTAAGAATCTACTTGTGGTGCTCAATAAAAATCAATTAAGTGTTCTCATTGTATTGTCGTTATTTGCAGTTTGGGATTCACCATTGCCAATAATCCATGGAAAACGATATTGTATTGTTGGCTATTTGTGTTCATCAGTGTCTTGGGATTATTACGTTTTCACCAAGAAAAAAATCCTCTCAAGTTGTGGGTGCCACCAAACTCCAACTACTACCATGACACCAATTGGCTGATGCGGACATTTCAAACCGGTGTCCGACCGCAAATTATGATTATTACAGCGCCTAATGTTTTAACGCCCTACATTTTAGAACAGGTTAGTGACAAAATTGGCCATCAAATTTCGGTTCATGCAGTGATCTATATAAATAATATACAGTAAGTAAATAATAATGCACTGATCTATATAAATGGATAGTGCACTGTACAGTCAACGACAAGTCGCACTAGAAGCAACTGGCAGCGTCGCCTATGTAGGCACAAATTTGAAGTGAACTAAATAAAATGCAACATCGCTTGTGTTGAAAGCATTGGGAGAGAGATATATTTAGAAGTTTCTCTTCTTTGGTGAGGGCAGCTGATAACGTCGAAATAAGTAAAATACAAGCGCTTATTTGGATAGATTGGCGCTCATCGGCTCTCAGTTGGCAAATATTATTTTTAGTTGCTATAAATTGGGCTTATATAGAGGTGCTTCGTACCCTAAACTAGATTTTTCTTATTTCAATTTGACGCCATATGGATAGTTAATCCATTTATTCGTACATATCATTGGGCTCATGTTTCTTTTAGTGCCATCAATATCAAGCAACGTTGCATTTTCTACTTTTTTTTAATAAAATTCACAATTTTTTTGCTAATTCAATTCTAATATCGTATAAATTTTTCTTCTATTATTTAATTTTTATTATGGTCCGACGTATTTGCGAATTAAATTAAAAACAATATATAAAATGCAACATTGCCAAATATTGGCATTACTGAAAAGGACATGAGCCAAAATTCCAACATATTTTCAAATTTATACGCAACAATAATTTTCATACTATAAAAAGTGCCCCCTAAACGGGCGAGACAAATCTAAATGAGGGGTGCAAACAAGTCAGTCTTCCAAATAATATTTATGTATTGAAATTTATCTGATATTATTACATATTGAAGAAGTAATTGAAATAAATCATTCAAAACATTGTAATAATATAACGAAGAACGCAAAAACCTACTTGTGCCCGACTGGTCAAGGTGGCCATTGTAAATCTGGTAGGTGCTGGATTTGATTCTCGTGTCGAAGAAATTATCATTATTTCTAGTTTTACCATATTTTATTAATCTTAAAATTATTTAAGGCCGCTGACTCAAGTCGCTTTTAGAATAGTCAAATAGTTGCATCTTCTACTTTGTTTTCGAATTGTTCACGGTCCCTTATAAAAATTTAATTACAAAAGAGGAAATTATAACGTATTAGAATCGAAAATGCAACGTTGCTAGATTTGACTGTTCTAAAAGGGACTTGAGCTCTTTGGCTATTATGCTGTCGTAAGAATCGGTTATAAAAAACAAAAATAAAATAAAATGTAAATTATAATTGACAAGTGGATCACAACTATTGAAAGTTTAAGAACCACTAATGATCAATGAGAATACACAACATAACCAACAGTATTTTTTTTTAAATTTTTAAAACTGTTTTTTTTTTAACAATGAAAGTGGCATTCTGGTCTTGAATTTGGGGAAAAAAATTGTTGGCATATATCTTTAAAAGTTTTGATCAGTAAAAACGTGCTTTCAAGTGGAAATTTAGAAGTTTAATATTTAATAGCACTATACTAATTCTATTGTCAGCGACAACTGTGCTCAACCGAAAACTTCTTACGCATTTTTCTTAAATCAATTTTTTCCATTGGGATTCATAGATATAGATATCTTTTGCTCTATTTGACCAATTAAATTTCAATTTTGTTATACCCTTCAAGTATAATTATAAACCACCCATACTTAAATTGCACTAAATAAATCCATACTATTTCTCAAAATTGAAAATAGTTACAAAAATAGAAAATTTATTTAATATTTTCCAATATCAGCCATTTTGATTTTTGTTTTACAAATCTGAAAGGAGCCATCAAAATATTTTTATACAGACTTTGTCAACTATTGTAATTAAAATCTTAACATTTTAATTAATGGTAAGCTCAAATTAACAATTTCGAAACTTACAATTAAATTAAAAACTAAACTAAGTAAAAAATAAAAATTAAATGAAATAACCGAAATTAAGAACATTGTTTTATTGAACTTTTCGATTAACCAAAGCTTTTTTCCAGGCAGCTTTAATATCACAACAAATTAGAGAGACTAAGACAAAAAATAATATACTATGGTCCGATGTATGCTTTCGGTAAGTTTTCTTCATTTTTATGTGAATATTTAAATATTAATATCTAATCATTATTTTAATATAATTTAGAATTCCCGTCGTCGATGTACCATTTTTTCATAGCAGCTCCATGCGAAATATGAGCAAAGATTTTGATCCCAGCTTGGATTTGCACCCTGATCTCTATTGTGCCATTGTCGATAACCTGGATACTGGCTGTCTCGAACTGAACCTACTTGATATTTGGAAGTTTGAAAAGCGAAAGTTTAAATATTTAACAAAGCAAGACATTTTGAACGACGTTAATAACATTCAAGTAGAGTAAGATAAAATAAAATGAATTTAAATGCAATTTTGTATTAATGTGTTAAGCATAGTCCTTTACTAGGCCACACGTTCGACTATGCCCAACTGTTGGGCGACGTTAAACGTAATTCCACTGGACACATTGTTGCAGCAGGCGCCCTTGTTACCTACTGGATGGCATACGTCGACTTCACTAAAGTTGATATGGACGTTTCTGGGAACGAGGTTGGCACAGCCGATTGGGTAATTTTCCAATCACTCTACTGTAAAAACTGAAAATAATTTCGCTTTTATTTCTAGGCAACCGAACAAGGACTGGCATGGGAACAGGCCTATTTAGATAAAATGAAAATTATCTCAGAAAACACAATTGGATTTAAAATTGTATATGAAGCTAGTCGAAGGTATTTGGATAAAAATTTGGATAAAAAATAGGATTTCAGTCAAAATTATTTCTTACAGTTTTAATATTTAAATTTTCAGCTTTGGGGATGTGAGTGGAGCAACTATGTTTCAAGACATGGACCACTTAGCAATTGGTATCTTTTTAATGATAATCTACGTTCAGTTGATTCTATCCAACTTCAATTGTATTGAATACCGGGTATTTACTTACTTTTTTTAGTATAATTTGTATTTTTTTTGTATAATTTGTAGTATAATTTACACACGTAAAATATACATAAAATTGACCAAATTTTAAACAAAGCGTGTTTATGTAGCCCCAGATATGTATTTTTATTGCCAAGCAATCTTTCTTAATGGTCATCAAGTAATATTGGATCTCTACGTAACTACTATTTGATGAGTCATCACATAGCAATTGAAATATGTATCTAGGACAATACGCCATAAATACATTTTGTCTGAAGTTAATGTATATATACGATTTACTTTTGTAAATTATAAAGAATACCCCAATAGAAAACACAACTTTAAGTCTTCTGATTGTAAATTTTTTATGGAATCATAAAATACATAGGATAGGGTGGATAGGGTTATTTATGGAATAACACATTGGGCAAATGGTCTCCTTGGCTTTGCTGGTACATACGCACTCTTTTATCGACATTTTCTGTGACCATTTTGTATAAATGTGACTGAATTTCATTGATGTAGTATTTAATTTCCTCCTGTAATGTACGGGTCATTGTGGGCTTGTTGACATATTCTTTTGACTTAAAATAACCCGATAAAAAGAAATCAAATGGTTTTAAATCACAAAATCTATGAGACCAATTTTTATCACCGAAACGAGAGAGTATTCGACTAGAAAATGTCTCGCATGAGATATACGCTGTACGGCACGGGGCACCGTCATGTTAAAACCACACGTCGTCTACGTCAATATCATCCAACTGAGGTCGAAAAACGTGTGTTATCATGTCGCGATATCGAGCCCCAGTAACAGTCACTGCTTGGCCAGCCTTATTTTCAAAAAAGTATAGTCCAATGATGCTTCCAACCCAAAATTCGCACCATACAGTGAGAGGTTGTGGATGCATTTGTTTTTCGACAGTCACATGTGGGTTCTCCGAACCCCAAATGCGGCAATTTTGGCGATTGACCAAGCCATCAAGACAAAAATTGATCAAAATCAAAAACGGATTACTTTGCTCGAAAAATCAGCAATTACTTTTGAAGAATTGTTTAATATCAAAAATGCGTTTGTTGTGTCGTATAGTGCTCCATTTTACTAACCATAAACTATCAGCTACCGATTATTTTGGTTTTTTGGATTCGTACCCTATTCCTGCAAAAATGGAGGAAAATTCAAATCTTGCGTTAATTTTGGAACACTCTTTATTACATAAATAAGACTAAAATATATTTGATATATTGTTTGAACTAGAGAATGCCAAACTTTCGACCCCTACATAATTATGAAGTAGTGGAAAAAACCGTTTGAACTTGTTGCTCAAAAGTTACCGCATTTGGAAATTTGTTGCTTATTTCTTTGTAAGAAAAATTGTTGACTATGTCAGGTTGATTCCAAGCTGACACAGCCGTCACTCATAGGACAGCATATCCAATTAAAAAGTAATGAAAAATAAAGCTTTAATTTGTCGCTTAAAAATTGTCCCCAGAAATTTATTTAAATAAGAAGCAAAACCGTTACCCACTTGTTTGTTTGAAAATTTTGGTTGTGCTAACAATCTGCAAATCAGCACCGTATTGAACTTAAAATTTATGTCCAAACTAAAACTTCTCTGTAACAATGATGACCATATTCTTATATTCTCATTTAAAAACTCAAATATCCGCCCCTTTGATCTACTTAGTTGTTGGGAAAGTTCACCTCTAAATGCATCCAATAACACTTTCCTTGCTTCTATAATAATGTAAAAATGTTTAAAGAAGTATCATTTGAATGATAAACTAATTTAATATAGTAGGTATAGTTTATAGTTATAGTTTTGTATACTACAAGTGCTAAACAAAAAACATTTCAATATATTTAAATAGTTTGTCAATTTCTTAAATTAAACCAAAAAAAAAGTATTGCAAATGTTATTATTTTTTAGTTTATTCTTGGATCCGTTGGTCTTCTTTGCGTTGGTATGGCGTTTATTTCGGCCTGCGGAATTTGCTCTCTTTTAAACATTTCTTATGGTCCCGTTCACACTTCTTTACCATTTCTTTTAATGGGTCTAGGTAAATATAATATCGTTTTTCTCTTTCGAATATTTTTAGTTTAACAATGCCTTTCTTTTTAATGAATAAAGGCGTTGACGACATGTTCGTTATGATGGCCAGTTGGAATCACTTACCAGGAAATTCTGAGAAAATGCATCTACCCGAACGAGTTGGAAGAATGCTTCAGCATGCTGGAATGTCCATAACTGTTACTTCTTTTACGGACGTACTTGCTTTTTTGATTGGAGCCTCGACGGTAAAAAATGTATTAAAATTTCCGAAACAAAAATAATTTTTGTTCTTTTTAGATTCTTCCCTCATTGGAGTCTTTTTGTCTCTACGCTGCTGTTGGCGTATTCTTAACTTTTGCCTTCGCTCTAACTTTCTTCACAGCTTGTTTTGTTCTTGATCAAAAGCGTGTCGAACAAAAACGAAATTGTTTATTCATATGGTGGAAACAGAGTGACTACATTTATCCTGAGTGCAGCCATAGTAACTATTCCAGCCAGATCTTTGAGGCCATATACAAGAACATAATTCTTACGGTACCCGGAAAAATCATAGTTTTGATTCTAACAGTGACGACAGCTTGGATTAGCTTCGAAAGTGCCATTAAACTTGAACAACGTTTCGATCCCAATTGGTTCATTCCGAAGCACACTTATTTGCACTCCTATATTGCTGAGAGAAACAAAGACTTTCCATTGATGGGCTATGAAGGTTCAATATTTATGGGCAGCTTAAACTATTCACAAGAATTTAGTAAAATTCATACTATGACTGAAGATTTGGCGCAGAACGATGAAATTTTGAATGGCGTTGACTCGTGGACAGGACCTTTCGTAAAATACGCTAGAAAAATTAACCCTGGTAAGACATCAACAATAGTTTGAATCGTAATCAATATACAAGCATAAACTTGCAAAAAAACAGATGATACTATCTAGAAGTGTCTAATCCCGTGATTCCCAACGTGGGGCCAAGACCCACCGGTGGGGCATGGCAATATTTTGGTGCGTCATGGGCAAAACATGCACCCTTTGGCTAACTATTCCAAAAACTATGGGGTAGTTCGAGAATGAGTTTTAACATTGAATTGTTTTTCATTCATTTCAGAACAATGTTTCATTGAAATATTTGATATTTCTGAATTTCAGCTCTTTATTATATGCTCGGAAACTTTATTTAATTAACAATTCTTTCATTTTTTATTTTTCTCTTTCATGGATGACTTATTCTTTGGAAGTTTGTTTAGATACCATGTTAATGGCCTTTTAAGTTTTCTTCAGGAAAATAACCGTAAAATTTTGAATATCAAAATTTAAATATCATGAAAGGGCGCATCAGGATTTTAGAAATGCCTAGGTAGGGCATGGCCCAAAATCGGTTGGGAACCACTGATCTAATCAAAGGCGAATATTTAGCCATTACTAGAGTTTTGATTCAAATTTTAAAGATTTCTCTTTTAATTCATTAGATCGTCCAATTTGGTGATGTATTGTAAAAGTTCTACCAAAGTTCTGTGTTTGTTGATCGTTGATTTTTTTAAAATGAACTGAGGAGATTGGAATGATGATGTACATAAACCCTATACTTTTATTTACAGAAGAAAATATTCTTAGCAATTAAAATCTATAGTACCAATAAAAAGAAATAAACTATCATTGTCTGAAGCTGATTTGGCTGATTTTTTAGTCTCTGAAGCTACGATCTGACCCTATTGCTTAGTAAGAATCTGCAAATTTAATTTTTAAAACTATTTTGTAAGCAAACATATTATTTTAGGAACACAATTTATAAAAATCAGTGAATCTCCCGAACTTCCATTCTTTGTAGAAAATTTAAAATGCATCTTCTCTATTTTCTGAATAACTTTCTTTTTTAGTTTTTGATCCGGAAAATATAACAGAAACGCAATGGCGAAGTTACATTTCACAATTTTTAACAAGCCCGCATGGTGCCAAGTACCAAGCAAATTTTCGGTTTACTAATAAGCTTGAATGTGGTCAACCTGTCCCCGATATTACGGTAACTAATATTTTTTGTTTTTCAAATAAAATATTTCCCAGTTTAAAGCGATTCGTTATTAATCGATTAATCTGTATGTAGGTAGCTAGTGTTAATTTTCGATTCAACGTTTTTAATCGTCCCGACGAAACATTACCGGCCATGCATCAGGTGCAAGATATAGTGAAAAATTACACATTTGAATCAGGTGACCAGTTCTCAATGGCGTGGGCAAAAATTTTTGGAAATTGGATCACAGACGAAGTATGATATTGTTTTCAACCAGTTTGTAAAATTAAGAGGAATTAAAAAAAAATAACAAAAATACAAAAATTTTAAAATTTAAATTTTCTGATTTTTTAGGTAATCCATATTGAGGTGATGCGAAATTTACTTCTGGCATTAATTTGCGTCATGTTTTGTACAATTCTTTTGATTACAAACTTACAAATGTGCTTCTGGATATTTCTATGTGTTCTGTTAACGATGGTGAACGTCTGTGGCTATATGCAAAAGTAATGGATTCAACATTTGGTAGCTTTTTACCAAAGGTTTAATCTGCATTTTTTTCTGTATTAGATGGGGTTTAACTATAGATTTGGTAGCTTGCATAGGTCTAGAACTTGCCATTGGTCTTTGTGTCGACTTTGCAACCCACATTGGCCACACTTTTCTTACAATCACATCGGAATCACGAAACGAACGAGCCATCAAAACGGTGGCACACATTGGTGCCGCAATTTTTTACGGAGGAGGTTCAACTCTTTTAGCCTTATCAATGCTAAGTCAATCAGATGCTTATGTATTCCAATCATTTTTCAAGGTAATTTCAATGAATAAATTTGTGCTTCACCTTTATTACATTAGCTATTTTTTTAGATCTTTATTCTTGTGATCATCTTCGGCCTATTTCACGGTGTCGTATTCTTACCGGTAATCTTAAGCTTGGTCGGTCCCAAGCCATATAACCACGCACACGAAAAACGAACAGTTCCTACAAATGAATGTGACAATGTACAATCAATATCTCTAGCAAATGGTGTAAATAATAAAATTGCAGAATCTATATCGTTACAAGACGAAAAGATATAATAATCAAAAGCACCGCAGAACCAAAAAACCAAACCAAAAGAAAAAAAAACCAAAAACAAAGATGTTGTATTACTTCATAAAAATAGATATTATCAAGCTCACTCAGAACGGATAATTATAGTATTTATAACATATTTTTCATTAATAATTTTTTTGGTTTATCAAAACTCAAAACAATAAATAATTATACTTTTTATAAAACGATAAATTAATTGCTCATAAACCTTATATTGAAACACTTGTATATTTATACATCATCACGACAATAAAAATTACCGCACAAGAAAATTCATTATACAGAGTTATATTTTTTTCTAATTCATTTTATTTCAAATTCACGGAGTATGATTATATTATTTAATTTTGATAAACCCATAAAAAGACAACTTGAATACGTGTATGATATATTGTTTATATTATTGAATACATCAAAAAATTAATAAGGAAGGTAGATATATGGTACTAGTAGTATTATACAGAATATGGTATCCAAAGAGTGAAATATAGGGAAAGTACAATCAAAAATTACTATAATTGGGGAGTATCGTAGGCCACAGTCGTATTTATAATTAAAAATAAAGAGATCCATTATAAACACTAATTTAAATCATAGTTAATTCAATGAAATATGCAAAGGTTTAAACTAGTGTAATGTAAATACCTTCTAGGTTCTCGCACAATATCTCGGTATGTCTTCTTAAATTAGTCTGTCGCCGGTAAAAGAATTATTATTGTGGAACTATAGTTCCTGGCACAACAAAAGCATAGTAATTTTTGCTTTTACTTAGATTTTCTCTCATATCTACTAACAATTGACAAAATAAATGACTATTAATTTATGACCAAGTGGTGATCAGAAGAGGTAAGCGCCCTACAGCATTCTAACTAACTAGATAAGGAAGCATTCATTAACTACGGTGAAGGGGTGTGAGAAAAGGCTAGTCTCGGCAAATATCTCATAATTTTTAAAAATGATTCTTTTGAATATTCTTTTACATTGCAAGTACGCATTTTAAAAAATCTTATACGATAATAGGGGAGGGGGTCGAGCAAAACTTCACGAAATCTTACCAAGGCGGGAGAATAGGTTGAAAAATACCGAAAATTGTCTTACGTAATTAATGGATGCCCCCTAATTCGCGAAATCACATCAAAACGTCAGTAGCTGGAAAATGCAGATACACAGATAGTTAAGGTGGTTTTTGTTAGGTTGATTTTTAATATAACCGCTCTAAAATCCTCATAGATGTAACTTTATCCTTCTTAAGTATGTGTTGTTGACGATTACATGCATTATAAATTTACTTGTGGTAATCATACATACGTTACACTCCTTAAGAAAAGAAAATTTACATATTTACCTAGTTATTGACATCGCTATAACATTAATGTTCATTGTTCACACAAATGTGAATTTATATTTCTTAGCTTGTTATACGAAAATTAATTTAGTTTTTTTTTTTGGGGGGGGAACAAAAAAATATTTTCCAATAGTGAATAAATATTTTATTTGATACTGTCTAAGCTGTCTAATCTAGTTCAATACCTTCTGTCATCTTTCTGGTACTAGCATAATTCCACGTTCATACAATTTTTGTTCTTTGACGATAAAAACGGTTCCAGGTCATTTTTGACCTTTCCAAATAACTTAAAGGTTTTGGCGTCTAAAAAAAAGATTAAACCGCAACTAATAATAATCCAATAGTACCAGATCTGAAGAATATGGTGGATGTAGCGTTATGTCTCATTAAAGCTTCAAAAGCTATTGGCGAGTTACCAAACTTGAATGAGCTCTTTTAGACTTCAAGAAACAACTGGAAAAGTTTTTTTAAATTATGTTACCACCAGATAGAAGACAGAAGATATTGAACCAGAATAAACAATACTTCAAAAAAATATTTATACATACCTTATAAGAAAATCATTTTTCATTTTCCCAATAAAAACGAAACTGATTTCTAAATTATCTAATATTTTAAGGGTAGCATATTATGTAAGGCATGAAAGACATATAAAAAGAAAAGGATCATGAAAAGTGTAAGTAAATAAAATGTAAAAGAACACTTGCATACAAAACGCTCTGCAGTAGATTTATTATCTTTTTCAAATATGGTATAAAGATTACAATTTTTCTAATCAAAAGTATCAAAGATGATATTTATTTTTTTATAACATCAGATTGAAATTAGGATAGAGCATAGTAAAAATGTTAAAATCCTGTATTCAGAAGTGTAGTGTACGTTTTCGCCGCTTGAAGTCGATCGGAAATTCATCGCCTCTTATTTTGATCACTAGTCAAAAAAATTGTAAAAAGTCAAATACCTTAAAGTTATTTCTTCCTGTTTTTTTTAAAAAGCAAAATCTGTTATACAATTACCAATGTCAATATGCCACCTCATTTTCATGTGCCACCCGGGGTCATGCCTCCGCCTCTACGCTATTGCCTGTATTGAACCAATGTTGATGCATTAACGGAAATAACTAATAAGAAAACCGGAAAGTAATACCATTTTTTTAATTTACAATTAAAGCATCAAATTTTGAAACAAGTTTTGATTTTAAATCAATGATATTATTAGCCTCACTATTCAACAGAATATGGATCATGGATTGACATGGATTTGAGACCACTTCCTCCCTTAATATCTTACTGTTTAAATTTTTTATTATTCGTCGTTGATACCAGCTGGAGAACAAAAAATTAACGAATTTGAACTTAAAAAAACTCATTTGGCATTAATGAACAATTTAATATACTTTGATAAATATTGCAATTTTTTTAGTAACAACTTTGCTTTGCTACTCTGTTAAACTCGAAGAGCATACAATACCAATTTTGTATTACTTTAGTTTTCGGTCTTATAATTTCAATAAAGATTTCAGAAAAAAAAGTGTTTTGTAATTTTTTGTCATTTAACAACTCAGTGTAATCGTAAAATGGCTTTAGTAGCACTTTGAATTAACTTATAAACAAATAAATGTCAATTGAATTAGTTCAAGAACGACATTACTTTCCTCTCCCCCTTATATTTGGATTTTAATTTAATTGGTATGCAATTCGTATTTACAAAGTTTAATGCTAGAATAAAATAATTATATGAAACGAAGAGCACCAAAAATGTGTAGATACGTAAGTTCTACAAGTTATAAAAGTAATGTAAATTTTCAATTGTCCATATTTTGTACAACTGGTAAATTTCTATGGATGTACCCGGGAATTATTTTTAATAAGATACCGGGTTGAGAATATTCAAGAAGAATAAAAATGTATTTAATTTCATTGGATTCTAAGAAGGATTTTTTTATAAGATTTAACTTTATGTTTGTTTTATATTATTTGAGAGTTTTTTATATGTAATTTCATTGTTATATGTACCTACCTTATTTTCTAGATAAGCTAAAAAAAAGATGATCTCAGCTGTTTTGCTTCTTAGAAAAAAAATTAGGCTTACACACTTAAAGTTCTACGAAATAATTTCAAAAGTTTACGTAAGTGATTTAAATAAACATTGAAATAAAAAAAAAACGCCCCCCTGCTTATGATCGCTGGGCCGATTGGGTGATACTAAATTGACAATTGTAATTAAATACTTTAAAGTCTTTTATGTTTTCTTATAATAAAAAAGAGTCATTAAAGATAGTAAAAAGACTCTTTCATATATACAAAAAAAATTCACCTACAAATTAGCAATATGATGTTAATTTCGGATGCTTAGATTGATTTCAATAACCGTAAAGTTTACTTTTCTACTTCAAAGATACTTTATAAAACCATTTGAAAATAAAACAAAGAACTAGTAATAAGAAAAATTAATTGATTTCAGAAAAATTAAATAATTGTTAAATGTTGAATACATTATAAATTTCAAAAAAAGTTTTGTTTTATCTATCATTATAAAAGAAAACCAACAATCGATCCTAATTACTTTAATTTCAGAAATTGGTTCTCAAACTAAACAACTGATTTAAAAGGTTCCTTTAAATGGTAGATTAATAATTGAAATTAAAAGGCTAAGCCATATTTTTTTCAGATGGAAAACCTTATTCTCTAAGGAAAGGCCAATTCATAGAAATAAATGTAATTTATTTATCGTATTCGTTAAAGTAAACTTACATGAATGTACATCATTCGAACAAAAAATGGAACATCTATCAGTCAGTAAAAAACTCATACATGATATTAGATATGTGTAAATAGTATCTTCTGAAATATGTTTTTTTTTTGTTGCCATGTACTTATACACTTAACACACAATGATCGGATAAATAATCATCAGGTGTAGTTCGGGTAAACTCTAAGTTTAAATCAACAACTACATAAGCAATTTTTATTTTCACAGATCCGAAATTTCGTTATTTGATATTAATAATAAGAATAATTTTCCTATTTCCAGGAAGGGGAGACAAATTCCTTTGTCGCTATATAGGGCAGCAGCGATTACATTGAGGGCTATTGATACATCGCTTATATGAGCTATGACAAGAGGCTCAATTAGAGATAACTATTCAACCTTTGAATATGTGTCAATATTACGATCAAAACATTCCAGTTTTGTCATTTGGAAAAAATTAAATAGGTACATATGCTTTTATTTTTCACGTATTTTTCATTATTTTTTTTGCATATTATTAACATACAATAATAATAATATCAGTATGTGAAATGGCGATAATTTAGAATCGATTTAATATAAACGAAACAATTCATTAAAATATAAGACATAACCATAACAATAATAAGACAGAACAATAAACCATATGCACATTTTTTATTTCAATTTTTTTTTAATCCCTTCAGGAGAATATCAATATAAGGAAAAACCAATTTTTATTTAAGAAAAACCTTTGTTTTGTCAGATTTTTTTTAATTTTAATGAGCATTTGGGAATTCGAAAACGATGAGTGCGCCTATGAGTTTTCTGTGACGTCAGAGTACGCATCAGTACGCGTATTGGTACCAAGATATAAACAGATTATTGAGCGGTTACTATCGAAACAGTAATAATTTATAGGAGTACAATTTTTAACAGTTTTTCGCCATGGACAGCCCTGGAAAACATTTGTATACCCTAAAAATTACTATCAATTTTTTCCTTAGGAACAGAGGTTGTATAGATTGTAAATGGTTTAAATCTTTTAAATAATGTTTGAGCAA
Source organism: Sisyra terminalis (assembly GCA_958496175.1). Lineage (NCBI taxonomy): Eukaryota > Metazoa > Arthropoda > Insecta > Neuroptera > Sisyridae > Sisyra > Sisyra terminalis. Next base: position 28,509,888 of record OY292277.1, on the reverse strand, counting down.
TTTAAACAATTTTTCTGTTTGTGTTCAGTAAAGTCAAAAATTAATAGCTGCATTATGTTTTTATATTAGTTAAGAAAAGTTTTTACAGTTTAAAATTATTTTTAAGCCATGTGCATTAGATCTATTGTAAACAGAGCAGTCAGAAATAACTACCATATTTACTTTAAAATACCAAAGACACTGTATCTTAGTTCCATAATTTTTTGCCAAAAAGTAACTAATATCTAAGAACCTTAATAAAAGGAAACTGTATCTTGTTACTTAAAGAGTATCTTAAATACCGAAAATTAACTTTGATAACGAGAGATTTGATTCAGAATTGTGTTTTATTTTGTTCTCTAAGATTCAACTTATAGCTCTTATATTAATCTTCTATTGTTTTAAAGTGGGTTAAAGCCTACTGGTGACCAACTGGTACAGAACAAAAACAAAAAATACATTATTTGATTACCAAAGAACTATAATGTTACAAAACTTGTAAGTACATACATAGTACTAGTACATACATAATATACCAAGTAACTACAAATGTATTTTTTTAAGTATCTTTAAAGCAAAGCTGACAAAGATAGTTTTGGAAAGTTTGTAGATACTAGATAAGATCCTTTTTTTGAAAGTATCCGAAGTAACTTAGAGTATCTAGTTACTCTTGAAAAAAGAATCTTAAATACTTAACTTAAGTTACTTTTTATGATACTTAAAAATACTTGAGTAGTTATTTTGTATACTATGTATGTTATAAGTTTCGTTACGATTTAGGTAAAATTGTTATATAATCATAAAATAATTTCCTTTTCTTTATTAGTTTAAGACAAAGGAAAGTAAAAAATGTTTAAACTCTCTACAAAAATACACTTTAAAACGATAAATGATTATTATAAGAGTTACAAATTGAATCTTATATAACAAATCAAGATAAAACTAGGTATTTAAGTTACAAAATACAATTTCTTTTAAAAAGTGCCCAAGATACTAGAAACTTTTTGTCAAAAACTAAAGGAAAAAAATATAGTATCTTAGATACTTTAAAGTAACTTAGATACTTTTTTCTGGCAACTCTGTTTTAAAGTAACTCAAAATAAGTGTTTAAAATCCTTTTTTTAAGAGTAACTAGATACTCAAAACAACTTCAAATGCTTATTAAAATAGTAATTCATCCAGTATCTTGATACTTTCTCAAAGTGTCTTTGACAGTTTTGGTTATACATAAAACCTTCGAAAACAATTGTTTACTCTAATTTTCAGTAGCATGTTTGAGAAAATGTGATAAATCCTAAAATATAGTTGCGCTTAGGAATTACTAATTTCTTCAATGGAATTCTTACTTTGAACATTTTTATTTTTTATGATTTTTAATATAAATTTCGAAAAATTATCACCCATAGAAACAGATATTGTTTTAATTTAAAGCTTGATATATAGTATTATTGATTCTTTCTCCTTTCATTTTCCTCAATCTTAATCACAATATCTAACAATAGTTTTTGATAGTTATTATTAAAAATTATACCGACTTCACTGAAATACAAAGCCGAATACATGTTGTTTTCGTATACGTAGGTAGGTGAATTGTTTTTTTTTTAATTTTTTAATCGATTTATACGGCAAAAATAGTTACGTTATGGTACATTTACGATAATATATAATTACCATTTTTATCTTAGCAATTACTATTTTATCGCATAAATTAAATTAATTTTTTCCATAAAAATCGCATTCATTTGGGTTACATTTTTTTCTTGCCGTCATTGTTGCATAATGATGTTATCAAAATTTATAAATTAAAAATGTTAGAAATTTTCACAATATTTTACAACAATAATGAATAAAAACCTTCTACTATTAATATTTGTGGATTTTTAAGTGGGCTACTTTAGAAGTAGGTTAGTTTTGATTGGAATAATACCCAATTTTTGAATCAGCTCATCTGTGATTGTTTCAATATTTGTAGCATATGATAAATTCGAATTAAAAGTATAGTTTTACAATTCTTATATACTTCAGGCTACAAATTAATGAAAGACTTTTCATGAAAATTATTGGTGCTCTCAATATTATTAAGTGAATATGTAATAATTGCAAGACAAAATTAAAATATTTGCATGGTTTTATTAGCCCGTTTGTTGCTTCAAACTTACCATAAATGGATAGAAAATTTAATTATCTAGCCAACAATTATTTTTTATGAAGATATTGATAACTTATAGCCTGGAATTTAAGTCAGGGGCCTTTGATTAAACTCTTGTGAGCATAATCATTCATTATTTCCTTAACACAACCTACTCATGAATGAGTGGTCAAGGTGACTGTTCTGAAATAGGTAGGTTTTAGGTTCAAAATTGCAAGGACTATTTAACAATTTTTTTTGGCTTACGGATTTTTAAGAAATCCGAAATGATCATTGTAACAGATAAATTGTGGGAAGGAATTTTGGGTACCAAATTTCCAAATGTGGTAATTTTTGAACAATAAATTCAAGTATTATTTTCCATCACTTATTCTTAATTGGTTGTGCCCATATGGCCGTGCTAGTTTGTATATGCTTTTAAAAACTTAGATATTAATCGGTTACATATTAAAGATATCTAACAATGTTAAGTGTTATTTCAAGGTTACAGTTTATTATGCAAAAGCCGTTTTAAACAGTTTTCTGAGTGATTATTTACTTAAAAATTTAATTACAAACAAATCCATAAAACAAAAAAGTAAATAACTATAATTGATTAAACAATATACGAAATATATTGTTATCTTACTTGTGTTATACAATTTACGAAAACAAACCATCTACATAAATTCGAACAAATATATTTTTGATGTATTTCTTAGATATATATTTCGATTGCCAAGCAAGCTTCCTCAGTGGTCATCAAGCAATCATGGAATTATAATTGCTACAGAAAATAATATTTTGGAAATATTTTTGAATTAAGTATTTGAAACTTTTAACATGAACCTTCAGAAATAGAAAAGTAGTTGACTCGTGCTTAAAGCACGGCGCAAGAGCAGTCAAGAAGCGATGCTCAGACTATACATCGAAATATTTCCAAGTTTTAAATCTATTGATAGTTCCGGAATAATCAAGAGTAAACATTGTTCTTATTCATCCCATATAGAAAAATCATAGGCTACGCAGCGTTGTGCTTAGGCCCCCGCCAGTCTCTTATATTAATTTTATACTACGGCCCGGTCTACAACCAAAAAGTAAAAATAAAAATGGTTAAAATCTTCTAGTGCCGAATGGTTACGGTGACCACTCCAAACCTGGTAGGAGTTGGGTTTGAATCTCGTAACGAGCAAAAATTCGATATTACTCGATTTACGGATTTTTATTTTCCCTAGAGTCGCTAAGGACCTTAGTAGATATAAAGCGACGGTAAATAACAATAAAAAAATGATAAGAATCTGTGAGAGTATCAATTACTATAGTTATCTTTGTATATATTCTAAGAAATGAAATAAGCATTATTCTTTTTACCATTACCATAAATACTTGGTATACAATAAAATACTAGACTAGCGACTCCCGGCTTCACACAGGTAGTATATACTTCCATAATTTTTCTCTCTTTGATATCATATTATTTGAGTAGAATATAGATGCAGATACAAATAAAATAATTAAGTGTATACAACATCGATAATTTCTGCTAGATATTTAGGTGAAGAAAGGAACATATTCTTAGATGTCGCATGTGACAGAGTAAATACAGTTGCCTATCTGATAAGTGTTTCAAAATCCGTTCCAGCAACTTTTAAAGCTTGACTTTGTGCTTAATTAATATTCACTCCAAATGATAATTTTATTAGGATTCATTTAATTCCTTTAAAGTGAAAAGGCAATCATCAATAGTCTTGGTATTAAAAAAATTTCACCAGTTGCGCAGCATTAGTTAATGTGATTCATTAGATTAAAACATTTTTAAGATAACTATTTTAAATCTTCTTCCATTCCACACCTTTGGTGGGTTTCAACTTTTAGGAGGAATTCTACTTTAGAATTTTGGAAAAATCGATTTTTGTTTTTGTGCAATTTTCAAGGATTAGAAGAATTTGAGAATATATCCTCTGAAGGAATTTTTAAAATTTCAATTATTTTGAGTTACAATCATTTTTGTGACAACTAATTAACTAATAAATAAAATAAATATTTTCTGCTGTGGATTAATTTACATGTGATGATATATCATGGTACCATAATTTCTGTGTGAGGAATTTTCTCTGTGAGTAAACTTCTATGTGGGCAACTTTCGTGTGAGGAATTTTTAGTGCGCAACTGTTATATATTACAACTTCTTTTTTAAAACTTTTCAAAGCTTAAGTGTTACCATGGTTACAATGTTTCAATGGTTTAAGCTAAAATACCAATTGTTACAATTTTTCAGTCACTATACAATAGAAAAATATATTCAAACTGATTAAAATAATTATTTTATTTATAGACCTTGCTGGTTAGGAATATTGCATGCTTGTAAAATGACTACAAAAAATTGTTTTAAATTTGAAAAAAAATAAAAAAATTCCATTCGATATTTTCGATATTTAAAATATTTTTGACTAATACTAAAATATTATTTAATTGATGAAAAAATAGACTTGAAAATCAACTGAGTATTAATTAACCATGTGTTCACAGTTTCTTTTTTTATTATTTGGTCAATTTTCTTAGATCATAATCAGCCCGTTCTATCAATGATATCGCTATTATGCATTAATAATATATGTAATTTATGTCCATTTTAACTAATTAAAATATGATGATATGTGTGGATTTACATGTTCCCTTCAAAATCTACAAAAAATATTGCCAAAATTCAACTGATAATTTATCTAATAAATAATATTATTTAAAATTAAGAAAAAAATATCCAATGAAAAAATCAATTACTAATTTATTCTGTTAATCGCATCAAAACTGGAAGAATTATTCAGTATTTTTCCATCTATTCATTCATCTTTGACGTTTAGATATTATCATATATTAATGTCTTGAAAATATTAACTTATGACATTTTTTGTAATAGACAAGGACTTAAATTCATTTTAGGCTTGTTAGTTTGTGCATAAGTTGTAATATTAGAAGTTTTTTATTAATGCTTTTAATGTGAAACATTCAATAAATTGAAATAAAACTCTCCTTAAATATTTTGTTTCTCTACTAAAATATATACAGAACTATTAATTTAAAAAATACTACCATTTATTTTCTATTTGATCGTACCGATAATAAATTTGCACGAAAAATATCGTCAAGAGTTTATAAAGAAGTTCATTTTGTCATTCTTTTAGAATTATGAATCATAGAATTATAAATTGAAAAATAAATATGAGACAAAAATGGAGAAACTTTCCACTCAAGTCAACCGAAAAGGATGCAAATGAGAATTTATTAGAAAATAATTTGCAGGTGTCCACCTAGTAAAAGTCTACGAAACTGAACTCAAGCTAATTCGAAGTTATTCAATTCAAAATTGTAGTTGATTTAATTTTGTCCCTTGATATTGTTGCTGAATAAATCAAAATAAAATTGTTTAAAATTTTGGACCATAAAAATATTCTTATAAGTAATACATAGTAATACAAAAATAGTTTTGCGTTTGGCTAATCGACGAAATTTTGCGTAATTTATAGTTTATAAAGAGCGCTCATAAAAAGCGCGGTGATTGACTACCAGTGGCTATTTAACTATGACCATCCTAGAAAGCTAAGGAAATATACTCTTTTATTTAAATTACTTCGACCATTTTCAATTCAATTAAAATATCTTCAAAAATTAATACAATTTGAAAATTATAAAAGATAATAAGAATATCTACTTAATTGACGATTTTTGGTTAAAAAAATTTGCAGGTTTATTTAACTTTCCTTGCGTCATTGTTTAAACTTTACAATGGATGCAATTAAGTCACTATTGTGAGTAACTGAAACAATCAAAGCAAGTATTGTAATGTAAGCGAATATAATAAGCAAATGTAAGCGTTTAATTGTGCAGGTTAGCGCTCATCAGCACTCAATTGTTTTTAGTAACTAAAAAACTAAGGTCTCACAGATATTGTACATCGTACATCTCACTATTTTTTCCTACTTCTATTTGACGCCATATGCGCGGTCTATCCGTATTCCACCTCATAGACATCCACTGTTTTATACTTTTGTAGTCCTTGGGTTTTCTCTTTATCACTTGCTTTTTTATTATGCCTAATACCTTGGTCCAGCATCTTATTTCCTGATCTCTGACCTTGTCACGCAGCATCCTCTTCTTCATTGCACGCTGCATGTCTCTAAACTTTTCCACGTTGATAATCGAAGTTGTTTCCAATCCATATACTGTCGGTGAATAACTAGATGACCGAAAATTTTGTCTACTATTTTTATTTTCTTGGACATTTTACTGTAAGCTAAGATAAACCACAAGCAGGAATGTATTAATATTTGCAGATTGTGCAGATCAATGTTTTACGCTTAGGCTTCTTTCCCACCTTTCCCTCTTATACGTTTTAGATTGGATTCGGTCGACATCAAGTTGAAATTCAAATTTCTCTACATAATTAAAGCGTATAGGAATCTTATGAGACTGTAAAGGAACCTAGCAGCTTCCGAATCTTACAAATTTCAAACATATCTACATTTTTAACGAACATGAAATTCAATGAAATTATGATTAGAATGACGTTTGGTAACTGTATGATTCCTTATCGGTCATATAATCGATCGTATGTTTAGAATATATGAATACCTATGTCCTACATATAGAAACATCAAAATTTTAATATCACCGGGATAGAATTCAATCTGAAACGTATAAGTAGAACAAAAGTCTTATATGTTTTATTACTTTTCACAAAGTATTGTCGTCAATTATTTTTAATTACGTACCTAAGTTTTAGTGGGATAAAAAACACGATATCTATAAAAGCAATCGAATTAAAACTTAATGAAACCATATACAAGCTTGTTCGTCTCGCAACTTTTAGGCACACATGAGCTTATGACGTTGAAACAAGTTGACGAGAATACAAATTGAAGCATACCATATAGCAAACGTAAAGTGTAAAAATTATCTTAGGCTTAGGTACAAAATATTTCAATACCTTTTTTATTCTAACGATCTTGAATGAGGTCTACAGGTACTTTGCAGTATGCTTTCTCCAAATTTATAAATTATATGTGCGACATGTTTGTTTTATTTCCTGTATTTCTCCTGTAATTATGAAAATACTTTATCTTGTTCCATTCTCTAAACTTTCATAAATCTAGCATAGATCTTACAAAAAAAAAAATACCTACAGAGAAGAGAGTAGGTACCTTAATAAAACAAGGAATGAATCCAGATTATGAATTTTACTTGCATTAGAGAATGCTTAATGAAAACTAGATACGGATTATACCAGTTCATTTTTCGGATTCAATTTAACTTCCTTTCTTCTACTTTTAATTTTTCTTAGTTGTGTAGGAACTCCAATATGTACATGCAGTGAAGGCATTTTAATGACTATAATGTTATTTTAATTATAACTTATATTTTTTTCTAATGGTAAAAGTGATGATCAGCTATTTACTATTGTAAGAAACAAATAAAAAACGGCCAAAAAAAAAGATTCGGTTCAATAAAATAAACCCTTACAAAATCATTCCGTTATTTGTCTACCTGGCAAAATATTTTTTCAAGAACGAGTCTACGTATATTAATTTTAAATTGATATTGAAATATTTAAGTTTACACTCCTTTGAATTTGTTAGAAAATCTTAATCAAATCAATTAAAAATAAGATATTTTATGCCTCATAACTGCTGTGGAAGTAAATCAATGTCTATAAGTAATCTATAAATCTTATAATAGCCAAAAGAATCAAATCCCTTTCTCCGAATTTCAATGTATATCTTTGGCAAATTTGTCCAATAATGGGTCATCAAAAAGACAAAATATTAAGTCGTTACCAATAATACTATCAGTTCCTCAATAAAGTTCATGTGAGTAGTAGGCGGTACTAGTACATATATGACTTTTTAGTTATTTGCTTCTATTTAAGGATGTCATGGAGATATGTCAAAATGCTACCAGACAACTAAAAATTTTGTAGAATGTTCCTTAATTAATGCTTATAATGCTTAAGTACCTGTGAAAAATTAAAAGTTATAGACTATGTTGTTAAAAAGATATTGCAATTTAGAAATACTATGATTTTACATTTAATTTTATGAGAGATTCGGTGATCGAGCAGGCTAAATTTAATTTTATTAGCAAGGAAAAAAAATACTACCAGGCATCCCAAACTTTTAAAATATGTAGTTTGAACTTTAGAGAACTAACTTTGCATAAGTTCATTTGAATTCACCACACGGTTTTTTAAGAAAAAAATTAAAAACAAACCGAAAATGTGGGTTTTACTTGATAAACTAATAAGTGTATAAAAATTGCAACACTATCGCCATCTGAGGCCTACCGTTTTGTAAATACTACAAGCTGTGTTAGCATATAAAAATGAAACGCATAATTTATCTTTGTCACACTCACGAATACATAGTACTAAGTGGAAAATATACTCACAGTATACTTTATACTCACAGTATAAAGTGAAAAAGGATGAAATAAGTCAAATAATTTATTTTCTAAATGATGAGTATGTCGGGCATGCTCACTCACACCAGGTGAGAGAGACATACCAAAGTTGTCATTGCTGCCAACCTATATATTCGACAGCGTTATCACGTTTTCATTATTTTTTATTATGATGAATTATTATTTTTATTTTTTAGTTATGATTGTCTTAAAAACATGCTAATTTAATATTTTATTTATGATTTAATCAAGTTAAAAATTCTATATTTATAACTTATGGGCATCAAATCAATAATATTTTGATTTGTTAAGTTGAAAGCATGGCATATTCAGTCCCAAAAATTAGTTACAAATTTTCTATATTTGTTGTTTTTTCTTATTTTGTTTAAAAAATTTTGGTAAAATTATAAACACAGCTTTTTAAGTATCGAACTATTTATTCACCTCACGGTATGCTATACGAGGTAATTATTCACGAATTTTTATTTTTATATACTTTTATCTGCGATTGTATCTCCATATCATTCTTAATTCAAATGTAATGAGAAGTAATATACTCTTTGTAATTTCTTTTACAGTGATTTTTTCAGCGTTTATTTCATTAAAATGAATTTAGACAACTTAGAGGAGGGTGGGGAAATAAGAGCTAGCGAATAATGAGAGCCACTATATATACACTCACTATTTATACAGATCGGAACGCAAACATTAACGTGAAAATGGTACAAACGAATTCGGGAACATTTTATTATATTACGTGATCCTAGCCGGCTAGCCGATGATATTTTGAATTAGTTTGTTTCATAAGACATCACTAAAAGAAGTGCTAAATTTCGAATCAAATTAAGTACCGAAAAATTTGAATTATTCAGTTGTATTTGGTTTCTATTACACATATAATTTCATAACTCTTAGGATTAAAATGGAAGATAAATTGCTAGGCGATATGGTTACCATTCGCATAATTGGAGCTATTGGCGTCTCAATCCTTCCCCTTCCCATAAATAATTGTTCATTTTTTTGAGATACTACAAACTAGAAAACGGATGACACCAAAAGCTTTATTTTATAATGTGATAATTTTTTATATTTTTGACTTTATTAAAATTAAGTTAATATAGTTGAGTATTGTGTCATGGTACTCATTATTCATTTATGGAGGTTTCTTGGCTCTTATTATCCGACGTGCGGGGTAAGGGGTGCAAAAGTAACATGTATTAAGTACAATTTTTTAATATTTGTAAGCAATTACTAAGTCAGATAATTAAAAGGCTAAATTGTGTCCAAAAGAAAAAAAAATGATTGCTACCTAAATTGTTTTTTTTTTACTTTTCCTTACATGGCTCCAATTACCTCACTCTCCCCTACAATAAGTTCAATTGGGTATCATAACGGTGTGAAAGCTTCAATGAAAGCTATTCACAACTATTTGAAACAATTGCAAACAACTCAAATCCACAGTAGATAGACTTGGAAATAAATCAATTGCATTAGTTTTAGCAGTATTATCTACTGATTTCTATCTTTCAAATCCGTGAAATATTTCCATCCAACTATTTTTTTGATTCAATTAAGTCTTATTTTAAGTTTAGCTAGAAATTTTATATAAATCAACCAGATAAGTTCTTTTTATTTTCCATTTTATACTCCGTAAAACGCTGAATTAATTCAGCGAAAATTTCTTTCATAATCAATTACGCAAATGCCAGGATAATTTGAGGAAATGTGTAACAATAAAATAAAACAATTCGTTCAAACTAATGCGTATAATACGTAACAATAATATAAACATAAATGTAATTTTATTGAAATGCAATGTGGCCAGTTAGAATCGACATGTAATATGTTTCTTGCCCCTTTATGAAGCGTTCGTACTCCCTTGTCATCCCACATTTATCCACAAGTCGAACAGACTCGTGCCCCCTTTTAGAGACCTCGTGCCAATGCCGTACTTTCATCTCGTTTTAGTTACTCCACAATCAAATACATTCAAACTCAAAATAATTTGAGCAATAGTTTCCCATAGTATATAACATTCCACATAGGAACTACAATTGAAAAACGTATTTTTAAAGATTTATTTTTTATTTAAGTAGTAATTACTAAAGAGAGTAAAAAAATTAAAAAAAATCCTAGTAAGAGCAATTCTTAATTGCGAGAAATAACATGTCTTGAGCAACCAAACTCCACTATAATTGAGATGGTTACGAAAATTTTGTATAAAAAAGTATTATTTAATCAAAAATTTATGCTTTGAAGTCATTTTAAATTCAGCAAAATATGATTGGGTGTGATTTCGTGATAACCTTTTGCTCACTGCTAAGTAGGCTAAGTATAAGTAGGTATTATGAGAAAATAACTATCAGGAACCGTTTTGAAAAAAAAATAATTCTTCTAAAAAAAACAAGTAGTTCGCACGCGATAATAAGACGAATGTAAAATTTTGAGAGTAGGATAATTGTAGGGTTTAATTATGATAATATTGATACCAAGTTTTTTCCAGGCTCTGAGTTTGCATTTTCGATAAATATTATAAGTAATGTAGTAAATTAAGTAAGAAATAAATACTTTAGTTTCAATTTGATCAATAAACATATCGTTGGCATACGAGTAATTACGTCGAGTAGAAGAACCAAGCAGCAAACATTGAGGAGGCGTTCCCAACTTCAACCAATCACAGTTGGCTGATAGAAAATCTAATTTAAAACACATAATATATACTAATATCTAGATGATTTGATTTGATATCTATATACAATATATATTTAATATATAGTTTTAAGGTACCGACCTATTCACCTCTTGATACGCTACAGGACGTAATTATTCACGAATTTCTATTTTTATGTACTTTTCATCCATAAAAATTCAGTCTGATTATTTTTTCATAACGCCACTAAAGGAGCATAACTTCAAAAATAATTTTAATAAACTGATAATTATCAGTAGGGGAGGCTGAGTACCAAAGTAACACTTTGTACTTTTACCTTGCTTTCTGGCTGGGTGTAATTATAGTCATTAAAAGAATACCAAGTGTACATTTAGTTTAAGTTCTTTACAATGATAACTCGATTTATTAAATTATGGTGTGTTTTATATGAATAGCACAGAGTTTTAAAAACATATCTGTTGTTACTTTCGACCACGTAGGCGGGTCAAAAGTAACAAGGAGTTGCTAATGAAAACAATAATACAAGATAAATCAATATTAATGATATAAACAAAATTCAGCAACTTAAATACTCAAAAAATATATGTTTTAAGAAAACGAATCAATAGAATGCCGCGACAACGCATAAGAACTACAGCACGAAGAACTACCGATACGGAAGTGTATCGAAAAGCATTCTATAAAAATCTTAAGCATTCTAAACATCTATAAAAATATGATGTTGGTAATAAACTCATTAGGAGGACAAAAGTAACAAATTACTTTTGTACCCTAGAGGGCTATGTTACTTTTGTACCCATTCTCATTTTTGATAAAACATGTAATATAACCTTAAAATGGAACATGGTAGACAAAAACGAATTTAAACAAAGTATAATTTATCTAATCAAGAATGGATATGCAAACATTTGGAAAACTATGATCCTTTTACGACTAAGTAAACAATAAATAAGAAAACGTCGAAAACGTCCTATTATACAACCTAACAACGCACTACGCACGCGTCGACTTAATGCGATTGAGGGGGGTGCTCCAGGCTATCACCTAATAGCAGCAAAGCGGTGTTCACCCATTGGATAAACCTAGAAAGCATTTGTTACTTTCGACCCGCCGTTACTTTTGTACCCAGTCTCCTACTCATAAATGAAGAATCTAATATTGTAAGTGAAAATCTCACGAATTTAGGGTGCGTTCCGATATACACTGCGAGCACTGGCCAGTGGTCTTATGACCTCATAAGTCGCGCCATTTTTGTACTGGCAAGCACTGGCGTTTTAGAGGTAATGTGCTCTCAGTGGTTTAGTCACGTGATCGACAAAATTGGAAAAAAATCCAAATAGTAGATTTTAAAATCTAAAGAAAAAAGCAAATTTTGTATTTATGTAATAACCTGAAACCTATTAAATAATAATTACAATAAATTTTTAATTTTATGATTCGTGTCGTGTTTTTATTATTTTACCATGCTTAGTTATTATTTTGATTAAAAAAAATGAAATTTAAGAAATTTTTGTGTTGGTTTTGAAAAAATAATTGAGAAAAAAGTAAATTTTGCATTTATGTAATAATCTATAACGTATAAATTAAGAATTAAACATAAATTTTCAGTTTTGTGACTCAGGTAATTACTTTTTTACCATGTTAAAAGAAAATTCGTTGAGAAAATGGAAAAACCATGTCAGTACTGGTCAGTATACTGAACTGCGTTCAGTTTTAAACAGTAACCAGTACTGGTAACTATAAAGGAACGGCTTAGAAGTATACTAAATTGACGTCACACCTTTCAGTGGTCGCAGTGTATATCGAAACGCATCCTAAGTTACGGTTTCGGTCGTAGTTTCGGCTTGACGACAGCCGAAACCGAAATTTCGGTCGTACACTAAAAATGTGTCATCATGTCTATTGAGTTTGCTGCAAGAACGAATCTACTGTCACGGGAAAGGTAAGTTTTGTGTAGGCAACTAGTTCTACTTGACTGCACTTCAATTGCTTTTTAAAAATCGAATATTTTTAGTACCCCTATGTTCTGTAAGATAACTCGACTTTTCATCGTTAGTCGTTGGGGTTTATTTTTAGATTGGTTGGAAAAGCGGGGTTGGAGTGATGATATATTTGCGTTTGGTGAGCGGAATTTTCTCGTGATAAATTGGAGACAATGATCGGGCGCTATTGAGCGGTAGTGTACGGTCATAGCGACGTAGTGATTTGGTTGTGAATGATCCCCTTTCCGTTCCGTTCGGTTCGCGGTGGAGAAAAAGAGCGATATGAACGAACTCGAACCAGTCAGTCACTAGTGGTTGACTGTCGGAGCCGGGTATGGGTGAATAGGAAAGAGAAGTCGTCGGTTTTGTCGTCTTCGTCGTCTCCACACATATACACATTGACGTACTAAACAAGTCTATGTATCGTATCGTATCGTGCATTGTACAGAGCGCGGAACATAAACACATCGTATTCGAGCGCGACTCGCACGACTCCAAACGGCACATACAGGCCCAGTCCATGTCCATGTCGCCGCATGACTTCAATGTGTTCGCGTTTTGTTCTCTTATTCTCATATATTTATAAATTCATTTACAAAATATTATCAAACAGATAAATCTGTTTTTCAACATCTGACCGAGCGCAGCTCTTCAATCATTTCTCAATCGGTTCGAATCAAATCGATCTAAAACGCAATACAGACAACAACACTCAAACTTTAGATCTCCAACAATTTCAAATCAATTCACTTACGTCTTAGTTGACGAAAAAAATTCTTTAAGTCCATGAGGCGGATATAAATACATTTTTGTATCAACCAGCACATGTTTCCTCATAGTTATTTTCAATTCGACTCGAATTTCGTCATCGCCGTCCGTACAATATAATATTATCATCACATTTTTTCAAAAGTAACATGGAACTTTTCAAAAAATTCTCCACAAACAACACAAACATTTCAACCATTCAACACTGAAATTAATATAAAGGATACCCAATGCACTTGCCCATTATTTGCCTCTAATTCGTGCCACATTTCGAAAAAATACAAATCATACAAATATTTTTAAAAATTGTGAACTATTTGAACTTATTTTGACGTTTTAATCATCAGTGTATGTTTGTGTTGGCTCGGTGTAAGAAAAGTGTAAATTACTGAAATTATTTGAAAAAAAAAACAATTTCTTTAACTAAACATAATTTGGTGAAAATTGATTTTTTTCGACAATCAAATCAGCGTTGTTTTTCTGTTTTATGTTAGACACGAATACATTTTTGCACTTGGACTCCAAGTGCACAAACCATTGCAAGTGAGAGTGTATGAGTGTGACATGCACACGTTCGTGTACTCATAAACAAATCTATGTGACTGTATGTATGTGTTTGGTGAGTGTGTTGGTTAAGTGTGTTGCCCTGTTTTTCAATAGTGAAACAGACAGAGACACCTCAATACATCCCCACAGGTAACAAACAATAAAACAAACACCACACCATACACCCATATAGGAAATACAATTCAAATAAATGCATTTTAGTTTCAATATTTTCAACATTTTTAATTACACATTCAATATTCAATATCACTATTGATACATCTAATATTCAATTTCATGTTTCGTCATACTTTTATAATTTTTGTTTACTTTTTTAAGTAATAAAAGTGCAGTTAGTTCGTAGTGGCTGATATTGGCCTCTTAAGACCCCCGCGCCTTTAATTTCGTTAAAAATTAGTAATTAATGTCATTAAATTTATTTACTTTAAACCTACATTTAAGTAAATAATTGAAGTTTACATTTGAATTTTATGTATGAGATTGGCTTATGTAGCTATTAATATCCAAGTCTGGCTTTGAAAATGAAAATAGAAAAATCTTAATTATTTAAAATATTTGAAAATAATTTTTTAATCGATATTTTTTTTTATACAAATTATAACCTACGTAGCACGAAGGAATAAATAAAAAAAAAACATAATCATTTATATGTGAGAACTTCTATTGTTAAATGTAATATGGTTAAAATGTAACTATCTCATTGTTAGATTATAAGTGTTATTATTAAAATTAGGAAAGAAATGTTTTGCGAATAAATCTGTTTATTATTTCGAAAATTATTATCCCTTATGAGTAATATGAATTTACTATTACTGTACAAAATCGTAAGTACCTTGAGCTTGATGAACTATTTGAATTTATGATTAAAATCAAGGGGGGATTTGGGGGGGGCGTGCCCCCGCAGGGTGTTTTTGTGTACTGTAGAGATTCCACAACAGTACATACTTAGAAGCAAATAAAATTATAAAAGTTGTAAAAATATATGAATAAAGTAACAGAAAGAATATTAGTGAAACTCAAGTCTGTTTCTGGCTGGAATTGCGAATTTTTTCGTGATTCCTTTCACGCTCTTGCAAATGAAAGATGATATTGAGCCCCTCTCCCCTAGAAAAAAATCCTGCATCCGCCCTTAATTAAAATATTGGATATTAATAGTGTACGACTGAACTTTCGGTTTCGGCTGTCGTCAAGCCGAAACTGCGACCGAAACCGAAACTGAAATCGTGAGATAAAAATGTTATTAAATTATTGTTTTTCACTTATTATTTGATTCTTCAAGTATGAATACTGATAACTATCAGTTCTATTCGTTTTAGTTCTAGTTCTATTTATTATCAGTTAATATTTTGTTCAATATTATCTTTATTATTTTTTTTTCGGTTCAAAAGAAAACTGAACAAGGTTTAGAAGAATTTTTTTTTTAAGATTTAAGAAAGATTACTTTCTATTTTGTGTTCCTAAACATATAAGGTAAAAAGAAATTTTGTTTTGTAACTTTTTTATATTATTCTTAGCTAATATTAAAAAGAAATATTAGGTGCATTTCTTTCAAATCAATCCCTTATTTCAGCATAAATAACTTATTTGAAATAATAAGTGATAATAACATGTTATGTTCATGATTAGCTTAAATATTAGGGACTAAATGGTTAATTAATACCTATAGAATTTGAAAGTATAGACTGACTAATTATGATTAACTTTTTTTTCCTACGAAAACATGACCTTTAATAGAAATTTCAGTTTCGGCCAAAACTGAGACTGATGCCGAAATTCAGTTTCGGTTTCGGCCGTAATAGCTCAAATATTGGAGACTAAATGATTAATGAATACCTATAGGATTTGATCATAAAGAGTGAATAATTATGATTAACTTTTGTTTTCTACAAAAACATGATTTTATTGGAAATTTCGTTTTCGACCGAAACTGAGATTGATGCTGAAATTCAGTTTCGGTCGTAATATCTAGTTTTAGCCGGACACAACAAATTAATAGAAGCTATTAGTGTCCGACCGAAACTAGTTTTTACGACCGAAATCGACACCGAATTTCGGTATCAGTCTCAGTTTCGGCTGAACCCGTAATTTTCATATAAGGTCATATTTTCGTAGGAAAAAAAATAATCATAATTAGTCAGTCTTTATTTTTAAATTCTATATTTATTTATTAATCATTTAGCTTTAATATTTGAGCGAATCATTAAAATAATATTCTATTATCAGCTCTATTATCAGCAGTATTATTATTCTATTATCTTATTTTAAAGCAATTATTTGTGCTGAAATAGGGGTTTGATTTGAAAAAAATGCAGCTATTCTTTATTTTTAATGTTAAGTAGTTACGAATAATGTAAAATAAAAAAAAGTTACATAACAAAATTACTTTTTTCCTAATCTGTTTAGGTACACAAAATAGAAAGTACTCTACGTTACATCTTAAAAACATAATAATTTATTTTAAACTTTGGAACTTTGGTCATTTTCTCGCGAACTGAAAAAATACTAACACAAAATACTAAAAATTAATTTTAATGTATTGATTATTATCAGTATTCAAAATTGAACAATCTAATATTATAAGTGTGAAACTATAATTTCTTAAAATTTTCATCTAACGAGTTCAGTTTCAATTTTGGTCGAATTCGTTTTTTGATCGATACTGAAAGTTCCGTTGAATACTACTAGGTATCTATATCTGTTAATTTTTCATTTTAACGATGAACTTCACATTACGAAACTCTTCAGTAATTTAAATCTGAATGTTACCAAGAAGCTTCTTTTTAAAGTTTATTTCCGTAGATGCCATCATATAAAGTTCTCGATATCTTGAATCTGAAAATATCGATGAATCGAGGTCATTTATGATGATATTTGAAAATAAAAGTTTTATTTTTTATTGTTATTTATTGTCGCTTTATAACTACTATGGTCTTTAGCGACTCTAGAGTTAATAAAACTCGTAATTCAAGAAATATCGAAATTTTTCCCGATACGAGATTGGAATCAAATACTTACCAGCTTTGGAACGGCCACCTTTACCACTTGACCACCAGTTGGTTTGGCGATGTTTAACAATGATGTTTTTTATTTATATTAACATCAACTATTTTCAATCTTTCGCGTGACTAAAGACTGCTTTACATATGGCTTGATTTTTTTATTATAAGGTCAGATGCCTTGGGAACCTTGTTAGCGACTAAGGTAGCTATAAATTGAAGATAGAAAATACAAACAAGGAATTAAATGATATATGGTTGAGATATAAGACAACTAGCATCGACAGTAGCACAAGTCTTTATATCAAAATCTAGCATATTCGCTAGCGACCAAGGCACCAGGGATACTATGTTTATCTTTACATTCGACTCGGTAGCAAGGATGGATTCTAAAATCAAATCTAGCAGGAAGTCAAGACTTTTGTGAAGCCGTCTGAACTTATTATTATTTTTTATCTAATGGCCTTTTGGCGTGACGGCAAGTTCAGTTTCTTGCGCGATGGAATTCTTCCTTCCAGCGTCGTCTATCTTTAGCCAGGTTCTTTCAAATTAGGTGGCTCATTTCTCAGTCCAAAAAGTCCAGAATCTCAAATTGTTTTCGTCCTCTCTTCTTGGGATTTTCCATTGTCCTTTCAATAAAATCAAGTATGAATTCTTTTTTTCTTCGAATGCGACTAATCTAGTAAGCTTTTATTCCTAACACCAAATCAATGCTAGTTTTTTCTTCGTTGACTTGTCACTCAGTTACAATACTTTTCAATGCACTATATCTTTAATTCATAAAGGCAACAATGAAATATAAAACATTTATTAAACTTTGTCCTCGTCACCATAAAAATATGGTTGTTGAAAGATGTAGAATAAATTAAGCAAATATGAACTATTTATTCATTTATTATCTCGAAAGGTATTGTCAGTTATGAGCATTATGCATTAATAATTACTTTACAAACTCAGAAGTACGTTAATTGATTATTTTATGAATAATCATATTCGTCGTATGACTCAACTACTTTCTATCTTTATTGAAATTAATTAAATAAATACATTATCTGTTGATGACAGTCAAAGACTGTTCCAACGCGTTGTATTCAATAAATAAATAAGGAAATTGAGTCATACGATGTATATAATTACTCATAAACTTATTAATTGTGACTCGGAAATAATTAATATAATATTTATCAATATTAAAATCTTAAGTACGTTGTACTTGGCGAACTATTTTCATTTAAGAATAAAATGCTGGAAATCATTAGTACCAAATCGATCTTTTAACTTTGTATTTTAACGATGAACTTTTCAACGAAGCATGGAATCCTTTCGTAAAAGAATTTAAAAACCAATATTATCTTTTTTTTAAAATTAAATGTTGCATGTAATAATACAAAGTACTTATATGTAATGTTTATTTTAGCTATACTACGAGTTATCTATAGGTTTATGTATGGAAAAAATAAAATATTTTGGTTCAACTTTTTACCTTAACACATTTCACTTTATTGGTATCAAATTTTGCGCATTGTTAGTTGAAAAGATATTAGTATCAAATATATTTTATAACTAAAGAAGACAATTAAGGTTGTTTAAGATCGTTTTTTTTATTTAATGTTTTTAATATTCAAATTAGATACGTTTCGTTATGTATCGTAACTTCATCAGGCTTCTTGAACCACAAAAAATATTTTATAACGACAAATTTGGTACTGTTGACGATGGTGGTACCGTAGTTTCGTAAACTATATCAAAATTTAGTTAAGAATATCGATAGAAAGTACTTATTTATAGGCTAAAACGATACTTTTCAAAAAATTAGTCATCTCCTTTATACCTGTTGATTGATTTTATGAGTTTTAACAAACGTAGGTATATACAATAGATTTTGTACGTCGTTACTACGTAGTCTAGATACAAGGAGTCCGAATGCATTTTTAAAAAAATAGCATCAATTTGAGGTCCAGTAAGTACCGGTAGAGTGCGCTACACTTCACAAAGTACGCGTTTGAATCATTACGCGGGAAGTGTTGTTGTTATTAAAAACTGTAAATTTCAATCTTCTGCACGATAGGAAATATGTCAAGATATGGGACTGTCTCAAAAGTGTCAGAGTTATGTTACTTTAGTTATTACCTATGTTACCTTAGTTACTTTACAGACAGGAGATAGCTTCAGTTTAAGTTAGTACTGCCAACACACTAATGACGGCACCATATCTTGACACAATTCCCATTATGCATTGCAAAATTGGAATATCTTCTTAAAACCGTAGTGACCTTTGGTACATTCTAAATATTTGCGCTGTTAGTGACAAAAAAGGGAACTATTATCTGGGTCTGTTATTGTGGAAAAGCCTACACCGTTCGGTCTCTTTATATTTAAACTCGGTGGTCGTGGAGTTTCAATGGAGTTTCCCAGTACCTATTAGTTAATCTATATATTTTTCTTATAAAAGTATGAAGAATTTTATTGTCAAACTGTAAAATGTTAAGGACTTGTTTGTACTTGAGTGGTAAGATAAATTTTGTCAGTTTGCCTGATATATTTGCTTTTAGTCATTATTTTGAATGTTTTATCTTCACTGATAAGGTTGACAA
Organism: Sisyra terminalis; assembly: GCA_958496175.1. Lineage (NCBI taxonomy): Eukaryota > Metazoa > Arthropoda > Insecta > Neuroptera > Sisyridae > Sisyra > Sisyra terminalis. The sequence goes on along the minus strand of OY292277.1, from coordinate 28,489,750 downwards.
TTCCATATCTAAACATAGTAATATTGGACAAAAAAAAAATGAAAAATTTCTCATTAACTTTTAAAGTCTCTCTACAAATATTCTTATCAATTCGGTATGAATGATATTGTTTTCAGTTCAAAATATGGTAAATTATTATTATTTTTTGTTGCATATGAAAATTAAAGAAATTTATTTGACGATTATGCAAAATGAAATTACTATGTCTGGTAGTTCGTCATGTACTATTGAACCAATTTCGTCATTTATGAATCATATTTATTGCATATTTTAGACTTGTTAGGATAAGACTTTTATTGCGTTTTCGTGATGGAAAATTTGTTTGCTTCTAGTGGAATTTTTTTCAAGTGTCTTCCCGGTATTTTTCACTGCATATATATTGGATCGTTTTGTTTATCTGGGTCACTGAAATTGTTGTAAACTTTTGGTTAGCTACTTGGTTTGTTTATCGCGCCATTTGTCGCGCATTTCGCATCTAATTAACTAACGATAACGTTGATAAAATAAACTAATTTTAATCACTGATATCACATTTATTAAAAAATCTCCATTAATTCCTTCTGTATCAGTGCCAGTGTTGATATTACAAATTCATCGTAGTAGATTAGAATTATTTTGAACAGAAGGAAATTAATGATGATAAATTATTTGAATTCCATGAACATTTTTAAATATTTAGCTAATTTAATTTCAGGTTATCATTGTTATTTTTTTGAGATTGAAAAGTGAAATGAAACATTTAAAAAAGAAAAAGAAAAACAAAAAAACTTTCAAATACACTATGAAAAACTTGCTCAAAAAATAAACATTGAGCTACCTTTAAATATTTCGCACCTTTTTCGATCCTCTGACATTTTAAGCTGATATTTTTAGTTTTATTAATATAAAAAGTGAGATAAAATTCAGTGTTGAATTTTGTTACAATTTTTTTAAGTTCAGAAGTTAGGCTAAGTAAATTGTACTTATTGAAATCAAATCAAAAGATTTTCGGGGGTCACAACGCATACTTAATATCTAATTGATTGGCTTTTTGATTAAAATGTACGTTTACGTATTGATTTTAAATATATAATGTATATGTGGTGAACTCCATATATCTGATAACCGATTAAGGCCTCCCACGCATTGCGAGGGGGAGACTTCAATTAGCCCAAAAGTGGATCAGAGATCAGATCGATTTGCCGACCGGACCAAGCAACTTCAATTTGGGGCTTTTCTACCATATATGTAATCAATTTCTGTTATCTTAATAAAAATTATTTAAAATATCATACCGATTCACTTAATATATACCTTTTTGGCGAATGGTTCTGCAATAATGGCCGCAGATATCATATGAAATTAAAATTTATAAAAGCGAAGGAAAATCATTAAGCAAGGATGCAATGTACTACATAAAAGTTATGAAAAACTAAAATTTCATCTATCTCCGATCTTTAAATATAACTGTCCTGACTGACTAATTGATGGATCAACATGAAGAGACATGAAATTTATAGGAAGACTTAATTATATTAAGCAGACCATTCACACTCCAACTAGCAGTCTAACTTGTAATCCGATTTTCGAAGTTGGATCTAAAGTCGGATCGTGAATGGTGTTGTTGGAAGTTGAATGTCTAGTCGGCGTAGTCGGATCATTTAGGCGATCTAGCTAGAAGATCTAACTAGTAGTCCGACTAGTTGAACTGCAAGTTGGAGCGTGAATGGCATGATTTATGTTGGCTATCGATAAGAAAGAATTTTTGAAAATTCCTTCTCTAAAAAGGGTTGCCAAAGCTTGTATGGGATAACGTGTAACCTGGTCAACATTCGAAATTTCAAATTTAATAATCAAAGTGCCATTAAACCCGAATTAGTTAACGGTTTTAAAAATTGAATAACTTTTTTAATTTGAAGTTGAAACATAAATATTTCCGCTATATCATGAAAAAAAAAGGAAATGATACTTATTTAAGCCGTTCGAAAGGCCAGAATACCAGTAAAATTCTGCGGACACTTTGGTGCATACGGATGATTCTCTAAGCTATCCTGAGGAGTTCCTTAAATCATATAATCCACCTGGTATTCTATCATATAAACTTATCCTGAAAATGGGAGTTCCTGTAATGCTAGTGTCAAATCTCAATTTGATATTTTACACAATGGAATTAGGTTTCTTGCTGAATTCGAGAGGAATTAGTATTTATAGCACGAATACCTCTTACATGGTTAAAGTATCTATTCGTAGTTGTAAAGACTATAGTTCCTTCTTAAGTTGCGTCTCACCATGACAATAAATAAAGCACATGGTCGGTCACTGAATACAGCACGAATCGATCAAAAGAGGACCTTACCCGGTCAGCAATACTGTTAGTACCAATACTGACAGTATTTACCTAACTCTCCATCACTATTTTTGAACCTTACAGAGTCATTCTAATTCATCAGTATCTTTGTCAGTATGGACTAGTACGGATTAGTTGATGGAACAACATAGATTCTCGACAAAAACGTGGTTAGGAATAATTTTAGCTATAGCTTTAAACGTTACGTTAAAGGCAAGCGTTAGAAAAAAGATTGACTTAAAATTTTTCTTTCTCGATGCTTCTCATGAAAGTTATCAAAACGGACACTGAGGATTGCAAAAACTATATTTGAATGAGCGACTCTTTATTTATCAAACTACTGTTTATGGCAAAACCATATTTGGGAAGAAAAATGCAAAAATGAGGAGCAGTATTTCACTTGAAAAAAGACTGGTAGCTTTATGATTTCTTGCTACCGGTAGACATGTTGAAGCTATAGTGGGCCTTATACGATTAGTAATACTGTCAGTATTCCTTTAATCCTTACCATTTTAGCGGCGTATACAGACGCGGCTTGGTGTGGCCAATACTGATACTATGGAGTTGAATAGTTTTGGAATTATGGAATTAAATAATCAACATAATTTCATAAGTATTGTTGTTACAGGATCCTTACATTTAAGGTCCGTTTAACGGACTTACAGCATGAAGGTTACAGAAGTACTTTAAATGAGTATTTTTTTACTTTAAGTTATTTCTTACATTGATTCAATTGAGTAATTTTCTGTATAATGCATTAAAAATAGCCATAAAATTACAGAACATGAAAATTTCTAAATTTTATTGAATTCTTATTCTATGGAAGTAGGTGAATAAATAGATTATTTTAAGATGCGATTAAACTCTTCGAGCACCTATCCTGTACATGAAAAAAAATAATCCGATCATATTTTAAGTCTAGATCTTATAAACCCTTCCAGCGAAGCGGGCGAGTATCGGCTAGTTCTATTATAAAATAACTTTTAACTAGTACATTGCATTTCTGTCTAACTGACTCTATTGCACTGATTCTCACTTGCTTGGACATATTTTTATCATTTAAAATAATATTTGCAAATATTAGCATTTCTATTTTGGAATCCGGTCCATCGAAAACGTTTTCCTTTTGATATTAATAATCTATAAATAAAGTTTTTTTTTTTCAAAAACTTGATTGAGTAAAAGTGTTGTAGCGGAATCTTAGAATATAAATAATGAAAAAATCAAAATGCCAGTTGATAATTTAATTATTCTTCGTAATCTTATGACAATATGTTGATTTAAATTTTTATAACATTTTGTATATTATTTTGCTAAACCATTGATTCAATCTTCCGCATGGTTACATTCGTACTTTCAGAGCTGTCAGTTTACGTTGAGATTCTTCAGGTTGAGGTAGTTCACTCCTATTTTTAGCAGGTCTAAGATTCGAATGCTTTTTCTACATCTTCCTTATCATCAATGAGCGATTTTTTATCGTCAACTTTTCTCTGTAATTTTATAATTAAGACTCAATCCTTTTATTTGATTTTCACTATCTTTTTCCAGCGCCACATTTCGAAGCTTTTTAGGTACTTTCGATCTTATATCTTGACGATTCATGTTTCCAATCCTTATTGTTACATTTAATACATGGGATTTAATCAACTTTTTATAGAGTTAAAGTCTTATTATTCCAAGAAAGAAAGTATTGAAAGTCTTCTTTTTTAAGGTTTTTAGCTCTAATAGTATCCATTTGTAGAGATGATCTTCCATAATATCATAAGAAAACGATAAAAATCATGCCAGACAATCAAATTGCAATAAAAGCGATCGAATATCACCATATAAGCTCCAAATTGGCTTGGGAATTCAAAAAAATTCATAACCCAGCTGGTGGAATCATACAAAGTAACACTTGCTTAAGTGCCAGAACATGATGGTACCAAAAGTAACGAAGAGGGGTTCCAAAGACAGTCTCAAGTATGTCATTTATGGACAGAACTGGTCATAAGTGTGCCGATATGCACAGCACTAAATCGAATAACTGAATGAACTCAAAATGAGGAGCAAATTCTCAAAGGTTGTGATAAATACCGCTGAAAGACCATAGAAAAAGATTTCTAAACTTAGGATGGCAGGATATCAAAATGTTAGTAAGTCAATTAACGGAACTCTGCAATTCGAGCAAGTATCTCCTACTATAGAGATAAATACTTAATTAAGTGTATATAGGAAATAAAGAGGAGTAAAAGGAAACTGTCTCCCATGTACTCCCATGTACATTTGATGGCCCAGCTATGATTACAAGTCATCTCAGCTCTCTTGGGTACCCTGGACATTAGCTAGGAAATATGTATAAAGATCCAATTGCTAATATTTATCACAGAAGCAAACTTCACCAATTGGTGTTAGTGAGGCGCAATAGTTCTTTTAGGACATAACGAGAGAGAAAACGCCCCCTGAATAATGTTAAAGAAGATAAAGTTGATCTTCCTTAATATTTCAATTGAATCACATTTTCTAGTTCTATGTCCTTCCCGTGGGTTTAATAATACTTAAGGAGGGCGATACGTGTAATCGCTTGAATTTTGACCGTTTTTCAGAGGCTTATTTGAAAAGTAATGAATAAATGAAGGGTTTTCCAGTTCAGTATGTTTATTTATTATATATTAAATAAAAGATTCATTTTTTTCAAATGACCGCCATAATAACTGATTTCCTGAGACCCTCGTGGCAAAAGGTATTAATCGGCGGAATTTTTAGCTTCTGTTATAGCGATTTGAAATCAAAAATTTTAATTTGGATGTGTTTATAAAAAATCTTCTAGTAAACCAATAAAAAGAAAAAAAAAAGAAAATTGTTAAAAATCATAATTTGGTACGCCTCAGAAAAAAAATCTTATTTTTATCTTTTTCACCGATTTTTCGATGGTTTTTGGGTCAAAAATGGTAACTTTTGATTTTTTTTTGGAACTTTTTTGAGAATTATCTAAAAACTTATGCTTAAGAGAAGTCGTGTGCCAAATTTCATATGAATCGGTTGAGAACATTTGGAGTTATCTAGCCCACCAATTTTAAAAGAGTATTTTCGAAAAAAACGAGCTGAAAGTTTTGACCCACAGAAACTATATGATTACAACGATTTACGAACTAGTCAACGATTCCAGGACCATATAGAAGTTCTTCGGGCGTTCGTAGTACTCGTTTTTCTTCTTAAGTTCTTCTTGACATCCTTAACGAGCTTTTTTGGTCGTCAAAGAATTGCGGCACTTTTCTTGACTCACCCTTTCGTTGAGGTGGAGTACTTAAATGAGTTTTTAATCTATAAATAATGCGAATTTCATTCCAAAAATGTACAGGTATATTTTTGAGATGTTATTTTAACTATTTATCCAAAGAAAAATTAATTTTCACTACATGAATAGTCCCTCGTAAGTTTAATATTTTTACAATATTGATTGTATAATATCATAGTAAAAAAAGACTGACAATTACAGTTAATATAATAATTTATTCATAAATAGTATTAAAGACTATATGGCGAAAATAATTAATAATCAATGCGATAAACTTTAAAAAAACTTCTACTTTCTTTGATTTATTGTGAAAATAATTGAAAATCTTTAGGAAACCGATCGTTATTTTTTGATTTTCATGATAATTTTGAATACTAAGAATAAGATGTAAATAAAGTAAATATGTTTAACATTTTGGAACTTCTTTGATAGAAATAAAATTTTGATGTTCTCACCAAAGGAAATAACTTTTGTTTGTTTCAAAAACTTCATGGTTAATCTCCTGCATCGAAGGCTGCTTGTCTTCGGTGCCATCTTTCAGGAGATAGTTTATTCTTCTTTTAATCGATTTCAAATTCATTTTCACCCTTTTTTAGGTGCTTCCGGTTTTCCTTCTAAAACATATACTGCGTTATATTCCGTAACAATCAACGTGTGTATCATAACACTTTATTTTTTTCGGACATTTGGTAAAAATTTTATTTTACTAACAATTGCTGATTTCTAGGGGATTTGAAATACGTAAATTTTAACTGAAACTAACGAGAAACCTTATTCCAATCAAACTAAACATAAATACAAAAAAAGCAAATAAAAACGTTGTTCTCATCAAATTCAATACCATAGAATTTATTATGACTTATTCATAACAAATTTCATTTATTGTTCTATTGAAATTCAAATTCCATCCATGTTGTGTGAGTGGGTGTTATGGATAGAGAAAAGCAAAAAAAAAACTGCAAGTTTATTAAATGAGCCTATTGTCAGAAAAAATTCGCATTCATGATGGTATTGTTTTCGATTATCAAATTCGCAAATCGACAAAAACCATTCCAAGGTTTTACTTCATATTAAGCTGGAGGTTTCCGCATATTTCATGTTAATATCCAGTGCCTAACATAGTATGATTATTTGGTAGATAAATTTAAAACTAACGAAAAAATATTAATATAAATAAAAACTGTGTAGTTAAAAATAGTAACCAGAAGTTCCCAATTTTTTTCAATTCGCGACACACTTATAGGTTCTTTATTTTTTCTTGGCTTTTTAGCTGGTTGAAATGTGTGACAATGATCCTAGACAGGCATCCGAGGATAACATTGATAAATATTTTATTTATTTTCGAGTCACAATTAATGAATGAATAATAATATATGTCTTATGACTCAATTTCTTCTTTATTACGACGCGTTTCAACAGTTTTTGGCTGTCATCATCAGGTAATGATTATTTTGTCCAATATATATCAAAATATCCAATATATCAAAAAGGACAAAATAATCATTACCTAATAATGACAGCCAAAAACTGTTGAAACTCGTCGTAATAAAGAAGAAGTTATTAGACATTTTGAGTTATTAGACATTTATTATTATTCATTGATTTGAGGGTCTTTGTTTATTTTTTTATATAACTAACACTTCGTTTTTTATTTTTTCGCAGCGTTTCGTAGTTTATTACTGCTTTTTCAAGCGGATATAAATACCAATATAAAGAGTAAATTATAACAATGTTATTTATGTTGATTAAATTACTTGTGTCTTTAAGATGTAATACTTGGAAAGTGTAAAGTTATACTCAATATAAAGGCTTCAGCAATAAGAATTAGCGCTGCTACTTTCATTTTTTCATTGTACATTAATTTTAGAATGATACCTCGCTATTTATTTTAATTACAAATGAAAATCTGATTTCACATAAAAAAGATGTGACAAAATAAATTACTAGGAACTTTTAGAGCTCTCAACCTCAGTGCTGGACATTTATTTTTGACCGATTTCCATAATTCCACCCAATTTTAGAAAGCGAAGCCTGCTATATTAAGATAGCTCATTGGGGTTCTTTTCTTCTTGCGTAGTTAATTCCGGTGTCGGTAGAGTTTGAATATTCAAAGAATCTTGAGACTACGATTATACATCGTCACTACATGCATCGTCTTCCATAATATATTTCACAAACCATTAAACTAGAAGCTGGAAACTAGGAACTCTGAAAAGAGTTGAAAAGCTTTCTTTTTCTTATTGTTATTTACCGTGGTTTTATAACTACCAAGGTTTTTAGCGAGTCTAGGGTTAATTAAAATTGGAGCGGTCACCTAAACCACTTGTCCACAGTAAGCTTATATTAGTATTAGAATGATCTCCATTCAAAGAAACTAGAATGCAATTTTTGGAATCGTTCTAGAATGAGATATTAACATAGAGATAAACTAATATTGATTTCGTATATTGGACTAGACTTATTGCACATGATCTTAAAATAATTTTAAATGCTTTAAAATTTTCTAATTTAATTCAAAACATAATGTAGCTGTTAATTTTTAACTTTACTTGATAAAAGTCAAAAAATAAGAATTTAAAAATGGAAAAAAAATTAATTCCAAAATGCCTAAGACGATTTCCTATTGGCCTAGCATTAAAATGATGTCACAATAAGATACTTCAAAATTCCAAGGATGTTTTCCTACGACAAATGTTCTTAAATATAAAGGCAAAGGTTGTTTAAATTGTTTAAACATTAAGAATGTTATGGAGGTATGTCAAACTGCTATCAGGCAACTATAGGAGAATGTTCCTTATTGAATGCTAAAGCAATTGCAATTTAAAAATACTAAGATTTTACACGTGAACTTATGGAGATTTGGTAATCGAACAGACTAAATTTATTTTTATTAGCAAAAAAACAAATGCTACCAGGCATCCTAAACTTTCAGAAATTTGTAGTTTAAACTTTAGGGAACTAACTTTGCATAAGGTCATTTGAATTCACAACACAGTTTAAAGAAATAAATTAAAAACAGATCGAAAATGTGGTTTTTGTTTTAACTTGATAAATATATATGGATTGGTACGTTACAGATGACGATAGTGTTGTTGCACTTTTTATACACGTACTATAGTACTATAGTATGTATGTAACGTACCATCTTGTGTATAATACAAGCTGTGTTAGTACATGAAACGCCTAATTTATCTGTGTTACACTCATGAGTACACAGTGTAAAGCGGAAAAGGATGAAATATGTCAAGTAATTTATTTTCTAAATGTTGAGCATCTGACGCATACTCACTCAAATTGTGTGTGAGAGAGAGAGAGATATTAAAGTTGCCAACGCTGCCAACCTATAAATTCGACAGCGTTATCACGTTTTCATTTTTTATGTAATGTTGAATATTTAATGTAATTTTTATTTTTTTTGCTATAATTGTCTTAAAACATGCCAATTTAATGTTTTCTCTATGATATAACCATATTAAAAAGTTCTACATTCATAACTTATGGGTATCAAATCAATAATGTTTTGATTTGTTTAGTTGAAATCAAGGCATATTCAGTCCCAAAAGTTAGTTAAAAATTTTCTATACTTGTTTTTTATTATTTTGTTTTAAATTTTTGATGAATTTTTCCATTTTTCCTTAAACTATACACTATTTTTAAGTATCAACCTATTTATTCGCATTTTTGATACACTATACGACGTAAGTATTCACGAATTTCTATTTGTATGTATTTTTGTCTCCAATTGTATCTCCGCAACAATCTTAAGTTAATGATTTAAACTATTTGCAATCTAAGGAACTGCTATTCCTAAAGAAAAAAACTGATAGTAAATATGATTCAATGATGAATAATTGTGAAAAATGTCAAATATGTAAATTATTACTGCGTACTGTAACGTCACAGAAGGCCCATATGCATACCAATCATTTTCGGACTCTCATCTGTTCATTAAAGTGAAAACCTTTTTTTCTGCCAAAATAAAAGTTTTTCTTAGCAAAAATTGGTTTTTCCTTTATCGTTTAAAAAATAAGTGCATATGGTCTTTTATCTAGGAAGAATTCATAGAAACTAATTTGATTTTTTTTTTCTAAATAATCTCAATTCAATTTATTTTATTCTTCATAGTCGACTAGTTTTCTAAACAAATAGAATTCTTAAAAAAATATTTTGTCTCTACTTTGGTTTAAAAAGAAGAGAAAAACGATGTCAATTGATATTGAACTCATACCAAATGATAAAACATGAAGCTTTTAATCCGTATATGACACGTGATCTCAAGTCGTCAGAAGTAATTTAATAAGTCTTAAGTCTTAAATGCGTTGAAACAGTCGCAATTAATCATTTAGCTAATTGGCTTAATTTATTATATTAAATCGAAACAATTGTCATAATTGGTTTAAATCAAATTGTTTCGTTTTGAATTTAATCGTTTTTGTTTTCTATTGTTCTCAAAATATCATGACAAGTTTTCTGAATGAAATGTTTATTGTGTGAAAGAAAATTGAAAATAATAATATGAATGCACGGGAAAACTATGGAAATTGACGAAAGCCCGAGCACAAAACAAACTTTTCGAGTGGTTTAAGTTTGAATTTTCTGTTGAGAATTTGATAAATTGTTTGTTATCTTTTTGTATGCTACGTACATGGTATAGCAATCTAAGAAAAGGTGGTAGAAACAGTAATGTTCAAAAGCTCGTTTCCTTTTAAAATTTTGTTGTTGTAACATTTTTTTTAAAGTTGCGGTAAGGTAGTATATAAGAAAATATTCGAATTTTGCAATGCATGAGGGGAAATGTGTCAAGATGTGGCGCTGCCCGAAATGTGACTGTAGTACTAACTTAAATTAACTTATTGTTAGTTACGTTTGGTAACTTAAAAGTACAAATCAGTATATGGTTTCAATTTAAGTTAGTAAGCTAAACAAATTTGTGGTGGTACCACATCTTGACTCATTTCCCATCATACATTGCAAGATTCGAATTCCTTATTTTATACTACCTTAGGTAGCTGTACTACTGTTTATGTCTTAAGTTCCTTTTGGGTTAATCACTATTTCCTACCATTTTGAAATTAAAAGTTTCCAATATCTCATGAGATTGAAACTTATTGTCAGATCCACTACTGATTTATAAGTGCTGGTTTTCCCACTTCGTCATTCAATGGACTTTAATAAAAAATTGTAATTGTTTAAAAAATTATTCAATTTTTCAGTTATATTTTTTAAAAGTTTAAAATTTTAAGTAGAAAATAAAAATTTCTTTTTGGTTTAAAATTTGGTTTAAACTAGTTCAAAGTGAAATATGAAAGTCAGTAATAGTGATTAGAGTAATAAGTCTAATTTGGTTCAATAAAAATATTGTTAACTAATATAATCTATTTTTAAAATATGACTTATGGTTCAGATAAAATATTTATTGAATTACTAGAAAACTAGACTTTGTACACAGAGCAATTTACTTAAGGGGGAGGGAACCTATTACATAGAATAAATAGAATTATATGTACAAAATTATGTTAAAGACTTTATGATTTCCGGCCTCCCATACACTTACAACTGTACACGACCCTTAGATTCTAAAAATTTGTATGTATTATTAATTAAGTTTTTAAAACTTTTCAATTTTGATTTGAATATATCTTTAGGTGGAAAGCAATTGAAAAAACCAATGATAACAAAATTGGAGGATACTATTTCGTGTTATTGCTATATATCTATCATGTCCATTCAAAATTTAATTTTACCACTGGGTACCAAAAGGGTTAAGAAATTCGTTAAGTGACGATTGCCACAAATCGCATGTGGAGGAGGGGTAAGCGCCATCATTTTGAGCTTATATTCGTATATTTATAGATTATTATTTGGTACCTATAACTTTTTACACGGAGAAGCTACGATATTCGTTTAAGTATCAATCGTCAGCTCTCGTTAAAATCTACCAATTTCATATATGTAATATTAGTGTTACATAGTTACTGTGAATATATATGGTGTTAAAATAAATAAAAATAATAAAAAAATATACAATGTCGGCCTATATGCGTCAAAACATCAATCCAAATACAGAAATCTTAAACGGTAGGAAAGGGTTTCTCAAAAGCAATCGAATGATACCAATTAAACACTATATGACCGAGTGAGAAGTAGTGTCGGGAACGTAAAAGAATGAATGCGGCCGAACAGATCAACGACGATGCTAGTAGATCTGTAGTTGGGGCGGTTGAAATTATGTGGAGGGTAACATCGACGCCGGACTTTCCGGAACCTGTAGGACTTCTTTGTGTTCAAAATTGATTATGATATACATAAAATAGGGTGTTTTATATTTTACATAGAAAATATTACCTGTTACGTACCCGTATTTACGTACAACACACAGCCGTATCCATACCACAGCCAAACCTCTATTTTTTCTTATTGTAGCAATTTTTCAAAAATATTTTATTTTTTATATTAAATTTGCTTAATAAATAATTCTAATTTATTATAACAATGTGGTAGCTTTTTTGGTATTGTACTTTTTCCATCAGCAAAGACTTAATTATTTATTTCACAATTTGTTTCCAGACATCGTGTTACTAACATTTCGACAATAGAAAAATGTTTCACAGTTGTCAAAAAATATTGATTGAACAAACGGAGGGTTGGAAAAAATTCTGAATAATTAAGTTCCCTGCAAAGCTTGGCTTATTTATTCATAGGAACAGTAGAATTTAATAGCGATATTCTTCACCAACTGTTCTTGAATCTTTACGTTTTGAATACACATTGGTATATAAAAACTGATATAACAACGTGGATTTGTTCAAAATCTGCTGGTTCTAATTAAAATCCGAATTTGAACAAAATATTTGCCCTTGTTAAAATAGATGTTGCAAATACGCTTTCCATTATCGCTTTAATTATCTTATTTTCATAGAAATTTGGTATTTTATGTGTGAAATAAAAAATATTTTTAATTTTGCTTTTATATTAAACGTGGTTTAACTTTCGTAAAGACAAATTGATTCAAATATTTATTAAGTAAATAAGCATCAAACAATAAATTTTTCTTTATGCGTATCAATTTTTGAAATGAATACTTCTTTAGGCGCGTTGAGTGACTTGTAGTAGTCAGATAGACTTGTAAATTTTCATTACCAAAATGGTCACAACATCGTGTTGCGTCATAAACATAAATACAGTGTGGTAAAACAGATTAATAGTGGTTCGATAATATTTCCGATGCGGAATTCAAAATTAAAAGAATTCTATACAATTTTGAAGAATGAATTTATGTTTTTTATACATATTATTACATAATAACAAAGCATTGTGCTTTATGCTAGCCAAACAAATTTTAATATTTTATAAGAGCAATTGTTCTACTTTGTTTTTATTGTTTTCTGAAGTGAATACTTCTTTAGGCCGTTGAGCCGTTTTAGTAGAGAATGAACTTATGGATTTGCTTCATCGTATTTAAAATTTAATAGAATCCGAATGGTCTCTTATAAAGAAAATATGAAAGAAACGTATTAGTCAAGTTTATATTAAATTGTATTTAAATTATAATGCTAGCATATTAATCAACTACGCAAACGAAGTCGCAGACATTGGGTTACGTCTTATGGCTTATATGCTAAAATGTGAATAAATGTTTCTATATTTTTTTTTTGGCAAAATTTAAAGTGTCCCTACAGAGCATGGTATATATCAGCATACAGAAAATAGGTCTGTAGAACGGGTGATATCCCTTATTCAAACAATTAAAATTTAAATTTTGACACTATAAACGTTTTACACTCGATTTATGTATAAAAAGAGGAATCATGAAATAATTTATATTTAGTCATCTATCTAAATAACTCAAAAAGTATTCATCGGATTCTCTTGAAATTTTCAGAGAATATTTTGAAGGTATTATACTCTAAGAAAAAAAAAGATTTTTTGTCAATTCTGATTGCCTCTAACCCTATAATATATCAAACTAGTAACTACTCGTGAAATATTCACACTAACACAGCAACTGACAAATGGCAAAAATTGACTTTGGGATGATACTGAAATAACAGTAAAACAAGTGACAACACTCAGTAGACAACAATCAAAAAGCCAAATTTGAGGCAATGATTATTATATTTGGTTTTTACCCACACGCACGTGCTTGCATTTTTTTTCTCTGCCTTTGCCGATATACACAAATTTGCCTGATATTATGTCAATTGCAAGTTTTTTAAACACTAAATCTAATACTCGAATTGCGATTATGTCTATTCCAATGCAATACGATTAACAAAAAGTCTAAAAAAAAATATTACCAATATATATGTCATGCAGCCGAAGTCGCTGGTATCAGTTGGTAAACAATTTAAGGTTATAGAAAATATTATTTAAATCAATTTGTTTGTTACTTTGTATTGTGTTTATTTTGATTAATAAGTAATAGTAATAAATAATAATAATAATAAGTAATAATTATCAATAAGTATAGTTTACAAATTATGAAATTTTTATTTTTGGTACCACAATTCATTTAAAAATTTAAACAAACCATTGTTGTTTTATAGCTTCAAGTTTTCATTTCTATTATTGTTACTATTTTTTTAATTTCTAAAGCTTATATAGTTATCATTTTGTCTCTGAAAATTTCTTTACACACCATATTGTTAATCCCTTCATAGAAGTAGTCATATAGTATAATTCAAGATTATTTTTCTCTCAAAAAGATTTTTTTTGGTGTTTATACGTTCAAAATTAATAGAGGCAACTTAAAATTATGTTCTCGTAAGAATTAAAAGATCGAGTAAATATTTTTAAGTCTATTTGTAACCATTAAAACAAATGGTACATCAACTAAATCTGAACTTGAGAAGACGGGTGGGAATCTTCTTCAATCACAAATGAATAATTTATGAAACAATAATGGGTGGCCAAATTTCGTTTACTATTTTTTATTTTAATTTATTTAATAGTTTAATAATTTGTACGATACGAGGATCGAACCCACTATCTACTGGTTTTGGAGCGGTCACCTAGACTCGGCTACCAGTAGACTTCCGTTTACTATTATAGGTTTAAGAGAACAACAGTTTTATTGGTATAAGCTTGAATCAGGAACGTCGAAATTTGAGAACTGTTTCGAATGGTTTCGTAATTATACCTGTACGTATTGTTCACTCGAATGCAATTTGTACGTAAATTTTGACATATACCAGATATGAAGAAGTGACGGTTATTTTCAAATATGTATTATCAAATATATATAACAGAACATAAAAATTAAACCGTTCAATAATGCGACAATAAAAATTATCTAAGTATATTTTTCATTTCGTAAATGTTTTGGAGTTTCCTTTCATTAATAATAATACATCACAAATTTTCACAAGTGTTTTTCCCATAAAAAAGTAAACTTTATTCAGAAAATTTGGTTCAAGTCCATTTTAGCACACCCACAATCTGGCAACATTGTATTATTGACTTTGTTTTTAATTTATTTCGTGATTAAATTGGTCCATAATAAAAATTTAACCACAAAAGAGAGAATTATATCATATTAGAACTGAATTAACAAAAATATCGCGAATTAAATTAAATACAAAGTCGAAAATGCAACGTTGGCAGATTGTGGGTGTGCTAAAATGGACTTGAGCCGAAAATTTAATTTTACATATTACAATATAAATACATATTTGAAAATAACCGTCGCTTCTTTATTTCTGGCATATGTCAAAGTTTACGTACAAATTGCATTCGAGTGAACAATACGTACAGGAATAATATCGAAATCATTCAAAATAGTTCTCTTCAGTTCTGAAAATTTCGACGTTCTTGATCCAAGCTTATATCGTTTTATTATTTATTATTTTTATAGTTTGCTTTTTTGTTTGAAGTTCTAAAGCTTTTGTCGTAAGCGTACCTCTTTTTAAATAAAATAGTTTCTGTAATAACGTTTTATTACTTCTTAAACAACAATTCGTAAAAGCATTCACTTATACAAAGTTAAATATTTTATTCATCCGTCTTTTTCGTAACTGGATAGTAGTAAGTTTTGAAAAGCATTTTCAAGCATTTTCTGGGGAGCTTCCGGCATTTGAAACGTCAGTGTTATATTGCAATTTTACACTGACATGTTTAAGTTGTATTTTTTAAGTTTCATTGAGATATATTTGACGGGAGTTGACTTATAAAATCAGAGTATTGCTCGCAAAACATCCCTTAAGAGCGCCTCAATTCATCCCCCATAAATGTACATGTGTACAACCACCCTCGCATTTGTAACGCTCACGCAAACAAGTCTCGATCTCTTGTGTCACATTGTCTGTTTCTGTTTCTCACATTTCCCTTTTAATTTGATCTGAGCCATAAATAATCGAGAAAAATCTTCTATTACTGAATCAATATAGATTAGATGGACGGAAATTGAATTGAACAAACCTTTTCAACAATTTTCAAAAATATTAAACTTAAAGATGAAAATTTATATTTTATTAAGTTTCCATGCTTACAAGCTTATTTATATTTGTCGAACTTAAGTTTCCAGTAGAATTAAATTCTTCCTTAATGCTTGCCTTGTATACGATTGATAAATTTGATGAGAAAATTTCCATTTCATATTAAAAAAAAATGTTCGAATATGTTTAATTGATATTCAAATAAATTCATTCATGAAGGTTACTTTTACATGTTATGGTGTCGCGGTGCAAGTAGGTATTAACACAAAATATTTCAATCATCAAATGGGAACAACAAACGTAATCGTGATGCAGGTTATTAATAATTCATTTTGTATTAATTGATTATTAATTAGTCATTAAATTATTATTGTTATTCACCTGTGAGTGCTTGCTACAATGAAAATCGGACCATTTTCGGACAAGTTGACACGTGAAGAAAATTATTTGGGTTAATAGAAGAATTAATTATGCTGATAACAATTTTTTTCTTGATCAATTTGTTTTATTTCGTAGATTTTTTTCTTCATATTGGAATATAGGTAAGCATTATTATTGGAGAAGATATAAAAATTGCTCTGAAGTAAAAACGTCGCCATTGAGTGGGTTCAGATGACCTGCAGGTACAATGACCACAATTTGTAAAAAAAAAATAACTGAATAAATTAATTAAAGTAATTAACTATTATTTTTTAAGGAAAACCACAAACATCTTAGTTAATAGAAAATCTTTGTTTCTTATACACTTTTTAACTTTAGTTAATTTGATGAAATATTTGGAAGGAAGCTGCAGCGTCTATTCTTCTAGAAGTGAAAACTTCTTTAGCATCGTTGTTATTAGAAATTTGAGGAAACGAAAAAGCGACAGTAAAAAGAGACAAACACATAAATCTATAGGATTAACGTGTGTAAGAATGAAATATTAATTATCATAGAGTGTTTTATTGTGATGTTTTATTCTGGTTTTTTGTAGAGATGCTTTGCATATTTATAGAATGTATACTGCAATTAAAATAGAGTAATAAAACCAAATATAAAATTATGAAAACGTAATAACGCTTGATAACGAGTTTATAGGTTCGCAACGTTGGCAACTTTAGTATGTCTCTCTCACATGATGTGAGTAAACATGCGCGACATGCTCAACATTTTTAAATAAATTATTTACCATATTTCATTCTTCTCCGCTTTATACTGTTTAGTCATGAATGTGACAAAGATAAATTTTTCGTTTTAAGTATTAACACAGCTTGAATTGTATACAATATGGTACGTCTTAACTGACGAAAGTGTTGCTGCACTTTCTTATACACTTTTTAATTTATCAAGTAAAAACCATATTTTCGGTCTGTTTTTAATTTGTTTCTTAAAAAACTGTGTAGTAAATTCAAATCAACTTATGCAAAATTAGTTTCCTTAAGTTTAAACTCAATACTTTGAAAGTTTAGGATTCCTGGTATCATTATTTTGTTAATAAAATTAAATTTAGTCTGTTCAATTACCGAATCTCCATAAGATTACGTGTTAAATCATAGTATTTTTAAATTTCAATAACTTTTTAACGACTTCGTGAATCGCTTTAAAATTTCTACAGGGGCTTAAGTATTAAATAAGGAACAATCTCCTAAATTTTTAGTTGCCTGATAGCTTTTGACATACTTCCATAACATCCTTAACAAAGTAGTACTCTTTTTTTAAATTATGTTTAATTTTTTATTGTCATTGTCGATTTTTTGAATTTTGGAAACCAAATATGGAAAGTTTCGTATTTGCGTGAGAAGTAAAATTTTTCTCTTCTTGTGGTTCAAATTTTCTCTCTTTGCCACAAGCTAGCTCACAGGATTGTAAAAAGATATTATGTATTGTTCAATTTTCGTTATTCTATACAGTGCAATCTCTATAAGCAGGGCTGGAAGTACCCTTAGTGCTTTCCTAGGCCACCAGGAAAATGCCAACCCATTATCCTTAATCGCCCTTTTACATAAATTGGGTTATGATTTATTATTGAACTCGATTTTTGAAAAAAAATACTGTTTTTGATTCGAATTTCTCTAAATAGTTGAAAAAAAGTGTATTTACTTTAAATTGTAAATTGTAAATAAATTTAATACGATCATACTTTCCGAAGAGTTTTCAATCATATAAAAAAATAAGTTCCCAATATTGCCGTCTTGAAATTCGTTATCTTTGGGCACTAGCCCTAATTTTCCTAGGGTAAATCCAGAGCAATCCATAAGATAAACTTCTTTAAATCGAAAATAGTTTAAGAGTTAGATGTCGGGAACGAACTTCTTATAGAGTATATATTTTAGGGAATGTCGATTTTAGAATAATAATTTTAAAACTTCATTATAATTTGTTAAAATCTTATTAACGATACTGTACCAACTTGTGTGTATTGAAAATTTTGTTTAGAACAGTATCCATCTCCTTAATTTTTTTTCTTTGTTTTTTTTTCTATTGAATAGTGGTTTATAAACATTGTCCTTTTAAATACACCGTTATAGTGCTAATAGTCTTTGAGTAAATTGGCTGCAACATACGTACATGATGAAATTGTAAAGTTCCATTTTCATTATGAAACTTTTAAAAAGAAAATCATTAAACTAATTAATTAGAAAAACTTGATATGTTTTGTGTATTCAAATTCATACATAACAAACTGGTAAAAAAATTATCACCGTCCTATTGTATTGTTTTATACTTTTGACGTGTGAAATCACTTATTAGTTTCATGCTTAGTGATTGTTTTTGCAAGGAAAAGCTTAATTAACTATGTTGTTTGGTTACAGAAGTTCCGACCGATTTAAAGCTGGCGTCTTCAGGCGATAATCCATCACCACCGGTGCTGTGGTCCGCTCGGCGAAAACCAGGTGAGTTCATTAACGAAATTGAATCTCTTTTAATTGAAGCGACCATGTTTGGTGATCCGACTAACGTCCTTCGAATATAAATTCTAGATATAAAGTATCTAACATATTTCTCTTAGTGCTTGCACAGAATTTTGTACTCTTGAAGAATAAAACGGAAACAATATAAAATAATTTCCTTGAATTCCTAATTCCTTTTTGATAATGACTATCTAAAAATTTAATTAAACATGAGTCTTTTGGATATTAATGAGAAAATTTTCACGTGAAATTAATTAATTATAATTGATTAAAATGTTGTCACTAAAATCTTGCATAAAAACATTGTGTTAAATAAAATATACGTTGATAATGTGTAGGCAACTAACTATACTTTATTGCATTCCCAGGAGTATCATAGAAAACCTCCCAATATGAGTATTTTGGTAAAAAAATCTCTTTTCAGGAAGTCCATAATATAAGAATAGTAAAAATACAAAAGCGTATTATTGGCAGACCTTATTTAAAACTTAGTCTGAAAAATTCCAACAGAAGAATTTTTAATTTTCGTTTCCGATTTTATTTAGAATGTAGAAATATTGTATTAAAGATGGTCAAATATATTTCGATTTTGGCGTGCGTTTCAAAAGTTTTTGGTTACATGAATTTGATCACGTAACTTTCCTCGTAAAGGGGTCCGTCTCTAATTGATTAACTTATTTCCTTCGTTTTTTGTCTCATTATTAATATTAAATTTATTTCTGTTATTAATTATGAAAGACAGACAGAAAAGTATAGGTGGGTTGGTGTTATGCGATACAAGTAGTTTATTTATGACTCAATTATGCTTAAAAATTATTATATTTAATTTATTAATTTATTTTTGGAGAGACGAGCGACTCTTTTGCTTTTCAAAGCGAATGATTTATTTTTCAATGCACGTGCCTCTTGTATGTCAGGTATATATGCTTTTACAAAAATTCTTCCAGCATTCAGCAGTTATTTTGCATATTTAATTAATTTCCTGGAAATTTTTCAATATTCTTTATTTAATTTTGAAAAAAAGAAGATATTTTTGAATTGTGTAAGTAAATTATTAAAGTTTTGTTTAGCAAATAAATTTAATTACTCTAAAAGGCTTAGTTAATTTTTTTTTCTTAAATGTCTATATCCTTAAGAACTGATTATACTAAAATAAAATAGATTCAACAAATTGATCCCTAAAATTAGTACCAGTGTTTTTAATTTTCGTAGCAATATTTATTGCGTACTATTTATTACTATCTATATACAATTTTAACTTCATTTTGTGTAATCACAATTTTTTTTTTGTTGATTTTGATAGAAAACGACACAACTGCACAAAAAGTCTTAGAACTGTACAGTTTTTAAATATTTTCAAATTTATATTTTTTTGATGCTTTATAGCATCAAAGGATCTTCACCTGGGCTTAATTTTTTCATAAATTATGTATTTTATTATATTACGGGATGGTATCTTTACTCTTGCGTAGCTTTCAAGATAGCTTTAAGTATAAGTATAAAGAATAATCTTAACGAGCTAAACTTATAATTATTTTTTTTGGTTTTTCGGATTCATAGAAACAAGAATAAATAATTTATTAAATAAATAAATAATTCTGCGGTTTTTATTGATGTACATTCTGGTACTATTTACCACTTGTAATTCATTTTTAGTACAAAAAATCTCAATAATAATATAAACGTGTTTTCAGTTGCTTGTCGTTTACTTTGGTGTGACGTCATCTGATCCATGTCATATTGCAAACTGTGTTTTGACGCGTACTTGTTTTAAATTAAAATCTACTAATGATTTGTATGAAAAATAGAACAGGTCTTAAAAAAATATCAATGAAATCTACATTTTATGTTGTAATAAATATTGTATTAAGCAGAACTCTTTTTCAAAACTAATAAAATATCCAAATACTTTATTTTTAATTTATATTATTTTACAATAAGCCATTGTTTTAAGAAAATTAAAATTTTTACTTTTATTTAAAGTTAAACTGAAATAAAAAATTTCAAGATACAAGTACCTACTTGATAAGAGCCATTATTCACCAGTCAGCTCTAGAGCTCTTTAAAAATAAAAAAAGTGATATCTCCGAACCTCTCTCGACTTCCGTGAACAAGATGGATATTATTTTAAACGATGAATGAAATATGAATGAATGAAAGTTCGTATTTCTATAGAAAAACTTATTTCGGTTTTTGGGAGATCAGTTTAACAATATGGATATTATAAAATCATTTATAGAAATTTAAGTTGTAGGAACAATAAAGGATTTGTGGAGACCTGGAAGTGTTAAACATTTTTGTAAATGAATTAAAGCCAAAAAAGTTAGGTATTGAATTGAAGGTCTGTTGTGAGATACGTACACAAAAAACTATTGAAACATTGATACGTTTATGTAATAAATGTGACAAAATACTTGAACGTGGAATGCACAATTTACATGTGAGATTAAATTCTGCATTCTCTGTGTAAATATTGGTATATTGTATAATTACTGCTACTGTAGCTATACTTCGTAACTGGCTGGTCCGCTGAAAAAATAAAAATCTTAAATCAGGCTCTCCACAAAATCATGTTATACACCCCTGATTTTGACGTTTCGCTCAGTAGGGTGAATTCATTAAAAAAGCTTGGTAGCTTCGCCTCATCATAAATGTATAATTCACCACTTTTCGATTTTATTTACATAAACTTGAAAAAAAGTGTGTTTGTACTTATGGACGCACGTAAAAAATAATACTTCTTTGGAAAGTTTATTTTTTTTTTGGGTATAAGTTTAAACCGTAATTATTTTATAATTAAAAGTGAATTTGCATCATTAAAATTATAAATTACTAGTGACATATTCACAGCTAATACTGGTACAACTGATACAAGACAAAAATTTATGTATTGATGTATTATTGTGCGTTATTTTCTTTGTGAGCAACTTTCATGTGCGCAATAATGCTAGTGAGCAATTTTCTGTGGGCAAATTTTGTGTGAGGAATTTTCTAGTAGGCAAGTGTCTGGTCACCATTACTCCTAGAGTGGTTTTTTGTTTATTATACAGCATGTAAAATGTGTGTTATCCACTATAAACAGATCAGTAGAAACCATGGAAACACTACATTGTTTTTTCGTTCTCTCGTATGTTTAATCCTCTAGATTTATATGTTTGTCTTTTTTTCTGCCTCTTTTTTGTTTCATCTAATTTCAAATCACAACCATGTTAAAGAAGTGTTTACTTAATAAAGCTCAACAGTCACTAAGGAAGTCGTTATGAATGACGAAACGTTCAAGCGAAAGAAACATCTTATATATTTTTCAAGTTCACGTATTGCCTTTTTCTGCGTTGAAAGAATTCTTCTAGAAAAATGTTCAGAGAAAAGTTTATAGAATCTGCAGCATTGTTTTCCAATTTTCCTTTGAAAGCTTATTAAGCCAAATCTAAATTGGAATTTGATTAACACAATTGCAACCAATTGTGCGAATGACAGATTCATCGGGCGTGGTGTTATTTGTGAAAGGATGCAGATGAGGGAGGACGAGTGAGGGTTAATGAAAATTTATTACTTGGCCGAATAAGATGAGATGCCTGCCAGTCTTTCTAAATGTAATTACATTCGTTACCAAACGGGATATCCGTCCACACAACATCCAAAATGGCCGTTGAATGGACCGGACAATCGTTCTCTCGCCTATCGCCCACGTTAATAATTCAATTCGGCTGACGAGGAGTTCTTCGACGAATGTGTGGCTGCTTTGACTCTATTAGAATATATACAATGTCCATTACAATTAGAGAGATAATAAACCGACCAATTTTCTATATCAGGATATGAAATTAGCAAAGAAGAATTAAATGTGTGTGAAACGCTTAGGAAAGTCTTGGAGAATTAAAATATCGCCTTGATCCATTTAATGATTGATATTTCATTGCTTCCAAACTTCAACTTGTCGTGCAAGGTCTTCAGTAATTGTATTCTATGTACACTTACATTAGACTAATTAAAATAATTTTCTAATAACTTCTGCTCAGCAAATTGGTTCTGTTATCAATTTCTAGACAAACAATGCCACACTGCGTGCTTATCGCTTCAATATTTTTCCTTCGTCGTTTTTTTCTCGCTCGTGATATTTCCAACATAGTTATATCGATACAAGTGACATCGTCAGTCAATCATTATCTTGTCTCTTATCCTTCTTTCCTATAAGTTTTCAGAGAAAAAAGAACGAAATAATAAACGTTTCCAAGCTGGAGAAATTTCTACGATGCGATAGCTCGTTAAAAATAAATATTTGTATTTCAATTAAGATACCTACTTGCGTTTGAAACGAAAGGAAAAAAAGAAGTAAAGGTAAGGAGTTAAACATATCGATAGCGTGAACTAAATTGAAGCAGCTCTCTTATTAATTATTATTGTTAACTTTGCGATTCATTTAAAGTAATTAACTGAAGTAGTTTAATTAATTAAGATAATAGACTGGGTGCATGCAATTAGACTTTGTCTTTTCCATTTATTTACCTACTTGCCTCAATCAATATATTTACTTATACTCCTCTTTCATGTGGTAACTGGCTTGAAACTATCAACGACCAGCAATAAAGAAACTACTTGAATTATAAGTAGAATTGAGACGAAAAGTTGACAATAGAAAATCAATTTGTTTTATTAATAAAAAAAGAATAATATTTTGTAGAAGATTGAATATATATTAGTTGTAAGGGTCGCGCGAAAAGACCTTAAACAAAAGCAGGAAAATAAATTATTTTTTATAGATTTTATTTTCATTTTTGAAAACAGTGGCGTAGCGTGCGTTTTTGTCGCTTGGAGTCGACTAAAAACTCGTCGCCCATATTTTCATCAATATTCAAGAAAATTAGTAAAAAATCAAATATATTTAAACTCTTTCATTATTTAAAAATGTACTCTTCATGCTTTTCTCAAAGCAAAATATTTTATGGAACTTTCCAATGTCAATATGTCAATATCATTGTCAATATGCCGCCCCATTTTTATAAGCCGCCGGGGCTATACCCCTCATGCACCCACGACGCTATGTTACTGTTTCAAAATAACTGTTTTTGGCTTATTCAATCCCAAGCGATTTTCTCTAAACTATCTTAAATTGAAAATTTTAGAAGGTACTTAAAAAGCATCAATTTTGAATTTTTTGGCAAAAAGTTTTTACGTATGCGTATCGTCGGTCTAAAGTGTTACCTGCTAAGTCCATTTTTGTTGCTTTTTTGTAATTAGGAGGGGAACAATTTTTTTAATTGTTATTTCCCGTCGCTTTATAACTACTAAGGTCTTTAGCGACTCTAGGGTTAAAACAAATCTGTAATCGAGAAATATCGAAAATTTGCTCGATACTTGGATCGAACTCAACACTTACCAGTTTTGGAGCGGTTACCTAGATCATTCGACTACCAGTAAGTCAAATAAAAATTTTTATCGGGTGACAAACTGATAAATCACTTTTATTATAGAAATTTCAAAATATAGCATGAAACAAAAACCTGCTATAAACCAACTAAGATTCAACTGGTGGCCAAAACGAACGCTCCAAAATTGGTAGGTGTTGGGTTCGATTCTCGTATCGTGCAAATTTTCAATATTTCTCGATTAGGAATTTTTACTATTCCTAGAGTGGCTAAAGATCTTAGTACTTATAAAGCAACGGTAAATAACAATTTTTTTAAAAAAAAACTTCTCTCTGTATTAACTTATTTAGCTTACGTTTTCTTTTTTCAATTTTTCCCTTGAAAAAACTGTTAAAATGAGTTTAGCAGGTTAGGCCTTTGTCACTTTAGGCCGACGTTATATACGTATATTAATCGTATTTCGTAAATCTCAAGAACTATAAATCGTAGGAAGCTATAATTTTGTATTGCTATTTACCTTATGAAAAAAATCATATAGGAATCCAGCTTAGATTGCGTATTCGGATGGTTTCCTATACAGGTGCAGTGTGAATTTCTACATGGAAACTCACATTTCACAATTTTTTACATTGTTTTCTATGAGACTCTCTTATGATTACGCACTGGAATCCTGCCCTGAATCTCATATAGATTCCCATTTGGTTCCCTAAAGGAATCCATATCGGAAACGTAGATCATTTTTATGTACAAGAGGGGGAGGTTTCAAAAATACCATTGATTAAGAAAACATAAAGTACATGTAATATACCTGGCCTTGTTATCAGAATAACTCCTTTAGTTCTAAACCAATCTTGATCAAACTTAGTACACTTCTTTATTCTTCGGAAGGTTACCTTGAGCAAGTTTAAAGATAAACAAAATCGGATTACTAGTTTTGAAATAGTAGACTTTTAAAATTTTGAAAAATTGAAAATGTTTGGTTGATGATTTTGTAAATAACTATTGACTGAATAGAGTTAGCTTATTTTTAAGAAGTTTACTTATTAGGAATTAGAAGTTTTTGATTTCTAAAATGCTCTTGTTTTACTTCCTACACGAAGCTTATACAAAACTTATGTTATTTGGAATTTATGTAAATTCCCTGATAGTTCTAGATTTTCCAGGTCTGTGGTCACCCTGTGAGAAGAGAAACAATTTTCGCAATGAAGCTAATATTTTTAAGACCTTAAAATATTTTTGAAAACCAAAATAATCTTGTACAAACTACAATTTTCTTTAACCAAGAATATTTTCTTGTTTCTTAAGATAGTTCTTCTTGTTTTCTAATATTTTTTCCAATATTTGTCACATTCCTCATGTGAAACTTCTTTTTGCGGAATTGCCATGAACTAATGTCTTCTTCACTTTTTGAACAAAGCTCACCAATATCTTTATAAAAAGAGAGTTTTTATTACTGTACATATCAAATTAAGCAATGAAGTTATTAAATTAAATCATATCATTTTACCGTATATTGCGTCGTTTGAAATTTGTTTTTGTGAATATTATATACCTAGTGTATACGGTATACGTTATGATAAAGTCAGCCTTCTACTTTTTAAATTAATAACTGCTCCGTTTAATTATCGTACATCTAAATAACATAAGACTAGCGTAATTAGATCGAGAACTGTATTATTGTATGTGCGTTTTATTTATGATAGTTGGAATGGTTGCATTGAGAATTAGAGTTAAGTCAGTCAAGTATCATTAAACTGATTGTTCTTTATATCATTTAATATAAAGATACGATCTCGATTATTTAATCGATAGAATAATGCAGTATTTTACGTCGGAATTAAAGCAAATGAAATGCGAATTTATTATATGTTTAATTGCATTAACAATTTGCTTTGTTGAAACTTAAGGTGAGTCTATGAGCTTGGTCAATGGAGCTTGGAAGTACCAATTTATGCTCCATTGAGTCAATTTGATTGAGAATTCGTATATGCATTTTTGGGTGTTTTAAAATGAGTAAAATCGTTTCGTTCGAAATTTTATTGTTAGCAATTAATTTCTAATTAATGCCCATTAAAGATTAAATATGAATCGAGGATCAAGTTGTTTATGACAAACGTTGTTTATGGTTGTCGGTTCCACCCATAAAAGAGTGGAAATCATTTGGACGTCAAGTTCTATAGAAAATTGTACTCCGTTTTAATATTTTTCTTTTGACGAATGGTTCATACTTACTAAAATAACTCTCGATTTTTAAATCAGTTGTGTAAATAATTCAAAAATTTGAGCAGGAGCTTGATTCTTTTTGGAGAGTTTTTAAGAAGTTCTTATGAATTATTACAATTATGTAATTCGCGTTTTAATTTCCTTTAATTTTCATTCAGCCAAGGTCTAAAGATATTGCTGTCTCAAATTCAATGAATATTACACGATTTACATTTTATCTATTCGTCATTGTTTTAGTAGTGAGGCATGCATATGAAGTGGAAGGTATCAAGATGTGCAAGTATTGGTAATATTCTTATATACGTGAATATTGTGTGAATATTGGGGGTAAAATAAGGAAAACGTATAACGATCTGTGAATACATTTTTAAAATTGTATAGTTAAAAATAGATTATGAATCCCAAATTGGAGTAACGTTTAAAAAATTATTTCATATATTAACAAAATTTTAATATCCTTTGTATTCTAAGCCTAATTTATAGTCAACGTTTTTGATTAGGACAAAGAGGTATACCTACTCCGTGGGTATTTATTTACTATCAAGTATCGAAATGCGAAATACATGACCGTAATTTTTGATAGCGTTCACTTAGAAACTTGATTCTTTCATTACTTTACGAAAAAGTAAGTAGTTTGTATGTATAGTATAAATTTCAATGCGGTCTTAACACTCCTGTTGTACCTGTAGGTATACATTTAATACATATTACCGTTAATAATTTAAATATCTCTTTTAATATAAGAGATAGTAAGTTTATACTTTAGGTATTCCTTCCTAAAACATTGACTCATAGATTGAAATTATAATAGTAACTAAAAAAAAGATGATGTTTCCCACCCAGTGAGAAGATTTATCAAAAAATTCATTGTAAATTAACCAAAATAATCAATCACATGTATTTTTGCGCATGCGTTAGTTTTGCATCCTTTGCATCATACTCAACAGGTACATGGGACAATCGCTTTGTGTTTCGTTTTCATATATCGTGAGCGAGCATGCGTGGTAGACGAGCTCAGCTGAGATTTTTCATTTCGGAGATTGTGACAGGATTTATTTTATTTGAACAGGAAGTTCAAATATTAAAAATTTTAAGCATTTTTTTCAAATGTTGTAGTACATACATATCACCTTCTCATACATTCTATTTTCAACACCGTAGGGGAAAGGTAAAGAAAAAACTGTTAGCAGACAGACAGACACATAGGTGGACAACAAAGTGACCTTAAAATGATATTCTTTCCTCTTAATCTAGGAAAAAAAACGAATCAAAAAATAAAATTATTACGTAGGATTAAAATTTTCAGTTGTTTTTTCCAGATTTAAAAAAATTATATCATTCTAATTGTTTTCCTTTTTTTAATTATGGGTCTTATTTGATGGATAGACTATCCATCCATTAGTACGTTTATAAACTTTGACCTTTAATAAAATGACGATATTTTTTTCAATATTTTCTCAATATCCGACTTCAGAATAAATCTACTGCAAATTATTTGATAAATTGCCGTTCAAATAGCATTTCTAGCGTATCAAACTCTATCTTATCTTTTATTTTATTTCAAAAAAGAAAAAAATAAGGTAAAAATAACGAAACATTAGAGTTTAATAGAAGAAAATCCATTAAATCTTGCAAACTTTCCATCCAACTATTAGTTCTTTTCCGATCCGATACAAAATGCAGCTGCTCAAGTGATAAACGATTCATCGAAAAAAAAAGGAAGAAAATTTCCCTCTCACGTCTGCACCATTCCGTTTTGGAAGAATCGCTTCGCTTCGTCCTCGAGGAGTCGTCATTTTCAATTCCATCCATGGAAAAGTTAGAGCAAGTTAAATGCATGTTTTCCGTTTTTCAAATCCTTTATGCTCTGTGACTATTGAAATATTGAACTGAAAAAAAAGGGTTGAGAAAAAGAAAGATAAATTCCTCGAAGTTTTTCCCTGGAGAAAATCTATCTTATTTGTCGATTATATGGGGAGAAAAACGTTAATAGTTACGATGTAAATGAACTTAGATAAAGCTTCACCCCGTCTCGTTTTGATCAAAAGATTCCGAGCCTCGTTATGTCCTGACCGCAGGTCAAAACTCGTCTATGTCATTTTGCACCCTGTCAAAGTTCAGCACTAATGTTCGTTATCAACTTTTGGCTTGTCAGTGTTATCACTAACGTGCAAACTTTGCTTTTTAGTGTCAAAGTCCTCGTTTCTCTTGGTAAAATTAGTGGCAGAAGTACTTTCGGTTTGTCTTAAGTGGTGGTGGCTTTTTTTCAAATTCTTGTTCTTCTTTTCACGGACGACGTTGATATTTGATATACTGAAAGCAATGCAACCAATTAAACTTTACAAAGAACCGAAGTAGTCAAACTATTTTATTTAAAAAAAACGGGCTTATTTTACTTTTCTAATTTCTTGTCTAAAAGTAAATCGATTTATAAATTTTAGTAGTTAAGTCAACCACTTCGAAATAGGTAGATGTTTCTAGAAGTCGAAATTTCTAATATTTCTGAGCTTACGAATTTTTAAACATAAACTTCAGAAGTCTAGAGTAACTTTGGATATAAAATATATAGTATTCGATTCAACAATGGGAACCAACTGTAAAGTTATCGTTTTTCTTTTCGATATTTCTAAACTATATAAGCTTTCTTTGGAAAAAAATGCCCATCAAGCATTGGTATAAGCAAACCTATCAAAAAAAGTGATTTAGTTACTTTAAAATATCTATAATACTCAACCTTACTTATTTTATTTTTTGACAAAAAGTAACTAATATCTTAGATACTTTTTATATGGAACTATATCTTGTAACTTAAAAAGTGTCTCAGATACAGAAAAATAACTTGAATACCGAGAGATTATATAAAGATTTTTAAACGTAACTCTTTTTTTAAGAGTAACAAGATACCCAGAGTAACTTCTGATACTTTTTAAAATGTCACTTATCGTGTATTTAAAAATATTCTTAAAATACCTCTGTCAATAAATTTGATCAACACAAAAAAAATCACAGAGGAAACATTTTTTTGTACAATCAGGTAGTCAGATACCCCATTTAATGCATATTTTATATTAAGTTATTTTTTGTTATCCTAGATCCTTTTCAGTATTTATGATACTTTATTACTATACAAGCTACAATTTCTTTTAAAAAGTATCTTAGATACTAGTTACTGTTTGCTAAAATATAAAGAAGCTAAGATATATCTAAGATGCTTTAACTAAATATTTTAACTTTAAAGAAACTAAGTTATTTTTTCTGACTGCTCTATTTGTGTAGAAAAACAATTATAACAATTTAAAGACACATTTTGCATTTCAAAAAAAATACTGTAGTACATATAAGTTCAACCAAGGAAGAGTAAAAAAACTTATTTTATTACTTTTTAAATCATTTTCGAACGATATATCACACGACTATATATAGTATTTTTTGGTAATTTTTTTGTTTGGTAAAACTTCCATTTTTACTTTTATTCCTTAATTATTTATGAAAATAATTATTGCTGATGTAAACAGCAATAATTATACTCGCACTTATTATAATAGGCAGTTGTAAGCTATTACAGAAGGGGGTCGACCTGAAAAACACAGGGAATGAAAAATTTCTAGAATAATCAGGGAATTTCAATAATAGTCAGGGGGTTTCATACTTGTTAACCATCTCCATTGCGTTTTTAAGTTTTGAAATTAAAAAAAAAAACAATAAAAATAATTTAAGCATTTGAACTATTTAAACTTGTAAGGTGTTGCCAGAAAACCAACTGCGATCTACTATAATGACGTTTTTGAGAAAAATTTTCTTGAAAATTGAATATTATTTATATACACTCCTTGGCCTTCTTATTAGACGCACTGAAGATTTTATACAAAATATACATATTCAACTAAATTAAATTTAATACTGTTTACTTTTAATATTATAAAAAATATATTTATTTTTAAGAAACATATTTTCTGAATAAGGGTTTAACCTTGTTTATTATCCCAATTACTCTACTTTAGGAAAATAGCCTTGATTTGAAACCCAGTAAAGTATGTGGAAGTTGCTGAAGAAAAAAATAGCTTAAGAAGTGGCCACAACAGAAAAATAGCCCTTAGAAAAAATATTTAGGTATGGAATCATCATCCATAAATACAGCAGACTTTATTGTCCTACATAGACAGAATACTGTGCAGTAAGCGAGCTTTCAATCAAATATTAAGCAATACAGCTCACCACAATTCAGAAGATGTTTATATATATATTTATATTAATAAAATTTGTACAGGAAAGTTGACCCAATCAAAAATGTGGACCCAAAATAAAATAGCTTTTACTTCAGGTTTTATACAAAACCTTTAGTGCGTGTATTAATATGACCAGGGACTGTACACGTTTCATATATAATATACAATGCAGTAAAGTTGATTAAGAAGATTAAGTAATTATATTTAATTAGCTATCAGAAAAAAAGGATTTTAATGTTAGTAAAATTATTTTTTTTTGGTAGATCCTGGAATTATTTCTAGTTAGGGAATTTTGAACTTAATTTTTAATTACCGTACTGTATTATTAGTTTCATTCTTTACCCCTAGACCGCGTTACTCAATTTGATCAGTTCCCAATAGTAGAAGGTATATACAATTTTCCAATACTTACAATTTTTTTGAAAAAGTATCTTGTAATTAACGATTAATCGAATTAAAATAGTTTTACTAAAGTCCTTTAAGTAGACCGACAATTAGTTGCACAGAAAGCTAAGAAATGTATACTTTGCTATTGTATTGATAATTGAATATTGCATTCTTGGTAGAAAAAATAAGAATTTTTTTTCCATGCTTAGAAAATAACTCTTTGCATTACCTTTCTAGGCCTTTTGGTACATTTTGAAGCAAAAATGTATTATGCTAATGATATAACCATTGTCAATGATTAATATTTCGGGAAAATTGTACCGAAAATCACAACAAACTTTAGAAATTTATCGAATACATAAACGCAATATTAAATAGTAGACATTTTACTTTAGATTTAAAATTATGAAAAAGATTTAAAAAATCCGAGAATTCTCGTTATTTATTATTTCACCGCTGGAGCTTTTCTTTGAACAGGTGGTTCGGTGTCCTGCGGTTATCCTGATGCTTGCTGGTGAATACTATTGTGACAAGCAATTACACGATGTTTTTTGTGAAAAAGCATAAATTACAGCGTAAGCGCAATTTAGCAAAAGATGAAGACAAAGAAACAGAGAATTGCTAAAATATCATGTTTTTGTTTAATGGTAGGGAAAAATAATTTAGCCGTTTTGATTATTTTTTTTTTTGCTAAAAATTTGAGCTAAATTGAAATTGAAAGTAATAAGAAAATAAGTTTTTTTATTTTATATTTTCAAATCCATGTAATTTCGTGTAAGTTATCTTTTTGTTTGACGAATATTGAAGGGTGGAAATAAGAACAATTTGGAGAATAATTGTATAAATTAAATCGGTTGAAACAATAGAATAACTGCGATATAAGATCATTGACTTATAGCCGAAATAGAAAGCACAGAAGAAATAAATGAAGTCTGTTAGAAAAAATATCACGTCAGCATTCATTTATTCATTGATAAATCTTATTCGAGCTTTCCCGCGGGAATGCTCAAAACTATGGTGATAAAGCACTCAAAAGACACATACACGTAGTTCATTTCATGATAAGTTTCTTGCCTTTCTGTTTTGGTAAAGTAGACGGCGAGGCTTCCATTTTACAAGCAAAGTTTGTATTTTAATACAAACTCATAAATTTTTAAATCAACTTTATTTCCTTGGCAATTTCCAACACCCGACTACCTTTTGCTACTCTTCATTTTTTTTTCATTAATTTTTTCAATTCATTCAAGCTTATTGTTCGCTGAATAGAGAAAATTTGTGCTTCTTAATTGGCCGTCTAAAGTCTATGTAAAGCAGGGGTAGACAAACGGTCGATCGCAAACAGGTCGACAGTCGATCGCAAGCATTTTAAATAATTTTTTAGGTAAATTTCAATTCCATTAATTTTTAGTGTAGGTACTAAAAATTTAGCAAGCAATGAAACTTGAATTGAAAACTAAACACGCATCCATTCTACAACGAATATTACTGATTCCTAAATAGAGCTTCTAATATTTCTCTCTAGTAATTATCTCTTTAAAGGGTTATATGGGTTTCACGACTTCTAAAATTCGTTTTTTTATTATCTTATTAATTTTTACATCTCCAAAATATTCTCATAAATTTTCAAGTTGATCCAAGTAATAGTTTCGGAGATACAGCCTTGCAAAGCTCAGCACGCCGCAGGTATATCGGTGCAGATCCTCGTCTATTGTCGCGTTTTTCTTGAAACTTGTTTTCAAGTTTTCTCGAGAACTACTCAACTGATTTTGATGAAACTTTACACAGGTTTTGAGACACAATTCACAAGAACTTGGGCGATGGATTTTTTTCTATTACAACAATTTAAAGCAATATTAAGCAAATATCACCGAAATTTGCATTTTTTTTTGTGAAAATGTCTACCAATAATTTATTTTTCCCTTTTTTCCTTCGTAAAAGTTCTTGTTTATGGTCTAAACGATCTTAATTTAAACACATACTTTTTTTTTCTTTTTTATTTTTTTTCACGGATGATCCTGCCATGAGTTCTGCTGTCAACGCGGACACACCTTTTTTCCGAAGGGTCACCGATTGACCTTGCAGTAGCGGAGTTTTAATTATTTTTCTATAAAAATTTCTGAAATTCTTTTTCAAATGTGAATGTTTAAGACAAAAAAAATAAATACAATATTTTATTTTTAATATAGGAAAAAAATTGTTGAAAATAGGCTGTTTTTCCTCCGATTAAACCCATGCAACCCCTAAAATATGTATTTGTTTTTAATTGAAGCCATTTTTCGAAGTCGATTGCGTATAAATAAGAAAAATCATCCTAAAGTCAATAAATACTAAAGTCGATCATACTAATAATAAGTTCGCCTGCCCCAAATGTAGAGCATTTGAAGTCTTGTATTCGCTGGGAGCGAAGTCATGGTGGGGACAACTGAATCGATCCCAGCGTTAACAGTGGTCCAAATTTCGTTAATTTATGCTCGTAATGCTCTTGTTGTAAAAAAGCATGTCAAAATTAAGTATTAGGTGTACCGGAAAAGAATGTCGTTTTTCAACCAATAGTATTGAATTGCTTGTCGGAATAAATATAGAATTCACTGATACACCAACATTCTTTCCTGTTTTATTCATATTTCCTTTTTTTTAAAGAGACGACAATCAAAAACATTTACGACGACAATTAAAAGTTCAGTAACGAATCTAGATATTGGATAATTTAATGTAGCCGTCAGATGTCGTTTCTTGCACGGAGCGAATAGGATTTTTCAAAAAATGTTACCTTGTTATCAATTAGGGCGCAAAAACTTAATTTTCAAAATTTACTTAAGTATTTAGAGCAGAACACGAAGAAGATTGATTAAATCGATAGTAGCTAAAAATAGATGTAAATGCATTATCGCAAATTACCACCGAGTGAGTGAGAAATATTAGGTTTAATGTAAGGGTGGGTTACTTAATGCTTTTTCGGGGTCGTGAACACAATTGATTGAAGTCATTAAATTGTGAGATTTTAATTACAACTTATATTTATTAACTTAAATTATAGATTGTAGAATTTTTATTTTGTGCTCTCCAAAATACAATCTAAGTGTCAAATAAAAACAAAGTAAAGTTACAAATGAAATATGTCCACATCTGTTTTGTACTCTTAGAAAAAGAATTTAAAGAAACATTATATATTCACTTCGCTTCGTTTCCAAGTCTCGTTTGCCTTCTTGTTGCGACGAATAGCAAAACGAAAGCTCAAGTTATAACTGTGTCTCCTTGGCTGAGAGGAACAGCTTTCGGAAAATGCCGGTTCACTTTTTTGTCGCTGGTGTGACTACCCTCTGAAATTCCCTCACACTTATCCCTAAAAGCACACAATGATTTATGTAATTTTTTTCGCCTCACTAAGTACTTGTTACAATTTTTGTTTCACACTCATTTTTCATGTTTACGCTAACGTAATTTTACGCGTTTAAATGAAAATTACACGCACATCAAATGGATAATGAATTATTTTCGAACAGAAGTTTCGTATTCGTATCTGTTATTCATTGAGGAATGGGAATGTTTTAACTTTTATTACATTAGCTGAAAAAGGAAAGAAAAAAAACGATCAAAACGGTACG
Organism: Sisyra terminalis; assembly: GCA_958496175.1. Lineage (NCBI taxonomy): Eukaryota > Metazoa > Arthropoda > Insecta > Neuroptera > Sisyridae > Sisyra > Sisyra terminalis. Next base: position 28,455,016 of record OY292277.1, on the reverse strand, counting down.
AACAAATTTCAACTTGATAATTTATGAGTTGTAATTTGATAAAAACTTTCAGAAGATAATGCGAGAAAACAATTATTCTACTTTGAGTTTTTGTGTTTTCGTAACTCATATTTCTGCAATCAAGTTATGAAAAATGTTTGAAACAGAAATTATGAAAACTTGCGAATTTTCCGTAAATTTATGTAAAATATATAATTTTATTTCTTCTAAAAATTTAACTACAAAAGTACTTCACAATGTAATTTCATTTCAGTGTAAGAGAAAAGCCAAGACGAGAATTATAAATCTTCTTAGCTTGGAAAAAATTCGTAGCAAAATAATAGCGCACCGTAATGTAACTTTGTAACTATTCTGGATATTTTTTGTTAGTTATTAAGTTGGGTTTTCCAGGGTGAGGTGTTAAATTTTCCAATCAACCATTATTTTTCAAATCCATGAATTTTGTTCAATGCACATTAATTTTATGATAAACCTCGTCTACAATAATATTTTGTTTCGAGGTTTTTTCAATAACTTCATTTAGATCAGGGGTGGGCAAATAGTCGATGGTGAACAGGTCGAGGGATGATCACAAGCATTTAAAATATTTTTTAGGTAAATTTAAAATCTTTTGAATTAAAAATGTGTACTTAACATTTAGCAGACAATGAAACTTGAATTTAAAATTTTATCTAGAATGGATTTTACCGATTCGCAAATAGTGTTTCTAATACTTCCTTCTACTCATTCTCTTTTTAAATTTGTATTTGTTTTTAATACAAGTATAATCCATTTTTCGAAGTTGATCCCGTATAAATAAGAAAAATTATTGTCGATCATACCAGTTTTTAGTTTGCCCACCCTGATAAATATTTTATTTATTATTTCTGAGTCACAATTAATAAACTAATGAATAATAATATATGTCCTATGACTCAATTTTTTTCTTAATTACAATGCGTTTCAACAGTTTTTGGCTGTCATCATCTGATAATAATTATTTGTCAGTTGTAAACAAATTTCATATCAATTTGAAATTTGTTTATATTATATTGTAATATGAAGTTTGTTTACAACTGACAAAATAATTATTTCCTGATGATGACAGCCAAAAACTGTCAAAACGCATCGTAATTAAGAAAAAAATTGGGTCATAGGATGTCATAGGACATACATTATTATTCATTAATTTGCACACCTCTGATCTAGATATTCATCTAGTCTCACTAATTGACAGTTTCCATATTAAGCAGGTTTTTGTCTCAAAAGTCCAAAGGAATAATCCATTTTTGAATTTATATAAAGTAATGTACCGTTTTGACGAATTTATATTTTGACCTTAAAAACATAGGTACTAATATACCCAGATATACTAGAAATACTACCCAAAATATTTGTTTTTCTCTTAAAGATATCTTCTATATTTGTCATCATTTGATGATGGTTTTGCCTTACAGCAATCAAAGCGCAGGTAGCTTTAAATACAAAAGTTTTTGATTTTTTACCTCTATTTTAACTAATTTTTTTTTTCATATCATAATCTAAAGCATATTCCAAAAAAACAATAATTCCCACTTGGTTGAATTGTCTCTTCAACGTTGCCTATCCCTAGTAAGATTCTTTAAATTAGGGTTTGTTACACGATTTTCTTATCATTCTTTTCTTAATTGCCTCCCACTATTGAAGCAATTTCAACGATTTCTTACCGTCAAAAAAAAAAAACACAAAATAGAAGTTATACATTTTATTGGTTCCAAAAAAGAAAACTGGAAAGTTTATCCATTAATCCATTCCTTCATGGTAAAATCATAAAATCATATTTTCTACAAAAGGAATGAATGACAACTTTAAAATATGTATATTAAGATAAAGTTAAGCTTTTCGTAATAAATTTGACGACGATGATGACGGAAAATGTTATTGGAGTAAAATTGGAATTTATATTGTTATAATGTCTTCTATATGTCTGGCTTTTTTGCTAATCCGACTAAAGTCGATCTGAAAGAATAGTGTCACTAGCGTGTACGGGCCCCGATTGACATGTCCTATGGTTCAATCCACATCGTTTCTGAAAGCAAGCGGGTTTATAGTAACTCCGTAAGTTGGACATATTTTTTCAATTTATATGTAAATTTTTGAAATTAGAAACATTTCATTTCGTTGCCTTTAAAAAAGATAACAAGGAATCAATGTAACTTAAACAAATTGAATTTATATTTGTTTGGTGATTTTATGAGCAATGTGATTTTGTTAGTAATTTATTAATTGATGGATTTGTTGGGGGAGAAAAAAGGAGCAATTGATTGATTAAATTTATTTAAATTAGTCGTTGAGTTTATGAATTTATCTCGTAAAAATAATGAATACATTAACATTTATGTGATAATATCGTAATTCAAATACATATTTATAAACTCTATTTATCTATCTATCAACGGTTGCCGCCAATAGCCATCATAATATTGTTATAGTATTTCATACAATATGTATGGCGCATAAATGTATGGAAATGGGGATTGTAAAAACGCGCAAAGCGAGGCCCCAGGGGCAAGGTCATCGCCGGCGCCACCACGGACATGCACTCGTTTTTTTGTTCGCTTTTCTTTGCACCCAACACCGAGTAGGATGAAGTGGGGTGGAATACCATCACGATGATGTTGTTGTTGGTAGGAGGCCGAAGGGGGCACCTTTGGTGACGTGACACTACCTCAATGTGAGCTCCTTGTTCATACAGATCACATGGAGCACACATCGCATAACACTGCATCTTCTCGCGTTCTTTTTGAGATTTTTTACTAGGTTGGGGAAATCAAATACAAAATCATGATATTACAGATATGTATACAAGACTCCTCTTTTAAAATACTACATTACATGACCAAAATTACTTACCAAAGTCTGAATAGAGCGCTACGAATTCTTTGTATTAGAGTAATTGCTTTTTCTGCGTATTATTTGAAATATATGTATAGTTTGTTTCAATGTTAAACTCCAAAAATAAAATTACCTTATTGCTTAAATCCAAAACTAAAAAAAAATTTTCTCAATAGAACAAGAATGTAGGTTTTTGAGAAAAAAAAATTAACATAAATCGATAGATCACTTATTAGCTTTTTATATTACAACTTTGTTTTTTCGTTATAAAAAAATGTTAGAACAAATTGATAACAGTTTTTTAAACTCAGAATCGAAAACATGTCGACTGTTCTCGAATCGTTATTTTATTGTTATTTACCGTCGCTTTTATACATCTTTAGCGACTTTAGGGTAAATAAAAATCTAATTGAGAACTATTGAAAATTTGCTCGTTACGAGGATCGTAATACCTACCAGGTTTGAAGCGGCCACCTAGACCACTCGGTCACCAATAGGCACTTTTAAAGTGTTTAAGTATAGGGGAGACTGGGTACAAAAGTAACAATTTGTACTTTTACCTTGATTTCTGTTTAGGTGTTATTATTGTCATTAAATGAAAATAACCACATATAAATTCATTTTACGTTCTTTAAAATGGTAACTTGATTAATTAAATTATGGTATGTTTTATATGAATAACACAGAGTTAAAAAAATTGTAAGTTCGACCCACACCAAGTAACAAGGCAAAGGGGTTGCTAATGAAAACAATAGTACAAGTTAAATCAACAAATTATTTATTTAAAGACTTCATATTAATGATTTAAACCAATTTCAACATTTTAAATACTCAAAAATATATATTTAAAAAAAAATTATCTTTTTCGCTTTAACTATGATATTATCATCATATCTTATATTTTGCAGTATTTTTGTAACTCAATTTTGCCCATATAGAGGTCCTCAGAAAAAACTCATTTTAGACGAATTAAATGTTTCTTATAAGCCGTACTGCCATTGAATCGTGTTTATTATTATTTGATAGTGAACAAAAAGTATGGGCCCTAACAGTATTACTGTAACGTTAGTATAACACTCCTCTGTAAAGTGTTATTTGTTGTCCTGCACTATCAAAATGAACTACTTATATCTCTGCATTGTACTTACAGCAATAATTTTCACTGTTGTCAATGTGAATGATGTCCTCATCTTCAACAGGAGAAAACGCTGGATTTAAGGATTAATTAAGCAAAGAAATTAAAAAAAAATCAAGTTCGACGAGTTTAAAAATTATTACCTCATAAATCGTCATTCCTTCGTTTCAAATTAAAACGAGGAAATGATGGTGAGGGAATGACGAAATGAAGTATAACTTATAAAATCTTTATACTTAACGTTTCGCTATAGTTTGCTTTCCCAGACAACCTACTTTATTGTGCAATTATTGTTAAGATATAGTAAATTCCTCTATTTTTCTTCAATGTGAGGGAATGACGATTGAAAATGTAATCTTGAAATAATTTTCGTATATTTATTTAGGGACAGTTACTCATACAAGTCTAAAATGCCTTATACATATGAAATAATAGGTAGTATTGCCAACGATCAAAAATCGATGAGAGCTTTCATGAATGATTACAGATGCGTTCATATATCGCCTGTTAGTAAAGGTGTGAGGGAATAATTCTTTTTTATGGGACACAAAAAATATGTTTGAGAATGTATTCTTTACTTTTCATTCCAACCACAAAAGATTTTTCAAAATCTATTATGTTTTTAATTGATTAGCCAAATTCGCAAACAATTTTCTTGGAAAATTTTTGTTTCGAAGTTCAAAAAATGTGCCTATATCAAATATGGGACCTAATGAGGAAATGATTTTCAGGGTACTATTTATTTATTTTTCTATAGAGATATTCATATAGCTCAAAAATTATAACCAACACCAGTAGTTCAAGTGATGATCTTTTCAAGGAAAAATAATACAATCATAGGCCTTATAGATTTTTATAAAAACTTTTTATCAAACCCCTAGCGTTTGATTGAACGCAGGTTAAGAATCAGCGTTCTAATTACTTACATTTTTAAACATTAAGAAAATGATGAAATTTCAATTGTATGATTTGAATCTTAAATATTCTGGTGTTAAAAAATGTTGAAAACTGTTTGCTTACTTACCATAGAAATTACCCTGCTTATATTATTAGGAAATACCGGAACTATGTACTTGCCTATAGGTATGCATTCGGTTCTATTTGTATGTGAACTAGTTTTAGACGGTTTTTATTTCCACTAGTATTAAATAACTATTTTAACTTTTTCAACATATTAAAAGGCTAAGAAATTCGGAGAATTTTGTCTCCGGTAATGTCGCTTCCTGCCACGGTGAGTGCCAAGGATAATTCTAAAGAAGAAAATGTGAAAAAAGATTAACTTTTTTTATGTAAGGTTCAATTCCAGTGTAAATAAAAACAATAATAATATCAGCTTCACGGGTAATTGGAATATATTTTTAAATTAATTTAAACAATCATTGGTTTTGCTACGTTTCGTCTTTATTATCAAGACTTTTTCAAGCTCTGAAAGTATTATTGAAAGTATTATAATATTAACAACATTTTAACAATATTTTTATAAACAGACCTCAACTTTGTTTAAAATTAAAATTAAAACTGTAAAAAACGATTTTTAGCTTTCAAGTATATTTTCTTTATTTTTAACAAGTCTAATAGCCAACTGAAAACATCAGTTTTTTTGTTAAATTAACTTTTTTTGTTAAACTTTTGAAGTAATGTGTTAAGATTATATTTTTTTCAAATTTCGTTAACTTTTCTATGATTGTTAAATATTTTATAAAAATATTAACAAAGAATTAAGTAGGAATTTGGTAGGATTTAATTATTTTTCTGAAATTTAGTTAACTTTTTTATACGATTTTCTGTATACTGTATCTTACTGATTTAGTTTTATATGCGATTTAAAAAAAATATGGTTCGTATCCTTTATTTTCATTCGTGTGTCTAGTCTTTTTTTGTATCCAATTTTTTAATGCGTTTTCCTGTGGAACTATTTACCGCATAAAAAGAGAACCGAGTGTATAATAAAAATGTTTTCGAACTTATACCATATTCTTAAATTTGCATCGCAAAGAGGTGGCAAAATATGCATCTACTTCGTAGTTCAGAATGGGTTTAATATGCTACATAAAGGATTGGGGAATGCAACTGATGGATGGTGCAACTGAACGATTTCAACAAATGGAAGTGAAGAAAGGCTTTGTGCAAGTGCAGTGTATGGGAAAAATGTACATAATATGGTCGCGTTTTCCATTGTGTCAGTATGTATGTCGGATATCTATATGTCGTTCATGTGCACAAACGTTGGGGAAATATGTCGCTTCCGGACACCATTTCATTATAACCCAGATGAAAATATGATGAATTCATTCACTTCATTATCAAAACTATGCACGGAATGAACTATAAAAGAAGTAACATTCCTCTCTTTAAATTAGCACTTTTTTTAATTTTCATTCTGAAAGTGTCATATTTTTTTATACTATTCCTATCGTTTTTTCCTTTTATGTTAAAATTTATATCATTAAGTATATAGAATTCTGTCAAACCTTCAATGCTTCTTTTCTATTTATGTGTTAAATTACAGGGAAACATGAAAGTTACCAAAAATTAATAGTATTTCATTAATAGTATAAATACTATTGAATTGCTTTGTATGAATCCTTAGGTGCCAATAATGATAAGGAATAACGATTGTACATAAATTAATACTAAAATATAAGACAATTCAGGCCACTGTATTGTGACTAAATTAATTGACTAATTTGAATAATAAAATTCTAATTTCTTACCTTGATTAACCTCGGGGTATTTTCCTATATTTTGCGGTAAAACTTGAAATAGCCAAGAAAAATCGTGCAAAAATTTTAATTGGTGCTATGCTGTCTTTCTTTGGTAAGGCATCCAAAAAATTGTCAACAAATGCAACAGATGAAAAAAAAATCCACTATTTATAATTTCCAAATAAAAATTGTTATTTATTTCCATAAATTCTCTATGGTAAGAAAATAGTCCGATTGATTTTATTTGTGAATCATATGTTATATAAACTCAAAAAAGGATTTCGTATGAAGAATGAAAAATTTCAAAAATTTCGTTGCTGTAAAATATACTCGTGATGCATGAGATGAAAAATAGGATTTTCTTTTATCTTTTTATACAAATAAATGTCAGGCGATAATTGAAATTTTCACTCACCTGGTTTTTAAGACAAATATTTGATAATATTTTCTCAAAGCAATACTACATCAAATATTTTTTTATTTGTTTTTAGCTTTATTAATGACAATATTTATATTGGAAAATCTAAAGTGGAGAAAAATGTTTATAATTAAAAAGTATTCTTCTGAAAAGTGCAACAATAATATGTATGTAAAGAATCATTTTTTTCAAACTTTCATTATCCAAAGGATCTTGTAGATAAAAGAAAATTTACAGGAATATAAGGCAACAAAAAATATTTAGCGCTAATTAATTTTTAAAGTAATATAATTACTAAGTATATAATTTCCTTGGGGTTCCGAATTCTTCGATTTTGTGATTACAAGAGTCAAGTTAGTCCATTCGAGAAATATTTTACACTCGAAATATAACTTTTTTTCAAATAATTGACCACTTTATTAATTCAAAGACTCACAAAAGCTTAAGCAAGCCATTCACGCTCCGACTTGCAGTACTGCTAGTCGGACTACTAGTTGAATCACCTAAATGATCCGACTAGTTCGACTAGACATCCAACTTCCAACAAAACCATTCACGCTCCGACTTTAGATCCAACCTCGAAAGCCGGACCACAAGTCGGAGCGTGAATGGCCTGCTTTAAGGATGTTATGGAGGTATGTCAAAATGCTACCAGACAACTAAAAGTTTAGTAAAATATTTTTTAATTAATTTTAAAGCACCTGTGAATATTTTAAAGCGATTCACTAAGTCGTTAACAAGTTATTGAAATTTAAAAATACTATAACTCTACATGTAATCTTATGGAGATTCTGTGATCGAACAGACTAAATTTATTTCTATTAACAAAATAAATGCTACCAGGTACCCAAAACTTTTAAAATATGTAGTTTAAACTACAGGAAACTTATTTGGCATTAGCTTATTTGAATTCACTACACGGTTCTTAAGAAACAAATTAAAAACAGATCAAAGATGTGATTTTTACTTAATAAATTAATAAGCTAATAAGAAACTGCGACAACATTGTCGTCAACTAAGACGTACCGTCTTGTAATTGTGTTAGTATATTTGGTCAGATAAAAATGAAACGCATAATTTATTTTATCTTTGTCGCAAGTATTTTATCTTCGTCAAGAGTACGTACTAAAAAGCGGAAAAGGATGAAATATGTCAAATAATTTATTTTTAAAATGTTGAGTATGTCGCGCATGCTCACTCACATTGTGTGGGAGAGACATACTAAAGTTGTCAACGCTGCCAACCTATAAATCAAAATCGTTATCTCGTTTTCATTATTTTATATAATGTTGAATTTGTGACCAAAAAAGCAACAAGAGAATTGTGTATTGGCCATCATGAGCCTCCTAAATCAGAGTGATACAAGAAACATTCAATGAAAGCACCTGAAGAAGTTAAAATTATGACGAAACATTATGTGCAATATGAGTATGTAAATCAAAGCAGAACTCAATGTTCATTCATTTACCTGTAAAAATTTTTTTCCTGGCAAAATAAATGGGAATAACATTCAGTATTCAAATTATAGAATGGTGACAAATCATTTTCATACGGTTGAAAATCTTTTCATTTAAGCAGAAAATCTGGCCTCCATCATTTCACTTTAAGAGATTAGAAACGTCGAAAGATAATGGATAAGACTTGACAAACAAACACCGCGTAATGACGTGGGGTTTTACCACTAACTCTTAAATTTTCCAAATGTATTCAGTATCTTAAATATAAATTAAACTTTGAATAGACTAGATATGTAGAAAGTTTATTTTCAATTTCTAACATGCTTCCAAAAATGATAATTTTTTTTACTAAAATATCACAAAAAGTAAGTTAATAATTTACGAATAAGTTCCTCATGTTATTCTTTATACGGACTCGCTTATTAAAACGTTGGTCATTCCGTCTCTCTCATACTTTTTACGTGAATATTGCAGTTAAGAAAGCATGTGAACTCTTTTCATTAATCTCCGTTGGATCACGGCATAAGCATGACTACTACAAAATGGTCACATCTTATCTTAAATTTTTGTTGTAATCACATACAATGCAACAATTTTAAGGAAAATCATTTTAATGTTGGAGTAGATATATGGAAAAGGAATCGATCGAAGCTTGATTGGTTCATAAACGTTTCTAGATTTGTGTTTGTATTGTATGCTTGCTTGAGTACCATTTAGTGCCACTCTAAAAATAGTAGTATCCGAAACATGATAGGTTTTTTACTACCCCCACCCCTCTTTTTAACGGACAATGACATACTAATATTGAAATTTAGCCAATATAAAAATTCAGCTATCTAGTATCTACAGTAATAAATGTTTTTTTGTCGTATAGCTTCTTGAAAATTAAAATAGTAGAAGAGAATTAATTTGATTTCAGTTGAACTATTTATAAAGCTATACACTTGAAAAAAAATGAATAAAGTTACAAGGTCTATTATATTTTTAATTCAAATTTAAATGTTTAGTGATCATAATGCTCCATATTCCGGATTGTGTCAGAAAGCAATTATCTCTAGAATTGACACTCGTTTTGCATGTCAATCAAACAATTTCCAAATTCACAACATTTCGTTGACTATTTGTTGACTTTTCTTATAAACAAATATAATTTTTTGTCAAATACGAAATAGCACAAACAAAATTGAAACGATTTGTGACGAGAATTTTTTTTTTTTTTGGATTCTCCATGAAAAGCGCTCGCGTCTAAGCACCGCAACAATAGCGCTACCGATATAATTGAGTTTCCCGACAAAAGCACTCCAGGTAATAAAAATTAATTATTTTTGAGTTATGGTTAAGGTTAAAATGGTTACAATTAATAATATTGTTTTGAAGTTATATTTCCTTTTTATCAGCAGAAGAGATGATATATAAATAATAAAGTATATGATTTAAATTATGTGTTTCATAATTACTTATGTACATATAAAAAACTGAGTTTATACGTAAAATATTTAAAAAATAGAAAAATACAGCGTCAGGGTGTTTTGTTTGAAAGTTGAAAATGTACATTTCATACAATTATATAGTTTTTCAAAAAATATATTTATTAAATAATTAATGTAACAAAGTATTCAATATAAAAACATATAGTTTTAAATTTTAAAAAATGTCCCCTTAATGAACGTCTCAAAAATAAATGTAGTAGGGTATAACAAATGGTGACATGAAATTATATACATCGTTTAGTAATAACTGTTAAATAAATACAATCATTAGTGTCCGACCGAACTTTCGGTTTCGGTCAAAAAACGAGTTTCCGCTGTCGTCACGCCGAAACTACGACCGAAACTGAATTTGTGAAATAAAAATGTTAACAAATTATTTTACTGATTAATTATGATTTACTTTTTTTTTTCTATGAAATCATGACCTTATATGCAAGTTTTAGTTTCGGCCGTAAAAACTAGTTTTGGTTGGGCACTTACAATCATATATAAACACAAGTCTTTAATTGTTTATTAATTGCAGCGCTTTTTCGAGAAGCGTAATTGTCGAGGCTTTTTTGACGGCGCACCAAATTTTTGACGCTGAGAGATAGCTAAAGACTTACCCTTTTTAATTCCTTTTTGAAAAAACATAGACTAAACTTCTGTCAATTTGGAACTAAAAATTTCATCTAGAACATATATTTTTTTCATTGGTAATTTCATTCCGAAAAATATCTGAAGGAAACTCGTAATAGAGTGGGAGCGTTATTTTTCCAAATAATCTTTGATTACATATTTCTGTTCGTTTCGATATAATTAAACGTGCAATTATTTTATGAGATAATAAGACAAGAAAATTCGATTTGATTGGATGATTATAAGACCTTATATTACAACTAATATGTGAAAGAAAATGTATGACGAAAGTGGATGTAATTTAGACGTTTCGTTTTGATTTGTATGAGAAGAATGATTCATTGACCAACCGAGAAATATTATTGCCTTTTTTCCTCGACGTCTTCTCATTTTGTTCCTTTTCCTCATTTTTCCTTGTACATACTACTCCCATTCTCGTAACTCGCGCTAATGAATCATTTGGTGTTTTCAATCGAGAAAAATTAGTCAGCTCATTGTGTTTTTATCACCTATACGTTATTATCTGTGCTCGTACATGTGGACATGATATATTTCTAGACGTTTGAGGCCAGGCAAATATTTTCGCAAATTGATACGATTTATTTGTGTGGAATTATTGCACACAAAAGATGTGGGTAATATAATAAGTGATAAAGCAAAATATTTTTCTTCTCCTCGTGTTTGTATAAATCATTCGAGGGAATTTTATGATCGCAATGTTCATCTGACGAAATTGGTTTCTTGAAAACGTATCTCGAAGAAAAAGGTTCGATCAAGTTTCTGCTTTGGAAATTCCCGATATTAAATTGACAGCGACAAATACGGATTATCTACATTTTTTGAAGATTTCCTTTTTCCGTTGCTAATAGAGTCTTAATCATAATTTAATTCATATGATTCAAACTTTGATATTTACAAACTTTTAAATCTAAATTGGAAGTTAATGGGAAGATTCAACTTCAATTTTCCAATAATTTTTTTTATTCTAAGTTTGAAAAAGATAAAAATCTAGTTCCAGCTATTGAAATATCTTTCTTTGACACGTTCCACTTTTTTATAAAAATATTAAGTGGCGAGACAATAAAGTCACTTTTTTCTCTAATAAATTCATTATCGTCATGATAATTAGATGATTAATAGGAAATGGTTGAGAAAAAACGGTATGAAAAAAAATGAGAACTAAAGGTGGAATTGAAGGTGTGAGTGTGTGAATATGAAGTCTACATGTATGGTATAGTTGGATGGATGGATGCTTGAATGGATTGTTGGGTAGATGGATGGATGGAGGCCGTCCGAACGCCGCCATTCCCGTCGAGACTGGCGACTCATTTTTTACTACATGCTCCTATCATATGACTGAGGTAATGAGCTGTAAAGATACTTGTTTCTAAATGTAATAACGATAATATCAACACAACATCTCACTTCACCTTACCGAGACCCGCACTAAACGACAACAAACAACACATGCCTGTAATCCGCGACTACATTGCTAACAGAAAAAAAAACCTTTCCGAAAAAAAAATAGATGAATTTGTACCACGTAGATATGGCAAGATCCAAATTTTGTAACATTGAAAGATTGAATTTCGATTTCCGTATTTGTTCACACAAGATTGAAAGATTCAACGTCCACTTTAATCCATTGAATACCAAAAACCTTATTCAAAGTCGAAATTTCACCAAATAGAGAACCAGATTAAAAATCCTACTTCCCTTTCCTTTTATAAATGCAGCACATACCACCAAAACTAGAAGGAAGAGAGTTTAGAAGACTTTTTTTACTAAATTAGGCATTTCGTGTATACAAGTGCCCAGGGATTTTTCTCACTTACAGAGATATAGAAAGATAATCAGTAAATAATGATCCCATCAAAAACACATGTGAAAAGAGGGGCAAATTTGGTACAAAGTTTGGAGCTGTCGGTTCCACCGATAAAAACGTGGAAATCTATATGGAGATCAAGTCTCGTAGGACCTTACAACAGAGACTTGCGTCAGGAATGTAAAACAATTAAGAATTAATTAAACAATTAAGGGGCCATCCAAAAATTACGTCACACGAATTTTAGAACTTTTAAACCCCTCCCTTCGTCCTTGTCACAGGTTGTCACATTTTTAGAACCCCCTACCCCCTGATGTGACGTCACACATTTTTCAAAATTATGCATGTAGGGTCAGTCCAATTCAGTCGGGCCAGCACTGGTCGCTTGATAATTTTTTTTAATTCTGATTTTTTTTTGCTGTCACCCCAACATGCTGGTAGTTCAAATTCATCATTATTTTAGTTTTATTGTTTTTAGTTTTCCGGTGGTGGCCATATTAGTTTTACTAGGCGCAGACATTTTCGCACTTTTAAGGGTTTGCGGAAACTTGATTGTCTCAGGCCCTATTTGTCCTATCAAAATGAAACTAAAAGCAGTGTATTTATGAAAATATAAACTATAAGGTTGTAATAAGACGTTTTCACCTAAATGTAATTCTAAGGGGTGAAATTTCAGCCTAAATTTTTAGCTTTTATTTGTAAAAACTTCAATTTTCACGGAAAGATTGTGAAGGAAGGGAAAGAGTCTACACGTTAAACCTTTTTTTAAAAATAATTAGGTACTAGTTGTATTCAAAAATAAAATTTGAATTTTGAGACTTTAAGCCTTTTTAAAATAAAAAATAACAAAATTTGGAAATTTTCTAAATTTGCAATTTTCTGAACTCAATATCTCTGGTGGGGGACCAGATAAAAATCTGAAATATCACCCCATTATAGTACTGTATGATAGTATTATGCACCTAAAATTTGGAGTTTGAGATTTGCCTAGGAGCAGAGGTATTGCAAGCACAAAATGTCAAAATAATGCATACTTCAGTAGGTGATTATAATGGATTTAACCATTTAATATGTGACATATACTTGGCAAAAAGGGCAGTTTACACAAAACAACATATACTCTATTACTATAATAGTACTCATAATACTAGCCATTCTGGGCTAACTGTTATTCAAATCTTAAATTTAAAACATATACTTCTTTCTGAAAGCTAATAATGTATGTACGTACCCATAGCCATCAACTAATTTTGGTGTTCGACAAAGAGCTGAGAGATCTCTTAACACACAATTGAGGGGTGATAGTGTGAAAGCGACCAGTTACAGTTGTTAGTTCCGTTAAATTTCACCCCTTAGAATTACATTTAGGTGAAAACGTCTTATTACAACCTTATAGTTTATATTTTCATAAATACACTGCTTTTAGTTTCATTTTGATAGGACAAATAGGGCCTGAGACAATCAAGTTTCCGCAAACCCTTAAAAGTGCGAAAATGTCTGCGCCTAGTAAAACTAATATGGCCACCACCGGACAACTAAAAACAATAAAACTAAAATAATGATGAATTTGAACTACCAGCATGTTGGGGTGATAGCACACAAAAAAATATATTTTTTTTAAATTGTCGAGCAACCATTTCATTTAAAAAAAATTATTTTAATTTTTTTCTCATTTTATTAACCAATCTTCAATAAAATCAACCTAAAGTCAAGTAATATTATAAAAAAATATAAAAATGTTAATTAATTTTATTGAAATATTATAAAATATAAAAAAGTCAATAAATTTCGTGTTTTAGTATCTTTTACCCCCCCCCCCCTTCCCCTTGTCACACTGTGTGACATTACGGTGATACCCCCCCATTAACGAGTGACGTAATTTATGGATGGCTTTTAAATGAAAACAAAATGCCTTAAATTTTTTCATACTAATCTTCTTATAACTTGGCAATTTACAATAATCAATAGTTTAACAAAATGATATCTATGTAGGCTTCAAATTTATTTACTTTATAATTCACAAGCCAAGCAAAGATTTTTTTCGCAACAATTGTATAACGTGCACTATTATTCTGCATTTTTCTTCAAAAATTGTTTATACTTCTCAGACATTACAAATTACTATCACTATCTTTGATAGTAATTTTAATTGAATTCTCTTGATACAATAGGCGATTCCCAAAATTCCCTTATTACAGACCTCACCGAAATTTAATTCCAAACGAAGTTTGAAGATATTTGGAACATGTTTAGACATATTTTGGCGTTTACAGTTAAAGCAGAAACCATCAAAAGAGACACAACAGTTTCAAACGAAGCTGCGTGAGGAAAAACTCCACTACTCACCTTATGAACCATAAGCTGTGCCTTTTTTCTTCATTTTTATAATTTTGTTAGGGTAACAGTAAAAAACGAGGTTAAATAATTTTATGCAGTTGCTTTGAAATAAAATTAAAATGTATGACTACATTTTTATTTGCATTTGACACAATAAGCTTCAGTACACATGGCTCATCTCATGCATATTCAAATGTTAAATTCTAGCTTGTTAATCGTCCAATAAAATGAGTTAGTTGCCTTCAAAATTTTTAATTCATATTTAATCTGAATCTAATATCTACCTACATGATGAAATTATATAAAAAAGTCACGTACATTTCTAATTAACCTTTGTTTTGTAATAAAAAGGGTTAATAAACCAAACGGTTTTTTAAAGAATTGCTGAAAAAATTGTAGACAAGACGACTTAATCCATGAGGATCACTTCACAAGTGTTTCCCAATCCTTTGTGTACTGTGTCTTATTATAACCTTTTTAAAATGGTAAAATCCCCATCTAATATATTAATTTTGAGTTCATATAAAGGGTAACCATACTGAAAACTCCGAACAAGTGAAATATTTCTGTGTGGTTTGTGAGCCCTTTTGTTTAGAAATACTGATTTATATTTGAATTTATATTTCAACTATTTTGCTGAAGGTATTATACATCCTATTATCAAAACAAAAAGTATGTCTTTTCAAATTCAATTTTTGCATTATTGTACACCATTTTTGATTTGATTTTGTTTTTTTTTTTAAACTTTGTATAGGTACTAATGAAAATTACATGTTTTAGAAGCACAGTAAAAGGCTTCTGCACCGCCGATATTAACAAATAGTAAGTCATTAGAAAGAAAATTATACCTTCTATTTTGCAATTGTCATCTTAATTGCCAAACGTTGATCATTATATTACTTATTTATTATATTAAATTATAGGTACCTATCATTACAATGCCTGTAAGGATTCATAAAAAATAGTTAGGTAGAACGAAACCCTTGTGCCTTCCAAAGATTTATAAAATAAAAGTTGAGCTTATAAGAATTCTTTATTATATAGCTACTTAATTTACCGTGGACACTACCGAGCTGTAATAAAAGGGAGGTAAGAAGAAAACTTATGAATTGGATTATTGCAATGGATCGTTAATTTTATTTCATCTGTTTTTCATTTTGTAATGTCGAATGACTGTATGAATAAGTTTGGTTTTTGTTATATAATAGACCAAATGTATATATTTTTTTTCAATTGAAAAAGGATATTTTTAAATGAGGATTATAATTATTATTATAAATCAATTTTCAGTTATGAAAAATTTATATTTTGATAGAATAAAAAGTTTTAATCTTAATCTCATTTACAAATGAGAATCCAAAAACGGTAAGTGTGTTTATGGATCTTATGTGACGTCACAGTACGCGTATTGTAACCGAGATATAAACAGATCAATGATCATTGAGTGGTTACCAAAGAAACAATAATAATTAACACAATATTTAACATTTTTCACAATTTCTCACCCTGGAAAACATTTGTATATCTTAAAAATTACTATCAATTTTTTCCTTAGGAATAGAGGTTGTGTATATTGTAAATGGTTTTAATCATTAATATAATGTTTAAACGATTAAAACATCTTTTCGTTTGATTATATTTGTCATAGGAAAATGTCTAATAGATTTTATAGTTTCGTATTATAACGTCATTTTAATAGCTGCAATAGGAGCTAGTTGGCATTTTGGATTTAACGATATTTTTTGGCATTTGTAAATGAGAATTTCTTAAATTTTATCTTGTAAAGTTAAAAAATATTAGTTAAATTACCTATGTTTTGATATTGTTTGGAACGTTTTTAAAACATTTAAAATTAGTTTTAGATCACGTGCACTAGGTCTTTTGTTATGTGCAGGTGTTTGAAACAAATCTATGCACTCTACTATATGTATATCTATGCTTTCTGGTAAATTAACAAAAATATTATATTTTAGATTTAAGATTTGTACGGTTAGTTTTAATCAAACTACAATTGTTTCTATAAAACTAGCACATGTTTTTTTTTTATGAAAAATATCGAAATTAACGATTTTGGTTTTGTACTTTTCAATGTATATAAAATACGTAATATAGAACATTCAATAAACTTAAATTTACGGTTTTCAGTAATTTGAATTTTTCTTTAAAACCATTGTTGTTAAATGAGGTGCTACTTTAAAGGAAATAATCTCTCTTGTACGTTTTGAAAATCCAATTCAAATAGCGTTGACACAAATTTTGAACGTTCAAATACGTCCATACCTGGGACTCCAGCGAATATAAAATTTGTAAACCTCACTAGCGATTCTTGTTTCAATAAACTGTCCACGTCTATTGAATATTTGTTTTTTAATTAAATGAACATTGTTAGTAAAAAAAGAAATCCGCCACCCAATTTGCGCACAGATCCCCTAGGGTTTAGATTTTTAGAAGTATGTTTGAGTATTACTGTTGCATGTTGCCTACTGCAAAATTTAATAACCTTAAAAAAAATAATAAAACTTCAAAAATCTCTCGTTTGTGTCGTTTTGAATTCCTTGATCATAAATAAGTCGTCATTCTGTTTTTTATTGCAACTTTTAAATTCCTGCAATGATTTTAATGCACCGTGAATGATCGTAGCATATGAATGAATAATAATTCTGGTTTTATTTAAGCGAGCACAATTCAAAGATCAGTCGTATTGAAGAATCGACTTCTAATAGGAATTGATATCAATTTGATTGAAAACTAAATTAACATGTTACATAGATAAATAGTTAAAAAATTGTGTGGGTGTTAGACAGCGATGATTTCACGGAAAATTGAGGAAAAGGGAAAATTTACGGCTAATGGTTGAAAAAATCGTGTTATTTTCTATGTATGTGATTACTTTGTAACGCTGTATGGATGTGTAAGTGTGTATTCGAGTTCAACAAGTGGTTCATTTCAAATTCCCCCAACAAGGTAAATATAATACATTTCATCTTTGTTGTCTACAGTTGCTGGAATGGGGTGATTTTTTGTGAAATATTTCATTTTTTTTAAATGGATTTTTTTTTTAAAGTTAGTATCACCGTAATACCTCAAATACCTAAATATGCATTTAATACGTTAACAATTATAAAAATTTCAAATAGAAATATGAATAACATAAAAGTTGTTCAAAATTTGATCATTTCGTTTGTGATGAAAAACAAACATATATTATAAAAACTTTGATAGCAATTTGGAATGTACTATTTAAATTAAACTTAACATCCCTTAAATGAATTCAATACACGTTATATTTACATTAATATATTTTAGCACAATTACCAGTAAGTACCCAAACGCTGCAATATTAGTGTAGTTCAATAAATTATTCTGATTAAAAGTTCTACAATCAGTAAAGCCAAAAAGTAAAGAGCAATGTTTCTCAAACTATATTCCTGAGAGTTAATAATAATAAAAAAATAATTTACTAACCTCGCTAGAAGTGATAAAATGAACTTTACAGTGAGAATTGAGTTTTTGAACTTAATCTTAGTATCAATTTCACCATCGATATTTAGGCGATATAAGCCATTTAATGAGAATCGTAAGCTATTTCGGTGTACATCAAAACGAGGGGTGTACCTTATATTCAAATTGTAAACAAAATTGCACTCCTTGCTTTGATGCATAACTAGATAGCTTTAGACTCTCATTATTTGACTAATATTGCCTTAATATCGACGGTGCCTTAAAATCGGTATTATTTGAGTCTTAAAGTATATTAAACCTGCTAACTACAATAAGCACTTAAAATTGACTCACTTTTACATGCGTCTTTGAAGGTAGGCAACAAGAGTGTTTTTCGAAGTGAAATATTAAATTAATGTAGAAATACTTGGCTGTTATCAAAATGTTTACGATAAATTCATGCGTTGTCATAAAGAGTAAATAAGCTGGTGTGCCGAAATTCAGCACGATAAAGTACAAGGAAGTAGGTGAAAAATGAGAAGTTCCGTACCTTACAAACAAACTAACGGCAAAGTGGCTTAATAGAAGCGAGGTAAAATAATAGTTTTAAACTTGTATGACGAAGTGCATGTGTGCGCGTAAATGGATGTTTTATTTCAATGATTTTTAAAGTTTTACAAATAGAATTACCTAATATTAACTTAAGCTAAGTGGTCCGTTAATTTTTTAGGTTTGCGAATTGTTCCATTGCTGAGAAAAAATTTCGAAACGCTGGTATGGAATACAGAAAAGTGTACATATAGACCAGTGGTTCCCAATCCTATGTCCGCGGGCACCATGGCGCCCACCGATCGTTTCATGTGTGTCCGCCGCTGTGTGGCCACTTTAAAAATATTTTAGTTTTCAATACAATGTTATAAAAAAAATAATATTAAGTTATTAAACAAAGAAATAAGAAAAAGATGAAGATAATTGCATTGTTATAATTTTCTCGGTTGAAATAGTAACTTCTAGGTAAAGTTTGGTTTGTCACTATCTCTGTAATAACGGCCTTTAGTAATGCGTTCTCTTATTGCAACCCAATTACCAGAGTTTGTATATTTTTTGTATTTCATTTTATATGTTTGTATTTCGCTATGTTCAACTGTGAACATACCTTAAAAAATAAATGAAGCCTGCCACCCGACCGGCATTTTTGAATATGCTCTTGAGAGGAACAAGGTTGGGGACCCCTGATCTAGACAATACTTGCTTTGTTGTAAAGTAAAAACCAATTTTTCTGATTGATTTATGTGATATAAAAAATAAATTAGTGCTATTGTTTAACGATATGTTGATAAAAACATTGAATATTTAAGTGGCGCCTAAGAATAATGTTAATATCTATGTAGTTATAACTCTTTCATAACAATTCTAAGTAGTCTGGTCTAAATCAGTGGATCTGGACTTTAACCCGGCAATCACTGGCAATTTTATTTCCCGAATTGTGATTGTCAATTAGGGCTCCATTAGGGTTAAAAGCTACATATATTTCGACTTAAATTATTTGTTATACAAAATTAATCTCCTATTGGGTCATTTCAAATATGAAATATAGTTGAAATATTTCCTTCCTGGAACAACCAATTTTGAACAATGTCCTCAATTGAGGACAGGTTTAGTTTCCTGCAAGATTGAATTCTGTTCTCCAGTGTCGTCTATTCCTGATTCTTTAAGTTATGATGGTCCGTTCCTCGTTTCAATAAATCCAGGATCTTAATTCGTATTCTTTCTCTTTTCTTAGGACCTTCCAATTTTCGTTCTGTAACAACAAGTATGTATGTTTTTCCTCTCAGAATGTGACCCATTCAATTAGCTTTTCGTTTGGCCATCCTATCGATGCTTATTCTTTCTTAGTTCACTCTTTTCTTCACTACAATGTTTGTAACATGACCCGTCCATTTAATTTTTTGTTTGTTCTTATTCTGTATTATATTTCTAAGCTTTCCAGATACTTTCTTTCTTGTTTTCTTTGTGTCCAGGTTTACTATCTCTACACTTAGAATTTTAGCAGCTACTTTCAAAATTTAAGCTGCAACTTTGAAACAATTGAAAAACTTCTTTGCTGTTGAACGCAATGTTTGCTATAGCAAGACGCTTTTAAGTTTCACTACTGAATGTTCCATTTTTGGTGAAAATACTTCCATGATATTTAAATTAGACATAAACGTTTTATTGCTGTTTATACCTCATGATGATCAAAAGGTACATTTTTTTTGAAACCTCATACTTTTTGACTTTTCTGAATTTATCGATTCAATAAGTTTCTCCATATTTAGTAACTACTCTTCCAGCTTAGCCAACAGTACTAGATCATCAGCGTATTTTAGGACTCTTAAAGCTCATCTACTGATTATAAAATCTCTGTATTTTTCCAAGATTTCATATTTTGTTAACCATTTCGCGTATATGTTAAACAAAGTGGAAGAAAGACAGCCTTCTGGGCTCCTCTGCTGACCTCTGTGCATTTGGTGTTTTATCCATTTATTTGAATCTTAACTTTCTATTCCATATACTAATTGGGAGTTCATTTTTTGATTGATTTTCATAAGTTTTTCCAAATTACTTAATCAGAAACCGATTGAAACACATACATCCTTCTTTAACCGTGCTCTGAACAAACTCGGCTACCCTTTTAAAATATTCAAAGAAATTTCAAAACTGATAAGTATTTTATTACTTCCGAATCACAATCAATTAATGGATAATAATATATATAAGTCTTTGAGATTCAATTAAATTTCTTTATTACGACGCGTTTCGACAGTTTTAAACTGTCATCATCAGGTAATAATACAGAATAATCTGTATTATTATTATTAATATAAATTATTATTATTATTTTTATTATTATTATTTTAAAATTATTCTGTATTATTACCTGATGATGACAGTTTAAAACCGTCGAAACGCGTCGTAATAAAGAAATTTAATTGAATCTCAAAGACTTATATATATTATTATCCATAAATTTCAAAAGCTAGAAAATTTTAGGTGTATTTGATGTTTGAACTTGAGATTTGATTAAAATTAATAAGAATACAAAAAGCATAGGTACACAAATATAATATGTATAGAATTGCGTTATATATTTTTTTTCTTTGCAAAAAAATTGTTTATCTACAAGAGAAAACTAGAAAAAATAACAAAAAAATATTTATGTTTTTATGACAATTTAAGTCGTACAATGTCGACATGATATGTTTATTTTAATTACGCGAGTAGAATTGATTTTTGAACTTTGAAAAAAAGAATTGGATATATCAAATTACCAAAAAACCACAAAAACATGAACTATCTGAATTATATTGGACATTGAGATTTTACATGTCGTTATTATTCATGTTAAAAAATTATAATGGTCACTTTGAAAATGAATAGTGAACATTAAAATTATTTACAAATCATATTTATTATGCATGTATGTTTATATTAGCATTACAAATATTTTTAAGCGGGATGTCTGAATTTTCTTCCATTTTTCAGTTTTCATTATTTTTCAAATGTTACCTAAATCTACAATAACAATTGGCTCAATATTTCAAATTCCTGGATTTCTTTTTAGTATGTATATTTCTTGTACTTTAAAGGTTACAACTAATCGGTCATTTTTTTTTAAATTTATTTCTTTTTTAATTTTTTACCATATAATTACTTCCCTGACTTAACTTTTTGATTTTTTTTATGCATTTCTTGAGAATACTTTTTTTGAGCATTTTGTAAAAAATAGAGCATTCAATTTTATATCTTGTATTTATATTGAGGTATTTATGCGTATGTGTTCAAATTTTCAGCAAAAAATGGAAAATATGGACGCTCACTTCCTCCACGATTTCGGTTGATTGGCTTACGTGAAATAAAATAAAAAAATAAAATAACGGCGTTTTAATGTATAAGCCTAAAAACATAGAATGGACTAGAATCAATTGAAAATATGGAAAATTGGATTTTTGGCAGACTTCTGTAGAAAAAGTTACAATTTCACGTTTTTTTCTTTGTTATATTCTTGTTTTAAAAAAATAGAAATTTTCGAAACTTTTTAATGATTTTAGTTCATACCAAGCGTCTACATGTGCTCACTACCTTATTAACTGAAAATCAGTCGGTCAAACCATTCCAGAGATATGATACAGGCAAGTTTGAAAAAACACAGTTTTGAGGAAAACACGCTTAAAGTTTCAAGTACGGTTAAATTTATAACGAATTCTTCATCTTTGTAACGACTATATGTTTATAATTCCTTTTAAATTAAAAAAAAAAACACTGTATCGCCATATTTTACACATGTTAAGGAAGTAATTTATGCAAAAAATCGATTTTTTATCACATCACAGGGGAAAATCCCTTTAACTAAGAGCTATATTTAAATGAAATTTTACAAGATTAATGGGACTTTAAGAAACTTAGATGAATTAGCAATTAAGTTTTTGGAAATATATAATATTGCAGCAATTTTTAGAAACTTAATTTAAGAGCAAATAGAGAAATAATAAACAAAATATATCCCTAGATTTGTATCAAGAGCTGCTATTTCACAGCGGGTTATAATCTTACCTAATACGAAACTGTTAGTTTTGTTATTTAAATTTATACAAAATTGAAATATATCATCAATATTTCTTTCAGGTATAACATGCTTTGAAAAACAAATGAATTAATTAGCTAGATCAGTATTTCCTAAACTATGGGTCGTGACCCCCCAGTGGGTCACAAGCAAATACTGAGTGAGCAAATGTCGTATACGACATGAATAAAATAAAATTGGAAATGATAAATTTGATATTTCTAATAGCATTGTCAATAATTATGAGATAGATTCCATGATTGGAAATTTTTGTTAGATGAGTTGGCGCCCAGTCAACTTAGGGAACCACTGAATTAAATAAATATAACTGACTTGAAAATGAGCCCAGTGAACTGATATCTGAATCTCTTGAAATTAGCCACCCAAACAATCGCAAAATAACTATAGAGATGTAGTATAGAGTGCCAATGTCATATAAAAATAATGTTTTCTTTATGGCCCAAAAATACCCCAAATTTCAGAGATTCTATCTTTGTCTACTTAAGTTGGTCTTGCACATAGTGACGACAATCATTTCAACCGACTTCATTAAAGTATTCAATTAAAGAGAGATTTCCGAATCGATTTCGAGGTCAAAAAAGTTAAATATGAGTCCTCTATACTATATGTCTGTGGAAATAACCAAGATAAAGAAACAGTTCATACAAAAGACAAACAATTGGTCATTATTTGGTATCTATTGCAAAAAATAAGAATAAAAAATTGAAAATTGCTGGTTTCACAACGGATAATTAGGAGGCATTGAATAAAACTTTGTAGGATTTTTTTTTACATTCATAACAAATATACAAATTCATTTCCTGTTCTTTCTGACATCAAGTTCAAAAGATGCCTTTTATTTCGTCTTTATTGTTCTTCTCACTTTACTGTAAACGTAAAATCATTCTTTTATATTACATTTTTACACTAAAACCTCGTCTTTCATTCATGGATAGGTGCTCTTACCTAGAATAAAAATCATCGCAAGTTTTCTCCAACTTTTCCATTTTAAACTGAACTAATTGTTTTTATTCTTTCAATTGGTGTTTTGCATAAAAAATATTGAGTTCAAGATAGAAATTATATTTTTCCATTAAACTTCGTCCTATTTTCGTCCTTTTATTCATATACAAGTACTTGAGTATAAATTATTAAGTTTTAAGCATTTAACATTTCTTCCTAAAAGCTTTTAAGCTTCTTAAGAGAGAAAAAAAATCTCGTTTATGTTTGAATTGAAAATTTTAAAACTTGAATAAAAAAAAGCATATCTTATGTTCAGAAAACTACTTTTATTCCAATTTTTTTTTAGTAGAACTTTTATATTGTTTTATGTATTCTTTTAGATGACTTAATTTTTCTAAATATAAAATAGGTAGGTACTATTAAAAACGAAGATCGTGTAATGATTACCGTGGCGTAGGATGCATTTTCACCGCCTAAGGTCGACCGGAAATTCGCCGCCCCTTCTCTATCATTAGTAACGAAAATTAGGAAAAATTCATATATCTTTAGGTTCTTTAACAATTTAAAAATACACTTTTCGTGTTTTTCTCAAAATGTGTGTCATCATGCTACGCTACTGAAAAATCAGTTGTCTGACATTGGCACATGATTTTAATGTTCTTTTTGAATTAGAGAGGAGTCACGGTGGTATTTTGCTCAAAAACAATGCATTTCAAGTTATTTATTCTGAAAACTATGATTAACTGTACACAAAGCTATGACTGCCGCATTCTATTACATGAAAATCATCGGAAATATTTTTTAATCTGATAAAAAACTTCAATGAATACTGCATACTTACCTTATGATTATCTTTAAGAATTTTTCAATTTAACTCCAAATTTTCTGTATTCTTAGGGTTAAAATCATTTTGAGTTAACTATAATAGAACATTTGAGAACAGGCAAATTCCTTAGGAATAATCAATTAAAATGATATTTTAAGTTTTTCTTTCAGGTACTAACAAAACCAGGTTGCTAGTAGAACTCACTTTCAAGCAGGCC
Source organism: Sisyra terminalis (assembly GCA_958496175.1). NCBI lineage: Eukaryota > Metazoa > Arthropoda > Insecta > Neuroptera > Sisyridae > Sisyra > Sisyra terminalis. The sequence goes on along the minus strand of OY292277.1, from coordinate 28,430,128 downwards.
ACATAAAACTGGCCGATTGGGAATTGGGATACAAACGATACATCGATTTTTTCTAATATCGATATATCGTTCATAAAAGAATAGATTTGTGAACTCCAGCAGTTTATAATATAACGCGTGAAATTATAAATTAACGTTAAGTTAGATGATAATCTAACGACGTCAGTTTATAATCTCACGCGTTATATTAAGGCGTTTATAAACTAATGGAGTTTAGCTATACGTGAAGTTATAAACTGACGTTAAGTTACTAACAGACGTTAGTTTATAAACGCAGTCCGAAAATATAGTGACCCTTACTATGTTTTTATATAAAGCTTTCATACATAACGTGGTTCCATTGAATCATTTTGGCAGATTGAGATTTCGAAGTAGCATTACTGGAGCACCCTTTTTCAGAATAAGTCTGAGACGGAAGACCTAGTAGTTAAAATGTATCAAAGAACAAGTTTATAGCACCATCCGAATATTCCAAAGTATCCACTGATTTATTAAATTAATTTCTACCTCAAATTCAAACAAACAAACTCAAGTCGAAAAAGTTATTTAATTTTTGAAATTGTGTAATGTGTCTTGTTTAACGGCACTTTGTGGTTATTAAAGTTGAAATTGCGATTGTTGATTAAACTAAATGTTATCCCATAACAATTTTATCGCTTCTTTTTACCTTTTAGGGGAGGAATTTTTCAAAAATTCTTAAAATGCTTAAACCATATAAGAAATACATCCTCCAAATGTCATATCTTTAAGCTGTGCGTTGATCCATCAGTTAGTCACTAGGTCAGGATTTACAATTTAACTTAAAATATAGTCTACTGGTAGCAGAGTGGTTTAGGTGACCGCTCCAAAACTAGTAGGTAGGAGGTTCGATCCTCGTATCTTGCAAATTTTCAATATTTCTCGATAACGGATTTAATTAACTCTAGAGTCGCTAAAGGACCTTGGTAGTTATAAAGCGACGGTAAATAATTTAAAAAATAGTTGAAATAGAAGATAGATTTCGACTACCTAACTTTTCTCTACCATAAAATATCCTCAATGGTGCATTTTACCCTACATTAAGAGTAGTTCGGTATGAGTACTTTAGAATTATTTCTAAACTTCATTATTTTAAGTCTTTTGTTTAGCAATCTGATATTCTCGGTGTCATTTTTAACTTTTTTTTGTGATTATTTATTTGTCATTAGCACATTTTTTTTTAAATTATTATATACGTTGGATAAAAATGAATCAATATGAATGACCACGTAGGTTGCACCAGCTGTTTTTTATTTATTTTTAATAGTCAACTCAACGGGCTACAAAACCCTGTTCAACTCCCTTTAATTGTACAATTTTTTTTAACTCAATTTAAATAAGTTTTTGATCTCGTCTTATTGCCTCATTAATGCAACCTACAATTTTTTTCTCCATCACTCTTTCTCTCGTAGAAGTTTCTATTACAATCTATTGCTTTTCGTACTAGCCTTTTATATTTTGTAATGAAGCAATAAATTTTCCAATGATCACTTCGTGAAAGGTATCTAATGTGCATATTTATTAGTTTTAAACAATTTTTTAAGTAGACCCGATTTGGGCGTTGCTTGTCCAAGTCGATAGAATGGGAATTTGAAATAGAAAATGTGGGTAAGACAAAAATATCTTATAGGAAATAAGTACAAAAGAGAAGGAAAGCTAGACGTTGGCTGACAGTAAGGCAAAAAGGCTAGTCGGCCGGTGTTTGGGCGTTAAATTCGTGGGCAGAAAAGTGTTACTATATGAGGTTCAGCCGCGTTGTTTTAAGCACACATACAAATGAAATGAATGAACCGATTGTTCTTCTAGGTTTGGAGTGAATGAGACACTTAAAGTTGTGAATTGAAATGAATGAATACGAATACGACAACGAATGTAAGTGGAGTGAATGAATGAATGAACATATCGATGAATGAAAGAATAAAATATGACTTCATCTGCGAACACATGTGGAAAAGCGTACGTAGAACCTCAATAAAATATCCAAACATTAGATCTGTTTATTAAAATTTACAATTATTTGGTTATTTGAAAGAAAAACCAAGTTTGATGCAAAATTTTACGCTAAGAAAATGAATCAATTTTTTGATATATAGATTCAAAAAAAACTACTATTTAATCCGTTACTACTGGTGACATAGGTTTTCTGGTATGAAACCATATTCAATGAATTGAAAATAAAATTATCTATGTATTTTATACACAGTCCACATAATTTCTAGAAATGATGCAACGCGATATGTAAATTTTATTCCATAAGTTCGTTTCCTTATAAAAAATCAACTTTTACGCAAAAATATTGGCTATTGGGTCATCCAGAATGATTTGGCCTACTTTTTGTGTTATGCACATTTTAGGAATCTGCACATCGCATGAAATGTGCGAAATCTTGTCCAATCCGTAAAATGGAATAAAAAATGCACATACCGTGAAAAGGGGAATTTCCAGATATACCAAGCTAGTCACTAACCACTTCTAAACCATGGAAATAGTAGAAATTTTGCCATTTTTCACAGAATGGTCATTGTTTGCTGTTTTCACAGTTTGGGCAAGATTTTCCCCATTTTTCGAATTATAATTCTTTAGGTGTACCATAAGAGAGAAAAAATAAATTGTGTTACAAATTTCATTTCGGAAATTGGTTACAGAAGTTAGTTTGGGTTTTTACGTTCACTGAACAGTTCACAAATCTGGATTGTACTAAACAAAATGCAACTACGCATGTGACAATCAGGTAACTTCTGCTATGTGTAAAATATTGATTAAGCGTGTTTTTGTGTGTTTTTTAAAACCAAAAGTAACTTTTATGTTTTAAAATTTTGTTAAGTAACTTTTCTATATATTAGTGAAAACAAAAACTATTTTAAATCAATAAAATAATAGGCCAATGTTGGTTTGTATGTCGACAAAGACAAAGAATAAAAGAACGTAGTTAAACCACCGATCTGTATACCTAGAGTGACCTGGTCATAAAATTCTTAAATTGACAGCGCACTGTACAGTAAATGACAAGCCGTGCTAGAAGTAACTGTAAGCGCCATCTACATGGGTACAAATTTGGAGT